>CM074861.1:61122500-63650000 GCA_037501455.1 Lantana camara
AGAACAAAACTCATAAAACAATCCCACCTGCACACCATTGGGGAAGAGAGGTGCCCCTCTCAACCCACCATAGAACGAAATATATGAACCGGAGGATCCCGCCCGGTTCCTTCGACGGCCATGCCAAAATGCGCTCTGTCGGCATAGGAGAACTAAGTCTCCCATTGGTGGAGAAGTGCACAGGGGTCGTAACCGGCGACCCCATGGTCGTCCCGGGTCTCCCTTAACCACAATCTCCGGGGCCCATCACACAGATAAACAGACATGTATCGGAAACTTAACTTGCCACACACCGACAGACAGACATATCTCATGCATATCGTGCTTATCATATCACACGTACATATCACACACACTGACCTCGGAATCATAACAGAACTGAAACAAAGCATACATAGGCTCATACATAGCGTTTCGTATTTTCAAATCAAATCATATGACAAAACCAGCAAAATACGTACTTCGCACATATCTACATATACATAAGGCTTATAAACCGCATGCATTCGAAAACGAGCACGTTGCAATAGGGTATAACTATATCCTAACCTCACCTGGCACTAAACACAGCCGAAGACACAACAAATGGTCCACCCCGGAACCTGCACGACTCACTTGTCACCACCCCGGGTGCACCTGTACCAACTGAACACACCAAATACAATACAGAACTCAGACTCAGACTCAGACAACCAAATAAAGACGCACGGCACATGCTCAAGCACTTAAGAAATGCAATCACATAAGCAGAGCTCACATTATTTCATATAAATTCATATATCAAATAACCAATTCATATTCGTACGAATAACTTATTTCTTACGTACAAAAGTTTCTAATTTAATCATATAAGCTTCATACAATTCATATATCGCATAATAAATTCCAATTCAATTTAAGTGATTAGACTAATTAAAAGCTTCAAGGTTAGGCGTAGTAATTTCTCTTAATCGAAATCATAATTAGCATATTTGTTTACCAATCGACAAGGATTAATTAATTGAAGTCATACAATTTATAAGTTTAGCGAAATTACACATACACCCCCTTTCAACATAGGCAAATAGCTCCATTCGATATATCGGAATTCAAATGGCATATCAAAGCATCAATATAATCCATAATTCATTTAATATATAATTTCGTACACATTGAAATACAATTCGATCGACAAATCAATCAATTAGCAATTAAAACAATTAATTTCAAATATTCAAGTTATACAAAATAAATCACAACAAATCAACCGGACATCCGATTGACGAACGGGAAGTGGCTTTGGACTCACCACGACGAAATGAACACGCTGACCGAAAGTCGCCGGAATGCCGCCACCACAGCCGGCCGAACAGCCACCGGCCGCCACCGGAATACCACCTCCGATGGTCGAAAAAATCCCCCGAAGGACAGAAACGTACGCCTCGGCCTGCTTGACAAAAGCCCTCAACCAATTTCAGAAAATAACCAACACGCCGGACTTCGTCGACGAAAAACCGAACTAAAATCCTAATACAAAAACTGAAATTAAATACAAACCGCTAAAGGAAAATAAAATCCGGACATACCGTTGGAAAGCCCGTAAAGAGCCCTACGAAAGCCCCTAGCCAAACGTCGAAAAAGTCACCGAAAAAATGGACCGCCGGTTAGCCACCGGTTCGCCGCCGCCGGCCGGTTCTCGAGTCGGGGCCAACTTCATCCGCTATTCCATTATTCTGAGCAACTTCCATGAAGGAACCACCACCAAAACTGGCCGAAAAAAGGTCCCAAACCGCTATCGAAGTCCCGCCACTGCGCCACTTGCCGGTTCAGCCACTTCCGCAGCGAATTGCTTCAATCTGATGCCGGAAACGGAATCTGGGCCTCGAAAAACCTTGGAAAGCGTCGAAGTTCGCCGAAAAAAGTCATCGGAGGCGGCGGAATCGCGCCGCTACAGTAGCGCCGCCACCCGCCGTCCGCTTTGGGCGGCGCGTGCAGCCTCCTCGCCGCCCCGATGGCGGCGCCGCTTGTCCACAAAAACACACCGGGGAGTCCTCTTCATGGGTCAGGGCGGCGATTCACCGTAGCGCCACCACCGCTTATTTTTAGCCTCCGATTCTTGTACCATTGTGACGGGCTCGTCGAGTTGATAAATTTCCACTACTCAAACGTCGAATTCCGTCGAGAAACGAGCGAGAACGGACGTGTGTGTGAAAATACACCTCCACTGCGTGAATAGTGTCTGATCGCTGGAGGAAGACGACCAAGTCTGGAGCTGAGATTCTGGCATGCAAAATGAGGATCCGGGGTATATATCTCGGGTCCTCGTATGCAAAAACGGTCGGAAGAACGGTTTCACGAAGTCAGAATTGGGCAAACTCAGAGTCTATGGACTCGTCTCGCTGCCCCGAACGCGTTGAAAGGGTCAAAAAGGTAGAAAACTTGATCGAACGAGAAATGACCAAAAGACCCCTAAAAAGAGAAAATTACAAAGGGGCCCCTAAACTCTAAAAGAGTTCAAAATAGGGCCACGAAAAATATAAAATCACATAATTAAACACATTAAAAGATTGAAACGTGGCGTACCTTATAAATCGGACGAGCGGGATGTTACAAACTCCCCTCCTTCAAAAGGGCCTGTCCTCAGGTCCTAAGATTGGATCTTGAACGATGCTGAAACGAATTTCCACTTTAAGCTTCCGCTGCGCAACTCTGATCTAGGCGAACTGCAATCTCTGCAGGATACTTCTCCCTTGGTTGGCATCAACCCCCTTCATAGTGATTCGTTGTCACTGAAGTTCCACTGAGCATTTGACCATTGGTCACTTCCAGCTCATTTGATCACCATTAGACCACTGTACCCAAAGCTTGATACCGTCACATCCTCGTTGCTTGCAAACTGTCGTCTGGCCAGAAGTATCGCAACCGCAACAAACAAGAGAGAGAGAGAGAGAGAGAGAGAGAGAGTCCCATCTCTCGACACGCAAGCGAAGGAACCCCGTCCCTCGACACACAAAAGAGAAAACCCCGTTTCTCAACACACAAAAGAGAGAACCCCGTCTCTCAGGCACACAATTGAGAGAACCCCGTCTCTCAGCCTAAGTCTATTAGATTCCACATCTTCCAGACATTCTAGTTTGAGAAAATCCGGCATTTCTCAAACCCTGAATCCAAGGGAATCCAGCATCCCTCGAATACCTAAGTACAAGAGAATCCAGCATCTCTTGTGCACAAAACTATAGAAAGAATCCTGCATCTTTCTATCACACAAACAGGGAGAATCCACATCTTCCTGGCACGTAATCAGAGAGAATCAAATCTCCCTTTCACTCAAGCACATAAATAAAAAGCAAAAGTAAAAAGTAGAAAGCTCAACAATCAACACATAGCACACTCGACAAGTATCTCACAAAATAAGAAGTTAATCAAATAATTTATGCATGTATGCTCGTGCCATGAATGCATAGTGTACCGTTCACCGTAGCAACAGAGTCAAAGTTCCAATTTCCTTTGGTGGCAAATGTCCGCAGTCGTAGTTATCAGAATCCTGACCTCTGATTCGGAGCTGCAGTGCTCCTCAAATTCTTAAGTGTTCTCTTGCTTGGTCAATCTTGCTTTAGAGTATCATCATTGCTAGCCAAGTCTGCTAGAGGTTACATAGCAGCTTTCACACCTATCAACCTACCTCCATCAAACCATTTATGAGGCTACGAACATAGCATCGTGCAGAGAAGTTGACCACATCCCAACGTTCTGTCTTATATGCATTCACCTATAAATCACAAATTGAACGAATATCTATGCATGTTGGTCAGTGTGTGGACGTGTCAACTAATGAAAGCAATTGAGAGCAACTAATTAATGCAGATGTAACACGTAATCTACTAAAATTTAAACTGTAATAATGATAAATTTGCAAAAATCGTAATCATAGTGTGCACACATTTACATAAGCTCAAACGAATTCGTGTAGAGAAGTCAAAACTTCACATCAGACGAATGCAATGCACAAGTATTCCTATGCCGTACGACCTAAACTGACACGACACAACTCCAGAGCACCGATTCTGAACCTGGTAGCTCTGATACCACTCAAGATGTAACACCCCAAGCGGTGGGGCATCACACCCCCACACTATGACCCGACACGTGTACGTAATGGAGAGTCCGTACACGTACTAAGTCACAGCGAACGGGTGACAGACGAAAAACGCACCCACTGGCTAGGCGGTATCTACCCCTGTACAAGTGAAAGAATGCAAAACATGACAGCGGAAGCAATACAAAATGGCAACTTTCAAAAACTTAAATCAGCAATCATAAATTCATATATCCAAAAAGTGAAACAACATCAACCTAAACGAGTTCAACTAAACAAGGCAACCTGTCCTAGCCTGTCCCGAATAACTATACAACAAAACGGGTTCAACTGGCCCTAGAAACCTGTCCCAATCAAACATATAATCAAACGGGTTCGACTAATCCAAGTACCTGTCCTAACCTGTCCCAAATTCTAAACATTTAAATCATAAATGCAACCTGCACGAAACACATCTTATACAAAATTTACAAACATATTTCAAAACAAATTGCTTAACAAACTAAACGAACAGACAAAAACATGACAGACATGACACACTGCCGCCTAGCACGAACTCCAACACGAACCCAAACCAAAACTTGCACACTAAAAACATAAACGGGGAGGGGTCAGTCCAACGACTGAGCGAGGGGTTAACACACGCACGCTATACATATATATAGAACACAACACAAAGTAGAAGCAATATTCGTGAACCCAGGGGTTAGTTTTTGCACGCCAAAATATTTTCCCGTGATAGTATACTTATAGGGGCTTAAAACCAAACAAACAAATCTTAACTCAAACGTTCTTAAAACATAAGTTCAGATTCATGCAGACTTAACACACATATCAGAGCATATCTTATTAGTTTAAAAGTATATCCATTTTTATCTTAATTTAAGAATCTACCCCCGTTTCACGAACTTATGACAGACGGACAGACAGAACACACTTACTCATATTAGAACAAAACTCATAAAACAATCCCACCTGCACACCATTGGGGAAGAGAGGTGCCCCTCTCAACCCACCATAGAACGAAATATGTGAACCGGAGGATCCCGCCCGGTTCCTTCGACGGCCATGCCAAAATGCGCTCTGTCGGCATAGGAGAACTAAGTCTCCCATTGGTGGAGAAGTGCACAGGGGTCGTAACCGGCGACCCCATGGTCGTCCCGGGTCTCCCTTACCCACAATCTCCGGGGCCCATCACACAGATAAACAGACATGTATCGGAAACTTAACTTGCCACACACCGACAGACAGACATATCTCATGCATATCGTGCTTATCATATCACACGTACATATCACACACACTGACCTCGGAATCATAACAGAACTGAAACAAAGCATACATAGGCTCATACATAGCGTTTCGTATTTTCAAATCAAATCATATGACAAAACCAGCAAAATACGTACTTCGCACATATCTACATATACATAAGGCTTATAAACCGCATGCATTCGAAAACGAGCACGTTGCAATAGGGTATAACTATATCCTAACCTCACCTGGCACTAAACACAGCCGAAGACACAACAAATGGTCCACCCCGGAACCTGCACGACTCACTTGTCACCACCCCGGGTGCACCTGTACCAACTGAACACACCAAATACAGTACAGAACTCAGACTCAGACTCAGACTCAATCAACCAAATAAAGACGCACGACACATGCTCAACCACTTAAGAAATGCAATCACATAAGTAGAGCTCACATTATTTCATATAAATTCATATATCAAATAACCAATTCATATTCGTACGAATAACTTATTTCTTACGTACAAAAGTTTCTAATTTAATCATATAAGCTTCATACAATTCATATATCGCATAATAAATTCCAATTCAATTTAAGTGATTAGACTAATTAAAAGCTGCAAGCTTAGGCGTAATAATTTCTCTTAATCGAAATCATAATTAGCATATTTGTTTACCAATCGACAAGGATTAATTAATTGAAGTCATACAATTTATAAGTTTAGCGAAATTACACATACACCCCGTTTCAACATAGGCAAATAGCTCGATTCGATATATCGGAATTCAAATGGCATATCAAAGCATCAATATAATCCATAATTCATTTAATACATAATTTCGTAGACATTGAAATACAATTCGATCGACAAATCAAGCAATTAGCAATTAAAACAATTAATTTCAAATATTCAAGTTACACAAAATAAATCACAACAAATCAACCGGACATCCGATTGACGAATGGGAAGTGGCGTTGGACTCACCACGACGAAAGGAACACGCTCACCGAAACTCACCGGAATGCCGCCATCGCAGTCGGCCGAACAGCCACCGGCCGCCACCGAAATACCACCTCCGGTGGTCGAAAAAATCCCCGGAAGGACAGAAACGTACGCCTCGGCCTGCTTGACAATAGCCCTCAACCAATTTCAGAAAATAACCAACACGCCGGACTTCGTTGACGAAAAACAGAACTAAAATCCTAATACGAAAACTGAAATTAAATACAAACCGCTAAACGAAAATAAAATCCGGACTACCGTTGGAAAGCCCGTAACGAGCCCTACGAAAGCCCCCTAGCCAAACGCCGGAAGAGTCACCGGAAAAATGGACAGCCGGTCCAGAGCCGGTTCGCCGCCGCCGGCCGGTTCTCGAGTCGGGGCCAACTTCATCCGCTATGTTCCATTATTCTGAGCAACTTCTGTGAAGGAACCACCACCAAAACCGGCCGGAAAAAGGTCCCAAACCGCCATCGAAGTCCCGCCGCTGCTCCACTTGCCGGTTCAGCCACTTTCGCCGCGAATTGCTTGAATCTGATGCCGGAAACGGAATCAAGGCCTCGAAAAACCTTGAAAACCGTCGAAGTTCGCCGAAAAAAGTCGCCGGAGGTGGCGGAATCGCGCCGCTACAGTAGCGCCGCCGCCCGCCGTCCGCTTTGGGCAGCGCGTACGGCCTCCTTGCCGCCCCGATCGTGGCGCCGCTTGTCTAGAAAATAGGCCGGGGAGTCCTCTTCATGGATCAGGGCCGGGTGTTGGAAAATCACCGCCAGAAGCCGCCGCCAATGGGTGGCGAAGTGGCGGCTCTAAGCCGCGCCGCCTGCTGCTCGCCGTAGAGCCACCACCGCTGATTTTTGGCCTCCGATTCTTGTACCATTGTGACGGGCTCGTAGAGTTGATAAATTTCCACTACTCAAATGTCGAATTCCATCGAGAAACGAGCGAGAACGGACATGTGTGTGAAAACATATCTCCACTATGTGAATAGTGTCTGATCGCTGGAGGAAGACGACCAAGTCTGGAGCTGAGATTCTGGCACGCAAAACGAGGATCCGGGGTATATATCTCGGGTCCTCGTACACAAAAACGGTCGAAAGAACGGGTTAATGAAGTCAGAATTGGGCAAACTCAGAGTCTACGGACTCGTCTCGCTGTCCCGAACGCGTTGAAGGGGTCAAAAAGGTCGAAAACTCGATCGAACCAGAAATGACCAAAAGACCCCTAAAAAGAGAAAATTACAAAGGGGCCCCTAAACTCTAAAAGAGTTCAAAATAGGGCCACAAAAAATATAAAATCACATAATTAAACACATTAAAAGATTGAAACGTGGCGTACCTTATAAATCGGACGATCGGGATGTTACATTGCATGTATGTTATGTTCACGGGCCCAGGAATTTAGTACATGTGGCTATCCGGGGAGGCAAGGGCCGACGGTGATCCCATGTGCTGATTTCATTTATGTTTATCGACGAAACGGACCTCGTCAAGGAGTTTTTGACGAGGAAATGCTAACCGGGATTTGAGGACTCATGAACCTTATAGCCACATTGATATGATTAGGTGGCCGGGCCTTGCAATCCCGTCCACCACCCGGAGGAAGAAGGTTGGAACCTATTTTATGATTGTAATTATGTTATGATTGATATGCACCGTACGGGAACGCCGGGACACGGATTGCCCAAACGAATATGTCTTATGATATGATATATGATCTGAGTATATTATGATATATTGCATGATCACCTATTTAATGTATTGATGATATTTGTCGTACACGGTCAGAGTTTGGTTGGAGAGAATGTACGCTCACTCGCCGAGCCTTTATGCTACGTATGAATTATAAACTTAATGAATTTAATATGATCAGTCATAAGGTCCGAGCATTGCTTAATTATTCTCTTGCCCTTTTTGGGAACAAATTGCAAATAAAACCTTGCTCGGGATTTATGACTTGCATGTGCATGTTTTATATAGACGTATTTCGCTCCTGCTCACTCAGTCTTCTAGAGACTGATCCTATAGCAGCCCTACACGTGGAGATGCCACACCCCAGCACTATAGATCAATTCATATACGAAACGGGTAATCCGTATATGAACTAACCTATAGCGAAGGGGTCACAAAGCAATTAAAAGAACACGCTAGCTAGGCGGGACTAGACCCTCAAATGACAATAAATCCAATACATGAACTCAAAAGCGGAAGCACAATAATATCGTATCGTTACATCAATACATTATCATCTTTCAAATAACATTCACATATAAGTGTTCAAAACTACTAACATGATACTCCAATATGCTAATTCATAAGAGGTAATGCCATGCTAGACTCAGCTGGATGAATGACACGACACGACACCCTGCCTAGCACGCCACGAACAAAATTTGAAAGGTGGAGGCCTCTGTCTGTGAAGACCGAGTGAGGGGCATAAATATATATAAACACAAGTAGCATGCAAGTTATAACCTCGGGTAAGGTTTTGTAACTAAAATAATATAGGTGCAAGAATAACATAGAACTCACCCGAGATTACAACTATCAAGTTTAACACGATAATCATGTTTGTTATAATCAGCAGTGGCCTTGGCGAGGGGCGTGCACGATCTCCAACCAAACATCGACAGTGAACAAGGATTACCTGTAACGCCCCAATTTCCAGCTTTTCAGGTACGCACGACAAGTGTGCATTTCCGAGAATTATTGCATTAATTGAATTTAATTGTACGTGAATTAATTTCTTACATGATTTAAATTATTAAATTGTCCTTATGTGATTATTTTTTAATAATTGAGGATTGAATTGCATGATTACTTCTTGGACTTGATTGATCATTTTCCAAACTTTATCCTTAATTACATAACTTATACCTTTGAGGGACTTAATTGCAATTTGGCACATTCATCAAGTTTAAAGAGATGAATCACGTTATCATCTCTTCTCCAACATTCCATAACCAATTTTTCATCTCAATCATCAACGATTTTTGCTCTCTTCTCTACCGAGCCAAGCCATAAGAAAGGAGGAAAGGATTTCATTAAATTTAAGCTAGAATTTTGAAGGAATTGGGAGCTTTGAACTTCATCATCATCATCCTCCTCCATCTCTTTTCATTTGAAACTCATGTATGTAGATTATATGATTCTTGATGATTGTATATGAAGCTAAGGTTTATGATTTCATGCAAAAGATGAGTTATTTGTTAGTTGATGCATGAATACGTGACTTGGGATTGAATTAATACATGGATGTTTGGAAAAATTGAGAATTTATGATGAGTTGATGCATGAACTTGAAAGGGATGAATCTTGATGATTGAGCATGAATTAAACGTTTATATGAAACTTTATTGTATATTGAACATGTATACATGTATCTTTCCATAAATCTTGTAATTATAAGTTGAATAGATGATGTTTTGAGGGGTTTGATTTCATCCCGAGAGCTCCCCTGTTTTCTGCTCTGTTTCAGCACCTTCTGTAATACGGGAACGGCCCTTCCCGTTCCCTTTGTAATTGGGGAACGGCCGTTCCCATTGTTGAATAGTGTATCAGGCGGTGAGGACGGGAACGACCGTTCCCACTTTGTATCACAGATGGGAACGGCCGTTCCCATCTTCGGGAAGCCCGACAGGCGGGAACGGCCATTCCCATTTTGAACTAGAGCCTGGAACGGCCGTTCCCAGCTCTCTGGTAGTGCAGAAACTTTCTGCACAAAATTACATTTCTAGCCCCTCGTTCCAATGGCTCATTTGACCCCAAATTGCTATTATATGATTGATTATATGTCGAAACAATATGTTAACATGCTACATTGTACTTTCCTCGATTTCTCATGATGTAACATTGGGACCAAATAGGTATAGGAATACCTGTTTATTACTAATCATTTTCCATGTTCTCAAGTATATAGCAAGCAGGTCTTGATCGTGCAAAGCAATGCGCATACCAGATCCAGTCGTGAAATGGTTAACAATCAAATCAAGCTCATGCAAAGCAATGCGTGTAGTTTGATAGGTATCATGTTCATGCAAAGCAATGCTTGAAATGTGATTAATGCCAAAACCGGGATGACCCCTGAATCCACCAATAGGTGGAGGAAGGAATCCCGCACGTGAGATTCATACTCTTGACGTGCGTAGCATGAAACCGGGATGACCCCTGAACCCACCAATAGGTGGAGGAAGGAATCCCGCACGTGGGAGCCATATTCCCGGCGTGCGTAGCATGGATGGATGGATAGGGCCTTGTAAACCCACCATCATCGTGATTAATATGTTATCGTGACTGGAGTGATGTAGATATTGGAGTGATGGAGAGTTTGGAGTGATGGAGGGTTTGGAGTGAAGGAGGGTTGGAGTGATCGGGTGTATACGGAGTGATGGGAATTATTGAAGTGATGGAGATAATTATAAAATCGATATACATGCCGTGTTGTTGCTGGTACATTCTAGGCAGGAATCGAGCTAAGTCAAGTCCTTGCATTCGAGCCCATATGGTGCATTTATTTATTTATCATTTCAAGGAAATTATTTTTAACGTTACTTGTTATGTATTTAGGAGATGATAATGTATTGATATGTAAAATACAAATATACATTACTGGATAAATGATCGATAGTATAACATGTTTTCATTTGATTCTATCGCATGTATAAATGAATTTCCATTTAGCCTGTCACTTTATTTACATTGTTATCCGTTCGCTATAGGTTGGTCCATGTACGGACATTTCACTTCGTATGTGAATCGGCCTATAGTGCGGGGGTGTGGCATCCTCACATATTGGGGTGCTACATCTTAAGTGGTATCAGAGCCCGGTTGCAAAACCGAGGTTCTAGTGTCGTGTCAAGTCTAGATCACATGACATAGGAATTATTTACTGATCGGTACATTGCAGCCAATTACGACATTACGTGCTTGCCAAGTGAATCCGAGGACGGATTCTTTTAAGGGGGTGAGAATTGTAACGCCCCAATTTCCAGCTTTTCAGGTACGCACGACAAATGTGCATTTCCGAGAATTATTGCATTAATTGAATTTAATTGTACGTGAATTAATTTCTTACATGATTTAAATTATTAAATTGTCCTTATGTGATTATTTTTTAATAATTGAGGATTGAATTGCATGATTACTTCTTGGACTTGATTGATCATTTTCCAAACTTTATCCTTAATTGCATAACTTATACCTTTGAGGGACTTAATTGCAATTTGGCACATTCATCAAGTTTAAAGAGATGAATCACGTTATCATCTCTTCTCCAACATTCCATAACCAATTTTTCATCTCAATCATCAACGATTTTTGCTCTCTTCTCTACCGAGCCAAGCCATAAGAAAGGAGGAAAGGATTTCATTAAATTTAAGCTAGAATTTTGAAGGAATTGGGAGCTTTGAACTTCATCATCATCATCCTCCTCCATCTCTTTTCATTTGGAACTCAGGTAAGTAGATTATATGATTCTTGATGATTGTATATGAAGCTAAGGTTTATGATTTCATGGAAAAGATGAGTTATTTGTTAGTTGATGCATGAATACGTGACTTGGGATTGAATTAATACATGGATGTTTGGAAAAATTGAGAATTTATGATGAGTTGATGCATGAACTTGAAAGGGATGAATCTTGATGATTGAGCATGAATTAAACGTTTATATGAAACTTTATTGTATATTGAACATGTATACATGTATCTTTCCATAAATCTTGTAATTATAAGTTGAATAGATGATGTTTTGAGGGGTTTGATTTCATCCCGAGAGCTCCCCTGTTTTCTGCTCTGTTTCAGCACCTTCTGTAATACGGGAACGGCCCTTCCCGTTCCCTTTGTAATTGGGGAACGGCCGTTCCCATTGTTGAATAGTGTATCAGGCGGTGAGGACGGGAACGACCGTTCCCACTTTGTATCACAGACGGGAAAGGCCGTTCCCATCTTCAAGAAGCCCGACAGGCGGGAACGGCCATTCCCATTTTGAACTAGAGCCTGGAACGGCCGTTCCCAGCTCTCTGGTAGTGCAGAAACTTTCTGCACAAAATTACATTTCTAGCCCCTCGTTCCAATGGCTCATTTGACCCCAAATTGCTATTATATGATTGATTATATGTCGAAACAATATGTTAACATGCTACATTGTACTTTCCTCGATTTCTCATGATGTACCATTGGGACCAAATAGGTATAGGAATACCTGCTTATTACTAATCATTTTCCATGTTCTCAAGTATATAGCAAGCAGGTCTTGATCGTGCAAAGCAATACGCATACCAGATCCAGTCGTGAAATGGTTAACAATCAAATCAAGCTCATGCAAAGCAATGCATGTAGTTTGATAGGTATCATGTTCATGCAAAGCAATGCTTGAAATGTGATTAATGCCAAAATCGGGATGACCCCTGAATCCACCAATAGGTGGAGGAAGGAATCCCGCACGTGAGATTCATACTCTTGACGTGCGTAGCATGAAACCGGGATGACCCCTGAACCCACCAATAGGTGGAGGAAGGAATCCCGCACGTGGGAGCCATATTCCCGACGTGCGTAGCATAGATGGATGGATAGGGCCTTGCAAACCCACCATCATCGTGATTAATATGTTATCGTGACTGGAGTGATGTAGATATTGGAGTGATGGAGAGTTTGGAGTGATGGAGGGTTTGGAGTGAAGGAGGGTTGGAGTGATCGGGTGTATACGGAGTGATGGGAATTATTGAAGTGATGGAGATAATTATAAAAGCGATATACATGCCGTGTTCTTGCAGGTACATTCTAGGCAGGAATCTAGCTAAGTCAAGTCCTTGCATTCGAGCCCATACGGTGCATTTATTTATTTATCATTTCAAGGAAATTATTGTTAACGTTACTTGTTATGTATTTAGGAGATGATAATGTATTGATATGTAAAATACAAATATACATTACTGGATAAATGATCGATAGTATAACATGTTTTCATTTGATTCTATCGCATGTATAAATGAATTTCCATTTAGCCTGTCACTTTATTTACATTGTTATCCATTCGCTATAGGTTGGTCCATGTACGGACATTTCACTTCGTATGTGAATCGGCCTATAGTGCGGGGGTGTGGCATCCTCACATATTGGGGTGCTACATTACCCTTTCATTTAATTAAGTTATCATACAAGTCATTATAGTGCACACGATCAATAACACGAAATACATCCTTCACCATTGGTGGTGGTTTTGTAAGGCCCGAACCACCCACGATAACACGACGTACGTCGGGAGCATGACTCCCACCTACGGGACTCCTTCCTCCACCAAACCTCCTGGTGGATTCAGGGGGCATCCCCACGGTGTGAGAGAGGTGTGTGAGTTACCCGTCAGCCCTATGCTTTCCCGGTTGGCTCAAACACTCACTCTCGGGCCATAATGCACGATACACGATGATTCGCCAAGCACGATCACGGTTCAGTCACGATAACACGATACACGACTTGCTTGTTATGAACACGATTAGTTTTCAAGAAACACGACTTGTAACACGATACACGGGTAGTTGTTAAATCCTTTGTTCTTGGAAAACGATTATAAATATATATATATATATATATATATATATGTAATTTGGGCCGAAATCCACGTAAAGGTTATATGGTTCTAGATAATTAAAAACTAAACCTCATCTTTACCAATAGAATGCAAGTCGAGACACGGCCTACGGCCTCTGTTCCACGTCATGAGAAGATGATCTGTGCAAGGGATACATGTATAAATGAGACTTGACCCTAAATGGCCCAAATATGACGAACGGAGAAAATGCAACGAGACGACAAGCAATGTACAATGTAGCATGAAAACATCTTGTTTTAGCATGTAATTAATCATATAATAGCAATTTGGGACCAAAGAATGCATTGGATCATGGTGCTAAAATTCCAATTTTATGTAGAATGTTTTGTTATGCCAGACGAAGGGGAACGGCCGTTCCGGCTCCCCTTTGAAAATGGGAACGGTCGTTCCTGGCCTTCCAAAAGCGTGCCAACGATTTTCATTTTTAAAGTGCGCTAAAGCTGGGAACGGCCCTTCCCGCACGCAGGCCAAAATGGGAACAACCGTTCCCAGGCTCGGCCGCCTATTTTATTTGAAAGAGTGGGAACGACCGTTCCCACAATGCCTTGTGGCGGGAATGGCCGTTCCCAGTTCCTGCAAGTGAAAAACAGAGCAGAAACAGGGGATAGCTACAGGAAACATTAACAAAGCAACAAAGATCAAGTTTGATCCCACCAATTTGCAAGAAATCTGGGAAATACGATGCATATATGTTCAAAACCTGATAATATACCATTTAAACACTTGGTTCATGAAAATCATCAAGAACTCCAAGCTTCAAGTTCAAACTCATATTCAAATATACTTCCATGTTTTAAGAGAATTCATGCTATAATTCAAGCTATAATCATGTGTTTATATATCACACAAACAATAATTCATTCAAACCATGATTTCATAAACCCTAGCCCACAAATATATGATCAAGAACCTTGAATTCATGCAAAACACCCACCTTGAGCTCAAGAAATGGAGAAGAAAGATAGGGATGATGATCAAGCTTCAATTCTTGCAATATTTCTTGAAAAATCTTGATATGAATGGAAGAAATCTTTTCTTATTTGTTGGGGCTGAGGTTCGGTGAGAAAGGAAGCAAATTGGGAGATGATTCTTGGATGAAATGAGAGCAAAGAAGCTTGGAGATGCATATAACGATTCATCCAATTTTTTGAAACATGTGAAATGCCAATATTTGCTATTTAATCCTTTAATGTTTAAGTCATGCGATTAAGTATGTAAAATTTTGAAATATAATCAATCAAGTCCTTGAAAAGTTATACAATTTAGTCCCCAAAGTTAGGAAAATAATCAAGTAGGGGCAATTTGGGTAATTAAAGCATTACCGGCAATTGTTTCATATAATAATTATTTTTCTATGACATGAAATAATTTTCCATTGATATGATTCCATATATTTTTCATGAAAGTGTACTAAAATTTTAATTTACAAGATTATAATGAAACGTAAGAAATTGATTAATGAAAATCGGGGTGTTACAATTCCCCACCCCCCCCCCCCCCCCCCGAGGTCCACTGTCGAGTTTCAATGTTGCACAAGCCATAAGAGAACCCCGTCTCTTAAACAAAAATGAGAAAAGCCCGTTTCTCGACAAGGGATGAGAGAGCCCCGTCTCTCAGCACGTAATGAGAGAACCCTGTCTCTCGGACATACACCAAGTAGCAATCCAAAACAATGATAGAAACATTTATCACATAAGAAGCAAGTATAGTCACGCCAATCACACTAATTTATCCTTCATACCGAAGCACATTGTTACTACCAAAAGCTATATTAATAATAAAATCCATGATGCTTGTGATATGCATGTTTGAAGGTACCGTTCACCGTGGTTCTTGCCTGTTAAGTGAGCTCTGACCCCCGGTGGACCGCTCCTTCCGTTTCGGACCCGTATCAATTTGATGTTCGGAACTTCCACAACGGAAACATAAACACAAGCGCTTTCTACATCCATCATAGGTATGTGTGTCCCACCCACAATAAGTGCAGAGTGGCTTTCCTGACTGTGATGGCGATGCCGTAACAGAATCCTTCTTTGAAATTGATCTATCCATCTGAGACTTTTTCCTCTTAAACCTTTCCTGAGAGAGTAAAATTGAAGCAGCATTGGACCTTTGCATCACATTGGAGCCCTGTTCCGATCCGAAAACTGGATCCGGTTCAAAGAGAGGAATAAACCTCCTTGCATTATCCGAATCCTCAACCTTCAATACTTTAGTAGTAGCCTTGGCCCAGGTACTTGTGTTAGCATCTTTCAAGGCATTCTGGATCTCCGGCCTGAGTCCCTTCACGAATTGCATTGCCTTGTGAAAGTCATCGTTCGCGATATTGGGAGCGTAACGTGACAGTCTCTCGAACTCTGCAATATAGTCGCTAACAGATCTCTCTTCTTGTTTTAACTCAGTAAATTCCCTTAATCTACCAGTGCGGGAAGCTGGCGGAATGAATTTATTTCTGAATTCCCGAACGAATCCTTCCCAGGTAAAAGTTTTCCCGGCAGCTTCTAATACAATCTGAGTACTCTCCCACCATGAGTAAGCCTCGCCCTGAATCAAGGTAAGAGTGCAACGAGCTTTTTCCTGAGTATCATACGGGATAAGCTGCCAAATTCTTTCTATTTCCTTTAACCACATCTCTTCCTGGATATCATCGGCCCTATAAAACTTGGGAGGTTGCTGATTCTGAAATTCCCGTAGTATAGCGGAGATAGGGTTCTCCTGTGGTGCTAATGGCGCAGGTGGTAATGGAGGAACCCGTTCTTGAAGTCTCTGAGCAACCAACCCGACCACTGCATTCATGAAATCTTGTGGCTGAGCAGGAGGGGGTGAAGGAGCATGGGAAGAATGAACATGATGATGTCTCCTATGTCCGGGAGAACGATCACGACGAGATTTGTTTCGAGGCATCCTATAACAGAAACTCTAGATATGCATCTTGGATTAAGAAATGCTAACGAGCATAATTGAGTTCATAAGATGCAAGTATAACACATAATTCAAATAGTTCAAGATCAATTAATTAACAATTAATAGCAGAAATCAATGCAAGGCACAAGTTATCAAGTAATTTAATTAATTCAAGTAAGTTGAAGTTGTTCCAAGTAAGATGCAAGACTCACAAATTGCCAATTAATCCTATGCCGTTCGACCTAGACTCACGAGACCCAACACGACACGAGAACCTCGGTTTTGCATCCGGGCTCTGATACCAGTTAAGATGTAGCACCCCTACACGTGGAGATGCCACACCCCCGGACTATAGATCAATCCATCTACGAAACGGGTAATCCGTACATGAACTAACCTATAGCTAACAGGTGATAAGGCAATTAAAAGAACACGTTAGCTAGGCGGGACTAGACTCTCAAATGACAATAAATCCAATACATGAACTCAAAAGCGGAAGCACAATAATATCGTATCGTTACATCAATACGTTATCATCTTCCAAATAACATTCACATATAAGTGTTCAAAACTACTAACATGATACTCCAATATGCTAATACATAAGAGGTAATTCCATGCTAGACTTAGCTGGATGAATGACACGACACAATTCCCGGCTAGCACGCCACGAACAAAACCTGAAAGGTGGAGGCGTTAGTCTGTGAAGACCGAGTGAGGGGCATAAATATATATAAACACAAGTAGCATGAAAGTTATAACCTCGGGTAAGGTTTTGTAACTAAAATAATATAGGTGCAAGAATAACAAAGAACTTGCCCGAGATTACAACTATCAAGTTTAACACGATAATCATGTTTGTTATAATCATCAGTGGCCCTGGCGAGGGGGCGTGCACGATCTCCAACCAAACATCGACAGTGAACAAGGATTAACCTTTCATTTAATTAAGTTATCATACAAGTCATTTTGGTGCACACGATCAATAACACGAAATCCATCCTTCACCATTGGTGGTGGGTTTGCAAGGCCCGAACCACCCACGATAACACGACGTATGTCGGGAGCATGACTCCCACGTACGGGACTCCTTCCTCCACCAAACCTCCTGGTGGATTCAGGGGGGCATCCCTACGGTGTGAGAGAGGTGAGTGAGTTACCCGTCAGCCCTATTCTTTCCCGGTTGGCTCAAACACTCACTCTCGGGCCCATAATGCACGATACACGATGATTCGCCAAGCACGATCACGGTTCAATCACGATAACACGATACACGGCTTGCTTGTTATAAACACGATTAGTTTTCAAGAAACACGACTTGTAACACGATACACGGGTAGTTGTTAAATCCTTTGTTCTTGGAAAACGAATATAAAGATATATATATATGTAATTTGGGCCGAAATCCACGTAAAGGTTATATGGTTCTAGATAATTAACAACTAAACCTCATCTTTACCAATAGAATGCAAGTCGAGACACGGCCTAAGGCCCCTGCTCCACGTCACGAGAAGATGATCTGTGCAAGGGATACGTGTATACATGAGACTTGACCCTAAATGGCCCAAATATGACGAACGTGTACAATGTAGCATGAAAACATCTTGTTTTAGCATGTAATTAATCATATAATAGCAATTTGGGACCAAAGAATGCATTGGATCATGGTGCTAAAATTCCAATTTTAGGCAGAATGTTTTGTTATGCCAGACGAAGGGGAACGGCCGTTTCGGCTCCCCTTTGAAAATGGGAAAGGACGTTCCTGGCCTTCCAAAAGTGTGCCAACGATTTTCATTTTTAAAGTGCGCTGAAGCTGGGAACGGCCCTTCCCGCACGCAGGCCAAAATGGGAACAGCAGTTCCCAGGCTCGGCCGCATATTTTATTTGAAAGAGTGGGAACGACCGTTCCCACAATGCCTTGAGGCGGGAATGGCCGTTCCCAGTTCCTGCAACTGAAAAACAGAGCAGAAAAACGGGATAGCTACGGGAAACATTAACAAAGCAACAAAGATCAAGTTTGATCCCACGAATTTGCAAGAAATCTTGGAAATACGATGCATATATGTTCAAAATGTGATAATATACCATTTAAACACTTGGTTCATGAAAATCATCAAGAACTCCAAGCTTCAAGTTCAAACTCATATTCAAATATATTTCCATGTTTTACAAGAATTCATGCTATAATTCATGCTATAATCATGTGTTTATATATCACACAAACAATAATTCATTCAAACCATGATTTCATAAACCCTAGCCCACAAATATATGATCAACAACCTTGAATTCATGCGAAACACCCACCTTGAGCTCAAGAAATAGAGAGAAGAAAGATAGGGATGATGATCAAGCTTCAATTCTTGCAATATTTCTTGAAAAATCTTGATATGAATGGAAGAAATCTTTTCTTATTTGTTGGGGCTGAGGTTCGGTGAGAAAGGAAGCAAATTGGTTGATGATTCTTGGATGAAATGAGAGCAAAGAAGCTTGGAGATGCATATAACGATTCATCCAATTTTTTGAAACATGTGAAATGCCAGTATTTGCTATTTAATCCTTTAATGTTTAAGTCATGCGATTAAGTATGTAAAGTTTTGAAATATAATCAATTAAGTCCTTGAAAAGTTATACAATTTAGTGCCCAAAGTTAGGAAAATAATCAAGTAGGGGCAATTTGGGTAATTAAAGCATTACCGTCAATTGTTTCATATAATAATTATTTTTCCACGGCTTGAAATAATTTTCCAATGATATGATTCTATATATTTTCATGAAAGTGTACTAAAATTTTAATTTATAAGATTATAACGAAACGTAAGAAATTGATTAATGAAAATCGAGGCGTTACAATTCTCCCCCCCTTAAAAGGACCTGGTCCCCAAGTCCACTGTCGAGTTTCAATGATGCACAAGCCATAAGAGAACCCCGTCTCTTAAACAAAAATGAGAAAACCCCATTTCTCGGCAAGGGATGAGAGAGCCCCATTTCTCGGACAAGTTATGAGAGAGCCCCGTCTCTCAGAACGTAATGAGAGAACCCCGTCTCTCGCACATACACCAAGTAGCGATCCAAAACAATGATAGAAACATTTATCACATAAGAAGCAAGTATAGTCATGCCAATCACACTAATTTATCCTTCATACCGAAGCACATTGTTGCTACCAAAAGCTATATTAATAATAAAATCCATGATGCTTGTGATATGCACGTTTGAAGGTACCGTGCACCGTGGTTCTTGCCTGTTAAGTGAGCTCTGACCCCCGGTGGACCGCTCTTTCCGTTTCGGACACGTATCAATTTGATTTTCGGAACTTTCACAACGGAAACATAAACGCAAGCACTTTCTACATCCATCATAGGTATGTGTGTCCCACCCACAATAAGTGCAGAGTGGCTTTCCTGACTTTGATGGCGATGCCGTAACAGAACCCTTCTTTGAAATTGATTTATCCATCTGAGACTTTTTTCTCTTAGACCTTTCTTGAGAGAGTAAAATTGAAGCAGCATTGGACCTTTGCATCACTTTGGAGCCCTGTTCCGATCTGAAAACTGGATCCGGTTCAAAGCGAGGAATAGACCTCCTAGCATTGCCCGAATCCTCAACCTTCAATGCTTTAGTAGTAGCCTTGGCCCAGGTACTTGTGTTAGAAGCTTTCAAGGCATTCTGGATCTCCGGCCTAAGTCCCCGCACGAATTGTGTTGCCTTGTGAAAGTCATCGTTCGCGATATTGGGAGCGTAACGTGACAGTCTCTCGAACTCTGCAATATACTCGCCAATAGATCTCTCTTCTTGTTTTAACTCAGTAAATTCCCTTAATCTACGAGTGCGGGAAGCTGGAGGAATGAATTTATTTCTGAATTCCCGAACGAATACTTCCCAGGTAATAGTTTCCCCGGCAGCTTCTAATACAATCTGAGTACTCTCCCACCATGAGTAAGCCTCTCCCTGAATCAGGGTAAGAGTGCAACGAGCTTTTTCCTGAGTATCACACGGGATAAGCTGCCAAATTCTTTCTATTTCCTTTAACCACATCTCTTCCTGGATATCATCGCCCCTATAAAACTTGGGAGGTTGTTGATTCTGAAATTCCCGTAGTATAGCGGAGATAGGGTTCTCTTGTGGTGCTAATGGCGCAAGTGGTACTGGAGGAACCCGTTCTTGAAGTCTCTGATCAACCAACCCGACCACTGCATTCATGAAATCTTGTGGTTGAGCAGGAGGGGGTGAAGGAGCATTGGAAAAATGATCATGATGATGTCTCCTATGTCCGGGAGAACGATCACGGCGAGATTTTTTTCGAGGCATCCTGTAACCGAAACACTAGATATGCATGTTGGATTAAGAAATGCTAATGAGCATAATTGAGTTCATAAGATGCAAGTATAACACATAATTCAAATAGTTCAAGATCAATTAATTAACAATTAATAGCAGAAATCAATGCAAGGCACAAGTTATCAACTAATTTAATTAATTCAAGTAAGTTCAAGTTGTTCCAAGTAAGATGCAAGACTCACAAATTGCCAATTAATCCTATGTCGTTCGACCTACACTCACGAGACCCAACACGACACGAGAACCTCGGTTTTGCAACCAGGCTCTGATACCACTTAAGATGTAGCACCCCTACACGTGGAGATGCCACACCCCCACACTTTAGATCAATCCATATACGAAACGGGTAATCCGTACATGAACTAACCTATAGCGAACGGGTGACAAGGTAATTAAAAGAACACGCTAGCTAGGCGGGACTAGACCCTCAAATGATTATAAATCCAATACATAAACTCAAAAGTGGAAGCACAATAATATCGTATTGTTACATCAATACATTATCATCTTCCAAATAACATTCACATATAAGTGTTCAAAACTACTAACATGATACTCCAATATGTTAATACATAAGAGGTAATGCCATGCTAGACTCAACTGGATGAATGACACGACACGACTCCCGCCTAGCACGCCACGAACAAAACCTGAAAGGTGGAGGCGTCAGTCTGTGAAGACCGAGTGAGGGGCATAAATATATATAAACACAAGTAGCATGCAAGTTATAACCTCGGGTAAGGTTTTGTAACTAAAATAATATAGGTGTAAGAATAACATAGAAGTCACCCGAGATTACAACTATCAAGTTTAACACGATAATCATGTTTGTTATAATCATCAGAGGCCCTGGCGAGGGGCGTGCACGATCTCCAACCAAACATCGACAGTGAACAAGGATTACCCTTTCATTTAATTAAGTTATCATACAAGTCATTATAGTGCACACGATCAATAACACGAAATCCATCCTTCACCATTGGTGGTGGTTTTGCAAGGCCCGAACCACCCACGATAACACGACGTACGTCGGGAGCATGACTCCCACGTACGGGACTCCTTCCTCCACCAAACCTCCTGGTGGATTTAGGGGGCATCCCCACGGTGTGAGAGAGGTGTGTGAGTTACCCGTCAGCCCTTTGCTTTCCCGGTTGGCACAAACACTCACTCTAGGGCCCGTAATGCACGATACACGATGATTCGCCAAGCACGATCACGGTTCAATCACGATAACACGATACATAGCTTGCTTGTTATGAACACGATTAGTTTTCAAGAAACACAACTTGTAACACGATACACGTGTAGTTGTTAAATCCTTTTGTTCTTGGAAAATGATTATAAAGATATATATACATATATATATGTAATTTGGGCCGAAATCCACGTAAAGGTTATATGGTTCTAGATAATTAATAACTAAACCTCACCTTTACCAATAGAATGCAAGTCGAGACACGGCCTAAGGCCCCTGCTCCACGTCACGAGAAGATGATCTGTGCAAGGGATACGTGTATACATGAGACTTGACCCTAAATGGCCCAAATATGACGAACGGTGAAAATGCAACGAGACAACATGCAATGTACAATGTAGCATGAAAACATCTTGTTTTAGCATGTAATTAATCATATAATAGCAATTTGGGACCAAAGAATGCATTGGATCATGGTGCTAAAATTCTAATTTTATGCAGAATGTTTTGTTCTGCCAGACGACGGGGAACGACAGTTCCGGATCCCCTTTGAAAATGGGAATGGTCGTTCCCGGCCTTCCAAAAGTGTGCCAACGATTTTCATTTTTAAGGTGCGCTGAAGCTGGGAACGGTCCTCCGGCACGCAGGCCAAAATGGGAACAGCTATTGCCAGGCTCGGCCACCTATTTTATTTGAAAGAGTGGGAACGACCGTTCCCACAATGCCTTGAGGCGGGAATGGCCGTTCCCAGTTCTTACAACTGAAAAACAGAGCAGAAACAGGGGTTAGCTACTGGAAACATTAACAAAGCAACAAAGATCAAGTTTGATCCCACAAATTTGCAAGAAATCTGGGTAATACGATGCTTCTATGTTCAAAACCTGATAATATACCACTTAAACACTTGGTTCATGAAAATCATCAAGAACTCCAAGCTTCAAGTTCAAACTCATATTCAAATATATTTCCATGTTTTACAAGAATTCATGTTATAATTCATGCTATAATCATGTGTTTATATATCACACAAACATTAATTCATTCAAACCTTGATTTCATAAACCCTAGCCCACAAATATATGATCAAGAACCTTGAATTCAAGCAAAACACCCACCTTGAGCTCAAGAAATGGAGAAGAAAGATAGGGATGATGATCAAGCTTCAATTCTTGCAATATTTTTGAAAAATCTTGATATGAATGGAAGAAATCTTTTCTTATTTGTTGGGGCTGAGGTTCGGTGAGAAAGGAAGCAAATTGGGAGATGATTCTTGGATGAAATGAGAGCAAAGAAGCTTGGAGATGCATATAAAGATTCATCCAATTTTTTGAAACATGTGAAATGCCAATATTTGCTATTTAATCCTTTAATGTTTTAGTCATGCGATTAAGTATGTAACGTTTTGAAATATAATCAATTAAGTCCTTGAAAAGTTATACAATTTAGTCCCCAAAGTTAGGAAAATAATCAAGTAGGGGCAATTTTGGTAATTAAAGCATTACCGACAATTGTTTCATATAATAATTATTTTTCTACGACCTGAAATAATTTTCCAATGATATGATTCTATATATTTTCATGAAAGTGTACTAAAATTTTAATTTATAAGATTGTAATGAAACGTAAGAAATTGATTAATGAAAATCGGGGCGTTACAGATCCTCTCCCTCCCCAACCTTCCAGTGTGCAGGTTTGGCTTTGGAGTTTCGAGCTAGGCGGAGTTGTGTGGAGTTTCTGAATTGGTCAAGTTAAGTTAGGAGAGTTTCTGCACTCGCATATTTATTTCAATTATGCATGATTCAAATCTGTAATATTATGAACTTGAATCTTTATGTAATTGTTATTTAATTGCCTTGTCGGGCTTTGTTATGGATTAAAAGAGGCCTGAGGAGCCCAAGTCTGCCTGTGGTTCGAGTGTTTAATTTCTACAGGCCCGTGGCCAATGCATATGTTTGGATTTAGTTCTCTGTTGCATTATGTCTTGTTGTTTAGTTATATTTGCAGGGTCTATGTTCCGCCTAGCTTAGGAGGGTTTTTCTGTTGTCTCCCGTTCGCTATGGTTTCATACGGGTGCGGATTCACCATTTCGTTACTCGTGTTGAGCCATAGTGCGGGGGATGTGGTGCCTCCCGTGCGGGGTGCTACATCCTTAAGTGGTATCAGAGCCTAGGGTTGCAAAACCCGGGTTCTAGTGTAGTGATTGAGTCAGTTTAAGTCGTACGGCATACGAACAACTTGTTAACGTGTGTATTACATTGAACTTCATTGTGAAATCGTTACTAATCGCAGGACATTACTTATTCTATGTGATCTATTTTCAATTTTGTTACTCTCGGTGTTGCATTTGCATTTTATGTGAGTTGATTGATCTAAACAGGTGCCATAAGCATATGCTAATCCACATGCATCTATACTCGAGTGGAATCTTTGGTTACAGGTTGTTATCATGTTAATAAAGCTATTATCAACCTCAACAACGAGTTCTTCTATCAAACCAACGAAGAGGTTATGGAATCAAGGGAACAGAAAGCCGGGTTTTAGATCTTCAAGGCTATCAACATGGAGCTATATTTCATTACTCAACATCACGATAGAAGGCGAGGTTATTTACAAACATCCGTGGATCGTTGTTTTTTTTTTATGGAGTCATGTTCGTTGGTGTCCTTACAATGGTAGCTCCAAGTTTCCTCATCATCCAAAAGCCACCATTGCAGAAAGAGCAAGACCGAAACTATATGAAAGGATGTCAGTTCTCGGAAATACTTTGAAGATCAACACTTCCGAGGTGGAACCTATGCTTCGTTTGTGGGGTTTCTATTGGTAGTAGCTTTACTCAGATTGAAAGCCATGAATTGTCAACTTTAAGCTTAAAAGTCAGCAAAGGAGATCAACCGGTATGCCTACACTATGAAGATTTCCAACCGGATTCCATAGGATCATTATCTCAAAGGTGTTTTAGGTTCTAAGATTTTGTCAACGAGGAGACAAAGACTCTCAAGAGAACTCAAGTTCGGGCAAAAAGGGAGAAGAAGAGGTAAATTGAGACAGTCGTATTTCGGGTAAGAAAGAGCTCGGATTGAAAGGACTTAGGGAGAACTGATTGATATGGTGATTTCAAGTTCATGGAAAGCCAAGACGCCAAAGGTTGAAGTTTATCTCCAGACTCAAGCTGAATTAGCGTGTCGTGAGTTTGAATTTGGGGAGATATGGAGCAACCAATGGAAACAATAAAAACAGGTAAAGAGCTACTGAAGGGAAATTATGTGCTCAAGTGTAAGCAATTGGAAGATGAGTTCCTCCAATCGGAACTCATAAAGGATGGGTCAAGGGAACTTGGATCAAGGTGACTAGGAGTACGTTTCAAAACAAAAATTGGGGGGATTAATCTTAGAAGCGAGTTCGAGTAACATTGAAAGATTTACTCTCTAGAAAAATTTGGGGTTCAAGAGGTCGTAGTCTCGAACCATGGGGATTTGAAGACTATGGGAAGCAAGTCAGGATTTGAGAAGCATCATCAATGATCAAACAATGTTCAACCTTACGACTTATACTCACAACATTGAGATTAAAGGTAAGATGTCGTGCTAAAGATACCACTGCGGTGACAGGTTCAATGCATCCATAGCACGTGCACCATGCATCGCAAATTAGTTACTCAATTTCTTATTATATGTGTTTTAATACTCTAATTGTTAAATTATTATTGCATACTTATTTGTTGAATTATGTGGCTTGATGTTGCATTTCCTTGTTTAAAATATCTACTACGTGCACCTAGCATCATAATCTCCCATGCATCGTTTCATTGTTTACGTGCTAGGTTGTCCTTCCCGTATGATGCTCTAATTATTATCCTAATTTAAGAACAACCGAACCGAGTCGAATAAGAACCTTTTGATAATAAGGTTGAGACAAAAATAGAGATGGAATCTCGGGAAGAAAAAGGGGGTTAGAGTTGATTTCGGGGTGCATGGATCGAACAAGATTAGGAAATGGGATTCTGAAAATTAGATAAGAAGTGAAGGGCAAAGGATTTGGATTGCTATTATGATTAAAACTCCTCCTAATTAAAATTGCATGTCAAGAATTCCGATGAAAGAGGGATCGATGGGGTTTAAGATTTAAAGGTGGAAAATTTTAAGGGGGAGAGCATGACCAAGAAATAGATTTAAAGCTTGAAGCTATGCTCGAAGAATTATTTAGTAAAAATAACCGAAATGCAAGCCATGGAAGATATGGAAGCTTAATGATGGTGATAGGAAAAGAATAAAATGGTCTTAACAAGGGAACCATCGAAATAAAAGTTCAATCACTATACCCAGCGTGAAAATTGCTAAGGGATATTCATAGCGCGGGGTTGAAATTCTAAAGATGATGGAATTATGAGGAAGCTTTTGTGCACTCCTATCAGTGCTGGTAACATGGAGCAGAACTGAATGTACAGTTACTGGTTTGAAGAGAACGAAGAGATGATAAAGGATTCACGAAAAGGTTGGGCTAATGGTGGGAACGATCATGAGATGGAAATCAAACTTAGGGTCTTGGAAGTAGTTGTTCTTGAATATGACAAATTTGGACATTGACAAGGATAGAAGATTCAAACCTGAATCGTGGAACGTTCTGATGATATGTAAGATAAGCAGAGTTCAACTGGTTGAAAGAATTAGACATGTTAAGATAGAAGATTCAAACCTGAATCATGGAATGTTCTGATGATATGTAAGATAAGCAGAGTTCAACTGGTTGAAAGAATTAGACATGTCAAGGGAAGATATAGAGGTTAAGGGTGAGGAGTTAAAGAAGGAAGTGAGCACTAACCTAAGGGTTAATTGAATTCCAAGGAATCCTTCAAATTGAAGAAGGTGATCAAGGTGTAAGAGTCAAGTAGGACCAGCCGAGAGTTGTCTTCTCTTCAACCGAACACTCATATGAAGGGTATTAAAGATAAGTCAAGAGCCAAGCCAGCTTTTGGGTCACATTATACAATTGGATCATGAATTGGTCAACTTCAAATTTCTTGACTATGGTGAACGATACATAAAACATTCATGGCATATGCATACATGCAATTTAATTCAATTGGTTTCTTAATGCTATATATATACCTTTCTAATTGACTATTTTCGTTGTTCTTTGTTATGCTGTATTTGATGTTAATTATGTGTCCCTCTGTGACTTTAACACCCCAAGCATGGGGCAACACACCCCCGCACTATGACCTGACACGTGTCGAGGTTGGCAATTCTTTAATTTGGAAGGATAATCGAATCCTTGACTGGAAGTGGTTCCAACCCTTCGTTCAAACTTGAATTCTTTAGTATTCCCTCAGATTCTCGGGTACCCAATGGTCTTGGACCGTCTCACTTGATTCTCGGAGTATAGTGATCCATGGAATCTCTTGAAATCCCAACAAAATCCTCGGTAATCGGGAGTTGCTATTCCTTTCAACAGTAAAATCTCTCAGGATAATCGTGGACAGATAGATGAAGAATCTTTAAACAGCCTTACTTAGTACACCCTCATTGTAAATGATGTCCTTATCCTCATTATTTGGTGGAGTTGATCTGCAATGACCTCGGCAAAAAATTCCATAGCTTACACAATTTTCCTTTTTTTTTTTCCCTTTGTGTAAGTGTAACTACTCTGGTGGGTGTCTTTATAATAGTAATCTGATTTCCTACTTCGAATTCTCTGAATGGTACAAGTGCCTTGATTTCTTCATTGTCACCTCACGCCATCCAGAGTTAGAAATTCTGGCTATCTTATAAAACAAGTTACTCCCGAGCACCTCCAAGTAGTAAGTACATATCCTGAAGGCACCTTGATAGTTAAAAGATCTCTTGTCTCCCTCGTATACAAATATCTTCCTTGTATCCACCCTATGCCCGGAGTTTGTGGAATTAACCATACAATTTCTGATCCACCCCTATTCAAATCTCAATGCAGCTTCCACTAAAATCAACAGTTGTTGGAACAGATAAGGAAGTCACCTAAATATAACCACGAAACTAATGCATGCGGGATTAGGGATGTGAATGGCATGCACTCATATCCAGCAAAGAAGGCAATCAAGCACGTAGAGCAAATGTTCGAAATAATTAAAATTTACTCCAATGCATGATGCACGTGCTATGAATGCATAATACCCGTTTTCATAACGATAGCATTGATTCCTTGTTTTGAATTCTTGTAGAAGTCCATCATCTCTCAGTAGAGTATGGTTGCTTTGAATCTCTTGTCAAAGATTTGTAGAAGTGGGAAGAATTGTCACGATCATTTACAATTTGACACCGAGATGTCACCCTGTAATTCACAAATTGAATAAATATCTATGCATGTGGGTTAGTACGTGGATATGTCAAGTAATAAAAGCAATTAAGAACACTTAAGTAATGCAGATGCAGTACGTAATTTAATAAAATTTAAAGCATAACAGTGATAATTTTGCAAGAATGGTATTCATAGTGTGCACACAATCACATAAGCTCAAACAAATTCATGCCGAGAAGTCAAAATTTCACAGCAGACGAATGCAATGCGCAAGTATTCCTATGCCGTCCTACCTAAACTGACACGACACGACTCCAGAGCACCGGTTCTGAACCTGGTGGCTCTGATACCACTTAAGATGTAGCACCCCAAGCGGTGGGGCACCACACCCCCGCACTATGACCTGACACGTATACGAAATGGAAAGTCCGCACACGCACCAAGCCACAGCGAACGGGTGACAAACGAAAAACCAACCTAAGCTAGGCAGTATCTAAACCCTGTACAAGTGCAAATATGCAAAAGCTGAATGCGGAAGCGATACAAAATACGAATTCTCAAAAACTTTGATCAGCAATCATAATCCATATATTTCAATAAGTAAATCTATGTCAACTAAACGGGTTCAACTGGCCCTAGAAACCTGTCCCGATCAAACATATAATCAAAACGGGTTCATCTAAACCGAGCACCTGTCCTAACCTGTCCCGAAATTCATACATTCGAATCATAATTATAATCCTGTGCAAAACCATATCATAAGTAAGGTTATCATAAATTGCAACTAGGTATATAACAGACTCAGACAAACTGACGCATCTTACATAAACAAGGCTCCAAACATAAAACGAAGCAATGTACTTAACAATTTAAACGAATAGATACAGACTCAACAAACATTGACAGCCGCCTATGGGGAGGGTCAGGCTCTAGAAGACTGAGCGAGCAGGAGCGATACATAGATATAGCAACATGCGCATGCAAGTCATAAATCCCGAGCAAGGTTTTATTTAAGGTTAGTTCCCAAGAGGGAAAGATAATAACTAAGCAATGCTCGGATTTTACGACTAATCATATTGAATTCATTAGGTTCATAATTCATACAAAATCAATAAGGCTCGGCGAGTGAGCGTGCATCATCTCCAACCAAACTCCGACCGTGTACGATAAATATCTTTAATACCTTGAATACATGATCATGCAGTATATTATAATACACACAAATCATATAACATAGTTGTTTGGGCAATCCGTGTCCCGGCCTTCCCGCACGGTGCATAACAATCATAACATACTCATAATCATAAAATAAGCTCCAACCTTCTTCCTCCGGGTGGTGGATGGGTTAGCAAGACCCGACCACCTCATACATAGGCCAATGGGGTTTCATGACTCCCCAAAGGGCACTCAACTCCCATTCCCCGCTAAACCTCCTAGCGAGGGTGTAACATCCCGACTGATCGGACTTTTCAGGTAAACTATTATGTGCGCTATTCAATTATTTCCTTATGTGATATTTCATTGCTAACGTGAATTATTGAAGTTATTTGAACTTATTTGCTTTAATATGAATTTGGTTATCTTTGAACGTTTAATTTTCCTTGCTTTGTATTTGTTCGTTTTGGATCAGTATTTAATTCTGATTTCTGTGAATTTGTGATATGTGTTAATTATATGCTTTATGAACTTGATTATGCGCTCGTTACATGTTTTGGTATTTGTTTTGCTTGCCTTTTTGGTTTCGTTTTGAAGTCGGGACCTAAAGGAGGCTAAAGAGCATTTAGCGCACCTTGGGTTCCGGGATGCATATTTTGAGCTCGGGAATTCGGATTCAAATTTCGTCACCTCCATTGAACTCGTTTAGACGATTCGGGTTCAATGGGACAAGCCTCACATTTTTCTAAGTTCATTAAGACCTTCAAATTTCACCAGTAACGAGCCCCTTTCGCTTGTAAGACATCTTTTAACCTAGCTTTGAGTTGGGGACCCCACTTAAACCCAACCAAGCCCTTAACCATGAGTATTAACTTGAGTTGAGCCCTCCCTTGCCCTTATGTTGCTGAAACCGAACTAAACCTCTTCTCTCTCTCGCTCAATACCGATCAACCAAGCAAAGGAGAAGGAAGAAGAAACCCCTTTTTGCCAACCTTGTCATCTTGAGCTCAAATCTTCACCTTAGCTTCTCCAATTTGAAAGGTAAGTCCATGGTTGCAATCTACACTCTCTCTTCTCTCTTTTATATGATCTTGATGTTAGGAATAGTGCCCTAGAAAGCCGATTGTATATCCGCTTTGTGCTTTTCCTTATTGTAATCACAGACAATCTTTGAATAAAATAACGAATTGAGGCAACACTTCTTTATATGCTCTTGTTTGGTATGCGTTTACTTTAGCTGTGCATGTATGAGAACTCCCCTAATCCTGATGACTTTAGGACTCTACCATTTAGGTGAAATGGTTCATGAAACGAGCCCTATATCACATAAGTCATGATTAGTAAAATACTCCAAGCCGTTGAGTCCTACAGACAGTGGGAGTGTCAACTTGACTCCTCTAAGGCTTGCTTGTGGGATCACGCCCTTAAGAAGGACCACCTTGTTTCATGGAGGTGCAAAGTGTATAGTTGATACGTGCGTGATATATGAGGGTGCTTACTTTAATAAGTAAGTTCACTGAGGTGCCCCGTGTGAGAACATTCCTAAATGGGAAAGGAAGTTTCTATTTCAGGAAATGGAAACTTCCAGATTAGGAAATATCTCACGAGTCATTGATGTGATTAATTGATCCTTAGACTTGAGGTTCCTTCTCACTTTATGAGTTAACTCTGTAGTCTTAGGTATAAGCTTTAAAGGGTGTTGCCTTAGACAACTGATTCAAGGCTTATGCTGGGGCTGCACAAGTGATTCATGAAAGTGAATGAGAATCAAGAAAGGACCTACACTTGCATTTGCAAGGTGATCTCTTATTGTGTAAGTCATTCATATGCCATATGGAGTCCTTGGCCAAGGCAGTAGATCAAGACATCAAGAAAAGGGTATCTTAGATTGAGATCAAATGGATATGAAATGCACTTAGCTTTAAGACCGGATTATTAGGGTTCTAATTATTCCCTTACCCTAGATCTTGGTTGAGAGATAGTAAGTAGGAGGATTGTATCTCACATGAATCAATGACTTAAAGGTTCTGTCGAATCCGAACATTCCAATTCAGCTAGGGGTTAAACACCTGTTGCTAGACTATGGTCGTTTAATCTGTGGACTGATTAATTAATTAGTGAATTAATTAATTAGGGTCACTGCTAATTGAATTGAGAACCTAGAGGGTCACACACAACAACTTGGTTACATGAGTTGAGGCTTGAAAATGATTAAACGAGTTAATCGGGCCAAGAGGGTTCCACACGTGTGAAGTCACACGTGTGGCTCACGTGAGTGACACGTGTCACTGTGACACGTGTCACACACGTGTGTATATATATATATGTTAAATAATTAATTAGTTGATTATTTAATAGACTTTGGTTTAATTTTGAATTAAAAAGAAAGTCTAATTTTGGAGAAAATAATCTAGTTAATTAATTACGAATTAATTAATTAGATAAAAATAAGTTATTTATTTTATAATAAATAAAGTATAAAATTATCCAAAAATAGTTTGGATATTTTTAGCTCTCTTAAAAGTTGACTTGAATTAGAATTCAAAGTCAAAGTTGGAAAATACTTGATCATCAAGTAATAGGAGAGAGAGGGACCAAATCCTTTGTCCATTAGGACTAGGTTCGGCCGCCCCTCCCCTTTCCTATATATAGGGGAGCTCATGCTCCCCTTTAGAGCTAATTGACAATTCTTGGTTCATGTGTTGAACACCTTCCTTTCTCCAAGATTAAATTAAACCCTAGGTTAAGCCTAAACACTAACTAGAGAACTAGCATCCTTACTAGTTAGATTGTGATCAAGTGGGTGGACTTTCTCTAGAGACTTCAAGTTAGAAGTTTGAAGATTCGAGCTCTACCAAGGAGAGGGGATCAAGCCGCGTGAAGAGCATTCTTGGGTGGCTTGAAACGCTTCAAGAAAGAATAAAAGAAAAGTAAGTTTTCTATCTTTACGAATTTGGTTACACGATTGCGAGTTCAAGGTCCTTTTGTTGGGAAAATTTTTTAAATTTCGCTGCTTTCTGATTCGTGTTTTCCAACAAGTGGTATCAGAGCCACCTCGTTAATCGTGTTTCTGATTCGTCTCAATTATACTGAATTTGGTAGAAATTCTTAGGCTTGATGCGATTGAGTATTTGTAATTGTTTTAGAAAGCCTGAATTACGAAACTGTATTTTTTCCTGAAAGTTTCTGAAAATTGGTTTTTATAAAATTTAAGTTTGAAAAAAACAATTTTAGATTTGAAACTGTATAAATTGTTTTTGGATTTCTTGGATTGGTTTTGCTTTTGAACGAAAACACGAAACGAAAGCCCGGATCGCGATGAACACGCAAAACCCCGCGCGCGAAGGAGTCGTGCGCGCGGGCTTCGCGCGCCGCCCTCCCGCAACCGCGTGGGAGGCCCTCCCGCAACCGCGTGGGAGGCCCTCCCGGGCGCGCCTAAGCGTGCCCGCCCATCATTGCCCAGGGCTGGCCGGAATAGACCGGCCAGTCTCCCGCACGCCGTCCGCCCGTCGCCGCCCAGGCCTGGCCGGGACAGACCGGCCAGTCGCCCAGCACCTCCCGCACGCCTGTGCGGGAGCCTAGGCGCGCCCGCCCAGGGCGGCCGAGACTGGCCGCCCAATGCCCGGCAGGAGCTGCGCGCTCCAGCGCGCACTCGCCGCGCACTGTGCGCGCATGCTGTGCGCACACGCCGCACTTGGGACGGGCAACCCCGTTTTCGTGATCCGGCCTTTTCGTGTTTCGTGCAATCCAGTCTCAATTTTTTTATTTTAATTTTAAAATTTTATTTTTGAATATTTATTTTAATTTTTTTGAATAAAACTTAAAATTGGGATTTTTGAGAAATTGAAACGGTTTATATTTTGGGAAAATACATCTTGATAAAATTATTAATTTTCAGAAATTAATTGGAATTTTATTTGTTTTGGTAATTTGGGATTTATTGAAAACTTTTATAAATAAGACTCGCATCAAGTCGTGTTTTAAGCTATTAGAGCTTAAAGCGAGAATTTTAATTTATTGGTTAAATTTAAATTCTTGCAAAAGCATGTTAGATGATCATGGGTTTAGATCTATGTATGGTTTTAATTTATGCACATGGATGGTTTAAATTGGGGTTGGAGCCCTATAGTTGCGTTTTTTCAATTGAGGTTGGAGCCTCACTTATGTGCATACTGTTATGTGATTTATTATGTGGCTTTCCATATTACTGTTTTTGAGGCCGGGGTATGCCCCGTGTAATTGTCTAAGGCCAATATGAAGATTGAGCCTTATTACTTTATGTCTTTTTCTTTTTATTGTAATTTGAGAGTAGAGATAGGTGGTGAGGTTTTATTTTCATTTTGGAGACAATGCACCCATGGAGTAAGATGGACCACATTCAAGTAACAAGGAGGCCATAAGTGAAGACCCCTCAAAATGTTAGGGAGGGGAATCTTAATTGTTAAATGTAATAGAGATAGGGCTCGTATTTTGTTACCGCTTTCCCTTATGTGATTTGAACTGTTTATGTGGCATGTATGTTAGAACTTGTGATTGTGGAGTGGCTCCCACATATCACGCATAAGATAGGTAGAACCCATGATCATTACATGTTAGTATCATGCTAGGACATGTTATCTGTTTATGTGCTTGTTTGAAATGCATTTAAGTGTACTTGCATTAATCAAGACTAATAAAATTGGATAACATATATGTTGGTGAGGTCGAACCGGACAACTCTCCGATTGATTCGAAAATTCCCATTAAATATTAAGCTAATTTCGAACAAATAGGTGTTTAATTCGAGATGCAAATTTTGAATTGAATTCCTAGCATTCCATCAATAGGTTTTAAGTTTAGTAAGTAAAGCTAGTTATTGTCCGCGAGTCGTGGGATAGCTAGTGGAGCTTATTAGTTCTTAGTTACCTAATTAATCATTTTAAATGGTCAATATTTCGTGGTCAATTTTAGCAAGGGCGATGTCCGCGAGTCGTGGGTCGTTCGAAATAAGTTTTGGTCATGATCTTATGATTGATGGGTCTAGCTTAACGCCTAAGTAAATATGGATGTCGCACGAGTCGTGGGTCCATATTGAAAGATAGGTGATGCAAAAACAATTACTAAGAGTTCTAAAGGTGTTAGAATTGGTAAGTTGTACCTACCTAGGGTTCTTACTTAGAATGTCCGCGAGTCGTGGGTTCGAGGTAAAATGCCTAGGATCTTAGTACCCATTGGGAAACGTGTTCCTCTTAGATCTTTGGGAATTCTAGATCTTTGAAAAACAGTGGGAGCTACATTAGATTAAAGACCTTATCTTTTGTATATCGTTATAATTCAGCATGCTCATTAGTTCTCTGTTTTACCATTTAGGTCATAGATTCTGTGATTCTCTACGTGTTTTGAAATGGCAACCAAAAACCCTCTTGTATCGATCCTCGAGTCAAGCAAGTTGACTGGTCCCAACTATTCTGATTGGCTGAGGAATCTAAAAATCATTTTAGATTCTGAGAAGAGAACTTATGTTCTCTTCGAAGGGGAGCCTAGTCCCGAAGGGGAGGCTCCCACTCGGGCCGAGCGGGATGCGATTCAGAAGTGGAAGGATGATAATCTCCAAGCCCGTTGCCTTATGTTGGCTAACATGTCTCCGGACTTGCAAAGGCAACATGAGGCCATGGAATTTGCTTGGGAGATTTACGACCACTTAGAGCAACTTTACCGCCCTCATGAACGTGTTACAAGGTATAACACTTCAAAGAAATTGTTCCACTTGAGAATGAGGGAAGGTTCAAGTGTCCATGAATATGGACTCAAGTTTCTTGCCCTTACTGAGAAACTTGCTTCCATGGACATGCCACTGAAAGATGAGCTTTCAGTGGATTTGTTGCTAGCTTCGCTCCCACCATCATTCAACCCATTTGTCCTTAACTTCAACATGAATCATGCTGATGCTACCGTAGCTGAGCTGATTAGTCAGCTTGTGACTGCTGAAAGCACGATCAAGAAGGACAATAAGGTTTTGATGGTGAATGCTCCATCTTCCTCTTCTGGGCCTTCTAAAGGTAAGGGCAAGAAAGCCCAAAAGAAGAAGAAGAAACCCCTTAGGCCCACTGGTGGCATTTTGAAGGGGAAGGCCCAAAAGAAGAAGAGTGATCAGAAAGAGGATGTTTGCTTCCATTGTGGCAGAGCGGGACATTGGAGGAGAAACTGCCCAGAGTACAAGGCTACTCTAAAGAAAGGTATCTTTCTCGTTGAAGTAAATCTTTCTATTAATTCTAGTTCTTGGGTACTTGATACCGGTTGTGGAACTCATATCTGTAATGATGTACAGATGCTAAGTGATGTTCAACAACTAAAAGAAGGAGAATGTGTCTTGAAGATCGGCGATGGCTCAAACGTTGAAGCTCGAGCTTTAGGCACAATTAGATTAGATTTAGGTAGTTTTGAGTTAGTATTAAATAAAGTCCTTTATGTACCGAGCATTATTCTTAATATAATTTCAGTTCCAATATTAGATTGTGAAGGTTATGAAACTTATATTAAGAATGGTAAATATTTTATCAAACGGAACAACTCTTCCGTTCATATCGGTACTCTAAGTAATGGACTTTACCTAACTCAAAATATCAATATTATGATTATACAACGAGAAACGAAGCGTAAGAGAGATGACAAAGTTTTAGCTCCCTTATGGCACGCTAGATTAGGACACATTTCCAAGAACAGAATTAGCAAGATAAACACTTTAGGATCATTGTCTGAAACTGATCTTAAAGAGTTAACTTCTTGCGAATCCTGTCTCAAAGGAAAAATGTTCAAAGTCCCTTTTAAGGGAACTGTGGAACGTGCCACTGAGGTTTTGGATTTGATCCATACTGATGTTTGTGGACCGCTTAGTGTAAGCACTAGAAGCAATCATCAGTATTTCATAACCTTTACTGATGACTTTAGTCGGTATGGTTATGTATACTTAATGAAGTATAAATCTGAAGCTTTTGAGAAATTCTTAGAATTTCAAAAGGAGGTTGAGAACCAAACTGGTCACAAGATCAAAGCACTTCGATCTGATCGAGGAGGCGAGTATCTTAGTGAAGAATTCCTTAATCATCTCAAGGATAATGGGATTATCTCTCAGTGGACTCCTCCGGGAACTCCTCAGCTTAATGGAGTTTATGAGAGAAGGAATCGAACCCTACTTGATATGGTTCGTTCCATGATGAGTTTCACTAACTTACCACCTTCTTTCTGGGGTTATGCCCTAGAAAGTGCAGCAAAGAGTTTGAATCTAGTTCCCTCTAAGTCAGTCCCTAAAACGCCCTATGAAATGTGGCATGGTAAAATCCCTAGTTATTCTTACTTAAGAATTTGGGGTTGTCCTGCTTACGTGAAGAGGACAGTGGGAGATAAGTTAGAATCTCGTTCTAACTTATGCTACTTTGTAGGTTATCCTAAGGAATCCATAGGATACTACTTCTATGATCAATCTGAGCAAAAGGTGTTTGTTTCCAGAAATGCTACTTTTCTGGAGGAACCGTTCCTTAAAGAAAAGCAAGGCAAGATCATAGAATTAGAAGAAGTACAAAGTGACCCCATACCACCCACTGAAAAAACTTCCCACTCTGATCAACCACAACCAATCACGAATTTCGATACACATGAAAATCCTCCTCTAAGGCGTTCTGAACGCAATCCTAGACAACCGGAGAGATGGTATGGATTCTTCCATGAAATCTCTCAAAAGGATAATGATCCTTCAACATATGAGGAGGCACTTTCAGATTCTGAGTCTGAACAGTGGATAGAAGCCATGAAATCCGAAATGGATTCCATGAACTCCAACCAAGTTTAGACCTTGGTAGATTTGCCTGATGGGGTCAAACCCATAGGTTGCAAATGGATCTTTAAGAGAAAGCTTGGAGTTGATGGAAGCATTGCAGCCTACAAAGCAAGACTGGTTGCAAAAGGATTCACTCAGAGACCCGGCGTGGACTTTGACGAAACCTTTTCACCAGTTGCAATGCAAAAGTCTATTCGGATCATGCTTGCCATTGCTGCATATTATGACTATGAGATATGGCAAATGGATGTGAAAACTGCCTTTCTCAATGGTGACATTGACAAAGACATTTATATGGAGCAACCCATAGGTTTCACATTCAGTGGGAGTGAACAAAAGGTTTGCAAACTCCAAAGATCAATCTATGGATTGAAACAGGCTTCTATGAATTGGAACATTCGATTTGATGAATCGGTCAAAGCGTTTGGCTTCATCCAAATTTCGAATGAATCATGTGTGTATAGAAAGGAATTGGAGACCTCAGTGCAATTCTTAGTACTTTATGTTGATGACATCCTTCTTGTTGGGAATTCGAAGGATGACATAAAAGTGACTAAGTTATGGTTATCGAACCAATTCGAGATGAAAGATCTTGGTGATGCGTCCTATATCCTTGGAATTAAAATCTATAGAGATAGATCTAGAAGGTTAATAGGACTATCACAGTCGATGTACATTGACAAAGTATTGAAGAGATTCAATATGGAGTCAGCAAAGGTTAAGAACATTCCTATGAGTGTAGGAACATGTCTTTCAAAGAAGATGTGTCCTAAGACTAACCTTGAGAAGGAAAGAATGACTCATACACCTTATGCATCAGCAATAGGTAGCATAATGTATGCAATGTTATGTACTCGACCGGATGTGGCTTATGCACTTAGTGTGACAAGTTGTTTCCAATCTGACCCTGGAGATGGTCACTGGGCTACCGTGAAGAATATTCTTAAGTACTTGAAGAGTACTAAAGAGTTATTCTTAGTTTACGGAGGTCAGAAAGATCTTACTGTCGAAGGATACTGCGATGCAAGCTTTGCATCTGACTTAGATGATTTTAAGTCAATGTCAGGATACATTTTCTGCCTAAACGGCGGAGCAGTGCGTTGGAAGAGTTCCAAGCAAACAACCACTGCAGATTCGACCACTGAGGCCGAATACTTAGCTGCAAATGATGCAGCTAAGGAAGGTGTTTGGATTAGAAACTTCATTCAAGAGTTGAATGTTGTTCCTAGCATGAAAGACCCCATTACTGTGTTTTGTGACAACACTGGGGTGGTTGCTCAAGCAAGAGAACCAAGATCTCACCAACGGACCAAGCACATTATGAGGAAGTATCACCTAATCCGTGATATTATCAAAAGAGGAGATGTGCAAATTGAGAGGGTCACATCAGCAGAGAACGTGGCAGATCCACTTACTAAACCCCTTAGTCGAGAAGCTTTCCAAGGTCATCTTCAGAAGATGGGACTTAGAGTAGCTTTAGAATGGCTTTGACGGGCAAGTGGGAGATTGTTAGGAATAGTGCCCTAGAAAGCCGATTGTATATCCGCTTTGTGCTTTTCCTTATTGTAATCACAGACAATCTTTGAATAAAATAACGAATTGAGGCAACACTTCTTTATATGCTCTTGTTTGGTATGCGTTTACTTTAGCTGTGCATGTATGAGAACTCCCCTAATCCTGATGACTTTAGGACTCTACCATTTAGGTGAAATGGTTCATGAAACGAGCCCTATATCACATAAGTCATGATTAGTAAAATACTCCAAGCCGATGAGTCCTACAGACAGTGGGAGTGTCAACTTGACTCCTCTAAGGCTTGCTTGTGGGATCACGCCCTTAAGAAGGACCACCTTGTTTCATGGAGGTGCAAAGTGTATAGTTGATACGTGCGTGATACATGAGGGTGCTTACTTTAATAAGTAAGTTCACTGAGGTGCCCCGTGTGAGAACATTCCTAAATGGGAAAGGAAGTTTCTATTTCAGGAAATGGAAACTTCCAGATTAGGAAATATCTCACGAGTCATTGATGTGATTAATTGATCCTTAGACTTGAGGTTCCTTCTCACTTTATGAGTTAACTCTGTAGTCTTAGGTATAAGCTTTAAAGGGTGTCGCCTTAGACAACTGATTCAAGGCTTATGCTGGGGCTGCACAAGTGATTCATGAAAGTGAATGAGAATCAAGAAAGGACCTACACTTGCATTTGCAAGGTGATCTCTTATTGTGTAAGTCATTCATATGCCATATGGAGTCCTTGGCCAAGGCAGTAGATCAAGACATCAAGAAAAGGGTTTCTTGGATTGAGATCAAATGGATATGAAATGCACTTAGCTTTAAGACCGGATTATTAGGGTTCTAATTATTCCCTTACCCTAGATCTTGGTTGAGAGATAGTAAGTAGGAGGATTGTATCTCACATGAATCAATGACTTAAAGGTTCTGTCGAATCCGAACATTCCAATTCAGCTAGGGGTTAAACACCTGTTGCTAGACTATGGTCGTTTAATCTGTGGACTGATTAATTAATTAGTGAATTAATTAATTAGGGTCACTGCTAATTGAATTGAGAACCTAGAGGGTCACACACAACAACTTGGTTACATGAGTTGAGGCTTGAAAATGATTAAACGAGTTAATCGGGCCAAGAGGGTTCCACACGTGTGAAGTCACACGTGTGGCTCACGTGAGTGACACGAGTCACTGTGACACGTGTCACACACGTGTGTATATATATATATGTTAAATAATTAATTAGTTGATTATTTAATAGACTTTGGTTTAATTTTGAATTAAAAAGAAAGTCTAATTTTGGAGAAAATAATCTAGTTAATTAATTACGAATTAATTAATTAGATAAAAATAAGTTATTTATTTTATAATAAATAAAGTATAAAATTATCCAAAATACGAATTAATTAATTAGATAAAAATAAGTTATTTATTTTATAATAAATAAAGTATAAAATTATCCAAAAATAGTTTGGAAATTTTTAGCTCTCTTAAAAGTTGACTTGAATTAGAATTCAAAGTCAAAGTTGGAAAATACTTGATCATCAAGTAATAGGAGAGAGAGGGACCAAATCCTTTGTCCATTAGGACTAGGTTCAGCCGCCCCTCCCCTTTCCTATATATAGGGGAGCTCATGCTCCCCTTTAGAGCTAATTGACAATTCTTGGTTCATGTGTTGAACACCTTCCTTTCTCCAAGATTAAATTAAACCCTAGGTTAAGCCTAAACACTAACTAGAGAACTAGCATCCTTACTAGTTAGATTGTGATCAAGTTGGTGGACTTTCTCTAGAGACTTCAAGTTAGAAGTTTGAAGATTCGAGCTTTACCAAGGAGAGGGGATCAAGCCGCGTGAAGAGCGTTCTTGGGTGGCTTGAAACGCTTCAAGAAAGAATAAAAGAAAAGTAAGTTTTCTATCTTTACGAATTTGGTTACACGATTGCGAGTTCAAGGTCCTTTTGTTGGGAAAAATTTTTAAATTCCGCTGCTTTCTGATTCGTGTTTTCCAACACTTGAGCTGAATTTCTTTGGTTGAATATTGAGATATAGCAAGCATGTGAATAGTAGTAGTTGGGAGAATTTGTTTGATTCTTGCTCCTTTCTTGATTCCTTGAGACTTGATGATGATATATGACTTCTAGAGCATGCTTATTGATGTTTATTGTTTCTCCTCTTTTGGTAATTGAGATAGGATCAATTTGCCATTAATGTAACTTGAGCTTTGATGATATACTTGATGCATTTCTTTCTCCCTCATTCTTGCCTTGTATTGCTTACATTTTGGGGCTGATTTGTGGGTACTTGTTGGGCATGAAACTTCGGTGAATTGTTGTTATTTTGATGCTTGATAATTGTGTTTTGAAAGGCATAAGAGTTGCCTTGAAGCCCCCAATCGAAGATGCCCGGTTTTTGCTTCCTTTTTCGGCCATTTTTCGCCAAAATTTTTCCAGGCCGAAGGCCTGACACGGCCGTGTTGAGCCCTCGACATTGTTTTTCTGAATTTTTCCGCCTGACACGGCCGCGTCAGTTTACAAAGGAAAATGGACACGGCCGTGTGAAGCCCTCGGAAATGTTTTTTTTCGAATTATTTCGCCTGACACAGCCGTGTCCGTTCCCCTTTCTTTTCTGACACGGTCGTGTCAAGCAGGGTGGCATCCGGGGAGATTTCGTTAGCCTTTTCGTTGCTTCTTATTGGTCCTTCTTGCCTCGTTTTTGGTATGTATGCATGACTAACTTGTCATATGATGTGCTAAGCCTTATGTTATGAATTTGTGCTTTGATTTACCTCCTCGTTTGTGATATATGTTCTTATATGAATTGTTTGCTCGTAAAAGGCATAAATGTGGGTGGCATCATAAGCATACATATTTATGTACCGAGCGTCAATGTGGCTCATATTGAGTCTAAGAGTGTCCATTGTTGTTTGTCTTGTTCAGAGGATCTTCCTGTAGAGGACTAGCTTGCTTCGTAGGTGTCCGGTTGTCACACTTTTGGTCTCCACTACGTCCGTTGACAAGGTGAGGTTTTGTTCTTTTAGTTATTTGACCTACTACCCTAATTGGTTTCAAACCTCGCATGCGATTACGTATAATATATGGTAAATAAGTGCATGATACGTATGTTGCGGGATTTTTCCCATTTGCTATAAGAGTTTGGAAAACGTTTTGTATATGTATATAAGCTATTTTGCTTTTGTTTGGAAAAGTTTAGTTTTGTGCAAGTGTGTGTGTGTGCGCGAGCTGTGGCTTTGAAAGATAAGCTTTGAGATATGTTTGTGTGACTTTCGTGATATGTTTGGGCCCCGGAGTGTGGTATGGTAATGTCGGGACGGCCGATGTAGCACCCGGAACGCCGAGATGCCACACCCCCGCACCATAAGTCTAGCTCACACATGAAATGGGTAGTCCATATATGAACCGGACTCATGGCGAACGGGTGACAATAAAAAAAACTCAAGAGCTAGGCGGGTACCCTCGAATACTACCAATAAACAATTCAGAACAATAAAAGCGGAAGCAATAGCAATCAATACTTATAGTTACCATATTTACATATTTACTTATAGATACCAACATTTATATAATAGTAGGTACCAACACTTATCAATACATTATATATGTATAAATAACCCAAAACCACTAACATGATGAGCCGAAAATACCAAGAACATGAAAATGCAATGCTAGACTCAACTCGGCAACTGGACACGACTCGGACTCCCGCCTAGCACGCCACTGACAGTACCTGAAAAGTGTGAGGTGTCAGTCTACCACAGACTGAGTGAGGGGTTTATAATTTAAAAGCGCAAATACCATGCAAATTGTAAACTCGGGTAAGATTTTCATAAACAATATTAGTTTAATAAATAAACAAGGCTCGCCCGAGGTTACAATCATTCCATTTTCAATTCAGTTATTTCAATACAATTCAATAATCAGTGGCCCGGCGAGTGAGGGCAAATCTCCAACCAATCTCCGACAGTGTACATTAATTCCATTTTATCAATTAAGTGATCAGGCAATCAATTCAGTGCACAAATAGACAGTTTCAATCAATCCATCCTTCTCCCTCCGGGTGATGGGGGATTGCAAGGCCCCGCCATCCAATCTCATTGAGTATAGGGTTCATGATTCCCTATACCCGGAACTCCTTCCTCCACTAATCTCCTAGTGGATTCAGGGGTCATCCCGCAATTTGGTGAGGATAGTGCAAGAGTTACCCGTCGGCCCTTGCCTTCCCGGTTGGCTCAATACACTACCCTCGGGCCCTCTGTGAACATGATTTACTCGCCAAAACATTCAATCAATTCAATTCAATAGTCAGTGACAATTACTCGGTATAATATCAATCGATCAATAAAGGAACAATTCAATTTTCGAAAAACTATAGATATAATTATTTGTTTTGGTCCAAAGCCACATAGGGTCGTAGGGTTCTTTTACAAATAGAAATAACCTCACCTGACGAGCGACGGAACAAGAAAAGGATACAAGAAAGTGCCCAAACGATCAATGATCTCCTCCCTGGAGAAACTGAACAAGAAAGGAAATGTGGGAACTCGTGAGACATGACTCAATAATGAGACCAAGTATGACGCACGGCAACGCTCGTGTAAATAAATAACCATCCCAACACTTTAATAACCAAACATATTAACAATTAAGTGGCACTTAATCATATATGAGAACCAATTAACACTTAAAAGATGAAATAAATCTCAAGGAGTCACATATTCAATCATTTCAAGTTCAATTCATATAGTGCATGGAATTACACAATCAAGTTTGAGCAATTACGTACCAAGAAGTGTCAAGTAAGAGCATGCTTATCAATTAATCAAGTATATACAACATATAATTCACATATGGTAGCCAAGAGAGTGAAAGGAAAGCAATAAGAAAGGTTTTGGTGAAGTTTGGCCAAAACCGACAATTTTTGGAAATGTACATGTTGTGGGAAAACTGAAATATTTTAAATTCTAGAAGTGGGAATCGAGTTTTGTTTATTGGGTATGAAAGTAGACACATAGACCTTTCCAACGCTATATGGCACGCTTTCTAATTCAAACCGAGGTGAAAATGGCGTTCGTCCGAAGTTGGGCAAAATGCAGGAAAGTGACACGCCCGTGTCGTCAATATAAGGCAAACCGTGACACCCCCGTGTCACGGTACAGAAAATCAAACCAACGTGCACCCCCGTGTCGCCAGCACAAAGCAAAGTTGACACCCCCGTGTCAACTGTGCGTGACCGAAAAAACAGGGGAGAAACAGGGGTTTCCATGCAAAACCAACCCCAAACCAAAATATACCAAACTCCAACCATAACTTATGCTTCAAACACCTCATATATGCATCATACTTCCAATATTCATCAATTCAACCAAGAAATAAACATCCCAACATCAAGAATTTCTCATGAAAACCCCATATTATACACATGCTCCCAACCTTCAATAATTTCAAGATTTTCATGCAATCCTTACTCCTTAAGATCAAGATCATGCTCTCAACTTCAATCATGCAAGAATTCAACAACAAATCCCTAAACTCATACTTGATCACATATTCAAGAATTTCATAGAATTTCCAATTTCTACCTTGAATCAAAGAGATGGTTGATGAGATGATGATATGATGTTGATGATGATCCTAACTCTTCAATTCCTCAACTTTAGCTTGAATTATAAAGAAATCTTTCCTTCTTCTCTTCTATGGTGTAAAAACCGTGTATTAGTGTGTGTGTGTGTGTGTGTGGTTTGATGATGAAATGTGTAGATGAAAAGAGAGATATACATATAATCCAAAGTCTTCCAACAAAATGGATGAATCATCAAATTTTGCAATTAGGTCCTCAAGTTAATTAAATTCATTCAATCAAATATCATTCCATGGGATATGATCTTCAAAGTCCCAAATTATGCAATGCAATTAAGTCCATATATTTATTTATATAATGCACTCAAGGATAAACTCTAACAATTAATTCATTTAGCTCCAAGTCATGAAATACAATTAAATCCAAGAATTCACACTAGAGAGCAATTAAGGACATTTAATTCAATTAGATCACTGAATTCATACAATTAAGCACGTTATCAATTAGTTCACGAAATTTCCAAGTTAATGGAAGTTCATATAAACACATGAGAATATAAGGAATATAATGTGATGAAATTTAATATAAGGTAACATAATGCATGACTGAAAAATTGGGCGTTACAATTCTCTCCCCCTTAATAGGACCTGGTCCCCAGGTCCACTGCCGAGTTTTAAAATGATGCACAAGCAACAAGAGAGCCCCGTCTCTCAAACAAGTAATGAGAGAGCCCCGTCTCTCCTCAAGAAATGAGAGAACCCCGTCTCTCGAACAAGAAATGAGAGAACCCCGTCTCTCTAACACGTAGTGAGAGCTCCCCGTCTCTCAAACAACTAGGGAGAGTACCCCGACTCTCACACAAGCAAGAATTCCAAGAGAACACTTAATTAAACATTCATACCGAACTTCACGTAATGAACAAGTGGAGGAAATCAAATATACCATCTAGTTTTACAAAAGCAATTAATAAAGACAAAGAACCATACGGTTGATAATAAAATGTATATTACACATGATATGCATGATTAGGTGTACCATTCACCATGGTCTTAGAAACTTCAATGGCAGCAACTTGATTTAATACTTGATTCTTTGATCAGAATCCCTTCTAACCAAAATGCTATTCCTCGGATGCCTGATGCCAGTATGTACCCCAATAATTACTCAATCTCCATCCCGCGATCAAATTTTCTAACCTTTCTACCACCACGGTTCGAAGATTCAATTCTTGAATATGCACTTGGTAGTAATCCGACCACCTATTCTTCTTACCAGTTATAGTTGACCTCCTCCGATGCCCGGACTAATTATTTGATGACTCGAGGTCTACCTTTTATCCTTCATAATACCCCCGGTTCAAGTAACTCTCATGTGAACCCTTGCGATAGAGAATGTTCCCATCGAGTTGTTTTTATCTTGTAATATGGTAATAGTATCGCACCTCTTTGGTCACTTCGTGCAAATCTTGAATGACAATCGCTTTCCTTGAAAAATTCTTACCTTTGATCAAAGTATACTTACTCAACTTATAAAAATCATGATCTCTCCCATTTCTCATCAAATTTGTTTCAATTTCAACTCGGCTCAAGATATGCCTCCTTATGGCTTTTAAAATCTCCATTTGAGAACTCTAGGCGCACGAGATTTAAATTATTGAAAACTTCATTCACCTAGTTCTGATAGAGAGTTCCCGAAAGAACCATTTTCCTTGGAGTTTCAACTCTCCCAAGTGAGATCCAAACATCGATTTTAAGTTGTTCCCCGACCGGCTCTCCCCCTTAAGAACATAGGAATATTTTCTGTCTAACTTCTAGAACTAGTTCTACCCTTTTTCAAATCCAAGCTCCTCTTCTTTCTGATTCTCTTGAAATACCTCTAACTCTCGATCTCGTTCCCGAAATATTTCTCTATCTCAATTGGAAATCCAACGAACACTGAATCCTTCCTCATTCTTGAATATCTATTTCATTTCTTGAAGCTCTCACCCTTTCCAAAAATCATTTCCTAAATATCCTCATCCTGACCTTCGAGGTCATCAAACATCTCAATCTCCTAATTCATCCCTTGTTGTTGCTCTCAAGTAACCCCCATCATTTGTAACCCTTACACTTTTGTTACTTCTAACAAATGTAATTCCTTTGAGCAAAACCACAAATTTGAAGTCATTTCCCCAGTCGACTCAACTTCCTTGATATCAGAAATCTTAAATTTCGCCACTTGTTCGGACATTTCATCTCACGTTTATTTTTGAAGTGACAACTTCTTCCATCCAACTCCTAACTACTTTTCCCGGCCTTTCGATTGTTCTTTCTCCTTTTTGTTCCTCACTTTGCAACCCAATTCTTTCCGTATCATGCTTCGGTTGTCTCTCAGTTGAAGTAATGCTTGATAGATGAGGTGGAAAGATTTTCTATCAAGAAAACACTTAAAGTGCATGTTGGGTTAAGATGTCGATGCACGTATTACACTTATAAATAATAAATACACAAGTTGGAAAATTTACGCTCAATTAGTAATGCATATATAGTTAAAGAAATTTAAATAATTTAAACAATGTATGATGCACGTGCCATGAATGATTTGAACCTGTCACCGTAGCTGCATCCTTTAACTTAGCACTTGTTCTTTGTTTTGTTGAATTACGAGCTTGCCTCAAATTTGTTGGTTATTCCTTGTTACCCACGGTCTTCCAATTTTCTTCAAAATCCCCAACATCAACCCGTACGTTTCCATCACTCGAAGATTGAAATTTCTTGAACTCAATTCTGTCCCCAAGTATTCCTTTCAATTTATAGATTCTAAGTGTGGTTCGAACCTCCACCTTGAATATCTTCTCGTTCAAAGCTTCCTTATCTCGACTCGTATAACTTGGTACTCAAATTATGATTCTTGAACTCCAATGCTTCTACTTCCGTGAAATTGATAACTAGCCCTCTTTCGAAAAGTAGTCTCTAATTGTTATCCGAAGTCTTCACCTAGTTATCACCTCAATCGAAATCCTCGATTTAATTTGTATGAGTTTAAATAGTCGAATGAACTCACCCTCCAATTGCTTACACTCAAGCATATAGTTTCCTTCTATAATCTCGTTACCTTCTTTCACCGTTTCTATTTTTGCTCCATATCTTCCAATTCAACTGCTTCCTTACTCAAAATCCGTAGTGACTTCAATTCCCCTTTTTCTTAATCTCTTCATTCTTCTTCATCGATCTAACCTCCTCCAAGATTCCCTTCGTTCCATCCCTCGGTTTGCACAACCTCATTGAGTTTGGTTAACTAACTTAACTTTTGATGTGGCATGGTGTATGTATTAGTCTTATGATAACCTAGCATCATCTACCCCAACTCCACCTCTTTGAACTTCTTCAACTTACCTAGAGCTCGTAGATCATCCCACAACTTGACTTTCGATTCCAATGGTGGAAAATCCTCAACTTACTTTCAACTCCGAACCCTAAGTCCCTAGTACCCTCGAGGCCTCCTCGGTGATTGAGAGCTTGAAACTTAAAACACTTTAGAGGTTTTTCTTCAGTTTTGCTCTTGAATGAAATGATCCTACGGATTCCCGTTGAAAAGACTTTTGCAATATAGGCGTGTGAGTGTTAATCTTGCAAGTTGTAGGCATCACGCCCTACCACTATCCCGCTAAATATCTACCAACTTCATTAGAGCTTGAAAGTTACTCCCGCCTTTGGTCCTTCAATTCCCGAATCTTAACACTTGAAGTATAACCCAACTAGAGCAATTCATGACTCTTGATTTTCTTGTGTGAAGTTTCCCGGTGCATTCCTTACTAGAAAAAGGAGCTTGCGATAACTTGAGGTTGTCGTAGAAATTGGTCGTGGTTTGATATAATCTTCATAACCTATAACTCAAAATTAATTCAAAGCTAAATGCATGCGGTTAGTACATGCTCATGTCACATAATTAGCATTTAACCATATATTTGATGCAAAACGCAATAATTAATTCAACTAAATTAAAGAAAACACATCAAACATATAAATTCCAAGTCATAGAAGATCAATTAATCCTCATGTAGTGACATGTATTAATAAAACGAGCAAGTTATCAGGTAGCTCAAGAATGTTCAGGTAAGTTCAAATAAATTCAAATAAGTTCAAGTAGTTCCAAATAAGATGCAAGACTCGCAATTATCAAATAATCCTATGCCGTTCGACCTAGACATGACACGACTCGACGCTAGAACCACGGTTTTGCAACAGGGCTCTGATACCACCTTAGATGTAGCACCCGGAACGCCGAGATGCCACACCCCCGCACCATAAGTCTAGCTCACACATGAAATGGGTAGTCCATATATGAACCGGACTCATGGCGAACGGGTGACAATAAAAAAAACTCAAGAGCTAGGCGGGTACCCTCGAATACTACCAATAAACAATTCAGAACAATAAAAGCGGAAGCAATAGCAATCAATACTTATAGGTACCATATTTACATATTTACTTATAGATACCAACATTTATATAATAGTAGGTACCAACACTTATCAATACATTATACATGTATAAATAACCCAAAACCACTAACATGATGAGCCGAAAATACCAAGAACATGAAAATGCAATGCTAGACTCAACTCGGCAACTGGACACGACTCGGACTCCCGCCTAGCACGCCACTGACAGTACCTGAAAAGTGTGAGGTGTCAGTCTACCACAGACTGAGTCAGGGGTTTATAATTTAAAAGCGCAAATACCATGCAAATTGTAAACTCGGGTAAGATTTTCATAAACAATATTAGTTTAATAAATAAACAAGGCTCGCCCGAGGTTACAATCATTCCATTTTCAATTCAGTTATTTCAATACAATTCAATAATCAGTGGCCCGGCGAGTGAGGGCAAATCTCCAACCAATCTCCGACAGTGTACATTAATTCCATTTTATCAATTAAGTGATCAGGCAATCAATTCAGTGCACAAATAGACAGTTTCAATCAATCCATCCTTCTCCCTCCGGGTGATGGGGGATTGCAAGGCCCCGCCATCCAATCTCATTGAGTATAGGGTTCATGATTCCCTATACCCGGAACTCCTTCCTCCACTAATCTCCTAGTGGATTCAGGGGTCATCCCGCAATTTGGTGAGGATAGTGCAAGAGTTACCCGTCGGCCCTTGCCTTCCCGGTTGGCTCAATACACTACCCTCGGGCCCTCTGTGAACATGATTTACTCGCCAAAACATTCAATCAATTCAATTCAATAGTCAGTGACAATTACTCGGTATAATATCAATCGATCAATAAAGGAACAATTCAATTTTCGGAAAACTATAGATATAATTATTTGCTTTGGTCCAAAGCCACATAGGGTCGTAGGGTTCTTTTACAAATAGAAATAACCTCACCTGACGAGCGACGGAACAAGACAAGGATACAAGAAAGTGCCCAAACGATCAATGATCTCCTCCCTGGAGAAACTGAACAAGAAAGGAAATGTGGGAACTCGTGAGACATGACTCAATAATGAGACCAAGTATGACGCACGACAACGCTCGTGTAAATAAATAACCATCCCAACACTTTAATAACCAAACATATTAACAATTAAGTGGCACTTAATCATATATGAGAACCAATTAACACTGAAAAGATGAAATAAATCTCAAGGAGTCACATATTCAATCATTTCAAGTTCAATTCATATAGTGCATGGAATTACACAATCAAGTTTGAGCAATTACGTACCAAGAAGTGTCAAGTAAGAGCATGCTTATCAATTAATCAAGTATATACAACATATAATTCACATATGGGAGCCAAGAGAGTGAAAAGAAAGCAATAAGAAAGGTTTTGGTGAAGTTTGGCCAAAACCGACAATTTTTGGAAATGTACATGTTGTGGGAAAACTGAAATATTTTAAATTCTAGAAGTGGGAATCGAGTTTTGTTTATTCGGTATGAAAGTAGACACATAGACCTTTCCAACTCTATATGGCACGCTTTCTAATTCAAACCGAGGTGAAAATGGCGTTCGTCCGAAGTTGGGCAAAATGCAGGAAAGTGACACGCCCGTGTCGTCAATATAAGGCAAACCGTGACACCCCCGTGTCACGGTACAGAAAATCAAACCAACGTGCACCCCCGTGTCGCCAGCACAAAGCAAAGTTGACACCCCCGTGTCAACTGTGCGTGACCGAAAAAACAGGGGAGAAACAGGGGTTTCCATGCAAAACCAACCCCAAACCAAAATATACCAAACTCCAACCATAACTTATGCTTCAAACACCTCATATATGCATCATACTTCCAATATTCATCAATTCAACCAAGAAATAAACATCCCAACATCAAGAATTTCTCATGAAAACCCCATATTATACACATGCTCCCAACCTTCAATAATTTCAAGATTTTCATGCAATCCTTACTCCTTAAGATCAAGATCATGCTCTCAACTTCAATCATGCAAGAATTCAACAACAAATCCCTAAACTCATACTTGATCACATATTCAAGAATTTCATAGAATTTCCAATTTCTACCTTGAATCAAAGAGATGGTTGATGAGATGATGATATGATGTTGATGATGATCCTAACTCTTCAATTCCTCAACTTTAGCTTGAATTATAAAGAAATCTTTCCTTCTTCTCTTCTATGGTGTAAAAACCGTGTATTAGTGTATGTGTGTGTGTGTGTGGTTTGATGATGAAATGTGTAGATGAAAAGAGAGATATACATATAATCCAAAGTCTTCCAACAAAATGGATGAATCATCAAATTTTGCAATTAGGTCCTCAAGTTAATTAAATTCATTCAATCAAATATCATTCCATGGGATATGATCTTCAAAGTCCCAAATTATGCAATGCAATTAAGTCCATATATTTATTTATATAATGCACTCAAGGATAAACTCTAACAATTAATTCATTTAGCTCCAAGTCATGAAATACAATTAAATCCAAGAATTCACACTAGAGAGCAATTAAGGACATTTAATTCAATTAGATCACTGAATTCATACAATTAAGCATGTTATCAATTAGTTCACGAAATTTCCACGTTAATGGAAGTTCATATAAACACATGAGAATATAAGGCATATAATGTGATGAAATTTAATATAAGGTAACATAATGCATGACTGAAAAATGGGGCGTTACAGCCGAGGGGTCGCCGAGCTGTTCCATCAACACCTCCATTAGAGAGTCTCACCCAACCTTAGGAGGTTGAGGAAGGGTGTTTCTCTTGAGCCGGCGGAGGCAACCGCCGAAGGTTTCAAGGTAGTAGTTAAACCTTGTCTCGTTTGTGTGTGTGGATAGTTAGGGCCGATCAACCCTTCTATCAACCGGTGTTGGGGATGGATGATGATTTGTTTTGTTTTGCTTTGATAATCGTATATGGGAGTTTGGTGTGTGACTCGTACTCGCCGAGTTGGTTTAGTTTTGTATGATCTGTGAAACGAGAGTGGATTTCTAAGTGTTGGAAAACACGAATCAGAAAGCAGCGGAATTTAAAAAATTTTCCCAACAAAAGGACCTTGAACTCGCAATCGTGTAACCAAATTCGTAAAGATAGAAAACTTACTTTTCTTTTATTCTTTCTTGAAGCGTTTCAAGCCACCCAAGAACGCTCTTCACGCGGCTTGATCCCCTCTCCTTGGTAAAGCTCGAATCTTCAAACTTCTAACTTGAAGTCTCTAGAGAAAGTCCACCAACTTGATCACAATCTAACTAGTAAGGATGCTAGTTCTCTAGTTAGTGTTTAGGCTTAACCTAGGGTTTAATTTAATCTTGGAGAAAGGAAGGTGTTCAACACATGAACCAAGAATTGTCAATTAGCTCTAAAGGGGAGCATGAGCTCCCCTATATATAGGAAAGGGGAGGGGCGGCCGAACCTAGTCCTAATGGACAAAGGATTTGGTCCCTCTCTCTCCTATTACTTGATGATCAAGTATTTTCCAACTTTGACTTTGAATTCTAATTCAAGTCAACTTTTAAGAGAGCTAAAAATATCCAAACTATTTTTGGATAATTTTATACTTTATTTATTATAAAATAAATAACTTATTTTTATCTAATTAATTAATTCGTAATTAATTAACTAGATTATTTTCTCCAAAATTAGACTTTCTTTTTAATTCAAAATTAAACCAAAGTCTATTAAATAATTAACTAATTAATTATTTAACATATATATATATATACACACGTGTGTGACACGTGTCATAGTGACACGTGTCACTCAAGTGAGCCACACGTGTGACTTCACACGTGTGGAACCCTCTTGGCCCGATTAACTCGTTTAATCATTTTCAAGCCTCAACTCATGTAACCAAGTTGTTGTGTGTGACCCTCTAGGTTCTCAATTCAATTAGCAGTGACCCTAATTAATTAATTCACTAATTAATTAATCAGTCCACAGATTAAACGACCATAGTCTAGCAACAGGTGTTTAACCCCTAGCTGAATTGGAATGTTCGGATTCGACAGAACCTTTAAGTCATTGATTCATGTGAGATACAATCCTCCTACTTACTATCTCTCAACCAAGATCTAGGGTAAGGGAATAATTAGAACCCTAATAATCCGGTCTTAAAGCTAAGTGCATTTCATATCCATTTGATCTCAATCCAAGAAACCCTTTTCTTGAGGTCTTGATCTACTGCCTTGGCCAAGGACTCCATATGGCATATGAATGACTTACACAATAAGAGATCACCTTGCAAATGCAAGTGTAGGTCCTTTCTTGATTCTCATTCACTTTCATGAATCACTTGTGCAGCCCCAGCATAAGCCTTGAATCAGTTGTCTAAGGTGACACCCTTTAAAGCTTATACCTAAGACTACAGAGTTAACTCATAAAGTGACAAGGAACCTCAAGTCTAAGGATCAATTAATCACATCAATGACTCGTGAGATATTTCCTAATCTGGAAGTTTCCATTTCCTGAAATAGAAACTTCCTTTCCCATTTAGGAATGTTCTCACACGGGGCACCTCAGTGAACTTACTTATTAAAGTAAGCACCCTCATGTATCACGCACGTATCAACTACACACTTTGCTCCTCCATAAAACAAGGTGGTCCTTCTTAAGGGCGTGATCTGTAACACCCCGATTTTCAGACAGTCAGGTACGCTCGACACGTGTGGGTTTCGAGCGTTAGGACTTTATTTTATTATTTTCGTTTAATTAATTTAAACGTGTTAGATTAATTTCTATAAATTGTGTTCAACATGATTACGTGAAAATTATGTGATATTCATTTCATTTTGAGAATTCTTGTATGAACAGAATTTAATTGTTACATGAATTAATTGTCCAAATTGTATTAATTGCATAATTGTCCTTAATTGTTCAATTCCTTTTCTCTTGGGATCAAATTGCATGGAAGCTTTGTGGACCTAATTGCTCATTTTCCAAACTTGATATACTTAATTGCATAACTTAAATAACTTGGAGGGTTTGATCATAAATATTACATCTTTTCCCTAATATATCGTTATTTGCATCTCTTCTACAATCATCATTCTTCATTCATCAAGAATCATCATCCATTCTTGCTATTTTTTACCGAGCCAACCCCTCCAAGGAAAGAAAAGGGAATTTCATCCATTTCATGCTAAAATCTTTGAGGAATTGGAAGTCTTAGGCCATCATCTTCATCACAACTTCATCCTTTCTTCTCCCTCTTTCATTCAAGGTAGGGATGGAAGCATATATGAATTCTTGGAATTTATGTGTGAAGCTAGGGTTTGAGATTAAGTAGAATATTATGTGCTTTAGATGTTAGAAGCATGATTAGGAGCTTTTAACATGAATTAGAACTTGAATTCTTGAAAATAGGGAAGAATATGGCATGAGTTCATATGTGAGCCTAAGTTGGTAATTATGGTGATCAAGGCATGATTTACATGTTTATATGGGTTCTTATCATACTTTGAGCATGTATATATGTTTCCTTCTATGAATTATAGCATGAGAGATTGAATTATGGGAGTTTGATGGGATTTGGGAGTGGTTCGTGCATGCTCTGCTCTTCTCCCCTGTTTTCTGAACCTTCTGTGTAACGGGAACGGCCGTTCCCATCCCCTTTTGCAATTGGGGAACAGCCGTTCCCATTATTTGAATAATGTGTCGGGCGGCGAGGACGGGAACGCCTGTTCCCACTTTGTCTCACAGACGAGAACGGCCGTTCCCACCTTCGGGGAGCATTTCGGGACTGGGGAACGGCCCTTCCCATTCTTGCACTAAAACCTGGAACGGCCGTTCCCAGGCTCCTGGAAGTGCAGAAACATTCTGCACAAAATTACAATTTTAGCCCCTCGTTCCAATGTCTTATTTGACCCCAAATTGCTATTATATGATTGATTATATGTCGAAACAACATGTTATCATGCTACATTGTGTATTGCTCGATGTCTCGTGTATGATCATGCCGTGCGTCATTATATGGAATAATATGTTTGAATTATAATCTCATGCACGTACATTGTCCCGTTTCGTGTCCAGTTACTCTCCAGGGCGGAGATTGTGGATCACGAGCATGTTCACGCATTCACGAGACGTGTGTCGCCTGTCAGGTGAGGTTTAATTTCTAGTTATGTAGAACCCGTATAACCTTTACGTGACTGTTTTAACCAAAAGGTATTTATAGTTATATTTTCACGAAATCATTTATAGTTCCAAGTTATATTATTGTTCATTAATCAAGCAAGTAAAGCATGTTAGTGTTCAAGCATCAAAGCATGCCATGTTCATGAATGCAAGCAAGTGTGTTCTCTTGGCCAGGTCCTCCTTAGTGGGGGCGCTGGATTGGTTTCGTGCCAATGATTGTCCGTCCAATCACAAGATGAACAATACCCTACCGTGTACGTGTGTTCTCTTGGCCAGGTTCTCCTTAGTGAGGGCGCTGGACTGGTCCTGCCAGTGGTTGTCCGTCCAACCACAAGAAGAACAAAACCCTATTGTGTACCTAAGTGTCCCCTGGCCAGGTCCTTCTTAGGGGGGGCGCTGGATTGGTTTTCGTGCCAATGATTGTCCGTCCAATCACAGGAGGAACAAACCCTATCATGTTACAAGCACGCCATGTACTGATTGTATGATTTCCATTCCATGAATGTGATAATTGAATACACCTACATGATTGCATGATAACGGACTTGAGTGATCACCTAATGATTAACAAGCAAGCAAGCATGTTTATTAATTGCATGAAAAGAACAAGTGATTAATATTGATAGTTGTATTCTCGGGCGAAGCTATGTTATTCTTGAACTGTATAATTATCTTTTATAAACCTTTACCCGAGAATATAGCTTGCATGTTATCTGCGCTAATATGTATATAAACCCCTCACTCGGTCTTCACAGACTGATGCCTCCACCTTTCAGGTTATTGCAGGTGCGTGCTAGGCGGGAAGTGAGTCGAGTCCAGTTGTTAGAGTTGAGTCAAACACGGTGCATTACTTGATTGTTTATTTATTGTCTGAGAGATCATGTTTACATTATATGTTATTTATTTCAAGGAGATGATAATGTATTGATATATAAGTTAGAATATATTTTATTCAGTAAATGGAAATGTGATACCCTGATAAATGAATATATTTGCTAGTGATTGATTTATGCTTCCGCTTTATGTTGTCGCATGTATAAGTTTCCCGCCTAGCCTGTCGTCTATTGCATAGTCACCCGTTCGCTATAGGTTGATTCATGTACGGAGTGGCCGTTTCGTAGGTGGATTGACCTATAGTGCAGGGGGTGTGGTACCTCCACGTGTCAAAGGGGTGCTACATCTAAGGTGGTATCAGAGCCCGGTTGCAAAACCGAGGTTCTAGTGTCGTGTTGTGTCGAGTCTAGGTCGTACGGCATAGGAATTACGTGATAATTTGAGAGTCCTGCATTTTATTTGAAATTACTTGGCTATTTGGATTCCTTGAATTACCTGAAATACTTGATAACTTGTACTTTATATTAATTCATGCTATTAATTGCCATTGAGTGATCTTGAATTGTTTGGAATTTATATGGCCAACGTGTTTATTTTAAATATTGACGAAATACTTGTTTCAATTTATATTAAATTCTTGTTGTCAGCATCAATTATGTGACAATTACGTGACTCGAACACGCTTCACCCACATGCATTTATTTGCAAAGCAAGTCGTGAGTGACAGGTTTTGGAAAGGTATGAATCAAGGCTGGAGGATTTGAGGACTTAGGAGACTGATCAACCGCTTGGATCAAGTTGCAATTCGGTCAAGCGAGAATGAACACCGGGATCGAGCCCAACGTTACTACGGTGCCAGGTTCTTCAATGCATTCATAAGCACGTGCATCATAATTGTTAATTAAATTGCTTCTTATTATGAAATATTGTTATAGATGTTACTGAAATTACCTACTTGATGCATTAAGTATATGCTTAAATTAGTTGAAGCATTTAAATTGTTTTACTTACAAGGATATTTTAAGTTAATATAAATGTTTCAACGTGTCGCACTTAAATTGCTCATAGGTATGTGATGTGCATTGACACTTTAATCATCATGCATTATTTAGTGGTTATTGTCAATAGGCTTTTCGGATGTTCTGCACAATACTTGCTCCTATTTCTACAACTTGAATTTTAAGGAAGAGATTGTGAATCAGTGGGTACCATGGTGGTAACCGGGTTATTTGATTTGGATTAAGAGTTTAGCAAAATTTTGGGGTTGTGAGAAGTATTGGTTGGGATTTGGTAAGAGCAGGAGGTGTGAAGTAGATATTGGAAAATTTTGGGAAATTGGAAAATGATGATAAGTTCAAGCAGATAAATGTTCAGTGGGTCTTTCAACCTTCAGGAACTGCGCAGCATTTTGGAAGTTCAGTAAGGGTAGGAGAATGAACTTTTCCGCTTGAGTGTGGTATTAACCTTGTAAATGTTAAGTCTCGGGAAGCATTAGGTGATTGTAGGATGTTGGAAAAATTTAAAATCAAATCAGAGTGGTGACAGTCAGAGAATTTCACGCTGGGTATGTCTTTAACAGAAAGATTAAAAAGGAACCACTAATCCCAAAATCTTGATCAATGACAAGTAAGACGAGGAAAAGGTTACGGGAATTAAATCAGCAGAGAAGCTTGCAAGTGGGAAGAGATAGGGCACATTTAAAGAATTTAGAAAATCTCCATTTTCTTAAGGGGGAGAGCCAGTCTGGAAGTAAACTTAAATCAGAAGCTAGATAGCACTCGGAAAGTTGGAATTTTGAGAAAATCAATTCTTCCTGGAAACCTCTATCAGAATCATGTGAAAGAAGTCTTCAATAAGTTAAGCTTTCCTCCCTCTTACACAAAGAAAAGTCCCATCATCGACAGTACCTCGTTCTATATTCTATTATCATTTTCAGGAAAGTGGGTACACTGTCTGCAATCCTCCGACAACCTCAGGATATCATTTGACTCAGTAAATAGAAAAGGATTCAGTTTGGGCGATATCCGGAACCGATCTCAAGTTTTGATAGGTTAACTCCGACAAGAGTTTTCTTACGAAGTTGTTACTGGTACCCTAGAGATGTTTGGGAATGCTCATCGTGCTTCCATTCGTGTGGTTGTCGTCACCTCCATGAATACACCAGTTTACTATGAACCCTTCAGAGAGATGGAAGCTCGAGTGATCCTCTATTTCAAGCTATTCCGTGGAATTGTGGGGTATGTTATCAAATTTCAGGGGCCAAAGGAAGACGTTTCACTAGGACCGGATTCTTTCGGTTTCTATGCAAGTGTGCTTGCTGAATTACTCTCGCGGGATGACAACCTTGATTCTTCTATAGAAAATGTCCGCCGTATTGTTAACTAAGGAAGTAAGGGCTCAACTTTCAGATTGCAAACAAGGAGTCAAGAATGTTGCTTCGGGAAAAGGTTTACTTTAATTACTGAGGTCGGAGAAATGGACAAGAAATCGAGCGTATATTTCAGTACCAAAAACCGGAAGGTGAATATGGGAATTGATTTAAGATTAGTCCAACCGGCAAATCTGAGAAATTAAAACGGGTATAAAGATGTGGTGATTAATGATGATTTACGGATTATGCTAGAAAATAACACAAGGTCAGAGATGGTTATCCGAAATGGGAATGTTGAGCCGTAACGGTATCGAGCAAGAGAAGTCTCAACTGAAGAAGCAAGTACTCAACCGAAATGTTTCCACGCAAGGAACTTTAATCTTCGGTGAACGGTACACTCAATCATGCATATCACTTGCACCACTACTTAATTATTATTTGTTTATTATTATGTTGATCTTCTTGTACATGATTCCTTGTTTATTAGTATTATTTCATTGTTCCCGTATATAATTCCTTGATTGTTATTACTTGTTCAAATGAACCATTAATTGTAAATTATAAATTTTTATGTGAGCCTTGTGTGTTATTTGAAATTTTATCTAAGTGCTCGCTTGAACTTTATTTCGTGTGTGTGAGAGACGGGGATTCTCTCAGGGTTGTCAAGAGACGGGGTTCTCTTGTTACTTGCTCGAGAGACGGGGTTCTCTCATTAATTGTTTGAGAGACGGGGCACTCTCAGTATTTTCAACTACTTGTCAACTTGTTTTAGTGGAAGGTTAGATTTTCTTACAAGTGTTTAGGCTCCGGAAGTTGAGGGTCGTGATTTCACATCTTGGCGGACGTTGTGGACTAAAGACCTCTTTTGAACTAATCCCTGACGGGGAGTAGCTAACCCGCGTGGGATGAACACGTAAGAGCCAATTAATCTCCAGGAATTCAGGACATGGAATCCGAGGACGGATTCTCTTAAGGGGGAGAGAGTTGTAACGCCCCGATTTTCAGACAGTCATGTACGCTCGACACGTGTGGGTTTCGAGCGTTAGGACTTTATTTTATTATTTTAGTTTAATTAATTTAAACGTGTTAGATTAATTTCTATAAATTGTGTTCAACATGATTACGTGAAAATTATGTGATATTCATTTCATTTTGAGAATTCTTGTATGAACAGAATTTAATTGTTACATGAATTAATTGTCCAAATTGTATTAATTGCATAATTGTCCTTAATTGTTCAATTCCTTTTCTCTTGGGATCAAATTGCATGGAAGCTTTGTGGACCTAATTGCTCATTTTCCAAACTTGATATACTTAATTGCATAACTTCAATAACTTGGAGGGTTTGATCATAAATATTACATCTTTTCCCTAATATATCGTTATTTGCATCTCTTCTACAATCATCATTCTTCATTCATCAAGAATCATCATCCATTCTTGCTATTTTTTACCGAGCCAACCCCTCCAAGGAAAGAAAAGGGAATTTCATCCATTTCATGCTAAAATCTTTGAGGAATTGGAAGTCTTAGGCCATCATCTTCATCACAACTTCATCCTTTCTTCTCCCTCTTTCATTCAAGGTAGGGATGGAAGCATATATGAATTCTTGGAATTTATGTGTGAAGCTAGGGTTTGAGATTAAGTAGAATATTATGTGCTTTAGATGTTAGAAGCATGATTAGGAGCTTTTAACATGAATTAGAACTTGAATTCTTGAAAATAGGGAAGAATATGGCATGAGTTCATATGTGAGCCTAAGTTGGTAATTATGGTGATCAAGGCATGATTTACATGTTTATATGGGTTCTTATCATACTTTGAGCATGTATATATGTTTCCTTCTATGAATTATAGCATGAGAGATTGAATTATGGGAGTTTGATGGGATTTGGGAGTGGTCCGTGCATGCTCTGCTCTTCTCCCCTGTTTTCTGAACCTTCTGTGTAACGGGAACGGCCGTTCCCATCCCCTTTTGCAATTGGGGAACAGCCGTTCCCATTATTTGAATAATGTGTCGGGCGGCGAGGACGGGAACGCCTGTTCCCACTTTGTCTCACAGACGGGAACGGCCGTTCCCACCTTCGGGGAGCATTTCGGGACTGGGGAACGGCCCTTCCCATTCTTGCACTAAAACCTGGAACGGCCGTTCCCAGGCTCCTGGAAGTGCAGAAACATTCTGCACAAAATTACAATTTTAGCCCCTCGTTCCAATGTCTTATTTGACCCCAAATTGCTATTATATGATTGATTATATGTCGAAACAACATGTTATCATGCTACATTGTGTATTGCTCGATGTCTCGTGTATGATCATGCCGTGCGTCATTATATGGAATAATATGTTTGAATTATAATCTCATGCACGTACATTGTCCCGTTTCGTGTCCAGTTACTCTCCAGGGCGGAGATTGTGGATCACGAGCATGTTCACGCATTCACGAGACGTGTGTCGCCTATCAGGTGAGGTTTAATTTCTAGTTATGTAGAACCCGTATAACCTTTACGTGACTGTTTTAACCAAAAGGTATTTATAGTTATATTTTCACGAAATCATTTATAGTTCCAAGTTATATTATTGTTCATTAATCAAGCAAGTAAAGCATGTTAGTGTTCAAGCATCAAAGCATGCCATGTTCATGAATGCAAGCAAGTGTGTTCTCTTGGCCAGGTCCTCCTTAGTGGGGGCGCTGGATTGGTTTCGTGCCAATGATTGTCCGTCCAATCACAAGATGAACAATACCCTACCGTGTACGTGTGTTCTCTTGGCCAGGTTCTCCTTAGTGAGGGCGCTGGACTGGTCCTGCCAGTGGTTGTCCGTCCAACCACAAGAAGAACAAAACCCTATTGTGTACCTAAGTGTCCCCTGGCCAGGTCCTTCTTAGGGGGGGCACTGGATTGGTTTTCGTGCCAATGATTGTCCGTCCAATCACAGGAGGAACAAACCCTATCATGTTACAAGCACGCCATGTACTGATTGCATGATTTCCATTCCATGAATGTGATAATTGAATACACCTACATGATTGCATGATAACGGACTTGAGTGATCACCTAATGATTAACAAGCAAGCAAGCATGTTTATTAATTGCATGAAAAGAACAAGTGATTAATATTGATAGTTGTATTCTCGGGCGAAGCTATGTTATTCTTGAACTGTATAATTATCTTTTATAAACCTTTACCCGAGAATATAGCTTGCATGTTATCTGCGCTAATATGTATATAAACCCCTCACTCGGTCTTCACAGACTGATGCCTCCACCTTTCAGGTTATTGCAGGTGCGTGCTAGGCGGGAAGTGAGTCGAGTCCAGTTGTTAGAGTTGAGTCAAACACGGTGCATTACTTGATTGTTTATTTATTGTCTGAGAGATCATGTTTACATTATATGTTATTTATTTCAAGGAGATGATAATGTATTGATATATAAGTTAGAATATATTTTATTCAGTAAATGGAAATGTGATACCCTGATAAATGAATATATTTGCTAGTGATTGATTTATGCTTCCGCTTTATGTTGTCGCATGTATAAGTTTCCCGCCTAGCCTGTCGTCTATTGCATAGTCACCCGTTCGCTATAGGTTGATTCATGTACGGAGTGGCCGTTTCGTAGGTGGATTGACCTATAGTGCAGGGGGTGTGGTACCTCCACGTGTCAAAGGGGTGCTACATCTAAGGTGGTATCAGAGCCCGGTTGCAAAACCGAGGTTCTAGTGTCGTGTTGTGTCGAGTCTAGGTCGTACGGCATAGGAATTACGTGATAATTTGAGAGTCCTGCATTTTATTTGAAATTACTTGGCTATTTGGATTCCTTGAATTACCTGAAATACTTGATAACTTGTACTTTATATTAATTCATGCTATTAATTGCCATTGAGTGATCTTGAATTGTTTGGAATTTATATGGCCAACGTGTTTATTTTAAATATTGACGAAATACTTGTTTCAATTTATATTAAATTCTTGTTGTCAGCATCAATTATGTGACAATTACGTGACTCGAACACGCTTCACCCACATGCATTTATTTGCAAAGCAAGTCGTGAGTGACAGGTTTTGGAAAGGTATGAATCAAGGCTGGAGGATTTGAGGACTTAGGAGACTGATCAACCGCTTGGATCAAGTTGCAATTCGGTCAAGCGAGAATGAACACCGGGATCGAGCCCAACGTTACTACGGTGCCAGGTTCTTCAATGCATTCATAAGCACGTGCATCAAAATTGTTAATTAAATTGCTTCTTATTATGAAATATTGTTATAGATGTTACTGAAATTACCTACTTGATGCATTAAGTATATGCTTAAATTAGTTGAAGCATTTAAATTGTTTTACTTACAAGGATATTTTAAGTTAATATAAATGTTTCAACGTGTCGCACTTAAATTGCTCATAGGTATGTGATGTGCATTGACACTTTAATCATCATGCATTATTTAGTGGTTATTGTCAATAGGCTTTTCGGATGTTCTGCACAATACTTGCTCCTATTTCTACAACTTGAATTTTAAGGAAGAGATTGTGAATCAGTGGGTACCATGGTGGTAACCGGGTTATTTGATTTGGATTAAGAGTTTAGCAAAATTTTGGGGTTGTGAGAAGTATTGGTTGGGATTTGGTAAGAGCAGGAGGTGTGAAGTAGATATTGGAAAATTTTGGGAAATTGGAAAATGATGATAAGTTCAAGCAGATAAATGTTCAGTGGGTCTTTCAACCTTCAGGAACTGCGCAGCATTTTGGAAGTTCAGTAAGGGTAGGAGAATGAACTTTTCCGCTTGAGTGTGGTATTAACCTTGTAAATGTTAAGTCTCGGGAAGCATTAGGTGATTGTAGGATGTTGGAAAATTTTAAAATCAAATCAGAGTGGTGACAGTCAGAGAATTTCACGCTGGGTATGTCTTTAACAGAAAGATTAAAAAGGAACCACTAATCCCAAAATCTTGATCAATGACAAGTAAGACGAGGAAAAGGTTACGGGAATTAAATCAGCAGAGAAGCTTGCAAGTGGGAAGAGATAGGGCACATTTAAAGAATTTAGAAAATCTCCATTTTCTTAAGGGGGAGAGCCAGTCTGGAAGTAAACTTAAATCAGAAGCTAGATAGCACTCGGAAAGTTGGAATTTTGAGAAAATCAATTCTTCCTGGAAACCTCTATCAGAATCATGTGAAAGAAGTCTTCAATAAGTTAAGCTTTCCTCCCTCTTACACAAAGAAAAGTCCCATCATCGATAGTACCTCGTTCTATATTCTATTATCATTTTCAGGAAAGTGGGTACACTGTCTGCAATCCTCCGACAACCTCAGGATATCATTTGACTCAGTAAATAGAAAAGGATTCAGTTTGGGCGATATCCGGAACCGATCTCAAGTTTTGATAGGTTAACTCCGACAAGAGTTTTCTTACGAAGTTGTTACTGGTACCCTAGAGATGTTTGGGAATGCTCATCGTGCTTCCATTCGTGTGGTTGTCGTCACCTCCATGAATACACCAGTTTACTATGAACCCTTCAGAGAGATGGAAGCTCGAGTGATCCTCTATTTCAAGCTATTCCGTGGAATTGTGGGGTATGTTATCAAATTTCAGGGGCCAAAGGAAGACGTTTCACTAGGACCGGATTCTTTCGGTTTCTATGCAAGTGTGCTTGCTGAATTACTCTCGCGGGATGACAACCTTGATTCTTCTATAGAAAATGTCCGCCGTATTGTTAACTAAGGAAGTAAGGGCTCAACTTTCAGATTGCAAACAAGGAGTCAAGAATGTTGCTTCGGGAAAAGGTTTACTTTAATTACTGAGGTCGGAGAAATGGACAAGAAATCGAGGGTATATTTCAGTACCAAAAACCGGAAGGTGAATATGGGAATTGATTTAAGATTAGTCCAACCGGCAAATCTGAGAAATTAAAACGGGTATAAAGATGTGGTGATTAATGATGATTTACGGATTATGCTAGAAAATAACACAAGGTCAGAGATGGTTATCCGAAATGGGAATGTTGAGCCGTAACGGTATCGAGCGAGAGAAGTCTCAACTGAAGAAGCAAGTACTCAACCGAAATGTTTCCACGCAAGGAACTTTAATCTTCGGTGAACGGTACACTCAATCATGCATATCACTTGCACCACTACTTAATTATTATTTGTTTATTATTATGTTGATCTTCTTGTACATGATTCCTTGTTTATTAGTATTATTTCATTGTTCCCGTATATAATTCCTTGATTGTTATTACTTGTTCAAATGAACCATTAATTGTAATTATAAATTTTTATGTGAGCCTTGTGTGTTATTTGAAATTTTATCTAAGTGCTCGCTTGAACTTTATTTCGTGTGTGTGAGAGACGGGGATTCTCTCAGGGTTGTCAAGAGACGGGGTTCTCTTGTTACTTGCTCGAGAGACGGGGTTCTCTCATTAATTGTTTGAGAGACGGGGCACTCTCAGTATTTTCAACTACTTGTCAACTTGTTTTAGTGGAAGGTTAGATTTTCTTACAAGTGTTTAGGCTCCGGAAGTTGAGGGTCGTGATTTCACATCTTGGCGGACGTTGTGGACTAAAGACCTCTTTTGAACTAATCCCTGACGGGGAGTAGCTAACCCGCGTGGGATGAACACGTAAGAGCCAATTAATCTCCAGGAATTCAGGACATGGAATCCGAGGACGGATTCTCTTAAGGGGGAGAGAGTTGTAACGCCCCGATTTTCAGACAGTCATGTACGCTCGACACGTGTGGGTTTCGAGCGTTAGGACTTTATTTTATTATTTTAGTTTAATTAATTTAAACGTGTTAGATTAATTTCTATAAATTGTGTTCAACATGATTACGTGAAAATTATGTGATATTCATTTCATTTTGAGAATTCTTGTATGAACAGAATTTAATTGTTACATGAATTAATTGTCCAAATTGTATTAATTGCATAATTGTCCTTAATTGTTCAATTCCTTTTCTCTTGGGATCAAATTGCATGGAAGCTTTGTGGACCTAATTGCTCATTTTCCAAACTTGATATACTTAATTGCATAACTTCAATAACTTGGAGGGTTTGATCATAAATATTACATCTTTTCCCTAATATATCGTTATTTGCATCTCTTCTACAATCATCATTCTTCATTCATCAAGAATCATCATCCATTCTTGCTATTTTTTACCGAGCCAACCCCTCCAAGGAAAGAAAAGGGAATTTCATCCATTTCATGCTAAAATCTTTGAGGAATTGGAAGTCTTAGGCCATCATCTTCATCACAACTTCATCCTTTCTTCTCCCTCTTTCATTCAAGGTAGGGATGGAAGCATATATGAATTCTTGGAATTTATGTGTGAAGCTAGGGTTTGAGATTAAGTAGAATATTATGTGCTTTAGATGTTAGAAGCATGATTAGGAGCTTTTAACATGAATTAGAACTTGAATTCTTGAAAATAGGGAAGAATATGGCATGAGTTCATATGTGAGCCTAAGTTGGTAATTATGGTGATCAAGGCATGATTTACATGTTTATATGGGTTCTTATCATACTTTGAGCATGTATATATGTTTCCTTCTATGAATTATAGCATGAGAGATTGAATTATGGGAGTTTGATGGGATTTGGGAGTGGTTCGTGCATGCTCTGTTCTTCTCCCCTGTTTTCTGAACCTTCTGTGTAACGGGAACGGCCGTTCCCATCCCCTTTTGCAATTGGGGAACAGCCGTTCCCATTATTTGAATAATGTGTCGGGCGGCGAGGACGGGAACGCCCGTTCCCACTTTGTCTCACAGACGGGAACGGCCGTTCCCACGTTCGGGGAGCATTTCGGGACTGGGGAACGGCCCTTCCCATTCTTGCACTAAAACCTGGAACGGCCGTTCCCAGGCTCCTGGAAGTGCAGAAACATTCTGCACAAAATTACAATTTTAGCCCCTCGTTCCAATGGCTTATTTGACCCCAAATTGCTATTATATGATTGATTATATGTCGAAACAACATGTTATCATGCTACATTGTGTATTGCTCGATGTCTCGTGTATGATCATGCCGTGCGTCATTATATGGAATAATATGTTTGAATTATAATCTCATGCACGTACATTGTCCCGTTTCGTGTCCAGTTACTCTCCAGGGCGGAGATTGTGGATCACGAGCATGTTCACGCATTCACGAGTCGTGTGTCGCCTGTCAGGTGAGGTTTAATTTCTAGTTATGTAGAACCCGTATAACCTTTACGTGACTGTTTTAACCAAAAGGTATTTATAGTTATATTTTCACGAAATCATTTATAGTTCCAAGTTATATTATTGTTCATTAATCAAGCAAGTAAAGCATGTTAGTGTTCAAGCATCAAAGCATGCCATGTTCATGAATGCAAGCAAGTGTGTTCTCTTGGCCAGGTCCTCCTTAGTGGGGGCGCTGGATTGGTTTCGTGCCAATGATTGTCCGTCCAATCACAGGATGAACAATACCCTACCGTGTACGTGTGTTCTCTTGGCCAGGTTCTCCTTAGTGAGGGCGCTGGACTGGTCCTGCCAGTGGTTGTCCGTCCAACCACAAGAAGAACAAAACCCTATTGTGTACCTAAGTGTCCCCTGGCCAGGTCCTTCTTAGGGGGGGCGCTGGATTGGTTTTCGTGCCAATGATTGTCCGTCCAATCACAGGAGGAACAAACCCTATCATGTTACAAGCACGCCATGTACTGATTGCATGATTTCCATTCCATGAATGTGATAATTGAATACACCTACATGATTGCATGATAACGGACTTGAGTGATCACCTAATGATTAACAAGCAAGCAAGCATGTTTATTAATTGCATGAAAAGAACAAGTGATTAATATTGATAGTTGTATTCTCGGGCGAAGCTATGTTATTCTTGAACTGTATAATTATCTTTTATAAACCTTTACCCGAGAATATAGCTTGCATGTTATCTGCGCTAATATGTATATAAACCCCTCACTCGGTCTTCACAGACTGATGCCTCCACCTTTCAGGTTATTGCAGGTGCGTGCTAGGCGGGAAGTGAGTCGAGTCCAGTTGTTAGAGTTGAGTCAAGCACGGTGCATTACTTGATTGTTTATTTATTGTCTAAGAGATCATGTTTACATTATATGTTATTTATTTCAAGGAGATGATAATGTATTGATATATAAGTTAGAATATATTTTATTCAGTAAATGGAAATGTCATACCCTGATAAATGAATATATTTGCTAGTGATTGATTTATGCTTCCGCTTTATGTTGTCGCATGTATAAGTTTCCCGCCTAGCCTGTCGTCTATTGCATAGTCACCCGTTCGCTATAGGTTGATTCATGTACGGAGTGGCCGTTTCGTAGGTGGATTGACCTATAGTGCAGGGGGTGTGGTACCTCCACGTGTCAAAGGGGTGCTACATCTAAGGTGGTATCAGAGCCCGGTTGCAAAACCGAGGTTCTAGTGTCGTGTTGTGTCGAGTCTAGGTCGTACGGCATAGGAATTACGTGATAATTTGAGAGTCCTGCATTTTATTTGAAATTACTTGGCTATTTGGATTCCTTGAATTACCTGAAATACTTGATAACTTGTACTTTATATTAATTCATGCTATTAATTGCCATTGAGTGATCTTGAATTGTTTGGAATTTATATGGCCAACGTGTTTATTTTAAATATTGACGAAATACTTGTTTCAATTTATATTAAATTCTTGTTGTCAGCATCAATTATGTGACAATTACGTGACTCGAACACGCTTCACCCACATGCATTTATTTGCAAAGCAAGTCGTGAGTGACAGGTTTTGGAAAGGTATGAATCAAGGCTGGAGGATTTGAGGACTTAGGAGACTGATCAACCGCTTGGATCAAGTTGCAATTCGGTCAAGCGAGAATGAACACCGGGATCGAGCCCAACGTTACTACGGTGCCAGGTTCTTCAATGCATTCATAAGCACGTGCATCATAATTGTTAATTAAATTGCTTCTTATTATGAAATATTGTTATAGATGTTACTGAAATTACCTACTTGATGCATTAAGTATATGCTTAAATTAGTTGAAGCATTTAAATTGTTTTACTTACAAGGATATTTTAAGTTAATATAAATGTTTCAACGTGTCGCACTTAAATTGCTCATAGGTATGTGATGTGCATTGACACTTTAATCATCATGCATTATTTAGTGGTTATTGTCAATAGGCTTTTCGGATGTTCTGCACAATACTTGCTCCTATTTCTACAACTTGAATTTTAAGGAAGAGATTGTGAATCAGTGGGTACCATGGTGGTAACCGGGTTATTTGATTTGGATTAAGAGTTTAGCAAAATTTTGGGGTTGTGAGAAGTATTGGTTGGGATTTGGTAAGAGCAGGAGGTGTGAAGTAGATATTGGAAAATTTTGGGAAATTGGAAAATGATGATAAGTTCAAGCAGATAAATGTTCAGTGGGTCTTTCAACCTTCAGGAACTGCGCAGCATTTTGGAAGTTCAGTAAGGGTAGGAGAATGAACTTTTCCGCTTGAGTGTGGTATTAACCTTGTAAATGTTAAGTCTCGGGAAGCATTAGGTGATTGTAGGATGTTGGAAAATTTTAAAATCAAATCAGAGTGGTGACAGTCAGAGAATTTCACGCTGGGTATGTCTTTAACAGAAAGATTAAAAAGGAACCACTAATCCCAAAATCTTGATCAATGACAAGTAAGACGAGGAAAAGGTTACGGGAATTAAATCAGCAGAGAAGCTTGCAAGTGGGAAGAGATAGGGCACATTTAAAGAATTTAGAAAATCTCCATTTTCTTAAGGGGGAGAGCCAGTCTGGAAGTAAACTTAAATCAGAAGCTAGATAGCACTCGGAAAGTTGGAATTTTGAGAAAATCAATTCTTCCTGGAAACCTCTATCAGAATCATGTGAAAGAAGTCTTCAATAAGTTAAGCTTTCCTCCCTCTTACACAAAGAAAAGTCCCATCATCGACAGTACCTCGTTCTATATTCTATTATCATTTTCAGGAAAGTGGGTACACTGTCTGCAATCCTCCGACAACCTCAGGATATCATTTGACTCAGTAAATAGAAAAGGATTCAGTTTGGGCGATATCCGGAACCGATCTCAAGTTTTGATAGGTTAACTCCGACAAGAGTTTTCTTACGAAGTTGTTACTGGTACCCTAGAGATGTTTGGGAATGCTCATCGTGCTTCCATTCGTGTGGTTGTCGTCACCTCCATGAATACACCAGTTTACTATGAACCCTTCAGAGAGATGGAAGCTCGAGTGATCCTCTATTTCAAGCTATTCCGTGGAATTGTGGGGTATGTTATCAAATTTCAGGGGCCAAAGGAAGACGTTTCACTAGGACCGGATTCTTTCGGTTTCTATGCAAGTGTGCTTACTGAATTACTCTCGCGGGATGACAACCTTGTTTCTTCTATAGAAAATGTCCGCCGTATTGTTAACTAAGGAAGTAAGGGCTCAACTTTCAGATTGCAAACAAGGAGTCAAGAATGTTGCTTCGGGAAAAGGTTTACTTTAATTACTGAGGTCGGAGAAATGGACAAGAAATCGAGGGTATATTTCAGTACCAAAAACCGGAAGGTGAATATGGGAATTGATTTAAGATTAGTCCAACCGGCAAATCTGAGAAATTAAAACGGGTATAAAGATGTGGTGATTAATGATGATTTACGGATTATGCTAGAAAATAACACAAGGTCAGAGATGGTTATCCGAAATGGGAATGTTGAGCCGTAACGGTATCGAGCAAGAGAAGTCTCAACTGAAGAAGCAAGTACTCAACCGAAATGTTTCCACGCAAGGAACTTTAATCTTCAGTGAACGGTACACTCAATCATGCATATCACTTGCACCACTACTTAATTATTATTTGTTTATTATTATGTTGATCTTCTTGTACATGATTCCTTGTTTATTAGTATTATTTCATTGTTCCCGTATATAATTCCTTGATTGTTATTACTTGTTCAAATGAACCATTAATTGTAAATTATAAATTTTTATGTGAGCCTTGTGTGTTATTTGAAATTTTATCTAAGTGCTCGCTTGAACTTTATTTCGTGTGTGTGAGAGACGGGGATTCTCTCAGGGTTGTCAAGAGACGGGGTTCTCTTGTTACTTGCTCGAGAGACGGGGTTCTCTCATTAATTGTTTGAGAGACGGGGCACTCTCAGTATTTTCAACTACTTGTCAACTTGTTTTAGTGGAAGGTTAGATTTTCTTACAAGTGTTTAGGCTCCGGAAGTTGAGGGTCGTGATTTCACATCTTGGCGGACGTTGTGGACTAAAGACCTCTTTTGAACTAATCCCTGACGGGGAGTAGCTAACCCGCGTGGGATGAACACGTAAGAGCCAATTAATCTCCAGGAATTCAGGACATGGAATCCGAGGACGGATTCTCTTAAGGGGGAGAGAGTTGTAACGCCCCGATTTTCAGACAGTCATGTACGCTCGACACGTGTGGGTTTCGAGCGTTAGGACTTTATTTTATTATTTTAGTTTAATTAATTTAAACGTGTTAGATTAATTTCTATAAATTGTGTTCAACATGATTACGTGAAAATTATGTGATATTCATTTCATTTTGAGAATTCTTGTATGAACAGAATTTAATTGTTACATGAATTAATTGTCCAAATTGTATTAATTGCATAATTGTCCTTAATTGTTCAATTCCTTTTCTCTTGGGATCAAATTGCATGGAAGCTTTGTGGACCTAATTGCTCATTTTCCAAACTTGATATACTTAATTGCATAACTTCAATAACTTGGAGGGTTTGATCATAAATATTACATCTTTTCCCTAATATATCGTTATTTGCATCTCTTCTACAATCATCATTCTTCATTCATCAAGAATCATCATCCATTCTTGCTATTTTTTACCGAGCCAACCCCTCCAAGGAAAGAAAAGGGAATTTCATCCATTTCATGCTAAAATCTTTGAGGAATTGGAAGTCTTAGGCCATCATCTTCATCACAACTTCATCCTTTCTTCTCCCTCTTTCATTCAAGGTAGGGATGGAAGCATATATGAATTCTTGGAATTTATGTGTGAAGCTAGGGTTTGAGATTAAGTAGAATATTATGTGCTTTAGATGTTAGAAGCATGATTAGGAGCTTTTAACATGAATTAGAACTTGAATTCTTGAAAATAGGGAAGAATATGGCATGAGTTCATATGTGAGCCTAAGTTGGTAATTATGGTGATCAAGGCATGATTTACATGTTTATATGGGTTCTTATCATACTTTGAGCATGTATATATGTTTCCTTCTATGAATTATAGCATGAGAGATTGAATTATGGGAGTTTGATGGGATTTGGGAGTGGTTCGTGCATGCTCTGTTCTTCTCCCCTGTTTTCTGAACCTTCTGTGTAACGGGAACGGCCGTTCCCATCCCCTTTTGCAATTGGGGAACAGCCGTTCCCATTATTTGAATAATGTGTCGGGCGGCGAGGACGGGAACGCCCGTTCCCACTTTGTCTCACAGACGGGAACGGCCGTTCCCACCTTCGGGGAGCATTTCGGGACTGGGGAACGGCCCTTCCCATTCTTGCACTAAAACCTGGAACGGCCGTTCCCAGGCTCCTGGAAGTGCAGAAACATTCTGCACAAAATTACAATTTTAGCCCCTCGTTCCAATGGCTTATTTGACCCCAAATTGCTATTATATGATTGATTATATGTCGAAACAACATGTTATCATGCTACATTGTGTATTGCTCGATGTCTCGTGTATGATCACGCCGTGCGTCATTATATGGAATAATATGTTTGAATTATAATCTCATGCACGTACATTGTCCCGTTTCGTGTCCAGTTACTCTCCAGGGCGGAGATTGTGGATCACGAGCACGTTCACGCAGTCACGAGTCGTGTGTCGCCTGTCAGGTGAGGTTTAATTTCTAGTTATGTAGAACCCGTATAACCTTTACGTGACTATTTTAACCAAAAGGTATTTATAGTTATATTTTCACGAAATCATTTATAGTTCCAAGTTATATTATTGTTCATTAATCAAGCAAGTAAAGCATGTTAGTGTTCAAGCATCAAAGCATGCCATGTTCATGAATGCAAGCAAGTGTGTTCTCTTGGCCAGGTCCTCCTTAGTGGGGGCGCTGGATTGGTTTCGTGCCAATGATTGTCCGTCCAATCACAAGATGAACAATACCCTACCGTGTACGTGTGTTCTCTTGGCCAGGTTCTCCTTAGTGAGGGCGCTGGACTGGTCCTGCCAGTGGTTGTCCGTCCAACCACAAGAAGAACAAAACCCTATTGTGTACCTGAGTGTCCCCTGGCCAGGTCCTTCTTAGGGGGGGCGCTGGATTGGTTTTCGTGCCAATGATTGTCCGTCCAATCACAGGAGGAACAAACCCTATCATGTTACAAGCACGCCATGTACTGATTGCATGATTTCCATTCCATGAATGTGATAATTGAATACACCTACATGATTGCATGATAACGGACTTGAGTGATCACCTAATGATTAACAAGCAAGTAAGCATGTTTATTAATTGCATGAAAAGAACAAGTGATTAATATTGATAGTTGTATTCTCGGGCGAAGCTATGTTATTCTTGAACTGTATAATTATCTTTTATAAACCTTTACCCGAGAATATAGCTTGCATGTTATCTGCGCTAATATGTATATAAACCACTCACTCGGTCTTCACAGACTGACGCCTCCACCTTTCAGGTTATTGCAGGTGCGTGCTAGGCGGGAAGTGAGTCGAGTCCAGTTGTTAGAGTTGAGTCAAACACGGTGCATTACTTGATTGTTTATTTATTGTCTGAGAGATCATGTTTACATTATATGTTATTTATTTCAAGGAGATGATAATGTATTGATATATAAGTTAGAATATATTTTATTCAGTAAATGGAAATGTCATACCCTGATAAATGAATATATTTGCTAGTGATTGATTTATGCTTCCGCTTTATGTGGTCGCATGTATAAGTTTCCCACCTAGCCTGTCGTCTATTGCATAGTCACCCGTTCGCTATAGGTTGATTCATGTATGGAGTAGCCGTTTCGTAGGTGGATTGACCTATAGTGCGGGGGGTGTGGTACCTCCACGTGTCAAAGGGGTGCTACATGATCCCACAAGCAAGCCTTAGAGGAGTCAAGTTGACACTCCCACTGTCTGTAGGACTCATCGGCTTGGAGTATTTTACTAATCATGAGTTATGTGATATAGGGCTCGTTTCATGAACCATTTCACCTAAATGGTAGAGTCCTAAGGTCATCAGGATTAGGGGAGTTCTCATACATGCACAGCTAAAGTAAACGCATACCAAACAAGAGCATATAAAGAAGTGTTGCCTCAATTCGTTATTTTATTCAAAGATTGTCTGTGATTACAATAAGGAAAAGCACAAAGCGGATATACAATCGGCTTTCTAGGGCACTATTCCTAACAATCTCCCACTTGTCCGTCAAAGCCATTCTAAAGCTACTCTAAGTCCCATCTTCTGAAGATGACCTTGGAAAGCTTCTCGACTAAGGGGTTTAGTAAGTGGATCTGCCATGTTCTCTGCTGATGTGACCCTCTCAATTTGCACATCTCCTCTTTTGATAATATCACGGATTAGGTGATACTTCCTCATAATGTGCTTGGTCCGTTGGTGAGATCTTGGTTCTCTTGCTTGAGCAACCGCCCCAGTGTTGTCACAAAACACAGTAATGGGGTCTTTCATGCTAGGAACAACATTCAACTCTTGAATGAAGTTTCTAATCCAAACACCTTCCTTAGCTGCATCATTTGCAGCTAAGTATTCGGCCTCAGTGGTCGAATCTGCAGTGGTTGTTTGCTTGGAACTCTTCCAACTCACTGCTCCGCCGTTTAGGCAGAAAATGTATCCTGACGTTGACTTAAAGTCATCTAAGTCAGATGCAAAGCTTGCATCGCAGTATCCTTCGACAGTAAGATCTTTCTGACCTCCGTAAACTAAGAATAAATCTTTAGTACTCTTCAAGTACTTAAGAATATTCTTCACGGCAGCCCAGTGACCATCTCCAGGGTCAGTTTGGAAACGACTTGTCACACTAAGTGCATAAGCCACATCCGATCGAGTACATAACATTGCATACATTATGCTACCTATTGCTGATGCATAAGGTGTATGAGTCATTCTTTCCTTCTGAAGGTTAGTCTTAGGACACATCTTCTTTGAAAGACATGTTCCTACACTCATAGGAAGGTTCCTAACCTTTGCTGACTCCATATTGAATCTCTTCAGGTCAATGTACATCGACTGTGATAGTCCTATTAACCTTCTAGATCTATCTCTATAGATTTTAATTCCAAGGATATAGGACGCATCACCAAGATCTTTCATCTCGAATTGGTTCGATAACCATAACTTAGTCACTTTCATGTCATCCTTCGAATTCCCAATAAGAAGGATGTCATCAACATAAAGTACTAAGAATTGCACTGAGGTCTCCAATTCCTTTCTATACACACATGATTCATTCGAAATTTGGATGAAGCCAAACGCTTTGACCGATTCATCAAATCGAATGTTCCAATTCCTAGAAGCCTGTTTCAATCCATAGATTGATCTTTGGAGTTTGCAAACCTTTTGCTCACTCCCACTGAATGTGAAACCTATGGGTTGCTCCATATAAATGTCTTTGTCAATGTCACCATTGAGAAAGGCAGTTTTCACATCCATTTGCCATATCTCATAGTCATAATATGCAGCAATGGCAAGCATGATCCGAATAGACTTTTGCATTGCAACTGGTGAAAAGGTTTTGTCAAAGTCCACGTCGGGTCTCTGAGTGAATCCTTTTGCAACCAGTCTTGCTTTGTAGGCTGCAATGCTTCCATCAACTCCAAGCTTTCTCTTAAAGATCGATTTGCAACCTATGGGTTTGACCCCATCAGGCAAATCTACCAAGGTCCAAACTTGGATGGAGTTCATGGAATCCATTTCGGATTTCATGGCTTCTATCCACTGTTCAGACTCAGAATCTGAAAGTGCCTCCTCATATGTTGAAGGATCATTATCCTTTTGAGAGATTTCATGGAAGAATCCATACCATATCTCCGGATGTCTAGGATTGCGTTCAGAACGCCTTAGAGGAGGATTTTCATGTGTATCGAAATTCGTGATTGGTTGTGGTTGATCAGAGTGGGACGTTTCTTCAGTGGGTGGTATGGGGTCACTTTGTACTTCTTCTAATTCTATGATCTTGCCTTGCTTTTCTTTAGGGAACGGTTCCTCCAGAAAAGTAGCATTTCTGGAAACAAACACCTTTTGCTCAGATTGATCATATAAGTAGTATCCTATGGATTCCTTAGGATAACCTACAAAGTAGCATAAGTTAGAACGAGATTCTAACTTATCTCCCACTGTCCTCTTCACGTAAGCAGGACAACCCCAAATTCTTAAGTAAGAATAACTAGGGATTTTACCATGCCACATTTCATAGGGCGTTTTAGGGACTGACTTAGAGAGAACTAGATTCAAAATCTTTGCTGCACTTTCTAGGGCATAACCCCAGAAAGAAGGTGGTAAGTCAGTGAAACTCATCATGGAACGAACCATATCAAGTAGGGTTCGATTCCTTCTCTCAGAAACTCCATTAAGCTGAGGAGTTCCCGGAGGAGTCCACTGAGAGATAATCCCATTATCCTTGAGATGATTAAGGAATTCTTCACTAAGATACTCGCCTCCTCGATCAGATCGAAGTGCTTTGATCTTGTGACCAGTTTGGTTCTCAACCTCCTTTTGAAATTCTAAGAATTTCTCAAAAGCTTCAGATTTATACTTCATTAAGTATACATAACCATACCGACTAAAGTCATCAGTAAAGGTTATGAAATACTGATGATTGCTTCTAGTGCTTACACTAAGCGGTCCACAAACATCAGTATGGATCAAATCCAAAACCTTAGTGGCACGTTCCACAGTTCCTTTAAAAGGGACTTTGGACATTTTTCCTTTGAGACAGGATTCGCAAGAAGTTAACTCTTTGAGATCATTTTCAGAGAATGATCCTAAAGTGTTTATCTTGCTAATTCTGTTCTTCGAAATGTGTCCTAATCTAGCATGCCATAAGGGAGCTGAAACTTTGTCATCTCTCTTACGCTTCGTTTCTCGTTGTATATTCATAATATTGATATTTTGAGTTAGGTAAAGTCCATTACTTAGAGTACCGATGTGAACGGAAGAGTTCTTCCGTTTGATAAAATATTTACCATTCTTAATATAAGTTTCATAACCTTCACAATCTAATATTGGAACTGAAATTATATTACGAATAATGCTCGGTACATAAAGGACTTCATTTAATACTAACTCAAAACTACCTAAATCTAATCTAATTGTGCCTAAAGCTCGAGCTTCAACGTTTGAGCCATCGCCGATCTTCAAGACACATTCTCCTTCTTTTAGTTGTTGAACATCACTTAGCATCTGTACATCATTACAGATATGAGTTCCACAACCGGTATCAAGTACCCAAGAACTAGAATTAATAGAAAGATTTACTTCAACGAGAAAGATACCTTTCTTTAGAGTAGCCTTGTACTCTGGGCAGTTTCTCCTCCAATGTCCCGCTCTGCCACAATGGAAGCAAACATCCTCTTTCTGATCACGCTTTTTCTTTTGGGCCTTCCCCTTCGAAATGCCACTAGTGGGCCTAAGGGGTTTCTTCTTCTTCTTTTGGGCTTTCTTGCCCTTACCTTTAGAAGGCCTAGAAGAGGAAGATGGAGCATTCACCATCAAAACCTTATTGTCCTTCTTGATCGTGCTTTCAGCAGTCACAAGCTGACTAATCAGCTCAGCTACGGTAGCACCAGCATGATTCATGTTGAAGTTAAGGACAAATGGGTTGAATGATGGTGGGAGCGAAGCTAGCAACAAATCCACTGAAAGCTCATCTTTCAGTGGCATGTCCATGGAAGCAAGTTTCTCAGTAAGGGCAAGAAACTTGAGTCCATATTCATGGACACTTGAACCTTCCCTCATTCTCAAGTGGAACAATTCCTTTGAAGTGTTATACCTTGTAACACGTTCATGAGGGCGGTAAAGTTGCTCTAAGTGGTCGTAAATCTCCCAAGCAAATTCCATGGCCTCATGTTGCCTTTGCAAGTCCGGAGACATGTTAGCCAACATAAGGCAACGGGCTTGGAGATTATCATCCTTCCACTTCTGAATCGCATCCCGCTCGGCCCGAGTGGGAGCCTCCCCTTCGGGACTAGGCTCCCCTTCGAAGAGAACATAAGTTCTCTTCTCATAATCTAAAATGATTTTTAGATTCCTCAGCCAATCAGAATAGTTGGGACCAGTCAACTTGTTTGACTCGAGGATCGATACAAGAGGGTTTTTGGTTGCCATTTCAAAACACGTAGAGAATCACAGAATCTACGACCTAAATGGTAAAACAGAGAACTAGTGAGCATGCTGAATTATAACGATATACAAAAGATAAGGTCTTTAATCTAATGTAGCTCCCACTGTTTTTCAAAGATCTAGAATTCCCAAAGATCTAAGAGGAACACGTTTCCCAATGGGTACTAAGATCCTAGGCATTTTACCTCGAACCCACGACTCGCGGACATTCTAAGTAAGAACCCTAGGTAGGTACAACTTACCAATTCTAACACCTTTAGAACTCTTAGTAATTGTTTTTGCATCACCTATCTTTCAATGTGGACCCACGACTAGTGCGACATTCATATTTACTTAGGCATTAAGCTAGACCCATCAATCATAAGATCATGACCAAAACTTAGTTCGAACGACCCACGACTCGCGGACATCGCCCTTGCTAAAATTGACCACGAAATATTGACCATTTAAAATGATTAATTAGGTAACTAAGAACTAATAAGCTCCACTAGCTATCCCACGACTCGCGGACAATAACTAGCTTTACTTACTAAACTTAAAACCTATTGATGGAATGCTAGGAATTCAATTCAAAATTTGCATCTCGAATTAAACACCTATTTGTTCGAAATTAGCTTAATATTTAATGGGAATTTTCGAATCAACCGGAGAGTTGTCCAGTTCGACCTCACCAACATATATGTTATCCAATTTTATTAGTCTTGATTAATGCAAGTACACTTAAATGCATTTCAAACAAGCACATAAACAGATAACATGTCCTAGCATGATACTAACATGTAATGATCATGGGTTCTACCTATCTTATGCGTGATATGTGGGAGCCACTCCACAATCACAAGTTCTAACATACATGCCACACAAACAGTTCAAATCACATAAGGGAAAGCGGTAACAAAATACGAGCCCTATCTCTATTACATTTAACAATTGAGATTCCCCTCCCTAACATTTTGAGGGGTCTTCACTTATGGCCTCCTTGTTACTTGAATGTGGTCCATCTTACTCCATGGGTGCATTGTCTCCAAAATGAAAATAAAACCTCACCACCTATCTGTACTCTCAAATTACAATAAAAAGAAAAAGACATAAAGTAATAAGGCTCAATCTTCATATTGGCCTTAGACAATTACACGGGGCATACCCCGGCCTCAAAAACAGTAATATGGAAAGCCACATAATAAATCACATAACAGTACGCACATAAGTGAGGCTCCAACCTCAATTGAAAAAACGCAACTATAGGGCTCCAACCCCAATTTAAACCATCCATGTGCATAAATTAAAACCATACATAGATCTAAACCCATGATCACCTAACATGCTTTTGCAAGAATTTAAATTTAACCAATAAATTAAAATTCTCGCTTTAAGCTCTAATAGCTTAAAACACGACTTGATGCGAGTCTTATTTATAAAAGTTTTCAACAAATCCCCAATTACCAAAACAAATAAAATTCCAATTAATTTCTGAAAATTAATAATTTTATCAAGATGTATTTTCCCAAAATATAAACAGTTTCAATTTCTCAAAAATCCCAATTTTAAGTTTTATTCAAAAAATTAAAATAAATATTCAAAAATAAAATTTTAAAATTAAAATAAAAAAATTGGGACTGGATTGCACGAAACACGAAAAGGCCGGATCACGAAAACGGGGTTGCCCGTCCCAAGTGCGGCGTGTGCGCACAGCATGCGCGCACAGCTCGTGGCCAAGGCCGCGCGAGTGCGCGCTGGAGCGCGCAGCTCCTGCCGGGCATTGGGCGGCCAGTCTCGGCCGCCCTGGGCGGGCGCGCTAGGCTCCCGCACAGGCGTGCGGGAGGTGCTGGGCGACTAGCCGGTCTGTCCCGGCCAGGCCTGGGCGGCGACGGGCGGACGGCGTGCGGGAGACTGGCCGGTCTGTTCCGGCCAGCCCTGGGCAATGATGGGCGGGCACGCCTAGGCGTGCCCGGGAGGGCCTCCCGCGCGGTTGCGGGAGGGTGGCGCGCGAAGCCCGCGCGCGCGACTCCTTCGCGCGCGGGGTTTCGCGTGTTCATTGCGATCCGGGCTTTCGTTTCGTGTTTTCGTTCAAAAGCAAAACCAATCCAAGAAATCCAAAAACAGTTTATACAGTTTCAAATCTAAAATTGTTTTTCAAAATTAAATTTTATAAAACCAATTTTCAGAAACTTTCAGGAAAAAATACAGTTTCGTAATTCAGGCTTTCTAAAACAATTACAAATACTCAATCGCATCAAGCCTCAGAATTTCTACCAAATTCAGTATAATTGAGACGAATCAGAAACACGATTAACGAGGTGGCTCTGATACCACTTGTTGGAAAACACGAATCAGAAAGCAGCGGAATTTAAAAAATTTTCCCAACAAAAGGACCTTGAACTCGCTATCGTGTAACCAAATTCGTAAAGATAGAAAACTTACTTTTCTTTTATTCTTTCTTGAAGCGTTTCAAGCCACCCAAGAACGCTCTTCACGCGGCTTGATCCCCTCTCCTTGGTAAAGCTCGAATCTTCAAACTTCTAACTTGAAGCCTCTAGAGAAAGTCCACCAACTTGATCACAATCTAACTAGTAAGGATGCTAGTTCTCTAGTTAGTGTTTAGGCTTAACCTAAGGTTTAATTTAATCTTGGAGAAAGGAAGGTGTTCAACACATGAACCAAGAATTGTCAATTAGCTCTAAAGGGGAGCATGAGCTCCCCTATATATAGGAAAGGGGAGGGGCGGCCGAACCTAGTCCTAATGGACAAAGGATTTGGTCCCTCTCTCTCCTATTACTTGATGATCAAGTATTTTCCAACTTTGACTTTGAATTCTAATTCAAGTCAACTTTTAAGAGAGCTAAAAATATCCAAACTATTTTTGGATAATTTTATACTTTATTTATTATAAAATAAATAACTTATTTTTATCTAATTAATTAATTCGTAATTAATTAACTAGATTATTTTCTCCAAAATTAGACTTTCTTTTTAATTCAAAATTAAACCAAAGTCTATTAAATAATTAACTAATTAATTATTTAACATATATATATATATATACACACGTGTGTGACACGTGTCACAGTGACACGTGTCACTCACGTGAGCCACACGTGTGACTTCACACGTGTGGAACTCTCTTGGCCCGATTAACTCGTTTAATCATTTTCAAGCCTCAACTCATGTAACCAAGTTGTTGTGTGTGACCCTCTAGGTTCTCAATTCAATTAGCAGTGACCCTAATTAATTAATTCACTAATTAATTAATCAGTCCACAGATTAAACGACCATAGTCTAGCAATAGGTGTTTAACCCCTAGCTGAATTGGAATGTTCGGATTCGACAGAACCTTTAAGTCATTGATTCATGTGAGATACAATCCTCCTACTTACTATCTCTCAACCAAGATCTAGGGTAAGGGAATAATTAGAACCCTAATAATCCGGTCTTAAAGCTAAGTGCATTTCATATCCATTTGATCTCAATCCAATAAACCCTTTTCTTGATGTCTTGATCTACTGCCTTGGCCAAGGACTCCATATGGCATATGAATGACTTACACAATAAGAGATCACCTTGCAAATGCAAGTGTAGGTCCTTTCTTGATTCTCATTCACTTTCATGAATCACTTGTGCAGCCCCAGCATAAGCCTTGAATCAGTTGTCTAAGGCGACACCCTTTAAAGCTTATACCTAAGACTACAGAGTTAACTCATAAAGTGAGAAGGAACCTCAAGTCTAAGGATCAATTAATCACATCAATGACTCGTGAGATATTTCCTAATCTGGAAGTTTCCATTTTCTGAAATAGAAACTTCCTTTCCCATTTAGGAATGTTCTCACACGGGGCACCTCAGTGAACTTACTTATTAAAGTAAGCACCCTCATGTATCACGCACGTATCAACTATACACTTTGCACCTCCATGAAACAAGGTGGTCCTTCTTAAGGGCGTGATCCCACAAGCAAGCCTTAGAGGAGTCAAGTTGACACTCCCACTGTCTGTAGGACTCATCGGCTTGGAGTATTTTACTAATCATGACTTATGTGATATAGGGCTCGTTTCATGAACCATTTCACCTAAATGGTAGAGTCCTAAGGTCATCAGGATTAGGGGAGTTCTCATACATGCACAGCTAAAGTAAACGCATACCAAACAAGAGCATATAAAGAAGTGTTGCCTCAATTCGTTATTTTATTCAAAGATTGTCTGTGATTACAATAAGGAAAAGCACAAAGCGGATATACAATCGGCTTTCTAGGGCACTATTCCTAACACTAAGTACTTAAAATTTGGCAATTTCTCCTTTTGCCTTCTCTTTACTTTATGTATATATATATATATAACACGGGAACTAATTTGTCTTGCAAAAACCACTCTCGGTTCAGGGATCCTTCCGTTTTGATAAATGCTTTGATCGATATGTATATCGGGTGCGTGAGTAGCCCCCTCACTAGTCACTAGGACTAACCCTCGTTGTTGTTTTCCCCTTTTTCCTTTCGTTTGAGTTACAGGTTCTTCCGAGTCAAGCTAGGCGGCAAGTGTCTTTTGGAGTTTACTTGTGGTTTAGCTTGAGTCTTCATGCATTCGTAGTGGTTTACTTTCTCTTTTGCTTATGTACTTGGAGATTATGTATTCTGATTACACTTTTGCTATTTTGGCCGAGAGGGCATTGTACATATTGTATATGTTCTAGCATGACAGTTGGAATTCTCGACCCTACCCTCTTTTTGATGATGTATATATATATATGTGATGATCTTGGGATATATGTTTTGCTTGTGAATTGCTTTAATTGCTTCCGCTACTCTGATTTTATTTTGCGCAGTTCTTGAGGGTCTAGGCCGGCTAGTGAGGGTGTGAGTTTTGTGTGTCTCCCGTTCGCTACGGTTTGATACGGGTGCGAACTTCCATTTCGTTACTCGTGTTGGACCCTAGTGCGGGGGATGTGGCACCCTTCGCTCCGGGGGTGTTACATCCTTGCGTGGTATCAGAGCTCTGGAGTCGTGTTGAGTCTGTCTAGGTCGTTCGGTATAGGAATATGTGATTATTTGCATTCATTTACATAATTATGTGATGTAATTGTTTTACTTTCATGATAATTGACTACATGATCATGAACTGAACCCCATGCATCGATATTCTTTGATTTGTGTACTTTCAGGATGCCTCCCAGAAGGAGAGCAGATAGGGAGCAGACTCCTGACCTTAATCAACCCCCTCCACGAGCTCTTCCACCTCCACCAATGAATGCTGAGAATATAGTGCAGGCCCTTCTGAATCAACTTCAGCAGAACCAGAGGGATAATCATCAGGGTGAAGGACAAGGTGGACATGTAACTCCGGTTTTCAAGGAGTTCAGAAATAACAACCCGCCTAAGTGGTATGGAGGAGATGACATCCAAGCAGAAGAATAGTTGTCAGAGATCGCCGGAATTTGGGAAATTTGCCCCGCACCTTCACATGAGAAAGATGTTTGCACGGCTCGGTTTGTGCAAGGCCCCGCTTCCAATTGGCTCAAGGCTACAAGAGCTCGATTGGAAAGGAGTGGAGAAGAGCTCGATTGGGAAAGCTTCGTGAGAGAATTTCGTCACAAGTATGTTCCTCCAAGTGCTCGCGAGAGGAGACTACAGCAATTCACACAATTGAAGCAAGGGAACCGCTCGGTTGAAGAGTATATCATGGAATTTGAGAGACTTGCACCGTATGCTCCACACATTTCCAATGATGACACCTAGAAGGCACGGAACTTTATTCATGGTTTGAGATATGATATTCAGAGTGCTCTTAAGGCGGCTACCGTGGATACGTGGGAGAAGGCTACGAGGAAAGCGATCAAAGTGGAAGCTAACAATACAGGATTGAGGCCGACTTACTCTTCGGGCCAAGGTTCGAGCTCAAATTTGGGGAAGAGGCCTGCATCCTATGGTGGGCCTCCAGTTTTCAAACCCCCAGGTTCTAACACTTCAGTCAAGAAAGCTCGACCTCCGGTACCAGCTTTACCGGCTCCGATTCAATGTGGCTATTGCAAGGGTCCCAATCACACCGAGGAGAATTGCCGGAAGAAATTGAGAAGGTGCTTTAAGTGTGGAGAGCCCGGTCATTTGATTAGCACTTGTCCTCAAGTGAGAGCACCTCAGCCTCGAGCTCCTCAGCCGTTGAATGTGATGCCTCCGAGAGCACCAATCCAGGTGAGAGTTTATGCTTTGGAGGGCGAGGAAGAGAATGTAGAGGCGGATGCCAATGCCGTTGTTGAAGGTACCATCCACATTCATGGCATTCCATTGCATGCATTGTTTGATCCGGGAGCAACGCATTCATTTATTGCTTCCCGGCTTGTTGCTACTCTTCCATTACCTGTTGCTTGTTTCGATGATTCTTTTATTGTCTCTTCTCCCCTTGGTGGTGCTTTGGCTACGAATTGTGTTTACCGTGGTTATCCGGTGGTTATGGAAGATCAAGAGTATCCGGCAGATTTGATCAAGATGTCAATCAAGCAGTATGGGGTGATTCTGGGTATGGACTGGTTGTACCGTTATCGGGCTATGATGGATTGTTTTGCCAAGAAGGTAACTATGGGTTCTACGGTCTTTGAGGGACAGAGGTTGAAGACCTGCCCCTTTATTTCCTTTATGGAAGCAAGCAGAATGTTCCGGGACGGTGCGACGGGCTATGTGGCCTACCTTTTGAATAAGCCAAAGGATCAGGCCAAGCTCGAGCAGACGGAGATCGTGAAGGAATTCCCCGATGTGTTCCCGGAGAACTTGAGATCTTTACCTCCGGATCGGGACGTCGAGTTTGTGATAGATCTCTATCCCGGAGCAGAACCGTATGCGAAATCTCCCTATAGGATGGCTCCAGCCGAGTTGAAGGAGTTGACGACGCAATTGTATAAGCTCTTAGAATGTGGTTACATTCACCCGAGCACTTCTCCGTGGGGTGCTCCGGTCCTGTTTGTCAAGAAGAAAGACGGGACTTTGCGGATGTGTATTGACTACCGTGAGCTGAACCGGTTAACGGTTAAGAACAAATACCCGCTCCCTCATATTGAAGAGTTGTTCGATCTCCTACAAGATTCAAGTGTTTATTCCAAGTTGGATTTAAGGCAAGGGTATTACCAGTTGCGTATCCGGGAGGGAGATATACCGAAGAAGGGTTTCAACACAAGATATGGGCATTTCGAGTTTGTGGTCATGCCTTTTGGTCTTACCAATGCCCCAACCGCGTTTATGGATATGATGCACCGAATATTCCGGCCTTACCTCGATAAATTTGTGGTCATCTTTATAGATGATATTCTGGTGTATTCGAGGTCCGAGGAAGAGCACACGCGGCATTTAAGTAATGTTTTGTCTACACTACGGGAGCACCGATTGTTCACCAAGTTCAGTAAGTGCGAGTTCTGGTTAGATCGAGTTTCCTTTTTAGGTCACTTCATTTCTGGGAATGGTATAGAGGTGGACCCGGCGAAGATTGAAACGGTAATGCTTTGGAAGCAACCTAAGAATACCTCGGAAGTGAGAAATTTTCTCGGGTTAGCAGGGTATTATAGGCCCTTTGTGAAAGATTTCTCGAAGATTGCTTCCCCGTTGACCCAGTTAACTAAGAAAGAGGCTAAATTCGAGTGGGATGAGGCGTGTGAGAAGAGTTTCCAAACTCTGAAGGGAAGATTGACTACTGCACCGGTTTTAACCCTACCCGAGGGTTCAGAAGGCTACTCAGTTTACACTGATGCTTCGAAGGAAGGTCTTGGTTGTGTGTTGATGCAGAATGGCAAAGTGGTAGCCTACGTGTAACGCCCCAATTTCCGGCTTTTCAGGTACGCACGACATGTGTGAATTTTTCAAAGAGCTAGAATTATTTTAATTCATTTGTTTATTAAATTCCTACGTTTATGATAAATTGTGTAAATTATGGTTCAATATGGTCATGTGAAATATTTATCAATTTAAACATTACGACATGAATTGGACTCATTGTTATATGAATTAATCGCCAAACATAATTTAATTGCATAATTGTCCTTAAGTGTTCAATTCCTATTCCTTAAGGACTAAATTGCATAAGTAAGTTTTGGACCTAATTGATTATTTCTCAAATCTTTTATACTTGATTGTATAACTTGTAGAACTTGGAGGATTTAGTTTCAAATACAATATTTTTCCAAATATATCACGATATATGCACCTCTTCATTTCCAATTCATTCAATAATCATCTACCAACACCATTTTGTTTCCTTGCTCTTACCGAGCCAAAACCATGAAAGAGGAAGGAGAGAATCTCTTAATCTTCAAGCTATTTTCTAAGGAAATTAGGGAATTCAAGCTCAAACATCTATATTCGTCATCTTCTTCCATCTATTCTTCACTTTAAGGTATATACGAGCATATAAGGGAATTCTTGAACTTACATGTAAAGCTAGGGTTAGGATTCCTTTCATTCCATGAGCTTCTATGATGCATATATTATGATATTGGGATTGATTTATGTATTTACCACTTGAAATCATGAAGATGAGGGCTTGATTGCTTATGGGATGCTTATAGGTTGATTGATGAATTTGGTATATCCAAGCATGATTTATAGGTTTTGATTGCATATAAATGTATATTGAACATGTATACATGCATATTTTCATAAATCTTGAAATTATAAGTTGAATTGATGATGTTTTGAGGGGCTCGATTTCATCCCGAGGGCTCCCCTGTTTTCTGCTCTGTTTCAGCACCTTCTGTAGTACGGGAACGGCCCTTCCCGTTCCCTTTGTAATTGGAGAACGGCCGTTCCCATTAATTTGAATAATGTGCAGGCGGCGGGAACGGGAACGACCGTTCCCACTATATCACACAAAAGGGAACGGCCGTTCCCATCTTCGGGAGCGACTTCGGGGCTGGGGAACGACCCTTCCCATTTTACACTGAAACCTAGAACGGCCGTTCCCATACCCCTGGAAGTGCAGAAACATTCTGCACAAAGGTAACAATTCCAATTCCTTCTTTAATTAATCAAATGACCCAAATATGATATTATTGGATTAATATCATGCAATAATATGATTGTATCATGCTACATTGTTCTTCACACGATTTCTCGTCTTATGAAGTTAAGACCAAATAGATATAGGAATACCTGTTTATTACTAATCATTTCCACGTTCTCAAGCATATATAGCAAGCAGGTCTTGATCGTGCAAAGCAATGCGCATACCAGATCGAGTCGTGCAATGGATAACAATCAAATTAAGCTCATGCAAAGCAATGCGTGTAGTTCGATAGGTATCATGTTCATGCAAAGCAATGCTTGAAATGTGATTAATGCCAAAACCGGGATGACCCCTGAAATCCACCAATAGGTGGAGGAAGGAATCCCGCACGTGAGATTCATACTCTTGACGTGCGTAGCATGAAACCGGGATGACCCCTGAACCCACCAATAGGTGGAGGAAGGAATCCCACACGTGAGATTCATACTCTTGCGTGCGTAGCACCGGGATGACCCCTGAACCTACCAATAGGTGGAGGAAGGAATCCCACACGTGGGAACCATATTCCTGACGTGCGTAGCATGGATGGATAGGGCCTTGCAAACCCACCATCATCGTGATTAATATGTTATCGTGACTGGAGTGATGTAGATATTGGAGTGATGGAGGGTTTGGAGTGATGGACGGTTTGGAGTGAAGGAGGATTGAAGTGATCGGGTGTATTGGAGTGATGGAGATAATTATAAAATCGATATACATGTCGTGTTCTTGCAGGTACATTCTAGGCAGGAATCGAGCTAAGTCAAGTCCTTGCATTCAAGCCCATACGGTGCATTTATTTATTTACAGTTTCAAAGAAATTATTGTTAATGTTACTTGTTATGTATTTAGAAGATGATAATGTATTGATATGTAAAATACAAGTATACATTACTTGATAAATGATTGATAGTATAGCATGTTTCCGTTGGATTCTATCGTATGTATAAATGAAGTTTGACTTAGCCTTTCATTTTATTTACATTGCTGCCCGTTCGCTATAGGTTGGTTCATGTACGGACATTTCATTTCGTATGTGGATCGGCCTATGGTGCGGGGGTGTGGCATCTTTACGTGTTGGGGTGCAACATCTGAAGTGGTATCAGAGCCCGGTTGCAAAACCGAGGTTCTAGTGTCGTGTCAAGTCTAGGTTACGTGGTATAGGAATTATTTGCTAATCGGTACATTGCAGCCAATTATGACATTGCGTGCTCGCCAAGTGAATCCGAGGACGGATTCTTTTAAGGGGGGGAGAATTGTAACGGCCCAATTTCCGGCTTTTCAGGTACGCACGACATGTGTGAATTTTTCAAAGAGCTAGAATTATTTTAATTCATTTGTTTATTAAATTCCTACGTTTATGATAAATTGTGTAAATTATGGTTCAATATGGTCATGTGAAATATTTTTCAATTTAAACATTACGACATGAATTGGACTCATTGTTATATGAATTAATCACCAAACATAATTTAATTGCATAATTGTCCTTAAGTGTTCAATTCCTATTCCTTAAGGACTAAATTGCATAAGTAAGTTTTGGACCTAATTGATTATTTCTCAAATCTTTTATACTTGATTGTATAACTTGTAGAACTTGGAGGATTTAGTTTCAAATACCATATTTTTCAAAATATATCACGATATATGCACCTCTTCATTTCGAATTCATTCAATAATCATCTACCAACACCATTTTGTTTCCTTGCTCTTACCGAGCCAAAACCATGAAAGAGGAAGGAGAGAATCTCTTAATCTTCAAGCTATTTTCTAAGGAAATTAGGGAATTCAAGCTCAAGCATCTATATTCGTCATATTCTTCCATTTATTCTTCACTTTAAGGTATATACGAGCATATAAGGGAATTCTTGAACTTACATGTAAAGCTAGGGTTAGGATTCCTTTCATTCCATGAGCTTCTATGATGCATATATTATGATATTGGGAGTGATTTATGTATTTACCACTTGAAATCATGAAGATGAGAGCTTGATTGCTTATGGGATGCTTACAGGTTGATTGATGAATTTGGCATATCCAAGCATGATTTATAGGTTTTGATTGCATATAAATGTATATTGAACATGTATACATGCATATTTTCATAAATCTTGAAATTATAAGTTGAATTGATGATGTTTTGAGGGGCTCGATTTCATCCCGAGAGCTCCCCTGTTTTCTGCTCTGTTTCAGCACCTTCTGTAGTACGGGAACGGCCCTTCCCGTTCCCTTTGTAATTGGGGAACGGCCGTTCCCATTAATTTGAATAATGTGCAGGCGGCGGGAACGGGAACGACCGTTCCCACTATATCACACAAAAGGGAACGGCCGTTGCCATCTTCGGGAGCGACTTCGGGGCTGGGGAACGGCCCTTCCCATTTTACACTGAAACCTAGAACGGCCGTTCCCATACCCCTGGAAGTGCAGAAACATTCTGCACAAAGGTAACAATTCCAATTCCTTCTTTAATTAATCAAATGACCCAAATATGATATTATTGGATTAATATCATGCAATAATATGATTGTATCATGCTACATTGTTCTTCACACGATTTCTCGTCTTATGAAGTTAAGACCAAATAGATATAGGAATACCTGTTTATTACTAATCATTTCCACGTTCTCAAGCATATATAGCAAGCAGGTCTTGATCGTGCAAAGCAATGCGCATACCAGATCGAGTCGTGCAATGGATAACAATCAAATCAAGCTCATGCAAAGCAATGCGTGTAGTTCGATAGGTATCATGTTCATGCAAAGCAATGCTTGAAATGTGATTAATGCCAAAACCGGGATGACCCCTGAAATCCACCAATAGGTGGAGGAAGGAATCCCGCACGTGAGATTCATACTCTTGACGTGCGTAGCTTGAAACCGGGATGACCCCTGAACCCACCAATAGGTGGAGGAAGGAATCCCGCACGTGAGATTCATACTCTTGACGTGCGTAGCACCGGGATGACCCCTGAACCCACCAATAGGTGGAGGAAGGAATCCCGCACGTGGGAACCATATTCCTGACGTGCGTAGCATGGATGGATATGGCCTTGCAAACCCACCATCATCGTGATTAATATGTTATCGTGACTGGAGTGATGTAGATATTGGAGTGATGGAGGGTTTGGAGTGATGGAGGGTTTGGAGTGAAGGAGGATTGAAGTGATCGGGTGTATTGGAGTGATGGAGATAATTATAAAATCGATATACATGTCGTGTTCTTGCAGGTACATTCTAGGCAGGAATCGAGCTAAGTCAAGTCCTTGCATTCAAGCCCATACGGTGCATTTATTTATTTACCGTTTCAAAGAAATTATTGTTAATGTTACTTGTTATGTATTTAGAAGATGATAATGTATTGATATGTAAAATACAAGTATACATTACTTGATAAATGATTGATAGTATAGCATGTTTCCGTTGGATTCTATCGTATGTATAAATGAAGTTCCACTTAGCCTGTCATTTTATTTACATTGCTGCCCGTTCGCTATAGGTTGGTTCATGTACGGACATTTCATTTCGTATGTGGATCGGCCTATGGTGTGGTGGTGTGGCATCCTTACGTGTTGGGGTGCTACATCTGAAGTGGTATCAGAGCCCGGTTGCAAAACCGAGGTTCTAGTGTCGTGTCAAGTCTAGGTTACGTGGTATAGGAATTATTTGCTAATCGGTACATTGCAGCCAATTATGACATTGCGTGCTCGCCAAGTGAATCCGAGGACGGATTCTTTTAAGGGGGGACAATTGTAACGCCCCAATTTCCGGCTTTTCAGGTACGCACGACATGTGTGAATTTTTCAAAGAGCTAGAATTATTTTAATTCATTTGTTTATTAAATTCCTACGTTTATGATAAATTGTGTAAATTATGGTTCAATATGGTCATGTGAAATATTTATCAATTTAAACATTACGACATGAATTGGACTCATTGTTATATGAATTAATCGCCAAACATAATTTAATTGCATAATTGTCCTTAAGTGTTCAATTCCTATTCCTTAAGGACTAAATTGCATAAGTAAGTTTTGGACCTAATTGATTATTTCTAAAATCTTTTATACTTGATTGTATAACTTGTAGAACTTGGATGATTTAGTTTCAAATACCATATTTTTCCAAATATATCACGATATATGCACCTCTTCATTTCGAATTCATTCAATAATCATCTACCAACACCATTTTGTTTCCTTGCTCTTACCGAGCCAAAACCATGAAAGAGGAAGGAGAGAATCTCTTAATCTTCAAGCTATTTTCCAAGGAAATTAGGGAATTCAAGCTCAAGCATCTATATTCGTCATCTTCTTCCATCTATTCTTCACTTTAAGGTATATATGAGCATATAAGGGAATTCTTAAACTTACATGTAAAGCTAGGGTTAGGATTCCTTTCATTCCATGAGCTTCTATGATGCATATATTATGATATTGGGAGTGATTTATGTATTTACCACTTGAAATCATGAAGATGAGAGCTTGATTGCTTATGGGATGCTTATAGGTTGATTGATGAATTTGGCATATCCAAGCATGATTTATAGGTTTTGATTGCATATAAATGTATATTGAACATGTATACATGCATATTTTCATAAATCTTGAAATTATAAGTTGAAATGATGATGTTTTGTGGGGCTCGATTTCATCCCGAGAGCTCCCCTGTTTTCTGCTCTGTTTCAGCACCTTCTGTAGTACGGGAACGGCCCTTCCCGTTCCCTTTGTAATTGGGGAACGGCCGTTCCCATTAATTTGAATAATGTGCAGGCGGCGGGAATGGGAACGACCGTTCCCACTATATCACACAAAAGGGAACGGCCGTTGCCATCTTCGGGAGCGACTTCGGGGCTGGGGAACGGCCCTTCCCATTTTACACTGAAACCTAGAACGGCCGTTCCCATACCCCTGGAAGTGCAGAAACATTCTGCACAAAGGTAAAAATTCCAATTCCTTCTTTAATTAATCAAATGACCCAAACATGATATTATTGGATTAATATCATGCAATAATATGATTGTATCATGCTACATTGTTCTTCACACGATTTCTCGTCTTATGAAGTTAAGACCAAATAGATATAGGAATACCTGTTTATTGCTAATCATTTCCACGTTCTCAAGCATATATAACAAGCAGGTCTTGATCGTGCAAAGCAATGCGCATACCAGATCGAGTCGTGCAATGGATAACAATCAAATCAAGCTCATACAAAGTAATGCGTGTAGTTCGATAGGTATCATGTTCATGCAAAGCAATGCTTGAAATGTGATTAATGCCAAAACCGGGATGACCCCTGAAATCCACCAATAGGTGGAGGAAGGAATCCCGCACGTGAGATTCATACTCTTGACGTGCGTAGCATGAAACCGGGATGACCCCTGAACCCACCAATAGGTGGAGGAAGGAATCACGCAGGTGAGATTCATACTCTTGACGTGCGTAGCACCGGGATGACCCCTGAACCCACCAATAGGTGGAGGAAGGAATCCCGCACGTGGGAACCATATTCCTGACGTGCGTAGCATGGATGGATAGGGCCTTGCAAACCCACCATCATCGTGATTAATATGTTATCGTGACTGGAGTGATGTAGATATTGGAGTGATGGAGGGTTTGGAGTGATGGAGGGTTTGGAGTGAAGGAGGATTGAAGTGATCGGGTGTATTGGAGTGATGGAGATAATTATAAAATCGATATACATGTCGTGTTCTTGCAGGTACATTCTAGGAAAGAATCGAGCTAAGTCAAGTCCTTGCATTCAAGCCCATACGGTGCATTTATTTATTTACCGTTTCAAAGAAATTATTGTTAATGTTACTTGTTATGTATTTAGAAGATGATAATGTATTGATATGTAAAATACAAGCATACATTACTTGATAAATGATTGATAGTATAGCATGTTTCCGTTGGATTCTATCGTATGTATAAATGAAGTTCCACTTAGCCTGTCATTTTATTTACATTGCTGCCCGTTCGCTATAGGTTGGTTCATGTACGGACATTTCATTTCGGATGTGGATCGGCCTATGGTGCGGGGGTGTGGCATCCTTACGTGTTGGGGTGCTACACTACGCCTCAAGGAAATTAAAGGATCATGAGAAGAATCATCCTACTCATGGCTTGGAACTCGCGGCAGTAGTGTTTAATTTGATAAAATGGTGACATTATCTTTACGGAGTCACTTTTCAAGTGTTCACCGACCACCAGAGTCTTAAGTATCTGTTTACCCAGAAGGATTTGAACGTGGGACAGAGAAGATGTGTAACGCCCCGGTTTCCGGATGAACAGGTAAGCACGCCACGTGTGCGTTTTGAGCGTAGGTTTTATTTTATTTCTTTTAATTTCATAATATTCATACGTGGCATTCATATTTTTGTAAAATTCATGAAACATAATTTCTAACAATTATACGAATTCATATCATTGAAAATATTATTTCAAGACCCGGAAAATATTTCTTGCATGGAAACCATTACCGAGAGTGATCAAATTACCAAATTGTCCCTAGTTAAATAATTTCTATAATTCTGGGGACTTAATTGCATAAGCTTTTAGGGACCAAATTGAGCATATTTAAAATGGTGACATACCTAATTGCATAACTTAGAAACTTCAAGGATTAAGTGGCAAATTAGCATATTTCACACTTTTCAAAATGGGATATATCGGTATAAGCTTCCATGATCTTCTTGATCAAATATCATCCAAAATTCTCCAATTTACTCATCTCTCCCACTCTCGGTATTAAGAAGACAAAGAGAAGAAGTGATTTTCATCATCCATCTCAAGAATCATCAAGAAATATTGCAAGAAATTGGGAGTGCATTATCTTCTTCATCCATCTCTTCATTTAAGGTTGGTTTGCATGAAAGCCATGGTTCTTGATCATATTTGCCTAGGCTAGGGTTTTAGTTTGATTTGATAAAATGAGATATGGGTGATCAAAGTGTGATTATGTGATCATATATGGAATTATAGCATGATTTGATCATGAAAAACTTGAATATTGGCAAGATTGAGCTAGTTTGATCATGTACATGAAACCTTGGAAATCTTGTGATTATTGCATGTTTATGTGTTTAAATGTTATATTAGTGTCTATTGAACATTTATGCATCATATTTCCAGAAATTATGGCATTTGGGATCAAAAATGGAAATTTTGTTGCTTTGATGAACCTTGGCCGAGAGCTTCCCCTGTTTCTGCTCTGTTTTCTTCAGTTGCAGAAGCTGGGAACGACCGTTCCCAGCCTCAAGGCTTGGTGGGAACGGGCGTTCCCATTTCTTTTCAAATAAAGGGGCGGCCGAGCCTGGGAACGGCCGTTCCCATTTTGGCCTTGCGCCGGAAGGGCCGTTCCCAGCTCAAAGGCGCGCTTTAAGGGAAAGAAACGCGGGCACGTTTTGGGGAACCTTGGGAACGACCGTTCCCATTTTTGCAAAAGGGACCGGAACGGCCGTTCCCACCTGTGTTGCAGAACAAAAGTTTCTGCATAAATTTCCGAAAATGACCCCTCGACCCGACGACTTCTTTGACCCCGAATTGCTATAATATGTACTAATATGATGTGAAACCAAAAGTTATAATACCACATCGCATTTTCATGGTCGTCTCGACACGTTTTCGCCGTTCGTCATATTTTGGCCATTTTAGTTCATGTCTCATGGTTGTACATCGTATTTACACAGGTCACGAGGGCGTGGACGGGGAGCAAGCTCCTTAGAACGCTACTTTATTATATTTTGCAAGAAAGGTGAGGTTTTGTTTTGGTAAAACGAACCCTATAACCCTTATGTGCTAATTTTCGGCCAAAACCTAGTATACTTATAAACGTTTTCAAAGTAATAAATGTTTCAAGCAAGAATGTATCGATTGTCATGATTTTCAAGCATGTTTGGCGAGTACGTGATTGCACGTGGGCCCGAGGGTAATTCTTGAGCCAACCGGGAAAGCAAGGGCTGACGGGTAACTCCTGAATTATCCTCACATTGTTGGGATCACCCCCGAAGCCACTAGGAGATTAGTGGTGGAAGGAGTTCCGTGTCTAGAGGGTCATGTCCTCTACACACACCATGTCGTGGATAGTCGAGCCTTGCAAACTCGCTATCACCCGGAGGAAGAAGGAGACTGGGGATTAATCCGGAATGTTGGGTTATCCTCGGGTTATTGCATGTTTTCAAGAATGAAATTGTCTATGTGAGCACTTAATGAATTGCATGATCACGTATTTACCAAGCAAGCAAGCATGTTCACGTATTGTTCACGATTGGGAGTTCGGTTGGAGATTGCCCTTACTCGCCGGGGCCACATGTTCATGATATTGACAAGCATGATTAAATAAACGTGTTAAAATGGATAGTTGTAATCTCGGGCAAAGGATGAGATTCCTTGAACTGTACAATTATTGTTTTCTAAAAGTCTTTACCCGAGGCTACAATTTGCATGTGACGTGTGCTATATTTAATTATTGCCCCTCACTCAGTCTTCGGTAGACTGATACTCCACTTTTCAGGTACCTTTTGAGCGTGGTTGTGCTAGGCGGGAGTTGGTCGAGTCTTGCATTTCCACGGGTCTAGTTTCATACCTTCATGTATATTACCTTTCGAACATTTCATGTTATGGATCGATATTCGTATGTTGGATACATGATTATGTATATTGTTAATAGACCTTAATGTGTTGATAGTAAATGGTACCTATATGTATCTATGTAATAAATATGGTACCTATATATATGAATGACTTTACTGCTTCCGCTTTTCTATTCATGTTTGCTGATTATGTTGGGGAGAGTGTCCCGCCTAGAGCGTCATTTCTATTGTCACCCGTTCGCTGTGGTCTTGGTTTATGTATGAACTGTCCATTTCATACGTGGATCGAGGCTATAGTGCGGGGGATGTGGCGCCTTGGGGTTTAGGGTGCTACAAGATGGATGGAGCTACTCGAGGACTATGATTGTAAGATCCAATACCATCCGGGTAAAGGTAATATGGTGGCTGATGCTTTGAGTAGGAAGGCTAATATCTCAGGCTTGGAAGCAGGTTCTAGTAGGCAGAATTCAGTGGTTCTGGTTTCAGAGGCTCGTTTGGCTAACATTTCGGTTCAACCGGTTTTGAGGCAAAAGTTGTTAGAGGCTCAGTCTGTGGATCCCGAAATTCAGAAATTGGTAGCTAAGTCAATGGTCGATCCAGGAACCAAGTTTGGATTTGATTATTCGGGATTGTTTCGATTTAAGGCTCGGGTTTGTGTCCCCGAAGGATTTAAGCAGTTGGTACTTGATGAAGCTCACAAGTCAGCATATGCAGTACATCCCGGTACCACCAAAATGTACAAGGATTTAAGGACTTCATATTGGTGGAACGGCATGAAGAGAGACGTGGCTAACTATGTTAGAAGATGTCAAACATGCCAAGTGGTGAAAGAAGAACACCAGAAACCGGGAGAAACTCTCCAACCGCTTCCAATACCCGAGTGGAAGTGGGAGCAAGTGACAATGGACTTTGTTTCCGGCTTGCCAAGGACGAAAGGAGGTTCCGACGGAATTTGGGTGATTATTTGTAACACCCGAGCGCAAGGCGTCACATCCCCCGCACCGAGACCTGACCCGAATATGAAATGGACGATCCATACCCGAGCCAATTCACGGCGAACGGGGACAAACACACACTCTAAGCTAGGCGGGCTAACCCTTAAAACCATAAAACAATATAGAACATTGAAGCGGAAGCAATAAACGAACATATCCCATATATATATGTACCATGAGCATCCAAGCTCCAAAAATAAGTCATATACAGCATCAATTGCCATCACGGCTCAACCAAGTACGCTCCAAATCATTATACAAATATAAGGGTATGCAAGTGTAAGACTCAAAATACAGAGCTAGAAGTAAATGCAAGACCTAGGACTCGTATTCCCGCCTAGCTCCCTCAACACCTGCATAAAACAACTGAAAACCAAACGGGTTCAGTCCAAAAGGGACTGGTGGGTATAAAACAGGGCATAAATAGAATATATCACAGTAATTAAACAATCACATGCAAGCTATAATCCCAAGCGAAGTTTTTTAAAGACTTTCCCAAGTGGGTGAATAGAATCATCAAAAGGGATTATAACAAATTATTAACATTAGGTCATTAGTGGCCCGGCGAGTGGGCGTGCATTATCTCCAACCAACACCTTGTGTAAACCATTTAAACATTCGTTCATTCATTCTTTTCATGCAATTATTCTTTTGTGCACATTCATTAACATTTACACCTTCTTCCTCCGGGTTGGTGGTGGGTTTGCAAGGCCCGACCACCCATTCATTGACCAAAAGGGGTTACATGACTCCCCAGATGGCGCTCAGCGTCCATTCCTCGCTAACTCCTAACGAGTTCCGGTTACGCCGTTCATTGGTGGAACTAGTGTGAGGGATCACCGTCGGCCCGTGCCTCCCCGGATAGCCACTCACACTAAGTCCCTGGGCCCCATTCGTGCATTCGATCATTTCTTGCCAAAACATTAGGTTAGGTTCATAAAATAAGGCTTTACGTTGGAAACATTTACTCTTTAAAACGACTCTCTCTATATATATAATTTTGGGTCGAAAACTTTCACATTGAAGGTATATATAGGGTCTTATATCTACATAGAAGAAAAACCCATCTTAAACCGTAAAAAAGGAGCAAACACGAGCCTCACTGACCGGCCTCATCTCCAACTGGATCAAAATCTGTGCAAGAACGGTGAAGTGAGACTCAATATGACCAAATAAGACGCTCGGCAATGCTATGATCTTGATATGAATAGGTACAAGAAAAGATTATGTTATGAAGTGTTCATGTGCACTATTAATACATTTAAATCATATAATCAAGTCATTCAATTAATCGTTCAATTCATTCGAACTCATAATTCCACACTTTCAAGCACATTGATTCAAGAACTTCAAATAGAATTGAAGCACAAGTTAAATCATATTCAAATTGGAAACAAATAATTACATATATTCAATTAAATTAAATAACATTTAATACATATCCCAAAATATATAAAACACATGCACGTACAGTAGCACGCGAACAAAATGCATGAGAAACAGAGGGTGACACGGGCATGCACCAAGCTGTGACACCCCCGTGTCACAGTACAACGGACAACAAGTCAGGAAAAAGATGGTGACACGCCCGTGTCACCAATGCAAGGCAAACCGTGACCCCCCGTGTCACGGTACAGAGAAGTTCAACCAACAAGCATGCACCCCCGTGTCACGCGGAAGAGAAGAAAAGTGACACGCCCGTGTCACTATGCATAATAGGAAAAAAAACAGGGCAGTCTTCGGACATCAACAAAACCAACCAAAACACCAAATTTTCAATTAACAAATGCAACCAAAACTTGAAGAAACATGTGTCCATACTTAAAGTACAATAAAATCTAACATATATACTCATATCATGCATTGATCATCAAGAATCTATCAAATGAAACCCATATGCCAACCTATGATCTAAGCTCCTAAACTTCACAACATATGCATCAAACTTAAGCTCAGAGTTCACAACATGCTTCCAAATAACACTTACTCAATTCAACCAATTCATACCAATACCCTAGCTTCACATATTCAAAGCAAGAATTCAACAAATCTTCAAGATTACCTTAAATGAAAGAAATAGAAGAAGAGATGAAGAGATGATGTTGATGATGCTTGAATGTCCACAATTCCCACAATTATGAAGCTTGAAAGTTGAAATTTCCCACTTAACTTGACGAGGGTGGCTCGGTCAAGGAAGGAGGAGCAAATGTGTATGTAATGTATGTATGAAAGAAAGGAAGAAAGGGAACGTAATATGCTGCTTGAATCAAGAAAAAATGGCCAAATTTGCTATTAAGTCCTCCAATTTAATAAGTTATGCAAGTGAAACCCCAAGCTTTTGAAATGTAATCAATTAAATCCAATGCAATTAAGTACTCAAATTTCATGAATGCTCAATTAAGGTCATAACAAAATTAAGTCAAGTTCGGGAAATTAATTCACATTGCAAGCAAGTTCAAATTAAGCAATAAATATCAAGTTGTAAAGAATTCACAAAATACTTAACATTAAATACGTAAACAATTAACAATTAGATATATATATATATATATAATCAATAACAAAATAAAGGAGATGACATTTAACACATTTAAAATAAAATCAACTATGTAAATACGTAAAATAGTTATTTTGCGCAATTAGGTAAACAATTACGTCATACCTGTACGGCCGAAATATCGGGGCGTGACAACCTCTCCCCCTTAAAAGAATCCGTCCTCGGATTCATTAATCGCCCGGAAACAATTCGGGATGAAATCTTTTCATCTTATTCTCCGTCTCCCACGTAGCCTCCTCCGTCTTATCACTTCTCCATAGCACTTTAACTAGTGGGATTTGCCGATTTCGAAGCTCTTGAAATTTACGATCCAAAATCTTAATCGGCTTCTGAACGAAAGTGAGGTTCGGTTCTAACTCCACTTCCTCGACCGGTATGAATTCGGATTCATCCTGATAATATTTCCGAAGCTGAGACACATGAAATACATTATGGATTCCGGTCAAGCTGGGGGTAGGTCCAAACGATAGGTCGTATCTCCTATTTTCTCCAAAATCTCATACGGTCCTAGATACCGAGGATTCAATTTCCCTCCTTGTCCAATCCTCAAAAATCCCTTACGAGGTGAGGCTTTCAAGAATGCCCTATCACCAACCTCAAACTGAAGATCTTTGCTTCGGTGATCGGCATAGCTTTTCTGTCTGTCCTGGGCTGCTTTCATCCGTTGTCTTATTATTTGAACCTTATCAATTGCCTCCTGCATGGCCTTAGAGGGTTTTTCCTTATTCTCCTCTCGTTTTACCCCCTCTTGCTTCGTCCAATTCCATTCTTCCAAATCAAAGAACAACGGTGACCTGTATTTCCGTCCGTAGAGAGCCTCATATGGAGCCATTTCTATCGATGTTTGAAAGCTATTATTATAGGCGAATTCAATTAAAGGCAATTGCTCGTTCCACGAACTCGAAAAATCCAATGCACATGCTCTCAACATATCCTCCAAATATTTAATTAATCTCTCCGATTGCCCGTCCGTCTGAGGATGGAAAGTTGTGCTGAATTGAAGCCTTGTGCCCAGATTCCTTTGCAATTCTTGCCAAAATCTAGAAGTAAACCTCGGATCCCGATCTGATACAATGCTAACCAGTACTCCATGAAGTCGGACGATTTCATCAACATATTTCTTAGCAAATTTAGGTACCTTATCCAACATCCGAACAGCTAGAAAATGTGCCGATTTCGTCAGTCGATCCACTATTACCCAAATTCCATCTAAACCACCTTTCACTCGTGGAAGACCCGAAACAAAATCCATCGCCACTTGCTGCCATTTCCATTCTGGAATAGGTAACGGTTGCAGTAGCCCCGATGGCTTCTGATGCTCTACTTTCACCACTTGGCAAGTCAAACAATGTCTCACAAAGTTGATCACATCCCGCTTAAGTCCATTCCACCAATAAAATTTCTTTAAATCCTTATACATCTTATTTCCCCCGGGATGTATCGAATACCCTGATCGATGAGCTTCTTTCAATATCAACCGTCTTAACTCTTCCGGAAGCACCACTCTATTCTTAAACCTTAGAAGCCCGGTGTCATCAAATCCAAACGGACTCTCTGAATCATTTCTAGTTTTCTGCGCCAACCTCTGAACTTCGGAGTCCACTCTCTGAGCTTCAAACAATCTCTGCTGAAGATCCGGTTGAACGGTAATATTCCGAATACTAGCTCTCAGCATGAAAGACTCAGATTCATCCATAGTTTCCACTTTAACACTTGACACGCTAGCCTTCCTACTAAGCGCATCCGCGACCACGTTGGCCTTTCCTGGATGATATCAAATCGTACATTCATAATCCGCCAACATCTCCATCCAACATCTCTGTCTCTTGTTTAATTCCTTCTGAGAAAACAAATACTGGAGACTCTTGTGGTCGGAAAAGATCTCAAAAGAAACTCCGTAGAGATAGTGTCTCCACTTTCCCAAAGCGAAGATCACTGCCGCTAGCTCGAGATCGTGAGTGGGATAATTCTGTTCATGATCCTTCAATTTCCTCGAGGCATAAGCTATCACTTTACCATTCTGCATCAAAACACATCCCAACCCTTCTTTCGAGGCGTCCGTATAAACCATGTATCCTTCGGTGCCCTCGGGAAGTGCTAATACCGGTGCAGTGGTCAATTTTTTCCTTCAAGAGTTGAAAACTCGCTTCGCATGTCTCGTCCCACTCAAATTTAGCTTCCTTCTTAGTTAATCGAGTTAAAGGACCGGCTACCTTTGAAAAATCCTTCACGAACCTTCGGTAATAACCTGCCAATCCCAAGAAACTTCTAACCTCGGAAGCATTTTTCGGACTCTGCCACTGAATAACCGTCTCGATCTTTGAAGGATCAACTTCCAAACCCTTACTTGAAATAATATGGCCTAGGGAAGCAACCCGGTCGATCCAAAACTCACAGTTACTAAACTTCGCATACAACCATTGCTCTCAACGTCTCCAATACCAAGTTGAGATGCCTAACATGATCTTCCGGAGTCTTTGAATACACAAGAATGTCATCAATGAAGATTACGACGAATTTATCCAAATACGGCCGAAAAATCCGATGCATCATGTCCATGAATACTGCAGGGGCATTTGTCAAACCAAAAGGCATCACTACGAACTCGTAATGCCCATACCGGGTATTAAATCCTGTCTTTGGTATATCCTCTTCCCGGATTTTCAACTGGTAATAGCCTTGCCTTAAATCCAATTTCGAATAAACCTTTGAACCTTGCAGCATGTCAAATAAATCCTCGATGTGGGGCAACGGGTACTTATTCTTGATAGTCATCCGATTAAGCTCCCGGTAGTCTATACACATTCTCAACGTCCCATCTTTCTTTTTGACAAAGAGAACCGGGCCAGCCCAAGGAGATGAACTAGGTCGGATATATCCACTCTTAAGTAATTCCTCGAGTTGAATCTTCAACTCCTTCAACTCTGCCGGAGCCATTCTATAAGGAGTCTTGGAATAAGGTTTTGATCCCGGATATAAATCAATGACAAACTCAATTTCCCGATCCGGTGGTAGAGAACCTAAATTTTCTGGAAATACATCGGGATATTCCTTTACCACAACCGTCTCCTCAAAACTTGATTGATCCTTTGGTTTATTAAGAAGATAGGCAATAAATCCTGTGGCTCCATCCTTTACCAACTTGCGAGCTTCCATAAACGATAATAGAGGTATATTCTTCGACCCAACTTCCCCAATCAACTCTTCACCCAATTTTATCTTCTTCTTAAAACAATCAACTTCGGCCCGGTGCCGATACAACCAATCCATCCCGAAGATTACCCCATACTTCTTCATAGGCATAACAATGAAATCTGCCGGATAATCTTTCCCCTCTATCAAAACTGAACAACCCCTAACAACCCGATCTGTCTGCAAACTACCTCCAAGAGGCGAACTCACAAAATAATAGGAATTTGAACAAGTAACCGGTAGGCACAGAGAGGCACATAGATCAGAAGATATAAAAGTATGCGTGGCACCCGGGTTGAATAATGCATGAATGCTCGTTTTATGAATGCAAACGGTACCTTCCACCACGGCGTTTGGGTCGACCTCAACATTCTGCTCCTCGCTCTCAAGAGCATAGGCTCGTGCCTGAACCATCGGTCTTTGAGCCCCAGCTTGATATCCTGGAATCTTGTCCAGGCATGCAAACGTCATATGATCTCCTTTCCCGCAAATCAAACACAACTTCAATCTCTTTCGGCAGTTGTTGGATGAATGAGTTGGCTATCCACAATAAGTACAGGGTGGCTGATCATTCCGAGATCCTTTAGGAGCCGGTGGAGCCTGAGGTGGTCGTGGAACGGGTACAATCGGACCTCCTACTCTAGGCTTCTTGAAAGACCCTTTTTGTGGTGGAGCTGGTACATTCATCGCCCTCTTTCCTTTGTTAAATCCCCAGCCGGATCCTGACCCTTGTCCTTGACGAGAAACTGGCCTCCTAGCATTCACAGAATCTTCAACCTTTAGGGCTTTTGAAGTAGCCTTTGCCCAAGTGCTCGTATTAACTGCCTCTAGAGCTGTGTGAATGTCCGGTCGAAGCCCCTGAACAAACTGCATAGCCTTATGGAAGTCATCGTCTGCTATATTTGGTGCATAGCGGGATAACCTCTCATACTCTGAAATATAGTCGGCCACAGACCTCGATCCTTGCTTCAATTCGGTAAATTCTCTCAATCTTCGAGTACGGGATGAGGGAGGAATAAATTTATTCTTGAATTCCCTTGTAAAGATTTCCCAATTGATCTCCTCTCCAGCTGCCTCCAATACAATCCGTGTGATCTACCACCAAGAGTAGGCTTCCCATTGTATTAAAGTAATGGTGCATCGAGCCTTCTCTTGGGACTCACATGGAATGAGTTCCCATATCCTCTCTACCTCTTTCAGCCACAATTCCGCTTGTATATCATTTCCCTTGAAAAACTTGGGAGGTCTTTGATTCTGAAACTCCCTAAGTATAACAGAAAGCGGTGCCTCAGGCGGTACAACAGGTGCAGGTGGTGCTGGAGGTGCCGGTGGTACATAACCTCGCAGCTTTTGATCTATAATATTGATAACTGAGTTAACAAAGGCGTTTGCTGGCGGTGGTTGTGGAGGTGGAGGTGTAGGAGTACGATCACGATTATGACGTCGCCCTGGAGATCGATCACGATGTCTACGTGGAGGCATCCTGTCAATAAACACTGAAATGCGTGCTATTTTTAGTCTATGCATGTTAATGCAAATAATTCAATCAGAATTCAAAATTTAAATCAATTAAGCACAAAAGAGATGCATATGCAACACATTGTCAAGTAGTCCCTATGCCGAACGACCTAGACTGACTCACACGACACGAAAGCCCGGGTTTTGCAACCCTAAGCTCTGATACCACTTAAGGATGTAACACCCGAGCGTAAGGCGTCACATCCCCCGCACCGAGACCTGACCCGAATATGAAATGGATGATCCATACCTGAGCCAATTCACGGCGAACGGGGACAAACACACACTCTAAGCTAGGCGGGCTAACCCTTAAAACCATAAAACAATATAGAACATTAAAGCGGAAGCAATAAACGAACATATCCCATATATATATGTACCATGAGCATCCAAGCTCCAAAAATAAGTCATATACAACATCAATTGCCATCACGGCTCAGCCAAGTACGCTCCAAATCATTATACAAATATAAGGGTATGCAAGTGTAAGACTCAAATACAGAGCTAGAAGTAAATGCAAGACCTAGGACTCGTATTCCCGCCTAGCTCCCTCAACATCTGCATAAAACAACTGAAAACCAAACGGGTTCAGTCCAAAAGGGACTGGTGGGTATAAAACAGGGCATAAATAGAATATATCACAGTAATTAAACAATCACATGCAAGCTATAATCCCAAGCGAAGTTTTTTAAAGACTTTCCCAAGTGGGTGAATAGAATCATCAAAAGGGATTATAACAAATTATTAACATTAGGTCATTAGTGGCCCGGCGAGTGGGCGTGCATTATCTCCAACCAACACCTTGTGTAAACCATTTAAACATTCGTTCATTCATTCTTTTCATGCAATTATTCTTTTGTGCACATTCATTAACATTTACACCTTCTTCCTCCGGGTTGGTGGTGGGTTTGCAAGGCCCGACCACCCATTCATTGACCAAAAGGGGTTACATGACTCCCCAGATGGCGCTCAGCATCCATTCCTCGCTAACTCCTAACGAGGTCCGGTTACGAAGTTCATTGGTGGAACTAGTGTGAGGGATCACAGTCGGCCCATGCCTCCCCGGATAGCCACTCACACTAAGTCCCTGGGCCCCATTCGTGCATTCGATCATTTCTCACCAAAACATTAGGTAGGGTTCATAAAATAAGGCTTTACGTTGGAAACATTTACTCTTTAAAACGACTCTCTATATATATATAATTTTCGGTCGAAAACTTTCACATTGAAGGTATATATAGGGTCTTATATCTACATAGAAGAAAAACCCATCTTAAACCGTAAAAAAGGAGCAAACACGAACCTCACTGACCGGCCTCATCTCCAACTGGATCAAAATCTGTGCAAGAACGGTGAAGTGAGACTCAATATGACCAAATAAGACGCTCGGCAATGCTATGATCTTGATATGAATAGGTACAAGATAAGATTATGTTATGAAGTGTTCATGTGCACTATTAATACATTTAAATCATATAATCAAGTCATTCAATTAATCGTTCAATTCATTCGAACTCATAATTCCACACTTTCAAGCACATTGATTCAAGAACTTCAAATAGAATCGAAGCACAAGTTAAATCATATTCAAATTGGAAACAAATAATTTCATATATTCAATTAAATTAAATAACATTTAATACATATCCCAAAATATATAAAACACATGCACGTACAGTAGCATGCGAACAAAATGCATGAGAAACAGAGGGTGACACGGGCATGCACCAAGCTGTGACACCCCCCTGTCACAGTACAGCGGACAACAAGTCAGGAAAAAGATGGTGACACGCCCGTGGCACCAATGCAAGGCAAACCTTGACCCCCCGTGTCACGGCACAGAGAAGTCCAACCAACAAGCATGCACCCCCGTGTCACGCGGAAGAGAAGAAAAGTGACACGCCCGTGTCACTGTGCGTAACAGGAAAAAAAACAGGGCAGTCTTCGGACATCAACAAAACCAACCAAAACACCAAATTTTCAATTAACAAATGCAACCAAAACTTGAAGAAACATGTGTCCATACTTAAAGTACAATAAAATCTAACATATATACTCATATCATACATTGATCATCAAGAATCTATCAAATGAAACCCATATGCCAACCTATGATCTTAGCTCCTAAACTTCACAACATATGCATCAAACTTAAGCTCAGAGTTCACAACATGCTTCCAAATAACACTTACTCAATTCAACCAATTCATACCAATACCCTAGCTTCACATATTCAAAGCAAGAATTCAACAAATCTTCAAGATTACCTTAAATGAAAGAAATAGAAGAAGAGATGAAGAGATGATGTTGATGATGCTTGAATGTCCACAATTCCCACTATTATGAAGCTTGAAAGTTGAAATTTCCCACTTAACTTGACGAGGGTGGCTCGGTTGAACAAGGAAGGAGGAGCAAATGTGTATGTAATGTATGTATGAAAGAAAGGAAGAAAGGGAACGTAATATGCTGCTTGAATCAAGAAGAAATGGCCAAATTTGCTATTAAGTCCTCCAATTTAATAAGTTATGCAAGTGAAACCCCAAGCTTTTGAAATGTAATCAATTAAATCCAATGCAATTAAGTACTCAAATTTCATGAATGCTCAATTAAGGTCATAACAAAATTAAGTCAAGTTCGGGAAATTAATTCACATTGCAAGCAAGTTCAAATTAAGCAATAAATATCAAGTTGTAAAGAATTCACAAAATACTTAACATTAAATACGTAAACAATTAACAATTAGATATATATATATATATAATCAATAACAAAATAAAGGAGATGACATTTAATACATTTAAAATAAAATCAACTATGTAAATACGTAAAATAGTTATTTTGCGCAATTAGGTAAACAATTACGTCATACCTGTACGACCGAAATATCGGGGCGTCACATTATTGATCGGTTGACGAAGTCAGCACATTTACTTAAGGTGAAGATGTCGGATAAAGTTCCTAAGTTGGCCCGGTTATATCGGAAAGAGATTGTCAGATTACATGGTTGCCCGGTCAGCATTGTTTCGGATAGGGATCCTCGGTTTACGTCCAGTTTTTGGCAGGAGTTACAAAAGTGTTTAGGTACGAAGCTTCAATTTAGTACTGCATTTCACCCACAGACGGATGGCCAGTCAGAAAGGCTAATAAGGTATCTCGAGGACATGTTTCGTGTTTGTGCCTTGGATTATCCGGATTCGTGGGATGAACAGTTGGAGTTGATTGAGTATGCCTACAACAACAGATTTTAGTCTTCTGTTGGCATGGCACCGTATGAGGCTTTGTATGGAAGGAAGTGCCGATCCCCTCTCTTTTGGGATATTGATGAGTGGAGATGGACTAAAGATGGAAAGCTCAAAAGGGCTAAGAAACCTAAGGAGATTCAGGACACCATCGAGAGGGTGAAAGTGATTAGACAGAGGTTGAAAGCAGCACAAGACCTTCAGAAAAGTTATGCAAATAAGAGAAGACGACCCTTAGAGTTTGAGAAAGGAGATAAGGTCTTTTTAAAGGCATCTACTTGTAACACCCCAAACGGAGGATGCCACATCCCCCGCACTATAACCCAGACCCGGAACATGAAATGAAAGTCCATGCCCGAATCCGAATCAGAGCGAACGGGAGACCAACTCACACACTAGGCTAGGCGGATCTAACTTGACCAAAACTCAGAGTGCGGAAGCAATTAAAACCAACAACAATAGATAGCGGAAGCATTTAAAACAAAACATGCAAAGCAGGTGACGGGTTCAACTAGCATAGATACCTAATCCCGAACAATAGATCAACAGACATAACAAGTGACGGGTTCAACTAGCATAAGTCCCTAGTCCCGAATATGAACCGCTACACCAGTGATGGAGGAGATGTACAGTCCCCAAACATCTAATAATAAACCGTCTAAAAATAGACTCACCCTCAAGGGGTAGCGAACCCACATGAGTCCTCCCCGGCCTTAGCCGAAGGCTCAAGATACCACACCTTCCCTACAGTACGGGTCGCGTGAAGATATCTCAAATGGAACTACGCAATGGATAAAAGCCCCGACGGCCCTAACCGTCCCGGGGGTACCCATTCCCGCAGCTCACCAGGATCAGATCCACACACAGATCACAACGGATCACAACAGAACAGATCACAACGGATCACATATGCCAATCTTTCATGGCAATCTCGCTACATAATCACAACACAACTGTTTTTCCAAAATAGCTTACATATGCTTCAAAAACTGGTTTTATATTTACACCCTTCCTACGCGATGGAACTTTAAGCCTCATGACCTCCATCCACGCAGGACTCACACAAGATCATCAACATATCATATTCAGCACATACATATCTATAATAGAGTATACTCGCATGCAGGGGTAGAAATCAACATGTAAAGGCCATAGGTCACGTAACAATACAAAATCTTAAACATCACCTCGTAGTAGTAGAGTCTGAGAGTGTGAAGGGCCAAACACTCTAAACCTCGGGCCCACCGGCACCACGAAACTCTGTGAGAAGACATACAGAAGCCCAGACTTAGACTCTATATGAATCAAACAAGACGCACGGTGTTGTTCAACAAGATCGTGGTTATGCATAAGTGTTCATGTTGTGCTTGGATAAGGTGTCGTAGTCATTCAAGGCATATCAATGCTGAACATGGTCATATTTACAAGCAACCATCATGCAATTCCATATCCAAAGATGCAAGATCAATTTAGGAAGTCAATGTATTCACAAAATGCATATTAAATCATCCAATGTCACAGGGTTCAATTATAATATTAGAATTAAGCATCAAGTTCATGACAAGTTATAAAGGGCATAAGTAAGAGCAACTTGATCATATAAACATACAAGGTTGTTGAACGTAGATGGCATGCTTGATACAATTAAATAGTGCATCTAATTCACTTAAGATCATACTTTAGAACTTCACAACATGTTTGGTACACAAGCTCAAGTCACATCCATGGTTTCATAAATATTACACTTACATCCCCTAAGTCATTTATAAAAGTTTAGAATTATTACACATACATCCCCTTAGTCGATTGCTAAGCATAATTGTTCATATAAAGTGTTTATACAATTATTCAACTAGGAATTAATTACTTACAAACATGACAATTATCAATTTATCGTAATTCATAATATACCATTTTCGAGTAGTAAGAGTAAATCAAGATATTACAAATCTAACTCCTATTATGCATCAAGTCTCAAGTTGTCCAAGCATCTTTCATGTATCTAAATTTATATTTGAAACACAATTTACAATAAACATAACATTCAGAACGTCTCAAATTCATATAGAGAAATCACAACATTTTCGTTCTTCTAAAATATCATTCAAGTTCATTTAGTCACATAAAAGATTAGTTTCTAGATATTACACTAACACCCCTTCATATCTAAACACATAGTATAAATTCGTCACATCGGCATTCAAATTGTAAATCGAAACATTCATGCATATCACAATCCATTCAACATATGTTTTCATATACGATTAGAATACATCTCGATCAACAAACCAACAATAACCAATTTATTTGCACTTAAAACAATTAATTCAAATAATCACAATTATGCAAAATAATTCGTAATAAATAGATCGAGTGTCCGATTAACGAACGGAAAGTGGCGTTGAACTCACCACTACGAGACGAACATTCTGACCAGACGCCGCCGGAACGCCACCACTGTAGCTGCCGGAATTTGGCCGGACCGCCGCCGAAGGTCACCGGAAAAATCCCAAAAAATCAGTCCTAAATGAAGTCTTCGTGCCCGTTCCGAATCCTCGATCAATTTCTGGAAATTCCAAGCCGATTGTCCTAGATCTGAAATCTAAGAACACGAAAACCCTAAATCTTCAAACTCAAATTACTTCCAAACCGGTGAACCAAAATGCGATCTGAGAGAGGCGTTGTCTTACCCATGACGAGCTCTTCGAAAGCCCTAACTTAGCTCACCGAAAAAATCCTCGGAACTAGTGTCGCCGTTGCACCGCCGCTTTGCCACCGCTATCCGCCGCCAAACCACCGAATCTGGAGTCGCCTGATGATAGGCCACTAGTTCTCGTCATTCCGAACAACTTTTGTGAAGAGCCCGAGACCAAAAGATGGCCGGAAAAGGCCCCCATTGGCCGCCAAAGTTTCTGCCGCCGTCGCTACAGTAACTCGTGCCGCCACCGCGAGCTTTGGGTGGCGCGTGCAGCGCCGTCTCTGCTCCGATGGCCGTGCCGCCGACATCAACCTCTGCACCGGGAAGTCCTCTTGCTGGGTCTTCGGTGCGTGTACCAAGGAAGTGGCCGGAAAACGCCGCGAAACGCTGGCGAAGTGGCGGCGTTCTGACAGCTCCGCCGCTGCTACTGAAATCCGGCCATAACTCCACCACAGTTCATCATTAGGCTGTGAAATCGGTAATCTTGCGTCAGTCTCGCTGAGATAATCGAAATGGACTATTCGTTTGTTGAATTCCGTCGAGAAACGATCGAGTTATGGGCTCGTAACCGAAGCCGCGCTTAGTACCCGCGGGAGAGAGAGAGTGGGAGAGGAGAGACAGAGAGAGAAAAGAGATTGGGAAAAATGTGTCTTGTGCACAAGCTATATACAACCGGGTATCCTTATCGCGTAGCAAGTAATAGCGCGAACAAATAATCGTAAATAAAATTGGTAAAGTTACGAATAAACATTCAAGCTCCGAATTAATTTTACAAATTAAAATGAAAGAGATAGATTTACCAATTAGAGTTTAATTCAATTTAATTTTAGAAACCTTTCGTACAATTTAACGACATTTCGTAAACACATGATTGACAATTAATCTCAAGTAATTCAAGTAAACCGAAATTAAACAAGTTAAGTAACATGATGGATTTAAAATCAACTTGACAATTATTTCATGGAATAAATTTGAATTAAATCAAATTAGACAGTTAGGGTTAAATATGCATGTAATTAATCAAGTTGACAATTAATCTTAGAATAATTCGAATGAACACATATTAAATTGAGTTTACATTAAATCACATAATTCAAGAACCCTTAAATTAAACACACACAAGTGTAGAGACTTACTTGTTGAGGTCGTAAGGATGCCCTTCGAGAAAACGGGGCGTCACAACCTTCCCCCCTTAAGAGAACCTGGTCCCCAGGTTCCACTGCAAAAATGTAGATCCTCGAGTTGTAGTGCTCCAACCCTTCTCCCGAACTCGCGTGAGATCATAACTCTAATGGTGAGGCTTACTCCTGTCATCTACACCGAACCTCCTTTAGGATGTCTTGTTATCGTCGATGTCCATGCGAGTACTTGATCCGCTAGTTGTTTCAAACTCGGTCGGTCATTCCCATGATCGGATAGCTGCAACTGCACCCAACCTCGATGTCGTCTCAGACTCGCCACTTGCAACCCGTAGTCTGTTGGAAAACACGAATCAGAAAGCAGCGGAATTTAAAAAATTTTCCCAACAAAAGGACCTTGAACTCGCAATCGTGTAACCAAATTCGTAAAGATAGAAAACTTACTTTTCTTTTGTTATTTCTTGAAGCGTTTCAAGCCACCCAAGAACGCTCTTCTCGCGGCTTGATCCCCTCTCCTTGGTAAAGCTCGAATCTTCAAACCTCTAACTTGAAGTCTCTAGAGAAAGTCCACCAACTTGATCACAATCTAACTAGTAAGGATGCTATTTCTCTAGTTAGTGTTTAGGTTTAACCTAGGGTTCATTTGATCTTGGAGAAAGGAAGGTGTTCAACACATGAACCAAAAGAATTGTCAATTAGCTCTAAAGGGGAGCATGAGCTCCCCTATATATAGGAAAAGGGAGAGGGGCGCCGATCCTAATCATTGGTGGGCAAGGATTTGGTTCCTCTCTCTCCTATTACTTGATCATCAAGTATTTTCCAACTTTGACTTTGAATTCTAATTCAAGTCAACTTTTAAGAGAGCTAAAAATATCCAAACTATTTTTGGATAATTTTATACTTTATTTATTATAAAATAAATAACTTATTTTTATCTAATTAATTAATTCGTAATTAATTAACTAGATTATTTCCTCCAAAATAAGACTTTCTTTTTAATTCAAAATTAAACCAAAGTCTATTAAATAATTAACACATTTTATTATTTAATACATATATATATAATATATATATATTCACACGTGTGTGACACGTGTCACAGTGACACGTGTCACTCACGTGAGCCACACGTGTGATTTCACACGTGTGGAACCCTCTTGGCCCGATTAACTCGTTTAATCATTTTCAAGCCTCAACTCATGTAACCAAGTTGTTGTGTGTGACCCTCTAGGTTCTCAATTCAATTAGCAGTAACCCTATTTAATTAATTCACCAATTAATTAATCAGTCCACAGATTAAACGACCATAGTCCAGCAACAGGTGTTTAACCCCTAGCTGAATTGGAATGTTCGGATTCGACAGAACCTTTAAGTCATTGATTCATGTGAGATACAATCCTCCTACTTACTATCTCTCAACGAAGATCTAGGGCAAGGGAATAATCAGAACCCTAATAATCCGGTCTTAAAGTTAAGTGCATTTCATATCCATTTGATCTCAATCCAAGAAACCCTTTTCTTGATATCTTGATCTACTGCCTTGGCCAAGGACTCCATATGGCATATGAATGACTTACACAATAAGAGATCACCTTGCAAATGCAAGTGTAGGTCCTTTCTTGATTCTCATTCACTTTCATGAATCACTTGTGCAGCCCCAGCATAAGCCTTGAATCAGTTGTCTAAGGCGACACCCTTTAAAGCTTACACCTAAGACTACAGAGTTAACTCATAAAGTGACAAGGAACCTCAAGTCTAAGGATCAATTAATCACATCAATGACTCGTGAGATATTTCCTAATCTGGAAGTCTCCATTTCCTGAAATAGAAACTTCCTTTCCCATTTAGGAATGTTCTCACACGGGGCACCTCAGTGAACTTACTTATTAAAGTAAGCACCCTCATGTATGACGCACTTATCAACTATACACTTTGCACCTCCATGAAACAAGGTGGTCCTTCTTAAGGGCGTGATCCCACAAGCAAGCCTTAGAGGAGTCAGGTTGACACTCCCACTGTCTGTAGGACTCATCGGCTTGGAGTATTTTACTAATCATGACTTATGTGATATAGGGCTCGTTTCATGAACCATTTCACCCAAATGGTAGAGTCCTAAAGTCATCAGGATTAGGGGAGTTCTCATACATTCACAGCTAAAGTAAACGCATACCAAACAAGAGCATATAAAGAAGTGTTGCCTCAATTCGTTATTTTATTCAAAGATTGTCTGTGATTACAATAAGGAAAAGCACAAAGCGGATATACAATCGGCTTTTAGGGCACTATTCCTAACAATCTCCCACTTGCCCGTCAAAGCCATTCTAAAGCTATTCTAAGCCCCATCTTCTGAAGATGACCTTGGAAAGCTTCTCGACTAAGGGGTTTAGTAAGTGGATCTGCCACGTTCTCTGCTGATGTGACCCTCTCAATTTGCACATCTCCTCTTTTGATAATATCACGGATTAGGTGATACTTCCTCATAATGTGCTTGGTCCGTTGGTGAGATCTTGGTTCTCTTGCTCGAGCAACTACCCCAGTGTTGTCACAAAACACAGTAATGGGGTCTTTCATGCTAGGAACAACATTCAACTCTTGAATGAAGTTTCTAATCCAAACACCTTCCTTAGCTACATCATTTGCAGCTAAGTATTCGGCCTCAGTGGTCGAATCTGCAGTGGTTGTTTGCTTGGAACTCTTCCAACTCACTGCTCCGCCGTTTAGGCAGAAAATGTATCCTGACACTGACTTAAAATCATCTAAGTCTGATGCAAAGCTTGCATCGCAGTATCCTTCGACAATAAGATATTTCTGACCTCCGTAAACTAAGAATAAATCTTTAGTACTTTTCAAGTACTTAAGAATATTCTTCACGGCAGCCCAGTGACCATCTCCACGGTCAGATTGGAAACGACTTGTCACACTAAGTGCATAAGCCACATCCGGTCGAGTACATAACATTGCATACATTATGCTACCTATTGCTGACGCATAAGGTGTATGAGTCTTTCTCTCCTTCTCAAGGTTAGTCTTAGGACACATCTTCTTTGAAAGACATGTCCCTACACTCATAGGAAGGTTCTTAACCTTTGCTGACTCCATATTGAATCTTTTCAATACTTTGTCAATGTACATCGACTGTGATAGCCCTATTAACCTTCTAGATCTATCTCTATAGATTTTAATTCCAAGGATATAGGACGCATCACCTAGATCTTTCATCTCGAATTGGTTCGATAACCATAACTTAGTCACTTTCATGTCATCCTTCGAATTCCCAATAAGAAGGATGTCGTCAACATAAAGTACTAAGAATTGCACTGAGGTCTCCAATTCCTTTCTATACACACATGATTCATTCGAAATTTGCATGAAGCCAAACGCTTTGACTGATTCATCAAATCGAATGTTCCAATTCCCAAAAGCCTGTTTCAATCCATAGATTGATCTTTGGAGTTTGCAAACCTTTTGCTCACTCCCACTGAATGTGAAACCTATGGGTTGCTCCATATAAATGTCTTTGTCAATGTCACCATTGAGAAAGGCAGTTTTCACATCCATTTGCCATATCTCATAGTCATAATATGCAGTAATGGCAAGCATGATCCGAATAGACTTTTGCATTGCAACTAGCGAAAAAGTTTCATCAAAGTCCACACCGGGTCTTTGAGTGAATCCTTTTGCAACCAGTCTTGCTTTGTAGGCTGCAATGCTTCCATCAACTCCAAGCTTTCTCTTAAAGATCCATTTGCAACCTATGGGTTTGACCCCATTAGGCAAATCTACCAAGGTCCAAACTTGGTTGGAGTTCATGGAGTCCATTTCGGATTTCATGGCTTCTATCCACTGTTCAGAGTCAGAATCTGAAAGTGCCTCCTCATATGTTAAAGGATCATTATCCTTTTGAGAGATTTCATGGAAGAATCCATACCATCTCTCCGGCTGTCTGGGAGTGCGTTCAGAACGCCTTAGAGGAGGATTTACATGTGTATCGAAATTCGTGATTGGTTGTGGTTGATCAGAGTGGGACGTTTCTTCAGTGGGTGGTGTGGGGTCACTTTGTACTTCTTCTAATTCTATGATCTTGCCTTTCTTTTCTTTAAGGAACGGTTCCTCCAGAAAAGTAGCATTTCTGGAAACAAACACCTTTTGCTCAGATTTATCATAGAAATAGTATCCTATGGATTCCTTAGGATAACCTACAAAGTAGCATAAGTTAGAACGAGATTTTAACTTATCTCCCACTGTCCTCTTCACGTAAGCAGGACAACCCCAAATTCTTAAGTAAGAATAGCTAGGGATTTTTCCATGCCATATCTCATAGGGCGTTTTAGGGACTGACTTAGAGGGAACTAGATTCAAAATCTTGGCTGCACTTTCTAGGGCATAACCCCAGAAAGAAGGTGGTAAGTCAGTGAAACTCATCATGGAACGAACCATATCAAGTAGGGTTCGATTCCTTCTCTCAAAAACTCCATTAAGCTGAGGAGTTCCCGGAGGAGTCCACTGAGAGATAATCCCATTATCTTTGAGATGATTAAGGAATTCTTCACTGAGATATTCGCCTCCTCGATCAGATCGAAGTGCTTTTATCTTGTGACCAGTTTGGTTCTCAACCTCCTTTTGAAATTCTAAGAATTTCTCAAAAGCTTCAGATTTATACTTCATTAAGTATACATAACCATACCGACTAAAGTCATCAGTAAAGGTTATGAAATACTGATGATTGCTTCTAGTGCTTACACTAAGCGGTCCACAAACATCAGTATGGATCAAATCCAAAACCTTAGTGGCACGTTCCATAGTTCCTTTAAAAGGGACTTTGGACATTTTTCCTTTGAGACAGGATTCGCAAGAAGTTAACTCCTTAAGATCATTTTCAGAGAATGATCCTAAAGTGTTTATTTTGCTAATTCTGTTCTTGGAAATGTGTCCTAATCTAGCGTGCCATAAGGGAGCTGAAACTTTGTCATCTCTCTAACGCTTTGTTTCTCGTTGTATATTCATAATATTGATATTTTGAGTTAGGTAAAGTCCATTACTTAGAGTACCGATATGAACGGAATAGTTGTTCCGTTTGATAAAGTATTTACCATTCTTAATATAAGTTTCATAACCTTCACAATCTAATATTGGAACTGAAATTATATTACGAATAATGCTCGGTACATAAAGGACTTTATTTAATACTAACTCAAAACCACCTAAATCTAATCTAATTGTGCCTAAAGCTCGAGCTTCAACGTTTGAGCCATCGCCAATCTTCAAGACACATTCTCCTTCTTTGAGTTGTTGGATTTCACTTAGCATCTATACATCATTACAGATATGAGTTCCACAACCGGTATCAAGTACCCAAGAACTAGAATTAATAGAAAGATTTACTTCAACGAGAAAGATACCTTTCTTTAGAGTAGCCTTGTACTCTGGGCAGTTTCTCCTCCAATGTCCCGCTTTGCCACAATGGAAGCAAACATCCTCTTTCTGATCACGCTTCTTCTTTTGGGCCTTCCCCTTCGAAATGCCACCAGTGGGCCTAAGGGGTTTCTTCTTCTTCTTTTGGGCTTTCTTGCCCTTACCTTTAGAAGGCCCAGAAGAGGAAGATGGAGCATTCACCATCAAACCCTTATTGTCCTTCTTGATCGTGCTTTCAGCAGTCACAAGCTGACTAATCAGCTCAGCTACAGTAACATCAGCATGATTCATGTTGAAGTTAAGGACAAATGGGTTGAATGATGGTGGGAGCGAAGCTAGCAACAAATCCACTGAAAGCTTATCTTTCAGTGGCATGTCCATGGAAGCAAGTTTCTCAGTAAGGGCAAGAAACTTGAGTCCATATTCATGGACACTTGAACCTTCCCTCATTCTTAAGTGGAACAATTCCTTTGAAGTGTTATACCTTGTAACATGTTCATGAGGGCGGTAAAGTTGCTCTAAGTGGTCGTAAATCTCCCAAGCAACTTCCATGGCCTCATGTTGTCTTTGCAAGTCCGGAGACATGTTAGCCAACATAAGGCAACGGGCTTGGAGATTATCATCCTTCCACTTCTGAATCGCATCCCGCTCGGCCCGAGTGGGAGCCTCCCCTTCGGGACTGGGCTCCCCTTCGAAGAGAACATAAGCTCTCTTCTCAGAATCTAAAATGATTTTTAGATTCCTCAGCCAATCAGAATAGTTGGGACCAGTCAACTTGTTTGACTCGAGGATCGATACAAGAGGGTTTTTGGTTGCCATTTCAAAACACGTAGAGAATCACAGAATCTACGACCTAAATGGTAAAACAGAGAACTAGTGAGCATGCTGAATTATAACGATATACAAAAGATAAGGTCTTTAATCTATTGTAGCTCCCACTGTTTTTCAAAGATCTATAATTCCCAAAGATCTAAGAGGAACACGTTTCCCAATGGGAACTAAGATCCTAGGCATTTTACCTCGAACCCACGACTCGTGGACATTCTGAGTAAGAACCCTAGGTAGGTACAACTTACCAATTCTAACACCTTTAGAACTCTTAGTAATTGTTTTTGCATCACCTATCTTTCAATATGGACCCACGACTCGTGCGACATCCATATTTACTTAGGCGTTAAGCTAGACCCATCAATCATAAGATCATGATCAAAACTTAGTTCGAACGACCCACGACTCGCGGACATCGCCCTTGCTAAAATTGATCATGAAATATTGATCATTAAAAATGATCAATTAGGTAACTAAGAACTAATAAGCTCCACTAGCTATCCCACGACTCGCGGACAATAACTAGCTTTACTTACTAAACTTAAAACCTATTGATGGAAAGCTAGGAATTTAATTCAAAATTTGCATCTCGAATTAAATACCTATTTGTTCGAAATTAGCTTAATATTTAATGGGAATTTTCGAATCAACCGGAGAGTTGTCCGGTTCGACCTCACCAACATATATGTTATCCAATTTTATTAGTCTTGATTAATACAAGTACACTCAAATGCATTTCAAACAAGCACATAAACAGATAACATGTCCTAGCATGATACTAACATGTAACGATCATGGGTTCTACCTATCTTATGCGTGATATGTGGGAGCCACTCCACAATCACAAGTTCTAACATACATGCCACATAAACAGTTCAAATCACATAAGGGAAAACGGTAACAAAATACGAGCCCTATCTCTATTACATTTAACAATTGAGATTCCCCTCCCTAACATTTTGAGGGGTCTTCACTTATGGCCTCCTTGTTACTTGAATGCGGTCCATCTTACTCCATGGGTGCATTGTCTCCAAAATGAAAATAAAACCTCACTACCTATCTCTACTCTCAAATTACAATAAAAGGAAAAAGACATGAAGTAATAAGGCTCAATCTTCATATTGGCCTTAGACAATTACACGGGGCATACCCCGGCCTCAAAAACAGTAATATGGAAAGCCACATAATAAATCACATAACAGTACGTGCATAAGTGAGGCTCCAACCTCAATTGAAAAACGCAACTATAGGGCTCCATCCCCAATTTAAACCATTCATGTGCATAAATTAAAACCATACATAGATCTAAACCCATGATCACCTAACATGCTTTTGCGAGAATTTAAATTTAGCTAATAAATTAAAATTCTCGTTTCAAGTCCTAATGACTTAAAACACGACTTAGATGCAATTCTTGTTCAAGAGCCTTATCAATAAAACCCGAAAAACAACAAACCAATAAAATTCCAATTAATTTCCAAAATTAATAATTTTATTCTTTCATTATTTTCAGAAAATAAAATTCATAATTTTCCCAAAATCCAAATCGCTTTAATTTCTCAAAAATCCCAATTTAATCAAAATTTTAAAATAATTTTATTTTAGCAATACTGATTTTTAAAATAAAATTAAATCGGGATTTTCAAGGACCGAAAACACGAAACACGAAACACAAAGATTGGCCCGAAACCATCCGCCCAAAGGAGGGCACCGCCGCGCGCGCGCCACCTACGCGCACAGCGTGCGGCAATTGCCACCCGCTTGCGTGCGCTGGGCGCGCGCCTCGTGCGCTTGTCGCGCGCAGCGATGCCCGCCCGATGGCGGGCGGTCTCAGCCAGGGCGTCCTGTTGCGGGACGGTGCGGGCGGCTGTCCCGCGCGGTTGCAGGACAGGCGAGCAGTCGCTCCTAGGCGCGGGCGGGAGGGCCTCCCGCGCGGTTGCGGGAGGGCTGGGCGGTGGCGACGGGCTGGGCGTGCGACTTGCTAGCACGCCTAGGCTCGTCCTATTTCGTGTTCGTTTCGTATTTTTAAAGTTTCTCCAAAACCCGTTTCAATAAAAAATTCGATTTAGATAAATTTCAACTAAAACAATTTTTAAAAACACGATTTGAGAAAACAGTTTCAGAAATTCAGGAAAAATTACAGTTTCGTATTTCAGGCTTTCTAAAAGAACTCATGAATACCTAATTCGCATCTAAGCCTAAGAATTTCTACCAAATTCAGAATAATTGAGACGAATCAGAAACACGATTAACGAGGTGGCTCTGATACCACTTGTTGGAAAACACGAATCAGAAAGCAGCGGAATTTAAAAAATTTTCCCAACAAAAGGACCTTGAACTCGCAATCGTGTAACCAGATTCGCAAAGATAGAAAACTTACTTTTCTTTTGTTCTTTCTTGAAGCGTTTCAAGCCACCCAAGAACGCTCTTCTCGCGGCTTGATCCCCTCTCCTTGGTAAAGCTCGAATCTTCAAACCTCTAACTTGAAGTCTCTAGAGAAAGTCCACCAACTTGATCACAATCTAACTAGTAAGGATGCTAGTTCTCTAGTTAGTGTTTAGGCTTAACCTAGGGTTTATTTGATCTTGGAGAAAGGAAGGTGTTCAACACATGAACCAAAAGAATTGCCAATTAGCTCTAAAGGGGAGCATGAGCTCCCCTATATATAGGAAAAGGGAGAGGGGCGCCGATCCTAATCCTTGTTGGGCAAGGATTTGGTTCCTCTCACTCCTATTACTTGATCATCAAGTATTTTCCAACTTTGACTTTGAATTCTAATTCAAGTCAACTTTTAAGAGAGCTAAAAATATCCAAACTATTTTTGGATAATTTTATACTTTATTTATTATAAAATAAATAACTTATTTTTATCTAATTAATTAATTCGTAATTAATTAACTAGACTATTTCCTCCAAAATAAGACTTTCTTTTTAATTCAAAATTAAACCAAAGTCTATTAAATAATTAACTAATTAATTATTTAACATATATATATATATATATACACACGTGTGTGACACGTGTCACAGTGACACGTGTCACTCACGTGAGCCACACGTGTGACTTCACACGTGTGGAACTCTCTTGGCCCGATTAACTCGTTTAATCATTTTCAAGCCTCAACTCATGTAACCAAGTTGTTGTGTGTGACCCTCTAGGTTCTCAATTCAATTAGCAGTGACCCTATTTAATTAATTCACCAATTAATTAATCAGTGCACAGATTAAACGACCATAGTCTAGCAACAGGTGTTTAACCCCTAGCTGAATTGGAATGTTCGGATTCGACAGAACCTTTAAGTCATTGATTAATGTGAGATACAATCCTCCTACTTACTATCTCTCAACCAAGATCTAGGGCAAGGGAATAATCAGAACCCTAATAATCCGGTCTTAAAGTTAAGTGCATTTCATATCCATTTGATCTCAATCCAAGAAACCCTTTTCTTGATGTCTTGATCTACTGCCTTGGCCAAGGACTCCATATGGCATATGAATGACTTACACAATAAGAGATCACCTTGCAAATGCAAGTGTAGGGCCTTTCTTGATTCTCATTCACTTTCATGAATCACTTGTGCAGCCCCAGCATAAGCCTTGAATCAGTTGTCTAAGGCGACACCCTTTAAAGCTTACACCTAAGACTACAGAGTTAACTCATAAAGTGACAAGGAACCTCAAGTCTAAGGATCAATTAATCACATCAATGACTCGTGAGATATTTCCTAATCTGGAAGTTTCCATTTCCTGAAATAGAAACTTCATTTCCCATTTAGGAATGTTCTCACACGGGGTACCTCAGTGAACTTACTTATTAAAGTAAGCACCCTTATGTATCACGCACGTATCAACTATACACTTTGCACCTCCATGAAACAAGGTGGTCCTTCTTAAGGGTGTGATCCCACAAGCAAGCCTTAGAGGAGTCAGGTTGACACTCCCACTGTCTGTAGGACTCATCGGCTTGGAGTATTTTACTAATCATGACTTATGTGATATAGGGCTCGTTTCATGAACCATTTCACCCAAATGGTAGAGTCCTAAAGTCATCAGGATTAGGGGAGTTCTCATACATGCACAGCTAAAGTAAACGCATACCAAACAAGAGCATATAAAGAAGTGTTGCCTCAATTCGCTATTTTATTCAAAGATTGTCTGTGATTACAATAAGGAAAAGCACAAAGCGGATATACAATCGGCTTTTAGGGCACTATTCCTAACATAGTCAGATCAACGCGTAACGCAAACACAACATACAAGAGAGAATCGCATCTCTCAACGCGTAAGTGAGAGAGCCCCGTCCCTCAGCACCCACAAGAGAGAGAACCCCGTCTCTCGAGAACACACAAATGAGAGAACCCCGTCTCTCAAGCACATAATTGAGAGAACCCTGTCTCTCAACCTAAGTCGGACAGATTCTAACATCTGCCAACATTCTAGTTTGAGAAAATCCAGCATTCCTCAAAGTCCTAGATTCAAGAGAATCCAGCATCCCTGAATATCTAAATACAAGAGAATCCAACATCTCTCGCGCACAAAACTTGGAAAGATTCCAACATCTTTCTACCACATAAATAGAGAGAATCCTACATCTCTCCAACACGTAAAAGAGGGAACCTAAGGTCTCTCTTGCACATAAATCCACTGATCAGTTATTCATACATACAGACATCAGAGTAACACTTGACGAAAAGTATGTGATGCATGTTTGGTGTACCTTATACAGCTGATATCGGTGTCCCTTGAGTTTAGACTCAACACTCATACCTCAACTCAAGGGGGATATCGCGATGGAATCCCTATAAAATAGGGTTACAGTATGTATGTATGTTGTATGGGAAGTTAGTGAGCAATCAAGAGAGTTTTAAATCACATAGGCATGAATGGTTCACATAAATACATAACTCATTCATTCCAGCACGGTTCATAACAAGTAGAAATTTCAAGTTACAATTACTAGATCAGGTATCCAAGTTATCACAATTAAAATAGAAATAGTGATCACCCGCATCAAGCAAAACAAGGTAAGAGTATTTAAGCGATGCATGTATGAAAATGCCATGAATGCTTGGCGTACCGATCACCGTAGTGTCAAACTCTTGACAGGAAGTTGAGATGAAGTAGTAGGAGTTGATTAAGCCGACAATGATGTAACCCTCGTCATCTGAACCTCTTTGTCTTGAGTCTTTTCATAAAGTGGTAACTCGGCAAAGCTCGTTTATCACCAAATTCTTTCCATCAACAAGGTGACTACTCCCAAATAAATGAATCATCAAGGCGAAAGCTCATCAAACTCCTTCAAAACGGTTCTACTTGATCAGATTCTCCTCCATTGACTCATTTCCTCAACAAGGTGACTACTTCCAAATAAATGAATCATCAAGGTGAAAGCTCATCAAACTTCATCTTTCAATTGACTTTAAGATAGTAAGTCAACATAGCAAATCTCATTCCTTCAACTATGAACCTTTTCATGACCATTGATCTTGGTAAAGAATCCTTTCATTTTCGAATGATGGCGTGTTTTCGTTGTAGTACCAACAGGTAGTGTTGACGGAGGGAAATCTTAGTGTTGACTCATAGGGCACCCTGAAATTCAAACACTAGATTCGATGCATGCGGGTTAAAGATGCAAATGAAATGTAACACGCATATCACGTAAATGCAACAATTAGTTGTAATTTATAAAGCACATAAAATAAGATGTTGCATAATCAAAGTCACAATGTGCACACAATCATATAATCACTAAACAATTCATGCCGAAGGGTCAAAATATCAAGTCAAACAAATGCAATGCGCAGTTATTCCTATGCCGTACGACCTAGACAGACTCAACACGACTCAAGAGCTCGGTTTTGCAACCTAGAGCTCTAATACCACTTAAGGATGTAACACCCCAAACGGAGGATGCCACATCCCCCGCACTATAACCCAGACCCGGAACATGAAATGAAAGTCCATGCCCGAATCCGAATCAGAGCGAACGGGAGACCAACTCACACACTAGGCTAGGCGGATCTAACTTGACCAAAACTCAGAGTGCGGAAGCAATTAAAACCAACAACAATAGATAGCGGAAGCATTTAAAACAAAACATGCAAAGCAGGTGAAGAGTTGAACTAGTATAGATACCTAATCCCGAACAATAGATCAACAAACATAACAAGTGACGGGTTCAACTAGCATAAGTCCCTAGTCCCGAATATCAACATAAAGTAATAATCATCAAGTGCCACATGGGGCCGAATGAGAGTGCCACGCAGGGCTACCGAATAGTAAAGTATAATCTCAAGTCTATGAGTCAAAGCATAAGTAAAGTGTATGAAAAGATAAATGCAAATAGAAAGACTAGACCGACGAAGTGCAACTCAAAGGACTCACTTCCGCCTAGCAAACGCCAACAACCTGCAACTAAAAGTGTAAATGAGGGGTCAGTCAACTTGACCGAGTGAGGGGGCTAACGCACACCCACATTATATATATATAAGGAGCATAACACAGAATAAAAAGGATGGACTCATGAACCGGGGATAGGTGTTACATACCAAAATGTTTTGAAAGAACCCGAATAAGATATAGATATAAGTTTAGAAACCATTTTCCAGAAAGACTCTATCCCGATTCATAATTCCATAACATAACATAATCAACTGCTCGGCGAGTACGAGCTTCCAACCTTTACTCCTTAGAATCATAAATCAAAAACAATCCAACCGCTACACCAGTGATGGAGGAGATGTACAGTCCCCAAACATCTAATAATAAACCGTCTAAAAATAGACTCACCCTCAAGGGGTAGCGAACCCACAAGAGTCCTCCCCGGCCTTAGCCGAAGGCTCAAGATACCACACCTTCCCTACAGTACGGTTCGCGTGAAGATATCTCAAATGGAACTACGCAATGGATAAATGCCCCGACGGTCCTAACCGTCCCGGGGGTACCCATTCCCGCAGCTCACCAGGATCAGATCCACACATTGATCACAACGGATCACAACAGAACAGATCACAACGGATCACGTACGCCAATCTTTCATGGCAATCTCGCTACATAATCACAACACAATTGTTTTTCGAAAATAGCTTACATATGCTTCAAAAACTGGTTTTATATTTACACCCTTCCTACGCGATGGAACTTTAAGCCTCATGACCTCCATCCACGCAGGACTCACACAAGATCATCAACATATCACATTCAGCACATACATATCTATAATAGAGTATATTCGCATGCAAGGGTAGAAATCAACATGTAAAGGCCATAGGTCACGTAACTATACAAAATCTTAAACCTCACCTCGTAGTAGTAGAGTCTAAGAGTGTGAAGGGCCAAACACTCTAAACCTCGGGCCACCGGCACCACCAAACTCTGTGACAAGACATACAGTAGCCCAGACTTAGACTCTATATGAACCAAACAAGACGCACGGCGTTGCTCAACATGATCGTGGTTATGCATAAGTGTTCATGTTGTGCTTGGATAAGGTGTCGTAGTCATTCAAGGCATATCAATGCTCAACAAGGTCATATTTACAAGCAACCATCATGCAATTCCATATCCAAAGATGCAAGATCAATTTAGGAAGTCAATGTATTCACAAAATGCATATTAAATCATCCAATGTCACAGGGTTCAATTATAATATTAGAATTAAGCATCAAGTTCATGATAAGTTATAAAGGGCATAAGTAAGAGCAACTTGATCATATCAACATACAAGGTTGTTGAACGTAGATGGCATGCTTGATACAATTAAAGAGTGCATCTAATTCGCTTAAGATCATACTTTACAACTTCACAACATGTTTGGTACACAAGCTCAAGTCACATCCATGGTTTCATAAATATTACACTTATATCCCCTAAGTCATTTATAAAAGTTTAGAATTATTACACATACATCCCCTTAGTCGATTGCTAAGCATAATTGTTCATATAAAGTGTTTATACAATTATTCAACTAGGAATTAATTACTTACAAACATGACAATTATCAATTTATCGTAATTCGTAATATACCATTTTCGAGTAGTAAGAGTAAATCAAGATATTACAAATCTAACTCCTATTATGCATCAAGTCTCAAGTTGTCCAAGCATCTTTCATGTATCTAAATTTATATTTGAAACACAATTTACAATAAACATAACATTGAGAACGTCTCAAATTCATATAGAGAAATCACAACATTTTCGTTCTTCTAAAATATCATTCAAGTTCATTTAGTCACATAAAAGATTAGTTTCTAGATATTACACTAACACCCCTTCATATCTAAACACATAGTATAAATTCATCACATCGGCATTCAAATTGTAAATCGAAACATTCATGCATATCACAATCCATTCAACACATGTTTTCATATACGATTAGAATACATCTCGATGAACAAACCAACAATAACCAATTTATTTGCACTTAAAACAATTAATTCAAATAATCACAATTACGCAAAATAATTCGTAATAAATAGATCGAGTGTCCGATTAACGAACGAAAAGTGGCGTTGAACTCACCACTACGAGACAAACATTCTGACCAGACGCCGCCGGAACGCCACCACTGTAGCTGCCGGAATTTGGCCGGACCGCCGCCGAAGGTCACCGGAAAAATCCCGAAAAATCAGTCCTGAATGAAGTCTTCGTGCCCGTTCCGAATCCTCGATCAATTTTTGGAAATTCCAAGCCGATTGTCCTAGATCTGAAATCTAAGAACACGAAAACCCTAAATCTTCAAACTCAAATTACTTCCAAACCGGTGAACCAAAATGCGATCTGAAAGAGGCGTTGTCTTACCCATGACGAGCTCTTCGAAAGCCCTAAGGTAGCTCACCGGAAAAATCCTCGGAGCTAGTGCCGCCGTTGCACCGCCACTTTGCCACCGCGATCCGCCCCCAAACCACCGAATCTGGAGTCGCCTGATCACAGGCCACTAGTTCTCGTCGTTCTGAACAACTTTCATGAAGAGCCCGAGACCAAAAGATGGCCTGAAAAGGCCCCCGTTGGCCGCCGAATTTTCTGCCGCCGCCGATACAGTAACTCGCGCCGCCGCCGCGAGCTTTGGGCAGCGCGTGCAGCGCCGTCTCTGCTCCGATGGCCGTGCCGCTGATGTCAACCTCTGCACCGGGAAGTCCTCTTGCTGGGTCTTCGGCGCGTGTACCAAGGAAGTGGCCGGAAAATGCCGCGAAACGCCGGCGAAGTGGCGGCGGTCAGACAGCTCCACCGCTGCTACTGAAATCCGGCCATAACTCCACCACCGTTCATCTTTAGGCCGTGAAATTGGTACTCTTGCGTCGGTCTTGCTGAGATAATCGAAATGGACTATTCGTTTATTGAATTCCGTCGAGAAACCATCGAGTTATGGGCTCGTAACCGAAGCCGCGCCTAGTACCGGCGGGAGAGAGAGAGAGTGGGAGAGGAGAGAGAGAGAGAGAAAAGAGATTGGGAGAAATGTGTCTTGTGCACAAGCTATATACAACCGGGTATCCTTATCGCGTAGCAAGTAATAGCGCGTACAAATAATCGTAAATAAAATTAGTAAAGTTACGAATAAACATTCAAGCTCCGAATTAATTTTACAAATTAAAATGAAAGAGATAGATTTACCAATTAGAGTTTAATTCAATTTAGTTTTAGAAACCTTTCGTACAATTTAACGATATTTCGTAAACACATGATTGACAATTAATCTCAAGTAATTCAAGTAAACCGAAATTAAACAAGTTAAGTAACATGATGGATTTAAAATCAACTTGACAATTATTTCATGGAATAAATTTGAATTAAATCAAATTAGACAGTTAGGGTTAAATATGCATGTAATTAATCAAGTTGACAATTAATCTTAGAATAATTCGAATGAACACATATTAAATTGAGTTTACATTAAATCACATAATTCAAGAACCCTTAAATTAAACACACACAAGTGTAAAGACTTACTTGTTGATGTCGTAAGGACGCCCTTCGAGAAAACGGGGCGTCACACTCCTAGAAAAGGGTATGCTCGAATTAGTAAAGGCGGGAAGCTTAACCCTCGGTACTTAGGCCCCTTTGAGATCCTTGATCGAGTTGGGGAAGCAGCCTACAGACTTGATTTACCGCCGAGCTTAACCGGGATTCATAATGTGTTTCATGTCTCGCAGCTTCGGAAACATTATCCCGATGAGTCTTCTGTTCTTCCTGTCGAGAAAGTTCAGTTGGAACCGGATTTGACCTTTAAGAAGTATCCAATTCAGGTGTTGGACCGGAAGATGCAAGAGTTGAGGAATAGGCAAATCCCTCTTGTGAAAATCTTGTGGCGTGATCAAGAATCCGACTTGGGAGACTGAGAGTAAGATGAAACAGTTGTATCCGGAGCTTTTCAAGACCTCGCCTCGGACCTGAGGACAGGTCCTTTTGAAGGATGGAGGTTTGTAACATCCCGACTGATCGGACTTTTCAGGTAAACTATTATGTGCGCTATTCAATTATTTCCTTATGTGATATTTCATTGCTAACGTGAATTATTGAAGTTATTTGAACTTATTTGCTTTAATATGAATTTGGTTATCTTTGAACGTTTAATTTTCCTTGCTTTGTATTTGTTCGTTTTGGATCCATATTTAATTCTGATTTCTGTGAATTTGTGATATGTGTTAATTATATGCTTTATTAACTCGATTATGCACTCGTTACATGTTTTGGTATTTTTTTTGCTTGCCTTTTTGGTTTCGTTTTGGAGTCGGGACCTAAAGGAGGCTAAAGAGCATTTAGCGCACCCTGGGTTCCGGGATGCGTATTTTGAGCTCGGGAATTCGGATTCGAATTCCGTCACCTCCATTGAACTCGTTTCGACAATTCGGGTTCGATGGGACAAGCCTCACATTTTTCTAAGTTCATTAAGACCTTCGAATTTCACCAGTAATGAGCCCCTTTCGCTTGTAAGACATCTTTTAACCTAACTTTGAGTTGGGGACCCCACTTAAACCCAACCAAGCCCTTAACCATGAGTATTAACTTGAGTTGAGCCCTCCCTTGCCCTTATGTTGCTGAAACCGAACCAAACCTCTTCTCTCTCTCCCTCAATACCGATCAACCAAGCAAAGGAGAAGGAAGAAGAAACCCCTTTTTGCCAACCTTGTGATCTTGAGCTCAAATCTTCACCTTAGCTTCTCCAATTTGAAAGGTAAGTCCATGGTTGCAATCTACACTCTCTCTTCTCTCTTTTATATGATCTTGAGCTGAATTTATTTGGTTGAATATTGAGATATAGCAAGCATGTGAATAGTAGTAGTTGGGAGAATTTGTTTGATTCTTGCTCCTCTCTTGATTCCTTAAGACTTGATGATGATATATGACTTCTAGAGCATGCTTATTGATGTTTATTGTTTCTCCTCTTTTGGTAGTTGAGAGATCAATTTGCCATTAATGTAACTTGAGCTTTGATGATATACTTGATGCATTTCTTTCTCCCTCATTCTTGCCTTGTATTGCTTACATTTTGGGGCTGATTTGTGGCTACTTGTTGGGCATGAAACTTTGGTGAATTGTTGTTATTTTGATGCTTGATAATTGTGTTTTGAAGGCATAAGAGTTCCCTTGAAGGACCCAACCGAAAATGCCCTGTTTTTGCTTCCTTTTTCGGCCATTTTTCGCCAAAATTTTTCCAGGCCGAAGGCCTGACACGGCCGCGTCACATTTCAAAGGAAAATGGACACGGCCGTGTTGAGCCCTCGACATTGTTTTTCTAAATTTTTCCGCCTGACACGGCCGCGTCAGTTTACAAAGGAAAATGGACACTGTCGTGTCAAGCCATCGGAAATGTTTTTTTTTGGAATTATTTCGCCTGACACGGCCGTGTCCGTTCCCCTTTGTTTTCTGACACGGCCGTGTCAAGCAGGGTGGCATCCGGGGAGATTTCTTTCGCCTTTTCGTTGCTTCTTATTGGTCCTTCTTGCCTCGTTTTTGGTATGTATGCATGACTAACTTGTCATATGATGTGTTAAGCCTTATGTTATGAATTTGTGCTTTGATTTACCTCCTCGTTTGTGATATATGTTCTTATATGAATTTTTTGCTCGTAAATGGCATAAATGTGGGTGCATTTCATATCATTTGCATCATAAGCATACATATTCATGTACCGAGCGTCAATGTGGCTCATATTGAGTCTAAGAGTGTCCTTTGTTGTTTGTCTTGTTCAGAGGATCTTCCTGTAGAGGACGAGCTTGCTCCGTAGGCGTCCGGTTGTCACACTTTTGGTCTCCACTACGTCCGTTGACAAGGTGAGGTTTTGTTCTTTTAGTTATTTGACCTACTACCCTAATTGGTTTCAAACCTCGCATGCGATTACGTATAATATATGGTAAATAAGTGCATGATACGTATGTTGCGGGATTTTTCCCATTTGTTGTAAGAGTTTGGAAAACGTTTTGTATATGTAAATAAGCTATTTTGCTTTAGTTTGGAAAAGTTTAGTTTTGTGCAAGTGTGTGTGTGTGCGCGAGCTGTGGCTTTGAAAGATAAGCTTTGAGATATGTTTGTGTGACTTTCGTGATATGTTTGGGCCCCGGAGTGTGGTATGGTAATCTCGGGACGGCCGAGGGGTCACCGAGCTCTTCCATCAACACCTCCATTTGAGAGTCTCACCCAACCTTAGGAGGTTGAGGAAGGGTGTTTCTCTTGAGCCGGCGAAGGCAACCGCCGAAGGTTTCAATAGTAATTAAACCTTGTCTCATTTCTGTGTGTGGATAGTTAGGGCCTATCAACCCTTCTATCAACCGGTGTTGGGGATGGATGATGATTTGTTTTGTTTTGCTTTGATCTTCGTATATGGGAGTTTGGTGTGTGACTCGTACTCGCCGAGTTGGTTTAGTTTTGTATGATCTGTGAAACGAGAGTGGATTTCTATGTACTTAAAATTTGGCAATTTCTCCTTTTCCCTTCTCTTTACTTTATGTATATATATATATATAACACGGGAACTAATTTGGCTTGTAAAAACCACTCTCGGTTCAGGGATCCTTCCGTTTTGATAAATGCGTTGATCGATATGTATATCGGGTGCGTGAGTAGCCCCCCCACTAGTCACTAGGACTAACCCTCGTTGTTGTTTTCCCCTTTTTCGTTTCTTTTGAGTTGCAGGTTCTTCCGAGTCAAGCTAGGCGGCAAATGTCTTTTGGAGTTTACTTGTGGTTTAGCTTGAGTCTTCATGCATTCGTAGTGGTTTACTTTCTCTTTTGCTTATGTACTTGGAGATTATGTATTCTGATTACACTTTTGCTATTTTGGCCGAGAGGGCATTGTACATATTGTATATGTTCTAGCATGACAGTTGGAATTCTCGACCCTACCCTCTTTTTGATGATGTATATATATATATATGTGATGATCTTGGGATATATGTTTAGCTTGTGAATTGCTTTAATTGCTTCCGCTACTCTGATTTTGTTTTGCGCAGTTCTTGAGGGTCTAGGCCGCCTAGCGAGGGTGTGAGTTTTGTGTATCTCCCGTTCGCTACGGTTTGATACGGGTGCGAACTTCTATTTCGTTACTCGTGTTGGACCCTAGTGCGGGGGATGTGGCACCCTTCGCTCCGGGGGTGTTACAGAAGGCTGGCATCACCGTAAATGTGGTGGGACTAGTACAAGGGATCACCGTCGGCCCTTGCCTCCCCGGATAGCCACATGTACTAGGTCTCTGGGCCCGTGAACATATCATACATACATAATCTCGCCAAAACATTTGATTCATAAGAAACATAACATATTTCATGATTTATTAGAAAAGGGTTTACTCGATCAAAGTTTACTCGACGACTCTACTTTAAAAGTAACAAATATATATATATAAGGTTTTTGGCCAAAGCTTGTCACATAAGGTTGTAGGGTTTAATATGTAACTTGTAACAGCCCAAAACAGGGCCTGGATGAAAACAGTAAGTTAAGGGCATTGGTAAAGCGTTTATAGACCGTGATCCAACTTTTTGAATCATCATGCATTGCATTCTTACGTGAACTTTGTGCTCGTATATGATCTGACAAGTTTTAAGGGGGAATTCCTGACCTTTGATACAGTTTACTATTCATAACCTGAACCTACCTTATTCATATTGCTACTCGAACCCTAGAGGTTCATCAGACATGTTTCTCTATCGTTTGAACTTGTTTCCCGAGCTCAGAGAGTCTTTCTTGAACGATAAGGGTATTTTTGGAACTTACCGACCAAAGTTACTATTCATCCAAAAAAATGAGCTTTTGATTCTGATACCTTTCCTACCCAAGTTTACAGTCGAATCGATCCTTGAGTCAAGACGAGTCTTTTGAAATCATTCTTGGCTTGGAAATCTATTCTGGAACTTTGTTTTACTGAAAATGTTTTCGAAAACCCTAGTTCACTATTTCTTCTACGAACGGTTTTCATTCGGAAAATGTTTTCTCTTTAGATTTGCACTACTTGAGCTATTTCAAGATTTTTGAAATGTTTTACAACTCTTGATTCAAACCCTAGCTTGAAATTTTGAAGCGTACGTTAGTACGTAAGAATTCACTATTCACTCTACGTTTTCAACATTTTGACGGTAAAATGTTTTATATTCGATTTTGGACTCAAAACGCTTGTCGATTTATTTCTTGAATTTTGGGAACAACCCGGACTTGAAAATCATTCTAGGAAGTCGTTTTTCACTCTTGTTGAGTTTCGAGCTCAAAACTTTTATTCACTAAAACTAATGTATCTTTCAAACGGTAAATCCGATTTCGACGAATGAATATGCGTTTCGAATCTAATTTTTGCCCAGACGGAATGGTTACACTTCCAGCCACTTATCCTCGAGTCTTGGCCATGAAATTACAGAAATACCCCCAGCAGTCCCATTTTTACCTTCATAATGCCTAAAGCTTCTAGAAGATGCAAGTGGATGAACTCTTGTTTTGCTCTCCTACCCTTAAGCCATCTTTCTTTGCAAGGTGAGGGGCTTCTTCACAACTATAAATACCCCTCTCATGCCATTAGAATCCTTGATCAAAGTCTTGTGTTGACAAGCACTCCTCTCTCCCTACTTTCCCCTTTGGCCGTAGGCCTCCCCTCCCCTTTGCTAGGTTAGTTGCTTTATTTTTATGTTATGTTTCGTTAGTTTATGTTTTTATGTTATGGTATGTTTATATTATGTTTAGGTTGGGTCTTAGGGTCTTCCCTAAGCCATATAGGATTTTATTTTATGCATTTATTATATAGTTTTCATGATATGTTTGAATAGTTGTTTATATGTTTTATTTGTTTAGTATATGCTTGAATATGTTATGAATTGTCCTAGTGTATGCTATGATCATGTGATATGATTGTTATCTTATCAGAATTGATGCATGATTATGGAATTTGAATTATGTTCATGCATGCTAGCTAATGGAATAGTGATTTACAATTTATTATGTCACAACTTGTTAGATGTTGATATTGAATTAAATTGTTACATGTTACATGCCTAAAGGTATATGATATGATATGATATATGTTATGACATGTTGTCACATTGTTATATGATTCTTGAATTATGAATTGAGCTTGTGGTATGATATGGATTATTGGATTATAGCCTTGATCATATGTTATACACTTTAATAGTGTCACACGTTATAACCTAAGATAGAATAGTGTTTCGTAACTTGATCTTATGCCTTAATTAGATTTCTTAACCATAGGTTATACCTTTAACCTAGATCACAATTGATTATATTAACATGAACTTGAAACTATAGGTTTTAATCAAGATCATAATTTAATTAGGGTGTGTGTGTGTGTGCATATCGTGTGTGTGTGTGTGTGTTCGTGCATGGTGTGTATGTGTACCATGTGTGTGGGTGTGTGTGTATAGTAAGGGTTTGACCCGACCCTTTGACCCGACATGTGAATAGTAACATGTGAATAGTAATCATGAATAGTAATCTGGAATAGTAATCTTGAATAGTACTTTTGAATAGTGCTTTTGAATAGTAAAAGTGATATAAAACTTGTGCTTTCTTAATAGACATTTGCACCTAGGGTTTCCATATCCAGGGTCTAAAACGTGTTTTCAAAATGTGTTTTCTTTCGTGGACTTTTTTCTTAACCTAAGGTTTGCGATAGGATTCATAATTTGACTAAAGCTTACTCGGATATAGTAAGATCATAGTCTCACGTTAAGAGTAGCTCACTTTAACGTATTCCTTTGTGTGTTACCTTTCTTGAATACCTTAAATGGTATTACTCTCTTGTGTTACATGTTCTTTATATATTCCTTGTTCATTGTTTCATGCATTTCATATGCATCTTGGTTAGTAGTGGGTCTTAGTTCTTAAGCTCACTCTAGTACACCACCTACAAGAGTTAAAGTTGAGCACTGGGATCCCCAGGGCACCGCATAATCTGTCTACCTACCTTTTGTTACTATAGGTGAGGTGAAGTTATAAATGTTTTCCAACTGGAACCACGATTATACTATCGTATCATATGTTTGGAAATTCAAAGATAAACCTCGTTTTGAACTATCCCTTTTATTGGGACATTCTTTTGAATGGATCATTCATACTTTAATAGTATACCTTGATCTACAGCACATGTTTTCCAAAGTTCTGCATTCTTGTTCAAAGATACATGATCTGCATATGTTTTCAATGTACAGTTTCATATGTTTTACAGATAGAATCATATGTTTTACAGACAGAATCATATGTTTTAGAGACAGCGTCATATGTTACAGTTACAGTTTCACATGTTATAGTTAGCATACTGGAGTGGTACTCTAGTCACTGCTAATCTTAAATGCAAGCATACAGTTTACAGTTTGGGCCCGGCGGTTATGTGTGGAGGTGATGTTCGGGAGGTGTGCGCCAACGACATCACCAATACCGGCCGCCACACTTAGACAATTGACACCTACTTTTAACAGGAGGTTTGTTAAGTCAGGACAATCTGTCTGGGAACGGACAACAAATATGTTCCCATTACATGTTTATAGGTCGCCTAGGGCTAGCTACCCGAAGTGACAATCGGTGGAGGATGGTGCATGTTTGTATGCATTGGTAAGAGTTGTTGTTGACCTTGGTCCGATAGTCTACTGTGTGCGGAGTTGTTGTTGACCTTGGTCCGATGCTCTACTATATGTGGGGTTATTGCTGATCTTGGTCCGATACTCTACTATACGTGGAATTATTGTTGATCCTGGTCCGATGCTCTACCAAATCATGTTTTTCTGGAGTAAGGATGGAGGAGCCTAGCTTGCGGGCAAAATTCTGTTTCATAAAGGATGGTTCATATATGGAAAAGTTCACTTTACCCTTATCCCGTTTTATGAAAGAACTATGAACCATCAACAGCATATGTGTGCGCGTGTGATAGCATTCATGAAAATGTTTTAAAACGTGCATTCTTTTACAACATCATATTCAAAGAGTTTTATCAACCGAACTTGTTTCAAGTTCTTCTTTAAAGCCTTGCATTTAACAGTTCTGAACTTTACTTCAAATTATTTATCACTCCGTACTTTCTTTTAAGTATTCCCTCACTTAGTCCTTTTGACTAATACCTCTCCCGTTTTCTTGCCTCGTGGTTCCAAGTCTTGCAGCCGCAGTCTAGAGGTATCTTGAAGCTCTAGATTGTCATTTTGTTTCAGTCAGGACTTAGTATTACTTTCTTTTGTGTCCTGCATATGTTTTATGGCTGCATTACTTTATGTTTCTGAATACTTAAGTATCTTTGTTATACTCTTGCTGCTACTCTGGTACCGATATTTTGAACTCTGTTGTATCGGTATTTATATGTGAATATGTTGAATGTTGTGATATGCCGAGTCTCTCTTACACGATCAATATGTTCTTGCTTGTTACATGCCATCACGCACATATTTTGAAAAGTTTTAAAATACTCTGATTTTCCGCTGCATAGCCACATCGTTATACATATATAGTTCTCAGATAGACAGCCGTTCGCTGGAGTATTTCTTGAATGATGGCTCACACCATTACTTGAGAGGTGCTTCAGTGCGGGGGTTGAGACGCTGCTCTCCTCTTGTTCCAGTACGGGTGGGGGCGTTACAGCCTGAGGTGGTATCAGAGCATCGGGTTAAGTAAGAAGAGACTTAACCTAGATTGCTCTCATGTTGCATCATGGTTTGTTCACGCATTGCATCCAGGATCATTCTCATATTGCACCGAGACAGGATATTCAGGGATTGCATGGTTCTGTTATCTAGATTTCATATCTGTGGTATCTTCTGTATAGCTATGGCAGTTCAGCCACACCAGGATCCTAATCAACAGATGGATGAGGCTTTCTTTGAGCAATTTGAGGCCCCGCATACTGTGGCAGTTTCTCGCCGTGGAGGCACTCGTTTCTACACCTGGCGCAAGTCTAGGAACAGTGGCAGGCTTGGGTATTCCTATTGTGACACCCCGGTTTTCGGCCGTCCAGGTACGCACTTACGAGTGAGCTAATTGTGCAAATTAAATTATTTTATTGTGACACCCCGGTTTTCGGTCGTCCAGGTACGCACTTACGAGAGAGCTAATTGTGCAAATTAAATTATTTTAATTTTATATTTAATTGAATTATACTTTTGTTATTTGAAATTCTTATATGAATTATTTGAAATTATATGAAATATTTAAATTATATGTCAAAATTTCCTACGTGATTGATGATACGAATTTTTATGAATTTTATGATATGTGAATTTAATTTCCGAGCATGCCAATTTTTGTGAATTATGTGATTAAGGGCTTAATTATACGATTTATTTCATTTTTGGACTTAATCGAAAATTTCAACTTGGACTTATTTGAAACTTTTTAAAAGTTTTCGACCTAATTGAAAAATATCCTTTTTAATAAATTTTTATATATTTTAAATCGTTTAAATATTTATTTTAAACTTTTATTTACTGTTTCTTTTAAAAATTTGATTTTTATTATTTGAATAATAAGCTTCTTTGTTGAAAATGTGTTGCGTTTGTGCTCGATTTGAGATCGAATTTTCGTGTCAATTTAATATGCATGAATTACACGTGTTATGAATTCGTTTATATGCTCGTTTTATTTTTTTTTGGAGTTGTTTGATATGGTAACAAACCATATTTTAATTGTTGGGGATTCGAGGGCCTAACTAGTTTTAGCGCGCCTTGGATTCTGGAGACCGTAACTTGAGCTAGGAAATTCGGATTCGAATTCCGGAAGTAGCTCCGGACTCGTGACAAAATTTGGAAGTTTCAGAACTTGGCCTCATATTTTTCTAAGCGCGTTTGATCCCCCGTATTTAGTCCGAAACGAACTGTTCGAGCAAATCTGCCACCCTGGAGTATTTTGGCCATAACTAATCCATTTCTTAACCAAATTACTTGATTCTTGAGCCTAATTAACCCTAGTTAAACCCTCTATCCATCCCTTATCCCCTCATTTCGAACTCATGTCTGGAGAGAGAGAAAGAAGCAGCTGACCGAGAGGAAAAGAAGGGGGAAGAAATCTGCACAGTTTTCTTTGGCTTTCCAAGATCAATACTCCATCATTTCACCTCAAATTCGAAAGGTAAGCCCGGATTCTTGTTCTTGATCTTCTCCTCTTTCTTTTAAGTGTCTATTTTCTGCATTTGATGATGATTTGGGCATGAATTGGGGCTGATATATGAATAGTGAGGGCTTGTGATGTTTTGTGAATTTCTTGCTCGTTTGTGGTTCGATTCATGATTCGTAAAGTGCTATGTGCTCCTTGTTGAATCATTGATCTATTCCTATACTTGTATTTGAGTTGTATGCCCTGTATGAAGTGTATGAAATTTTTGCCTGGAGTTGGGACTGCTACGTGACTGTTTTTTTTTTTTGGAAAAATGGAACCTTTTTCTTTGTTGATCTTGCTGCCAGAATTGTTGTCACTTTTGCCTTTGTTTCTCCTGCTCTTTTGCTGTTGTGTTGTTGCTGTTACACTACTCTGCTGCTGCTGCTTGAAAGGGATGAAAAACAGGGGCTGAAGTTGCTGCTGTCGCTCGCGATAGAGATCTCCCCGGGCAGGGAGATTTGTACGTAGGAAGTCCCCGGTCGGGGACTTGTGTATTTAGGGCAGTAGCTTTCTGCATATTTTCTTCCTTCTTTGTGCATGTATGTGACTGCTGCGTGATATATGTATACATATTTATATATTGTATGTGTATATATATATATGCAATTACATGCATGTTGTTGATTGTGTATATATATATATATATATATATATATGTACGTTGTATTTATATATAATATATGCATACATGCTATGTATATATACGTATTGTATAATTATTTCATGCATTTGTTGATTTGTGTGTGCATGTGTGCATGTGTATGAAATTGCTAGAATTAGATTAATGCATGCATGTGTGTAGTACGTATATATTATGTATATATATATAAGTGTGATGTTTGTATTAAATTATAATTTATGTGTGTATATATGAAATATAATATATTATATATATTATGTATTTAAGTATTAGATTAATTATGTGAATTTGTTGGTTTAATTTTGAATATTTCTTTGAATATTATGATCTTAAAGTGGTATCAAAGCCCCGGGTTGCAAAACCGGAGCTCTAGTGTCGTGTTGGGTTTGTCTAGGTCGTTCGGCTTAGGATTATGTGTTTGTTTGCATTCATTTGAACCATTTATGTGAATATAAGTTTGAATCTATATGAAGGAGGTTGGTTTGAAAACTCGTACTCGCCGAGTTAGTTTGAATTTGATTATGAATTCGATTCGTGAAACGGGAGTGGACTCTTAATTATTAAAATTGGTGAATTTTGGCCTTCGGCCTAACTTTTCTTCTATATATAGTATCACAGGATCAAAATGCTTTGGATTACAAAAACCGCGCCCCGGTTCATGAACATTATGATTTCGAATATGCTCTGTCTCTATGTATATGTACGTGTGCGTGGGTTAGCCCCTCACCAGTCTTTAGGACTGACCCTCGAAGTTGTTTCCCTTTTTTCCCTTTGTTTTTAAGTTGCAGGTGCAGGGTTTCGGTTTGAGCTAGGCGGCGGTTTTTTTTGGGTCATTTGAGTCGAGTTGTTCGAGTCTTTTGCATACTGTATCTTTACCTCTCGTTTTAGTATTTTGGAGATATGCATAAGATTATGTTTATGATTCTACTTTGGAATTTGTAAGCTTTTATTTAGCCCTGGAGTGGCATCGCATGTATATCTTTTATTCTCTTGAGCATGTATGACGTTAGTATTTGTTGATCCTGTTGCTTCCGCGTATGTTTTATTTTATTGCGTACTCTGTTTTAGGGTCTAGACCGCCTAGCTTAGGTGAGAGTTTTTGCTTGTCTTCCGTTCGCTATAGCTTGGTGCGTGTGCGGAGATTCCATTTCGTTACACGTGTTGGGCTATGGTGTGGGGGATGTGGTGCCCTTCGCTCTGGGGCGCTACACCTATCCTAACAGAGTTGTGCACTATCTCGAGTCTGAGAGAGATGGTTACTTTCAGGAGTATCAGAGGACCCGTGAGGTCAGGTTGGAGTCTATGCGCCATCAGGATCAGTCACAATAGTACCAGATTGATAGGGACATCGCTCGTGAGCATGCTGCAGAGATGACTCATATTGCTGATCAGAGGGCTGCTCGTATTGCTGAGCTGGAGGCAGATCTTATGCAGATGACTATCAATTGCGACACCTCTGTGGAGCGTCACCAGAACTACCGTGCACGCGTGAGAGCTCTCCTGTATGATACCTATCACTTATCCGATGAGCAGGCAGTTGAGGAGGTCGAGGGTCAGGATGTCTGTCAGGCCTCTCAGGAGCCCGAGCCTATGCAGGATCAGTCAGATGGAGACGATGGAGGATCTGATGATGATGATGATGGCAGAGACGAGCCAGCAGGACACGGACAGGGTGAGGTCGTTGCTGTGTCTGATGACACCACCAGGGGTTCTTTGGACCACAGTTATCAGGGTTGATCGCTGATGGGAGTTTTCTGTATATAGTACTGATGCATATATATCTATCTATGGATGGCGGACGTATAGCCGGGACAGTTCATGACTGACTTTTTGATGAGGGGATGTATAGCTATGGTAGATGATCCTCGACTTTTGGCACCACGGATGACGGTTCAGATGACTTGGTACCTACTAGGTTATTTTCAGCAGGGTTGGACGGATTGGTAAGGCCTATAAGGGAGTCAACTCGATAGTATCGGGTCCTCCCCATTTTGAATTAATACTGTTAACATGTGGCCTGTAGTAAAATTTTACCAAACCTTGCACAGTTATAACACTTTTGGCTTTATGTTGGATATCTGTTTACTGCTTTCCATAACTGTCATTGCATAAGTCTTAGAGTTGCTTCAAGATACCATTAGGACCGTTGATAGGATCATGCCATTTCATTTATTGTTAGCATGTTGATATTCTTGTTGTTGGATTGATCATGCTTCTGATCATGCTATTCATGTTACATTTCAGGTTGATATGACAGTACACGTTATGTTCCCGTTTACATGTTGATCATGTTTTGAGATATGTTATACATGTTTCTGATATGTTGATATGTTACCCGAGCTTCTGTTCCCGTTTATATGTTGTCTGACAGTTGTTTCTGATTACATGATATGTGTGGAGATCTTGAATCTTTGTTGATATGTTGTTATGGGAATGTGTTGTTCTCATACTTATGTGTGACTACGTGGGAGTGTGAATACGTGGTTACGGATTCTGTGAATCATTATATATCATGCACCGAATATATGTATCTAAATGCTTATGAATTCAGTAACAACATGCCACCAAGAAGAGCACCTCGGAATCGTGTACCACCACTGCCACCCCAAAGAGATGTCACGCTACCCCAAAGAGATGTCACGCCACCCCTTGAACGGGAGGGAACTCCAGAGTTAAGGGATGTGCTACGACAATTTATGAGGGCTTGCGCACCGAGAGATAATCCTCATAATGAAAGGTCACTGGAAAAATTTCTGAGGATGAATCCACCTAAGTTCTATAGAGAACCGAACGACCTAAAGGCTGAGAATTGGATTACTAGTCTTGAGAAGATTTTCGAGGCTATGGAGATCTACCCAGAGGATCGTGAACGAGTTCGGTATGGTACTTTTCTTATGGAAGGAGCTGCCTACAATTGGTGGAAGCACATTCAGCATGTGTGGATTGAGAATAACGTTGAGGGAAGTTGGGATGAGTTTATCAGAGAGTTTCAGCAGAAGTACACGCCTCAAGTGACTCTTGATGCACGAGAGGCTGAGTGTATGAGTCTGGTTCAGGGAACTATGAATGTGATAGAACGCTAAGGGTTGAAGCTGCACACAAGGAGATCAAGATAACTACTGCACATCAAGGACCTTCTAACCCTAAGCCTTATCAAGGTAATAAGCGACCTTCTGGATCTTTTCCCCAAGCAACTGGAAAGAGGCCAATGATAACACCACAACGTCAGTAGCAGAACGCTCCACCGAAATAGCAAGCACAGAAGCAGAAAGCGCCACAGCAAAATCAGAGGGCGCCACAACAACAGAGAGCACCTCAGCCAGGTCCAGAGGAAATTGTTTGCCGATATTGTCGCCGAACGGGACACACTGAGGAGAACTGTCACAAGAAAGCTGGACAGTGTTTCACGTGTGGTTCCCCTGAGCACCAGATAGATAGTTGCCCACACAAGATCAGGAGATTTGGGGTCCAAGATAAAGCAAAAGGGGTGGTGGGTACGACGAACAAATCGGTGGTCAAAGGCAGAGCTTATGCTTTGGATGGTAAGGAGGAGGTTGATCCTTCATCTGTTGTGGAAGGTATTGTGCTCATTCTTAAAACGCCAGTTAAGGTCTTGTATGACCCTGGTGCTACGCATTCATTTGTTGCATCTAAATTATGTGCGCATTTACAGTTTCCACTTGAATACTTGCCATATAAATTTGAAGTGAGTTCTCCTTTGGGAACTTACCTTATTACGGATCAAGTATATAAGCACTGCCCTATATGTATTGGTACCCGTTGTTACCCAAGGGATCTGATTGAATTACCGATGACAAGAAACGACGTTATACTTGGTATGGATTGGTTGTCTAAGTACCGAGCTAAGTTGGATTGTTACAAGAAAGAGATCATCTTGGAAGAAGATGAAAGTGGGACATCAGAAGGGAAAGTTGAGAAGTTATCAGTGATTTCTTCGATGGAAGCTAAGAAGTTGATTCAGAAAGGAGCTAGCGGATTTGTTGTGTATCTTTTGAATAGACCGAAAGATCAACTTAAGATCGAAGAAATGGAAGTGGTGAACGAGTTCTTAGATGTGTTTCCTGAGCATTTGGATTCGTTACCTCCTGACCGAGAGTTGGAGTTTACGATCGAGACGATATTAGTAGCTGAGCCGTACTCAAAGGCACCTTATAGAATGGCACCAGCTGAATTGGAAGAACTAAGGAAGCAATTGGATGAACTGATTGAGTCTGGATATGTTCAACGGAGCACGTCGCCGTGGGGAGCGCCTGTGCTTTTCGTTAAGAAGAAGGATGGATCATTGCATTTATGCATTGACTATCGGGAGCTGAACAGGATGACAATCAAGAATAAGTATTCTCTCCCTCATATCGAAGATTTGTTCGATATACTTCAAGGATCGAAGGTCTACTCTAAGTTAGATCTAAGACAAGGATATTATCAATTGAAGATCAAGGAAGCAGATATTCCGAAGATTGCTTTCAACAACCGATACGGACATTATGAGTTTGTAGTAATGTCGTTTGGCTTGACGAACGCACCATCTGCATTCATGGATATGATGCACCGTATATTCAAGCCGTTTCTCGACAAGTTTGTAGTGATCTTCATCGATGATATTTTGGTATTTTCGAAGACACCGGAGGAACATGCTGAACATCTTCGAATCGTGCTACGCACTTTGCTGGATCACAAGCTATATGCAAAGTTCAGCAAATATGAGTTCTGGCTTGAGAGAGTTACATTTCTCGGACACATCATATCAGGATCTAGAATCGAAGTAGATCCCTCGAAGATCGAAACCATTATGGATTGGAAGTCACCGAAGAATCCTTCAGAAGTGAGAAGTTTTCTGGGATTAGCGGGCTACTACCGAAGGTTTGTCAAAGATTTCTCGAAGATAGCTACACCTCTCACTAAGTTGACAAAGAAAGAAGGGAAGTTTGAATGGACTGAGAAGTGTGAGCAAAGTTTTCAAAGATTGAAGCAGATGCTAACAACTGCACCCGTGTTAGCGTTACAAGAAGGAAAAGAAGGATACACTGTCTACACCGATGCTTCGAAAGAAGGACTAGGAGGAGTTTTGACGCAGAATGGAAAAGTGATTGCGTATGCATCAAGGAAACTCAAAACGCATGAAGTTAACTACCCGACACATGATTTGGAATTAGCAGCGATAATTTTTGCTCTTGGAAAGTGGAGACATTACCTGTATGGAGTTACGTTTGAGATCTTTACTGATCATAAGAGCCTGCGATATCTATTCACTCAGAAGGAGTTGAATATGCGACAGAGGAGATGGATGGAATTTCTGGAGGACTACGATTGCATTATTCAGTACCATCCCGGAAAGACGAATGTGGTAGCCGATGCCCTAAGCAGGAAAGTTCATTTGGCACAGATTTCTGCTAACCCCGAGGTTGATCAAAGAGAAAGAATGGAGGTGATAACTAAAGCTCGAGTCGCGAACGTTGTGATGATATCACCTTTCAAAGAGCAAGTGCTAGAAGCACAGAAGAACGACGAGTGGATCAAGAAATGTCTCGAATCTAAGGAGAGAGATGATGAGACTAAGTTCAAGGTTGATGAACATGGAATATTGAGGTACAAAGGTCGAGTATGCGTACCAACTGTTTTGAGGAAAGAGATTCTCGATGAAGCGCACAAGACTAAGTACACGATACATCCCTGAGGCACTAAGATGTATCAAGATGCTAAGACGCATTTCTGGTGGAACGGAATGAAGAGAGACATAGCCAACTATGTGAAGAAGTGCTTCACTTGTCAGAAAGTTAAAGCTAAGCACCAGAAGCCGAGTGGGAAGTTGCAATCATTACCGATTCCGACTTGGAAGTGGGAGCAAATCACGATGGATTTTGTCACTGGATTACCCAAAGTCAGAGGAGGACAAGATAGTATCTGGGTGATCATTGATCGATTGACAAAGTCAGCGTACTTTTTGCCAGTTAAGACGACGGATAAGGTCAGCACGTTGGCAAAGCTGTACCAACAAGAGATTGTCAGATTACATGGAGTCCCGAACAGTATAGTCTCAGATAGAGATCCGAAATTCACGTCGCACTTGTGGAAAGAAATTCAGACTTTGATGGGAACGAAGTTGAACTTCAGTACTGCAGCGCATCCTCAGACGGATGGACAATCAGAAAGGATGATTAAGTACTTGGAATATATTCTAAGAGCTTGCGCTTTGGACTTCCAGGAAAGTTGGAAAGAGTGTTTACCTCTTGTGGAGTTTGCATACAACAATAGTTACCAAGCTTCTATTAAAGCTGCTCCATATGAAACTCTGTATGGAAGGAAATGTAGATCCCCATTATACTGGGATTTGGATGAAGCGAGATGTACTGAGGAAGGACCAATCAGAGTGAATTCAGCTAAATGGATAAGAGAAGCGACGGAGAAGATTCAGAACATTCGCCAGAGAATGAAAGCTGCCCAGGACAGGCAGAAGAGTTATGCTGATCGACGAAGAAGGGATTTGGAATTCGCAGTGGGCGAAAAGGTATTTCTAAAGGCATCGCCAAGGAAAGGATTTTCCCGAATTAGGAAAGGTGGAAAGTTAAACCCGAGATATGTTGGACCGTATGAGATACTGGAGAGAGTCGGACCGACTGCTTATAGATTGGATTTGCCTGCAGGTTTAACAGGAATCCACAACGTATTTCATGTATCTCAGCTTCGTAACTGTTTCTCAGATGAGACAGAGGTTGTGCCGGTAGAGGAGATACCGTTAGAACAGGATCTGACTTATGTTTTGAAGCCCGCTAAGATTCTAGATAGGAAGTTTCAAGAGATGAGGAATAGGAAGATTCCTTTGGTTAAAGTCCTTTGGAAGGGACATGGGACAGAAGAGGCAACCTGGGAGACAGAAGAGAAAATGCAGAAGCATCACCCTGAGTTGTTTGCGGTTACAGCGGAAGAATCTGAGGACAGATTCTCTTTAAGGAGGGGTGATTGTAACAGCCCAAAACAGGGCCTGGATGAAAACAGTAAGTTAAAGGCATTGGTAAAGCATTTATAGACCGTTATCCAACTTTTTGAATCATCATGCATTGCATTCTTACATGAACTTTGTGCTCTTATATGATCTGACATGTTTTAAGGGGGAATTCTTGACCTTTGATACAGTTTACTATTCATAAACCGAGCCTACCTTGTTCATATTGCTACTCGAACCCTAGAGGTTCATCACACATGTTTCTCTATCGTTTGAACTTATTTCCCGAGCTCAGAGAGTCTTTCTTGAAGGATAAGGGTATTTTTGGAACTTACCGACCAAAGTTACTATTCATCCAAAAAAATGAGCTTTTGATTTTGATACCTTTCCTACCCAAGTTTAAAGTCGAATTGATCCTTGAGTCGAGACAAGTCTTTTGAAATCATTCTTGGCTTGGAAATCTATTCTGGAACTTTTTTTATTGAAAATGTTTTCGAAAACCCTAGTTCACTATTTCTTCTACGAACGGTTTTCATTCGGAAAATGTTTTCTCTTCGGATTTGCACTACTTGAGCTATTTCAAGATTTTTGAAATGTTTTACAACTCTTGATTCAAACCCTAGCTTGAAATTTTGAAGCGTACGTTAGTACGTAAGAATTCACTATTCACTCTACGTTTTCAACTTTTTAACGGTAAAACATTTTATATTCGATTTTGGACTCAAAATGCTTCTCGATTTATTTCTTGAATTTTGGGAACAACCGGACTTGAAAATCATTCTAGGAATTCGTTTTTCACTCTTGTTGAGTTTCGAGCTCAAAACTTTTATTCACTAAAACTAATGTATCTTTCAAACGGTAAATCCGATTTCGACGAATGAATATGCGTTTCGAAGCTAATTTTTGCCCGGACGGAATGGTTACACTTCCAGCCACTTATCCTTGAGTCTTGGCCATGAAATTACAGAAATACCCCCAGCAGTCCAATTTTTACCTTCATAATGCCTAAAGCTTCTAGAAGATGCAACTGGATGAACTCTTCTTTTGCTCTCCTACCCTTACGCCATCTTTCTTTGCAAGGTGAGGGGCTTCTTCACAACTATAAATACCCCTCTCATGCCATTAGAATCCTTGCTCAAAGTCTTGTGTTGACAAGCATTCCTCTCTCCCTCCTTTCCCCCTTGGCCGTCGGCCTCCCCTCCCCTTTGCTAGGTTAGTTGCTTTATTTTTATGTTATGTTTAGTTAGTTTATGTTTTTTGTTATGGTATATTTATATTAAGTTTAGGTTGGGTCTTAGGTTTTTCCCTAAGCCATATAGGATTTTATTTTATGCATTTATTATATAGTTTTCATGATATGTTTGAATAGTTGTTTATATGTTTTATTTGTTTAGTATATGCTTCAATATGTTATGAATTGCCCTAGTATATGCTATGATCATGTGATATGATTGCTATATTATGGGAATTGATGCATGATTATGGAATTTGAATTATGTTCATGCATGCTAGCTAATGGAATAGTGATTTACAATTTATTATGTCACAACTTGTTACATGTTGATATTGAATTAAATTGTTACATGTTACATGCCTAAAGGTATATGATATGATATGATATATGTTGTGACATGTTGTCACATTGTTATATGATTCTTGAATTATGAATTGAGCTTATGGTATGATATGGATTATTGGATTAGTGCCTTGATCATATGTTGTACACTTTAATAGTGTCACACGTTATAACCTAAGATAGAATAGTGTTTCATAACTTGATCTTATGCCTTAATTAGATCTCTTAACCATAGGTTATACCTTTAACCTAGATCACACTTGATTATATTAACATGAACTTGAAACTATAGGTTTTAATCAATATCATAATTTAATTAGGGTGTGTGTGTGTGTGTTCGTGCATGGTCTGTGTGTGGGGGTGTGTGTGTATAGTAAGGGTTTGACCCGAACCTTTGACCCGACATGTGAATAGTAACCTGTGAATAGTAATCATGAATAATAATCTGGAATAGTAATCTTGAATAGTACTTTTAAATAGTGCTTTTGAATAGTAAAAGTGATATAAAACTTGTGCTTTCTTAATAGACATTTGCACCTAGGGTTTCCATATCCAGGGTCTAAAATGTGTTTTCTTTCGTGGACTTGTTTCTTAACCTAAGGTTTGCGATAGGATTCATAATTTTACTAAAGCTTACTCAGATATAGTAAGATCATAGTCTCACGGTAAGAGTAACTCACTTTAACGTATTCCTTTGTGTGTTACCTTTCTTGAATACCTTAAATGGTATTACTCTCTTGTGTTACATGTTCTTTATATGTTCCTTGTTCATTGTTTCATGCATTTCATATGCATCTTGGTTAGTAGTGGGTCTTAGTTCTTAAGCTCACTCTAGTACACCACCTACAGGAGTTAAAGTTGAGCACTGGGATCCCCAAGGCACCGCATAAGCTGTCTACCTACCTTTTGTTACTATAGGTGAGGTGAAGTTATAAATGTTTTCCAACTGGAACCACGATTATACTATCGTATCATATGTTTTGAAATTCAAAGCTAAACCTCGTTTTGAACTATCCCTTTTATCGGGACATTCTTTTGAAAGGATCATTCATACTTTAATTGTATACCTTGATCTACATCACATGTTTTCCAAAGTTCTGCATTCTTGTTCAAAGACAGTTACATGATCTGCATATGTTTTCAAAGTACAGTTTCATATGTTTTACAGACAGCATCATATGTTACAGTTACAGTTTCACATGTTATAGTTAGCATACTGGAGTGGTACTCTGGTCACTGCTAATCTCAAATGCAAGCATACAGTTTACAGTTTGGGCCCGGCGGTTATGTGTGGAGGTGATGTTCGGGAGGTGTGCGCCAACGACATCACCAATACCGGCCGCCACACTTAGACAATTGACACCGACTTTTAACAGGAGGCTTGTTAAGTCAGGACAATCTGTCTAGGAATGGACAGCAAATCTGTTCCCATTACTTGTTTACAGGTCGCCTAGGGCTAGCTACCCGAAGTGACAACCGGTGGAGGATGGTGCATGTTTGTATGCGTTGGTAAGAGTTGTTGTTGACCTTGGTCCAATAGTCTACTGTGTGCGGAGTTATTGTTGACCTTGGTCCGATGCTCTACTATATGTGGGGTTATTGTTGATCTTGGTCCGATACTCTACTATACGTGGAATTATTGTTGATCCTGGTCCGATGCTCTACCAAATCATGTTTTTCTGGAGTAAGGATGGAGGAGCCTAGCTTGCGGGCAAAATTCTGTTTCATAAAGGATGGTTCATATCTGCAAAAGTTCACTTTACCCTTATCCCGTTTTATTAAAGAACTATGAACCATCAACAGCATATGTGTGCGCGTGTGATAGCATTCATGAAAATGTTTTAAAACGTGCATTCTTTTACAGCTTCACATTCAAAGAGTTTTACCAACCGAACTTGTTTAAAGTTCTTCTTTAAAGCTTTGCATTTAACAGTTCTGAACTTTACTTCAAATTCTTTATCACTCAGTACTTTCTTTTAAGTATTCCCCCACTTAGTCCTTTTGACTAATACCTCTCCCGTTTTCTTACCTCGTGGTTTCAGGTCTTGCAGCCGCTGTCTAGAGGTATCTTGAAGCTCTAGATTGTCATTTTGTTTCAGTCAGGACTTAGTATTACTTTCTTTTGTGTCCTGCATATGTTTTATCGCTGCATTACTTTATGTTTCTGAATACTTGAGTATCTTTGTTATACTCTTGCTGCTACTCTGCTACCGATATTTTGAACTCTGTTGTATCGGTATTTATATGTGAATATGTTACATGTTCTGATATGCCGAGTCTCTCTTACACGATCAATATGTTCTTACTTGTTACATGCGATCACACACATGTTTTGAAAAGTTTTAAAATACTCTGATTTTCCGCTGCATAGCCACATCATTATACATATATAGTTCTGAGATAGACAACCGTTCGCTGGAGTATTTCTTGAGTGATGGCTCACACCATTACTTGAGAGGTGCTTCAGTGCGGGGGTTGAGACGCCGCTCTCCTCTTGTTCCAGTACGGGTGGGGGCGTTACATAACTAGAACGAAAACACCCTCACCTAGTACCAGACCAAGCCAAACCCAAAGCAAATGGTCCACCCCGGAACCTGCACGACCACAATTCACCACTCCGTGTGCATCTGTACCAACTGAACACACAAAACAAAGTACAGAACTCAGACTCAGACTCAGACAACCATATAAAGACGCACAGCACATGCTCAAGTACTTAAGAAATGCAATCACATAAGCAAAGTTCATAATCATACTGATTACTTGTAAAATAAAATATCACATAGCTCAACATATTCATAAAACACATCAAGAGATGTTCTTATGCATAATTAATTCAATCAAACAAAATGGAAAGGCAATGCATGCCACATTATTTCATATAAATTCATATATCAAATAACCAATTCATATTTGTACGAATAATTTATTTCTTTCGTGTAAAAGTTTCTAATTTAACCATATAAGTTGCATACAATTCATATATCGCATAGTAGGTTTATTTTAAATTAAGTAATTAAACCTAAATTACAAAGTTTCAAATTAAATCATCCAAGACATAATAAGTCAATTCTTGCTAAATCCTAAATTGCATAACAAATTCTTATATCATATAATAATTTCCAATTCAAGTCATATTTCACATTTCATACAAAATCCACATATTACAAGGCCCATTGAATCATATAATAGCATGTGACGATTCATTTAGACCCACGAGGTTACATATCAAATTTCGACTAAGCCATTTAATCATTCAAAGTTCATACAATTCATACATTGGATCATAGATTCAAATTCAATTTAGATAATTAAACGTTAAATGCAAAAATCTCAAATTTAATTATCCAAGGCATAATAAAGCAACTTTTACTTCATCAAAATTAGCATAATCGTTTTCAAATGATAATGTTCAATTAATTCAAGTTATACAAATTTACATTTTCTAAAATTACCCAAACACCCCCTTCTACAGGGGCTAAATTAAATCTAATGGCATGAAACGAAACTATTATAAACAACAATCATGAAATCATACATTCATCATTCATTATATATTTTCAAATACCATACAATGCATATTCATTAATTTCTCGAGCATACAAGAGCGAATTACATTTTAAAACAAATAACAACTAATACAATTTCGACATAACGGGGTTCAATTTACAATTCAAAGCATCAATACATATCATATTTCATTTAATACATGATTTCGTACACATTGGAATACAATTCGATCGACAAATCAAGTAATTAGCAATAAAAACAATTAATTTCAAATATTCAAATTATACAAAATAAATCACAACAAATCAACCGGGCATCCGATTGACGAACGGAAAGTGGCGTTGGACTAACCACAACGAGGCGGACAAACTGTCCAAAGACCGCCGGAACGCCGTCACCGGAGCCACCGGAACAGTGGCGGGCCGCCGCTCGGCCGCCGCCGGAGCATGCCGGAAAAATCCCCAAAATTCACCCGGCAAGGATTCCTCGATCAATTTTTGGAAATTCCAAGCCAAACTCCTCCAATTTCAAATCTAACAACACGAAACACTAAAATCTGTTCTTCTTGTTGTTTATTCTTTGATGTAATTTCTGCTTTTGAGAGATGGGGTTCTCTCATTGTTGTTCGAGAGACGGGGTTCTCTCTTTGTTGCTTTTGAGATATGGGGTTCTCTCATTGTTGTTCGAGAGACGGGGTTTTCTCTTTGTTGTTTTTGAGAGACGGGGTTCTCTCATTGTTGTTCGAGAGACGGGTTCTCTCCTTGTCGCTTGCGAGGGACGGGGTTCCCTCATTAATTGTTTTTAAGCGTGCAGTGAATCCGAGGACGGATTCTTTTAAGGGGAAGATATTGTAACGTCTCGGTTTTTCATTTGTACAAATATGTCGTATGTGTTTAAAAATTGCGCAATTAAATTATTTAATTATGTGATTAATTGTTTATAAGCGTTTTAAATATTTAATTTTAATATAAATTGTTATTAGTTTATTTTATTTTATTTTATTACGTTAATTAACATATTTAATTTGATAATTAGTGTTAATGATATTTAATTATACCTTTAATTATGCTAATTAATTAATTTTTTTTAATTTTGTTGACTTGTTTATTTAATTATACCTTGAAATGTTATGAATTTTAAATGTCTTGCGCATGAGTGTTTTAGTTGCGCGTCGTTCTTATATGATCTGATATCGAAAATTCATGAAAATTTAGTATGTCGTAGATTTTTGTGTTATGAACATGTTTATATGCTCGTTTTATGTTTTCGATTTCGTTTGACGTGGTAACAAATTTATTTTGAATTGTGGAACCAAGACGGGGGCTAACGAGCAATTAGCGCACCCTTGGTTCCGTATGTGATATCTTGAGCTCGGGAACTCGGATTCGAGTTTCGTCAACTTCGTTGAACTCGTATCGAAGATTCGGGTTTAATGAATTTAACCTTATATTTTTCCAAAGTCATTTGAACCTCTGAAATCCAGCCGAAAAACGAAACGGCGCCAAAACTGCCACACCTAGCAATTTTAACCATATCTCCCTCAATACTTAACCAAATTAACCATGGTTGGACTTTTTGGAAACCTAACTTAACCCTCTATCATCTTTTAACCACCATAGACCGAACCAACCCTCACACAAAGGAGAAAACTCAGCCAAAGTTCCTGACTTCCAGCTTCCTCTCGCCACTTTGCCATATTTAGAGATTTTGAGTTCAAATCTCATCCAACCTTCAACCAATTCAAGAGGTGAGTTTAGGGTTATGTTATACATTCATTTGTGATCATTTTGAACCATGCATCCCTAATTTTAAACTTGTATTGATGGAGTTTGATGGATATAAGTGAGTAGTTAGGTTTTCTCTTCTAATTTGAATCCATGACTCTGAGTGCGTTTTTAAGTGAATCCAGGCCTGATACTTGATCCATATTGCTGCTTTTGTTTGAATTTATGCTTGAATTCAATTTTCATGAAGTGTATGAGGCTCCACCATTTTTGTATGAACTTATAGCTTGAAGATTTCATGGGGTTTGTTGTTTTTTGTTGCCGCTGATGTGTGTGATCTTAAGAGCCGTTGTTGCTGTCAATTTTCTTCCTTTCGTTGCTACTGTTGCTTGCTAAGCTCTGCTACTCGTAATGCCCTGCTTTCCCCCTGTTCATTTTGCTACTGCTGCTGATTCTTTTCTTGCTGCAACCATCTCCCCGGGTGGGGAGATTATGTGAAGGCAATTGTCCCCGGGCAGGTTCTCTTGTGCAGAAGCCTTCTGTGTAACATCCTGCTCGTCCTATAAATAAGGTACGCCATGTTTCAACCTTTTATGTGTGTAATTATATGATTTTGTGCTTTGCACGGCCCTATTTTGAACTCTTTAAGAGTTTAGAGGCTTCTTTGCAATTTTCCCTTTTTAGGGGTTTTTTGGTCATTCCTTGTTCGATCGAGATTTCGACCTCTTTGACCCCTTTATCACATTCAGGGCAGCGAAACGAGTCCGTAGACTCTAAGTTTGCCCAATTCTGACGTCGTTAGCCCTTTCTACCGATCGTTTCTTCGCGCGAGGACTGGGATAAATATCTTCTTCATCGTTATTCGTGCCATAACCTCAGCTTCAGCTCTCTCTCCCCCCTCCAGCGATTCAAACACTGTACACACACACTCAAAGGTGTAATTTCACACACAATCCAAACTTGCTCGTTTCTCGACGGATTTCGACGAACCAATAGTTCTTTTCGACAAGCTCGACGACACGGTCTCAACCGTACGAAGATCATGGCCTGAAGATAACCGGACGTGGCCCTTTTCATCGATTTTCAGACGCACAGGCGGGGGGTGATGGAGCCGCGGCTTCGCCGCCCATTCGCGGCGGTTTCCGGGCCGTGACAGCGCGCCACCGACCCAGTAAGAAGACTCCCCGATGCAGTGTATGGCATTGGCGGCGTGGCCATCCGGGCCGTGACGGCGCCGCACGAAGATCGCGACAAGCGGCGGCGCTACTGTAGTGGCGTGTTTCGCCGTCGGTTTTTTGACAGGGCTTGATGGTTTCCGATCATTTTCGACCTCCTTAGTTCATTTCCGGCAGTGGTTTGGCGAGAAAGTGACCGGAAATGGCGTTTTCCGGCGAGAAGCAGCGGCGGAACTTTGAGGCGGCGGTTCGGCCTTTTTTCCGGCCGGTTTTGGTGGTGATCCCTTTTCAAAGGTTGTTCCTGACAATGAGTTCGAGTTATTCGTGGTGGTGGTGGCTCAAGAACCGGCCGGCCGCGGCTGACGGTGGCGGACCGGTCTGGACCGACGGTCCGATTTTTTCGGTGACTTTTTCCAGGTTTTGGCTACGAAGGGCTCGTTACAGGCTTTCCAACGGTATGTTCGGATTTCGTTTTCGTTTTACGGTTTGCGTTTAATTTCAGTTTTTCGTCAACGAAGTCCGGCGTGTTTGGTATTTTCTGAAATTGATTGAGGGCTTTTGTTGAGTAGGCCGAGACGCACTTTTCTGTCCTTCCGGGGAATTTTCCGACCACCGGAGGTGGTGGTCCGGCGGCTGTACGTGGCGGTTCGGACGGCTACGGCGGCGGCATTCCGTTGACTTTCGGTCAGCGGGTTCCTTTCGTCGTGGTGAGTCCAACGCCACTTTCCGTTCGTCAATTGGATGTCCGGTTGATTTTATGTGAATTTTTGAAGTTGTTGTATTTATCTTCGTTAATTGTTTTAATTGTAATTTCGGCCTTGTATGAACTATGAAATGGAAATTGTGAATTGTATGATATATGAAAATATATTATGTTGTATGAAAGCTTATTTCGTGATTTAGTGAATTTAATTGCCTCGTTATTTGCCTACTTATTTGAGAATAATTCTTGTTTAAGGGGTGTTAGTGTAATTTTAGGAAACTAATTGATTATGAAATGTTATGAAATATAAGAAATGAATTATGATAGGCTATGTTATATTTAATTTGAATGAATTGCTTGAGTATGCTAATTGTTAGAATATCGTGAAAATTGTCAATGTATAATTTGTATATAAATTGTTATGTAAATTGCGTTTATTCATTCGAGAATTGGTACTTGATATGAATGGAATTCTTAATGTCCTAATTTATTTTATGTAATTAACTTTAGGAATTTTATAAGCTATGCATCTTTTGATAGGTATTATGGATTGTAATATGCTCTGAATGTCTTGATTGAATCAATATGGGTCATATGTTGCATCATTTGTATCCGTGAGCATGGCCGTGCGTCTTTTTGGTTGGTTTTGGAGTCTGAGTTTGTGTTTGTGTGTTCAGTTGTTCAGGGGTTGTCCAGGGAGTGTCTGTCAGCTGTCGGGGTTTCAGTGGGACTTCTTGGCCAGTGTTTTCCGTGTTCGTAAGTGTACGATTAGGTTTTTTTTCTTTTAGTTAAAGCGACCTAAAACCCTACGTGTATTTTGAAGCCTGCATGTGAACTATATATATATGTGTGTTCGGATATGTATTTTGTGGGAATTGGCCCTTTGTTATGAAATCATTTGAAAAATGTTTTGGTATACGTATATGTAAGCTATATTTTATGTTTGTTTGTGTTGAAAAGGGTTGGCGTGTGTGAATGTTTTGAAAATAGCGAGATTACGACTCTGGAGATATGTCGGAAAATTATGAAATTTCGAAATTAACTAAAATTATGAATTATGAATTATGAACTTTGAAATGGGCCCCGGGGAAGTGGTATGTGATTCTCGGGTCGACCATGGGGTCATCGGGCTCTCACATCAACACAACTCCACCAACGGGAGACTTAGATCTCCTATGCCGACGGAGCGCTTCGGGCTGGCCGTCGAAGGAGTGGGAGGGATCCCCCGACTCAAAACTTATGACGAGAGAACGGGGTTGAGGATGGCCATCCTCATCCCCAACCGGAGATGGAGGATTGTTTATGAATTTTATAAGTTTTGTTCACTTTGATTATGATTATGAAAGGAGTAAGTTGGTTCGAAACTCGTTCTCGCCGAGTTAGTTTGATTTCGATTATGAAAATGGTTCGTGAAACGGGAATGGATTAATAATTAATAAAATTGGTTGATTTTGGCCTCTGTGCCTTAAACTCTTTTATATATTTACTATCACAGGAAAATGTTTTAAATTGCAAAAACCATACCCCGGTTCATGAACTTTTAAATTTGATATATGCTCTGCTCGTATGTATATGTATGGGTGCGTGTGTTAGCCCCCTCACCAGTCATTAGGACTGACCCCTCCTCGTTGTTTCTTTTTCCCCCTTCTTTTGTTTGAGTTGCAGGTTTGCTTTGGAGCTCGTTGGAGCTAGGCGGTTGAGTCGAGTCTTTCGCTTTGTTCGGGTTGAGTCGGTCTTTGTATTTGTATAGGTTTTGCATTCGTTTGAATTTGATTTAATTTGTTTAATGTATAAGTTTAATTTATTCGCTTTGTTATGCCACTATGAACAGATTTATGTTTAAGTTTTGAATATATGAATTTTCGGGACAGGTTAGGACAGGGCTTGGATTAGTTGAACCCGTTTTGATTGTATGCATTCGCGACAGGTTAGGACAGGTGAGTGGAACTAGTTGAACCAGTTTAGTTGATGTTTATTTATTTTTTGGATTGTATGAATTCGGTTCGTTGCATGAAGTTTTTGAAAGTTTATATTTAGAAATGCTTCCGCATTCTGCTTTTGCTTTCTCTTGCGTACTCTGTACAGGGTCTAGACCGCCTCGCCTTAGGTTGGATTTTTGTTTGTCACCCGTTCGCTGTGACTTGGTGCGTGTGCGGACTTCCCATTTCGTACACGTGTCGGGTCATAGTGCGGGGGTGTGGTGCCCCACCTCTCGGGGTGCTACATTCTGCACCCCTTTCCCCGGCCGGGGACTGTTTGTTTAGGAATGTTCCCCGGGTGGGGAACTTCATGCAGTTGGTGTTATTTGCTTTGACCCTTGTATTTTAATGCATGTATTTGTGGGTTACATGAATGTATACCTTGTGTGTGTTTGGATATACTTTTATCTTAACTAGTATATATACATGTTGTAAGTGTATTATATATGTGAGATGTATATATATATATACATATATTGAATGCGTGTGTGTGCATGTGGTTTATGACTTGTGCATGTGGGTGTTACATTTTGTGTGCGTGAGTTTTATATATGTATATATATATTGTGCATAGTGTGTATATATATATATATATATATATATATATATATGTGTATGTGTGTGTGTGTGTGTGTGTGTGTATTTATGTATATTAAATATTTGATGTATTATTTAATTTATTTAAATTATAGAATTTAATTGTTATCTATTTTACGTTATTTAATTACAGATCATGATTTGAACGTTTTATTTACCTAATTTCTAATTGTAAACGTGAAATAGTATGTGTTATGATCTTTGTATGAATATGATTATGAATTTGAAACGAATTTATGTGTGACCTTTAATTGATGGAATGACTTGATACGCTTGATATCAACTATAAAAAGAATGAATAATATGGAATGAACGAGTGATAATGAAAGATATGAAATGTGGGGCTTCAAACCATTATGCTATGGATGTATTTGAATGAATTACTTGAATTATGTGACTTCATGACATCATCTTACTTCTTTGACATCTCATACCATGTGCATTACGTTGTCGTGCGTCGTGTATGGTTCATATGGAGTCTTGAGTCTCACGTATACACTATGTTGTTCTTTGTACAGTTTATCTCCAGGCGGAGAAAGCTTGATCAACTAGGCACTCTATATCTCGTATCCTTGTATCGCCATGTTCCAGGTGAGGGTGTCCTCGTTCTAGTTACATATTAAACCCTACGACCTTATGTGACGATTTTTGCCAAAAGCCTAATATATTTATATACATGGTTTTCAAATGAAATTTATCGAGTAAATTATGATCGAGTAAACCCCTTTTCTAGTGAATTGTGGATTATGTTATGTTTCTTATGAATTGAAATGTTTTGGCAAGATATTGCCTGTATATTATGTTTACGGGCCCAGGAATTTAGTAAATGTGGCTATCCGGGGAGGCAAGGGCCGACGGTGATCCCATGTGCTGATTTCATTTATGTTTAACGGCGAAACGGACCTCGTCAAGGAGTTTTTGACGAGGAAATGCTACCCGGGCATTGAGGACTCATGAACCTCATAGCCACATTGATATGATTAGGTGGTCGGGCCTTGCAATCCCGTCCACCACCCGGAGGAAGAAGGTTGGAACCTATTTTACGATTATAATTATGTTATGATTGATATGCACCGTGCGGGAAGGCCGAGACACGGATTGCCCAAACGAATATGTCTTATGATATGATATATGATCTGAGTGTATTATGATATATTGCATGTTCACCTATTTAATGTATTAATGATATTTGTCGTACACGGTCGGAGTTTGGTTGGAGAGAATGCACGCTCACTCGCCGAGCCTTTATGCTATGTATGAATTATAAACTTAATGAATTTAATATGATTAGTCATAAGGTCCGAGCATTGCTTAATTATTCTCTTGCCCTTTTTGGGAACTAATTGTAAATAAAACCTTGCTCGGGATTTATGACTTGCATGTGCATGTTTTATATAGACGTATTTCGCTCCTGCTCACTCAGTCTTCTAGAGACTGATCCTCTCCCTCCCCAACATTCCAGTGCGCTGGTTTGGCTTTGGAGTTTCGAGCTAGGCGGAGTTGTGTGGAGTCTTTGAATTGGTCAAGTTAATTTAGGAGAGTCTCTGCACTCGCACATGTATTTAAATTATGCATGATTCGATTCTGTAATATTATGAACTTGAATCTTTATGTAATTGTTATTGAATTGCCTTGTCGGGCTTTGTTATGGATTAAAAGAGGCCTGAGGATCCCAAGTCTGCCTGTGGTTCGAGTGTTTAATTTCTGCAGGCCCGTGGCCAATGCATGTGTTTGGATTTAGTTCTCCGTTGCATTATGTCTTATTGCTTAGTTATATTTGCAGGGTCTAAGTTCCGCCTAGCTTAGGAGGGTTTTTCTGTTATCTCCCGTTCGCTATGGTTTGATACGGGGGTAGATTCACCATTTCGTTACTCGTGTTGAGCCATAGTGTGGGGGATGTGGTGCCTCCCGTGCGGGGTGCTACAGAGGGGAAGCAAACTCCTCCAACTACTAAGAAGAAGGAGCCATGTACACATTGTGGGGGTACTTCACACTCCGGGGATAATTGTTGGTGGAAACAAGGTAAATGCTTCAATTGTGGTAGCACCGAGCACTTGGCGAAGAATTGTGATAAACCGAAGAGTAAAGGACCGGGTGATGGAACAAGGCCCGTGGCTCATGCTCGTGGTTATACTTTGGATCGGGAGCAAGAGAATGCCGAGATCGACCCTACTGCCGTGGTCGAAGGTACACTCCACATATATGACATTCCCATACATGCATTATATGATCCGGGTGCATCCCATTCGTTTATTACACCTTCTATGGCTACTATGTTAAATTTGCCTCTTGCGAGTGACTCTATGCTTTATATTGTGCATTCTCCTTTGGGTGGTATGATTAGAACTGATTGCTTGTACCGTAATTGTCCAGTGAGTATTGAGGGGCGCGTTTACCCGGCAAACTTGATTGCTATTCCGATGAAGAAGTATGATGTGATACGCGGTATGTATTGCTTGTTTGCGCATCGGGCGAAGATGGACTGTTTTGGAAAAAAGGTTGAATTGGGTACTGGTGTGATTACGGGTTCGAGTGTTCGTGGGAGTCCGTTTATTTGTTTGATGGAAGCTAAGAAGCTTATTCAAGATGGAGCTATCGGGTATGTGGCGTATATGTTGAACCGGCCTAAAGATCAAATTAAGTTCGAAGAGACGAAAGTGGCAAATGAGTTCCCCGATGTCTTTCCGGAAAGTTTGGGGACTTTGCCACCGGAAAGGGAGATCGAATTTGTTATTGATCTATTCCAAGAGGCCGAGCCGTTTTTGAAGACACCATATAGAATGGCTCCCGCCGAACTCAAAGAACTTAAAACTCAACTAGACGAGTTATTGGCGTGTGGGTTTGTACGGCCGAGTACTTCACCTTGGGGTGCTCAGTTCATAATTCATGAATCATAAAACCATATAAGAACATGTCTCAACATATATCATATCATATCATGAACCTTGGGCATGTAAGATGTAACAAATTAAATTCAATACCAACATGTAACAAGTTGTGACATAATTAATTATAAATCACTATTCCATTAGCTAACATGCAAGAATATAATTCAAATTCCATAGTCATGCATCAATTCTCATAATATAACAATTATATCACATGATCATAGCATATACTAGAGCATTTCATAACATATTCAAGCATATACTAAACAATTAAAACATATAAACAACTATCGAAACATATCATGAAAACTATATAATAAATGCATAAAATAAAATCCTATATGGCTTAGGGAAGAGCCTAAGACCCAACCTAAACATAATATAAACATACCATAACCTAAAAACATAAATTAAACTAAACTATAACATAAAAACATAACATAAAATAAAAACAAACCTAACTTCTAAAGGGGGGAGGGCCGCCGGCCAAAAGGGGGAGGAGAGGGAGAGAAAGGGTGTTGTTAACACAACTTTGAGCAAGGATTCTAATGCCTCTTTCCCTCTATTTATAGTTGGATAGAAGCCCCTCACATTGGAAATAAACTTGAGGTAAGGGTATGAGAGCAAAAGTGGAGTAGCTTCTCTTGGAAGCTTTAGGAATCTTGAAGCTAAAATGGGACTGCTGGGGGGTATTTCGGTCATTGCACTTCCAAAACGTGAAGGTAAGTGGCTGGAAGTATAACCATTCCGTCGGCACAAAAATTATCTTCGAAACACATCTTTATACGTCGAAATCAGATTTTCCGTTTAAAAGATATATTCATTTTAGTGAATAAAAGTTTTTGAGCTCGAAACTCAACACGAGTGAAAAACGACTTTCGGGAATGATTTTCAAGCCCGGATTGTTTCCAAAATTCAAGAAATAAATCGAGAAGCGTTTTCAGTCCAATATCGACTATAAAACATTTTACGATAAAAGGTTGAAAACGTAGAATGAATAGTGAATTCTCACGTACGAACGTACGCTTCAAAATTTCAAGCTAGGGTTTGAATCAAGAATTGTAAAACATCTCAAAAATCTTGAAATAGCTAAACTAGTGCAAATCCAGAGAGAAAACATTTTCCGAATGAAAACCGTTCACAGAAGGAATAGTGAACTAGGGTTTTCGTAAACATTTTCAATAAAACAAAGTTCAGAATAGATTTCCAAGTCAAGAATGATTTCAAAAGACTCGTCTCGACTCAAGGGTCGATTTCACTATAAACTTAGGTAAGAAAAGATATCAGAATCAAAAGCTTTTTTTCAGATGAATAGTAACTTTGGTCGGTAAGTTCCAAATATACCTTTATGGTTCAAGAAAGACTCTCTGAACATGGGAAACAAGTTCAAATTATTGGGAAACATGTGTGGTTAACCTCTATGGCTACTTGAACAAGGTAGACACGGGTTATGAATAGTAAACTGTATCAAAGGTCAAGAATTCCCCCTTAAAACATGTCAGATCATATACGAGCACAAAGTTCATGTAAGAATGCAGTGCATGAAGGTTTAAAAAGTTGGATCACGGTCTATAAATGCTTTACCAATGCCTTTAGCTTACCACTTTCATCCAGGCCCTGTTTTGGGCTGTTATATATGTGAAGTTTGCAAGATTCTAAACATAGCAATTACAAGTTATATTTTAACAATTAATTTATGTATTATACATAAGAGATCATAATCTCAGTCATAGATAAGTTTATGCAATGTTCTTACATACATTTGTCATGCTCAATACGAATAAGGCAAACATTTAATCACATAAAGTCATACTTCCAAGGTAGTTGACATATTCTTAATTCATTTGTATCATACTTTACGAATTCATAACATGCTTTAGCATACAAGCTCAAATATAGTATGCATTCATAGTTTCATGGAAATTACACAAACATCCCCTAAGCAATTCATAAAGGTTTAGGAAAATTACACAAACATCCCCTAAGCAATTCATAAAGGTTTAGGAAATTTACACAAACATCCACTATGTTATTCTTTTAATTTCTAATTATAACATGAATACCCCTTATGGTTTCTAGCAACATTACAGAAACACCCCCTTAACAATTAAGCAAGCATGAATTCAAGACTTGTACATATCATTCAAATAAACAATTCGACATGGTTTCGTCTATTAAAGCGTGAATTCTAATATCAACATTCCACCAAGATTCATATATTAAACATATATCTCCCAACAAGCAATTTAACACAACCCCACATATCAATTAGATATCAATTCCAAGAATCGACTTAGTTTCATTTAGGCATACAAGCATGCTTCCAATAATTCAAAGAATATGAAAAACTATCATTTTATAGCATAAATAGTCCGTTGAGGATTTACAAAATTTGTACAAGTAAGAAATAATTATTGACAAGTATAATAATCATCATTGAGCATCTACCAACATGAAAATAGAGGCTACTCACAAACAAACCAAGTTTAGGAAGAATTCGAATATCAAAGTTACCAATTTGTATACATTCGGCACAAAACGAGCATAACAACCTATCAAAAGGGGCAACCGGATTCATATCGAATATCAAATATATCCATCAACCTGTATACATTCATATTCTAGCTCAACGAAGTCATATTAGCACGAAAAGCAATTAAATGATAAATTCCAATAATTCAAGAAACACGAAATAATTCATAATAAATTAACCGAGTGTCCAAATGACGAACGGGATACGGCATTGAACTTAGCGTAATGAGATAAACATTCTGTCCGGAAGTCACCGGAGCGCCGCCATTGTAGCTGCCGAAAAAGCCGCCGGCAGCCGTCAAAGGTCGTCGGAAAAATCCCAAAAAATCAGTCCCGAATGTATTCCTCATGCTTGTTCCGAATCTCCAATCAATTTCTGAAAATTCCAAGCCGTTTGTCTCCAATTTCAGATCTAAGAATACGAAACCCAGAAAACATTCAAATTGCTATTTCTCCCATACCGCTAAACGAAATTTGAAACCGTAAAAAGTAATGGCTTACCCATGTCGAGCTCTTCGAAATGCAAAAAATGGTTTCCAGAAAATATCACCGGAGACGGCCGCCACCGTGAACCGTCACTGCGCCAACTAGTCCACCGCTGCTGCTGCGATTCCGGATGTTTCAGAGGTCGGGGTTGATACCTTTCAACTCGGTTTGTGGTCCTGGACATTTCCCCCAATGTTCTACCGCCGGAGGATGGTCGGAGTGGCCATCCCACCACCCGCGCAGGTCGCGCCACCACGCGCTTCTGCGTCCTTCACCGTAGCTCCGGCTACGGCAGTTCTTACCATGAACCACCACGATGGTTAGGTAGGTCTCGTCGAGGTGCTGAAGATACACAAAAAGTTCGTCGGATTCCGTCGCCGGAGGTCACCGGAAAGCTGCTGTGAAAAGTGATGAAAATCAGCAACTTTCGGAGCTCTGTTCTCTCTCTTTTCTTGTCAGATTTCAATTCCGAGCATACGGTTGTTTTCTTTCTTCGAGTACTTTGATTTCAACTATTTGTATGTTTGATTTGGTGAAAAAGTTGGAATTTAGAGAAATTGGAGCTTTCTTCGTGTTTCTACCGAGAGAGAGAGGAGATGGGGGGCAGAGAGAGAGAGTGTGGGAGAAATATATCTTGGACACATGCTATACACAATTGGGTAGTCTTATCGCGTAAAGAAATAAAACATCATGTTCAATTAATCGTAAAATAAATTCGATAAAGTCTCAATTAATCATACAAATCCTAAATAAATTTTACAATTTAAATTGGAAATAATTTTACCAATTAGAGCTTAATTCAATTTAATTTTGGAAAATCTTTCGTACAAATTAACGACACCCATGAGCATTTTATTGACAATTAAATCATAAAGAATTCGAATAAATTCAAATTAAACAAGTTAAACAATATAATAGATTTTAAACTCAAGTTTAGCAATTATTTCTTGAAAATAATTTCGAATAAAATTGAATTAAACGATTCAAGGCACGTACACACGTAATAAATTAAATTAGCAATTAGTCATAGAATTAATCGAATAATCACATATCAACTGAAATTCAAATTAAATCATATAAGACACAAAATTCTAAAATTAACATACAAGTACGAAGACTTACTTCAAAACATCATCGGGTTGCGCTTCGGAGACGCGGGGCATCACAGAAGCGATGAAAAAGGTGGTTCAAAGTGAGATGGAGAAGCAACGAATGAAGTCCCATGCCCTTCGAGAGGAACAAGCAACCGATTCAAGTTCGAATTTGGGTAAGAGACCCATGCCACGAGAGAAACCTCCAGACTCTGAAGGTGTTAACCCATCCAAGAAGAAGAAGAAGAAGCTCTGACTATCGAAACCGATTCCGAAGCCCGCTCTAATGGCTCCAATCAGTTGCGCTTATTGTGAAGGTCCGAATCACACGTAGGAGAAATGTCGAAAGAAGTTAGGTGCTTGTTATATGTGTGGTGAGATTGGGCATATAATGAATGGTTTCCTTTACAAATCAATTCCAAAGCTTATGAAGAACCGTGACTCCGAGATCTCGACTCTAGCCTAAGTGCATATCGAGTTTGACCATACCGCTTCGGTGAAAGGTACATGAAGCATCCATAGCATCTCATCTCATGTATATATTATTTTCGTGGAAATATGTGTGTTTGTTGCTTTATTCTTTGTTCTTTGGTGCTTCTTGGTTTCACTTGTTGTGTGTTTTTTTTCCTTCTTAGCTCTTGCTCATTGTGTGCTTTCTTTTCCTTTTGTGTTAACTCTTTTTTGGAGAGAGTTTGGTGATGCGGAGTGTTCGTGAGTGTAGGTTGAGTTGTGAGGGTCGAGCTGCTTTTGGTGTTGTGCTCTCGTTGAGGTTAGTTGTTGCTTCCAGGAGGTCCGTTTGGGGCTCAATGTGTGATTAGGTACTAGATTGAAGGCTAGCCCGTTGATATTCCTCGTAGAAGAACCCAGGATTACCTCAGAGTAAGTGGTATGGTTTTGAGTGAGAAGAGGCGGTTGAAGTGAGTTACCCACGGTATCGGCTTTTACCTAACTAGAGGTACAAAAGGCTACTTTGTTTCCAATCGAGGCACAGAGGAAGGCCTTTGTTGTGCGTTGCTTGCACAAGGTCACTAGTTTATCCCACTCATAGTTTGAAGTTGTTGGAAGTTTTGGAAGACCGGTTATAGAGGCATAAGAAAGATGTTATGGACTTCGTGTAATAATATCTATATGCCAACGGTTGAGGATTCTCCAACTACTCCCGAATCTTTATTTGGGAAGTGGGGGCAAACGACTAAGACTTTGTGTCCGGTTCAGGTCCTTTTGAAGGAGGGGAGTTTGTAAAATCTCGCTTGCCCGGCCATACAGGTACACTGTAACGAGAGTGTTAATTGCACTTTTAAATTATTTAATTATGCAAATATGTGTTATTTTATTGAATATATGATTATTTGAAATTTATTGTAATTATTTGTTTAACTTAAAACTTTTATGACTACGTGCCTTGAAAATTGCCATCCACGTGTCCCGATTTAAGTCCGATTTTTGTAAAATCTTGGTATACGTGAAATATGTGAATTATGAGCGTGTTTACATGATCGTTACGTGTTTTAGAGTTCATTTATTTTGGTTCTTAGCTCGTTTTGTGAAACGGGATTTGTGAGGGACTCGAGGGCCTAACTAGTTTTAGCGCACCTTGGGTTCCAGGCGGCATACCTTGAGCTCGGGAATTCGGATTCAAATTTCGGAAGAAGCGTCAGACTAATAACAAAGAAAGGAAACCAAGGAATCCAATTTGTAATTTTCTAAGCCCGTTATCTCTAAAATCTTACCGAACCGAGCCTCGCGTGCAACTTGGATCCCTTTGTATTCTTTTAGCTAGAACTTGAGCATTTCTTGACGAAATTGAGTGATTCTTGGGCCCACATATCCTTGAATTAACCCCCTATCTCTCTATCAGCCATTAACTTTGTTCCAAACATCACAAGAGAAGGAAAAAGGGCTCCGTTCAACTGCAACCCGAAATCCCAAGAGAAGAGAAGAGAATACTATTTATTTTCCAAGTTTTGAGCTCGATACTCATCCGTTTTGACTCAAATTTGAAAGATAAGTCCATGAATTTTTTCTAAAATCCAGGGAGAAATAAGTGAGATATGGAATATTTGGTGAATAGTGAGGCTTTTGACCTTCTTGATGAATTTGTATGATTCCTTTCATTTCCTTTGGATGTAATGCATCATATACGAACTTAAGACATCCGTTTCCACTTCTATGAACTTATATTGCATGATGGTTTAGGAATTTTAAGGTTTTATTTGAAGAACTCAAAGGTTATGCATGAAAAAGAAAGGGAATTTTTCATCCTTCATTCATCTCTTGATATGAGGCTTGTTTGATCGTGTTCTTGAGCTTTTATTGCATGAATTATGTGTCTCTAACTTACCTCTAAGTGTTGACATGATTTAGGTTGAATTGGAGTGAGTTTTGTGCTTGTTTTTTGTGTTTTACCCTACTGCCGCCAGTGGTCGCGATCGTGATCGCGGCTGCGACCCATTTTTCCTCTTGTCTCGACCTTGGTTATGGCCGCGACCATTTTGAGGTTATTTTTGGTCACAGCGGCGACCCTGTTTTGCCCTAGTTTCGAGTTATACTTGTGTGTTGTGTTGTAATGCCCCGACTTTTCGGCCGTACAGGTATGACGTATGTGTTTACTATTTACGTGATTTAATTGTTTAATTACATTAACTTTCATTTATTTATTTCATTCTTGCCATACTTGAATCTATTTCTTATGCTTTTTGAATTTTATTTGAATTTCCAACGTATTTGCTTAAAAGCGTATGATTATACCTTGTTTGATTCCGATTCGATTTCCGTTTTTCGTGATACTTGGTATAAATGAATTATGTGTATTATGATCTTGTCTATGTGTTCGTTGCATGAATTTGTTCTTTGTTGCATGAGTTTTGAATTTATTTGGATTCTTGGAACCAAAACGGTGGGCTAACGGGCAATTAGCGCACCCTTGGTTCCGTATGTGATATCTTGAGCTCGGGAACTCGGATTCGAGTTCCGTCACCTCCATTGAATCCGTATCGACAATTTGGAGACAATGGGACAAGCCTCATTCCTTTTTAAGATCATTTAGATTCTCAAATTTCAACCGAAACGAGCACCTCGTGCTTAAAAATGACAAACCATTGACTTTTCTCCAAGTTACGGCCCTAAATGACGTCCCTAGACCCTAAGCCCAAGACCTAAGCCACTTGTGTCTCTCTCTCTCTGTCTCTCTCTCTCTCTCTCTTTCAGCCCCAAACCGAAATCCCACCCTCTCACACACCCAAATTCAGCCAAAGAAAAGAAAAGAAGCAGAAAAGAAAAGAAGAAAGAGGAATAGTGCAACCCTTGGAGAAATTGAGCTAATCTCCCTATCTTTCCTCACTTTTTCTTGAAGGTAAGCTTATTTTTTAGTAGTATAGCTCTTAGTAATCCATTTATGTTGAATTTTTCATGGTTTCATCCATTTATGAGTTATATTGGAAGAAGATGATGAATAGTGGCCCTTTTTGCATTTTGATGATCAACTTTGATTTCCTTTGATTTTCTTTGAGTTGCATGAGTAATATTTGACCCTTTGTCATGGAGTTAGATGGATATGAACTTGTATTGAATGATTGTTGGGGATTCTTGGTCTTGCCATTGATGGAGCTTGGAGTTATAATTTGGATGTTAATTCCTTGATGCTTTACTTGGAGTTCTTGTTGTTTAATGTGATATAGCTTGAATATATGAGTTATGACCTGATTTTACATGCTTTTGGGTTGAGATTTGTGAGTTGGTTTTGTGCCTTTTAGCTTCCATTTCGGATTTTTGCCTTGTTTTTGTGTTTTTTAGCCACTGACTTAAATCCATGGGGGTAGATTTTTCCCTTTCGAAAAATCCGCTAGGGTGGATTTAGGTCAGTCAGTTTCTGGAAATCCATGGGGGTGGATTTTGTCCTGCGTTTTTTTCGTCACTCCGGTTCCGTTTTTCTTCTTTTTCTTCGCTTATTTAATCTTCCTGCATCTCTTCTATGACTTCTATGCTATGTTAATATGTATTATTATGTGTTATGATTAATGTATCAAGTTTATGGCTTGTTTTGTTATGATTTATGAATGAATGAATTTGGTACTTCCACTTATTGAATGCAATGAATGATTTTTTTTCGTTTATGTGACTTTATTGTGTTAATTGTGCATAAGAATACTTCCATGACTTGAGAACATTTTCTTATGCATCTCATATCATCCACATTGCATTGTCGTGCGTCGTATATGGTCATTTTTAGTCTCACACAACCTCTTTTGCACAGATTCGGGTCTAGTTGGAAACGAGGGCGTCGTTTGAGGCTCTACTCTTATCCTTTTGCCGCTTTAAGGTGGGTTTCTCTTCTACTAGCTAAAATGACCCTATATAAACCCAATGTGCAAAGTTTTAAACTAAATGTTTAATATACGTATATAGAGTCTTTTCTCGAGTAAATGATTTCAAACGTAAGCCTTTCTTTTATGAATCCTACCTTATGTTTTGGCGAGACATGATTGTTAATGATGCACGGGCCCGGGACCTAGCCCATGTGGCTATCCAGGGAGGCAAGGGCCGACGGTGATCCCATGTGCTAGTCCCAACCATTTAACAGAGACCTGAACTCCCTAGGAGATTAGCGTGGAATGGTAGCTGAGCGCCCTTGGGGGACTCATGTACCCCCCTGGGTCAATGTATGAGGTGGTCGGGCCTTGCAAACCCGTCCACCACCGGAGGAAGAAGGTGTATATGTTTGATTATGAATCGTATGAATGTGCACATAAGATTATTATGCATGAAAATAAATGAATTATGGATATGATTGCACGAGGTGATGGTTGGAGATAATGCGCGCCCACTCGCCGGGCCATGAAACCCTATAATTATTTATGAATGAATATGATAGTCGTAATTCCATTGATGTTTTCTTTGTTTTGCCCGCTTGGGAAATTCTTATCAAACTTCGAATGGAATTAGGGCCTGCATGTATATGTTTAAATTCCGTTGTATTATATATTATGCCCCATTTTTTTTTTTATACCCACCAGTCTCTTTTAGACTGAACCCGGTTTGGTTTCAGTTGTTTTGTGCAGGTTTGGAGGTGCTAGGCGGGAATACGAGTCGTCTAAGTCTTGCATTAGTGTCTAGCATTTCCTTTTACACTCATATGTACTTGTTCTTATTACTCTTGTATTATGATTATGTATGGAGCGTATATTATGTTATTTTGTGCCGTGATGGCTTTTGTACAGGTTGTAAGTGTTGGTACCTATATGTAAATACGATATGTATTGCTATGTGTTGGTACCTATAAGTACTTATGTTGAATTGCTTCCGCCATTGTTATGGTCACTCTGATTTAATTATGTTTTGGTTATGCTTGGTTTAAGGGTTAGCTCCCGCCTAGCTTAGCGTGTGTGTTGTGTCCCCGTTCGCCGTGATTTGGCACGTGTATGGATTTCCCATTTCATATACGGGTCGGGTCTCGGTGCGGGGGATGTGGTGCCTCATGCTCTGGCGCTACATCCTTAAGTGGTATCAGAGCTTAGGGTTGCAAAACCCGTGCTTTTATGTCGTGTGAGTCAGTCTAAGTCGTACGGCTTACTAGGTACAACTTGTCAACCTGTTGCATATGCATTTCTTATGTGATTATGTGCTCTATTCTTTGACTTTTGCTTAAATTAATTGCATGCACATGCATAGGCTAAGGAATGCATGCATTTCAGTGTTCTATTGACAGAATGCCTCCAAGAAGAGATAGAGATAGATCTCCAGAGCGACGACATCGCCGAGACCGAATTCCTACACCTGAACAACAACAACCACCTCCAATGGAAATGGGAAACTTTATGGAAGAGGTCTTCAATTATGTTGAGCACCGAAGGGCTCAAGCTCCTCCACCACAACAAGCCGAGCAACAAGCCCCTCCACCGAACAACAATAGGGATTCTCATGGAGTATTTTTAAGCTACAATCCTCCTCGGTTCTCCGGTTCTATTGATGATGCGGTTTCGGAGGGTTGGTTAACAAGATTGGAAAGGATCTATGGGGTTTGGCAGTTTACTACCCAAGAAAAGGCTCAATTCGCCATTTTTCAATTAGATGGCGAGGTATATGATTGGTGGGAGAGAACAAGGGAAAAGCTGGAAGTTGATGGAGAAGAGGTTACATGGGAAGTGTTCAAAAGGGAATTCCGGGAGTGTTTCGTGCCTGAGGTTGTAAGAGAACGAAAGGAGCAAGAGTTCATGGATTTGAAGCAGGGCAATCGTTCCGTGTCCCAATATATTGCAACTTTCAACAGACTTGGGAAATATGCTCCTCACATAACTCGGGATGAGAAGAGGAAATCCAAGAAGTTCATCGCCGGACTAAGACAGGATCAGAGGTATGGCCAAGCTGGACACAATTACTTGTCTTTTACTGATATTGTACAACGAGCTTTGGAGCAAGAGGAGGAATTCAAGAAGAAAGATCCAGTTTTTAGGGCTCCCGTGGGACAAGGATCGGGATATGGCTCGGGATCGAGTAAGAGACCTATGGTACAGGCGGTTCCACCTAAAGGTCCCTTCAAGAAGCCACGGTTTGGAGGACAAGCCCCGCAAGCCCCGAAAACTTTACCAGTGGCACCGGCATCCATAGCACAGCACCGAGAAGTACCCCCATGTCTTTATTGTGGAGGTCCGACTCATGCTTACAATAACTGCCGGAAGAGGTTGAACTTATGCCTTATGTGTGGGAAAGCTGACCATAGGGCAGATGTGTGTCCCGACAAAACTCCAGGCTTTCAAAGAGGAGCTTAAAGGCCCATGATCCAAGCCCATGCCTATGCCCTTGAGGGCGAGGAGCAAGATGCTGAGATTGATCCTACCGCCGTGGTGGAAGGTACCATACACATTCATAACATGAGCATTCATGCACTCTTTGATCCGGGTGCCACGCATTCCTTTATTTCTTGTTATCTAGCTGCTTCTCTGTGCTTGCCTATTATCTGTATATCTTCTTCTTATTTGGTGAGTTCTCCTCTAGGAGGGAGTTTGCAGACCGATCAATTGATACGAGACTGCTCAGTGTTGTTGGAAGGGAAAGAGTATTCGGCAGATTTCATTGTCATGCCTATGAAGAGATATGGGGTTATTTTGGGAATGGATTGGTTGTCTCGGCATCGGGCTATGGTTGATTGTTTCGCTAAGAAGATTAAGTTGGGTGAAGAAGAAATTGTTGGTATTAGTGCGAAAGCGAATCCTCTAGTGTCTTTCATGGAAGCTCACAAATTGATTAGAGATGGAGCTATGGCATTTATAGCTTATCTCCTGAACAAGCCGAAAGATCAAGTAAAGTATGAGGACACCACAGTTGTTAAAGAATATCCCGATGTTTTTCTGGAGAATTTGGGTTCTTTGCCACCAGATCGGGAGATAGAATTTGTGATAGATTTGCATCCGGGATCCGAACCATATTCTAAGACTCCTTACCGAATGGCACCGGCCGAATTAAAGGAACTTAAGATTCAACTAGAAGAGTTACTCAAGGTTGGATATATTCGGCCAAGTTCTTCACCTTGGGGCGCACCGGTTCTCTTTGTTAAGAAAAAGGATGGAACTTTAAGAATGTGCATAGATTACCGAGAATTGAATCGGATGACCGTGAAGAACAAGTATCCTTTGCCCCACGTCGAGGACTTATTTGATATGTTACAAAGTTCGGGGGTATATTCGAAGTTGGACTTGAGACAAGGGTACTACCAGTTGAAAATCCGGGAAGAGGACATTCCGAAGACGGGATTTAACACCCGGTATGGGCATTATGAGTTCGTAGTGATGCCTTTTGGATTAACTAATGCTCCGGCTGCATTTATGGACATGATGCACCGAATTTTTCGCCCCTATTTGGACAAGTTTGTGGTTATCTTCATTGATGACATACTCGTGTATTCAAGGACATCGGAAGATCATGCTCGACATCTCAAAGTGGTTTTGGATACCTTGAGAGAGCATCGGTTATATGCTAAGTTCAGTAAATGCGAGTTTTGGATTGATCGGGTAGCTTTTCTCGGCCATGTAATCTCGAGGAAAGGTTTGGAAGTAGATCCTTCAAAGATTGAGACGGTTTTACAGTGGTAGAATCCAAAGAATGCCTCAGAGGTAAGAAGTTTCTTGGGTTTGGCTGGTTATTATCGGAGATTCGTGAATGATTTTTCAAAGATTGCTGGCCCTTTGACCCGACTAACTAAGAAAGAGGCTAAATTTAAGTGGGATGAAGCATGCGAGGCAAGCTTTCAACTCTTGAAGGAAAAGTTGACAACTGCACCAATATTAGCACTTCCCGAAGGTATTGAAGGATATACGGTTTTTACGGACGCCTCAAAGGAAGGCTTGGGTTGTGTCTTGATGCAAAATGGAAAGGTGATTGCCTACGCCTCAAGGAAATTGAAGGATCACGAACAGAATTACCCCACTCATGATCTCGAGTTAGCGGCTGTGATCTTTGCTTTGGGAAAGTGGAGACACTACCTCTATGGAATATCATTCGAGATCTTTTCCGACCAAAAGTCTCCAGTATTTATTATCTCGGAAGGATTTGAACAAGAGACCAAGGCCTTGGATGGAAATGTTGGCGGATTATGAGTGTACAATCCGATACCATCCCGGCAAAGCCAACGTGGTCGCGGATGCACTTAGTAGGAAGGCTAGTGTATCCAATGTGAAATTGGAAACGGGAGTTGATGAGGAATCATTCAAGTTAAGAGCTAATATTCGGAGTATCACGGTTCAACCGGATCTTCAACAAAAATTGTTTGAGGCTCAAAGAATTGATCCTGAAGTTCAGAAATTGGTAGAGAAGGCTCGAGCTGATCCAGAATGTCCATTTGGTTTCGATGATATGGGACTTCTAAGATTCAAGAATAGAGTTGTGGTACCAGGAGAATTAAAAAGGATTATTCTTGAGGAAGCTCATCGGTCAGGATATTCGATCCATCCCGGAGGAAACAAGATGTATAAAGATTTGAAGCAGTTTTATTGGTGGAATGGATTAAAACGGGATGTGGTTAATTTTGTAAGGCATTGTATGACCTGCCAAGTGGTGAAGGCTGAACATCAAAAGCCATCGGGATTACTTCAACCTTTACCTATTCCAGAATGGAAGTGGGAGCAGATAGCTATGGATTTCGTTTCCGGGTTACCCAGAGTGAAAGGTGGGTTTGATGGAGTTTGGGTGATCGTGGATTGATTAACGAAATCTGCTCATTTTCTTGCCATTAGGATGTCCGGCAAGGTAAATAAGCTAGCTAAGAAGTATAAAGATGAGATTGTCCGACTTCATACAGTACCGGTCAGCATCGTATCGGATCGGGATCCAAGGTTCACTTCAAGATTTTGGCAAGAATTACATAAGTGTTTGGGAACGAGGCTTCAATTCAGCACAGCTTTTCATCCTCAAACTGATGGACAATCAGAAAGGTTAATTCGGTATTTGGAAGATATGTTGAGAGCGTGTGCATTGGATTTTCAAGGCTCGTGGAATGAGCAGTTGCCATTAATCGAGTTTGCTTACAACAATAGCTATCAAGCCTCGATAGAGATGGCACCTTATGAAGCTCTCTACGGACGGAAGTGCAGGTCTCCGTTGTTTTTCGATTTAGAAGAGTGGAATTGGACCAAACAAGAGGGTGTGAAGAGGAAGGAAAAGAAGGAAAAACCCTCTAAGGCTGTTCAAGATGCTATCGATAAGCTCCAAATTATTAGACAACGGATGAAAGCGGCTCAAGACCGACAGAAAAGCTACGCAGATAAACGAAGAAAGGATCTTGAGTTCGAGGTAGGAGATAGAGTCTTTTTGAAGGCATCTCCAAGGAAAGGATTTTCAAGGATCGGGAAAGGAGGGAAGTTAAATCCTCGATATTTGGGTCTGTAGCACCCGAAACGCGAAGATGCCAGACCCCCGCACCAAAAGTCTAGCTCACACATGAAATGGGTAGTCCATATATGAACTGGACTCATGGCGAACGGGTCACAATAGAAAAACTCACTAGCTAGACTGGACTAACCCTCAAACCATTCAAGTCCAAGTCTAGGAATTTAAAGCGGAAGCATAATAATTTCATTAGCATATATCAAATATCCCAAAAGAGTTAACTTCCAACTTTATATCAATACATTACCATCTCCACCATATCCATAACAACAACCTAATTGATCCATAAATGTCCATAACATGAAAATGCAATGCTAGACTCATCTCGACAACTGGACACAACTCGGACTCCCGCCTAGCACACCACTGAAAGTACCTTAAAAGTGTGAGTTGTCAGTCTACCACAGACTGAGTGAGGGGTTTAAATAAATATTAGCGCACGTATCATGCAAGCTATAATCTCGGGTAAAGTCTTTTACAGTTGAAACAATATAAATTAATAAAAGAAATAATCTTCGCCCGAGATTACAACTATCCAATTTAACAATACAATTAATTACAATTCATTTCAATCAGTGGCCCGGCGAGTGAGGGCAATTCTCCAACCTTACTCCGACTGTGTACAATTCGTGCTTGCTTTATTAATCAATAGGTGATCATGACAATAACCCGGGGACAATCCGTGGTGCCGGACCCGCCCCCAGTCTCCTTCTTCCTCCGGGTGATGGGGGATTGCAAGGCCCCGCCATCCATGAACGGTGTACGTCGGGAACATGACTCCCACGCACGGGATTTCTTCCTCCACCAAACCTCCTGGTGGATTCAGAGGTGATCCCAAAAATTGGTGAGGATAGTGCAAGAGTTACCCGTTAGCCCTTGCTTCCCCGGTTGGCTCAATACACTACCCTTGGGCCCATGTGAACACGACATGCTTACTCGCCAAAACACGATCAATCAATCCAATTCAATATCAATAACAATCACTCGGTACAATATCAATCGATCAATGAAATAACAATTCAATTTTCGGAAAACTATAGATATAATTATTGGTTTTGGTCCAAAATCATATAGGGTTGTAAGGTTCTTTTATAAATAGAAATAACCTCACCTGTGACGATCAAAACAAGGATATAACTATTGGTGCATGTCCCACATCAACTGGAAGAAGATCTGCGTAACAAGGACAAGTGTACATGAGACTAGACTCAAATGAACCAATTAAGATGCACGACAAAGTCATAATCAATATATTATGTAATAACAATCAAGGAATGTCAAGTAGGCACATAATTATCACTAAACCAAGTTTATAACTCATATAAGTCACATACGGGAGCCAAAGAAGTGAAAAGAATGCAATATGAAAGGTTTTGGTGAAGTTTGGCAAAAATTGACAATTTTGGGAAAATGCACATGTTGTAGGAAAACTGTAATATCTTAAATTCTAGAAGTGGGAATTGAGTTTTTCTTATTGGGAATGAAAGTAGACACATAGACCTTTCCAACGCTATATGGCACGTTTTCTAATTCAAACCGAGGTGAAAATGGCATTGGTTTGAAGTTGGACAAAATGCAGTTTCTGGAGGGTGGTCGCGCAAAAACCTTCACAAAATGGTCGCGGCCGCGACCAAGTATTTTTGGCCGAATTTTCTCCAATTTTCTCAAAACTCGAAACTTGGCTAAAATGGGGTCGCGGGCGCGACCAATTTTGGCCTATTTTCAGTCGCGGTCGCGACCCGTTACGCTGCAGCAGCAAAACAGGGGAAAAACAGGGGATTTTCATGCCAAAATCAACCAAAACAACAATAATACCAAGTTCCAACCATAACAATTATTTCAAATCATCAAATACACATTATACTTCATTTATTCATCAATCAAACCATGAAATATGCATCAACTTCCCAAGAATTTGTCTCCAAAAACCCATATATATACATGCTTCCCAACCTTCATATACATCAAAGTTTTCATGCAAGCTTTCATCCCTCATGATCATCAACATATTTCTAGCCCCAATCATGCCAGAATTTATCATTTAATTCCTAACCCTACTCAATCATGTTTTCAAAAGATGCAAAGATATTTCATATTATACCTTAACATGGAGGGAAGATAAGATGAAGTCGTGATATGATGATGATGATGATCCCAACTCCATAATTCCTTCAAATCCTAGCTTGAATTATGAGATGCAATTCTTCTTCTCTTCTTGGTGCAAATACCGTGATCTAGTAGGTGTGGGTGTGTGTAGCTTTCTTTTATGAAATATAATGAATGAAATGAGAGATAAATATGATATTTATCAAAAGTCTTGCAGGAATTATGATGACTCAACCAATCTTGCATATTAGTCCTTGAAGTATTTAAATATATGCAATCAAGTTTCATTCCATAAGATATGAGCAATTAAGTCCACATATTTATGAGATGATCAATTAAAGTCATATAATACAATTAGACACATTATCACTTAATTCAAATATTTCACATTAAAGCTAATTCATATAAATGCATGAGAATATATTACATAAAATGTGATGAAATTTAATATAACGTCACGTAACACATGAATGCAAATCGGGGCCTTACAATTCTCCCCCCCTCAAAAGGACCTGGTCCCCAGGTCCACTGTCGAGTTTTAAAATGATGTACAACAACAAGAGAGCCCCGTCTCTTGTACAACCAATGAGAAAACCCCGTTTCTCAAACAAGTAATGAGAGAAGCCCGTCTCTCAAGCATGTAGAGAGAGAGAGAACCCCGTCCCTCTGTCACGAAAAGAGAGCACCCCGTCTCTCAACACACACCAAAACAACGAATCAAGAAAACAAAATGTAGAAACACTTACATAAATGTCACATAGAGCAAGTAGCATCACATTAATCACATAACTAACACTTATATACCACCAAATTACAATTAACAAGAAGTCAAATACAACAACAATAAAATTCATAATGCATATGATATGCATGATTAAGTGCACCGTTCACCATTGTTAGGGAATTTTCCATGATAGTGATCTGTTCAACACTTGTTTTGATGTTGGAGATTCCTCCACCCAGAGCACCAAACATTGAAATCCTCAAGATCCAATACTTAACTGACAATTTAATCCTGCTTCCATGATCAATTTCTCTTATCCTAACTGGTACCACGGTCCAAAATTCCCAATTGAGCTTTCATTCTTTAGTTTGTGCTCAAAACTTCCCAGTGTATTCGACACTCTAATAACCACCCGGTCTCTATTCCACGATCCCTCTTCTAAACACAATATCTTGCCCCGAAATGGCCGGTGTGAATATAAATATTTTCGTGATTACTCGGCCTTCAACCCGTGATCAAGTCCTTTATCTTATCTAACACCACGATCCGGAAATTTTAATTCTTAAGTGTATGTTTTATTTGAACCCAACTAACTCGTTCTTTTCCATAATCATACCCATCTCCATCACACTTTATAATCAACCTTCTCGGATGCTCGAGGTATTCATTTAATAGCTCAAAGTCTAGTCTTGTAACTCGCATAGTTTTTCTGGTTCCTTCGGGAAAAAAATCAACGAACCGGTAATCCATTTTATTCATATTATGCTTTCCTCAACTAACATTCTCCTCTCCAATTCTTAGAATTCCTTAAGGCTGGATACACGTTGCACATCAAGCTCCTTGCACCCTTGAAAGATTGACTTTGTATGGGTCTCGAAAGAAAACTAACGATGTTGATTTTGCCCTCAAAGTTACCCTCACTAATCCCTTGCCCCACCTTGTTAAGTCAATTCCCAAACACTCTTTGAATATATATATATATATATATATATATATATATATATATATAACTTCATCTCTTAATTTACTCACTTCCTCCAATTTTCTTCAAGCTTCATCCTTCTCGGTTTGAAATTGATCTGAGTACAAAATCTCCACCATTGCTTGAATGCTCCCTCTGGTTCTTGAAGTACTTAGCCTTTTCTAAAATTAATCTCACGAGACCTTCTCAACCAAATCTTGAAGTCATCAAGTGCCAAGGTCTTCTAATTCTTCCCTTTTTACCATCTTCAAGAGATCCTGTTGTTGGTGATTCTTGCAACGTTGTTACTTATTTTGAAAGTAATCCATTTGAGTCAATCCATAAATTTGAAGTCATCCTCTGGTCGACCCTCCCCCTTAAGAACGCCTATACTTAGTTATTGGCTCCTAACATCGCCTCTTACTTTAAAGATTCTTGATTCTTTAAATTTAGCTTCCTTGGTATAAATAATTCCAATCATGCCTCTTGTCCAAAAAGTTTCTAATGTTTACCTTTGAAGCGATTGGTAGGAATAACGACCCACTTCCTCCATTCCAACTTCCGATTACTTTTCCCGGCCTCTCAATAGCTCTTTCCCCTTTTTGGTCCATACTTTGCAATCCAATTATTTTCCTTCTCATAATTCAGGTGTGTCTCAGTTGACGTAATACTTGATACGTGAGGTGGGGAGAGTTCCTATCAAGTAGACACTTAACAATGCATGTCAGGTTAATATGCTAATGCCTGCGCCACACTTGTAAGTAATAAAATATACACGTTGGAGTAATTAAGCTCAATTAAGAATTCATATATAATTAAAGAAATTTAAATAATTTAAACGATATATGATGCACGTGCTCGTGAATGCATTGAACCTGTCACGTAGTTACATCTTTTAGCTTGGCACTTTTCCTTGTTTGTTGATTTACGAGCTTGCCTTGCATTGGTTGGCCATTTCTTGTTACCCACGATCTTCCAATTCTCCAAAATCCTTGATAATAACTCGTATATTTCCATCACTCAGGAATCAAAATTTCTTGAACTCGATTCCGCCCCCAAGTATTCCTTCCAATTTATTGATTCTAAGTGTGGCTTGAACTATCACCTTAACATCTTCTTGACCAAAGTTTCCTTGTATTACCAGCATAACTTTGTAATCAACATTATGATTCTTGAACTCAAATTGTAACGCCCCAATTTCCGGAAGTTCAGGTAAGCACTCCACGAGCGGGTCTTCGGGAGTTGGGAGGTTAAATTACTTGTTTGTTCATTTAATTACACGTATCATCATATTACTTGCCATATGTTCCCATACATTTATATGAATTATATGAAATAAGTGAAATAAGTGCCATACCGGTATTATATGATCCTTAATTGTTCCCTTATGTGAAATTGTGTAATGAGTGTATATCATGACTTGAAGTTAATTGCATCAATAGTTGGAGATTTTACTTATGTGCATCAATTTATATAAATGAGGGACTTTTATGCAAATAGGGAAGAATCACATATTTCCACACATGACTTTAGGATATATCATGAATTGTGTCTCATTTCTTCCATTATGTCCCATATGATTCAAGAGAAAAACTCACACACACATACACCTAGTGAAAACCGACATTTACACCTTGAGAAGAGGAAGAAGACATCAACCTTAATTCAAGCTAGAATTGAAGGAAGTGTGAAGTAGGAGCATCATCAACAATATATCATCATCTCATCACCATTTCTTTTGATTCAAGGTGGAAATTAGAAATTTCTTGAAATTCTTGAATATTTGATCAAGCATGGAATTATGAATTTGTTGATGAATTCTTGCAAGATTAGAGTAGAAAGTATGATACTAATCTTTTGGAGTAAGGATTGCATGAAAATATGGGATTTCATGGAGATTAGAAGCATGATCAAATATAGGGGTTTCAAGCTTGATCTTTGCCATTTTAATGTTTATTTCTTGGTTAGTTTGATGAATACTTGAAGTATGATGTTTGTTGGATGAGTTTCAACATTTGTTTTGGTTGGAATTTGGAGATATATTGATTTGGGTTGGTTTTGCATGAAAACCCCTGTTTCTCCCCTGTTTTTTCTGTTACGCACAGCTGACACGGGGGTGTCAACTTTGCTTTGTGCTGGCGACACGGGGGTGCAGGTTGGTTTGAGTTTCTGTACCGTGACACGGGGGTGTCACGGTTTGCCTTATATTGACGACACGGGCGTGTCACTTTCCTGCATTTTGCCCAACTTCGGACGAACGCCATTTTCACCTCGGTTTGAATTAGAAAGCGTGCCATGTAGCGTTGGAAAGGTCTATGTGTCTACTTTCATTCCCAACAAGCAAAACTCAATTCCCGATTCTAGAATTTAAGATATTCCAGTTTTCCCACAACATGTACATTTCCCAAAATTGTCAAGTTTTCCTAACTTCACCAAGACCTTTCATATTGCATTCTTTTCATTGTTTTGGCTTCCATATATGACTTATATGAACTATATGCTCACTTTATTGACAAGTATGCTCCTATTTGACACTCATTGATTATAAATTCATGATTGAGGTTACATATCATTGCCGTTCGTCATAATTGGTTCATTCGAGTCGAGTCTTATGTCACACTTGTCCTTGTTGCACAGATCTCGGTCCCGGAGACGAGGAGCACGCTCCATAGGGTGTTTCTTTGTTCCTTTTGGTTGGTTAAGGTGAGGTTTAAATTCTAAATATATAGAGCCTTTACAACCCTTATGTGATTTTCGGCCAAAACATATCTATATATATCTATAGTTTTCTAACCTTATGATCTTTAAATGATTTCATGAAAATGGATTGATGGATTGATTGATTAACGAATTGATTGTTTTGGCGAGTAACTATTGTTCACGTTGGGCCCGAGGGTAGTGTATTGAGCCAACCGGGAAAGCAAGGGCTGACGGGTAACTCTTGCACTATCCTCACCATTGTGGGATCACCTCTGAATCCACCAGGAGGTTTGGTGGAGGAAGAAATCCCGTGCGTGGGAGTCATGTTCCCGACGTACACCATGACTGGATGGCTGGGTCTTGCAAGCCCGCCATCACCCGGAGGAAGAAGGATTTATTGATTGAAATTGCTAATTGTGCACGGAATTGTTGTGTGATCACCTAATCCACTAATAAATTGAAGTATTATACACAGTCGGTGAAAGGTTGGAGATTTGCCCTCACTCGCCGGGCCACAAATTGATTGTATTGAATTGATTGAATTGATAAAATGGATTAGTTGTAACCTCGGGCGATATTATCTCTTCTTTTCTAAATCGTGTTGTTATTTTCCAAAATCATTACCCGAGATTATAACTTGTATGTATGTGCGCGAATATTTATTTATACCCCCTCGCTCAGTCCATGTTGGACTGACACCTCAACTTTTCAGCTTTTGCAGGTTCGTGCTAGGCGGGAATTAGAGTCTAGCCTGTCTTTTATTCGAGTCTAGCACTTCACCTTCATATTGTAGCTCATGTATTGACATTTCTTATATTTTGTATTATGCTTTACCTAATATTGGAGGTGATATTGTATTGTATGAAATGTTGGTATCTATTAATAAATACGTAAATATGGTACCTATAAGTATTGAGTGTTATTGCTTCTGATTTTATTGATACAATTGTTTAGTGGTATTAATTGAGGGTACCCGCCTAGCTCTTGAGTTTTATTGTCTCCCGTTCGCTATAGTTTTGGTTCATGTATGAATTACCGTTTCATATGTGGAGTGAGGCTATAGTGCGGGGGATGTGGCGCCTAGCGTTCCGGGTGCTACATCCTAATGTGGTATCAGAGCCCGGTTGCAAAACCGAGGTTCTAGTGTCGTGTCATGTGAGTCTAAGTCGTACGACATAGGATTACTTGATTACTTGAGAGTCTTGCATCGTATTTGAAACTATCTGGCCTTATTTGAATTATGTGACTTACGTGTTCTATGGACATTAATTACATTTATTCATACTTGTTAATCGACCATGCATGCACAGTGTTGGAATTTCAGGATGCCTCGTGGAAGGCCTCGCAGAGAGCATTCTCCCGGTCATGGGCATCATCGTCGTGATCGAACTCCACCTCCACCCCCTCAAGCGCAACCTCAAGATTTCTTAAACTCTATGGTACAGCTTATTGATCAAAGACTAAGAGATTATGTGCCTCCTGCACCACCAGCTCCTCCACCAGCGCCACCGGCCCCAATTTCAGCTATTTTGAGGGAATTTCAAAATCAACATCCACCCAGATTCTTTAAAGGGAACGATATGATAGCTGAACAGTGGCTCAAAGAAATTGAGCGAATTTGGGAGCTTATCCCTTGCGAGACTCGAGAGAAGGCTAGGTGTACCCTTACTTTGATCCAAGGAGAAGCTTATTCTTGGTGGGAAAGCACCAAGATTGTTCTAGATGCCGCTGAAGAAGAAGTTACATGGGAGGTTTTCATAAGGGAATTCAAGAACAAGTTCATTCCTCCCTCCTCTCGCACTAGAAGGCTTAGGGAATTCACGGAGCTCAAGCAAGAGAATAGATCGGTTGCCGAATATATAGCCGAGTTCGAGAGATTGTCTAAATATGCACCCAATATCGCCGGTGATGATTTCCATAAGGCTATGCAATTCGTGCAAGGTTTAAGGCCAGACATCCAAGCCGCAATAGAAGCTGTTAATACTAGCACTTGGAAGAAAGCTACTCAAAAGGCCTTAAAAGTGGAAGATTCGGTAAATGCTCGGAGATCTACTTATAGATCGAGTCAGGGTTCCGGCTCGGGATCGAGGTCGAATTATAATCCCGGGAAGAGGCCAATCACTTATGATGTTTCCCCACCGCAGTCTAAGGGCCCGATGAAGAAATTCAAGCCTCAAGTGCCACAAGTGTCGGTTCAGAAAGCTCCCCGGGTTACTCCTGCCGCACCACCATCTACCGGGAAACCGGGATGTTCTTATTGTGGGTGGCCTAGCCATACCTATGAGAATTGCCGGCGTCGCCTGAATCTTTGTTTGATTTGTGGGAAGGCCGATCATAAAGTGGATACATGTCCAGATAAACGGGATCCATCGCCTGGGGGTCAGAGGCCACTTATCCGAGCCCGTGCTTATGCCTTGGAGGGAGAGGAAGCGGATGCAGATGTGGACCCCGCTGCCGTTGTTGAAGGTACCATTTGCATTCATGGCACGAACATACATACTTTGTTTGATCCGGGGGCTACCCATTCTTTCATTTCTCGTGATATATCTATGAAATTGCCTCTATGTGTTACTCTTTCCTCTACTTATTATGTTGTGAGTACTCCTTTTGGTGGTAGTGCAAAAACTAATCGGGTTTTTAGAGAGGTGCCGGTGAGTATTGAGGGTCGAGTTTTCTCTACGGATTTTATTGAATTGTCAATGTCACGCTATGGATCTATATTGGGGATGGATTGGTTGTTTGAGCATAATGCCACCGTGGATTGTCGAGCCAAGAGAGTCCGGTTGGGTTCAGATGTTATTACTGGTTGGAGTTCGAAATCGGTACCTCTATTATCTTTTGCAGAAGCTCAGAAATTGGTTCGTGATGGGGCTACGGGATTCATAGCTTATATACTTAATCGACCCAAGGATCAGGTAAAATTGGAAGAAACAGAGGTTGTTAAGGGATTTCCCGAAGTGTTTCCGGAAAAAATGGATTCGTTGCCACCAGAGAGAGAAATTGAATTTGTGATCGACTTATATCCGAATGCCGAGCCGTATTCCAAGACTCCATATCGAATGGCTCCGGCGGAATTAAAAGAGTTGAAAGTCCAACTTGATGCTTTATTGGAAATTGGGTATATAAGACCGAGTTTGTCACCGTGGGGAGCGCCGGTATTGTTTGTAAAGAAAAAGGATGGTACTTTGAGGATGTGCATTAATTATCGGGAATTGAATCGGATGACAATTAAGAATAAATATCCTCTTCCCCATATCGAGGAGTTGTTTGATATACTCCAAGGATCCAAAGTATATTCGAAACTTGATTTGAGACAAGGTTATTATCAGTTACGGATCCGAGCCGAAGATATTCCCAAAACGGGTTTTAATACAAGATATGGGCATTATGAGTTCATGGTTATGCCGTTCGGTTTGACAAATGCTCCCGCCGCCTTTATGGACATGATGCACAGGATTTTCCGGCCGTTCCTTGATAAGTTTGTAGTTATTTTTATTGATGATATTTTGGTTTTCTCCAAGTCGGCCGAAGAGCATGCAAGGCATCTTGAACTTGTGTTGAGAACTTTAAAGGAACATCAATTATTTGCCAAGTTCAGTAAGTGTGAGTTCTGGATCGATCGGGTATCGTTCTTGGGGCATATAATTTCGGGAAAAGGGTTGGAAGTTGATCCTTCCAAGATCGAGGCCGTCTTGAAGTGGGAGAGACCTAAGAATGCCTCCGAGATTAAGAGTTTCTTGGGATTGGCGGGATATTATAGGAGGTTTGTTCAAGATTTTTCTAAAATTGCCGCTCCTTTAACTCGGTTGACTAAGAAAGATGTTAAGTATGATTGGGATGACAAGTGTGAGACAAACTTCAATGAGTTAAAGAAGAGATTGGTGTCAGCTCCGGTTTTAGCTCTTCCAGACGGGTTAGAAGGATATGCAGTTTACACGGATGCATCTAAAGAAGGTTTGGGATGTGTTTTAACTCAGAAGGGCAAGGTTATCGCTTATGCTTCCCGAAAGTTAAAAGATTACGAAAAGAATTATCCGACACATGATCTAGAGCTTGCAGCGGTGATATTCGCACTTGGAAAATGGAGACATTACTTATATGTAGTATCTTTTGAGATTTTCACGGATCATAAAAGTCTCCAATACCTATTCACCCAGAAAGATCTTAACTTGAGACAACGAAGATGGATGGAACGGTTAGAAGATTATGACTGTGTAATCAAGTATCATCCCGGGAAGGCTAATATAGTAGCTGATGCTTTGAGCCAGAAAGTTGGAATTTCAAGTCTGGAAGTTGGTAGAAGTAGCCACATTGAGCCTATTGTGATAAAAGGTCGGGTGTTCAACATCACCATTCAACCGGAATTAAAATTTAGACTGTTTGAGGCTTAATACATGTATACAATCTATTCTCTTATTTAGTTGCTTTAAATGTTGCATTTTGCATTCTATGTGCATTGATTAACTTAACTACGTGCCATAAGCATACACTAATCTTCATGCATCCATATTTGAGTTGATTCTTCTTATATAGGCTACTATCATGCAAACAAAGCTACAATTCACACCAACTACAATTGACAAAGTAACTTGAAGGCCGAGTGTTCAAATTCCGCGGCTTGCACAATGGAACTACCTACCATGGCTCGTATCATGGGAGGAAGCTTGGATCACGGGAAGGTTCATCAATCATGCCCTACCTACAAACCTTAAAGGTTCTCAACATACAAGAATTGTAAAGACTCAAGTTCTAACTTGAGGGATGCGTGAGACAACGAGAGGGGTGTGGAACTTTTCACCACCCCGATTTTGAAGACATTTAATACAAGATTAAATGCTCCAAGGTTCACCGTTGAAGCTCCGAGTTTGGAATGGTTGGGCGATTGGAAGACCAAATTGGGAAGCTTCAAGGGATCGGATGCAAGATGTGTTAAAAAGGTTCGACTCAACTCAGATGCAAGGATTGGGAGTCGTTAATCATAAAGCTCACTATGAGGTCAAATATGGAAGCTTACTTGATACGAATACAAGCGTGGGACAACAAATGGACATAAGGCAAAGAGACTTAAGAGCATCGAGGAATTCAAATCGCGTCGTCACCTTGGAACCTTGGAACATGGAGACATCAAGAAGCAAATAAGAATGGAAAGCGTTATCACGGATGAATGATGCGCGTAGATCGGAAACAAAGGATAAGCTAAGGGAACTTCAACCGGAGAGGACATCAAGATGAAGATTCGGACGACCTTTGGAGGTCGATGCTTGGAACTACGTTGAGGTGTAAACTCCATGGACAAAGAAGACCTTGGGTTCAAGAATAGCACGTTCGGGCCGTGGGATATACAAATAGATGCAAGAAGATTATGGAGATTCGAAAACCATGGAAAGCTAAGGAATTATCAATGTCTCCAAAGAAAGCTACAATTATGGGAATGAGGAACACGTCATCAAGCTAAAATTTTACCACCACGGTGACAGGTTCTGCATATTCATGGCACGAGCATCATTCACCGATTTAAATTAATTACTTTCTTTATCTATATGTACGTTTATGTTTAATTAATATAATTGCTCCAACGTATTGCATCGTTGCATCTTTAATTGTTTACTATGTGTATTGGCATGTTAATCCAACATGCATGGCTTAGTGTTTAATTGATAGGGAATGGCTCCACCTTGTTCATCAAGCGATTCTTTGATCAAGGCTTACTCGAATCAAGACGAGAAGAATAGTTGGGTTATATCTTGGGAAAAAAAAAAGAGGATAAAGGAATTTGGAGGCTTGGAAATTAGAACCGGAGTAGAGCAAAAACGGATGCTTAACCCTATCAATCATGTCGGATTGAGTGAAAGCAAGAGTTTCGGGCATATAGCTTAGCTAGCACAATCTACACCGAAGAAACTAAGTTAAAGAGTTTTGGGGAAACCTTAATCTCAGAGGCGAAGTACCGAATTCAACTAAAATTTCCAAATAAGGGAGCATTGATTAGGAAATAATGTAAATCCTTTTCGATCCTTGAAGGGATTACCTTTAGTTGAAAGAATGGAAATACAAGAGACAATGTGACAGCCCGGTTCGGGACCGGATCAATAAAGGTAAACTAAGGGCGACGTAGGGGCGTTTATAGAACTTGATCCGTATTTTAAATAAATCATATCATGCATCCCTACATGAATTGAGTGCTCATATGTGATATTAGGTGACCAAAGGGGGGGGGGGGGGGGAAACTACCTTTAAACACTATAAGCACTACTTATTTCCGAACCGACACTATACCGTTTTATTCAAGAGACCTCAAAGAACCTATACCTACTTTCTTGGAATTTTTCAACTCTCTTCTACTAGTTAATGACCCTATATAATCCTAACATGTAATGATTTCGGCCAAAATTATTATATACATATAGAGTCATTTATCGAGTCTATGATTTTGAACGTATAACCTTTCTTTTATGAATACCTACCGAATGTTTTGGCGAGAAATGTATGAATGAATGAATGCACAATGGGGCCCAGGGACTTGGTGTTAGAGGCTATCCGGGGAGGCATGGGCCGACGGTGATCCCTTTCTACCAGTTCCATTTACAGAACGGCGTAACCAGACCCCTTTAGGAGTTAGCGGGGAATGGACGCTGAGTGCCATCTGGGGAGTCATGACACCCTTTTGGTCCTTGCATGGATGGTTCGGGCCGATCGCCCGACCATCACCCAGAGGAAAAAGGTGTAAATGTTTATGATTGTGCACAAAAGAATGATATGTATGATTGAATGAATGAACGAATGTATGAATGACTAATGGATTACACAAGGTGTTGGTTGGAGATAATGCACGCCCACTCGCCGGGCCACAAATGACCTAATTAATGGAATTTGATGGTTATAATCCCTTTTGATGATTTCTTTATCTCACCGACTTGGGAAATGCTTTGAAAACCTCATTTAGGGATTATAACTTGCATGTGAATGTTTAAATACTATCTTATATTATATTATGCCCTGTATTATACCCACCAGTCTCCTATAGACTGAACCCGGCTTTGTTTTCAGTTTTGCAGGTTTTGGTGTGCTAGGCGGGGTTCCGAGTCGGTCAAGTTCTATGTCTTAGTTTGAGTCACTTTGCACGCATCTTTGTATTTTGATTAAGGGATGAAAGAATGTATGTATGAAACACGGTTATGATTGTGATTATGAATTATGTTTACATTTATGTTTGAATTTCGGGACTAGGTATTTATGCTAGTTGAACCCGTCATTACTTCTTATGTTTATTATGAATGGTATGATTTGTTTTTGAAATTTCATGTATTTCAGTCTTATTCTTTTGGTTTTAAGTTTAGCTTCCGCCTAGCACAGCGAGTGAGTGAGTCCCCGTTCGCTGTGAGCTTGGTTCATGTATGGATTTTCCATTTCATGTGTGGATCGGGCTCATAGTGCGGAGGATGTGGCGCCTCTTGTTCCGGGTGCTACATCCTTAAGTGGTATCAGAGCCCGGTTGCAAAACCGGTGTTCTAGTGTCGTGATTGAGTCAGTTAGGTCGCACGGCATAGGAATAACTTGTTAATGTGTGCATTGCAACGATTTGGCATAAATATTTGATACTAATTGTTGGAAATTGCTTAATACATGTATACAATCTATTCTCTTATTTAGTTGCTTTAAATGTTGCATTTTGCATTCTATGTGCATTGATTAACTTAACTACGTGCCATAAGCATACACTAATCTTCATGCATCCATATTTGAGTTGATTCTTCTTATATAGGCTACTATCATGCAAACAAAGCTACAATTCACACCAACTACAATTGACAAAGTAACTTGAAGGCCGAGTGTTCAAATTCCGCGGCTTGCACAATGGAACTACCTATCATGGCTCGTATCATGGGAGGAAGCTTGGATCACGGGAAGGTTCATCAATCATGCCCTACCTACAAACCTTGAAGGTTCTCAACATACAAGAATTGTGAAGACTCAAGTTCTAACTTGAGGGATGCGTGAGACAACGAGAGGGGTGTGGAACTTTTCACCACCCCGATTTTGAAGACATTTAATACAAGATTAAATGCTCCAAGGTTCACCGTTGAAGCTCCGAGTTTGGAATGGTTGGGCGATTGGAAGACCAAATTGGGAAGCTTCAAGGGATCGGATGCAAGATGTGTTAAAAAGGTTCGACTCAACTCGGATGCAAGGATTGGGAGTCGTTAATCATAAAGCTCACTATTAGGTCAAATATGGAAGCTTACTTGATACCAATACAAGCGTGGGACAACAAATAGACGTAAGGCAAAGAGACTTAAGAGCATCGAGGAATTCAAATCGCGTCGTCATCTTGGAACCGTGGAACATGGAGACATCAAGAAGCAAATAAGAATGGAAAGCGTTATCACGGATGAATGATGCGCGTAGATCGGAAACAAAGGATAAGCTAAGGGAACTTCAACCGGAGAGGACATCAAGATGAAGATTCGGACGACCTTTGGAGGTCGATGCTTGGAACTACGTTGAGGTGTAAACGCCATGGACAAAGAAGACCTTGGGTTCAAGAATAGCACGTTCGGGCCGTGGGATATACAAATAGATGCAAGAAGATTATGGAGATTCGAAAACCATGGAAAGCTAAGGAATTATCAATGTCTCCAAAGAAAGCTACAATTATGGGAATGAGGAACACGTCATCAAGCTAAAAGTTTACCACCACGGTGACAGGTTCTGCATATTCATGGCACGAGCATCATTCATCGATTTAAATTAATTACTTTCTTTATCTATATGTACGTTTATGTTTAATTAATATAATTGCTCCAACGTATTGCATCGTTGCATCTTTAATTGTTTACTATGTGTATTGGCATGTTAATCCAACATGCATGGCTTAGTGTTTAATTGATAGGGAATGGCTCCACCTTGTTCATCAAGCGATTCTTTGATCAAGGCTTACTCGAATCAAGACGAGAAGAATAGTTGGGTTATATCTTGGGAAAAAAAAAAAGAGGATAAAGGAATTTGGAGGCTTGGAAATTAGAACCGGAGTAGAGCAAAAACGGATGCTTAACCCTATCAATCATGTCGGATTGAGTGAAAGCAGGAGTTTCGGGCATATAGCTTAGCTAGCACAATCTACACCGAAGAAACTAAGTTAAAGAGTTTTGGGGAAACCTTAATCTCAGAGGCGAAGTACCGAATTCAACTAAAATTTCCAAATAAGGCAGCATTGATTAGGAAATAATGTAAATCCTTTTCGATCCTTGAAGGGATTACCTTTAGTTGAAAGAATGGAAATACAAGAGACAATGTGACAGCCCGGTTCGGGACCGGATCAATAAAGGTAAACTAAGGGCGACGTAAGGGCGTTTATAGAACTTGATCCGTATTTTAAATAAATCATATCATGCATCCCTACATGAATTGAGTGCTCATATGTGATATTAGGTGACCAAAGGGGGGGGAAACTACCTTTAAACCCTATAAGCACTACTTATTTCCGAACCGGCACTATACCGTTTTATTCAAGAGACCTCAAAGAACCTATACCTACTTTCTTGGAATTTTTCAACTCTCTTTTCAATGCTTTGAGGTTTCGTTTATGTGTGCCGAGCAATTTAAGAATTTATTTTCAAATAAGAATTCCCGTCGGTAAGAAATATTTCCTTCGTTAGAATGATTTAGCCCTTGAGATCATCACCATAACGTTCCTCGAATTTTTCTACATTTTTGGAAAGCCTTTCGGATCTTCAAATCTTATCCTAGTATTTATTTCATAATTTAATTAATTTTCGAAATTCAAGAAAATCAAATCTTCCGAAGCTTATAACTTTTAAACCGTACGTCCGATTTCGACCCGTGAGTAACCGTTTCGAAGCTAATTTTATTTCCTAGCTCTTGGACACTTTTCCAACTTCAAAAATACGCAGGAGAAAGGTGAAATTACCAGAATACCCCTGCTGTGACAATTATGTAAAGAAGGAAACCTATTTTTGGAAATTTCATAAAGTAACCCACCTTAAGTCCCTAAAATAAATATTATTTGCACTTTGGTCCTTCCCAACAACTATAAATAAGTGTGTTGGGGTCTCATTTTGTGCTCAGTCCATTCTCTTCCTCTCCCCCTAGTGGCCGAACTCCTCCCCCCTTTTAAGGTTAGTTTTCTTATTTTTTTATGTTTTAATTAGTTTAATTTATGTTTTAATTTGTGTTTTATTTTATGTTTTAATTTATTTATTAATTATGCTAGGTTTAGGATTTAATTTATGTTTTATTTTGTGCATGAATTATGTGATTTAATTTATGCTTTAATTATTCATGAATTATGAATTATATTTCTTATAGTATAGTTTATTATGAAATGTGTTACTTAATTTAATTTTGTGACAAATTAATTATGTGACAATTATGCTAGCATGTTATATGTTACATTTTAATTATTCTATGATCATACTTAAGTAATTTAATTTATTTCATGATTTAATTAAATGTTACATGTTATTTAATGTTACATAATTAAAGTATAACCTATAGTTTTAAATGTTACATGTTTAATTAATTGTTACATATAATTATACTTGACCAATTGACATATGTTATGGTATACATGTATAATATACGTATACGTATTTGATTCCAATACGTATAAATTCGTGTATACTTTCGTATAAATACTATGTGTATTTCCCTAATAAATACGTATGTACTTTTGTATAAATACCGTATGTATTCTAGTATAAATATCGCATGTATTCTTGTATAAATACTGTATGTACCTTGTATAAATACTGTATAAATACGGTAGGTATCCCCGTATAAATCCCCTTATACATACAGTATAAATACCGTATACATACAATATAAATACACGTATACATACAGTATAAGTACAGTATACATACAGTATATATACCGTATACTTGAATAGTGGCCTTTGACCTTTGACCCGTGACCTTTGACTTTGACTTTGACTTTGACCTTGACCAAGAATTTTGACTTTTAACCTAATTGATCATTTCAAAGAGACGAATTCAACGGTCAAAGCCTTTTTCGAAAATTCTCAAAACACAAGGGATCAAAGTAGATTTCAAAGTTCACATTGGGGTTGTTCTAAGACCCTAAGAACATACCCTTAAGCTTTTGATACGAGCTTTCTAATTAGACTAATCGTTTGCCCGAATTCTTTCTTCGGGAAAGATTATCCCTTGTTTAAATGTGTCGTATTCTTTTCAATCTTTCACTTCAATACTTGACTACCCGCACTCAATCATGCATCATTAATCATGTGTGGGACTCAGACCCTTAAGCTCATAGTAGTCTGTCACTTACAGGAGATAATACCGAGTTCTGGGATCCGCAGGGTACTGTGTGAACCCTGTCTTCTACCAACTATCAGCTTATCTAAATAAATAGATGAGGTTTAAACTATTTCAACTGGAACCATGAATATTCCTTCGTTTTCAAATGATTTCAAAATCAACGCCTTCGGGTGCAAAGATTCCTATCTTTCAAGTTAACGTTTTCCCGTTTGGGACAATGCTTCGAGTTTAAAGTCAATAATCTCTGATATACGTTCTGTTCACTGTTATACTATTTTGATTAAAGGTTCAGTCATCTGAACTCTGTGTGCTTATGCACCTTTGTTATTCTGAAAGCAAGCTTTGGAAACTTTGTTATGTTGGGCCCTGGCGGTATGGTTAGTAGTAGACCGGGAGGCGTGCGCCAATGGCTACTATGATACTGGCCGCCGTAATGACCTTGATGATGGTTTAATCGGAGGTTGGTTACTCCACATCGAAGGTCGGGAGAGGTGGTAAATTCCTCCCATTTCGTACGTCACCGCGGGTTAGCTCCCTGGGCGCGACAATAAGGGGAGAAGGGGTGGTGCATGTGATTATGGGTGTTGGGGTCCTAATGGATCTCAATACCAACTTTGTAAATGTTTTTGAGGAGTAAAGGATGGATATGGCCTAGCTTGCGGGTAAACTTTGGTTTTAAAGTCTGGTTCATACTTTTGGAAAATATCCCGTACCCTGTTCCCCATTTTAAAGTATATATGAACCAGAACCTCTGATGTGTGTGCTTGTGTGTGCTTGTAAAAATCCCGTTTTAAGATAAAAGAGTTTCTTTCCGGTTTGAGGAAAGTCGCTAAGAAAGTCTTTCAAAACCCTTCCAGTCCAATTACTCTTTCTTACTGCAAATTACCTCACTTAGTCCCTTTTGACTAATACCTCTTCCCTGTTTTCTGACCTCATGGTTTCAGGTAGGCAGCCCGGTGCTTCCTAGAGGTATCTTGAAGCTGTAGGAGGTCTTTTGTTAAGTCAGGATTGCTAGTTTCTTTTCCTTTGTCCTGCATAGTCGTGGTTACCTCTACCTTTACGTTGCATGTTTTACTATGAGAACTTGTTCAGGCTACGACCTGAATTACTTGGACTCCATTTTTATTATGTTCCTTTGTTTTCCTATTGGACTAAGGTTTTATGTTAATATTATGGCTACTTGTTTCTGTGGTTATGCATATACTACTGTGTTGCATTCACGTTTTCAAAAGTTTAAAATTATTCTGAAATTCAACTGCGTTGGCAACACTGGTTACTCTGATCTTTGTTATGTTCTGCCCGTTCGCCGAAGTATCTCTCGAGTAATAAAGCTTCCTAGTTGCTTGGGTGATACAACGGTGCGGGGTTGTGGCGTTGGGGCGCTACAGCTAAGGTGGTATCAGAGCCTCAGGTTGAGTAAGAAGTGACTTAACCTGGGAGCTCGAAGCATAGAGGATGTTTTGAGTTTACTTACTCTACATCTTGGTATTCATATCTGTGCTTACTCTGTAGTTATGGACAGTGCGAGTCTGCGTGCTTTCACTATAGTTATGGACAGCCTGAGTCAGCGAGAGCAGGATGAGGCATATTTTGAGGAGCTTGAGCCCCCTCGTACAGTAGCAGTAGTTCGCCGGGGTAGGGCCCGTTACTATACATGGCAGCGAGCGCAGGAGAGGGGACACCCGGGGTATTCGTACCCCAATAGGGTCGTTCATCAATTGGAAACTGAACGGGATGAATACCTACAGGATAGCTTGAGATTGAGAGAGGTTCGGCTGGAGGCTATTCATTACCATGATTTGGCAGCACAGCACCGGACTGATCGGGATATTGCCCGGGAGCATGCCAGAGAGATGGAGGCTCGATTGACAGAGGAGCGCCAGGCCAGAGCCCAGCAGGCGTCCCCGTATTGCATAGTTAGAGGAAGACTTGGCATATATGACTATTGATAGGGATTTTTCTATGGAGATGCACCATCGTTATCAGAGCCGGATTAGGGCCCGACTTTGTGAGACTTTCTACCTCCCCGATGAGCAGGCGGCTTTGGAGTACGAGGGACCAGTACACAGTGAGCCAGCTGCTCCAGGGGACCCTATGGACACACATGCAGGAGAGGATCAGGAGACAGAGGGATCATCTGAGGAGGAGAGCCCATCTCCAGCACGACAGGGAGATTTCGTTGCTGTATCTGATGATAGCGATGGAGCCAGTCATAGCCAGCAGTAGAGGAGCTGAGTCCGGACCGTTGGGACTTGTATATAGAGGCAGATAGCAGTAGCATATATATACTCAGTAGGTATGCAGCATATTATGACCGATAGGGTGACTTCCGACAGGTGCAGAGGGGATTATATATACCCCAGAGATCCCCGAGTTTGGCAGATTATGACAGTTGACAGATGATGTTTTGGAGAGCTTAGGCTGTACGGGAGCAACTCGACTTAGCATCGGGTCCTCCCCCTCTTTGTCTTTCTGGTCAGATATAGCCTTTGTATAAAAGCTTTTCCAAATTTTGCATATATGACATCATCTTTTGCGGCTTTACTCATATCATTGCATGTTACCGTTTTCTATATCTATCATGTCATGAGTTTTAGAAATGCTTCAAGATACCATTAGGGCCGTGCATGGATCATACCATTTCATTTTGTGCATCTATATATATGACTGTTTTCTGTTACTTGTGAATAATGATTGCTTAATGGATTAAATTGGGACACTTTGAATTGATGACTACGTGCCTAATTGCAACTTTGATGATTGATTGTTATTTACTGATGTGGAACATTGAGTATATGGACCATTCTTATCGCCATGCATTATATCTGTTTGGGGTGATATTATGAATACAGTGACAATATACCCCCGAGAAGAGCTCCATCGCCACCGCCACCACCTGAGGAATTTCCCCGTCCTCCACCGATACCACAAGAACAACCAGAAATTGGGGAGACTTTGAGGCAATTTGCTCGGGCTTACAACTCAGTTAATGAAAAGACACTTGAAAAGCTTCTCCGAATGAACCCCCAGAAGTTCTTCGGAGAGCCCAATGATCTTAAAGCTGAAAACTGGATTGTAAGCTTAGTGAAGATCTTCGAAGCCATGAACATCTTTCCGGAGGATAGAGAGCGAGTTCAATTTGCGACCTTCCTCCTGGAAGGAGCAGCGCTGAATTGGTGGAATCATACGAAGAATGTGTGGATTGAAAATGGGATTAGGTACGGCTGGACTGAGTTTGTAAGAGCATTTGAGGACAAGTTTATTCCGCAAGTCGTTCGGGATGCCCGGGAATCCGAGTTTATGAATCTTACCCAAGGAACACTATCTGTGGCAGAGTACGAGGCCAAGTTTGTGAGACTGATACAATATGCACCGCATATCCTGTACGATGAGCGTAGGAAGACCAAACGCTTCATCAATGGACTCAAGTCAGAATTACGATGGGCTTTGGCACGTCTGAATCTTGAAGGATACACTCAGGCAGTTGAAACTGCTCTGAGTACTGAAGCAGCCCATAGAGAGATCAGGATGACCGCCAACCATGCGAAGCCATATCAATCGAAACCACCACAGGGATTCAAACGCTCAGCCGATCAGTTAAATTTTAGATCAGGAAAGAGACCAATGATGGCACCCCCGCAAGCACCACTTGCCCCTCAGAACGAGATTGAATGTGAATTCTACCATAGGCCAGGGCATACCGAAGCAACCTGTGGAAAGAAAACTGGCCAGTGCTTCTATTGTGGAAGTCCTGACCACAAGCTCGGGAATTGTCCAAAAGAAAAAGGTAGGCCAGAACGGCAAGGGTATCAAGGCAAAGGTAAGGCGGTGGCGGGAAATGCAAACAAGCCAATGGTCAGAGGAAGGGCTTATGCTCTGGATGGATGCGACGAGCCAGATCCTACGGCTGTTGTGGAAGGTACGGTAAATGTTCTTGACACGCCAGTTAAGGTCCTATACGACCCTGGTGCCACGGATTCATTCATTGCATCCAAATTATGTGCGCGTTTACAATTTCCACTTGAGCAATTGCCATATCTTTTCGAAGTAAGTTCTCCTTTAGGAACTTGCCTTAAAACAGATCAAGTATATAAATGCTGCCCTATTAGAATCAATAGTCAGTTTTATCCCCTGGATCTTGTTGCACTACCAATGATAAAGTATGGGATTATTTTGGGAATGAATTGGCTTCATAAGTACCGAGTCAAGCTGGATTGTTTTAAGAAGGAAGTTATCTTAGGGAAGGATGAAGATCAGACATTAGATGGACAAGGAAGACAAACACCAATGATTTCGGCAATGGAAGCAAAAAGAAAAGATTAACTACCGCACCTGTACTAACATTACCAGAAAGGAAGGAAGGTTACACCGTTTATACCGATGCTTCGAAAGAAGGGTTAGGATGCGTTCTGATGCAACATGGAAAGGTGATAGCATATGCATCAAGAAAGCTTAAACCACATGAAGTCAACTACCCCACCCATGATTTGGAGCTAGCAGCGATCGTCTTTGCCCTCGCAAAATGGAGACATTACTTGTATGGGGTAACCTTTGAAGTGTTCACGGACCATAAAAGTTTACGGTACTTGTTCACTCAAAAGGAGCTAAACATGAGACAGAGAAGGTGGATGGAATTTCTGGAAGACTATGATTGTACAATTCAATACCATCCTGGAAAGGCTAACATGGTGGCTGATGCATTGAGTCGAAAGGCTAGTATAGCGCATGTCGAAGGACACCCAATAGAGTGTGAAAGAAGACCAGCTCAAGAGATTCCTAGAGCTAAGTTGGCAAATCTAATAATTTCATCACCACTGAAGGATCGGTTGATAAAGACACAAGCTATAGACAGATGGATTAAGAAGTGTCTCAATTCCAAGGAGAAGGATGACGAGACAAAATTCAGTAAAGGTGAAGATGGAATCTTGAGATATAAGAGCAGAGTTTGTGTGCCTTCAGCTATCCGAAAGGAAATACTTGATGAAGCACATAAGACACGTTATACAGTACACCCTGGAGGAACAAATATGTACCAAGATCTCAAGAAGCAGTTTTGGTGGAACGGAATGAAGAGAGACATTGCTGAATATGTCAAGAAATGCTTAACTTGCCAAAAGGTTAAAGCCGAACACCAAAAGGCAGCAGGAAAGTTACAACCACTACCAATTCCTACGTGGAAGTGGGAGCAAATAACCATGGATTTTGTTACCGGGTTACCTAAAGTTAAGGGAGGACAAGACAATATATTGGTCATAGTTGACAGATTGACAAAATCAGCACACTTCCTACCGGTCAAGACTACGGATAAAGTTAAATGCTTAGCAAAACTGTATCAAGAAGAAATTGTGAGATTACATGGAGTGCCGGTGAGTATAGTGTCTGACAGAGACCCAAAGTTTACGTCCCAACTTTGGTAAAATGTTCAAAGCTTGATGGGAACTAAGTTGCATTTCAGCACAGCGGCGCACCCGCAGACAGACGGACAGTCAGAAAGATTGATTAAATATCTGGAGGATATGTTAAGAGCGTGTGCTTTGGATTTTTCAGATAGTTGGAAAGATTGTTTACCCCTCGTGGAGTTTGCATACAATAACAGTTATCAGGCTTCAATTCAAGCAGCTCCATATGAAGCCTTGTATGGGAGAAAATGCAGATCTCCATTATATTGGGATATGGATGAGACAAGGGATACCTCTAAGGGAACTCCCAGGGCCAAAGTACTCGAATGGATTGAAAGGGCTACAGAAAAGATTAAGATAATCAGGCAAAGAATGAAAGCCGCCCAGGACAGACAGAAGAGCTATGCCGACAAAAGGAGAAGGGATTTAGAGTTCGATGTGGGTGAGAAAGTGTTTCTGAAAGCATCGCCAAGGAAAGGGTTCACAAGGATTGGAAAAGGTGGAAAATTGAACCCTAGATACATAGGACCTTTTGAGATACTAGAACGTGTGGGTCCAACAGCGTATCGCCTAGATCTACCAGCAAGCTTCACAGGAATCCATAATGTATTTCATGTATCCCAACTTCGCAAATACTTTGCCGATGAGACACAGGTGGTGCCAGTAGAGGAAGTTCCGTTAGAACCTAATCTAACCTACGAGTTGAAAGCGGTTAAGATCCTGGATAAGAAATTCCAAGAATTAAGAAATAAAAAGATTCCATTGGTTAAGGTCTTATGGAAAAGGAACGGTACTGAGGAGGTTACTTGGGAAACTGAGGAAAAGATGCAAAAGCACTATCCCAAATTGTTTAGAGATCACGAAGAGAATCTGAGGACAGATTCTTCTTAAGGAGGGGAGATTGTGACAGCCCGGTTCGGCACCGGATCAATAAAGGTAAACTAAGGGCGATGTAAGGGCGTTTATAGAACTTGATCCGTATTTTAAATAAATCATAGCATGCATCCCTACATGAATTGAGTGCTCATATGTGATATTAGGTGACCAAAGGGGGGGGGGGGGGGAAACTACCTTTAAACCCTATAAACACTACTTATTTCCGAACCGGCACTATACCGTTTTATTCAAGAGACCTCAAAGAACCTATACCTACTTTCTTGGAATTTTTCAACTCTCTTTTCAATGCTTTGAGGTTTCGTTTATGTGTGCAGAGCAATTTAAGAATTTATTTTCAAATAAGAATTCCCGTCGGTAAGAAATATTTCCTTCATTAGAATGATTTAGCCCTTGAGATCATCACCATAACGTTCCTCGAATTTTTCTACATTTTTGGAAAGCCTTTCGGATCTTCAAATCTTATCCTAGTATTTATTTCATAATTTAATTAATTTTCGAAATTCAAGAAAATCAAATCTTCCGAAGCTTATAACTTTTAAACCGTACGTCCGATTTCGACCCGTGAGTAACCGTTTCGAAGCTAATTTTATTTCCTAGCTCTTGGATACTTTTCCAACTTCAAAAATACGCAGGAGAAAGGTGAAATTACCAGAATACCCCTGCTGTGACAATTATGTAAAGAAGGAAACCTATTTTTGGAAATTTCATAAAGTACCCCACCTTAAGTCCCTAAAATAAATATTATTTGCACTTTGGTCCTTCCCAACAACTATAAATAAGTGTGTTGGGGTCTCATTTTGTGCTCACTCCATTCTCTTCCTCTCCCCCTAGTGGCCGAACTCCTCTCCCCTTTTAAGGTTAGTTTTCTTATTTTTTTATGTTTTAATTAGTTTAATTTATGTTTTAATTTGTGTTTTATTTTATGTTTTAATTTATTTATTAATTATGCTAGGTTTAGGATTTAATTTATGTTTTATTTTGTGCATGAATTATGTGATTTAATTTATGCTTTAATTATTCATGAATTATGAATTATATTTCTTATAGTATGGTTTATTATGAAATGTGTTACATAATTTAATTTTGTGACAAATTAATTATGTGACAATTATGCTAGCATGTTATATGTTACATTTTAATTATTTTATGATCATACTTAAGTAATTTAATTTATTTCATGATTTAATTAAATGTTACATGTTATTTAATGTTACATAATTAAAGTATAACCTATAGTTTTAAATGTTACATGTTTAATTAATTGTTACATATAATTATACTTGACCAATTGATATATGTTATGGTATACATGTATAATATACGTATACGTATTTGATTCCAATACGTATAAATACGTGTATACTTTCGTATAAATACTATGTGTATTTCCCTAATAAATACGTATGTACTTTTGTATAAATACCGTATGTATTCTTATATAAATACTCTATGTACCTTGTATAAATACTGTATAAATACGGTAGGTATCCCCGTATAAATACCGTATACATACAGTATAAATACCGTATACATACAATATAAATACACGTATACATACAGTATAAGTACAGTATACATACAGTATATATACCGTATACTTGAGTAGTGACCTTTGACCTTTGACACTTGACCTTTGACTTTGACTTTGACTTTGACTTTGACCTTGACCAAGAATTTTGACTTTTAACCTAATTGATCATTTCAAAGAGACGAATTCAAGGGTCAAAGCCTTTTTCGAAAATTCTCAAAAAACAAGGGATCAAAGTAGATTTCAAAGTTCACATTGGGGTTGTTCTAAGACCCTAAGAACATACCCCAAAGCTTTTGATACGAGCTTTCTAATGAGACTAATCGTTTGCCCCAATTCTTTCTTCGGGAAAGATTATCCCTTGTTTAAATGTGTCGTATTCTTTTCAATCTTTCACTTCAATACTTGACTACCCGCACTCAATCATGCATCATTAATCATGTGTGGGACTTAGACCCTTAAGCTCATAGTAGTCTGTCACTTAAAGGAGATAATACCGAGTTCTGGGATCCGCAGGGTACTGTGTGAACCCTGTCTTCTACCAACTATCAGCTTATCTAAATAAATAGGTGAGGTTTAAACTATTTCAACTGGAACCATGAATATTCCTTCGTTTTCAAATGATTTCAAAATCAACGCCTTCGGGTGCAAAGATTCCTATCTTTCAAGTTAACGTTTTCCCGTTTGGGACAATGCTTCGAGTTTAAAGTCAATGATCTCTGATATACGTTCTGTTCACTGTTATACTGTTTTGATTAAAGGTTCAGTCATCTGAACTCTATGTGCTTATACACCTTTGTTATTCTGAAAGCAAGCTTTGGAAACTTTGTTATGTTGGGCCCTGGCGGTATGGTTAGTAGTAGACCGGGAGGCGTGCGCCAATGGCTACTATGATACTGGCCGCCATAATGACCTTGATGATGGTTTAATCGAAGGTTGGTTACTCCACATCGAAGGTCGGGAGAGGTGGTAAATTCCTCCCATTTCACACGTCACCGCGGGTTAGCTCCCTGGGCGCGACAATAAGGGGAGAAGGGGTGGTGCATGTGATTATGGGTGTTGGGGTTCTAATGGATCTCAATACCAACTTTGTAAATGTTTTTTAGGAGTAAAGGATGGATATGGCCTAGCTTGCGGGCAAACTTTGGTTTTAAAGTCTGGTTCATACTTTTGGAAAATATCCCGTACCCTGTTCCCCGTTTTAAAGTATATATGAACCAGAACCTCTGATGTGTGTGCTTGTGTGTGCTTGTAAAAATCCCATTTTAAGATAAAAGAGTTTCTTTCCGGTTTGAGGAAAGTCGCTAAGAAAGTCTTTCAAAACCCTTCCAGTCCAATTACTCTTTCTTACTGCAAATTACCTCATTTAGTCCCTTTTGACTAATACCTCTTCCATGTTTTCTGACCTCATGGTTTCAGGTAGGCAGCCCGGTGCTTCCTAGAGGTATCTTGAAGCTGTAGGAGGTCTTTTGTTATGTAACGCCCCGGTTTTTTAATTTTATTAATATGTCATATTTGCTTCTAAATTGCGCAATTAAATTATTTAATTATGTGATTAATTGTTTTACGTGTTTTATATTTAATTTTATTATAATGGTTATTATTTCATTTTATTATATTTTATTTTAATTTATTATTAATTTTATAAATATTTCGTATTATAATATATATATATATATATATATATATATATATTTCAATTATTGTTAATTTAATTATTAATGTTAATTATGTTATTAATTTAATGATTGTGCTAATTAAGTGTTATGTTAATTAATCATGCTTTAATTAATTAATTACGTGACTCTAATGATGTTTATAAATTAATTTGATTTATTTAATTTAAACTATTTATGCATGGGATTTATTTGAATTATGCATGAATTGCATGAAAATGGGCATGTCACTTAATTTGTGCTTCGTTCTTATATGAAATGATATCGAATTGTCACGAATTTGTAGTATGTCGTAAATATATGTGTTATGGACTTGATTTTATGCTCGGTTTACATTTTCGAATTCATTTGATATGTTAACGGATTTAATTTGATTTGAGGAACCAAATCGGGGGCTAACGAGCACTTAGCGTACCCTTGGTTCCGAATTTAATATCTTGAGCTCGGGAACTCGGATTCGAGTTCCGTCAACTCCGCTGAACTCGTAACGAAAATTCGGGTTTAGTAAACTTAGCCTTATATTTTTCCTAAGTCATTTGAACCTCCGAAATTCAACCGACAAAAGGAGCCGGCGACCAAAATGACCTTGTTGCACTAAAATGACCATATCTTGCTCAAACCTTGACCAAATTAACTATGGTTGGTGGCCTTTTAACCCTAGTTCAACCCCCTATCAGACCTTACCTGCCCCATCTCGATCTAACCTTCCACAAACCAGAAAACTTATCCAAAGCTTCTGCAATCCAGTTTTTCCCGCGACTGTGCAGTTTTGGGATTTTAGAGCTCAAATCTCAATCGTCGTTCATCCAATCAACAAGGTGAGTTGGGATTATGTTGTACATGCATCTATGGTTATTTTCATCCTCTCATCCCTGATTTTGATTCAGATTTCATGGGGTTTTGGAACATGTGTTTGAACAGTTAGGTTTTTAGCATTTGAATAGATTTTTGAACTGATTTTCACTCCCTTCACGTACCGGGTTGCTGCTAGCTTTTGGAACTCGTATTGGTATTAAATGTTATTCATTTTCATCTTAGTTGCAGCTGTGTTAATGGTTGGTTGATCATGAATTGGTTGCTCTGTTCTTTTCCAGTTATCCCCTGTTTTCCCGCATTAGACTGCTGCCCTTTCCTTCTCAATTTTTGCTGCATGTTTGAGGTTAATTCCAGGTCTGTTCTTGTGCAATTGGAACCTCTTCTCACCTTAGATGTTAGCTTGAATTGTTTGCAAATTATGTGTTTGTTTGGCCTGCTCATTTCCTTGTTTTCTCCTCCCCTGTTTCGTTCATTCCCGCGTACCTTCTGTTCTGTTGCTGCTGTGCGACACGGGAGTGTCTTCTTCCTTCTTACCAGCGTGTAACGGGGGTGCGTATGGGGCTGGAATTTCTGTACCGAGACATGGGGGTGTCTCGGTTTGGGCTTGGGAGGTGACACGGGGGTGTCACCCTGTTTTTCCCGATTTCTTATCTACGTTTCTGGGTTGCTGCAAAACTTACCGGAGTGCTGCCTTATCTGCTGCTGTTCTTTCTCCCGTAGGTGCTGTATATATAATATTGTGTGTGTTTGTGTTCCTTGCATGCATGCTTGTACATTTGAGTGTTCATGGTTGTATATTTAAGTGCATGCATGAGGTATACTTATAATATATATATGTGTGTTATATTGTTCAATGCATGGCTGTGCATGTATACTTACGTGCATGTAAATATATAATTGTGTTGCATGCATGTTGTGTTTGAGAATGCTTGCATGAATTTAATAAGTGTGTGGTGTGCATGAGAATTGCTTGAAATGTTTGCATGCATGTAATAAATAGTTGTATTATTTATAATACTTGCATGCATGGAATTTATGTTGTGTGCATGCTAATTTACATGCATGATAATGTACGTATCATACGTATATATATATATTTAATTTATATATGTTTATTATATATTAAATATTATTTGATTTAATTGAATTATGGAAATTAAATTACTATCTATTTCATGTTGATTAATTTTCGATTATGATTTGAATGTAATTAAATGTTTACTTTCTAAGTATTAACGTGATATAGTACGTGATATGATTGTTATTTTAATTCTTGAATTGATTTGTTATATAAAGGTGAAATATATGATTTATGAATTATGGATTTAATTCACGGTATGTTTGGGAATGCCTAATTCGTTTAAATTATAAATTGTTGTTTGGAATTCTTGACTTAAGGTACTTTAAATACGAGTTGAAAGAATGGGAAACCTTCGGTTATTGATTAAAATTGATTGATTGACGCGACCTGGCATGATTCATGAAAGGATATGAAACAATTGAGTATGATACCTTCATTTCTTGAAAGTACTTAAATCAATGGCTTGTTTATATGCCTTAAACGCATTAATAGTGCACATGAACGTGTTCATGACATAATATTATTTCTTATGCACTTATATCACGATCATTTCATGCCGTGCGTCATATTTGGTTCATTTGGAGTCTCGAGTCTCACGAACACGTCATATTTTCTTTTGTACAGTTTATCTCCAGGGTGGAGAGATCTTGATCGTTCGGGCACTTGGTACTCGTATCCTTGTACCGTCACGGTTCAGGTGAGGGTGGTTTTCATTTTAGCTATGTAACAAACCCTACAACCCTCATGTGAAAAGCTTTGGCCAAAACCTTATGACTATACATATATGTTACCTTTCAAGTGAAGTTATCGAGTAAATATTGATCGAGTAAACCCCTTTTTCCAATGATTTATGAATTATGATATGTATTTATGAATTATGTTATGTACTTATGAATTGTATGTTTGGCGAGACACATTTATGACTTCTGATTGAACGGGCCCCGGGACTTAGTATATGTGGCTAACCGAGGAAGCAAGGGCTGACGGGGATCCCATATACTAGTCCCAACCAAACTACGGTGATACCGGCCCTCGCTAGGAGTTTTAGCGAGGAATGGGAGCTGAGTGCCCTTGGGGGATTCATGTACCCCCATTGGCCCATGTATAAACCGGTGGCCGGGTCTTGCAAGCCCGTCCACCACCCGGAGGAAGAAGGTTGGTTAGGATTTATGCCTCTTCTTATGTATATGTTTGATAGAATTATGCACCGTGCGGGAAGGCCGGAACACGGATTGCCCAAACGCATATGTTTATGTTATGATTTATGGTCTGCGTGTATTATGATATATATTGCATGATCGCCTAATCAATATATTAATGATATTTATGTACACGGTCGGAGTTTGGTTAGAGATTGTGCACGCTCAATCGTCGAGCCTTATATTTATGTATGATTTATGAAAGTAATGAATTTAATGTGAATTAGTCGTAAAATCCGAGCATTGTTTATCTATTTTCTTGCTCTTGTCGGGAACTAAATTCAAACAAAACCTTGCTCGGGATTTATGACTTGCATGTGCATGTTTTATATATATATCGCTCCTGCTCACTCAGTCTTCTAGAGACTGACCCTCTCCCTCCCCAACACTTTAGTGTGCAGGTTGGACTTTGGAGTTTCGAGCTAGGCGGAGGTGTCTGGAGTCTTTAGGTGGGTCGAGTTAGGCTAGGAGAGTCTCTGCATTCTCATCTATATTGGAATTATGTATAATTCATTTCAGTTATATCATGAAATTGGATACCTATGTATTTATTATGAAATTGGCTTTACTGAGTTTTGCTATGATTTTTAAAAGAGGCCTGAAGTGCCCAATTAGACTTATGATTTGTATGTTTGAATTGAGTATGTTGATGCATTATATTTTGTTGATTGATTATCATTGCAGGGTCTAGTTCCACCTAGCTTAGGAAGGTTTTATGTTTGTGTCCCGTTCGCTATGGTTTGATACGGGTGCGGATTTACTGTTTCGTTACTCGTGTTGAGCCATAGTGCGGGGGATGTGGTGCCTCACGTGCGGGGTGCTACATCCTTAAGTGGTATCAGAGCCCGGTTGCAAAACCGGTGTTCTCGAGTCGTGTTAGAGTCAGTCTAAGTCGAACGGCATAGGGACTACGTGATATTATGTGCATTGTATCGATCTTGAATATGGAATTTGGTTTCTCTTATGAATTTTGTTGAATTACTTGTTGCATCTTATACGGATTCTTGTCTTTCGTATTGAATATTCACCATGAGCATGCACTAATCGCATGCATCTATTCTTGAAATGAGTTATGATTTTCAGGTTATAAAGATGATATCAAACCACGGCCACGTTCTATGATCATAACAATCTATTGCAAATTCCTTCGGAGGCACGGAAGATAGGAAGGATGGCCGGGGAGGAACATTTGGTGGAATAGGGATAGAAGTTAATCAAGGGATGGTTGTGACTCAAAGGATCAACTTAGGTGAATCCACTACTTGAAGTGCATTAATTAGATTCAACAGGATCTTTCAACCTAAGGAATGAAGTGAACAAAACCTTGAAGATATTTTGGTCCCGGATTGGGATCATTGAGGGGGTACTAATAATTAAGAGGAATAGAGGTAACAGGAGTCCGGTAGGGGATTATGCACCAAGGGTCTACAAAGAAGGACTTCGAACTAAGCCTAGTGATTAGAAGTCGGGTTTTAGAAGGCAAGCATTGGGTAAACACAAATAGAGGGAAGGTGGCGATATTGAGAACAGGATTTGAGTTCATTTTTCCAAATCCAAGCTGAATTGTCATGTTGTGAGGTTAAATTGGAAGATATGGAGCAACAAATGGAAACGGGAAAGAAAGGAAATCATGCGCTCAAGTATAAGCAATTGGAGGTGAATTAAATTCACAAAGGATAAGCGCGGAATTCTTGATCGAGGTGACGATTAGAAGTAAAGGTCGAATTTCGAGGAGAAGTTTGGATACTAACTCTGTGGACGTGGAAGAATTAAGGATTAAGAAATTGCAATTTCGGATAGTGGAAGATACAAATGATGCAAAAAGACTCATGGAAAACTTGAAGACCGTGGGAAAGGCAAGGGATAATCACCAAGTCAAAGTAACCTCGGGATTGGAGGAACGAGGAAAAGTTACCGAGCTAACTACTTACCACCTTGGTGACAGGTTCCAAAACATTCATAGCACGTGCATCATATTTTGCATTACTTATTTATTCTCTTGACCTTATGTTTATCCGTGCATTTCTAAGTGGTTTAGTTGCGCTAATGTGTTGTATAATTGCTTGATGTAAACGTGACACATGCATTGCCATTTTAACCCAACATGCATTTTAGTGTTTATTTGATAGGAAGCTCATTCACTTCACCTATCAAGTATTACTTAGCCAAACCACTCTCGAATCCAATAAAGATGACTTCGGGGAAACAAAGAGTTTCAAGTAAAGGATAGGTTATTGGAAACGGGAATTCATAAAGAGAAGCGAGATTAGAGTTGATTACGGGGTGGTTGGATCGGACAAAGAATAGACAAGGGGTTTCGGACATTAAGCGAATTAGAAGGGAAGTTGAAATGCAAAACCTTGGGGTTGCCTTGTGATCAAAATCCTCCCTAATGGGAATTACTCATTAAGAATTTCGATATGAGCGGAATAAATGGAGTTCAACTCGGGACAACAGAAATTTTAAGGGGGAGAGCACGACCGAGGAACAAATTGGACGATTGAAAGGGTGCTCGAAGAAATATTTTAGTAGTAATAATGGAATTGCAAACTAAGGAAGACCTGGAAGTCCTATTAGTGATGATCAGAGATAAATAAGACGGCTTGAATGGATAAGTTGTCAAGAGGAGAGTTACATTACTAAATACGGTTGAAGTCTATCACTAGGAATAAAGGAAATGATTTAGAGAATATTCTTATGTGTAGAATATGGATCTAGGATAACAAAATTATAAGGGAGCTCCTACGAACCTAAGTCAGAATTGACAAGAGAGAGAGTCGAATCAAGTTAGCATATAATGGAATGATGGCGATCAAGAGTAATCCAATAAAGTACAAGGGGGATTCAATAATGACAATATTATAAAGTTTTCGGTTAGTCCCACGATAATTCGGAAGGAAAATTAAGAAGGAACCAAACCAGAAAAGATGATCATTGGAGGATTTACATCAAACTTCAACACGCATCAAGAACATTCTATCTTTGATTCAAGAAATGTAGGGCCAGATACAAAATATAACCTTAAAGGGGTTAAAGAGAGTGAATGGATAAAATGAACGGAAGATAGAAAAGGATTCGTGTTAAGGTAGATCCTAATGACAAATACCTCAAGGTAGGGATTGAATCGTCAAGGTGGTCAGGGGTAGTTATTCTCGAGGGTATTTTAAACTTTGATATGGGTAAGATAGTAGCTATGGACCTAACTTCGAGACGGATGGTCTAAGGGTACTCGGGAGGTTAAGCCCGGTTAATTAAAAAGAGTTGGTTGGTTGAATGAGGATTAAGGGAAATGATGAAGACTGGAAGTAGTACCAGGCAGAAGGGATCTAAGAGTATAATCCCTAAAGGATTCATCAATGGTTTCATCGGGATATCTTGACGGGGTTACAGACAAACTGAGCACTGAATCTATCTTCTGGACAGATGATACACCGAACAACGACAACTCACAATTTTAAAACTTCGTGACTAAGGTGAACGGTATTTATAGCATTCATGAAGCATACATTCATGCAAATTCAATTTAATAATTTCTTTGTTATGTGCTTTGTTTTCTTATCAAGTTAAACTACGTGAAGTAATTGATGATTAACGTGGACGATATCTGTTATTTACCTTGAGGTGGCTTGTGTGATTTTGAATTTGGTTTTGCGTGTGCTGCCTGGGAGTATTGGAGACTTCCTTGCTTTCTCTTATTTTTGTTTGAGAGACAGGGTACTCTCGTTGTTTCTAAGAGACCGTGCTTCTCTTATTTTTGTTTGAGAGACGGGGTACTCTCTTTGCTTGTGAGAGATGGGGTTCTCTCATTGTTGCTCGAGAGACGGGGCTCTCCTTGTTGCTTGTGAGAGACGGGGAATCTCTCATTAGTGGTTTTAAGCGTGCAGTGAATCCGAGGACGGATTCTTTTTAAGGGGGAGAGATTGTAACGCCCCGGTTTTTCAATTTTATTAATATGTCATATTTGCTTCTAAATTGCGCAATTAAATTATTTAATTATGTCATTAATTGTTTTACGTGTTTTATATTTAATTTTATTATAATGGTTATTATTTCATTTTATTATATTTTATTTTAATTTATTATTAATTTTATAAATATTTCGTATTATAATATATATATATATATATATATATATATATATTTCAATTATTGTTAATTTAATTATTAATGTTAATTATGTTATTAATTTAATGATTGTGCTAATTAAGTGTTATGTTAATTAATCATGCTTTAATTAATTAATTACGTGACTCTAATGATGTTTATAAATTAATTTGATTTATTTAATTTAAACTATTTATGCATGGGATTTATTTGAATTATGCATGAATTGCATGAAAATGGGCATGTCACTTAATTTGTGCTTCGTTCTTATATGAAATGATATCGAATTGTCACGAATTTGTAGAATGTCGTAAATATATGTGTTATGGACTTGATTTTATACTCGGTTTACATTTTCGAATTCATTTGATATGTTAACGGATTTAATTTGATTTGAGGAACCAAATCGGGGGCTAACGAGCACTTAGCGTACCCTTGGTTCCGAATTTAATATCTTGAGCTCGGGAACTCGGATTCGAGTTCCGTCAACTCCGCTGAACTCGTAACGAAAATTCGGGTTTAGTAAACTTAGCCTTATATTTTTCCTAAGTCATTTGAACCTCCGAAATTCAACCGAAAAATGAGCCGGCGACCAAAATGACCTTGTTGCACTAAAATGACCATATCTTGCTCAAACCTTGACCAAATTAACTATGGTTGGTGGCCTTTTAACCCTAGTTCAACCCCCTATCAGACCTTACCTGCCCCATCTCGATCTAACCTTCCACAAACCAGAAAACTTATCCAAAGCTTCTGCAATCCAGTTTTTCCCGCGACTGTGCAGTTTTGGGATTTTAGAGCTCAAATCTCAATCGTCGTTCATCCAATCAACAAGGTGAGTTGGGATTATGTTGTACATGCATCTATGGTTATTTTCATCCTCTCATCCCTGATTTTGATTCAGATTTCATGGGGTTTTGGAACATGTGTTTGAACAGTTAGGTTTTTAGCATTTGAATAGATTTTTGAACTGATTTTCACTCCCTTCACGTACCGGGTTGCTGCTAGCTTTTGGAACTCGTATTGGTATTAAATGTTATTCATTTTCATCTTAGTTGCAGCTGTGTTAATGGTTGGTTGATCATGAATTGGTTGCTCTGTTCTTTTCCAGTTATCCCCTGTTTTCCCGCATTAGACTGCTGCCCTTTCCTTCTCAATTTTTGCTGCATGTTTGAGGTTAATTCCAGGTCTGTTCTTGTGCAATTGGAACCTCTTCTCACCTTAGATGTTAGCTTGAATTGTTTGCAAATTATGTGTTTGTTTGGCCTGCTCATTTCCTTGTTTTCTCCTCCCCTGTTTCGTTCATTCCCGCGTACCTTCTGTTCTGTTGCTACTGTGCGACACGGGAGTGTCTTCTTCCTTCTTACCAGCGTGTAACGGGGGTACGAATGGGGCTGGAATTTCTGTACCGAGACACGGGGGTGTCTCGGTTTGGGCTTGGGAGGTGACACGGGGGTGTCACCCTGTTTTTCCCGATTTCTTGTCTACGTTTCTGGGTTGCTGCAAAACTTACCGGAGTGCTGCCTTATCTGCTGCTGTTCTTTCTCCCGTAGGTGCTGTATATACAATATTGTGTGTGTTTGTGTTCCTTGCATGCATGCTTGTAAATTTGAGTGTTCATGGTTGTATATTTAAGTGCATGCATGAGGTATACTTATAATATATATATGTGTGTTATATTGTTCAATGCATGGCTGTGCATGTATACTTACGTGCATGTAAATATATAATTGTGTTGCATGCATGTTGTGTTTGAGAATGCTTGCATGAATTTAATAAGTGTGTGGTGTGCATGAGAATTGCTTGAAATGTTTGCATGCATGTAATAAATAGTAGTATTATTTATAATACTTGCATGCATGGAATTTATGTTGTGTGCATGCTAATTTACATGCATGATAATGTACGTATCATACGTATATATATATATTTAATTTATATATGTTTATTATATATTAAATATTATTTGATTTAATTGAATTATGGAAATTAAATTACTATCTATTTCATGTTGATTAATTTCCGATTATGATTTGAATGTAATTAAATGTTTACTTTCTAAGTATTAACGTGATATAGTACGTGATATGATTGTTATTTTAATTCTTGAATTGATTTGTTATATAAAGGTGAAATATATGATTTATGAATTATGGATTTAATTCACGGTATGTTTGGGAATGCCTAATTCGTTTAAATTATAAATTGTTGTTTGGAATTCTTGACTTAAGGTACTTTAAATACGAGTTGAAAGAATGGGAAACCTTCGATTATTGATTAAAATTGATTGATTGACGCGACCTGGCATGATTCATGAAAGGATATGAAACAATTGAGTATGATACCTTCATTTCTTGAAAGTACTTGAATCAATGGCTTGTTTATATGCCTTAAACGCATTAATAGTGCACATGAACGTGTTCATGACATAATATTATTTCTTATGCACTTATATCATGATCATTTCATGCCATGCGTCATATTTGGTCCATTTGGAGTCTCGAGTCTCACGAACACGTCATATTTTCTTTTGTACAGTTTATCTCCAGGGTGGAGAGATCTTGATCGTTCGGGCACTTGGTACTCGTATCCTTGTACCGTCACGGTTCAGGTGAGGGTGGTTTTCATTTTAGCTATGTAACAAACCCTACAACCCTCATGTGAAAAGCTTTGGCCAAAACCTTATGACTATACATATATGTTACCTTTCAAGTGAAGTTATCGAGTAAATATTGATCGAGTAAACCCCTTTTTCCAATGATTTATGAATTATGATATGTATTTATGAATTATGTTATGTACTTATGAATTGTATGTTTGGCGAGACACATTTATGACTTCTGATTGAACGGGCCCCGAGACTTAGTATATGTGGCTAACCGAGGAAGCAAGGGCTGACGGGGATCCCATATACTAGTCCCAACCAAACTACGGTGATACCGGCCCTCGCTAGGAGTTTTAGCGAGGAATGGGAGCTGAGTGCCCTCGGGGGATTCATGTACCCCCATTGGCCCATGTATAAACCGGTGGCCGGGTCTTGCAAGCCCGTCCACCACCCGGAGGAAGAAGGTTGGTTAGGATTTATGCCTCTTCTTATGTATATGTTTGATAGAATTATGCACCGTGTGGGAAGGCCGGAACACGGATTGCCCAAACGCATATGTTTATGTTATGATTTATGGTCTGCGTGTATTATGATATATATTGCATGATCGCCTAATCAATATATTAATGATATTTATGTACACGGTCGGAGTTTGGTTGGAGATTGTGCACGCTCACTCGTCGAGCCTTATATTTATGTATGATTTATGAAAGTAATGAATTTAATGTGAATTAGTCGTAAAATCCGAGCATTGTTTATCTATTTTCTTGCTCTTGTCGGGAACTAAATTCAAACAAAACCTTGCTCGGGATTTATGACTTGCATGTGCATGTTTTATATATATATCGCTCCTGCTCACTCAGTCTTCTAGAGACTGACCCTCTCCCTCCCCAACACTTTAGTGTGCAGGTTGGACTTTGGAGTTTCGAGCTAGGCGGAGGTGTCTGGAGTCTTTAGGTGGGTCGAGTTAGGCTAGGAGAGCCTCTGCATTCTCATCTATATTGGAATTATGTATAATTCATTTCAGTTATATCATGAAATTGGATACCTATGTATTTATTATGAAATTGGCTTTACTGAGTTTTGCTATGATTTTTAAAAGAGGCCTGAAGTGCCCAATTAGACTTATGATTTGTATGTTTGAATTGAGTATGTTGATGCATTATATTTTGTTGATTGATTATCATTGCAGGGTCTAGTTCCGCCTAGCTTAGGAAGGTTTTATGTTTGTGTCCCATTCGCTATGGTTTGATACGGGTGCGGATTTACTGTTTCGTTACTCGTGTTGAGCCATAGTGCGGGGGATGTGGTGCCTCACGTGCGGGGTGCTACATGTTAAGTCAGGATTGCTAGTTACTTTTCCTTTGTCCTGCATTGTCGTGGTTACCTCTACCTTTGCGTTGCATGTTTTACTATGAGAACTTGTTCAGGCTACGACCTGAATTACTTGGACTCCATTTTTATTATGTTCCTTTGTTTTCCTATTGGACTAAGGTTTTATGTTAATATTATGGCTACTTGTTTCTGTGGTTATGCATATACTACTGTGTTGCATTCATGTTTTCGAAAGTTTAAAATTATTCTGAAATTCCGCTGCGTTGGCAACACTGGTTACTCTGATCTTTGTTATGTTCTGTCCGTTCGCCGATGTATCTCTCGAGTAATAAAGCTTCCTAGTTACTTGGGTGATACAACGGTGCGGGGTTGTGGCGTTGGGGCGCTGCAGACAACAAGTAACGAAAACTTCATATGAGGGATAAAGGACAAATGGAGCTAGAATCTTAGGGAGCGAGAAAGTTTTGGGTTAACCTCGGGGATTATAGGAAGAACAAGACTAGAGAATAGTATTCCAAGAATTAAGAGAATTAGGTGAGAAATTGGTGGGGTAACGAATTTGGGTTTATGGCGATAACCTCTCTACCAGAAACGACTTATCAAGAATTTTGATACAAGAGGGGATTAAATTAGTCCAGATTTCAAGAAGAGCAAGAAAGAGAAAAGTTGGGGAATCAGAAGGAAGTAATTATTGAAGGGTTTGAATTGAACCTTAGGAGTGAATTAAAGAAACAGAAGTGAAGTGCACGTATAAAGGTCGAAGATGAAATAAATTCGGAGATTAGTAAAGGACGCCACTAAATATTGAAGGGATGTGGTTAATGTACGACACACCAACTTTACCTAGTGGTCGATCATCCCTTCACGAAGGCTTCATGGAAAGGTTTAGCACTTGCTATGATTTCAAGATTCAATTAGATGAAGTCATGGAAGTAATAGCGGAAGGGATGAATACCTTTACGAACTCAACTTCTCAAGAGAAAAAAGAAACTTCAAGAATTGATCGGGAGTCAAATAGGATCGGGAGTCAAATAGGATCCTCCAACTACTTTATGAATTATCAACCTTCAACCTCATTGCTACGGTGAACGATATCATAAACATTCATGGCATATACATACATACAATTTAATTCAATAATTTTGTTGTTGTGTGCCTTGGTCTCTTTTCATGATAATTGCCTTGTATAAATTGATGAATAATGCGCTTGCCATATATATATATATATATATATTACTTGGCCCTACGTGTCTTATTTGTTGTTAATTGTTGTAATTGCCATTGTTACCTCCTCCTTGTTATTTGCTCTTTGTTGTTGTTGTCGCTTATGTTTGGGTTGTGTCGCTCGGGAGTATTGGAGACTCCCTTGTCTTCTTGTTGTTTGAGAGAAGGGGTTCTCTCTTCTTGTTTTTTGAGAGACGGGGTTCTCTCTTTGTTGCTTTCGAGGAACGGGGCTCTCTCTTTGTTTGCTTTAGTTTTAGTGAAACCGAGGACGGATTCTTTTTAAGGGGGTGAGTTTGTAACGCCCCAGTTCTGGGATTTAAGCTTGACGTATGTGGTTACTAAAGTGCGCAATTTAATTAAGTATATATGATTTTTAATTATGGATTCTTTTGTTAAGTTTTATTGTTTAATTATGAATACTTGATCGTATTTGCGTATATGCTCTTGTTTGAGTGTCGTTCTTATTCGATTTGATTTCTGTTTTTCATGGATTCTTGGCATGAGTGAATTATGTGCTTTAAGATCATGTTTATTTGCTCGTTGCATGATTTTGTTCTTGCATGTTTGAGTTTTGTGATCGTTTGTGTGATCGGAACCGAAAAGGGGGCTAAAGAGCATTTAGCGTACCTTGTGTTCCGGGCGGCATATCTTGAGCTCGGGAACTCGGAATCGAGTTCCGTCACCTCCATTGGATCCGAATCGACGAATCGGACACAATGGGATAAGCCTCATATTTTTCTAAGACCAATTGGATCCTCAAATTTCAACCGGAACGAGCAACTCGCGCTTAAATTGACCGATCAAGACTATACCTAAGTTACGGACCTATTATTACGCACCTAGGCCCTATCCATTGACCCTAGCCCACTTGCACACTCTCTCCCTCACCCTTTTCTGCCCCAAACCGACACCCTAACCCCCCCACACTTAGATATTTTCAGTTTTATGGGGAGAGAAGGAGAAGAAGGAAGAAAAGAAGAAGAAGAAACCCTTTTTGGCCATGGGAGTTTTGAGCTCATCTCCCCACCTTTTCTTCTCCAAATTGAAAGGTAAACTCATATTTGTGTTGTGTATCACTTGGTAATGATTTTAAGTTCCATAATTCATGATTTCTCTAAGATTTGAGCATGTTTGGGCATATGGCGTGAATAGTGACGGGTTGGGAGAAATGGATGATTCTAGCTTGTTTCTTGTGAATTCTTTTGGTATGAAGCATGTATTTTATTCGTAACACATCATATGTGATAGGTATGAACTTAGTTTGGGTAGTGGATTAGGATCCATGACTTTGCCATTTGTGAAAAGTGAAGAGTTTGCATGAACTTGTTCCATATTCTTTCCTTGCTTGATTTGTTGCATCTTTGGTTGTCTTAATGGATTGAAATGCATGAATATTTGCTACCCTAACTTACCTATGTCTGTTAATTTGATGTTTATATGGTTTAGCATGAGTTTTGCCCTGCTTGTTGGGTGTTTTTTTGGCCACTGACCTGAATCCACGAGGGTGGATTTTGCCTTTGGAAAAAATCCGCGAGGGTGGATTTGAGGCAGTGGGACTGGACCAGATCCATGGGGGTGGATTTTTTCCCCATGGGGGTGGATTTTGTCCAGCCTGTTTTTGTTACTCCGATTCTTTTTTTCTTCGTTTGTTTGATCTTCCTCCACCTCTTTTATGACTTCTACACTATGCTAACATGTATTATTATGTGTTATGATTATGAAATGGAATTAATGACTTGAATTGATATGTTTTGGTCGAGCAACAAACTACTATGATATTATATGACTTAAGTGCTAATGCGTGAAATGTTAAGTACCTTCTTATAATATTTTGATATCTTAAATGATTTCTTTTGCTTCTATTTTTATTATATACATTGTAAACTTGTTTATGTAGCTTCTATGAATACTATATGGAATTTATGAACGAATGAACTTGATAACTCCATGTATTGAATGTACTTGAATGAATTACGTGATAATACGACTCTTCTTGTAACTAACGCATCCCTTATGTGTTCAATGGATTCCTTTCACATCCAAATGATTCATGTGCATTGTAAACATGTTGATATTTATCTTATGATTATTGTATGGAATTTTTGGCTCGTTTTGATTTGAATTATGAAAGATATGATACGATTGAGCGTGAAACCTTCATGTATTGAATGTACATGGGTTGAGTGCTTGATTATATGTCTCCATGACATTGTATTAGTTCTTATGCATCTCATACCACGTTAATGCATTGTCGTGCGTCTTATATGGTTCATTTGGAGTCTTGAGTCTCACAAAGTACACTACATTGTCTTCTGTTCAGTTTCTCCAGGGTGGAGACTTGCTGGGTTCATAAGGCACCATGAGTCTTCCTTCTTTTGGTATTGTCGGTAAGGTGTAACAGGTGGGTTTCTCTTCTACTAGTTAATGACCCTATATAATCCTAACATGTAAAGATTTCGGCCAAAATTATTATATACATATAGAGTCATTTACCGAGTCTATGATTTTGAACGTATAACCTTTCTTTTATGAATACCTACCGAATGTTTTGGCGAGAAATGTATGAATGAATGAATGCACAATGGGGCCCAGGGACTTGGTGTTAGAGGCTATCCGGAGGCATGGGCCGACGGTGATCCCTTTCTACCAGTTCCATTTACAAAACGGCGTAACCAGACCCCGTTAGGAGTTAGCGGGGAATGGACGCTGAGTGCCATCTGGGGAGTCATGAAACCCTTTTGGTCCATGCATGGATGGTTCGGGCCGATCACCCGGAGGAAAAAGGTGTAAACGTTTATGATTGTGCACAAAAGAATGATATGTATGAATGAATGAATGAACGAATGTATGAATGACTAATGGATTACACAAGGTGTTGGTTGGAGATAATGCACACCCACTCGCCGGGCCACAAATGACCTAATTAATGGAATTTGATGGTTATAATCCCTTTTCATGATTTCTTTATCTCACCCACTTGGGAAATGCTTTGAAAACCTCATTTGGGGATTATAACTTGCATGTGAATGTTTAAATACTGTCTTATATTATATTATGCCCTGTTTTATACCCACCAGTCTCCTATAGACTGAACCCGGCTTTGTTTTCAGTTTTCCAGGTTTTGCTGTGTTAGGCGGGGTTCCGAGTCGGTCAAGTTCTATGTCTTAGTTTGAGTCACTTTGCACGCATCTTTGTATTTTGATTAAGGAATGAAAGAATGTATGTATGAAACACGATTATGATTGTGATTATGAATTATGTTTACATTTATGTTTGAATTTCGGGACTAGGTATTTATGCTAGTTGAACCCGTCATTACTTCTTATGTTTATTATGGATGGTATGATTTGTTTTTGAAATTTCATGTATTTCAGTCTTGTTCTTTTGGTTTTAAGTTTAGCTTCCGCCTAGCATAGCGAGTGAGTGAGTCCCCGTTCGCTGTGAGCTTGGTTCATGTATGGATTTTCCATTTCATGTGTGGATCGGGCTCATAGTGCGGGAGATGTGGCGCCTCTTGTTCCGGGTGCTACAATAGCTCTTAGTAATCCATTTATGTTGAATTTTTCATGGTTTCATCCATTTATGAGTTATATTGGAAGAAGATGATGAATAGTGGCCCTTTTTGCATTTTGATGATCAACTTTGATTTCCTTTGATTTTCTTTGAGTTGAATGAGTAATATTTGACCCTTTGTCATGGAGTTAGATGGATATGAACTTGTATTGCATGATTGTTAGGGATTCTTGGTCTTACCATTGATGGAGCTTGGAGTTATAATTTGGATGTTAATTCCTTGATGCTTTACTTGGAGTTCTTGTTGTTTAATGTGATATAGCTTGAATATATGAGTTATGACCTGATTTTACATGCTTTTGGGTTGAGATTTGTGAGTTGGTTTTGTGCCTTTTAGCTTCCATTTCGGTTTTTTGCCTTGTTTTTGTGTTTTTTGGCCACTTAAATCCATGGGGGTGGATTTTTCCCTTTGGAAAAATCCGCTAGGGTGGATTTAGGTCAGTCAGTTTTTGGAAATCCATGGGGGTGGATTTTTCCCTTTGGAAAAATCCATGCGGTGGATTTTGTCCTGCGTTTTTTTCGTCACTCCGGTTCCGTTTTTCTTCTTTTTCTCCACCTATTTAATCTTCCTCCATCTCTTTTATGACTTCTATGCTATGTTAATATGTATTATTATGTGTTATGATTAATGTGTCAAGTTTATGGCTTGTTTTGTTATGATTTATAATGAATGAACTTGGTACTTCCACTTATTGAATGCAATGAATGATTTTTTTTCGTTTATGTGACTTTATTGTGTTAATTGTGCATAAGAATACTTCCATGACTTGAGAACATTTTCTTATGCATCTCATATCATCCACATTGCATTGCCGTGCGTTGTATATGGTCATTTTGAGTCTCACACAACCTCTTTTGCACAGATTCGGGTCTAGTTGGAAACAAGGGCGTCGTTTCAGGCTCTACTCTTATCTTTTTGCCGCTTCAAGGTGGGTTTCTCTTCTACTAGCTAAAATGACCCTATATAAACCTAATGTGTAAAGTTTTAAACTAAATGCATAATATACGTATATAGAGTCTTTTCTCGAGTAAATGATTTCAAACGTAAGCCTTTCTTTTATGAATCATACCTTATGTTTTGGAGAGACATGATTGTTAGTGATGCACGGGCCCGGGACCTAGCCCATGTGGCTATCCAGGGAGGCAAGGGCCGACGGTGATCCCATGTGCTAGTCCCAACCATTTAACAGAGACCTGAACTCGCTAGGAGATTAGCGTGGAATGGTAGTTGAGCGCCCTTGGGGGACTCATGTACCCCCCTGGGTCAATGTATGAGGTGGTCGGGCCTTGCAAACCCGTCCACCACCGGAGGAAGAAGGTGTATATTTATGATTATGAATCGTATGAATGTGCACATAAGATTATTATGCATGAAAATAAATGAATTATGGATATGATTGATTGAGGTGAGGGTTGGAGATAATGCGTGCCCACTCGCCGGGCCATGAAACCCTATAATTATTTATGAATGAATATGATAGTCGTAATTCCATTGATGTTTTCTTTGTTTTGCCCGCTTGGGAAATTCTTATCAAACTTCGAATGGAATTAGGGCTTGCATGTATATGTTTAAATTCCGTTGTATTATATATTATGCCCCGTTTTTTTTTATACCCACCAGTCTCTTTTAGACTGAACCCGGTTTGGTTTCAGTTGTTCTATATAGGTTTGGAGGTGCTAGGCGGGAATACGAGTCGTCTAAGTCTTGCATTAGTGTCTAGCATTTCCTTTTACACTCATATCTACTTGTTCTTATTACTCTTGTATTATGATTATGTATGGAGCGTATATTATGTTATTTTGTGCCGTGATGGCTTTTGTACAGGTTGTAAGTGTTGGTACCTATATGTAAATACGATATGTATTGCTATGTGTTGGTACCTATAAGTACTTATGTTGAATTGCTTCCGCCATTGTTATGGTCACTCTGATTTAATTATGTTTTGGTTATGCTTAGTTTAAGGGTTATCTCCTGCCCAGCTTAGCGTGTGTGTTTTGTCCCCGTTCGCCGTGATTTGGCACGTGTATGGATTTCCCATTTCATATGCGGGTCGGGTCTCGGTGCAGGGGATGTGGTGCCTCACGCTCGGGCGCTACATGTGTTGTTTTCGCTTCGTTTGCATTTTCCGTGAACTTCTTTCTCCTTTTTCAGTTCTTATGCATTGTATACTTGATGAATTATGTGTTATACAATTTTTTTTGTTGCTTTTATATACATTATATGACACGATATGGATTATATGCTTTCTTATGCGCATGCATGAACTTATACTTTGATTCCTTGCCTCGTATAATCTCTTCTTGCTACTTTTATAACATATATGCATAGATAACATGTTGTAATATGTGTTACCTTGTATGACATGCATTTATGATTGATTTTGATGCTTGTTTTTTATTTATGCTCTCATGTGCTCCTAAGTGACTTAAGTGCTTTTCAATATACATGAATGAGTTAGAACTTTGTTTATTTGCATAATGTACTAATCTCTCATTTCTTTTATGACTTGAGTGGAATGATAACATGTTAAATTATGTGTTAACTTGAAAGTATTAAATTTATAGGACCGTTTTATATGAAATGCCTGAAATATGAACGCATATACCTTAAGTGTTGCATTTCATATGCACTTTATGCATCACATGCATTTGCCGAGCGTCAATTTGGTACATTATGAGTCTAAGAATGTCCTTTGCTGTTTCATTTGTTCAGAGTTTGGTCCCGTGGGTAACGAGGAGGTCCCATCGGCTTTCGCTTTATATCCTTTTTACTTCGCTACGTTGAAAAGGTTTTTAGATAATATAACCTACAACCCTATATGTTTTGAAGCCCGCATGCAAATTATGTATAATATAAGATAAATACGTGTATGATGTATATTTTGAGGGCTCGTCTTATTTTTTTCTAAGACTTTGAAAAATGGTTTGTATACGTATGTAAGATCTATTTTGATTTTCATTTGAAAAAGCTTTGATACGTGTGAGTGTGTAGCGAGCTTTGAACATTGAAAGATAAGTTTTTGAAAATTATGATTTTGAATTATAAAATTATGGCATCTCGGGACGGCCGAGGGGTCACCGAGCTCCCCCATCAACACTTTCCTTTGAGAGTTTCACCTAATCTTAGGAGTTTGAGGAAGGGTGGTACTCTTGAGCCGGTGGTATCCCTGCCGAAGGTGCAAGGAAGTAATTAACCCTTGACTCATTTTTGAATTATGATGGATAGCTAGGGCTTGCTACCCTTCTATCACCCGGAGTAAAGATAGTTTATGATTTTAGTTTTGATTATGCATTATGATTTAGATTTGAGGAGTTTGGTTGGAGAACTCATACTCTCCGAGTTAGTGTGAATATGTATGAACATATGAAACGGGAATGGACTCTTAAATACTTAAAAATTGGTTGTTTTGGCCTTTGGCCTTTAACCACTTATATATATATATATATATATATATATATATATATATATATATATATATATATTTATTATCACGGAAAATTATTTAGCTTGCAAAAACCATCCCCGGTTCATGGATTCTTTTCGATTTGCTAAGTGCTTTGCTCTATACGTATATATAGGTGTGTGTGTTAGCCCCTCACCAGTCTTTAGGACTGACCCTCGTTTTTTGTTTCTTTTCTTTTCCCCTTTTCGTTCAGGTTGCACGTGCTTTTGGAGGTTTGAGCTAGGCGGTTGTCCTTGTGTCGATGGTTGAGGCTAGCTCGAGTCACATGCATTGTATTTCGTCTAATTTTTGCACTTTGATAATTTTGGAATATGTATAAATTTTGTACTTAGACTCTGGCCTGGGATATGATCTGTATATTTGTCAGCTATCCGAATTTGTATAAGTTGAATATGATAGACATGATATGATAATTGCTAGTATGTTATGATTTGAAATTTATTGCTTCCGTGAACTATGTTTATTGCGCGCTTTGTATTAGGGTCTAGACCGCCTAACTAGGTTGTGTATTTTTGTTTGCCACCCGTTCGCCATGGTAACGCCCAGTTTTTTTTTGTAGTAGTACAACATGACGTATGTGTTTACCAAATTGCGCGAAATAATTATTATATGTGTTTTAAATATTTAATTTTATGTTAATCGTATTAAGTGTTCTAATTACTTTATTTTTTTAATGTTATTAATATATATATATTTTTATAAACATGTATATATGTTAATTATGTTGATTATGTTAATTATTATATCCTAAGTTATTTAATATTAGGTATTTAATTAATTTTATCCATTTACATTAATTGAATTAATTAGTGCATGCAATTCAGGGTAATTAATTATGCACGCATTATATTTATAAATTATTTACGCATTTGAAATTGTTATATTATTTATAATATTATGAATTTTATTGTTACATTGCGTATGAGTGACATTTACGTGCTTCGTTTCTATTTAAATTGATACCGGAATTTCGTGCGAATTTAATATGTTGAACTTATACGTGTCTTGTATATGAATATGTGTTCGTTTCATGATTTCGGTTACATTTGATTGAGTTTTGAATTTATTTGAATTTTGGAATACAAATCGGGGGCTAACGAGCACTTAGCGCACCCTTGGTTCCGTATTTAATATCTTGAGCTCGGGAACTCGGATTCGAGTTCCGTCAACTTCCTTGAACTCGTATCAAAGATTCGGGTTTAATAAACTTAGCCTTATATTTTTCCAATGTCATTTGAACCTCCGAAATTCAACCGAAAAACGGAACGGCGACCAAACTGACCTTGCTGCACTAAAATGGCCATAACTTATTCATTTGTTGACCAAATTAACCATGGTTAGACTCTATAGAACCCTAACTCAACCCTTTATTCAGCCATAAACCCCTAAAACCGAACTAAGCCTTCCCACTTGGAGTAAATTGGCCAAATATCATTTGCTTTCCAGGAAATCCCGTAGCTCAAGCCCTACCAAGAGATTCTAGCTCAAATCTCTTTCTAAACCTCCATTAATCCACAAGGTAAGCTTGGATATATTATGTAAATTCAATATGAGTCATTTTCATTCATTCATCCCCAAATTTGATCATGGTTTCATGAGGTTTTTAGCTGAATTAGAAAATAGTAGGTTTTGAGCATTCATGATGATCTCTTTGTTTCTTGATGGTTTTGATTGATTCCAAGCCTGAAAATGATTTTTTTGACATCCTCTTCTCATTTATGATAATTGATTACATGGTAGTTGAGGTATTTATGAGATATCAGTTATGGCATGTTGAGAAAAATTTCATGATTGGTCATGTGTGCCTTCTTTACGTGTTTGAGCTCTTTTAGAACTGATTTATACATTGAATTGGTGTTGTTTTGCTGCACATTTGATAGCCTAAACTGACTTGGATATGTGGAGATGAAGAGGATCATTTATGTCCTGTTTTCGTGTGATTTATGCCCTATTTTTGGACTGGAATTCCTGCTGTCAAACTGTTGCTCTGATTCTTGTTCTTGCTGTCAGTTTTGGGCATTGTTAGGGCTGGTTTGTTGTTGCATTTCACGCCATTTGTTGCTGCATATCTTGCCTAAAGGTTGCTTGAGTTGCTGTTGTGTTTTTAAGCCAGAAAACAGGGGGTAAGCCTGCGTATATGTTGAGCTGCTGCGTTCCGACACGGGGTGTCAATCTGTTCCTTTTCAGCTTGTAACGGGGGTGCTTGTTGGTCTGAAACCTCTGTACCGAGACACGGGGGTGTCTCGTTTTGTTCTATGTGGGTGACACGGGGGTGTCACCTTGTAATTTCCATGCATGTTTTGTGTTGCCGTGAAGCTGCTGCTGCTTGTTTCCTTTTCTTTCCTGCATGATTGCTTGCTAATTGTTGTAGTACGCATGAAATATGAATGCATGGAGTTGCTGTGCATGAATTTTTGCATCCATGTGTTAATATTGCATGCATTTTAAGAAATTTTGCATGCATAATTGTTTTGCATGCATGAACTGTACGTGTATATATATATAATATAATATAATATATGTATGTATATTTATTATATATTTATTTATATTTATTGAATATTAATTGTTATTTGATTTAATTGAATTATAAAATTTAATTGTTATCTATTTCATGTTTTATTTAATTTCCGATTTTAAATTGAATATATGTAATTGTTTATTTTCTAATTTTAAATGTGATTTAATAAGTGCTATGATCATGTTTGAATTATTTGGATTAATTTGATTGAAAATGTGGAATTATGAATTAGAATGTAAGAGAATGACTTGATTAAATAATTTAAATTCCTTTGACGTGAAATGTGAAGGATATGAACTCGTTTGAATACGAATGCTTCATTGAATGTTTATAAGTCTTTAAGACTTTAATAGTGCACATGAACGTGTTCATTACATTATAGCATCTTTTCTTCATTCATATCATGATCATTACATTGCCGAGCGTCCTATTTGGTCATTTTGAGTCTCACTTCCCCTTTCTTGCAATGATTTTGATTTCTTAGGAGACAAGGCCGGTCAATGAGGCTCATGTGTTCTCCTTTTTGCCGTTTAAGGTGGGTTTCTCTACTATTTAGTTAAATGGCCCTATATACTCACAATGTGAAAAGATTCCGGCCAAAAATTATATATATATAGAGAGTCATTTTAAAGAGTAAATGCTTTCAATGTAAAGCCCTTCTTTCATGAACCCTACCTAATGTTTTGGCGAGAATGAATGAATGAATGCACTGAATGGGGCCCAGGGACTTGGTGTGAGTGGGGACCTGAGGAGGCATGGGCTGACGGTAAACCCTCACACTAGTCCCACTAATGAACGGCGTAACCGGACCTCGTTAGGAGTTAGCGAGGAATGGACGTTGAGTGCCATCTCGGGAGTCATATTCCCCTTTTGGTCAATGAATGGGTGGATGGGCCTTGCAAACCCGCCACCAACCCGGAGGAAGAACGTAGAATGTTATTGAATGCGCACGAAAGAATGAAATGCATGAAAAGAATGAATGAATAAATGTTAATGAATGTTAATGAATTACACGAGGTGTTGGTTGGAGATAATGCACGCCCACTCGCCGGGCCAACAATGATCTAATGTAAATGAATCGTTATAATCCCTTTTGATGATTTCTCTACTTCACCCACTTGGGAAACTCTTTAAAAACCTCACTTGGGATTATAGCTTGCATGTGAAAGTTTAATTATCGTTGTATAAATATTTATGCCCTGATTTATACCCACCAGTCCCTTTTGGACTGAACCCGTTTAGCTTTCAGTTGTGTTGTGCAGGTGTCGAGAGAGCTAGGCGGGATTTCGAGTCATAGGTCTTGCATTCTCTTTTAGCCTTTGTATTTTGGTCTTACACTCACATATTGCACTTTTGATCATTGTATATGAACTTTATTGGATCGTATTGGTTGCTTGAGCCATGACGACATTTGATAATGTATAGGGATTATTTTTGAAGTTTGATTGATCGTTGCTTATATTATGGTCAGTTAATGCTTCCGTAATTGTACTTACTTTGATTTTATGCTTTAAGGGTTAGCCCGCCTAGCATAGAGTGTGTGTATGTCCCCGTTCGCCGGGACTTAGCTCGGGTATGGATCGTCCATTTCATATTCGGGTCGGGTCTCGGTGCGGGGGATGTGGTACCTTGCGCTCGGGTGCTACATCGCCATGGCTCGGTGCGTGTGCGGAGTTCCCATTTTGTTACACATGTCAGGCTATGTGCGGGGGATGTGGTGCCCTTCACTCAGGGTGCTACATCTAAAGTTGTATCAGACTAGTGTCATGTCGGGTCCGTCTAGGTCGTTCGACTTAGGCTTATGTGATTGGTTGCATTCACTTTCATCCTTATGTGACTTATTTGATTTTATTTGTATTAATTGTTTACACGAACATGCACTAAACCCTCCCATGCATCGATATTTTCTTAAATTGCATTTCTTATTCAGGATGACATCTCAACACATATCCGTGGAAGAACACCGATTGCCAATGATCTATCGAGAGTTTTAAAACTGCAACCCTCCAGTGTGGTTCGGGGATGATGTTGTGAAGGCCGAACAATGGATTACCGAAATTTCATGGATATGGGATACTCTATCGAGGACATCACAAGATAGGGTGATTTATACCTCCCGGTTCATTCAACGCCAAGCTTTAATTTGTCTTAAGGAAGTGAGATTGGAGTTAGCAAGGTCCGGAGAAGTGCTCAAGTGGGAGAACTTTGTCCGGGAATTCCACAATAGGTACATTCCTTCAAGTGCAAGAGTGAGAAGTCTTCAAGAATATTTAGATCTCCAAGAAGATTTGAAGATGCTAGAAAACTATATGGAGGAACTTGAAAGATCGGGCCATTATGCTACACAAGTTGTTGATAACTATCGACTTAAAGCCCAAAATTTTATGCAAGAACTCAAGAATGATATCCAACAAACTCTCTATGCTTCAATAGTAAATTTTTAGTCCGAAGCTGTAACACCCTAGCGGAGGGCAATCACATCCTACCCCACGCTAAGAGACTAGCTCGTATATGAAACTGACATCCATATATGCGTTGTTCCCAGAGCAAGCGGTGACGGACGAACAACCTGGCTAGGGGGTACCTAAATGACTCGACTGAATGCGCCGTAAAGAAAGCAACAAACATGCGGAAGCGAGCATAATTTTTTTTTCAACAACCATGTATCATGCCATCAGAATAATTCCCTTAGTCATCAATTATCAAGATCAATCATGCATCACACAATTCAACGGGTTCAAGAGCATGCAACCTGTCCTGACAAGAAATAATATAAATATGGGTTCCAGTTCCTAGGCACCTGTCCCGAAACAAAATCATAAATACGGGTTCAATTACCTAAGCACCTCTCCCGAAACAAAATCATAAATACGGGTTCAACTACCTAAGCACCTATCCGGATAATTAATATATCCAAATATCTTTGGACCATCACGATCCCAACGTGTATAATTTCATAAATGGAATTTATACAAGAATATAATGTTCTCAACATAAACATAAAGCCCACCTAGGCCAACAAACGCGAAAAACGGTCATAACATACTCAAACATCAACATAAAGTAAATACAAACTCAACACGACTCTACGAGCCAAGACTTTAAGACACACCGCCTGGCAAGACTCCTGAAAACCTACAGACAATACAAAGTTTGAAGAGTCAGTTCAAAAGGAACCGGTGAGGATATAATATAAGGAATATGATAAAGGGTACAATGCATGCTATATCAAAGACGTTCATGATCCGTTTAACTTTTCAAAACCAATGCAAGGGTTTCCAAAATAACGGATCACAAGCTACAACAAATCGGCTCGGCGAGAACGAGCACTCCATCCAAACTCCCCAAACCAACCAAAACCAAACCAATCCGTCCATTACTCCGTGAAGCCGAGGGTTCGCACCCCGAACATCGGTCTAAAACAAGTTGAGAAGTGGGTCCACAACTCCCAACATCTCCCGAGATCACTTTAGCCCCGAAAACTCCGTCGAACCCTCAGCAATGCTCGTCCAAAACAAGGAAACTTCATAAGGGGTCAACCGTTAGCCCTTACTTTCGTAGTATCAGCACTTACTCCATCTCCTGAGCTGATCAAATCCAACCTAGCAAGCGTCCCTTCAAGGTACAAACCTCCATGCAACCTATGTCGCATGGTTCCAAAACTTCTCGCTATACAAGGCATATACATCCATATATATATTCTTTTAAAGACCGAAACATTTCGGGTACCTATTCTGTATACCAAAATTTATACTTTACTTGCAAACCATTTTCAATAAGCAACTAAATAGGTATAACGAGCCAAGCTCCCAAAACCGGCATATGTAAAGCCTATATATGGTTTTGAAAATGGATATTGAAAACAAACCATGAAGGCTATATGGTATTGTCCACAGTTTGGAAACATTTTAATAATATAACTCCTCACCTGCACCAAAGTTACCAAGAAGAAGTTGACCAAATGAATAACAAGCATTTGACCTCCTGTGGCTCACCACTTATTCAAGACATACACACATGCTCCACAATTAAGACTTGACCCAAAAGACCACGTAACAAGACGCACGGCGAAGTATCATGCTTAACATGAGATACATGCATGCAATGATGATTCTAATATGCCTATCATGATATGTCATGGCCAAATAGAGCATAGAGATTGCACAAGAAGTCGTAGATAAGTGTAAATTTAATTACATAAATCATGAAAGATCAAGGAACACGTATTCATAATCTTAACAATTATCAAACATACATTGTAACGCCCCCAACCGTACTGGAACAAGAGGAGAGCGGCGTCTCAACCCCCGCACTGAAGCACCTCTCAAGTAATGGTGTGAGCCATCACTTAAGAAATACTCCAGTGAACGACTGTCTATCTCAGAACTATACATGTATAACGATGTGGCTATGCAGCGAAAAATCAGAGTATTTTAAAACTTTTCAAAACATGTGCGTGATGGCATGTAACAAGCAAGAACATATTGATCGTGTAAAAGAGACTCGGCATATTAGAACATATAACAAATTCACATATAAATACCGATATAGCAGAGTTCAAAGTATCAGTAACAGAGTAGCAGAAAGAGTATAACAAAGATACTCAAATATTCAGAATTATAAAGTGATGCAGCCATAAAACATATGCAGGACACAAAAGGAAGTAATACTAAGTCATGCAGGACACAATCTAGAGCTTCAAGATACCTCTAGACTGTGGCTGCAAGACCTGAAACCACGAGGCAAGAAAACGGGAGAGGTATTAGTCAAAAGGACTAAGTGAGGGAATACTTAAAAGAAAGTACTGAATGATAAAGAACTTGAAGTGTAGTTCAAAACTGTCAATGCAAAGCTTTAAAGAAGAACTTGAAACAAGTTCGATGGATAAAACTATTTGAATGCAATGTTGTAAAAGAATACGAGTTTCAAAACTCTTTTCATGAATGGTATCATACGCGCACACATATGCTGTAGGTGGTTCATAGTTCTTTCATAAAACGGGATAAGGGTAAAGTGAACTTTTCCAAATATGAACCATCCTTTATGAAACAGAATTTGCCCGCTAGCTGGGCTTCTCCATCCTTACTCCAAAAAAACATGATGAAGTAGAGTATTGGACCAGGATCAACAATAACTCAACGTATAGTAGAGCATCGGACCAAGGTAAAAAATACCCCACCAACATATACAAACATGCACCATCCTCCACCGGTTGTCACTTCGGGTAGCTAGCCCTAGGTGACCTGTAAACATGTAATGGGAACAGATTTGCTGTCCGTTCCCAGATAGATTGTCCTGACTTAACAAACCTCCTGTTAAAAGTCGGTGTCAATTGTCTAATTGTGGCAGCCGGTATTGGTAATGTCGTTGGCGCATACCTTCCGAACATCACCTCCACACATAACCGCCGGGCCCAAATTGTAAACTGTATGCTTGCATTTCAAGATTAGCAGTGACCAGAGTACCACTCCGGGTGCTAACTATAACATGTGAAACTGTCTGTAAACATATGATGTTGTCTGTAAAACATGTGCAGCACAGGTAACTGTCTTTGAACAAGAATACAGAACTTTGGAAAACATGTGCTGTTGATCAAGGTGTAGTATGAAAGTATGAATGATCCTTTCAAAAGAATGTCCGGATAAAAGGGATAGTTCAAAACGAGGTTTAGCTTTGAATTTCAAAACATATGATACGATAGTATAGTCGTGGTTCCAGTTTGGAAACATTTTAACTTCACCTCACCTATTAGTAACAAAAGGTAGGTGGACAGATTATGCGGTTCCCTGGGGATCCCAGTGCTCGACTTCAACTCCTGTAGGTGGTGTACTAGAGTGAGCTTAAGAACTAAGACCCACTACTAACCAAGATGCATATGAAATGCACGAAACAATGAACAATGAACATGTAAAGAACATGTAACACAAGAGAGTAATACCATTTAAGGTATTAAAGAAAGGTAACACACAAAGGAATACGTTAAAGTGACTTACTCTTAACGTTGGACTATGATCTTACTATAACCGTGTAAGCTTTAGTCAAATTATGAATCCTATCGCAAACCTTAGGTTAAGAAACAAGTCCACGAAAGAAAACACATTTTAGACCCTGGACTGGATATGGAAACCCTAGGTGCAAATGTCTATTAAGAAAGCACAAGTTTTATTTCATTTTACTATTCAAAAGCACTATTCAAAGTATTATTCCAGATTACTATACATGATTACTATTCACCGGTTACTATTTACATGTCGGGTCAAAGGGTCGGGTCAAACCCTTACTATACACACACACCCACACACACGGTATACACACACACCATGCACGTACACACACACACACACACCCTAATTAAATTATGATCATGATTATAACCTATAGTTTCAAGTTCATGTTAATTTAACCAAGTAAGATCTAGGTTAAAGGTATAACCTATGGTAAAGAGATCCAATTAAGGCATAAGTTCAAGTTATGAAACACTATTCTATCTTAGGTTATACCATGTGACACTATTAAAGTGTATAACATATGATCAAGGCTTTAATCCATTAATCCATATCATCATAAGCTCAATTTATAATTCAAGAATCATATAACAATGTGACAACATGTCACAACATATGTCATATCATATCATGAACCTTTAGGCATGTAACATGTCACAAATTAATTCCAATACCAACATGTAACAAGTTGTGACATAATTAATTGTAAATCACTATTCCATTAGCTAGCATGCATGAACATAATTCAAATTCCATAATCATGCATCAATTCTCATAATATAACAACCATATCACATGATCATGGCATATACTACGGCAATTCATAACATATCCAAGCATATACTAAACAATTAAAACATATAAACATATATACAAACATATCATGAAAACTATATAATAAATGCATAAAATTAAATCCTATATGGCTTAGGGAAGACCCTAAGACCCAACCTAAACATAATATAAACATACCATAACATAAAAAAATAAACTAAACTAAAACATAACATGAAATAAAACAACTAACCTAGCTACAAAAGGGTGGTACCGACGGCAAAGAGGGGGAGAGGGAGAGAAAGAAAGGGAGTTGTTAACACAACATATGAGCAAGGATTCTAATGCCTCTTGCCCTCTATTTATAGTTGAAGATAAGCCCCTCACCTTGGAAATAAAATGTAAGGAAGGGTAGGAGACCAAAAATGGAATGACTTCTCTTGGAAGCTTTAGGCATATGAAGCTAAAAATGGGACTGCTGTGGGGTATTTCGGTAATTTCATTGCCAAAACGTGGAGTTAAGTGGCTGGAAGTATAACTATTCAGTCTGGGCAAAAATTAGCTTCGAAACGCATATTCATACGTCGAAATCGGATTTACCGTTTGAAAGATACATTAGTTTTAGTGAATGAAAGTTTTGAGCTCGAAACTCAACACGTGTGAAAAACGACTTTCTAGAATTATTTTCAAGTCCGGATTGTTTCCAAAATTCAAGAAATAAATCGAGAAGCGTTTTGAGTCCAATATCGACTATAAAACATTTTACCGTTAAAAAGTTGAAAACGTATAATGAATAGTGAATTCTTACGTACAGACGTACGCATCAAAATTTCAATCTAGGGTTTGAATCAAGAGTTTTATAACATCTCAAAAATCTTGAAATAGCTCAAGTAGTGAAAATCCGAAGAGAAAACATTTTCCGAATGAAAATCGTTCGAAGTAGGAATAGTGAACTAAGGTTTTCGTTAACATTTTCAATAAAACCAATGCTCAAAATAGATTTCCAAGTCAAGAATGATTTCAAAAGACTCGTCTTGACTCAAGGGTCGATTCGACTGTAAACTTGGGTAGGAAAGGTACCAGAATCAAAAGCTCATTTTCAGATGAATAGTAACTTTGGTCGGTAAGTTCCAAAAGTACCCTTATGGTTTAAGAAAGACTCTCTGAGCTTGGGAAACAAGTTCAAACGATAGGAAAACACGTGTGATGAACCTCTAGGGTTCGAGTAGCAATATGAACAAGGTAGGCTCGGGTTATGAATAGTAAACTGTATCAAAGGTCAAGAATTCCCCCTCAAAACATATCAGATCATATACGAGCACAAAGTTCATGTAAGAATGCAATGCATGAAGGTTCAAAGAGTTGGATCACGGTCTATAAACGCTTTACCAATTCCCTTAACTTACTGTTTTCATCCAGGCCCTGTTTTGGGCTATTACGTACATAATTAGCATATACGAGTCTAATTTACATATGACATCACGTTGAGTGAATGCACACTAGCAAGTAAGCTTTAAGCACATCATCGAAGTGTTAAAGATATCACATGTAGAAACATGATTCCAAGCATAATATAAAGTGCATACAAGTTTATAAGAATGCATAGCCTAAGAGAGTATTAGCATATGAGCGAGAGTTACAAGGCATTTAGCATGATAACGTAAGCAATTAGCTAAAGATCAAAGAGCATACCCCAATTATTAATCAAGCATGTTCAAGATTCATAAGATTACAATTATAACGAGGATAATTTCATACTTTGCATATTTACATCATACGAATCCATCAAAATCTAGCCAAGATCATTCAATTCAAGTAACAAGCTTGTGACGCCCAGATAATTCGGCCGTACAGGTATGATGTAAGTGTTTACCAAATTGCGTGAAATAATTATTCATACGTGATTTACATATTTAGTTTTATTGTTTAATTATATTAAATGTTAATTACTTTATTTTAAATGTTATTAATATCTTATATGATTATATAAATATGTATATATGTTAATTATGTTAACTATTATATTCTAAGTTATTTAATATTTAGTATTTTTGTGAAATTCATATCAATTGATATCTATTGCATAAATCGAACTTGTTTGCAACGTGAATTAATTTCCCGAGCTTGACTTAATTTTGTTGTGACCTTATTTGATCATTTCCTGAACTTTGAGGACTTAATTACATTGGACTTAATTGCTCACTTGTTATGGAATTGAACCTAATTGTATGACTTAGATAATAGGAGGACTTAATAGCAAATTGGCCACTTCTTTCTCCTTCATAGCAGCAAATCACGTATCATGCCTCTCATTCTCATAGAAACACTTTACATACACATTGTTCTTTCTTCCTCCTTTCAACCGAGACAAACCCTCATCAAGTAGAGGAAGATTTCATCATTCAAGCTTCATATTTGTGGGTTTTGTGATCATTCAAGCATCATCTCTTCATCTTAGCTTCCATTTCTTTCATTGAGGTAATTTTTGGAGCATGGATGATTTTCTTGAAATTTTTGGTATGAAGAGGGCTTTGCTATATGTTGGTTTATATGTGTATTTGTTATTGGAAATATGTTTGTGAATGGTAAGCTTAAGATTTATGCCTATATCTTGAGATTTATGGACTTGGAGCATGAATTTTCAAATCGGTTTGTATTGATGAATTCTTTGATGATCTAAGGTGGAAATATGTGTTTTTATGAATTGTTAATGATTTATATCTAAGCTAGTATGGTTCTAGCATGGAATCTATGCGGTTGAACTTGATTATGGATCATTTGTTGGTTGTTGTTTTTGTTTCGTTCTTGTTCTGCTGTTGCTCTGTTTTTTTTTCTGCTTCGTACAGTTGACACGGGCGTGTCAACTTTGCCTTGTTCAGCGAGACACGGGGGTGCATGTTGGTCTGGTTTTGCTGTACCGTGACACGGGGGTGTCACAGTTTGCCTTGTATTGGTGACACGGGCGTGTCACCTTCTGATTTCATACTCCACAGTACCGTGACACGGGGGTGTCAAGGGTTGCCTTGTAATGGTGACACGGGCGTGTCACCTTTTGCTTTCTTGCTTATTGTGGTTGCACGCTTTTGTACGTGCATGTGTTATATATATATATATATATATATATATATATATTGGTTATGTATTAATTGTTATTTGGTTTAATTGGATGTATGTGATTGTTTATTTCTAATTTTAAATGTGATTTAACTTGCGCCTCGATTCTATATGAAGTTCTTGAATCAGTTTGTTTGAAATTGTGGAATTATGAGTTCGAATGAAATGAACGAATGAGTGAATGACTTGATTATATGATTTAATTCCTTAATAGTGCACATGAACATAATCTTGTCTTTTACGTATTCGTATCATGATCATTGCATTGCCGAGCGTCTTGTTTGGTCATATTGAGTCTCACCTCACCTTCCTTGCACAGATTTTGTTCCTGTTGGAGACGAGGCCGCTCAGTGAGGCTTTCGTGTCTTCTTTTGTCGGTTTCAGGTGGGTTTTTCTTCTATTTAGATAAAACGACCCGCTATATCTCCCTATGTGAAAGGTTTTAAGCCAAAGCAATATGATTATAAATATATATTGAGTCTTTTCTCGAGTAAATGATTGCGAACGTATAACCCTTCTTTTAGGAATCCTACCCTATGTTTTGGCGAGATATGATTGATATGATTGTTATGAATTCACGGGCCCTGGAACTTAATACATGTGGCTATCCGGGGAGGCAAGGGCCGACGGTGATCCATGTGTTCGTTCCAACCAATTACGGTGATATCGGACCCCGCTAGGAGATTAGCGTGGAATGGGAGCTGAGTGCCTTTGAGGGATTCATGTACCCCCTCTGGCCTATGTATGGACCGATGGTCGGGTCCTGCAAACCCGTCCACCACTTGGAGGGAAAAGGTGTATATGTAGGATTATGAATCGTATGATTGTGCACAAATATGATATGTATGATAACCAATGAAACTATGAATATGAATACACAAGGTGTTGGTTGGAGATTATGCACGCTCACTCGCCGAGCTTGAAATCCTATGATTATTTATGAATGAATATGACCGTTATAAACCCATAAATGTCTTTCCTTGTCACACCCACTTGGGGAAATCTTTTAAAACTTCTTATGGGTTTATAGCTTGCACGTATATGTTTAAATTCTGCCATACTTATATACTATGCCTGTTTTATGCCCACCAGTCCCTTTTGGACTGAACCCGTTTTGTTTTCAGTGACTTTTGTGCAGGTTAAGGAGTGTTAGGAGGGAATACTAGTCGTCTAGGTCTTGCATTAGTGTTTAGCACTCTTATTTTGTTACACTCGCACTCATGTTTCCCCTTTTGTATTTGAATATGGTTATGGAGCGTCATGTTGTCAGAACTTGAAATACTTGGTTGGTTTAGGTATATGAAATTCTATTTTTGGAGCTTGAAGGCTCATGGTACTTAGTTATATGATTGTTCTTACTTCCGCTTTATTGGTGTTACTCTGATTTGTGGTTTAAGGGTTAGTCCCGCCTAGCCTAGAGAGTGTGCGTGTGTGTCCCCGTTCGCCGTGACTTAGCTCGTGTGTGGATTATCCATTTCATATGCGGGTCGGGTCTCGGTACGGGGGATGTGGCACCTTGCGCTCGGGTGTTACATCCTTAGGTGGTATCAGAGCCTCGGGTTGCAAAACCCGGTCTTTCGTGTCGTGTGTGTCAGTCTAGGTCGTTCGGCTTCAGGAACAACATGACAATGTGATTGCATATGCATTTTCTATGTGTTTATGTGCTCTAATTTTTTAATTGTGATTGAATTAATTGCACTCTCATGCATAGACTAAAGATAGCATGCATTCCAATGTTTCTGTAACAGAATGCCTCCGCGTAGACATCGTGAGAGATCACCGGGGCGACGCCGACATCATGATCGTTCCTCTACACCACAAGAACAACAACCACGACCGCCTCCGATGGATATGGGAAATTTTATGGAAGCGGTCTTTAATTATGTGGAACATCGAAGGGCTCAAGCTCCACCACCACAACCCGTTGAGCAACCGGCTCCACCGAACAATAATCGAGATTCACATGGGGTGTTTCTGAGCTATAATCCCCCTCGGTTCTCAGGCTCTATTGATGATGCAGTTTCAGAAGGGTGGTTGACTCGTTTAGAAAGGATTTATGGAGTTCGACATTTTACCACACAAGAAAGAGCTCAATTCACCATATTTCAGCTTGATGGTGAAGCGTATGATTGGTGGGAAAGAACGAGAGAGAAATTAGAAGTTGAAGGGGAAGAAGTCACTTGGGAAGTTTTCAAAAGAGAGTTTCGGGAGTGTTTCGTGCCGGAAGTGGTTCGGTAAAGGAAATAGCAAGAATTTATGGAGCTGAAGCAGGGTAATCGTTCTGTGGCTCAATATATTACAGCCTTTAACAGACTTGGGAAGTATGCTGCACATATTACTCGGGATGAGAAGCGGAAGGCGAAAAAGTTTATTACCGGGCTGAGACAGGATTTGAGGCATGGTCAGGCGGGGCATAATTTTATATCTTTCTCAGACACGGTGCAAAGGGCTTTGGAGCAAGAAGAGGAATATAGGAAAAAGGATTCGGTTTTCAAAGCACCAATGGGACAAGGTAGAGGCTCGGCATCGGGATCAAGTATGAGATACAATCCGGGCAAGAGGCCTATGACTTCAGCAGCTCCTCTTCAGAAAGAATATTTCAAGAAGCCACGAACTGGAGGTCAGAATGCACCTCAGGTTACTCGAGCACCTCAGGCTTTGCCAGCTCCTACGGGAAATCGCCGAGATGTACCTCCATGTACTCATTGCGGGGGACCAACTCATACTTACAACAATTACCGAAGGAGGTTTGGTTTATGCCTCATTTGTGGGAAAGATGACCATTTGGCGGATATTTGTCCCGACAAAGCTCCAGGGTTTCGGGACCTATGATCCAGGCACACGCTTATGACCTTGAGGGCGAGGAACAGGATGCTAAAGTGGATCCGACAACCATGGTGGAAGGTACCATATGCATTCACGCCACGAACATTCATGCATTATTTGATCCGGGTGCTACCCATTCTTTCATATCTAGCGATCTATGTGCTTCTCTGTGCCTATCTGTTTTATGTGCCAATTCTTGTTATTTTGTGAGTTGTCCTCTTGGAGGAAAATTGCATACGGATCAAGTTGTTCGGGATTGTTCGGTTTTGATAGAAGGGAAAGATTATCCGGCAGATTTCATCGTGATGCCTATGAAGAGATATAGGGTAATCTTTTGTATGGATTGGTTATACCGGCATCGGGCCGAGGTTGATTGCTTTAAGAAGAAGATTAAGTTGGGGGAAGAGGTGATAGGAGAAGTGGGATCGAAGAATGTACCGCTTTTATCTCTTATGGAAGCTCATAGGCTAATGAGAGAAGGGGCTATGGGATTCGTTGCTTATCTTCTTAATAAGCCGAAGAATCAAATTAAGTTTGAGGAGACAGCCGTGGTTAAGGATTTTCCTGAAGTGTTTCCGGAGAATTTGGGTTCGTTGCCACCGGATTGTGAGATTGAGTTCGTTATAGACTTATATCCGGGATCAAAACCGTACTCTAAGACTCCATATAGAATGGCTCCGTCAGACTTGAAGGAATTGAAAATTCAGCTAGAGGAATTACTTAAGATTGGATATATTCGGTCTAGTTCTTCTCCGTGGGGTGCTCCGGTTCTCTTTGTTAAAAAGAAAGATGGAACGTTAAGGATGTGTATAGATTACCGGGAGCTTAATCGGAGGACTATCAAGAATAAATACCCGTTGCCCCACATCGAGGACTTATTTGATATGTTACAAGGTTCAGGGGTTTATTCGAAATTGGATCTCAGGCAAGGCTACTATCAGTTGAAAATCCGGGAAGAGGACATACCTACGACATGATTCAATACCCGGTATGGACACTATGAGTTCATAGTAATGCCTTTCGGTTTAACTAATGCTCCTGCAGCATTCATGGATATGATGCATCGGACTTTTCAGCCTTATTTGGATAAATGCGTAGTGATCTTCATCGATGATATTCTGGTTTATTCGAGGAATCCGGAAGATCATGCCAGGCACCTCAGATTGGTCTTGGAGACATTGAGAGAACACCAGTTGTATGCGAAGTTTAGTAAGTGTGAGTTCTGGATCGACCGGGTCGCTTTTCTAGGTCATATTGCCTCAAGTAAGGGCTTGGAAGTTGACCCTTCGAAGATAGAGACGGTTATCCAGTGGCAGAGTCCGAAGAATGATTCCGAAGTCAGAAGTTTCTTGGGTTTGGCTGGGTATTACTGAAGATTTGTCAAGGATTTCTCTAGGATTGCCGCTCCTTTAACTCGGTTGACAAAGAAGGAAGTCAATTTTGAGTGGGACGAGGCATGTGAGGCAAGTTTTCAACGCTTGAAGGAGAAGTTGACCACTGCACCGGTATTAGCACTTCCTGAAGGCACTGAAGGATACATGGTTTATACGGACGCCTCGAAGGAAGGATTGGGGTGTGTTTTGATACAGAATGATAGGGTGATAGCCTATGCCTCAAGGAAGTTGAAGGATCATGAACGGAATTATCCCACTCACGATCTCGAACTAGCAGCAGTGATCTTTGCTTTGGGGAGGTGGAGACACTACTTATATGGAATTCCTTTCGAGATCTTTTCGGACCACAAGAGTCTTCAATATTTATTTTCTCAGAAGTAGTTGAACAAGAGACAGAGGCGATGGATGGAGACTTTAGCGGATTATGAGTGTACAATCTGATACCATCCCGGGAAAGCTAATGTGGTTGCTGATGCACTAAGCCGGAAGGCGAGTGTGTCTATTGTGAAAGTGGAAGTTGGAGAGGAATCTGAGTCTTTCAAGTTAAGAACAAGTATTCGGAATATTACGGTACAACCAGATCATCAACAGAGGTTATTTGAGGCTCAGAGAAAGGATCCCGAGGTTCGAAAACTAGTTGAGAAAGTTAGGGTGGATCCCGAGTGGCCATTTGGATTTGATGACACGGGACTCTTAAGGTTTAAGAATAGAATTGTGATTCCGAATGAATTGAAGAGGATTATCTTGGAAGAAGCTCACAGATCAGGATATTCGCTACATCCCGGAGGTAATAAGATGTACAATGATTTGAAGCAGTTCTATTGGTGGAATGGGCTTAAAAGGATGTAATAAATTTTGCGAGACATTGTTTGACTTGCCAAACTGTGAAAGCTGAGCATCAGAAGCCATCGGACTACTTCAACCACTACCTATTCCGGAATGGAAATGGCAACAAGTGGCGATGGATTTCGTTTCGGGTCTTCCTAGAGTAAAGGGTCGTCTTGATGGGATTTGGGTGATTGTGGATAGATTAACGAAATCGGCACATTTCCTGGCTATTTGGATGTCGGATAAGGTACCTAAGTTGGCAAAGAAGTATGTTGAGGAAATTGTTCGACTTCATGGTGTGCCGGTCGGTATTGTTTCAGATCGGGATTCGAGGTTTACCTCTAGGTTTTGGCAAGAATTACAAAGGAATCTGGGAACAAGGCTTCAATTCAGCACAACATTCCATCCTCAGACAGACGGTCAGTCGGAGAGGTTAATCCAATATTTGGAGGATATGCTGAGAGCATGTGCATTGGATTTCTCAAGTTCGTGGAATGAACATTTACCCTTGATCGAATTCGCTTATAATAACAGTTGTCAAGCTTCAATAGGGATGGCGCCTTATGAAGCTCTCTACGGACGGAAGTGTAGATCTCCCCTATTCTTCGACCTTGAGGAATGGAATTGGACAAAATAAGAGGGAGTGAAACAAGGGGAACGGGAAGAGAAGCCTTCTAAGGCCGTTCATGCAACGATTGATTCAGCAAAGAATGAAAGCAGCTCAAGATAGATAGAAAAGTTATGCGGATCGGCGAAGAAAGGATCTTAAGTTTGAGGTTAGTGATAGGGTGTTTCTGAAAGCTTCGCCGCGAAAAGCATTTTCGAGGATTGGAAAAGGAGGTAAATTGAATCCTTGTTATCTGGGTCCGTATGAGATTCTTGAGAAAATTGGAGACACGGCTTATCGCTTGAATGTACCTCCGAGTTTGACGGGAATCCACAATGTATTTCATATCTCACAACTTCACAAATATTATCCGGATGAAGCCGAGATCCTACCCGAGGAAGAAGTAGAAATTGAACCTAATCTCACCTTCGTTCAGAAATCGGTTAAGATTTTGGATCGGAAATTTCAAGAATTAAGAAACCGGCGAATCCCACTGGTTAAGGTATTATGGAGAAGTGATAAGACCTAAGAGGCCACGTGGGAAACGGAGGATAAGATGAAGAAGTTTCATCCTGAGATGTTTCCGAGCAATCAATGAATCCGAGGACGGATTCTTTTAAGGGGGAGAGGTTGTGACGCCCCGATAATTCGGCCATACAGGTATGATGTAAGTGTTTACCAAATTGCGTGAAATAATTATTCATGCGTGATTTACATATTTAATTTTATTGTTTAATTATATTAAATGTTAATTACTTTATTTTAAATCTTATTAATATCTTATATGATTATATAAATATGTATATATGATAATCATGTTAACTATTATATTCTAAGTTATTTAATATTTAGTATTTTTGTGAAATTCATATCAATTGATATCTATTGCATAAATCGAACTTGTTTGCAACGTGAATTAATTTCCCGAGCTTGACTTAATTTCGTTGTGACCTTATTTGATCATTTCCTGAACTTTGAGGACTTAATTACATTGGACTTAATTGCTCACTTGTTATGGAATTGAACTTAATTGCATGACTTAGATAATAGGAGGACTTAATAGCAAATTGGCCACTTCTTTCTCCTTCATAGCAGCAATTCACGTATCATGCCTCTCATTCTCATACAAACACAATACATACACATTGTTCTTTCTTCCTCCTTTCAACTGAGACAACCCCTGATCAACTAGAGGAAGATTTCATCATTCAAGTTTCATATTTGTGGGTTTTGTGATCATTCAAGCATCATCTCTTCATCTTAGCTTCCATTTCTTTCATTGAGGTAATTTTTGGAGCATGGATGATTTTCTTGAAATTTTTGGTATGAAGAGGGCTTTGCCATATGTTGGTTTATGTGTGTATTTGTTATTGGAAATATGTTTGTGAATGGTAAGCTTAAGATTTATGCCTATATCTTGAGATTTATGGACTTGGAGCATGAATGATCAAATGGGTTTGTATTGATGAATTCTTTGATGATCTAAGGTGGAAATATGTGTTTTTATGAATTGTTAATGATTTATATGTAAGCTAGTATGGTTCTAGCATGGAATCTATGCGGTTGAACTTGATTTTGAATCATTTGTTGGTTGTTGTTTTTGTTTCGTTCTTGTTCTGCTGTTGCTTTGTTTTTTTTTTCTACTGCGTACAGTTGACACGGGCGTGTGAAGTTTGCCTTGTTCAGCGAGACACGGGGGACCATGTTGGTCTGGTTTTGCTGTACCATGACACGGGGGTGTCACGGTTTGCCTTGTATTGGTGACACGGGCATGTCACCTTCTGATTTCATACTCCGCTGTACTGTGACACGGGGGTGTCAAGGGTTGTCTTGGAATGGTGACACGGGCGTGTCACCTTCTGCTTTCTTGCTTATTGTAGTTGCATGCTTTTGTACGTGCATGTGTTATATATATATATATATTGCTTATGCATTAATAGTTATTTGGTTTAATTGGATATATGTAATTGTTTATTTCTAATTTTAAATGTGATTTAACTTGCGCCTCGATTCTATATGAAGTTCTTGAATCAATTTGTTTGAAATTGTGGAATTATGAGTTCGAATGAAATGAACGAATGAGTGAATGACTTGATTATATGATTTAATTCCTTAATAGTGCACATGAACATAATCTTGTATTTTACATATTCATATCATGATCATTGCATTGCCGAGCGTCTTATTTGGTCATATTGAGTCTCACCTCACCTTCCTTGCACAGATTTTGATCCTGTTGGAGACGAGGCCGCTCAGTGAGGCTTTGGTGTCTTCTTTTGTCGGTTTCAGGTGGGTTTCTCTTCTATTTAGATAAAACGACCCGATATATCTCCCTATGTGAAAGGTTTTAAGCCAAAGCAATAGGATTATAAATATATATTGATTCTTTTCTCGAGTAAATGATTGCGAACGTATAACCCTTCTTTTAGGAATCCTACCCTTTGTTTTGGCGAGATATGATTGATATGATTGTTATGAATTTACGGGCCCTGGAACTTAATACATGTGGATATCCGGGGAGGCAAGGGCCGACGGTGATCCCATGTGTTAGTTCCAACCAATTACGGTGATACCGGACCCCGCTAGGAGATTAGCGGGGAATGGGAGTTGAGTGCCTTTGGGGGATTCATGTACCCCCTCTGGCCTATGTATGGACCGGTGGTCGGGTCCTGCAAACCCGTCCACCACTTGGAGGGAAAAGGTGTATATGTATGATTATGAATCGTATGATTGTGCACAAATATGATATGTATGATAACCAATGATACTATGAATATGAATACACAAGGTGTTGGTTGGAGGTTATGCACGCTCAGTCGCCGAGCTTGAAATCCTATGATTATTTATGAATGAATATGACCGTTATAAACCCATAGATGTCTTTCCTTGTCACACCTACTTGGGGAAATCTTTTAAAACTTCTTATGGGTTTATAGCTTGCATATTTATGTTTAAATTCTGCCATACTTATATACTATGCCTGTTTTATGCCCACTAGTCTCTTTTGGATTGAACCCGTTTTGTTTTCAATGACTTTTGTGCAGGTTAAGGAGTGCTAGGCGGGAATACAAGTCATCTAGGTCTTGCATTAGTGTTTAGCACTCTTATTTTGTTACACTCGCACACATGTTTCCGCTTTTGTATTTAAATATGGTTATGGAGCGTCATGTTGTCAGAACTTGAAATACTTGGTTGGTTTAGGTATATGAAATTCTATTTTTGGAGCTTGAAGGCTCATGGTACTTAGTTATATGATTGTTCTTACTTCCGCTTTATTGGTGTTACTCTGATTTATGGTTTAAGGGTTAGTCCCGCCTAGCCTAGAGATTGTGTGTGTGTGTCCCCGTTCGTCGTGACTTAGCTCGTGTGTGGTTTATCCATTTCATATGCGGGTCGGGTCTCGGTGCGGGGGATGTGGCACCTTGCACTCGGGTGTTACATCCTTAGGTGGTATCAGAGCCTCGGGTTGCAAAACCCGGGCTTTCGTGTCGTCTGTGTCAGTCTAGGTCATTCGGCTTCAGGAACAACATGACAATGTGATTGCATATGCATTTCTATGTGTTTATGTGCTCTAATTTTTTAATTGTGATCGAATTAATTGCACTCTCCTGCATAGACTAAAGATAGCATGCATTCCAATGTTTCTGTAACAGAATGCCTCCGCGTAGACATCATGAGAGATCACCGGGGCGACGCCGACATCATGATCATTCCTCTACACCACAAGAACAACAACCACGACCGCCTCCGATGGATATGGGAAATTTTATGGAAGCGGTCTTTAATTATGTGGAACATCGACGGGCTCAAGCTCCACCACCACAACCCGTTGAGCAACCGGCTCCACCGAACAATAATCGAGATTCACATGGGGTGTTTCTGAGCTATAATCCCCCTCGGTTCTCAGGCTCTATTGATGATGCAGTTTCAGAAGGGTGGTTGACTCGTTTAGAAAGGATTTATGGAGTTCGGCAGTTTACCACACAAGAAAGAGCTCAATTCGCCATATTTCAGCTTGATGGTGAAGCATATGATTGGTGGGAAAGAACGAGGGAGAAATTAGAAGTTGAAGGGGAAGAAGTCACTTGGGAAGTTTTCAAAAGAGAGTTTCGGGAGTGTTTCGTGCCGGAAGTGGTTCGGTAAAGGAAATAGCAAGAATTTATGGAGCTGAAGCAGGGTAATCGTTCTGTGGCTCAATATATTATAGCCTTTAACAGACTTGGGAAGTATGCTCCACATATTACTCGGGATAAGAAGCGGAAGGCGAAAAAGTTTATTGCGGGGCTGAGACAGGATTTGAGGCATGGTCAGGCGGGGCATAATTTATATCTTTCTCAGACACGGTGCAAAGGGCTTTGGAGCAAGAAGAGGAATATAGGAAAAAGGATTCGGTTTTCAAAGCACCAATGGGACAAGGTAGAGGCTCGGCATCGGGATCAAGTATGAGATACAATCCGGGCAAGAGGCCTATGAATTCAGCAGCTCCTCTTCAGAAAGAATATTTCAAGAAGCCACGAACTGGAGGTCAGAATGCACCTCAGGTTACTCGAGTACCTCAAGCTTTGCCAGCTCCTACAGGAAATCACCGAGATGTACCTCCATGTACTCATTGCGGGGGACCAACTCATACTTACAACAATTGCCGAAGGAGGTTTGGTTTATGCCTCATTTATGGGAAAGATGACCATTTGGAGGATATTTGTCCCGACAAAGCTCCAGGGTTTCGAGACCTATGATCCAGGCACACGCTTATGACCTTGAGGGCGAGGAACAGGATGTTAAAGTGGATCCGACAGCCATGGTGGAAGGTACCATATGCATTCACGCCACGAACATTCATGCATTATTTGATCCGGGTGCTACCCATTCTTTCATATCTAGCGATCTATGTGCTTCTCTGTGCCTATCTGTTTTATGCGCCAATTCTTGTTATTTTGTGAGTTGTCCTCTTGGAGGAAATTTGCAGACGGATCAAGTTGTTCGGGGTTGTTCGGTTTTGATAGAAGGGAAAGATTATCCGGCAGATTTCATCGTGATGCCTATGAAGAGATATAGGGTAATCTTTGGTATGGATTGGTTATACCGGCATCGGGCCGAGGTTGATTGCTTTAAGAAGAAGATTAAGTTGGGGGAAGAGGTGATAGGAGAAGTGGGATCGAAGAATGTACCGCTTTTATCTCTTATGGAAGCTCATAAGCTAATGAGAGAAGGGGCTATGGGATTCGTTGCTTATCTTCTTAATAAGCCGAAGAATCAAATTAAGTTTGAGGAGACAGCCGTGGTTAAGGATTTTCCTGACGTGTTTCCGGAGAATTTGGGTTCGTTGCCACCGGATTGTGAGATTGAGTTCGTTATAGACTTATATCTGGGATCAGAACCGTACTCTAAGACTCCATATAGAATGGCTCCGGCAGAGTTGAAGGAATTGAAAATTCAGCTAGAGGAATTACTTAAGATTGGATATATTCGGTCGAGTTCTTCTCCGTGGGGTGCTCCGGTTCTCTTTGTTAAAAAGAAAGATAGAACGTTAAGGATGTGTATAGATTACCGGGAGCTTAATCGGAGGACTATCAAGAATAAATACCCGTTGCCCCACATCGAGGACTTATTTGATATGTTACAAGGTTCAGGGGTTTATTCGAAATTGGATCTCAGGCAAGGCTACTATCAGTTGAAAATCCGGGAAGAGGACATACCTAAGACAGGATTCAATACCCGGTATGGACACTATGAGTTCATAGTAATGCCTTTCGGTTTAACTAATGCTCCTGCAGCATTCATGGATATGATGCATCGGACTTTTCAGCCTTATTTGGATAAATTCGTAGTGATCTTCATCGATGATATTCTGGTTTATTCGAGGAATCCGGAAGATCATGCCAGGCACCTCAGATTGGTCTTGGAGACATTGAGAGAACACCAGTTGTATGCGAAGTTTAGTAAGTGTGAGTTCTGGATCGACAGGGTCGCTTTTCTAGGTCATATTGTCTTAAGTAAGGGCTTGGAAGTTGACCCTTCGAAGATAGAGACGGTTATCCAGTGGCAGAGTCCGAAGAATGATTCCGAAGTCAGAAGTTTCTTGGGTTTGGCTGGGTATTACTGAAGATTTGTCAAGGATTTCTCTAGGATTGCCGCTCCTTTAACTCGGTTGACAAAGAAGGAAGTCAAGTTTGAGTGGGACGAGGCATGTGAGGCAAGTTTTCAACTCTTGAAGGAGAAGTTGACCACTGCACCGGTATTAGCACTTCCTGAAGGCACTGAAGGATACATGGTTTATACGGACGCCTCGAAGGAAGGATTGGGGTGTGTTTTGATGCAGAATGGTAGGGTGATAGCCTATGCCTCAAGGAAGTTCAAGGATCTTGAACAGAATTATCCCACTCACGATCTCGAACTAGCAGCAGTGATCTTTGCTTTGGGGAAGTGGAGACACTACTTATATGGAATTCCTTTCGAGATCTTTTCGGACTACAAGAGTCTTCAATATTTGTTTTCTCAGAAGGAGTTGAACAAGAGACAGAGGCGATGGATGGAGACTTTAGCGGATTATGAGTGTACAATCTGATACCATCCCGGGAAAGCTAATGTGGTTGCTGATGCACTAAGCCGGAAGGCGAGTGTGTCTATTGTGAAAGTGGATGTTGGAGAGGAATCTGAGTCTTTCAAGTTAAGAACAAGTATTCGGAATATTATGGTACAACCAGATCTTCAACAGAGGTTATTTGAGGCTCAGAGAAAGGATCCTGAGGTTCGGAAACTAGCTGAGAAAGCTAGGGTGGATCCCGAGTGGCCATTTGGATTTGATGACACGGGACTCTTAAGGTTTAAGAAGAGAATTGTGGTTCCGAATGAATTGAAGAGGATTATCTCGGAAGAAGCTCACAGATCAGAATATTCGATACATCCCGGAGGTAATAAGATGTACAATGATTTGAAGCAGTTCTATTGGTGGAATGGGCTTAAAAGGATGTAATAAATTTTGCGAGACATTGTTTGACTTGCCAAACTGTGAAAGCTGAGCATCAGAAGCCATCGGGACTACTTCAACCACTACCTATTCCGGAATGGAAATGGCAACAAGTGGCGATGGATTTCGTTTCGGGTCTTCCTAGAGTAAAGGGTGGTCTTGATGGGATTTGGGTGATTGTGGATAGATTAACGAAATCGGCACATTTCCTGGCTATTCGGATGTCGGATAAGGTACCTAAGTTGGCAAAGAAGTATGTTGAGGAAATTGTTCGACTTCATGGTGTGCCGGTCAGTATTGTTTCAGATCGGGATTCGAGGTTTACCTCTAGGTTTTGGCAAGAATTACAAAGGAATCTGGGAACAAGGCTTCAATTCAGCACAACATTCCATCCTCAGACAGACGGTCAGTCGGAGAGGTTAATCCAATATTTGGAGGATATGCTGAGAGCATGTGCATTGGATTTCTCAAGTTCGTGGAATGAACAGTTGCCCTTGATCGAATTCGCTTATAATAACAGTTTTCAAGCTTCAATAGGGATGGCGCCTTATGAAGCTCTCTACGGACGGAAGTGTAAATCTCCCCTCTTCTTCGTCCTTGAGGAATGGAATTGGACAAAATAAGAGGGAGTGAAACAAGGGGAGCGGAAAGAGAAGCCTTCTAAGGCCGTTTAGGCGACGATTGATTCAGCAAAGAATGAAAGCAGCTCAAGATAGACAGAAAAGTTATGCGGATCGGCGAAGAAAGGATCTTAAGTTTGAGGTTTGTGATAGGGTGTTTCTGAAAGCTTCGCCGCGAAAAGCATTTTCGAGGATTGGGAAAGGAGGTAAATTGAATACTCGTTATCTGGGTCCGTATGAGATTCTTGAGAAAATTGGAGACACGGCTTATCGCTTGAATGTACCTCCGAGTTTGACGGGAATCCACAATGTATTTCATATCTCACAACTTCGCAAATATTATCCGGATGAAGCTGAGATCCTACCCGAGGAAGAAGTAGAAATTGAACCTACTCTCACCTTCGTTCAGAAATCGGTTAAGATTTTGGATCGGAAATTTCAAGAATTAAGAAACCGGCGAATCCCACTGGTTAAGGTATTATGGAGAAGTGATAAGACGGAAGAGGCCACGTGGGAAACGGAGGATAAGATGAAGAAGTTTCATCCTGAGATGTTTCCGAGCAATCAATGAATCCGAGGACGGATTCTTTTAAGGGGGAGAGGTTGTGACGCCCCGATAATTCAGCCATACAGGTATGATGTAAGTGTTTACCAAATTGCGTGAAATAATTATTCATACGTGATTTACATATTTAATTTTATTGTTTAATTATATTAAATGTTAATTACTTTATTTTAAATGTTATTAATATCTTATATGATTATATAAATATGTATATATGTTAATCATGTTAACTATTATATTCTAAGTTATTTAATATTTAGTATTTTTGTGAAATTCATATCAATTGATATCTATTGCATAAATCGAACTTGTTTGCAACGTGAATTAATTTCCCGAGCTTGACTTAATTTCGTTGTGACCTTATTTGATCATTTCCTGAACTTTGAGGACCTAATTACATTGGACTTAATTGCTCACTTGTTATGGAATTGAACCTAATTGCATGACTTAGATAATAGGAGGACTTAATAGCAAATTGGCCACTTCTTTCTCCTTCATTGCAGCAATTCACGTATCATGCCTCTCATTCTCATACAAACACATTACATACACATTGTTCTTTCTTCCTCCTTTCAACCGAGACAAACCCTCATCAAGTAGAGGAAGATTTCATCATTCAAGCTTCATATTTGTGGGTTTTGTGATCATTCAAGCATCACCTCTTCATCTTAGCTTCCATTTCTTTCATTGAGGTAATTTTTGGAGCATGGATGATTTTCTTAAAATTTTTGGTATGAAGAGGGCTTTGCTATATGTTGGTTTATGTGTGTATTTGTTATTGGAAATATGTTTGTGAATGGTAAGCTTAAGATTTATGCCTATATCTTGAGATTTATGGACTTGGAGCATGAATGATCAAATGGGTTTGTATTAATGAATTCTTTGATGATCTAAGGTGGAAATATGTGTTTTTATGAATTTTTAATGATTTATATGTAAGCTAGTATGGTTCTAGCATGGAATCTATGCGGTTAAACTTGATTATGAATCATTTGTTGGTTGTTGTTTTTGTTTCGTTCTTGTTCTGCTGTTGCTTTGTTTTTTTTTTCTGCTGCGTACAGTTGACACGGGCGTGTCAACTTTGCCTTGTTCAGCGAGACACGGGGGTGCATGTTGGTCTGGTTTTGCTGTACCGTGACACGGGGGTGTCACGGTTTGCCTTGTATTGGTGACACGGGCATGTCACCTTCTGATTTCATACTCCGCTGTACCGTGACACGGGGGTGTCAAGGGTTGCCTTGGAATGGTGACACGGGCGTGTCACCTTCTGCTTTCTTGCTTATTGTAGTTGCATGCTTTTGTACGTGCATATGTTATATATATATATATATATATATATATATATATATATATATATATTGCTTATGCATTAATTGTTATTTGGTTTATTTCTAATTTTAAATGTGATTTAACTTGCGCCTCGATTCTATATGAAGTTCTTGAATCAGTTTGTTTGAAATTGTGGAATTATGAGTTCGAATGAAATGAACGAATGAGTGAATGACTTGATTATATGATTTAATTCCTTAATAGTGCACATGAACATAATCTTGTCTTTTACATATTCATATCATGATCATTGCATTGCCGAGCGTCTTATTTGGTCATATTGAGTCTCACCTCACCTTCCTTGCACAGATTTTGATCCTTTTTGAGACGAGGCCACTCAGTGAGGCTTTCGTGTCTTCTTTTGTCGGTTTCAGATGGGTTTCTCTTCTATTTAGATAAAACGACCCGATATATCTCCCTATGTGAAAGGTTTTAAGCCAAAACAATAGGATTATAAATATATATTGAGTCTTTTCTCGAGTAAATGATTGCGAACGTATAACCCTTCTTTTAGGAATCCTACCCTATGTTTTGGCGAGATATGATTGATATGATTGTTATGAATTTACGGGCCCTGGAACTTAATACATGTGGCTATCCGGGGAGGCAAGGGCCGATGGTGATCCCATGTGTTAGTTCCAACCAATTACAGTGATACCGAACCCCGCTAGGAGATTAGCGGGGAATGGGAGCTGAGTGCCTTTGGGGGATTCATGTACCCCCTCTGGCCTATGTATGGACCGGTGGTCGGGCCTGCAAACCCGTCCACCACTTGGAGGGAAAAGGTGTATATGTATGATTATGAATCGTATGATTGTGCACAAATATGATATGTATGATAACCAATGATACTATGAATATGAATACACAAGGTGTTGGTTGGAGATTATGCACGCTCAGTCGCCAAGCTTGAAATCCTATGATTATTTATGAATGAATATGACCGTTATAAACCCGTAGATGTCTTTCCTTGTCACACCCACTTGGGGAAATCTTTTAAAACTTCTTATGGGTTTATAGCTTGCATATATATGTTTAAATTCTGCCATACTTATATACTATGCCTGTTTTATGCCCACTAGTCTCTTTTGGATTGAACCCGTTTTGTTTTCAGTGACTTTTGTGCAGGTTAAGGAGTGCTAGGCGGGAATACAAGTCATCTAGGTCTTGCATTAGTGTTTAGCACTCTTATTTTGTTACACTCGCACTCATGTTTCCCCTTTTGTATTTAAATATGGTTATGGAGCGTCATGTTGTCAGAACTTGAAATACTTGGTTGGTTTAGGTATATGAAATTCTATTTTTGGAGCTTGAAGGCTCATGGTACTTAGTTATATGATTGTTCTTACTTCCGCTTTATTGGTGTTACTCTGATTTATGGTTTAAGGGTTAGTCCCGCCTAGCCTAGAGATTGTGTGTGTGTGTCCCCGTTCGCCGTGACTTAGCTCGTGTGTGGTTTATCCATTTCATATGCGGGTCGGGTCTCGGTGCGGGGGATGTGGCACCTTGCGCTCGGGTGTTACAAAGCTCATGCCTTGTAGTAACATGTATAGATAAGGCCAATTCTAGCATTTAGATGTATGTGAAGTTTGCAAGATTCTAAACATAGCAATTACAATTTATACTTTAACAATTAATTCAAGTATTATACATAAGATATCATAATCTCAGTCATAGATAAGTTTATGCAATGTTCTTACATACATTTGTCATGCTCAATACGAATAAGGCAAACATTTAATCACATAAAGTCATGTTTCCAAGGTAATTGACATATTCTTAATTCATTTGTATCGTATTTTATGAATTCATAACATGCTTTGGCATACATGCTCAAATATAGTATGCATTCATAGTTTTATGGAAATTACACAAATATCCCCTAAGTAATTCATAAAGGTTTAGGAAAATTACACAAGCATCCCCTATGTTATTCTTTCTGTTTCTAAGTTATAACATGAATACCCCTTATGGTTTCTAGCAACATTACACAAACACCCCTATAACAATTAAGCAAGCATGAATTCAAGACTTGTGCATATCATTCAAACAAACAATTCGACATGGTTTCATCTATTAAAGCATGAATTCTAATATAAAAATTCCAACAAGATTCATTTATTAAAAATATATCTCCCAACAAGCAATTTCACAAAACCCCACATATCAATTAGATATCAATTCCTAGAATCGACTTAGTTTCATTTAGGCATACAAGCATGCTTCCAATAATTCAAAGAATACGAAAAACTATCATTTTATAGCATAAATTGTCCGTTGAGCATTTACAAAATTTGTACAAGTAAGAAATAATTATTTACAAGCATAATAATCATCATTGAGCATCTACCAACATGAAAATAGAGGCTACTCACAAACAAACCATGTTTAGGAAGAATTCGTGTATCAAAGTTACCAATTCGTACACATTCAGCACAAAACGAGCATAACAACCTATGAAAAGGGGCAATAGGATTCATATCGAATATCAAATATATCCATCAATATGTATACAATCATATTCTAGCTCAACGAAGTCATATTGGCACGAAAAGCAATTAAAACGACAATTAAATGATAAATTCCAATAATTCAAGAAACACGAAATAATTCATAATAAATTAAACGAGTGTCCAAATGACGAACGGGATATGGAGTTTAACTCAGCGTAATGAGATAAACATTATGTCCGGAAGTCACCAGAACGCAGCCACTGTAGCTGCCGAAAAAGTCGCCGGCCGCCGGTAGGCCGCTGCCACCAGAACGCAGCCTCTGTAGCTGTCGAAAAAGTCACCGGCCGCCGAAGGTCACCTGAAAAATCCCAAAAAATCAGTCCTGAATATATTCCTCATGCTTGTTCCGAATCTCCAATCAATTTCTGAAAATTCCAAGCCGTTTGTCCCCAATTTCAGATCTAAGAATACAAAACCAAGAAAACCTTCAAATCTCGATTTCTCCGAAACCGCTAAACGAAATTCGAAACCGTAAAAAGCAATGGCTTACCCATGTCGAGCTCTTCGAAATACATATAATGGTTGCCAGAAAATATCACCAGAGACGGCCGCCGCTGTAACATCCCCACTGATCAAACTCTCAGGTAACCTATTACGTGCGCTATTTAATTATTTCTTTAAGTGATTACGTGATATTTAATTGCTAACATGGATTCAATTGTTTAAACGTTTAACTTTCTTTGCTTTGTATTTTGCTTGTTTTGGATCCGTATCTAATTCTGATTTTTGTGAATTCGTGATATGTGTTAATTATGTGCTTTATGGACTTGATTATATGCTCGTTATATGTTTTGGTATTTGTTTTGATTGCCTTTTTGGGTTCGTTTTGGAGACGGGACCTAAAGGAGGCTAAAGAGCATTTCGCGCACCTTGGGTTTCGGGACGCGTATCTTGAGCTCGGGAATTCGGATTCGAATTCCGTCTCCTCCGTTGAACTCGTTTCGACAATTTGGGTTCAATGGGACAGGCCTCAAATTTTTCTAAGTTCATTAAGACCTTCGAATTTCAACTGAAATGAGCCCCTTATGCTTGAGAGCTACCTTTTGACCTAATCAAGCCTTGTGGACCCCACTTAAACTTAACCAAGCCTTAACCATGACTTGTACCTTGAGTTAACTCACACTTTCAGCCCTTAACCCCAAGAGAACCGATCCATTCTCTCCCTCTCTCACCATATACCGATCAGCTCCAAGGGAAAAGAAGGAAGTAGAAACCCCTTTGCCCAACTTTGTGATTTTGAGCTCAAATCACCACCAAAGCTTCCCCAATTTGAAAGGTAAGTTCATGGTTGTAATCTACACTCTCTCTTCTCTCTTTTATGTAATCTTGAGCGGATTTCCTTGGTGAATTCTTGAGATATGGCAAGCATTTGAATAGTAGTAGTTGGGAGAAATTGTTGATTCTTGCTTCCATTCTTGTTCCCTTGACTTTTGGGTGATGATTTATTGCTTCTAAGACTTGATTCTTGGTATTTATTGCTCCTTCTTTCATGGTAGTTGAGATAGGATTAATTGGCCATTAATGAGTTCTTAAATTTTGGATGATAGAGCTTGATGCATTTTTTCCCATTCTTGCTTTGTTTGCTTGCATTTTTGTGGCTGAAGTTATTGCTACTCATAGGGCATGAATTTATGATGAATTGGTGTTATTTTGATGCATGTTGAATGTATTTTTGGATGGCATAAGAGTCTCCTTAGAGCCAAGACCGAAATCCCCTGTTTTTGGCCTTCATTTTCGGTGTTGCTGCGTTTTTTTTTTCCAGCCCGAACGCCTGACAAGGCTATGTCAGGTTGCAAAGGAAAATGGACACGGCCGTGTTGAGGTCTCGGAAATGTTTTTTTCTGAGACGGCCGTGTCCGTCCCCTTTGCATTTCTGAGACGGCCGTGTGCAACAGGGTGGCATCCGAGGAGAGTTCTTTTGCCTTTTCGTTGCTTCTTGTTGTTTCTTCTTGCCTCATTTTTTATGTGTATGCATGATTAACTTGTTATATTACGTGCTAAGCCTTATGTTATGAATTTGTGCTTTGATTTACGTCCTCGTTTATGATATATGTTCCTATGTGCAATGTTTGCTCGTAAATGACCTAAATGTGGATTCATCTCATATCATTTGCATCATAAGCATACATATGCATGTACCGAGCGTCAATGTGGTTCATATTGAGTCTAAGAGTGTTCCTTGTTGCTTGTTTTGTTCAGAGGATCTTCCTGTTGAGGACGAGCTTGCTCCGTAAGTGTCCGGTTGTCACACTTTTGTCTCCACTACGCACGTTGACAAGGTGAGGTTTTTGTTCTTTTAGTTATTCCACCTATGACCCTATTTGATTTGAATCCTCGCATGCGAATTCGTATAATATATGGTAAATATGTGTATGATACATATGTTGCGGGATTGTCCCATTTGTTATAAGAGTTGGAAAACGTTTTGTATAAATATGTAAGCTATTTTGCCTTTGTTTGAAAAGTTTAGCTTTGTGCAAGTGTGTGTGTGTAAGCAAGATGTAGCTTTGAAAGATAAGCTTTGCACTATGTTTGTACGATTTCGTGATCTATTTGGGCCCCGGAGTGTGGTATGGTAATCTCGGGACGGCCGAGGGGTCGTCGAGCTCTTCCATCAACACCTCCATTTGAGGAGGATCGAGGAAGGGTGTTTCTCTTGAGCCGGCGAAGGCAACCGTCGAAGGTTTCAAGGTCGTGATTAAACCTTGTCTCGTTTGTGTATTTGGATAGTTAGGGCCGATGAACCCTTCTATGTAACGCCCCGGATTTCAGACAGTCAGGTACGATCGACACGTGTGAGTTTCGAGCGCTAGGATTCTATTTTATTATTTTTATTTATTCAATTTATACGTGTTATATTAATTTTATAAATTGTGTTCCAACAGGATTACGTGAAAATATATGAAATGTCTGCCAACTTGGGAATTATGTTACATATGGAATTTAATTGTTACATGAATTAATTGTCCAATTTGTATTACTTGATTAATTGTCCTTAATTGCTCATCTCCTTTTCTTTGAGGATTTAATTGCATGAAAACATTATTTATATGAATTATGTGAATACATATCATCGAAATATTATTTCATGACACGGCCGCGACCATTTTGTGAAGGGTTTTGGTCGCGTCCGCCACCCCCGTCAGGAACTGCATTTTGTCTAGCTTCCAACCAACGCCATTTTCACCTCGGTTTGAATTGGAAAACGTGTCATATAGCTTTGGAAAGGTCTTTGTGTCTAGTTTCATATCTAATAAACAAAACTAAATTCCCACTCCTAGAATTAAAGATATTCCACTTTTCCCTCAACATGTACATTTTCTAAAATTGTCCGTTTTGCCAGACTTCACCAAAACTTCTATTATTGCATTCCTTTCACTCTCTTAGCTCCCATATGTGAATTATATGAGTGATTACATGCCAAAACGTGATATTTAGATACTACATTGTTTATTGCGTGATGTCTCGAACTTGGTCACACCGTGCGTCTTATATAAAGTAATATTCTTTAATTGAGGTCTCATGCACGTACATTGTCCCATTTCTTATCCATTTATTCTCCAGGGCGGAGATTGTCGAGCATGAGCACGTTCAATCATTCACGAGTCGTGTGTCGCCTGTCAGGTGAGGTTTAATTTCTAGTTATATAGAACCCGTATAACCTTTACGTGATTTTTGGCCAAAGGTATTTATATTATAGTTTCATGAAAGCACTTATCCTTTCAAGTTATGTTATTGTTCATGAATCAAGCAAGTAGGTTATGCTAGTGTGCATGAATCAAGCAAGTCATGTCATGAAAGCCCAGTCATGTGAATGCGTTCTCCTGGCCAGGTCCTCCTTAGTGAGGGCGCTGGGCTGGTCTTCGGGCTGGTGGTTGTCCGTCCAATCACAGGAAGAACAATGCCTTATCTATTAAATGTGTTCTCCTGGCCAGGTCCTCCTTAGTGAGGGTGCTGGGCAATTAAAATCGTGATTGACAGCAAGTAGGACGAGAAAAGATTACGGGATTGGAACTAGCAGAGAAGCTTGCAAGTAGGAAAGGACAGAATTAATTTGAGGAATTAGAAAATTTCTATTTTCTTAAGGGGGACAGCCGGTCTGGGAATAAATTTAAATCGGAAGCTAGACAGTATTTGGGAGAGTTGGAAATTTAAGTAAACCGACTCTTCTTAGAAACCTCTATCAGAACCATGTGAAAGAAGTTTTCAATAATTTAAACTTCTTCCCTCCTACACAAAGAAAAGTCCTATCATCGACAGTACTTTGTTTTAGTACCGTTTCCAAGAATGTGGGTACACCTTCTGCAGTTCTCCGATAGTCTCAGTATATCAATTGACTCAGTAAATAGGAAATGGATTCAATTTGGGTAATACTTGGAATCAAGCTCAAGTTTTAGTAAGTTAACTTCGATAAGAGTTTTCTTACGAAGTTGTTACTTATACCTAGAGATGCCTGTGAATGCACACCGCCCTTTTTCTCCGTACTGTTGGCGTCGTTTCATGAATATACCATTTTCCGTGAACATGTTTGAGAGCATTAAAGCCAATCGATCGTTCCTTCCAAGGTCTTTTGCCGAGTTGTTGAGTATGTTATCGGTTTCAGGGATCAAATGAAAGATGTTCCATTAAGACGTGAGTTCTTCAGTGTTATGTTAGTGTGCTTGCTAAATTACTCTCACGGGATGACAACTTTGATTCTTTTACGTATTAAATGTCCGCCATGGTTTTAACCAAGGGAATAGGAACTCAAATTTCGGATTTCAAATAAGAAGTTACGATCTTTGCTTCGGAAAAAATGTTTTACTTTGATTACGAAAGGTTGAGGAGATGGGGAATATACAACCACTCCATGACCAGAAACTCAGAGTTACTTTCAATTTCAAAATTAGAAAATGAATGTGGGAATCGGCCTAGGAACTGTTCAACCGGCAAATCTAGAATTAACACGGGTCTGAAGATGTGATGGTTAGTGATGATTTACGGATTATGTTAGAGATAGCACAAGGGTAGAGATGATTATCAAGAATGGGAACTTTGAACCATAGTGGTACAAAACAAGAAGAAACCTCAACTAAAGAAACCAGTATTCCCCTGAATTGCTACAATGCAAGAACTTCAACACTCGGTGAATGGTACACTCAATCATGCATACCACGTGCATCATTATTTTATTATCATTTGTTATTATTATTTGTTATTTTCATATATGATTCCTTGCTTATTATTATTAATTGTTTCATATGAGCAATAAGCTGCACAAATGATAATTTTTACATGCTCCTTATGTCTGAATTGTAAATAATTGTCTAAGTGCTCGCTTGAATTTTATTTCGTGTGCGTGAGAGACAGGGTTCTCTTCTTACCTGTTCGAGAAACGGGGTTTTCTCGTTAATTGTTGGAGAGACAGGGCACTCTCAATATTTCAACTACTTGTCAACTTGTTCTAGTGGGAGCTTAGATTTTCGTTCAAGTGTTTAGGCTCTGGAAAGTTGAGGGTCGTGATTTCTCACATTGGAAGACCTCTTTCGAACTAATCCCTGACGGGGAGTAGCTAACCCGCGTGGGATGAAAATGTAAGAGCCACTTAAATTTCAAGAATTCAGGATATGGAATCCGAGGACGGATTCTCTTAAGGGGGAGAGAATTGTAACGCCCCGAATTTTAGACAGTCAGGTACGCTCGACACGAGTGAGTTTCGAGCGCTAGGATTCTATTTTATTATTTTTATTTATTCAATTTATACGTGTTATATTAATTTCATAAATTGTGTTCCAACATGATTACGTGAAAATATATGAAATGTATGCCAACTTGGGAATTATTTTACATATGGAATTTAATTGTTACATAAATTAATTGTCCAATTTGTATTACTTGCTTAATTGTCCTTAATTGCTCATCTCCTTTTCTTTGAGGATTTAATTGCATGAAAACATTATTTATATGAATTATGTGAATACATATCATCGAAATATTATTTCATAACACGGAAAAATATTCCATTTTGTGAAGGGTTGTGGTCGGGCCCTCGACCCCCGCTAGAAACTGCATTTTGTCCAACTTCGAACCGACGCCATTTTCACCTCGGTTTGAATTAGAGAACGTGCCATATAGCGTTGGAAAGGTCTTTGTGTGTAGTTTCATATCCAATAAACAAAACTAAATCCCGACTTCTAGAATTAAAGATATTCCAGTTTTCCCTGAACATGTACATTTTCTAAACTTGTCCGTTTTGCCAAACTTCACCAAAACTTGTATTATTGCATTCCTTTCACTCTCTTAGCTCCCATATGTGAATTTTATGAGTGATTACATGCCAAAACGTGATATTTAGATACTACATTGTTTAATGCGCGATGTCTCGGACTTGGTCACGCCGTGCGTCTTATATAAAGTAATATTCTTGAATTGAGGTCTCATGCACGTACATTGTCCCATCTCTTGTCCAGTTATTCTCCAGGGCGGAGATTGTCGAGCATGAGCACGTTCAATCATTCACGAGTCGTGTGTCGCCTGTCAAGTGAGGTTTAATTTCTAGTTATATAGAACCCGTATAACCTTTAAGTGATTTTTGGCCAAAGGTATTTATATTATAATTTCATGAAAGCACTTATCCTTTCAAGTTATGTTATTGTTCATGAATCAAGCAAGAAGGTTATGCCAGTGTGCATGAATCAAGCAAGTCATGTCATGAAAGCCCAGTCGTGTGAATGCGTTCTCCTGGCCAGATCCTCCTTAGTGAGGGCGCTGGGCTGGTCTTCGGGCTGGTGGTTGTCCGTCCAATCACAGGAAGAACAATGCCTTATCTAGTAAATGTGTTCTCCTGGCCAGGTCCTCCCTAGTGAGGGTGCTGGGTGTTAGGAATAGTGCCCTAAAAGCCGATTGTATATCCGCTTTGTGCTTTTCCTTATTGTAATCACAGACATTCTTTGAATAAAATAACGAATTGAGGCAACACTTCTTTATATGCTCTTGTTTGGTATGCGTTTACTTTAGCTGTGCATGTATGTGAACTCCCTTAATCCTGATGACTTTAGGACTCTACCATTTAGGTGAAATGGTTCATGAAACGAGCCCTATATCACATAAGTCATGATTAGTAAAATACTCCAAGCCGATGAGTCCTACAGACAGTGGGAGTGTCAACCTGACTCCTCTAAGGCTTGCTTGTGGGATCACGCCCTTAAGAAGGACCACCTTGTTTCATGGAGGTGCAAAGTGTATAGTTGATACGTGCGTGATACATGAGGGTGCTTACTTTAATACGTAAGTTCACTGAGGTGCCCCGTGTGAGAACATTCCTAAATGGGAAAGGAAGTTTCTATTTTAGGAAATGGAAACTTCCAGATTGGGAAATATCTCATGAGTCATTGATGTGATTAATTGATCCTTAGACTTGAGGTTCCTTGTCACTTTATGACTTAACTCTGTAGTCTTAGGTATAAGCTTTAAAGGGTGTCGCCTTAGACAACTGATTCAAGGCTTATGCTGGGGCTGCACAAGTGATTCATGAAAGTGAATGAGAATCAAGAAAGGACCTACACTTGCATTTGCAAGGTGATCTCTTATTATGTAAGTTATTCATATGCCATATGGAGTCCTTGGCCAAGGCAGTAGATCAAGACATCAAGAAAAGGGTTTCTTGGATTGAGATCAAATGGATATGAAATGCACTTAACTTTAAGACCGGATTATTAGGGTTCTGATTATTCCCTTACCCTAGATCTTGGTTGAGAGATAGTAAGTAGGAGGATTGTATCTTGCATGAATCAATGACTTAAAGGTTCTGTCGAATCCGAACATTCCAATTCAGCTAGGGGTTAAACACCTGTTGCTAGACTATGGTCGTTTAATCTGTGGACTGAATTAATTAATTAGGGTCACTGCTAATTGAATTGAGAACCTAGAGGGTCACACACAACAACTTGGTTACATGAGTTGATGCTTTAAAATGATTAAACGAGTTAATCGGGCCAAGAGGGTTCCACACGTGTGAAATCACACGTGTGGCTCACGTGAGTGACACGTGTCACTGTGACACGTGTCACACACATGTGAATATATATATATGTATTAAATAATTAAATGTGTTAATTATTTAGTAGACTTTGGTTTAATTTTGAATTAAAAAGAAAGTCTTATTTTGGAGAAAATAATCTAGTTAATTAATTACGAATTAATTAATTAGATAAAAATAAGTTATTTATTTTATAATAAATAAACTATAAAAGTATCCAAAAATAGTTTGGATATTTTTAGCTCTCTTAAAAGTTGACTTGAATTAGAATTCAAAGTCAAAGTTGGAAAATACTTGATGATAAAGTAATAGGAGAGAGCGGAACCAAATCCTTGTCCAACAAGGAATAGGTTCGGCCGTCCCTCTCCCTTTCCTATGTATAGGGGAGCTCATGCTCCCCTTTAGAGCTAATTGGCAATTCTTTTGGTTCATGTGTTTAACACCTTCCTTTCTCTAAGATCAAATAAACCCTAGGTTAAACCTAAACACTAACTAGAGAACTAGCATCCTTACTAGTTAGATTGTGATCATGTTGGTGGACTTTCTCTAGAGACTTCAAGTTAGAAGTTTGAAGATTCGAGCTTTACCAAGGAGAGGGGATCAAGCCGCGAGAAGAGCGTTCTTGGGTAGCTTGAAACGCTTCAAGAAAGAACAAAAGAAAAGTAAGTTTTCTGTCTCTACGAATTTGGTTACACGATTGCGAGTCCAAGGTCCTTTTGTTGGAAAATTTTTTTAAATTCCGCTGCTTTCTGATTCGTGTTTTCCAACAAGTGGTATCAGAGCCACCTCGTTAATCGTGTTTCTGATTCGTCTCCATTAATCTGAATTTGGTAGAAATTCTTAGGCTTAGATGCGAATTAAGTATTCTTGAGTTCTTTTAGAAAGCCTGAAATACGAAACTGTAATTTTTCTTGAATTTCTGAAACTGTTTTCTTAAATTGTGTTTTCGGAAACCCGTTTTGATAGAAATTAATTTAATTCATGTTTTTGGATTTTGGATTGTTTTGGTTTTTGAACTGAAAATACGAAACACGAAATCGCGTTAGGAAAACGCGAGCCTGGACGTGCTAAGGCATAGCACGCCAGGCCCGCGCGCCCAGCAGTCCCGCAACCGCGCGGGACTGCCCGCCACTGCCGTCCGCCAGCGCCTAGGCGAGCCCGCCTGCACCTCCCGCAAACGCGCGGGAGCCTCCCGGCCTCGGCCGCCCGCCTCGCCCAGCTGATGCGCGCGACGCGCGCGTCCGTACGCGCGATGCTGTGCGTCAGCCGGGCTTGGTCTCGGGCGGACGTGCAGTCCGTTCCGGGCACTTCGTTTCGTAATCTTGATTTTCGTGTTTAGTCCAATCCAATCCCGATTTAATTTTTCAGAAAATTTTATTTATTAAATTTGAATTATTTTTGAAATAATTGATTAAATTGAGATTTTAGAAATTTAAGCGATTTGAACTTTGGAAAAATTACAAATTTTATTTTCTGAAAATAATGAAAGAATAAAATTATTGATTTTGGAAATTAATTGGAATTTTATTGGTTTATTGTTTTTTCAGGTTTTATTGAAAAGGCTCTTGAACAAAAATTGCATCTAAGTCGTGTTTTAAGTCATTAGGACTTGAAACGGGAATTTTAATTTATTGGCTAAATTTAAATTCTCGCATAAGCATGTTAGGTGATCATGGGTTTAGATCTATGTATGGTTTTAATTTATGCACATGGATGGTTTAAATTGGGGTTGGAGCCCTATAGTTGCGTTTTTCAATTGAGGTTGGAGCCTCACTTATGTGCGTACTGTTATGTGATTTATTATGTGGCTTTCCATATTACTGTTTTTGAGGCCGGGGTATGCCCCGTGTAATTGTCTAAGGCCAATATGAAGATTGAGCCTTATTACTTTATGTCTTTTTCTTTTTATTGTAATTTGAGAGTAGAGATAGGTGGTGAGGTTTTATTTTCATTTTGGAGACAATGCACCCATGGAGTAAGATGGACCACATTCAAGTAACAAGGAGGCCATAAGTGAAGACCCCTCAAAATGTTAGGGAGGGGAATCTCAATTGTTAAATGTAATAGAGATAGGGCTCGTATTTTGTTACCGCTTTCCCTTATGTGATTTGAACTATTTATGTGGCATGTATGTTAGAACTTGTGATTGTGGAGTGGCTCCCACATATCACACATAAGATAGGTAGAACCCATGATCATTACATGTTAGTATCATGCTAGGACATGTTATCTGTTTATGTGCTTGTTTGAAATGCATTTAAGTGTACTTGCATTAATCAAGACTAATAAAATTGGATAACATATATGTTGGTGAGGTCGAACCGGACAACTCTCCGGTTGATTCGAAAATTCCCATTAAATATTAAGCTAATTTCGAACAAATAGGTATTTAATTCGAGATGCAAATTTTGAATCAGATTCCTAGCATTCCATCAATAGGTTTCAAGTTTAGTAAGTAAAGCTAGTTATTGTCCGCGAGTCGTGGGATAGCTAGTGGAGCTTATTAGTTCTTAGTTACCTAATTGATAATTTTAAATGATCAATATTTCATGATCGATTTTAGCAAGGGCGATGTCTGCGAGTCGTGGGTCGTTCGAACTAAGTTTTGGTCATGATCTTATGATTGATGGGTCTAGCTTAACGCCTAAGTAAATATGGATGTCGCACGAGTCGTGGGTCCATATTGAAAGATAGGTGATGCAAAAACAATTACTAAGAGTTCTAAAGGTGTTAGAATTGGTAAGCTGTACCTACCTAGGGTTCTTACTGAGAATGTCCGCGAGTCGTGGGTTCGAGGTAAAATGCCTAGGATCTTAGTACCCACTGGAAAACGTGTTCCTCTTAGATCTTTGGGAATTATAGATCTTTGAAAAACAGTGGGAGCTACAACAGATTAAAGACCTTATCTTTTGTATATCGTTATAATTCAGCATGCTCAATAGTTCTCTGTTTTACCATTTAGGTCGTAGATTCTGTGATTCTCTACGTGTTTTGAAATGGAAACCAAAAACCCTCTTGTATCGATCCTCGAGTCAAACAAGTTGACTGGTCCCAACTATTCTGATTGGCTGAGGAATCTAAAAATCATTTTAGATTCTGGGAAGAGAACTTATGTTCTCTTCGAAGGGGAGCCCAGTCCCGAAGGGGAGGCTCCCACTCGGGCCGAGCGGGATGCGATTCAGAAGTGGAAGGATGATAATCTCCAAGCCCGTTGCCTTATGTTGGCTAACATGTCTCCGGACTTGCAAAGGCAACATGAGGCCATGGAATTCGCTTGGGAGATTTACGACCACTTAGAGCAACTTTACCGCCCTCATGAACGTGTTACAAGGTATAACACTTCAAAGGAATTGTTCCACTTGAGAATGAGGGAAGGTTCAAGTGTCCATGAATATGGACTCAAGTTTCTTGCCCTTACTGAGAAACTCGCTTCCATGGACATGCCACTGAAAGATGAGCTTTCAGTGGATTTGTTGCTAGCTTCGCTCCCACCATCATTCAACCCATTTGTCCTTAACTTCAACATGAATCAGGCTGGTGCTACTGTAGCTGAGCTGATTAGTCAGCTTGTGACTGCTGAAAGCACGATCAAGAAGGACAATAAGGTTTTGATGGTGAATGCTCCATCTTCCTCTTCTGGGCCTTCTAAAGGTAAGGGCAAGAAAGCCCAAAAGAAGAAGAAGAAACCCCTTAGGCCCACTGGTGGCATTTCGAGGGGAAAGGCCCAAAAGAAGAAGCGTGATCAGAAAGAGGATGTTTGCTTCCATTGTGGCAAAGCGGGACATTGGAGGAGAAACTGCCCAGAGTACAAGGCTACTCTAAAGAAAGGTATCTTTCTCGTTGAAATAAATCTTTCTATTAATTCTAGTTCTTGGGTACTTGATACCGGTTGTGGAACTCATATCTGTAATGATGTACAGATGCTAAGTGAAGTCCAACAACTCAAAGAAGGAGAATGTGTCTTGAAGATCGGTGATGGCTCAAACGTTGAAGCTCGAGCTTTAGGCACAATTAGATTAGATTTAGGTAGTTTTGAGTTAGTCTTAAATAAAGTCCTTTATGTACCGAGCATTATTCGTAATATAATTTTAGTTCCAATATTAGATTGTGAAGGTTACGAAACTTATATTAAGAATGGTAAATATTTTATCAAACGGAACAACTCTTCCGTTTACATCGGTACTCTAAGTAATGGACTTTACCTAACTCAAAATATCAATATTATGAATATACAACGAGAAACAAAGCGTAAGAGAGATGACAAAGTTTCAGCTCCCTTATGCCACGCTAGATTAGGACACATTTCCAAAAACAGAATTAGCAAGATAAACACTTTAGGATCATTCTCTGAAGATGATCTCAAAGAGTTAACTTCTTGTGAATCCTGTCTCAAAGGAAAAATGTCCAAAGTTCCTTTTAAAGGAACTGTGGAACGTGCCACTAAGGTTTTGGATTTGATCCATACTGATGTTTGTGGACCGCTTAGTGTAAGCACTAGAAACGATCATCAGTATTTCATAACCTTTACTGATGACTTTAGTCGGTATGGTTATGTATACTTAATGAAGTATAAATCTGAAGCTTTTGAGAAATTCTTAGAATTTCAAAAGGAGGTTGAGAACCAAACTGGTCACAAGATTAAAGCACTTCGATCTGATCGAGGAGGCGAATATCTTAGTGAAGAATTCCTTAATCATCTCAAAGATAATGGGATTATCTCTCAGTGGACTCCTCTGAGAACTCCTCAGCTTAATGGAGTTTCTGAGAGAAGGAATCGAACCTTACTTGATATGGTTCGTTCCATGATGAGTTTCACTGACTTACCACCTTCTTTCTGGGGTTATACCGTAGAAAGTGCAGCAAAGATTTTGAATCTAGTTCCCTCTAAGTCAGTCCCTAAAACGCCCCATGAAACGTGGCATGGTAAAATCCCTAGCTATTCTTACTTAAGAATTTGGGGTTGTCCTTCTTACGTGAAGAGGACAGTGGGAGATAAGTTAGAATCTCGTTCTAACTTATGCTACTTTGTAGGTTATCCTAAGGAATCCATAGGATACTACTTCTATGATCAATCTGAGCAAAAGGTGTTTGTTTCCAGAAATGCCACTTTTCTTGAGGAATCGTTCCTTAAAGAAAAGAAAGGCAAGATCATAGAATTAGAAGAAGTACAAAGTAACCCCACGCCACCCACTGAAGAAACGTCCCCTACTGATCAACCACAACCAATCACGAATTTCGATACACATGTAAATCCTCCTCTAAGGCGTTCTGAACGCACTCCTAGACAACCGGAGAGATGGTATGGATTCTTCCATGAAATCTCTCAAAAGGATAATGATCCTTCAACATATGAGGAGGCACTTTCAGATTCTGACTCTGAACAGTGGATAGAAGCCATGAAATCCGAAATGGATTCCATGAACTCCAACCAAGTTCGGACCTTGGTAGATTTGCCTGATGGGGTCAAACCCATAGGTTGCAAATGGATCTTTAAGAGAAAGCTTGGAGTTGATGGAAGCATTGCAGCCTACAAAGCAAGACTGGTTGCAAAAGGATTCACTCAAAGACCCGGCGTGGACTTTGACGAAACCTTTTCACCAGTTGCAATGCAAAAGTCCATTCGAATCATGCTTGCCATTGCTGCATATTATGACTATGAGATATGGCAAATGGATGTGAAAACTGCCTTTCTCAATGGTGACATTGACAAAGAGATTTATATGGAGCAACCCATAGGTTTCACATTCAGTGGGAGTGAGCAAAAGGTTTGCAAACTCCAAAGATCAATCTATGGATTGAAACAGGCTTCTAGGAATTGGAACATTCGATTTGATGAATTAGTCAAAGCGTTTGGCTTCATGCAAATTTCGAATGAATCATGTGTGTATAGAAAGGAATTGGAGACCTCAGTGCAATTCTTAGTACTTTATGTTGATGACATCCTTCTTATTGGGAATTCGAAGGATGACATGAAAGTGACTAAGTTATGGTTATCGAACCAATTCGAGATGAAAGATCTTGGTGATGCGTCCTATATCCTTGGAATTAAAATCTATAGAGACAGATCTAGAAGGTTAATAGGACTATCACAGTCGATGTACATTGACAAAGTATTGAAGAGATTCAATATGGAGTCAGCAAAGGTTAAGAACCTTCCTATGAGTGTAGGAACATGTCTTTCAAAGGATACTGCGATGCAAGCTTTGCATCAGACATAGATGATTTTAAGTCAATGTCAGGATACATTTTCTGCCTAAACGGCGGAGCAATGAGTTGGAAGAGTTCCAAGCAAACAACCACTGTGGCCGAATACTTAGCTGCAAATGATGCAGCTAAGGAAGGTGTTTGGATTAGAAACTTCATTCAAGAGTTGAATGTTGTTCCTAGCATGAAAGACCCCATTACTGTGTTTTGTGACAACACTGGGGCGGTTGCTCAAGCAAGAGAACCACTTTATAAAGTGGTGGATCCCCCTCCCCTTGTAGAGGCCTTTTCCTGGGTGGTTCCCTTCGGGGTCTGGTTCCCACCTGGGAGAAACAAAACCGTGAGGGTGGTTCCCTTCGGGGTCTGGTTCCCATCCAAAGCGGACAATATCGAACGGCGGGTTTTCGGGCTGTTACAAATGTAATAGCCAAAGGTGCTTTGTCCCACATTGGATTGGAGGTGGGCTTGAAGCCACTTTATAAAGTGGTGGATCCCCCTCCCCTTGTAGAGGCCTTTTCCTGGGTGGTTCCCTTCGGGGTCTGGTTCCCACCTGGGAGAAACAAAACCGTGAGGGTGGTTCCCTTCGGGGTCTGGTTCCTATCCAAAGCGGACAATATCGAACGGCGGGTTTTCGGGTTGTTACAAATGGTATCAGAGCCGGGGACCCGGATTCGGTGTGCCAGCGAGGACGCTGGGCCCTCTTAAGGGGGGTGGACTGTAATAGCCAAAGGCGCTTTGTCCCACATCGGATTGGAGGTGGGCTTGAAGCCACTTTATAAAGTGGTGGATCCCCCTCCCCTTGTAGAGGCCTTTTCCTGGGTGGTTCCCTTCGGGGTCTGGTTCCCATCCAAAGCGGACAATATCGAACCGCGGGTTTTCGGGCTGTTACAGACACTTTAACCATCATGCATTATTTAGTGTTTGTTGTTAATAGGCTCTTCCTATGCTCTGCACAATTCTTGCTCCTATTCTTACCAACTTGAATTTAAAGAAAAGATTGTTGAATCACCGGGTATCATGTTTGTAATGGGGTTATCCGATTCTGCTTGAAAATTTTGCAATGCTTTGGGACTATGAGAATTTATTGATCCAGGATTTAGTAGGAGCAGGGGGATGAAATAAATATTGGAAAAAATTTTGGAAACTGGGAAATGATGATAAGCTCAAGCACATAAAGGTTCAGTAGGCTTTTCAACCTTCAGAAATTAATCAGTATTCCGGAGATGCAATGGAAGTAAAAGAATGAACTTTTCTTGCTTCAGATTATGGTGATGATCTTGTAAATGTCGACTCTCTGGAAAGAATTAGGTGATTGCAGGATGTTGGAGATTTTAGTATCAGATTAAAGGGGTGACAGTTGGTGAGCTTCAAGTTGGGCATGTCATTAACAGAAAGTATTAGAAAGAATCATCAATTAAAATCGTGATTGACAGCAAGTAGGACGAGAAAAGATTACGGGATTGGAACCAGTAGAGAAGCTTGCAAGTAGGAAAGGACAGAATTAATTTGAGGAATTAGAAAATTTCTATTTTCATAGGAATAAATTTAAATCGGAAGCTAGACAGTATTTGGGAGAGTTGGAAATTTAAGTAAACCGATTCTTCTTAGAAACCTCTATCAGAACCATGTGAAAAAAGTTTTCAATAATTTAAACTTCTTCCCTCCTACACAAAGAAAAGTCCTATCATCGACAGTACTTTGTTCTAGTACCGTTTCCAAGAATGTGGGTACACCTTCTGCAGTTCTCCGATAGTCTCAGGATATCAATTGACTCAGTAAATAGGAAATGGATTCAATTTGGGTAATACTTGGAATCAAGCTCAAGTTTTAGTAAGTTAATTTCGATAAGAGTTTTCTTACGAAGTTGTTACTTATACCTAGAGATGCCTGTGAATGCACACCGCCCTTTTTATCCGTACTGTTGGCGTCGTTTCATGAATATACCATTTCCCGTGAACATGTTTGAGAGCATTAAAGCCAATCGATCGTTCCTTCCAAGGTCTTTTGCCGAGTTGTTGAGTATGTTATCGGTTTCAGGGATCAAATGAAAGATGTTCCATTAAGACTTGAGTTCTTCAGTGCTATGTCAGTGTGCTTGCTAAATTACTCTCACGGGATGACAACTTTGATTCTTTTACGTATTAAATGTCCGCCATGGTTTTAACCAAGGGAATAGGAACGCAAATTTCGGATTTCAAAAAAGAAGTTACGATCTTTGCTTCGGGAAAAATGTTTTACTTTGATTACGAAAGGTTGAGGAGATGGGGAATATGCGACCACTCCATGACCAGAAACTCAGAGTTACTTTCAATTTCAAAATTAGAAAATGAATGTGGGAATCGGCCTAAGAATGGTTCAACCGGCAAATCTAGAATTAACACGGGTCTGAAGATGTGATGGTTAGTGATGATTTACGGATTATGTTAGAGATAGCACAAGGGCAGAGATGATTATCAAGAATGGGAACTTTGAACCATAGTGGTACAAAACAAGAAGAAACCTCAACTAAAGAAACAAGTATTCCCCCGAATTGCTACAATGCAAGAACTTCAACACTCGGTGAACGGTACACCCAATCATGCATACCACGTGCATCATTATTTTATTATCATTTGTTATTATTATTTGTTATTTTCATATATGAGTCCTTGCTTATTATTATTAATTGTTTCATATGAGCAATAAGCTGCACAAATGATAATTTTTACATGCTCCTTATGTGTGAATTGTAAATAATTGTCTAAGTGCTCGCTTGAATTTTATTTCGTGTGCGTGAGAGACGGGGTTCTCTTCTTACCTGTTCGAGAAACGGGGTTTTCTCGTTAATTGTTGGAGAGGCAGGGCACTCTCAATATTTCAACTACTTGTCAACTTGTTCTAGTGGGAGATTAGATTTTCGTTCAAGTGTTTAGGCTCTGGAAAGTTGAGGGTCGTGATTTCACACGTTGGAAGACCTCTTTCGAACTAATCCTTGACGGGGAGTAGCTAACCCGCGTGGGATGAAAACGTAAGAGCCACTTAAATTTCAAGAATTCAGGACATGGAATCCGAGGATGGATTCTCTTAAGGGGGAGAGAATTGTAACGCCCCGAATTTCAGACAGTCAGGTACGCTCGACACGTGTGAGTTTCGAGCGCTAGGATTCTATTTTATTATTTTTATTTATTCAATTTATACGTGTTATATTAATTTTATAAATTGTGTTCCAACATGATTACGTGAAAATATATGAAATGAATGCCAACTTGGGAATTATGTTACATATGGAATTTAATTGTTACATGAATTAATTGTCCAATTTGTATTACTTGCTTAATTGTCCTTAATTGCTCATCTCCTATTCTTTGAGGATTTAATTGCAAGAAAACATTATTTATATGAATTATGTGAATACATATCATCGAAATATTATTTCATGACACGGAAAAATATTCCATTTTGTGAAGGGTTTTGGTCGGGCCCGCGACCCCCGCCAGAAACTGCATTTTGTCCAACTTCGAACCAACGCCATTTTCACCTCGGTTTGAATTAGAGAACTTGCCATATAGCGTTGGAAAGGTCTTTGTGTGTAGTTTCATATCCAATAAACAAAACTAAATCCTGACTTCTAGAATTAAAGATATTCCAGTTTTCCCTCAACATGTACATTTTCTAAAATTGTCGGTTTTGCCAAACTTCACCAAAACTTGTATTATTGCATTCCTTTCACTCTCTTAGCTCCCATATGTGAATTATATGAGTGATTACATGCCAAAACGTGATATTTAGATACTACATTGTTTATTGCGCGATGTCTCGGACTTGGTCACGCCGTGCGTCTTATATAAAGTAATATTCTTGAATTGAGGTCTCATGCACGTACATTGTCCCATTTCTTGTCCAGTTATTCTTCAGGGCGGAGATTATCGAGCATGAGCACGTTCACGCATTCACGAGTCGTGTGTCGCCTGTCAGGTGAGGTTTAATTTCTAGTTATATAGAACCCGTATAACCTTTACGTGATTTTTGGCCAAAGGTATTTATATTATAATTTCATGAAAGCATTTATCCTTTTAAGATATGTTAGTGTTCATGAATCAAGCAAGTAGGTTATGCTAGTGTGCATGAATCAAGCAAGTCATGTCATGAAAGCCCTGTCGTGTGAATGCGTTCTCCTGGCCAGGTCCTCTTTAGTGAGGGCGCTGGACTGGTCTTCGGGCTAGTGGTTGTCCGTCCAATCACAGGAAGAACAATGCCCTATCTAGTAAATGTGTTCTCCTGGCCAGGTCCTCCCTAGTGAGGGTGCTGGGGTGGTCTTCGGGCTAGTGGTTGTCCGTCCAATCACAGGAAGAACAAGCCCATCGTGTACATGTGTTCTTCTTGCTAGGTTCTCCTTAGTGAGGGCGCTGGGCTGGTCTTAGAGCTGGTGGTTGTCCGTCCAACCACAGGAGGAACAAAACCCTATCATGAGCCGAAGGAGACTGCGGATGAATCCAGCACCACGGGTTGTCCTCTGGTTATTGCATGATTTCCATTCCATGAACGTGCTATATGATTACACATGCACGATTGCACGATAACTGAATTGCATGATCACTTATTGTTTAATAATCAAGCAAGCAAGTTCATGTACAGTTGGAGTTCGCCATGTATTGATTGCATGAAAAGGAACAAAGTGTTTAATATGGATAGTTGTATTCTCGGGCGAAGCTATATTATAGTTGAACTCATATATGTATCTTTTATAAATCTTTATCCGAGAATATAACTTGCATGTTATCTGCGCTAATATGTATGGAAATCCCTCACTCGGTCTTCACAAACTGACGCCTCCACCTTTCAGGTTATTGCAGGTGCACGCTAGGCGGGAAGTGAGTCGAGTCCAGTCTTTGTACTGGAGTCAAGCACGGTGCATGATATTCACTTGTCTATTTTCTTGTTCAAGGAATTACGTTTATTGTTAATTGTTTTATATTTGGAGGTGATAATGTATTGATATGGAAGGCTAGAACATATTTTAGTTGGTAAACGAGAAATGTCATGATTTGATAGATAGAAATATTTAATGGAAACCAGTTTATGCTTCCGCTTTATTTTGTTGCATATATAAGTAATCCCGCCTAGCTTGTCGTGTATTGCATTGTCACCCGTTCGCTATAGGTTGGTTCATGTACGGATTGGTCGTTTCGTATGTGGATTGACCTATAGTGCGGGGGTGTGGCACCTCCACGTGTTAAGGGGTGCTACATTCTATCAACCGGTGCTGGGGATGGATTCTGATTTGTTTTGCTTTGCTTTGTTCTTCGTAAATGGAAGTTGGGATGTGTGTGACTCGTACTCGCTGAGTTGCTTTAGCTTTGTATGATCTATGGAACGAGAGTGGATTCTTAAATTACCTAAAACTTGGGATTTGGCATTTGGCCTTTTACTTTCTCTTTAACCTATGTATTTCTATATCACGGGAATTACTTTGGTTTACAAAACACACTCTTGGTTCACGGATCCTTCCGTTTTGCTTAATTGCTTTGCTCTATATGTATATCGGGTGTGTGAGTTAGCCCCCTCACCAGTCACTAGAACTAACCCTCGTTGTTTCCTTTTTTTTCCTTTTCTTTTGAGTTTGCAGGTTCTCCCGAGTCAAGCTAGGCGGCAAGTGTCTTTTGGGATTACTTGTGGTATAGCTTGAGTCTTCATGCAACGTAGTGGTTACCCTTGTTTTGCTCATGCATCTTGGATTATGTACTCTGATCACACTTATGTTCTTTTGGCCGTGGTGGCATGGTATACTTTGTATATGATCTAGCTTTGTTGTGACGCCCCGAGTTTTCACACGTGCAGGTAAGTGTTACGTGCGCATTTATATCTAATTATATGATTTTATATTTTATTTTGTCAATTGAATTTGTTTATAATTTCATCTATTTGTTTAAATTTACTTATGATTGTCTATTTGAGCTATGCCTATGTGATCGGACTTGTGAAAATATGAATTCTGTGATTGTGGTGTTAATTGAATGAAATTACGTGTTTCGTGTAATCCGTGGACTTAATTGTAATGTATTTGAATGTTTTGGACTCAATTGGAAATTGAGTTCGGGCTTAATTGCCACTTTTTGAAAGTTTAGGGACCTATTCGTATAATAGGCAACCCTGAACGGTTTTCGCGATATCTTGAGCTCCGGACCTCGAAATCGAGATCCGTAACCGGCGTTGAACTTGTTTCGACGTTACCTATCCTTCGAACATGAGCTTGTACCTTTTTGATATCATTTGAACCTTCGACAACGAACCGTTCCGTAACCCGATTTTATAACTTGTTTGAACCTTTTCTTAAACGAACCGGACTTGGACCAACCCGTACCCTACCCATTTCTCCACTAGATATTAGCATTTCCAACCCTTTTCTTCCCATTTTTAATCGATCAAAATCAGCCAAGGCAAGAGCAAGGAAGAGATAGCCAAGAAACCCTCCATTTTTGGATCAACCAAACTTGAGCTCAAGTCTAGCTTCCATCCGATCTTTTTCAGGTGAGCTAGGATTTGTAACCTCCATCTTCCCCTCTATATTTTCATCTATTTGAGGCTTGATAGAAGTTGGGGTTTCTTGTGTTTTAATGTATGAGCATGAAGTGAGGGTTTTCTTTGATCCTTGGTTTTCATGGTTTGAGTTGAGATTTGGTGCTTGATAAATGATTCTTGTAAGCTTTCCATCATTCGTACATGTTTAAATTTAAGGTTTGTTGAGGAGGGCATGAGTTGCCATTGGAGGAGCTTCAAGCTCCATGTTTGTTGATCATGTGTATTGATGATATTTTGGGCCATTTTAAGCATGTATTTTTATGTTTTTACTTGAGTTGCATGTTGTATATGAATAATATGGATTAAAAGCATGTCTATATGTGGTTTGAGAGCTTCTTGGTGGCTGCCCTGTTTTTTCTTAAGCTTTTCCCTCGCGTAACAGAGCTGATGCTCCGTTATTTCTCTCAAAACGATGAGCTGACACGGCCGTGTCAGCTTTACACTGAAAATGGACACGGCCGTGTTGGGCTCTCGACTTTGTTTTGTTTTTTGATTTTAACCTCGGACACGGCTGTGTCCAAATCCTTTGAAAACTCAACACGGCCGTGTCAAGCCCTCGACTTTGAAATTTCTGATTTTTTAACCTCGGACACGGCCGTGTCCATTTCCCTTTGAAACTCAACACGGCCGTGTCATTTGAATTGGCAGCCTTGAGAAGTCTCTTTTCTTGCTTGAATGGCATGCATGGCTCGCATTTGTGGATTATATGGAACGTGACTCCAATTTAGCTATGTTATGATTGTTTTATGAATGCAAGAATGCAAGCATGAAAGTTGTGAACGGTTATATGTTTTAAGAAATTTATAGTGCACATGCACTTGTCCATTATATTTGTTTTATGCGTTCATATTATAAGCATGGCATTGTCGAGCGTCTTATTTGGTCATTTTGAGTCTCACTTCACCTGTCTTGCACAGATTTTGATTCCTTTGGAGACGAGGCCGGTCAGTGAGGCTCGTGTGCTCTTCTTTTGCAGTTCGAGGTGGGTTTTTCTTCTACTTAGCTATATGACCCTATAAATACCTTTAATGTGAAAAGTTTTAGACCAAAATGTATATATATATATAGAGTTATTTTCATAGAGTAAATGTTTACAACGTAAAGCCTTAATTTCTAAATCCTACCAAATGTTTTGGCGAGAAAGAAAGAATGGATGTTATGTACAAATGGGGCCCAGGGACTTAGTGTGAGTGGCTATCCGGGGAGGCATGGGCCGATGGTGATCCTTCACATTAGTTCCACCAAATTAACGGTGTAACCGGACCTCGTTAGGAGTTAGCGAGGAATGGACGCTGAGCGCCTTCTGGGGAGTCATGTAACCCCTTTTGGTCAATGAATGGGTGGTCGGGTCTTGCAAGCCCGTCACCAGACCGGAGGAAGAAGGTGTAAATGTTAATGAATGTGCACACAAGATTGAAATGCATGAACCGAATGAATGAAAGAATGTTTAAATGTTTTACACGAGGAGTTGGTTGGAGATAATGCACACCCACTCGCTGGGCCAATAATGACCTAATGTTAATGATTCGTTATAATCCCTTTTGATGAGTTTCATTCACCCACTTGGGGAAGTTCTTTAAAACCTCATTTGGGATTATAGCTTGCATGTGACTGTTTATTTACTGTCATCTATACTATTTATGCCCTGTTTTATACCCACCAGTCCCCTTTGGACTGAACCCGTTTGGTTTTTAGTTGTTTTGTGCAGGTGTCAAGGGTGCTAGGCGGGAATACGAGTCGTAGGTCTTGCATTCGCTTCTAGCTCTAGTATTTTGGTGTTACACTTGCATACTCGTACTTTTGGTTATTGTATATGGATATTGTTTTGAGCCGTGATGGCATACGAATATTGATTTGGAGCGTAATGGTATTGAATTTTAACTTTCGTGGATTTAAATGTTGGTACCTAGAGCATATAGCTCAATCTACGATATATGATTTATTGCTTCCGCATTTTATGTTATGCTGCTGCTATGATTATTGTGGTGATTGGGGTTTAAGTGATAGGATAGTCCCGCCTGGCTTAGAGAGTGTGTGTGTGTCCCCGTTCGCTATGATTCAGCACGTGTATGGAAATCCATTTCATATACGGGCCGGGTCATGGTGCGGGGGATGTGGTACCTCGCGCTCGGGTGCTACATCCTTAAGTGGTATCAGAGCTTAGGGTTGCAAAACCCGGGCTTTCGTGTCGTGTGAGTCTGTCTAGGTTTTCGGCTTAGGAACTAATTGACAATGTGTTGCATATACATCTCTTTTGTGCTCGATTGATTTAAATTTCGGATGTTGGTTGAATTAAACGCATCATCATACATGAGCTAAGCCTAGCACGCATTTTAGTGTTTTTGACAGGATGCCTCCACGTAGACACCGTGATAGATCTCCAGGACGACGTCATCATCGTGATCGTACTCCTACACCTCCACCTCCACAGCCACCGCCAACAGAGGCCTTTGTTAATTCAGTTATCAACATTATAGACCAGAGGCTTCGAGATTATGTACCACCGGCACCTCCGGCACCACCTGTACCTGCTATACCGCAAGAGGCACCGATCTCAGTTATACTTAGGGAGTTTCAGAACCAAAGACCTCCATAGTTCTTCAAGGGAAATGATGCGCAGGCGGAGATGTGGTTAAAAGAAGTCGCGAGTATATGGGAGCTTATACCATGTGAGTCCCAAGAGAAGGCTCCATGCACTCTTACTTTAATACAAGGGGAACCCTACTCTTGGTGGGAAAGCACAAGGATAGTATTGGAAGCAGCTGGAGAGGAGATCAACTGGGAAGTATTTACACGGGAATTCAAGAATAAGTTCATCCCTCCTTCCTCCCGTACTCGAAGATTGAGGGAATTCACCGAATGGAAGCAGGGATCTAGATCTGTGGCCGAGTACATTTCGGATTATGAGAGATTGTCCCGTTATGCACCTAACATAGCAGGTGATGATTTTCACAAGGCTATGCAGTTTGTTCAGGGACTTCGACCAGACATCCAGGCAGCTCTTGAGGCGGTTAACACGAGTACCTGGGCGAAGGCTACCTCGAAAGCCTTAAAGGTTGAAGATTCTGTCAATGCAAGAAGGCCAGCTTATCGCCAGGGATAAGGGTCAGGATCCGGCTGTGGATTCAACAAAGGGAAGAGGCCGATGCCTTTATCAACTCCAACCCCAAAAGGACCTTTTAAGAAGCCGAGAATTGGAGGTTCAAGTGCACCTGTTCCACAACCACCTCAGGCTCCACCGGCTCTTAAAGGATCTCGCAATGATCAGCCTCCGTGTACTTGTTGTGGGTGGCCAACCCATTCTTACAACAATTGCCGAAAGAGATTGAGGTTGTGCTTGATATGTGGAAAAGGGGATCATATAGCTTTTTCATGCCCGGACAGGACACCAGGGTATCAAGCTGGAGCTCAGAAACCGATGATTCAGGCACGAGCCTATGCTCTTGAGAGCGAGGAGCAAAATGTTGAGGTCGACCCAAATGCAGTGGTGGAAGGTACCGTTTGCATTCATAACACGAGCATTCACGCATTATTCGATCCGGGTGCCACTCATTCTTTTATATCTGCTGATTTATGTGCGCTTCTGTGTTTATCTGTTATTTGCTGCAATTCTTGTTATTTTGTGAGTTCCCCTCTTGGAAGTAGTTTGCAGACAGACCGGGTTGTCAGGGGTTGTTCGGTGTTGATAGAAGGGAAAGATTATCCGGCAGATTTTATCGTGATGTCTATGAAGAAGTATGGGGTAATCTTCGGGATGGATTGGTTGTACCGGCACCGGGCCGAAGTGGATTGTTTTAAGAAGAAGATTAAATTGGGTGATGAGTTGATTGGAGAAGTTAGGTCGAAGAATATATCTCTATTGTCGTTTATGGAAGCTCGTAAATTGGTGAAGGATGGAGCCACGGGATTTATAGCCTATCTCCTTAATAAGCCAAAGGGTCAATCAAGTTTTGAGGAGACAGCTGTGGTAAGGATTATCCCGATGTATTTCCAGAGAATTTGGGTTCTCTACCACCGGATCGGGAGATTGAATTTGTTGTTGATTTATATCCGGGATCAGAACCTTATTCCAAGACCCCTTACAGAATGGCTCCGACAGAGTTGAAAGAGTTGAAAGTTCAGTTGGAGGAATTACTCAAGATTGGTTATATTCGACCGAGTTCATCTCCGTGGGGTGCTCCGGTTCTCTTTGTCAAGAAGAAAGATGGGTCGTTGAGAATGTGTATAGATTACCAGGAGCTTAATCGGATGACTATCAAGAATAAGTACCCGTTGCCCCACATCGAGGATTTATTTGATATGCTGCAAGGTTCGGGAATCTATTCGAAATTGGATTTAAGGCAAGGTTACTACCAACTGAAAATCTGGGAAGAGGATATACCCAAGACAGGATTCAATACCCGGTATGGGCATTATGAGTTCGTAGTGATGCCGTTTGGTTTGACAAATGCCCCTGCAGCATTTATCGATATGATGCATCGGATTTTTCGGCCGTACTTGGATAAATTTGTAGTGATCTTCATTGATGACATTCTCGTGTATTCCAAGACTCCGGAGGATCATGCTAGGCATCTCAAGTTGGTACTGGAAACGTTGAGAGAGCACCGGTTATACGCTAAGTTTAGTAAGTGTGAGTTTTGGATCGAACGGGTTGCTTTTCTAGGCCATATTATTTCAAGTAAGGGTTTGGAAGTTGATCCTTCAAAGATTGAGACAGTTACTCAGTGGCAGAGCCCGAAGAATGCTTCCGAGGTAAGAAGTTTCTTGGGATTGGCAGGTTATTACCGAAGATTTGTGAAGGATTTTTCAAAGATAGCCGGTCCTTTAACTCGATTAACTAAGAAGGAAGCAAAATTTGAGTGGGAGGAGGCATGTGAAGCGAGTTTCCAACTCTTGAAGGAAAAATTAACCACTGCACCGATATTGGCACTTCCCGAGGGCACTGAAGGATACATGGTTTATACGGACGCCTCGAAAGAAGGGTTGGGATGTGTTTTGATGCAGAAGGGTAAGGTGATAGCTTATGCCTCGAGGAAATTAAAGGATCATGAGCAGGATTATCCCACTCACGATCTTGAGCTTGCAGCACTGATCTTCGCTCTGGGAAAGTGGAGACACTACCTTTATGGAGTTTCTTTTGAGATCTTTTCCGACCACAAGAGTCTTCAGTATTTGTTCTCTCAGAAGGAATTGAACAAGAGACAGAGGAGATGGATGGAGATGTTAGCGGATTATGAGTGTACGATTCGTTACCATCCCGGAAAAGCTAATGTGGTCGCGGATGCCCTTAGCAGGAAGGCTAGTGTGTCTTGTGTGAAAGTGGAAGTTGGAGAAGAATTTGAGTCTTTTAAGTTGAGAGCTAGTATTCAGAATGTCACGGTTCAACCGGATCTTCAACAGAGGTTGTTTAAAGCGCAAAGAGTGGATTCCGAGGTTCAGAGGTTAGTGCAGAAAGCTAAAAATGATTCAGAAAGTCCGTTCGGATTTGATGGCACCGGGCTGCTAAGGTTTAAGAACAGAGTTGTGGTTCCGGAAGAATTGAAACGGCTGATATTGGAAGAAGCTCATCGATCAGGGTATTCGATACATCCCGGAGGAAATAAGATGTATAAGGATTTAAAGAAATTTTATTGGTGGAATGGACTTAAAAGGAATGTGATTAATTTCGTGAGGCATTGTTTAACTTGCCAAGTTGTGAAAGCAGAACATCAGAAATCGTCGGGGTTACTTCAACCGTTACCTATCCCGGAATGGAAATGGCAGCAAGTGGCAATGGATTTTGTTACGGGTCATCCTAGAGTGAAAGGTGGTTTGGATGGAATCTGGGTGATTGTGGATCGATTGACAAAATCGGCGCATTTTCTTGCTATTCGGATGTCGGATAAGGTGAATAAATTGGCTAAGAAATATGTTGATGAAATTGTGCGACTTCATGGTGTACCTGTCAGCATTGTATCAGTTCGGGATCCAAGGTTCACTTCTAGGTTTTGGCAAGAATTACAAAGGAATCTGGGAACAAGGCTTCAATTCAGCACAGCTTTCCATCCTCAGACAGACGGGCAATCCGAGAGATTAATCAAATATTTGGAGGATATGTTGAGAGCATGTGCATTGGATTTTTCGAGTTCGTGGAACAAGCAATTACCTTTGATTGAGTTCGCCTATAATAATAGTTTTCAAGCATCGATAGAAATGGCTCCATATGAAGCTCTCTACGGACGGAAATGCAGATCACCGTTGTTCTTTGATTTAGAGGAATGGAATTGGACGAAGCAAGAAGGTGTGAAACGAGGGGAGAATAAAGAAAAACCTTCTAAGGCCGTGTTGGAAGCAATTGATAAGGTCCAAATAATCAGACAACGGAAGAAAGCAGCCCAGGATCGACAGAAAAGCTATGTAGATAAACGAAGGAAGGATCATGAGTTTGCAGTTGGGGATAGAGTGTTTCTGAAAGCTTCACCTCGAAAAGGGTTCACCCGAATTGGAAAGGGAGGAAAGCTAAATCCCCAATATTTGGGACCTTATGAGATTCTGGAAAGAATTGGAGATACAGCCTACCGTTTGGATCTACCCCCGAGTTTGACAGGAATTCATAATGTATTCCATGTTTCTCAGCTTCGGAAATATTATCCGGATGAATCCGAGATCTTAACCGTGGAAGAAGTGGAACTTGAGCCTAACCTTACCTTCGTTCAGAAACCGGTTAGAATCTTGGACCGAAAATTTCAAGAATTAAGAAATCGGCAAATTCCACTAGTTAAAGTCTTATGGAGAAGTGATAAATCAGAAGAGGCTACGTGGGAGACTGAGGAGAAGATGAAAAGATTTCATCCTGAATTGTTTCCGGACGATAAATGAATCCGAGGACGGATTCTTTTAAGGGGGAGAGGTTGTGACGCCCCGAGTTTTCACACGTGCAGGTAAGTGTTACGTGCGCATTTATATCTAATTATATGATTTTATATTTTATTTTGTCAATTGAATTTGTTTATAATTTCATTTATTTGTTTAAAATTACTTATGATTGTCTATTTGAGCTATGACTATGTGATCGGACTTGTGAAAATATGAATTCTGTGAATGTGGTGTTAATTGAATGAAATTACGTGTTTCGTGTAATCCGTGGACTTAATTGTAATGTATTTGAATGTTTTGGACTCAATTGGAAATTGAGTTCGGGCTTAATTGCCACTTTTTGAAAGTTTAGGGACCTATTCGTATAATAGGCAACCCTGAACGATTTTCGCGATATCTTGAGCTCCGAACCTCGAAATCGAGATCCGTAACCGGCGTTGAACTTGTTTCGACGTTACCTATCCTTCGAACATGACCTTGTACCTTTTTGATATCATTTGAACCTTCGACAGCGAACCGTTCCTTAACCCGATTTTATAACTTGTTTGAACCTTTTCTTAAACGAACCGGACTTGGACCAACCCGTACCCTACCCATTTCTCCACTAGATATTAGCATTTCCTACCCTTTTCTTCCCATTTTTGATCGATCAAAATCAGCCAAGGCAAAAGCAAGGAAGAGATAGCCAAGAAACCCTCCATTTTTGGATCAACCAAACTTGAGCTCAAGTCTAGCTTCCATCCGATCTTTTTCCAAGGTGAGCTAGGATTTGTAACCTCCATCTTCCCCTCTATATTTTCATCTATTTGAGCCTTGATAGAAGTTGGGGTTTCTTGTGTTTTAATGTATGAGCATGAAGTGAGGGTTTGCTTTGATCCTCGGTTTTCATGGTTTGAGTTGAGATTTGGTACTTGATAAATGATTCTTGTAAGCTTTCCATCATTCCTACATGTTTAAATTTAAGGTTTGTTGAGGAGGGCATGAGTTGCCATTGGAGGAGCCTCAAGCTCCATGTTTGTTGATCATGTGTATTGATGATATTTTGGGCCATTTTAAGCATGTATTTTTGTGTTTTTACTTGAGTTGCATGTTGTATATGAATAATATGGATTAAAAGCATGTCTATATGTGGTTTGAGAGCTTCTTGGTGGCTGCCCTGTTTTTCCTTAAGCTTTTCCCTCGCGTAACAGAGCTGATGCTCTGTTATTTCTTTCAAAACGATGAGCTGACACGGCCGTGTCAGCTTTACACTGAAAATGGACACGGCCGTGTTGGGCTCTCGACTTTGTTTTTTTCTTCTGATTTTAACCTCGGACACGGCTGTGTCCAAATCCTTTGAAAACTCAACACGGCCGTGTCAAGCCCTCGACTTTGAATTTTCTGATTTTTAAACCTCGGACACGGCCGTGTCCATTTCCCTTTGAAACTCAACACGGCCGTGTCATTTGAATTGGCAGCCTTGAGAAGTCTCTTTTCTTTCTTGAATGGTATACATGGCTCGCATTTGTGGATTATATGGAACGTGACTCCAATTTAGCTGTGTTATGATTGTTTTATGAATGCAAGAATGCAAGCATGAAAGTTGTGAACGGTTATATGTTTTAAGACATTAATAGTGCACATGAACTTGTCCATTATATTTGTTTTATGCGTTCATATTATAAGCATGGCATTGTCGAGTGTCTTATTTGGTCATTTCGAGTCTCACTTCACCTGTCTTGCACAGATTTTGATTCCTTTGGAGACGAGGCCGGTCAGTGAGGCTCGTGTGCTCTTCTTTTGCAGTTCGAGGTGGGTTTTTCTTCTACTTAGCTATATGACCCTATAAATACCTTTAATGTGAAAAGTTTTAGACCAAAATGTATATATATATATAGAGTCATTTTCATAGAGTAAATGTTTACAACGTAAAGCCTTAATTTCTAAATCCTACCAAATGTTTTGGCGAGAAAGAAAGAATGAATGTTATGCACAAATGGGGCCCAGGGACTTAGTGTGAGTGGCTATCCGGGGAGGCATGGGCCGATGGTGATCCTTCACATTAGTTCCACCAAATTAACGGCGTAACCGGACCTCGTTAGGAGTTAGCGAGGAATGGACGCTGAGCGCCATCTGGGGAGTCATGTAACCCCTTTTGGTCAATGAATGGGTGGTCGGGTCTTGCAAGCCCATCACCAGACCGGAGGAAGAAGGTGTAAATGTTAATGAATGTGCACACAAGATTGAAATGCATGAACAGAATGAATGAAAGAATGTTTAAATGTTTTACACGAGGAGTTGGTTGGAGATAATGCACACCCACTCGCCGGGCCAATAATGACCTAATGTTAATGATTCGTTATAATCCCTTTTGATGAGTTTCATTCACCCAGTTGGGGAAGTTCTTTAAAACCTCATTTGGGATTGTAGCTTGCATGTGACTGTTTATTTACTGTCATCTATACTATTTATGCCCTGTTTTATACCCACCAGTCCCCTTTGGACTGAACCCGTTTGGTTTTCAGTTGTTTTGTGCAGGTGTCAAGGGTGCTAGGCGGGAATACGAGTCGTAGGTCTTGCATTCGCTTCTAGCTCTAGTATTTTGGTGTTACACTTGTATACTCGTACTTTTGGTTATTGTATATGGATATTGTTTTGAGCCGTGATGGCATACGAATATTAATTTGGAGCGTAATGGTATTGAATTTTAACTTTCGTGGATTTAAATGTTGGTTCCTAGAGCATATAGCTCAATCTACGATATATGATTTATTGTTTCCGCATTTTATGTTATGCTGCTACTATGATTATTGTGGTGATTGGGGTTTAAGTGATAGGATAGTCCCGCCTGGCTTAGAGAGTGTGTGTGTGTCCCCGTTCGCTATGATTCAGCACGTGTATGGAAATCCATTTCATATACGGGCCGGGTCATGGTGCGGGGGATGTGGTACCTCGCGCTCGGGTGCTACATTTGTAGTTTGGATACTTGACCCTTCCCCATTTTTGATATGTATATATATATGATGATCTTGGGATTTATGTATGTTGATTTGCTTCCGCTACTCTGATTTTAAATTGCGCAGTTTTGAGGGTCTAGGCCGCCTAGCAAGGGTGTGAGTTTTGTGTGTCTCCCGTTCGCTACGGTTTGATACGGGTGCGAACTACCCATTTCATTACTCGTGTTAGACCTTAGTGCGGGGGATGTGACACCTTTCGCTCCGGGGTGTTACATCCTTACGTGGTATCAGAGCTCTCGGTTGCAAAACCAGAGATTTGGAGTCGTGTTGAGTTTGTCTAGGTCGTTCGGTATAGGAGTATGTGATTATTTGCATTCATCTACATCTCTATGTGACTTCATTGCTTTAAATTCATGGTAATTGATTTCATGATCATGAACTGAACCCCATGCATCGATATTTCTTGATTTGTGTATTTTCAGTATACCTCGAAGAAGGAGAGTAGATAGGGAGCAGACTCTTGATCTTAATCAGCCCCCTCCACAAGCAACTCCACCTCCTCCAATGAATACTGAGAATATAGTGCAGCTCTTCTGAATCAACTTCAGCAGAATCAACGAGATAATCCTCAATGGGAAGGACAAGGTGGACATGTAAGTCCGACCTTCAAGGAGTTCAGAAATAACAACCCACCCAAGTGGTATGGAGGAGATGACACACAAGCAGAAGAGTGGTTGTCAGAGGTCGCGAGAATTTGGGAAATTCGCCCCGCTCCTTCACATGAGAAAGTTGTTTGCACGATCCGGTTTGTTCAAGGTCCCGTGTCCAATTGGCTCAAAGCTATGAGAGCTCGATTGAAAAGAAGTGGAGAGGAGTTTAATTGGGAAAGCTTTGCAAGAGAGTTTCGTCACAAATACATTCCACTTAGTGCTCGCGAGAGGTGGCTTAAAAAATTTTCAGAATTAAGACAAGGGAACCGATCGGTTGAAGAGTATATCTTGGAATTTGAGAGACTTGCACCATATGCTCCACATATCACCAATGATGATACCTAGAAGGATCGGAACTTTATTCATGGTTTGAGATATGAGATCCAGAATGCTCTTAAGGCTACTACGGTGGATACGTTGGAGAAGGCTACGAGGAAGGCGATCAAAGTGGAGGCTAATAACACGAGATTGAGGCCGACTTACTCCTCGGGGCAAGGTTCAGGTTCTAATTTAGGGAATAGGCCTGCATCCCATAATGGGCCTCCGGTTTTCAAACACCAAGGTCCTAATACTTCAGTAAAGAAAGCTCGACCTCTGGTAACTGCGGCACCAGCTCTACCTGCTTCGATACAATGTGGTTATTGCAAGGGTCCCAAGCACACCGAGGAGACATGCCGGAAGAAATTGAGGAGATGTTATAAATGTGGAGAGCCCGGTCATTTGATTAACACTTGTCCTCAAGTGAGAGCACCTCAACCTCTAGCTCCTCAACCGTTGAATGTGATGCCTCCGAGAGCGCCGATCCAAGCGAGACCTTATGCTTTGGAGGGCGAGGAAGAGAATGTGGAAGTGGATGCCAATGCCATTGTTGAAGGTACTATCCACGTTCATGGCATTCCATTGCATGCATTGTTTGATCCGGGAGCAACGCATTCATTTATTGCTTCCCGGCTTGTTTCTACGCTTCCATTGCCCGTTGCTTGCCTAGATGATTCTTTTGTTGTCTCTTCTCCCCTTGGTGGTACTTTGTCTACGAACTGTGTTTTTCGTGGTTGTCCGATGGTTGTGGAAGATCAAGAGTATCCGGCAGATTTGATCAAGATGCCTATCAAGAAGTATGGGGTGATTCTGGGTATGGACTTGTTGTATCGTTACCTAGCAATGATGGATTGTTTTGCCGAGAAGGTGACTTTGGGTAAAGCTATCTTTGCGGGTCAGAGGTTGAAGACCTGCCCGTTTATTTCCTTTATGGAAGCAAGTAGATTGTTCTGGGACGGTGCGACGGGCTACGTGGCCTACCTTTTGAATAAGCTAAAGGATCAGGCCAAGCTCGAGGAGACGGAGATCGTGAAGGAATTCCCCGATGTGTTTCCAGAGAATTTGGGATCTTTACCTCCGGATCGGGACGTCGAGTTTGTGATAGATCTATATCCCGGAGCAGAATCGTACGCGAAATCTCCCTATAGGATGGCTCCAGCCGAGTTGAAGGAGTTGAAGGCGCAATTGGACGAGCTCTTAGAATGTAGTTACATTCGCCCGAGCATTTCTCCGTGGAGTGGTCCAGTCCTGTTTGTAAAGAAGAAAGACGAGATTTTGCGAATGTGTATTGACTACCGTGAGCTGAACCGATTAACGGTTAAGAATAAATACCCGCTCTCTCACATCGAAAAGTTGTTCGCTCTCCTGCAAGGTTCAAGTGTTTATTCTAAGTTGGATTTAAGGCAAGGGTATTACCAGTTGCGTATCCGGGAGGGAGATATACCGAAGACAGGTTTCAACACGAGATATGGGCATTTTGAGTTTGTGCTCATGCCTTTTGGTCTTACCAATGCCCCAGCCGCGTTTATGGATATGATGCACCGAATATTCCGGCCTTAGCTCGATAAATTCGTGGTCATCTTTATAGATGATATTCTGGTGTATTGGAGGTCTGAGGAAGAGCACGCACGGCATTTGAGCATTGTCTTATCTACGCTTCGGGATCAGAAGTTGTTTGCCAAGTTTAGTAAGTGCGAGTTCTGGTTGGATCGAGTTTCCTTTCTGGGTCACTTCATTTCTGGGAATGGTATAGAAGTGGATCCGGCGAAGATTGAGACGGTTATGCTTTGGAAGCAACCTAAGAATGCCTCGGAAGTGAGATGTTTTCTCGGGTTAGCAAGGTATTATAGGCTCTTTGTGAAAGACTTCTCGAAGATTGCTTCCCCGTTGACCCGGTTAACTAAAAAAGAGGTTAAATTCGAGTGGGATGAGGCGTGTGAGCAGAGTTTCCAAACTCTTAAGGAAAGATTGACTACTGCACCGGTTTTAACACTACCCGAGGGTTCAGAAGGCTACTCAGTTTACACCAATGCCTCGAAGGAAGGTCTTGGTTGTGTGTTAATGCAGAATGGTAAGGTTGTGGCCTACGCCTTAAGGAAGTTAAAGGATCACGAGAAAAATTATCCCACTCATGACTTGGAACTCTCGGCAGTGGTGTTTGCTTTGATGAAATGGTGACATTACCTTTATGGAGTTACTTTGGAAGTGTTCACCGATCACTAGAGTCTTAAGTATCTGTTTACTCAGAAGGATTTGAACATAAGACAGAGAAGGTGGATGGAGCTATTTGAAGATTATGATTGTAAGATTCAGTACCATCTGGGTAAAGCTAATGTGGTGGCGGATGCTTGGAGTAGGAAGGCTAGTATCTCAGGTTTGGAAGCAGGTTCTAGTAGACAGGGTTCAGAGGGTCTGGTTTCAGAGGCTCGTTTGGCTAATACTTCGGTTCAGCCAGCTTTGAAGCAGAGGTTGTTAGAAGCTTAATCTGTAGATCCCGAGATTCAGAAATTGGTAGTTAAGCCAAGAATTGATCCTGAAACCAAGTTTGGATTTGATGATTAGGGGTTGTTTCGGTTCAAGGCTTGGGTTTGCATTCCTGATGAACTTAAGCAGTTGATACTTGATGAAGCCCACAAGTCAGCGTATGCAGTACATCCCGGTACCACCAAAATGTACAAGGATTTAAGGACTTTATATTGGTGGAACGGCATGAAGAGAGACGTTGCTAACTATGTTAGAAGATGTCAAACATGTAAAGTGGTGAAAGCAGAACACCAGAAACCGGGAGGAACTCTTCAACCACTTCCAATACACGAGTGGAAGTGGGAGCAAGTGACAATGGACTTTGTGTCCGGCTTGCCAAGGACCAAGGGAGGTTCCAATGGAATTTGGGTGATTATTGATTGGTTGATGAAGTCGGGGCATTTTCTTAAGGTGAAGATGTCTGATAAGGTTCCTAAGTTGGCCCGGCTATATCAGAAGGAGATTGTTAGGTTACATGGTACCCCGGTCAGTATTGTGTTGGATAGGGATCCTCGGTTCACATCCAGTTTTTGGCAGGAATTACAGAAGTGTTTGGGGACAAAGCTTCTTTTGAAACCCCTTGTTACCATAATAAATGCATAAAATAAAATCCTATATGGCTTAGGGAAGACCCTAAGACCCAACCTAAACATAATATAAACATACCATAACATAAAAACATAAATTAAACTAAACTATAACATAAAAACATAACATAAAATAAAAACAAACCTAACTTCTAAAGGGGGGAGGGCCGCCGGTCAAGAGGGGGAGGAGAGGGAGAGAAAGGGTGTGGTTAACACAACTTTGAGCAAGGATTCTAATGCCTCTTGCCCTCTATTTATAGTTGGATAGAAGCCCCTCACATTGGAAATAAACTTGAGGTAAGGGTATGAGAGCAAAAGTGGAGTAGCTTCTCTTGGAACCTTTAGGAATCTTGAAGCTAAAATGGGACTGCTGGGGGGTATTTCGGTCATTTCACTTCCAAAACGTGAATGTAAGTGGCTGGAAGTATAATCATTCCGTCGGCACAAAAATTATCTTCGAAACACATATTTATACGTCGAAATCAGATTTACCGTTTAAAAGACATATTCATTTTAGTGAATAAAAGTTTTTGAGCTCGAAACTCAACACGAGTGAAAAACGACTTTCGGGAATGATTTTCAAGTCCGGATTGTTTCCAAACTTCAAGAAATAAATCGAGAAGCGTTTTGAGTCCAATATCGACTATAAAACATTTTACTATAAAAGGTTGAAAACGTAGAATGAATAGTGAATTCTCACGTACGAACGTACGCTTCAAAATTTCAAGCTAGGGTTTGAATCAAGAATTGTAAAACATCTCAAAAATCTTGAAATAGCTAAAGTAGTGCAAATCCAGAGAGAAAACATTTTCCGAATGAAAACCGTTCGCAGAAGGAATAGTAAACTAGGGTTTTCGTAAACATTTTCAATAAAACAAAGTTCAGAATAGATTTCCAAGTCAAGAATGATTTCAAAAGACTCGTCTCCACTCAAGGGTCGATTTGACTATAAACTTAGGTAAGAAAAGATATCAGAATCAAAAGCTCATTTTTAGATGAATAGTAACTTTGGTCGGTAAGTTCCAAAAATACCCTTATGGTTCAAGAAAGACTCTCTGAACATGGGAAACAAGTTCAAATTATTGGGAAACATGTGTGGTTAACCTCTATGGCTACTTGAACAAGGTAGACCGGGTTATAAATAGTAAACTGTATCAAAGGTCAAGAATTCCCCCTTAAAACATGTCAAATCGTATACGAGCACAAAATTCATGTAAGAATGCAGTGCATGAAGGTTTAAAAAGTTGGATCACGGTCTATAAATGCTTTACCAATGCCTTTAGCTTACCACTTTCATCCAGGCCCTGTTTTGGGCTGTTACATATGTGAAGTTTGCAAGATTCTAAACATAGCAATTACAAGTTATATTTTAACAATTAATTTATGTATTATACATAAGAGAACATAATCTCAGTCATAGATAAGTTTATGAAATGTTCTTATATACATTTGTCATGCTCAATACGAATAAGGCAAACATTTAATCACATAAAGTCATGCTTCCAAGGTAGTTGACATATTCTTAATTCATTTGTATCATACTTTACGAATTCATAACATGCTTTAGCATACAAGCTCAAATATAGTATGCATTCATAGTTTCATGGAAATTACACAAACATCCCCTAAGTAATTCATAAAGGTTTAGGAAAATTACACAAACATCCCCTAAGCAATTCATAAAGGTTTAGGAAATTTACACAAACATCCCCTATGTTATTCTTTTAGTTTCTAATTATAACATGAATACCCCTTATAGTTTCTAGCAACATTACAGAAACACCCCCTTAACAATTAAGCAAGCATGAATTCAAGACTTGTACATATCATTCAAATAAACAATTCGACATGGTTTCGTCTATTAAAGCGTGAATTCTAATATCAACATTCCACCAAGATTCATATATTAAACATATATCTCCCAACAAACAATTTAACACAACCCCACATATCAATTAGATATCAATTCCAAGAATCGACTTAGTTTCATTTAGGCATACAAGCATGCTTCCAATAATTCAAAGAATATGAAAAACTATCATTTTATAGCATAAATGGTCCATTGAGCATTTACAAAATTTGTACAAGTAAGAAATAATTATTTACAAGTAAGAAATAATCATTGAGCATCTACCAACATGAAAATAGAGGCTACTCACAAACAAACCAAGTTTAGGAAGAATTCGAATATCAAAGTTACCAATTTGTATACATTCGGCACAAAACGAGCATAACAACCTATCAGAAGGGGCAACCGGATTCATATCGAATATGAAATATATCCATCAACATGTATACATTCATATTCTAGCTCAACGAAGTCATATTAGCACGAAAAGCAATTAAACGATAAATTCCAATAATTCAAGAAACACGAAATAATTCATAATAAATTAACCAAGTGTCTAAATGACGAACGGGATACGGCATTGAACTCAGCGCAATGAGATAAACATTCTGTCCGGAAGTCACGGGATCGCCGCCATTGTAGCTGCCGAAAAAGCCGCCGGCCGCCGTCGAAGGTCGCCGGAAAAATCCCAAAAAATAAGTCCCGAATGTATTCCTCATGCTTGTTCCGAATCTCCAATTAATTTATGAAAATTCCAAGCCGTTTGTCTCCAATTTCAGATCTAAGAATACGAAACCCAGAAAACCTTCAAATCGCTATTTCTCCCATACCGCTAAACGAAATTTGAAACCGTAAAAAGTAATGGCTTACCCATGTCGAGCTCTTCGAAATGCATAAAATGGTTTCCAGAAAATATCACCGGAGACGGCCGCCACCGTGAACCGTCACTGCGCCGCCTAGTCCACCACTGCTGCTGCGATTCCGGATGTTTCAGAGGTCGGGGTTGATACCATTCAACTCGGTTTGTGGTCCTGGACATTTCCCCCAATGTTCTACCGCAGGAGGATGGCCGGAGTGGCCATCCCACCACCCGCGCAGGTCGCGCCACCACGCGCTTCTGCGCCCTTCACCGTAGCTCCGGCTACAGCAGTTCTTGCCATGAACCACCACGATGGTTAGGTAGGTCTCGTCCAGGTGCTGAAGATACACAATAAGTTCACCGGATTTCATCGCCGGAGGTCACCGGAAAGCTGCTGTGAAAAGTGATGAAAATCAGCAACTTTCGGAGCTCTGTTCTCTCTCGTTTCTTGTCAGATTTCAATTCCGAGCATACGGTTGTGTTCTTTCTTCGAGTACTTTGATTTCAACTATTTGTATGTTTGATTTGGTGAAAAAGTTAGAATTTAGAGAAATTGGAGCTTTCTTCGTGTTTCTACCGAGAGAGAGAGGACATGGGGGGGGGGGGGGGGAGAGAGAGTGTGGGAGAAATATATCTTGGACACATGCTATACACAATTGGGTAGTCTTATCGCGTATAGAAATAAAACATCACGTTCAATTAATCGTAAAATAAATTCTATAAAGTCTCAATTAATCATACAAATCCTAAATAAATTTTACAATTTAAATTGGAAATAATTTTACCAATTAGAGCTTAATTCAATTTAATTTTAGAAAATCTTTCGTACAAATTAACGACACCCATGAGCATTTTATTAACAATTAAATCATAAAGAATTCGAATAAATTCAAATTAAACAAGTTAAACAATATAATAGATTTTAAACTCAAGTTTAGCAATTATTTGTTGAAAATAATTTCGAATAAAATTGAATTAAACGATTCAAGGCACGTACACACGTAATAAATTAAATTAGCAATTAGTCATAGAATTAATCGAATAATCACATATCAACTCAAATTCAAATTAAATCATATAAGACACAAAATTCTAAAATTAACATACAAGTACGAAGACTTACTTCAAAACATCATCGGATTGCGCTTCGGAGACGCGGGGCATCACAGAAGCGATGAAAAAGGTGGTTCAAAGTGAGATGGAGAAGCAACGAATGAAGTCCCATGCCCTTCGAGAGGAACAAACAACCGATTCAAGTTCGAATTTGGGTAAGAGACCCGTGCCACGAGAGAAACCTCCAGACTCTCAAGGTGTTAACCCATCCAAGAAGAAGAAGAAGAAGCTCCGACTATCGAAACCGATTCCGGAGCCCGCTCTAATGGCTCCAATCAGGTGCGCTTATTGTGAAGGTCCGAATCACACGTAGGAGAAATGTCGAAAGAAGTTAGGTGCTTGTTATATGTGTGGTGAGATTGGGCATATAATGAATGGTTTCCTTTACAAATCAATTCCAAAGCTTATGAAGAACCGTGACTCCGAGATCTCGACTCTAGCCTAAGTGCATATCGAGTTTGACCGTACCGCTTCGGTGAAAGGTACATGAAGCATCCATAGCATCTCATCTCATGTATATATTATTTTCGTGGAAATATGTGTGTTTGTTGCTTTATTCTTTATTCTTTGGTGCTTCTTGGTTTCACTTGTTGTGTGTTTTTTTTTCTTCTTAGCTCTTGCTCATTGTGTGCTTTCTTTTCCTTTTGTGTTAACTCTTTTTTGGAGAGAGTTTGGTGATGCGGAGTGTTCCTGAGTGTGGGTTGAGTTGTGAGGGTCGAGCTGCTTTTGGTGTTGTTTGGAGGTGTTGTGCTCTCGTTGAGGTTAGTTGTTGCTTCCAGGAGGTCCGTTCGGAGCTCAATGTGTGATCAGGTACTAGATTGAAGGCTAGCCCATTGATATTCCTCGTAGAAGAACCCAGGATTACCTCAGAGTAAGAGGTATGGTTTTGAGTGGGAAGAGGCGGTTGAAGTGAGTTACCCACGGTATCGGCTTTTACCTAACTGGAGGTACAAAAGGCTACTTTGTTTCCAACCGAGGCACAAAGGAAGGCCTTTGTTGTGCGTTGCTTGCACAAGGTCACTAGTTTATCCCACTCATAGTTTGAAGTTGTTGGAGGTTTTGGAAGACCAATTATAGAGGCATAAGAAAGATGTTATGGACTTTGTGTAATAATATATATATGCCAACGGTTGAGGATTGTCCAACTACTCCCGAATCTTTATTTGGGAAGTGGGGGCAAACGACTAAGACTTTGTGTCCGGTTTGCTAATTAAGGAGGTAATATCTTAAGAAGTCTACCGTTCTCTCAGAACAGAGTAGCGCAGTGGAAGTGTGGAGTTTGGTTTGTCTACGGAGCCGTTCAAGACTCTGTTTAGGACCTGAGGACAGGTCCTTTTCAAGGAGGGGAGTTTGTAACATCTCGCTCGCCCGGCCATACAGGTACACTGTAACGAGAGTGGTAATTGCACTTTTAAATTATTTAATTATGCAAATGTGTTATTTTATTGAATATATGATTATTTGAAATTTATTGTAATTATTTGTTTAACTTAAAACTTTTATGACTACGTGCCTTGGAATTTGCTTTCCACGTGTCCGGATTTAACTCCGATTTTTGTAAAATCTTGGTATACATAAAATATGTGAATTATGAGCGTGTTTACATGATCGTTACGTTTTTTGGAGTTTATTTATTTTGGTTCTTAGCTCGTTTTGTGAAACGGGATTTGTGAGGGACTCGAGGGCCTAACTAGTTTTAGCGCACCTTGGGTTCCAGGCGGCATAACTTGAGCTCGGGAATTCGGATTCAAATTCCAGAAGAAGCGTCAGACTAATAACAAAGAAAGGAAACCAAGGAATCCAATTTCTAATTTTCTAAGCCCGTTACCTCTAAAATCTTACCGAACCGAGCCTCGCGTGCAACTTGGATCCCTTTGTATTCTTTTAGCTATAACTTGAGCATTTCTTGACGAAATTGAGTGATTCTTGGGCCCACATATCCTTGAATTAACCCCCTATCTCTCTATCAGCCATTAACTTTGGACTAAACATCACAAGAGAAGGAAAAAGGGCTCCGTTCATCTGCAACCCGAAATCCTAAGGGAAGAGAAGAGAATACTATTTCTTTTCCAAGTTTTGAGCTCGATACTCATCCGTTTTGCCTCAAACTTGAAAGATAAGTCCACGAAGTTTTTCTCCATCATTTCCTCTTTAATTTGACACCTTATTTTCTAAAATCCAGGGAGAAATAAGTGAGATATGGAATATTTGGTGAATAGTGAGGCTTTTGACCTTCTTGATGAATTTGTATGATTCCTTTCATTTCCTTTGGATTTAATGCATCATATACGAACTTAAGACATCCGTTTCCACTTCTATGAACTTATATTGCATGATGGTTTAGGAATTTTAAGGTTTTATTTGAAGAACTTAAAGGTTATCCATGAAAAAGAAAGGGAATTTTTCATCCTTCATTCATCTCTTGATATGAGGCTTGTTTGATCGTGTTCTTGAGCTTTTCTTCCATGGATTATGTGTCTCTAACTTACCTCTAAGTGTTGACATGATTTAAGTTGAATTGGAGTGAGTTTTGTACTTGTTTTTCGTGTTTTACCCTACTGCCGCCAGTGGTCGCGGTCGTGATCGCGGCTGCGACCCGTTTTTCCTCTTGTCTCGACCTTGGTCATGGCCGCGACCATTTTCAGGTTATTTTTGGTCGCAGCGGCGACCCTGTTTTGCCCTAGTTTCGAGTTGTACTTGTGTGTTGTGTTGTTTTCGCTTCGTTTACATTTTCCGTGAACTTCTTTCTCCTTTTTCAGTTCTTATGCATTTATACTTGATGAATTATGTGTTATACGATTTTTTTTGAATTTATTACGCGTTTTTGTTGCTTTTATATACATTATATGACACGATATGGATTATATGCTTTCTTATGCGCATGCATGAACTTATACTTTGATTCCTTGCCTCGTATAATCACTTCTTGCTACTTTTATAATATATATGCATAGAAAACATGTTGTAATATGTGTTACCTTGTATGACATGCATTTATGATTGATTTTGATGATTGTTTTTTATTTATGCTCTCATGTGCTCCGAAGTGACCTAAGTGCTTTTCAATATACATGAATGAGTTAGAACTTTGTTTATTTGCATAATGTACTAATCTCTCGTTTCTTTTATGACTTGAGTGGAATGATAACATGTTAAATTATGTGTTAACTTGAAAGTATTAAATTTATAGGACCGTTTTATATGAAATGCCTGAAATATGAACGCATATACCTTAAGTGTTGCATTTCATATGCACTTTATGCATCACATGCATTTGCCGAGCGTCAATTTGGTACATTATGAGTCTAAGAATGTCCTTTGCTGTTTTCTTTGTTCAGAGTTTGGTCTCGTGGGTAACGAGGAGGTCCCGTCGGCGTTCGCTTTATATCCTTTTGCTTTGCTACATTGAAAAGGTTTTTAGATAATATGACCTACAACCCTATATGTTTTGAAGCCCGCACGCAAATTATGTATAATATAAGATAAATACGTGTATGATATATAATTTGAGGGCTCGTCTTAGTTTTTTCTAAGACTTTGAAAAATGGTTTGTATACGTATGTAAGATTTATTTTGATTTTCATTTGAAAAAGCTTTGAAATATGTGAGTGTGTAGCGAGCTTTGAACATTGAAACATAAGTTTTTGAAAATTATGATTTTGAATTATAAAATTATGGCATCTCGGGACGGCCGAGGGGTCACCGAGCTCCCCCATCAACACTTTCCTTTGAGAGTTTCACCTAATCTTAGGAGTTTGAGGAAGGGTGGTACTCTTGAGCCGGTGGTATCCCTGCCGAAGGTGCAAGGAAGTAATTAACCCTTGACTCATTTTTGAATTATGATGGATAGCTAGGGCTTGCTACCCTTCTATCACCCGGAGTAAAGATAGTTTATGATTTTAGTTTTGATTATGCATTATGATTTAGATTTGAGGAGTTTGGTTGGAGAACTCATACTCTCCGAGTTAGCATGAATATGTATGAACATATGAAACGGGAATGGACTCTTAAATACTTAAAAATTGGTTGTTTTGGCGTTTGGCCTTTAACCACTTATATATATATATATATATATATATATATATTTATTTTCACGAGAAATTATTTAGCTTGCAAAAACCATCCCCGGTTCATGGATTCTTTTCGATTTGCTAAGTGCTTTGCTCTATACGTATATATAGGTGTGTGTGTTAGCCCCTCACCAGTCTTTAGGACTGACACTCGTTTTCTGTTTCTTTTCTTTTCCCCTTTTCGTTTAGGTTGCACGTGCTTTTGGAGGTTTGAGCTAGGCGGTTGTCCTTGTGTCGATGGTTGAGGCTAGCTCGAGTCACATGCATTGTATTCCGTCTAATATTTGCACTTTGATAATTTTGGATTATGTATAAATTTTGTACTTAGACTCTGGCCTGGGATATGATCTGTATATTTATCAGGTATCCAAATTTGTATAAGTTGAATATGATAGACATGATATGATAATTGCTAGTATGTTATGATTTGAAATTTATTGCTTCCGTGAATTATGTTTATTGCGTGCTTTGTATTAGGGTCTAGACCGCCTAACTAGGTTGTGTATTTTTGTTTTCCACTCGTTCGCCATTGTAACGCCCCAGTTTTTTTTTAGTAGTAGTACAACATGACGTATGTGTTTACCAAATTGAACGAAATAATTATTATATGTGTTTTATATATTTAATTTTATGTTAATCGTATTAAGTGTTCTAATTACTTTATTTTTTAATTTTATTAATATATATATATTTTTATAAACATGTATATATGTTAATTATGTTGATTATGTTAATTATTATATCCTAAGTTATTTAATATTAGGTATTTAATTAATTTTGTCCATTGACATTAATTGAGTTAATTAGTGCATGCAATTCAGGGTAATTAATTATGCACGCATTATATTTATAAATTATTTACGCATTTGAAATTGTTATATTATTTATAATATTATGAATTTTATTGTTACATTGCGTATGAGTGACATTTACGTGCTTCGTTTCTATTTAAATTGATACCGGAATTTCATGAGAATTTAATATGTTGAACTTATACGTGTCTTGTATATGAATATTTGTTCGTTTCATGATTTCGGTTACATTTGATTGAGTTTTGAATTTATTTGAATTTTGGAATACAAATCGGGGGCTAACGAGCACTTTGCGGACCATTGGTTCCGTATTTAATATCTTGAGCTCGGGAACTCGGATTCGAGTTCCGTCAACTTCATTGAACTCGTATCGAAGATTCGGGTTTAATAAACTTAGCCTTATATTTTTCCAATGTCATTTGAACCTCCGAAATTCAACCGAAAAACGGAATGGCGACCAAACTGACCTTGCTGCACTAAAATGACCATAACTTATTCATTTTTTTACCAAATTAACCATGGTTAGACTCTATAGAACCCTAACTCAACCCTTTATTCAGCCATAAACCCCTAAAACCGAACCAAGCCTTCCCACTTGGAGTAAATTGGCCAAATATCATCTGCTTTCCATGAAATCCCATAGCTCAAGCCCTACCAAGAGATTCTAGCTCAAATCTCTTTCCAAACCTCCATTAATCCACAAGGTAAAGATTGAATATATTATGTACATTCAATATGAGTCATTTTCATTCATTCATCCCCAAATTTGATCATGGTTTCATGAGGTTTTTAGTTGAATTAGAAAATAGTAGGTTTTGAGCATTCATGATGATCTCTTTTGTTTCTTGATGGTTTTGATTGATTCCAAGTCTGAAAATGATTTTTTTGACATCCTCTTCTCATTTATGATAATTGATTACATGGTAGTTTAGGTATTTATGAGATATCAGTTATGGCATGTTGAGAAAAATTTCATGATTGGTCACGTGTGCCTTCTTTACGTGTTTGAGCTCTTTTGGAACTGATTTATACATTGAATTGGTGTTGTTTTGCTGCACATTTGATAGCCTAAACTGACTTGAATATGTGGAGATGAAGAGGATCATTTATGTCCTGTTTTCGTGTGATTCATGCCCTGTTTTTGGACTGGAATTCCTGCTGTCAAACTGCTGCTCTGATTCTTGTTCTTGCTGTCAGTTTTGGGCATTGTTAGGGCTGCTTTGTTGTTGCATTTTATGCCATTTGTTGCTGCATATCTTGCCTAAAGGTTGCTTGAGTTGCTGTTGTGTTTTAAAAGCTAGAAAATAGGGGATAAGTCTGCGTATATGTTGAGCTGCTGCGTTCTGACACGGGGGTGTCAATCTGTTCCTTTTCAGCTTGTAACGGGGGTGCTTGTTGGTCTGAAACCTCTGTACCGAGACACGGGGGTGTCTCGGTTTGTTCTATGTGGGTGACACGGGGGTGTCACCTTGTAATTTCCATGCATGTTTTGTGTTGCCGTGAAGCTGCTACTGCTTGTTTCCTTTTCTTTCCTGCATGATTGGTTGCTAATTGTTGTAGTATGCATGAAATGTGAATGCATGGAATTGCTGTGCATGAATTTTTGCATGCATGTGTTAATATTGCATGCATTTTAAGAAATTTTGCATGCATAATTGTTTTGCATGCATGAACTGTAGGTGCATATATATATAATATAATATAATATATGTATGTATATTTATTATATATTTATTTATATTTATTGAATATTAATTGTTATTTGATTTAATTGAATTATAAAATTTAATTGTTATCTATTTCATGTTTTATTTAATTTCCGATTTTAAATTGAATATATGTAATTGTTTATTTTCTAATTTTAAATGTGATTTAACAAGTGCTATGATCATGTTTGAATTATTTGGATTAATTTGATTGAAAATGTGGAATTATGAATTAGAATGTAAGAGAATGACTTGATTAAATAATTTAAATTCCTTTGACGTGAAATGTGAAGGATATGAACTCGTTTAAATACGAATGCTTCATTGAATGTTTATATGTCTTTAAGACTTTAATAGTGCACATGAACGTGTTCATTACATTATAGCATCTTTTCTTCATTCATATCATGATCATTACATTGCCGAGCGTCCTACTTGGTCATTTTGAGTCTCACTTCACCTTTCTTGCACATATTTTGATTTCTTAGGAGACAAGGCTGGTCAATGAGGCTCATGTGTTCTCCTTTTTACTGTTTAAGGTGGGTTTCTCTACTATTTAGTTAAATGGCCCTATATACTCCCAATGTTAAAAGATTCTGGCCAAAAATTATATATATATATAGAGAGTCGTTTTAAAGAGTAAATGTTTTCAACGTAAAGCCCTTCTTTCATGAACCCTACCTAATGTTTTGGCGAGAATGAATGAATGAATGCACAGAATAGGGCCCAGGGACTTGGTGTGAGTGGGGACCCGAGGAGGCCTGGGCTGACGGTAAACCCTCACACTAGTCCCACTAATGAACGGCGTAACCGGACCTAGTTAGGAGTGTACCACCCCGCACGTGAGGCACCACATCCCCCGCACTATGGCTCGACACGAGTAACGAAATAGTAAATCCGCACCCGCATCCAACCATAGCGAACGGGAGACAAACATAAAAACCTTCCTAAGCCAGGCGGAGCTAGACCCTGCAATGATAATCAACCAACATGCTCAATTCAAACATAGGAATCATAAGTATAATTGGGCACTTCAGGCCTCTTTTTAAAATCATAGCAAAACTCGGTAAAGCCAATTTCATAATAAATACATAGGTATTCAATTTCATGATATAACTGAAATGAATTATACATAATTCCAATACAGATGAGAATGCAGAGACTCTCCTAGCCTGACTCGACCCACTTAAAGACTCCAGACACCTCCGCCTAGCTCGAAACTCCAAAGCCAAAGCTGCACACTAAAGTGTTGGGGAGGGAGAGGGTCAGTCTCTAGAAGACTGAGTGAGCAGGAGCGATACATATATATACAAAACATGCACATGCAAGTCATAAATCCCGAGCAAGGTTTTATTTGAAATTAGTTCCCACTAAGGGTAAGAAAATAGATCAACAATGCTCGACTGTTACGACTAATTCATATTAAATTCATTACTCTCATAAATCATACATAAATATAAGGCTCGGCGAATGAGCGTGCACAATCTCCATCCAAACTCCGACCGTGTACATAAATATCAGTAATATATTGATTAGGCGATCAGGCAATATATCATAATACACACAGACCATAAATCATAACATAAACATATGCGTTTGGGCAATCCGTGTCCCGGCATTCCCGCACGGTGCATAATTCTATCAAAACATATACATAAGAAGAGGCATAAATCCTAACCAACCTTCTTCCTCCGGGTGGTAGACGGGCTTGCAAGACCCGACCACCTCAATCATAGGCCAATGGGGTTTCATGACTCCCCCAAGGGCACTCAGCTCCCATTCCCCGCTAAACCTCCTAGCGAGGGCCGGTATCACCGTAGTTTGGTTGGGACTAGTATATGAGATCCCCGTCAGCCCTTGCTTCCTCGGTTAGCCACATATACTAAGTCCCGGGGCCCGTTCAATAATAAGTTATAAATGTGTCTCGCCAAAACATATCAATTCATAAGTACATAACATAATTCATAAGTACATATCATAATTCATAAGTACATAACATAATTCATAAATACCTTACCGTGTAATTCGGCATATGCTATATACGTACCTCTCCGTGTCATCTTAATCCATAGCTAGCATCAAGACACACGGTTTGGAGCATAGCCTCATTACAAAACCATTTTCAAGCTTATATACGCTCATACGTATAATTCAGAAGAATTTACTCGATAACTTCATTTGAAAACCATATATATATATATAATCATAAGGTTTTGGCCAAAGCTTTTCACATAAGGGTTGTAGGGTTTGTTACATAGCTAAAACGAAAACCACCCTCACCTGAACCGTGATGAAACAAGGATCGAGCACCAAGTGCCTGAACGATCAAAAGCTCTCCACCCTGGAGACAAACTGTACAAAAGACCACAAGACGTGTTCATGAGACTCAAGACTCTTAATGAACCATATATGACGCTCGGCAATGAAGTGAATATGACATGAATGCATAAATGATCATATTATATCAATAAAATGTTCATGTGCACGATTAAGAAATTTAAAACATATAATCAAATCATTCGTTCGTTCATTTCATTCAATTTCATAAATTCCTAAATTCATATTTCATAATTTCATAAATTTCATAAATTCATAAATTCATAATATTCATAAATTCATAATGCATATCAATTAATCTAAAATCCAATTAATAAGCATAACACATATTATTCAAATTCACATTTAGGAATAAAATAAATAAAACGTTCAATCAAAAGTCAGTAGAATAAATACGCGAAATAGAAATCAATTAATTTTCAAAATTGAATTAAATCAAATAATAATTGAAATATATAATAAATATATATAATATATAATCAATTAACATTTAATTATATATAATATATATATATATATACCTACACGTACACATGCATGTATATATTTATAGTATATGCATGCCATTTTATACACAAAACCATGCACACACAAGCTTATACATATATATATTACAACATAAGCATGCACGTACTCACACAACACACAAATACATAATATATATATATACACATGCAATACTCTATGCTCACACACAACTCATAGCCATGCATGCACATGCACACACTACACCAATATACAGCATAGATATATACATATATGCAACAGCAAACACACCACAAACGCAAGCAAAGGAGTCGAGAAAAACGGGGTGACACCCCCGTGTCACCTCCCAAGCCTAGACCGAGACACCCCCGTGTCTCGGTACAGAAATCCCAGCCCACACAGCACCCCCGTTACACGCCGGAAGGGAGGGAAAAGACACACCCGTGTCTCGCCTGCAACAGCGCTGTTTTGACAGCAGAAACGCAGCAGCAGCGAAGGCGACAATCAAGCAAGAAAGGCAACGAAACCATGCATGATATGCTGCAAGAACTCATCTAAACCTAATCCCACAAAGCCCAGAAAATGACAGCAAAAGCAAGAGAGTTCCCGGCAGTTTTGACAGCAGAAAAACAGGGCAACCAATCGGGGAAAACAGAGTACGTCTGCTCTCAAATGATCCTACTTAGATCAGGTCATAAGGGCCATCAAACACACAGCCAAGCAACCCCATAGAAACATGCAATTCAGTTCCAAAAGCTAGTAGCAAAGCCGTACGTGAAGGGAGGGAAGATCAGTTCAACAATTCATTCATTATATGAACATTCCATTAATGAAATCTCACCAACCTCTTAACCATCAAGAAATCAATAATCATAAATGATATGAGGATGTTAAAACAATCAATATCAAGCTTGGAATCAATCAAAACCATTGAGAATCGAAGAAGATCATGAATTTGCCCAAATCTCATATTTTCGGAAAAACGGCCCGGAATAATGAAACCATGCTCAAAATCATGAATGAAAGGATGGAAATGATCAGAATTAAACATATAATACAACCCTTAACTTACCTTGTTGATTGGTTGAAGTTTGGATGGGATTTGAGCTCCAAAATCCCCAAGGGATGAAGGGTTTCGGGACTGGACTGTAGAGCAGTAGCTTTGGCTGATGTTTGGGAATTGTGTGTGAGTTATCTTGGTTAGGGCTTGATATGTAATGATAGGTGGTTGAGTTAGGGATCTAAGGAATCAAACCATGGTTAGTTTGGCTATGGTTTGGATGAGATATGGCTCATTTTGCACAGCAAGGTCAAGTTGAATGCCGTTTCGTTTTTCGGTTGGATTTCAGAGTTTCATATGACTTAGGAAAAATATATGGCTAAGTTTACTAAACTCGAATTTTCGTTACGAGTTCAGCGGAGTTGACGGAACTCGAATCCGAGTTCCCGAGCTCAAGATATTAAATTCGGAACCAAGGGTACGCTAAGTGCTCGTTAATCCCCGATTTGGTTCCTCAATACAAATTAAATCCGTTAACCTATCAATTGAATTCGAAAATATAAATCGAGCATAAAATCATGTCCATAACACATATATTTACGACATATTACAAATTCGTGGCATTTCAATATCATTTCATACAAGAACGAAGTACAAAATAAACGAACAAACTCATACATACAATTCATGCATAAATACATAAAAATTTCATGCATAAAATATTAATTCCCATGCAAATGAAATAAAATTCATGCAGAAATCATTCCCATGCAAAAATTATAATTTCCCATGCAAAAATATAATTTTCATGCAATAATTATAATTCAACGTATATATATATATATATATATATATATATATATATATATATATATATATATAATTAATTAAACCATGATTAATTAACATAACATATAATTAGCATACTCATTAAATTAATAATAATATAATTAAACATATATATATATATATACGAAATATATTTTTAAAATTTATAATATTAAAATAAGATAATATAATATAATATAATATAATAAACTAATAACAATTATAATAAAGTTAAATATAAAACACGTAAAAACAATTAATTCGTGCAATTTGGTAAACACATACGTCACATTATTTAGAACGGAAAAACTGGGGCGTTATAATCTCTCCCCCTTAAAAAGAATCCGTCCTCGGATTCACTGCACGCTTAAAACCACCAATGAGAGATTCCCCGTCTCTCACAAGCAACAAGGAGAGAGCCCCGTCTCTCGAGCAACAATGAGAGAACCCCGTCTCTCGCAAGCAAAGAGAGTACCCCATCTCTCAAACAAAATAAGAGAAGCCCCGTCTCTTAGAAACAACGAGAGCACCCTGTCTCTCAAACAAAATAAATAAAGCAAGGAAGTCTCCAATACTCCCAAGCAACACACGCAAAACCCAATTCAAAATCACACAAGCCACCTCAAGGCAAGTAACAGATATCAACCACGTTAATCATCAATTACTTCACGTAATTTAACTTGATAAGAAAATAAAGCACATAACAAAGAAATTAATAAATTGAATTTGCATGAATGTATGCTTCATGAATGCTATAAATACCGTTCACCGTAGTCACAAAGTTTTAAAATTGTGAGTTGTCGTTGTTCAGTGTATCATCTGTCCAGAAGATAGATTCAGTGCTCAGTTTGTCTTTAACCTCTTCAGGGTACCTCGATGAAACAATTAATGAATCCTTCAGGGATTATACTTCTTAGATCCCTTCTGCCTGGTACTGCTCCCAGTCTCCATCATTTCCCTTAATCTTCATTCAACCAACTCTTTGTAGTTAACCAAGTTTGACCTCCCGAATACCCTTAGACCATCCGTCTCGAAGTTAGGTCCCTAGCTATTATCTTACCCGTATCGGAGTTTAAAATACCCTCAAGGATGACTACTCCGGACAACCTTGACGATTCAATCCCTACCTTGAGGTATTCGTCATTAGGATCTACCTTAACACGAATCCTTTTCCATCTTCCGTTCATAGTATCCATTCATTCCGTTTGACCCCTTAAGGTTATATTTGGCATCTAGCTCCACATTTCTTGAATCGAAGATAAAATGTTCTTGATGCGTTCTGAAGTTTGATGTAAATCCTCCAATGCTCATCTTTTCCGGTTTGGTTTCTTCTTAGATTTCCTTCCGAAGTATCGTGGGAATAACCAAAGACTTGATAATATTGTCATTGTTGAACCCCCTTTTGTACCCTATTGGATTACTCGTGATCGCCATCATTCCATCATATGCCAACTTGATTCGACACTCTCTCTTGTCAATTCTGACTTAGGAGTTTCCAGAAGCTTCCTTATTATTCTGTTATCCCCAGATCCATGTTCTATACATAGGGATATTCTCCAAGCCATTTCCGTTATACCTAATGAGGGACTCCAACCCGAATTGAGTAACTTAACTCTCCTCTTAACCACTTAACCATTCAAGCCGTCTTGTTTATTTCTGATCATCACTAATAAGACTCCCAGGTCTTCCTTAATTTGCAATTTCGTTATTCTTACTGAAATATTTCTTCGAGCACCCCTTCAATCGTCCAATTTGTTCCTCGATCATGCTCTCCCCCTTAAATTTCTGTTGTCCCGGGTTGAACTCCATCGATTCTTCTCCTATCGAAACTCTTGATGAGTAAATCCCATTAGGTGGAGTTTTAACTGATATAGAAATCAAAGGTTTGGCCTTTCAACTCCTTCCCTAGTTCTCTTGATGTCCGAAACTCCTTTCTTAATCTTGTCCGGAACTCTAGTCTCACTTCTCCTTCTGAATTCCTGTTTCCGTTAACCTATCCCTTAATAGAAATTCTTATTTCCCAAAATTCACCTTCCTTCTAACGTCATCCTATTATTTCTCCTCCTCATAACTCAGATGCGGTTCGGTTGAACTGATACTTGATAGTTGAGGCGAAAGGGCTTCCTATCAGGTAACCACTAAAATGCATGTTGGGTTAAAATGACAATGCATGTGTCACGTTTACATCAAACAGTTATACAACACATTAGCGTAACAAAGCCAATTAGAAATGCACGGATAAACATAAGGTTAAAAGAATAACCAATTAATGCGAAATATGATGCACATGCTATGAATGTTTTGGAACCTGTCACCAAGGTGGTAAGCTATTAGCTCGGTAGCTTTTCCTCGTTCCTCCAATCCCGAGGTTACTTTGACTTGGTGATTATCCCTTGCCTTTCCCACGGTCTTCAAGTTTTCCATGAGTCTTTTTGCATCACTTGTATCTTCCACTATCCGAGATTGCAATTCCTTAATCCTTAATTCTTCCACGTCCACTAGTTAGTATCCAAACTTCTCCTCGAAATTCGACCTTTACTTCTAATCGTCACCTCAATCAAGAATTTCGCGTTTATCCTTTGTGGGTTTAATTCACCTCCAATTGTTTCTACTTGAGCGCATGATTTCCTCTCTTTCTCGTTTCCATTTATTGCTCCATATCTTCCAATTTAACCTCACAACATGACAATGCAGCTGGGATTTGGAAAAATGAACTCAAATCCTGTTCTCCATATCGCCACCTTCCCTCTATTTGCGTTTACCCAAATGCTTGTCTTCTAGAACCCGACTTCTAAGCACTAGGTTTAGTTCGAAGTCTTTCTTTGTAGACCCTTGATGCATAACCTCTACCGGACCCCTGTTACCTCTACTCCTCTTAATTACTAGTACCTCTTCCATGATCCAAATCCGGGACCAATATATCTTCAAGGTTTTGTTCCCTTCATTCCTTAGGTTGCAAGATCCTCCTATTTCTATTACCCCAAATGTTCCTCTGCCATCGCATCGCCAAGGTCGAACCTCCCATTCTGATCCCAACCGTTAATTGCAACTCAGTCTACAAAGCCACACAACTAGCATTCTCCACACTCCTCCCCGGGCATCCTTCCTATCTTCCGTACCTCCGAAGGAATTGTAATAGATTGTTATGATCATAGAACTTGGCCGTGGTTTGATATCATCCCTATAACCTGGAAACCATAACTCATTTCAAGAATGGATGCATGCGATTAGTGCATGCTCATGGCACATATTCAATACGAAAGACAAGAATCCATATAAAATGCAACAAGTAATTCAACGAAATTCTTAAGGAAACCAAATTCCATATTCAAGATCGATGCAATGCACATAATATCACATAGTCCCTATGCCGTTCGACTTAGACTGACTCCGACACGACTCAAGAACACCGGTTTTGCAACCGGGCTCTGATACCACATGTAGTAGCCCAAAGACCGACCCAGTATGCAGATATTGTCCGCTTTGCACGCCCTTAATCGAAACGGCCTCACGGATTTGTTCCTCCCAATGGGTTGGGCCACTGGGAAAACGCGTCTGCAAGGAAAGGTTTCCATCCCCCTTATAAGGAGGACTTCGTTCTCCTTCCCAACCGATGTGGGATGGGCGCACATCAAATATAAAACACGTAAAAGGAGAACGAAGTCCTCCTTATAAGGGGGATGGAAACCTTTCCTTGCAGACGCGTTTTCCCAGTGGCCCAACCCATTGGGAGGAACAAATCCGTGAGGCCGTTTCGATTAAGGGCGTGCAAAGCGGACAATATCTGCATACTGGGTCGGTCTTTGGGCTACTACATGTGGTATCAGAGCCGGTGCCAGGAAGCTGATGTGTCAGGTCCTCAACGAGGACGCTGAGCTCCTCTTAGGGGGGGTGGATGTGCGCCCATCCCACATCGGTTGGGAAGGAGAACGAAGTCCTCCTTATAAGGGGGATGGAAACCTTTCCTTGCAGACGCGTTTTCCCAGTGGCCCAACCCATTGGGAGGAACAAATCCGTGAGGCCGTTTTGATTAAGGGCGTGCAAAGCGGACAATATCTGCATACTGGGTCGGTCTTTGGGCTACTACATGAAATATAAAACACGTAAAAACAATTAATTCGCGCAATTTGGTAAACACATACGTCACATTATTTAGAACGGAAAAACTGGGGCGTTACAAGGAGTTAGCGAGGAATGGACGCTGAGTGCCATCTCGGGAGTCATGTTCCCCTTTCGGTCAATGAATGGGTGGATGGGCTTTGCAAACCCGCCACCAACCCGGAGGAAGAAGGTGGAATGTTATTGAATGCGCACGAAAGAATGAAATGCATGAAAAGAATGAATGAATAAATGTTAATGAATGTTAATGAATAACACGAGGTGTTGGTCGGAGATAATGCACGCCCACTCGCCGGGCCAACAATGACCTAATGTAAATGAATCGTTATAATCCCTTTTGATGATTTCTCTACTTCACCCACTTGGGAAACTCTTTAAAAACCTCACTTGGGATTATAGCTTGCATGTGAAAGTTTAATTATCGTTGTATATATATTTATGCCCTGATTTATACCCACCAGTCCCTTTTGGACGGAACCCGTTTAGCTTTCAGTTGTGTTGTGCAGGTGTCGAGGGAGTTAGGCGGGATTTCGAGTCATAGGTCTTGCATTCTCTTTTAGCCCTTGTATTTTGGTCTTACACTCACATATTGCACTTTTGATCATTGTATATGAACTTTATTGGAGCGTATTGGTTGTTTGAGCCTTGACGACATTTGATAATGTATAGGGATTATTTTTGGAGTTTGATTGATCGTTGCTTATATTATGGTCAGTTAATGCTTCCGCAATTGTACTTACTTTGATTTGATGGTTTAAGGGTTAGCCCGCCTAGCATAGAGTGTGTTTATGTCCCCGTTCGCCGGGACTTAGCTCGGGTATGGATAGTCCATTTCATATTCAGGTCGGGTCTCGGTGCGGGGGATGTGGTACCTTGCACTCGGGTGCTACATCGCCATGGCTCGGTGCGTGTGTAGAGTTCCCATTTTGTTACACGTGTCGGGCTATGTGCGGGGGATGTGGTGCCCTTCACTCAGGGTGCTACATCTAAAGTTGTATCAGACTAGTGTCTTGTCGGGCCCATCTAGGTCGTTCGACTTAGGCTTATGTGATTGTTTGCATTCACTTTCATCCTTATGTGACTTATTTGATTTTTTTTTGTATTAATTGTTTACACGAACATGCACTAAACCCTCCCATGCATTGATATTTTCTTGAATTGCATTTCTTATTCAGGATGACATCTCAACACATATCCGTGGGAGAACACCGATTGCCAATGATCTATCGAGAGTTTTAAAACTGCAACCCTCCAGTGTGGTTCGGGGATGATGTTGTGAAGGCCGAACAATGGATTATCGACATTTCATGGATATGGGATACTCTATCGAGGACATCACAAGGTAGGGAGATTTGCACCTCCCGGTTCATTCAACGCCAAGCTTTAATTTGCTCAAGGAAGTGAGATTGGAGTTAGCAAGGTCCGGAGAAGAGCTCAAGTGGGAGAACTTTGTCTGGGAATTCCACAATAGGTACATTCCTTCAAGTGCAAGAGTGAGAAGTCTTCAACAATATTTAGATCTCCAACAAGATTTGAAGATGCTAGAAAACTATATGGAGGAACTTGAAAGATCGGGCCATTATGCTACACAAGTTGTTGATAACTATCAACTTAAAGCCCGAAATTTTATGCAAGAACTCAAGAATGATATCCAACAAACTCTCTATGCTTCAATAGTAAATTTTTAGTCCGAAGCTGTAACACCCTAGCGGAGGGCAATCACATCCTACCCCGCGCTAAGAGTCTAGCTCGTATATGAAACTGACATCCATATATGCGTCGTTCCCAGAGCAAGCGGTGACGGACGAACAACCTGGCTAGGGGGTACCTAAATGACTCGACTGAATGCGCCGTAAAGAAAGCAACAAACATGCGGAAGCGAGCATAATTTTTTTTTCAACAACCATGTATCATGCCATAAGAATAATTCCCTTAGTCATCAATTATCAAGATCAATCATGCTTCACACAATTCAACGGGTTCAAGAGCATGCAACCTGTCCTGATAAGAAATAATATAAATATGGGTTCCAGTTCCTAGGCACCTGTCCCGAAACAAAATCATAAATATGGGTTCAATTACCTAAGCACCTGTCCCGGAACAAAATCATAAATACGGGTTCAACTACCTAAGCACCTATCCCGATAATTAATATATCCAAATATCTTTGGACCATCACGATCCCAACGTGTATAATTTCATAAATGGAATTTATACAAGAATATAATGTTCTCAACATAAACATAAAGCCCACCTAGGCCAACAAACGCGAAAAACGGTCATAACACACTCAAACATCAACATAAAGTAAATACAGACTCAACACGACTCTACGAGCCAAGACTTTAAGACACACCGCCTAGCCAGACTCCTGAAAACCTGCAGACAATACAAAGTTTGAAGAGTCAGTTCAAAAGGAACCGGTGAGGATATAATATAAGGAATATGATAAAGGGTACAATGCATGCTATATCAAAGACGTTCATGATCCGTTTAACTTTTCAAAACCAATGCAAGGGTTTCCAAAATAACGGATCACAAGCTACAACAAATCGGCTCGGCGAGAACGAGCACTCTATCCAAACTCCCCAAACCAACCAAAACCAAACCAATCCGTCCATTACTCCGTGAAGCCGAGGGTACGCACCCCGAACATCGGTCTAAAACAAGTTGAGAAGTGGGTCCATGACTCCCAACATCTCCCGAGATCACTTCAGCCCCGAACACTCCGTCGAACCCTCAGCAATGCTCGTCCAAAACACGGAAACTTCATAAGGGGTCAACCGTCAGCCCTTACTTTCGTAGTATCAGCACTTACTCCATCTCCTGAGCTGATCAAATCCAACCTAGCAAGCGTCCCTGCAAGGTACAAACCTCCATGCAACCTATGTCGCATGGTTCCAAAACTTCTCGTTACACAAGGCATATACATCCATATATATATTCTTTTAAAAACCGAAACATTTCGGGTACCTATTCTGTATACCAAAATTTATACTTTACTTGCAAACCATTTTCAATAAGTAACTAAATAGGTATAACGAGCCAAGCTCCCAAAACCGGCATATGTAAAGCCGATATATGGTTTTGAAAACGGATATTGAAAACAAACCATGAAGGCTATATGGTATTGTCCACAGTTTGGAAACATTTTAATAATATAACTCCTCACCTGCACCAAAGTTACCAAGAAGAAGTTGACCAAATGAATAACAAGCACTTGACCTCCTGTGGCGCACCACTTATTCAAGACATACACACATGCTCCACAATTAAGACTTGACCCAAAAGACCACGTAACAAGACGCACGGCGAAGTATCATGCTTAACATGAGATACATGCATGCAATGATGATTCTAATATGCCTATCATGATATGTCATGGCCAAATAGAGCATAGAGATTGCACAAGAAGTCATAGATAAGTGTAAATTTAATTACATAAATCATGAAAGATCAAGGAACACGTATTCATAATCTTAACAATTATCAAACATACATTGTAACGCCCCCACCCGTACTGGAACAAGAGGAGAGCGGCATCTCAACCCCCGCACTGAAGCACCTCTCAAGTAATGGTGTGAGCCATCACTCAAGAAATACTCCAGCGAACGGCTATCTATCTCAGAACTATAAATGTATAACGATGTGGCTATGCAGCGAAAAATCAGAGTATTTTAAAACTTTTCAAAACATGTGTGTGATGGCATGTAACAAGCAAGAACATATTGATCGTGTAAGAGAGACTCGGCATATTAGAACATATAACAAATTCACACTCAAATAACAAAGATACTCAAATATTCAGAGTAGCAGAGTTCAAAGTATCGGTAACAGAGTAGCAGAAAGAGTATAACAAAGATACTCAAATATTCAGAATTATAAAGTGATGCATCCATAAAACATATGCAGGACACAAAAGGAAGTAATACTAAGTCCTGACTGAAACAAAAATGACAACCTAGAGCTTCAAGATACCTCTAGACTGCGGCTGCAAGACCTGAAACCACGAGGCAAGAAAACGGGAGAGGTATTAGTCAAAAGGACTAAGTGAGGGAATACTTAAAAGAAAGTACTGAATGATAAAGAACTTGAAGTGTAGTTCAAAACTATTAATGCAAAGCTTTAAAGAAGAACTTGAAACAAGTTTGATGGATAAAACTGTTTGAATGCAATGCTGTAAAAGAATACGAGTTTCAAAACTCTTTTCATGAATGCTTTCATACGCGCACACATATGCTGTAGGTGGTTCATAGTTCTTTCATAAAACGGGATAAGGGTAAAGTGAACTTTTCCAAATATGAACCATCCTTTATGAAACAGAATTTTGCCCGCTAGCTGGGCTTCTCCATCCTTACTCCCAAAAAACATGATGAAGTAGAGTATTGGACCAGGATCAACAATAACTCAACGTATAGTAGAGCATCGGACCAAGGTAAAAAATACCCCACTAACACATACAAACATGCACCATCCTCCACCGGTTGTCACTTCGGGTAGCTAGCCCTAGGTGACCTGTAAACATGTAATGGGAACAGATTTGCTGTCCGTTCCCAGATAGATTGTCCTGACTTAACAAACCTGCTGTTAAAAGCCGGTGTCAATTGTCTAATTGTGGCAGCCGGTATTGGTAATGTCGTTGGCGCACACCTCCCGAACATCACCTCCACACATAACCGCCGGGCCCAAATTGTAAACTGTATGCTTGCATTTCAAGATTAGCAGTGACCAGAGTTCCACTCCGGGTGCTAACTATAACATGTGAAACTGTCTGTAAACATATGATGTTGTCTGTAAAGCTTGTGATGTTGTCTGTAAAACATGTGCAGAACAGGTAACTGTCTTTGAACAAGAATGCAGAACTTTAGAAAACATGTGCTGTTGATCAAGGTATAGTATGAAAGTTTGAATGATCCTTTCAAAAGAATGTCCCGATAAAAGGGATAGTTCAAAACGAGGTTTAGCTTTGAATTTCAAAACATATGATACGATAGTATAGTCGTGGTTCCAGTTTGGAAACATTTTAACTTCACCTCACCTATTAGTAACAAAAGGTAGGTAGACAGATTATGCGGTTCCCTGGGGATCCCAGTGCTCGACTTTAACTCCTGTAGGTGGTGTACTAGAGTGAGCTAAAGAACTAAGACCCACTATTAACCAAGATGCATATGAAATGCACGAAACAATGAACAATGAACATGTAAAGAACATGTAACACAAGAGAGTAATACCATTTAAGGTATTAAAGAAAGGTAACACACAAAGGAATACGTTAAAGTGAGTTACTCTTAACGTTGGACTATGATCTTACTATAACCGAGTAAGCTTTAGTCAAATTATGAATCCTATCGCAAACCTTAGGTTAAGTGTAGCACCCCGCACGTGAGGCACCACATCCCCCGCACTATGGCTCAACACGAGTAACGAAACAGCTAATCCGCACCCATATCAAACCATAGCGAACGGGAGACAAACATAAAAACCTTCCTAAGCCAGGCGGAGCTAGACCCTGCAATGAAAACCAATCAACAAAATGTAATGCATAGCAAACCCAAAGTCTAATCATACAAACCATAAGCAGAATTTGGGCTCTTCAGGCCTCTTTTAAATCATAGCAAAACCCAGTAAAAGCAATTCAATAACAATTACATAAAATATTCAAGTTCATGAAACTATAGAAACGAATCAAACATAAATCCAATACATGTGTGAGTGCAGAGACTCTCCTAACCTAACTCGACCCACCTAAAGACTCCAAACACCTCCGCCTAGCTCGAAACTCCAAAATCAAACCAGCACACTAAAAGATTGGGGAGGGAGAGGGTCAGTCTCTAGAAGACTGAGTGAGCAGGAGCGATATACATAAATAGAAACATGCACATGCAAGTCATAAATTCCGAACAAGGTTTTTATTTGAATTTAGTTCCCAAAAAGGGCAAGAGGATGGTTACTCAATGCTCGGATTTTATGACTAATCATATTAATTCATTACATTTATAAATCATACATAAACATAAGGCTCGGCGAGTGAGCGTGCACAATCTCCAACCAAACTCCGACCGTGTACGATAAATATTATTAATATGTTGATTAGGTGATCATGCAATATATCATAATACACACATACCATAAATCATAACATAAACATATGCGTTTGGGCAATCCGTGTCTCGGCTTTCCCGCACGGTGCATAATCATATCATAAACATATTCATAAGCATAATCATATCATAACCAACCTTCTTCCTCCGGGTGGTGGACGGGCTTGCAAGACCCGACCACCGGTTCATACATAATGGCTAGTGAGGTACATGAATCCTCAAAAGCCCGACTAGCATTTCCTCGTCAAAACACCTAACGAGGTCCGTTTCGTCGTAAATTTGGTTGGAACTAGTGTATGGGATCACAGTCGGCCCTTGCCTCCCCGGATTGCCACATACACTAAGTCCTTGGGCCCGTGAACATAACATACATGCAATCTCGCCAAAACATTTTAGTTCATAAGAAACATAACATATTTCATAAATCATTTGAAAAGGGTTTACTCGATCAATATTTACTCGATGACTTCATTTGAAAACCATATATATATATAATCATAAGGTTTTGGCCAAAGCTTTTCACATAAGGGTTGTAGGGTTTGTTACATAGCTAAAACAAAACCACCCTCACCTGAACCGTGACGAAACAAGGAATGAGTACCAAGTGCCCGAAGGATCAAGATCTCTCCACCCTGGAGATAAACTGTACAAAAGATAACATGACGTGTCCGTGAGACTCAAGACTCTAAATGAACCACAGATGACGCACGGCAATGCTCAAGCATGATATGAAGGCATAAAGATCATATTAAGTCATGAAAATGTTCATGTGTACTATTAAGGCATTTAAATCGTATAACCAAGTCATTCACTCATTCATTCATTTTCATTCAAATTCATTAATTCATATCTCCAATCAAATTAATTCAAGAATTCAAATAGGAGCATAGAACATATTCAAGCTCTCCCATAATGCTACCACATACTTCACATTACATAAGATAGCATATTTCCAAGGTTTGACATTAAGAAGGAATCATATGAAATAGAAAATGAATTACGCGATTCATAAACGACATATAAACACACATAAACGGAAATAAGCAAAAGCATGCCTATAACTCATCCAAAAGCCATGAAATTACACAAAAATTCTCCCAACATATAGCAAAACAAGTTCATAGTTCAACACAAAAGGAGATAAAGTCATTCAAGAGGTGAAATAAATCAAAAACCGAGAAGGAAGTAACAAGGACTGCGCAAGGGAAGGGACACGGGGGTGTCACCAACCCTAGCTAAACTGAGCCACGACCGTGGCTCAGTACATACCTGCCCAGAAGGTGTGACACGCTCGTGTCTCACACTTATGTGTAAATGAGACACGGGGGTGTCACGGTACAGAACTTAACCACACACAAAGTTTTACCGGCAAAACTGAACCCTTACATAATCAATCCAAAAGCATACGAAATCAACTCCAAATGCTATGAAACTTAATATACAACATATTTAGCATGTTAGGAACATTTGTCATTTAGAGTGAAAAGGCTAAATCACACGTTAAGATCATCTAAATCATGCAGCAAAACTGGGTCGCCAAAATCGCACATAAAAGCCCTATTGTTTCAATCAGCCATGATCAAGTACTTAGGGGTTGAATTTGGATCTGAAACTTTGGGGAATGCATGTTAACATACTAAAAAACTAATATAATTCATATATATGTAAAATGGCACAATTTAAAGCACATTAGGGTGACCAACAACCACATAATTGCAACAGCAACAAGTCTGTCATGAAGCATGCATAAAAACAGGTCATGTATTTCGGTTTTGAGGCTTCACATAGAACCAAATACTTAAAACATGAATGTTAACATATAGAACAATGAGTGTACATAATATCCATGCAATTTCACATGAAAAGAAGATCATTTGATCAAGCAACAAAGCAAAATGAACAGCAGCAGTTCGAAAAACAGGGGAAGTAGTTTGATCATCAAGTTTGGAGCTCCACATCTCATAATTTCACCAAAGGGTCAAGAGAGAAAATCCTCCTAATATCATATACTATAAGTTAAGAAAGAAATAGGTCAAGAAACAAGCTCATAGGATCATGTATAAGCAAGAAAATCAGCTACACAAGCAAATAGGTCACAAGAGCAAAAATCCCTAAAAGTTCATACCAAACTCATCACCCAAACCCTAATCAAATCTGATCCAAATCATGATGTAAGTAGATGAAATCAAGCATAATAGAGTAGAGAAGACATAAATGTTCATACCTTGAAGATTGGAAGAAGAAGGGAGGTGATTTGAGCTCAAAATCACAAGAATGGCCAAGGGTTTTCTCTCCTTTTCTCTCTTCCTCAATCTCGATCAGCTCCAGCAGAAATGGGAGGTGTTTGGTTCGGTTTTGAGAGCTAAAGGGGTAGGAGAAAGTCTTAACCCAAGGTACAAAAGTCATGGTTAAGGTATGGTTAGGTTAGGTTAAGTAAAAAGGGTCCCACCATGAAGACTAGTCAACAAAAGGAGTTCTTCTTGCACGAGTTGTCCGTTACGGTTGGATTTCGGAGGTCTTAATGATCTCAAAAAGGTATGAGGCTTGTTCCATTGTCTCCAAATCGTCGATACGAAGGCAACGGAGGTGTCGGAATTTGAATCCGAATTCCCGAGCTCAAGATATCACGTACGGAACCAAGGGTGCGCTAATTGCTCGTTAGCCCCCGATTTGGTTCCACAATCAAAATTAAATTCGTTAACACGTCAAATGAATCCGAAAACATAAACCGAGCATATAGGAATGTTCATAAAACACATATTTACGACATACTAAATTTCAATACCATTCCGACATCATTACATATATGAACGAAGTACAAATAGAACACTCATGTGCATGAATGAATTCATAACGTTATAAATTAATTACTAAAACTTAAATTCCATTTTAAATAAATTTAAAGCCAACTTATAATATGTTGAAATTGATTATCGAAATTACCGAAATAGTTAAGGTAACATGAAACCTTAATTAAGAAATTAAACACTAAATATCAAGTTGACATAGAATGAATTAAATTAAAATAGCAACAGTCTATAATTTAAAACAAATATAAACATTTATAAACAATTAATCATATGATTAAATAATTAATTTGCGCAATTTATAAACAAATACGCCACATTGTTTAAACTGAAAAACTGGGGCGTTACAATCTCTCCCCCTTAAAAAGAATCCGTCCTCGGATTCACAACACGCTTGAAAGCAAACAATGAGAGATTCCCCGTCTCTCACAAGCAACAAGGAGAGAGCCCCGTCTCTCGAACAACAATGAGAGAACCCCGTCTCTCGCAAGTAAAGAGAGTACCCCGTCTCTCAAACAAAAATAAGAGAATCCCCGTCTCTTACAAACAAGAGAGAGCACCCCGTCTCTTAACCGAAAATAAAACAAGGAAGTCTCCAATACTCCCAAGCAACTCACGCAAAACCAAATTTAAAATCACGTAAGGCACCCAAAGCAAGTAATAAATATCACCCACATTGATTTCAATTACTCCAATTAATTTACCACAGTACAAGATCAAAGCACCTAATATATAAAAAAAATTAGGTAGGTTAAATTTGCATGGATGCATGTATCATGAATGCTATAAGTACCGTTCACCGTAGTTGCAAAAATTCAAAGTTGTGAATTGTCGTTGTTCAAGGTATTATCTGTCCTGCATGTAACTCAATGCCCAGCTTGTCTTGGACCTCTTCAGGGTTCCCTGGTGAAGCAATTAAGGATTTCTTTAAGGAGTATATTCTTAGATCCTTTCTAACTTGTACTGCTACCCAACATCTTCAATCCTTATCCAAATCGCTGCCCAACATATTCCCGAGGATAACCACTCTGAGAAAACTTGATGATTCGATCCCAACCTTACGATATTTATTCTTATAGTCTCCCTCAACACAAGTCTTTTCCCACCTTCCGTTCCTCTTGTCCGTTCATTCCCTTTTTACCCCCTCAATGTTATATTCGATAACTGGTCCCATATTTCCTTACGCGAAGACAGAAGGTTCTTGATGAATCTTGAAGTTTGAGACCAATCCTTCAATTATCACCCTTTCTATTTGGTCTCTACTTAAGCTTCCTTCTGGATCACCTTTGATATCACTAATAGCTCGATAATATTGTCTCGGACCTCTTCATACTTTATTGAATAAATCTTGATCAACACCATCCCTTTATATAACAGCTTGATTCGGTTTTCCCCTTGTTAATTCTAACTTAGAAATCCATAGGAACTCTCTTATGATTCCATCACCTCCAGATCAAAATTCCATACGTAGCTTCCCTCTTAATAGCTTAACCATTACAGTCGTCTTATTCATTTCCAATGATCACCATTAGGATTTCCAGATCCTCTTTAATTTGCATCCCCATTGTCACTTCTACCCTATTTCTTCGAGCACCACTTCCATCCTCCAATTTATCCCTCAACCGTGCTCTCCCCCTTAAAATTTTTCGCCCTTACATGTCCAACTCCATGAATCCTTCTTTCATTGAAATTTTTGATGAGCCACTTCTGTTTCTTTAATTCACTCCTAAGGTTTAATTCAAACCTTTCAATAATTACTTTCTTCTAATCCCCAACTCTTCTCTTTCTTTCTCTTCTTGAAATCTAGACTAATTTTTAATCCCCTCTTGTAGCTCCATTCTTTCAACTAAAGATAATCCCTTCAAGGATCGAAAAGGATTTACATTATTTCCTAATCAATGCTCCCTTATTTGGAAATTTTAGTTGAATTCGTTACTTCGCCTCTGAGATTTAAGGTTTCTCCAAAACTCTTCAACTTATTTTCTTCGGTGTAGATTGTGCTAGCTAAGCTACATACCCGGAACTCCCAAGATATAACCCAACTATTCTTCTCGTCTTGATTCGAGTAAGCCTTGATTAAAGAATCACGTGATGAACAAGGTGGAGCCGTTCCCTATCAATTAACCACTAAGCCATGCATGTTGGATTAACATGCCAATGCACATAGTAACAGTTAAAGATGCAACGATGCAACACGTTGGAGCAATTATATTAATTAAACATAAACGTACATATAGATAATGAAAGCAATTAATTTGAATCGATACATGATGCTCATGCCATGAATATGCAGAACCTGTCACCGAGGTGGTAAGCTTTTAGCTTGATGACGTGTTCCTCATTCCCATAATTGTAACTTTCTTTGGCGACATCGATAACTCCTTAGCTTTCCATGGTTTTCGAATCTCCCTAATCTTCTTCATCCATTTGTATATCCCAAGGCCCGAACGTGCTATTCTTGAACCCAAGGTCTTCTTTGTCAATGGAGTTTACACCTCAACGTACTTCCAAGCCTCAACCTCCAAAGGTCATCCGAATCTTCATCTTGATGTGCTCTCCGGTTGAAGTTCCTTTAGATTATCCTTTGTTTCCGATCTACGCGCATAATTCACCCATGATAACGCTTTCCATTCTTGCTTGCTTCTTGATGTCTCCATGTTCCAAGGTTCCAAGAAGACGACGCGATTTGTATCCCTCGATGCTCTTAAGTCTCTTTGCCTTGCGTCCATTTGATGTCCCACGCTTATATTCGTATCAAGTGAGCTTCCATATTCGACCTCATAGTGAGCTTTATGATTAACGGCTCCCAATCCTTACATCTGAGTTGAGTCGAACCTTTTTAACACATCTTGCATCCGACTCCTTGAAGCTTCCCAATTTGGTCTTCCAATCACCCAACCATTCCAAACTCGGAGCTTCAACGGTGAACCTTGGAGCATTTAATATTGTATTAAATGTCTTCAAAATCGGGGTGGTGAAGAGTTCCACACCCCTCTCGTTGTCTTACGCATTCCTCAAGTTAGAACTTGAGTCTTTGCAATTCTTGTATGTTGAGAACCTTCAAGGTTTGTAGGTAGGGCATGATTGATGAACCTTCCCTTGATCCAAGCTTCCTCCCATGATACGAGCCATGATAGGTAGTTCCATTGTGCAAGCCGTGGAATTTGAACACTCGGCATTCAAGTTACCTTGTCAATTGTAGTTGGTGTGAATTGTAGCTTTGTTTGCATGATAGTAGCCTGTATAAGAAAGATCAACTCAAATATGGGTGCATGAGGATTAGTGTATGCTCATGGCACGTAGTTGAATGAATCAATGCACATAGAATGCAAATTGCAACATTTAAAACAACTAAATAAGAGAGTAGAATGTATACTTGTATTAAGCAATTTCCAACAATTAATATCATATTTCATGCCAAATCGATGCAATGTACACATTAACAAGTTGTTCCTATGCCGTGCGACCTAACTGACTCAAACACGACTCAAGAACACCGGTTTTGCAACCGGGCTCTGATACCACTTAAGGATGTAGCACCCCGCACGTGAGGCACCACATCCCCAGCACTATGGCTCAACACGAGTAACGAAACAGCTAATCCGCACCCATATCAAACCATAGCGAACGGGAGACAAACATAAAAACCTTCCTAAGCCAGGCGGAGCTAGACCCTGCAATGAAAACCAATCAACAAAATGTAATGCATAGCAAAGCCAAAGTCCAATCATACAAACCATAAGCAAAATTTGGGCTCTTCAGGCCTCTTTTAAATCATAGCAAAACCCAGTAAAAGCAATTCAGTAACAATTACATAAAATATTCAAGTTCATGAAACTATAGAAACGAATCAAACGTAAATCCAATACATGAGTGAGTGCAGAGACTCTCCTAACCTAACTCGACCCACCTAAAGACACCAAACACCTCCGCCTAGCTCGAAACTCCAAAATCAAACCTGCACACTTCTAGAAGACTGAGTGAGCAGGAGCGATATACATATATAGAAACATGCACATGCAAGTCATAAATTCTGAACAAGGTTTTTATTTGAATTTAGTTCCCAAAAAGGGCAAGAGGATGATTACTCAATGCTCGGATTGTATGACTAATCATATTAATTCATTACATTCATAAATCATACATAAACATAAGGCTCGGCGAGTGAGCGTGCACAATCTCCAACCAAACTCCGACCGTGTACGACAAATATTATTAATATGTTGATTAGGTGATCATGCAATATATCATAATACACGCGTACCATAAATCATAACATAAACACATGCGTTTGGGCAATCTGTGTCCCGGCTTTCCCGCACGGTGCATAATCATATCATAAACATATTCATAAGCATAATCATATCATAACCAACCTTCTTCCTCCGGGTGGTGGACGGGCTTGCAAGACCCGGCCACCGGTTCATACATAATGGCTAGTGGCGTACATGAATCCTCAAAATCCCGACTAGTATTTCCTCATCAAAACTCCTAACGAGGTCCGTTTCGTCGTAAATTTGGTTGGAACTAGTATATGGGATCACCGTCGGCCCTTGCCTCCCCGGATTGCCACATACACTAAGTCCTTGGGCCCGTGAACATAACATACATGCAATCTCGCCAAAACATTTTAGTTCATAAGAAACATAACATATTTCATAAATCATTTGAAAAGGGTTTACTAAATCAATATTTACTCGATGACTTCATTTGAAAACCATATATATATATATAATCATAAGGTTTTGGCCAAAGCTTTTCACATAAGGGTTGTAGGGTTTGTTACATAGCTAAAACAAAACCACCCTCACCTGAACCGTGACGAAACAAGGAACGAGTACCAAGTGCCCGAAGGATCAAGATCTCTCCACCCTGGAGATAAACTGTACAAAAGACAACATGACTTGTCCGTGAGACTCAAGACTCTAAATGAACCACATATGACGTACGACAATGCTCAAGCATGATATGAAGGCATAAAGATCATATTAAGTCATGAAAATGTTCATGTGTACTATTAAGGCATTTAAATCGTATAACCAAGTCATTCACTCATTCATTCATTTTTATTCAAATTCATTAATTCATATCTCCAATCAAATTAATTCAAGAATTCAAATAGGAGCATAGAACATATTCAAGCTCTCCCATAATGCTACCACATACTTCACATTACATAAGATAGCATATTTCCAAGGTTTGACATTAAGAAGGAATCATATGAAATAGAAAATGAATTACGCGATTCATAAACGACATATAAACACACATAAACGGCAATAAGCAAAAGCATGCCTATAACTCATCCAAAAGCCATCAAATTAAACCAAAATTCTTCCAACATATATCAAAACAAGTTCATAGTTCAACACAAAAGGAGATAAAGTCATTCAAGAGGTGAAATAAATCAAAAACCGAGAAGGAAGTAACAAGGACTGTGCAAGGGAAGGGACACGGGGGTGTCACCAACCCTAGCTAAACTGAGCCACGACCGTGGCTCAGTACAGACCTACCCAGAAGGTGTGACACGCTCGTGTCTCACACTTATGTGTAAATGAGACACGGGGGTGTCACGGTACAGAACTTAACCACACACAAAGTTTTACCGGCAAAACTGAACCCATACCAAATCAATCCAAAAGCATACGAAATCAACTCCAAATGCTATGAAACTTAATATAAAACATATTTAGCATGTTAAGAACATTTTTCATTTAGAGTGAAAAGGCTAAATCGCACGTTAAGATCATATAAATCATGCAGCAAAACTGGGTCGCCAAAATCGCACATAAAAGCCCTATTGTTTCAATCAGCCATGATCAAGTACTTAGGGGTTGAATTTGGATCTGAAACTTTGGGGAATGCATGATAACATACTAAAAAACTAATATACTTCATATATATGTAAAATGGCACAATTTAAAGCACATTAGGGTGACCAACAACCACATAATTGCAACAGCAACAAGTCTGTCATGAAGCATGCATAAAAACAGGTCATGTATTTCGGTTTTGAGGCTTCACATAGAACCAAATACTTAAAACATGAATGTTAACATATAGAACAATGAGTGTACATAATATCCATGCAATTTCACATGAAAAGAAGATCATTTGATCAAGCAACAAAGCAAAATGAACAGCAGCAGTTCGAAAAACAGGGGAAGTAGTTTGATCATCAAGTTTGGAGCTCCACATCTCATAATTTCACCAAAGGGTCAAGAGAGAAAATCCTCCTAATATCATATACTATCAGTTAAGAAAGAAATAGGTCAAGAAACAAGCTCATAGGATCATGTATAAGCAAGAAAATCAGCTACACAAGCAAATAGGTCACAAGAGCAAAAATCCCTAAAAGTTCATACCAAACTCATCACCCAAACCCTAATCAAATCTGATCCAAATCATGATGTAAGTAGATGAAATCAAGCATAATAGAGTAGAGAAGACATAAATGTTCATACCTTGAAGATTGGAAGAAGAAGGGAGGTGATTTGAGCTCAAAATCACAAGAATGGCCAAGGGTTTTCTCTCCTTTTCTCTCTTCCTCAATCTCGATCAGCTCCAGCAGAAATGGGAGGTGTTTGATTTTGTTTTGAGAGCTAAAGGGGTAGGAGAAAGGCTTAACCCAAGGTACAAAAGTCATGGTTAAGGTATGGTTAGGTTAGGTTAAGTAAAAAGGGTCCCACCATGAAGACTAGTCAACAAAAGGAGTTCTTCTTGCACGAGTTGTCCGTTACGGTTGGATTTCGGAGGTCTTAATGATCTCAAAAAGGTATGAGGCTTGTTCCATTGTCTCCAAATCGTCGATACGAAGGCAACGGAGGTGTCGGAATTCGAATCCGAATTCCCGAGCTCAAGATATCACGTACGGAAGCAAGGGTGCGCTAATTGCTCGTTAGCCCCCGATTTGGTTCCACAATCAAAATTAAATTCGTTAACACGTCAAATGAATCCGAAAACATAAACCGAGCATATAGGCATGTTCATAACACACATATTTACGACATACTAAATTTCCATACCATTCCGACATCATTACATATATAAACGAAGTACAAATAGAACACTCATGCGCATGAATGAATTCATAACGTACTAAATTAATTACTAAAATTTAAATTCCATTTTAAATAAATTTAAAGCCAACTTATAATATGTTGAAATTGATTATCGAAATTACCGAAATAGTTAAGGTAACATGAAACCTTAATTAAGAAATTAAACAGTAAATATCAAGTTGAAATAGAATGAATTAAATTAAAATAGCAACAGTCTAAAATTTAAAACAAATATAAACATTTATAAACAATTAATCATATGATTAAATAATTAATTTGCGCAATTTATAAATAAATACGCTACATTGTTTAAACTGAAAAACTGGGGCGTTACATTAAGAAATAAGTCCACGAAAGAAAACACATTTTAGACCCTGGATATGGAAACCCTAGGTGCAAATGACTATTAAGAAAGTACAAGTTTTATTTCATTTTTACTATTCAAAAGCACTATTCAAAGTATTATTCCAGATTACTATACATGATTACTATTCACCGGTTACTATTCACATGTCGGCTCAAAGGGTCGGGTCAAACCCTTACTATACACACACACCTACACACACGTTATACACACACACCATGCACGTACACACACACACACACACCCTAATTAAATTATGATCATGATTATAACCTATAGTTTCAAGTTCATGTTAATTTAACCAAGTGTGATCTAGGTTAAAGGTATAACCTATGGTTAAGAGATCCAATTAAGGCATAAGTTCAAGTTATGAAACACTATTCTATCTGAGGTTATAACATGTGACACTATTAAAGTGTATAACATATCATCAAGGCTTTAATCCATTAATCCATATCATCATAAGCTCAATTTATAATTCAAGAATCATATAACAATGTGACAACATGTCACAACATATATCATATCATATCATGAACCTTTAGGCATGTAACATGTCACAAATTAATTCCAATACCAACATGTAACAAGTTGTGACATAATTAATTGTAAATCACTATTCCATTAGCTAGCATGCATGAACATAATTCAAATTCCATAATCATGCATCAATTCTCATAATATAACAACCATATCACGTGATCATGGCATATACTAGGGCAATTCATAACATATCCAAGCATATACTAAACAATTAAAACATATAAACATATATACAAACATATCATGAAAACTATATAATAAATGCATAAAATAAAATTCTATATGGCTTAGGGAAGACCCTAAGACCCAACCTAAACATAATATAAACATACCATAACATAAAAAAATAAACTAAACTAAAACATAACAGAAAATAAAACAACTAACCTAGCTACAAAAGGGGGGTACCGACGGCAAAGAGGGGGAGAGGGAGAGAAAGAAAGGGAGTTGTTAACACAACCTACGAGCAAGGATTCTAATGCCTCTTTCCCTCTATTTATAGTTGAAGATAAGCCCCTCACCTTGGAAATAAAATGTAAGGAAGGGTAGGAGAGCAAAAATGGAATAACTTCTCTTGGAAGCTTTAGGCATATGAAGCTAAAAATGGGACTGCTTCGGTAATTTCACTGCCAAAACGTGGAGTTAAGTGGCTGGAAGTATAACTATTCCGTCCGGGCAAAAATTAGCTTCGAAACGCATATTCATACGTCGAAATCGGATTTACCGTTTGAAAGATACATTAGTTTTAGTGAATGAAAGTTTTGAGCTCGAAACTCAACACGAGTGAAAAACGACTTTCTAGAATTATTTTGAAGTCCGGATTGTTTCCAAAATTCAAGAAATAAATCGAGAAGCGTTTTGAGTCCAATACCGACTATAAAACATTTTACCGTTAAAAAGTTGAAAACGTATAATGAATAGTGAATTCTTACGTACAGACGTACGCATCAAAACTTCAATCTAGGGTTTGACTCATGAGTTGTAAAACATCTCAAAAATCTTGAAATAGCTCAAGTAGTGCAAATCTGAAGAGAAAACATTTTCCGAATGAAAATTGTTGGTAGTAGGAATAGTGAACTAAGGTTTTCGTAAACATTTTCAATAAAACTAATGCTAAAAATAGATTTCCAAGTCAAGAATGATTTCAAAAGACTCGTCTCGACTCAAGGGTCGATTCGACTGTAAACTTGGGCAGGAAAGGTACCAGAATCAAAAGCTCATTTTTTGATGAATAGTAACTTTGGTCTGTAAGTTCCAAAAGTACCCTTATGGTTCAAGAAAGACTCTCTGAGCTTGGGAAACAAGTTCAAACGATAGTAAAACACGTGTGACGAACCTCTAGGGTTCGAGTAGCAATATGAACAAGGTAGGCTCGGGTTATGAATAGTAAACTGTATCAAAGGTCAAGAATTCCCCCTCAAAACATATCAGATCATATACGAGCACAAAGTTCATGTAAGAATGCAATGCATGAAGGTTCAAAGAGTTGGATCATGGTCTATAAACGCTTTACCAATGCCCTTAACTTACTGTTTTCATCCAGGTCCTATTTTGGGCTATTACATACATAATTAGCACATACGAGTCTAATTTACATATGACATCACGTTGAGTGAATGCACACTAGCAAGTAAGCTTTAAGCACATCATCGAAGTGTTAAAGATATCACATGTACAAACATGATTCCAAGCATAATACAAAGTGCATACAAGTTCGTAAGAATGCATAGCCTAAGAGAGTATTAGCATATGAGCGAGAGTTACAAGACATTTAGCATGATAACGTAAGCAATTAGCTAAAGATCAACGAGCATACCCCAATTATTAATCAAGCATGTTCAAGATTCATAAGATTACAATTATAACGAGGATAATTTCATACTTTGCATATTTACATCGTACGAATCCATCAAAATCTAGCCAAGATCATTTAATTCAAGTAACAAGCTTGTGACGCCCCGATAATTCGGCCGTACAGGTATGACGTAAGTGTTTACCAAATTGCGTGAAATAATTATTCATACGTGATTTACATATTTAATTTTATTTTTTAATTATATTAAATGTTAATTACTTTATTTTAAATGTTATTAATATCTTATATGATTATATAAATATGTATATATGTTAATCATGTTAACTATTATATTCTAAGTCATTTAATATTTAGTATTTTTGTGAAATTCATATCAATTGATATCTATTACATAAATCGAACTTGTATGCAACGTGAATTAATTTCCCGAGCTTGAAATAATTTCGTTGTGACCTTATTTGATCATTTCCTGAACTTTGAGGACTTAATTACATTGGACTTAATTGCTCACTTGTTATGGAATTGAACCTAATTGCATGACAAAGATAATAGGAGGACTTAATAGCAAATTGGCCACTTCTTTCTCCTTCATAGCAGCAATTCACGTATCATGCCTCTCATTCTCATACAAACACATTACATACACATTGTTCTTTCTTCCTCCTTTCAACCGAGACAAACCCTCATCAAGTAGACGAAGATTTCATCATTCAAGCTTCATATTTGTGGGTTTTGTGATCATTCAAGCATCATCTCTTCATCTTAGCTTCCATTTCTTTCATTGAGGTAATTTTTGGAGCATGGATGATTTTCTAGAAATTTTTCGTATGAAGAGGGCTTTGCTATATGTTGGTTTATGTGTGTATTTGTTATTGGAAATATGTTTGTGAATGGTAAGCTTAAGATTTATGCCTATATCTTGAGATTTATGGACTTGGAGCATAAATGATCAAATGGGTTTGCATTGATGAATTCTTTGATGATCTAAGGTGGAAATATGTGTTTTTATGAATTGTTAATGATTTATATGTAAGCTTGTATGGTTCTAGCATGAAATCTATGCGGTTGAACTTGATTATGGATCATTTGTTGGTCGTTGTTTTTGTTTCGTTCTTGTTCTGCTGTTGCTCTGTTTTTTTTTTCTGCTGCGTACAGTTGACACGGGCGTGTCAACTTTGCCTTGTTCAGCGAGACACGGGGGTGCATGTTGGTCTGGTTTTGCTGTACCGTGACACGGGGGTGTCACGGTTTGCCTTGTATTGGTGACACGGGCGTGTCACCTTCTGATTTCATACTCTGCTGTACCGTGACACGGGGGTGTCAAGGGTTGCCTTGTAATGGTGACACGGGTGTGTCACCTTCTGCTTTCTTGCTTATTGTGGTTGTACGCTTTTGTACGTGCATGTGTTATATATATATATATATATTGGTTATGTAGTAATTGTTATTTGGTTTAATTGGATGTATGTAATTGTTTATTTCTAATTTTAAATGTGATTTAACTTGCGCCTCGATTCTATATGAAGTTCTTGAATCAGTTTGTTTGAAATTGTGGAATTATGAGTTCGAATGAAATGAACGAATGAGTGAATGACTTGATTATATGATTTAATTCCTTAATAGTGCACATGAACATAATCTTCTCTTTTACATATTCATATCATGATCATTGCATTGCCGAGCGTCTTGTTTGGTCATATTGAGTCTCACCTCACCTTCCTTGCACAGATTTTGATCCTGTTGGAGACGAGGCCGCTCAGTGAGGCTTTCGTATCTTCTTTTGTCGGTTTCAGTTGGGTTTCTCTTCTATTTAGAAAAAACGACCCGCTATATCTCCCTATGTGAAAGGTTTTAAGCCAAAGCAATATGATTATAAATATATATTGAGTCTTTTCTCGAGTAAATGATTGCGAACGTATAACCTTTCTTTTAGGAATCCTACCCTATGTTCTGGCGAGATATGATTGATATGATTGTTATGAATTCACGGGCCCTGGAACTTAATACATGTGGCTGTCCGAGGAGGCAAGGGCCGACGGTGATCCCATGTGTTAGTTCCAACCAATTACGGTGATATCGGACCCCGCTAGGAGATTAGCGGGGAATGGGAGCTGAGTGCCTTTGGGGGATTCATGTACCCCCTCTGGCCTATGTATGGACCGGTGGTCGGGTCCTGTAAACCCGTCCACCACTTGGAGGGAAAAGGTGTATATGTAGGATTATGAATCGTATGATTGTGCACAAATATGATATGTATGATAACCAATGAAACTATGAATATGAATACACAAGGTGTTGGTTGGAGATTATGCACGCTCACTCGCCGAGCTTGAAATCCTATGATTATTTATGAATGAATATGACTGTTATAAACCCGTAGATGTCTTTCCTTGTCACACCCACTTGGGGAAATCTTTTAAAACTTCTTATGGGTTTATAGCTTGCATGTATATGTTTAAATTCTGCCATACTTATATACTATGCCTGTTTTATGCCCACCAGTCCCTTTTGGACTGAACCCGTTTTGTTTTCAGTGACTTTTGTGCAGGTTAAGGACTGTTAGGTGAGAATACTAGTCGTCTAGGTCTTGCATTAGTGTTTAGCACTCTTATTTTGTTACACTCGCACTCATGTTTCCCCTTTTGTATTTGAATATGGTTATGGAGTGTCATGTTGTCAGAACTTGAAATACTTGGTTGGTTTAGGTATATGAAATTCTATTTTTGGAGCTTGAAGGCTCATGGTACTTAGTTATATGATTGTTCTTACTTCCGCTTTATTGGTGTTACTCTGATTTATGGTTTAAGGGTTAGTCCCGCCTAGCCTAGAGAGTGTGTGTGTGTGTCCCCGTTCGCCGTGACTTAGCTCGTGTGTGGATTATCCATTTCATATACGGGTCGGGTCTCGGTGCGGCGGATGTGGCACCTTGCGCTCGGGTGTTACATCCTTAGGTGGTATCAGAGCCTCGGGTTGCAAAACCCGGGCTTTCGTGTCATGTGTGTCAGTCTAGGTCGTTCGGCTTCAGGAACAACATGACAATGTGATTGCATATGCATTTTCTCTGTGTTTATGTGCTCTAATTTTTGAATTGTGATTGAATTAATTGCACTCTCATGCATAGACTAAAGATAGCATGCATTTCAATGTTTCTGTAACAGAATGCCTCCGCGTAGACATCGTATCGTTCCCCCACACCACAAGAACAACAACCACGACCAACTCCGATGGATGGGAAATTTTATGGAAGCGGTCTTTAATTATGTGGAACATCGACGGGCTCAAGCTCCACCACCACAACCCGTTGAGCAACCGGCTCCACCGAACAATAATCGAGATTCACATGGGGTGTTTCTGAGCTATAATCCCCCTCGGTTCTCAGGCTCTATTGATGATGCAGTTTCAGAAGGGTGGTTGACTCGTTTAGAAAGGATTTATGGAGTTCGGTAGTTTACCACACAAGAAAAAGCTCAATTCGCCATATTTCAGCTTGATGGTGAAGCATATGATTGGTGGGAAAGAACGAGGGAGAAATTAGAAGTTGAAGGGGAAGAAGTCATTTGGGAAGTTCTCAAAAGAGAGTTTCGGGAGTGTTTCGTGCCGGAAGTGGTTCGGGAAAGGAAAGAGCAAGAATTTATGGAGCTGAAGCAGGGTAATCGTTCTGTGGCTCAATATATTGCAGCCTTTAACAGACTTGGGAAGTATGCTCCATATATTACTCGGGATGAGAAGCGGAAGGCGAAAAAGTTTATCGTCGGGCTGAGATAGGATTTGAGGCATGGTCAGGCGGGGCATAATTTTATATCTTTCTCAGACACGGTGCAAAGGGCTTTGGAGCAAGAAGAGGAATAGAGGAAAAAGGATTCGATTTTCAAAGCACCAATTGGACAAGGTAGAGGCTTGGCATCGGGATCAAGTATGAGATACAATCCGGGCAGGAGGCCTATGACTTCAGCAGCTCCTCTTCAGAAAGAATATTTCAAGAAGCCGCGAACTGGAGGTCAGAATGCACCTTAGGTTACTCGAGCACCTCAGGCTTTGCCAGCTCCTACGGGAAATCGCCGAGATGTACCTCCATGTACTCATTGCGGGGGACCAACTCATACTTACAACAATTGCCGAAGGAGGTTTGGTTTATGCCTCATTTGTGGGAAAGATGACCATTTGGCGGATATTTGTCCCGACAAAGCTCCAGGGTTTCGAGACCTATGATCCAGGCACACGCTTATGCCCTTGAGGGTGAGGAACAGGATGCTGAAGTGGATCCGACAGCCATGGTGGAAGGTACCATATGCATTCACGCCACGAACATTCATGCATTATTTGATCCGGGTGCTACCCATTCTTTCATATCCAGCGATCTATGTGCTTCTCTGTGCCTATCTGTTTTATGTGCCAATTCTTGTTATTTTGTGAGTTGTCCTCTTGGAGGAAATTTGCAGACGGATCAAGTGGTTCGGGGTTGTTCGATTTTGATAGAAGGGAAAGATTATCCGGCAGATTTCATCGTGATGCCTGTGAAGAGATATGGGGTAATCTTTGGTATGGATTGGTTATACCGGCATCGGGCCGAGGTTGATTGCTTTAAGAAGAAGATTAAGTTGGGGGAAGAGGTGATAGGAGAAGTGGGATCGAAGAATGTACCGCTTTTATCGCTTATGGAAGCTCATAAGCTAATAAGAGAAGGGGCTATGGGATTCGTTGCTTATCTTCTTAATAAGCCGAAGAATCAAATTAAGTTTGAGGAGACAACCGTGGTTAAGGATTTTCCCGACGTGTTTCCGGAGAATTTGGGTTCGTTGCCACCGGATTGTGAGATTGAGTTCGTTATAGACTTATATCCGGGATCAGAACCGTACTCTAAGACTCCATATAGAATGGCTCCGGCAGAGTTGAAGGAATTGAAAATTCAGCTAGAGGAATTACTTAAGATTGGATATATTCGGTCGAGTTCTTCTCCGTGGGGCGCTCCGGTTCTCTTTGTTAAAAAGAAAGATGGAACGTTAAGGATGGGTATCGATTACCGGGAGCTTAATCGGAGGACTATCAAGAATAAATACCCGTTGGCCCACATCGAGGACTTGTTTGATATGTTACAAGGTTCAGGGGTTTATCCGAAATTGGATCTCAGGCAAGACTACTATCAGTTGAAAATCCGGGAAGAGGACATACCTAAGACAGGATTCAATACCCGGTATGGACACTATGAGTTCATAGTAATGCCTTTCGGTTTAACTAATGCTCCTGCAGCATTCATGGATATGATGCATCGGACTTTTCAACCTTATTTGGATAAATTCGTAGTGATCTTCATCGATGATATTCTGGTTTATTCGAGGAATCCGGAAGATCATGCCAGGCACCTCAGATTGGTCTTGGAGACATTGAGAGAACACCGGTTGTATGCGAAGTTTAGTAAATGTGAGTTCTGGATCGACCGGGTCGCTTTTCTAGGTCATATTATCTCAAGTAAGGGCTTCGAAGTTGACCCTTCGAAGATAGAGACGGTTATCCAGTGGCAGAGTCCGAAGAATGCTTCCGAAGTTAGAAGTTTCTTGGGTTTGGCTGGGTATTACCGAAGATTTGTCAAGTATTTCTCTAGGATTGCCGCTCCTTTAACTCGGTTGACAAAGAAGGAAGTCAAGTTTGAGTGGGACGAGGCATGTGAGGCAAGTTTTCAACTCTTGAAGGAGAAGTTGACCACTGCACCGGTATTAGGACTTCCTGAAGGCATTGAAGGATACATGGTTTATACGGACGCCTCGAAGGAAGGATTGGGGTGTGTTTTGATGCAGAATGGTAGGGTGATAGCCTATGCCTAAAGGAAGTTGAAGGATCATGAACAGAATTATCCCACTCACGATCTCGAACTAGCAGCAGTGATCTTTGCTTTGGGGAAGTGAAGACACTACTTATATGGAATTCCTTTCGAGATCTTTTCGGACCACAAGAGTCTTCAATATTTGTTTTCTCAGAAGGAGTTGAACAAGTGACAGAGGCGATGGATGGAGACTTTAGCGGATTATGAGTGTACAATCTGATACCATCCCGGGAAAGCTAATGTGGTTGCTGATGCACTTAGCCGGAAGGCGAGTGTGTCTATTGTGAAAGTGGAAGTTGGAGAGGAATCTGAGTCTTTCAAGTTAAGAGCAAGTATTCGGAATATTACGGTACAACCAGATCTTCAACAGAGGTTATTTGAGGCTCAGAGAAAGGATCCCGAGGTTCGGAAACTAGCTGAGAAAGCTAGGGTGGATCCCGAGTGCCCGTTTGGATTTGATGACACGAGACTCTTAAGGTTTAAGAACAGAATTGTGGTTCCGAATGAATTGAAGAGGATTATCTTGGAAGAAGCTCACAGATCAGGATATTCGACACATCCCAGAGGTAATAAGATGTACAAGGATTTGAAGCAGTTCTATTGGTGGAATGGGCTTAAAAGGGATGTAATAAATTTTGCGAGACATTGTTTGACTTGCCAAACTGTGAAAGCTGAGCATCAGAAGCGATCAGGACTACTTCAACCGCTACCTATTCTGAAATGGAAATGGCAACAAGTGGCGATGGATTTCGTTTCGGGTCTTCCTAGAGTAAAGGGTGGTCCTCATGGGATTTTGGTGATTGTGGATAGATTAACGAAATCGGCACATTTCCTGGCTATTCGGATGTCGGATAAGGTACCTAAGTTGGCAAAGAAGTATGTTGAGGAAATTATTCGACTTCATGGTGTGCCAGTCAGTATTGTTTCAGACTGGGATTCGAGGTTTACCTCTAGGTTTTGGCAAGAATTACAAAGGAATCTGGGAACAAGGCTTCAATTCAGCACAGCTTTCCATCCTCAGACAGACGGTCAGTCGGAGAGGTTAATCAAATATTTGGAGGATATGCTGAGAGCATGTGCATTGGATTTCTCATGTTCGTGGAATGAACAGTTGCCCTTGATCGAATTCGCTTATAATAACAATTTTCAAGCTTCAATAGGGATAGCGCCTTATGAAGCTCTCTACGGACGGAAGTGTAGATCTCCCCTATTCTTCGACCTTAAGGAACGGAATTGGACAAAACAAGAGGGAGTGAAACGAGGGGAACGGAAAGAGAAGCCTTCTAAGGCCGTTCAGGCGGCGATTGATTCAGCAAAGAATGAAAGCAGCTCAAGATAGACAGAAAAGTTATGCGGATCGACGAAGAAAGGATCTTAAGTTTGAGGTTAGTGATAGGGTGTTTCTGAAAGCTTCGCCGTGAAAAGGATTTTCGAGGATTGGAAAAGGAGGTAAATTGAATCCTCGTTATATGGGTCCGTATGAGATTCTTGAGAAAATTAGAGACACGGCTTATCGCTTGAATCTACCTCCGAGTTCGACGGGAATCCACAATATATTTCATGTCTCACAACTTCGCAAATATTATCCGGATGAAGCCGAGATCCTACCCGAGGAAGAAGTAGAAATTGAACCTAATGTCACCTCCGTTCAGACCCCGGTTAAGATTTTGGATCGGAAATTTCAAGAATTAAGAAACCGGCGAATCCCACTGGTTAAGGTATTATGGAGAAGTGATAAGACAGAAGAGGCCACGTGGGAAACGGAGGATAAGATGAAGAAGTTTCATCCTGAGATGTTTTCGAGCAATCAATGAATCCGAGGACGGATTCTTTTAAGGGGGAGAGGTTGTGACGCCCCGATTATTCGGCCGTACAGGTATGATGTAAGTGTTTACCAAATTGCGTGAAATAATTATTCATACGTGATTTACATATTTAATTTTATTATTTAATTATATTAAATGTTAATTACTTTATTTTAAATGTTAATAATATCTTATATGATTATATAAATATGTATTTATGTTAATCATGTTAACTATTATATTCTAAGTTATTTAATATTTAGTATTTTTGTGAAATTCATATCATTTGATATCTATTGCATAAATCGAACTTGTTTGCAACGTGAATTAATTTCCCGAGCTTGACTTAATTTCGTTGTGACCTTATTTGATCATTTCCTGAACTTTGAGGACTTAATTACATTGGACTTAATTGCTCACTTGTTATGGAATTGAACCTAATTGTATGACTTAGATAATAGGAGGACTTAATAGCAAATTGGCCACTTCTTTCTCCTTCATAGCAGCAAATCACGTATCTGCCTATCATTCTCATACAAACACATTACATACACATTGTTCTTTCTTCCTCCTTTCAACCGAGACAAACCCTCATCAAGTAGACGAAGATTTCATCATTCAAGCTTCATATTTGTGGGTTTTGTGATCATTCAAGCATCATCTCTTCATCTTAGCTTCCATTTCTTTCATTGAGGTAATTTTTGGAGCATGGATGATTTTCTTGAAATTTTTGGTATGAAGAGGGCTTTGCTATATGTTGATTTATGTGTGTATTTGTTATTGGAAAAATTTTTGTGAATGGTAAGCTTAAGATTTATGCCTATATCTTGAGATTTATGGACTTGGAGCATGAATGATCAAATGGGTTTGTATTGATGAATTCTTTGATGATCTATGGTGGAAATATGTGTTTTTATGAATTGTTAATGATTTATATTTAAGCTAGTATGGTTCTGGCATGAAATCTATGCGGTTGAACTTGATTAGGGATCATTTGTTGGTTGTTGTTTTTGTTTCGTTCTTGTTCTGCTGTTGCTCTGTTTTTTTTTTTCAGCTGCGTACAGTTGACACGGGCGTGTCAACTTTGCCTTGTTCAGCGAGACACGGGGTGCATGTTGGTGTGGTTTTGCTGTACCGTGACACGGGGGTGTCACGGTTTGCCTTGTATTGGTGACACGGGCGTGTCACCTTCTGATTTCATACTCCGCTGTACCGTGACACGAGGGTGTCAAGGGTTGCCTTGTAATGGTGACACGGGCGTGTCACCTTTTGCTTTCTTGCTTATTGTGGTTGCACGCTTTTGTACGTGCATATGTTATATATATATATATATATATATATATATATATATTGCTTATGTATTAATTGTTATTTGGTTTAATTGGATATATGTAATTGTTTATTTCTAATTTTAAATGTGATTTAACTTGCACCTCGATTCTATATGAAGTTCTTGAATCAGTTTGTTTGAAATTGTGGAATTATGAGTTCAAATGAAATGAACGAATGAGTGAATGACTTGATTATATGATTTAATTCCTTAATAGTGCACATGAACATAATCTTGTCTTTTACATATTCATATCATGATCATTGCATTGCCGAGCGTCTTATTTGGTCATATTGAGTCTCACCTCACCTTCCTTGCATAGATTTTGATTCTGTTGGAGACGAGGCCGCTCAGTGAGGCTTTCGTGTCTTCTTTTGTCGGTTTCAGGTGGGTTTCTCTTCTATTTAGATAAAACGACCCGATATATCTCCCTATGTGAAAGGTTTTAAGCGAAAGCAATATGATTATAAATATATATTGAGTCTTTTCTCGAGTAAATGATTGCGAACGTATAACCCTTCTTTTAGGAATCCTTCCCTATGTTTAGGCGAGATATGATTGTTATGAATTCACGGGCCCTGGAACTTAATATGTAACATCCCGACTGATCAGACTTTTCAGGTAACCTCTTATGTGCGCTATTTAGTTAGTTCTTTAAGTGATTATGTGATATTAATTGTGAACGTGGGTCATTTGAAGTTATTTGAACTTAATTGCTTTGGTATGGACTTGTTTAACTTGAGCGTTTAACTTTCCTTCACCTTGTATTTTGCTCGTTTTAGATTCGTAATTAATTCTGATTTTTGTGAATTCGCGTTATGTGTTGATAATATGCCTTATGGACTCGTTTATATGCTCGTTATATGTTTTGGTATTTGTTTTGGTTGCCTTTTTGGGTTCGTTTTGGAGACGGGACCTAAAGGAGGCTAAAGAGCACTTAGCGCACCTTGGGTTCCGAGACACGTATCTTGAGCTCGGGAATTCGGATTCCAATTCCGTCACCTCCATTGAACTCGTTCCGACGATTCGGGTTTAATGGAACAAACCTCACATTTTTCTAAGCTCATTAAGACCTTCGTATTTCAACCGTAACGAGCCCCTTTTTGTTTGGAAGTTATCCTTTGACCTAATAGACCTTGTGGACCCCACCTTAACCCAACCAAGCCCTTAACCTTGGAATACACTTTAGTTAGCTAACCATTTCAGCCCCAAATCCCCTTGAAACCGAGCCAATCCTCCTCTCTCTCTCCCAAAACTGATCGGTACAAGGAAGCAAGGAAGAAAAAGAAGCCTTTTGGCCAACCTTGTGTTTTGAGCTCAAATCTTCACCCAAGCTTCTCAAATTTGAAAGGTAAGTTCATGGTTATCATCTTCACTCTCTCTTCTCTCTTTTATGTGTTCTTGAGTTCAATTCCATGGTTGGTTGTTGAGTTTGGGCAAGCATGTGAATAGTATATGTTGAAAGATTTGATTGATTCCTACTCCTTTCATGTTTCCTTGAGATTTGTTGTTGATAGTATGCTCCTAGGACTTGTTTCTTAGCAATTGTTGCTTTTCCTTGCTTGGTAGTTGGAGTTTGGGGGGGGTTGGGTTTTGTTTTGGGGTTGCTGAGTTACTGTTGAGCCGTCTGCGTTTTTCTGTACCGTGACACGGAGGTGTCACGGTTTGCCCTTTGTTGGTGACACGGGCGTGTCACCTTTTGAGTTCATTGCTCGTTTTCTGTACCGAGACACGGGGGTGTCTCGGCTTGCCTTGTTTTGGTGACACGGGCATGTCACCTCCGGGTTCTGTTGTTCGTTTTTCTGTACTGAGACACGGGGGTGTCTCAGCTTGCCCTTCCTGGGGTACACGGGCGTGTCTCCTAGGAACCCTAGTTTCGTTCGTTTTGCTTCCTTTCCGTTTTTTCTTGTTGTTTATTCCTGCCTCGTTTATGATATATGTCCGATTATGCTTTGAATGCTCATAAATGATCTAAATGTGGACTCATTTCATATCATTTGCATCAGAACCATACATACACATGTACCGAGCGTCAATGTGGTTCATATTGAGTCTAAGAGTGTCTCTTGTTGTTTGCCTTGTTCAGAGGATCTTCCTGTAGGGGACGAGCTTGCACCGTAGGTGTCCGGTTTCCTCTTTTTGACTCCACTTCGACCGTTGACAAGGTGAGGTTTTGTTCTTTTAGTTACTCAACCTATGACCCTATTTGATTTGAAACCTCGCATGTGAATACGTATAGTATATGGTAAATAAGTGTATGATACTTATGTTGCGGGATTTGCCCCATCTGTTATAAGAGTTTGAAAACGTTTTGTATAAGTATATAAGTTATTTTGCTTTCGTTTGAAAAGTTTAGTTTGGTGCAAGTGTGTGTGTGTGTGTAAGCGAGATGTGGCTTTGAAAGATAAGCTTTGAGATATGTTTGTGTGACTTTTGTGAGCTGTTTGGGCCCTGGAGTGTGGTATGGTAATCTCGGGACGACCGAGGGGTCGCCGAGCTCTCCCATCAACACCTCCATTTGAGAGTTTCACCCAACCTTGGGAGTTTGAGGAAGGGTGTTTCTCTTGAGCCGGCGAAGGCAACCGCCGAAGGTTTCAAGGAAGTAATTAAACCTTGTCTCGTCTGTGTATGTGGATAGTTAGGGCCGATCAACCCTTCTATCAACCGGTGTTGGGGATGGATTCTGATTTGTTTTGCTTTGCTTTGTTCTTCGTATTTGGAAGTTGGGGATGTGTGTGACTCGTACTCGCCGAGTTGGTTAAGCTTTGTATGATCTACGGAACAAGAGAGGATTCTTAATTCACCTAAAACTTGGAGTATTGTTTTGCCCTTTTCCCTTTCCTTTAACTTATTTATATATCTATATCACGGGAATTAATTTGGCTTGCAAAAACCACTCTCGGTTCAAGGATCTTTCCATTTGATTAAGTGCTTTGCTCTATATATATATATATATCAGTTGCGTGAGTTAGCCCCCTCACTAGTCGCTAGGACTAACCCTCGTTGTTGTTTTCCCCTTTTTCCTTTCTTTTGAGGTTGCAGGTTCTTCCGAGTCAAGCTAGGCGACAAGTGTCTTTTGGGTTTACTTGTGGTTTAGCTTGGGTCTTCATGCATCGTAGTGGATTACTTCTACTCTTATTGTTGTATTTTGGATTATGTACTTATGATTACACTTTCGCTTTTGGGCCTTGATGGCATTGTATATTCTGTATAGGAACTACCGTGAAAGCTTGCCCTTTCCCCACTTTTGAAATGTATATGTGATCTTGGGAGATATGTTTAGCTTGAGAATTGCTTTAATTGCTTCCGCTACTCTGATTTTAATTCTTGCAGTTCTTGAGGGTCTAGGCCGCCTAGCGAGGGTGTGAGTTTTGTGTGTCTCCCGTTCGCTATGGTCTGATACGGGTGCGGACTTCCATTTCGATACTCGTGTTGGACCTTAGTGCGGGGGATGTGGCACCCTTCGCTCTGGGGGTGTTACATCCTGGCGTGGTATCAGAGCTCTCGGTTGCAAAACCAGAGCTCTGGAGTCGTGTTGAGTCTGTCTAGGTCGTTCGGTATAGGAGTATGTGACTATTTACATTCATTCACATCTCTACGTGACTTATTTGCTTAAATTTGTGATAATTGACTTCATGATCATGAACTGAACTCCATGCATCGATATCTTCTTGATTTGTGTATTTTCAGGATGCCTCCAAGAAGGAGAGCAGATAGGGAACAGACTCCTGATCTTAATCAACCCCCTCCACAAGCACCTCCACCTCCTCCGATGAATGCTGAGAATATTGTGCAGGCCCTTCTGAACCAGCTTCAGCAGAACCAAAGGAATAATCCACCATGGGAAGGACAAGGTGGGCAAGTAACTCCGGCCTTTAAGGAGTTCAGAAACAACAATCCGCCGAAGTGGTATGGAGGAGATGACATCCAAGCCGAGGAGTGGTTGTCGGAAATTGTGGGAATTTGGGAAATTTGCCCCGCTCCTTCGCATGAGAAAGCTGTTTGTACCGCCCGGTTTGTTCAAGGTCCCGCATCCAATTAGCTCAAAGCTATGAGAGCTCGATTGGAGAGGAATGGAGAGGAATTCGATTGGGAAAGCTTTGTGAGAGAGTTTCGTCATAAGTATATTCCATCAAGTGCTCGTGAGAGAAGGTTGCAACAATTTACAGAACTGAGACAAGGGAATCGCTCGGTTGAAGAGTATATTCTGGAATTTGAGAGACTTGCACCGTACGCCCCGCACATCACCAATGATGATACCCAGAAGGCTCGGAACTTTATTCATGGTTTAAGATATGAAGTCCAGGATGCTCTTAAGGCGGCTACAGTGGATACATGGGAGAAGGCTACGAGGAAGGCAATTAAGGTGGAAGCCAACAACAAGAGATTGAGGCCGACTTACTCTTCGGGCCAAGGTTCGAGCTCTAATTTGGGGAAGAGGCCTGTATCCTATAGTGGGCCTCCGATCTTCAAACCCCAAGGTCCTACTACTTCAGTCAAGAAAGCTCGACCTCTGGTACCGACGGCACTAGCTTTACCGGCCCCGATTCAGTGTAGTTATTGCAAGGGTCCCAACCACACCGAGGAGAATTGCAGGAAGAAATTGAGAAGATGTTATAAATGTGGAGAGCCTGGCCATATGATCAGTACTTGTCCTCAAGTGAGAGCACCTCAGCCTCGAGTTCCTCCGCCGTTGAATGTGATGCCTCCGAGAGCACCGATCCAAGCGAGAGCCTATGCTTTGGAGGGCGAGGAAGAGAATGTAGAGGTGGATGCCAATGCCGTTGTTGAAGGTACTATCTACATTCATGGCATTCCATTGCATGCATTGTTTGATCCGGGAGCAACGCATTCATTTATTGCTTCCCGGCTTGCTTCTACTCTTCCCTTGCCTGTTGCTTACCTAGATGATTCCTTTATTGTTTCTTCTCCCCTTGGTGCTACTTTGTCTATGAATTGTGTTTACCGAGGTTGTCCGATGGTTGTGGAAGATCATGAGTATCCGGCAGATCTAATCAAGATGCCTATCAAGAAGTATGGGGTAATTCTGGGAATGGACTGGTTGTACCGTTACAGAGCCATGATGGATTGTTTTGCTAAGAGGGTGACTTTGGGTTCTACGGTCTTTGCGGGTCAGAGGTTGAAGACCTGCCCGTTTATTTCCTTCATGGAAGCAAGTAGACTGTTTCGGGACGGTGCGACGGGCTATGTGGCCTACCTTTTGAATAAGCCAAAGGATCAGGCCAAGCTCGAAGAGACGGAGATCGTGAAGGAATTCCCCGATGTGTTTCCGGAGAACTTGGGATCTTTACCTCCGGATCGGGACGTCGAGTTTGTGATAGATCTCTATCCCGGAGCAGAACCGTATGCGAAATCTCCCTATAGGATGGCTCCAGCTGAGTTGAAGGAGTTGAAGATGCAATTGGACGAGCTCTTAGAGTGTGGTTACATTCGCCCGAGCACTTCTCCGTGGGGTGCTCCGGTCCTGTTTGTAAAGAAGAAAGATGGGACTTTGCGAATGTGTATTGACTACCGTGAGCTGAACCGGTTAACGGTTAAGAACAAATACCCGCTCCCTCACATTGAAGAGTTGTTCGACCTCCTACAAGGTTCGAGGGTTTATTCCAAGTTGGACTTAAGGCAAGGGTAATACCAGTTGCGTATCCGGGAGGGAGATATACCGAAGACGGGTTTCAACACGAGATATGGGCATTTTGAGTTTGTGGTCATGCCTTTTGGTCTGACCAATGCCCCAGCCGCGTTTATGGATATGATGCACCGAATATTCCGGCCTTACCTCGATAAATTCGTGGTCATCTCTATAGATGATATTCTGGTGTATTCGAGGTCCGAAGAAGAGCACGCGCGGCATTTGAGCATTGTCTTGTCTACACTTCGGGAACACAGATTGTTCGCCAAGTTCAGTAAGTGTGAGTTCTGGTTGGATCGAGTTTCCTTTTTGGGTCACTTCATTTCAGGGAATGGTAAAAAAGTGGATCCGGCGAAGATCGAAACGGTGATGCTTTGGAAACCACCGAAGAATGCCTCGGAAGTGAGAAGTTTTCTCGGGTTGGCAGGATATTATAGATGCTTTGTGAAAGATTTCTCGAAGATTGCTTCCCCGTTGACCCGGTTAACTAAGAAAGAGGTGAAGTTTGAGTGGGATGAGGCGTGTGAGAAGAGTTTCCAAACCCTTAAGGAGAGGTTGACTACTGCACCGGTTTTAACCCTACCCGAAGGTTCGGAAGGCTACTCAGTTTACACCGATGCTTCGAAGGAAGGTCTCGGTTGTGTGTTAATGCAGAATGGTAAGGTTGTAACCTACGCCTCAAGGAAGTTAAAGGATCATGAGAAGAACTATCCCACTCATGACTTGGAACTCGCCGCAGTGGTGTTTGCTTTGATGAAATGGCGGCATTACCTTTATGGAATCACTTTTGAAGTGTTCACCGACCACCAGAGTCTTAAGTATCTGTTTACCCAGAAGGATTTGAACGTAAGACAGAGGAGATGGATGGAGACACTCGAGGATTATGATTGTAAGATTCAGTACCATCCGGGTAAAGCCAATGTGGTGGCGGATGCTTTGAGTAGGAAAGTGAATGTTTCAGGTTTGGAAGCAGGTTCTAGTAGACAGGGTTCAGTGGTTCTGGTTTCAGAGGCTCGATTGGCTAATATTTCGGTTCAGCCGGTTTTGAAGCAGAGACTGATAGAAGCTCAATCTATGGATCCAGAGATTCAGGAATTGATAGCAAAGTCAAGGATTGATCCTGAAACCATGTTTGGATTTGATGATTCAGGATTGTTCAGGTTGAAGGCTCGGGTTTGTCTTCCGGAAGATTTTAAGCAGTTGGTACTTGATGAAGCCCACAAGTCAGCGTATGCAGTACATCCCGGTACCACCAAAATGTACAAGGATCTAAGAACTTTATACTGGTGGAACGGCATGAAGAGAGACGTTGCTAACTATGTTAGGAGATGTCAAACATGCCAAGTGGTGAAAGCAGAACACCAGAAACCGGGAGGAACTCTCCAACCACTTCCAATACCCGAGTGGAAGTGGGAGCAAGTGACAATGGACTTCGTGTCCGGCTTGCCAAGTACCAAAGGAGGTTCCGATGGAATTTGGGTGATTATTGATCGGTTGACGAAGTCGGCACATTTTCTTAAGGTGAAGACGTCCGATAAGGTTCCTAAGTTGGCCCGGTTATATCGGAAGGAGATTGTTAGATTGCATGGTACCCCGGTCAGCATTGTTTCAGATAGAGATCCTCGGTTCACATCCAGTTTTTGGCAGGAATTACAGAAGTGTTTGGGGACGAAACTCCACTTCAGTACTGCATTTCACCCACAGACGGATGGCCAGTCAGAAAGGCTAATAAGGTATCTTGAGGACATGCTTCGTGCTTGTGCCTTAGATTATCAGGATTTGTGGGATGAACAGTTGGATTTGATTGAATATGCCTACAACAACAGCTTTCAGTCTTCTATTGGGATGGCACCGTATGAGGCGTTATATGGAAGGAAATGTAGATCCCCTCTCTTTTGGGATATTGATGAATGGAGGTGGACCAAAGATGGAAAGCTCGAGAGAGCTAAGAAACCTAAGGAAATTCAGGATACCATCGAGAGGGTGAAAGTGATTAAACAGAGGTTGAAAGTGGCTCAAGACCGGCAAAAGAGTTATGCAGATAGGAGAAGACGACCCTTAGAGTTCGAGAAAGGAGATAAGGTCTTCTTAAAGGCATCTCCTAGAAAAGGGTATGCTCGGATTGGTAAAGGCGGGAAGCTTAACCCTCGCTATTTAGGCCCCTATAAGATCCTTGATCGAGTTGGGGAAGTAGCTTACAAACTTGATTTACCGCCGAGTTTGACCGGGATTCACAATGTGTTCCATGTCTCGCAGCTTCGGAAACATTACCCCGATGAGTCTTCTATTCTTCCAGTTGAGAAAGTTCAGTTAGAGCCGGACTTGACTTTTAAGAAGTATCCAGTTCAGGTGTTGGATCGAAAGATGCAAGAGTTGAGGAATAGACAGATCCCTCTTGTGAAAGTCTTGTGGCGTGATCAAGAATCCGAATAAGCTACTTGGGAGACCGAGGATAAGATGAAACAGTTGTATCCGGATCTTTTCAAGACCTCGCCTCGGACCTGAGGACAGGTCCTTTTGAAGGAGGGAGGTTTGTAACATCCCGACTGATCAGACTTTTCAGGTAACCTCTTATGTGCGCTATTTAGTTAGTTCTTTAAGTGATTATGTGATATTAATTGTGAACGTGGGTCATTTGAAGTTATTTGAACTTAATTGCTTTGGTATGGACTTGTTTAACTTGAGCGTTTAACTTTCCTTCACCTTGTATTTTGCTCGTTTTAGATTCGTAATTAATTCTGATTTTTGTGAATTCGCGTTATGTGTTGATAATATGCCTTATGGACTCGTTTATATGCTCGTTATATGTTTTGGTATTTGTTTTGGTTGCCTTTTTGGGTTCGTTTTGGAGACGGGACCTAAAGGAGGCTAAAGAGCACTTAGCGCACCTTGGGTTCCGAGACACGTATCTTGAGCTCGGGAATTCGGATTCGAATTCCGTCACCTCCATTGAACTCGTTTCGACGATTCGGGTTTAATGAAACAAACCTCACATTTTTCTAAGCTCATTAAGACCTTCGTATTTCAACCGTAACGAGCCCCTTTTTGTTTGGAAGTTATCCTTTGACCTAATAGACCTTGTGGACCCCCCTTAACCCAACCAAGCCCTTAACCTTGGAATACACTTGAGTTAGCTAACCATTTCAGCCCCAAATCCCCTTGAAACCGAGCCAATCCTCCTCTCTCTCTCCCAAAACTGATCGGTACAAGGAAGCAAGGAAGAAGAAGAAGCCTTTTGGCCAACCTTGTGTTTTGAGCTCAAATCTTCACCCAAGCTTCTCAAATTTGAAAGGTAAGTTCATGGTTGTCATCTTCACTCTCTCTTCTCTCTTTTATGTGTTCTTGAGTTCAATTCCATGGTTGGTTGTTGAGTTTGGGCAAGCATGTGAATAGTATATGTTGAAAGATTTGATTGATTCCTACTCCTTTCATATTTCCTTGAGATTTGTTGTTGATAGTATGCTCCTAGGACTTGTTTCTTAGCAATTGTTGCTTTTCCTTGCTTGGTAGTTGGAGTTTGGGGGGGTTGGGTTTTGTTTTGGGGTTGCTGAGTTACTGTTGAGCCGTCTGCGTTTTTCTGTACCGTGACACGGGGGTGTCACGGTTTGCCCTTTGTTGGTGACACGGGCGTGTCACCTTTTGAGTTCATTGCTCGTTTTCTGTACCGAGACACGGGGGTGTCTCGGCTTGCCTTGTTTTGGTGACACGGGCGTGTCACCTCCGGGTTCTGTTGTTCGTTTTTCTGTACTGAGACACGGGGTGTCTCAGCTTGCCCTTCCTGGGGGACACGGGCGTGTCTCCTAGGAACCCTAGTTTCGTTCGTTTTGCTTCCTTTCCGTTGTTTCTTGTTGTTTATTCCTGCCTCGTTTATGATATATGTCCGATTATGCTTTGAATGCTCATAAATGATCTAAATGTGGACTCATTTCATATCATTTGCATCATAACCATACATACACATGTACCGAGCGTCAATGTGGTTCATATTGAGTCTAAGAGTGTCTCTTGTTGTTTGCCTTGTTCAGAGGATCTTCCTGTAGGGGACGAGCTTGCACCGTAGGTGTCCGGTTTCCTCTTTTTGACTCCACTTCGACCGTTGACAAGGTGAGGTTTTGTTCTTTTAGTTACTCGACCTACGACCCTATTTGATTTGAAACCTCGCATGTGAATACGTATAGTATATGGTAAATAAGTGTATGATACTTATGTTGCGGGATTTGCCCCATCTGTTATAAGAGTTTGAAAACGTTTTGTATAAGTATATAAGTTATTTTGCTTTCGTTTGAAAAGTTTAGTTTGGTGCAAGTGTGTGTGTGTGTGTAAGCGAGATGTGGCTTTGAAAGATAAGCTTTCAGATATGTTTGTGTGACTTTTGTGAGCTGTTTGGGCCCCGGAGTGTGGTATGGTAATCTCGGGACGACCGAGGGGTCGCCGAGCTCTCCCATCAACACCTCCATTTGAGAGTTTCACCCAACCTTGGGAGTTTGAGGAAGGGTGTTTCTCTTGAGCCGGCGGAGGCAACCGCCGAAGGTTTCAAGGAAGTAATTAAACCTTGTCTCATCTGTGCATGTGGATAGTTAGGGCCGATCAACCCTTCTATCAACCGGTGTTGGGGATGGATTCTGATTTGTTTTGCTTTGCTTTGTTCTTCGTATTTGGAAGTTGGGGATGTGTGTGACTCGTACTCGCCGTGTTGGTTAAGCTTTGTATGATCTACGGAACGAGAGCGGATTCTTAATTCACCTAAAACTTGGAGTATTGTTTTGCCCTTTTCCCTTTCCTTTAACTTATTTATATATCTATATCACGGGAAATAATTTGGCTTGCAAAAACCACTCTCGGTTCAAGGATCTTTCCATTTGATTAAGTGCTTTGCTCTATATATATATATATCGGTTGCGTGAGTTAGCCCCCTCACTAGTCGCTAGGACTAACCCTCGTTGTTGTTTTCCCCTTTTTCCTTTCTTTTGAGGTTGCAGGTTCTTCCGAGTCAAGCTAGGCGGCAAGTGTCTTTTGGGTTTACTTGTGTTTTAGCTTGGGTCTTCATGCATCGTAGTGGATTACTTCTACTCTTATTGTTGTATTTTGGATTATGTACTTATGATTACACTTTCGCTTTTGGGCCTTGATGGCATTGTATATTCTGTATAGGAACTACCGTGAAAGCTTGCCCTTTCCCCACTTTTGAAATGTATATGTGATTTTCGGAGATATGTTTAGCTTGAGAATTGCTTTAATTGCTTCCGCTACTCTGATTTTAATTCTTGCAGTTCTTGAGGGTCTAGGCCGCCTAGTGAGGGTGTGAGTTTTGTGCGTCTGCCGTTCGCGATGGTCTGATATGGGTGCGGACTTCCATTTCGATACTCGTGTTGGACCTTAGTGCTGGGGATGTGGCAACCTTCGCTCTGGGGGTGTTACATAATACATGTGGCTATCCGGGGAGGCAAGGGCCGACGGTGATACCATGTGTTAGTTCCAACCAATTACGGTGATACCGGACCCTGCTAGGAGATTAGCGGGGAATGGGAGTTGAGTGCCTTTGGGGGATTCATGTACCCCCTCTCGCCTATGTATGGACCGGTGGTCGGGTCCTGCAAACCCGTCCACTACTTGGAGGGAAAAGGTGTATATGTAGGATTATGAATCGTATGATTGTGCACAAATATGATATGTATGATAACCAATGAAACTATGAATATGAATACACAAGGTGTTGGTTGGAGATTATGCACGCTCACTCGCCGAGCTTGAAATCCTATGATTATTTATGAATGAATATGACCGTTATATACCCGTAGATGTCTTTCCATGTCACACCCACTTGGGGAAATCTTTTAAAACTTCTTATGTGTTTATAGCTTGCATGTATATGTTTAAATTCTGCCATACTTATATACTGTGCCTGTTTTATGCCCACTAGTCCCTTTTGGATTGAACCCGTTTTGTTTTCAGTGACTTTTGTGCAGGTTAAGGAGTGCTAGGCGGGAATACAAGTCATTTAGGTTTTGCATTAGTGTTTAGCACTCTTATTTTGTTACACTCGCACTCATGTTTCCCCTTTTGTATTTGAATATGGTTATGGAGCGTCATGTTGTCAGAACTTGAAATACTTGGTTGGTTTAGGTATATGAAATTCTATTTTTGGAGCTTGAAGGCGCATGGTACTTAGTTATATGATTGTTCTTACTTCCGCTTAATTGGTGTTACTCTGATTTATGGTTTAAGGGTTAGTCCCGCCTAGCCTAGAGAGTGTGTGTGTGTGTCCCCGTTCGCCGTGACTTAGCTCGTGTGTGGATTATCCATTTCATATGCGGGTCGGGTCTCGGTGCGGGGGATCTGGCACCTTGCGCTCATGTGTTACAAAGCTCATGCCTTGTAGTAACATGCATAGATAAGGCCAATTCGAGCATTTAGATGTATGTGAAGTTTGCAAGATTCTAAACATAGCAATTACAATTTATACTTTAACAATTAATTCAAGTATTATACATAAGATATCATAATCTCAGTCATAGATAAGTTTATGCAATGTTCTTACATACATTTGTCATGCTCAATAGAATAAGGCAAACATTTAATCACATAAAGTCATGTTTCCAAGGTAATTGACATATTCTTAATTCATTTGTATCGTATTTTATGAATTCATAACATGCTTTGGCATAGATGCTCAACTATAATATGCATTCATAGTTTTATGGAAATTACACAAACATCCCCTAAGTAATTCATAAAAGTTTAGGAAAATTAAACAAACATCCCCTAAGCAATTCATAAAGGTTAAGGAAAATTACACAAACATCCCCTGTGTTATTCTTTCTGTTTCTAAGTTATAACATGAATACCCCTTACGGTTTCTAGCAACATTACACAAACACCCCCATAACAATTAAGCGAGCATGAATTCAAGACTTGTGCATATCATTCAAACAAACAATTAGACATGGTTTCATCTATTAAAGCATGAATTCTAATATCAAAATTCTAACAAAATTCATTTATTAAACATATATCTCCCAACAAGCAATTTCACACAACCCCACATATCAATTAGATATCAATTCCTAGAATCGACTTAGTTTCATTTAGGCATACAAGTATGCTTCCAATAATTCAAAGAATACGAAAAACTATCATTTTATAGCATAAATTGTCCGTTGAGCATTTACAAGTTTTGTACAAGTAAGAAATAATTATTTACAAGCATAATAATCATCATTGAGCATCTACCGACATGAAAATAGAGGCTACTCACAAACAAACCAAGTTTAGGAAGAATTCGTGTATCAAAGTTACCAATTCGTACACATTCAGCACAAAACGAGCATAACAACCTATGAAAAGGGGCAATAGGATTCATATCGAATATCAAATATACCCATCAACATGTATACAATCATATTCTAGCTCAACGAAGTCATATTGGCACGAAAAGCAATTAAAACGACAATTAAATGATAAATTCCAATAATTCAAGAAACACGAAATAATTCATAATAAATTAAACGAGTGTCCAAATGACGAACGGGAAACGGAGTTGAACTCAGCGTAATGAGATAAACATTATGTCCGGAAGTCACCAGAACGTAGCCACTGTAGCTGCCAAAAAAGTCGTCGGCTGCCGGTAGGCCGCTGCCACCAGAACGCAACCTCTGTAGCTGCCGAAAAAGTCGCCGGCCGCCGAAGGTCGCCTAAAAAATCCCAAAAAATCAGTCCCGAATATATTCCTCATGCTTGTTCTGAATCTCCAATCAATTTATGAAAATTCCAAGCCGTTTGTCCCCAATTTCAGATCTAAGAATACAAAACCAAGAAAACCTTCAAATCTCGATTTCTCCCAAACCGCTAAACGAAATTCGAAACCGTAAAAAGCAATGGCTTACCCATGTCGAGCTCTTCGAAATACATATAATGGTTGCCAGAAAATATCGCCGGAGACGGCCGCCACTGTAACATCCCGACTGATCAAACTCTCAGGTAACCTATTATGTGCGCTATTTAATTATTTCTTTAAGTGATTACGTGATATTTAATTGCTAACGTGGATTCAATTGTTTAAACGTTTAACTTTCTTTGCTTTGTATTTTGCTTGTTTAAGATCCGTATCTAATTCTGATTTCTGTGAATTCGTGATTTGTGTTAATTATATGCTTTATGGACTTGATTATATGCTGATATATGTTTTGGTGTTTGTTTTGATTGCCTTTTTGGGTTCGTTTTGGAGATGGGACCTAAAGGAGGCTAAAGAGCATTTAGCTCACCTTGGGTTTCGGGACGCGTATCTTGAGCTCGGGAATTCGGATTTGAATTTCGTCACCTCCGTTGAACTCGTTTCGACGATTTGGGTTCAATGGGACAGGCCTCAAAATTTTCTAAGTTCATTAAGACCTTCGAATTTCAACCGAAATGAGCCCCTTACGCTTGAGAGCTACCTTTTGACCTAATCAAGCCTTGTGGACCCCACTTAAACTTAACAAAGCCTTAACCATGACTTGTACCTTGAGTTAACTCACACTTTCAGCCCTTAACCCCAAGAGAACCGATCCATTCTCTCCCTCTCTCACCATATACTGATCAGCTCCAAGGGAAAAGAAGGAAGAAGAAACCCCTTTGCCCAACTTTGTGATTTTGAGCTCAAATCACCACCGAAGCTTCTCCAATTTGAAAGGTAAGTTCATGGTTGTAATCTACACTCTCTCTTCTCTCTTTCATGTAATCTTCAGCAGATTTCCTTGGTGAATTCTTGAGATATGGCAAGCATTTGAATAGTAGTAGTAGGGAGAAATTGTTGATTCTTGCTTCCATTCTTGTTCCCTTGACTTTGGGGTGATGATTTATTGCTTCTAAGACTTGATTCTTGGTATTTATTGCTCCTTCTTTCATGGTAGTTGAGATAGGATTAATTGGCCATTAATGAGTTCTTAAATTTTGGATGATAGAGCTTGATGCATTTTTTCCCATTCTTGCTTTGTTTGCTTGCATTTTTGTAGCTGAAGGTATTGCTACTCATAGGGCATGAATTTATGATGAATTGGTGTTATTTTGATGCATGTTGAATGTATTTTTGGATGGCATAAGAGTCTCCTTAGAGCCAAGACTGAAATCCCCTATTTTTGGCCTTCATTTTCGGTGTTGCTGTGTTTTTTTTTTCCAGCCCGAACGCCTGACAAGGCTGTGTCAGGTTGCAAAGGAAAATGGACACGGCCGTGTTGAGGTCTCGAAAATGTTTTTTTCGAATTACTTCGCCGGACACGGCCGTGTCCGTCCCCTTTGCATTTCTGACACGGTCGTGTGCAACAGGGTGGCATCCGAGGAGAGTTCTTTTGCCTTTTCGTTGCTTCTTGTTGTTTCTTCTTGCCTCGTTTTTTATGTGTATGCATGATTAACTTGTTATATTACGTGGTAAGCCTTATGTTATGAATTTGTGCTTTGATGTACGTCCTCGTTTATGATATATGTTCTTATGTGCAATGTTTGCTCGTAAATGACCTAAATGTGGATTCATCTCATATCATTTGCATCATAAGCATACATATGCATGTACCGAGCGTCAATGTGGCTCATATTGAGTCTAAGAGTGTTCCTTGTTGCTTGGTTTGTTCAGAGGATCTTCCTGTTGAGGACGAGCTTGCTCCGTAAGTGTCCGGTTGTCACACTTTTGCCTCCACTACGCACGTTGACAAGGTGAGGTTTTTGTTCTTTTAGTTATTCCACCTATGACCCTATTTGATTTGAATCCTCGCATGTGAATACGTATAATATATGGTAAATATGTGTATGATACATATGTTGCGGGAGTGTGTGTGTGTGTAAGCGAGATGTAGCTTTGAAAGATAAGCTTTGCACTATGTTTGTGCGATTTCGTGATCTATTTGGGCCCCGGAGTGTGGTATGGTAATCTCGGGACGGCCGAGGGGTCGTCGAGCTCTTCCATCAACACCTCCATTTGAGAGTCTCACCTAACCTTGGGAGGATCGAGGAAGGGTGTTTCTCTTGAGCCGGAGGAGGCAACCGTCGAAGGTTTCAAGGTCGTGATTAAACCTTGTCTCGTTTGTGTATGTGGATAGTTAGGGCCGATGAACCCTTCTATGTAACGCCCCGAATTTCAGACAGTCAGGTACGCTTGACACGTGTGAGTTTCGAGCGCTAGGATTCTATTTTATTATTTTTATTTATTCAATTTATACGTGCTATATTAATTTTATAAATTGTGTTCCAACATGATTACGTGAAAATATATGAAATGTATGCCAACTTGGGAATTATGTTACATATGGAATTTAATTGTTACATGAATTAATTGTCCAATTTCTATTACTTGCTTAATTGTCCTTAATTGCTCATCTCCTTTTCTTTGAGGATTTAATTGCATGAAAACATTATTTATATGAATTATGTGAATACATATCATCGAAATATTATTTCATGACACGGCCGCGACCATTTTGTGAATGGTTTTGGTCACATCCGCCATCCCCGCCAGAAACTACATTTTGTCCAACTTCGAACCAACGCCATTTTCACCTCGGTTTGAATTAGAAAACGTGTCATATAGCGTTGGAAAGGTCTTTGCGTCTTGTTTCATATCCAATAAACTAAACTAAATTCCCACTTCTAGAATTAAAGATATTCCAGTTTTTCCTCAACAAGTCTAGGTCCTACGGCATAGGAATTATTTGATGATTTGAGGGTCTTGCATATTATTTGAAATTCCTGATCTACTTGAACTTCTTGGAATACTTGGATTGTGTGATAATATGAGCATTACATTGCTTCTTGTCCATAGTTGCCAATTAGATGATCTTGAATTGCTTGAAATCTATGTGAACAACGTGTTTTGTTCGAACATTTATGAATTATTTGTTGCATGTTATATTAAATTCTTATTATTGGTATCAACTATGTGACAATTATATGACATGAGCACATCTTACCCACACGCATTTATTTTCAAAGTAAGTTGTCAGTGACAGGTTATGGAAACGGTATCAAACCACAGCCATTTGTTCGGCAATTCCAGTTTGCTCTAAAACACCCTCCAACTTTGGAACGGATAAGAAAGCGTGCCGGAAAGTTCATAGAAGTATTCGGGAGTCAATATTCTTTCTATTGGGGTTGAAGATTAAAGTGATGGGATCCGGAAGAGAAAAATCAAGCGTGGGAACCATTTACAAAACTCGAGAGGTTGGAAAATCGATGATGCTTAGGCCTGGAATTCTTGTAACAAGAAGGAGGTATTCTCGAAGAGTTGACAAGAAAGCGAAAAAAAAAAATATTCCAATTAGGATATGGTTGAATTGGAAGATATGGAGCAACAAATAGAAACTATAAAGAGGAGTTGAGTTCAAGGAAACCTAAAATTGAGTCCGGGAAAGGTATAAGGCAAGGTCAGAAAAATTGGAAATTTAGAAGATCGTAGGGAAACCAAGAACTCATCAACCATTCGAGACAAGGTTATATTACAACAATCAAGGAAAGGTGCCGGGATGAAATGTTGCCTACTACGGTGACAGGTTCTTTAATGCATTCATAAACACGTGCATCACATTTACTAATTAATTGTTCTCATTTATAAATGTTGTTCTAATTGTATTTGAAATTTCCTACTTGATGCCTTGAGTACATGTTCAAATTATTTATGTTATTTACATTTCTTTATTTATAAGTATATCTTTAAAGTGAAATAATTGTCCCAACCTGATACATTTAAAAATTGATGCTAGGCATAGTAATTACATGGACACTCTAACCATCATGTATTATTTAGTGTTTGTTGTTAATAGGCTCTTCCTATGCTCTGCACAATTCTTGCTCCTATTCTTACCAACTTGAATTTAAAGAAAAGATTGTTGAATCACCGGGTATCATGTTTGTAATGGGGTTATCCGATTCTGCTTGAAAATTTAGCAATGCTTTGGGACTGTGAGAATTTATTGATCCAGGATTTAGTAGGAGCAGGGGGATGAAATAAATATTGGAAAAAATTTTGGAAACTGGGAAATGATGATAAGTTCAAGCAGATAAAGGTTCAGTAGGCTCTTCAACCTTCAGAAATTAATCAGTATTCCGGAGATGCAATGGAAGTAAAATAATGAACTTTTTGTGCTTCAGATTATGGTGATGATCTTGTAAATGTCGACTCTCTGGAAAGAATTAGGTGATTGCAGGATGTTGGAGATTTTAGTATCAGATTAAAGGGGTGACAGTGGGTGAGCTTCAAGTTGGGCATGTCATTAACAGAAAGTATTAGAAAGAATCATCAATTAAAATCGTGATTGACAGCAAGTAGGACGAGAAAAGATTACGGGATTGGAACCAGCAGAGAAGCTTGCAAGTAGGAAAGGACAGAATTAATTTGAGGAATTAGAAAATTTCTATTTTCTTAAGGGGGAGAGCCGGTCTGGGAATAAATTTAAATCGGAAGCTAGACAGTATTTGGGAGAGTTGGAAATTTAAGTAAACCGATTCTTCTTGGAAACCTCTATCAGAACCATGTGAAAGAAGTTTTCAATAATTTAATCTTCTTCCCTCCTACACAAAGAAAAGTCCTATCATCGATAGTACTTTGTTCTAGTACAGTTTCCAAGAATGTGGGTACACCTTCTGCAGTTCTCGGATAGTCTCAGGATATCAATTGACTCAGTAAATAGGAAATGGATTCAATTTGTGTAATACTTGGAATCAAGCTCAAGTTTTAGTAAGTTAACTTCGACAAGAGTTTTCTTACGAAGTTGTTACTTATACCTAGAGATACCTGTGAATACACACCGCCCTTTTTATCCGTACTGTTGGCGTCGTTTCATGAATATACCAGTTGTCGTGAACATGTTTGAGAGCATTAAAGCCAATCGATCGTTCCTTCCAAGGTCTTTTGCCAAGTTGTTGAGTATGTTATCGGTTTCAGGGATCAAATGAAAGATGTTCCATTAAGACTTGAGTTCTTCAGTGCTATGTCAGTGTGCTTGCTAAATTACTCTCACGGGATGACAACTTTGATTCTTTTACGTATTAAATGTCCGCCATGGTTTTAACCAATGGAATAGGAACTCAAATTTTGGATTTCAAATAAGAAGTTACGATCTTTGCTTCGGGAAAAATGTTTTACTTTGATTACGAAAGTTTGAGGAGATGGGGAATATACAACCACTCCATGACCAGAAACTCAGAGTTACTTTCAATTTCAAAATTAGAAAATGAATGTGGGAATCGGCCTAACAATGGTTCAACCGGCAAATCTAGAATTAACACGGGTCTGAAGATGTGATGGTTAGTGATGATTTACGGATTATGTTAGAGATAGCACAAGGGCAGAGATGATTATCAAGAATGGGAACTTTGAAGCATAGTGGTACAAAACAAGAAGAAACCTCAACTAAAGAAACAAGTATTCCCCTGAATTGCTATATTGCAAGAACTTTAACACTCGGTGAACGGTACATCCAATCATGCATACCACGTGCATCATTATTTTATTATCATTTGTTATTATTATTTGTTATTTTCATATATGATTCCTTGCTTATTATTATTAATTGTTTCATATGAGCAATAAGCTGCACAAATGATAATTTTTACATGCTCCTTATGTGTGAATTGTAAATAATTGTCTAAGTGCTCGCTTGAATTTTATTTCGTGTGCGTGAGAGACGGGGATTCTCTCAGGGTTGTCAAGAGATGGGGTTCTCTTCTTACCTATTCGAGAAACGGGGTTTTCTCGTTAATTGTTGGAGAGACAGGGCACTCTCAATATTTCAACTACTTGTGAACTTGTTCTAGTGGGAGATTAGATTTTCGTTCAAGTGTTTAGGCTCCGGAAAGTTGAGGGTCGTGATTTCACACATTGGAAGAACTCTTTCGAACTAATCCCTGATGGGGAGTAGCTAACCCGCGTGGGATGAAAACGTAAGAGCCACTTAAATTTCAAGAATTCAGGACATGGAATCCGAGGACGGATTCTCTTAAGGGGGAGAGAATTGTAACGCCCCGAATTTCAGACAGTCAGGTACGCTCGACACGTGTGAGTTTCGAGCGCTAGGATTCTATTTTATTATTTTTATTTATTCAATTTATACATGTTATATTAATTTTATAAATTGTGTTCCAACATGATTATGTGAAAATATATGAAATGTGTGCCAACTTGGGAATTATGTTACATACGGGATTTAATTGTTACATGAATTAATTGTCCAATTTGTATTACTTGGTTAATTGTCCTTAATTGCTCATCTTCTTTTCTTTGAGGATTTAATTGCATGAAAACATTATTTATATGAATTATGTGAATACATATCATCGAAATATTATTTCATGAAACGGAAAAATACTTGCTCGCGGCCGCGACCATTTTGTGAAGGGTTTTGGTCGCGCCCGCGACCCCCGCCAGAAACTGCATTTTCTCCAACTTCGAACCAACGCCATTTTCACCTCGGTTTGAATTAGAAAACATGCCATATAGCATTGGAAAGGTCTTTGTGTGTAGTTTCATATCCAATAAACAAAACTAAATTCCCACTTCTAGAATTAAAGATATTCCAGTTTTCCCTCAATATGTACATTTTCTAAAATTGTCCGTTTTGCCAAACTTCACCAAAACTTCTATTATTGCATTCCTTTCACTCTCTTAGCTCCCATATGTGAATTATATGAGTGATTACATGCCAAAACATGATATTTAGATACTAAATTATTTATTGCGCGATGTCTCGGACTTGGTCACGCCGTGCGTCCTATATAAAGTAATATTCTTGAATTGAGGTCTCATGCATGTACATTGTCCCATTTCTTGTCCAGTTATTCTCCAGGGCGAAGATTGTCAAGCATGAGCACATTCACGCATTCACGAGTCATGTGTCGCCTGTCAGGTGAGGTTTAATTTCTAGTTATATAGAACCCGTATAACCTTTACGTGATTTTTGGCCAAAGGTATTTATATTATAATTTCATCAAAGCACTTATCCTTTGAAGTTATGTTATTGTTCATGAATCAAGCAAGTAGGTTATGCTAGTGTGCATGAATCAAGCAAGTCCTGTCATGAAAGCCCTGTCGTGTGAATGCGTTCTCCTGGCCAGGTCCTCCTTAGTGAGGGCGCTGGGCTGGTCTTCGGGCTGGTGGTTGTCCGTCCAATCACAGGAAGAACAATGCCCTATCTAGTAAATGTGTTCTCCTGGCCAGGTCCTCCTTAGTGAGGGTGCTGGGCTGGTCTTCGGGCTGGTGGTTGTCCGTCCAATCACAGGAAGAACAAGCCCATCGTGTACATGTGTTCTCCCAGCCAGGTTTTCCTTAGTGAGGGCGCTGGGCTGGTCTTAGAGCTGGTGGTTGTCCGTCCAACCACAGGAGGAACAAAACCCTATCATGAGCCGAAGGAGACTGGGGATCAATCCGGCACCACGGGTTGTCCTCGGGTTATTGCATGATTTCCATTCCATGAACGTGCTATATGATTACACATACACGATTGCACGATAACTGAATTGCATGATCACTTATTGTTTAATAATCAAGCAAGCAAGTTCATGTACAGTTGGAGTTCGCCATGTATTGATTGCATGAAAAGGAACAAAGTGTTTAATATGGATAGTTGTATTCTCGGGCGAAGCTATATTATAGTTGAACTCATATATGTATCTTTTATAAATCTTTACCCGAGAATATAACTTGCATGTTATCTGCGCTAATATGTATGTAAACCCCTCACTCAGTCTTCACAGACTGACGCCTCCACCTTTCAGGTTATTGCAGGTGCATGCTAGGCGGGAAGTGAGTCGAGTCCAGTCTTTGTAATTGAGTAAAGCACGGTGCATGATATTCACTTGTCTATTTTCTTGTTCAAGGAATTACGTTTAATGTTAATGGTTTTATATTTGGAGGTGATAATGTATGTATATGGAAGGCTAGAACAAATTTTAGTTGGTAAACGAGAAATGTCATGATTTGATAGATGGAAATATTTGATGGAAACCAGTTTATGCTTTCGTTTTATTTTGTTGCATGTATAAGTAACCTCGCCTAGCTTGTCGTGTATTGCATTGTCACCCGTTCGCTATAGGTTGGTTCATGTACGGATTGGCCGTTTCGTATGTAGATTGACCTATAGTGCGGGGGTGTGGTACCTCCATGTGTTAAGGGGTGCTACATTCTATCAACCGGTGCTGGGGATGGGTTCTGATTTGTTTTGCTTTGCTTTGTTCTTCGTATATGGAAGTTGGGATGTGTGTGACTCGTACTTGCCGAGTTGCTTTAGCTTTGTATGATCTATGGAACGAGAGTGGATTCTTAAATTACCTAAAACTTGGGATTTGGCATTTGGCCTTTTGCTTTCTCTTTAACCTATGTATATCTATATCACGGGAATTACTTTGGTTTACAAAAACCACTCTCGGTTCACGGATCCTTTCGTTTTGCTTAATTGCTTTGCTCTATATGTATATCGGGTGTGTGAGTTAGCCCCCTCACTAGTCACTAGGACTAACCTTCGTTGTTGTTTTCTTTTTTTTCCTTTTCTTTTGAGTTTGCAGGTTCTCCCGAGTCAAGCTAGGCGGCAAGTGTCTTTTGGGTTTACTTGTGGTATAGCTTGAGGCTTCATGCATCGTAGTGGTTACCCTTCTTTTGCTCATGCATCTTGGATTATGTATTCTGATCACACTTATGTTCTTTTGGTCGTGGTGGCATGGTATACTTTGTATATGATCTAGCTTTGTAGCTTGGATACTTGACCCTTCCCCATTTTTGATATGTATATATATATGATGATCTTGGGATTTATGTATGTTGATTTGCTTCCGCTACTCTGATTTTAAATTGCGCAGTTTTGAGGGTCTAGGCCGCCTAGCGAGGGTGTGAGTTTTGTGTGTATCCCGTTCGCTACGGTTTGATACGGGTGCGAACTACCCATTTCATTACTCGTGTTAGACCTTAGTGCGGGGGATGTGACACCTTTCGCTCCGGGGTGTTACATCCTTACGTGGTATCAGAGCTCTCGGTTGCAAAACCAGAGCTCTGGAGTCATGTTGAGTCTGTCTAGGCCATTCAGTATAGGAGTATGTGATTATTTGCATTCATCTACATCTCTATGTGACTTCATTGCTTTAAATTCATGGTAATTGATTTCATGATCATGAACTGAACCCCATGCATCGATATTTCCTGATTTGTGTATTTTCAGGATACCTCCAAGAAGGAGAGTAGATAGGGAGCAGACTCCTGATCTTAATCAGCCCCCTCCACAAGCACCTCCACCTCCTCCAATGAATACTGAGAATATAGTGCAGGCTCTTCTGAATCAACTTCAGCAGAATCAACGAGATAATCCTCAATGTGAAGGACAAAGTGGACATGTAAGTCCGGCCTTCAAGGAGTTCAGAAATAACAACCCACCCAAGTGGTATGGAGGAGATGACATACAAGCAGAAGAGTGGTTGTCAGAGGTTGCGGGAATTTGGGAAATTTACCCCGCTCCTTCACATGAGAAAGCTGTTTGCACGGTCCGGTTTGTTCAAGGTCCCGTGTCCAATTGGCTCAAAGCTAAGAGAGCTCGATTGGAAAGAAGTGGAGAGGAGTTTAATTGGGAAAGCTTTGCAAGAGAGTTTCGTCACAAATACATTCCACTTCGTGCTCGCGAGAGGAGGCTTCAACAATTTTCAGAATTGAGACAAGGGAACCGATCGGTTGAAGAGTATATCTTGGAATTTGAGAGACTTGCACCGTATGCTCCACATATCACCAATGATGATACCCAGAAGGATCGAAACTTTGTTCATGGTTTGAGATATGAGATCCATAATGCTCGTAAGGCTGCTACGGTGGATACGTGGGAGAAGGCTACGAGGAAGGCGATCAAAGTGGAGGCTAATAACACAAGATTAAGGCCGACTTACTCCTCGGGGCAAGGTTCAGGTTCTAATTAGGGGAAGAGGCCTGCATCCCATAATGGGCCTCCGGTTTTCAAACCCCAAGGTCCTAATACTTCAGTAAAGAAAGCTCGACCTCCGGTACCTGCGGCACCAGCTCTACCTGCTTCGATACAATGTGGTTATTGCAAGGGTCCCAAGCACACCGAGGAGACATGCCGGAAGAAATTGAGGAGATGTTATAAATGTGGAGAGCCCGGTCATTTGATTAACACTTGTCCTCAAGTGAGAGCACCTCAACCTCGAGCTCCTCAACCGTTGAATGTGATGCCTCCGAGAGCGCCGATCCAAGCGAGAGCTTATGCTTTGGAGGGCGAGGAAGAGAATGTGGATGTGGATGTGGATGCCAATGTCGTTGTTGAAGGTACTATCCACATTCATGGCATTCCATTGCATGCATTGTTTGATCCGGGAGCAACGCATTCATTTATTGCTTCCCGGCTTGTTTCTACGCTTCCATTGCCCGTTGCTTGCCTAGATGATTCTTTTGTTGTCTCTTCTCCCCTTGGTGGTACTTTATCTACGAACTGTGTTTTTCGTGGTTGTCCGGTGGTTGTGGAAGATCAAGAGTATCCGGCAGATTTGATCAAGATGCCTATCAAGAAGTATGGGGTGATTCTGGGTATGGACTGGTTGTATCGTTACTTAGCAATGATGGATTGTTTTGCCGAGAAGGTGACTTTGGGTAAAGCTATCTTTACGGGTCAGAGGTTGAAGACCTGCCCGTTTATTTCCTTTATGGAGGCAAGTAGATTGTTCTGGGACGGTGCGACGGGCTACGTGGCCTACCTTTTGAATAAGCCAAAGGATCAGGCCAAGCTCGAGGAGACGGAGATCGTGAAGGAATTCCCCGATGTGTTTCCGGAGAATTTGGGATCTTTACCTCCGGATCGGGATGTCGAGTTTGTGATAGATCTATATCCCGGAGCAGAATCGTAAGCGAAATCTCCCTATAGGATGGCTCCAGCCGAGTTGAAGGAGTTGAAGGCGCAATTGGACGAGCTCTTAGAATGTGGTTACATTCGCCCGAGCACTTCTCCGTGGGGTGCTCCAGTCCTGTTTGTAAAGAAGAAAGATGGGACTTTGCGAATGTGTATTGACTACCGTAAGCTGAACCGGTTAACGGTTAAGAATAAATACCCGCTCTCTCACATCGAAAAGTTGTTCGATCTCCTGCAAGGTTCAAGTGTTTATTCGAAGTTGGACTTAAGGCAAGGGTATTACCAGTTGCGTATCCAGGAGGGAGATATACCGAAGACAGGTTTGAACAGGAGTTATGGGCATTTTGAGTTTGTGGTCATGTCTTTTGGTCTTACCAATGGCCCAGCCGCGTTTATGGATATGATGCACCGAATATTCCGGCCTTACCTCAATAAATTTGTGGTCATCTTTATAGATGATATTCTGGTGTATTCGAGGTCTGAGGAAGAGCACGTGCGGCATTTGAGCATTGTCTTGTCTACGCTTCGGGATCACAAGTTGTTTGCCAAGTTCAGTAAGTGCGAGTTCTGGTTGGATCGAGTTTCCTTTCTGGGTCACTTCATTTCTGGGAATGGTATAGAAGTGGATCCGGCGAAGATTGAGACGGTTATGCTTTGGAAGCAACCTAAGAATGCCTCGGAAGTGAGAAGTTTTCTCGGGTTAGCAGGGTATTATAGGCGCTTTGTGAAAGACTTCTCGAAGATTGCTTCCCCGTTGACCCGGTTAACTAAGAAAGAGGTTAAATTCGAGTGGGATGAGGCGTGTGAGAAGAGTTTCCAAACTCTTAAGGAAAGATTGACTACTGCATCGGTTTTAACCCTACCCGGGGGTTCAGAAGGCTACTCAGTTTACACCAATGCCTCGAAGGAAGGTCTCGGTTGTGCGTTAATGCAGAATGGTAAGGTTGTAGCCTATGCCTCAAGGAAGTTAAAGGATCACGAGAAAAATTATCCCACTCATGACTTGGAACTCACGGCAATGGTGTTTGCTTTGATGAAATGGTGACATTACCTTTATGGAGTTACTTTGGAAGTGTTCACCGATCACCAGAGTCTTAAGTATCTGTTTACTCAGAAGGATTTGAACGTAAGACAGAGAAGGTGGATGGAGCTACTTGAAGATTATGATTGTAAGATTCAGTACCATCTGGGTAAAGCTAATGTGGTGGCGGATGCTTTGAGTAGGAAGGCTAGTATCTCAGGTTTGGAAGCAGGTTCTAGTAGACAGGGTTCAGAGGGTCTGGTTTCAGAGGCTCGTTTGGCTAATACTTTGGTTCAGCCAGCTTTGAAGCAGAGGTTGTTAGAAGCTTAATCTGTGGATCCCGAGATTCAGAAATTGGTAGTTAAGTCAAGAATTGATCCTGAAACCAAGTTTAGATTTCATGATTCGGGGTTGTTTCAGTTCAAGGCTCGGGTTTGCGTTCCTGATGAACTTAAGCAGTTGGTACTTGATGAAGCCCGCAAGTCAGCTTATGCAGTACATCCCGGTACCACCAAAATGTACAAGGATTTAAGGACTTTATATTGGTGGAACGGCATGAAGAGAGACGTTGCTAACTATGTTAGAAGATGTCAAACATGTAATGTGGTGAAAGCAGAACACCAAAAACCGGGAGGAACTCTTCAACCACTTCCAATACCCGAATGGAAATGGAAGCAGGTGACAATGGACTTTGTGTCCGACTTGCCAAGGACCAAGGGAGGTTCCGATGGAATTTGGGTGATTATTGATTGGTTTGCCAAGGACCAAGGGAGGTTCCGATGGAATTTGGGTGATTATTGATTGGTTAACGAAGTCGGGGCATTTTCTTAAGGTGAAGATGTCTGATAAGGTTCCTAAGTTGGCCCGGCTATATCAGAAGGAGATTGTTAGGTTACATGGTACCCCCGTCAGTATTGTGTTGGATAGGGATCCTCGGTTCACATCCAGTTTTTGGCAGGAATTACAGAAGTGTTTGGGGACGAAGCTTCAATTTAGTACTACATTCCACCCACAGACGGATGGCCAGTCTGAAAGGCTAATAAGGTATCTCGAGGACATGCTTCGTGCTTGTGCCTTGGATTATTAGGATTCGTGGGATGAACAGTTGGATTTGATTGAGTATGTCTACAATAACAACTTTCAGTCTTCTATTGGTATGGCACCGTATGAGGCTTTATATGGAAGGAAATGTCGATCCCCTCTCTTTTGGGATATTGATGAGTGGAGATAGACAAAAGATGGAAAGCTCGAAAGGGCTAAGAAACCTAAGGAGATTTAGGATACCATCGAGAGGGTGAAACTGATTAGACAGAGGTTGAATGTAGCACAAGACTGGCAGAAATGTTACACGGATAAGAGAAGACGACCCTTGGAGTTTGAGAAAGAATATAAGGTCTTTTTAAAGGCATCACCTAGAAAAGGGTATGCTCGGATTGGTAAAGGCGGAAAGCTTAACCCTCGCTACTTAAGCCCCTTTGAGATCCTTGATCGAGTTAGGGAAGTAGCCTACAGACTTTATTTACCACCGAGTTTGATCGGGATTCACAATGTGTTTCATGTCTCGCAGCTTCGGAAACATTATCCCGATGAGTCTTCTATTGTTCCATTTGAGAAAGTTCAGTTGGAGCCGGATTTGACTTTTAAGAAATAACTAGTTCAGGTGTTGGATCGGAAGATGCAAGAGTTAAGGAATAGACAAATCCCTCTTGTGAAGGTCTTGTGGCGTGATCAAGAATCCGAGGAAGCCACTTGGGAGACCGAGGATAACATGAAACAGTTGTATCCGGATCTTTTCAAGACCTCGCCTCGGACCTGAGGACAGGTCCTTTTGAAGGAGGGAGGTTTGTAACATCCCGGCTGATCAAACTCTCAGGTAACCTATTATGTGCGCTATTTAATTATTTCTTTAAGTGATTACGTGATATTTAATTGCTAAGGTGGATTCAATTGCTTAAACGTTTAACTTTCTTTGCTTTGTATTTTGCTTGTTTTGGATCCGTATCTAATTCTGATTTCTGTGAATTCGTGATATGTGTTAACTATATGCTTTATGGACTTGATTATATGCTCGTTATATGTTTTCGTATTTGTTTTGATTGCCTTTTTGGGTTCGTTTTGGAGACGGGACCTAAAGGAGGCTAAAGAGCATTTAGCGCACCTTGGGTTTCGGGACGCGTATCTTGAGCTCGGGAATTCGGATTCGAATTTCGTCACCTTCGTTGAGCTCGTTTAGACGATTTGGGTTCAATGGGATAAGCCTCAAATTTTTCTAAGTTCATTAAGACCTTCGAATTTCAACCGAAATGAGCCCCTTATGCTTGAGAGCTACCTTTTGACCTAATCAAGTCTTGTGGACCCCACTTAAACTTATCCCAGCCTTAACCATGACTTGTACCTTGAGTTAACTCACACTTTCTGCCTTTAACCCCAAGAGAACCGATCCATTCTCTCCCTCTCTCACCATATACCGATCAGCTCCAAGGGAAACGAAGGAAGAAGAAACCCCTTTGCCCAACTTTGTGATTTTGAGCTCAAATCACCACCAAAGCTTCTCCAATTTGAAAGGTAAGTTCATGGTTGTAATCTACACTCTCTCTTCTCTCTTTTATGTAATCTTGAGCGGATTTCCTTGGTGAATTCTTGAGATATGGCAAGCATTTGAATAATATTAGTTGGGAGAAATTGTGGATTCTTGCTTCCATTCTTGTTCCCTTGACTTTTGGGTGATGATTTATTGCTTCTAAGACTTTGATTCTTGGTATTTATTGCTCCTTCTTTGATGGTAGTTGAGATAGGATTAATTGGCCATTAATGAGTTCTTAAATTTTGGATGATAGAGCTTGATGCATTTTTTCCCATTCTTGCTTTGTTTGCTTGTATTTTTGTGGCTGAAGTTATTGCTACTCATAGGGCATGAATTTATGATGAATTGGTGTTATTTTGATGCATGTTGAATGTATTTTTGGATGGCATAAGAGTCTCCTTAGAGCCAAGACCGAAATCCCCTATTTTTGGCCTTCATTTTCGGTGTTGCTGCGATATTTTTTTCCAGCCCGAACGCCTGACAAGGCTGTGTCAGGTTACAAAGGAAAATGGACACGGCCGTGTTGAGGTCTCGGAAATGTTTTTTTTGAATTAATTCGCCGGACACGGCCGTGTCCGTCCCCTTTGCATTTCTGACACAGCCGTGTGCAACAGGGTGGCATCCGAGGAGAGTTCTTTTGCCTTTTCATTGCTTCTTGTTGTTTCTTTTTGCCTCGCTTTTTATGTGTATGCATGATTAACTTGTTATATTACGTGCTAAGCCTTATGTTATGAATTTGTGCTTTGATTTACGTCCTCGTTTATGATATATGTTCCTATGTGCAATGTTTGCTCGTAAATGACCTAATTGTGGATTCATCTCATATCATTTGCATCATAAGCATACATATGCATGTACCGAGCGTCAATGTGGTTCATATTGAGTCTAAGAGTGTTCCTTGTTGCTTGTTTTGTTCAGGGGATCTTCCTGTTGAAGACGAGCTTGCTCCGTAAGTGTCCGGTTGTCACACTTTTGTCTCCACTACGCACGTTGACAAGGTGAGGTTTTTGTTCTTTTAGTTATTCCACCTATGACCTTATTTGATTTGAGTCCTCGCATGCGAATACGTATAATATATGGTAAATATGTGTATGATACATATGTTGCGGGATTCTCCCATTTGTTATAAGAGTTGGAAAACGTTTTGTATAAATATGTAAGCTATTTTGCCTTTGTTTGAAAGGTTTAGCTTTGTGCAAGTGTGTGTGTTTAAGCAAGATGTAGCTTTGAAAGATAAGCTTTGCAATATGTTTGTGTGATTTCGTGATCTGTTTGGACCCCGGAGTGTGGTATGGTAATCTCGGGACGGTCGAGGGGTCGTCGAGCTCTTCCATCAACACCTCCATTTGAGAGTCTCACCCAACCTTGGGAGGATCGAGGAAGGGTGTTTCTCTTGAGCCGGCGGAGGCAAGCGTCGAAGGTTTCAAGGTCGTGATTAAACCTTGTCTCGTTTGTGTATTTGGATAGTTATGGCCGATGAACCCTTCTATCAACCTGTGTTGGGGATGGATTCTGATTTGTTTTGCTTTGCTTTGTTTTTCGTATATGGAAGTTGGGATGTGTGTGACTCGTACTCGCCGAGTTGCTTTAGCTTTGTATGATCTATGGAACGAGAGTGGATTCTTAAATTGCCTAAAACTTGGGATTTGGCATTTGGCCTTTTGCTTTCTCTTTAACCTATGTATATCTATATCACGGGAATTACTTTGGTTTGCAAAATCACTCTCGGTTCACGGATCCTTTCGTTTTGCTTAATTGCTTTGCTCTATATGTATATCGGGTGTGTGAGTTAGCCCCTCACTAGTCACTAGGACTAACCCTCGTTGTTGTTTTCTTTTATTTCCTTTTCTTTTGAGTTTGCAGGTTCTCCCGAGTCAAGCTAGGCGGCAAGTGTCTTTTGGGTTTACTTGTGGTATAGCTTGAGTCTTCATGCATCGTAGTGGTTACCCTTCTTTTGCTCATGTATTTTGATCACACTTATGTTCTTTTGGCCGTGGTGGCATGGTATACTTCGTATATGATCTAGCTTTGTAGCTTGGATACTTAACCCTTCCCCATTTTTGATATGTATATATATATGATAATCTTGGGATTTATGTATGTTGATTTGCTTCTGCTACTCTGATTTTAAATTGCGCAGTTTTGAGGGTCTAGGCCGCCTAGCGAGGGTGTGAGTTTTGTGTGTCTCCCGTTCGCTACCGTTTGATACGGGTGCGAACTCCCCATTTCGTTACTAGTGTTAGACTTAGTGCGGGGGATGTGACACCTTTCGCTCCGGGGTGTTACATCCGCCATGAACCGTCGCTACTGCTGCGATTCTGTAACGCCCCAGTTTTTCAATTATATAATATTTGAAATTTTGTGAATTATATTCTAAGTGTTTATATATAAATTTATTATAACTTGAGAATTCTTGAATGCTTCGTATTTATTTGATACGTGAAATAAATTGCTAAACATGACTTAATTGTCTAATTGTCCCTAAGTAATCATTTTGTTAATTAGAGGACTAAATTGCATGAGAACTCTGGATTTAAATGATCATTCCTCATGAATTAGAATATAATTGCATTGCTATTAAAAGTGAGGGACTTGATTGCAAAATGGGGTGACTCATTTAATTTTGTGGAAGTGTGTATAATATCTCATCTCCTTCATCATATTTCATAAAAACACACATATATACTTGCTTCCATATCTCGATCAACACCAAGAGAAGAGGAAAAATTGGATTTCATCATTTTGAGCTAATTTCCAGAATTATAGCATACTTTGAAGCTTAAGCATCATCATTACTTCATCTCCTCTCTTCTCTGTTTATTTCAAGGTAAAGGTGGTGATTTGTATGATTTCTTGATTGAATATGTGATGTTAGGGTTAGTATTTAAATGGATTAATTTGTGTAATTGTTGTTGGAAGTATGATTATATGGTTATAGCTTGAATTTGATGCATGTATTGTGAAGTTTATGAGCTTGGAACATAAGTTGATACATGGGTTTGAAATGAGTGATTCTTGATGGTTAAGCATGGATTTAAGAGTTTATATGAGATATTATTAAACTATAAGTATGCTAGCATGTTTATTTCATGAATTATATGCACTTGGAGCTTGGTATGTGGTCATGTATTGATTTGTGGCTTTGGTTCGAGCATGTCCCCTATTCTGTTCTGTCCTGCATCACCTGCATAACGGGAATGGTCCTTCCCGTCCCAGTTCATTCTGGGAATGTCCCTTCCCACCCCTGACAGTTGTCCCGCGAGACTAGGAACGACCTTTCCCAGTTTTGGCTTACAGCCGGAACGGCCGTTCCAACCATGAACAAAATGTAATTTCTTTACAGACGCGCGGGATTGATTCGGGGAGCCGGGAACGGCCCTTCCCATTTCTACTTCAAACCCGGAATGGCCGTCTAAGGCCATAAATGATCGATACGTGTTAGTAAATAATTAATTTATGCATGAATATGATCATATCATTCCATAATTTTCAATGCATATCATATTGTTCATGATTACGCCGTTCATCCTAATTGGTTCATACGAGTCGTGTCTCACGTACACTTATCTTTGTTTCACAGTCCAGCACCCCAGTGACGAGGAGCGGGCTTCTTAGGCCATGTCTTTGCTTATATTTTGTAGGTACAGGTGAGGTTTAATTGCTAGCTACTTAGAACCCATATAACCCTTACGTGAACTTTCGTCCAGAATGTATATATATATACCTAATCTTTCCAAAAACCTTCAAATGATTTGAAAACAAGCCTGTACTGTGTTACTGTGTTATATTGACCATGTTTTGGTGAGTGACCATGTATTGTTCACTGTGGGCCCGAGAGTTTGTGTTGAGCCAACCGGGAAAGCATGGGCTGACAGGTAACTCTTACAGTTCTCTCATACCTTGGGGATGAACTACGAGGAAGGATTCCCGTGCGTGGGAGTCATGTTCCCGACGTACACCGTGTTACCATGGATGGCTCGGGCCTTGCAAACCCACCATCGTTGGAGGAAGAAGGAGTTACTGAAATTGCTACTTGTGCACTGTAACTGCTTGCGTGATCACTTATTTAATTGAAAGTATCGTGATTGTACACTGTCGGAGTAAAGGTTGGAGAATTTCCCTCACTCGACGGGCCACTGATTGATTGATTGAAAATAAGTAAAGTGTTTAATTTGATAGTTGTAATCTCGGGCGAGTTCTATTTTATTATTGAACTTATATTATTTACCGTTATAAAACCTTACCCGAGGTTATGGCTTGCATTTTATCTGCCCTTATATATATACTATGTCCCTCACTCAGTCGTTTGTAGACTGACACCCCACTTTTCAGATTTTACAGGTTGTGTGCTAGGCGGGATTGGTGTCGAGTCAAGTCTGTCGTTTTGGGTCTAGCACGTGTCCATTTCCATTTTTATGTATATGTATTATCATCTACGGTTGTATAACATGTTATCTAGTTTGGAGATGATAATATATTGATATATGGACATATTATGCTTCCGCCTTATTTTATTATGCATTGTGGTAATTGGTTTGGGGTTAGTCCCGCCTAGCTAGTTAGTCTTTTGTTTTCTTGTCTCCCGTTCGCTATAGCTTAGTTCATGTATGAATTATCCGTTCCATATGTGGATTGAGCTATAGTGCGAGGATGTGGCACCTTGCACTTTGGGGTCCTACAGATTCTGGCTGTTTCAGAGGTCGGGGTTGATACCATTCAACTCGGTTTGTGGTCCTGGACATTTCCCTCAATGTTCCACCGCCGGAGGATGGCCGGAGTGGCCATCCCACCACCCGCGCAAGTCGTACCACCACGCGCTTCTGCGCCCTTCACCGTAGCTTTGGCTACGAAAATTCTTGCCACGAACCACCACTATGGTTAGGTAGGTCTCGTCGAGGTGATGAAGATGTTAGGAATAGTGCCCTAGAAAGCCGATTCGACGTAATCTGCTTTGGGACTTTTCTTGTATCACAGACAATCTTTGAATAATATACGATTGATTATAAGCAAACACTTCTTTATATGTCAATACGTGTTTTGTGTGTTTCCATTACGTGCGCATGTATGAGAACTCCCCTAATCCTGATGACTTTATGACTCTACCATTTAGGTGAAATGGTTCATGAAACGAGCCCTATATCACATAAGTCATGATTAGTAAAATACTCCAAGCCGATGAGTCCTACAGACAGTGGGAGTGTCAACCTGACTCCTCTAAGGCTTGCTTGTGGGATCACGCCCTTAAGAAGGACCACCTTGTTTCATGGAGGTGCAAAGTGTATAGTTGATACGTGCGTGATACATGAGGGTGCTTACTTTAATAAGTAAGTTCACTGAGGTGCCCCGTGTGAGAACATTCCTAAATGGGAAAGGAAGTTTCTATTTCAGGAAATGGAAACTTCCAGATTAGGAAATATCTCACGAGTCATTGATGTGATTAATTGATCCTTAGACTTGAGGTTCCTTGTCACTTTATGAGTTAACTCTGTAGTCTTAGGTATAAGCTTTAAAGGGTGTCGCCTTAGACAACTGATTCAAGGCTTATGCTGGGGCTGCACAAGTGATTCATGAAAGTGAATGAGAATCAAGAAAGGACCTACACTTGCATTTGCAAGGTGATCTCTTATTGTGTAAGTCATTCATATGCCATATGGAGTCCTTGGCCAAGGCAGTAGATCAAGACATCAAGAAAAGGGTTTCTTGGATTGAGATCAAATGGATATGAAATGCACTTAGCTTTAAGACCGGATTATTAGGGTTCTAATTATTCCCTTACCCTAGATCTTGGTTGAGAGATAGTAAGTAGGAGGATTGTATCTCACATGAATCAATGACTTAAAGGTTCTGTCGAATCCGAACATTCCAATTCAGCTAGGGGTTAAACACCTGTTGCTAGACTATGGTCGTTTAATCTGTGGACTGATTAATTAATTAGTGAATTAATTAATTAGGGTCACTGCTAATTGAATTGAGAACCTAGAGGGTCACACACAACAACTTGGTTACATGAGTTGAGGCTTGAAAATGATTAAACGAGTTAATCGGGCCAAGAGGGTTCCACACGTGTGAAGTCACACGTGTGGCTCACGTGAGTGACACGTGTCACTGTGACACGTGTCACACACGTGTGAATTTATATATATATATTAAATGATTAATTTAGTTAACCATTTAATAGACTTTGGTTTAATTTTGAATTAAAAAGAAAGTCTAATTTTGGAGAAAATAATCTAGTTAATTAATTATGAATTAATTAATTAGATAAAATAAGTTATTTATTTTATAATAAATTAAGTATAAAATTATCCAAAAATAGTTTGGATATTTTTAGCTCTCTTAAAAGTTGACTTGAAATGGAATTCAAAGTCAAAGTTGGAAAATACTTGATCATCAAGTAATAGGAGAGAGAGGGACCAAATCCTTTGTCCATTAGGACTAGGTTCGGCCGCCCCTCCCCTTTCCTATATATAGGGGAGCTCATGCTCCCCTTTAGAGCTAATTGACAATTCTTGGTTCATGTGTTGAACACCTTCCTTTCTCCAAGATTAAATTAAACCCTAGGTTAAGCCTAAACACTAACTAGAGAACTAGCATCCTTACTAGTTAGATTGTGATCAAGTTGGTGGACTTTCTCTAGAGACTTCAAGTTAGAAGTTTGAAGATTCGAGCTTTACCAAGGAGAGGGGATCAAGCCGCGTGAAGAGCGTTTTTGGGTGGCTTGAAACGCTTCAAGAAAGAATAAAAGAAAAGTAAGTTTTCTATCTTTACGAATTTGGTTACACGATTACGAGTTCAAGGTCCTTTTGTTGGGAAAATTTTTTAAATTCCGCTGCTTTCTGATTCGTGTTTTCCAACAGAAGATACACTATAAGTTCGCTGGATTCCGTCGCCGGAGGTCGCCGGAAAGCTGCTGTGAAAAGTGACGAATATCATCATCTTTCGGAGCTCTGTTCTCTCACGTTTCTTGTCAGATTTCGATTCCGAGCATACGGTCGGGTTCTTTCTTTCGAGTACTTCGATTTAAACTATTTGCATGTTCGATTTGGTGAAGAATCGAAGAAGTTAGAATTTGGAGAAATTGGGGCTTTCTTCGTGTTTCTACCGAGAGAGAGAGGAGAGGGGAGAGACAGAGAGAGAGTGGGAGAAATGTGTCTTGGACACATGCTATATACAACCGGGTAGTCTTATCACATAAAGAAATAAAACATCAGATTCAATTAATCGTAAAATAAATTCGATAAAGTCTCAATTAATCAAACAAATCCCGAATAAATTTTACAATTTAAATTGGAAATAATTTTACCAATTAGAGCTTAATTCAATTTAATTTTAGAAAATCTTTCATACAAATTAACAACACCCATGAGCATTTTATTGATAATTAAATCACAAAGAATTCGGATAATTTCGAATTAAACAAGTTAAACAATATAATAGATTTTAAACTCAAGTTCAGCAATTATTTCTTGAAAATAATTTCGAATTAAATTGAACTAAACGATTTAAGGCACGTACGCACGTAATAAATTAAATTAGCAATTAATCATAGAATTAATCGAATAATCACATATCAAGGCAAATTAAATCATATAAGCCAAAAAATTCTAAAATGAACATACAAGTGCGAAGACTTACTTGAAAACATCGTCGGGTTTTGCTTCGGAGACGCGGGGCATGACAGAAGCAATGAAAAAGGTGGTTCAAAGTGAAATGGAGAAACAACGAATGAAGTCCCATGCCCTTTGAGAGGAACAAGCAACCGGTTCAAGTTCGAATTTGGGTAAGAGCCCCGTGCCACCAGAGAAACCGCCAGCTCTCAAGGTATTAACCCATCCAAGAAGAAGAAGAAGAAGCTCCGACTATCGAAACATATTCCGGAGCCCTCTCTAACGGCTCCAATCAGATGCGCTTATTGTGAAGGTCCGAATCACATGTAAGAGCAATGTCGAAAGAAGTTAAGTGCTTGTTATAGGTGTGGTGAGATTGGGCATATAATGAATGGTTTCCCTTACAAATCAATTCCAAAGATTATGAAGAACCGTGACTCCGAGATCTCGACTCAAGCCTGAGTGCATATCGAGTTTGACCGTACCGCTTCGGTGAAAGGTACATGAAGCATCTATAGCATCTCATCTCGTACATATATTATTTTCGTGGAAATATGTGTGTTTGTTGTTTTATTGTTTGTTCTTTGGTGGTTATTGGTTTCACTTGTGTTTTTTTTTTCCTTCTTAGCTCTTGCTCGTTGTGTGCTTTCTTTTCCTTTTCTGTTAACCCTTTTTTCGAGAGAGTTTGGTGGTGCGGAGTGTTCGTGAGTGTGGGTTGAGTTGTGAGGGTCAAACTGCTTATGGTGGGATTGTTTGGAGGTGTTTTGCTCTCGTTGAGGTTAGTTGTTGCTTCTAGGAGGTCCGTTCGGGGCTCAATGTGTTACCGGGTATTAGATTGAAGGCCAGGCCATTGATATTCCTCGTAGAACAACCGAGGATTACCTCAGAGTAAGAGGTATGGTTTTGAGTGGGAAGAGGCGGTTGAAGAGAGTTATCCACGGTATCAGCTTTTTCCTAACTGGAGGTACAAAAGGCTACTTTGTTTCCAACCGAGGCACAAAGGAAGGCCTATGTTGTGCATTGCTTGCAGAAGAGTTGTAGTCTATGCCTCGAGAAGTCCAAGGTCACGAGTTTATCCCACTCATAGTTTGAAGTTGTTCGAGGTTTTGGAAGACCGTTTGTAGAGGCATAAGAAAGATGTTATGGACTTTATGTAATAATGCCTATATGCTAACAGTTGAGGATTCTCCAACTACTCCCGAATCTTTATTTGGGAAGTGGGACCAAACGACTAGGACTTTCTGTCCGGTTTGCTAATTAAGGAGGTAATATCTTGAGAAGTCTGTCGTTCTCTGAGAACAGAGTAGCGCAGTGGAAGTTTGGAGTTTCGTTTCTCTTCGGTCTGCTTAGGACCTGAGGACAGGTCCTTTTGAAGGAGGGGAGTTTGTAACATCTCGCTCGTCCGGCCGTACAGGTACGTTGTAACAAGAATGTTAATTGCGCTTTTAAATTATTTAATTATGCAAATACTTGTTATTTTATTGAATATGTGATTATTTGAAATTTATTGTAATGATTTGTTTAACTTATAACTCGAGTTTTAACATTTATGATTACGTGCCTCGGAATTTACTTTCTACATGTCTGGATTTAACATCGATTTTTGTGAAATCTTGGTATGCGTGAAATATTTTAATTATGAGCATATTTATATGATCGTTACGTGTTTTAGAGTTCATTTATTTTGGTTCTTAGATTGTTTTGTGAAACGGGATTTGTGAGGGACTCGAGGGCCTAACTAGTTTTAGCGCACCTTGGGTTCCGGGCGGCATAACTTGAGCTCGGGAATTTGGATTCAAATTCAAGAATAAGCATCTGACTAATAACAAGGAAAGAAAACCAGGGAATCCAATTTGTAATTTTCTAAGCCCGTTACCTCTAAAAGTTTACCGAACCGAGCCTCGCGTGCAACTTGGACCCCTTTGTACTCTTTTAGCTATAACTTGAGCATTTCTTAATGAAATTGAGTGATTCTTGAGCCCACATATCCTTGAATTAACCCCCTATCTCCCTATCAGCCATTCACTTCGTTCCAAACAACACAAGAGAAGGAAAAAGGGTATTTTCATCTGCAACCCGAAATCCCAAGAGAAGAGAAGAGAACACTATTTATTTTCCAAGTTTTGAGCTCGATACTCGTCCGTTTCGCCTCAAAATTGAAAGGTAAGTCCATAAATGTTTTCTCCATCATTTCCTCTTTAATTTGACACTTTATTTTCTAAAATCTAGGGAGAAATGAGTGAGATATGGAATATTTGGTGAATAGTGAGGCTTTGGACCTTCTTGATGAATTTGTATGATTCCTTGCATTTACTTGGGATTTGATGCATCATATACGAACTTAAGACATCCATTTTCACTTCTATGAACTTAGATTGATGATGGTTTAGGAATTTTAAGGTTTTGATTGAAGAACTTGAAGGTTATGCATGAAGAAGAAAGGGAATTTTTCATCCTTCATTCATCTCTTGATATGTGGCTTGTTTGATCATGCTCTTGAGCTTTTCCTGCATGAATTATGTGTCTCTAACTTACCTCTAAGTGTTGGCATGATTTAGGTTGAATTGGAGTGAGTTTTGTGCTTGTTTTTCGTATTTTTCCCTACTGCCGCAGTGGTCGAGGCAGCGATCGCGACCAGTTGGTCACGGCTGCGACCCATTTTTCCCGCTTATCCCTACCTTGGTCACGGCCGTGACCATTGCCAAGTCATTTTTGGTCACGGCGGCGACCCTGTTTTGCCCTAGTTTGGAGTTGTACTTGTGTGTTATGTTGTTTTCGCTTCGTTTACATTTTTCGTGAACTTCTTTCTCCTTTTTCATTTCTTATGCATTATATACTTGATGAATTATGTGTTATATGATTTTTTTTTAATTTATAACGCCCTTTTGTTGCTTTTATATGCATTATATGACAATATATGCATTATATGCTTTCTTATGCGCATGCATGAACTTATACTTTGATTCCTTGCCTCATATAATCTCTTCTTGCCACTTTTATAATATACATACATAGATAACATGTTGTAATATGTGTTACCTTGTATGACATGCATTTATGATTAATTTTGATGCTCGTTTTTTATTTATGCTCTCATGTGCTCCTAAGTGACTTAAGTGCTTTTCAATGTGCATGAATGAGTTAGAACTTTCTTTATTTGCATAATGTGTTAATCTCTCATATCTTTTATGACTTCAGTGGAATGACAACATGTTAAATTATCTGTTAACTTGAAGTATTAAATTTAAAGGACCGTTTTATATGAAATACGTGATATATGAATGCATATACCTTAAGTGTTGCATTTCATATGCACTTTATGCATCATATGCATTTTCCGAGCATCAATTTGGTACATTATGAGTCTAAGAACGTCCTTTATTGTTTCCTTTGTTTAGAGTTTGGTCGCGTGGGTAACGTGGAGGTCCCGTCGGCATCCGTTTTGTATCCGTTTGCTCTGGTACGTTGAAAAGGTAAGATTTTCATCCTTTTAGATAATATGACCTACAGCCCTATATGTTTTGAAGCCCGCATGCGAATTACGTATAATATAAGATAAATAATTGTATGATATATAATTTGAGGGCTCGTCTTATTTTGTTCTAAGACTTTGAAAAATGGTTTATATACATATATAAGATCTATTTTGATTTTCGTTTGAAAAAGCTTTGACATGTGTGAGTGTGTAGCGAGCTTTGAAATTTGAAAGAAAAGTTTATGAAAATTATGATTTTGAATTATGAAATGGGCCCCGACGAGTGGTATGGCATCTCGGGACGGTCATGGGGTCGCCGATCTCCCCCCATCAACACTTTCCTTTAAGAGTTTCACCTAAGGTGAGCCGGTGGTATCCCTGCCGAAGGTGCAAGGAAGTAATTAATCCTTGACTCGTTTTTGAATTATGATCAATAGCTAGGGCTTGCTACCCTTCTATCTCCCGGAGTAAGGATAGTTTATGATTTTAGTTTTGATTATGCACTATGATTTAGATTTGAGGAGTTTGGTTGGAGAACTCGCACTCGCCGAGTTAGTGTGAATATGTATGAACATATGAAACGGGAATGGACTCTTAAATACTTAAAAATTGGTTGTTTTGGCCTTTGGCCTTTAACCACTTTTATGTATATATATATATCTATTATCACGAGAAATGATTTAGCTTGCAAAAACCATCCCCGGTTCATGGATTCTATTCGATTTACTAGGTGTTTTGCTCTATACGTATATATGGGGGTGTGTGTTAGCCCCTCACCAGTCATTAGGACTGACCCTCGTTTTTGTTTCTTTACTTTTCCCCTTTTCGTTTAAGTTGCACGTGCTTTTGGAGGTTTTAGCTAGGCGGTTGTCCTTGTGTCGATGGTTGAGGCTAGCTCGAGTCACATACATTGTATTTCGTTTAATTTTTGCAATTTGATAATTTTGGAATATGTATAATTTATGTACAGGGACTCTGGCCTGGGATATGATTTGTATATTTATCAAGTATCCAAATTTATATAAGTTGAATACGATCGACATGATATCATAATTGCTAGTATGTTTTGATTTGAAATTTATTGCGCGCTCTATATTAGTGTCTAGACCGCCTAGCTAGGTTGTGTATTTTTGTTTGCCACCTATTCGCCATGGCTCGGTGCGTGTACGGAGTTCCGATTTTGTTACACGTGTCGGGCTATGGTGCGGGGAATGTGGTGCCCTTCGCTCGGGGTGTTACATCTAAAGTTGCATCAGAGCTCCAGGTTGCAAAACCGGAGCTCTAGTGTCATATCGGGTCTGTCTAGGTCATTCGGCTTAGGATTATGTGATTGTTTGCATTCACTTTCATCTTTATGTGACTTATTTGATTTTATTTGTATTAATTGTTTACACGAAGATGCACTAAACTCTCCCATGCATCGATATTTTGTTGAATTGCGTTTCTTATTGAGGATGGCATCTCAACACATATCCGTGGGAGAAGACTGATTGCTATTGATCTATCGAGAGTTTCGAAACTGCAACCCTCCAGTGTGGTTCGGGGATGATGATGTGAAGGCCGAACAATGGATGTGGCGCCCCGACCTGGAGCCTCCGTAGGCCCACGGATCTGGGCGTCAGGTTATACCAGTCACTCCGCGAAACCTGTGTAAACACTAATATAAAAGTCATATCTAATTTATAAATATACTACACTAAGGATATTGAAAGTCAACATACTTATCTAAGTTCAAAAGTGTAGAATACTATTCATCACTATAGGCCGACTAACTCACCTCAACCAGCTTATTTGTACTTGAAATTTAATCGCTATCATTTTCAAAACAATGAGCATAAGGTTTCTTCTAGCTCAATTTCCATTTCCAGGTAGCATCCTCTATCTATATATTCTGGAGAACAAAACAAAACAGAGGGAAATATAAGGTGAGTCAAATGACTCAGTGGGAATTATCACACTAATCAGGAACAGAAGGATAGTACAACAAATCAGAAGAATAATGAACAGAAAGGTAACAGAGCACATCAGAAGAATAACGGTAACAACGATAACATAAATGAAGAATAAGATAAACAGATAATGTTCACTGAGGGTCAAGTGCTATAGGTCCCGCCTTGTATCGCCTTCCCAGATGATCAGTCCAGGCAGTAGTGAGTGGGTAGTAGCAGTATAGAGACCAGCGACGCACGCATGGTCATTCCAAGGGTACGACCCAAGGAATTAACGAACTTTGGGGTCCCCGCAGTTGTTATTCTCCTTCATATTGGTTTACAGAATCGGTTACAGAATCAGGCTTAGGTAGGCTTACAAAGCAGCTCAAATGAAATGGCTATCAATCAGAGGCTCAGAACACAAGGCATTAAACATGCAGTAGACAGTACAGTAACAGTTCAATGAATAGATCAACAGACTGTAACAAATTAACAAACAGTTCAGGAGGCAATTCAGAGAATAGATCAGTAAACAGTTCAAAAGGTAATTTCAAATAATTCAACGAGCAGTGCCAAAGATAAGTCAAGGAACAGTGTAAGAATAATAGAAACAAACAAAAAGAATAAAAACAGATAGAGTAATGGAAGCAGATAAAAAGAATAGAAGTAGATAGAAAGAAAGTAGGGTACGAGGGTTGTGTTTTGCCTCCAGCAAGAAGGGGTTATTCCCACCTGTCAGTCAGGGATGTTGAGCTTCGTAGTTTGTTTGCTACTGCTCTAAATTACCTAACAAGAATAAGGTAATTGGCTAAGCTCATATTCTACTATTCGTGAATAACAATTTCTAAGTTACCGATTTCTATGATACACCGACATCAGTTAGTTAATCTTAGTGTATCTAATACTAAGTCTGCTAATTAAAAACTTAATCTTAACTCAGTTAATAATAAATTGGTTAATTAAAAACAATAAATAATTATCGTTATATTTTATTTACAATTATACAATTCTCGATATACATTTAATCGGTATTATTGTATATTAGAGTAAAATGTTTAAACCGTTTTAATATCCAACGTACTTCCAATTTTTTGGTGTCCAGGCCAAAGTCCAAGTGAGGGTCAAAATATATTTCAACAAGTATTTATTATTATTAACAACTATATAAATTTTGATAAATATTTAAACCGTGTTATCAAATATCAGATTGTCCTCGAAACAACTTGAATTGTCCACTATAGCCCAATATGTAAGGCCCACATCAAAGTCAAGGTTAAAATAAATTTCAAATTGAAAGTCAAACTTTAATTATTCATTATAATTATAATTATAATTATAATCATAATTATAATTATAAGAATTAATCCGGATTATTGTTACTGTTGTAATTATCATTATTATCAGATATCAGATTATATCCTTAAAGCAGTCATTGGTTTTATACCCTTCCAATTTGCAGTGTCCAGATTAAAATCAAATTTAAGGTCAAAACAACTTTCAAAATCAAAGAATAAATTTAATTATTCATCATAATTATAATTACAATTATACTTAAGCTTTAATTATTCATCGTAATTATAATTACAATTATACTTAAGCTTTAATTATTAAACTTTAATTATCAGCCTTAGTTATTAAACTTTAATTATCACTTTAGTTAGTTACCATTGTTACGGTAACTGTTGTTGTTTTTATTCTTCTTCTTCTTCCTATTATTATTATTATTATTATTATTATTATTATTATTATTATTATTATTATTATTATTATTATTATTATTATTATTATTATGTAATTTTGGGAGAATTAAGTCTCAAATTACGTTAACCATCAACTGGATTATCAAAATTATTGCAAGAATGCATTCAGGAGGTCAAGTATAACATTCTGACTTTTCGTTGACTGACCACCATATGCGGCCGCAGGCCGGCCGTTAAATGTCACCGGAAGATTTTCCAAAAATAATAGGAACGATCATCTTCTCACGCTCGTTAACATTTTTCAATCAATTTCAGCAAATTAATTTAGGTTAGGAGTAATTCGAGAATTCCCTTTTCAATCCTAACCCTAAACCCTAGAAATTGAAACTCAAATTAAACATGATCTAGTCGGAATTAATTCAATCCGATCACAGATATGTATTTCTCAAATCAAACCAGTCGCCGGAAAAAGTCAGGCGTTGTTACCGCCATTCATTTTCGGTCGTGACTTTACCACGCCTCCACCGCCGTGATTCTCGACAACCAGTTATCAGTTATAGACTCGTCTTGTAGAGCTCTTCAATAACCCTATGGTTGCCAGTCAAAACTCCTGTGAGATCGCCTCCGTCGGTAAAGTTTCTCGATCATCTTTACGATACGATTTCTCCTTTATCTTTAAACGAAACTCGAATTTGATTTCACCATGATGTTCTTCTCGATGAGGTGATTGAAAAACTCTATAAATTTTTGAGGTTTTACGAATCGTCGGAGCTTGAGAATCACCGTCGCGTCGTTTTCGTTTGTGGGTTTTCTATGTGTGTTTTGATTTGTTCAGTGTGTGTGAGTTATGTTTAGGTTTAGAGTGAATAGGGGTAGTGGGGAGTTATATCAGATGCATAATGCATGTCGTTCTTTTCTTTTTATTATTTTTTTAGCAAATTCTAATTTCACCCCCAAACTTTCTATTCTATTCATTTAGGTCCAAATAAATATAAATAATAATATATTAAGATTTAACAAACACAAATATATTTAATATTGGACTATGGTAATTTACGGGTTGTTACAATGGATTACATATAAACGGGTTCACTACAATGCCATAACATATAAACGGGTTCAACTAGGGTCCCAGAAACCTGTCCCGAGTTCGATAAAGTAATAAGAATACAGAGTGGCTTACAAAGCCCAGTTACAAGCAGGAAATAAAGGTACGATACGATGCAGTGAAAACAGGACCAAGACTCGATCAAAGACTTCAAAAGACTCCCGCCTAACGACCACAGAGCCTGCAAGACAGACACTAAAAACAACGAGAGGGAGGGGTCAGCCAACTGACTGAGTGAAGGGGGTACACACGCATATACATATATAATCAGGAAATCAGGTAGGCATAATTCCACTATACGTTTTAAGATTAAATAAACAGGAGACAGGAATCAAGATTAAATCAATACGTAAGGGTGGAATTATGTCAGGGCATACAAGTCACGTAAACGAGATATAATATACATGTGTCGATATCCGTACGCCTCTGTTGATGCCCACTTTACCTATACGATCCACGAGCTCCGGTGCTGAACAGGGACTGAGACATACCAGAGGTTACGGATATCTATGCTTAACATTTTAGGGGACCCGGCGAGAACGGGTAATTAATCCATCCTGGACTCCTCTTTTCACTTATTAAATGACAGGTACAAGCAGGTAATCAGGAAACAAGAGTTATAATTAATTATCAGGCGGGAAAAACAAGTACAAATTAATCTCCTTTCTCCGGGCGCAATGTGGCCGGTAGCTAACCTCCACATCCGCGCATCAGGGTGATCTTCGGGTTCATGACTCCCTCAGATCGGAGCCCCATCTCCCACCAAACCTCCTGGTGGGTATCAGGGTAGTCCAACAGGATGGGACCTATGCAAGAGTTCACCGTCGGCCCGATGCCTCCCCGGTTCCCTCAATACACAAGCCCCTGGGCCCCAAGAATAGGTACAAGATCCACACCGGCTAGCCCAACGCTAGGAAAGCCGGGGACAATCAGGAATATCTCGCAAAACAGGCCAGGATTAACACTATGCAGTTTATAAATCATTTCCGGTACATAGCCGGTATAAAAGATATAGTCAACTTTAATATGAAAACCATTTGGCATACTTTTAATTCATGCAAGGTTATAGGTCGTTTATAAAGAAAACCCTCACCTCCAAGTGTACAAGAAGGACCAAGAAAGACCACGAACCATAAACATCTCCACCGAGGAGAACACTGTACAAGAAAGGAAACACGGTGTACTTGTGAGACATGACTCAATAATGACACCAAGTAGGACTCACGTCGATGTTCATGAAGTGGTGCATCATGTTATGGCATGATTCAATAAGTATTAAATCATAATTATGTCATGAAATGGTGTGATCGTGTTCATGAGCACAACTAATGTCATTTAGACACATAAATGATTTAATCATTCAATTAGACATGTATACAATGCATGTAAGTCAAATAAGAGGTCGAGGAGGTGAAAGGAAGGCGATAAAACTGTTTTTGGCAAAGTTTGGCAAAAGCTAACAGTTTTCGGAAATGCGCAAGTAGAAGGAAAACTGGAATATCTCGAGTTATAGAAATAGGAATTAAGTTTTGTTTATTGGAAATGAAACTAGACACATAGACCTTTAAAATTTTATGTGGCTCTACTTGTGGTTCAAAGCGAGGTGAAAATGGCGTAGGCTCGAAGTTGGGTGAAAGCAGATTGTCGGTAACGTGGCGACACCAAAAAGAATTGATTATATCTCACAAATTAGAAAGGATAATGAGGTGATTTAAATTGGAGGTTGTTCTAGACTTCAAAATATTTCCAACGGCTCAAAAATCAGGTCAATCGGAGTTTGGATGAGGGAGTACCCGGCCGGGGAAAATACAAGTCAAAATCTACCCGGCAGGGGAAAAACAACGCAGAAACGCTTCTGGAATAAAGTACCCGCCCGGGTAGTCACTCAGGGCTGGAAAAAGGATCAGAAACAGGGGCTAATCGGAGGAGGAAGCAAAAATGATCAAAACCACCTAAAAACTCAACCAAATGCAATGAAAATAAAGGCATAAGTTGATGTAAACATGCTCTATCATATATCTCAAATTCAAGCCATGAAACCAAGTATATATCAAGTTACCATTTTCATGCTTTTAAGCTTCATCAATGGTGATTCACTCAAGCTTCAACTAACAAACCAAATACCACCAAATATGCATCATATACGCTCATAAGAACAACATATATCAAGCTTGAAGCAAGGGAATCAAAACACAAAGAAAATTCTCAAATTTTGATATATTGACACTATTCATCATCTTCTTCATATTCAAGGAAGCAAGCAAGAGAAATGAGATTCAATCGGGAGAAACGAAGCACGTAATGAGAGGATCACATATCTTACCTTGAATCTTCGATCGGTTGGTCGGATCTCACAAGCTTGAGCTAAAGCTTGAAGGGCCAAATGGGGAGGGTTTCTTCTTCTCCTTTGTTGCCTTGTTTCCAACGTGAAAATGAGGGAGAGAGATGAACTTGGCTCCTTTTTGGGGCTGAGTTAAACGGGTCGGATTATACGGGTAGGGTCGAGAGGTATCCGGTCCGTTCGGATCGGATTTTAAAATGGTAGGGTGATCGAATGGTTTAGAAATTAAAAGGTTAATTTCATCGAATCCAAATCACCGAAATGGACTCAATGGTAAGGTTAGAATTCGAATTCGAATTCCCGAGCTCAAGGTAGCCACAACGGCCCCAAAACACCCTAATTAAGATTAGGTCCTTAACGAGCAATTATTGGACAATTGAATCCAAGAACAATTTAAAAATTTTAATTTGCAGATAATAAAATTACACGTTGACACGTTGGCATGTGACGTCACATAAATCATATAATTACTGAATTAAACTCTCTCGCGACGTCGTACCTGGCCTGTTGGAAAACTGGGGTGTCACAAGATTGGAGTTAGCAAGGTCCGGAGAAGAGCTCACGTGGGAGAACTTTGACCTGGAATTCCACAATAGGTACATTCCTTCTAGTGCAAGAGTGAGAAGACTTCAAGAATATTTAGATCTTCAACAAGATTTCAAGATGGCGGAAAACTATATGGAGGAACTTGAAAGATCGGGCCCTTATGCTACACAAGTTGTTGATAACTATCGACTTGAGGTCCGAATTTTATGCAAGAACTCAAGAATGATATCTAACAAACTCTCTATGCTTCAACAGTAAATTTTTGGTCCGAAGCTATGAAAAAGGTGGTTCAAACCGAGATGGAGAAGCAATTAATGAAGTCTCATGCCCTTCGAGAGGAACAAGCAACCGGTTCAAGTTCGAATTTGGGTAAGAGACCCGTACCACAAGAGAAACCTCCGAACTCTCAAAATGTTAACCCATCTAAGAAGAAGAAGAAGAAGAAGGTCTGACTATCGAAACCGATTCTGGAGCGCAATCTAATGGCTCCAATCCGGTGCGCTTATTGTGATGGTCTAAATCACACGGAGGAGAAATGTCGAACGAAGTTAGGTGCTTGTTAAAGGTGTGGTGAGATTGGGATTATGATGAATGGTTTCCCTTACAAATTAATTCAAAAGCTTATGAAGAACCGTGACTCCGAGATCTCGACTCAAGCCTAACTACATATCGAGTTTGACCGTACTGCCTCGGTGAAAGATACATGAAGCATCCATAGCATCTAATCTCATGCATATTTTATTTTCGTGGAAATATGTGTGTTTATTACTTTATTCTTTGTTCTTTGGTGCTTCTTGGTTTCACTTATTGTGTGTTTTTCTTCCTTCCTAGCTATTGCTCATTGTGTGCTTTCTTTTCCTTTTGTGTTAACTCTTTTTTGGAGAGAGTTTGGTGGTACGGAGTGTTCGTGAGTGTGGGTTGAGTTGTGAGGGTCGAGCTGCTTTTGGTGGGTTTGTTTGGAGGTGTTTTGCTCTCGCTGAGGTTGGTTATTGCTTCCAAGAGGCCCGTTTGGGGCTCAAGGTGTTATCGGGTACTAGATTGAAGGCTAGCCCGTTGATATTCCTCGTAGAAGAACTGAAGATTATCTCAAAGTAAGAGGTATGGTTTTGAGTGGGAAGAGGCGGTTGAAGAGAGTTACACACAGTATTGACTTTTGCCTAACTGGAGGTACAAAATGTAACGCCCCGATTTTTATTAACTAATTTTTTACGTTTCATTATAATTTTATAAATTAAAATTTAGCATACTTTCATGAAATTATATAGAATCAAATCAAATTTAGAATTTATCGCATGACTTGAAAATATTTATGACATGAAATATCACCGGGAGTGGTTTAATTACGAGATTATCCCTATATGTTCATTTCTTTAAATTTAGGGACCAAATTGCATAACTTTTCATGGATTCAATTGAGCAATTACCAAACAAAGTATCCTTGATTGCATGACTCCATAAAGCAAGGGATTAAATTGCAATATATGCATCTCACATTTTTTAAAAATGGATGAATCATGTAATATTACATCTCCAAGCTTCCTTGATCATTTTGGCATCAAAATTCCATCATTTTGATTCCCTTTTCTTCTAAGTTGGGTGTTGCATGGTGGATGATTCTTGATCAAATATATGTTAGCTAGGGTTTGTGATTTATAGCATAAGTGAATTAATTATTGATTAAAGCATGAATATGTGATTATCGCATGATTTGTTTCATGAATTCTTGAGAAGTTGAGTTTCAATGATCAAGAGATGCATGAACATGAAACTCGGAATTCTTGATGATATTTCATGATTTGTGTGTTTAAATGATATATTATCATATCTTTTAAATGTATGCATGTATATTTCCAAATTCTTGCATTTATTGATCAAAACATGGAGTTTTGGGAGCTTTGTTGCTATGTCGTAGCTACTCCCCTGTTCTGATCTGTTTCTGCATTTGCAGAGGAACGGAAACGGCCTTTCCCGTCCCCAGTTCATTCTGGGAACGGGCGTTCCCACTCCTTTGAACTCAAGACGGCTCGCACATTGGGAACAGCCATTCCCATTTTCGCTTGTAAGCCGGAAGGGTCGTTCCCAGCATAAAGCGCAATTTTAAAAATAAAATCGCTGGGGCGTTTTCATGGGACATGGGAACGACCCTTCCCATTTTCAACTAGGACCCGGTGTTAGGAATAGTGCCCTAGAAAGCCGATTGTATATCCGCTTTGTGCTTTTCCTTATTGTAATCACAGACAATCTTTGAATAAAATAACGTATTGAGGCAACACTTCTTTATATGCTCTTGTTTGGTATGTATTTACTTTAGTTGTGCATGTATGAGAACTCCCCTAATCCTGATGACTTTAGCACTCTACCAATTAGGTGAAATGGTTTACGAAAAGAGCCCTATATCACATAAGTCATGATTAGTAAAATACTCCAAGCCGATGAGTCCTACCGACAGTGGGAGTGTCAACCTGACTCCTCTAAGGCTTGGTTGTGGGATCACGCCCTTAAGAAGGACCACCTTGTTTCATGGAGGTGCAAAGTGTATAGTTGATACGCGTGTGATACATGAGGGTGCTTACTTTAATAAATAAGTTCACTGAGGTGCCCCGTGTGAGAAGATTCCTAAATGGGAAAGGAAGTTTCTATTTCAGGAAATGGAAACTTCCAGATTAGGAAATATCTCACGAGTCATTGATGTGATTAATTGATCCTTAGATTTGAGGTTCCTTGTCACTTTATGAGTTAACTCTGTAGTCTTAGGTATAAGCTTTAAAGGGTGTCGCCTTAGACAACTGATTCAAGGCTTATGCTGGGGCTGCACAAGTGATTCATGAAAGTGAATGAGAATCAAGAAATGACCTACACTTGCATTTGCAAGGCGATCTCTTATTGTGTAACTCGTTCATATGCCACATGGAGTCCTTGGCCAAGGTAGTAGATCAAGACATCAAGAAAAAGGTTTCTTGGATTGAGATCAAGTGGATATGAAATGCACTTAGCTTTAAGACCGGATTATTAGGGTTCTAATTATTCCCTTACCCTAGATCTTGGTTGAGAGATAGTAAGTAGGAGGATTGTATCTCACATGAATCAATAACGTAAAGGTTTTGTCGAATCCGAACATGCCAATTCAGCTAGGGGTTAAACACCTATTGCTAGACTATGGTCGTTTACTCTATGAACTGATTAATTAATTAGTGAATTAATTAATTAGGGTCACTGCTAATTGAATTGAGAACCTAGAGGGTCACACACAACAACTTGGTTACATGTGTAGGTCACGTGAGTGACACGTGTCATTATGACACGTGTCTCACGTGAATATATATATATATATATATATATATATATATATATATATATATATATATATTGTATATATATTAAATAATTAATTTGTTAATTATTTAATAGACTTTGGTTTAATTTTGAATTAAATAGAAAGTCTTATTTTGGAGAAAAATAATCTAGTTAATTAATTACGAATTAATTAATTAGATAAAATAAGTTATTTATTTTAAATAAATAAAGCATAAAATTATCCAAAAATAGGTTGGATATTTTAGCTCTCTTAAAAGTTGACTTGAATTAGAATTCAAAGTCAACGTTGGAAAATACTTGATGATCAAGTAATAGGAGAGAGAGACCAAAACCCTAGCCCATAAGGACTAGGATTTTCGGCCAACCCTCCTTCCTATATATAGGAGAGCTCGAGCTCTCCTTGAGGCTAATTGATGATCTTCTTTTGGTTCATGTGTTGAACACCATACTTTCTCCAAGATAAATTAAACCCTAGGTTAAGCCTAAACACTAACTAGAGAACTAGCATCCTTACTAGTTAGATTGTGATCAAGTTGGTGGACTATCTCTAGAGAGCTTCAAGTTAGAAGTTTGAAGATTCGAGATTACCAAGGAGAGGGGATCAAGCCTCGAGAAGTGCGTTCTTGGGTGGCTTGAAACGCTTCAAGAAAGATAATTAAGAAAGTAAGTTTCTAGTCCCTACGAATTTGGATACACGATTGCGAGCCTAAGATCCTTTTGTTGGAAAAATTTTAAATTTCCGCTGCTTTTCTGATTCCGTTTTCCAACAAGTGGTATCAGAGCCACCTCATTAATCTTGTTTCTGATTCGTCTCAATTATAATGAATTTGGTAGAAATTCTTAGGCTTGATGCGATTGAGTATTTGTAATTATTTTAGAAAGCCTGAAATACGAAAATGTATTTTTTCCTGAAAGTTTCTGAAAATTGGTTTATGCAAAATTTAATTTTTGAAAAACTATTTTAGATTTGAAACTATATAAACTGTTTTTGGATTTCTTGGATTGGTTTTGCTTTTGAACTAAAACACGAAACGAAAACCCGGATTACGACGAACACGCGAAACCCCAGGCGCCTTCCCAGGCGCGCGCATGGGCGACACCGCCCAGCACCCTCCCGCAACCGCGTGGGAGGCCTTCCGGGCACGCCTAGATCGCCCAGAAGCTAGGCGATAGGACAGCGCGGCGCGCACGCTGTGCGTGCTGTCCCTTTCGCGTACGGGCCCCGTTTTTCGTAATCCGTTTTCGTTTATCGTGTAATCCAGTCCCAATTTTTTATTTTAATTTTAAAATTTTATTTTATGAATATTTATTTTAATTTTTGAATAAAACTTAAAATTGGGAAATTTGAGAAATAGAAACGATTTATATTTTGGGAAAATACATCTGTAATAAAATTATTAATTTTCAGAAATTAATTGAAATTTTATTTTTTTTGTTAATTTGGGATTTATTGAAAACTTTTATAAATAAGACTCGGATCAAGTCGTGTTTTAAGTCATTAGTACTTGAAATGGGAATTTTAATTTAGTGGCTAAATTTAAATTCTCGCAAAAGCATGTTAGGTGATCATGGGTTTAGACTTATGTATGGTTTTAATTTATGCGCATGGACGGTTTAAATTGGGGTTGGAGCCCTATAATTGAGTTTTTCAATTGAGGTTGGAGCCTTACTTATGTGCGTACTGTTATGTGATTTATTATGTCGCTTTCCATATTACTGTTTTTGAGGTCGGGGTATGCCCGGTGTAATTGTCTAAGGCTAATATGAAGATTGAGCCTTATTACTTTATGTCTTTTTCTTTTTATTGTAATTTGAGAGTAGAGATAGGTGGTGAGGTTTTATTTTCATTTTGGAGACAATGCACCTATGGAGTAAGATGTACCACATTCAAGTAACAAGGAGGCCATAAGTGAAGACCCCTCAAAATGTTAGGGAGGGGAATCTCAATTGTAAAAATGTAATAGAGATAGGGCTCGTATTTTGTTACCGCTTTCCCTTATGTGAGTTAAACTGTTTATGTGGCATGTATGTTAGAACTTGTGATTGTGGAGTGGCTCACACATATCACGCATAAGATAGGTAGAACCCATGATCATTACATGTTAGTATCCTGCTAGGACATGTTATCTATTTATGTGCTTGTTTGAAATGCATTTAAGTGTACTTGCATTAATCAAGACTAACAAAATTGGATAACATATATGTTGGTGAGGTCGAACCGGACAACTCTCCGGTTGATTCGAAAATTCCCGTTAAATATTAAGCTAATTTCGAACAAATAGGTGTTTAATTCGAGATGCAAATTTTGAATTAAATTCCTAGCATTCCATCAATAGGTTTTAAGTTTAGTAAGTGAAGCTAGTTATTATCCGCGAGTCGTGGGATAGCTAGTGGAGCTTATTAGTTCTTAGTTACCCAATTAATCATTTTATATGATCAATATTTCATGATCAATTTGGCAAGGGCGATGTTCACGAGTCGTGGGTCGTTCGAACTAAGTTTTGATCATGATCTTATGATTGATGGGTCTAGCTTAACGCCTAAGTAAATATGGATGTCGCATGAGTCTTGGGTCCATATTGAAAGATATGTGATGCCAAAACAATTACTAAGAGTTCTAAAGGTGTTAGAATTGGTAAGTTGTACCTACCTAGGGTTTTACTTAGATTGTCCGCGAGTCGTGGGTTCGAGGTAAAATGCCTAGGATCTTAGTACCCATTGGGAAACGAGTTCCTCTTAGATCTTTAGGAATTATAGATCTTTGAAAAACAGTGGGAGCTACATTAGATTAAAGACCTTATCTTTTGTATATCGTTATAATTCAGCATGCTCACTTGTTCTCTGTTTTTTACCATTTAGGTCGTAGATTCTGTGATTCTCTACGTGTTTTAAAATGGCAACCAAAAACCCGCTTGTATCGACCCTCGAGTCAAATAAGTTGACTGGTCCCAACTATTCTGATTGGCTGAGGAATCTGAAAATCATTTTAGATTCTGAGAAGAGAACTTATGTTCTCTTCGAAGGGGAGCCTAGTCCAGAAGGGGTGGCTCCCACTCGGGCCGAGCGGGACGCGATTCAGAAGTGGAAGGATGATAATCTCCAAGCCCGTTGCCTTATGTTGGCTAACATGTCTCCGAACTTGCTGAGGCAACATTAGGCCATGGAATTCGCTTGGGAGATTTACAATCACTTAGAGCAACTTTACAGCCCTCCTGAACATGTTACAAGGTATAACACTTCGAAGGAATTATTCCACTTGAGAATGAGGGAAGGTTTAAGTGTCCATGAATATGGACTCAAGTTTCTCGCCCTTACTGAGAAACTTGCTTCCATGGACATGCCACTGAAAAATGAGCTTTCAGTGGATTTGTTGCTAGCTTCGCTCCCACCATCATTCAACCCATTTGTCCTTAATTTCAATATGAATCATGCTGGTGCTACTCTAGCTGAGCTGATTAGTCAGCTTATGACTGCTGAAAGCACGATCAAGAAGGACAATAAGGTTTTGATGGTGAATGCTCCATCTTCCTCTTATGGGCCTTCTAAAGGTAAGGGCAAGAAAGCCCAAAAGAAGAAGAAGAAACCCCTTAAGCCCACTGGTGGCATTTCGAAAGGGAAGGCCCAGAAGAAGAAGCGTGATCAGAAAGAGGATTTTTGCTTCCATTGTGGCAAAGCGGGACATTGGAGGAGAAACTGCCCAATGTACAAGGCTACTCTAAAGAAAGGTATGTTTCTCGTTGAAATAAATCTTTCTATTAATTCTAGTTCTTGGGTACTTGATACCGGTTGTGGAACTCATATCTGTAATGATGTACAGATGCTAAGTGAAGTCCGACAACTCAAAGAAGGAGAATGTGTCTTAAAGATCGACGATGGCTCAAATGTTGAAGCTCGAGCTTTAGTCACAATTAGATTAAATTTAGGTAGTTTTGAGTTAGTCTTAAATAAAGTCCTTTATGTACCGAGCTTTATTAGTAATATAATTTCAGTTCCAATTTTAGATTGTGAAGGTTATGAAACTTATATTAAGAATGGTAAATACTTTATCAAACGGAACAACTCTTCCGTTCACATCGGTACTCTAAGTAATGGACTTTATCTAACTCAGAATATCAATATTATGAATATACAACGAGAAACTAAACGTGAGAGAGATGACAAGGTTTCAACTCCCTTATGGCACGCTAGATTAGGACACATTTCCAAGAACAGAATTAGCAAGTTAAACATTTTAGGATCATTCTCTGAAAATGATCTCAAAGAGGTAACTTCTTGCGAATCCTATCTTAAAGGAAAAATGTCCAAATCCCTTTTAAAGGAACTGTGGAACGTGCCACTAAGGTTTTGGATTTGATCCATTCTGATGTCTGTGGACCGCTTAGTGTAAGCACTAGAAACAATCATCAGTATTTCATAACCTTTACTGATGACTTTAGTGTGTATGATTATGTATACTTAATGAAGTATAAATCTGAAGCTTTTGAGAAATTCTTAGAATTTCAAAAGGAGGTTGAGAACCAAACTGGTCACAAGATCAAAGCACTTCGATCTGATCGAGGAGGTGAGTATCTTAGTGAAGAATTCCTTAATCATCTCAAAGATAATGGGATTATCTCTCAGTGGACTCCTCCGGGAACTCCTCAGCTTAATGGAGTTTCTGAGAGAAGGAATCGAACCCTACTTGATATGGTTCGTTCCATGATGAGTTTCACTGACTTACCACCTTCTTTTTGGGTTTTTGCCCTAGAAAGTGCAGCAAAGATTTTGAATCTAGTTCCCTCTAAGTCAGTCCCTAAAAACGCCCTATGAAATGTTGCATAGTAAAATCCCTAGTTATTCTTACTTAAGAATTTGGGGTTGTCCTGCTTACGTGAAGAGGACAGTGGGAGATAAGTTAGAATCTCGCTCTAACTTATGCTACTTTGTAGGTTATCCTAAGGAATCCATAGGATACTACTTCTATGATCAATCTGAGCAAAAGGTGTTCGTTTCCAGAAATGCCACTTTTCTGGAGGAACCGTTCCTTAAGGAAAAGAAAGGCAAGATCATAGAATTAGAAGAAGTACAAAGTGATCCCACACCACCCACCGAAGAAACGTCCCCTTCTGAACAACAACAACCAATCACGAATTTCGATACACACGTAAATCCTCCTCTAAGGCGTTCTGAACGTACTCCTAGATAGCCGGAGAGATGGTATGGATTCTTCCATGAAATCTCTCAAAAGGATAATGATCCTTTAACATATGAGGAGGCACTTTTAGATTCTGACTCTGAACAGTGGATAGAAGCCATGAAATCCGAAATGGACTCCATGAACTCCAACCAAGTTTGGACCTTGGTAGATTTGCCTGATGGGGTCAAACCCATAGGTTGCAAATGGATCTTTAAGAGAAAGCTTGGAGTTGATGGAAGCATTGCATCCTACAAAGCAAGACTGGTTGCAAAAGGATTCACTCAAACACCTGGCGTGGACTTTGATGAAACCTTTTTGCCAGTTGCAATGTAAAAGTTTATTCGGATCATGCTTGCTATTGCTGCGTATTATGATTACGAGATATGGCAAATGGATGTGAAAACTGCCTTTCTCAATGGTGACATTGATAAAGACATTTATATGGAGCAACCCATAGGTTTCACATTCAGTGGGAGTGAGGAAAAGGTTTGCAAACTCTAAAGATCAATCTATGGATTAAAACAGGCTTCTAGGAATTAGAATATTCGATTTGATGAATCAGTCAAAGCGTTTGGCTTCATTCAAATTTCGAATGAATCATGTGTGTATAGAAAGGAATTGGAGACCTCAGTGCAATTCTTAGTACTTTATGTAGATGACATCCTTCCTATTGGGAATTCGAAGGATGACATGAAAGTGACTAAGTTATGGTTATCGAACCAATTCGAGATGAAAGATCTTGGTGATGCGTCCTATATCCTTGGAATTAAAATCTATCGAGATAGATCTAGAAGGTTAAGGACTATCACAGTCGATGTACATTGACAAAGTATTGAAGAGATTCAATATGGAGTCAGCAAAGGTTAAGAACCTTCCTATGAGTGTAGGAACATGTCTTTCAAAGAAGATGTGTCCTAAGACTAACCTTGAGAAGGAAAGAATGACTCATACACCTTATGCATCAGCAATAGGTAGCATAATATATGCAATGTTATGTACTCGACCGGATGTGGCTTATGCACTTAGTGTAGCAAGTCGTTTCCAATCTGACCCTGGAGATGGTCACTGGGCTGCCGTGAAGAATATTCTTAAGTACTTGAAAAGTACTAAAGATTTATTCTTAGTTTACGGAGGTCAGAAAGATCTTACTGTCGAAGGATACTGCGATGCAAGCTTTGCATCAGACTTAGATGATTTTAAGTCAATGTCAGGATACATTTTCTGCCTAAACGGCAGAGCAGTGAGTTGGAAGAGTTCCAAGCAAACTACCACTGCAGATTCGACTACTGAGGCCGAATACTTAGCTGCAAATGATGCATCTAAGGAAGGTTTTTGGATTAGAAACTTCATTCAAGAGTTGAATGTTGTTCCTAGCATGAAAGACCCCATTTCTGTGTTTTGTGAAAACACTGGGGTGGTTGCTCAAGCAAGAGAACCAAGATCTCACCAACGGACCAAGCACATTATGAGGAAGTATCACCTAATCCGTGATATTATCAAAAGAGGAGATGTGCAAATTGAGAGGGTCACATCAGCAGAGAACGTGGCAGATCCACTTACTAAACCACTTAGTCGACAAGCTTTCCAAGGTCATCTTCAGAAGATGGGACTTAGAATAGCTTTAGAATGGCTTTGACGGGCAAGTGGGAGATTGTTAGGAATAGTGCCCTAGAAAGCCGATTGTATATCCGCTTTGTGCTTTTCCTTATTGTAATCACAGACAATCTTTGAATAAAATAACGTATTGAGGCAACACTTCTTTATATGCTGTTGTTTGGTATGCGTTTACTTTAGCTGTGCATGTATGAGAACTCCCCTAATCCTGATGACTTTAGGACTCTACCATTTAGGTGAAATGGTTCATGAAACGAGCCCTTTATCACATACGTCATGATTAGTAAAATGCTCAAAGCCGATGAGTCCTATAGACAGTGGGAGTGTCAACCTGACTCCTCTAAGGCTTGCTTGTAGGATCACGCCCTTAAGAAGGACCACCTTCTTTCATGGAGGTGCAAAGTGTATTGTTGATACGTGTGTGATACATAAGCGTGCTTACTTTAATAAGTAACTTCACTGAGGTGCCCCGTGGGAGAAGATTCCGAAATGGGAAAGGAAGTTTCTATTTCAGGAAATGGGAACTTCCAGATTAGGAAATATCTCACGAGTCACTGATGTGATTAATTGATCCTTAGACTTGAGGTTCCTTGTCAATTTATGAGTTAACACTGTAGTCTTAGGTATAAGCTTTAAAGGGTGTCGCCTTAGACAACTGATTCAAGGCTTATGCTGGGGCTGCACAAGTGATTCTTGAAAGTGAATGAGAATCAAGAAAGGACCTACACTAGCATTTGCAAGGTGATCTCTTATTGTGTAAGTCATTCATATGCCATATGGAGTCCTTGGCCAAGGCAGTAGATCAAGACATCAAGAAAAGGGTTTCTTGGATTGAGATCAAATGGATATGAAATGCACTTAGCTTTAAGACCGGATTATTAGGGTTCTGATTATTCCCTTACCCTAGATCTTGGTTGAGAGATAGTAAGTAGGAGGATTGTATCTCACATGAATCAATGACTTAAAGGTTCTGTCGAATCTCAACATTCCAATTCAGTTAGGGGTTAAACACCTGTTGCTAGACTATGGTCGTTTAATCTGTGGACTGGTTAATTAATTAGTGAATTAATTAATTAGGTTCACTGCTAATTGAATTGAGAACCTAGAGGGTCACACACAACAACTTGGTTAGATGAGTTGAGGCTTTAAAATGATTAAACGAGTTAATCGGGCCGAGAGGGTTCCACACGTGTGAAACCACACGTGTGGGTCACTTGAGTGACACGTGTCATTATGACACATGTCTCACGTGAATATATATATATATTGCATATATATTAAATAATTAATTTGTTAATTATTTAATAGACTTTGGTTTAATTTTGAATTAAAAAGAAAGTCTAATTTTGGAGAAAAATAATCTAGTTAATTAATTGTGAATTAATTAATTAGATAAAATAAGTTATTTATTTTAAATAAATAAAGTATAAAATTATCCAAAAATAGTTTGGATATTTTAGCTCACTTGAAAGTTGATTTGAATTTGAATTCAAAGTCAAAGTCAAAATTACTTGATGATCAAATAATAGGGGAGAGGGACCAAATCCTTAGTCCATGAGGACTAGGAATTTCGGTCACTCCCTTCTTATAAATAGGGGAGCTCGAGCTCCTCTTGGAGCTAATCGAGAATTCTTTTGGTTCATGTGTTGAACACCATCCGTTCTCCAAGATAAACAAAACCCTAGGTTAAGCCTAAACACTAACTAGAGAACTAGCGTCCTTACTAGTTAGATTTTAGTCAAGTTAGTGGACTATCTCTAGAGAGCTTCAAGTAAGAAGTTTGAAGATTCGAGCTTTACCAAGGAGAGGGGAGCAAGCCACGAGAAGAGCATTCTTGGTTGGCTTGAAACGCTTCAAGAAAGGCAATTAAGAAAGTAAGTTTCTAATTCCTTCGAATTTGGATACACGATTACGAGTCCAAGATCCTTTTGTTGCAAAAATTTTAAATTTCCGCTGCTTTCTGATTCGTGTTTTCCAACAAGAGGTATCAGAGCCACCTCCTTAATCGTGTTTCTAGTTCATCTCAATTATTCTGAATTTGGTAGAAATTCTTAGGCTTAGATGCGAATTGAGTATTCTTGAGTTCTTTTAGAAAGCCTGAATTGAATTTTTTAATTTTGGATTGAATTGGTTTTAAGAAACCTAGACACGAAACGAGACGCGAAACAAACGCGCGGGATTGGGACGTGCCAATGTGTAGCACGCCCCAGGCCCGCGCGCGCATGTCGTCCAGCCCCTCCCGCAACTGTGCGGGAGCCGTCCCGGGCGAGCCAGTCCGTCCCGCAACCGCGCGGGACGCCTGCATAGCCCGCCTAGTCGCGGCGCGCGCATGATGCTCGCTTGCCACTCGCGTGCGCGCGCTGCTGGCGCACGTCCTCGCGCGGCAAGGCCGTTTCTGGGCTCGTTTTCGTGTTTCGTGTTTTTCGTGTTTTCGGTCCTTAAAATCCCGATTTAATTTTATTTTAATTTTATCTTTTAAAATCAGTTTTGATAATATAAAATTATTTTAAAATTTTGATTAAATTGGGATTTTGAGAAATTAAAGCGATTTTGAATTTTGGGAAAATTATGAACTTTATTTTCTGAAAATAATGAAAGAATAAAATTATTAATTTTGGAAATTAATTGGAATTTTATTGGTTTATTGTTTTTTGTGTTTTATTGAAAAGGCTCTTGAACAAGAATTGCATCTAAGTCGTGTTTTAAGCTATTAGAGCTTAAATCGAGAATTTTAATTTATTGGTTAAATTTAAATTATTGCACAAGAATGTTAGGTGATCATGGGTTTAGACTTATGTATGGTTTTAATTTATGCACATGGATGGTTTAAATTGGGGTTGGAGCCCTATAGTTGCGTTTTTCAATTGAGGTTGTGTAACGCCCCGTTTCCAATTATGCATTACGTGATATTATGTAAATTGCATTACTAAGTGTTTTGTGAAATTATTATAATTTTCATAACATTATATATATTATACCTTCATGTATTTATATGAATTTTCATTAACGTGAAATTTACGTGAATTAATTGCTAAGTGATTAAATGCTTTTATATGGACTCACTTGATCACTTATTTAATTTATGGACCTAATTGCATTAAATGAATTGAGAGTTAGTTAGCTACTTGTTTAGAGATAATATTAGATTGCATTAATTTAATTAATTGAAGGACTTAAATGCAAAAGGTGGTGAGTCATGTTCATTCTTGGGAGAATCAAGCTTATATCACATATTTCTCCCACATTTCATTCATTCATCGAATTTCAACAAGTCCACACCTATACACACACTCAATATCGGTTCTTTACACCAAGGAAGGGGAAGAGAATTTCACCTCATATTTCAAGCCTTAATTCAAGGAAGATATTGGCATAAGTGGAAGCATCATCTTCATCTCATCCTTTCATCCATTTCTTCTTCCATCTTGAGGTATAGGGAGAATTTGATTGAATCTCTTGATGTGTGATTGAGTAGGGTTTGGTGATATTGATAAGAATTCATTGGTTATACATGACTAGAAGCATGATATTGATCATTTAGCTTGCCAACTTGCATGAATTCTTGAAGAAATGAGAAGTTGATGACATGAAATTATATGGGTTTGCTTTTGATGAATTTCTATGATCAAAGCATATTTCTTGGTTTTAATGTGGCTTAAATGAAGAATATGAGTTATATGCATGTTATGTGTTAGTTTTAAGTTGATTCCTTACATTTGTTTGACAGTGGGAATGATTTTGGAGCTTTTCCCGTACAATCCCCTGTTTTTGCCCTGTTTTTTCTGCTGCGTATAGTTGACACGGGCGTGTCAACTTTGCCTTGTTCAGCGTGACATGGGGGTTCATGTTGGTTTGATTTTCTGTACCGTGACACGGGGGTGTCACGGTTTGCCTTATAATGGTGACACGGGCGTGTCACCTTTTATTTTCCTGCATTTTGTCCAACTTCGGACGAACGCCATTTTCACCTCGCTTTGAATTCGAAAACGTGTCATATACCGTCGGAAAAGTCTTTGTGTCTACTTTCATACCCAACAAACAAAACTCGATTCCCACTTCTAGAATTTATGATATTCCAGTTTTCCCACAACATGTACATTTCCAAAAATTGTCGGTTTTGGCCAAACTTCACCAAAACCTTTCTTATTGCATTTCTTTCACTTCCTTGGCTCCCATATGTGAGTTATGTGATATATATACTTGCTTAATTGATAATCATGCTCCTACTTGACACTCCTTGATTGTTATTGCATAATATCTTGATTATGACTTCGCCGTGCGTCATAATTGGTTCATTCGAGTCGAGTCTTATTTCACACTTGTCCTTGTTGCACAGATCTCGGTCCCGGAGACGAGGAGCATGGTCCGTAGGGTGCTTCCTTGCTTCTTTTGGTTCGTAGAGGTGAGGTTTAATTACTAGATATATAGAACCCTTACAACCCTACGTGATGTTTTCAGCCAAAATGTATATATATATATATGTATATATCTTTCCCAAAAATCTCTACTGATTGCAAATGATTTCATGATCTATTGAATAATCGTGTTATCATGATTGATCGTGTTTTGGCGAGTAAGCATGTCGTGTTCACATGGGCCCGAGGGTAGTATATTGAGCCAACCGGGGAAGCAAGGGCTGACGGGTAACTCTTGCACTACCCTCACCAATTTTGGGATCACCTCTGAATCCACCAGGAGGTTTGGTGGAGGAAGAAATCCCGTGCATGGGAGTCATGTTCCCGACGTACACGTTCATGGATGGTTGGGCCTTGCAATCCCACCATCACCGGATGAAGAAGGAGTTCATGAAAATGCTAAGTGTGCACTAATGATTGTATGATAATTATTGAAATAAAACCTAAAGATGGTATTCTTCACTAATTGGGGTAAGGTTGGAGATTTCCCTCACTCGCTGGGCCACTGAGTGAATTGAATTGAATTGATAACGTTTATATTGATTGAATGGATAAGTTGTAATCTCGGGCGAGATCTATTTTATTATTGAACCTATATTGCTTCCTTTATTAAAAACCTTACCCGAGATTAGAACTTGCATGTTAATTGCGCTAATATTTATTTATACCCCTCGCTCAGTCCGTGTTGGACTGACACCTCAACCTTTCAGTGTTTTGCAGGTTCGTGCTAGGCGGGAGTCAGAGTCTTGTTCTGTTTTCAGTCGAGTCTAGCACTACACGTTCATGTATTGTATCTATTACTTTTGGATATGTTATGTAGTTTGGGAGATGATAATGTTTTGATATATGGAGTTAGAAGATAGTATAACTTGAATACTTGGAAATTAATATTGAAAATTATTATGCTTCCGTTCGTTTTATTGCATTGTGGTTTTCCGGTTAAGGTTAGTCCCGCCTAGCTAGCTTGGTTCTTTTTTCTTTGTCACCCATTCGCTATAGTTTGGTTCATGTACGGATTACCCATTTCGTATGTGGCCTAAGCTATAGTGCGGGGGTGTGTCATCCATACGTGAAGGGTGCTACATCTTAAGTGGTATCAGAGCCCGGTTGCAAAACCGCGGTTCTAGTGTTGTGTCTTGTGAGTCTAAGTCGTACGGCATAGGATTAGTTGATAACTTGAGAGTCTTGCATCTTATTTGAACATTTTGAACTCACTTGAACTTAATTGAACCTACTTGAACTACTTGCACTTATTTGAATTAATTGAGTTATGTGTTTTATTTGCATCTTATGACCTTAATTGTAATCATTTGCATCCACTAATCCAACATGCATACCTAATGTCTTGATTTCAGGATGCCTCGAGGTCGTCCTCGCCGTGAACATTCTCCAAGTCATAGGAGACATCGCCGTGATCGATCCCCTAGGGTTCCTCCACATCCACCCCCTCCGGCTCAACCCCAGGATTTCTTAAATTCCATGGTGCAACTCATAGATCAGAGGTTACGGGATTATGTGCCTCCAGCACCGCCAGCTCCTCCACCACAACAACAGGCACCTATCTCCACTATTTTAAGGGAATTTCAGAATCAACATCCGTCGAGATTCCTAAAGGGAAATGATATTCAAGCCGAGCAATGGCTTAAAGAAGTTGAGCATATATGGGAACTTATTCCATGTGAGTCTCGGGAAAAGGCTCGGTGCACTCTTACCCTCATTCAGGGAGAAGCATATTCATCGTGGGAGAGTACCAAAATTGTCCTTGATGCCGCTGAGGAGCAGGTTACATGGGAGGTTTTCGAGAGAGAGTTCAAGAACAAGTTTGTTCCTCCATCTTCTCGGACTCGGAGGTTGAAGGAATTTACTAAGCTAAAGCAAGGAGAAATGTCAGTTTCTGAGTACATAGCCGAGTATGAAAGGTTGTCTCGCTATGCACCCAATATAGCGAGTGATGATTTTCACAAAGCTATGCAGTTCGTACAAGGACTCCGACCGGACATACAGAGAGCTTTGGAAGCGGTTAACACGAGTACTTGGGTCAAGGCTACCACGAAAGCTTTGAAAGTTGAAGACTCGGTGAATGCGAGAAGGCCTGTACCTCACTCCGGACAAAATTCTAATAATGGAAAGAGGCCTATTTCTTATCAATCCTCACCACCTCAGGAAGGATCTCAGAAAAAGGCTCAATCAATAGGATCGGCCTCGAAAGCTCAAAGTGTACCAACTTCAACATCATCTTCGGGAAAACCTCTTTGCACCTATTGCGGACGTGATACACATACTTATGAGGCTTGTAGGAAACGTTTGAATCTATGTCTGCGCTGTGGAAGCAATGAGCACCTAGTAGACACGTGTCCGAAGTGACGAGAGTTGTCTGCCGGGGGACAGAGGCCCCTTGTTCAGGCTCGTGCATATGCTCTGGAGAGAGAGGTGCACAATATGAATGCTCATCCGAATGTGGTAGCCAAAGGTATCAACTATATTTATGGCATAATCAACGGTGAACGGTACCCCTAACCATGCATATCACGTGCATCATGAATTCTATTGTTATTGTATTTAATTCTTATTAGTTGCAATTTTGGTTTTATAAAAGCATTAGTTATGTGATTAACGTGATGCCACCTGCTTTATGTGACATATACGTGAATGTTTTTACAATTTGCTCCCTTGATTTCTTTTCGTGTGTGTTTGGGAGACGGGGCTCTCTCATGTCTTGTTGAGAGACGGGGTTCTCTCATTTCTTGTTGAGAGACGGGGTTCTCTCATTTCTAGTTGAAAGACCGGGTTCTTTCATTTCGTGTTTAAGAGACGGGGTTTTCTTTTAGCTTGAGCATCATTTTTGAAACTCGGCATGGGACCTGGGGACCAGGTCCTTTTAAGGGGGGGGGGGAGAATTGTAACGCCCCGTTTTCAATTATGCATTACGTGATATTATGTAAATTGCATTACTAAGTGTTTTGTGAAATTATTATAATTTTCATAACATTATATATATTATACCTTCATGTATTTATATGAATTTTCATTAACGTGAAATTTACGTGAATTAATTGCTAAGTGATTAAATGCTTTTATATGGACTCACTTGATCACTTATTTCATTTATGGACCTAATTGCATTAAATGAATTGAGAGTTAGTTAGCTACTTGTTTAGAGATAATATTAGATTGCATTAATTTAATTAATTGAAGGACTCAAATGCAAAAGGTGGTGAGTCATGTTCATTCTTTGGTGAATCAAGCTTATATCACATATTTCTCCCACATTTCATTCATTCATCACATTTCAGCAAGTCCACACCTATACACACACTCAATATCGGTTCTTTACACCAAGGAAGGGGAAGAGAATTTCACCTCATATTTCAAGCCTTAATTCAAGGAAGATATTGGCATAAGTGGAAGCTTCATCTTCATCTCATCCTTTCATCCATTTCTTCTTCCATCTTGAGGTATAGGGAGAATTTGATTGAATCTCTTGATGTGTGATTGAGTAGGGTTTGGTGATATTTGTAGCACCCTGCACGTGAGGCACCACATCCCCCGCACTAAGGCTCAACACGAGTAACGAAATAGTAAATCCGCACCCGTAACAAACCTTAGCGAACGGGAGACAAACATAAAACCTTCCTAAGCCAGGCGGAACTAGACCCTGCAATGAAAACCAATTAACCAAAGTATAATGCATTGCACAGCCAACTTCAAACATACAAACTAAAAGCCGAATTTGGGCTCTTCAGGTCTCTTTTAAACTCATAAATACAGTCCAACAAACAATTTCAATAACAATTACATAATTATCCAAGTGCCAAGATACTGCAGAATCGAAACAAACATAAGTTCAATACAAGAGTGAGTGCAGAGACTCCCCTAACCTAACTCGACCCAACTAAAGACTCCAACCACCTCCACCTAGCTCGAAACTCCACAATCAAACCTGCACACTAAAAAGATTGGGGAGGGAGAGGGTCAGTCTCTAGAAGACTGAGTGAGCAGGAGCGATATATATATATAAAACATGCACATGCAAGTCATAAATCCCGAGCAAGGTTTTATTTGAAATTAGTTCCCACTAAGGGTAAGAAAATAGATAAACAATGCTCGAACTTTACGACTAGGTCATATTAAATTCGTTACATTCATAAATCATACATAAAGATAAGGCTCGGCGAGTGAGCGTGCACAACCTCCAACCAAACTCCGACCGTGTACATAAATATCAGTAATATATTGATTAGGCGATCAGGCAATATATCATAATACACACAGACCATAAATCATATCATAAATATGCGTTTGGGCAATCCATATCCCGGCCTTCCCGCACGGTGCATAATTATATCAAAACATATATATAAGAAGAGGCTTAAATCCTAACCAACCTTCTTCCTCCGGGTGGTGGGCGGGCTTGCAAGACCCGACCACCTAAATCAATGGCCAATGGGGTTTCATGACTCCCCCAAAGGCACTCAGCTCCCATTCCCCGCTAAATCTCCTAGCGAGGGCCGGTATCACCGTAGTAAGTTGGGACTAGTATATCGGATCCCCGTCAGCCCTTGCTTCCTCGGTTAGCCACATATACTAAGTCCCGGGGCCCGATAAGTAATAAGTAATAAATGTGTCTCGCCAAAACATAGCAATCATAAGTACATAACATAATTCATAAATTATGTGAAAAAGGTTCACTCGATCAATATATACCATAAGAAATCATACCTTACCGTGTAATTCGGCATATGCTATCTACGTACCTCTCCGTGTCATCCCAATCCGTAGCTAGCATGAAGACACACGGTTTGGAGCATAGCCTCATTACAAAACCATTTTAAAGCTTATGTACGCTCATACATATAACTCAGAAGAATTTACTCGATAACTTCGTTTGAAAACCATATATATATAATCATAAGGTTTTTGGCCAAAGCTTTTCACATAAGGGTTGTAGGGTTTGTTACATAGCTAAAACGAAAACAACCCTCACCTGAACCGTGATGAAACAAGGATCGAGCACCAAGTGCCTGAACGATCAAAAGTTCTCCACCCTGGAGATAAACTGTACAAAAGACCACAAGACGTGTTCGTGAGACTCAAGACTCTAAATGAACCACATATGACGCACGGCAATGCTCAAGCATGATATTAAGGCATAAAGATCATATTAAGTCATGAAAATCATATAACCAATTTATTCACTTGTTCAATCATAAATCATTCAATTCATACTTCCAATCCAATAATTCAAGAATCCAAATAAGGGCACAGAACATGTTCAAGCTCTTCCATAATGTTACCATATACTTCATATTACATAACATAGCATATATTCAAGGTTGGGCAACAAGAAGAAGTGATAAGATATAGAAAATAAGCGAGGCGATTCATGAACGACACATAAACACCCATAACCGGCATTAAGTAAAAGCATGCCTATAGCACATCCAAATGCCATGAAATTAAACCAAAATACTTCTAACACATAGTACAACAAGTTCATAGTTCAACATAAAGGGAGATAAATTCATTAAGGAGGGGAAACAAATCAAAAACCGAAGAGGAAGTAACGAAGACTGCGCATGGGAAGTGACACGGGGGTGTCACCTCCCTTAGCCAAACTGAGCCACGGGCGTGGCTCAGTACAGAACTGAGCAGAGGGTGTGACACGCCCGTGTCTCACTCTTATGAGTAAATGTGACACGGGGGTGTCACGGTACAGAACCAAAACTGTTCACAAGGTTTTTCCGGCAAAACTGATCCCTTACAAACTCAATGCAAAAGCATATCAAATGAACTCCAAATGCTCTGAAACTTAATATGCAGCATATTTGGCATGTTATGAACATTTTTCATTTAGAGTGCAAAAGCTAAATCACACGTTAAGATCATCGAATCCATGCAATAAAACTGGGTCGCTACAATCGGACATATGAACCCTAATGATTCTATCATGCCTTGATCAAGTACTTAGGGCTTGAATTTGGATCTGAAACTTTGGGGAATGCATGCTAACATACTAAACAACGTGTATACGTCATATATATACAAAATGGTACCATTTAAAGTACATTAGGAGGACTAACAACTTACCAAACACCACAGCAACAAATCTGTCATGAAGCATGCATAAAACAGGCCATGTATTTCGATTTTTAAGGCTTCAAATGGAACCAAATACTTAAACCATGAAGGCTAACATATAGAACAATGAGTGTACATCAACTCCATGCATTTTCACACGAAATGGAGGCCATATGATCATGCAACAACACCAAATTTCACACAACAGTCACAAAACAGGGGAATCAATTAGATCATCAAGTTTGAAGCTCCATAACTCATAATTTTATAAAAGGAGCAAGAGATGAAATCCCCCCTAACATCATATACTATCAGTTGGGAAAGAAATAGGTCAAGAAACAAGTTCATATACTCATGTACAAGCAAGAAAATCAGCCACACAAGCAAATAGGTCACTAGAACAAAAATCCCTAAAAGTTCATACCAATCTCATAATTCAAACCCTAATCAAATCTGATCCAAATCATGTTTTAAATAGATGAAATCAAGCATAATTGAGTAGATAAGACATAAATATTCACACCTTGAAGTTTTGGTGAAGGAAGATGGTGATTTGAGCTCCAAAATCACAAAGGCCAAGGTTTTCTTCTTCCTTCTCCTCTCTCTTCTCTTTCTCGTTTCAGTTGCAGCTGGAGAGTGAGGGTTTGGGTTCGGTTTTTGCAGCTTAAGGGGAAGAGAAAGGGTTAACTCAAGGTACAAGAGTCAAGGTTAAGGTTTGGTTAGGTTAAGGAGTGTTATGGGGTCCCACCATGAAGACTAGTCAACCAAAGGAGCTCTTCTTGCACGAGTTGTCCGTTACGGTTGGAATTTGGAGGTCTTAATGATTTCAAAAAGGTATGAGGCTTGTTCCATTGTCTCCGAATCGTCGATACGAAGGCAACGGAGGTGTCGGAATTCGAATCCGAATTCCCGAGCTCAAGATATCACGCACGGAACCAAGGGTGCGCTAATTGCTCGTTAGCCCCCGACTTGGTTCCAAAAATCAAAATAAATTCATAAACACGTCAAATAAATCCGAAAACATAAACCAAGCATATAGGCATGTTCAAAACATACATATTTACGACATATTAAATTTTCACGCCAATCCAGTATCATTTCATATAAGAACGAAGTAGAAATAAAACACTCAAGCGCATGAACGAATTCATATTGTTATAAATTAATTACTAAAACTTAAATTCCATATTAAATAAATTTAAAGCCAACTTATAACATGTTGAAATTAATTAACGAAATTACCGAAATAGTTAAGGTAACACGAAACCTTAATTAAGAATTTAAACACTAAATATCAAAGTGAAATAAAATGAAATAAATTAAAATAACAATAGTTTATAGTTTAAATCAAATATAACCATTTATAAACAATTAATCATATAATTAAATTATTAAATTTCGCAATTTATAAACAAATACTTCACATTATTAAAACTGAAAAACTGGGGCGTTACAATCTCTCCCCCTTAAAAAGAATCCGTCCTCGGATTCAAAACACGCTTGAAAACAAACAATGAGAGATTCCCCGTCTCTCACAAGCGACAAGGAGAGAGCCCCGTCTCTCGAACAGCAATGAGAGAACCCCGTCTCTCCAACAACAATGAGAGAGCCCCGTCTCTCGCAAGCAAGGAGAGTACCCCGTCTCTCAAACAAAAATAAGAGAATCCCCGTCTCTTAACCGAAAATAAAGCAAGGAAGTCTCCAATACTCCCAAGCAACTCACGCAAAAACCAAATTTAAAATCACTTAAGCCAACTCAAGGTAAATATCAGATATCATCCACGTTAATCATCAATTACTTCATGTAATTTAACTTGACAAGAAAACAAAGCATACGACAAAGAAATTATTAAATTGGATTTGCATGAATGTATGCTTCATGAATGTTATAAATACCGTTCACCGTAGTCACGAAGTTTTAACATTGTAAGTTGTCGTTGTTCAGTGCATCATCTGTCCTGAAGATAGATTCAGTGATCAGTTTGTCCTTAACCTCTTCAGGATACCTCGATGAAGCAATTATTGAATCCTTCAGGGATTATACTTCTTAGATCCCTTCTGCCTGGTACTGTTCCCAAACTCCATCATTTCCCTTAATCTTCCTTCAACCAACTCTTTGTAATTAACCAAGTTTGACCTCCCGAATACCCTTAGACCATCCGTCTTGAAGTTAGGTCCATAGCTACTATCTTACCCATATCGGAGTTTGAAATACCCTCAAGGATAACTACTCCTGACAACCCTGACGATTCAATCCCTACCTTGAGGTGTTCTTCATTAGGATCTACCTTAACACGAATCCTTTTCTATCTTTCGTTCATATTATCCATTCATTCCTTTTAACCCCTTTAAGGTTGTATTCTGTATCTGACCCTACATCTCTTGGATCAAAGACAGAATATTCTTGATGCGTTTTGGAGTTTGATGTAAATCCTCCAATGATCATCCTTTCCGGTTTGATTCCTTCTTAGATTTCCTTCCGAAGTGACGTGGGACTAACCGAAGACTTAATAATATTGTCATTATTGAACCCTCTTTTGTACCCTATTGGATTACTCGTGATCGCCATCATTCCATCATATGCCAACTTGATTCGACACTCTCTCTTGTCAATTCTGACTTAGGAGTTCCCAGAAGCTTCCTTATTATTCTGTTATCCCCAGATCCATGTTCTACACATAAGAATATTCTCTAAATCATTTCCTTTATTCCTGGTGGTAGACTTCAACCGTATTTAGTAATTCAACTCTCCTCTTGACACTTATCCATTCAAACCATCTTATTTATTTCTGATCATCACTAATAGGACTTCCAGGTCTTCCTTAGTTTGCAATTCCATTATTCTCACTAAAATATTCCTTCGAGCACCCATTCAATCTTCAATTTGTTCCTCGGTCGTGCTCTCCCCCTTAAATTTCTGTTGTACCGAGTTGAACTCCATCAATTCTTCTCTTATCGAAACTCTTGATGAGTAAATCTCATTAGGTGGAGTTTAACTGATATAGAAATCAATGATTTGGCCTTTCAACTCCTTCCCTAGTTCTCTTGATGTCCGAACTCTAATCTCACTTCTCCTTCTGAATTCTTGTTTCCGTTAACCTATCCCTTAATAGAAGTTCTTATTTCCCCAAATTCACCTTTCTTCTAATGTTATCCTATTATTTCTCTTCCTCATAACTCGGATGCGGTTTGGTTGAACTGATACTTGATAGTTGAGGCGAAAGGCTTCCTATCAAGTAAACACTAAAATGCATGTTGGGTTAAAATGACAATGCATGTGTCAATTTACATCAAACAGTTATACAACACTTTAGCATAACAAAGCCAATTAGAAATGCACGGATAACCATAAGGTTAAAAGAATAAACAATTAATGCGAAATATGATGCACATGCTATGAATGTTTTGGAACCTGACACCAAGGTGATAAGCTATTAGCTCGGTAGCTTTTCCTCGTTCCTCCAATCCCGAGGTTACTTTGACTTGGTGATTATCCCTTGCCTTTCCCACGGTCTTCAAGTTTTCCATGAGTTGCATCACTTGTATCTTCCACTATCCGAGATTGCAGTTCCTTAATCCTTAATCCTTCCACGTCCACCGAGTTAGTATCCAAACTTCGTCTCGAAATTCGACCTTTACTTCTAATCGTCACCTCGATCAAGAATTCCGCGCTTATCCTTTGTGAGTTTAATTCACCTCAAATTGCTTATACTTGAGCGCATGATGTCCTCTCATTCTCGTTTCCATTTGTTGCTCCATATCTTCCAATTGAACCTCACAACATGACAATTCAGCTTGGATTTGGAAAAATGAACTCAAATCCTATTCTCAATATTGCCACCTTCCCTCTATTTGTGTTTACCCAAAAGCTTGCCTTCTAGAACCCGACTTCTAATCACTAGGCTTAATTCGAAGTCCTTCTTGGTAGACCCTTGATGCATAACCTCTACCGAGCCCCTGTTATCTCTACTCCTCTTAATTACTAGTACCTCTTCCATAATCCAAATCCGGGACTAATATATCTTCAAGGTTTTGTTCCCTTCATTCCTTAGGTTGCAAGATCCTGTTGAATCCAATTAATGCACTTCAAGTAGTGGGTTCACATAAGTTGTTCTTCTGAGTCACAACCATCCCTTGATTAACTCCTATTCCTATTCCCCCAAATGTTCCTCTGCCATCGCATCGCCAAGATCGAACCTCCCATTCTAAATCCTAACCGTTAATTGCAACTCAGTCTGTAAAGCCACGCGGTTAGTATTCTCCACATTCCTCCTCGGCCATCCTTCCTACCTTCCATGCCTCCGAAGGAGTTTGCAATAGGTTGTTGTGATCATAAAATTTGGCCGTGGTTTGATATCATCTTTATAACCTGGAAATCATAACTCATTTCAAAAATAGATGCATGCGATTAGTGCATGCTCTTGGCACATATTCAATATGGAAGACAAGAACCCATATAAATTGCAACAAGTGATTCAACCAATTCCTGAGGAAACCAAATTCCATATTCAAGATCGATGCAATGCACACTATAACACATAGTCCCTATGCCGTTCGACTTAGACTGACTCCGACACGACTCAAGAACACCGGTTTTGCAACCGGGCTCTGATACCACTTAAGGATGTAGCACCCTGCACGTGAGGCACCACATCCCCCGCACTAAGGCTCAACACGAGTAACAAAATAGTAAATCCGCACCCGTATCAAACCTTAGCGAACGGGAGACAAACATAAAACCTTCCTAAGCCAGGCGGAACTAGACCCTGCAATGAAAACCAATTAACCAAAGTATAATGCATTGCACAGCCAACTTCAAACATACAAACTAAAAGCCGAATTTGGGCTCTTCAGGCCTCTTTTAAACTCATAAATACAGTCCAACAAACAATTTCAATAACAATTACATAATTATCCAAGTGCCAAGATACTGCAGAATCGAAACAAACATAAGTTCAATACAAGAGTGAGTGCAGAGACTCCCCTAACCTAACTCGACCCAACTAAAGACTCCAACCACCTCCGCCTAGCTCGAAACTCCACAATCAAACCTGCACACTAAAAAGATTGGGGAGGGAGAGGGTCAGTCTCTAGAAGACTGAGTGAGCAGGAGCGATATATATATATAAAACATGCACATGCAAGTCATAAATCCCGAGCAAGGTTTTATTTGAAATTAGTTCCCACTAAGGGTAAGAAAATAGATAAACAATGCTCGAACTTTACGACTAGGTCATATTAAATTCGTTACATTCATAAATCATACATAAAGATAAGGCTCGGCGAGTGAGCGTGCACAACCTCCAACCAAACTCCGACCGTGTACATAAATATCAGTAATATATTGATTAGGCGATCAGGCAATATATCATAATACACACAGACCATAAATCATATCATAAATATGCGTTTGGGCAATCCATATCCCGGCCTTCCCGCACGGTGCATAATTCTATCAAAACATATATATAAGAAGAGGCTTAAATCCTAACCAACCTTCTTCCTCCGGGTGGTGGGCGGGCTTGCAAGACCCGACCACCTAAATTAATGGCCAATGGGGTTTCATGACTCCCCCAAAGGCACTCAGCTCCCATTCCCCGCTAAATCTCCTAGCGAGGGCCGGTATCACCGTAGTAAGTTGGGACTAGTATATCGGATCCCCGTCAGCCCTTGCTTCCTCGGTTAGCCACATATACTAAGTCCCGGGGCCCGATAAGTAATAAGTAATAAATGTGTCTCGCCAAAACATAGCAATCATAAGTACATAACATAATTCATAAATTATGTGAAAAAGGTTTACTCGATCAATATATACCATAAGAAATCATACCTTACCGTGTAATTCGGCATATGCTATCTACGTACCTCTCCGTGTCATCCCAATCCGTAGCTAGCATGAAGACACACGGTTTGGAGCATAGCCTCATTACAAAACCATTTTAAAGCTTATGTACGCTCATACATATAACTCAGAAGAATTTACTCGATAACTTCGTTTGAAAACCATATATATATAATCATAAGGTTTTTGGCCAAAGCTTTTCACATAAGGGTTGTAGGGTTTGTTACATAGCTAAAACGAAAACAACCCTCACCTGAACCGTGATGAAACAAGGATCGAGCACCAAGTGCCTGAACGATCAAAAGTTCTCCACCCTGGAGATAAACTGTACAAAAGACCACAAGACGTGTTCGTGAGACTCAAGACTCTAAATGAACCACATATGACGCACGGCAATGCTCAAGCATGATATGAAGGCATAAAGATCATATTAAGTCATGAAAATCATATAACCAATTTATTCACTTGTTCAATCATAAATCATTCAATTCATACTTCCAATCCAATAATTCAAGAATCCAAATAAGGGCACAGAACATGTTCAAGCTCTTCCATAATGTTACCATATACTTCATATTACATAACATAGCATATATTCAAGGTTGGGCAACAAGAAGAAGTGATAAGATATAGAAAATAAGCGAGGCGATTCATGAACGACACATAAACACCCATAACCGACATTAAGTAAAAGCATGCCTATAGCACATCCAAATGCCATGAAATTAAACCAAAATACTTCTAACACATAGTACAACAAGTTCATAGTTCAACATAAAGGGAGATAAAGTCATTAAGGAGGGGAAACAAATCAAAAACCGAAGAGGAAGTAACGAAGACTGCGCATGGGAAGTGACACAGGGGTGTCACCTCCCTTAGCCAAACTGAGCCACGGGCGTGGCTCAGTACAGAACTGAGCAGAGGGTGTGACACGCCCGTGTCTCACTCTTATGAGTAAATGTGACACGGGGGTGTCACGGTACAGAACCAAAACCGTTCACAAGGTTTTTCCGGCAAAACTGATCCCTTACAAACTCAATCCAAAAGCATATCAAATGAACTCCAAATGCTCTGAAACTTAATATGCAGCATATTTGGCATGTTATGAACATTATTCATTTAGAGTGCAAAAGCTAAATCACACGTTAAGATCATCGAATCCATGCAATAAAACTGGGTCGCTACAATCGGACATATGAACCCTAATGATTCTATCATGCCTTGATCAAGTACTTAGGGCTTGAATTTGGATCTGAAACTTTGGGGAATGCATGCTAACATACTAAACAACTTGTATACGTCATATATATACAAAATGGTACCATTTAAAGTACATTAGGAGGACTAACAACTTACCAAACACCACAGCAACAAATCTGTCATGAAGCATGCATAAAACAGGCCATGTATTTCGATTTTTAAGGCTTCAAATGGAACCAAATACTTAAAGCATGAAGGCTAACATATAGAAAAATGAGTGTACATCAACTCCATGCATTTTCACACGAAATGGAGGCCATATGATCATGCAACAACACCAAATTTCACACAACAGTCACAAAACAGGGGAATCAATTAGATCATCAAGTTTGAAGCTCCATAACTCATAATTTTATAAAAGGAGAAAGAGATGAAATCCCCCCTAACGTCATATACTATCAGTTGGGAAAGAAATAGGTCAAGAAACAAGTTCATATACTCATGTACAAGCAAGAAAATCAGCCACACAAGCAAATAGGTCACTAGAACAAAAATCCCTAAAAGTTCATACCAATCTCATAATTCAAACCCTAATAAAATCTGATCCAAATCATGTTTTAAATAGATGAAATCAAGCATAATTGAGTAGAGAAGACATAAATATTCACACCTTGAAGTTTTGGTGAAGGAAGATGGTGATTTGAGCTCCAAAATCACAAAGGCCAAGGTTTTCTTCTTCCTTCTCCTCTCTCTTCTCTTTCTCGTTTCAGTTGCAGCTGGAGAGTGAGGGTTTGGGTTCGGTTTTTGCAGCTTAAGGGGAAGAGAAAGGGTTAACTCAAGGTACAAGAGTCAAGGTTAAGGTTTGGTTAGGTTAAGGAGTGTTATGGGGTCCCACCATGAAGACTAGTCAACCAAAGGAGCTCTTCTTACACGAGTTGTCCGTTACGGTTGGATTTCGGAGGTCTTAATGATTTCAAAAAGGTATGAGGCTTGTTCCATTGTCTCCGAATCGTCGATACGAAGGCAACGGAGGTGTCGGAATTCGAATCCGAATTCCCGAGCTCAAGATATCACGCACGGAACAAAGGTTGCGCTAATTGCTCGTTAGCCCCCGACTTGGTTCCAAAAATCAAAATAAATTCATAAACACGTCAAATAAATCCGAAAACATAAACCGAGCATATAGGCATGTTCAAAACATACATATTTATGACATATTAAATTTTCACGCCAATCCAGTATCATTTCATATAAGAACGAAGTAGAAATAAAACACTCAAGCGCATGAACGAATTCATATTGTTATAAATTAATTACTAAAACTTAAATTCCATATTAAATAAATTTAAAGCCAACTTATAACATGTTGAAATTAATTAACGAAATTACCGAAATAGTTAAGGTAACACGAAACCTTAATTAAGAATTTAAACACTAAATATCAAAGTGAAATAAAATGAAATAAATTAAAATAACAATAGTTTATAGTTTAAATCAAATATAACCATTTATAAACAATTAATCATATAATTAAATTATTAAATTTCGCAATTTATAAACAAATACTTCACATTATTAAAACTGAAAAACTGGGGCGTTACAATCTCTCCCCCTTAAAAAGAATCCGTCCTCGGATTCAAAACACGCTTGAAAACAAACAATGAGAGATTCCCCGTCTCTCACAAGCGACAAGGAGAGAGCCCCGTCTCTCGAACAGCAATGAGAGAACCCCGTCTCTCCAACAACAATGAGAGAGCCCCGTCTCTCGCAAGCAAGGAGAGTACCCCGTCTCTCAAACAAAAATAAGAGAATCCCCGTCTCTTAACCGAAAATAAAGCAAGGAAGTCTCCAATACTCCCAAGCAACTCACGCAAAAACCAAATTTAGAATCACTTAAGCCAACTCAAGGTAAATATCAGATATCATCCACGTTAATCATCAATTACTTCATGTAATTTAACTTGACAAGAAAACAAAGCATACGACAAAGAAATTATTAAATTGGATTTGCATGAATGTATGCTTTCATGAATGTTATAAATACCGTTCACCGTAGTCACGAAGTTTTAACATTGTAAGTTGTCGTTGTTCAGTGCATCATCTGTCCTGAAGATAGATTCAGTGCTCAGTTTGTCCTTAACCTCTTCAGGATACCTCGATGAAGCAATTATTGAATCCTTCAGGGATTATACTTCTTAGATCCCTTCTGCCTGGTACTGTTCCCAAACTCCATCATTTCCCTTAATCTTCCTTCAACCAACTCTTTGTAATTAACCAAGTTTGACCTCCCGAATACCCTTAGACCATCCGTCTTGAAGTTAGGTCCATAGCTACTATCTTACCCATATCGGAGTTTGAAATACCCTCAAGGATAACTACTCCTGACAACCCTGACGATTCAATCCCTACCTTGAGGTGTTCTTCATTAGGATCTACCTTAACACGAATCCTTTTCTATCTTTCGTTCATATTATCCTTTCATTCCTTTTAACCCCTTTAAGGTTGTATTCTGTATCTGACCCTACATCTCTTGGATCAAAGACAGAATATTCTTGATGCGTTTTGGAGTTTGATGTAAATCCTCCAATGATCATCCTTTCCGGTTTGATTCCTTCTTAGATTTCCTTCCGAAGTGACGTGGGACTAACCGAAGACTTAATAATATTGTCATTATTGAACCCTCTTTTGTACCCTATTGGATTACTCGTGATCGCCATCATTCCATCATATGCCAACTTGATTCGACACTCTCTCTTGTCAATTCTGACTTAGGAGTTCCCAGAAGCTTCCTTATTATTCTGTTATCCCCAGATCCATGTTCTACACATAAGAATATTCTCTAAATCATTTCCTTTATTCCTGGTGGTAGACTTCAACCGTATTTAGTAATTCAACTCTCCTCTTGACACTTATCCATTCAAACCGTCTTATTTATTTCTGATCATCACTAATAGGACTTCCAGGTCTTCCTTAGTTTGCAATTCCATTATTCTCACTAAAATATTCCTTCGAGCACCCATTCAATCTTCAATTTGTTCCTCGGTCGTGCTCTCCCCCTTAAATTTCTGTTGTACCGAGTTGAACTCCATCAATTCTTCTCTTATCGAAACTCTTGATGAGTAAATCTCATTAGGTGGAGTTTAACTGATATAGAAATCAATGATTTGGCCTTTCAACTCCTTCCCTAGTTCTCTTGATGTCCGAACTCTAATCTCACTTCTCCTTCTGAATTCTTGTTTCCGTTAACCTATCCCTTAATAGAAGTTCTTATTTCCCCAAATTCACCTTTCTTCTAATGTTATCCTATTATTTCTCTTCCTCATAACTCGGATGCGGTTTGGTTGAACTGATACTTGATAGTTGAGGCGAAAGGCTTCCTATCAAGTAAACACTAAAATGCATGTTGGGTTAAAATGACAATGCATGTGTCAATTTACATCAAACAGTTATACAACACTTTAGCATAACAAAGCCAATTAGAAATGCACGGATAACCATAAGGTTAAAAGAATAAACAATTAATGCGAAATATGATGCACATGCTATGAATGTTTTGGAACCTGACACCAAGGTGATAAGCTATTAGCTCGGTAGCTTTTCCTCGTTCCTCCAATCCCGAGGTTACTTTGACTTGGTGATTATCCCTTGCCTTTCCCACGGTCTTCAAGTTTTCCATGAGTTGCATCACTTGTATCTTCCACTATCCGAGATTGCAGTTCCTTAATCCTTAATCCTTCCACGTCCACAGAGTTAGTATCCAAACTTCGTCTCGAAATTCGACCTTTACTTCTAATCGTCACCTCGATCAAGAATTCCGCGCTTATCCTTTGTGAGTTTAATTCACCTCAAATTGCTTATACTTGAGCGCATGATGTCCTCTCATTCTCGTTTCCATTTGTTGCTCCATATCTTCCAATTGAACCTCACAACATGACAATTCAGCTTGGATTTGGAAAAATGAACTCAAATCCTATTCTCAATATTGCCACCTTCCCTCTATTTGTGTTTACCCAAAAGCTTGCCTTCTAGAACCCGACTTCTAATCACTAGGCTTAATTCGAAGTCCTTCTTGGTAGACCCTTGATGCATAACCTCTACCGAGCCCCTGTTATCTCTACTCCTCTTAATTACTAGTACCTCTTCCATAATCCAAATCCGGGACTAATATATCTTCAAGGTTTTGTTCCCTTCATTCCTTAGGTTGCAAGATCCTGTTGAATCCAATTAATGCACTTCAAGTAGTGGGTTCACATAAGTTGTTCTTCTGAGTCACAACCATCCCTTGACTAACTCCTATTCCTATTCCCCCAAATGTTCCTCTGCCATCGCATCGCCAAGATCGAACCTCCCATTCTAAATCCTAACCGTTAATTGCAACTCAGTCTGTAAAGCCACGCGGTTAGTATTCTCCACATTCCTCCTCGGCCATCCTTCCTACCTTCCATGCCTCCGAAGGAGTTTGCAATAGGTTGTTGTGATCATAAAATTTGGCCGTGGTTTGATATCATCTTTATAACCTGGAAATCATAACTCATTTCAAAAATAGATGCATGCGATTAGTGCATGCTCTTGGCACATATTCAATATGGAAGACAAGAACCCATATAAATTGCAACAAGTGATTCAACCAATTCCTGAGGAAACCAAATTCCATATTCAAGATCGATGCAATGCACACTATAACACATAGTCCCTATGCCGTTCGACTTAGACTGACTCCGACACGACTCAAGAACACCGGTTTTGCAACCGGGCTCTGATACCACTTAAGGATGTAGCACCCTGCACGTGAGGCACCACATCCCCCGCACTAAGGGTCAACACGAGTAACGAAATAGTAAATCCGCACCCGTATCAAACCTTAGCGAACGGGAGACAAACATAAAACCTTCCTAAGCCAGGCGGAACTAGACCCTGCAATGAAAACCAATTAACCAAAGTATAATGCATTGCACAGCCAACTTCAAACATACAAACTAAAAGCCGAATTTGGGCTCTTCAGGCCTCTTTTAAACTCATAAATACAGTCCAACAAACAATTTCAATAACAATTACATAATTATCCAAGTGCCAAGATACTGCAGAATCGAAACAAACATAAGTTCAATACAAGAGTGAGTGCAGAGACTCCCCTAACCTAACTCGACCCAACTAAAGACTCCAACCACCTCCGCCTAGCTCGAAACTCCACAATCAAACCTGCACACTAAAAAGATTGGGGAGGGAGAGGGTCAGTCTCTAGAAGACTGAGTGAGCAGGAGCGATATATATATATAAAACATGCACATGCAAGTCATAAATCCCGAGCAAGGTTTTATTTGAAATTAGTTCCCACTAAGGGTAAGAAAATAGATAAACAATGCTCGAACTTTACGACTAGGTCATATTAAATTCGTTACATTCATAAATCATACATAAAGATAAGGCTCGGCGAGTGAGCGTGCACAACCTCCAACCAAACTCCGACCGTGTACATAAATATCAGTAATATATTGATTAGGCGATCAGGCAATATATCATAATACACACAGACCATAAATCATATCATAAATATGCGTTTGGGCAATCCATATCCCGGCCTTCCCGCACGGTGCATAATTCTATCAAAACATATATATAAGAAGAGGCTTAAATCCTAACCAACCTTCTTCCTCCGGGTGGTGGGCGGGCTTGCAAGACCCGACCACCTAAATCAATGGCCAATGGGGTTTCATGACTCCCCCAAAGGCACTCAGCTCCCATTCCCCGCTAAATCTCCTAGCGAGGGCCGGTATCACCGTAGTAAGTTGGGACTAGTATATCGGATCCCCGTCAGCCCTTGCTTCCTCGGTTAGCCACATACACTAAGTCCCGGGGCCCGATAAGTAATAAGTAATAAATGTGTCTCGCCAAAACATAGCAATCATAAGTACATAACATAATTCATAAATTATGTGAAAAAGGTTTACTCGATCAATATATACCATAAGAAATCATACCTTACCGTGTAATTCGGCATATGCTATCTACGTACCTCTCCGTGTCATCCCAATCCGTAGCTAGCATGAAGACACACGGTTTGGAGCATAGCCTCATTACAAAACCATTTTAAAGCTTATGTACGCTCATACATATAACTCAGAAGAATTTACTCGATAACTTCGTTTGAAAACCATATATATATAATCATAAGGTTTTTGGCCAAAGCTTTTCACATAAGGGTTGTAGGGTTTGTTACATAGCTAAAACGAAAACAACCCTCACCTGAACCGTGATGAAACAAGGATCGAGCACCAAGTGCCTGAACGATCAAAAGTTCTCCACCCTGGAGATAAACTGTACAAAAGACCACAAGACGTGTTCGTGAGACTCAAGACTCTAAATGAACCACATATGACGCACGGCAATGCTCAAGCATGATATGAAGGCATAAAGATCATATTAAGTCATGAAAATCATATAACCAATTTATTCACTTGTTCAATCATAAATCATTCAATTCATACTTCCAATCCAATAATTCAAGAATCCAAATAAGGGCACAGAACATGTTCAAGCTCTTCCATAATGTTACCATATACTTCATATTACATAACATAGCATATATTCAAGGTTGGGCAACAAGAAGAAGTGATAAGATATAGAAAATAAGCGAGGCGATTCATGAACGACACATAAACACCCATAACCGGCATTAAGTAAAAGCATGCCTATAGCACATCCAAATGCCATGAAATTAAACCAAAATACTTCTAACACATAGTACAACAAGTTCATAGTTCAACATAAAGGGAGATAAAGTCATTAAGGAGGGGAAACAAATCAAAAACCGAAGAGGAAGTAACGAAGACTGCGCATGGGAAGTGACACAGGGGTGTCACCTCCCTTAGCCAAACTGAGCCACGGGCGTGGCTCAGTACAGAACTGAGCAGAGGGTGTGACACGCCCGTGTCTCACTCTTATGAGTAAATGTGACACGGGGGTGTCACGGTACAGAACCAAAACCGTTCACAAGGTTTTTCCGGCAAAACTGATCCCTTACAAACTCAATCCAAAAGCATATCAAATGAACTCCAAATGCTCTGAAACTTAATATGCAGCATATTTGGCATGTTATGAACATTATTCATTTAGAGTGAAAAAGCTAAATCACACGTTAAGATCATCGAATCCATGCAATAAAACTGGGTCGCTACAATCGGACATATGAACCCTAATGATTCTATCATGCCTTGATCAAGTACTTAGGGCTTGAATTTGGATCTGAAACTTTGGGGAATGCATGCTAACATACTAAACAACTTGTATACGTCATATATATACAAAATGGTACCATTTAAAGTACATTAGGAGGACTAACAACTTACCAAACACCACAGCAACAAATCTGTCATGAAGCATGCATAAAACAGGCCATGTATTTCGATTTTTAAGGCTTCAAATGGAACCAAATACTTAAAGCATGAAGGCTAACATATAGAACAATGAGTGTACATCAACTCCATGCATTTTCACACGAAATGGAGGCCATATGATCATGCAACAACACCAAATTTCACACAACAGTCACAAAACAGGGGAATCAATTAGATCATCAAGTTTGAAGCTCCATAACTCATAATTTTATAAAAGGAGCAAGAGATGAAATCCCCCCTAACATCATATACTATCAGTTGGGAAAGAAATAGGTCAAGAAACAAGTTCATATACTCATGTACAAGCAAGAAAATCAGCCACACAAGCAAATAGGTCACTAGAACAAAAATCCCTAAAAGTTCATACCAATCTCATAATTCAAACCCTAATCAAATCTGATCCAAATCATGTTTTAAATAGATGAAATCAAGAATAATTGAGTAGAGAAGACATAAATATTCACACCTTGAAGTTTTGGTGAAGGAAGATGGTGATTTGAGCTCCAAAATCACAAAGGCCAAGGTTTTCTTCTTCCTTCTCCTCTCTCTTCTCTTTCTCGTTTCAGTTGCAGCTGGAGAGTGAGGGTTTGGGTTCGGTTTTTGCAGCTTAAGGGGAAGAGAAAGGGTTAACTCAAGGTACAAGAGTCAAGGTTAAGGTTTGGTTAGGTTAAGGAGTGTTATGGGGTCCCACCATGAAGACTAGTCAACCAAAGGAGCTCTTCTTGCACGAGTTGTCCGTTACGGTTGGATTTCGGAGGTCTTAATGATTTCAAAAAGGTATGAGGCTTGTTCCATTGTCTCCGAATCGTCGATACGAAGGCAACGGAGGTGTCGGAATTCGAATCCGAATTCCCGAGCTCAAGATATCACGCACGGAACCAAGGGTGCGCTAATTGCTCGTTAGCCCCCGACTTGGTTCCAAAAATCAAAATAAATTCATAAACACGTCAAATAAATCCGAAAACATAAACCGAGCATATAGGCATGTTCAAAACATACATATTTACGACATATTAAATTTTCACGCCAATCCAGTATCATTTCATATAAGAACGAAGTAGAAATAAAACACTCAAGCGCATGAACGAATTCATATTGTTATAAATTAATTACTAAAACTTAAATTCCATATTAAATAAATTTAAAGCCAACTTATAACATGTTGAAATTAATTAACGAAGTTACCGAAATAGTTAAGGTAACACGAAACCTTAATTAAGAATTTAAACACTAAATATCAAAGTGAAATAAAATGAAATAAATTAAAATAACAATAGTTTATAGTTTAAATCAAATATAACCATTTATAAACAATTAATCATATAATTAAATTATTAAATTTCGCAATTTATAAACAAATACTTCACATTATTAAAACTGAAAAACTGGGGCGTTACAATATTGATAAGAATTCCTTGGTTATACATGACTAGAAGCATGATATTGATCATTTAGCTTGCCAACTTGCATGAATTCTTGAAGAAATGAGAAGTTGATGACATGAAATTATATGGGTTTGCTTTTGATGAATTTCTATGATCAAAACATATTTCTTGGTTTTAATGTGGCTTAAATGAAGCATATGAGTTATATGCATGTTATGTGTTAGTTTTAAGTTGATTCCTTACATTTGTTTGAGAGTGGGAATGATTTTGGAGCTTTTCCCGTACAATCCCCTGTTTTTGCCCTGTTTTTTCTGATGTGTACAGTTGACACGTGCGTGTCAACTTTGCCTTATTCAGCGTGACACGGGGGTGCATGTTGGTTTGATTTTCTGTACCGTGACACGGGGGTGTCACGGTTTGCCTTATAATGGTGACACGGGCGTGTCACCTTTTATTTTCCTGCATTTTGTCCAACTTCGGACGAACGCCATTTTCACCTCGCTTTGAATTCGAAAACGTGTCATATAACGTCGGAAAAGTCTTTGTGTCTACTTTCATACCCAACAAACAAAACTCGATTCCCACTTCTAGAATTTATGATATTCCAGTTTTCCCACAACATGTACATTTCCAAAAATTGTCGGTTTTGGCCAAACTTCACCAAAACCTTTCTTATTGCATTTCTTTCACTTCCTTGGCTCCCATATGTGAGTTATGTGATATATATACTTGCTTAATTGATAATCATGCTCCTACTTGACACTCCTTGATTGTTATTGCATAATATCTTGATTATGACTTCGCCGTGCGTCTTAATTGGTTCATTCAAGTCGAGTCTTATTTCACACTTGTCCTTATTGCACAGATCTCGGTCCCGGAGACGAGGAGCACGGTCCATAGGGTGCCTCCTTGCTTCTTTTGGTTGGTAGTGGTGAGGTTTAATTACTAGATATATAGAACCCTTACAACCCTACGTGATGTTTTCAGCCAAAATGTATATATATATATGTATATATCTTTCCCAAAAATCTCTACCGATTGCAAATGATTTCATGATCTATTGAATAATCGTGTTATAGTGATTGATCGTGTTTTGGCGAGTAAGCATGTCGTGTTCACATGGGCCCGAGGGTAGTGTATTTAGCCAACCGGGGAAGCAAGGGCTGACGGGTAACTCTTGCACTACCCTCACCAATTTTGGGATCACCTCTGAATCCACCAGGAGGTTTGGTGGAGGAAGAAATCCCGTGCGTGGGAGCCATGTTCCTGACGTACACCGTTCATGGATGGTTGGGCCTTGCAATCCCACCATCACCGGAGGAAGAAGGAGTTCATGAAAATGCTAAGTGTGCACTAATGATTGTCTGATAATTATTGAAATAAAACCTAAAGATGGTATTGTTCACTAATTGGAGTAAGGTTGGAGATTTCCCTCACTCGTCGGGCCACTGAGTGAATTGAATTGAATTGATAACGTTTATATTGATTGAATGGATTAGTTGTAATCTCGGGCGAGATCTATTTTAATATTGAACTTATATTGCTTCCTTTATTAAAAACCTTACTCGAGATTAGAACTTGCTTGTTAATTGCGCTAATATTTATTTATACCCCTCGCTCAGTCCGTGTTGGACTGACACCTCAACCTTTCAGTGTTTTGCAGGTTCGTGCTAGGCGGGAGTCAGAGTCCTGTTCTGTTTTCAGTCGAGTCTAGCACTACATGTTCATGTATTGTATCTATTACTTTTGGATATGTTATGTAGTTTGGGAGATGATAATGTTTTGATATATGGAGTTAGAAGATAGTATAACTTGAATACTTGGAAATTAATATTGAAAATTATTATACTTCCGCTCGTTTTATTGCATTGTGGTTTTTCGATTAAGGTTAGTCCCGCCTAGCTGGCTTGGTTCTTTTTTCTTTGTCACCCGTTCGCTATAGTTTGGTTCATGTACGGATTACCCATTTCGTATGTGGCCTAAGCTATAGTGCGGGGGTGTGGCATCCATACGTGAAGGGTGCTACAGGTTGGACTTATGTGCGTACTGTTATGTGATTTATTATGTGGCTTTCCATATTATTGTTTTTGAGGCCGGGGTATGCCCCGTGTAATTGTCTAAGGCCAATATGAAGATTGAGCCTTATTACTGTATGTATTTTTCTTTTTATTGTAATTTGAGAGTAGAGATAGGTCGTGAGGTTTTATTTTCATTTTGGAGACAATGCACCCATGGAGTAAGATGGACCACATTCAAGTAACAAGGAGGCCATAAGTGCAGACCCCTCAAAATGTTAGGGAGGGGAATCTCAATTGTAAAAATGTAATAGAGATAGGGCTCGTATTTTGTTACCGCTTTCCCTTATGTGATTTAAACTGTTTATGTGGCATGTATGTTAGAACTTGTGATTGTGGACCACATATCACGCATAAGATAGGTAGAACCCATGATCATTACATGTTAGTATCATGCTAGGACATGTTATCTGTTTATGTGCTTGTTTGAAATGCATTTAAGTGTACTTGCATTAATCAAGACTAATAAAATTAGATAACATATATGTTGGTGAGGTCGAACCGGACAACTCTCCGGTTGATTCGAAAATTCCCATTAAATATTAAGCTAATTTCGAACAAATAGGTGTTTAATTCGATATGCAAATTTTGAATTAAATTCCTAGCATTCCATCAATAGGTTTTAAGTTTAGTAAGTGAAGCTAGTTATTGTCCGCGAGTCGTGGGATAGCTAGTGGAGCTTATTAGTTATTAGTTACCTAATTAATCATTTTATATGATCAATATTTCATGATCAATTTGGCAAGGGCGATTTTCACGAGTCGTGGGTCGTTCGAACTAAGTTTTGATCATGATCTTATGATTGATGGGTCTAGCTTAACGCCTAAGTAAATATGGATGTCGCACGAGTCGTGGGTCCATATTGGAAGATATGTGATGCAAAAACAAATACTAAGAGTTCTAAAGGTGTTAGAATTGGTTACACGATTGCGAGCCTAAGATCCTTTTGTTGGAAAATTTTTAAATTTCTACTGCTTTCTGATTGGTGTTTTCCAACACATGAGACTTATGTTTTATTCTCACAAGACTTGGAGCATGATAGGATTTAAATTATTATGTCTCAATTTATAATTTCCTACCTGATGATATGAATTCTATCAGTTATGCATCTTCTAATATGTGAAATGATTGTGATTTGATATGAATGACTTAATTTGGATAAATGTGAACTATATGTCGCATCATTTGTATTCGTGTGCATGGCCGTGCATCTTTGTTGTTGTGATTTGAGTCCGAGTCTTGTGTTGTGTGTGTTCAGTCGCTCAGGGTTTTTCCAGGGACTGTCTGTCAGCTGTTTGGGTACCAGTGGGACTTCTTGGCTCGTGCTTTCCGTTCTCGTCGGTGTAAGGTGAGGTTTTAGGATTTTTGTTTTAGTTAAAGCGACCTATAACCTTCTGTGCTCGTTTTCAAGCCTGCATGCGATTATTCTATTTAATTTATATAATAGATATGTGTTTATATGATACGTTTATGATTTTGTCATACGGTTAAAGGTTTTCGAACTATATATGTACGAGCATATATAAGCTTGAAATGTTTTGCAACGAGGCTATGCTCCAAACCGTGTGTTTTCAAGCTAGCTACGGATTAGGATGACACGGAGTGGTACGTCTATAGCATATGCTAAGTTGCAAGGTAAGGTATGCTCCAATAAGGTACGTAAGTATGATTTTGGTTACGATATGATAAGTTTGGTGTGTAGCGAGTGATGATCTGATACGCTATGTTCTATTGTGTTGGGCCCCGAGACGTGGGTAAGGGAGACCCGGGACGACCATGGGGTCGCCGGTTATGGCCCCTGTGCACGTTCTCATTTGAGATATTCACGTGCGACCTATGGAGGTTGGGAAGACATGGTATCTTGAGCCCTCGCTGGATAACCGTGGAAGGCACAGTGTGGGTTAGCTACCCCGTGTGTGTTTGTATCTGTATGAGTAGTGAGGGTTTGCTCCCCGAACTACATGGTGTTGGGGTTGGATTGTTTATGATATTTGTTTGTTTTCTGTTTTGATACGTATGATACGATATGGAAGTAAGGTGAGAGACCCGTACTCGCAGGGTATATGAATATGATCTGTTATGTTGATTAGGAAACGGGATAGGAGCTTTCTCTTTTAATATGATATGAGTATGCTCAGTTTGTTAAGTTCTGAATAAAATAAGATATGTATAAGTTTGGCTTGAAAATTGTATAAGTTTGATTTGAAAATGGTTTTGGTATGCAAAACCCTACTCCCGGTTCATAATCTTTCTTTTGATACGTGCTCTGCTCCTTATTATGTATAGTGTGTGTGAGTTTAGCCCCCCTCACTCAGTCAGTGGACTGATCCTCGCCCCACCCATGTTTTTAGTTGCAGGTGCAGGTTGTGGGAGTTCGAGCTAGGCGGCTTTGAGTCGGGTCTGTCGAGTCTGTGTCGGTCTTTGTGATTTGTTAAGCATTTTGTTTCGATTTGTGTAGGAATCTATGTATATGATATATGTATTTTGCAGGGTGGTAATTATGATTTGTATGTTTGAAATTCGGGATAGGTTAGGATAGGTTCGTGGAATTAGTTGAACTCGTTTTTGTTGTATGATTATTCGGGACAGGTTAGGACAGGATTACTTGATTAGTTGAACCCGTTTACTTATGGTTGTTGATTAAAGTTTTTAATAGTTCATATTTTGCATCGCTTCCGCATTCAGGTTTTGCATATTTTACTTGTACAGGGTTAGGTACCGCCTAGCTTAGGTTGGATTTTCGTTTGTCACCCGTTCGCTGTGACTTGGTGCGTTTGCGGACTTTCCATTTAGTACCACGTGTCGGGTCATAGTGCGGGGGTGTGGTGCCCCACCGCTTGGGGTGCTACATCTTAAGTGGTATCAGAGCCACCAGGTTCAAAACCGGTGCTCTGGAGTCGTGTCGTGTCAGTTTAGGTCGTACGGAGTAGGAATACTTGTGCACTGCATTCGTCTAATGTGAAATTTTGACTTTTCTGCATGAATTTGTCTGAGCTTATGTGATTGTGTGCAAACTATGATTATGATTTTTGCAAAAATTAACATTTTATGCTTTAAATTTTAGTAAATTACTTGTTGCATCTATATTAATTAGCAGCTCTTAATTGCTTTCATTACTTGACATACCCACGTACTAACCCTCATGCATAGATAAGTGTCCAATTTGTGAATTGCAGGGCGTTGGCTCGATGACAAAAAAATTGAAGTTGATCGTGACAACACTTTCCACTTCTACAATTTTGTGAAGGAGGATTTGAAACTTCCATCTTCTGATTACTTGGATGAAAACCAAATGAATTTCTACAAGAATTCAACAATAGCTAGATGCTAATATTATGGAAACAGGTATCATACAGTCATAGCACGTGCATCATGCATTGGATTAAATTATAATTATTTCGAACATTTGCTTACGTGCTTGATTGTCTTCCTTGTTGATTAATGAGTGTATGTCATACACATTCCTAACCCTACATGCATTAGCTTCGTGGTTGTAATTTAGGTGTTCCCCTACCTGATCCACTAAGTGCTGTCTTGGTCGAAGCAACATTGAGATTCGAACTGGGGTGGACCAGAAGATGTATGATCAAGCTAACACAGTCAGGGTATTGGGTGGATACAAGAAGATACTCGAATATGAGAGAGACAAGAGATCCTTTAACGATCAGGGTGCCTTCAGGATATGTACTTATTACTTGGAGGTGCTCGGGAGTACATGTTTTATAAGAAAGCCAGAATTTCTAACTCTGGATGGCGTGAGGTGACAATGAAGAAATCAAGGCACCTGTACCATTTAGAGAATTCCAAGCAGGAAATCGTACTACTATTATAAAGACACCCACCAGAGTAGTTACTCTTACACAAAGGAAAAAGGGGAAAATTGTGCAAGCTATGGAATTTTGTACCGAAGTCATTGAAGATCAACTCCACCAAATATTGAGGATAAGGACATCATTTACAACGACGGTGTACTAAGCAAGACTGTTTAAAGATTCTTCATTTATCTCTCCACGATTGTCCTGAGAGATTTAATCGTGAAAGGAATGGCAATTCCCGATTACCGAGGATTTTATTGGGATTTCAAGAGACTCCACGGATCACTATACTTTGAGAATCAAGTGAGACGGTCCAAGACCATTTGGGTACCCGAGAATCTGAGGGAATACTAAAGAATGCAAGTTTGAACGAAGGGTTGGAACCACTGCTAGTCAAGGATTCGATTATCCTTTCAAATTAAAGAAATTGTCAACCTCTACTCCACTACTACGGTGAACGGTACCTTAAGCATTCATGGCATTTGGACCCATGCATTTCATAAGTAGTTATATTTTATTTTGTTTGACTAATGTGACAACGTGTAATGTTTGATGTTGCTCGATTGTAATAACGTGGCTAACTGCTTTAATTTCCATAAATTAAAATTTATTATTGTTGTGAATTCTTTTAAACTGAATGGATTACATGCTTGCGTGGGTTGTTCGTGCTTCAGTGTTTATAAAATTTCCTAATTGTTCACTAACCCTTCATGCACATACAAGTATATTGCAATCTTATTTTTAAGAGATTCCATCGCGATATCCCCCTTGAGTTGGACATGGATGATGAATCAATACTCTAGGGACACCGATATCAGTAGTGTAAAGGTACACATTACCTGCATCCCATGTTTGCATCCCATGCTACTTTAATGTGTGTATGCATGAAGGCTGAGTAAATGAACTTGTATGCTAGAGAGTTGTTGAGATCTCTCTATTTACGTGTTAGGGAGATGTGAGATTCTCCCTATTTATGTGATAGAAAGATATTGGATTCTTTCTAAATTATGTGAGCAAGAGATGCTGGATTCTCTTGGAGTTAGATGTTTGGGAGATGTTGGATTCTCTCGAATCTAGGGTTTGAGAAATGCTAGATTTTCTCAAACTAGAATGTTTGGAAGATGTGCAAGTCTGCCAGACATAGGTTGATAGACGGGGCTCTCTCGATTATGTGGTTGGGAGACGGGGTTCTCTCAATTCTGTGCCTGAGGGACGGGGTTCTCTCTTTTGATGTGCCGGGAGACGGGGCTCTCTCTCTTGCGTGCTGAGAGATGGGATTCTCTCTTGTTTGTCGCGGCTGAGTTTCGTGTGGCCTGATGTTGGTTTGCAATCGGTGAAGAAGCGACGGTATCGAGCTTTGGGTGCAGTGGTCTAGTGGGGGATCGAACGAGTTGAAGCGACTAACGGTCAAGTGTTTGAACAAACCTCTGTGACTACGGAACTCTACAGGGAGTTGATGCAATCAGTGGGAGTAAACTTCACAGCCAGGGCTATGACTCTACACGATTTCGGGAAATAGATTGAAGTATTCCAGTTCGAAGCTTTACGATTCAGTAATAGGACCTGAGGACAGGTCCTTTTGAAGGAGGGGAGATTGTGACACCCCTCTCGTCCGACGTATAAGGTACGCCGCGTTTCAACCTTATTATTTGTTTAATTATATAATTTTGTGTTTTGCGTGGCCCTATTTTGAACTCTTTTAGAGTTTAGGGGCTTGTTTCTAATTTTCTCTTTTTAGGGATTTTTCGGTCACTGCTCGTTCGATCTAGATTTCGACCTTTTTGACCCCTTCTTTGCGTTCGGGGCATCGAAACGAGTCCGTAGACTCTGAGTTTGCCCAATTTTGACTTCGTTAACCCTTTCTTCCGACCGTTTTCGCGTACGAGGACCTGAGATATAATACCCCGGATCCTCGTAATTCGTGCCAAACGCTGCAGACTCCAGGTCTCTCTCTTCTCCAGCGATCAAATCCGTTCCCGCCACTGTTGACATACACTTGAGGTGTGGAAACACACACTTATCCGTTCTCACTCGTTTCTTAACGGAATTCGATGTTTGAATAGTCGAATTTAACCATCTCGATGAGTCCGTCACGATGATACCAAAATCATGGCCTGAAAACCAGCGGAGGTGGTGGTGGCGCAAGTTTCATCCGCATTTCGCGGCGGGTTCCGGCGACTATTGTTCAACACGCGCCCCGGGGTATGATAGAGTACTTCGAGGGGCAATTTTCTATGCAAGCGGCACCTCCGTCGGGGTGGCGAGGAAGGCCCACGCGCCACCCATAGCGGACGGCGGGCGGCGACGTTACTATAGCGCGGTGGTTCGCCGCGTTCCGGCGAGTTTTCCGGATAACCTTTGATGTTTTCCTACGTTTTTCAACCCCCTTGTTCCATTTCCGACCTCAATTTGGTCCGAATCACGGCAGAGACGATGGTTTCGGCATGGCAGCGGCGGCGTGGATTTCGGCGTTCATTTGGGGCTTTTCCGGCGGTCTTTTGGCCAAGGGCCCTTTACAAAAGTTACTCATCTCAATGAGGCCGAGCTATTCGTGTTGGTCCCGGCTCGAGAACCGGCCGTTGGCGGTGGATCGGTGGCGGACCGGCTGTGAACCGGCGGCGATTTTTCCGATGACTCTTTCCGACATTTGGCTAGGGGCTTTCGAAGGCCTCGTTACGGGCTTCCCAACGGTATGTTCGGATTTTGTTTTCGTTTTACGGTTTGCATTTAATTTCAGTTTTTGTCATTGGGATTTAGTTCGGTTTTTCGTCAACGAAGTCCGGCATGTTTGGTATTTTTTGAAATTGTTTGAGGGCTTTTGTCAAGCAGGCCGAGGGGTACGTTTCTGTCCTTCCGGGAATTTTTCCGACCACCGGAGGCAGTGTTCCGGTGGCGGCCGGTGGCTGTTCGTGTAACATCCCGCTACGTTGGCATTTCCAGGTACGCGTTACGAGAGAGTTTAATTTCGTGATTTATGTAATTCGTATGCCTTAAATGTCAACGTGTAATCTATTTAAGTTTATGCGCTTTAGATTTAATTAATTGTTTGGGCTCGAATGCCCAATAATTGAAGTTTAGGGACCTAATTAATTAGGGTGCTTCGACCTTCGTGGCAATCTTGAGCTCGGGAGTTCGAATTCGAATTCCGACCCCTTCATTGAGTTCGTTTCCACGATTCGGATTCAATGAAATTAACTTTTGTTTTCAAAGCCGTTTGTTATCCCTACCGTTTTAAAATCCGATCCGAATAGACTGGATACCGTTGTTCCTACCCGTTTTGTTAACCCGACCCGTTTCTTGGCCCTAAAACGAACCGAACCCTCTTTTCTTCCCCATTTTTGATCGGTTCAAGCAAGGGGAGAGGGAGAGGAAGAGAAGAGAAAAAGAAGAAAGCCAACCCCTTTTCGAGCTCAAAAACCCCGACCCCCGTCCGTCCAATCAACGATCCAAGGTAAGATTTGTGATCCTCTCCTTACGTGTTTCGATTCTACCGATTGGTTTTGCTTTATCACCTTATTTATTGAGCTTGGAGAATTCGATGAATAGTATGGGTTTCGTGTTTTGGGTGTTCGGACTCGTTTCGGAGTCCAATTTATGCTCTAATGTGATATATATATGTGATATATCTTGAATTTGTGTGTTTTTGGTGTATTATGTGATTGGAACGTGTCAAGCCCTCGACTTTGAATTTTTTTATTCGGACACAGTCGTGTCAGCTTCCGGCCAATTTTGACACGGCCGTGCTGACCTCGTTTAAACTCGGATTTACCTGATTTTTGAACCTACGGAAACCTCTTGAAGTCTAGAACATCCTACAATTGGAATCACCTCAAAATTCGTTCTAGATTATGAGATATAATAGTTTGAAATTTGTGTCGCCATCCCGCCGAAATTCTGCTTTCGTCCAACTTCAAACGTACGCCATTTTGGGCTCGCTTTGAACCACGTTTTGAGCCACCTACCATTTTAAAGATATTTGTGTCTAGTTTCAGTTTCAAGAAGTAAAACTCAATTCCCATTTCTCAAACTCAAGTTATAACCATTTTACTACAGCTTGTCCGTTTCGGAATAATTTCCAGTTTTTGTCGGTTTTGCTCGGAACAATCTCTTATGCTTTCCTTCCGCTTTTCTTGCACCTTGCCACCTCCGAACTCATTCCTAACTTGTTTTATCTTGTGTATGTGTATATACTTGTTGCTATATGTTTTTTATGTTGCTTATTTAATATGAATTATTTGCACGAAGCATCAATGCACCTTGTTATGTATCTCCGCCTTGTAATATGAATTGTTTGTGTGCATGAACGTGTTATATGATTATAAATGAATATGTTGAGCTATGTATTGTCTTGGTTTGCAAGTAATTGATTCGAATATGTGTTATGCCTACTTGCTTGCATCTCTTATATGCATGAACATACGCCGTGCGTCTATGTGGTTCATTCTTGAGTCTAAGTCTTGTCTTTTGCCTTCAGTTTGTCCAGGTGCACCCGGGGTGGTATTTTTTTCGTCAGTTGATTCCGGGGTGAATCAAGTGATTGGTCTTCGGCTTCGTTTGGTTCGAGGTGAGGTTAGGATATAGTTATACCCTAATGAAATGTGCCGGTTTTCGAATGCATGTGACTTATAAGCCTTTATGTATATGTAGATATGTGTAAGAAGCGTATTTTGTTGGCTTTGCAATAAGTTTGAAAGTATGAAGTTATGTATAAGCCTATGTAAGCTTAGCTTTGATTTTGTTATGATTTTGAGGTCAGTCTGCGTGATATGTACGTACGATAGCTAAGTACGATATGCATGAAATATGTATGTCTGTCTGTAGCGGGTTAAGCTTCCGATTTCCGTGATCTGTGTATGTGTGGGGCCCCAAATTCTGTGTATGGGATGTACCGGAACCCACCTGAGCATAGGTTGGGGGATGGAGTCCGAGGGTTTGAGCAGCATTGAGCACTCCCCTCTTCCGCTTCTGGATGGCTAGGGTCGCGCAACCCTTCCATCACACCTACCTGGTATGTTTTGTTTTGTTCTGTTTTGGTTAGTCTGTCTGTGTGCTCGTACCCGCCGAGTTTCCGTATGTATGTCGGTTATAAGTTCGTGAAACGGGGGTAGATTCTCAAACTAAGATAAAATTTGATATACTTTTAACCTAATAAAACATGTTTGGATATGTGTGCTTCGTCTGCATGTTTTGAATGTACACATTAAATAAGTTAAGTTTCGTTTGTTCTGCTTTGCTAAATCACCCTATATATATATTATCACGGGCAAATGTTTTGGCGTGCAAAAACTACTCCCGGCTTCATGAACATCTTCTTTTTACGTGCTTCGCTATGTATATTATGTATAGCGTACGTGTGTTAACCCCTAGCTCAGTCAAGTGTGACTGACCCCTCCCTCTTTATGTTTTAGCTCTGCAGGTTTGCTTTGGAGTTCGAGCTAGGCGGTGTGAGTCTCTTGGAGTCGAGTCTTGTATTAGTTGAGTCTTTGCATTTGCATTTTGAATTCAGTTTTAGTTTTGTGTTATTAACCTATGAACGAATATGTTTAAATATGATTTGTTCATTTATGATTTGAAATCGGGACAGGTTAGGACAGGTGCTCGGATTAGATGAACCCGTTTTGATTATATGATTATTCGGGACAGGTTAGGACAGGTGCTCGGATTAGGTGAACCCGTTTGTATAGATGATTTATGTTATGATTTAAATTTCGGGATTAGGAATTATGCTAGATTGAACCCGTCAACTGTTTGCATGACTTGAATTTTTGTTTAGCATGATCACGCTTCCATATATTCGTTAAGTAATATGTGTGCAGGGTCTACGTCCCGCCTAGCTAAGAGTTTGAGTTTGTTTTGTTTGTCACCGTTCGCTATGGTTTGGCACGTGTGCGGAGTCCTTGTTTCGTTACACGTGTTGAACTATGGCGCGGGGGTGTGGTGCCCACCGTTGGGGCGCTACAGTTCGGCCGGCTGCTGTAGCATTCGGAACGCCGAGATGCCACACCCCCGCACCATAAGTCTAGCTCACACACGAAATTTGTAGTCCATATATGAACCGGACTCATGGCGAACGGGTGACAGTAAAAAAACGACACACTAATTAGGCGGGACTAAGCCTCAATTAAATACGATCATGCATAATCAATAAAACGAAAGTATAATATACATTCATGTCTTTAACATAATCCTTCCATCATTTACATAAATTCAATTCCAAAGATATCCAAATAGGTCATACTTAATACATAGGTACCAAGAGACATAACAATACATATATGAATCAATAATGTACAACAAAATGAGGAAGACAAGTGCTAGACCCAAAGAACAAAAGACCTGACTCGATCCCGCCTAGCATGCAACCCCTGAAAACCTAAAAAGTGTGAGGTGTCAGTCAACCAAAGACTGAGTGAGGGGTATAGATAAATATATGCGCACATACATGCAAGCTATAATCTCGGGTAATAATTTTGGAAAATAACAATACAATTTAGTAAAATAAGAGATACTATCGCCCGAGGTTACAACTAATTCAATTTAGCAATTTAATCAATTCAATACAATCAATTCGTGGCCCGGCGAGTGAGGGAAATCTCCAACCTTACTCCAATTAGTGAACAATACCATCTTTAGGTTTTATTTCAATAATTATCATACGATCATTAGTGCACACTTAGCATTTCACGAACTCCTTCTTCCTCCGGCGATGGTGGGATCGAAAGGCCCAACCATCCATGAACGGTGTATGTCGGGAAAATGACGCCCACACACGGGATTTCTTCCTCTACCAAACCTCCTGGTGGATTCAGAGGTGATCCAAAAATTAGTGAGGATAGTGCAAGACTTACCCCGTCAGCCCTTGCTTCCCCGGTTGGCTCAATACACTACCCTCGGGCCCATGTGAACAGGACAAGCTTACTCGCCAAAACACGATCAATCACGATAACACGATTATTCAATAGATCACGAAATCATTTGCAATCGGTAGAGATTTTGGGAAAGATATATACATATATATATATATATACATTTTGGCTGAAAACAACACGTAGGGTTGTAAAGGTTCTATATATCTAATAATTAAACCTCACCTCTACCAAACAAAAGAAGCAAGGAAGCACCCTACGGAGCGTGTTCCTCATCACCGGGACCGTGATCAGTGTACAAAGACAAGTGTACATGAAACTTGACTCTTATGAACCATTTAAGACGAACGGCAAAGTCATGGATCAGTATATCATGCAATAACAATAAAGGAATGTCAATTAGGAGCATAATCATCAATAAACCAAGTATATATATCATATCATTCGCATACGGGAGCCAAGAGAGTGAAAGGAAAGCAATAAGAAGGGTTTTGGTGAAGTTTGGCCAAAACCGACAATTCTCGAAAATGCACATGCTGTGGAAAAATGGGAATATCTATAGTTTTAGAAATTGGAATTGGATTTCGTTTGTTGGGAATTAAACTAGACAAGCAGACCTTTAAAATGGTATATGGCTCGTTTTCTAGTTCAAAGCGAGGAGAAAATGGCGTAAGCTTGAAGTTGGATGATTGCAGTTTATCGGTAAACCAGCAACACAAAAAATAATTGATTATATCTCACAAATGGGAAACGATATTGAGGTGATTCTAATTGGAGGTTATTCTAAACTTCCAGATCTTTCCTACGAATCAAAAATCAGGTCATTTGGAGTTCGGATGAGGGAGTACCCGGCCGGGGAAAGTACAAGCTAAAATCTACCCGGTCGGGGAAAACTTTGTGCAGAAACTTTCTGCACAAGCTCTACCCGCCCGGGGAGTTTTTCTTCATGAATTTACCCGACCGGGTAGAGGGTCTTCAGCTGAAAACCAAGAAGAAACAGGGGAAAACAGGGGACAGAAGGAAAAGGAAGCAAAGGCCACAACAAAACTTACCCAAAACACTCCAAAACAATCATATAACATGCATATAACTCATATATATCAATTAGGCACCATTTAATCCATAGAAACATACATAGATCATCAAGGAATCATCATGAAAACCCTATATATATACACATGCTTCCAACTTACATATGCGTCAAGATATTCACGCAAGCTTCCACTCTCATCATCCTAATCATGCTCCTAACTCAAATATTGCAAGAATCCAACATCTAATCCATGAACCCTACTTCTATTCCAATCAAAAGAGTCAAACAAGTACATGTTATACTTTGAGATGAACTAGAAATGGGATGAAATGGCAAGATGATGAAGATGATGATGCTAGATCCTCAATTCCTTCAAAATATATCTTGAAATGAGATGCAAATTCCTTCCTTCCCTTGGTGTTTTTACCGTTTCTTAGTGTGTGTGTGTGTGTAGTTCTTGTATGTAATGTAAGGAATGAAATGTATGAGATGCAATGTATATGATATAATATAAGATATCTCCCACTAACCATGATGAATCACCACTAATTGCACTTGAGTCCCCAAGTTATTTAAGTGAATGCAATCAAGTTTCATTCTATAAAATATGAGTAATTAACTCCAATTCATGTTATACAATTAAGTCATCAAATTTATGAAGTGATCAATTAAGGCATATAAGAGCAATTAGTCACATTAGTAATTAGTTCACCTAATTTTCACGTTGAAAAAGATTTCACATAAGTTTATGAAAATAAAATGAATATAATGATATGAAAGTTATAATAATAACACATGCATAAATGGAAAAGCGGGGCGTTACAAGTCTCCCCCCTTAAAAGGACCTGGTCCCCAGGTCCACTGTCGAGTTTTTTTTTTAAATAATGCATAGGCAATAAAAGAACCCCATCTCTTAGACAAGCCATGAGAGAGCCCCGTCTCTCAAACAAGTAGAGAAGGAGCCCCGTCTCTCTAACACGCAACGAGAGAACCCCGTCTCTCAAACAAGAAATGAGAGAACCCCGTCTCTCATACACATGCCAAAACAACGATTCAAGAAAGAAAATTGTAGAAACATTCACGTATATGTCACATAAGGCAAGTGGCATCACGTTAATCACATAATTAACACTTTTATACAACCAAAATTACAACTAACTAGAATTAAACACAATAACAATAGAATCCATGATGCACGTGATATGCATGGTTAGGTGTACCGTTCACCATTGATTATGCCATGAATATACTTGATACCTTCAGCTACCACGTTCGGATGAGCATTCACATTTTGCACCTCTCTCTCCAGAGCATATGCACGAGCCTGAACAAGTGGCCTCTGTCCCCCGGCAGACAACTCTCGTCGCTTCGGACATGTGTCTACTAGATGCTCATTGCTTCCACAGCGCAGACATAGATTTAAAGGTTTCCTACAAGCCTCATAAGTATGTGTATCACGTCCATAGTAAGTGCAAAGAGGTTTTCCCGAAGATGATGTTGAAATTGGTACACTTGGAGCTTTCGAGGCCGATCCTATTGATTGAGCCCTTTTCTGAGATCCTTCCTGAGGTGGCGAGGATTGATAAGAAATAGGCCTCTTTCCATTATTAGAATTTTGTTCGGAGTGAGGTACAGGCCTTCTCGCATTCACTGAGTCTTCAACTTTCAAAGCTTTTGTAGTAGCCTTAATCCAAGTACTCGTGTTAACCGCTTCCAAGGCTCTCTGTATGTCTGGTCGGAGTCCTTGTACGAACTGCATAGCTTTGTGAAAATCATCATTCGCTATATTGGGTGCATAGCGAGACAACCTTTCATACTCGGATATGTACTCAGAAACGGACATTTCTCCTTGCTTTAGCTTAGTAAATTCCTTCAACCTCCGAGTCCGAGAAGATGGAGGGATAAACTTGTTCTTGAACTCTCTCTCGAAAACCTCCCATGTAACCTGCTCCTCGGCGGCATCAAGGACAATTTTGGTACTCTCCCACCGAGCCTTTTCCCGAGACTCACATGGAATAAGTTCCCATATACGCTCAACTTCTTTAAGCCATTGCTCGGCTTGAATATCATTTCCCTTTAGGAATCTCGGCGGATGTTGATTCTAAAATTCCCTTAAAATAGCGGAGATAGGTGCCTGTTGTTGTGGTGGAGGAGCTGGCGGCGCTGGAGGCACATAATCCCGTAACCTCTGATCTATGAGTTGCACCATGGAATTTAAGAAATCCTGGGGTTGAGCCAAAGGGGGTGGATGTGGAGGAACCCTAGGGGATCGATCACGGCGATGTCTCCTATGACCTGGAGAATGTTCACGGCGAGGACGGCCTCGAGGCATCCTGAAATCAAGACACTAGATATGCATGTTGGATTAGTGGATGCAAATGACTACAATTAAGGTCATAAGATGCAAATAAAACACATAACTCAATTAATTCAAATAAGTGCAAGTAATTCAAGTAGGTTCAATTAAGTTCAAGTGAGTTCAAAATGTTCAAATAAGATGCAAGACTCTCAAGTTATCAACTAATCCTATGCCGTACGACTTAGACTCACAAGACACGACACTAGAACCTCGATTTTGCAACCGGGCTCTGATACCACTTAAGATGTAGCACGCAGAACGCCGAGATGCCACACCCCCCGCACCATAAGTCTAGCTCACACACGAAATGGGTAGTCCATATATGAACCGGACTCATGGCGAACGGGTGACAGTAAAAAAATGACACACTAACTAGGCGGGACTAACCCTCAATTAAATACGATCATGCATAATCAATAAAACGAAAGCATAATATACATTCATGTCTTTAACATAATCCTTCCATCATTTACATAAATTCAATTCCAAAGATATCCAAATATGTCATACTTAATACATAGGTACCAAGAGACATAACAATACATATATGCATCAATAATGTACAACAAAATGAGGAAGACAAGTGCTAGACCCAAAGAACAAAAGACTTGACTCGATCCCGCCTAGCATGCAACCCCTGAAAACCTGAAAAGTGTGAGGTGTCAGTCAACCAAAGACTGAGTGAGGGGTATAGATAAATATATGCGCACATACATGCAAGTTATAATCTAGGGTAATAATTTTGGAAAATAACAATACAATTTAGTAAAATAAGAGATACTATCGCCCGAGGTTACAACTAATTCAATTTAGCAATTTAATCAATTCAATACAATCAATTCGTGGCCCGGCGAGTGAGGGAAATCTCCAACCTTACTCCAATTAGTGAACAATAACATCTTTAGGGTTTATTTCAATAATTATCATACGATCATTAGTGCACACTTAGCATTACACGAACTCCTTCTTCCTCCGGTGATGGTGGGATTGCGAGGCCCAACCATCTATGAACGGTGTACGTCGGGAAAATGACTCCCACGTACGGGACTTCTTCCTCCACCAAACCTCCTGGTGGATTCACAGGTGATCCCAAAGTTAGTGAGGATAGTGCAAGAGTTACCCGTCAGCCCTTGCTTCCCCGGTTGGCTCAATACACTACCCTCGGGCCCATGTGAACAGGACATGCTTACTCGCCAAAACACGATCAATCATGATAACACGATTATTCAATAGATCACAAAATCATTTGCAATCGGTAGAGATTTTGGGAATTTTGGCTGAAAACATCACGTAGGGTTGTAAGGGTTCTATATATCTAGTAATTAAACATCACCTCTACCAAACAAAAGAAGCAAGGAAGCACCCTACGGAGCGTGTTCCTCATCACCGGGACCGTGATCAGTGTACGTGAAACTTGACTCTTATGAGCCATTTAAGACGAACGACAAAGTCATGGATCAGTATATCATGTAATAACAATCAAGGAATGTCAATTAGGAGCATAATCATCAATAAACCAAGTATATATATCATATAATTCGCATATGGGAGCCAAGAGAGTGAAAGGAAAGCAATAAGAAGGGTTTGGTGAAGTTTGGCCAAAACCGACAATTCTCGAAAATGCACATGCTGTGGAAAAATGGGAATATCTAAACTTTTAGAAATTGTAATTGGGTTTTGTTTGTTGGGAATGAAACTAGACAAGTAGACCTTTAAAATGGTATATGGCTCGTTTTCTAGTTTAAAGCGAGGAGAAAATGGCATAAGCTTGAAGTTGGATGATTGCAGTTTGTCGGTAAAGCAGCGACACCAAAAATAATTGATCATATCTCACAAATGGGAAAAGATTTGAGGTGATTCTAATTGGAGGATATTCTAAACTGCCAGATATGTCCAACGAATAAAAAATCAGGTCATTTGGAGTTCGGATGAGGGAGTACCCGACCGGGGAAAGTACAAGCTAAAATCTACCCAGTCGGGGAAAACTTTGTGCAGAAAGTTTCTGCACAAGCTCTACCCGCCCGGGGAGTTTTTCTTCATGAATTTACCCGCCCGGGTAGAGGGTCTTCAGCTGAAAACCGAGAAGAAATAGGGGAAAACAGGGGACAGAAGGAAAAGGAAGCAAAGGCCACAACAAAACTTACCCAAAACACTCCAAAACAATCATATAACATGCATATAACTCATATATATCAATTAGGCACCATTTAATCCATAGAAACATACATAGATCATCAAGGAATCATCATGAAAACCCTATATATATACACATGCTTCCAACTTACATATGCATCAAGATATTCATGCAGGCTTCCACTCTCATCATCCTAATCATGCTCCTAACTCAAATATTGCAAGAATCCAACATCTAATCCATGAACCCTACTTCTATTCCAATCAAAAGAGTCAAACAAGTACATGTTATACCTTGAGATGAACTAGAAATGGGATGAGATGGAAAGATGATGAAGATGATGATGCTAGCTCCTCAATTCCTTCAAAATATATCTTGAAATGAGATGCAAATTCCTTCCTTCCCTTGGTGTTTTTACCGTTTCTTAGTGTGTGTGCGTGTGTAGTTCTTGTATGTAATGTAAGGAATGAAATGTATGAGATGCAATGTATATGATATAATATAAGATATCTCCCACTAATCATGATGAATCACCACTAATTGCACTTGAGTCCCCAAGTTATTTAAGTGAATGCAATCAAGTTTCATTCTATAAAATATGAGTAATTAACTCCAATTCATGTTATACAATTAAGTCATCAAATTTATGAAGTGATCAATTAAGGCATATAAGAGCAATTAGTCACATTAGTAATTAGTTCACCTAATTTTCACGTTGAAAAAGATTTCACATAAGTTTATGAAAATAAAATGAATATAATGATATGAAAGTTATAATAATAACACATAATGCATAAATGGAAAAGCGGGGCATTACAGCAGCGGTGGCGGCATTCCGGTGACTTTCGGTCAGCGGGTTCCTTTCGTCGTGGTGAGTCCAACGCCACTTTCCGTTCGTCAATCGGATGTCCGGATGATTTTTAATGAATTTTTAAAGCTATTATATTTATTCTCGTTAATTGTTTTAATTGTAATTTCGATCTTGTTTGAATTATGAAATGAAATTACGACCTGCATGATGTATGAAAATATGTTATGATATATGATAAGCTTGATTCTTGATTTATTGAATTTAATTGCCTCGTTTATGCCACTTTTTGTATATGATTATTACTTTTAAGGGGTGTTAATGTAATTTTAGAAACTAATTGATTATGAATCCTATATAATACATTATAAAAGGATACATTGTGCTTTAATTTGAATGAATTGTTTAAGTATAATAATTGTTGAGAATTTTGTAAATTATTCAAATATGTAATTTTGAATAAATTGACATGAGACTTTTGTTTTATTCTCACAAGACTTGGAGCATGATAGGATTTAAATTATTATGTCTCAATTTATAATTCCTACCTGATGATATGAATTCTATAAGTTATGCATCTTCTAATATGTGAAATGATTGTGATTTGATAAGAATGACTTAATTTGGATAAATGTGAACTATATGTCGCATCATTTGTATTCGTGAGCATGGTCGTGTATCTTTGTGGTTGTGAGTTGAGTCCGAGTCTTGTGTTGTGTGTGTTCAGTCGCTCAAGGTTTTTCTAGGGAGTGTCTGTCAGCTGTTTGGGTTCCAGTGGGACTTCTTGGCTCGCGTTTTCCGTTCTCGTCGGTGTAAGGTGAGGTTTTAGGATTTTTGTTTTAGTTAAAGCGACCTATAACCTTCTGTGCTCGTTTTCAAGCCTGCATGCGATTATTCTATTATATTTATATAATAGATATGTGTTTATATGATACGTTTATGATTTTGTCATACGGTTAAAGGTTTTCGAACTATATATGTACGAGCATATATAAGCTTGAAATGTTTTGCAACGAGGCTATGCTCCAAACCGTGTGTCTTCAAGCTAGCTACGGATTAGGATGACACGGAGAGGTACGTCTATAGCATATGCTATGTTGCAAGGTAAGGTATGCTCCAATAAGGTACGTAAGTATGATTTTGGTTACGATATGATAACTTTAGTGTGTAGCGAGTTATGATCTGATATGCTATGTTTTGTTGTGTTGGGCCCCGAGACGTGGGTAAGGGAGACCCGGGACGACCATGGGGTCGCCGATTATGACCCCTGTGCACGTTCTCATTTGAGATATTCACGTGTGACCTATGGAGGTTGGGAAGGCGTGGTATCTTGAGCCCTCGGTGGATAACCGGGGAAGGCACAGTGTGGGTTAGCTACCCCGTGTGTGTTTGTATCTGTATGAGTAGTGAGGGTTTGCTCCCCGAACTACATGGTGTTGGGGTTGGATTGTTTATGATATTTGTTTGTTTTCTGTTTTGATACGTATGATACTATATGGAAGTAAGGTGAGAGACCCGTACTCGCCGGGTATATGAATATGATCTGTTATGTTGATTATGAATAGGGATAGGAGCTTTCTCTTTTAATATGATATGAGTATGCTCAGTTTGTTAAGTTCTGAATAAAATAAGATATGTATAAGTTTGGCTTGAAAATTGTATAAGTTTGATTTGAAAATGGTTTTGGTATGCAAAACCCTACTGCCGGTTCATAATCTTTCTTTTGATACGTGCTCTGCTCCTTATTATGTATAGTGTGTGTGAGTTTAGCCCCCCTCACTCAGTCAGTGGACTGATCCTTGCCCCACCCATGTTTTTAGTTGCAGGTGCAGGTTGTGGGAGTTCGAGCTAGGCGGCTTTGAGTCGGGTCTGTCGAGTCTGTGTCGGTCTTTGTGATTTGTTAAGCATTTTGTTTTGATTTGTGTAGGAATCTATGTATATGATATATGTATTTTGCAGGGTGGTAATTATGATTTGTATGTTTGAAATTCGGGACAGGTTAGGACAGGTTCGTGGAATTAGTTGAACCCGTTTTTGTTGTATGATTATTCGGGACAGGTTAGGACAAGATTACTTGATTAGTTGAACCCGTTTACTTATGGTTGTTGATTAAAGTTTTTAATAGTTCATATTTTGCATCGCTTCCGCATTCATGTTTTGCATATTTTACTTGTACAGGGTTAGGTACCGCCTAGCTTAGGTTGGAGTTAATCGGGCCGAGAGGGTTCCACACGTGTGAAACCACACGTGTGGGTCACGTGAGTGACACGGGTCATTATGACACGTGTCTCACGTGAATATATATATATATATATATATATATATTGTATATATATTAAATAATTAATTTGTTAATTATTTAATAGACTTTGGTTTAATTTTGAATTAAAAAGAAAGTCTTATTTTGGAGAAAAATAATCTAGTTAATTTATTACGAATTAATTAATTAGATAAAATAAATTATTTATTTTAAATAAATAAAGTATAAAATTATCCAAAAATAGTTTGGATATTTTAGCTCTCTTAAAAGTTGACTTGAATTAGAATTCAAAGTCAAAGTTGGAAAATACTTGATGATCAAGTAATAGGAGAGAGAGACCAAAACCCTATCCCATAAGTACTAGGATTTTCGGCCAACCCTCCTTCCTATATATAGGGGAGCTCGAGCTCCCCTTGAGGCTAATTGATGATCTTCTTTTGGTTCATGTGTTGAACACCATCCTTTCTCCAAGATAAATTAAACCCTAGGTTAAACCTAAACACTAACTAGAGAACTAGCATCCTTACTAGTTAGATTGTGATCAAGTTGGTGGACTATCTCTAGAGAGCTTCAAGTTAGAAGTTTGAAGATTCGAGATTACCAAGGAGAGGGGATCAAGCCGCGAGAAGAGCGTTCTTGGGTGGCTTGAAACGCTTCAAGAAAAATAATTAAGAAAGTAAGTTTCTAATCCCTATGAATTTGGATACACGATTGCGAGCCTAAGATCCTTTTGTTGGAAATTTTTTAAATTTCCGCTGCTTTTCTGGTTCTGTTTCCCAACACCCGGAACGGCCAGCCCTGCGGCAGAACAAAAGTCACTGCATAAAAATGGGATTTTGGAATTTTTACCCAATCATTTCTTTGATCCCAAATTGCTATTATATGATTGATTACATGCCAAAACATGATAATTATATGCTGCATTGTACATTACTCATGGTCTCGTTGCATATTCGTCGTTCGTCATATTTGGTCCATTTAAAGTCATGTTTCATGTGTACAAGTCTATTTGCACAGACCAACTTCCCCGTGACGAGGAGCAGGGCCGTAGCCATGACTCACTTGCATTTTGTCGATAAAGGTGAGGCTTAATTGCTAATTATATAGAATTCGTATAACCTTATGTGGATTTCAGGCCAAACAGTATATACAGTTATAATTATTTCTAACTCTCGAGTCATGCTTATTGAAAGAAAACCGTGTATCATGTTACAAGTCATGTGTACCATGTTATCGTGATTGAACCGTGAACGTCTTACCATGAATGGTGAAGGCTCGCAACCTTCCCGTTATTGGAGTGATGGAGTTCATTGGAGTGATGGAGTTCATTGGAGTGTTGGAGTTTATTTGAGTGAAGGAGTTTATGGAGTGAAGGAGTTATGGAACTGAATTCATGAAACTGATATGTGTGCAGTGTAATTGAATTGCATGATTGCACATTAGTTAATAAAGTGCTTGATATTGATAGTTGTAATCTCGGGCGAGTTCTATGTTATTCCTGAACTTATATTAACTTGAATTATAAAACCTTACCCGAGGTTATAACTTGCATGTTATTTGTGCTAATGTGTATTTATACCCCTCACTCGGTCTTCACAGACTGATGCCTCCACCTTTCAGGTTTTCACCGTGGCGTGCTAGGCGGGAGTCGGGTCGTGTCGTCCAGCTGTGTCTACCATTTCATATATTCTCGTGACTGTCACATTTCCAGACTTAGTTACCATATGATGAGATTTGGATATTTGATAGAATAGCGAAATGATAGTGATATGTTTCCGCTTTTCAGTTTCATGTATGGAATTTAATTCATTTGAGTACCTAGTCCCGCCTAGCCAGCTTGTTTATTTTATTTGTCACCCGTTCGCTATAGGTTAGTTCATGTGTGGAGTATCCATTTCGTATGTGGATCAACATATAGTGCGGGGGTGTAGCATCTCCACGCGTAGGGGTGCTACATCTTAAGAGGTATCAGAGCCCGGTTGCAAAACCGAGGTTCTAGTGTCGTGTCTTGTGGGTCTAGGTCGAACGGCATAGGATTAATCGATAATTTACGAGTATTGTATCCTATATGGGGTTACTTGAATTTATTTGAATTTGATGAATTATGTGAATTATGTGTTATACTTGTCCCTATCGACCTTCATTTCAATTATGTTCATTAGCATCTCCTAACCCAACACGCATATCAAGTGTCTCATTTACAGGATGCCTCGAGGTAGACCTCACCGTGAGCATACTCCTGGACATAGGAGACGCCATCATGATCCTTCTCCTCATGCTCCTCCGCCCCCTCTAGCACAGCCACAAGATTTTATGAATACCGTGGTTGGGTTAATTGATCAGAGGCTTCAGAATTTCGTGCCTCCAGCACCACCGACGCCACTAGCACCACCAGAGAACCCCATTTCCGCTATACTTCGGGAATTCCAGAATCAGCAACCTCCCAAGTTTTATAAGGGCGATGATTTTCAGACGGAGATGTGGTTAAAGGAAGTGGAAAGAATCTGGGAGCTTATTGCTTGTGACACCCAGGAGAAAGATCGTTGCACTCTTACTTTGATTCAGGGCGAGGCTTACTCCTGGTGGGAGAGTACTCAGATTGTATTAGAGGCGGTCGGGGAAGCTATTACTTGGGAAGTATTCGTCCGGGGGTTCAGAAATAAATTCATCCCACCAGCTTCACGTACTGGCAGGTTAAGGGAGTTTACTGAATTGAAACAAGCAGCAAGATCTGTGGGAGAGTACATCACGGAGTTTGAAAGATTATCTCGTTATGCCCCTAATATCGCTAGTGATGATTTCCACAAGGCAATGCAATTTGTGCAGGGACTCAAGCTTTGCTAATACAAGTACCTGGGCCAAAGTTACTACTAAAGCTTTGAAGGTTGAGGATTCGGACAATGCACGGAGGCCTATCCCTCATTGCGAGCAGGACCTAGCTTCAGGATCAGGACAAGGTTCTAACATAATGAAGAGGTCAATTACTTACCCGATCCTACCAGCTCCGGAAAGGCCTAAAAAGAAAACGTCTCAAATTGATAGATCAACCTCGGAGAATGTTTTTGCCACGGCATTGCCATCACAGTCAGGGAAGCCTCGTTGCGATTACTGTGGACGTTATAACCATACCTTTGAGACTTGTAGAAAACGTCTAAACTTGTGTATGGATGCGGGAGCAATGACCATCTAGCAAATATCTGTCCAAAGCAATGGGGAGTGTGACGCCCCGTCCGATAGATCGTATAGGTGTGCGCCACGAGAGAGTTTACCTTACGCACTTATGTGATTTAATTTCCCTTTTATATGTTTAATTTAAATTTTGATTGAAAATGTGACTTAATTGACTAAAATCCAAAATGGTAAAATATGAATTCTTGGATGACAACTTGAGAATGGAACTTGGATGAATTTAAATTAATTGTTAGAGTTGGATTTAAATAGGACTTGGACCTATTGGTGTGTTTGGGCCTAACTTGTGTTACGTGAGTTTGGGTCATTCGGGACCAATATGAGCTCGGGAATTCGAAATCGAATTCCGACACCACCATTGGACTTAATTTGGTGATTCGGGTCCAACGGAATTTACTTTATATTTTTCAGAAACTGTTTAGACCTTAAACCTTTTAATTTTGACTTATTGGGCCGAAGGTCATTTATTTGAGCCCAAATCCTATTAAAGCCTTTAACTTCATATTATATCTTGGAAACCCTAACCTTGACCTAAAACTATTAGCCACCATATAATTAGCTTTATCCCTTTTCATTTCATTTCAAACCACACAAGTTAACCTCAAAGCATTCTAAGAGCTCTTATTCTTTGATTCCTCATTCCTTCACAAGACAAGGTAAGCTTTAGATCTCTTTTGATGGGTATTTCATTTCTATTCTTGGATTGGAGCATGAAATTTTTAGTATGAACTTGAATGATGAGATCTTGAATTCATTGAGCAAGCCTTGATGATTTGAATGCTCCTTATGTGTCTTAGTTGCTGGAATTCGTGTAGGAAGACTAGGAATTCTTATCTTTATGTTTAAGCTTGAAATTCATGAAAATGGTTGTTTGAGATTTTGGGCAAAAACATTTTTAAACTTGAATTAATTGATGTTTTGATGCTAAGCATGATTGATATGATGTTATACCTGAATTTCGTGATATTTTATGGTGGATTTCGTGATTGGATTGATGATTTTTGGTGTTCCCCTTCTTCTTTCCGAAACTGTCAAGTTTCTATGCCAGATCTATGGCCGGAACGACCGTTCCCGTTTGTGCTTTAAGCTCGGAACGGCCCTTCCGGGCTAGGGTTTGGTTTTGGCTGCCGAACATGGGAACGAGCGTTCCCATGTGTGCTTGGACTGGGAACGCGTTCCCAGTCTCGCTTGGCTTTGGCGTGGGAAGGACCGTTCCCATGCGTCTGTGATCCCTTTTACTTGCTTTTTCGTGCGTATTTGATTCGTTAAGTTGCTACTTGACTTGTATGCTCCGATATGACTTGGAATGCAATCTCTGAACCTTAATACTTTATTACTTGCATGATTTACTTGAATATTTGAATTGACCCTTATGACCAACTTGATAAGCATCATTCCATTCCGCATATCATTCATACTTTGTACGTCGTGCGTCTTACTTGGTTCATGTAGAGTCTAAGTTTGGGCTTTTGTATGTCTTGTCATAGAGTTTGGTGGTGGCGGTGAGCCCGAGGTTTAGAGTGTTTGGCCCTTCACACTCTCAGACTCTACTACCATGAGGTGAGGTTTAGGATTTTGTATAGTTATGCGACCTATGGCCTTAATATGCTGATTTCAACCCTTGCATACGAGTATATCTATTATAAATACGTATGTGTTGGATATGATATGTTTATGACCTTGTGAATCAGCTCCGTTTTGGAAAATTAGATATGACAGCATATGTAAGTTGTTTTGAAAAGTTGTGTTATGTTATGATCTGTTCTGTAGCGAGTTAGCCATGATATATGGTATTTGTTCTGTTATGTCCTGTTATTGATCCGAGGAGGTATGGGTAAGGAATCCCTGGGACGGTATAGGGTTGTCAGGGCTCGGCCTGCGCATAGTCTCCATTTGAGATATTTTCACGCGACCCATGTTGTAGGGAATGTGTGGTATCTTGAGCCTTCGGCTAGGGCCGAGGAGGACTCTTGGATGGTTTGGGGACGGTACATCTCCTCCATCATTGGTGTGACGGTTGGATTTGATTTTGTACTCTATGTTTTGATATGTTCTGAGGAGTAAAGGTTGGAATCTCGTACTCGCCGAGCATGTGATCTGTTCTGTCTGGGAATCATGAATCGAGATAGAGTTTCTGAAATTTTTTCTAAAACTTATATATCAATATTTTGGGGTACTTTGGAAATGTCTTTGGTATGCAACACCTATCTCCGGTTCATGAGTCCACCCTTCTGATATGTGCTATGCTCTATATATATATTGTGGGTGTGCGTTAACCTCCCTCACTCGGTCAAGTTGACTGACCCCTCATTTAACTTTTAGTTGCAGGTATGTTGGCGTTTGCTAGGTGGGAGTGAGTCCTTTGAGTTACACTTCGTCGGTCTAGCCTTTCTAGTTGCATTTCTCTTTCATACACTTTATTTATGTCATGACTTGTAGACTTGATATTACACTTGATCTTTCTGTAGCCCTGCATGGCATTCATATTCGGCCCTTTGTGGCACTTGATGATTATTACGTATTCGGGACTAGGTATCTATGCTAGTTGAACCCGTCACCTGTTATGCTTGTTGATATTCGGAACTAGGTATCTATGCTAGTTGAACCCGTCACTTGTTTTGAATGTTGATTTAAATGCTTCCGCTATCTTCCTTGAATGTTTGAATTGCTTCCGCGCTCTGACTTTTGTCGAGTTAGATCCGTCTAGCATAGCGTGTGCGTTTATCTCCCTTTCGCTCTGATTCGGATTCGGGCATGGACTTCCATTTCATGTCCAGGTCTGGGTCTCAGTGCGGGGGATGTGGCATCCTCCGTATGGGGTGTTACATCCTTAAGTGGTATCAGAGCTCTAGGTTGCAAACCGAGCTCTAGTGTCGTGTCGAGTCCATCTAGTTGGGACGGTGTAACACCCCAAACGGAGGATGCCACATCCCCCGCACTAAGACCCAGACCCGGTCACGAAATGGAAAGTCCATGCCCGAATCCGAATCAAAGCGAACGGGAGACCAACTCACACACTAGGCTAGGCGGATCTAACTTGACAAAGTCAGAGTGCGGAAGCAATTAAAACCAACATTAGATAGCGGAAGCATTTAAAACAAAACATACAAAGTAGGTGACGGGTTCAACTAGCATAAATACCTAGTCCCGAATAAATTCATAATCCAACATAATAAACAGCATAAGTATCATTATAATATCTACTAACATCCAAATACTGGCTTACTAACCCCACATGGGTTTAAGTCTAAGTAGAACATAAACATAACTTTCAAGTGTGAAATATAAATAAAGTATACGACAAATGCATCCTAATACCAACTAGACTGACAAGTGTGACTCAGGAGACTCACTTCCGCCTAGCTCAAGCCAAAAGGAAACCCGCAAACTAAAAGGTAAATGAGGTGTCAGTCAACTGACTGAGTGAGGGGGCTAACGCACACCCACAATATATGTATACAGAGCACAGCACATATCAAAAGGGTGGACTCATGAACCGGGAATAAGTGTTGCATACCAAACCATTTCAAAGCAAAACCCAATATATATATACATATATATACTTAGAAAACATTTTCATAAACTCTATTCCGATTCATGATTCCCATAACATATCATACCATATGCTCGGCGAGTACGAGCTTCCAACCTCAACTCCTCATATCATAACAAAACATAAATAACATACCAACCTCAACTCCGGGTGATGGTAGGGTTGCGCGACCCTAACCATCCATACAGTCGAGGGGAGTGCTAATGCTACTGAAACCCTCAGGACTCCGTTTCCCAACCAAACCTCCTGGTGGGTCCCGGTACATCCTCATCATACAGATGGAGACTACGCATAGATATATCCCCGATGGCCTGATACCGTCCCCGGGGCTCCTTACCCATAGCTCCTGGGCCCCATAACAGAACAGAACATAACATAACATATGCCAACTTTCATGGCAATCTCGCTACAGAATCAGAACACAACTAGGTTTTTCCAAAATAGCTTACATATGCCTCAAAAACTGGTTTTATATTTACACCCTTCCTACGCGATGGAACTTTAAGCCTCATGACCTCCATCCACGCAGGACTCACACAAGATCATCAACATATCATATTCAACACATATTTAATGATATATATAGTATATAATCGCATGCGGGGATTGGAAACATCATCTTGGGGTCATAGGTCGTTTAACTATACAAAATCCTAAACCTCACCTGAGAAACGACGAGACACAGAAACTGAAAAGACGAATGCAAACTCGATCAGGTTGTCTCCTCCATGGAGATCGCTGACATAAGGGAAACACGAAGTACTTATGAGACAAGACTCAAACATGAACCACATAGACGCACGACAATGCTTATGGTTGACATGAAGTGATAAGAATTGTTATGACATGGATATGAGATCATGAAACAGCATGATATGTTGTGAATGTGTTCATGTGCACAAATAGAGTCTCACATGGCCAAAAACCAAGCACTTCAATTAACACATGAGTCAATTAATAACTAAATAGGTGCACATCCACACGAAAGCATTCACGAAAGCTCTAGAACCAATTACTTAACTAAAGAGCGATAGTTATACCTAATTAGTTAAATCCTATACAGTCATAAATGGACATTATAATTATTTAATGATAACATTTAACTTCTAACTTACTACTTATAATTAATGAACTAGCGTAATTAACTCAACCCATTCGTTGATCAATGAGCATACTCAAGTAGCATTAAGTTAATCAATAACTACATTAGATTTAACTAAGTTTAGGTAACCAATTTTATTAAATTACCAAATTGAACATAACACAGTTGTTTAGTTCATATATACATTTATATATATATATATACATGACAACACACACGTGCACATACGCGGGCAACCTCACACACCTAAATTCAAATTAATACATTTATTAATACAACATACACATACAACTGTACCTATACTGCATGCACATTCACAACCCAATTCTTAAATTCAAACAATTCACTATGTACTCATAATATATATATATATATACACACGCAACACACCGCACACCCCAACTAAATTATTTAGAAACGTAGTAGTAATTACCGGATTTAAACAACATAAATATTAAACTTACAATTAGGCACACGTACAGTCACTTATATACATCTTAACATTCAAAACAACAATTTCTTATAATAATTAAGAAATAGCACATTTAAGCATATAATAATCCCAGTAATTTCATCATTGAAAACCAATTTGATCAACCCATTTCCGTAGCCAAATAATTCAGTGTTCACATTTTCAATTAAGTTAATCCCAACATTACAACAAATGTAATTTACAGTAAATATTCCACATATTCGGTTAGATTGTTAACCCAGGATTCAAGAAATAATAAATCAAAGATTAGAGATCAAATTACAACCCAAACTTGAATCATATAATTTCTTATGAATTAGATAGTGATTGTAACTGAACAAGTTATACAAAATGTATACACCTGCACAATATTTACAGATTTTCTGGTTCGGAAATCTCGGTATGCATTCATTTACAACTTCAAATCAAACTGGATGAACTCTGAGTGAAGGAAAGAGAACTGATGGTTTACCCCAACTTGGTGAAGGGGAACAGACGGCAACAGGAGAAGGAGTGGCGGTAAAAGAGCTTTTTCCACAAATCTTTTTAGATCTGGAACGAGAGAGAGAAGGAGACGGTTGCGCTGCTACTTTTGTTTCTTCCTGGCTGATGGCGGAGATCTGGTGGCAGTGCGTCTGAGCTGGTGTCCGAACGGCGGCGTAATGATGGTGAAATGGCGGGATCAGGAGGGGGACGTCAGTAGCACCACTGAAGCTGGTGGCTGGCGAGGAACGATGCTGGCGGTTGTGGCTGATCTGCAGAGGACCGATGGTGGCGAAATGGCGATGGAGATGGTGGTGATGAGTGGCGACAGATCTGCTGCTGCTTGCCCTGCTTTTCGTGGTTCACAGAGGTGTTGATTTTTGGCCGAGATCCACAACGAAGAGGGTGGAAGAGGTCGGCAGCGACGTGATCTCTCTGTTTCTATAGCGGAGCTTTCGAAGATGGTGCGGTGGAGGAAGGTGACGATAGGGGTTTTCACCCCTATTCTGGGTCTAAAAAAAACGAGAGAAGGAGAGATGATGTAATTTGCTAGACTGTAAGCGGAAATGGTGAGGCGGTTGACGGAGATGACTTCAGCCTGCAAGAGTCCGACAGTTACTGGTGGTGAGAGGTGGTGGCCGAAAGTGGCAGTGGTGGTGGTTGCTTGAGCCGTGAGAAGCGGGGAGAGTACGATGGGAGGAAGGGAATGAGAGGACAGCTAGGTGCCGAGGAAAAGGCGTAACCGGTGAGGTAAAATGGCCGGCGATGTCTTGGCGGCGGAGAAGGTGACGCGGTATGAAGCTGTTGTTGTTGCTTATCGGAAGAGGGAGAAGGGGAGAGAGAAGCTGCTGCTGCTGCTCAAAATTGAAAAGGGAAGAACGAAAATGGGGCTATGCTAGGGTTTCAGTGTATTAGAAAGGCTCAAATTCGGAAATTGCACCTAGGTCCCTCGAGAGTTAAAGTCAAGCAATTAAGTTCACAGATTTAAGTAAAATTTAGATCAAGCCCAATTAAAGTTTCGATAATTATAAAAGCAACCCCAGAATTAAAGATAAAGTCTAAATAAGCCCAAATTGAATTTCACATAATTAGAAATAGATCCCCAACTGTTATTAATTTCAAATTAGCCCACATAATTTAAATTAAAAGACTATTAAGCACTAAACATATACTTCAATTAAGTACACATATTTTCATAAGGTTGAAATTGAGTCAATTAAACAATTAAAGCATGACATAAATCAATTCAAGCACGTGCAAAGTTAAAAAAATAACATTCTAATCGTACGAAAACGACATCGTATCTTGCTCCGAAAATGCGGGGTGTTACACCCTTCCCCCCTTAAGAGAACCAGGTCCCCAGGTTCCACTCCTGAGCTGGAAAAGCTTTGAATTGATTGTTTCTTAACTCTTCTTGAAGAATTGCGTAAAACATAGTCTTCGTTGTGCAGTTTACTCTCATTGTCTTTACTGAACCTCTCTTGCGAAGTCTCATTGTCATTGGGATCCGTTTGAGTACTGGACTGTTGCTTTCATCAAGTTGTTCGACCATTCCCATAAGACGAATAGTTGTCACTGCACTCAACTTCGATGGCGCCGCAAACTCGACACTTGCAGAGCGTAGGCAGGACAACGCGTAACGCAACCACAACAAACAGGAGAGAATCTCATCTCTCGGCATGTAAAGTGAGAGAGCCCCGTCCCTCGGCACACACAAGAGAGAGAACCCCGTCTCACACGCACATAATTGAGAGAACCCCGTCTCTCCGGCACAGAATTGAGAGAACCCCGTCTCTCAACCTAAGTCTGATAGATTTCCACATCTCCCAAACATTCTAGTTGAGAAAATCCAGTATTTCTCAAACCCCTAAATTCGAGAGAATCCAGCATCTCCGAATATCTAAGTACAAGAGAATCCAACATCTCTCGTGCACAAAACTTTGAAAGAATCCAACATCTTTCTACCACATAAATAGAGAGAATCCTACAACTCTCCAACACGTAAAAAGAGGGAGCCTAAGGTCTCTCTTGCACATAAATCCATAGATCAACATTCATACATACGCAAATCGGAGTAACACTTGTTGAAAAGTATACGGTGCATGTTTCGCGTACCTTACACAACTGATATCGGTATCCCTTGAGTATAGATTCAACGCTCATACCTCAACTCAAGGGGGATACCGCGACGGAATTCCCTGTAAAAACAAGATTGCAGTATGTATGTATGTTATATGCGAGGTTAGTGAGCAATCAAGGGAGTTTTAAATCATATAGACCTGCTTAATCCACATAAACACGTAACTTATTCATTTCAGCAATAGTCCACCAAAAACAGATATTCCAGGTTATCAATGATAGATCAGGTAACCACGTTATCACAATCAGAACAATGACAATCGTCACTCACATCAAACAAAACAAGATAAGAATACTTAAGCGATGCATGTATGCAAATGCGATGAATGCTTGGCGTACCGATCACCGTAGTGTCAAACTCCTGACAGGAAGTTGAGACGAAGTGGTAGGAGTTGATTAAGCGGATAATGATGCACTCTACAGCATCTGGACTTCTTGTCTTAAATCTTTTGATGTGAAGAGGCAATTCAACAATTATGTCCATCATCCAACTCTCTACTAAACCATAATCCTTGCTCAACCAGAATCATCCACAATCTCCTTCAAGAACTCTGACTTATGTGTTAACCCTTGATCTGCACATCTTCAATGAATTGCCCATAATTCAATTGTCAATCAGAAATCTATCTCAGAGCTAAGTTCGGCACGAGGGGTATTAATCATTTCCCAAAGCAATCCATGGTATATGATTGTAAAACTTGAATAAAATATTTTGGTATCTATGTGATCTATTCCCATCTCATTAGAATCTTCCATCTTACCTTGAAGATAACACCTAGAGAGCCAACAACCAATCTTGTCTTGTCGTTTGTTAACTCTAAACAGTACCAAAACCTTCAACACCCACCTATGGTTTGTAGCTCGTTGCTTAAGTTAGCACCAACATGGTTACTTAACCGCATCCCTTGAACTTGATCGAATCGAACTTGATCGGATTCTTCTACATTAACTCGTTTCCATCAACAAGGTGACTACTTCCAAATGAACGAATCATCAAGGCGAAAGTTCATCAACCTCCTTCAAATCGGTTCTACTTGATCAGATTCTCTTCCATTGACTCATTTCCCTCAACAAGTTGACTAATTTCAAATGAACGTATCCTCAAGGCGAAAGTTCGTCAAACTTCATCTATCAATTGACTTTAAGATAGCAAGTCAATATAGCAAATCTCATTCCTTAAACTCTGAACATTTGCATGACCATTGATCTTGGGGATGACTCCTTTCATCTTCGAATTATGGTGTATTTCCGTTGTAGTGCCAATAAGTAGTGTTGATGGAGGGAAATCTAAATGTTGACTCATAGGACACCCTGAAAGTCAAACACTAAATTTGATGCATGCCGGTTAAGGATGCACATGAAATGTAACATGCATGTCACGTAAATGCAACAATTAATTGTAATTTATAAAACACATAAAATAAGATGTTGCATACTCAAAGTCATAATGCACACACAATCATATAATCACAGAACAATTCATGTTGAAGGGTCAAAATATCGAGTCAAACAAAATGCAATGCGCAATTATTCCTATGCCGTACGACCTAGACAGACTCAACACGACTCAAGAGCTCGGTTTTGTAAACTAGAGCACTGATACCACTTAAGGATGTCAAACCCCAAACGGAGTATGCCACATCCCCCGCACTAAGACCCAGACCCGGTCACGAAATGGAAAGTCCATGCCCGAATCCGAATCAAAGCGAACGGGAGACCAACTCACACACTAGGCTAGGCGGATCTAACTTGACAAACTCAGAGTGCGGAAGCAATTAAAACCAACATCAATAGAGAGCGGAAGCATTTAAAACAAAACATGCAAAGCAGGTGACGGGTTCAACTACCATAAATACCTAGTCCCAAATAAATTCATAATCCAACATAATAAACAGCATAAGTATCATCACAATATCTACTAACATCAAAATACTGGCTTACTAACCCCACATGGGTTTAAGTCTAAGTAGAACATAAACATAACTTTCAAGTGTGAAACATAAATACATAACATAAATAAAGTATACGACAAATGCATCCTAATACCAACTAGACTGACAAGTGTGACTCAGGAGACTCACTTCCGCCTAGCTCAAGCCAAAAGGAAACCTGCAAACTAAAAGGTAAATGAGGTGTCAGTCAACTGACTCAGTGAGGGGGCTAACGCACACCCACAATATATGTATACAGAGCACAACACATATCAAAAGGGTGGACTCATGAACCGGGAATAAGTGTTGCATACCAAACCGTTTCAAAGCAAAACCCAATATATATATACATATATATACTTAGAAAACATTTTCATAAACTCTATTCCGATTCATGATTCCCATAACATATCATACCATATGCTCGGCGAGTACGAGCTTCCAACCTCAGCTCCTCATATCATAACAAAACATAAATAACATACCAACCTCAACTCCGGGTGATGGTAGGGTTGCGCGACCCTAACCATCCATACAGTCAAGGGGAGTGCTAATGCTACTCAAACCCTCAGGACTCCGTTTCCCAACCAAACCTCCTGGTGGGTCCCGGTACATCCTCGTCTTACAGATGGAGACTACGCACAGGTATATCCCCGACGGCCCGATACCGTCCCGGGGGCTCCTTACCCGTAGCTCCTGGGCCCCATAACAGAACATAACATAACATAACATATGCCAACTTTCATGGCAATCTCGCTACAGAATCAGAACACAACTAGGTTTTTCCAAAATAGCTTACATATGCCTCAAAAACTGGTTTTATATTTACACCCTTCCTACGCGATGGAACTTTAAGCCTCATGACCTCCATCCACGCAGGACTCACACAAGATCATCAACATATCATATTTAACACATATTTAATCGTATATAGAGTATATAATCGCATGCGGGGAATGAAAACATCATCTTGGGGTCATAGGTCGTTTAACTATACAAAATCCTAAACCTCACCTGAGAAACGACGAGACACAGAAACTGAGAAAACGAATGCAAACTCGATCAGGTTGTCTCCTCCATGGAGATCGCTGACAGAAGGAAAACACGAAGTACTTATGAGACAAGACTCAAACATGAACCACATAGACGCACGACAATGCTTATGGTTGACATGAAGTGATAAGAATTGTTATGACATGGATATGAGATCATGAAACAGCATGATATGTTGTGAATGTGTTCATGTGCACAAATAAAGTCTCACATGGCCAAAAACCAAGCACTTCAATTAACACATGAGTCAATTAATAACTAAATAGGTGCACATACACACGAAAGCATTCACGAAAGCTCTAGAACCAATTACTTAACTAAAGAGCAATAGTTATACCTAATTCGTTAAATCCTATACAGTCATAAATGGACATTATAATTATTTAATGATAACATTTAACTTCTATATATATATATATACACACGCAACACACCGCGCACCCCAACTAAATTATTTAGAAACGTAGTAGTAATTACCGGATTTAAACAACATAAATATTAAACTTACAATTAGGCACACGTACAGTCACTTATATACATCTTAACATTCAAAACAACAATTTCTGATAATAATTAAGAAATAGCACATTTAAGCATATAATAATCCCAGTAATTTCATCATTGAAAACCAGTTTGATCAACCCATTTCCGTAGCCAAATAATTCAGTGTTCACATTTTCAATTAAGTTAATCCCAACATTACAACAAATGTAATTTACAGTAAATATTCCAAATATTCGGTTAGATTGTTAACCCAGAATTCAAAAAAATAATAAATCACAGATTAGAGATCAAATTACAACCCAAACTTGAATCATATAATTTCTTATGAATTAGATAGTGATTGTAACTGAACAAGTTAAACAAAATATATACACCTGCACAATATTTACAGATTTTCTGGTTCGAAAATCTCGGTATGCATTCATTTACAACTTCAAATCAAACTGGATGAACTCTGAGTGAAGGAAAGAGAACTGATGGTTTACCCCAACTTGGTGAAGGGGAACAGACGGCAACAGGAGAAGGAGTGGCGGTAAAAGAGCTTTTTCCCCAAATCTTGTTGGATCTGGAACGAGAGAGAGAAGGAGACGGTTGCGCTACTACTGTTGTTTCTTCCTGGCTGATGGCGGAGATCTGGTGGCAGTGCGTCTGAGCTGGTGTCCGAACGGCGGCGTAATGGTGGTGAAATGGCGGGATCAGGAGGGGGACGTCAGTAGCACCACTGAAGCTGGTGGCTGGCGAGGAACGATGCTGGCGGTTGTGGCTGATTTGTAGAGGACCGATGGTGGCGAAATGGCGACGGAGATGGTGGTGATGAGTGGCGACAGATCTGCTGCTGCTTGCCTGCTTTTCGTGGTTCATAGAGGTGTTGATTTTTGGCCAAGATCCACAACGAAGAGGGTGGAAGAGGTCGGCAGCGACGTGATCTCTCTGTTTCTATGGCGGAGCTTTCGAAGATGGTGCGGTGGAGGAAGGTGACGATAGGGGTTTTCACCCCTGTTCTGGGTCTAAAAAGAAAACGAGAGAAGGAGAGATGATGGTAATTGGCCAGACTGTAAACGGAAATGGCGAGGCGGTTGACGGAGATGACTTCAGCCTGCAAGAGTGCGGCAGTTACTGGTGGTGAGAGGTGGTGGCCGAAAATGGCAGTGGTGGTGGTTGCTTGAGCCGTGAGAAGCGGGAAGAGTACGATGGGAGGAAGGGAATGAGAGGACAGCTAGGTGCCGAGGAAATGGCGTAACCGGTGAGGTAAAATGGCCGGCGATGTCTTGGCGGCGGAGAAGGTGACGCGGTATGAAGCTGTTGTTGTTGCTTATCGGAAGAGGGAGAAAGGAAGAGAGAAGCTGCTGCTCCTCAAAATTGAAAAGGGAAGAAGAACGAAAATGGGGCTGCGCTAGGATTTCGGTGTATTAGAAAGGCTCAAATTCGAAAATTGCACCTAAGTCCCTCGAGAGTTAAAGTCAAGCAATTAAGTCCACAGATTTAAGTAAAATTTAGATCAAGCCCAATTAAAGTTTCGATAATTATAAAAGCAACCCCAGAATTAAAGATAAAGTCTAAATAAGCCCAAATTGAATTTCACATAATTAGAAATAGATCCCCAACTGTTATTAATTTCAAATTATCCCACATAATTTAAATTAAAAGATTATTAAGCACTAAACATATACTTCAATTAAATACACATATTTTCATAAGGTTGAAATTGAGTCAATTAAACAATTAAAGCATGACATAAATCAATTCAAGCACGTGCAAAGTTAAATAAATAACGTTCTAATCGTACGAAAACGACATCGTATCTTGCTCCGAAAATGCGGGTTGTTACAGACGGCATCGGACAATGTGATTATATGACTCATTTACTTGAATACTTGTTTATTTCTAATACTTGTATACATACACACGTACTAATCCACATGCATCAATATTGCTTGAATCTTTGAATTTCAGGATGCCGCCTAGACGCCGTAAATGAGAGGCTTCACCAGATGCGCCTAATCCGACTCCTCCACCACCACTGAATGCGGAGAACATTGTTCAGGCACTTCTCAATCAGTTGCAACAGAATTAGAGACATCAGACACCACCAGTTGATGGTCAGGATGGTACTATCTCCGCTGCGTATAGGGAGTTTCGAAACAACAACCCTCCTAAGTGGTTTGGGGCCGATGACATTAAGGCTGAGGAGTGGTTAGCTGAGATCAGTGGTATTTGGGAGATTTGCCCAGGGAGTTCTCAGGATAAGGTTGTTTGTACTGCTCGATTCATTCAGGGACAGGCAGCTAACTGGCTCAAGGGAGTTCGATCCACACTTGAGAGGAGTGGTACGGAGTTCACTTGGGAGACTTTCGTGCATGAGTTCCACGAGAAGTTTATACCTCATAGTGCATAAGAGCGCAGACTTCAGGAGTTTTCTGAGTTGAAGCAGGGATCCAGATCTGTTGGGGACTACATTCTAGAGTTCGAGAGACTTGCTCCCTATGCTACCCACATCACTGATATTGATTCACACAGAGCCCGTCACTACCCCATGGGCTTCGAGAGGATATTCAGAGAGCTCTTCAGGCTGTCAATGTGAGCACTTGGGATAAGGTTACTAAGAGGGTTATTCAGGTGGAGGCCCAGAGACAAAGGTTGAGGCCCCCATCCCTCTCTTCGGGGTATGGTTCGGGGTTCTGGATCGGGCAAGAAGCCCGCTACTCATAATTCTTCAACTACTATACCAACTTTCCGTCCACAGGGCTTTATTAACAAGAAACCCCATCCCGCTGCTCCTATAGGACCACCAGCATTACCGGCACCAGCTCCAGCTCGTTGCTCTCACTGTCAGGGTGCTCATCCGTAGGAGAAGTGTTAGAGATATTTGGGTAGATGCTTTGTGTGTGGGTCGACTGACCACATGGTGGATGCTTGTCCGAAGAAGAAGCTGGTAGTTCAGGCTCGTGCTTATGCTCTGGATGGTGGGGAGGACGCAGCAGAGACTGATCAGAATGCTGTAGTGGAAGGTACAATACATATTCATGGCATATCATTACATGCATTGCTTGATCCCGGGGCAACTCATTCTTTTATTGCCCGGGATATTGTTGCTTCTTCGCCTTTGCTTGCTGAGATATCTGCGCATGTGTTTGTGGTGAGTTCTCCCTTGAAGGGAAGCTCGGAGACGGACAGAGTGTTTCGTGAGTGTCCGACGAGTTTTGAGGGTCGAGTTTTTCCTGTTGATCTGATTGTCATGCCGATGGGGAGGTTTAAGTTGATTCTTGGGATGGATTGGCTTTCCCGACATGGTGCAGTTATGGATTGCCGTTTGAAGAGGATTTCTTTTGATTCTGCGGTCTTTTCGGGGGAGAGTTTGGGATGTAGCCAGTTTATATCCTTTGTTGAGGCTAGTAAGTTACTTTGGGATGGTGCTACAGGTTTCGTGGCTTATCTTCTGAACAAACCCAACGACCAGTACACTCTCGAACCCTGCAAGCTATCAAACAACTCCTTGATATGGGGTAATGGATACTTGTTCTTAACTGTCATCCTGTTCAGCTCACGGTAGTCTATACACATCCTTAACGTCCCATCTTTCTTCTTAACAAACAGGACGAGAGCACCCCATAGAGAAGTGCTCGGACGAATGTATCCGCTGACCAGAAGCTCATCCAACTGCTTCTTCAGTTCCTTTAACTCGGCAGGAGCCATCCTGTATGGGGTCTTCGAATAGGGCTTAGCTCCGGGGTAGAGGTCCACTACAAACTCAATATCCCTGTCTGGTGGTAAAGACCCCAAACTCTCCGGGAACACATCCAGATACTCCCGATTGACCTCCGTCTCCTCAAGATTGACCTGATCCTTGGGTTTGATCATAAGGTAAGCCACGAAACCTGTAGCACCATCCCGGAATAGCTTACTATCCTCAACAAAGGATATAAACGGGCTGGATCCCAAACTTTCCCCCGAAAACACCACAGAATCAATGGAAATCCTCTTCAAACGGTAATCCATAACCGCACCATGTCGGGAAAGCTAATCCATCCCAAGAATCACCTTAAAGCTCCCCATCGGCATCACAATCAAATCAGCAGGAAAAACTCGACCCTCAAAACTCACCGGACACTCACGAAACACTCTGTCCGTCTCCAAGCTCCCCCCAAGGGAGAACTCACCACAAACACATGCGCAGATATCTCAGCAAGCAAAGGCAAAGAAGCAATAATATCCTGGGCAATAAAAGAATGAGTAGCCCCGGGATCAAACAATGCATGTAATGATATGCCATGAATATGCATTGGACCTTCCACTATAGCATTCTGATCAATCCTCCTCACCATCCGGAGCATAAGCACGAGCCTGAACTACCGGTCTCCTCTTCGGACAACCATCTCTCATGTGCTCAGCCGAACCACACCCCAAACATCTACCCAAATACCTCCAACACCTATCCGATGGATGAAGGCCCTGACAGTGAGAGCAACGAGCTGGAGCTGGTGCCGATAATGCTGGCGGTCCTGTAGGAGCAGCGGATCGGGGCTTCTTGTTAATGAAGCCTTGTGGACGGAAAGCTGGTGTAGAAGTAGTAGAAGCATGAGTAGCGGGCTTCTTGCCCGATCCAGAACCCAAACCATGCCCTGAAGAAAAGGATGGGGGCCTTAACCTCTCTCTGAGCCTCGACCTGAATAGTCCTCTTAGTAACCTTATCCCAAGTGCTCACATTGACAGCCTGAAGAGCTCTCTGAATATCCTCTCGAACCCCATGAAGGAAGTGACGGGCTCTGTGCGAATCAATATCAGTGATGTGGGTAGCATAGGGAGTAAGTCTCTCAAACTCCAGAATGTAGTCCTCAACAGATCTGGATCCCTGCTTCAGCTCAGAAAACTCCTGAAGTCTACGCTCTCGAGCACTATGAGGTATAAACTTCTCATGGAACTCATGCACAAAAGTCTCCTAAGTGAACTCCATGCCACTCCTCTCAAGTCTGGATCGAACTCCCTAGAGCCAGTTAGCTGCCTGTCCCTGAATGAATCGAGCAGTACAAACAGCCCTATCCTGAGAACTCCCTGGGCAAATCTCCCAAATACCACTGATCTCAGCTAACCACTCCTCAGCCTTGTTGTCATCTCCCCCAAACCACTTTGGAGGGTTGTTGTTCCGAAACTCCCTATACATAGCTGAGATAGTACCATCCTGACCATCAACTGGTGGTGTCTGCTGTCTCTGATTCTGCTGTAACTGATTGAGAAGTGCCTGAACAATGTTCTCCGCATTCAGTGGTGGTGGCGGAGGTGGATTAGGCGCATCTGGTGAAGCCTCTCGGTCACGGCGTCTAGGCGGCATCCTGCAATTCAAAGATTCAAGCAATATTGATGCATGTGGATTAGTACGTGTGTATGTATACAAGTATTAGAAATAAACAAGTATTCAAGTAAATGAGTCATATAATAACATTGTCCTATGTCGTCCCAACTAGACAGACTCGACACGACACTAGAGCTCGGTTTTGCAACCTAGAGCTCTGATACCACTTTAGGATGTAACACCCCATACGGAGGATGCCACATCCCCCGCACTGAGACCCAGACCCGGACATGAAATGGAAGTCCATGCCCGAATCCGAAACAGAACGAACGGGAGACAAACGCACACGCTATGCTAGGCGGATCTAACTCGACAAACTCGGAGTGCGGAAGCAAACCAAAAATTCAAGCAAGATAGCGGAAGCATTTAAATCAACATTCAAAACAAGTGATGGGTTCAACTAGCATAGATACCTACTCCCGAATATCAACAAGCATAACAGGTGACGGGTTCAACTATCATAGATACCTAGTCCCGAATATCTGATCAAGATAATGTAATAACCATCAAATGCCACAAGGGCCCGAATACGAATGCCACGAAGGGCTACAGAAAGATGAAGTATAATCTCAAGTCTACAAGTCGCAACATAAGTAAAGTGTATGAAAGACAAATGCAACTAGAAAGGCTAGACTGACGAAGTCCAACACAAAGGACTCACTCCCGCCTAGCAAACGCCAATAGACCTGCAACTAAAAGTTTAAATGAGGGGGCAGTCAACTTGACCGAGTGAGAGAGGCTAACGCACACCCACATTACCCTCTTGATCTGGTTAGGCACATACACTCTTGCCTTAAATCTGAACAAACCAGAATCATCAAACCCAAACTTAGTCTCTGGATCATCTCTCGAACGGGCAACCAATCACTGAATCTCAGGATCCGTAGACTAAGCCTCCAACAATCTCTACTTCAAATCAGGCTGAACTGTGATGTTGGCTAACCTAGCCACCAAAACCATAACAGTTGAACTCTGCTCAGAAAACCCAGTCACTAAACTCGAAATACTGACCTTCCTACTCAACGCGTCGGCAACCACATTTGCCTTACCTGTATGGTACTGAATCGTGCAATCATAGTCCTCTAAGAACTCAACCCATCTCCTCTATCTCAAGTTAAGCTCTTTCTGGGTGAACAAGTACTGAAGACTCTTATGATCCGAGAATACCTCAAATGTAGCACCATAGAGATAGTGGCGCCACTTAGACAGCGTAAATATGACTGCTGCAAGCTCTAGATCATGGGTGGGGTAATTCTGCTCATGCACCTTCAACTTCCTAGAGGAATAAGCTACAACCCGGCCATTCTGCATCAACACACAACCCAGTCCTTCCTTAGAAGCATCTGCATAAACTGTATAACCCTCAAGTCCCTCGGGTAGGGTAAGAACCGGTGCTGTAGTCAACCTTTCCTTTAAAGTCTGAAAATTCATCTCACAACTATCATCCCATTCAAACTTGGTTTCCTTCTTGGTCAACTTAGTTAACGGGGCTGCAATCTTAGAGAAATCCATCTCAAATCTCCTATAATAACCTGCCAAGCCCAGAAAACTCCGTATCTCAGAGGCGTTCCTAGGCCTCTCCCAATGTAACACCGTTTCAATCTTAAAGTGGTCGACCTCAATTCCATCGCCTGAGATGATATGACCCAGAAAACTGACTCGATCAATCCAAAACTCGCACTTACTGAACTTAGCATACAACTTGTGCTCCCTAAGTGTTTCCAACACAATCTGGAGATATTGTGCATGCTCCTCAACCGATCTCGAATACACTAAGATGTCGTCTATAAAGATCACCACGAACTTGTGATGCCCCATCCGATAGATCGTACAGGTATGCGTCACGAGAGAGTTTACTTTACGCACTTATGTGATTTAATTTCCCTTTTATGTGTTTAATTCCAACTTTAATTAAAAGTGTGACTTAATTGACTAAAATCCAAAATGATGAAATATGAATTCTTGCATGACAACTCATGAATGGAACTTGGATGAATTTAAATAAATTGTTGGAGTTGGATTTAAATAGGACTTGGACCTATTTGTGTGTTTTGGGCCTAACTTAAGTTAGGTGAGTTCGGGTCATTTGGGACCAATATGAGCTCGGGAATTCGAATTCGAATTCCGACACCACCATTGGACTTGATTCGGTGATTCGGGTCCAACAGAATTTACTTTATATTTTTTGGAAACCGTTTAGACCTTAAACCTTCTAATTTTGACTTATTGGGCCGAAGGTCATTTATTTGAGCCCAAATCCTATTGAAGCCTTTAGCCTCATATTATATCTTGGAAACCCTAACCTTGACCTAAAACTATTACCCACCACATAAATAGCTTTATCCCTTTTTATTTCATTTCAAACCACAAAAGTTAACCTCAAAGAGAATCATGGAGAAATTTTAAGAGAAGATCAAGAGTTGAACCATCTTTCATTCTAAGAGCTCATATTCTTTGATTCCACATTCCTTCACAAGACAAGGTAAGCTTTGGATCTCTTTTGATGGGTATTTCATTTCTATTCTTGGATTGGAGCATGAAATTGTTAATATGAATTTGAATGATGAGATCTTGAATTCCTTGAGCAAGCCTTGATGATTTGAATGCTCCTTATGTGTCTTAGTTGCTGGAATTCGTGTAGGAAGACTAGGAATTCATATCTTCATGTTTAAGCTTGAAATTCATGAAAATGGGTGTTTAAGATTTTGGGCAAAAACATTTCTAAACTTGAATTAATTGATCTTTTGATTCTAAGCATGATTGATATGATGCTATACCTGAATTTCGTGGTATTTTATGGTGGATTTCGTGATTTGATTGAAGTTTCTTGGTGTTCCCCTTCTTCATCCCGAGACTGTCAAGTTTCTGTTCCAGATCTATGGCCGAAACGGCCGTTCCCATTTGTGCTTTAAGCCCGGAATGGCCCTTCCAGGCTAGGGTTTGGTTTTGGTGGCCGAACATGGGAATGACCGTTCCCATGTGCCGTTCCCAGTCTCGCTTGGCTTTGGCGTGGAAAGGACCGTTCCCATGCTATGTTGTGCATGGGAATGGCCGTTCCCATGTGTCTGTGACCCCTTTTCCTTGCTTTTCCGTGCGTATTTGATTCGTTGAGTTGCTACTTGACTTGTATGCTCAGATATGACTTGGAATGAAATCTCTGAACCTTAATACTTTATTACTTGCATGATTTACTTGAATATTTAAATTGACCCTTATGACCAACTTGATAAGCATCATTCCATTCCGCATATCATTCATACTTTGTACGCCGTGCGTCTTACTTGGTTCATGTAGAGTCTAAGTTTGGGCTTTTGTATGTCTTGTCGCAGAGTTTGGTGTTGCAGGGAGCCCGAGGTTTAGAGTGTTTAGCCCTTCACACTCTCAGACTCTACTACCCCGAGGTGAGGTTTAGGATTTTGTACAGTTATGCGACCTATGGCCTTAATATGCTTATTTCAACCCTTGCATGCGAGTATATCTATTATAAATACGTATGTGTTGGATATGATATGTTTATGACCTTGTGAATCAGCTATGTTTTGTAAAATTAGATATGAAAGCATATGTAAGTTGTTTTGAAAAGTTATGTTATGTTATGATCTGTTCTGTAGCGAGTTAGCCATGATATATGGTATTTGTTCTGTTCTTTTCTGTTATGGATCCGAGGAGCTATGGGTAAGGAATCCGTGGGACGGTATAGGGCCGTCAGGGCTCGGCCTGTGCATAGTCTCCATTTGAGAAATTTTCATGAGTCCACCCTTCTGATATGTGTTATCTCTATATATATATTGTGGGTGTGCGTTAGCCTCTCTCACTCGGTCAAGTTGACTGACCCCTCATTTAACTTTTAGTTGCAGGTCTGTTGGCGTTTGCTAGGCGGGAGTGAGTCCTTTGAGTTGCACTTCGTCGGTCTAGCCTTTCTAGTTGCATTTCTCTTTCATACACTTTATTTATGTCATGACTTGTAGACTTGATATTACACTTGATCTTTCTGTAGCCCTGCGTGGCATTCATATTCGGCCCTTTGTGGCACTTGATGATTATTACGTTATGTTGATCGGATATTCGGGACTAGGTATCTATGCTAGTTGAACCCGTCACCTGTTATGCTTGTTGATATTCGGGACTAGGTATCTATGCTTGTTGAACCCGTCACTTGTTTTGAATGTTGATTTAAATGCTTCCGCTATCTTGCTTGAATGTTTGAATTGCTTCCGCGCTCTGAGTTTTGTCGAGTTAGATCCGTCTAGCATAGCGTGTGCGCTTGTCTCCCGTTCGCTCTGATTCGGATTCGGGCATGGACTTCCATTTCATGACCGGGTCTGGGTCACAGTGCGGGGGATGTGGCATCCTTCGTTTGGGGTGTTACAGGGAGTGTCGGCTGGGGGTGAGAGACCACTAGTTTAGGTTCGTGCATGGAATTTGGCAAGAGGGGTGCAAGATGGGCATGGGAATCTGAATCTGGCAGCCAGAGGTATCAATTACATCCGTAACATAATCAACGATGAACGGTACATTCAATCATGCATATCACGAGCATCATGGATTTTATCATTATTGTAGTTTTTGGTAGTAACAACAGGCTTCTTTATGCAAGGTAAGTTGACAGGGTTGACATGTTTATACTTGCTCCTTATATGATAAATGTTTCCATCATTGTCCCTAGGATGGTTATTTTGTGTGTTTGAGAGACGGGGTTCTCTCGTTATCTGCTGAGAGATGGGGTTCTCTCATTACTTGTTGCAGAGACGGGGTGCTCTCATTGCTTGTTAGAGAGACGGGGTTCTCTCATTGCTGGTTTTTGGAATTTAAAACTTGACAATGGACCTGGGGACCAGGTCCTTTTACGGGGGGGGGGGGGGGGGGGGGGAATTGTAACGCCCCGATTTTTATTAACTAATTTCTTACGTTTCATTATAATTTTATAAATTAAAATTTAGCATACTTTCATGAAATTATATAGAATCATATCAAATTTAGAATTTATCGCATGACTCGAAAATATTTATGACATGAAATATCACCAGGAGTGGTTTAATTACGAGATTATCCTTATATGTTCATTTCTTTAAATTTAGGGACCAAATTGCATAACTTGTTCATGGATTCAATTGAGCAATTACCAAACAAAGTATCCTTGATTGCATGACTCCATAAAGCAAGGGATTAAATTGCAATATATGCATCTCACATTTTTCAAAAATGGATTAATCATGTAATATTACATCTCCAAGCTTCCTTGATCATGCATCAAAAATCCATCGGTTTGCTTCCCTTTTCTTCTACCAAACCACAAGCTAAGAAGTAGGAAAGAGATTTCATCCAATTTTCACCAAGATTTCCAAGAAATATTTCAAGATTTTAAGCATAATCATCATCATCATCTTTCTTCTCCATTTCTTGTTCTTCTAAGGTTGGTGTTGCATGGTTGATGATTCTTGATCAAATATATGTTAGCTAGGGTTTGTGATTTATAGCATAAGTGAATTAATTATTGATTATAACATGAATCTGTGATTATCGCATGATTTGTTTCATGAATTCTTGAGAAGTTGAGATTGAATGATCAAGAGATGCATGAACATGAAACTTGGAATTCTTGATGATATTTCATGATTTGTGTGTTTAAATGATATATTATCATATCTTAAATATGTATGCATGTATATTTCTAGAAATTTTTGCATTTATTGATCAAAACTTGGAGTTTTGGGAGCTTTGTTGCTATGCCGTAGCTACTCCCATGTTCTGCTCTGTTTCTGCATTTGTAGAGGAACGGGAACGGCCCTTCCCATCCCCAGTTCATTCTGGGAACAGCCGTTCCCACTCCTTTCAACTCAAGACGGCCGCGCATTGGGAATGGCGGTTCCCATTTTGGTCTGCAAGCCGGAAGGGCCGTTCCCATCATAAAGCGCCATTTTAAAAATAAAATCGCAGGGGCGTTTTCATGGGACTTGGGAACGGCCCTTCCCATTTTCAACTGGGACCCGGAACGGTTGTTCCCAGCCTTGCGGTAGAACAAAAGTCACTGCATAAAAATGGGATTTTGGAATTTTTACCCAATCATTTCTTTGAGCCCAAATTGCTATTATATGATTGATTACATACCTAAATATGATAATTATATGCTACATTGCACATTACTCGTGGTCTCGTTGTATATTCGTCGTTCGTCATATTTGGTCAATGTAAAGTCATGTCTCACGTGTACACGTCTATTTGCACAGACCAACTTCCCCGTCACGAGGAGCAGGGCCGTATGCCGTGACTCACTTGCATTTTGTCGGTAAAAGTGAGGTTTAATTGCTAATTATATGGAATTTCTATAACCTTATGTGGATTTCAGGCCAAACGGTATATACAGTTATAATTTTTTCTGACTCTCGAGTCATGCTTATTGAAAGAACACCGTGTATCATGTTACAAGTCCTGTTTACCATGTTATCGTGATTGAACCGTGAACGTGTTACCGTCAATGGTGAAGGCTCGCAACCTTCCCATTATTGGAGTGATGGAGTTCATTGGAGTGAAGGAGTTTATGGAGTGAAGGAGTTATGGAACTGAATTCATGAAACTGATATGTGTGCAGTGTAATTGAATTGCATGATTGCACATTAGTTAATAAAGTGCTTGATATTGATAGTTGTAATCTCTAGCAAGTTCTATGTTATTCCTGAACTTATATTACCTTGAATTATAAAACCTTACCCGAGGTTATAACTTCCATGTTATTTATGCTAATGTGTATTTATACCCCTCACTCGGTCTTCATAGACTGACGCCTCCACCTTTCAGGTTTTCCCCATGGCGTGCTAGGGGGGAGTCGGGGCGTGTCGTCCAGCTGAGTCTAGCATTTCATATATTCTCGTGATAGTGACATTTCCAGACTTAGCATATTACGATTATTGTTAATAGTTGGAGATGATAATGTATTGATATGTTAGTTACCATGTGATGAGATTTGGATATTTGATAGAATAGCAAAATGATAGTGATATGTTTCCGCTTTTCAGTTTCATGTATGGAATTTAATTCATTTGAGGGTCTAGTCCCGCCTAGCCAGCTTGTTTCTTTTATTTGTCACTCGTTCGCTATAGGTTAGTTCATGTGCGGAGTATCCATTTCATATGTGGATCGACCTATAGTGTTGGGGTGTGGCATCTCCACGCGTAGAGGTGCTACACAAAAGGCTACTTTGTTTCCAACCGAGGCACAAAGGAAAACCTTTGTTGTGCGTTGCTTGCAGAAGAGTTGTAGCCTACGCCTTGAAAAGTGCAAGGTCACGAGTTTATCCCACTCATAGTTTGAAGTTGTTCGAGGTTTTGGGAGACCGGTTGTAGAGGCATAAGAAAGATGTTATAGAATTTGTGTAATAATGTCTATATGCCAACAGTTAAGGATTCTCCAACTACTCCCGAATCTTTATTTGGGTTGTGGGGGCAAATGACTAGGACTTTGTGTCCGGTTTGCTAATTATGGAGGTAATATCTTAAGAAGTCTGTCGTTCTCTGAGAACAGAGTAGCACAGTGGAAGTGTGGAGTTTGGTTTGTTTTCGGAGCCGTTTTGGGATCCGTAGGGTAATGTGCGAACCCTGTCTTCTACGAACTATCAACTAATATAAATAAATAGGTGAGGTTTAAACTATTTCAACTGGAATCATGAATATTCCAACGTATTTAAATGATTTCAAAATCAACGCCTTCAGGTGCAAAGATTCTTATCTTTCAAGTTTAACGTTTTCCCGTTTTGGGACAATGCTTCAAGTTTAAAGTCAATGATCTCTGATATACGTTCTGTTCACTGTTATACTGCTTTGATTTAAGGTTCAGTCTTCTGAATTCTATGTGCTTATGCACTTTTGTTATTCTGAATGCAAGCTTTGGAAATTTTGTTATGTTGGGCCCTGGCGGTATGGTTAGGTAGTAGACCGGGAGGCGTCCACCAATGGCTACTATGATACTGGCCGTCGTACTGACCTTGGTGATGGTTTAATCGAAGGTTGGTTACTCCACATCAAAGGTCGGGAGACGTGGTAAATTCTTCCCGTTTCGCACGTCACCGCGGGGTAGCTCCCTGGGCACGACAATAAGGGGGCAAGGGGTGGTGCATGTGTATATGGGTGTTGGGGTCCTAATGGATCTCGATACCAACTTTATAAATGTTTTTGAGGAGTAAACGATGGATATGGCCTAGCTTGCGGGCAACTTTGATTTTAAAGTCTGGTTCATATTTTTAGAAAATATCCCGTATCCTGTTCCCCGTTTATAAAGTATATATGAACCAGAACCTCTCATGTGTGAGCTTGTTAAAAATCCTGTTTCAGGATAAAAGAGTTTTCTCTTTGGTTTGAAGAAAGTTGCTAAGAAAGCCTTTCAAAACCCCTCAAGTTCAACTGCTATTTCTTACTGCAAATTATCTCACTTAGTCCCTTTGACTAATACCTCCACCCTATTTTCTGACCTCATGGTTTTAGGTAGGCAGCCCGGCGCTTCCTAGAGGTATCTTGAAGTTGTAGGAGGTCTTTTGTTAAGTCAGGATTGTTAGTTACTCTTCTTTTATCCTATGCAGTAGTGGTTACCTCTACCTTTATGTTGCATGTTTATTGTGAGAACTTGTTCAGAGGACAACCTGAAATACTTGGACTCAGTTTTATTATGTTCCTTTGTTTTCCTATTGGACTAATGTATTATGTTATACTATGGCTACTTGTTTTTGTGTTTATGCATGTACTACTGTGTTGCATTCATGTTTTCAAAAGTTTTAAATTATTCTGAAATTCCGCTGCTTTGGCAATACTGGTTACTCTAATCTCTGTTACGTTCTGTCCGTTCGCCGAAGTATCTCTCGAGTGATAAGGCTTCCTAGTTACTTGTGTGATTCAACGGTGCGGGGTTGTGGCGTTGGGGCGCTACAGCTAAGGTGGTATCAGAGCCTCAGGTTGAGTAAGAAGAGACTTAACCTGGGAGCTCGGAGCATGGAGGATGTTTTGGGTTTACTTGCTCTACATCTTGGTATTCATATCTGTGCTTTCTCTGTAGTTATGGACAGTTCGAGTCAGCGTGCTTTCACTATAGTTATGGAGAACCTGAGTCAGCGAGAGTAGGATGAGACATATTTTGAGGAGCTTGAGTCCCCTCGTACAGTAGTAGTAGTTCGTCGTGGCAGGACCCGTGACTATACCTGGCAGCGAGCACTGGAGAAGGGACACCCGGGGTATTCATACCCCAATAGGGTCGTTCATCAGCTGGAGGCTTAGCGGGACGAGTACCTACAGGATAGCTTGAGATTGAGAGAGGTTCGGCTGGAGGCTATTCGTTACCACGATTTGGCAGCGCAGCACCGGATTGACCGGGATATTGTCCTGGAGCATGCCAGAGAGGTGGAGGCTCGATTGACGGAGGAGTAGCAGGCCAGAGCGCAGCAGGCGTCCCGTATTGGATAATTAGAGGCAGATTTGGCATACATGACTACTGATAGAGATTTTGCTATGCAGATGCATCATCGTTACCAGAGCCGGATGAGGGTCAAACTTTGTGAGGCTTTCTACCTTACCGACGAGCAGGCGGCTTTAGAGTACGAGGTACCAGTATACAGTGAGCCAGCCACTCCAGAGGACCCTATGGACGCACATGCCGGAGAGGACGAGGAGATGGAGGGGTCATATGAGGAGGAGAGCCCATCTCCAGCACGACAGGGAGATTATGTTGCGGTGTCTGATGATAGCGATGGAGCTAGTCATAGCCAGCAGTAGAGGAGTTGAGTTCGGATAGTTGGGACTTGTATATAGAGGCAGATAGCAGTAGCATATATACTCAGCTGGTATGCAGCGTATTATGACAAATAGGATGACTTCCGACAGGTGCAGAGGGGATTATATATACTCCAGGGATCCCCGCTTTTGGCAGGTTATGACAGTTGACAGATGATGTTTTGGAGAGCTTAGGCTGTACGGCAGCAACTCGACCTAGCATCGGGTCCTCCCCCTTTTGTCCTTTTGTATAGATATAGCCTTTGTATAAAAGCTTTTCCAAAATTTTGCATATATAACATCATCTTTTGCACCTTTATTCATATCATTGCATGTTACTGCTTTCTATATCTATCATGTCATGAGTCTTAGAAGGTCTTCAAGATACCATTAGGGTTGTGCATGGATCATACCATTTCATTTTCTGCATCTATATATGTGACTGTTTTCTGTTACCTGTGAATAATGATTGCTTAATTGATTAAATTGTGACACTTTAAATTGATAACTACGTGCCTAAGTGCCATTTTGATGATTGATTGTTATGCTACTTACGTGGGACAATGAGTATATGGACCATTCTTATCGCCATACATTATATCTGTTTGGGTGATATTATGAATACAGTGACAAAATGCCCCCGAGAAGAGCTCCACGTGAACGCATTCCACCGCCACCGCCAGCACCTAAAGAATTTCCTCGTCCTCCACCGATACCACAAGAATAACCGGAAATTGGGGAGACTTTGAGGCAATTTGCACGGGCTTACAACTCAGTTAATGAAAAGACACTTGAAAAGTTTCTCTGAATGAACCCCCAGAAGTTCTTCGGAGAGCCCAATGATCTTAAAGCTGAAAACTGGATTGCGAGCTTAGTGAAAATCTTCGAAGCTATGAATATCTTTCCAGAGGATAGAGAGCGAGGTCAATACGCGACCTTCCTCCTGGAAGGAGCAGCGCTGAATTGGTGGAATCATACGAAGAATGTGTGGATTGAAAATGGGATAAGATATGGTTGGGTTGAATTATTATACAGTCAACCTATGCCTTTTCACATCGGATCGTGCGGGCTTTTGAGAACAAGTTTATCCCACAAGTCGCCCGAGATGCCCGGGAGTCAGAGTTTATGAATCTTACTAAAGGAACACTACCTGTGGCAGAATATGAGGCCAAGTTTGTGAGACTGATACGATATGCACTGCACATTCTGCATGATGAGCGAAGGAAAACTAAGCGCTTCATTGATGGACTTAATCCGGATCTACGATGGGCCCTAGCACCCCTGAACCATGAGGAATATACTCCGGCGGTTGAGATTGCATTGTGCAGCTCAGCGAGAAATCCGTATGAATGCTAATCGTACGGGATAATTTCAATCAAAGCCACTGCAGGGATTTAAACGGCCAGGTAATCAATGAAATTTCAAGCATGGAAAGAAACCCATGATAGCACCATCGCAACAACGACCACAAGCACTCCCGACCGTCCAAGATGAACTGGAATGTGAATTTTGCCATAGGCCAGGGCATACCGGGGCGACTTGCAGAAAGAAAACTGGTCAGTGCTTCTATTGCGGAAGTCCTGACCATAAGCTCGGGAATTGTCCAAAAATAAAGGGTAAGCAAGGACAACAATGGTATCAAGGCAAGGGTAAGGCGGTGGCGGGAAATGCAAACAAGTTAATGGTTAGAGGAAGGGCTTATGATTTAGATGGATGCGACGAGCCAGACCCTACAGCTGTTGTGGAAGGTACGGTAAATGTTCTTAACACGCCAGTTAAGGTCCTATACGACCCTGGTGCCACGCATTCATTCATTGGATCTAAATTATATGCGCGTTTACATTTTCCACTTGAACAATTGTCATATCTTTTCGAAGTAAGTTCTCCTTTGGGAACTCACCTCTTAACGGATAAAGTATATAAATGCTGCCCTATAAGAATCAATGATCAGTTCTACCCCTTGGATCTTATTACACTACCGATGATAAAGTATGGGATTATTTTGGGAATGAATTGGCTTTATAAGTACCGAGTCAAGCTGGATTATTTCAAGAAGGAAGTTATCTTAGGAAAGGATGAAAGTTAGACATCAGATGGACAAGGAGGACAAACACTAATGATTTTGACAATGGAAGCAAAAAGGATGATCCAGAAGGGAGCTACAGGGTTCGTTGCTTACCTCTTAAATAGACCAAAGGATCAGAGTAAAATAGAAGAAGTGGAGGTTGTCAACGAGTTCCTGGAAGTGTTTCCTGAACACCTAAACACCTTACCACCAGCCTGTGAACTGGAGTTTGTAATTGAGACAGTTCCAGGAGCCGAGCCGTTCTCTAAGGCACCCTACCTGATGGCACCGGCTGAACTTCAGGAGTTGAGGAAACAACTTGATGAATTACTAGAGGAAGGTTATATCCGCCCTAGTACTTCTCCTTGGGGAGCACCTGTGTTATTTGTTAAGAAGAAAGATGGGTTGTTATGACTTTGCATCGACTACCGAGGGCTCAACAGGATGGCGGTGAAAAATAAGTACATCGAGTAGTTATTCGATGAACTTAAAGGATGTCGAGTATACTCCAAGTTAGATTTGAGGCAAGGGTACTATTAATTGAAAATTAGAGAGGAGGATATTCCCAAGACAGCTTTCAATAGTCGCTACGGACATTTTGAGTTCGTGGTAATGCCCTTTGGGCTAACAAACGCCCCAGCTGCATTTATGGATATAATGCATCGGATTTTTCGACAGTTTCTTGACAAGTTCGTGGTGATCTTTATTGATGACATCTTGGTCTTTTCCAAAACACTAGAGGATTATGCCAAACATCTTCGGTTAGTGTTGAGCACATTGCTGGATCACAAGCTTTATGTAAAATTCAGCAAATGTGAGTTTTGGTTGGAAAAGATCTTATTCTTAGGACATATCATATCTGGTTCAGGAATCGAAGCGGATCCCTCGAAAATTGAAACGATTTTAGATTGGAAACCACCAACGAATCCTTCTGAGGTAAGAAGCTTTTTGGGACTCACAGGATACTATCGAAGATTCGTGCAGGATTTTTCAAAGATATCTGCACCACTTACTCAGTTAACCAAGAAAGAAGGAAAGTCCGTATGGACAGAGAAATACGAACAGAGTTTTCAGGAATTAAAGAAAAGATTAACTACCGCACCTATACTAACATTACCAGAAGGGAAAGAAGGTTACATCGTCTACAACGATGCTTTGAAAGAAGGGTTAGGATGCATTCTGATGTAGCATGGAAAGGTGATAGCATATGCATCAAGAAAGCTTAAACCACATGAAGCCAACTACCCCACCCATGATTTGGAGCTAGCAGCGATCGTCTTTGTCCTCGCAAAATGGAGACATTACTTGTATGGGGTAACCTTTGAAGTGTTCACGGATCATAAAATTTTGCGGTACTTATTCACTCAAAAGGAGCTAAACATGAGACAGAGAAGGTGGATAGAATTTCTGGAAGACTATGATTGTATAATTCAATACCATCCTGGAAAGGCTAACGTGGTGCTGATGCATTAAGTCGAAAGGCTAGTATAGCGCATGTCGAGGGACATTCAACGGAGAATGAGAGAAAACCAGTTCAAGTGATTCCTAGAGCTAAGTTGGCGAACCTAATAATTTCGTCATCGCTGAAGGACCGGTTGATAAAGACGCAAGCTATCGACGGATAGATTAAGAAGTGTCTCAATTCCAAGGAGAAAGATGATGAGACAAAATTCAGTAAAGGTGAAGATGGAATCTTGAGATATAAGAACAGAGTTTGTGAGCCCTCAGCTATCCGAAAAGAAATACTTGATGAAGCACATAAGACATGTTAGACAGTACACCCTGGTGGAACAAAGATGTACCAAGATCTCAAAAAGCAGTTTTGGTGGAACTGAATGAAAAGAGACATTGCTGAATATGTTAAGAAATGCTTAACTTGTCAAAAAGTTAAAGCAGAACATAAAAAACCAGTAGGAAAGTTACAACTACTACCAATTCCTACGTGGAAGTGGGAACAGATAACCATGGATTTTGTTACTGGGTTACCTAAAGTCAAAGGAGGAGAAGACAGTATATGGGTCATAGTTGACAGATTGACAAAATCAGCACACTTCCTACCAGTCAAGACTACGGATAAAGTTAAATCCTTAGTGAAACTGTACCAACAGGAAATTGTGAGATTACATGGAGTGCCGGTGAGTATAGTGTCTGACAGAGATCCAAAGTTTACGTCGCAACTTTGGCAAAACGTTCAAAGACTGATGGGAACCAAGTTACATTTCAGTACAGCGGCGTACCCGCAGACAGACGGACAGTCAGAAAGATTGATTAAATATCTAGAGGATATGTTAAGAGCGTGTGCTTTGGACTTTCCAAGCAGTTGGAAAGATTGTTTACCCCTCGTGGAGTTTGCATACAATAACAGTTATCAGGCTTCAATTCAAGCAGCTCCATATGAAGCCTTGTATGGGAGAAAATGCAAATCTCCATTATATTGGGATATGGATGAAACAAGGGTTACCTCTGAGGGAACTCCCAGGGCTAAAGTACTTGAATGGATTGAAAAAGCTATAGAAAAGATTCAAATAATCAGGCAAAGAATGAAAGCCGCCCAGGATAGGGAAAAGAGCTATGCCGACAAAAGAAGAAGGGATTTAGATTTTAATGTGGGTGAAAAAGTGTTTCTGAAAGCATCGCCAAGGAAAGGGTTCACAAGGATTGGAAAAGGTGGAAAATTGAACCCCATATAGATAGGACCTTTTGAGATACTGGAACGTGTGGGTCCAACAGCGTATCGCCTGGATCTACCAGCAAGCTTAACAGGAATCCATAATGTATTTCATGTATCCCAACTTCGCAAATACTTTGCCGATGACGCACTGGTGGTGCCAGTAGAGGAAGTTCCGTTAGAACCTAATCTAACCTACGAGTTGAAGGCGGTTAAGATCCTGGATAAGAAATTCCAAGAATTAAGAAATAAAAAGATTCCATTGGTTAATGTTTTATGGAAAAGGAACGGTACTGAGGAGGTTACCTGGGAAACTAAAGAAAAGATGCAAAAGCACTATCCCAAATTGTTCAAAGATCACGAAGAGAATCTGAGGACAGATTCTTCTTAAGGAGGGGAGGTTGTGACAATCCAGTCGGGACCAGATCAATAAAGGTAAGCTAAGGGCAACGTAAGGGCATTTATAGAACTTGATCCGTACTTCAAATAATTTATATCATGCATCCCTACATGAAATGAGTGTTCATATGTGATATTAGGTGACACAAAAGGGGAAAACTACCTTTAAACCCTAAAAGCACTATTTATTTCCGAACCAGCACTATACCGTTTTATTCGAGAGGACCTAAAGAACGTATACCTATCTTCTTAGAATTTTTCAAATCTCTTTTCAATGCTTTGAGGTTTCGTTTATGTGTCCAGAACAATTTAAGAATTTATTTTCAAATAAAAATTTCCGTCGGTAAAATATATTTCCTTCGATAGAATGATTTAACCCTTGAGATCATCACCATAACGTTCCTCGATTTTTTCTACATTTTTGGAAAGCCTTTCGGACCTTCAAATTTTATCCTAGTATTTATTTCATAATTAAAATAATTTTCAAAATTCAAGAAAATCACATCTTCCGACGCTTAGAACTTTTAAACTGTACGTCCGATTTCGACCCTTGAGTAACCGTTTCGAACCTAATTTTATTTCCAAGCTCTTGGGCACTTTTCCAACTACAAAATACACAGGAGAAAGGTGAGTTTACCAGAATACCCCTGCTGTGACAATTATGTAAAGAAGGAAACCTATTTTTGGAAATTTCATAAAATACCCCACCTTAAGTCCCTAAAATAAATATTATTTGCACTCTAGTCCTTCCCAACAACTATAAATAAGTGGTTTGAGGTCTCATTTTCTCCCTTACACCAGCCAAAACACACGGCCCCCTCACTAGAATAAGGTTAGTTTTGCTTATTTTTTTTTATGTTTTAATTAGTTTAATTTATGTTTTATTTTATGTTTTAATTTATTTATTAATTATGCTAGGTTTAGGATTTAATTTATGTTTTATTTTATGCATGAATTATGTGATTTAATTTATGTTTTAAATATTCATGAATTTATGAATTATGTTTCTTATAGTATAGTTATTATGAAATGTGTGAGATAATTTAATTTTGTGACAAATTAATTATGTGACAATTATGCTAGCATGTTATATGTGACATTTTAATTATTTTATGATCATACTTAGGTGACTTAATTTATTTCATGATTTAATTAAATGTTACATGTTATTTAATATTACATAATTAAAGTATAACCTATAGTTTTAAATGTTACATGTTTAATTAATTGTTACATAATTATACTTGACCAATTGATATATGTTATGGTATACATGTATAATATACGTATACATATTTGAGTCCAATATGTATAAATACATGTATACTTTCGTATAAATACAATGTGTATTTCCATAATAAATACGTATGTACTTTTGTATAAATACCGTATGTATTCCAGTATATATATACCGCATGTATTCTTGTATAAATACTGTATGTACCCTGTATAAATACTGTATAAATATGGTAGGTATCCCCGTATAAATACCGTATACATATAGTATAAATACCATATACATACTATATTAATACACTTATACATACAGTATAAGGACAGTATACATACACTATATATACCGTATACTTGAACAGTACCTTTGACCCTTGACCTTTGACTTTGACCTTGACCAATAATTTTGACTTTTAACCTAATTGATCATTTCAAAGAGACGAATTCAACGGTCAAAGCCTTTTTCGAAAATTCTCAAAAACAAAGGATCAAAGTTGGTTTCAAAGTTCACATTCCATTTCTAATTAGGGTTGTTTTAAGACCCTAAGAACATACCCCTAAGCTTTTGACATGAGCTTTCTAATGAGACTAATCGTTTACTCGAATCCTTTCTTCGGGAAAGATTATTCCTTGTTTAAGTGTACCGCAATCTTTTCAATCTTATACTTCAATAGTTGACTATCCGCACTCAATCATGCATCATTAATAATGTGTGGGACTTAGATCCTTAAGCTCATAGTAGTCTGTCACTTACAGGAGATAATACCGAGTTTTGGGATCCGAAGGGTACTGTGTGAACCCTGTCTTCTACGAACTATCAACTTATCTAAATAAATAGGTGAGGTTTAAACTATTTCAACTGGAATCATGAATATTCCTACGTATCTAAATGATTTCAAAATCAATGCCTTCGGGTGCAAAGATTCTTATCTTTCAAGTTTAACGTTTTCCCATTTTGGGACAATACTTCAAGTTTAAAGTCAATGATCTCTGATATACGTTCTGTTCACTGTTATACTGCTTTGATTTAAGGTTCAGTCTTCTGAACTCTATGTGCTTATGGACTTTTGTTATTCTGAATGCAAGCTTTGGAAATTTTGTTATGTTGGGCCCTGGCGGTATGGTTAAGTAGTAGACCGAGAGGCGTGCGCCAGTGGCTACTATGATACTGGCCTCCGTACTGACCTTGGTGATGGTTTAATCAGAGGTTGGTTACTCCAATTCGAAGGTCGGGAGAGGTGGTAAATTCCTCCCGTTTCACACGTCACCGCGGGGTAGCTCCCTGGGCGCGACAATAAGGGGAGAAGGGGTGGTGCATGTGTATATGGGTGTTGGGGTCCTAATGGATCTCGATACCAACTTTGTAAATGTTTTTGAGGAGTACAGGATGGATATGGCCTAGCTTGCGGGCAACTTTGATTTTAAAGTCTGGTTCATATTTTTGGAAAATATCCCGTATCATGTTCCCTGTTTATAAAGTATATATGAACCAGAACCTCTGATGTGTGAGCTTGTGTGTGCTTGTTAAAAATCCTGTTTCAGGATAAAAGAGTTTTCTTTTCAGTTTGAAGAAAGTTGCTAATACCTCCACCCTATTTTCTGACCTCACTCTTCAAAACCCCTCAAGTTCAACTACTCTTTCTTACTGCAAATTATCTCACTTAGTCTCTTTGACTAATACCTCCACCCTATTTTCTGATCTCATGGTTTCAGGTAGGCAACCCGGTGCTTCCTAGAGGTATCTTGAAGCTGTAGGAGGTCTTTTGTTAAGTCAGGATGGTTAGTTACTCTTCTTTTGTCCTATGCAGTCGTGGTTATCTCTACCTTTATGTTGCATGTTTATTGTGAGAACTTGCTCAGACTGCAACCTGAAATACTTGGACTCAGTTTTATTATGTTCCTTTGTTTTCCTATTGGACTAATATTTTATGTTATACTATGGCTACTTGTTTATGTGTTTATGCATGTACTACTGTGTTGCTTTCGTGTTTTCAAAAGTTTTAAAATTTTCTGAAATTCCGTTGCTTTGGCAACACTGGTTACTCTGATCTCTGTTATGTTATGTCCGTTCGCCGAAGTATCTCTCGAGTGACAAGGCTTCCTAGTTACTTGGGTGATACAACGGTACGGGGTTGTGGCGTTGGGGCACTACAGCAAATATGTGTTAGTTTATTGAAAATGTGATTATTTGAAATTTATTGTAATTTTTTGTTTTCTTATAACTTGAGTTTTAACGTTTATGACTACGTGCCTCGGAATGTGCTTTCTACCTGTCCTGATTTATCTCCGATTTTTGTGATATCTTGGTATGCATGAAATATGTGAATTATGAACATGTTTGCATGATCTTTACGTGTTTTAGAGTTCGTTTATTTTAGTTCTTAGCTCGTTTTGTGAAACGGGATTTGTGAGGGACTCGAGGGCCTAACTAGTTTTAGCGCACCTTGGGTTCCGGACGACATAACTTGAGCTCGGGAATTCGGATTGAAATTTCGGAAGAAGCCTCGGACTTATAAGGAAGAAAGGAAACCAAGGAATCCAATTTGTAATTTTCTAAGCCCGTTTTAACCTCTAAACGTTTACCGAACCGAGCCTCGAGTGCAACTTGGACCCCTTTGTACTCTTTTAGCCATAACTTGAGCATTTCTTGACCAAATTGAGTGATTCTTGGGCCCACATATCCTTGACTTAACCCCCTATTTCCCTATCATCCATTCACTTCATTCCAAACATCATAAGAGTAGGAAAATGGGCTCTTTTCATATGCAACCTGAAATCCCAAGAGAAGAGAAGAGAACACTATTCATTTTCCAAGTTTTGAGCTCGATACACATCCGTTTCTCCTTAAATTTGAAAGGATTTATTGTTATTGTTAGTTATTATGTATTTTAGAGATGATAATATATTGATAGTGAAAATAACACGCTTCCGTGGTTTGAATTGATATTAAACATATTATGCTTCCACTTTGTTTTGACGGATGATGAATTAATTAGGTGGTTTGGGGTTAGTCCCGCCTAGCTAGTTGTCATTTATTTTTATTGTCTCCCATTCGCTATAGTTTAGCTCATGTATGGGTTGTCCATCTCATATGTGGATTGAGCTATAGTGCGGGGATGTGGCATCTTTACGCTTCGGGTGCTACATCTTAGGTGGTATCAGAGACCGGTTACAAAACCGAGGTTCTAGTGTCGTATCGTGTCAAGTCTAGGTCGTGCGGTATAGGAATTAATTGTCAAATTGAGAGTCTTGCATTTTATTTGAATTCCTTGATCTACTTGAATCCTTTGAATTAATTGAATTACTTGATAATTTGTGCATTGCATTGATTTATGCTACTAATTGTTGATGAATTGGTCTTGAATTGTTGGAAATTTATATGATTAACTTTTTTTGTTTTAAATATTGATGAATTACTGTTGCATTTTGTATCAAAGTCTTGTCGTTGGTATCAATCATGTGACATGAGCATACCTTACCCACATGCACTTATTTTTAAAGGAAGTTGTGAGTTACAGGTTGTGGAAATGATATCAAACCACGGTCAATCGTTCGATAATTTCAGTCTACTATCAGATTCGAGAAGGGTAAGGAAATGTGTGCAAGTTGAGGATTATCAGTTAGTTAGGGCCGAAATCAGGGCAGGGAAGGAAAGTTATTCAAGTAACTTTGTTTGAAGTGAAAGTTGGGAATTACATTTGGATTCAAATCAGTCAGATTTTGTAACGCACCAGTTTTTCGGTCGTATAGCACGTCGTATGTGTTTATCAATTTGCATGAATTTGTTGTTCATGAGTGTTTTATATATTTAATTTTATATATTGAGTGTTAATTATTTATATCTTAAGTTAATTAATATTAAATACATAAGAATTAGTTGATTTAATGAAATATACGTATTCATGCATTTTATTTTTAAACCATATTAAATCGAGCATCTGATTTTAAATTAAATAAATTTGTACATTTTGATTTGCATAATATCTAAATCGTGCATTTTGTTATTTAATTAAATATGAATTTTAAATTATGATTAATTCTTGCACTTTGTTTAAATGATATTAAAAACGTGCACTTTGTTATTTATTTAAATGTGAATTTTATTTTGTTATACTTTATGAAAATGTTATGAATTTATTTATGCCTTGTTTATGAGTGTTATAAACGTGTTTTGTTCTTATATGATTGGATACCGAAATTTCGTGCAAATTTCATATGTTGGAGATATACGTGTTATGAATATGAATATATGTTCGTTTCATGTTTTCCGGTTCATTTACATGAGTTATGAATTTATTTTGTTTTTGGAATCCAAAACGGGGGCTAACGAGCAATTAGCGTACCCTTGGTTCCGTATGTGATATCTTGTGCTAGGAAACTCGGATTCGAGTTTCGTCAACTTCGCTGAACTCATAACAAAAATTCGAGTTTAATGAACTTAGCCTTATATTTTTCTAAAGTCATTTGAACCTCCAAAATTCAACCGAAAAGTGTTACGTTCGTCAAAACTGCCACCTCTTACTAAAAGAGCCATATCTTCCTCAATCCTTGACCAAATTAACCATGGTTTGAGCCATTGGAACCCTAACTCAACCCTCTAACTAGACTTAATCACCTCAAACCGAGATAACCTTCATCACTTAGAGAAAACTCAGCCAAAACCTTCTGCTCTCCAGTTTTCCCATAACCCTTCCCACCCTTGGAGATTCAAGGCTCAAATCTCCTTCAAACTTCATTCAATCCACAAGGTAAGCTTAGGGTTGTAGTATACATTTATTATGAGTCATTTTGATCCATTCATCCCTAATTTTGAGCATGCTTTCATGGGTTTATGGCTGAAATGGTAAAATAGCTAGGTTTAGAGACATATGTTGATATCTTTCATTCCTTGATGGTTTTGTGACACCCCGTCCGCTCGCACGTACAGGTTAGTGCCACATGTGAGTTTAATTTCCATATTTACATTTATTTTCTTATTTAATTGATGCAATTATATTTGAATTAAGCTATACTTTGGAGAACTTTGAATACCTTTTGTATTTTTTACCAGAATGGCCATGTATATATTTTTGTATGCTTTTGGATCCTGCTATTTGCTTCCGTATAATTGTTTAATTGTTTTTCTTGCGCGCTCTGTTACTGTCGTAGTCCCGCTTAGCCTAGTGTGTGCGGTAGGTGTTAGGAATAGTGCCCTAGAAAGTCGATTAGTCATAATCCGTTTTGGGACTTTCCTAGTATCACAGACAATCTTTGGATAATATACGATTGATTAATGTCATAGGCAAACACTTCTTTATATGCTCTTGTTTGGTATGCGTTTACTTTAGCTGTGCATGTATGAGAACTCCCCTAATCCTGATGACTTTAGGACTCTACCATTTAGGTGAAATGGTTCATGAAACGAGCCCTATATCACATAAGTCATGATTAGTAAAATACTCCAAGCCGATGAGTCCTACAGACAGTGGGAGTGTCAACTTGACTCCTCTAAGGCTTGCTTGTGGGATCATGCCCTTAAGAAGGACCACCTTGTTTCATGGAGGTGCAAAGTGTATAGTTGATACGTGCGTGATACATGAGGGTGCTTACTTTAATAAGTAAGTTCACTGAGGTGCCCCGTGTGAGAACATTCCTAAATGGGAAAGGAAGTTTCTATTTCAGGAAATGGAAACTTCCAGATTAGGAAATATCTCACGAGTCATTGATGTGATTAATTGATCCTTAGACTTGAGGTTCCTTCTCACTTTATGAGTTAACTCTGTAGTCTTAGGTATAAGCTTTAAAGGGTGTCGCCTTAGACAACTGATTCAAGGCTTATGCTGAGGCTGCACAAGTGATTCATGAAAGTGAATGAGAATCAAGAAAGGACCTACACTTGCATTTGCAAGGTGATCTCTTATTGTGTAAGTCATTCATATGCCATATGGAGTCCTTGTCCAAGGCAGTAGATCAAGACATCAAGAAAAGGGTTTCTTGGATTGAGATCAAATGGATATGAAATGCACTTAGCTTTAAGACCGGATTATTAGGGTTCTAATTATTCCCTTACCCTAGATCTTGGTTGAGAGATAGTAAGTAGGAGGATTGTATCTCACATGAATCAATGACTTAAAGGTTCTGTCAAATCCGAACATTCCAATTCAGCTAGGGGTTAAACACCTGTTGCTAGACTATGGTCGTTTAATCTGTGGACTGATTAATTAATTAGTGAGTTAATTAATTAGGGTCACTGCTAATTGAATTGAGAACCTAGAGGGTCACACACAACAACTTGGTTACATGAGTTGAGGCTTGAAAATGATTAAACGAGTTAATCGGGGCCAAGAGGGTTCCACACGTGTGAAGTCACACGTGTGGCTCACGTGAGTGACACGTGTCACACACGTGTATATATATATATATGTTAAATAATTAATTAGTTAATTATTTAATAGACTTTGGTTTAATTTTGAATTAAAAAGAAAGTCTAATTTTGGAGAAAATAATCTAGTTAATTAATTATGAATTAATTAATTAGATAAAATAAGTTATTTATTTTATAATAAATAAAGTATAAAATTATCCAAAAATAGTTTGGATATTTTTAGCTCTCTTAAAAGTACACTTGAAATAGAATTCAAAGTCAAAGTTGGAAAATACTTGATGATCAAGTAATAGGAGAGAGAGGGACCAAATCCTTTGTCCATTAGGACTAGGTTCGGCCGCCCCTCCCCTTTCCTATATATAGGGGAGCTCATGCTCCCCTTTAGAGCTAATTGACAATTCTTGGTTCATGTGTTGAACACCTTCCTTTCTCCAAGATTAAATTAAACCCTAGGTTAAGCCTAAACACTAACTAGAGAACTAGCATCCTTACTAGTTAGATTGTGATCAAGTTGGTGGACTTTCTCTAGAGACTTCAAGTTAGAAGTTTGAAGATTCGAGCTTTACCAAGGAGAGGGGATCAAGCCGCGTGAAGAGCGTTCTTGGGTGGCTTGAAACGCTTCAAGAAAGAATAAAAGAAAAGTAAGTTTTCTATCTTTACGAATTTGGTTACACGATTGCGAGTTCAAGGTCCTTTTGTTGGGAAAATTTTTTAAATTCCGCTGCTTTCTGATTCGTGTTTTCCAACAGTAGGTCCCCGTTCGCTTACATTTAGATTCATGTATGGACTGTCATTTCATATATGGATTTGGGTCTAGGTACGGGGGATTTGGTGGCTCGTAGCTCCAGGCGTCACATCCTAAAGTGGTGTCAGAGCTCCAGGTTGCAAAACCGGAGTTCTAGTGTCGTGTTGCGTCGAGTCTAGGTCGTACGGCGTAGGAACAACGTGCTAATATGTGCATTGCATCGAAATATGTGAATTTTCTTGCATTATGTGTTTTAAAATTTCTACTTTCTTTTTATTAATTATAGTTGTTGCATATTTTACATGCGCTAGTTGTTCCATTTACGTGCCATAATCACTCACTAATCGCATGCATTGTACTTTTGCCTCCCTTGTGTATTGTAGGTTATCATCTTATAACAAACAAACACTCATCTCAACGATCATGGCCCCTAAGTTGGAATTGGGATCCAATAGAGACGAAGCCTCTTCAAGACCGAGACCGCTGAATCATCGCACCAATAATCAATCCGCCAAGATGAAGGGTAAAATGGCTCGATTTATTAGAAATAATCTTATGCTCTTGCCAAACACGTCGTTTCACGAAGACCAGATCCCATGCAACCATTGTGGAGGACCCAACCACAGTGATAAGAAGTGTTGGAAAAGGTTGGGCAAGTGTACTAGATGTGGTTCCTCCGAACACAAGATTAACGTATGCCCTCGCATCTATTCAAGAAGACCGAACGAATCTGAAAGAGTGGCCCAATTTATGGAAGGAATTAGAGAAGACCTTCAAGAAATGGAAACCGGGATCGAGTCTAGAGCTTGGATTGAGAGTACCCGAGAAGCCCCCCGAGTTGAATCCAAGAAATTAAAAGAAAAGAGTCAAGTTGGGAGAATTGGATCGGGAAGTAGCTCGTGGTCAGGATCAAAGAGAGTTCGAGAGGACACTCAAGCGGGGTCCAAGGGAAAGAAGAAAGTGTAAGAATCCCCATCTATGGAACAACCGCCGTGCGCTCATTGTAGAAGAAATTCTCATACTTATAAGAATTATTGGAAGAGATTAGGGCGATACTTTGGATGTGGATCGCCAAAGCACAAGTTGGAAGAATGTGAACGGCAAAGGCCAAAGAGACACCCGAGAGGTAATTGCATCCATTGCATGAGCATCCATCCCACATTGTACCTTTGTACTTATTTGTGATGTGTGTTATGTATTGTTATTACTTGTTGTTTTCTTGCTTTATTGGATGATAACATGGCGCATAGCATAAACAAATCTAACCTACCATGCATGAGTTTGATGTCTTCGTGCTAGAATGTTTAAAATCTCTACACCTCCAAGTGAAGTTTTCCTCGTAGTAATGAGAACCGGGGTAAGAAGAAGGTCAAAATTCAAAGGATTTAGAGGAGATAATTACAAGAAGGCTAAGGACACTACGAAAAGGGAAGGATCCTTTAAGAATGAGTAATGATGGGAGCATTGAAAGGACAATTGAAACCGCAATCCGGGAACAATTATTCAAGCTAAATTCCTAGGAGGGAAATGAATAACTTCTGGTTCTAGAGGAATTTTAATGGGATTCCATGGGATCATCTAACCTGAGAAAAGAACAAAGGAAAGATCTTTGAAGTGTTTTAATTCGAGATTCAGATCAATGATGAGGTGATGATCTTCAAGAGGACTCAAGGTAAAATAGGTTCTTTAAGGGGATAAGTAACAAAGATCATCAGAGAAGGTTCGAATATCATAGGGTTAGGGGATAATGAGCACTACGGACCATCAAGAAAGAGTCTCCAATTATACCAATCCATTAGAAGTCAAGCTAAGGAAAGAGAAAAGAAAGAGAGAGAATTGAGACACCTCAGATTCGGGTAAGGAAGAAATTATATTAGGAGGAGTTAAAAAGAATCGATCATTATAGTGATTCCAAGTCTGTGGAAGAACCAAGATGCGAGAAGCTATATTTTCGGGATGGATTGGAGTTTACTTTCCAGATCCAAGTTGAATTTGCCATTTTGTGAAGTCGAATTAGGAGATATAAAGCAACAAATAAAAACGATAAAGAAAGGCATAAAGTTTTGGAGGGAAATTATCTACCCAATTGCAAGTCAATAGAGGACAAGTCATGTAACCTATTCGAATCCGTAAAGAGTAAAATCGAGGGAATTCCATCGAGGTGATAACTAATTAAAGATTCGGAACAATAATTAGAGGTCGATTATTAGGAAGAAGTCAGGATGCTAATTCCATGGAAATAGAAGAATTGGAGTTAAGAAATCGTAATGTCGGACCGTGGAGATATACTAGTTGATGTAAGAAGATTCACGGAGATTTTGATGACCGTGGGGTTTTAAAGGAATTCAATAATTATCTGGCCATGGTCCAAAGTCACCTAGGACATGCTCTTACACCTTTTGGCCGAGCACGGGAAGGGTTAATTGAAGAGGAGTAGAGCGAAACTTTCAAAATAGCTCGACCAGAGCAACTCCACACCACTACAAGGGGATTGTTAGGTGGGACAAGAAGAGTCCATCGAGTGGATACGGTGATTAGAACATACGGAGTTGGAGAAAAAATTTGATTATCAAGTTAGGATTCTTCCAAGAAGCTTGAGACCGAGATTGTCGAGATGTAAGCCTTACAACACCAACTTGGACTACTCACCTAATCATCCGGATGTCAAGATATTCCAAACAACGATCAACGGTAGACAAATCATTCATGGTACGCGCATCATGCATTCTTGTTTTGCTATTTGGGTTATTGTCATTTGTTCTTGTATGTATTTGATACCTGTTGAGTGCTTACTTGTTCTGAGAGTACGAGATTGTGGTAATTCGAGGGTCGAGATCACAACCGGCTCTCGAGGCGAACCACGAATCAAAGGACAACCTTTTTGGGGAAACCTCCACTTTTGATTGTGCGAGTGGTGAGAGTCCAGTAACTACGCCACTCTTGTAACACCGAGCTTTTGAGTTAGTTGGAACAGATCAAACGGTAGGTGATGAATCATTTTGGACCCTCCCATCATGCGAGACGTTTAGACTGCTCCTAGCCGGATCAAGTTGTGTAGAGTTACCGCATCAAGACTTCAAGATTTGATCAAACCCCTTGTGCTTGAAGACCTTACCGGGCTAATCCTTGTCGGGAAGTCATGAACCTCGAACATGGGATGAATACGGGAAGTTGCTTGAGCTTGAAACTCGAGCAGAAGAACCTGGGGACCAGGTTCTCTTAAGGGGGGGAGATTATGACACCCCGTCCGCTCGCACGTACAGGTTAGTGCCACGTGTGAGTTTAATTTACGTATTTACGTTTATTTTCTTATTTAATTGATGCAATTATATTTGAATTATGCTTCCTTACTCAATTTATATATGAACCATGTGAAATATTTGATACGTATTTACCCTACTTGAACATTTGGTTTAATTACTTTAGTTTTGAGAATTTGTTAATTTTGGATTTGAACCCAATACCTGTTGTACCAAACCAAATTAAACCGGGAAACCTTGAACTGAACTGAACCCCTTTAAACCGAACCTGTCCAAGACTTAAAGCCTTGAACCTTTTCTTTCCCCTCATTTTACGTTTTTCATCAAGAGTAGAAGAGGGAAGAGCTCTCACTTTGCTCTAAGCTTTGTTCAACTTTAAATCATCATTTCTCCACCATTTCTTGATCAATTTCCGATCCGAAGTAAGTTCTGAACTCCCCACGACATCCTCTATCTTTCTACCAATTGTTTTCTCTTAAGAATGTGATTTTGTTTAAGTTTGGAGAATTATGTGAATAGTAAGGGTTCATGCCAAATTTGTAATATTTGATTCTTGCTATGTTTAGCATGAGTTGTGACTTCAATTATGAGTTTAATATGATCTTCTTGTGTATTTAATTCTTGGCTTTGGGTTGGAAATTTCATTTATGGCTTGATGCATTTATTATGCTTGGATCTTCATGAATTGGATTTGTGAATTTTGGAATTTTGTTGCATGATTCATGGTTATATATGAATACATTAGTGCCTTTAGCATGTTAGTTATTGAGCTTGTTGCATTTGTTTGACAAATTTTTGGTGTTTTGGAAGTTTTGGTTTGAACCCCTGTTTCTCGCCAGTTTTTCGCTCCAGACGCGATCCAAACGGGCGTTTGGTGCCTTAGTGTATTTTGCAAATGCCCGTTTGGGAAGCCAAAATCGTCACAGTAGGGTATGACACGGGCGTTTGACCGTACCTTAAGGTCACGAAACGGGCGTTTCGTATGCTTCTGTGTAAAATGTGATTTTTCAACTTTTGTGGTTCGATTCCTCTGCTTTTGAAATACTTTTATATGTCTTTTTGAGTGTTAATTTGCTATTTTCATGTTTCGTTCTTGTCATGTGCTTTGTTTATGCATGAACTTGAATTTCTATGCCTTTGTTTGAACTAACATGATTAATTTGAATTATTTGTGGATATAAGGTTCCAAGATATGAATGAATATGACTTAAGTGACGTGTTTATGCATCTCATTTTGCATCTTTTACATTCATAAACATTGCCGAGCGTCATATTGGTTTCATTTTGAGTCTAAGTCTCGGGTCTTGTGTTCTTTTGTTTCAGAGCCTCTTCCAGTCGTGCCAGAGACCAAGGTTTAGGTGTTTCTTTGCTCCTTTTGGCCCCGGACTCTACCTACTTTTGCTATAAGGTGATGTTTAGGATCTTTTCCTTTAGTTAATCGACCTATAGCCTAAATGTGATGATTTCTCACCCGCATGCAAATATACTATATATTTATATATTAGATATTTGTCATATGATATGTTTATGACCTTGTCATACGATTAAACGTTTTGAACTATAAGTATAAGCATATATAAGCCTGAAAACATTTTGCAACGAGGCTATGCTCCAAACCGTTTGTTGTCATGCAAGCTAGGATCTACCTCAACATCTTAATGTTAAGAAAGACACGAAGAGCTACGCGTATAGCATATGCCGAGTTGCAAGGTAAGGTATACTCGATAAAGTACGTAAGTTACATTTATTTATGTAGCGAGTTAAATGAATTAATGAGATAATTGGTTGTTACTGGGCCCCAGAGACGTGAGTAAGGACGCCCGGGACGGCAAGGGCCGTCGGGTTAAGCCTGTGCATGGTCTCCATTTGGAGTACTCACGCGCGACTCTTGGAGGTTGAGGAGGCGTGGTGCTTCAAGCACATCGTGGGATAGCTACCCCGTGTGCATTGGTAATTAGGTGGAGAGGGTTTGACTCCCGAAACATCGTTGTTGTTGGGGTTGGATTGGTTTGTGTTTAAGTTTCTGTTTTCATACGTATGTTAATAACTGGGGAGTTAGAGTAAGACCCGTACTCGCCGGGTATAAGAATTCGTTAAGATTTGTTGATTATGAAACGGGATAGGAGCTTTCCTTTATGTTATAATGCAAATATGTTAAGTTTGAGATGTTTTGATAAGTACATGTATAAGTTTGTTCCGAAAATGATTTGGTGTGCAAAACCCTACCCCGGTTCATAATCTTTCATTTAATACGTGCTCTGATCTATATTTATATAGCGTGTGGGTGTGCGTTCGGCCCCTCACTCAGTCGAGTTGTGACTGACCCCTCTCCTTTTCCCTCCTTTAGTTGCAGGTTTGCTCGAGCTAAGCGAAAAAGTACGTGGTCGTCTTGTGCTAGCTAGTCTGGGCTGAGTCAGCAGTTCATACTTGCATCTTTTGAATATTTTGATATGTATTTGAATAAAGCTATACTTTGGAGAACTTTGAATACCTTTTGTATTTTTGACCGGAATGGCCACGTATATATTTTTATATGCTTTTGGATTCTGTTATTTGCTTCCGCATAATTGTTTAATTGTTTTTCTTGCGCACTCTGTTACTGTCTTAGTCCCACTTAGCCTAGTATGTGCGTGTAGGTCCCCGTTCGCTTAGACTTGGACTCATGTATGGACTCCCATTTCATATGTGGATTTGGGTCTAGGTGCGGGGGATGTGGTGGCTCATCGCTCCGGGCGTCACAGGTTTCGGTTGATTCAAAGCATGAAAATGATTGTCTTGACTCCCTCTTCTCATTTATGATCATTAATTATGTGGTAGTTGAAGATTTAATGAGATTTCATTAATGGCACTTTGAGAAAATGGAAGAAATGGTCATCTTTTATCTCCCTTTTGTACCGAACTGCTGCTGTTCTGTTTTGGGACATTATTTGTTGTCCTTTGCTGCTTCTTTTCGCCCTGTTTGTTGTTGTCGTGTTGGTCTTGTTGTGCATGAAGTTGCTGCTCTATTTTTACCTAGATGTGCCCTGTTTTTGGCTCGATTTTGGCTGCTGCTATCGGCTGCGTTTTCCTTGCTTTGTTGCTGTCAATTTCAGTCATTATGAGAGTTGTTGATGCTATTTTGCTGCTGCATAACATGCCTTTTGTTGTTGCTACCTGCTGCTACTTATTCATGTCCACAACAGGGGAGAAGCTTTGTTATTTTGCTGTTGCGTAACTGTTAGAGATCTCCCCGGGCCGGGAGATTTTGGCCGTGAAAAGGCCCGGCCGAGTAGCCTTTGTGGAGAAACCTTCTGCACGAAGCTCCCCGGGTGGGGACTTTTTATGAACGAAATCTCCCCGGGCGGGGAGATTGAATTTGGAGCAGTATGTTGCCGTTTGTGCTGCTACCTTGTTTCTCTTCTTTCTTTGCATGAATTGCATGTAATGTGTGCACGTGAAATGGTTTGAAGGCATGCATATTATTAATTTTATATGTTTGCATGCATGTTATTAGGTGTGCAAGTATATTTACGTATAGATACATATATATATATAATTATGTTTGCATGCATGTAAGATATTATTGATTTAATTGTGAGATATAGCGTACATGTTATGTTTTGATTGATTGCATGCATGAAGTTTATAGTTTGTGCATGTTAATATGCATGCATGGTATAATATACGTACACATTTATATATATATATATATATATATGTTTCTATCAAATATTATTTGATTTAATTGAATTATGGAAATTAAATTGTTATCTATCTCATATTCCTTTCTAATTTCCAATCTTCAATTGAATATAATTATTTTTTTATTTTCTAATTGTACACGTGTTATAGTACGTGATATGATCGTTATTTGAATTCTTGAATTGAATTGTTATAAAATGTGAAATTTATGACTTGAATGAATATGAACGCTTCCTGGACGAATGAATGGCTCGTCTATATGATTTAAATGCATTAATCGTGCACATGAATGTGTTCATTACATCATATTATCTTTTATGCGTCCATATCATGTTCATTGCATGCCGTGCATCATATATGGTTCATTTGAAGTCTTGAGTCTCACGAACACGTTACATTGTCCTTTGTACAGTTTTTTCCAGGGCGGAGATGTTGGGTTCATAGGACACTTTCGAGTCTCCTTTTCTTCTTGGAATTGTTGGTAAGAGGCGTACAGGTGGGTTTCTCTACTATTTAGTTAAACAACCCTATATACTTCCAATATGCAAAGATTTCGACCAAAAACTAATATATGTATATAGAGTCGTTTCAAGAGTAAATGTTTGCAACGTAAAGCCTTTATTTTATGAATCCTACCAAATGTTTTGGTGAGAATGAATGAAAGAATGCACAGAATGGGGCCCAGGGACTTGGTGTGAGTGGTGACCCGGGGAGGCATGGGCCGACGGTGATCCCTCACACTAGTTCCACTAATAAACGGCGTAATCGGACCTCGTTAGGAGTTAGCGAGGAATGGACGCTGAGTGCCACTAGGGGAGTCATGAAACCCTTTTGGTCAATGAATGGATGGTTCGGGCCGATCACCCGGCCATCACCAGGAGGAAGAAGGTGTAAATGTCTAAGAATGTGCACGAAAGAATTAAATGCATGAAAGAAAGAAAGAAATAAAGAATGTTTAATGAACTACACGAGGTGTTGGTTGGAGATAATGTACGCCTACTCGCCGGGCCACAAACGACCTAAAGAATGAAAAATGAACGTGATAATCCCTTTTGATGACTTATTTATTTCACCCACTTGGGAAATGCTTTGAAAACCTCACTTGGGATTATAACCTGCATGTGAATGTTTAAATACTGTCTTATATTATACTTATACCTCATTTTATACCCACCAGTCTCGTATAGACTGAACCCGGTTTGTTTTCAGTTCTGCTAGGCGGGGAGTCGAGTCTGTTAAGTCTATTGGTTAAGTTTCGGGTCACCTCATATGCATTTTGTAATTTGATTGAATTTGCAAGAATGGATAAATGTATGGTTATGATTATGATTATGGAATTATGTTATCCACGAATTTTCGAGAATAGGTTATTGTGCTAGTTGAAACCATTGTGTGGCTTGATTTAGTACTAGATTATATGCTACGCTTTCGCCTTTAGCATTTATCCTAGTTCTTTTGATTTGGTTGCGAAGGTTTAGTTCCCGCCTAGCCTAATGAGTGAGTGAGTCCCCGTTCACGGTGAGCTGGGTTCATGCATGGACTTTCCATTTCATGCGTGGATCAGGTTCATAGTGCGGGGGATGTGACGCCTTTCCGATTGGGGTGCTACATATTTGGATTCTATAATCGAGTGAAGTGAGTTTATCTTCCCGATCCAAGCAGAATTGTCGAGTTGAGAGGCTAAATTGGAAGATATGGAGCAACAAATGGAGACAATACAGAAAGGCAAAGTGATAACGAGGGTGAATATCAGGATTACCATTTGAGATAAATTCTTTGAGAAATATGGAGATATCAACTACATGAGTGTAGAAGCGATCAAATTCAAGAATTACAATCTCGGATCATCATGTTACACAAGGTACTACAAGAAAGGTTTTAATCAAGAAATTAATCACGGAAAAGATTCGGGAACCGTTTGGACATCGAAAACCGAAAAAGAGTTGGGTTCAAGGAAATTCAAAATCATGTCATGGAAATGTAGGAGATTGAAGCCCTGAGAATTTCAGATCGAAGATTGATCCTCTCTTTCGAGATATTTCGCAGAGTTATCAGACATGTCATCAAATTTCAGGGAGTAAAAGGGAAGACATTTCGTTAGAACCTGAGTCCTTTGGTTCCATACAAGTGTGCTGGCTGAATTACTTTCGCGGATGATATGTTAAACCTGTTCCTTCAATTTTCCGAATAAAGGAGTGGGATTGGGATACAAAGCCAGTCTTTTAAGCTTGGATATACAACCATTCCCTAACAAGAAGCAAAGGTTACTTTCAATTTCACAACCGGAAAGTGAATATGGGAATCAGCCTAGGAATGGTTCAACCGGCAAATCTGAGGTTGAAATCGGTATGAAATGTGGGGATTAATGAGGATTTATGAATTATATTAGGAAGTAGCACTAGCGCAGAGGTGGCTATCAAGAATGGGAATATCGAACCGTGGTGGTACAAAGCGAGAAGAAATCTCAATCAAAGAATCAAGTATTCAGCCAAATTGTTACAATACAAGAACTTCAATCCCCGGTGAACGGTACATTTAATCATGCATATCACGTGCATCATTATTTTCTTATTGCTATATGTGATCCTTGTTCATTGTTAATTGCTTTTATATGAACAACAAATTGACGTAATTGATACCTTTTACCTGCTCTTTACATGGTAATTGTGAAACATTTATTTAATTGATCGCTTGAATTTTATTTCATGTGCGAGGGACGGGGTTCTCTCGTTGCTTGTTAAGAGAGGGGGCTCTCTTGTTGTTGTTTGAGAGACGGGGCACTCGCATTACCACTTGCTACTTGTTTAAACCTGTTCTAGTGGAAGGTTAGATTTTCTTTCGAGTATTTAGGTTCCGGGAAGTTGAGGGTCGTGACTTGATAGCTCTGAGGGAACCTTGTTGATTGAAGACCTCTTTCGAACTAATCCCTGATGGGGAATGCCCAACCCGTGTGGGATAAACACGGAAGGGTGAATCCGAGGACGGATTCTCTTAAGGGGGAGAGAGTTGTAAAGCCCCAATTTTCAGATAGTCAGGTACGCTCGACACGTGTGAGTTTCTAACGTTAGGATTTTATTTTATTACTTTCGTTTATTCAACTTATATGTGTTATATTAATTTGATAAATTGTATCCGAACATGATTATATGAAAATTATATTAATTTTATTCTAACGTGTTTATGTGAAAATATATGAAATTCATGTCAAATTGAGAATTCTTGCCCAGATTGGATTTAGTTGTTACGTGAATTGATTACCCAACTTGTTTTAATTGCTTAAGTATCCTTAATTGACATTTATTTATATTAGTGGACCAAATTGCATAAAAATATTCTTGGACTAAATTGATCATTTTCCAAACTTGTCATACTTAATTGCGTAACTTAAAAAACTTGGAAGATTTAATTACAATTTTATATATTTCATTAAAATCAAAGAGATATATCGTTATATGCTTCCTCATTCTTCCATTCTTTCATTTCATCAAAAATCATCATCAATATTTGCTCCCTTCTCACCGAGCCAAACCTCCAAGAAGGAGAAAAGGGAATTTCATCATTTCAAGCCATGATTTTGGAGAATTTAATAGCTTTGAAGCATCATCATCATCATTATTTCATCTCTTTTCTTTCCTTCTTCCTTTCAAGGTATATGATTGATATTTTCATGATTCTTGAAGTTATTAAGTGAAGTTAGGGTTAACGTTTAGGATGAATAACTTGTGTTTTAATTATTAGAGGCATGATTCCAAGCTTTTAACTTAAATTAATGCATGAATTATTGAAGAAATTGAAGTTATGTGTTGAAATTATATAGGAGCTTGAAGTGATGATTCTTGGTAATTCATGAGTGATATGAGTATTTATAGTGGTTTTATTGCACCTTAAGCATGCATATATGTTTTCTTACATGAATTCTAGCATTTGGAATTGAATTATATGGGTTTTGATGAGATTTGATGATGGTTCGTGCTTCTCCTGTTTTGCTGCTCTGTTCTGTATCTTCTGCGTAACGGGAACGGCCCTTCCCATCCCCTTTGTATTTGGGGAACGACCGTTCCCATGCTTTGAAATATGTGTATGCCGGCGAGAACGGGAACGACCGCTCCCACTTTGGCTTACAACCGGGAACGGCGGTTCCCATTTTCGGGGAGCTAGGAACGACCCTTCCCATTTTGAATTAAGGGCCAGGAACGGCTTTCCCAGGCCCCTGGAGAGGCAGAAACATTCTGCATAAATATGAAATTTTCAATTCCATTGCTTTACCTTTATTGGATCCCAATATGCTATTATATGATCAATTATATGCAATAATATGAATATATCATGCTACATTGATCAATGCATGCCTTCTCGTTATATGAATAAGTCGTGTGTCGTATTTGGTACCATTATTTAGTTATTATCTCACGAATGCACAATGTCCCGTTTCTTGTCCAGTTCTTCGCCAGGGCGGAGATTATTGATCAAGGAGCACGTTCATGCATCCCTGAGTCGTTGTGTCGCCTGTCAGGTGAGGCTTAATTTCTAGTTATATAGAACCTATACAACCCTTACGTGAGATTTCGGCCAAACGGTATTTATATCTATAATTTTCCATGAAATTACTCATGATTTCAAGCAAGCCAAGTTTATTGAAAGCAAGCCATGTTATTGTCATGAATCAAGCATGTTTGGTGAGTAATCATGTTCACTTTGGGCAAGAGGGTTAGTGTATGAGCCAACCGGGAAAACATATGGCTGACGGGTAACTCTGCACTCCCCTCATCATGTGGGATCACCGCTGAATCCACCAGGAGGTTTGGTGGAGGAAGGAGTTCCGTGCGTGGGAGTCATGTTCCTGACGTACACCATGTCGTGGATGGTGAAAGCAAGCTACCTTCCCATCATTGGAGGGAGAAGGAGACTGGGGTTGGGTCCGGCACCACGGGCTGTCCTCGGGTTACTGCATTGGATTTCATTCATTGATTGTATTGACTGAACACTATCACACTACTACACTGTAATTAAATTGCATGATCACCTATTAATTAATAAAGCAAGCATGTATTGTTCACTATTCGTGTAAGGTTGGAGATTTACCCTCACTCGTCGGGCCACGTATTGCATGATACTGGATTAAATGAATTGTACTCTCGGGGGAAGAATATTCCATTCTTGAACTTATATTATTACTGTTTTCTAAAACTTCACCTGAGGATATAACTTGCATGTTATTTGCGCTAATATTTATTTATACCCCTCACTCAGTCTTCATAGACTGACGCCTCCACCTTTCAGGTTCGTGCAGGTACATACTAGGCGGGAGTCGAGTCAAGTGTAGTCTTGGTAGTCGAGTCATTCACAGTTCATTTATTTATTGTTGCATATGATTTATTGTTAATGTTAGTTATTATGTATTTTAGAGATGATAATGTATTGATAGTGAAAATAACAAGCTTTCGTGGTTTAAATTGATATTAAACATATTATGCTTCCATTTTATTTTGACGCATGATAAATTAATTAGGTGGTTTGGTGTTAGTCCCGCCTAGCTAGTTGTCATTTATTTTTATTGTCTCCCGTTCGCTATAGTTTAGTTCATGTATGGGTTGTCCATCTCATATGTGGATTGAGCTATAGTGCGGGGATGTGGCATCTTTGCGCTTCGGGTGCTACATCTTAGGTGGTATCAGTGCCCGGTTGCAAAACCGAGGTTCTAGTGTCGTATCGTGTCAAGTCTAGGCCGTGCGGCATAGGAATTAATTGTCAAATTGAGAGTCTTGCATTTTATTTGAATTCCTTGATCTACTTGAATCCGTTGGTGAGGTTAATAAGAGCTTTATTAACATAACAATAACCTATAACCAAAGATTCCACTCAAATATAGATGTATGTAGATTAGCATATGCTTATGACACATATTTAGATCAATCAAAACACATAAAATGCAATTGCAACACCTAATGCCACGAAATTGAAAGTAGATTACATCTATCAAGAAAGTTCGAGCAATTAATACCAACCTAACCATTAAAATTCAATGTAATGCACACGTTGCCAAGTTGTTCCTATGTCATACAACCTAAACTGACTCAATCAGGACACGAGAACCCGGGTTTTGCAACCCTAGGCTCTGATAACACTTAAGGATGTAGTGCCCCAACGGAAGGCCCCACATCCCCCGCATCAAGGCCCGCCCCGCAATGAAATGGAGAGTCCATACACAAGCCGAATCACGGCGAATGGGAACTCACTCACACACTAGGCTAGGCGGGAACTAGTACCCTGGAAACCAATCAAACAAACTCAAGAATTAAATGCAAGTGCGGAAGCAGAACATATAATCAATCACGCGGTTTATTGGAAAATATCACTAACATGAGTACCTAATCCCGAAAAATTAAACATAAATCATAATCACAAATTCACGGGTTCCAATATCCTTAGAAGCATGTCCCGAATCAATATCATATAATAACGTAACACTTTACAAAATGTATAAGAATAAACTCCAACTCGATCAAGAGACTCGACAGACTCGACTTCCCGCATAGTACTCCAAAACCTGCAAAAACACTGAAAACAAAGCCGGGTTCAGTCTATAGGAGACTGGTGGGTATAAAGCAGGGCATAATATAATATTATCGTAGAATTTAAACATTCACGCATGCAAGCTATAATTCCGTGCGTGGTTTTTAAGATATTCCCCAAGTGGGTAAAACAAAGGAAAACAACGCTCGGGATTACAACTATCAAATTCATACATTCCATTCATAAGGTTTCATGGCCCGATGAGTGGGCATGCATAATCTCCAACCTTCTCCTCGTGTGTGCATAGTCCATTTGTTCATTCATTACCAATCATGTAACATTCATTCATTCAATCATAATCTTTCATAATCATAATCATAATCATTCATTCATAATCATAAACACTTACACCTTCTTCCTCCAGGTGGTGGACGGGTTAGCAAGACCCGGCCACCTCATATATAGTGGCTAGTGAGGTCCATGAGTCCTCAAAAGCCTGATTCCCCTTTCTCGCTAAAACTCCTAATGAGGTCGGTTGCGTCGTCATTGTTTGTTGGGACTAGTGCACGTGGATCACTGTCAGCCCGAGCTTCCCCGGATAGCCACGTACACATAGTCCTAGCCCCACATAATCATTGTGTTCACTGATCTCGCCAAAACATTGGGTAAGGGTTCATAAATAAAAGGGGTCATACGTTTGAAATCATTTACCCAAAATGACTCGATATATAAATATACTATTTTGGCTTAAAACATTTCACGTAAGGGATATATTGGGTCGTTTTAGCTATTAGAATAGAAACCCACCTGTTACACCTTACCGACAATACCAAAAGAAAGAAAGACTTGAGGTGTCCTATGAACCCGGCATCTCCGTCCTGGAGAAAACTGTACAGGAAACGACATGGTGCATATGTGAGACTCAAGACTCCAAATGAACCATATGTGACGCACGACAATGTATTAACATGATATGAGGTGCATATGAGGCAAAAATCATGTTACGAAGCCATATAACCAAACAATTCATTTAACATGTTCCATACTTGAAGGTTTCATGTCTAGAGGTTTCATAATTCAAAGTAATTCAAGTCATGAATTTCATATCACAAGTATAACTCAAATATATCAAGTCTACGGTTATAAAATAAACAAATAAAGGCATTCAAATCATTTAAATAGGTATGAACAAGGAATGGATGTCAAATTAATTTCATAAAAAACATAACATATATTATATCACACTATAAATTAGAATTACATCATTTAAACATTTAATATACATATATATGTACACCAAAAATGATCATGCATGCATACCATATACAATATATTTATAATATACATATGGATATATCTCTATACGTAACATGCACATGCACAACTTATAATGAATGCATAATACACATGCACACACCTGTTATATATATAAGCACGTGCATACTTATGCATTAATATGAATATATATATACACATGCACCTTCACACATGCACTAATGCATACTTATGCATTAATATGAATATATATATACACATGCACCTATATATATATATATAGGTATTAAATATTTTGTGTATTAGAGCATGTGTGAAGGTGCATGCGTATATATATGTTCATATTAATGCATAAGTATGCACTACAAGAACAATAACCAAAGAAAGAAGAAGCAGCGTAGCAGCCTATATATATATACACACACACATACCTACATCAGCAAAAAGGAAAAAAGAAGCAGCAGCAGGCAAGAATGAAAGAAGAAGCAGCAACAGGCACTCCTCGCCCAGGCAACATTCCCGTTCAAACTCTCCCCGCCCGGGGAGAGGAGATGTAGAAACTTTCTGCACAAGGTGTCCCCGCCCGGGGACTCTTTCAGTTCAAACTCTCCCCGCCCGGGGAGAGTGTTGCAGAAACAAGCAGACAACAGCAGCAGTTTTACGCAGAGTAGAGCAGGAAAATAGGGAAAGAACAACCTCAATCTACAACCAAACTCAAGCCAACAAAACAAGGTAATAAGCTGCAGCAATCTCAACAATTCCATTCCCATATTCGCAGCAATCACAGCAGCAAGATTCACGGAACAACTCAGGTGTAAATAGGTTCAAGTTTCACTCATTAACTCAAGGTTTCCATGAAGTGTAACCATGGTAGATCATCATGCATTCAAGTAACATGAAATTCATGCATAGAAATAAGAAAAATTCACCACACATACCATACTTCCAGCTCCAATTCAGAAACGAAACAAGGATGTGCAAGAATTTAACAAATTTTCATATAACCCTTACTATTCACCTTCATAGTCATAAATCTATCAATTCTAAGTCAAAATTGGACAAACATAGGTTAAAATGACCAGAAATGAATGTAGATCACAAAAATATACTCACCTCTTGAATTGGTTGTAGTTTGGAAGAGATTAGAGCTCAAAATCTCCAAATTTTGAACAGTGACGAGAATAGTGAATTGATATCCAAGTTTATAGCCACTTCCTCCCTTTCCCTTACCCTGGACGAAATGAAACTTATGTCATCAGGTATAGGGTTTAACTAGGGTCATGTGGGTTCAAACCTTGCTCAATTTGGTTAACCATGGTTCAAGATATGATTAAAATAGTGGTTGGTGGTCATTTAGGCGGACGCAACAAGTTTCAGTTAAGGTTCGGAGGTCGAAACGAGCTTAGAAAAATATGAGGCTTGTTCCATTGAACCCGAATCTTCGATACGAGTTCAGTGGAGGTGACGGAACTCGAATCCGACTTCCCGAGCTCAAGATATCACATACGGAACCAAGGGTGCGCTAATTGCCCGTTAGCCCCCGATTTGGTTCCACAATTCAAAATAAATTCGTTACCACGTCAAACGAAATCAAAAACATGAAACGATCATATAGGCATGTTCATAACACATAAATCTACAACATAATAAATTTCCACGAAATTTTGGTATCAAATCATATAAGAACGAAGCGCGATTAAATCGCTCTTACGCAAACGTAACAATTTCATAACATTTCCAAATTAAATAAACACATTTATATCTCATTTTTAAATTAAAATTAAAAGTTAACGATTATGGTTGTAATTAATTAATATAATTAAAACATAATTAGTTAACATTAATTCTTAATTATCGATTTAAATAAATTCCAATTTTATGAAATAAAAATAAAATAAAATAAGATAAACTAATAACAATTTATATTAAAATTCAATATTTAAAACACTTATAAATAATTAATCACGTAATTAAATAATTTAATTGCGCAATATATAAACACATACGGCATATTTGTACGACTAAAAAGTCGGGGCGTTATAGTCTCTCCTCCTTACAAAGAATCCATCCTCGGATTCACTGCCCACCTAAAAACAATTAATGAGAGAACCCCGTCCCTCGCAAGCAACAAGGAGAGAACCCCGTCTCTCGAACAACAATGAGAGAACCCCGTCTCCCAAAAGCAACAACGAGAGAACCCCGTCTCACAAAAGCAGAAATTACATCAAAGAATAAACACTAAGAAAAAAAGATTTCAAAATGTGAATTACAATAATGAATAATCACGTAGGTCACACAGGGACACGTAATAACATCAATAACAACATAACTAGGAACAACGAACATAATCAATTTGTAAGGTATATAGCATTAAGAAATCGATTAAATTAAATTACATGTATGCATATGCCATGAATGCTTTAAGTACCGGTCACCATAGTCGAGAGTGTTGACGTTGGTAGCATGTTTGCCCAAGACATGGTCTGCCCCAAAGGCTGGTTCGGTACTTGTCTTGTCCCCAATACCCTTAATGTGTCCAATGACAAGATGATAGACCTTTTAATGATTTTATTCGGACTTTTACTTCCTCTAACCTTCTTTGACCCCTCATTGATCACCTATAATCTTCCTTTAGCAGGACTAACTCTTTTAAGTAACCAGGCGCTGACCTTCCCATATTCTTTTAGAATATTCATCTCGGTATCAGATTCGAGTCCGCTATCTTTACCCATATCAGAGTCTACCATATTCTCGAAGGCAACTAACCTTGACAACCTTGAATGTAACTCCCCGGTTCCGGATGATCAGGTAAGCACGCCACGTGTGAGTTGTGAGTGTAGGAAGTTATTTTAATTCTTTAATTTATTATTTTCCTACATGACATCCTAATTTTTATAAATTGCATATAAAATTATTTATGTGAATTATATGAAGTCATATCATTTGAAAAATTATTTCATGCCTTGGAAAATAATTATTACGTGAAACATTTACCGAGAGTGAATTAATTGCCAAATTGTCCTTACATGCTCATTTTTTTAATTTAGGGACCGAATCGCATAACCTTTTCAAGGATTTAATTGATCATATAGCAAACCCTTTATCCTTGATTTCATGACTTACTAAGTTGAGGGACTAAATTGCAATTTGAACATTTCACATATTTCAAAAATGGTGAGTCACGTAATATATCTTCCTTAAGCTTCCGTGATCAATTTCATCAAAATTCTCCCAACATATTTGCTTCCTTCTTGCTCAGTTCATCTAAGGAAAAAGGGGAAAGAGATTTCATCAACTTTCATCAAGATTCTCAAGAAAAAATCCCAAGTTTTGAAGATTGATCATCATTATCATCTTCCTTCTCCATTTCTTTAGCTTCAAGGTGCATGTAAGTGGATTATATGAATTCTTGATCATTTATATCAAGGATAGGGTTTATGATTCTATGAGATAAATGGATTATATGTTGTTTGATACATGGAAACGTGACAAAGGATTAATTTGGAGCATGAATTCTTGGAAAACTTGAGCTTATGTGCTGAAATTTTATATGAACTTGGAAGTGATAATTCTTGATGGTCTTGCTGGATTTAAGTGTTTATATCAAGTTTTATGGTAGTATAAGCATATATTCATGAGTCTTTATTGAAATATATCATTTTGGAGCTTGAAAATTGTTGTTTTAATTCATTTGGATTTTGGCCGTAGCCTTCCCCTGTTTTCTGCTCTATTTTTCTACAGATCTTGAAGGTCGCGGCTGCGATAAAAAACAGAACAAAAATGGTTGTATCCGCGACCCAGTCACATTTCGGGTATGAACCCAGGTCGCGCCAGTGATCGAAAATATACATAGAACCGGTCGCGCACTCAACCAAAATTTGGCCAAGTTTCGACTTTTGAAAAATTGGCTGAAAAATTCCTGAGAAATAGGTCGCGCCCGTGACAAAAAATAGAGCAAAAATTGTCGCGACTGCGACCCTCTCACAGACTGTCAAGATTTCAAAATTTTTCACTTTTCAATCAAATGGTTTAATTGATCTCAAATTGTTAATATATGATGCATTTCATGCCAAAACATGATAATTACATGCTACATTAATCATGACACGTTATTTCATCGCATGTTCGTCGTTCATCATAATTGGTCCATCTCGAGTCATGTCTCACGTAAACACGTCTTAATTGCACAGATCACGAGCCCGCGGACGAGGAGCAGGCACCATAGAGTATATCCTTGTCATATTTTGTCACACAGGTGAGGTTTTGTTCTAGTTACATAAAACCCTTATGACCTTTATGTGAGTTTTCAGCCAAAACCTATTATATCTATAAACGTTTCTAAAATATAAATGATTTCAAGCAAGCAAGCCATGATTGTTCATGATTCAAGCATATTTTGGCGAGTACCATGATTGCACTTAGGCCTGAGAGTAGTAGCTTGAGCCAACCGGGAAAGCAAGGGCTGACGGGTAACTCTTGCGCTATCCTCACCTCATTGGGATCACCCCCGAAGCCACCAGGAGGCTGGTGGTGGAAGGAGTTCCGTGCGTGGGAGTCATGTTCCCGATGTACACCATATCATGGATAGTTGGGCCTTGCAAACCCACTATCACCGGAGGAAGAAGGAAACTGGGGACGGATCCGACACCACGGATTGTCCTCGGGTTATTGCATGTTTTCACTCATGAATTGTATTACTAATTGAGCACTAATTGAATTGTATAATCACGTATTAATCATTCAAGAAAGCATGTATTGTTCACATTTGGTGTAAAGGTTGGAGAATTACCCTTACTCACCGGGCCACGTATATCATGAAATTGTTAAATAACATGTTAAAATTGATAGTTGTAATCTCGGGCGAAGAAGAGTCGATTCTTGAAACTTGTATTTATTTCATTTCCAAATCTTCACCCGAGGCTATGACTTGGATGTGATGTGTGTCATATATATATATATGCCCCTCACTCAGTCTTCGGTAGACTGATACTTCACTTTTCAGGTACTTTTGGTCGTGTTCGTGCTAGGCGGGAGTGTTGAGTCAAGTCTTGCATTCAGACGGGTCTAGCATTTCATTTTCATGTATTGTTCTTTTGGGATTTCAAGTTAGTAGCTTTTGGATACTTGTTCATGAATAATATATAAGAGATGATAATGTATTGATAAATGTTGGTACCTATTACTATATATACTTTTGATGTAAATATGGTACCTATATGTATTGATTATACTGCTCAAAGCCTTCTCGGTAACTAACGCCCAAGTGTCGGTATCAACCGCTTCGAGTGCATCCTTCATATCTTCTCTTAAACCTCGAAAGAACTTCAAAAGCCTTGTGGCGGTCATCGTTGGCAACGTTGGGAGCATACCTTGACAAACGGTCGAACTCATCAATGTATTCAGTGACCGTCTTCTCACCTTGTTTCAAGTCCATGAACTCTTGGAGTCTTCGGTCCCTAGCGCGACTGGAATGCACTTATTACGAAACTCCCGAGTGAAGGTCTCCCAATTAATCTCATCACCGGTGGCATCCAAACGGGCTCGGATGCTAGTCCACCAACTATAAGCCTGACCTTGTACCATTGTGAGGGTGCACTTTGCCTTCTCAACTGATTCACATGGTATCAACTCCCAAATTCTTTCTGTTTGGATTAGCCACTCCTCGGCTAGGATATCATTCCCACCTTCAAACTTGGGGGGGTTCTGATTCCTGAACTCTCGTAAAATTTGAGTGACTTGCCCTCCTTCGTGATTGACACCCGGAGGAGTATTCTGGCGATACCGGTTATCCAAATATGCACATAATCTCGCCATGAATCCCTCAGGTTCCATGTTGTTCTCGGCTTGTGGGGAACGATCCCGGTGATGTCTATGGCCCGGAGACCTGTGACGATGATGATCTTTTCTCGGAGGCATACTACAACATCCAAAGAATTCCAATACACATGCGTGCGGTTAGTACATGATCATGTGCACAATTCATAGAAATTCAAGTAAATGAGGCACATAAATGCACATAATCACATTGTCGTAATCCGAACGACCTAGACGTACCCAACACGACTCTAGAGTTCCGGTTTTGCAACCGAGAGCTCTGATACCACTTTAAGATGTAGCGCCCCGGAACGGTGGGCCACCACATCCCCCGCACTTAAACCCGAACCCACATATGAAATGGATTTCCATACATTAGCCCAAGCCTAAGCGAACGGGAACCTACACTCACACGCTAGGCTAAGCGGGCTAAAACTCGAACAGAGCGCGCAAAGCAACCAGATAAGAATGCGGAAGCAACAACATAAGGATCGAAAAGGAGCTCTATACTAACATATACATAATATACAACGGCCTGACGACCTAAAAATAGGTCAAGTATATACATCAAAAGTTCATAATTCTCCATAAGACATAATTAGAATTCAAATACAATTCATAAAAGTAATCAAAATGCAGCAGGTAAATATGCCGACTCGACCTAAACCCGAAAGTACGACACGACCGATGCACTTCCCCGCCTAGCACGAGCAACCTGCAACTAAAGTGTTAAACGGAAGGGGTCAGTCAAAACTCGACTGAGTGAGGGGGGCTAACGCACACCCACACCATAAATACATATAGAGCATCATATATAGTCAAAGGGGTCGATCATGAACCGAGCTAGGGTTTTACATATCAAATCATTTTGAAAACATACATATAATATAGAGGAAATTCTAACTCGTTTCACAACCTCCAAAGCATAAAAGAAACATAAACGTCCGGCGAGTACGGACCTCCTCAACTCCTCATACAAATCATAAATACATAGGAATTCATAAATTCATAACTCCTCAATGCCTTGGTGATCGGGAATCAAACCCTCTCCACCCATATGGATTCTATATACATACGGGGTAGCTAACCCACGATATGCCTTCCCCGATTATTCACCGAGGGCTCAAGGTAATAGCGCCTTCTCAACCTCCAAGAGTCGCACGCCACAACGTCAAATGGGATGTGCACAGGCTTAACCCGATGGCCCTTGCCGTCCCGGGCGTCCTTACCCACAATCCCTGGGCCCGGATTCATAAGAAACATACCAATAATCCCATCTTTCAGGGTACATCTCGCAGAGTCATAAAAGGAACGTACCAGTGATTCATAATCATAAGCTCATATACGCCTATACTTATACTTTTTCCATAAATTCATAAGAGGAATTCATAAGGTCATAAACATACCATAAGCATTCGTATTTAACCATATATTACATATATAGCCACATGCGGGATAGGAAATCAATCACATAAAGGCCATAGGTCGCTTATCTATAAGAAAGGATCCTAACCCTCACCTGGAATGTGAAAACCGAACAAAAGAAGCAACCGAACACCTAAACCTCGGGCTCGATGGTATCCTGCAGAGGCTCTTAAACAAAAGAACACAAGACCCGAGACATAGACTCACATATGAACCACTTAGACGCTCGGAAATGCTTATAAATGCATGGAATGCGAATTAGATGCATAAACATGGCAATTTGATCAGACCAAATCATACTCATACCATTCATATCAAATAAGATTACAATTTCAAAACAAGGCATGTAACGCGTAAAATAACAAGCCAACGATGCATACGAATCATAAACGAAGAAAGAAAATACAAAGAAAAACAACGAAGTACAAAACAAGAAGTTGCCACCGCCATATTATCAAATGACACGGCCGTGTTGGGTTTTAGTTCAAAATGGACAGGGCCGTGTCCGATTAAAATTAATTCAGGAGCTTAATATGAGGGGATGACACGGCCGTGTTGAGTTTCAGTACAAAATGGACACGGTCGGGTCCGATTTTATAAAAATATTCTGCTCCAAGTCGAGAGGCTGACACGGCCGTGTCCAAAACATGCACAAATATGACACGGCCGTGTTGCCCTATCGTCTTCGAAAAAAAATAACAGTAGCAACAGTGTTCTGTGCCAAAACAGGGGAAGAAGCAGGGGAATCACGCAGCAACCTCAAGCAACAACTTCAGATCACAAAACTCAAGCAAATCATGGCAAATCACTTCATATTCAACATCCAATCATCACAAAAGATCAAGAATTATCATATATCACAAGTTCATCTAATCAAAATTTGAATTTCCATTAATGGTATCTTCCACCACACTCATCCATATTGAAAAGGGAGATCATATAAGCATATTAGAGTCATAAGAGATCATATATATATCTTCAAACTAAAGCTTAACCCCAAGGAACAAGAAAGATCATCAAACCCTCAAGTTTCATATCATGCTCCATATATACATCAAACATAGCTCAAAGTATGGAATTAATAGCTTAAAATGACCACATACTCATGTACATAACAAATACTAACTTACCCCTTGAGAAAGATGGAAGAAAATGGAGATTAGAGCTCAAATTCTCCTTAAGGTGAATAGTGACGGGTTTGAAGCTTTGAACACCCAAAGTTGCTGCACTTTCTCTCTTTTCCCATTGTGTATACCAACATAGAGAGGGAGAGGGATATAGTATATGGTGTTGGTGAGGTGTGGCCCAAGGTTGAGGTTAACATGTCAAAAGTTGAGGGACTAAGGTGCAAATAGGTGAAAGGTAATCATGTAGAAGCGAGGTAAGTTTCTGTTCGAATTTCGGCGTATCAAATCGGCTTAAAAGATTATGAGGCTTAATCCATCGAACCCGAATCATCGAAACGAGTTCAACGGTGGTGACGAAATTCAAATCCGAATTCCCGAGCGCAAGTTACACACATTGGAACCCAAGGTGCGCTAAAAGCATTTTAGCCTCCTTTAGGTTCCGAACGAAACAATTAATTCAAAAGCTCAACAATGCAACTCGAAAACATATAACGAACATAAATCTAAGTTCATAGCACGTAATTCTCCAATCATACTAAAACAACGTAAAATTCTGAATTCAATTCAAGCATCAACTAATCAAATCTTAACAAATAGCATTCATAATCGCATAGAATTCATTCAAATCCATAAGAAATATTTAAAATAAGAATTAAAAGAATAGAGAATATGAATTTAAATAAAATAAATCGCGCACATACGTCATACCTGTACGGTCTGAAAGTCGGGGTGTCACAGTGGTCATGCCATTTGGATTAACTAATGCCCCTTCAGCTTTCATAGACATGATGCACCGGATTTTCGGGCCTTTCCTTGATAAATTCGTGATAATCTTCAGCGATGACATTTTGGTATTCTACAAGTCTGCCGAGGATCATGCAAGACATCTTAAGCTTGTTTTACAGACTTTGAAGGAGCATCAGTTGTTTGCCAAATTCAGTAAGTGCGAATTTTGGATCGATCCGGTTGCTTTCTTGGGACATGTAATTTTGGGTAAAGGTTTAGAAGTTGATCCCTCGAAATTTGAGGCCGTGCTTAAATGGGAGAAGCCGAAGAATGCCTCGGAAGTTAGAAGCTTCTTGGGATTGGTCGGGTGTTATAGAAGGTTTGTTCATGACTTTTCTAAGATTGCTGCTCCGTTGATCCGATTAACGAAGAAAGATGTCCAGTTTGGTTGGGATGAAAAATGTGACCAAAGCTTTAACTTCTTGAAAGAAAAGTTGGTCTCAGCTCCTGTGTTAGAACTTCCAGAAGGTTGAGAGGAGTATGCAGTTTACACCGATGCTTCTAAGGAATGTTTAGGCTGTGTGTTGACTCAGAAGGGAAAAGTGATCGCTTATGCTTCCCGAAAGTTGAAAGACTATGAGAAGAATTATCCCACACATGATTTGGAGCTTGCAGCCGTGATCTTTGCTCTCGGGAAATGGAGACATTATCTCTACGGGACATCCTTTAAGATTTTCACCGACCACAAGAGCCTCCAGTATTTATTCACGTAGAAGGATTTGAATATGAGGCAACGGCGTTGGATGGAAAAGTTAGAAGATTATGATTGCACGATCAAGTACCATCCGTGAAAAGCCAACGTGGTCGCCGATGCACTTAGCAGGAAGGCGAGTGTATCGAATTTGGAAATAAAGGAAAGTGATGAAGTTGCTCCAATTATTCTAAAGGCTCGGGTTTCTAATATTACAATTCAGCCGGAATTGAAGTATCGATTATTTGAGGCTCAGAATAATGATCCAGAGGTGCAGAAATTAGTAAGTAAGGCAAGAGCTGATCCGGAGAGTTCTTTTGGATTTGATGAAATCGGTTTGCTTCGGTTTAAGAATAGAGTGGTCATGCCCGAAGAATTAAAACGGGTTCTACTTGAAGAAGGTCACAAGTCAGCATACTCGATCCACCCGGGAGGAAATAAAATGTATAAGGACTTGAAACAATATTATTGGTGGAATGGAATGAAAAGAGATGTGCCGAATATGTGAACCACTGCCTGACTTATCAGAAAGTGAAAGCTAAGCATCAGAAACCCACCGGACTTCCACAACCGTTACTTATTCCCGAATGGAAGTGGGAACAAGTAACGATGGATTTTGTAACCGGGTTACCGAAACTGAAGGGTGGATTTGATGGTATTTGGGTAATTGTAGACTGATTCACGAAGTCTGCTCACTTTCTACCGGTCCAGATGTCTTATAAGATTCCGAAGTTGGCTGAGATCTACAACAGAGAAATAATCCGACTTCATGGAATTCCGATGAGTATAGTTTCAGATCGAGAACCAAGGTTTACATCTAAGTTGTGGCCAGAGTTACAGGCCATGTTGGGAACGAGGCTCAAGTTCAGTACAGAATTCCACCCGCAAACAGGCGGCCAGTTGGAGAGATTGATAAGATACTTGGAAGATCTACTTCGGGCCTGTGCGATGGATTTTCAGAATTCATGGCAAGAGCAGCTTCCTTTAATTGAATTTGCCTATAATAACAGTTATCAGGCTTCGATCGAGATGGCTCCTTATGAACTTCTCTATGGAAGAAAGTGCCGATCTCCGTTATTTTTTGACTTGGAGGAATGGAAATGGTCTAAACAAGAAGGTGTGAAGAAAGGTGAAAAGTTAAAGAAACCTTCCAAAGTCGTTCATGCTATGATTGAGAAAGTTCAAACAATACAGCAACGGATGAAAGCCGCTCAAGATAGGCAAAAGAGCTATGCCGACACTCGCCGAAGAGATCTTGAATTTGAACTTGGTGACCGGGTATTGTTGAAGGTGTCACCAAAGAAAGGTTTCACTCGGATCGGGAAAGGAGGAAAACTTAATCCTCGATATTTGGGTCCTTTCGAGGTTCTTGAAAGAATATGCGAAGTAGCTTATCGGCTGGACCTACCACCGAGTCTCATGGGGATTCACAACGTATTTCATGTATCTCAGCTAAGGAAATATTACCTCGACGAGACCACAATTCTCCCCGTTGAAGAAGTTGAATTGGAACCGAACTAGACATTTGTTCAAAAGTCGGTTAAGATCTTGGATAAGAAGTTTCAGGAGTTGAGAAACCAGAGAATTCCCATGGTTAAAGTGTTGTGGAGAAGTGCTAAAACCGAAGAGGCTACTTGGGAAACCGAGGATAAAATGAAGCGGTTCCACCCAGAGTTGTTTTCTCAGGAATAGAGAATCTGGAGACCAGATTCTTTTAAGGGGCGGAGAGTTGTAACGCCCCTGTTCCGGATGATCATGTAAGCACGCCACGTGTGAGTTGTGAGCGTAGGAAATTATTTTAATTCTTTAATTTATTATTTTCCTACATGACATCCTAATTTTTATTAATTGCATATCAAATTATTTATGTGAATTATATGAAGTCATAGCATTTGAAAAATTATTTCATGCCTTGGAAAATAATTATTACCTGAAACATTTACCGGGAATGAATTAATTGCCAAATTGTCCTTACATGCTCATTTTTTAAATTTAGGGACCGAATCGCATAACCTTTTCAAGGATTTAATTGATCATTTAGCAAACCCTTGTTAGGAATAGTACCCTAGAAAGTCGATTCGACGTAATCTGCTTTGGGACTTTTCTCATATCACAGACAATCTTTGAATAATATACGATTGATTAATCATCATAGGCAAACACTTCTTTATATGCCAATACGTGTTTTGTGTGTTTCCATTATGTGCGCATGTAAGAGAACTCCCCTAATCCTGATGACTTTAGGACTCTACCATTTAGGTGAAATAGTTCATGAAACGAGCCCTATATCACATAAGTCATGATTAGTAAAATACACCAAGCCGATGAGTCCTACAGACAGTGGGAGTGTCAACCTGACTCCTTTAAGGCTTGCTTGTGGGATTACGCCCTGAAGAAGGACCACCTTGTTTCATGGAGGTGCAAAGTGTATAGTTGATACATGCGTGATACATGAGGGTGCTTACTTCAATAAGTAAGTTCACTGAGGTGCCCCGTGTGAGAAGATTCCTAAATGGGAAAGGAAGTTTCTATTTCAGGAAATGGAAACTTCCAGATTAGGAAATATCTCGCGAGTCATTAATGTGATTAATTGATCCTTAGACTTGAGGTTCCATGTCACTTTATGAGTTAACTCTGTAGTCTTAGGTATAAGCTTTAAAGGGTGTCGCCTTAGACAACTGATTCAAGGCTTATGCTGGGGCTGCACAAGTGACTCATGAAAGTAAATGAGAATCAAGAAAGGACCTACACTTGCATTTGCAAGGTGATCTGTTATTGTGTAAGTCATTCATATGCCATATGGAGTCCTTGGCCAAGGCAATAGATCAAGACATCAAGAAAAGGGTTTCTTGGATTGAGATCAAATGGATATGAAATGCACTTAGCTTTAAGACCAGATTATTAGGGTTCTAATTATTCCCTTACCCTAGATCTTGGTTGAGAGGTAGTAAGTAGGAGGATTGTATCTCACATGAATCAATGACTTAAAGGTTCTGTCGAATCTGAACATTCCAATTCAGCTAGGGGTTAAACACCTGTTGCTAGACTATGGTCGTTTCATCTGTGGACTGATTAATTAATTAGTGAATTAATTAATTAGGGTCACTGCTAATTGAATTGAGAACCTAGAGGGTCACACACAACAACTTAGTTACATGAGTTAAGGCTTGAAAATGATTAAACGAGTTAATCGGGCCTAGAGGGTTCCACACGTGTGGGTCACTTGAGTGGACACGTGCCATTGTGACACGTGTGCCACACGTGATTATTTAATTATATATTAAATAATTAATTTGTTAATTATTTAATAGACTTTGGTTTGAATTGAGAACCTAGAGGGTCACACACAACAACTTGGTTACATGAGTTAAGGCTTGAAAATGATTAAACGAGTTAATCGGGCCTAGAGGGTTCCACACGTGTGAAACCACACGTGTGGGTCACGTGAGTGGACACATGTCATTATGACACGTGTGCCACACGTGATTATTTAATTATATATTAAATAATTAATTTGTTAATTATTTAATAGACTTTGGTTTAATTTTGAATTAAAAAGAAAGTCTTATTTTGGAGAAAAATAATCTAGTTAATTAATTGTGAATTAATTAATTAGAGAAAATAAGTTATTTATTTTAAATAAATAAAGTATAAAATTATCCAAAAATAGTTTGGATATTTTAGCTCTCTTGAAAGTTGATTTGAATTTGAATTCAAAGTCAAAGTTAAAATTACTTGATGATCAAGTAATAGGAGAGAGGGACCAAATCCTTAGTCCATAAGGACTAGGATTTTCGGCAACTCCCATCCTATATATAGGGGAGCTCGAGCTCCCCTTAGAGCTAATCGAGAATTCTTTTGGTTCATATGTTGAACACCATCCTTTCTGCAAGATAAACGAAACCCTAGGTTAAGCCTAAACAATAACTAGAGAACTAGCATCCTTACTAGTTAGATTGTAGCCAAGTTGGTGGACTATCTCTAGAGAGCTTCAAGTTAGAAGTTTTGAAGATTCGAGCTTTACCAAGGAGTGGGGATCAAGCAAAACGACCAGAAGGGATGATGAAACGATTCTGAACCCAAAAGAAAACGAGTGAAAAAATCAAACCAAAGAAGATGGCGAAAACCGTTCGTCCATATCCTGAAGGATGAATTTTTTCACGAGGGTTTTATGGCTGGCAGATTTCTACTTTCGTAAAACTGGTTTTCGAAGGGAGTTTCAATTATGCCTTTCTCGTTTCATGTTTCTTTCTTTATGTTAAATTGTTAAGAACTTCCCTAACATGATTTGAATCTAGGTTGGTGTGGATTGTTCTCTCTACAATAGATTCTGAAGTAGAAAGAGATTTCAAGGGATGGGTTGCCATTACCGCATGAAGCGCGTTTGAGGGCGGCTCAAAACGTGTCAAGAAAGCTACTACCCAAGTGAGTTTCTTAATCTCTACGAATTTGGATTCACGATTGCGAGTCTAAGAACCTTTTGTTGGAAAAATTTTTAAATTTCGGCTGCTTTCTGATTCCTGTTTTCCAACAACCCTTTATCCTTGATTTCATGACTTACTAAGTTGAGGGACCAAATTGCAATTTGAACATTTCACATATTTCAAAACTGGTGAATCACGTAATATATCTTCCTTAAGCTTCCTTGATCATTTTCATCAAAATTCTCCGAACATACTTGCTTCCTTCTTGCTTGGTTCATCTAAGGAAAAAGGGGAAAGAGATCTCATCAACTCTCATCAAGATTCTCAAGAAAAAATCCCAAGTTCTGAAGATTTGATCATCATTATCATCTTCCTTCTCCATTTCTTTAGCTTCAAGGTGCATGTAAGTTGATTATATGAATTCTTGATCATTTATATGAAGGCTAGGGTTTATGATTCTATGAGATAAATGGATTATATGTTGTTTGATACATGGAAACGTGACAAAGGATTAATTTGGAGCATGAATTTTTGGAAAACTTGAGCTTATGTGAGGAAATTTTATATGAACTTGGAAGTGATAATTCTTGATGGTCTTGGTGGATTTAAGTGTTTATATAAAGTTTTATGGTAGTATAAGCATATATGTATGAGTCTTTATTGAAATATATCATTTTGGAGCTTGAAAATTGTTGTTTTGATTGATTTGGATTTTGGCCGTAGCCTTCCCCTGTTTTCTACTCTGTTTTTCTGCAGAACTTGAAGGTCGCGGCTGCGACCAAAAACAGAACAAAAATGGTCACGCCCACGACCCACTCACATTTCGGGTATGAACCAAGGTCGCGCCCGTGACTAAAAATATACATGGAACCGGTCGCACCCGCGACCAAAATTTGGCCAACTTTCGACTTTTTAAAAATTGGCCGAAAATTTCCTGAAAAATAGGTCCGCCCGCGACCAAATATAGAGCAAAAATGGTCGCGACCGCGACCCTCTCACAGACTGTCAAGATTTCAAAATTTTTCACTTTTCAATCCAATGGTTTAATTGATCTCAAATTGTTAATATATGATACATTTCATGTTAAAACATGATAATTGCATGCTACATTAATCATGACACGTCATTTCACCGCATGTTCGCCGTTCGTCATAATTGATCCATTTCGAGTCATGTCACATGTAAAGACGTCTTAATTGCACAGATCACGAGCCCGCGGACGAGGAGCAGGCACCATAGAGTATATCCTTGTCATATTTTGTCACACAGGTGAGGTTTTGTTCTAGTTACATAGAACCTTTATGACCTTTATGTGAGTTTTCGGCCAAAACCTATTATATCTATAAACGTTTCTAAAATATAAATGATTTCAAGCAAGCAAGCCATGATTATTCATGATTCAAGCATGTTTTGGCGAGTACCATGATTGCACTTCGGCCCGAGGATAGTAGCTTAAGCCAACCGGGAAAGCAAGGGCTGACGGGTAACTCTTGCGCTATCCTCACCTCATTGGGATCACCCCCGAAGCCACCAAGAGGTTGGTGGTGGAAGGAGTTCCGTGCGTGGGAGTCATGTTCCCGACGTACACCATGTCATGGATAGTTGGGCCTTGCAAACCCACTATCACCTCGAGGAAGAAGGAGATTGGTGACGGATCCGACACCACGGATTGTCCTCGGGTTATTGCACGTTTTCACTCATGAATTATATTATTAATTGAGCACTAATTGAATTGCATGATCATGTATTAATCGTTCAAGCAAGCACGTATGGTTCACATTTGGTGTAAAGGTTGCAGAATTGCCCTCACTCGCCGGGCCACGTATATCATGAAATTGTTAATTAACATGTTAAAATTGATAGTTATAATCTCGGGCGAAGAAGAGTCGATTCTTGAAATTTATATTTATTTCATTTCCAAATCTTCACCCGAGGCTATAACTTGCATGTGATGTGTGTTATATATATATCTATGCCCTCACTCAATCTTCGGTAGACTGATACTTCACTTTTCAGGTACTTTTGGTCGTGGTTGTGCTAGGCGGGAGTGTTAAGTCAAGTCTTGCATTCAGACAGGTCTAGCATTTCGTTTTCACGTATTGTTCTTTTGGGATTTCAAGTAGTAGCTTTTGGATACTTGTTCATGAATAATATATAAGAGATGATAATGTATTGATAAATGTTGGCACCTATTACTATATATACTTTTGATGTGAATATGGTACATATATGTATTGATTATATTGCTTCCGCTTTTGAATTGTCATGTCTTGGTTTTCACCGCGTTGGGGAGTTGTCCGGCTAGCTCATTTATTTCTTGATTATCACCCGTTCGCTATAGTTTCGGTTTATGTACGGATTATCCATTTCGTATGTGGATCGGGCTATAGTGCGGGGGATGCAGTGCCTTGGGGCTTAGGGTGCTACATTGAAAGTTCAATCCTGATCTTAAGGTATTGATCCGTATGTTCTATCTCAACAGGAATCCTTTACCATCTTCATCCCTTTAAAGTCTTTAAGTATGCATCCGGTTTCCTGGCCAATTGACTCCCTAATTGGAGATAAAACATTCCTAATGATTCTTGAAGTTTGATATAAGTCCTTTAATGATAACCCTTTTCGATTCGTTCCTTCTCAAATTTCCTTCCTGGTTATTATGGAAAACAACCGATGACCCACTAATATTTGCTTTGTTATTTGTCGTCCAAACCCCTTTACTACATAACTGAATTAACCTTTATTGACACTATCTTATTATATGATAGCTTGATCCACTTCCTTTTGCCAACGCTGATTTAGGAGTTCCCAGAAGCTCCCTCGTAATTCCATCATCCTCAATATCTTTTAATTCAGACGAATGAATATCCGAGGAACCACCTTCTCATTCTCCCCTTGGTAATCTTCAACTCGAATTTTAATGGCTTAACTCTCACCTCGAGGGTTTAATCGTTAAAGCCTTCTTATTTCTTTCCAATCACCATAATTAATGTAACGCCCCAAATTCTCAATTATGCGATATGTGATTTAATGTGAAATAATTGCCAATTATGACCTAATTGTTTAATTGCATAGTTGTCCTTAAGTGGTCATTTTATTAATTTGAGGACTTAATTGCATGAAATAGTCTTGGGCTTAATTGATCATTTTCCATGAGATTGAACTTAATTGCATGACTAATGTTTTGGGAGGATTAAATTGCAATTAGAGCTTACTTATATAATATCTAGCTTATATCATTTGGTTGCATCCAACATATACACACATGATCCCTCCCTTCTCTCCCTCATCTCATTCAAACCCGAGCTAGAAGAAAGAAGAGGATTTCATCATTTGAAGCTTGGATTGAAGGGTTAATTGCATAAATTGAAGTATCATCATCATCACAACATCATCTCTTCTCCTTCTTCTCATTCAGTCAAGGTATGAGCTTTTAGTTGGGGAAATACATGACGTTATATGAGAGCTAGGGTTATGTGTAGAGCTTGGTAATTTATGTTTGAGTTGTGGAAAGCATGATTACATGGTTCTAGCTATGATTTGGTGCTTATATTGTGAAGGTTATAAGCTTGGAGCATGAGTTCATTTATGGGTTTGATATGAATGATTCTTGATGATTAAGCATAGATTTAAGTGTTTAAATGAGTTGTTATTGAACTATAAGTATGCAAGCATGTTTATTTCATGAATTATATGCATTTGAAGTTTGGTATATGATCATTTGTGGAGTTTTGGTTTTGGTTCGTTCTCCCCTGCATAACTGCTCTGTTTCTGTAATGTGCATAAACTGGGAACGGTCGTTCCCGCTTTAGTGCATTTTGGGAACGGGCGTTCCCAGGCTTTTGTGTGTGTTCAGGCCAGCAAGAATGGGAACGGCCGTTCCCACTTTGGCCTATTTGCCGGAAGGGTCGTTCCCAGCCAAAACGTGTTTTATTTTAAGAAAACGTTGGCGTATTTTGAAGGGCCACGGGAACGGCCCTTCCCATTTTCAAAGGGAAGCCGGAACGGCCGTTCCCACATGCCTGACAGAACAAAATATTCTGCATAAAATTGCATTTCTAGCACCTCGTTCCGACGGCTTCTTTGACCCCGATTTGATACTATATGATCTAAAATGAAGTGAAACAAGATATTTTCATGGTACATTGCATTTTGTTCGTCGTCTCGTTGCATTTCGCCGTTCGTCCTATTTGGTACATTTTGATTCGTGTCTTATGTACACTTGTCTTTGTTGCACAGACCGGCACGCCAGTGACGTGGAGTGGGCTTCTTAGGCCGTGTCTTTCGCTTTATTTTGTCGGTACAGGTGAGGTTTAATTGCTAGATATCTAGAACCGTTACAACCCTACGTGATGTTTTAAGCCAAAAGGTATATATATCTATAGTTTTCCAAACTCTATTGAATTGCAACTGATTTACCGAATTGTATTGTATTGATTGACCGTGTTTTGGGCGAGTATATTGTATCGTGCACTGTGGGCCCGAGAGTTAGTGTTTGAGCCAACCGGGAAAGCATGGGCTGACGGGTAACTCTTACACTCCTCTCAACCGTGGGGATGAACCCTGAATCCACTAGGAGGTTTGGTGGAGGAAGGAGTCCCGTGCGTGGGAGTCATGTTCCCGACGTACACCGTGTTTACCGTGGATGGATCGGGCCTTGCAAACCCACCATCATTGGAGGAAGAAGGAGTCATTGAAACTGCTACGTGTGCACTGTAATTGATTGTGTGATCACTTAATTAATTAATGAAAAGTATCGTGATTGTACACTGTCGGAGTAAGGTTGGAGAAATGCCCTCACTCGTCGGGCCACTGATTGATTGATTGATTGAAATGATTGATTGTTAAACCTGATAGTTGTAATCTCGGGCGAGCTTTGTGTTGTTATTAAACTTAGATTGTTTTCGTTTATAAAACCTTACCCGAGGTTATGACTTGCATGTTATCTGCGCTTATATATTATTATGCCCCTCGCTCAGTCTTGTGGAGACTGACACCTCACCTTTCAGTTTTGCAGGTTGTGTGCTAGGCGGGATTGGTGTCGAGTCCAGTCTTTCATTTTGGGTCTAGCACGTGTCCATCCTACTGTGGCATATGTATTGTTATCTACTGTTTTATGAAATGTTATATGTGTGAGAGATGATAATGTATTGATAGGAGATTTGAAATGGTTTGCTTGTTAAGGACTTGATATTAATGCACTTCAGTTTATTTTCTGTTATGATAATCGGTTTGGGGTTAGTCCCGCCTAGTTAGATAGCATTTATTTTCTTGTCACCCATTCGCTAGGGCTTAGCTCATGTATGGATTATCCATTTCATATGTGGACTGGGCTCTAGTGCGGGGGATGTGACACCTTTGCGCTTCGGGTGTTACAATTAAGCTTCCATATCTTACATGGCTTGCATTTCAGTTATTTCTACTAAATAGTTCTTCGAGCATAGCTTCAAGCTTTAAATCTGTTTCTTGGTCATGCTCTCCCCCTTAAAATTTTCCACCTTTACATCTTAAACTCCATCGGTCCATCTTTTATCGAAATTCTTGACAAGAAATTTTCATTAGGAGGAGTTTTAATCATAATAGCAGCCCAAATCCTTTGCCCTTCACTTCTTATCTAATTCTCGGAACCCCATTTCCTAATCTTGTTCGATCCATGCACCTCGAAGTCAACTCTAAACCCCCTTTCTTTCCAAGATTCCATCTCCATTTCTGTCTCAACCTTATTATCAAAAGGTTCTTCTTCGACTCGGTTCGGTTGATCTCCCATTGGGATAATAATTAGAGCATCATACGGGAAGGACAACCTAACACGTAAACACTGAAATGATGCATGTGGGGTTATGATGCTAGGTGCACGTAGTAGATATTTTAAACAAGGAAATGCAACATCAATACACATAATTCAACAAATAAGTATGCAACAGTAATTTAACAATTAGAATATTAAAACACATATAATAAGAATTTAAATAACTAATTTGCGATGTATGGTGCACGTGCTTTGCATGCATTGAACCTGTCACCGTAGTGGTATCTTTAGCACGACATCTTGTCCTTTGATCTCGATGTTGTGAGCATAAGCCATAAGGTTGAACATTGCTCGATCGTTGATGATGCTTCCTATAGTCCTCAAATCTCCATGGTCCGAGATCACGATCTCTTGAACCCATATTTTTTTTACGCCCATTGAATCGGCATCTTGACTCTTTCCAAGTATCGGTCTTTGAAGATGATCCAAATCTTCGTCTTAGATAGTACTTGGGTCGAAGTTCCTTTAACTATTCTTTACGAGTTCAATGATTTAATTAACTCATCTTTCAATTGCTTAAACTTGAGCACATAATTTCCCTCCAATAGCTCTTTGCCTTTCTTTAACGTTTCCATTTGTTGCTCCATGTCTCCCAATTCGAATTCACAACCTGACAATTCAGCTTAAGTTCTTAAAGTAGACTTCAATCCGACCGAGGATAGAACCTTTGGCATCTCAGCTTTCCATGATCTTGAAATCTCCATATCGATCGGTTCTCACTAACTCCTTTCAAGCTGACTTCTTCCTTGCTCGAAATCCGAGTGTCTCAATTTACATCTTCTTCCACCTTTGGCCCGAATTTGAGTTCTCTTAAAGGCTTTCATCTCCTTGCTGATAAAATTCTTCCTTGGGGTTTCTATCCTGACTTCTCCTCCGATGAGTCCCTTTGAAACGATAAGAGAGCTTAGGTGCACCGTAGTAAGGACACCAACGAACATGGCGTCATTTAGAAAAGACCAAGAGCCCTTGATCTTTGTAGGTACTGTTGGAAAACACGAATCAGAAAGCAGCGGAATTTAAAAATTTTCCCAACAAAAGGATATTGGACTCGCAATCGTGTTACCAAATTCGTAGAGATAAGAAACTTACTTTTCTTTTATTCTTTCTTGAAGCGTTTCAGGCCACCCAAGAACGCTCTTCTCGCGGCTTGATCCCCTCTCCTTGGTAAAGCTCGAATCTTCAAACTTCTAACTTGACGCTCTCTAGAGATAGTCCACCAACTTCACTACAATCTAACTAGTAAGGATGCTAGTTCTCTAGTTAGTGTTTAGGCTTAACCTAGGGTTTCGTTTATCTTGGAGAAAGGATGGTGTTCAACACATGAACCAAAAGAATTGCCAATTCCCTCTAAGGGGAGCTCGAGCTCCCCTATTTATAATAAGGGAGTGGCCGAAAATCCCTAGTCCTTATGGGCTAAGGATTTTGGTCCCTCTCTCCTATTACTTGATCATCAAGTAATTTTGACTTTGACTTTGAATTCAAATTCAAATCAACTTTCAAGAGAGCTAAAATATCCAAACTATTTTTGGATAATTTTATACTTTATTTATTTAAAATAAATAACTTATTTTTATCTAATCAATTAATTCATAATTAATTAACTAGATTATTTTTCTCCAAAATAAGACTTTCTTTTTAATTCAAAATTAAACCAAAGTCTATTAAATAATTAACACATTTAATTATTTAATATATATATATACAATATATATATTTACACGTGTCACTCACGTGACCCACACGTGTGCCTTCACACGTGTGGAACCCTCTTGGCTTGATTAACTCGTTTAATCATTTTAAAGCCTCAACTCATGTAACCAAGTTGTTGTGTGTGACCCTCTAGGTTCTCAATTCAATTAGCAGTGACCCCAATTAATTAATTCACTAATTAATTAATCGGTCCACAGATTAAACGACCATAGTCTAGCAATAGGTGTTTAACCCCTAGCTGAATTGGAATGTTCAGATTCGACAGAACCTTTAAGTCATTGATTCATGTGAGATACAATCCTCCTACTTACTATCTCTCAACCAAGATCTAGGGTAAGGGACTAATCAGAACCCTAAAAATCCGGTCTTAAACCTAAGTGCATTTCATATCCATTTGAACTCAATCTAAGAAACCCTTTTCTTGATGTCTCGATCTACTGCCTTGGCCAAGGACTCCATATGGCATATGAATGACTTACACAATAAGAGATCACCTTGAAAATGCAAGTGTAGGTCCTTTCTTGGTTCTCATTCACTTTCATGAATCACTTGTGCAGCCCCAGCATAAGCCTTGAATCAGTTGTCTAAGGCAACACCCTTTAAAGCTTATACCTAAGACTACAGAGTTAACTCATAAAGTGACAAGGAACCTCAAGTCTAAGGATCAATTAATCACATCAATTACTCGTGAGATATTTTCTAATCTAGAAGTTTCCATTTCCTGAAATAGAAACTTCCTTTCCCATTTAGGAATGTTCTCACACGGGGCACCTCAGTGAACTTACTTATTAAAGTAAGCACCCTCATGTATCACGCACGTATCAACTATACACTTTGCACCTCCATGAAACAAGGTGGTCCTTCTTAAGGGCGTGATCCCACAAGCAAGCCTTAGAGGAGTCAGGTTGACACTCCCACTGTCGGTAGGACTCATCGGCTTGGAGTATTTTACTAATCATGACTTATGTGATATAGGGCTAGTTTCATGAACCATTTCACCTAAATGGTAGAGTCCTAAAGTCATCAGGATTAGGGGAGTTCTCATACATGCACAGCTAAAGTAAACGCATACCAAACAAGAGCATATAAAGAAGTGTTGCCTCAATTCGTTATTTCATTCAAAGATTGTCTGTGATTACAATAAGGAAAAACACAAAGCGGATATACAATCGGCTTTCTAGGGCACTATTCCTAACAGGTACTCCCACCTTCTATCACGAGTTTGAGTAATGAAATATACCTCCATGTTGATAGCCTTGAAGAGTCAACACACGACTTTCTAATCCCTTAATTCCATAACCTCTTCATTAGCGTGATAGAAAAACTCGTTGGTGAGATTAATAAGAGCTTTATTAATAGGACAATAACCTATAACCAAAGATTCCACTCAAATATAGATGTATGTAGATTAGCATATTCTTATGACACATATTTAGATCAATCAAAACACATAAAATGCAATTACAACACCTAATGCAATGAAATTGAAAGTAGATCACATCTCTCAAGAAAGTTCGAGCAATTAATAACAACTTAACCATGAAAATTGAATGTAATGCACACGTTGCCAAGTTGTTCCTATGTCGTACAACCTAAACTGACTTAATCAGGACACGAGAACCCGGGTTTTGCAACCATAGGCTCTGATACCACTTAAGGATGTAGTACCCCAACGGAAGGCCCCACATCCCCCGCACCGAGGCCCGACCCGCATATGAAATGGAGAGTCCATACAGGAGCCCAATCACGGCGAACGGGGACTCACTCACACACTAAGCTAGGCGGGAACTAGTACCCTCGAAACCAATCAAATAAACTCAAGAATTAAATGCAAGTGCGGAAGCAGAACATATAATCAATCACGCGGTTTATTGGAAAAGATCACTAACATAAGTACCTAATCCCGAAAAATTAAAACATAAATCATAATCACAAATTCACGGGTTCCATTATCCCTAGAAGCATGTCCCGAATCAATATCATATAATTACTTAACACTTTACAAAACTCATAAGAATAGACTCCAACTCGATCAAGAGACTCGACAGACTCGACTTCCCGCCTAGCACTCCAAAACTTGCAAAAACACTGAAAACAAAGTCGGGTTCAGTCTATAGGAGACTGGTGGGTATAAAACAGGGCATAATATAATATTATCGCAGAATTTAAACATTTACGCATGCGAGCTATAATCCCGTACGAGGTTTTTAAGATATTCCCCAAGTGGGTAAAACAAAGGAAAACAACTCTCGGGATTACAACTATCAAATTCATACATTCCATTCATAAGGTTTCATGGCCCGGTGAGTGGGCGTGCATAATCTCCAAGCTTCTCCTCGTGTGTGCATAGTCCATTTGTTCATTCATTACCGATCATGCAACATTCATTCATTCATTAATAATCTTTCATAATCATAATCATAATCATTCATTCATAATCATAAACACTTACACCTTCTTCCTCTGGGTGGTGGACGGGTTAGCAAGACCCGGCCACCTCATACATAGTGGCTAGTGAGGTTCATGAGTCCTCAAAAGCCCGATTCCCCTTCCTCGCTAAAACTCCTAACGAGGTCGGTTGCATCGTCATTATTTGTTGGGACTAGTGCACACGGATCACCGTCAGCCCGAGCTTCCCCGGATAGCCACGTACACATAGTCCCGGGCCCCCATAATCATTGTGTTCACTGATCTCGCCAAAACATTGGGTAAGGGTTCATAAATAAAAGGGTTCATACATTTGAAATCATTTACCCAAAATGACTCGATATATAAATATACTATTTTGGCTTAAAACATTTCACGTAAGGGATATATCGGGGCGTTTTAGCTATTAGAAGAGAAACCCACCTGTTACACCTTACCGATAATACCAAAAGAAAGAAAGACTTGAGGTGTCCTACGACCCCGGCATCTCCGCCCTAGAGAAAGCTGTGCAGGAAAGGACATTGTGCATATGTGAGACTCTAGACTCCAAATGAACCATATGTGACGCACGACAATGTATTAACATGATATGAGGTGCATATGAGGCATAAATCATGTTATGAAGCCATATAACCAAACAATTCATTTAACATGTTGCATACTTGAAGGTTTCACGTCCAGAGGTTTCATAATTCAAAGTAATTCAAGTCATGAATTTCATATCACAAGTATAACTCAAATATATCAAGTCTACGGTTATAAAATAAACAATTAAAGGCATTCAAATCATTTAATAGGTATGAATAAGGAATGGATGTCAAATTAATTCCATAATTTCATATAAAACATAACATATATTATATCACATTATAAATTAGAATTATACCATTTAAACATTTAATATACATATATATGTACACAAAAATGATCATGCATGCATACCATATACAATATATTTATAATATACATATGGATATATCTCTATACGTAACATGCACATGCACAACATATAATGAATGCATAATATATGTAACATCACCATTTCCAGTTATTCAGGTACGCACGACACGTGTGAGTTTTCTGAGAGTTAGGATTGATTCTAATTCTTTAGCTTATTAAATTCTTAACTTTCATGAAAATCATATGCATTATATTTCAACATGTTTACGTAGAATTATGTGAAATAAGTATCAACTTGCGAAATATTATACAAATTGGATTTAATTGTTGTGGGAATTAATTGTCGAATGTGCCTTTATTGCTTATATATCCTTACTTGTCCATTTCTTTTAAATTAGAGGACTAAATTGTATGAGATTTTGTTTGGATTTAATTGGTATAATTTAATTAATATAGAAGCTAATTGCATGAACTTGATAACTTGGGGACTTAATAGTAATTTATGGTGAGTCACCCCATCTCTTGGAAACATCACGTAATATATGCATCTCTTTCATCTCTTCATTTCATAAAAACAAACATATCATATTTCCTCCCCTTTTCTCTCGATCAAACACCAAATAAGAAGGAAGAATAGATTCATCATCATCAAGTTATTTCTCCATCAAGATTTGTGAACTTTGGAGCTCAATCATCATCTCAACTTCATCTTCTTCAAAGGTAGATATGGGATATATATGTGATTTCTTGAGATTTTTATATGAAGCTAGGGTTGGGATTTGTATGAAATAACTTGTGAATTTATTGATGGAAGCATGATTATAGCCTTTTAATTTGAAGTGGTGCTTGAATTCTTGAGATTTACGGAAGTATATGATGAGTTCATATGAGTTTAAAGGTGATGAGTTTGGATGATCAAAGCATGTTTCCATGGATTAAATGTTGCTTCATTGATATATATGATCATATACATGTTATATGTTAATTTGGAGTTGAATTCTAGCTTTGGTTTGGTGTGAAAATGGATTGGGAGCCAAAATTGGAGCTTGCCCTGTTTTTCCTGAAGCTTTTGCTACTGCTGGAGTTGTGGTCACGCCCGCGACCATTTCGCGACCATTTTTGGTCACGGCCACGACCAACAATTCGAAAAGTTGGCCAATTTCCGTCGCAGCCGCAACTGATTTTCAATACAATTTTATCATGGCCGCGACACCCTCAAACGAACTCTGATTGACCTCATTTTTAAACCGACAGAAACCTCTTGAATTCTAGAACAACCTCCAACTAGAATCAACTCAATATCTCTTCTCGTTTGTGAGTTATAGTTAATTCTTTTTGGTGTCGCCACTTTTTCGGGAAACTGCTTTCACCCAACTTCAAACTTCCGCCATTTCCTCCTCACTTTGAACTAAAATATGAGGCATATATCCTCAGAAAGGTCTATTTGTCTAGTTTCATATCTAATAAACAAAACTCAATTCCCACTTGTAGAATTTAAGATATTCTAGTTTTCCTTCAGCATGCGCATTCCCAAAAATTGCCGACTTTTGCCCAACTTCACCAAAACCCATCATATTGCAATCCTTTCACTTCCTTGGCTCCCATATGTGACTTATATGATTGGAATACTTGAATAAATCATGATTATGTGGTTATTTGACATTTTATGGTCTTTACTTACTTAAACTTAATTGTTAACTCTGTGCTTCATGTAAAATGAATTTGTATGATTACATGCCTTGAATACATGATCTCCATGAAATTAATTAATTTCTTGTAAATTATTCAATTCCATTTCTAAATATCTATATGATCATTACATGCAAGTATATGTTCATTTCATACAAGAATATGTTCATGGTTACGCCGTGCGACCTATTTGGTATCATCCTTGAGTTATTGTCTCACGTGTACACATTGTCCCGTTTCTTGTCCAGTTCCTCTCCAGGGCAGAGATTATTGATCGATTGAGCATGTTCATGCATCCTTGAGTCGTCTTGTCGCCTGTCAGGTGAGGTTTAATTGCTAGTTATATAAAACCCGTATAACCTTGTGTGAAGCTTTGAGCCAAAAAGGTATATATATCTATAATCTTTTCAAAACTCTTAATTAAATTGCAAGCAAGGCATGTTTATTGATAGAAAACCATGTTCATGAAAAACAAGCCATGTATCGTGTATGTTTTTACGAGTAAGCATGATTGTTCACTTTGGGCCCGAGGGTTAGTGTATGAGCCAACCGGGAAAGCATAGGGCTGACGGGTAACTCTACACTCCCCTCATCATGTGGGATCACCTCTGAATCCACCAGGAGGTTTGGTGGAAGAAGAATTCCCGTACGTGGGAGTCATGTTCCTGACATACCATGTCGTGGAGGGTGAAGGCTCGCAACCTTCCCATCATTGGAGGGAGAAGGAGACTGGGGATGAGTCCGGCACCACGGGCTGTCCTCGGGTTACTGTATTAATTGCACTCATTGATTGTAATTATTGAATACACTACCACACTACTTCACTATAATTGAATTGCATGATCACATGATACCTAATCAAGCAAGCACATATTGTTCACTATTAGTGTAAGGTTGGAGACTTGCCCTCACTCGCCGGGCCACGAATTGCATGAAAATAAATTATAAATAACTGGTAAACTTGATCGTTGTAATCTCGGGCGATGTTTATTTTATTTATTGAACTTATATTGATTTCCTTTCCTAAAACTTCATCCGAGGTTATAACTTGCATGTTATCTACGCTAATATGTATTTATGCCCCTCACTCAGTCTTTCATACACTGATGCCTCCCCTTTCAGGCTCTTGCAGGTGTGTGCTAGGCGGGAATTGAGTCGAGTCAAGTCATTGCATTCGAGTCAAGCACGGTTCATTTATTTATTGTTGCATATGAATTGTTGTCGTTCATTATGATATCATTGGAAAGATTGTATCCATTATCACGAATCGTATCTGAGTAGTGACAGATTTAGTTATATTTCGTTTATATTGTTATATTGAATGTCGTGGTTTGGAGTTAGTCCCTCCTAGCTAGCTTATTTATTTTTATTGTCACCCATTCGCTATGGGTTGGTTCATGTACGGATTGCCCATTTCGTATGTGGATTGACCTATAGTGCGGGTGTAGCACTTGGAACGCTAGGTAGCTACATCCCCCACACTATAGTTCAATCCACATATGGAATGGACGGTCCATACATGAATCAAGCCTATAGCGAACGAGGGACAATAAAAAAAAATGACTCACTAGGTAGGTGGGACTAACCCTCAATGTAACACCCGAGCGCAAGGTGTCACATCCCCCGCACCGAGACCCGACCTGAATATGAAATGGACGATCCATACTCGAGCCAAATCACGCCGAACGGGGACAAACACACACTCTATGCTAGGCGGGACTAACCCTTGAACCATAAAATCAGAATAAACATTAAAGCGGAAGTAATAAACGAACATACATCATATATATATATAATGAGCATCACAACTCCAAAAATAAGTCATATACATCATCAATTGCCATCACGGCTCAAAACAAGTACGCTCCATAATATCATTCATATACAAAGGTTAAAAGTATAGTATGCAAGTGCAAGACCAAAATATAAGAGCTAAAGACGAATGCAAGACCTATGACTCGTATTCCCGCCTAGCTCCCTTGACACCTGCATGACACAGCTGAAAACCAAACGGGTTCAGTCCAAAAGGGACTGGTGGGTATAAAAACAGGGCATAAATATAATATACAACGGTAATTAAACACTCACATGCAGGTTATAATCCCAAGTGAAATTTTTAAAGAATTTCCCAAGTGGGTGAATAGAAATCATCAAAAGGGATTATAACGATTCAATTACATTAGGTCATTATTGGCCCGGCGAGTGGGCTTGCATTATCTCCAACCAACACCTTGTGTAAATCATTTAAACATTCATTCATTCATTCTTTTCATGTATATCATTCTTTTGTGCACATTCATTAACATTTACACCTTCTTCCTCCGGGTTGGTGGTGGGTTTGCAAGGCCCGACCACCCATTCATTGACCAAAAGGGGTTACATAACTCCCCAGATGGCGCTCAGCGTCCATTCCTCGCTAACTCGTAACGAGGTCCGGTTACGCCGTTCATTGGTGGAACTAGTGTGAGGGATCACCGTCGGCCCATGCCTCCCCGGATAGCCACTCACACTAAGTCCCTGGGCCCCATTCGTGCATTCGTTCATTTCTCGCCAAAACATTAGGTAGGGTTCATAAAATAAGGCTTTACGTTGAAAACATTTACTCTTTAAAATGACTCTATATATATATATTAATTTTGGTCAAAAACTTTCACATTGAAGGTATATATAGGGTCTTATATCTACATTGAAGAGAAACCCACCTCAAAACGACAAAGGAAGCACAAGAGCCTTACGGACCGGCCTCGTCTCCAACGGGATCAAAATCTGTGCAAGAACGGTGAAGTCAGACTCAAAATGACCAAATAAGAAGCTCGGCAATGCAATGATCATGATATGAATATGTAAAAGATAAGATTATGTTATGAAAATATTCATGTGCACTATTAAGGAATTTAAATCATATAATCAAGTCATTCATTAACTTTCATTCGGATTCGTAAATTCACATTTCAATCCAATCAATTCAAGAATTCAAATAGGAGCATAGCACGTATTAAATCACATTTACAATTAGAACATAAACAATTAAACACATTCAATTAAATCAAATAACATTTAATATTTAATAAACGTATATAAATATATAATTAAATACACCTACATATGATATATTATAATGTATATATATATATAACACATGCACGTACAGAAGCATGCAACAACAAAATGTATGAAATTCAGAAGGTGACATGCCCGTGTCACCATTACAAAGCAAACCGTGACACCCCTGTGTCTCGGTACAGCGGGACCAGACAAACACGCACCCCCGTGTCATGCTGAAGAAGGAAAAGTTGACACGCCCGTGTCAAAAGCACGCAGCAGAAAAAAACAGAGCATAACAGCAGAACAATAACGTACCAAAACTCAATCACCCAAAAATGGATCAAACTCGCGTTTAAATGCTCAATTATCATGATATACACCTACTACCATACAAATAGATCAATAACAATTCATAAAAACACATATTTCCATATTAGATCATCAAAGATTCAACAAATGAAACCCATATACTCACTCATGCTCCAAGTCCAAAATCAACAAGTTAAATGCATATAACTTAAGCTTAAAATTCACAAACATATTTCCAACATCCAATGCACCAATTAACCAACATATAGCAAAGCCCTATTCATACCATAAATTCAAGAAAATCATCCATGCTCCAAAATTACCTTAAATGAAAGAAATGGAAGCTAAGATGAAGAGATGATGTTGATGATGCTTCAATGTCCACAAATATGAAGCTTGAATGAAGAAATCTTCCACTTATCTTGATAGGGTTTGGTTCGGTTGAAGAAGGAAGAAAGAACAATGTGTATGTAATGTGTTTGTATGTAAAGGAAGCAAATGGTACGTGATATGCTGCTATGTATCAAGAAGAAATGCTCAAATTGCTATTAAGTCCTCCCATTTATTAAGTTATGCAATTAGCCACAATTCCAAGACAGGGGATCATTTATGTCCAATACAATCAAGTCCCAACATTCATGAAAATGAGCAAGTAAGGCCATAGAAGAAATTAAATCAAATTCGGGAAGTTAATTCACGTTGCAATCAGGTTCGATTTATGCAATAAATATCAATTTGATATGAATTTCACAAAAATACTTAATATTAAAATAACTTAGGATATAATCATTAACATAATCAACATTATTAACATCTAATATATTTAAAATAAAATTAACTATATAAACACGTAAAAATAATTATTTCGCGCAATGCCGAAATGTCGGGGCGTCACAACCTCTCCCCCTTAAAAGAATCCGTCCTCAGATTCATTGATCGCCCGGAAACAATTCAGGATGAAATCTTTTGATTTTATCTTCCGTCTCCCACGTAGCCTCTTCCGTTTTATCACTTCTCCATAAGACTTTAACTAGTGGGATCTGCGATTTCGAAGCTCTTGAAATTTACGATCCAATATCTTAATCGGCTTTTGAACGAAGGTGAGATTCGGTTCTAACTCCACTTCTTCAACGGGGATAACTTCCGATTCATCCGGATAATATTTCCGAAGCTGTGAAACATGAAATACATTATGAATTCCGGTCAAACTCGGGGGTAGGTCCAAACGGTAGGCCGTATCTCCAATTTTCTCCAAAATCTCATACGGTCCTAGATACCGAGGATTCAATTTCCCTCCTTTTCCAATCCTCGAAAATCCCTTACGAGGTGAGGCTTTCAAGAATACCCTATCACCAACCTCAAACTTAAGATCTTTCCTTCGGTGACCGGCATAGCTTTTCTGTCGGTCCTGGGCTGCTTTCATCCGTTGTCTGATTATTTGGACCTTACCAATTGCTTCTTGCACGGTCTTAGAGGGTTTTTCCTTATTCTCCCCTCGTTTCACACCCTCTTGCTTCGTCCAATTCCATTCTTCCAAATCAAAGAACAACGGTGATCTGCATTTCCGTCCGTAGAGAGCCTCATATGGAGCCATTTCTATCGATGCTTGAAAGCTATTATTATAGGCGAATTCAATCAAAGGCAATTGCTTGTTCCACAAACTCGAAAAATCCAATGCACATGCTCTCAACATATACTTTAAATATTTAATTAATCTCTCCGATTGCCCGTCCATCTGAGGATGGAAAGTTGTGCTGAATTGAAGCCTTGTGCCCAGATTCCTTTGCAATTCTTACCAAAATCTAGAAGTAAACCTCGGATCCCGATCTGATACAATGCTAACCGGTACCCCATGAAGTCGGACGATTTCAACCACATACTTCTTAGCTAACTTATTCACCTTATCCGACATCCGAACAGCAAGAAAATGTGCCGATTTCGTTAATCGATCCACTATCACCCAAATTCCATCTAAACCACCTTTCACTCTAGGAAGACCCATAATGAAATCCATCGCCACTTGCTGCCATTTCCATTCGGGAATAGGTAACGGTTGAAGTAGCCCCGATGGCTTCTGATGCTCTGCTTTTACGACTTGGCAAGTCAAGCAATGTCTCACAAAATTGATCACATCCCGCTTAAGTCCATTCCACCAATAAAATTTCTTTAAATCCTTATACATCTTATTTCCCCCGGGATGTATCGAATACCCTGACCGATGGGATTCTTCCAATATCAACCGTCTCAACTCTTCCGGAACCACCACTCTGTTCTTAAACCTTAGAAGTCCAGTATCATCAAATCCGAACGGACTCTCTGAATCATTTCTAGCTTTCTGCACCAACCTCTGAACCTCGGAATCCACACTCTGAGCTTCAAACAATCTCTGCTGAAGGTCCGGTTGGACGGTAATACTCCGAATACTAGCTCTTAGCTTAAAAGACTCAGATTCATCCATAGTTTCCACTTTAACACCCGACACGCTAGCCTTCCTACTAAGCGCATCCGCGACCACGTTGGCCTTTCCGGGATGGTATCGAATCGTACACTCATAATCCGCCAACATCTCCATCCAACGCCTCTGTCTCTTGTTTAATTCCTTCTGAGAAAACAAATACTAGAGACTCTTGTGGTCGGAAAAGATCTCAAAAGAAACTCCGTAAAGATAGTGTCTCCACTTTCCTAAAGCGAAAATCATTGCTGCAAGCTCGAGATCGTGAGTGGGATAATTCTGTTCATGATCCTTCAATATCCTCGAGGCATAAGCTATCACCTTACCATTGTGCATCAAAACACATCCCAATCCTTCTTTCGAGGCGTCCGTATAAACCATGTATCCTTCAGTACCCTCGGGAAGTGCTAATACTGGTGCAGTGGTTAATTTTTCCTTCAAGAGTTGAAAACTCGCTTTGCATGCCTCGTCCCACTCAGATTTAGCTTCCTTCTTAGTCAATCGTGTTAAAGGACCGGCTATCTTTGAAAAATCCTTCACAAACCGTCGGTAATAACCTGCCAATCCTAAGAAACTTCTAACCTCGGAAGCATTCTTCGGACTCTGCCATTGAGTAACTGTCTTGATCTTTGAAGGGTCAACTTCCAAACCCTTACTTGAAATAATATAGACTAGAAAAGCAACCCGGTCGATCCAAAACTCACACTTACTAAACTTCGCATACAACCGGTGCTCTCTCAACGTCTCCAATACCAACTTGAGATGTCTAGCATGATCTTCCGGAGTCTTTGAATACACGAGAATGTCATCAATGAAGATTACGACGAATTTGTCCAAATAAGGCCGAAAATTCCGATGCAACATATCCATGAATGCTGCAGGGGCATTTTTTAAACCAAACGGCATCACTACGAACTCATAATGCCCATACCGGGTATTGAATCCTGTCTTTGGTATATCCTCTTCCCGGATTTTCAACTGGTAGTATCCTTGCCTTAAATCCAATTTCGAATAAACCCTTGAACCTTGCAACATATCAAATAAATCCTCAATGTGGGGTAACGGGTACTTATTCTTGATAGTCATCCGATTAAGCTCCCGGTAATCTATACACATCCTTAACGATCCATCTTTCTTCTTGACAAAGAGAATTGGAGTACCCCACGGAGATGAACTCGGTCGGATATATCCACTCTTAAGTAGTTCCTCGAGTTGAATCTTCAGCTCCTTCAACTCTGCCGGAGCCATTCTATAAGGAGTCTTAGAATAAGGTTCTGATCCCGGATATAAATCAATAACAAACTCGATCTCCCGATCCGGTGGTAGAGAACCTAAATTTTTTGGAAATACGTCGAGATATTCCTTTACCACAGCCGTCTCCTCAAAACTTGATTGATCCTTTGGTTTATTAAGGAGATAGGCAATAAATCCCATGGCTCCATCCTTTACCAACTTGTGAGCTTTCATAAACTATAATAGAGGTACATTCTTCGACCCAACTTCTCCAATCAACTCTTCACCCAACTTAATCTTCTTCTTAAAACAATCCACTTCGGCCCGGTGCCGATACAACCAATCCATCCCGAAGATTACCCCATACTTCTTCATAGGCATAACAATGAAATCTGCCGGATAATCTTTCCCCTCTATGAAAACTGAGCAACCCCTGATAACCCGATCTGTCTGCAAACTACCTCCAAGAGGCGAACTCACAAAATAATAGGAATTTGAGCAAATAACAGGTAGGCACAGAGAGGCACATAGATCAGAAGATATAAAAGTATGCGTGGCACCCGGATCGAATAATGCATGAATGCTTGTGTTATGAATTCAAACGGTACCTTCCACCACGGCGTTTGGATGAATCTCGACATTCTGCTCCTCGCTCTCTAGGGCATAAGCTCGTGCCTGAACCATTGGTCTCTGAGCCCCAGCTTGGCATCCTGGAATCTTGTCCGGGCATGCAAAAGCCATATTATCTCCTTTCTCGCAAATCAAACGTAACTTCAATCTTTTTCAGCAATTGTTGTAAGAATGAGTTGGCCATCCACAATAAGTACATGGTGACTGATCGTTGCGTGATCCCTTAGGAACCGGTGGAGCCTGAGGTGGTCGTGGAACGGGTGCAATCTGACCTTCGATTCTCGGCTTCTTGAATGGTCCTTTTTGTGGTGGAGCTGGTACATTTATCGACCTCTTTCCTTTGTTAAATCCCCAGCCGGATCCGGATCCTTGTCCTTGACGAGAAACTGGCCTCCTAGCATTCACAGAATCTTCAACCTTTAAGGCTTTCGAAGTAGCCTTCGCCCAAGTGCTCGTATTAACCGCCTCTAGAGCTATCTGGATATCCAGTCGAAGCCCCTGAATAAACTGCATAGCCTTATGGAAGTCATCGCCTGCTATATTTGGTGCATAGCGGGACAACCTCTCATACTCTGAAATATATTCGGCCACAGACCTCGATCCTTGCTTCAATTCGGTAAATTCTCTCAATCTTCGAGTACGGGATGAGGGAGGGATGAATTTATTCTTGAATTCCCTCGTAAATACTTCCCAATTGATCTCTTCTCCAGCTGCTTCCAATACAATCCGTGTGCTTTCCCAACAAGAGTAGGCTTCCCCTTGTATCAAAGTGATGGTGCATCGAGCCTTCTCTCGGGACTCACATAGAATGAGCGCCCATATCCTCTCGACCTCTTTCAGCCACATTTTCGCTTGTATATCATTTCCCTTGAAGAACTTGAGAGGTCTTTGATTCTGAAACTCCCTAAGTATAACAGAAATCGGTGCCTCGGGCGGTACAATAGGTGTAGGTGGTGCTGGAGGTGTCGGTGGTACATAATCTCGCAGCCTTTGATCTATGATATTGATAACTGAATTAACAAAGGCCTCTGCTGGCGGTGGTTGTGGAGGTGGAGGTGTAGGAGTACGATCACGATGATGACATCCCCTTGGAGATCGATCTTGATGCCTACGTGGAGGCATCCTGTCAATAAACACTAAAAATACGTGTTATTTTTAGCTTATGCATGTTAATACAATTAATTCACCCAAAATTCAAAATTTAAAATCAACTAAGCACAAAAGAGATGCATATGCAACACATTATCAAGTAGTCCCTAAGCCGAACGACCTAGACTGACTCACACGACACGAGGGCCCGGGTTTTATAACCCTAAGCTCTGATACCACTTAAGGATGTAACACCTGAGCGCAAGGTGTCACATCCCCCGCACCGAGACACGACCCGAATATGAAATAGATGATCTATACCCGAGCCAAATCACGGCGAACGGGGACGAACACACACTCTATGCTAGGCGGGACTAACCCTTGAACCATAAAATCAGAATAAACATTAAAGCGGAAGCAATAAACGAACATACATCATATATAAATACAATGAGCATCACAACTCCAAAAATAAGTCATATACATCATCAATTGCCGTCACGGCTCGAAACAAGTACGCTCCATAATATCATTCATATACAAGGGTCAAAAGTATAGTATGCAAGTGCAAGACCAAAATATAAGAGCTAAAGACGAATGCAAGACCTATGACTCGTATTCCCGCCTAGCTCCCTTGACACCTGCATGACACAGCTGAAAACCAAATGGGTTCAGTCCAAAAGGGACTGGTGGGTATAAAAACAGGGCATAAATATAATATACAGCGGTAATTAAACACACACATGCAGGTTATAATCCCAAGTGAAGTTTTTAAAGAATTTCCCAAGTGGGTGAATAGAAATCATCAAAAGGGATTATAACGATTCAATTACATTAGGTCATTATTGGCCCGGCGAGTGGGCTTGCATTATCTCCAACCAACACCTTGTGTAAATCATTTAAACATTCATTCATTCATTCTTTTCATGTATATCATTCTTTTGTGCACATTCATTAACATTTACACCTTCTTCCTCCGGGTTGGTGGTGGGTTTGCAAGGCCCGACCACCCATTCATTGACCAAAAGGGGTTACATAACTCCCCAGATGGCGCTCAGCGTCCATTCCTCGCTAACTCCTAACGAGGTCCGGTTACGCCGTTCATTGGTGGAACTAGTGTGAGGGATCACCGTCGGCCCATGCCTCCCCGGATAGCCACTCACACTAAGTCCCTGGGCTCCATTCGTGCATTCGTTCATTTCTCGCCAAAACATTAGGTAGGGTTCATAAAATAAGGCTTTACGTTGAAAACATTTACTCTTTAAAATGACTCTATATATATATATTAATTTTGGTCAAAAACTTTCACATTGAAGGTATATATAGGGTCTTATATCTACATAGAAGAGAAACCCACCACAAAATGACAAAGGAAGCACAAGAGCCTTACGGACCGGCCTCGTCTCCAACGGGATCAAAATCTGTGCAAGAACGGTGAAGTCAGACTCAAAATGACCAAATAAGACGCTCGGCAATGCAATGATCATGATATGAATATGTAAAAGATAAGATTATGTTATGAAAATATTCATGTGCACTATTAAGGAATTTAAATCATATAATCAAGTCATTCATTAACTTTCATTCGGATTCGTAAATTCACATTTCAATCCAATCAATTCAAGAATTCAAATAGGAGCATAGCACATATTAAATCACATTTACAATTAGAACATAAACAATTAAACACATTCAATTAAATCAAATAACATTTAATATTTAATAAACGTTTTTAAATATATAATTAAATACACCTACATATGATATATTATAATGTATATATATATGACACATGCACGTACAGAAGCATGCAACAACAAAATGTATGAAATCAGAAGGTGACACGCCCGTGTCACCATTACAAAGCAAACCGTGACACCCCTGTGTCTCGGTACAGCGGGACCAGACAAACACGCACCCCCGTGTCATGCTGAAGAAGGAAAAGTTGACACGCCCGTGTCAAAAGCACGCAGCAGAAAAAAACAGAGCATAACAGCATAACAATAACGTACCAAAACTCAATCACCCAAAAATGGATCAAACTCGCGTTTAAATGCTCAATTATCATGATATACACCTACTACCATACAAATAGATCAATAACAATTCATAAAAACACATATTTCCATATTAGATCATCAAAGATTCAACAAATGAAACCCATATACTCACTCATGCTCCAAGTCCAAAATCAACAAGTTAAATGCATATAACTTAAGCTTAAAATTCACAAACATATTTCCAACATCCAATACACCAATTAACCAACATATAGCAAAGCCCTATTCATACCATAAATTCAAGAAAATCATCCATGCTCCAAAATTACCTTAAATGAAAGAAATGGAAGCTAAGATGAAGAGATGATGTTGATGATGCTTCAATGTCCACAAATATGAAGCTTGAATGAAGAAATCTTCCACTTATCTTGATAGGGTTTGGTTCGGTTGAAGAAGGAAGAAAGAACAATGTGTATGTAATGTGTTTGTATGTAAAGGAAGCAAATGGTACTTGATATGCTGCTATGTATCAAGAAGAAATGCTCAAATTGCTATTAAGTCCTCCCATTTATTAAGTTATGCAATTAGCCACAATTCCAAGACAGGGGATCATTTATGTCCAATACAATCAAGTCCCAACATTCATGAAAATGAGCAAGTAAGGCCATAGAAGAAATTAAATCAAATTCGGGAAGTTAATTCACGTTGCAATCAGGTTCGATTTATGCAATAAATATCAATTTGATATGAATTTCACAAAAATACTTAATATTAAAATAACTTAGGATATAATCATTAACATAATCAACATTATTAACATCTAATATATTTAAAATAAAATTAACTATATAAACAGGTAAAAATAATTATTTCGCGCAATTTGGTAAACACTTACGTCATACCTGTACGGCCGAGATGCATAATCAATTATACGAAAGCCTGATTTACATACACTTCATTAAAATAATCTCTTCCATCATTTACATATATACAATCTCCCAAAATTATCATAATTAGTCATACTTCATACATTGGTACCAAAGGACATAACGATGCATATATGCATCAATAATGTACGATGAACGTGCTAGACCCAAAAATAAAGACCTGACTCAATCCCACCTAGCACGTACCCTGCAAACCTGAAAATGTGAGGTGTCAGTCTATGAAAGACTGAGTGAGGCGTTTATAAATAAATATTAGCGCAATTACCATGCAAGCCATAATCTCGGGTAAGGTTTTATAAGAGAAAGCAATATAAGTTCAATAATACAGTAGAACTCGCCCGAGATTACAACTAATCAATTTAATAATTCAATCATGATCAATTCAATCCGTGGCCCGGCGAGTGAAGGCAATTCTCCAACCATTCTCCAAAAGTGTACAATCAATATTTAGGTTTCAATTCAATGGTTATCATGCAATTATTACAGTGCACAATTAGCAGTTTCATGAACCCTTCTTCCTCAGGGTGATGGTGGGCTTGCAAGACCCAACCATCCATAAATGGTGTACGTTGGGAACATGACTCCCACCCACGGGATTTCTTCGTCCACCAAACCTCCTGGTGGATTCAGAGGTGATCCTAAAATTGGTGAGGATAATGTAAGAGTTACCCGCCAGCCCTTGCTTCCCCGGTTGGCTCAATACACTACCCTCTGGCCCAAAGTGAACATGCTTTACTCGCCCAATCAATCAATCAATCAATCCGTTCCATGAAATCCGTTGAAAACCAATAAGGTTTGGAAAACTATAGATATATAGATACATTTTGGCCAAAAACATCACGTAGGGGTTGTATGGGTTCTATATATCTAGAATTAAACCTCATCTGTGCCGGAAATTAACAAGAATATAACTATGAAGCTTGCTCCTAGTCAACAGGAAGAAGATCTGTGCAACAAGGACAAGTGTTCGTGAGACACGACGCTTACGTACCATTTAAGACTCACGGAAAAGTCATGGAGCAATATATCATGCAATAACATTCAAGGAATGTCAAGTACAAGCATAATTATCAATAAAACAAGTATATATTATCAATAAAACAAATGCAATGCGCAGTTATTCCTATGCCGTACGACCTAGACAGACTCAACACGACTCAAGAGCTCGGTTTTGCAACCTAGAGCTCTGATACCACTTAAGGACGTAACACCCCAAACGGAGGATGCCACATCCCCCGCACTAAGACCCAGACCCGGTCACGAAATGGAAAGTCCATACCCGAATCCGAATCAAAGCGAACGGGAGACCAACTCACACACTAGGCTAGGCGGATCTAACTCGACAGACTCAGAGCGCAGAAGCAATTTAAAAAATTATCATCAGATAGCGGAAGCAATTAAATCAACGTACAAAATAAGTGACGGGTTCAACTAGCATAGATACCTAGTCCTGAATATCAGCATACATAACAGGTGACGGGTTCAACTAGCATAGGTACCTAGTCCCGAATATCAGCATACATAACAGGTGACGGGTTCAACTAGCATAGATACCTAGTCCCGAATCTCAAATCATCGCAACATAATAAACCAACATAAGTATCAGCAGAATAGCTAATTATATCCAAATGCTAGCATACTAACCCTACAAGGGTATAAGTCTAAGTTGAGCATAAAACATAATCTCCAAAACCGAAATAAGAATACATAACATAAATAGAGTATGTGACAAATGCATCTTAACACCAACTAAACCGACAAGTGTGACCCAGAAGACTCACATCCGCCTAGCTCAAGCCAAAAGAAACCTGCAACTAAAAGATAAAATGAGGTGCCAGTCAACTGACTGAGTGAGGGGGGCTAACGCACACCCACTGTATATATATAGAGCATAGCACATATCAGAAGGGTGGACTCATGAACCGGAGATAGGTGTTGCATACCAAAGACATTTCCAAAAGTACCCAAAAGATAGTTATAAGTATAAGCTTTAGAAAACATTTCAGAAACTCTATCTCGATTCATAATTCCCAGACAGAACAGAACACATGCTCGACGAGTACGAGCTTCCAACCTTTACTCCTCAGAACATATCAAATCATAAACACAAAATCCAATCCAACCGTCACACCAATGATGGAGGGGATGTACCGTCCCCAATCCATCCAGAACAGACAAACCCTCAAGGGGTAGCGAACCCACAAGAGTCCTCCCCGGCTGTACACCGAAGGCTCAAGATATCACGCCTCCCCTATCTCCCTGAGTGGCGCGATGATATCTCAAATGGAGACTATGCACAGGCCGAGCCCTGACGGCCCTATACCGTCCCAGGGATTCCTTACCCATATCTCCTCGGATCCATAACAGAACAGAACAGAACAGACACCATATATCATGGCTAACTCGCTACAGAACAGATCATAACATAACATAACTTTTCAAAACAGCTTACATATGCTTTCATATCTAATTTTCCAAAACAGAGCTAAGGCCATAAACATATCATATCCAACACATACGTATTTATAATAGATATACTCGCATGCAAGGGTTGAAATCAGCATATTAAGGCCATAGGTCGCATAACTATACAAAATCCTAAACCTCACCTCGTGAAAGTAGACTGTGAAGGGCCAAACACCCTAAACCTCGGGCCCACCGGCACCACCAAACTCTGTGACAAGACATACAGAAGCCCAGACTTAGACTCTATATGAACCAAACAAGACGCACGGCGTTGCTCAACATAATCGTGGTTATGCATAAGTGTTCATGTTGTGCTTGGATAAGGTGTCGTGGTCATTCAAGGCATATCAATGCTCAACAAGGTCATATTTACAAGCAATCGACACGTAATTCCATATCCGAAGATGCAAGATCAATTTAGGAAGTCAATGTATTCACAAAATGCATATTAAATCATCCAATGTCACAGGGTTCAATTATAATATTAGAATTAAGCATCAAGTTCATATCGAGTTATAAAGTGCATAAGTAAGAGCAACTTGATCATATAAACATACAAAGTCGTTGTACGTAGATGGCATGCTTGATACAAATAAAGAGTGCATTTAATTCACTTAAGATCATACTTTACGACTTCACAACATGTTTGGTACACAAGCTCAAGTCACATTCATAGTTTCATAAATATTACACTTACATCCCCTAAGTCATTTATAAAAGTTTAGAATTATTACACATACATCCCCTTAGTTTAGAATTATTTATAAAAGTGTTAATACAATTATTCAACAAGGAATCAATTACTTACAAACATGACAATTATCAATTTATTGTAATTCATAATATACCATTTTCAAGTAGTAAGAGTAAATCAAGATATTACAATTCTAACTCCTATCATGCATAAAGTCTCAAGTTGTTCAAGCATTTTTCATGTATCTCAATTTAATATTGGAAACACAATTTACAACAAACATAACATTGAGAATGTCTCAAATCCATATAGAGGAATCACAACATGTTCGTTCTTCTAAAATATCATTCAAGTTCATTTAGTCACATAAAAGATTAGTTTCTAGATATTACACTAACACCCCTTCATATCTAAACACATAGTATAAATTCATCACATCGGGATTCAAATTGTAAATTAAAACATTCATGCATATCACAATCCATTCAATACATGTTTTCATATACGATTGGAATACATCTCGATCAACAAACCAACAATAACCAATTTATTTGCACTTAAAACAATTAATTCAAATAATCACAATTACGTAAAATAATTCGTAATAAATAAACCGAGTGTCCGATTAACGAACGGAAAGTGGCGTTCAACTCACCACAACGAGACAAACATTCTGACCAAACGCCACCACTGTAGCTGCCGGAATTTGGTCGGACCGCCGTCGGGCCGCCGCCGAAGGTCGCCGGAAAAATCCCAAAAATTCAGTCCTGAATGAAGTCTTCGTGCCCGTTCCGAATCCTCGATCAATTTCTGGAAATTCCAAGTCAATCTCCTCCAATTTCAGATCTACGAACACGAAAACCCTAAATCTTCAAACTCAAATTACTTCCAAACCGGTGAACCAAAATGCAATCCGTAAAAGGCATTGTCTTACCCATGACGAGCTCTTCGAAAGCCCTAAGGTAGCTCGCCGGAAAAATCCTCGGAGCTAGCGCCGCCGTTGCACCGCCAAGCCACAGAATCTAGAGTCGCCCGATCACAGGCCACTAGTTCTCGTTTTTCCGAACAACTTTCGTGAAGAGCCCGAGACCAAAAGATGGCCGGAAAAGGCCCCCGTTGGCCGCCGAAGTTTCTGCTGCCGCCCACGTCGCCGGAACCACCACCTACGGCCAAGATCTGGTAAAATTGATGCCGGAAATGAACTCAGGGGGTCGAAAAACCTTGGCAACCATCAAGCCCCGTCGAAAACCACCGTCGGAAGCAGCGGAATCGTGCCGCTACACTAACCCGCGCCGCCGCCGCGAGCTTCAGGAGGCACGTGTGGCTCCGTCGCTGCTCCGATGGCCGCGCCGTCGATGTCAACCGATGCACCGGGATGTCTACTTTCTGGGTCTCCGGCGCGTGTAACAAGGAGGTGGCCGGAAAACGCCGTGAAACACCGGCGAAGTGGCGGCGGTCTGACAACTTCGCCGCTGCTACAGAAATCCGGCCATAACTCCGCCACCGTTCGTCATTAGGCCGTGAAATTGGTACTCTTGCGTCGGTCTCGCCGAGATAATCGAAATGGACTATTCGTTTGTTGAATTCCGTCGAGAAACGATCGAGTTATGGGCTCGTAACCGAAGCCGCGCATAGTGACCCCCGGGAAAGAGAGAGTGGGAGAGGAGAGAGAGAGAGAGAAAAGGGATTGGGAGAAATGTGTCTTGTGCACAAGCTATATACAACCGGGTATCCTTATCGCTTAGCAAAGAGACATATCGCGTACAAATAATCGTAAATAAAATTGGTAAAGTTACGAATAAAGATTCAAGCTCCAAATTAATTTTACAAATTAAAATGAAATAGAGATTTACCAATTAGAGTTTAATTCAATTTAATTTTTAGAAACCTTTCGTACAATTTAACGACACTTCGTAAACACATGATTGATAATTAATCTCAAGGAATTCAAGTAAACCGAAATTAAACAAGTTAAGTAACATGATGGATTTAAAATCAACTTAACCATTAATTTTAGAATAATCCAAATGATCACATATTAAATTGGATTTATATTAAATCACATAATTCAAGAACTCTTAAATTAAACACACATAAGTATAGAGACTTACTTGTTAATGTCATCAAGACGCCCTTCGAGAATACGGGGCGTGACATTTGTGCTTCTTAAATTTAATACATGAAAGACGCACTAAAAAAATGAAATTAAATGCCGCGTGACTTGTGCCTAGAAGGACATGATGATTTTTGCTGGGAATTTATACCCTGAGTGCGTATTATTGTTACTTGCTATGTTGCATGTTATTTTAATCGCTTTTTGTAGTAATTCATTAGACTGGTTTGTTTAGTCTTTCATTGTCAATGTACCTTATGATTCGTGCCAAACTTCACGATGCCTTTCTGTTGTGTTGATTGACTGATCTATGTACGAACGCTTGCTATGGTTCTAATGTCATATGATATCAAATGTAAATGTTTCTGTGGTGGTGGTATATAAATTAATCAAGGCTAAAATGGGATTAGGAACTCTTGAATTAATGTGCAGCATATTTTAATAAATAATGGGTGCATTGATTGTTGGAATTGAAAATTTAATCCGCCACCATCACGTTATTTGTTGTTTCCATTGCATTAAATGGTTGAATTCAATGGAAACTATTAATTCACGCCATTAATTAATATTGAACACATTAAATATGAATTGATTCCTTGTTATCGTAATACGTACATCCATTGTTAAACATGAGAATGATATGAACTGAGATTGTTTATCTTAGCTTTTGGGTTGCTTTGTGTATTATATGTTATGATATTACTTTAATTATACTCTAAACTCAAGTACTTCATGTTAATTGTGTAATTTGTTATAAATACATGTCTTATGCTATGATACGTGACCTATGTGATGCATATCATTCCATAATGCATTTCATACATGATGTTTATTCATTGCAGTACGTCTTACTTGGTTCATATAGAGTTTAAGTTTGGGGCTTTTGTATGTCTTGTCACAGAGTTTGGTGGTGCCGGAGAGCCCGAGGTTTAGAGTGTTTGGCCCTTCACACTCTCAGACTCTACCACTACGAGGTGAGGTTTAGGATTTTGTATAGTTATGCGACCTATGGCCTTAATATGCTGATTTCAACCCTTGCATGCGAGTATATCTATTATATATACGTATGTGTTGGATATGATATGTTTATGACCTTGTGAATCAACTCTGTTTTGGAAAATTAGATATGAAAGCATATGTAAGCTGTTTTGAAAAGTATGTTACGTTATGTTTTTGTAGCGAGTTGGCCATGAAATATTGGCATCTGTATGTATGTATGTATGTATGTATGTGGATCCGAGGAGCTATGGGTAAGGAGCCCCCGGGACGGTTAGGGCCCTCGGGGATATACCTGTGCGTAGTTCCATTTGAGATATCTTCATGCGACCCGTGCTGTAGGGAAGGTGTGGTATCTTGAGCCTTCGGCTAAGGCCTGGGAGGACTCTTGTGGGTTCGCTACCCCTTGAGAGTATGTATGTTCTGGATGGTTTGGGGATGGCACATCCCCTCCATCATTGGTGTGCCGGTTGGATTTGATTTTGTATTTTATGTTTTGTTATGTTCTGAGGAGTAAAGGTTGGAAGCTTGTACTCGCCGAGCATGTGATCTGTTCTGTCTGGGAATCATGAATCGAGATAGAGTTTCTGAAATGTTTTCTAAAACTTATATAACTATCTTTTGGGTACTTTTGGAAATGTCTTTGGTATGCAACACGTATCTCCGGTTCATGAGTCCACCCTTCTGATATGTGCTATGCTCTATATATATATATATTGTGGGTGTGCGTTAGCCCCCTCACTCGGTCAAGTTGACTGACCCCTCATTTACACTTTTATTTGCAGGTTTGTTGGCGTTGCGAGGCGGGAGTGAGTCCTTTGAGTTGCACTTCGTCGGTCTAGTCTTTCTAGTTGCATTTGTCTTACATACACTTTACTTATGCTTTGACGTATGGACTTGTGATTATACTTTACAATTCTGTAGCCCTGCGCGGCATTCGTGTTCGGCCCCTTGTGGCACTTGATGATTATTACGTTATGCTATTCTCTATTCGGGACTAGGTATCTATGCTAGTTGAACCCGTCACTTGTTTTGAATATTGATTTAAATGCTTCCGCTATCTGGTTTGAATGTTGAATTGCTTCCGCACTCTGAGTTTGTCGAGTTAGATCCGCCTAGCATAGCGTGTGCGTTTGTCTCCCGTTCGCTCTGATTCGGATTCGGGCATGGACTTCCATTTCATGGATCGGATCTGGGTCACAGTGCGGGGGATGTGGCACTTCTCCGTTTAGGGTGTACATGGAAGATATGGAGCAATAATAGAATCGATAAAGAAAGGCAAGGAATTTAGAAAGAAATTAGGTGCTCAAGTGCAAGCAATTGGAGGGCGAGTTCATTCCACTATTGGAACTCGTAAAGAATAAACCGGGGACTTCAATTGAGGTAACGGCTGGGTAAAGATTTAAGACAACAATTATCGATTAATTCTTTGAAAGAAGGCAAGGTATCAATCACATAAAAGTAGAAGCATTGAGCTCAAGAATCGTAATTTTGATTATAAAGTTATGCGAGTTGATGCATGGAAACTTTGGTCAAGAAGATGTTTGAAGAAGGTTTGAGCAACATTTAAAAATCAATACTTGGGGAAGGAATCGAGTTCCGAAAATGTAAATTCTCGAGTGATGGAAATACATAAGTTGATGTTAGGAATTTGGAAGAATTGGAAGACCTTGGATAACAAGAAATGATCAACAAGTTCGAGACAAGCTAGTAATTCAACAAAACAAGCAACAAGTGTCGAGCTAAAGGATGCAACTATGGTGACGGGTTCAACGCATTCATGGCACATGCATCATACGGTGTTTGAGAGTATTTAAGTCCCTTTATTTATACGTGCATCTTATTTGAACCTACTTGAACTTATTTGAACTAGTTGAATTATGTGAAATATGTGCTGTATTTGTATCTTGTGGTCTTAATTGCACTCATGAGCATTTTCTAAGCAACCATGCATGTATAGTGTTGTCATTTCAGGATTCCTCGAGGTCGTCCTCGCCGTGGCCGTTCTCCTCGAGTTCCTCTTCATCCACCCCGTCCGGTTCAACCTCAGGATTTTTTCGACTCCTTGGTTTATCTTGTTTATCAGAGGATAAGAGATTATGTTCCTCCAGCACCACCAGCTCCACCCCCACAACCAGCACAAATTTCTATCGTATTTAGGGAGTTTCAAAACCAGCGAACTCCAGAATTATTAAAAGGGAATGGTATTCAAGCCAAGCCAGGGCTCAAGGAAGTTGAAAGAGTTTGGGAACTTATTCCGTGTGATTCTCAAGAGAAGGCTCAATGTACATTTTCTTTGAATGCAAGGAGGCCTATTCTTCACCCCGGACAGCCTTCAGGTTCAGAATCAGGACATAATTCTAACCATGAAAAGCGGCCTATTTCTTATCATAAACCGTCACCTCAGGAGGGACCTCAGAAGAAGAAGTTTCGATCAGCTGGACCGGTTCTGGAAGCTTCACGTACCCCGGTTCCAACAACACCTTTGGGGAAACCCCTTTGCACTTATTGTGGACATGACACACATACTTACGAGGGTTGCAGAAAGCGCTTGGGTTTGTGTTTCCGTTGTGGGAGCGTTGAGTACCAAATAGATACATGTCCAAAGCAACGAGAACGGTCTGACGGGGGTCAGAGATTACTCATCATGGCTCATGCTCATGCCCTGGAAAGAGAGGAGCAGGAAGAAAATATGGGTCCGGCCATGGTAGCAGAAGGTACCAATTGCATGCATGGCACCATCAATGGTGAACGGTACACTTAACCATGATGAGTAATCTCTGACCCCCGTCAGAAGGTACCAATTGCATGCATGGCACCATCAATGGTGAACGGTACACTTAACCATGCATAGCACATGCATCATGAATTTTGATATCCTCGTATATAATTTCTTGTTAGTTGCAACTTGTTTGTATATAAATGGTAATTGATGTGATCAACAGGGTCATACTTGCTCTTTATGTGAAAATTATGTAAATGTTTATATAACCATTCTCTTGAATTGTTATTTCGTGTGTGTGGTAGACGGGGTTCTCTCATTGCTTGTTGAGAGACGGGGTTCTCTCATTACTTGTGAGAGATGGGGTTCTCTCATTGCTTGTTTGAGAGACCGGGTTCTCACATTGTTTGTTTGAGAGACGGGGCTCTCTCGTTGTTGTTTTAAGTTCAGAATTAGACAATGGACCTGGGGACCAGGTCCTCTTAAGGGGGGGAGAGTTGTAACGCCCCAATTTTTCTAGTTATGCATTACGTAACATTATATGAACTATATTCTGATATGTTTATGTGAAAATATATGATATTATTCTCAAATCATGAATTATTGTTGTAGCACCCCGTACACGTGGAGGTGCCACACCCCCGCACTATAGGTCAATCCACACACGAAACGGCCAATCCGTACATGAACTAACCTATAGCGAACGGGTGATAATGCAATAACTGACAAGCTAGGCGGGATTAACTTTTACGTGCAACGAAATAGGGCGAAAGCATAAAATATTATCTATCAATTATTTTCATTTATCAGGTCATGACATTTCTCATTTACCAACTAAAATATGTTCTAACTTCTCATAACAATACATTATCATCTTCAAATAAAAGAATAACAATAACTACAATTTCATAATTAACAATAACTAACCAAATACACGAACCATGGTTGACTCGACTACATGAACTGGACTCGACTCGACTCAACTCCTGCCTAGTATGCACCTGCAATAACCTGAAAGGTGGAGACGTCAGTCTGTGATGACCGAGTGAGGGGTTTAAATATATATTAGCGCAAATAACATGCAAGTCATATTCTCGGGTAAAGATTTATAAAAGATAATATATAAGATCGATAATAATATAGCTTCGCCCGAGAATACAACTATCAATATTAAACACTTGTTCATTGTCATGCGATCAAAACATGGCCCCGGCGAGTGAGGACGGTCTCCAACCTTACTCCAAATGAACATGAAACATGTTTGCTTGATTGTTAATTAATAGGTGATCATGCAATTCAATTTACCATGCAATCGTGCGATAGTGTAATCACATAACATATTCATGAAATGGAAATCATGCAATACAATAACCCGAGGACAATCCATGGTGCCGGACCCGTCCCCAGTCTCGTTCTCCCTCCAATGATGGGAAGGTAGCTAGCCTTCACCATCCACGACGTGTTGAGCAGAGGGTACATGAATCCCTAAGCCCGGAACTCCTTCCTCCACTAATCTCCTAGCGGATTCAGGGGTCATCCCAAATGTGGTGAGGATAGCGCCAGAGTTACCCGTCAGCCCTTGCTTTCCCGGTTGGCTCTAGTCACTACCCTCGGGCCCAACGTGAACGGTCATGCTACTCGCCTAAACATGCACGAAACATGGCTTGCTTGCTTGCTTGCTTTTCATGAACATGACTAGAAATGATAAGTGGTTTCATGAAATTAAAAATATAAATACCTTTGGCCGAAAGATCACGTAAAGGTTATACGGGTTCTATATAACTAGCAATTAAACCTCACCTGACAGGCGACACAACGACTTGTGGACACGTGAACGTGCTCATGCTCGACAATCTCCTCCCTGGAGAGTAACTGAACAAGAAACGGGACAATGTACGTGCATGAGACCACAATTCAAGCATATTACTCCATCGAAGACGCACGGCGTGATCAAGTACGAGACATCGTGCAATAAACAATGTAGCATGTAAATGTCAATTTTTGGCATGTAATTAATCATATAATCACAAATTGGGGTCAAATAAACCATTGGAATTAAGATCCAAAATTGCAATTTTATGCAGAATGTTTCTGCACTTCCAGAAGCCTGGGAACGGCCGTTCCAGGTTTTAGTACAAAATGGGAAGGGCCGTTCCCCCACTCCCGAAACTGCTCCCCGAATATGGGAATGGCCGTTCCCTTCTGTGAGATAAAGTGGGAACGGTCGTTCCCGTTCTCGCCGCCTGCACATTATTCAAATCTATGGGAACGGCCGTTCCCCAATTACAAAGGGAACGGGAAGGGCCGTTCCCGTTTTACAGAAGATACAGAAGCAGGGGACGAAACAGGGGACCTTCGAACCATGGCCAACATCACTCGAAACTTCATGCTTTCATTCATAATATGCAAGAATTCTGAAGATTAACATATATGCATGTTCAATATGCACTAATATGCAATCAAAACACATAAATCATGCTTGAATATCAAGAATTTCCACTTTGAACCCAAATATGAATTTATCCAATATTTCCATAAAACTCATGATTTCTTGCTCTAATTAAATCTCAAAGCTCCTAACCATACTTCTAACTTCAAATACACAAATTATCAAGCTTGAATCATAAACCCTAGCTTCACCTATTAATTCAAGAAATCACATATATCAACTTACATGCACTTGAAGGAAAAGAAATGGTTGAAGATGATGGAAATGGATGCTTAAGCTTGTATCATGAAATTCCTTAGCAATTTCTAGCTTGAAGATGATTTTCCCAATTCCTTCTTCCTCCTTGGAGTTCAACCGAGAGAGAGATGGGAGGGTGGTGTGATATGTCTTGAAATTAAAATGAAGATGGAAGAAGAATGAAGAAGCATATATCGTTATATTTTTGGGGAAAAATGTAATATTTGCAATTAAATCCTCCAAGGAAATAAGTTATGCAATTGAGTATATCAAGTTTGGAAAATGATCAATTTAGTCCAAAAGGTTTTCATGCGATTTGGTCCTCTAATTTAAATAAATGATCAATTAAGTCAATCAAGCAATTAACTCATATTAAGCAACCAATTCATGTAACAATTAAATTCACTTTATACAATAACTCACAAATTGACACGTTTCCACATATTTTCATGTAATCATGTTGAAATGCAATTTATAAAAATTAATATAACACGTATAACTTGAATAAACGAAAGTAATAAAATAAATCCTAACGCTCGAAACTCACACGTGTCGAGCGTACCTGACTATATGAAATTCGGGGCGTTACAATTGCATAACTTGTATTTAAGTGATACGTGAATTAATTGCCAAACATGATTTATTTGATTATATGACCTTACTTGATCTATTCTCATAATGTGGACTTAATTGCATTAATATAACATAAATGAATCATGCATACATAGATAGATATTTATACTTGACTATATATTTCTACAACTTATATATATATATATATATATATATATATATATATATATATATATATATATGCATCCACTTGATCATTATATAATATAATTGCATTTACACCCTCATTCCACTCACTTCTAACATGTAATTAAATAAGTAATAAGGGTCTAGTTGCAATAATCACAAACAGGCAAGACTTTTACACTCTCATCATATATACACATACACATTTATATATATTATATACATAATAGCTACTTTTACTTTATACATATAAGTTATATATCTATACATTACATTACATATATTTCATAATATATTCATTTCATCTCTTGCATTTCATTAATCAAAATATCATCCAATCTCACACACTCACACACACTAAAGCAAGATCAAAACACCAAGACGAAGGATGAGATTTCAATTCATTTTCAAGCCATAATTCAAAGGGAAATTTCATATTTGGGAGTATCTTCATCATCATCATCACATCTTCATTCTTATTTCAAGGTATATTTATGAGTATGTTATGAATCTCTTGAGTTGGTTATAGAGTAGGGTTTGATGATTTGGATGTGATTCCTTGTTTATTTGAGGTTAGAAGCATGATTATGTTCATTAGAGGTGGAAGCTTTCATGAATTCATGAACTATATGGAGGTTGAAAGACATGATAATATTTGGGGTTTGTATGATGAATTCTTGGTGATCTATACATGTTTCCATGGATTACATGATGCCTAATTGGTATGTATGAGTTATATACTTGATATATGATAGTTTTGGGTTAGTTTCTTGCCTTGGTTTGGTGTGGGATTGATTTGGGAGCTTAATCCAGTGTATTACCCCTGTTTTCCCCTGTTTTTTCGGCCCAAATTGCTCAACACGGCCGTGTTAGAAGTTCGAGTTGGAATATTTTTGCACAACACGGCCGTGTCAGCTTTCAGGCAAATCTTGACACGGCCGTGCCGACTTCGTTTGAACTTTGTTTGACCTGATTTTTGAACCCATGGAAAGCTAATGAAGTCTAAAACAACCTCCAATTGGAATAACCTCAATATCTTTTCCCATTTGTGAGATATTATCAATTATTTTTGGTGTCACTACTTTACCGACAAATTGCTTTCACCCAACTTCAAGCTTATGCCATTTTCTCCTCTCTTTGAAATAGAAAACGAACCATATATCCTTGGAAAGACCTATGTGTCTAGTTTCATTTCCAATAAACAAAACTCAATTCCAACTTCTACAACTCAAGATATTCCAGTTTTCCAACAGCTTGTGCATTTCTGAAAATTGTCGACTTTGCCAAAACCTCTCTTATCGCATTCCTTTCACTTCCCTGGCTCCCGTATGTGACTTATATGATATATATACATTTTTTAATGATAATTATGCTCCTAATTGACATTCCTTAATTGTTATTGCATGACATATTGATCCATGACTTGTCGTGCCTCGTAAATGGTTCATACGCGTCGTGTCTCATGAACACTTGTCCTTGTTGCACAGATCTTCTTCCCATTGACGAGGAGCAAGCTCCATAGTTGTATCCTTGTTAATTTTCGGTACAGGTGAGGTTTAATTTCTAGATATGTAGAACCCTATAACCCTACCTGATGTTTTCGGCCAAAATGTATCTATATATCTATCGCTTTCAAACCTTATGATTTTCAAAGGATTGATTGATTGATTGTATTGGCGAGTAAGCATGTTCACGTTGGGCCCGAGGGTAGTGTATTGAGCTAACCGGGAAAGCAAGGGCTGACGGGTAACTCTTGCACTATCCTCACCATTTTGGGATCACCTCTGAATCCACCAGGAGCTTTGATGGAGAAAGAAATCCCGTGCGTGGGAATCATGTTCCCGACGTACAAATGTTCATGGATGGTTGGGTCTTGCAAGGCCCCATCACCCGGAGGAAGAAGGGTGCATGAAACTGCTAATTGTGCACTGTAATAACTTGCATGATAACCATTGAATTGAAACCTAAATATTGATTGTTCACTGTTGGTGTAAAGGTTGGAGAATTGCCCTCACTCGCCGGGCAACGGATTGATTTGATCATGATTGAATTATTAAATTGATTAGTTGTAATCTCGGGCGAGTGCTACTTATTATTAAACTTATAATGTTTCTTTTACGAAAACTTACCAGAGATTATAACTTGCATGGTAATTGCGCTTATATTTTTTTAAACCCCTCACTTAGTCTTTCATAGACCGACACCTCACATTTTCAGGTTGCAGGGTTCATGCTATGCGAGATAGAGTCTTTCATGTTGGGTCTAGCACTTGTCCTTCTCATTTTCTTGTACATTAATGATGCATATATAGATTGTTATAGCTTTTGGTATTTATGTATGTTATGTTTTGTTTTGAAAGGTTTGAATTGTATATGTATGTAATGTAGTTGAACTTGAAGGGTAATAATGAAATGCATGAACCTTATGCTTTCGTTTTATTATTTATGCATGTTTGTATTTAATTGAGGGTTAATCCCGCCTAGCTAGTGGTTTATTTTCTTTTGTCACCCGTTCGCTATAGTCTTAGTTCATGTACGGATTATCTATTTCGTATGTGGACTGAGCTATAGTGCGGGGGTGTGGCATCTCGGCGTTTCGGGTGCTACACTGACTGTAATGAGGTCCCGATCGAGACTCAAAATGAAGTGAAAACAGTCCCGGCCAGAGCAGTCTGTCCTCCAATCCCAGCCGGGACAAAAATCATCCTGGCCGGAATTGCTGGACGGTCAGCAATCTGATAGGGGATCCCGACCGGGATAAAAAATGCACTAAAAACGTTCCCGCCCGGGAACCAAAACTCGACAGTAAGGGAAATGAGCAGGGGTTACTGAAAATGCAAACAAACCTCAACAAAAACATGATCAAAGCTGCAAATTCAAGTCTACACATGCTTATAACATCAATATACACTTAATATCTCAATTAGGAAACATATAACACATGCTAGCATCAAAGAACCACCCCAAAACTATTCATACAAACCCTCATTTTTACCATTTCATTAAAAACACCAACAACTAAGTTATTCACGCATTAAATTCAAGGATTCTCACGTACTTATGCATACTCACACTAAGAAACAAGAATTTAAACTTATATTATAAAAACCCCAACAAAATCTTCACATTCAAACATACACACACACACATACACATAATATATATATATATATATATATACACCAACCTTGGAAAAGAAATGAAGAAGGAAGATGAATGAAATGAAGATGATGATGATGATGAAGATTCCGATGACCGGAGACGGTGGTGGTGCGGCGCCTCTTCCCTCCAGCCGATGTGTATATTGTGAAAATATGTGTGAATAGTGCATGGGAGAAGGGATATATGTATGCTTGTATGTATGTATAATATTATAAGATATAGTTATGTGTATATGTGTGTAGTGTATGATATGAGTATATATAAATATATATAAGTACAATGTAGTATATGTTATAAAATGTGAATGTATGTATGCAATATATTTAAGTTAGAAAATTATGTAATGGTGAATGAATTTAGGAAACATATGCATGCTATGAAGTATAATTCGAATTTAGTTCACATATTCATATAATTCAATTAAATCAAACACTTCAAAGTATAATTATATACTCTAAATAATTACTCAAGTCAAATTTAGTTCACATATTCATATAATTCAAAGTAAATCAAATAATTAAATAAACCTATCTCTCGAAAAAATCATACGTGTGGTGCGCGTACTTGTACAACGAAAACACGGGGCGTCACATCTAAAACTTTTTACATATCATTGAAATGATTTAGGCATTACATATAATACATTATATATATAGTACTTATAAATTATATATTATATCATTAAATATATTGTACGAAACTAGTAATTATTAATTATTATGTTATTATGTATATATTAAATACTTTTGCAATCCATTGTGCCAAAATATATATATATATATATATATATATATATATATATATATATATATATATATATTTAACAATACAAAATAAGTTTTCCAACCGAATTGCAACACATTTAAATTTTGCAATCGAAATTCGGTTGCAAAACTCTAAACCCCAAATCTTAAACACAAAATTCGAAACTTTGTAACCGAATTTTTTATTGTAAAACTATTTTATGAATTATTTTAATAATTTTGCAACCAACTTTTTAGTTGCATTTAAGTTGCAAAACTTACGCAACCGAATGTTCTGGTGCAAATATTTTGACCATATTTGACTATTAGCATTTTTTTTGGCAGTCGACTTAGCAACTGAACTTCGGTTGTAAACACTTTGCAACAGATTTAGCAATCAAATTTTCAGTTGCAAGAGCATTAAAAATATTGACCATTCAATTTTTTTTGCAATCGATATTGCAACAGAATTTCGGTTGCAAAAATTTTGTAACCAATTTCACAATTGAATATTCGGTTGCAAAGTCAAATAGGTAAATTTTGGGTCAAATTTTCAGTTGCTAAATCAATATTTTCTAGTAATGAAAATCGTCCCAACTGTAGGCTGCCTCCATACATAGTCTAGCTTTTTGAAGGCTTCGAATTGAGTATGTGATTTTTTTTCCCCTTTCTACCTAATTAAACCACCCTTTACTAATTCTTTCACGTCTCTAGACTTGCGATAAACTATAAATCGTATAAGTAATTAAAATAAAGAGAATACAACTATAAACGGTTAACCAAACAAGCAACATCCTGCAAACTTCGTATCCTACCTCCACCGAATCTCAGATGAGAAAAGGGTCCAACGCACACCAAAGAATCTTCCTATCTTTTATCACTCAATTTCTTGTTCATCCATCTTATCTACATAACCTAAATCCAACGACAAATCTAAAGTAAATTAATCCTTAATTATAAATATATATTCGAAGTCAGAAAATCGTATCACTTATTTATGTCGTTTCCCCTGTTCTCTTTTCCCTTTTTTCTTTTTTTTTTTTTTTTTTTTTGAATTTAAACATTTGTCCGTCAAAACAATATTAGAATACTTTTATCATTTAAAATTAAAATCTCTGACTTCATTTTGTATATATAGACTATACTAACTTGATACATACGTCCATCCAAAAATAAAAAATAAGAAAGGAAAAAAAAGTTATTTAAGTATGTTATTATTACGACCATCGTAATATGTTTTGTTAAACTCGAAAGCTTTTCAGATAACACCGAAAAGCTCCGAGTCCCAAGGAAAAAAGAGAAGAACAACTACCACACCATGTTTCCGTTTTTCAGTTGTATTCATCCACCCTTTATCGTACTATCCTTCTTTTTTTTCTTCCTTGTTTCTCTCCCGCTCTTTTCCGCCACCGATATCCCCATCAACGATATCCAAAACAATACGTGGCACAGCTTCATGCGTTTCCAGGACGCCGGAAAGGGCTCCCGTGTCGACGGCATGGCCCAATTGAAACGCTACTTTCGCCGCTTCGGCTACCTCCCTTCCCCGCCAGAAAACAGCAGCTTCACCGACTTATACGACGATGAATTTGAAAGCGCCCTGAACATGTACCAGAAAACCATGGGCTTAATGGTGTCGGGAAAACTCAACCTGGAGACTATGCGCCTGATAGTTTCGCCTCGCTGCGGTGTGGGGGATCTTGATGGCAGCGGCGGAGGCTTCGGGCAGCACCACCGCGTGAAGACGACGCAACGGTTCGTGTACTTCCACGGAAATCCGCGGTGGGAGGGGCCCCACCCGATCACGCTGACATACGCCTTCTCCAACATGGTGGAGTATCTCAACCCGTCAGACGTGCGTGCGGTGTTCCAGCGGAGCTTCGCGCGGTGGTCAGCGGTGATTCCGGTCAACTTCGTGGAAACCCACGACCACCAGAAGGCTAAGATTAAGATCGGATGGTTCAAGGGCCAGCACGGGGACGGCGAGGCTTTCGACGGCGTGTTGGGGGTGCTGGCGCATGCGTTCGCACCGTCCAATGGGAGGTTCCACCTCGACGGCGCGGAACGGTGGGCGCTGGACTTGAAGGCGGAGCATGCGAAGGTGGCGGTTGATTTGGAATCGGTGGTGACGCATGAGATTGGGCACCTTCTCGGTCTCGCGCACTCGAAGGAGAAGGACTCGATTATGTACCCGACTATTAGTCCGAGGACGAAGAAAGTAGAGCTCCGAACCGATGATGTGGTTGGTATCCAGGCTTTGTACGGTCCGAACCCGAATTACACATTGCATTCTAAAATGGACAAACAGTCGGACATGTCATCGGGCCCAGGGATGGATTTGGAATATAGAATAGGATTGATGAAGTGGAGTGCCACCGTAATAATTTCCATGGCTTACTTCTTTTCTTTGGGATTATAATTTTTTTTAATTAATTATTTTTTCTTTTCTTTATTTTTTCACTTCCCTCTCGAGGTCTTATGCAGATAAATTAGATTATTAAATTTTTCCTCGGGTGCTATATATGGGTGTTAGAATTATTAGGATATTTGTACACAGGAAAGTAAGGAATACTCTTGGTTGCATTTTTGGTAAGCTCCGTCACTTTCCATGGGTATGACTACATTGTGGTTAGCATAATATCCTTTCGTAATTTAGAAACGGAAAGATCAATTGTATAGCTTTGTTCTCATTGTTAATTGGTTTGTGGACCTATAGTTGACCGATAATTCTAGTCCAAATTCGACTTGACTGAATCCAATCAATGAAAAAAACAAATGTATTTTTTGTTGAAAGGCACTAACAATGTTAAGCTAGAAAACAATATCAACATCTAAAACCACTTTTAAGTAATCTGGGATGTAGCACCCGGGATGATAGGCACCACATCCCCCGCACTATGGCTCAACACGAGTAACGAAATGGGGAGTCCGCACCCGTATCAAACCATAGCGAACGGGAGACAAATAAAATAACCCCCCCTAAGCTAGGCGGAACTTAGACCCTGCAATTTAAAACCAATCAACAAGACATAATGCAATGGAGAACTAGATCCAAAAATATGCATTGGCCACAGGCCTGCAGAAATTAAACACACAAATCGCAAGCAGTCTTGGGCTCCTCAGGCCTCTTTTAATTCATAACCAAGTCCGATAAAGCAATTCAATAAAGAATACATAAGATTCAAGTTCAATATTGCGGAATTGGATCATACATAACTTAGATACATATGCGAGTGTAAAGACTCTTCTAACTTAACTTGACCAACTCAAAGACTCAACACACTCCCCCTAGCTCGAGACTCCAAAGCCAAACCTGCTCACTGAAAGGGTGGGGAGAGAGAGGGTCAGTCTCTAGAAGACTGAGTGAGCAGGAGCGATATACGTATACATATAAACATGCACATGCAAGTCGTAAATCCCGAGCAAGGTTTTGTTTGAAATTAGTTCCCAAAAGGGCAAGAGAATAACCAAGCAATACTCTGATTTTACGACTAAACATATTAATTCATTACATTCATAATTCATACATAAACATAAAGCTCGGCGAGTGAGCGTGCATCATCTCCAACCAACTCCAACTGTGTACGACACATATCATTAATACTTTAGATAGGTGATCATGCAATATATCATAATACACGCGGATCATATATCACATCATAAAACATATTCGTTCGGGCAATCCGTGTCCCGGCCTTCCCGCATGGTGGTTATCAATCATAACATAACCAATTTCATAAAACAAGTTCCAACCTTCTTCCTCCGGGTGGTGGACGGGTTTGCAAGGCCCGACCACCTAAACATATCATTGTGGCTATGAGGTTCATGAGGCCTCAAAGCCCGGTTAGCGTTTCCTCGTCAAAACCTCCTTGACAAGGTCCGTTTCGCCGTTAACATAATGGAATCAGCACATGGGATCACCGTCGGTCCTTGCCTCCCCTGATAGCCACATGTACTAATTCCTGGGCCCGTGAACATAACATACATGCATAATCTCACCAAAACATATCAGTTCATGTGAAACATATCATATTTCATAATTCATTTGAACAGGGTTTACTCGATCAATATTTACTCGATACATTTCATTTGAAAACCATAAATATAACTATATTAGGTTTTTGGCCAAAGCTTGTCACATACGGTTGTAGGGTTTAATACGTAACTAAAACGAAAACACCCTCACCTGAAACATGACGATACAAGGATACGAGTACCGAGTGCTTAGTTGAACAAGATTTCTCCACCCTGGAGATAAACTGTACCAAAGACAACATAACGTGCTCGTGAGACTTAAGACTCCAAATGAACCAACTAGGACGCTCGACAATGTAATGATCATGATATGAATGAAGAAAAGATGCTATAATGTAATGAACACGTTCATGTGCACTATTAAAGTCTTAAAGACATATAAACATTCAATTTATTCATTCTATGAAGCATTCGTATTCAAACGAGTTCATATCCTTCACAAAAATCCACTACATACATCATATTACATAATATAACTGTAGCACCCCGAGCGGTGGGGCACCACACCCCGCACTATGACCCGATACGTGTACGAAATGGGAAGTCTGCACAAGCACCAAGTCACAACAAACGGGTGACAAACAAAAATCCAACCTAAGGCTAGGCAGTCTAGACCCTGTACAGAGTATGCAAGAGAAAGCAAAAGCGGAATGCGGAAGCATTTCTAAATATGAACTTTCAAAAACTTCATGCAACGAACCGAATTCATACAATCCAGAAAATAAATAAACATCAACTAAACTGGTTCAACTAGTTCCACTCACCTGTCCTAACCTGTCCCGAATGCATACAATCAAAACGGGTTCAACTAATCCAAGCCCTGTCCTAACCTGTCCTGAAAATTCATATATTCAAAACTTAAACGTAAATCTGTTCATAGTGGCATAACAAAGCGAATAAATTAAACTTATACATTAAACAAATTAAATCAAATTCAAACGAATGCAAAACCTATACAAATACAAAGACCGACTCAACCCGAACAAAGAGAAAGACTCGACTCAACCGCCTAGCTCCAACGAGCTCCAAAGCAAACCTGCAACTCAAACAACAGAAGGGGGAAAAAGAAACAACGAGGAGGGGTCAGTCCTAACGACTGGTGAGGGGGCTAACACCCGCACCCATACATATACATACGAGCAGAGCATATATCAAATTTAAAAGTTCATGAACCGGGGCAAGATTTTTGCAATCTAAAACATTTTCCCGTGATAGTAAATATATAAAAGAGTTAAGCCACAGAGGCCAAAATCAACCAATTTTATTAATTATTAATCCATTCCCGTTTCACGAACCATTTTCATAATCGAAATCAAACTAACTCGGCGAGAACGAGTTTCGAACCAACTTACTCCTTTCATAATCATAATCAAAGCGAACAAAACTTAAAAAATTCATAAACAATCCTCTATCTCCGGTTGGGGATGAGGATGGCCATCCTCAACCCCGTTCTCTCGTCATAAGTTTTGAGTCGGGGGATCCCGCCCGCTCCTTCGACGGCCACCCCGAAGCGCTCCGTCGGCATAGGAGATCTAAGTCTCCCGTTGGTGGAGTTGTGTTGATGTGAGAGCCCGACCACCCCATGGTCGACCCGAGAATCACATACCACTTCCCCGGGGCCCATTTCAAAGTTCATAATTCATAATTCATAATTTTAGTTAATTTCGAAATTTCATAATTTTCCGACATATCTCCAGAGTCGTAATCTCGCTATTTTTAAAACATTCACACACGCCAACCCTTTTCAAAACAAACAAACATAAAATATAGCTTACATATACGTATACCAAAACGTTTTTCAAATGATTTCATAACAAAGGGTCAATTCCCACAAAATACATATCCGAACACATATCTATATATATATATATAGTTCACATGCAGGCTTCAAAATACACGTAGGGTTTTAGGTCGCTTTAACTAAAAGAAAGAAAACCTCACCGTACACCGACGAACACGGAAAACACTGGCCAAGAAGTCCCACTGAAACCCCGACAGCTGACAGACACTCCCTGGACAACCCCTAAACAACTGAACACACAAACACTGACTCGGACTCCAAAACCAACCAAAAAGACGCACGGCCATGCTCACGGATACAAATGATGCAACATATGACCCATATTGATTCAATCAAGTCATTCAGAGCATATTACAATCCATAATACATATCAAAAGATGCATAGCTTATAAAATTCCTAACGTTAATTACATACAATAAATTAGGACATTAAGAATTCCATTCATATCAAGTACCAATTCTCGAATGAATAAACGCAATTTACATAACAATTTATATAGAAATTATACATTGACAATTTTCACGATATTCTAACAATTAGCATACTTAAGCAATTCATTCAAATTAAATATAACTTAGCCTATCATAATTCATTTCTTATATTTCATAACATTTCATAATCAATTAGTTTTCTAAAATTACACTAACACCCCTTAAACAAGAATTATTCTCAAATAAGTAGGCAAATAACGAGGCAATTAAATTCACTAAATCACGAATTAAGCTTTCATACAACATAATGTATTTTCATATATCATACAATTCCTAATTTTCATTTCATAGTTCATACAAGGCCGAAATTACAATTAAAACAATTAACGAAGATAAATACAACAACTTCAAAAATTCACATAAAATCAACCGGACATCCGATTGACGAACGGAAAGTGGCGTTGGACTCACCACGACGAAAGGAACCCGCAGACCGAAAGTCACCGGAATGCCGCCACCGTAGCCGGCCGAACCGCCACGTCCAGCCGCCGGACCACCACCTCCGGTGGTCGGAAAATTCCCCGGAAGGACAGAAACGTACGTCTCGGCCTTCTCAACAAAAGCCCTCAAAGCAATTTCAGAAAATACCAAACACGCCGGACTTCGTTGACGAAAAACCGAACTAAATTCCAAGGACGAAAACTGAAATTAAACGCAAACCGTAAAATGAAAACGAAATCCGAACATACCGTTGGAAATCTCGTAACGAGCCCTTCGAAAGTCCCTAGCCAAAACCCGGAAAAAGTCACCGGAAAAATCGGACCGCCGGTCTAGACCGGTCCGCCACCGTCCGCCGCCGTCGGCCGGTTCTTAAGCCACCACCACCACGGATAACTCGAACTCGTCGTCAGGAACAACCTTTGAAAAGGGATCACCACCAAAACCGGCCGGAAAAAGGCCGAACCGCCGCCTCAAAGTTCCGCCGCTGCTTCTCGCCGGAAAACGCCATTTCCGGTCACTTTCTCGCCAAACCACTGCCGGAAACGAACTCAGGAGGTCGAAAATGATCGGAAACCATCAAGCCCTGTCGAAAAACGCCGCCGGAAGGCGGCGAAACTCGCCGCTACAGTAGCGCCGCCGCCTGTCGCGATCTTCAGAAGGCGCGTGCGGCGCCATCACGGCCCGGATGGCCGCACCGCCAACGCCATACGCTGCGTCGGGGAGTCTTCTTACTGGGTCCGTGGCGCGTGTCTCGAGATCGCCGCCAGAAACCGCTGCGAATGGGCGGCGAAGCGGCTGCTCCGCCACCCCCCGCCTGTGCCTCTAAAAATCAACGAAAAGGGCCGCCTCCGGTTGTCGTCAGGCCATGATCTTGTTACGGTTGAGACCGCATCGTCGAGCTCATCGAAAAGCACTATTGGTTCGTCGAAATCTGTCGAGAAACGAGCAAGTTTGGATTGTGTGTGAAATTACACCTTCGAGTGCATGTGTACAGTGTTTGAATCGCTGGAGGGGGGAGAGAGAGCTGAAGCTGAGGTTATGGCACGAATAACGATGAAGAAGATATTTATCCCGGTCCTCGCGCGAAGAAACGATCGGTGGAAAGGGCTAACGACGGCAGAATTGGGCAAACTTAGAGTCTACGGACTCGTTTCGCTGCCCTGAACGTGATAAAGGGGTCAAAGAGGTCGAAATCTCGTTCGAACGAGGAATGACCGAAAAACCCCTAAAAAGAGAAAATTGCAAACAAGCCTCTAAACTCTTAAAGAGTTCAAAATAGGACCGTGCAAAGCACAAAATCACATAATTACACACATAAAAGGTTGAAACATGGCGTACCTTATTTATAGGACGAGCGGGATGTTACAAACTTCCCTCCTTCAAAAGGACCTGTCCTCAGGTCCTACTGCTGAGTCGAAGAGCTTCGATCTGGACTACTTCAATCAATCTCCCAAAAATCGTATAGTCAAAGGGGGCTGTGAAGTTTACCCCTTTGATGGCATCATCTCCCTTCAGGGTTTGGTAGCCACAGAGATCTGTCTGAACACTTCATTCCACCACCCCTAGGTTACTGCGTTCCAAGCCCGCCACCATCACATCCTCATCGCTTAATGGCTGAAGTCAGCCCACCCACAACGCAACGGCAACAAACAAGAGAGAATCCCATCTCTCAACACTCAAGTGAGAGCACCCCATCTCTCGACACACAAAAGAGAAAACCCCATTCCTCAGCACACAAGGGAGAGAACCCCGTCTCTCCGACACAGAATTGAGAGAACCCCGTCTCTCAACCACATAACCGAGAGAAAATACAGCACTTCTCAAACCCCTAAATTTGAAAGAATCTAACATCTTCGAATATCTAGCTCCAAGAGAATCCAACATCTCTCGCTCACACGAATAGGGAGAATCCCGCATCTCCCTAACACATAAATAGAAAAAGATCTCAACAACTCTCTAGCACACAAGTCCACTTACTCAGCATTCAAACAAACACACATTGGAGTAAACATTGGATGCAAAACATGTGATACATGTTTAGTGTACCTTATCACAACTGATATCGTTGTCCCTGGAGTATAGACTCGTCGTTCATGCTCAACTCAAGGGGGATATCGCGATGGAATCTCTATAAAATAAGATTACAATATATGTATATGCATGAAAGGGGTAATGAGCAATCAAGAATATTAAACATAGAGGCACAATAATTTACACAAGCATGCAATCCAATCAGCTTGGCAAGTGTTCACAAACAACAGAAAACTTTAAGTTACGAAATTAAATCAATTAGCCACGTTATTACACACGTTGTCACACACGTCAAACAAAATAAAATATAATTACTTATGCAATGCATGTGTGCAAATGCCATGAATGTTTAATGTACCGTTCACCGTGGCAGTGAAGTCGTGGTTGACAATTTCTTTAACTTGAAAGGATAATCAAATCCTTAACTGGCCGTAGTTCCAACTTCCCATTTTGCATTCTTTGGTATTTCCTCGCATCCTCTGGTTCAAAAGGGTCTCGAACCGTTTCAATTAGTTTTCGGAGCCAAGTGATCCGTAGGGTTTCCCGAAGTCCCGATAAAATTCGCGAGAAATAGAATTTGCTGCCTTCATCATCGGTAAGGTTTCTTATAACGTGCGTGAAGAGATCAATGGAGAATCCTTAATCAGTCCCACTTTGCTACCTTTATTATAACTAATGCTCCCGTCCTCGTAATTTGGTGAAGTTGGCTTTCAAAAACATTGCCACGAAATTCCTTATTTTAAAGTTTTCCCTTTTTCCATAGTACAAGTGTAACTACTCTTGTTGATGTCTTTAAAATAGTCTGACCCTCCCTTGAATGACTCTGAATGGTACAAATGCTTCAATTTCTTCGTTGCTACCTCACGCCATCCAGAGTTAGAAATCCTGGTGTCCTTGTAAAACGTGTTACTCCCGAGCACCTCCAAGTAGTTAGGTACAAATCCCAAAGGAACCTAGATAATTAAAAGATCTAATATCTCTCTCGTATTCGAGTATCTTCTTTTATCCACCCAATATCCTGGCTGTGCTAGCTTGATCATTCACTATCTGGTCAACCCCTGTTCGAATTCCAATGAGGCTTCAACTAAGACAGCACTTGGTGAATCAGATAGATGACCACCTAAAATACAATCACGATTCTAATGCATGTGGGGTTAGGGATGTGAATGGCATATACTCATTAATCAGCAAGGAAAACAATCAAGCACGTAAAGCAAATGTTCAAAATAATTATAATTTAATCCAATGCATGATGCACGTGCTATGAATGCATGATACCTGTTTCCATTATATTAGCATCGAGCCCTGACTGAATTCTTGTAAAGATTCGTTTGCTCCAACTAGTCAGAAGATGGAAGTCTCAAATCCTCTTTCATAAATTTGTAGAAGTGGGAAGTGTTGTCACGATCAATTACAATTTTGGCGCTAAGGAGTCACCCTACAATTTACAATTTGAATAAATATTTATGCATGGGAGTTAGTGAGTGGATATGTCAAGTAATGAAAACAATTAAGAGCACCTACTAATTGCAGATGCAACACATAATTTACAAAAATTTAAAGCATAACAATGATAATTTTATAAAAACCGTAATCATAGTGTACAAATAATCACATAAGCTCAGAAAAATTCATACAGAGAAGTCAATATTTCACATTAAACGAATGCAATGCACAAGTACTCCTATGCCGTACGACCTAAACTGACACGACACGACTCCAGAGCACTGGTTTTGAACATGGTAGCTCTGATACCACTTAAGATGTTGCACCCCGAACGGTGGGGCACCACACCCCCCGCACTATGACCCGACACGTGTACAAAATGGGAAGTCCGCACATGCACCAAGTCACAGCGAACGGGTGACAAACAAAAATCCAACCTAAGGCTAGGCGGTCTAGACCCTGTATAGAGTACGCAAGAGAAAGCAAAAGCGGAATGCGGAAGCATTTCTAAATATGAACTTTCAAAAACTTCATGCAACGAACCGAATTCATACAATCCAGAAAATAAATAAACATCAACTAAACGGGTTCAACTAGTTCCACTCACCTATCCTAACCTGTCCTGAATGCATACAATCAAAACGGGTTCAACTAATCCAAGCCCTGTCCTAACCTGTCCTGAAAATTCATATATTCAAAACTTAAACATAAATCTGTTCATAGTGGCATAACAAAGTGAATAAATTAAACTTATACATTAAACAAATTAAATCAAATTCAAACGAATGCAAAACCTATACAAATACAAAGACCGACTCAACCCGAACAAAGCGAAAGACTCGACTCAACCGCCTAGCTCCAACGAGCTCCAAAGCAAACCTGCAACTCAAACAAAAGAAAGGGGAAAAAGAAACAACGAGGAGGGGTCAGTCCTAACGACTGGTGAGGGGGCTAACACACGCACCCATACATATACATACGAGCAGAGCATATATCAAATTTAAAAGTTCATGAACCGGGGCATGGTTTTTGCAATCTAAAACATTTTCCCGTGATAGTAAATATATAAATGAGTTAAGGCACATAGGCCAAAATCAACATATTTTATTAATTATTAATCCATTCCCGTTTCACAAACCATTTTCATAATCGAAATCAAACTAACTCGGCGAGAACGAGTTTCGAACCAACTTACTCCTTTCATAATAATAATCAAAGCGAACAAAACTTATAAAATTCATAAACAATCCTCCATCTTCGGTTGGGGATGAGGATGGCCATCCTCAACCCCGTTCTCTCGTCATAAGTTTTGAGTCGGGGGATCCCGCCCGCTCCTTCGACGGCCAGCCCGAAGCACTCCGTCGGCATAGCAGATCTAAGTCTCCCGTTGGTGGAGTTGTGTTGATGTGAGAGCCCGATGACCCCATGGTCGACCCGAGAATCACATACCACTTCCCCGGGGCCCATTTCAAAGTTCATAATTCATAATTCATAATTTTAGTTAATTTCGAAATTTCATAATTTTCCGTCATATCTCCAGAGTCGTAATCTCACTATTTTCAAAACATTCACACACGCCAACCCTTTTCAAAACAAACAAACATAAAATATAGCTTACATATACGTATACCAAAACGTTTTTCAAATGATTTCATAACAAAGGGCCAATTCCCACAAAATACATATCCGAACAGATATCTATATATATATATATATAGTTCACATGCAGGCTTCAAATTACACGTAGGGTTTTAGGTCGCTTTAACTAAAAGAAAAAAAACCTCACCGTACACCGACGAACACGGAAAACACTGGCCAAGAAGTCCCACTGAAACCCCAACAGCTGACAGACACTCCCTGGACAACCCCTGAACAACTGAACACACAAACACTGACTCAGACTCCAAAACCAACCAAAAAGACTCACGGCCATGCTCACGGATACAAATGATGCAACATATGACCCATATTGATTCAATCAAGTCATTCAGAGCATATTACAATCCATAATACATATCAAAAGATGCATAGCTTATAAAATTCCTAACGTTAATTACATACAATAAATTAGGACATTAAGAATTCCATTCATATCAAGTACCAATTCTCGAATGAATAAACGCAATTTACATAACAATTTATATACAAATTATACATTGACAATTTTCACGATATTCTAACAATTAGCATACTTAAGCAATTAATTCAAATTAAATATAACTTAGCCTATCATAATTCATTTCTTATATTTCATAACATTTCATAATCAATTAGTTTTCTAAAATTACACTAACACCCCTTAAACAAGAATTATTCTCAAATAAGTAGGCAAATAGCGAGGCAATTAAATTCACTAAATCACGAATTAAGCTTTCATACAACATAATATATTTTCACATATCATACAATTCACAATTTCCATTTCATAGTTCATACAAGGCCGAAATTACAATTAAAACAATTAACGAAGATAAATACAACAACTTCAAAAATTCACATAAAATCAACCAGACATCCGATTGACAAACGGAAAGTGGCGTTGGACTCACCACGACGAAAGGAACCCGCTGACCGAAAGTCACCGGAATGCCGCCACCGTAGCCGGCCGAACCGCCACGTGCAGCCGCCTGACCACCACCTCCGGTGGTCGAAAAATTCCCCGGAAGGACAGAAACGTGCATCTCGGTCTACTCAACAAAAGCCCTCAATCAATTTCAGAAAATACCAAACACGTCGGACTTCATTGACGAAAAACCGAACTAAATTCCAAGGACGAAAAATGAAATTAAACGTAAACTGTAAAACGAAAACGAAATCCGAACATACCGTTGGAAAGCCCATAACGAGCCCTTCGAAAGCCCTTGCCAAAACCCAGAAAAAGTCGATGAAAAAATCGAACCGCAGGTCCAGACCGGTCCGCCGCCGCCGGCCGGTTCTTGAGCCACCACCTCCATGAATAACTCGAACTCGTCGTCAGGAACAACCTTTGAAAAGGGATCACCACCAAAACAGGCCAGAAAAAAGCCGAACCGCCACCTCAAAGTTCCGCCGCTGCTTCTCGCCGGAAAATGCCATTTCTGGTCAGTTTCTCACCAAACCACTGCCGGAAATGAACTCACAAGGTCGAAAATGATCGGAAACCATCAAGCCCCGTCGAAAAATGCCACCGGAAGGCTGCGAAACTCGCCGCTACAGTAGCGCCGCCGCCTGTCGCGATCTTCGGGCGGCGCGTGCGGCGCCATCACGGCCCGGATGACCGTGCCGCCAACGCCATACGCTGTGTCGGGGAGTCTTCTTACTGGGTCCGTGGCGCGTGTCTCGAGATCGCCACCGGAAACTGCCGCGAATGGGCGGCGAAGCGGCTGCTCCGACGCCCCCCGCCTGTGCGTCTGAAAATCAGTGAAAAGGGCCACCTCCAGTTATCATCGGGCCACGATCTTGGTACGGTTGAGACCGCGTCGTCGAGCTCATCGAAAAGCACTATTGGTTCGTCGAAATCCGTCGAGAAACGAGCAAGTTTGGATTATGTGTGAAATTACACCTTCGAGTGTGTGTGTACAGTGTTTGAATTGCTGGAGGGGGGGAGAGAGAGCTGAAGCCGAGGTTATGGCACGAATAACGATGAAGAAGATATTTATCCCGGTCCTCGCGCGAAGAAACGATCGGTAGAAAGGGCTAACGACGTCAGAATTGGGCAAACTTAGAGTCTACAGACTCGTTTCGCTGCCCTGAACGTGATAAAGGGTCAAAGAGGTCGAAATCTCGATCGAACGAGGAATGACCGAAAAACCCCTAAAAAGAGAAAATTGCAAACAAGCCTCTAAACTCTTAAAGAGTTCAAAATAGGGTCGTGCAAAGCACAAAATCACATAATTACACACATAAAAGGTTGAAACATGGCGTACCTTATTTATAGGATGAGCGGGATGTTACAATAACATATTTCCAAAGTTTGAGAGCAAGAAGAAATCATATGATAGGGGAATGGGTTACGGAAATCATAAACGACACAAAATGCACATAAACGACATTCAATAAAAGCATGCCTAAATCTCATCCAATTGTTATGAAATCAAACCACCATACTCTTAACACATAGTAAAACAAGTTCATAGTTCATCACGAATGAAGATAAAGGCGTTAAAGAGGTGAAATAATCAAAAACCGAAAAGGAAAAGACAAGAAATGCGCAGGGGGAGCGACACGCCCGTGTCCCTCAATTTGAATAGACTGAGACACGGGGGCGTCTCAGTACAGACATTTAAAAAGGGCATGACACGGGGGTGTCTCACCTTACGAGGCAAATGAGACACGGGGGTGTCACGGTACAGACCCAAAAACACAAACAAAGCTTACCGGCAAACAAACCCTATACAAAATCATTCCCCAAACATACCAAATCAACTCCAAAACTTATGAAACTTGATATAAAACATATTTAGAATGTTAGGAACATTTTTCATTTAGAGTGCAAAGTCCAAATCACACGTTAAGAGCACCAAAACCATGCAGCAAATCTGGTTCACCAAAACGTACATATGAGCTCACTTGTTCAATCATGCCATGATCAAGTACTTAGGGGTTGAATTTGAATCTAAAACCTTGGGGAATGCATGATAACATACTAAACAACTAATATAAATCATATATATGCAAAATGGCACGAATTGAAGCACATTAGAATGACCAACGAACCACAAAAATACAACAGCAGCAGGTCTGTCATAAACCATGCACCGAACAGGTATTGTGCTACGGTTTTGGGGCTCAAAATGGATCCAAAGGCTTGCAACATGAATGCTAACATATATATCAATGAGTGTACATCATATCCATGCAAATTCACACGAAAAGAAGGTCATTTGATCAAGCAAAAGTCACAAAATGTCACAGCAGTTCCAAAACAGGGGAGGCAGTTTTGATCATCAAGTTTGGGGCTCTAAATCACATAATTTCAACAAAGGGTCTAAAGAGAAAATCATCCTAACATCATATAATATCAGTTAGGAAACAAATAGGCCAATAAATAAGCTCATATAATCATTTACAAGCAAGGAAATCAGCTGCACAACCAAGCAAGGTCACAGGAGCAATTACCCCCAAAAATCCTATTCATGCTCTTAGCCCAAACCCTTATCAAATCTGATCCAAAGCAAGCATTTAATGGATGAAATCATGTATAAAAGAGTAGAGGATACATAAATATACATACCTTCAAGATATGGAGAAGAAAGGAAGTGATTTGAGCTCAAAATCAAGAGGGCCAAGGTTTCTCTTTTCTTCTTCTCCTCTCCACTCTCTCTCAATCAGTTGTTTCAGAAAAAGTGAGGGTTTGGCTCGTTTTTGCTGATGAAAGAGGAGGATAAAGGGGCTAACTCAAGTACACAAGTCATGGGTTAAAACATGGTTAGGTTAGAGGGTGTTAAGGGGTCCCACCATGAAGACTAGTCAACAAAAGGGTTACTCTTGCACAAGTTGTTCGTTACGGTTGGATTTCGGAGGTCTTAATGATCTCAAAAAGGTATGAGGCTTGTTCCATTGTCTCCGAATCGTCGATACAAAGGCAACGGAGGTGACGGAATTCGAATCCGAATTCCCGAGCTCAAGATATCACGTACGGAACCAAGGGTGCGCTAATTGCTCGTTAGCCTCCAATTTGGTTCCACGATTCAAATTAAATTCGTTAACACTTCAAATGAGTTCAAAAACATAAACCGAGCATATAGGCATGTTCATAACACACATATTTACCTCATACTAAATTTCCACGACATTCCGATATCATTTCATATAAGAACAAAGCATAAACAAACAATCATGCGCATAACTTTAATAAATTCAAGCATTATAATTTAAAACTAAAATTTAAATTCTATTTTAAATAAATTTAAAGTTAACGAATAACATGTTGAAATTAATTAACAGAATTACAGATATAGTTAAGGTAACATTAAACCTTAATTAAGAATTTAAACACTGAGTAACGAATTAAAATAAAATGAATTAAATTAAAATAACAACAGTTTATAATTTAAATCAAATATAAAAGATTTATAAATAATTAATCATATAATTAAATAATTCAATTGCGCAATTTATAAACAAATATGACGTATTAATATAAGTGAAAAACCGGGGCGTTACATGGGAGATTCACTATTCCATAAAGGAACCCTACCGAGTTCCTCATAAGAACACATGTTGCTCCATTTGCTCTCCGTCTAACATTTCACAAAGCAAGATCTGGAATAAGAGAGAATGCTCACTGATATCCATGATTAGGTTTCCCGTATATGACATATCCTGACCTTTGGATTTTAACTTACTGATCAATACTGCACAATCCCCCTCCAACACAACATGTCCCCATCCCTCTCGCTTAGCCATAAGCGCCGCTTCAAGAGCCGTCACGACCTCAGCATGCTTCGACTCAAGGCGTTCAGATTTCTTACAGCTCATCCAACAAAGACCCTTACCAAGCTCATTTTCGGCAACCACACTCACCCCAAAACCACCTTTGTAATTGATGGTGTCAAAATCCGGGCTGCGTACTGGACTGCAGACTAGGACTCCCAGTCACCCAAGATATTTGTAAAGTGTGAGGACTCTGATGCTTTCCTGGACTGAAAAGATGAGACAAACGTGAGCTCAAAGGCCAAAACAGGGGAATGTGGGGGTTGGACCCGTTTTCGCGCTCCGACGCTCAAGTCAGTTCAAGCTATGGGTTGAATGTGCAAAGAGAAAGAAGTACGTTCAGTGCGCTAAGGAAAGCCTACCTCCATTGGTGATGGAGACGAGTTTATATAGGGCAGTGAGAGCTTTAGTGCGCGCAAGTACACCCTCAGGGAGGTGTGGATCTTGTCTGGTGGGAGAGTGTAGCACCCCGAGCGAGGAGCACCACATCCCCCGCACCATAGCCCGACATGTGTGACGAAATGGGAGCTCCGGTCACGCACCAAGCCATGGCGAACTGGTGACAAATAAAACACACCTAAGCTAGGCGGTCTAGACCCTGAAACAGAGTACGCAACAAATCGAAAACCAGAAGCGGAAGCACAGGATCAACATACACACATGCAAGGCCACGGGCCAGCAGAAATTAAAGCATACACGCCACATGCAAACTTGGGCACACAGGTCAAGTTTTGGGATATAAGGTAAGGCCAGCAAGGGCAATTCTAATCATACACACATGCAAATTTGAATCATATTACAAACTCATACATAACCTCAGAATGAAATGGCAAAAGTAATGAAGAAGCATAATGTAAAGACTCGACCCGAACGACTCAAAAGAAGACCGCTGCCTAGCACGAACCCAAACCTAGCACCTGCAACTGAGGGGGCAAAAGAGAGGGGTCAGTCTACAACTCGACTGAGTGAGGGGGGCTAATGTACACCCAACACGTATCTAAATATAGAGCAAAGCACGTATTAAACAAAAGACTATGAACCGGGAATAGGGTTTTACATACCAAAGCCATTTTCCAAAAGTACTCATACTTATTCATATATTCATATATTCTTAAGTTTGAAAACTCGTAAGGATTCATAGATTCAAGAACGCACATGGATTCATATTAAAAACTCATAGGGATTCATATGGAAACTCATGAAGATTCATAATTAAGACTCATAAGGATTCTTATATTCAGATCGATTCATAGTTTAGCGTAGAAATCTCATATTGAAAACCAACTCTCCTGTCCCGTTTTATAATCAACATAATAAAACAAACTTAAATTACCCGGCGAGTATGGGTCAACTTTACCTCTTAATAAAAGAATTCATAAGAAACATAATAAAACATAAATTCATAAAATTCATAAGACTCATATTCCCGTATTCCATCCACCTTCTCCGGAAGTCTGCACGCGGGTTACGGGCCCACATCGTGCAACTCGATACCGATACGTGGGGTAGAGGTCCCGCAACGTACCTTTGGGAGCACGTGTACAGGCTTAACCCAGCGGCCCAACACCGCCTCGGGCGTCCTTATCCATGCCTCCAGGGCCCAGGGATTCATAAGATTCATAAGGATTCATCAGATTCATAAGAAACATACCTAACTCGCGAAACCTAGAAACAGACAATTCATACTTAAGAAACATACCATAAGAAACATACCTTATCGTGCAACTCGGCATATGCTATACACGTACCTCTCCGTGTCTTCCAAATTCATAAGATGCTAAAGGAGATCCATAGTTCACTTGACACCACACGGTTTGGAGCATAACCTCGTTGCAAAACCATTTTAAGCTTATATATTCCCATACGTATACTTTCAGAAGAATTCATATAAAATCGAATTAACAAGATTCATAACATATTATAAGACACATATTTAATACACATATAGTATATATTCGCATGCGGGGTGAGAAAACATCACATTAAGGCCATAGGTAAAAGATAAGCCCCTAACCCTCACCTTACACTGACGTGGCCAAGAATGAGACAAATGATTCACCCCGGAATCAACTTAGATCACAAAACACCACCCCGGATGCACCTGGACAAACTGAAGACAATATGCAAAACTTAGACTCGAGGACGAACCATATAGACGCACGACATATGCTTAGTCACGTAAGAGATGCAAATACTTAGCCAAAAGCTCATACACGTATCAAATTCATACAAGACGTGCAAAAACACACATATCATAGCTTAACAAATTCATAATATGCATTAAAGCATGTTCACGTGCACAATTACTGCGTAATGAAGCATAAAAAAAAAAAAACGTAACAAGGCGCATAAGCGATTCGTGCAAACAACTCACATTACTTAAGAAATATAAAATGCATAAAAAGAGAAAATGCATACACTTACACATGCTAAAACAAGTTAGGAATAAGTTCGGAGGTGGGAAGATACGAGAAAAACGGAATAAGAACACAAAAAGGGGTTTCGACTGAAATTGGGCCAAAGCTGACAAATTTCCAAAACGGACAAGCTGTACGAAAACAGGAATATCTTGAGTTTGACGAATGGAAATTGAGTTTTGTTTCATGGAAATGAAACTAGACACATAGATCTTTAAAATGGTAGGTGGCTCGAAACATGGTTCAAAGCGAGGCGAAAATGGTGTAGGTTTGAAGTTGAACGAATGTAGAATCTCGATGAAGTGGCGGCACCAAATTAAAATGATTATAACTCACAATCTAGAATGAATTTTGGGGTGATTCCAATTGGATATTGTTCTAGACTCACAAAGGTTGAACATATCCAAAAATCGGCTCAATTGGAGGCCGGGAAAAAACAAGGCAGAGATTTACCCGGCCGGGGAGAGTAGTGCAGAAAACTTTATGCACAAGAAGTACCCGCCTGGGTACTTTTTTGTACACAAAACTACCCGCCCGGGTAGTTCTTCTGGGCAGCAAAAATGGAAGAAACGGGACTAAATATGGGAGAAAACAAAAAATGATCAAAACCACCTCAAAACTCATCCAAATGCAATGAAAATCAAGGCACAAGTTCATATAAACATGTTCTACAATTTAACTCAAACTTAAGGCTTGAAACAAGCAAGAAACGAAGTTGCCAAATTCATCCTCTTCAAGCTCCATTAATGGAGTTGTATGCAATATTAACCCAACAACCAAAATTCCAACAATTATGCAAGAAGGGAGCTCAAGAGAAGAACATACATCAAATTTAGATCATATAATTCAAGTATGAAGGAAAGAGATCAATTTTTCATACAAACATACTATTGATCATCATCTTCAATAGCATGGATCCAAGCAAGAAATATGGAATTCAATCGGGAAGAAACTACACACTCAAAGAGAGAAATTCAAATCTTACCTTGGTTCTTCGATCGGATAGTCGGATGGAGCACAAGCTTGAGCCAAAGCTTGAATGGCCAAGGGCTTTCTTCTCTTCTCTCTTGCCTTGTGTTTTAATCGATCCAAAGTGATAGAAAAATGGGAGATATTTTCAGCCATAAAGGGGTTGAAACGGGTCGGTTTAACGGGTCGGGTCAAAAAGGATCTGGTCCACTCGGATCAGATTTTAAAACGGTAGGGGTATCAAACGGCGTTAGAAAAGTATAAGGTTAATTTCATCGAATCCGAATCATCGAAACGAACTCAATGACAAGGTCGAAATTCGAATTCAAATTCCCTAGCTCAAGGTAGCTACGAGGCTTAAACACCCTAATTAGAATTAGGTCCCTAATTTGTAAATATTAGACGATTGAGTCCAAATACATTTTATTAAATTCTAATGCGCACTTAATTAAATAAAATACAGATTGACACATAAAACATGCTAATAGCACATAAGTCATGAAATTATGGAATTAAACTCTCCCGTAACGTCGTACCTGGATTGCCGAGAAGACGGGGTGTCACAGAGAAGGACGCTTTTGTGGCCGGAACAGTGCTTTTACGGCTAAAGCACTGTTTCCTTGCTCCTGACTGAGTCCCGTAGTACTTCGCGCGGCTGTAATTAATGCGGCCCATAGGGAACGGTACACGCATTGAATGCGGTTGTCCGGTAGCCTTTGGGTCGATTGACCGCTGGGTCGCACCTTCCCGGGTCAAAAAGGGGGCCCTGGGTCGAGAGGTCCCATTGCTTAGCATGCTTTCCTCCCGAAGTGCTTGGTAAAGGGACCACTGACCTGGGTCGGATACAGAGGGCTGACGTGGCATAGACCGCCAAGTGGGAATGACACCTGGCGCTTAATCGTACATCCCGATTTCCCCCTTATCACCTGCCCCCCCCCCAAAGGTCTGTTGGCACTTAGCGAGTGGCGACAGACCTTGAGGAAGGCGTTGTGGCTGCTGAGGGAGAAATGGAAGATGGGCTATGTGATCCTTTGAGCGACGCTAGGTCGCGCGGGGCACTATTCGAGCTAGGCTTCGCCGATCCAGGAGTCTCGTCAACCTAGCGAGTCTGTGGTTGGGCGGTGACTTCACGCGCGTGTGCCAACTGTGCTCCACTGGGCGGGAAACTTTGGAGTCTTTCTGTGTCAGCGCAATGATTTTGCTTTTGAATTTTGGGGGCTTTTGGCACAAATTTTGAAGGGGCGGTCTGCCGCCGTCGTTGAGTAATAAATTGCGCCATATCCCATGCGGGTTAAAATACCGACGCGTGACCTGGGTTAACTGCACACTAATCTTACCCGTTACTATAAAGAGGGGACTTGAGTAGTTTTTCCCTTTTCACGCTACTCATCAGTGCTAAACCCTAAATTGAAGAGTTTCTTGCGTCCCCCGTCCTCGCGAAAACACAACTCCCAGAGAACATCCCAAGCACACTTTCAAGGTACGCCTCTCAATCTTCACCATCTCCTCTCTTCATTTCTTCCCTTTATCCTAAAATGGCTCCCAAAGACCTGCCGACGTACCTACTGGTAGCCAACCTAAGGCCACCCATCATAGGAAATATGGGCCAAGGGACATCCCTTCTGACCCCGAAGTGTCCGTTGAGTGCATCGGGATAAAACGCCCCGAGAGGAACAGATGGGAGGACCCTAACACGGAGATGTACATCCCCGACGCGGAGAAAGAGGTCACGGGCCCTATCAGGGGTAAGATGGTTGAGAGGGACCTCCCCATAGGGGTAGATCCGCTATCCTTGACCGAAGGAAGAGAGAATGAGATTGACCCGGAGGCGGTGGAGGACATGGCCGCAGAAATAGAGGAGATATCGTCGGAAGAGGAGCCTCGCGACCAAGGAAGGGTCGCCTCCACCTCTGAAGTTTAGCGTGAGCCTCAAAAGGGGAAAAAGAAGAAAGGGTAGCAGAAGTGTACGAAATATTATCACGAATTCCGGGTTGAGGTTTGGGGTGCATAGAGGAACACGACGGAGAAGAGATTGACTGGGTGGAGAGACCTGGATATGAATTGCGAGGTCTTTACTCCCGACATTCGCGAGCACATGGGTGCCCCTCCTGAAGGATGCATCACCATCTCTTTGCAAGCCATTGAATACGGGTTCCGACTCCCCTTATCCCCATTCCAAATCGCCCTGTTCAACCACTTGAAGATCAGCCCAATCCAGTGATTGCCCAATGGCCATGCCATGATAACAATGTTCAGGATGCTAATGAAAATTCTGGGTCAAGTGGAGTGCGTGGAGCATTTCATAGAATTATTTGTGGCCTCGGTCGACGTGGCAGCTTCCGCCAACATGAGGGGGTTTGTGAATGTAACGCCCCGGTTCCGGATGAACAGGTAAGCACGCCCCGTGTGAGATTTTGAGCGTAGGATTTATTTTAATTCTTTAAATTTCTATTTTCCTACGTGACATCTCAAATTTTCATAAAATTCATGATATATTATTTATGTGAATTATATGATTTTATATCATTGGGAAATTATTTCATGTCATGGAAAAATATTTATTATGTGAAATAATTACCGGGAGTGTTTCAATTACGAAATTATCCCTAGTTGTTTGTTTCATTAACTTTAGGGACTTAATTGCATACTTTTTCAAGGACCTAATTGATCATATTTCAAAACTATATATACTTAATTGCATGACTTAAACATTTAAAGGATTAAATTTCAAATGTTGGCATTTCACATATTTCAAAAAGGGATGTAATGGTATATGCATCTCCAAGCTTCCTTGATCTCATTTCATCCAAAATTTACCCAACATATTTGCTCCTTCACTCTCGGTTCATCCAAGCTAAAAAGGGAAGAGAGATTTCATTGTTATCATCCAAGATTTCAAGAAAATTTCTAAGTTTTGAGGCTTTATTGCCATCATCATCTACTTTCTTCATTTCCTTGCTTTTAAAGGTGGGTATATGTATGGATTGATGGTTCTTGATCAAATATGGTTTAGCTAGGCTTTGAGAATCATACCTTAAATGGATTATTTGTAGATGGAAGAACGATTATATGATTATATCTTGAATTATAGCATGAATTCTTGCCAAAATTTGAGATTTTGTGAAGATTGGTGCATGAACATGAAAATCATGATCTTTGATAATTTTCCCTGAATTATGTGTTTAAATGGAGTATTATAGCTTGTTGAACATGTATGCATCATATTTCCCAGAAATCATGAATTTGGTGATTGAAAATTTGGAGTTATGGAAGCTTTGTTGTTGTGTCGTAGTCAATGCTTTGTTTCTGCTCTGCTTCTCAAATTTGCAGAAACTGGGAATGGCCATTCCCGCCTTAGTGCATTTTGGGAACGGTCGTTCCCAGGCTTTTGAGTAAAAGAAGCCAGCGAGACTGGGAACGACTGTTCCCATTTTGGCCTACGTGCCGGAAGGGCCGTTCCCAGCAAAAGGCGCGTTTTTTAATTTAGAAACACTGGCAAGTTTTGGAGTGGCAAGGGAACGACCCTTCCCATTTTCAAAAGGAAGTCGGAATGGCCGTTCCCACCTCGTCTGGCAGAAGAAAAATTTCTGCATAAAATTAAAATTTTGACATGATGATGCAATGCTTTCTTTGATCCCAAATTGCTATTATATGATTGAATATATGACAAAACAAGATAGTTTCATGCCACATTGCGTATTGCTCGTCATCTCGTTGCATTTTCGCTGTTCGTCATATTTGGTCCATTTTGAGTCATGTCTCACGTATACACGTCGTGTTTGCACAGGTCACGAGGTCGTGGACGAGGAGTAGGCTTGTAACGCCCCGATTTTCAGACAGTCAGGTACGCTCGACACGTGTGGGTTTCGAGCGTTAGGATTTTATTTTATTAATTTTGTTTAATTAATTTAAACGTGTTATATTAATTCTTATAAATTATTTTCAATATGATTACGTGAAAATTATATGATATTCATTTCATTTTGAGAATTCTTGTATGAATGGAATTTAATTGTCACATGAATTAATTGTCCAACTTGTATTAATTGCATAATTGTCCTTAATTGTTCATTTCCCTTTCTTTAAGGACCTAATTACATGAATACGTTAAGGGACCTGTAACGCCCCGACTTTTTTTGCCGTACAGTTATGACGTTACGAGTGGGGTTAGACCGAGAGTTTTGTGACTTATATGTGTTTTATTTGCTCCATGAATGTTTAATTTAATAATTCGTGAACAAATTGCTAATATGTGACTTATATGACTCAAGTGATTACGTTAATCAAACTTGTTTTAATACATTTACTTGTAATATGGATGTTTTATTTTGAATATGTACGTATTTGATACTATATGAAATCCTTAGACTCAACCGAACTTTTAATTGGACCCCAATTACTCACCTATTCAACTTTCGGGACCTAACGGAAGTACTTAAATTCTTGTAGGACCAAAATGCAAATTCTTCCCTTCTCCTCCCCATATTACACTATGCATACCCCCTCCACAACCTTATTCTTTTTCTTCTTTCATTTTGCCTAACAATCAAGGGCTTCCAACTTCTCCTCCCTTCACCATTTGATCGATCCATCAAGCAAGCTAGGAGGCAAGGAGTTTTCTTCCATTTTCAAGCAAGAATGCAAGTTTCAATCGTTTCTTCCACTGCTTCTCCTTCTCTTCCAAGGTATACATGTTTATATATGTGCAATTATGAATAAATTGATGTAGGAGTTAGGGGTACGTGATTCTTGCTTTCTAACTTAGTATCTTGTGTGAATATGCATGACTACATATTAATTCATGAGTTTTATGAATTCTTGGGGCAAGATGTATATATGTGTATATGTGTATATATATGTATATAGATATAATGGTGTTTTGTTGGATAATTGGTGATTTGAGGATAATATATGCATATAGGTATGATTTGTGGTGATACACAACGTGTTTCATGTCTTACGGGGATACACAACGTGTTTCATGTCCTATAGATTGGACCTACCACCAAGTCTTACGGGGATACACAACGTGTTTCATGTCTCGCAACTCAGGAAATATTACCCCGATGAGACCACGATTCTCCCTGTGGAGGAAGTAGAGTTGGAACCGAATTTGACATTTGTTTAGAGGCCGGTTAGAATCTTGGATCGGAAATTTCAGGAATTAAGAAACCGGAGGATTCCCATGGTTAAAGTTTTGTGGAGAAGCGATAAAACCGAGGAGGCTACATGGGAAACCGAGGACAAGATGAAACGGTTCCACCCGAAGTTGTTCACTCAGGACTAGAGAATCTGGGGACCAGATTCTTTTAAGGGGGGGAGAGTTGTAACGACCCGGTTCCGGATGAACAGGTAAGCACGCCCCGTGTGAGATTTTGAGCGTAGGATTTATTTTAATTCTTTAAATTTCTATTTTCCTACGTGACATCTCATATTTTTATAAAATTCATGATACATTATTTATGTGAATTATATGATTTTATATCATTGGGAAATTATTTCATGTCATGGAAAAATATTTATTACGTGAAATAATTACCGAGAGTGTTTCAATTACGAAATTATCCCTAGTTGTTCGTTTCATTAACTTTAGGGACTTAATTGCATACTTTTTCAGGGACCTAATTGATCATATTTCAAAACTATACATACTTAATTGCATGACTTAAACATTTAAAGGATTAAATTGCAAATGTTGGCATTTCACATATTTCAAAAAGGGATGTAACGGTATATGCATCTCCAAGCTTTCTTGATCTCATTTCATCCAAAATTTACCCAACATATTTTCTCCTTCACTCTCGGTTCATCCAAGCTAAAAAGGGAAGAGAGATTTCATTGTTATCATCCAAGATTTCGAGAAAATTTCCAAGTTTTGAGGCTTTATTGCCATCATCATCTCCTTTCTTCATTTCCTTGCTTTTAAAGGTGGGTATATGTATGGATTGATGGTTCTTGATCAAATATGGTTTACCTAGGGTTTGAGAATCATACCTTAAACGGATTATTTGTAGATGGAATAACTATTATATGATCATATCTTGAATTATAGCATGAATTCTTGCCAAAATTTGAGATTTTGTGAAGATTGGTGCATGAACATGAAACTCATGATCTTTGATAATTTTCCCTGAATTATGTGTTTAAATGGAGTATTATAGCTTGTTGAACATGTATGCATCACATTTCCCAGAAATCATGAATTTGGTGATTGAAAATTTGGAGTTACGGAAGCTTTGTTGTTGTGTCATAGCCACTGCTCTGTTTCTGCTCTGCTTCTCAAATTTGCAGAAACTGGGAACGACCATTCCCGCCTTAGTGCATTTTGGGAACGGTTGTTCCCAGGCTTCTGAGTAAAAGAGGCCAGCGAGACTGGGAACGGCCGTTCCCATTTTGGCCTGCGTGCCAGAAGGGCCGTTTCCAGGAAAAGACGCGCTTTTTAATTTAGAAACGCTGGCACGTTTTGGAGTGGCACGAGAACGACCCTTCCCATTTTCAAAGGGACCTCGTCTGGCAGAAGAAAAGTTTCTGCATAAAATTAAAATTTTGACATGATGATACAATGCTTTCTTTGATCCCAAATTGCTATTATATGATAGAATATATGACAAAACAAGATATTTTCGTGCCACATTGGGTATTGCTCGTCATCTCGTTGCATTTTCACTGTTCGTCATATTTGGTCCATTTTGAGTCATGTCTCACGTTTACACGTCGTGTTTGAACAGGTCACGAGGTCGTGGACGAGGAGCAGGCTCCCTAGAGCATATCCTTGTTTCATTTTGTAAGCAAAGGTGAGGTTTTGTTCTAGGTATATAGAACCTTATAACCCTTATGTGTTGTTTTCGCAAAATCTATTATAATTATAAACGTTTTCAAACTATAAACATTTCCAAGCAAGCAAGCCATGATTGTTCACGATTTCATGCATGTGTTGGCGAGTCATGATTGCACTTGGGCCCAAGGGTAGTTCTTCAGCCAACCGGGAAAGCAAGGGCTGACGGGTAACTCTTGAATTATCCTCACCTCATTGGGATCACCCCCGAAGCCACTAAGAGATTAGTGGTGGAAGGAGTTCCGTGCGTAGGGAGTCATGTTCCCTATGTACACCATGTCGTGGATAGTTGGGCCTTGCAAACCCACTATCACCCGGAGGAAGAAGGAGACTGGGGATGGATCCAGCACCACGAATTATCCTCGGGTTATCGCATGTTTTCAAGCATGAATATGTCTAAGTGAGCACTAAATGAAATGTATAATCACGTATTGAATTAATCATGCAAGCACGTATTGTTCACGATTGGCTTAAAGGTTGGAGAATTGCCCTACTTGTCGGGGCCACATGTTTCATGAAATGATCAAGTTAACATATTAATTTGGACAGTTGTAATCTCGGGCAAAGAACAAGTTATTCTTGAACTACATATATCATTTCATTTCCAAGTCTTCACCCAAGGATACAACTTGCATGTGACATGTGTTATTTATATGTATTTGCCCCTCACTCAGTCTTCGGTAGACTGATACTTCACTTTTTAGGTACTCGGTCGTGCTAGGCGGGAGTCCGGTCAGGTCTTGCATTTTCTTGAGTCTAGCATTGCGCTTTCATGTATATAACTTTTGGTTATAGCATGTTATGATCATTGTCGTCACGTTTTGGATACTTGGGTCTGTATATTATATAAGAGATGATAATGTATTGATAGTTAATATTGGTATCTACTATGTATATACTTTGGTAAATATGGTACCTTTGATTTCATGTTTGGTCACGTTTTCGTTTATTTTGATTGTCACCCGTTCGCTATAGTTTTGGTTTATGTACGGATTGTCCATTTCGTATGTGGATCGAGGCTATAGTGCAGGGGATGTAGTGCCTTGGGGGTTAGGGTGCTACAGTGAAACTCTAATCCCGCTTGGGGAACAAGATATTCGACAAGAAGAAGACCTCCCATGGGACGGTTTGGAAGAAAAAGTTCATCTTCGTGCGTTACAAGGACGGGTGGAATGGTTTGTGTAATACCCCAAAATTCTAAAACCTAAAATATGATGTTTTGATAAATATTAAGTATTTAGATTGGCTATCTGAAACCAAGTAAATTGGTTACGCAAGTTAAGTTATTATTATTATTAGTATTGTTATTATTAATATTAAGAAAATACGATACTTATCAACGTAAGGATAATTATGTTTTTAAGAAGCATAAAGTTATTAGTTGAATATTTGGCAAACTTAGGAACTTTGATCAGCAAACCTATAACCTACAACTGGTTTGGTAGCATTACTTCAGACGCTTAGACTAGTGACTCATCACTATCATTAAATGCGAAGAGAGAGAGAGAGAGAGATAACCTTTTTGCTTTGTTATTATATATGTAATGTTAGGCATTTAGTACGTATTACCTAAGAATAGAAAGAAGCTATAACTACATATATACGCAGAATATATACACACATACATAAGCTGATCTTTTTAAAATTCCATTCCATTACTCAACCAAAACTATGTAGAGTTAGATGTTGATCTATTCGTATCGCCAAGACGAACACAGCGGTATCTTTGAATCCTGATTCCGATCGCCGTAGCAAAAGTTATAGGCTCCGAAAGAATTACGACGATCTTAGGCGTAATATCCGAAAAGATTTGGTAAGTTTTTCCTTCTATATAGTAATATCAGAGACCTTAGATAATAAAACTATTAATTAGTGAAGTTAATTATTTATAAATGTGAATCCGTTATTATTAAAAGAAAATAAGAGTTTGCATGCCATGAATAACTTTGTGAATTCTGAAATACTTCAAGGATAGTTACTGATATGCAAAGTTATCCGTTTAAATACATAGTAATAGGAAGCTTAATGAAAAGAAATCTGTTAATAAGACTTACGCCTATAACCGTGCAACTTTTATGTTAAGAAACTCTGCATGCAGTCATGAACATAGAAGTCTTGTAATAATAAAGAATCCTAGTTTTTTTTTAACACGATTATTGTTCATGTCACTATAAATTAGGAAGTAGTGCTCAGTCCATAGATTATACTCATGATTAATATGGGTTATAATTGAAGTCTAATTATGGTTGCTAAGCTAAAAATATATTGGAACTACTGACTATTATTATTAAGGAATCAAATTATTTTAAGTTATAAAGTAATCAGTAAGTTATCATTCTAGGAAATCTGGAAGAGAGAAACCAAACTTTTATTCTTCTATTCAATTTTCTATAACAACTTCCCTTAAAATAATTAACTGGATAGGACTCTTACGTAATCATATTATTCTTATAATCATTAAGTTCTACATAAATATATTTTATGTCTTTGATATTTTATAGACTCAGTTAAGTAAGGTATAAAATTGTTGTGAGACTTATTTTCCTTCCTTTTATTCAGAGGAATTGACTACATAACCATTAAATAAGATGGAATAATAAATCATTATTTAGAACTTTTGAAAACAATAGATATAATTTTTACAATCTGACTGAACTTAATTTGTAAATTTTAGGAGAAGAACCGGTCAACCACCCGAATAACTAATTACGAAGACAAGGTGAGGATTCTCATTCTTTCTGGGGAGCAAAGATTTGGTACCCTTGTATATTCGTTCATTGCTTATCAATTCCTTGATGTTCCTTGATATATTCATTTGAATTGTGTCTGTTTGGTGAGAATTCTACTGGCCTTTTGATTCGATAACCTAAACCTAAAGGAGAATATGTGATATGTGTGGCGACTATGGGAAGCTCATATAGCGCTTTTTGATTCCATCGGGGAGTGCCCATGGAAAGACCACGCGGAAGCCCGCAGGTCGATATATGTGTGTGATATGTGCTCAGGTCGCAACCCGGAAAAAAGGCGATATAAGGGGACCCTTGTTTGTTGCTTACCTGTGAAAATCTAATGCTGGTTACATTTTTAATACCTTTATATTTCTTGTACCTCGCCGAGTCAGTTGGACTCACCCTTCTATATTTTTCTTTGCTCTTCAGTGAATAAGGGAAATTCAGGATGAACCACGTGGCTGAGTGAACGGAAAGAAGCTTGTTTATATGTATATCTTGTAAAATACAGTTTCTTGTAAATAAAAATAAAACGGGTGATGTTAAATAGTAACATATGGGTTTTGACATTTTATTTTGAAAAATACTCTATGTTAAATTGTTTTGATTAACACCCGGGCGTCAAAACTGTGTTTTGGGGTCGGGGCATTACAGTTTGGAGCACACCTCATGGAATAACGTTGCCAAGGTCCGGATGGAGAGGGGGCCGGTGCGGTGGCTGAACACTTTGTTATCGGCCCTAGGGAGGTGCATCCCCTTGACATGGTGGTTTTTACGAGTACCCATCTGCTGATAAGCCTTGGGTTGGCTCCGGGTATGCCGCGGCATATCGACTTCAAAATTGGTAACTATGTCGCCAATCCCCTTAGGCCAAGCACGTTCTCTCTCTTCCTCTTGAAGCCATACCTTTAATTTATCTTTTTGCTTTGTGTTCGCTCGACAAGGTTGGAGTACTGACCTTATCTATTCTTTATGCAGGATCGATAATGGTTGCCGCACGAGCCAAAGCCCTCGACCGAAAGTTGAAGAAGACACAGGCCGAGGAGGCCAAGAAAATTCAAGGAGGGCAAGCCGGAGGTCCTATCCCTACAGTCCAAGAGATAGCCCAGGTGGAGGGCTTGACTAAAGAAAACTCTCTTGCTAGAATCGCCGCGGTGGAGAGAGCGGCAGGGAAGAGATGGGTGGATGCCCACGTCCCAACGGAGGGGAGAGAAGCTGATGCGCAAGGGGCCGCTTGGGTTCCTCCTGAAAATGATGCCCCGACCCAAGTCGTGGATGAGAGGGTCGCTTGTCCCCCGAAGCACAAGGGAAAGTCCGTTCCCTCAGCGTGGCGGCCAGAGACTGACTCAGAGACTGCTTCTGGGTCATTCCCGGCTGAGGTCCCCAAGGGGCGAAGGACCCAGAAAAGGAGGGCCCAAGAAGAAGCTGACGGTGGGGTCTCCCGCCAAGCACCCAAACGGGCTCATGACCCACTGAGACCCACCTGCGGATGGACCCCTCGCAAATATAGGGTAGGCAACACCCCCAGATTCTCGATGCTTCGTGGGGATTACGAGAAGATAGTCAACATCCCCAGCTTTGGGGGCCAAAGTACCCATTCAACGTCTCTGAGTTTATGGCGGATGGGTCTGAGAGGCGGGTTGCAACCGGCCAGATCGATCAGGACGTGGTGGGGGACCACTTACTACTCGCTGCAAACGAGTGCCGACCACCAGGAGCTAGCCAAGGAGAGCAATGCTACCCTCGCTTATAATAAGATTGCCCTGCTGAACGCGGTAAGGATTCCTGATTCCAACTATTTTCTCGTTCCTACTGTTGAGTTTTTCTAATGTTTCCCTTTTTTCTCTTTTCCAGCTGATAGTGAGAGAGTATCATTCGGCCACGCATTTGGAGATAGCCGATGAAGCCCGTCGCAAACTGTTATCCGAAAGGGCTGAGGTATTGGAGGGAAAAGCTGGAAAGATGTGTGACACCCCGACTCCGCGACCGTACAGGTATGACGTATGTGCGCAATTTAAATTATTTTAATTTCATATTTAATTGATGCATTTAATTGAATTACATTTTATTATTTGAAATTCTTATATGAATTATTTGAATTTATATGAAACATTTGAATTATATGTCAAAATTTGCCTCAAGTGATGAATTTATGATATGTGAAATTAATTCCTGAACACGATAATTTCTTAAATTATGTGATTTATATGAGTTAAGGCTTAATTGTACGATTTTATTTAATTTTGGACTTAATTGAAAATTTGAATTGGACTTATTTGACACTTTTTGAAAGTTTAGGACCTAATTGAATAATAGCCTTTTTAATAAAATTTTATTTATTTAATTCGTTCAAAATTTTATTTTATGTATTATTTCTTGAAATTTAAATTTTATTATTCGAATAATATGTTTATTTGTTGGAAATGAGATGCGTTCGTGTTCGATTTGAGATTGAAATTTCGTGCCATTTTAATATGTTGGAGTTTTATGAGTCGTGAACTTGAATACGTGCTCGTTATGTGTTTTCGGGTTTATATGGCGGGTTTTCGGGAGTTGTTTTCGTTGGGTGACCTAAAGGGGGCTAAAGTGTACTTAGTGCAATTTGGGTTCCGGGTAGTGTAATTTGAGCTCGGGAATTTGGATTTGAATTCCGGCACCTCCATTAAACTCGTTTCGACAATTCGAGTGCAATGGAACAGGCCTTGTAATTTTTCGACCTCGTTTGGTACCCCGAAATCAGCCCGTAACTTTGTATTGCGCTCATATGGCCACCTTTCACTATATTGCACATAAGTCCCTCATCTTTTGAGCTTTTCACATGAAACCTGGACCCACATCTCATTAACTCAACCCTTTAACACCCCATACTCCTTTCACTTCGTTCCATACACAAGAGAAAGGAGGGAGATCAGATTTTTGGAGCAGCAGCCCTTTTCCCGTCACTATTCACCCATTGAAGAAATTGAGCTCTAATCTTCATTTTCCTTCACCATCTCCAAAGGGTAAGCTTGTATTTGATATGTACATGATTAAGTGGTCATTTTCATCCAATAAAATCTGATTTTGATCCATGTTTGATATAGTTTTGCCTCAAGACATGAATAGTTAGGTTTTTATGCCATTTTTGAATTCCATCACATTCCTTGGTGTTTGGCTTGAATTGGAGCTGGAACATTGATCATTTATGCTTCATTTATTGTTCAATATACCTGAATTTGGTGGTAGTTGAGGCATGAGTGAATTATCTTTAATGTTCTTAAGGTTTCAAGTTTAGATATGCATGAGTTAGTTCCATTTTCTTACCTTAGTTGCTGCTGTTCGTTTCCAGCTAGTGTGAAGAGATTTTTGTGCTGAATTGCTGCTGCTTTTCCTGCCTTAGCATGCTTGGATGAGATGGTATTTTTTTGGTATGAGATTTAGGGCTGAACAGGGGTGTTTTCTTCCATTTTTCCTCGACTGGAACATCTCCATAGGCGGGGAGATTTTGGCCATGGAAAGTACCCGGCCGGGTATCTGCTATGCAGAAACTTTCTGCTTCAAAATTACCCGGAATCTCCCCGGGCGGGGGGATGGGGTGTTGATCTACTGCACTTTAATTCATTCTTTGCGTCCTTGCATGTTTAATTCAATTTCATTCTTTTTGCATGATGTACGTGGGCTTTGCATGGTTGGTAACGTGACAATGCACGAATATGATTAATTAAGAACATTGGATGGATTTCACTTATATTAATTGTGTCTTTAAGTGTATTTGTAAGGTTTCTAGTGCGTTTATATATAATATATATGTAGGCTATGTTATATGTTTAATTAAATGAAATTTAAGTGCTTTCAATTTGATATTTTAAATTAAATGTGATCTTATGGTTTTATATGAATTATTATGTATGAAATGTGTAATCTAAATGTGATTTTATGATTTAAATTATTTGTTATATTTTATGAATTATGTTTATGAATTTATTTGATACGTTTTATACGAGCTATGAACTTAAATGACCTAAATGATGCATTCTTGCATTTAATATGCATTCATTTCATACATATGCATTTTCGAGCGTCTAAGTGGTACATATTTGAGTCTAACTCTCGGGTCTTGAGTTCTTTTGTTTTAGAGCCTCTTCAGGAAGTTAACGAGCCCGAGCTTTAGGTGTCCGGTGGCTCCTTTTGTTCGGTTTTCACTCCGTTTCCACTTCCAGGTGAGGGTTAGGATCTTTTCTTTTAAACTAGCAACTGGTGCACGCCGTCCCTACGTGCAAAAATAATTTTTAGTGTAAACTATGTATTTATATTACTATTGATTTGAGCAAAAAATTTCAACACCTGAAACTATAAAATCTAAAAGCTAATTGAATTATCCATCTAAATGAATATGTAATTTACTATTGATCTGAACAACAAAATTCAACACTTTGAAACCATAAAACTTGAAAGCTGAATGAATATTCATTTAAATTAATATAATCTAAATCAGTATGTAGTAACAACACTCAACATTTGCTTGCAAAATGAAAAAAAAAAAAAGTCAATTACCCTTAATAAATTGTTTTGATCACAACATCTTAATAATGACGCATGCAAATACCTTTTTATAATTGATATTTGGTAGTAGGACTCAAAAGTCCAGACATTAATATAGCAAGATTCACCATTGCTGATTTTGGAGCAATTATCTCCCTTTCCTTCGCATTCTTGCGCGCAAAAATAATTTACGATAACACACCTATTTCTATATGATCTAACTTAATTGAGATGAATATCTTGTTATATTTGTTTTCAGATAAAACAATAAATATGTAATTTCCTCCTAAAACACTCTTTCTTCCAATATTTAATCATGAATAATATTGTTAATTAGGTTATACTTTAAATAAAACTTATAAATTTTTGTATACTGATTTACGAAAATAAAACTAATACACTAAAAATGATGAAAAGTATCTATCAATTGTAATACGTTAAATTACAAATAAAAAATATTTCACTTCTTCCACGTAAAACCAAAAATTACAAAGGTCCCTGAATCTAGTGTGCACTTATGCGTTAGTCAATGGACCACTTGTTTTTCACCTACAAAAATATATAAAATAGTAAGAAAATCGATTAACAATTAAAATTGTAAGAACTGCAAATATCAAAATATTTTGTTAGATATGTAATGTGTACCATACCTCGATGGAGTGCTTCTTAACTTATCAAAAATCTCCTTGTACACCACATTTCTTGTGAAAACTCCATCATGACCATCGATGGAACCCTTTTTTACCAAAACCTTAGTTGTTCTATCAGAAGTACCTCGTGAAAGTGCAACATATAACTGGCCGTGACTGAAAACATGATTCGTCAGATAAATTCCCACAATTGGAATTGTTTGTCCTTGAGATTTGTTAATCGTTAGGGCAAAACTTGATCGAACTTGGAATTGTCTCCTTGTTAATTTGAAAGGCACATGTGCATCTTGAGCAGTCTTTAATGGAATTCGTGGAAAAAATACTCTCAATCCTTTGAACTGCCCACCCAAAATTTCTGCTTCAATTATGTTTCTACCAAACCGATGGCAAATAAGCCTGGTACCATTACAAAGACCAATCTTCGGATCGATATTCCTCAAGAGCATCACTGGGGCACCTTTTTTCAAAGTCAACTTATGAGGTGGCAAAGTACCCGGGGATAGAGAATTCAAAAATTCAAGCAAGTACAAATTGCGAACATCATCGGCTACCGAGTCAAATGAGTAATATGTGACTTCATCCCCGTGAAAAGCATTTAGAACTTACTCATTTAACTTATTCACATCATCATTCAGAGGAGTTAATAAAGCCCGGTTAGACATGTATTTCGTATCATATGTGTGTGAGCCTAACTCTGGAAAAACAAAATCGATTAAATCTTTGATAGAATGTTCACCCTCCCAAGGTATTACTGACATAGAGGTAGGAATTCGTATCAAATCATCTTCTATCATCAGCTCATCACCATTACCAATACGAAGTTGAAATTCAGGAAAGCCCACATCATTTTGTGCCCTCATATTCTCGGATAAGTGTAGGAGTTTAACATTACACCATATCGGTGATTGTACTATGCTAGCATTTATAATTTCTGATTTCGTACCTGCAATCACAACAGGAAGGACTTGATGAAAATCACTTCCTAAAATCATCACTTTGCCTCCAAATGATAGGTCGAAACGAAACATGTCTCTAAATGTTCGATCCACTGCTTCAAATGCTTTTCTATTTGTCATTTGTGCCTCATCCCAAATAATAGCCGATGCTTGTTCTATCAAAGTAGATAACTCTGATTGCTTGCTAAACCGACACATTGATAAAGGTTCGAAGATGATAGGTATTTTTAGTTTTGAATGAGCAGTCCGACCCCCTGGAAGTAGGTTTGCTGCAATGCCTGATGTTGCAGTTGCAAGCATAATGAACCCATCTTTTCTAAAATTAGCAAGCAATGATTTATACAAAAATGTCTTACCTGTTCCACCTGGACCATCCACAAAAAATATTGCACTATTTTCTCTTCTTATGGGCCGACTAATCACATCAAATGCTGTAAACTGGCATTCATTGATAAGATTAACAGAGTTAACATCTCTATTTGATATAGGAATTGAGAGTTCATGTTCCAGTAACCCGGTGATATTCCCCAAATCTTGAAATCCTTCAGATATTCGTGGCAAGTCAAACTCATTTACACTTCTCTTATGTTGCATGAGAATACCATTTATATCATGGAGAAGTTTGTTCAAAACATAAAACTGATTCGTGTTACTTGAAGATGGGTAGTCTTCAATCATAAATGAGTAGTTTTCATCCCATAATCTTCTGACTCCACTCGGTTCGCAGTATAGTAAAATCGTGGCAAACAACCTTCGAAGTGTGATGGCATTGTAAAATTTTGAGCTTCAATCAAACACTCTCTAATGCTATTATCCTCCTCCAGCAAACCTCGTATTTCTGCTGCCTGTTTAAAAGTCAAATAATGAACTCCGTCAACGGTTAATAGATCTTCAAATGATTTTGGACCCCTAACATGGTTTAATAGAAGACGTAAATAAAATCTTTCTCCTTCATTTGGGCGATACTGCATATACTCGCCCAATCACCTTTTGGCTAGTCCTTCTCTTTACCCAAACTCTTTCGTGTGAAAGCCATCTATAGTATTTTGGAAACTCACTGTATAAATATTTATTTGGCTCCCGTCCCTCGTTGTATATTCTGAAAAACTCAGTTAACATTGTTCTTGAGTTTCTATCATCAGCCAACACATCTGAAATCGATTGATGACTATAAAATCGAACTTGTTGCCTGTTAGGAAGGTGCACTTGTAATCGTAGAACTGAGGGATATATCCTGCTCATTGGAAACTTGAATACTCTCCAAAAAGCCTCGGGGGCACATATCCATCTCCCATCAACATATTTGCTGATTTCATCATAATTAGGTCCTGGACGAACCTCAAATACTACACAATCTGGCCCTTTGTTTAAATACTTGTACAAATACTTCACACCTTTAATGCTACTGTAGACCTCAACATTTATATGACAATCATTTTTGAGCAGCAACCATGGGTTATATGGAACCACCCATCCATTATCAATAACAACGTCCCCATCATCATCTAAAACTATAGATCTATTATCATTTCGAAGCTGATAAACTGGATAGGAGTCATTACCTTTCCTAGTATGTTCTGCAAATTGCTTAGGAAACCCTTTTTTACAACTCCCATTCTTCATGCAGGGCGCGTTTGGTTTAGTATGTCCACATGGTCCATGTATCATGTGCTTAAGGACAACCACATATAACTCAGGCTCTTCATCTTGTTTCGGTATTTCTGCCCGCACTATATTATCATAATCATCAGGATTGTTCAACTTGTCATCCTCGTCGAAAATTACCAACATGTGTACATGTGGTAATCCTCATTTCTGAAATTCAATGACATGTACATGTGCAATAACTTTCCCAATCACTCCTTTGTGAATAATATCTTCTTTCAATTCTTCACATTTTGCCCGAAAAATTTTGGATAGTAAATCAGGACGGTCTTGTGCCGTCTGTCCTGGGAGTAGTTCTTTTTTTATCTCTTCCCATGAAGGGTTACACATCATTGTAACAAATATATCGGGGTTTTCAAATTTTTGTACTATTGCCATAGCATCCTGGTACTGTTGGTACATATCGCGAGGACTTCCAACAAATGATGATGGTAAGATTGTACGTCGTCCGACATTTCCTGAGAATAATTTATTGGGTTTTTTATTAAAATATTATTATTTCTATAAAACAGTATAGATAAAAACTTATTAATTTTAAGATATAATTTATTTAAAGCTTACTTGCATCATTTTCACCTGCATCCATACAATCTTGTAGTCCCTCGTACAACTCCGCGCGTATTTCACTTTGATGAAATCTTATCCATCGCAATTTTTGAGTCTCTATCTTGACATAATTGTCAACAACATATTGTTGCAGTAAACGACCCCCATGCAGTAGAATCGATGGGATAGCACCACGAATCTGAAGAAAAATTACAAAAAAAAGTCAATATTTGTCAAAAATTTTATTTTATTTTATTAAAAACTTTTAGATGAGTAGAACTACCTATAACAAATATGCATAGTAGTCACAACATGTGACCCTATTTCCTTGGAATGAAAGAAAATCACTATCCCAACCATACGTTCCGTAAGGCAGAAAAAGTGGATATTGAAGTGGATCATAATAGCCCGTGTATTCTTTTATGTTCCTAAGTTGGCCTACAACTGTTTGAACAACTATATCACGATGATCTGTTTCCATTGATTCTTCTCCTCCAACCAAGATTGCTGCTACTTGCGAGGCGATTGGTAGAGTATATTCCAAATTAGGAGAAGGTTTGTCTTTAATTAGCAACCTACAATCACCAATATCTGATCGTTGACCAAGTTGGCGAAGAGTTTTGACAAATGGATTGTAGCCATCTAAAATACGTTTAATTTTCTCTAGTATAACTCTGTCTATGGCACCATTTTCTTATAATCGGTTTTCTAGCTCGTGCTTTGTATCATAGATGAACAACTGTATATACCTTGGTCGAATTCCAGAAGGAGGAAATAAAGAACCAATTCTATGACATATTATACCATGTGCCCTAAAAGTATAAATTCCATGATCAAATGGAGCTAAATTTTCATCTAGAGATACCCCTATAGAAGTAAATGAAAATACATGATTATAAGCACGTATATTCTGCCTAAATGAACGCCCTTCCGAAGACTGATTCACGAAAAGATCCATTAGCTCCATAGGAACAGGTATTTCGGCAACCTTATCCTTCCTCCGTTGCAACAAAAGTTTCTCGTTTCCCGACGAAACAACTTAGCGCGACAATGAGAGCACATCGTGGAAGGAGGGAGTTGTAATCTCAATACATGACGTGCTGGATAACAACTTCGTGCACAATTATGAAAATTGTTACTTCTAGCTGCATTGATATATGTTGTCAAGCTAGTATCTTGTTCATCATCGATAGATAATGGAAATAAGAATAAGAAATAAATATCTTGTATCATTAAAAGTTAAAATATATTACATACCTATTCTATTAGGTGGTGGAGCAATTGAGGTTGACGCCTCTTCATGATAAGTAGAAATTGAGCCAAAATTTGGTAAAGGAATTGGACGAATAGAAACATTTTCATTATTTCTATTTGAAACATCACCTGTTAAAAAAAAATCTCATGTTTAAATTTAATGATTTTACGTGCTATGACATCTAGTTACCCCAAAAATCCATATTGCGATGAAGTATTTAATAACCTGATGTTGGCATATCAGATTCAAAAGGATGGTCTGAATTAGTTAGACGAACTTCTCTCTGATTTCTATTAGAGTTGTTTCCCTCTGCATAGTAACATAATATATCAAGATCATTGTAAGTTATAGATAAATAAAGAAATTTGAAATATAATATAGGAAATTAATTATTCTGTAGATATTTTAATTTTTATTAATAAAAATAAAAATAAACTTTAAAATACCTTAAATATTGAAACCATGAGTAGTTTTAGTAGATTTTGGAAATGAATAATCTTAACCTTGAATAGAGACGTTTCCTCTTCGAAGGTGGTACAAATAACGTCTTCTTGCAAGGTGGGCTTCATGTTCTTCAGGAGTTCTTGATGCTCTTGTTTCTCTTGCCCGGATGTGATCTAATTCTCTTCTTCGTTCATGATTGACCTGCTCTGAAGCATCTGATTCATTCCTTTGCCTAGCACGTATACGATTTCTTTGACGTATAAGCTCTATTTCCATTTCTGAATCTTGCCTTTCAATTTTCAGAAGTTCGTCAATAATTTTGTGAAACTATAGATGAAGAAAAAGAGCACATCAATAAATTTGTACTCTTGTAGGTGGAGAAACAAAGCTCAAATTGTAAGAAGATATCACAGTGCCCATCAATAAATTTATACTCCCTTAGGTGGAGAAACGAAGCTCAAATTTTAAGAAGATATTACTTATTGATGTCTAGAGATTTTTAAGGTTGTTTTTATATTATTGTGGTTGGCTTTTACTGTATTTGAGTAATAAGAACGGTTCTTTGTTTGGCTTAAGAATATAATAATCATTCTTAAAGAAGGTGAAGGGAAGTCACCATAATCAAAGATTGAAGCTTTTAATATGCCACAAATCAGTAATATGCCTTATTCACATGTCTTTTAAGAATGTCTCATTTCTATGTAACCTATTCAAAAATATTAGGGTGATATTAAATTATGGATAAAGCGTTTTCGGTATTATCAAAATAGGTAGCCACCTCGGATAATTTCTAGTTTCTTTTGGATTTTTAGCATTTTCATAGTCTTACATAAATGTCAATAATCAATTAAATATTTTTGGGAACATTTCATTTATTAATGTCTTGTCTATGTTGACTGATGTGTTTATATTGGCTTTCAAGTTTGGACACCTACAGGATTGACTTATAAGTTATATATAAGTCATTGAGTTCTAAGAATGACTCATGGGTGTTGGTATAATTATATTATAATCAGACAACAACAACAACAAACAAAAAAAACACCAAGGTAGACAGTTCATGTAGCATATTTTATCTTTATCCATACTGAAAATAATACATGTACTTACATTTTAACTACCACCGAAGCATACTTCGATTTTTAAAATATGGTTATCATTTTATATCTAAGTAGACAAATAATAATAACAATAATAGTAATAATACAACACTCCAGCTAATTAATTCAATACAATTAAAAGTTGATTGTTAGCTACATCTAAATATTAATATAAACATAAGAAATTCTTAATATCTCAAACGTATTTAATGTAACTGTCTAAAATTTTGTCATCCGGAACTAAGATGTGCTCTTCAAAGTTAATTCTCTTTGTCCATTCTTGGAATAACTTTTCGAAGATAAAAATATTTGAAAAAAAAAAAACGAAAACAATTCAGTGAAGTATAGAGTCATATGTAACCCAACCACAAAGTACAGATGATTAAGCAAGTCCATTTTTCAGCCACAAATCACAGACAATTAAGTATAATCATGTTCGTTAGCACTTCAAACTACCTACTATGCAAACATAAGATGTTAAACATAAGATGTTAATTGAGTTAAACATAATTTTACACTTCTTTATTTATTCAATGAAATTATAATTTTAAAATAATGAAATTCTTGTTAATTTAAACAAATGAAACTTTGTTAAAATTGAAACCTTGTTAATAATGTAATGAGTGATGCTTACATAATTTTATATGTCCCTAACCTTAAAAAAAATAATATGTCCCTAACCTTAGAAATGGATTAGCTATAATGCATATCATAGATGATGTTATAATAAATATTTTTTCTCGTACAATCTATATTAAAAATGTAACAACACTCAAACTTATAAAATACATTATAATTATATTTTTATTTTACTTGCACATGAGCATTTTGATAATTTATCTTCAACCAAACATCTTTAAGTATAATGCATATTATATACATAAAACTTGACACAAAATACATAATTGATGAGTATAAATTTATTAACAAAATAGACAAATGGTATATGAGAAATCTATTACCATACTACTTAATTTTGATTGTCTTGTTCCAAGTCTATTCGTAAACTATTCATTCTTTGTTTCACAATAGACATCCCTGTTGATTCATATTTCAACCAGGTGGGTAGGAAGTATTGCATTGTTATGATAATGACTTTTTTAATTTTTATAAGTAGATAAAACATTGCTACAATATGCTATTCTAATCTACTTTTAACTATCAAAAGGAATAAAGATGACAACGTACCCAAAATAAGCTCCATGCCACAAAAGTTATGAACATTGAGGGTAATTCTAGACCTACATCGACCAACAAAATAGGCTTATAAATATTTTTATTAGAGATTATTACGAATACCCATTGAGTTTTATTATAATTTCTAAAATAGTCTCACAGTTGAGAAATTACCAAAAAAACCTTGAGATTTAAAAAAGGGCTACGAAAAACACTATGGCCAAGACAATTTTTGTATCTTGTCAACTATGAGGGTCTTATCCTAACCCAAAAAAAAAATAAAAATAAATAAATAAAAAAATTTATCCAAATTTTAAAATTGATATAATTAGAAAAATTTAATCGCACTAAACTTTTCCTCAAGTGAGGGTTTGTACTATTTGCTATGTTATGCAATATTCTCCTATTTATCTTTTGAATAATTTATACAGAACTCCCAACGCAAACAATATTGTGAATTTTTTTTTACAAAATATACAAAAAATGATGTAAAACTAACCTCATTAATTCGAAGAACAATAGCTAGCAAGAAGTGTTTCCTTCTACCCCGTTGAATCAGAGGAAGCAAAACTCCAGTTGGAACAATCCCCTAAATTTTAAAAGCACAATTTCAAATAAAAATATACATATATTTCTTTTTACATAAAAAGAATATGGTAATAATCAATCTGAATAATACAAAAAGATGTAATGAATTTTCATGTTATGCCACACACACACGCATAGATCATGAAAATTTAGCTGAAAATATGTCGATTTGAACTGGCACAGCACAGCTGACCAAAAATGGACCCTCGATGACTATATATGTATCTGCATGCCAAATCTTAATCTATTGCAGTCTTTAAGTTCAGCAAGTGACTCCATATATTTCTGCACTTCTATACTATGTGAAATCCTTTCAAACAACGCAGCAGAATCACCAAGTTTTCCATATGCAAGTGCTGCACTAAATTATTCTAAACCTTGAGTGGAAGATTTTGAAATGTCAATGAAAGGATTAACTAAAACAACTTCTGAAATTAAGAGATGATTATATGTCTATGTAACACCCGGAACGCAAAGGTACCACATCCCCCGCACTATAGCTCAGTCCACATATGAAACGGACAATCCATACATGAACTGAGCCATAGCGAACGGATGACAAGAAAATAAAGACTTGACTAGCTAGGCGGGACTAACCCCAAACCAATTACCACAATGCAAAAAGGAATAAACATATCTGCCATTCACGAGCATTATCAAGCAATCTAAAACCTAACATTACATATCAATACATTATCACCTCTCAAATACATAACATTTCATATAATCCCTAAATTAACAATACATATGCAACAAAGTAGGATGGACACGTGCTAGACCCGAAAAGAAAGACTTGACTCGACACCAATCCCGCCTAGCACACAACCTGCAACACTGAAAGGTGAGGTGCCAGTCTACCACAGACTGAGCGAGGGGCATAATAGATATAAGCGCAGATAACATGCAAATCATAACCTCGGGTAAGGTTTTATAACCGAAATCAATCTAAGTTCAAAACAACATAGAGCTCGCCCGAGATTACAACTATCAGATTTAACAATTTAATCAATTTCAATCAATCAATCGGTGGCCCGACGAGTGAGGGCAATTCTCCAACCTTACTCCAACAGTGTACAATCACGATACTTTTAGTTAACTAATTAAGTGATCACATAATCAATTACAGTGCACACGTAGCAGTTTCAGTGACTCCTTCTTCCTCCAATGATGGTGGGTTTGCAAGGCCCGATCCATCCATGGTAAACACGGTGTACGTCGGGAACATGACTCCCACGCACGGGACTCCTTCCTCCACCAAACCTCCTGGTGGATTCAGGGTTCATCCCCACGGTTGAGAGGAGTGTAAGAGTTACCCGTCAGCCCATGCTTTCCCGGTTGGCTCAAACACTCACTCTCGGGCCCACAGTGCACGATACAATATACTCGCCCAAAACACGATCAATCAATTCAATACAGTTCAGTAAATTAGTTGAAAATCAAATAGAGTTTGGAAAACTATAGATATATAGATACCTTTTGGCTTAAAACACCACATAGGGTTGTAATGGTCTTATATATCTACAAATTAAACCTCACCGGTACCGACAAAAAAAAAAAGAGAAGAACACGGCCTAGGAAGCCCACTCCACGTCATTGGTGTGCTGGTCTGTGCAACAAAGACAAGTGTACATAAGACACGACTCAATGAACCAATTAGGACGAACGGCGTAACATGACGTGCAATCATATAATCAAGTCATTCGAACTCACAAATCCACATTTTCAAACAAACTAATTCAAAGATTCACATAGGAGCATAGCACGTACAGTAGCAAGCAACCAAAATATACGGAAAAACAGAGTGTGACACGCCCGTGTCACAAATATACACTAAGCCGTAACACCCCCGTGTCTGGGTACAGTGGACAATATGCGTGAAAATAGAAGTTGAAACGCCCGTGTCACCCTTACAAAGGAAACCGTGACACCCCCCGTGTCACGGTACAGAAAAACCTGACCATCATGCACTCCCGTGTCAAGCTGAAGAAGGAAAAAGTGACACGCCTGTGTCACGTTCGCAGAAAAACAGGGCAGTTATGCATGGGAAAAAATACGAACCCAACCACAAATCAACAAATGATCACAAATCAAGCTCCAAATGCATATAATTCATGAAATAAACATGCTAACATACTTATAGTTCAATAATAACTCATAAAAACACATATTTCCACACTAGATCATCAAGAATTCATCATTTGAAACCCATATACTCACTCATGCTCCAAGTCCATAAATCTCATAATATGTACATTAAATTCAAGCTATAACCAAGTATTCATGCTTCCACCAAGTAAAACATAACTAAACAAGCTTAAACCATTATCTCTAGTTACTACTCAAGATTCAAGAATTCATATAAATCTCCAAGGTTACCTTAGATGGAAGAAAAAGAAGAAAGGATGAAGTTATGATTATGATGATGATCCTAACCCAAACTTCCTTCACAAATATAGCTTGAATGGTTGAAATCCCTTCTCTTCTTGGTAGGGTTTTTGAATCGAGATGAGGGAGAGAGGGAAGGGATCAAGTGTGTAAATGTTTTGATGCAATCAAATGATATATGCTAGATATTATAAGTCTAAGCACAATTTGGAATTTAATCCCTCCAATTCATAAGTCATGCAATTAAGTTCAATCTCATGGAAAATGATCAATTAAGTCCAAGACTATTTCATGCAATTAGGTCCTCAAATTAATATAAATGATTACTTAAGGTCAATTACGCAATTAAACAATTAAGTCATAATTGGCAATTATTTCACATTAAATCACATATTGCATAATTGAAAGATTGGGGCGTTACAATCACCCCTCCTTAAAAGGACCTGGTCCCCAGGTCCACTAACCTAACTACAAATTAAAACACAAGACGAGAGAACCTCGTCTCCCCAAACAATTAATGAGAAAGCCCCGTTTCTCAATAAACAAGAGAGGACCCCCGTCTCTCACACAAACACACCACGCACAAACTTAAATAACACTTACATACAACGTCACATATGGAGCAAGTAGGAAGATCAACATTTCAATTATTCACACAAAAGCAAATAGCAAACACAAGGAATACAAATATATATAATAAGAAAGCGTATGATGCACGTGATATGCATGTTTAGATGTACCGGTCACCGTTGTTCTTGCCTGTTAAATGGTCGTTGACCCCCGGTGGATAGTTCTTGTCGCTTCGGACATGTATCTATCTGATGTTCAGCACTCCCACAATGGAAACATAGACGCAACCGCTTCCTACAACCATCATAAGTGTGGGTGTCACGTCCACAATAAGTGCAGAGAGGTTTTTCTGGAGATGGTGACAAAGCCGGTTTAGGTAGAGTCGTCTGAGTCGATCCCGCTCGTGTGGTAGAACTCCTAGCATTTACGGCATCCTCAACTTTCAAAGCTTTGATAGTAGCTTTGGCCCACGTGCTTGTATTGACCGCTTCTAAAGCCTCTTGTATGTCCGGTCGAAATCCTTGCACAAACTGCATTGCTTTATGAAAGTTATCACTCGCTATATTAGGTGCATAGCGGGATAGCTTCTCATACTCGGCTATATACTCCGAAACTGACATCCTTCCTTGCTTTAACTCGGTAAACTCCTTCAATCTCCTAGTACGCGCTGAAGGTGGAATGAACTTGTTCCTAAACTCTCGAGTAAAGACCTCTCAATTAATCTCCTCCCCGGCGGCCTCCAACCTATCTTAGTACTTTCCCACCAAGAGTAAGCCTCTCCTTGGATCAATGTAATGGTGCAACGAGCTTTCTCCCGAGACTCACATGGTATAAGCTCCCAAATTCTCTCTACTTCCTTTAACCACATCTCCGCCTCAGTATCATTGCCGTGGAAGAATTTAGGAGGGTGTTGATTCTGGAATTCCCGAAGTATAGTTGAGATAGGTGCTTCTAATTGCACCGGTGGAGCAAGCACTGCGGGAGGAACATGCTCTCTCATCCTCTGATCTATATGGCCAACCACAGCATTCATGAAGTCCTGTGGATGAGCTGGAGGGGGTGGTGATCTCTCTCGATGATGATGCCGACGATGTTGATATCCCTGAGAACGATCACGATGATGATGACCTCGGTGCATCCTGTATTCAAGACACTAAGGATGCGTGTGGCATTAGTGGATGGTAATGGTTGCAATTAAGTCTCAAGTCACAAATAATTCACATAATTCAAAGACTTCAAGTTATTCAAATAATTTCAAATAAGTCAAATAATTTCAGTTAAAGATGCAAGACTCTCAAGTTGACAAATAATTCCTATGCCGCACGACCTAGACTCACAAGACACGACACAAGAGACCCGGTTTTCCAATCGGGCTCTGATACCACCTAAGATGTAACACCCGGAACGCAAAGGTGCCACATCCCCCGCACTATAGCTCAGTCCACATATGAAACTGACAATCCATATATGAACTGAGCCATAGCGAACGGGTGACAAGAAAATAAAGACTTGAATAGCTAGGCGGGACTAACCCCAAACCAATTACCACAATGCAAAAAGGAATAAACATACCTGCCATTTACGAGCATTATCAAGTAATCTAAAACCTAACATTACATATCAATACATTATCATCTCTCAAATATATAACATTTCATATAATCCCTAAATTAACAATACAGATGTAACAAAGTAGGATGGACACGTGCTAGACCCGAAAAGAAAGACTTGACTCGACACCAATCCCACCTAGCACACAACCTGCAAAACTGAAAGGTGAGGTGTCAGTCTACCACAGACTGAGCGAGGGGCATAATAGATATAAACGCAGATAACATGCAAAGCATAACCTCGGGTAAGGTTTTATAACCGAAATCAATCTAAGTTCAAAACAACATAGAGCTCGCCCGAGATTACAACTATCAGATTTAACAATTTAATCAATTTCAATCAATCAATCGGTGGCCCGGCGAGTGAGGGCAATTCTCCAACCTTACTCCAACAGTGTACAATCACGATACTTTTAGTTAACTAATTAAGTGATCACATAATCAATTACAGTGCACACGTAGCAGTTTCAATGACTCCTTCTTCCTCCAATGATGGTGGGTTTGCAAGGCCCGATCCATCCATGGTAAACACGGTGTACGTCGGGAATATGACTACCACGCACGGGACTCCTTCCTCCACCAAACCTCCTGGTGGATTCAGGGTTCATCCACACGGTTGAGAGGAGTGTAAGAGTTACCCGTCAGCCCATGTTTTCCCGGTTGGCTCAAACACTCACTCTCGGGCCCACAGTGCACGATACAATATACTCGCCCAAAACACGATCAATCAATTCAATACAGTTCAGTAAATCAGTTGAAAATCAAATAGAGTTTGGAAAACTATAGATATATAGATACCTTTTGGCTTAAAACACCACATAGGGTTGTAATGGTCGTATATATCTAGAAATTAAACCTCACCGGTACCGACAAAAAAAAAAGAGAAGAACACGGCCTAGGAAGCCCACTCCACGTCATTGGTGTGCTGGTCTGTGCAACAAAGACAAGTGTACATAAGACATGACTCAATGAACCAATTAGGACGAACCGCGTAACATGACGTGCAATCATATAATCAAGTCATTCGAACTCACAAATCCACATTTTCAATCAAACTAATTCAAAGATTCACATAGAAGCATAGCACGTACAGTAGCATGCAACCAAAATATGCGGGAAAACAGAGTGTGACACGCCCGTGCCACAAATATACACTAAGCCATAACACCCCCGTGTCTGGGTACAGCGGACAATATGCGTGAAAATAGAAGTTGAAACGCCCGTGTCACCCTTACAAAGCAAACCGTGACACCCCCCGTGTCACGGTACAGAAAAACCTGACCATCATGCACTCCCGTGTCAAGCTCAAGAAGGAAAAAGTGACACGCCTGTGTCACGTTCGCAGAAAAACAGGGCAGTTATGCATGGGAAAAAATACGAACCCAACCACAAATCAACAAATGATCACAAATCAAGCTCCAAATGCATATAATTCATGAAATAAACATGCTAACATACTTATAGTTCAATAATAACTTATAAAAACACATATTTCCACACTAGATCATCAAGAATTCATCATTTGAAACCCATATACTCACTCATGCTCCAAGTCCATAAATCTCATAATATGTACATTAAATTCAAGCTATAACCAAGTATTCATGCTTCCACCAAGTAAAACATAACTAAACAAGCTTAAACCATTATCTCTAGTTACTACTCAAGATTCAAGAATTCATATAAATCTCCAAGGTTACCTTAGATGGAAGAAAAAGAAGAAAGGATGAAGTTATGATTATGATGATGATCCTAACCCAAACTTCCTTCACAAATATAGCTTGAATGGTTGAAATCCCTTCTCTTCTTGGTAGGGTTTTTGAATCGAGATGAGGGAGAGAGGGAAGGGATCAAGTGTGTAAATGTTTTGATGCAATCAAATGATATATGCTAGATATTATAAGTCTAAGCACAATTTGGAATTTAATCCCTCCAATTCATAAGTCATGCAATTAAGTTCAATCTCATGGAAAATGATCAATTAAGTTCAAGACTATTTCATGCAACTAGGTCCTCAAAATAAGATAAATGATCACTTAAGGTCAATTAGGCAATTAAACAATTAAGTCATAATTGGTAATTATTTCACATTAAATCACATATTGCATAATTGAAAGATTGGGGCGTTACAGTCTAGATATTGAGTATTTACATAAAATACAAACCTTACTATTCTTCAAAGTCAGCAACAACATGAAAACATAAAGTTAAAATGAAACTCAGCAACAAACTCAGCAAACAGTAAACAGTTCCATGTCCGTCTCCTTGTTTTATTCATGAAATCAATATGTTACTAAAAAATTGCTATTGGAAAAATCATTAAACATCTGCCTCCTCAACTATCAAATTTTACACAACCCCTTCAATGTTGTAAAAACGCGTCACGAATTATTTGAAAATTTCAAAACTCATAAGATTTAACTCTTTTGAATATCTGTTTGAATTTTCTGCTATGAAACAAAATGTACAAAATTTAGAAAATCACTCACCACTCAAGAATCCATCAAATCTATAACCAATTTACCCCAAACAACACTTCAGAATTCAAGACAAAACATATCCAAAGAGAAATGTTGGCAAAGGTGTTTTACCAAAATAGAAGATTTGACATTAAAGAGACATGGAGAGAATGTATAATTCTCACAATTAATCAAATGATGAGAAGAAATACCTTTGTCTTAGCAGTTAAAGGTTAATTATTCTTCCTCCAAACAAATTATTTCGTCTCTTCAGGACACAGAATCACTGCATTCCTCTAATTCACAATCACCAAATGAGTATCTTGATCAAATATAACTCAAATATTCTCACAGAACCCAAAATCACTCAGTCCTGTAATTCACAATCACCACATGAGTATTTTGATAAAAAGTAACTCAAATAATCCCACATAAAACAGATCATAGTTCATATTCCTAAAAAATATGATGCTATTAGAAAGGAAAAAAAGGGTGATAAGGATTCTAGAAAGAAACCACGATTTAGGATTCTAGAAAGAAACCAAACAAAGGACATGCAATGAAAAGAACACAAATACCGTTAATTGAGTGGGAGCGGTAGCCGACGGTAATAGGAGCAGCAACCGATGAAAGCGATAGCAGCGGAGATCAACAGGGCTCACATAAAGCAGGGCGCGTTGACAACAGAATCCCTCAATTCTTTGCAATGTACATGACCCATTTCTGCTACAATTTTGGCACTCAACAGTGACTTGCTTATCGACAATGCCTGCAGAAAAAATATTATGTTATGGGATACTGCTATTTCCTAAAATCAACCATAATTGTGACAAATAGATTCAATTGACAGCAATGAAAGATACCTTCTTCCTTTCCTCTGGTGAAAGGCGCACATTACGTGAACTCTTGGCAAGACCATCTTCATCACGCACCAAATCAGCACCAATCTCTTTTATACCAAAATCAAGATCTCGAACCTGAAAAATAATCAATTTACAAAGATGAAACACAAAACTTCAAATCAATCTTCTACGTTTTCCTTCACTCCATAGTTTAATTTTCTTTAATAATTTTCTTTTCCCAAGTCAAGCTAACTTGGGAAAGACATGAAAATATACAAACTTTACCAAATGGGACCCAAAGAAACCAACAAAAACAACATTCAGAATCGCCATACTAAAGAAACAGATTAAAATTACTGATCATCCTTTGCTGATAATCCTTCTTCCCAAAGACAGCGACATCAGGCTAAATAATATTAAAAAGCTTAGTAACAATGGTGGCCACACCTCTAAAGAAGACAGACCTACTTTCCCCGCACAAACCCTTTTCCAGTTTTTCAATTCTGACCCATGTCTCGAGAAAAATTTATTTGATAATGCTGAACGTGGGTTTGCAAAGAATGTGGTTTGCGAAATTCAGAAAAAACCAGTTAATCTTGTACATACTTAACCATATTATTGAGGGCAAAATAGGGAGTCCAATAAAATTGGTGTCCCAACCCAAAAAAAACTTCCGTTTGTCTCACAAAACCCTCCTCCCTTTTTATATAGTATAGATAAGCGACCTATGACCTTTATGTTATTGATTTCCTATCCCGCATGCGTCTATTTATGTATTATAGGGCATAACCCCAGAAAGAAGGTGGTAAGTCAGTGAAACTCATCATGGAACGAACCATATCAAGTAGAGTTTGATTCCTTCTCTCAGAAACTCCATTGAGTTGAGGAGTTCCCGGAGGTGTCCACTGAGAGATAATCCCATTATCTTTGAGATGATTAAGGAATTCTTCACTAAGATACTGGCCTCCTCCATCAGATCGAAGTGCTTTGATCTTGTGACCAGTTTGGTTCTCAACCTCCTTTTAAAATTCTAGGAATTTCTCAAAAGCTTCAGATCTATACTTCATTAAGTATACATAACCATACTGACTAAAGTCATCGGTAAAGGTTATGAAATACTGATGATTGTTTCTTGTGCTTACACTAAGCAGTCCACAGACATCAGAATGGATCAAATCCAAGAGCTTAGTGGCACGTTCCACAGTTCCTCTAAAAGGAACCTTGGACATCTTTCCTTTGAGACAGGACTCGCAAGAAGTTAACTTTTTTAGATCATTTTCAGGGAACGATCCTAAAGTGTTTATCTTGCTACTTCTGTTCTTGAAAATGTGTCCTAATCTAGCATGCCTTAAGGGAGCTGAAACTTTGTCAGCTCTCTTACGTTTAGTTTCTCGTTGTATATTCATAATATTGATATGTAAAATTAGAACTGAAATTATATTACGAATAATGTTCGGTACATAAAGTACTTTGTTTAAAACTAACTCAAAACTACCTAAATCTAATGTAATTGTGCCTAAAGCTCGAGCTTTAACATTTGAGCCATCGCCGATCTTCAAGACACATTCTCCTTCTCTGAGTTGTTGGACTTCATTTAGCATCTGTACATCATTGCATATATGAGCTCCACAACCGGTATCAAGTACCCATGAACTAGAATTAATAGAAAGATTTACTTCAACGAGAAATATACCTTTCTTTAGAGTAGCCTTGTACTCTGCGCAGTTTCTCCTCCAATGTCCCGCTTTGCCACAATGGAAGCAAACATCCTCTTTCTGATCACGTTTCTTCTTTTGGGCCTTCCCCTTCGAAATGCCACCAGTGGGCCTAAGGGATTTCTTCTTCTTCTTTTGGGCTTTCTTGCCCTTACCTTTAGAAGGCCCAAAAGAGAAAGATGGAGCATTCACCATCAGAACCTTATTGTCTTTCTTGATCGTGCTTTCAGCAGTCACAAGATGACTAATCAGCTCAGCTACAGTAGCACCAACATGATTCATATTGAAGTTAAGGACAAATGGGTTGAATGATGGTGGGAGCGAGGCTAGCAACAAGTCCACTGAAAGCTCATCTTTCAGTGGCATGTCCATGGAAGCAAGTTTCTCAGTAAGGGCGAGAAACTTGAGTCCATATTCATGGACACTTGAACCTTCCCTCATTCTCAAGTGGAACAATTCCTTTGAAGTGTTTTACCTTGTAACACGTTCATGAGGGCGGTAAAGTTGCTCTAAGTGGTCGTAAATCTCGCAAGCAAATTCCATGGCCTCATGTTGCCTTTGCAAGTCCAAAGACATGTTTTCCAACATAAGGCAACGGGTTTCGAGATTATCATCCTTCCATTTCTGGATCGCGTCCCGCTCGGCCCAAGTGGGAGCTTCCCCTTCGGGACTAGGCTCCCCTTCGAAGAGAACATAAGTTCTCTTCTCAGAATCTAAAATGATTTTCAGATTCCTTAGCCAATCAGAATAGTTGAGACCAGTCAACTTGTTTGACTCGAGGATCGATACAAGAGGGTTTTTGGTTGCCATTTCAAAACACGTAGAGAATCACAGAATCTACGACCTAAGTGGTAAAACAGAGAACTAGTGAGAATGCTGAATTATAACGATATACAAAACATAAGGTCTTTAATCTAATGTAGCTCCCACTGTTTTTCAAAGAACTATAATTCCCAAAGATCTAAGAGGAACACGTTTCCCAATGGGTACTAAGATCCTAAGCATTTTACCTCGAACCCACGACTCGCGGACATTCTAAGTAAAACCTTAGGTAGGTACAACTTACCAATTCTAACACCTTTAGAACTCTTAGTAATTGTTTTAGCATCACCTATCTTTCAATATGGACCCACGACTCGTGCGACATCCATATTTACTTAGGCGTTAAGCTAGGCCCATCAATCATAAGATCATGATCAAAACTTAGTTCGAACGACCCACGACTCCCGGACATCGCCCTTGCCAAAATAACCATGAAATATTGATCATTTAAAATGATCAATTAGGTAACTAAGAACTAGTAAACACCACTAGCTATCCCACGACTCGCGGACAATAACTAGCTTCACTTACTAAACTTAAAACCTATTGATGGAATGCTAGGAATTTAATTCAAAATTTGCACCTCGAATTAAATACCTATTGTTCGAAATTAACTTAATATTTAACGGGAATTTTCGAATCAACCAGAGAGTTGTCCGGTTTGACCTCACCAACATATATGTTATCCAATTTTAATTAGTCTTGATTAATGCAAGTATAACTTAAATGCATTTCACACAAGCACTTAGCAGATAACATGTCCTAGCATGATACTAACATGTGATGATCATGGGTTCTACCTATCTTATGCGTGATATGTGGGAGCCACTCCACAATCACAAGTTCTAGCATACATGCCACATAAACAGTTTAAATTACATAAGGGAAAACAGTAACAAAATACGAGCCGTATCTCTATTACATTTTCAATTGAGAATCCCCTCCCTAAAATTTTGAGGGCTCTTAACTTATGGCCTCCTTGTTACTTGAATGTGGTCCATCTTACTCCATGGGTGCATTGTCTCGAAAATGAAAATAAAACCTCACCATCTATTCTACTCTAAAAAAAATGAAAAAGTACTGAAAAGTAATAAGGCTCAATCTTCATATTGGCCTTAGACAAATACATGGGGCATACCCCGGCCTCAAAACAGTAATATGGAAAGCCACAAAATAAATTACATAACAGTACGCACATAAGTGAGGCTCCAACCTCAATTGAAAAACGTAACTATAGGGCTTCAACCCCAATTTAAACCATCCATGTGCATAAATTAAAACCATATATAAGTCTAAACCCATGATCACCTAACATGCATAAATTGCAAGAATTTAAATTTGACCAATAAATTAAAATTCTCGCTTTAAGCTATAATAGCTTAAAACACGACTTAGATGCAATTATTGTTCAAGAGCCTTTTCTATAAAACCCGAAAAACTATAAACTAATAAAATTCCAATTAATTCCTAAAAATTAACAATTTTATTCTTTCAATATTTTCGTAAAATAAAGTTTGCAATTTTCCCAAAACTTAAATCGCTTAATTTTTCAAAATCCCAATTTAAACAATTATTTCAAAAATAATTCAAATTTAATAAAACAAAATTTTATAGAAAAATTAAATCGGGATTTCAAGGACTGAAAACACGAAACACGAAAAATATGAAAAACTTGCCTGAAACCACCTGCTCAAGTGGCACCACCGCGCGGCAGCATGCGCACGCGCACGCGCCAGCAGCGCACACAGCGTGCGGCAGTTGCCGCCCGCGTGCGCTGTGGGCGCGGTAGTGCCTGGCATAGGCGGGAGGTCTCGACTGGGCATCCCGCACTGTTGCGGGACGGTGTCGGGTGGCCGTCCCGTACGGTTGCGGGACAGGCGAGCAGGGGTTGGGGCGTGCTACACGTTGGCACGTTCCAACCTCGCGTGTTTGATTCGTGTTTCGTTTTGTATCTCAGGTTTCACCAAAACCTGATTCAATCCAAAATAAAAATACGTTTTAAACAGATTTGAATCAAAACGGTTTTCAAAAACACAATTTAAGAAAACAGTTTAAGAAATTCAAGAAAATTACAGTTTCATAATTCAGGCTTTCTAAAAGAACCCATGAATACCTAATTCGCATCTAAGCCTAAAAATTTCTACCAAGTTCAATTAAGTGGAGACGAATCAGAAACCCGATTAACGAGGTTGCTCTGATACCACTTGTTGGAAAAATAGAATCAGAAAGCTGCGGAAATTTAAAAAATTTTCCAACAAAAGGATCAAAACTCGCAATCATGAATCCAAATTCGTAGAGATTAGAAACTTACTTTTCAACAATCTTTCTTGAAGCGTTTCAAGCCACCCAAGAATGCTCTTCTCACGGCTTGATCCCCTCTCCTTGGTAAAGCTCGAATCTTTAAAAACTTCTAACTTGAAGCTCTCTAGAGATAGTCCACCAACTTGATTACAATCTAACTAGTAAGGATGCCAGTTCTCTAGTTAGTGTTTAGGCTTAACCTAGGGTTTATTTTATCTTGGAGAAAAGATTATGTTCAACACATGAACCAAAAGAAATTATCAATCACTCTCTAAGGGGAGCTCGAGCTCCCCTATATAATATAGAGAGGGGCGGCCGAAACTTAGTCCTAATGGACTAAGGATTTAGTTTCTCTCTCTCTTATTACTTGATCATCAAGTAATTCCAAACCTTGACATTGAATTCTAATTCAAATCAACTTTTAAGAGAGCTGAAAATATCCAAACTCCTTTTGGATAATATTATAATTTATTTATTAATAAATAAATAACTTATTTATCTAATTAATTAATTTATAATTAACTAAATAGATTAATTTCTCCAAAATAAGACTTTCATTTTAATTCAAAATTAAACCAAAGTCTATTAAATAATTAACACATTAATTATTTAATACATAAATAAACATACACGCACGGTGCACACGTGTCCATATAGGACACGTGTGACGCACGTGACCCATACGTGTGGAACCCTCTCGGCATGATCAACTCGTTTAATCATTTTAAAGCTTAACTCATGTAACCAAGTTGTTGTGTGTGACCCTCTAAGTTCTCAATTCAATTAGCAGTGACCCCAATTAATTAATTCACTAATTAATTAATTAGTCCATAGTCTAGCAACAGGTGTTTAACCCCTTACTGAATTGGAATGTCTCGATTCGACAGAACCTTTAAGTCATTCATTCATGTGAGATACAATCCTCCTACTTACTATCTCTCAACCAAGATCTAGGGTAAGGGAAGAATCAGAACCCTAATAATCTGGTCTTAAAGCTAAGTGCATTTCATATCCATTTGATCTCAATCCAAGAAACCGTTTTCTTGATGTCTTGATCTACTGCCTTGGCCAAGGACTCCATATGGCATATGAATGACTTACACAATAAGAGATCACCTTGCAAATGCAAGTGTAGGTCCTTTCGTGATTCTCATTCACTTTCATGAGTCACTTGTGCAGCCCCAATATAAGCCTTGAATCAGTTGTCTAAGGCGACACCCTTTAAAGCTTATACCTAAGACTATAGAGTTAACTCACAAAGTGACATGGAACCTCAAGTCTAAGGATCAATTAATGACATCAATGACTCGTGAGATATTTCCTAATCTGGAAGTTTCCATTTCCTGAAATAGAAACTTCCTTTCCCATTTAGGAATCTTCTCACACGGGGCACCTCAGTGAACTATCTTATGGAAGTAAGCACCCTCATGTATCACACACGTATCAACTATACACTTTGCACCTCCATGAAATAAGGTGGTCCTTCTTAAGGGCGTGATCCCACAAGCAAGCCTTAGAGGAGTCAGGTTGACACTCCCACTGTATGTAGGACTCATCGGCTTGGAGTAATTTACTAATCATGACTTATGTGACATAGGGCTCGTTTCATGAACCATTTCACCTAAATGGTAGAGTCCTAAAGTCATCAGGATTAGGGGAGTTCTTATACATGCACAGATAAAGTAAACGCATACCAAAACAAGAGCATATAAAGAAGTGTTGCCTCAATTCGTTATTTCATTCAAAGATTGTGTGTGATTACAATAAGGAAAAGTACAAAGCAGATATACAATCGACTTTCTTGGGCACTATTCCTAACACTACCATCTTTCCATTTCTGAACCACCGCCGGCCAGATATGCCCTTTTTATCCGGTTATCATCTCCAAACTCTAACGCCACCACCTAGTCACCTCGACACTGAAAGATCAGCGCCATGGGAGATGACCACCGTCCACCAGCTTCGGATAGCCATGAATTCCGACAGCCTCCGACGAGACACCGCCAACTTCTTCACTCTGGCGAACACTCCGAATCTCTCTCGTTCTAGATCTGAAAAGGAAAGGACCTTAAGGCTGCGCCACCTCTTTCTCAGCTACCCCCACCGGCGAGATTTACCCCGGCTACCATCCTCTTTCCCCTCTTAGTCAGATATGGAACAACCGTTGGCCAGCCTCCGTCGACGACAACCACCTCTTTCTCCAGATTGATTTCAGCTTGCTTTTTCCCTAATTTCTTTTGTAAGCTTAAACCCAGATTCTATTTAATTTTGCAAGCATCATAAATCATTTGTAGCGTGTATAATTGAAACATGTATCCAATCGCATATTGAGTTTTGTAAATTATGAATTGACTCTCTGATGTTCAATCCTGTGAATTTCTGTTGTTGATGGAATATGTATATGGTTACATTTGTATAAATGATTGGTAATGTGAGGATCAATTGGTTTAGGAATGAATTGATGATGGATATCACCCTCGTGTATGTGTGTGTGTTTGTGGTTAATCAAGAATTATAACAAGTATGTTAATCGGTAATTGTTGGTGTTAGTGCAATTGGGGCTTGAAGTGGTGAATGTATAACTGACTAAATTTTAATTGGAAACATGATGAATAATTGGTTTAAAGGCTCTTGATTAATTAGCTGTCATTAAATTGAATTAACTAACTTTTGTTTTGGTTTTGAGTGAATGAAGTGATAATTGTATGTTGTTAAACTTATGAAATACAGATCATATGTAATTGTTGTTGTATGAATAATGGGTACATTTCGGTTGCCAACATGAATTAGACCTACTTGCATTGTACTTTGATGGAATATGTTTGGAGATGTGTATTTATGTCATGATAAAGAAACAACTTTAAAGTTGAAGTGTACTAATATTTAGTTATGCTAGTAATTTAATTAAGTGGGGGTTTAATACAATTAAAATGGGAAAACTTGAATTACAATATGAATTAGGTGGACGAGCATGTTTGCATTAATTAGGAGGACTTAAGCTTGAAACTCTTAAATCTATAATGAATTGTCTTATTAGATGAACTCGGGTAAATTGAATTTAATTTGGATTCAACATATTTGATTTGCTATGCAGCAAACATCTGGGGATATGTAAGAATTGGTATGTTTATATTATTAATTGCCTTATGTTTTAATTAGAATTATAGAGTTAATAGTTAAGAATTGTTTTTACACTACTAATTGATTGATATTGAATTAAAGTCGTTTGCTTTGCCTTATTTTCGCGTGTAAGTGCTTTGAACCGTTTCATGATTTTCGATTATGCTCTTTACAAACGTGCTTAGGTACTAATTCACCTAAGTGATAATTGAGTTGTACGTTCGGGCGATATGCGGGACATTAATTGTGCACATGAACCTGTTCACTACATTCCATGACATTTTATGATCTTACTTACATGACATACCATTTCATATTCCTCATAATCATTGTCGTACGTCTCGGTGGTTCATATTTGAGTCTTGTCTCACGAGTACACTCTATTCCCTTTTTTTTTCCTGTTCAGTGATCTCACGGGATGGAGACAACGTGGTCGAGTATGCTCTCGTCTGGTCGATTCTTGTATGTCGTCGCTTCTCAGCTGAGGTTTAGGATTTTTGTATAGTTAAGCGACCTATGACCTTAATATTATAATTTCAATCCCTGCATGCAGTTATGTACTATATATGATTAGATATGTGTTGAATATGATATGATTGTGACCTTATGGATAATCCTTGGTTTTGGAAAAATTAATTATTAAGGCATATGTAAGCTACTTTTGGAAAATTCAGTTATATTATTTTCTATAGCGAGTTGGCCATGAAATATTGGCAACTGTCTGTCTGTTTGTTTATGTATCCGAGGAGCTACGAGTACTAGAGCCCCCAGGACGGTTAGGGCCATCAGGGTTTGACTATGTGCGTAGAGATATCATTGCGTGACTCAGGGAGATGGGGAAGGCGTGATATCTTGAGCCTTTGGTGTACAGTCGGGGAGGACACTTGTGGGTTCGCAACCCCTTGTGGTATGTCTGTTCTGGATGGTTAGGGCCAACGTGAGGCTTTTCCATCACTGGAGTTGAGGAGGGATTTATTTCTGTATTTCAGTTTTGTTCTGTTATGAGGAGTAAAGGTTGGAAGCTCATACTCGCCGAGCATATGATATGATCTGTTCTGGGAATCATGAATCGGAATAAAGTTTTTCTAGAAATGCTTTCTAAGTATAAGTATATCTTTGTTTTCAAATGTTTTGGTATGCAACCCCATATGTCCGGTTCATGACTCCACCCTTCTGTTATATGCTATACTCTATATATAGTGTGTGGGTGTGCGTTAGCCCCCTCACTCAGTCAGTTGACTGACCCGTCTCTTTACAATTTTTAGTTTCAGGTTCAGCTTTTGGAGTTCGTTGGAGCTAGGCGGTTTCGAGTCGAGTCTTACGTTTTGTCTGAGTCGAGTTATGTCTTTGTTGTTTGCTTTAAGCTTTGTCATCTCGGATTCATTTACATTGAAAATTGTATCAGTTTAACTTATTTATTTACTGAATAATATTCGGGACTAGGTATCTATGCTTGTTGAAACCGTCATTTATTTTGTATGTCAATTTACTCGCTTCCGCTATCTGTTGATGATTGTTTAAATTGCTTCCGCACTCTGAGTTTGTCGAGTTAGATCCGCCTAGCCTAGTGTGTGAGTTGGTCTCCCGTTCGCTTTGATTCGGACTCGAGTACAGATATTCCATTTCGTGATCGGGTTTGGATCTTAGTGCGGGGGATGTGGTGCCTCCCGTTTGGGGTGCTACATCCTTAAGTTGTATTAGAGCTTTAGGTTGCAAAACCGAGCTCTAGTGTCGTGTTGATTCTGTCTAGGTCGTACGACATAGGAATATTTGTGCATTGCATTTGTTTGACATAGAGTTTTGACTCTTGAGAATGAATTGTTTTGAATTTCTGTGATTGTGCATATGCTATAACTATGATTATGCAACATTTTTTAATTGATGTGCTTATAATTACATTTAATTGCTGCATTTTGTGACCTATATGATACATTTCATTTACATTCTTAACTCACATGAATCAAATTTAGTGTTTGAATTTCAGGGAGCCCTATAGTACAACTATGAGATTTCCCTCCATCTACTCCACCGATTGGCGCTACACCCAAGATACACCATAATTTTAAAATGAAGAGGGTCTTTCCCAAGATCAATGGTCATGACATGATTTAGAGTTGAAGGAATGAGATTTGCTATCTTGACTTACTATCTTAAAGTCAATTGAAAGATGGAGTTTGACGTATTTCCACCTTGATGGCTCGTTTATTTGGAGGTGGTCACCTTGTTGATGAAAATGAGTTAATGGAGAAGAATCCGATCAAGTTCAAGGGATGTGGATAGGTTTTCATGTTGGTGCTAACATAAGCAACGAGTTATGAAATATCAGTGAGCGTTCAAGACTTTGCTCCCGTTTTGAGTTAACAAATGCCCAGACAAGTTTGGTTGTTAATTCTCGGGCCGCTTTTTAATGGTGAGTCGAAAGACCTTGCTGAAATGGTAATAGATCACTTGGATGCCGAAGGATTTCATACGAATTTCAGAATCGTATACCATAACTTGTCTTAGGAAGTGCTTAACACCATGATCGTCCAGTATAACATTGAGATAGATTTCTGATCATCAACCGAATTGTGAGTAATTTCTTGAAGATGAGGAGGCTAAAGTTTAATACCTAAATAAAAATTCCTGGTGGAAACTGAGGGTGATTCTAGTTGAGCAGGGATTACATTCTAGTAGAGGGTTGGATGATAGACATGCTTACTAAGTTACCTCTTCACGCTAAAAGATTTGAGACAAGAGGTCCAAATGGAGAAGGTTGCATCATTATCGGCTTGACCAACTCCTACTACTTCATCTCAACTTCCTTGCCAAGATTTCGACACTACGGTGAACGCTACACCAAGCATTCATGGCATTTGCATACATGCATCACTTAAGTTTCCTTATCATATTTTGCTTGATGTGCGTGATGATCGTTGATGTTTTGATTGTGATAACGTGACCACCTGATTTAGTATTTAGAAACTGAATTTTCTGGTTGTTGTGAACTCGTGCTGAATTGAATTGATTACCTATTTACTTGGATTATTTGTACCTATGTGTTTTAAAACTTTCTTAATTGCTCATTAACCTCTCATACACATACATACATACCGTAACTCTGTTTTATAGGGGTGCCATCGCGATATCCCCCTTGAGTGAGATATGGGTGTCGAATCTATGCTTAAAGGACAATGATATCAGTTGTGTAAGGTATACTAAACAGGCATCACATACTTTCTCATTAAGTGTCATTCCGATGTGTGTATGTATGAGCGCTGATTAGTGGATTTATGTGCAAGAGAGACCTTAGGTTCTCTCTATTTACGTGTTAGAGAGATGTGGGAGTCTCTCTATTTATATGATAGAAAGATGTTGGTTTCTTTCTAAGTTTAGTGCACGAGAGATGCTGGATTATCTTATACTTAGAAATTTAGGAGATGTTGGATTCTCTCGAATTCAGGGGTTTGAGAAATGTTGGATTTTCTCAAACTAGAATGTTTAGGAGATGTGGAAATCCGTCAGACTTAGGTTGAGAGACGAGGTCCTCTCAATTATGTGTTTGGGAGACGAGGTTCTCTCAATTGTGAGCTCGAGAGAAGGGGTTCTCTCTTGTATATGTCGAGGGGCTGGGCTCTCTCACTTACTTGCTGAGAGATGGGATTCTCTCTTGTTTATTGGAGTTGCATCATGCTTTGACCTGTCTATGGTTTGGAAGTGGTGAGTTTGAGACAACATCGAGGTTGGGTGCAGTTGTGAGTATCCCCATTATGGGAGTGACCGAACGAGCTCCAAGTAGACAACGGGTCAAGTACTCGAACAGACCTCAATGATAACATACATCCTGAAGGAGGTTCGATATGGGTGACAGGAATAAGCTTCACAACCAAAGTTATTATATTACGCAATTACGGGAGAAGGACTAGATCATTACAACTTGAAGCTCTTCAAATTTAGCAGTGGAACCTGGGGACCAGGTTCTCTTAAGGGGGAGAGGTTGTAACACACCGCATCCTCATGGCAGGATACGATGTCATCTTCGTGCGATTGGAATGTTATTTATTTAACTCTGCACTTACTTGAATTGCTTTATTTCATGTTTTAATTGTCTAATTGACTCAACTGCAATCTTATGAAAATATGTGGACTTAATTGAAATATGTGTTTTGTACCTATTTGTCCTCTAATTCGAATTATGTGGGTAAATTTATATGTTTAGGAAAGTCATGAACTTAATTGAATTTTAATTTTAGGGTTTGGGCTTAATTGGACATTACTTTTTAAATCTTGGGGGTGCTTTTATAATTTAAATATCTTTAAGTGGACTTAATTGATCTTATTGGAAACTGGAGGACTCAATTGCATGGCTTATACATTCGAGGGACCTGTTTGTAATTTCTGGAGAGAGACCTTTTTATGCCCCGAAACCCTATCTGCTCCCATTTCAGTCTTCTCCCATTTTCTCGAGTAGCAGCGGCGCAGCAGTTTCACCAGATCGCCAGCCACCGCGCCACCTATCTTCGCTTGCCGGCAACACCTCTTCTCCAGCGACACCGCATTGCCGCCGCCTTGTTCTCCCATCTTTCTTGGACCGAATCTTCTTCTCTCATTTAAGAAGATGAGAAGCAGCAGAGCAACTATCTCTTTCTCCCTCTCAACAACAACCAAGCCGACAACCAACATTTTTCCATTTCTGAACCACCGCCGGCTAGATAGGCCCTTTTTCGCCGGTCATCATCTCCGAACTCTATCGCCACCACCCAGTCACCTCGTCACCGAAAGATCACCGCCGTGGCAGATGACCACCATCCACCAGCTTCGGACAACCATGGATTTCGGCAGCCTCCGATGAGACACCGCCAACTTCTTCACTCTGGAGCACACTCCGAATCTCTCTCGTTCTAGATCTGAAAAGGGAAGGACCTCAAGGTTGTGCCACCGCTTTCTCAGCTACCCCCACCGGCGAGATTTACCACGGCCACCATCCTCTTCGCCCTCTTAGTCAGATATGGAACAACCATCGGCCAGCCACCCGTCGACGACAACCACCTCTTTCTCCATATTGATTTCAGCTTGCTTTTTCCCCAATATCTTTTGTAAGCTTAAACCCAGATTCTATTTAATTTTGCAGGAATCATTTGTAGCGTGTATAATTGAAACATGTATCCAATCGCATATTGAGTTTTGTAAATTATGAATTGACTCTCTGATGTTCAATGTTGTGAATTTCTGTTGTTGATGGAATATGTATATGGTTACATTTTGTATAAATGATTGGTAATGTGAGGATCAATTGGTTTAGGAATGAATTGATGATGGATATAACCCTCGTGCGTGTGTGTGTGTGTGTTTGTGGTTAATCGAGAATTATAACAAGTATGTTAATCGATAATTGTTGGTATTAATGTAATTGGGGGCCTTGAAGTGGTGAATGTATAACTTACTGGATTTTAATTAGAAACATGATGACTAATTGGCTTAAAGGCTCTTGATTAATTAGCTGTCATTAAATTGAATTAATTAGCTTTTGTTTTGGTTTTGAGTGAATGAAGTGATAAATGTATGCTGTTAAACTTATGAAATACAGATCATATGTAATTGTTGTTGTATGAATAATGGGTACATTTCGGTTGCCAACATGAATTAGACCTACTTGCATTGTACTTTGATGGAGTATGTTTGGAGATATGTATTTACGTCTTGAAAAAGAAACAACTTTAAAGTTGAAGTGTACTAATATGTAGTTATGCTAATAATTTAATTATGTGGGGGTTTAATACAATTAAAATGGGAAAACTTGAATTACGATATGAATTAGGTGGACGAGCATGTTTGTATTAATTAGGAGGACTTAAGCTTGAATCTCTTAAATCTATAATGAATTATCTTATTAAATAAACTCGGGTAAATTGAATTTAATTTGGATTCAACTTATTTGATTTGCTATGCAGTAGACATCTGGGGATATGTAAGAATTGGTATGTTTATATAATTAATTACCTTATGTTTTAATTAGAATTCTAGAGTTAAGAGTTAAGAATTGTTTTTACACTACTAATTGATTGATATTGAATTAAAGTCGTTTGCTTTGCCTTATTTTCGCGTGTAAGTGCTTCAAACCGTTTCATGATTTTCGATTATGCTCTTTATAAACGTGCTTACGTACTAATTGACCTATGTGATAATTAAGTTGTACGTTCGGTCGATATGCGGGACATTAATTGTGCACATGAACCTGTTCACTACATTCCATGACATTTTATGATCTTACTTACGTGACATACCATTTTATATTCCTCATATCAACTCATATTCATTGTCGTGCGTCTCTGTGGTTCATATTTGAGTCTTGTCTCACGAGTACACTCTATTCCCTTTTTCTTTCCTGTTCAGTGATCTCCCGGGGTGGAGACAACGTGGTCGAGTATGCACTCGTCTGGTCGATTCCTGTATCTCGTCGCTTCTCAGGTGAGGTTTAGGATTTTTGTATAGTTAAGCGACCTATGACCTTAATATTATAATTTCAATCCCTGCATGCAGTTATGTACTATATATGATTAGATATGTGTTGAATATGATATGATTGTGACCTTATGGATAATCCTTGGTTTTGGAAAAATTAATTATTAAGGCATATGTAAGCTACTTTTGGAAAATCCAGTTATGTTATGTTCTGTAGCGAGTTGGCCATGAAATATTGGCATCTCTCTATCTGTTTGTTTATGGATCCGAGGAGCTACGAGTAATGGAGCCCTCGGGATAGTTAGGGTCGTCGGGGTTTGACTATGTGCGAAGAGATATCATTGCGCGAGTCAGGGAGATAGGGGAGCCGTGATATCTTGAGCCTTCGGTGTACAGCTGGGGAGGACACTTGTGGGTTCGCAACCCCTTGTGGTATGTCTGTTCTGGATGGTTAGGGCCAACGCGAGGCTCTTCCATCACTGGGGTTGAGGAGGGGTTTATTTCTGTATTTCTGTTTTGTTCTGTTATGAGGAGTAAAGGTTGGAAGCTCGTACTCGCCGAGCATATGATATGATCTGTTCTGGGAATCATGAATCGGAATAAAGTTTTTCTGGAAATGCTTTCAAAGTATAAGTATATCTTTGTTTTCAAATGTTTTGGTATGCAACCGCATATACCCAGTTCATGACTCCACCCTTCTATTATGTGCTATACTATATATATAGTGTGCGGGTGTGCGTTAGCCCCCTCACTCAGTCAGTTGACTGACCCCTCTCTTTAAAATTTTTAGTTTCAAGTTCAGCTTTTGGAGTTCGTTGGAGCTAGGCAGTTTCGAGTCGAGTCTTACGTTTTGTCTGAGTCGAGTTATGTCTTTGTTGTTTGTTTTAAGCTTTGCATTCATCTCGGATTCATTTACATTGAAAATTGTATCAGTTTCACTTATTTATTTACTGAATGATATTCAGGACTAGGTATCTATGCTAGTTGAACTCGTCATTTGTTTTGTATGTCAATTTAATCGCTTCCGCTATATGTTGATGATTGTTTATATTGCTTTCGTGCTCTGAGTTTGTCGAGTTAGATCCGCCTAGCCTAGTGTGTGAGTTGGTCTCCGGTTTGCTTTGATTCGGACTCGGGTACGGATATTCCATTTCGTGATCGGGTTTGGATCTTAGTGCGGGGGATGTGGTGTCTCCCGTTCGGGGTGCTACATCCTGCACCTAGACCCGAACCCCATATGAAATAGAAATCCATATATGAGCCCAAGACTAAGCGGACTGGGACCTACACACCCTCGCTAGGCCAGGCGGAGCAAAGACAGGAATAGAGCGCGTAAAATAATAGGAAAACGGAAGCATACATCAGAATTCAAGAAGATAAATCCACAAAAATGGGTTCAACTAGCCCTGGAAGCCTGTCCAAAAAATATACATAATTAAAATTCAAAGGTAAAAACATGATTCAAGGTTCATATACAAATCGTATACAAAGTGCGACCGAATACAAATGAAAATACAACTCGAGTAAGGTGACTAGAATTTGACCGATTCACGACTTCGTCTAGGACGAACCAACCTGTAAATGAAAAGTTAAAAGGAGAGGGTCAGTGCACCGACTGAGTGAGGAGGCTAACGCACACCCACACACGTATATGTATTGAGCAAAGCACATATTAAACAAAAGACTATGAACCGGGGTAGGGTTTTGCATACCAAAGCCATTTTCAAATAAAACTTATACATAAACCTATCTTATTCAAAACATAACATACTCGAAATGAATCGTATCGAAAACGAAAGATCCTTCCCCGTTTCCTAATCAACATAACAAAGCGTATTCAAATACCCGGTGAGTACGGGTCTGTCTCCAACCTACTTCCAAATCATTATCATATTCAAGAAAAATCGAAATAATCATAAAACATAAAAATTAACCAAATCCCATATCCATCATCATTCGTTGAAGTCTGCACACGGGGTACGGGCCCACATCATGTAACTCTATATACGCGAGATAGCTAGTCCACATCGTACCTTTCCCGGTTATCTACCGAGGGCTCAAAGCACCACGACTCCCCAACCTCCAAGAGTCGCGCGTAGGTACTTCAAATGGAGATAGTGTACAGGCTTAACCCGACGGCCCAACACCGCCTCGAGCATCCTTACTCACGTCTTCGGGGCCCAATAACATTACCATTACAAATTACCAAACTTAACTCGCTACAAATTAAACATAACTTAACGTACCTTTCCGTGTCCTCCTAAATCATATCATCTTGAAGAAGAACATAAGTTTCACGAAGACACCCGGTTTGGAGCATAGCCTTATTGCAAAACATTTTCAAGCTTACTTGTGCTCGAGTGGATGAATCTCTAACTTGTAAATTAGTATGAGGTAAGGACTAAAATGCAAAATGTGTTGAGTCATCTCATTTAGTGGAAGACTTTGGATAAATATCTCATTCATCTCTCTCATTTTAATTATCATCATATTTCATCAAATTCCACACACACACACACACTAATACACGGTATTTACACCAAGGAAGGAGAAGAGGAGATTTCATCATTTCAAGCTAGAATTCAAGGAGGAAAATTGCATAAGTTGAAGCTTCATCATCATACCATCATCTCTTCCATCATTTCTTTCTTCATACTAAGGTATAAATGGAGATTTTTCTTGAATTCTTGATTCATTTATGAGATAGGGTTTGATGCTTAAGTGATGATTTCTTGTTCTTTTATGGTTAGATGCATGCTTAGGATCTTTAATCTTGAAAGCTTGCATGATTTCTTAAATAACATGGAAGTTGGAGTTCATGATTGTATATGGGTTTGATATTGTTAAATCTTAATGATCAATGCATGATATGAGTAGATGTGTTAGATTTTATCGTGTTTCAAGTATGAATACATGTTTCTTCAAGTTTTGATTGCATTTGATGATTGAAAATTGGTGTTTTGGTTGGTTGTTGTTGTTGTTGCGTTAATGCCCTGTTTTTTTCTGCTGCGTACAGTTGACACGGGGGTGTCAACTTTGCCTTGTTCAGCGTGACACGGGGGTGCAGGTTGGTTTGATTTTCTGTACCGTGACACGGGGGTGTCACGGTTTGCCTTGTGATGATGACACGGGCGTGTCACCTTTTGTTTTCCTGAATTTTGTCCAACTTCGGACGAACACCATTTTCACCTCTTAGGTGTTAATTGGTCTTTATACATGCTTAGTGTTAATTGATTGATTGGTTTTATTTAAATTACATAAGCATTGCTGTGCGTCATACTTGGTCTCATATTGAGTCATGTCTCATGAGTTCCCACATTTCCTTTCTTGTCCAGTTTCTCCAGGGCGGAGATCATTGATCGTTTGGGCACTTTCTTGTATCCTTGTCTTGTTCCGTCGCTCGTCAGGAGAGGTTTAATTTCTAGATATATAGAACCCTTACAACCCTGTGTGACTATTTCTGCCAAAATGTATATATATATCTATAGTTTGCGAATTATATGATTTTCAAATGATTTAGCAAAACCGATTGATTGATTGATTGATTGACGGATTGATTGTTTTGGCGAGTCATTGAATTGCACTGTGGGCCCGAGGATAGTGGCTCGAGCCAACCGGGAAAGCATGGGCTGACGGGTAACTCGAGTGCTATCCTCACCAAATGGGATGACCCCTGAACCCCCTAGGAGATTAGGGGAGGAAGGAGTTCCGGGCTTAGGGATTCATGTACCCTCTGCCCAGACTGATTGGATGGTGGGGCCTTGCAATCCCACCATCACCCGGAGGAAGAAGGAGTCACTGAAACTGCTGATTGTGCACAGTAAATAATTGCCTGATCACCTAATCACCTAATAATTGATTGATTGTACACGGTCGGAGTAAGGTTGGAGATTACCCTCACTCGCCGGGCCACCTATTGATTGTATTAACTGAATTAATTGATAAATTGAATTAGTTGTAACCTCGGGCGATAGTACCTTCTACTCTAATATTTGTGTTTGCTTTCCTAAAATTATTACCCGAGATTATATCTTGCATGTATGTGCGCATATATTTATTTATACCCCTCGCTCAATCCGTTTGGACTGACACCTCAACTTTTCAGTTTTGCAGGTTCGTGCTAGGCGGGATTAGAGTCTCATCTCTTTTATTCGGGTCTAGCACTGCACCTTCATACTTGTACATGTGTTGATACTAGTTATTTTGTAGTATATCTTGAATCATACTTGGATTGATATTGTAGTGATATGATTAGTCGGTACCTATAAGTAAATATGTAAATATGGTACCTATATGTATTGAATGCTTTTGCTTCCGCTATTTTATTGCTCTTAGTTGTTTTGGTTTTAATTGAGGGTACCCGCCTAGCCTTGTGTTTTTTTTTATTGTCTCCCGTTCGCCATGAGTCTGGTTCATATATGGACTACCCATTTCATGTGTGAGGTAGACTTATGGTGCGGGGGTGTGACATCTCGGCGTTCCGGGTGCTACAGTAACTATGGATCGGATTTCGGGACGGATAATTTAGGGGCGTTCGGGGAGTTCAAGCTCGGTTGATTAAAAAGAGTTGGTTGGGCGAATGAGGATTAAAAGGGAAATGGTGGAAACTGGAAGCGGTACAATTCAGAAGGGATCTAAGAGTATAACCCTTAAAGGATTCATCAATCGCTTCACCGAGGAACCCTGAAAAGGTTCAAGACAAACTGACCACTGAGCTATCTTCAGGACAGATCATACACTGGACAACGACAACTCTCAATTCTAAATTTTGCAACTACGGTGAACGGTACTTATAACATCCATGATACATGCATCCATGCAAATTTAATTCAAATAATTTCTTTGTTATGTGTTCCGATTTATTATCGTTTTAAATTACTTAGGGTAATTGATAATCAACGTGGGTGTTTACGTGATTTTAATTTTGGTTTTTGCGTGTGTTGCTTGGGCGTATAGGAGACTTCCTTGCTTTATTTTTGTTTGAGAGACGGGGTGCTCTCGTTGTTTGTAAGAGAAGGGGATGCTCTTATTTTTGTTCGAGAGACGGGGTACTCTCTTTGCTTGCGAGAGACGGGGTTCTCTCATTGTTGTTGGAGAGACGGGGTTCTCTTATCGTTACTCGAGAGACGGGGCTTTCTCCTTGTTGTTTGTTAGAGACGGGGAATCTCTCAAAGATTGTTTTTTTTATGCGTGCTGTGAATCCGAGGACGAATTCTTTTAAGGGGGAGAGATTGCAACGCTCCGGTTTTTCATTTAACTAATGTGTCGTAATTGTTTACTAATTTGCGCAAATTAATTGGTTTTTAGCGTTTACTATAATTAAATTTCATTGTTTAATTGTTAAATAAGTGATTAATTGAAATATATGCAATATTTGAATTTGAATTTATGTGAATAACTTGTGTGCTCCATAATCGCACGAAATAATTATTTCTACGTGTTTATATATTTAATTTTATTTTATTTATACTAAATGTTAATTACTTTATTTTAATAATATTAATATTAAATATATATATTTTATTTTATTGATACTAATATTAAATATATTTATATAATAAAAGTATATATATGTTAATTGTGTACGTGTGCATGAATATATTAACGCATGCATTTTATATATATAAATTATTTATGCATGCATGATACCTATAAATTATATACGTATTTGTTTAATATATTTTCATGCATGTATTTATTATGCATTTTAACTTTATATTATTTGTTAATATTACGAATTTTATTGTTACATTGCGTATGAGTGACATTTACTTGTTTTGTTTCTATATAAATTGATACCGAAATTTCGTGCAAATTTAATATGTTGAACTTATACGTGTCTTGTATATGAATATATGTTCATTTCGTATTTTCGGATTCTTTTGCATGTGTTTCGGATTTAATTTGAATTTTGGAATCCAAGTCGGGGGCTAATGAGCATTTAGCGCACCCTTGGTTCCGTATTTAATATCTTGAGCTCGGGAACTCGGATTCGAGTTCCGTCAACTTCGCTGAACTCTTAACGAAAATTCGGGTTTAGTGAACTTAGCTTTATATTTTTCTAACGTCATTTGAACCTCCGAAATCCAACCGAAAAATTGAAACGGCGATGAAACTGACCTTGTTGCACTAAAATGACCATAACTTATTCATTTGTTGACCAAATTAACTATGGTTGGATGCTATGGAAACCTAAATCAACCACCTCACCTGCTATACCATGCCCAAACCGAACCAACCCTCCCCACTTGCTGAAAATATCCCAAACATCTCCTGCTTCCCAGTTTTTCCCGTAGCTCAAGCCCTACCTTGAGATTCAAGCTCAAATCTCCTTCCAAACCTCCATTAATCCACAAGGTAAGCTTGGATATGTTATGTACATTCATTATGAGTCATTTTCATTCATTCATCCCCAAATTTGATCATGGTTTCATGAGGTTTTTGACTGAATTAGAAAATAGTTAGATTTAGAGCTTTTTGTTAATCTCTTTCGTTTCTTCATGGATTTGATTGATTCCAAGCCTGAAATTGATTGTTTCAACATCGTCTTTTCATTTATGATCATTGATTACCTGGTAGTAAGAGTATTCATGAGATATCATCTACGAGACTTTGAGAAAATTTCATGAAATGGTTGTGTGTGCCTGCGTCCCGCGTCTGAGCTTCCTTGGGGCTGACTTGTATGTTAATCTAGAGTTATTTCGCAGTATTTTGATGGCTTAGCTTACCTAAACATGTTGGGGATTAATGAGATCAGTATGCTCTATTTTTCGTGGGATTTTGCACTGTTTTTGGGACTGAAATTGTTGCTGTAAACTACTGCGCTGAGTCTTGTTGTTGTTGTCAGTCTTGTGCTTGGTTAAGGCTGTATGGTTGCTACATTTTGTGCCTTGTATTGCAGCATCTGTTGCTTGTTTATTGCTTGAGTTGTTGCTGCGTTTTAAGCTAGAAAAACAGGGGATAAACCTGTGTATATGTTGAGCTGCTGCGTTCCGACATGGGGGTGTCAATCTTCTTCTTTTCAGCATGGAACGGGGGTGCAAGGGTGGTCTGATATTGCTGTACCAAGACACGGGTGTGTCTCGGTTTGTTCTTTGTGGGTGGCACGGGGGTGTCACCTTATAATTTTCCATGCATGTTCTGTGTGTTGCCGTGATACTGCTGTTGCTTCTTTTCTCTTCTTTTCTTCTAGTTTGCTGCTGTTGTGCTGTTGCTGCGGTGTTGCTGGGTGTGGGGTTGCTTGTGAATTAGAGTTATGGCACACATGGGATTAAATTTCAATGTTTCAATGCATGCATGGAGAGTTTGTTAAATTTATAAATTGCATGCATGTTGTTGTAAATGGTACGTATGCATGTATAGTTATATATATATATATATATACAGATATAATTGCATGCATGGCATTAATATTTTTTAAAAATAATTTGCATGCATGGATAATTGCATGTTGATTTACATACATACGTATAGTTATATATATATATTTATATATATAGATATTTAGTATATATTGAATATTATTTGATTTAATTGAATTATAGAACTTAATTGTTACCTATTTCATATTTGATTTAAATTCCTAAATTTAATTTCATGTATTTAATTGTTTATTTTCTAATTGTGAATGCGATTGAATGTGTTTAATTGTTTATGTTTTAATTTTAAATGTGAATTAATACGTGCTATGCTCCAACTTGAATTCTTGAATTAAATTGATTGAAAATATGGAATAATGACGTCGAATGAAAGTGAACGAAAGATCAAATGACTTGATTATATGATTTAAATTCCTTTAACGTGGAATGTGAAGGATATGAACTCGTGTGAATACGAATGCTTCATTGAATGAATGAATTGAATGTTTATATGTCTTTAAGACTTTAATAGTGCACATGAACATTTTATGATATAATATCATCGGTTACGCATTCATATCATGTTCATTGCATGCCGTGCGTCTTATATGGTTCATTGGAGTCTCGAGTCTCACGAACACGTCATGTTGTCTTTTGTACTGTTTATCTCCAGGGTGGAGAATCTTGATCAACTAGGCACTCGGTAACTCGTATCCTTGTTTCGCCATATTCCAGGTGAGGGTGTTTTCGTTCTAGTTACATATTTAAACCCTACAACCTTATGTGACAAGCTTTAGCCAAAAATCTTATGTATATATATATATATATGTTATCTTTAAAGTAAAGTTATCGAGTAAACTCTTTTCAAATGACTTATGAATTATGCTATGTTTCTTATAAATTGATATGTTTTGGCGAGACATGATTATGATTGTACGGGCCCAGGGACTTAGTACATGTGGCTATCCGGGGAGGCATGGACCGACGGTGATCCCATGTGCTAGTTCCACTATTTTACGGCGAAACGGACTTCGTCAAGGAGTTTTTTGATGGGGAAATGCTAACCGGGCTTTGAGGCCTCATGAACCTCATAGCCTCATTGATATGATTAGGTGGTCGGGCCTTGCAAACCCGTCCACCACCGGAGGAAGAAGGTTGGTACTTGTTTTATAAATATGATTATGTTATGTTATGATTGTTATGCACCGTGCGGGAAGGCCGAGACACGGATCGCCCAAACGACTATGATTTGTGTGTATTATAATATACTGCATGATCATATACTCAATGTATTAATGATATTGTCGTACACGGTCGGAGTTGGTTGGAGATGATGCATGCTCACTCGCCGAGCCTTTATGTTTATGTCTAATTTATGAACCTCATGAATTTAATATGAATTAGTCGTAAAGTTCGAGCATTGTTTATTTATCCTCTTGCCCTTCGTGGGAACTAACTTCCAATAAAACCTTTGCTCGGGATTTACGACTTGCATGTACATGTTTCTTATATATATATGTATCGCTCCTGCTCACTCAGTCTTCTAGAGACTGACCCTCTCCCTCCCCAACACTTTAGTGTGCAGGTTTGGCTTTGGAGTTTCGAGCTAGGCAGAGTTATGTTGCGTTTGAGTCGGTCAAGTTAAGTTAGAAGCGTCTCTGCATTCACCTTATGTATTTAAATTGTGAATGGTTCGACCTTGTAAGTTTATGGAGTTGAATTGCTTTTGTTGGGCTTTGGTTATGAGTTTAAAAGAGGCCTGAAGAGCCCAAGTCAGCTTATGGTTTGTGTGTTTGAATTTTACCTTTCCGATGCATTATATTATGTTGTTTGGTTTTTATTGCAGGGTCTAAGTTCCGTCTAGCTTAGGAGGGTTTTCTGTTTGTCTCCCGTTCGCTATGGTTTGATACGGGTGCGGATTTACCATTTCGTTACTCGTGTTGAGCCATAGTGCGGGGGATGTGGTGCCTCACGTACGGGGTGCTACAGAAATAGTAGCCCAGGAGGCATGGGCCGAGGTCTACTATTATACCAGCCGCCAACTAGATCTTGGTGGTGGTCTAACTAGAGGTTAGTTATTCCACATCAAGTGACGGGAAAAGGTACGTCCCTCCCAAGTTCGTATATCGTCACTAGGGGTAGCTCCCTGAGGTGACACCAGAGGAAGAAGGATGGTATCGTTGTATTTCTTTTTATTAAGTAACGACATCTTGATCAATGTCGTTACAAATATTCTTGGTTTTTAAGGAGTTATGGTTGGAGAACGCCTAACTTACGGGCACCATATTGTTTCACAAAAGGGGTTCATATTTTCTTAAAAAGTATAGTACATAATCCCCCTACCGCTTTATCTTCAAATAAATATGAACCTAATATTGATATCTTTGTAGTATTTTCCTATTATCGGGTACTAACCAAGGAGTTTCTTGGTTAATCCCACTATAGATACTGATTTCACATTACTCTCAAAATTATTACTTCATTCTTATTCAATTACTATAAAAGATCCTTTCAAATAAAATTCTCTTGGTAAAAATCCTGAAGTTTTATAGTATCACTCAACCACCCCTCACTTAGTCACTTTGACTAACCCCTCGCTCTTTTCAAATTCATGATTGCAGGTATTGCTATCGCTCATTAGCCGGTATCTTGAAGCATAGAGAGTCCATTATCTTGTACATATTAGATCAAGTTTCTTAACTAAGCCAAGTTAGACTATAATCTTGTATAGTTATTATATTACTCCAGTATCATACTCTTAGATCATGAACAACTTTAACCCTACGGTACTGCTTCTAAGTTTTCATGAGTTTCAAATTATTCCAAATTCTTTTATTTACTACCCCAAACATAAGCTGTTGTTTTAAATGTTTCAAATTCCGCTGCCATGTTTTCTTACTCTGATATCGTATAGCATCGTTCGTTCGCCGGCGTGCCTCTCAGGTGCTAGATCTCACATCCGCCTGGGAAGTGCGACGCTGCGGGGTTGTAGCGTATTTGGGGGCGCTACACACGTGTCGAGCATACCTGACTGTCTAGAAATTGGGGCGTTACAACTCTCTCCCCCTTAAGAGAATCCGTCCTCGGATTCACCCTTCCGTGTTCATCCCATGTGGGTTGGCCATTCCCCGTCAGGGATTAGTTCGAAAGAGGTCTTCACTCCACAAGGTTCCATCAATGCTATCAAGTCACGACCCTCAACTTCCCGGAACCTAAATACTCGGAAGAACATCTAACCTTCCACTAGAACAGGTTTTAAACAAGTAGCAAGTGGTAATGAGAGTGCCATACAAAAAAAACTGTTTTTTGTGACAAATATTTTGTCGCAAGACATGAAAATTTTGTCACAATAGATCTATTGTGACTATTTTTTTGTCACAGTTGCTGTCGCGATAGGCCCGTCGTATAAAGTCCTGGGCGACAATTTCTATGTTTGTCACAAAAGGTTTGTGACAAAAGTGTATTTGTCACGAAAAACTCTGTTCTTGGGACAAAATTGTTGTCACAATAGCATATACATGTTGTCACTACAATTTGATTTGTCACGAAAGGCTCAACCAGATGACAACTTATTATGACAAATATATTTGTCACAACAATATGTTCTAATGTGACAAACATTTTGTCATATATGTGCATAGTTTTCGTCATCATAGCCAAAAATTTGTCACTACAACAACGTCAGTTGGGCATCTCTTGTGACAAATATATTTGTCACCACATCACATTTTGTCATGACAAATATATTTCTCACGACAACATAGTATCGTGACAAATATATTTGTCACTACAACGTGTTTATCGTAACAGGCATCTTTGTCACCAGATCGTATTATATCGTGACAAATATATGTCACCAGAACATATTTATCGTGACAACTAATTCATCACAAAATGTTATAGTTTTTGTCAAATAAAGAAAACCTCTTATGTTATGTGACAAAATAATTTATCGCTAAAAATATCAAGTTTAATTTTTAGTGACAAATTGTTTTTGTCAATAAGTTAATATTTGTTGCCTGTAGTGACAAACTATTTTGTCGCACAAAGTTTGAACTAATTTTCTATTGCAATAAAACTTCATTTGTCATCGAAATAATTAACTCTCATACAAAACGAAGATACCAACTCAACCAAACAAAGATATTGAATTATATAATATCCTTCGATAATTTTCATGTCAACAATAAATTAGAAGATCCAAAAGTACATGCAGTGCATTCATAACAAAATTATCAACTAAATGTCTCAAAACTTACTATAGTCCAAACATTATTTATCAACTCAGTTTTTCTTCTTCTCCATTCTTTCCGAAATGACAATCATGTGATGAAATCATTCCCTGCATTCAAGAAATATAAATTATTATGAAAAAGAAAACCCAAATCACAATTGTCCAGACAAATAAACTCTACACAAGGCATTAGTCCAAGAATACACAATTAACCACATAAATAAAATGCACAAAAGCCATTAAGCACAACTGACCAAAACAAATTAAGTTATTTTATAGGAAAACCCTTGTCAAATTACAAAAAACTTTAAAATATTACTCACTTGTTGTTCATGGCTTGCATCTTCGACCATAATTCTTGCATTTGTTGCATTTGCACTTGTAGGGCCTCAATCTTGTCTTAATTGTTTTTGTTTATTTCTTTCTGCTCCTCCGAATCTTGACTGAGGGTATCAATTTTTTGATTGCCTACATCAAGTTCATTCTTAGTCGTCGTTAACTCCTGAACAAGTTTGGGATCTTGTTGAGCACTTAAGGAACTTCCACGAGGTACCTCTATAGCACCTCCCATTCCTTTTCGACCAAGTTTAGAAACAAGAATTTCATCCTCAGACATAGGCTCTCCTACTTCCTCCATAACTTCCTCCTCTAACCGGCTCATTTGAACCTACAATGAGTATCAAATTTTCGTATGTTATTTCACTATACCTTAAAGAAGTGCACAATTATTGTCTCAACATAACTTCCCCCAACACAGGACAATCATCAAACACCTTCTAGGCCTTACTACTCTTACCCATGCAATTCTCAGGAGGTTTGGAAATTAAAACTTAAAAATAATAGGATCATACAATCATAACTACATCACGGTTTCCACAAGAATATTAAAGTATCTGAATATGCTTGTGACTGATAGAAGGCTGTAGTTATCATAATAAAATTGAAGTTGCAGAAAAATAAAAGAACAAAGTAGTTAATGCCATAAAAGTCACAAATTCCTAACCAGTCAATTTCAAACGCCTAGGTTTTCATACGCCCAGCCTCATCAACATCAACCAAATGTGATTGCTTGACCAAGTAAATGATCAATGGTTAATATCTTATTTCTATACTAAATAAATATAGCAACTTTCAAGCAACAATATAGACAAGTTGATATTTAAAAAACATCAACCAAGTGATTCCTTGAACAAGTCAATCATTAATCGTCAATGAGACTATCGTCATAGCACGAGGAAATCAACTGAAAACAATAATAATAATTAAACCATTAATTACCCCAAATATGAGAAAAGTGAGAGAGAGGCCTTCATACCCGTATCAACGCTGAGATGTAAATAAACTTACATATTCCGCTTCGGCTTCAGGACTCATAAATTATCCATCTTTTTTAATGTGAATATTCTTCCACAACTGGATTTTTCTAGGATTGGCCTACAATAAGTATTAACAGTGATTGTCCAAGTTTATTCAGATCCAAATCAATTGAAATGTAAAATAACAATTGTAATTAGAAGAGCATAATATACCATTTTCCTATAACGAGTAAGATATCGAACTTTTCCTGAAGTATGGGTGAAGGGCAACGATTTATGATTTACTGAATTGGTTTTGGACCGATTCTGCAACAAAAATATAAAAAAATAAATAAAATCATAACATCAAGTGTATGTATTAATCCTTTAAACATTATGTGAAAACATTGTTCAAATTCTTATCACTTTGTGTTACCTTAAATTTATCACTTTCAACCCAATCGCATATCGATTGCCATTGTGGAAGTGTTACCTCCAAACGTGGACTTTGTTCCCGTGGATTAAGCCCTTTCTTCACAAGCTTTGCATACTCGGTACATAGTCGGTTCCTCCAATGTCTATAACTAGTCTGGAATTCCTTATCTATTATTCCTTGAACACGTGTACTATTCCAATCCTCAATTTCAAACCATTGCTATAAAATTTAAAAGCGTCAAATTAATACCACATCATATTCAAAACAAAGTTTACAAAAGATAATACATTATTCAGAACTAGTTTAAGTTACCAATAAATGACGATGACAAACTTCCTTGTTAGTTTGTGGAATTTGTCTCCACATAGATACTCCAACAAGTTCTGCACTTGTTCTGATCACAATATCGATCGCCTCTGGAAATTCATTCTCATACTTATTATTTCATTTTCGAATTAAAATGGCCTATACAGGTATGAGATACTCACAAAATTAAAATTAAATAGATTATCCATAACTATAATTATAAAAGGTATAATGTAGGTACCAGATCATAAGAGGCCCCCCAATCAAATGTTGGTCTCAACAATCAAATTATTTAGGAATTAATAGGATCAGCAATCAAATTCATCTTGCAAAAAAGACCTCCACTAAGATAGATAGTGGGCCTTTGATTTTGAGTCCAAAAGAGAAACCATTTATATTTTATAGTCACTATCCTGTGACGTGATTCGATTACTACAGTCTATAAATATCTAGGCCACAATTGAAGGTGTGACGTATTTTAATTGCGTTATGTTAGTTTAATTAAATATTTTGTACTATTTAATAATATGTTTTTATTGATAAAAGTGAATTTTATATTTTAATTATTCGATTTGATTTAAATTTATAATAAAAAATAAAGAAGGGAAAAAGAAACAAAATCTAGACCGTATCTTTATGGAAACTTTGAAGTTAAAATCATTTTTAAGAGGAATTCAATTTAATTCAATTTTTTTCAATTTTAATTAAATTGGGTTAGTGTAATTTTGAAACTTATAGGGTAGCTTATGTAAGCTGGGTTGCAAATGAAACACCTCCGAATCACACGTCTGTGGATCGTTAATTAAACACAATGGGCAAGGAAATTTCCCTAAACTGTTGATATTATACTCGAATTTTTCTAAAATTGGCAACAACTATTGGAAGCAATTTGAACATGCTTCCTGAGCCTAGCATCATATGTCACACCGAAGAATTTGGAAATTTTCCTTCGTTGCTAAAGAAATGTAGTAAATCGTGTAGGTACACACAGACATTTATATCAGATGAGCTCTATACAATTTTATAAATACAACAAATTTCAATTTTCCAACATACCATAACACGACCTTGTAGTAGAAAATAAATGGGATGCTAGGTACCACAACTCTAGCCAACAGTTGCTACTAGCATAGAACAAAGAAGCCCTAACCTTATTAGGGAAAAATAATGATCCAATTTGTTCAGAAAAGCTTAATTAGAATTACTAAATGGAGGGAACAGACTCGGCAGATTTGTTCAGTTGTTGTAGCTTTTAATTCAATTTTTTTCTCTCCTTTTTACGAGTGTTATTCTATTTTATTTCATTCTAAAGCCTGTTACATGAATATATAGCAGAAAAACTTGAAAACTTGAAGAGGAAAAGCTTATACAATCCAGATATATATACATGAAACATACATTAAGATCACGCCACATTAAATTTACAAGCAACACACGTTAAGATTTCAAGAATATTAAAACAAATCAAGAAACTGAGAGATATAAATTTTCCAAAGAATGCACAAAGAAAATTTTGAAAAATAACCTTCAATTGTAATACTCAATTCGAATCCAACCTCCACAGAGTATTCCCTTTCTTCAACTTTGAGTATCCGTTTTGAAGAGGAGACAACTACAAGTCAAACTGTAAAGGAGTTACAATTTTTCTTTTTCCCATATGAAATTTCGATCATATAATACCCTTTTATTACATGAATTAAAATGGAAAGGAATACAGAGTCCAAAACAGATTGTTCAATTTATGATAGTAATGCTGACAACTGCAAGAACAAGTCTGTTTTTGCATCAAATAAAAAAAAACTTTTCCCATCAATAAATAAATACTTAGCTTATGTTTAAAACATCAAATACTATGCAAAAATAGAAATGTAAAAATCAAGACAAGAAGACATCCTACACACACCATGTTCTAATCAACGATTACAAGATCACAAAAGCCAATTTCACCAGGATTTCTCATCAGAGCCCCAACATTATTTTGATAAAAATGAAAACTCCCCACATATGTTCGTCGATAATATTTAATTACACTGAGATTCATAAATCAAGATTATGAACATTCTCAACCGTATCTTCGTTACAAACAAATTCAATTTCCCATTATTCAGTCAAATCCACATTCCATGAAGACTCAATTCCATGGCTGCTTCACATTCTCAATTGTCAAAATCAAACCCTAAATCTCAGCCTCCCTAAAACCAAAACCCTATTGATTCAAACTACCCACCGAATAATCACCATCGAAGAACACTCAATCTAAAAACCTTTTCCCAAAATTATACGATTAGGTTCTTACCTTGATATGCGTTGGCTGAGACCGCGAGTCAGGCTAGACTTCGAGGAGACGACCAGTAACCCGAGACTTGGTTTTCTGAGAAGGCGTGAGTGGCGGGAGAGGCTGATCAAGGGCATCCGTGAGTTAATTTTCTGAGTTACTACACTTGGGAAATCTATAGAGAAAGGGCGTGAAATTGGTCAATTGAAGGTGCACTTGGGATTAAAAACACGATTCAATTAGGTCTCTTCATTCATTGTTAATATTATATATATATATATATATATATATATATATATATATATATATATATATATATATAATATTAAGAATGGAAAATCATTGAAATGGATTTTTAGTGAGAAAATATTTTAATAATTAATAATTAATAATATTTTGGTAAAAATATGTGAAAAAAAAACTAATTCTTTTTTTTAATTGATTTAGTTTTTTTCATTCTCTTGAATTTGGATTTTAATTGTTTTTTTTCTAATTGATTTATTTTTTTCCATCACATACAAAAGATACTTATTTATTAATTACACTGTTCTCTAACCTCAATTTCATTCTATTTTTTATATTCGTTTTAGTTTTCTTTCTCAGAGTGGTTACCAAAAGACCCCTGGATGGTTGAATCATGGAAGATAACTAAAAGGTTATTTTGGGTATATATATTTTGGTATGATAATTATCAAAATCATTAATGAATTTCTATTTTATCCCTAATTTTTTTTTTAATTCCGTAGAGCTTTTATGAATAATTAATTAAGAGGGTGAATTTATAATTTAAGTGAAAAAATTCCAATTTGTGAGGTACTTTTTTTTTATTATAGAATAGATGACAATACGAATTAATGTGTCACAAAAAATATATTTATAATAATCTATGTTTTAAAACCCAGACCGGACATCGAACCGGAAGCCTTACTGGTTACTGGTTTTACTAGTTCGATCGATTCGACCACCGGTCGAACTGGTTTGACGTCATAATTATATTTAATTGTATCTATTAATTAAAAACAATATTAATAAGTTAAATAATGTAAAAATAGATATAATTCCAAATTATTTATGTGTAATTCTAAATTACTTACAACTATTCATTAATTTTCAAATAACATTCTCCAACAATAAGTTTTCAAAATTATAAATCTACAGACAATTTAGCTAAAAGAATAAAAAAATATCATCCTATTTATTATGAAATAAAAAATAAAAAGAATCACACATACATTTACATTTCTATAAATACATATTATTCAAAAAAATATTTCACAATTTTGTTCATATTTAAATTTATTTTATACTATGTAATTGTAATTAATATTTTCTTGACACCCAATTTTTAAATGCAATTAGAGAGTTTATTATTTCAGATTATAATAAGTATATTACTTACGAAATATTTGTCAACTTAGGCAATAGCTCAATTGGTTTGTGCTCACTTGTAGGTCATGTGTTCAATTCCCAATTGGACCATATTTATTATTTTTACAGTTTAAAAAAAAATCAACATAAATTCGGGCCAACTGGCCCGCTAAACTTTGGCCCGAAACGGTCCGGTCACCGGTCCGGCCGGTCCAATTCGGGTTTTAAAACATATCAATAATACTTTATATGACAATATTACATTTTGTCACGGCAAAATATTCTACTGTGACAAACTCAAAAAATTTATATAAAATAAAAATATTTTATATGACAAATTTTGATTTCGTCACCACAAACGACCCATTGTGATACAAGTAATGCTTGTCATTATATTGTGTTTCTATAGTGACAATGAGGATCTGTCACAACAAAAACATTTATATAAAATAAAAATATTTTATATGACAAATTTTGATTTCGTCATCACAAACGACCTATTGTGATACAAGTAACGTTGTCACATTATCGTATCAGTGTAACGACTATTACAATTTATCACAATTAAATAATTTATAGAATAATAAAATATTATGTGAATCTCTTGTTACAAAAGAGCCATTTGTCACATATATGGCATTTATATGACAAAGCGCTCGTCACATGAGCTCAAGAAGTTTGTCACCATACATTGTCCTTTTTGGCGCGACATATATCTCATCCTTCTATGACAAATATTATATTTTGTCACATAAAATAAAGTTTTATGTGACATTTAAAATATTTGTCACATAAAATTTATATGCTAGCGACAAAAATATATATTGTCACTATAATGTAATCTATTGTGACAATGTTATTTTTCGTCACTAAAAATTGTCACAAAAAATGATTTTTTTTGTAGTCATGCCCGTCTCTCGAACAACAACAAGAGAACCCCGTCTATTGACAAGCAACGAGAGAACCCCGTCCCTCGAACAACACTGAGAGAATCCCCCTCTCTCACGCACATGAAATAAAATGCAAGCGAACAGTTGAATAAATATTTCACAATTATCACGAAAAGGGCAGGTAAAAGGTATCAATTATGTCAAGTTGTTGTTCACAAAAACAAAATAAATGAACAATAACAAGGAATCATATATGGAAATAACAAAATAAATGATGCACGTGATATGCATGTTCAAGTGTACAGTTCACCCTGGATGGAAGTTCTCATTTTGTAGTAGTTTGGTTGAGTGCTTGATTCTTTAATTAAGATTGCTTCTCCTCGTACTACCATGCCTCGAATATCCAACGTAAACAAGCTGATAACTAGTCAATCTTCACTCCGCGCTGAAGTTCTTTGTCATACCTGGCATCACAGTCCAAACTTTCGGCTCACGAATAAATACTTAGTTTCACCTAACTAACTCGTTCATTCCACACTTTATACTTATCTCCAATTTCTTAAAATTCCTTAAGGCTTGAAATACATTACCCATCAACATCGTTGCATTCCCGAAAGAATGAATTTACATGGCTCCCGAAATAATACCGATGGTGTTTGATCTTGCAACTAGAGTTACCATCACTGATCCTTTACCTCGTCTTGTCCCCGTTAATTCCTAAACATTCTCTAAATATGAAATTTCATTTCTTTAACACCCATTCCGAAATCACTTTCAAATTTCCTTACCCTTTCCACCATCACGCTTCGAAGTTTCAGTGTTGGACAATTAATTCATCCTATTCCTTTAATGCATTTCCACCTGAATATTTTATTTCCAACCCCGGTTGAATTGAGTTCCACTTCATCCTTTGCGGTATACGATAACCTCATTAATCCACTATTATCTAATGTTCTTGTGATAATGCAGCACCTTTTTGGTCATTTCCCGCAGATCTTGAATGACAGTCACTTTCCTTGTAGGATTCTCGTCTTTGATCAAGGTATGCTTAACCATCTCACAGAAGTCATTGTCTCTCCCATTTTCATTACCAAAAATAGACTCAAAATCAACAACATCTGTGCTTCCCCTTTCCGTTCAATGGAAAATTTTATGTAATATTATCCCACTGGCTCCTGCTTCTTGATTTTGACAGAGGACTCCTACTAGCATGCATTTCATAAACAAGAGGGATCAAGATTCAAGATTCACCACCCAAATATTGGCAAAATTGAATCCCTCTCTATTCACTGAGTCAAATGAGGTCCCGAGACTACAAGAGGATCATAAAACAGAGGAACCCACATTCTGGGAACAACAATAAAGCAAAGGTACTGTCGATGATGAGGCTTTTCTTTGGGTAAGAGAAAAGATTTAAGGTATTGAAGGCCCCTTCCAAATAGTTTTGATAGAGGGTTCCGGAAAACCATTTTCTTGAAGTTTCAACTGCCCTAGATAAGATCCACTCTGTGGCTTTAAGTTGTTTCCTGACCGACTCTCCCTCTTAAGAAAATAAAATAAATTAAAATAATCCTTTTTAAAATACTTGAACTTACTCAACCCTATTTTGGACCAAAATCTCAATTCTTGTAATCTAACTCTTTCAAGATAATTGTTTGAGCTAAGTCGTGTATCCTATAATCCCGATTTTGAGTGAGAAAGGCATAATAATACCCAAATGCCAAATTCTTCCAATGTCTACATAACTCCAAATTCCACTAAGTCATGAATCATCAAGTAATCACGGATTCGTGGACTATCATTAGACTTCTAGTAGATTTGAATGGCCCAATTGCCAACACAATGTCCAACAACTAGAAAATGTTCTTCTTTAACTTCAAGTTGGTAGAAATGGATGGAAGTAAGGGTTGAAGCAGGAAATAGAGAGAGCCTAATAATAATAAACACTAAATAATGCATGCCGGTTAAAATGCCAACGCATGTATCACACTTATAAATTAAATAAAATGCAACACTTTAAATCAATTATAATAGTTAAAATATGTATATGAATAAAGAAATTTAATTAATTCGAATAATTTAAACAATGTATTTAACACATCATGTATGCAATCTTAAATAACCATTATGGTAACATACGTAAATAAAAAGCAAATTAAATTAATACAACATATGATGCATGTGTTTATGAATGCATTGAACCTGTCACCGTAGTAAGGCTAGACTTTAATCCAGCACCCCGTTCCTTGTTGATCGAATTACAACCTTGTCTCGAATTGTTGATCATTCTCTAGGTTTCCCATGGTCTTTTAAATCTTCAGCATTCTCCGGCTTCAACTCGGACATTTCCATAACTTAGTTTGAAAATTTCTTAAACTCGACTCTTTCCCGATTATCAATGTCTAAAGGGTTCCTGAACCTTCACCATAACTAATTTCTTAATCCAAAATTTCCTTGGTAGTACTTTCTGTAGCTTTATGATCCGAGATTGTACTTCTTGAATTCAAATGCTTCTATTTTCATGTCGTTGATATCTCGGTATTTCTGAAGGTATTGATCTCCAACAGTGGTCCCGGTATTCGCCCTAATTATTATTTTACTCCTCTTTATGGCCTCTATTTGTTGCTCCATATCTTCCAATTCAGCTACACCATAGTTGGTAATCCTTAAACGCAAATTTTTTTTTTTCTTCTCGAATCTTGTAAGTGATTTCCACGCTTGATTCTTCTTTTCCGGATCTCATCGCTGGAATTTTAACCCGATAGGAAAAGATAATGGCTCTCGAATCCTTATATGAATTTTCTGGCACACTTCCTTAGAAGAAATCTTGTAGTAGACTGAAGTTGTCAAATGATTGGCCATGGTTTGATATCATTTCCCCAACCTGTAACTCACAACTTCCTTTGAAAATAAATGCATGTGGGTAAGGCATGCTCATGTCATACAATTATCACATAATTGATGCCAGCGACAAGAATTTAATACAAAACGCAACAGGTAATTCATCAATATTTAAAATAAAACACGTTGATCATATAATCTTCAAACAATTCAAGATCAATTAATCAACAATTAGTAGCATAAATCAATGCAATGCACAAGTTCTCAAGTAATTCAATTAATTCAAAGGATTCAAGTAGATCAAGGAATTCAAATAAAATGGAAGACTTCCAAATTAACAATTAATTCCTATGCCGTACGACCTAGACTTTGTTAGGAATAGTGCCCTAGAAAGCCGATTAGTCATAATCCGTTTTGGGACTTTCCTGGTATCACAGACAATCTTTGAATGAAATAACGAATTTAGGCAACACTTCTTTATATGCTCTTGTTTGGTATGCGTTTACTTTAGCTGTGCATGTATGAGAACTCCCCTAATCCTGATGACTTTAGGACTCTACCATTTAGGTGAAATGGTTCATGAAACGAGCCCTATATCACATAAGTCATGATTAGTAAAATACTCCAGGCCGATGAGTCCTACAGACAGTGGGAGTGTCAACCTGACTCCTCTAAGGCTTGCTTGTGGGATCACGCCCTTAAGAAGGACCACCTTGTTTCATGGAGGTGCAAAGTTTCTAGTTGATACGTGCGTGATACATGAGAGTGCTTACTTTAATAAGTAAGCTCACTGAGGTGCCCCGTGTGAGAAGATTCCTAAATGGGAAAGGAAGTTTATATTTCAGGAAATGGAAACTTCCAGATTAAGAAATATCTCACGAGTCATTGATGTGATTAAGTGATCCTTAGACTTGAGGTTCCTTGTCACTTTATGAGTTAACTCTGTAGTCTTAGGTATAAGCTTTAAAGGGTGTCGCCTTAGACAACTGATTCAAGGCTTATGCTGGGGTTGCACAAGTGATTCATGAAAGTGAATGAGAATCAAGAAAGGACCTACACTTGCATTTGCAAGGTGATCTCTTATTGTGTAAGTCATTCATATGCCATATGGAGTCCTTGGCCAAGGCAGTAGATCAAGACATCAAGAAAAGGGTTTCTTGGATTGAGATCAAATGGATATGAAATGCACTTAGCTTTAAGACCAGATTATTAGGGTTCTAATTATTCCCTTGCCCTAGATCTTGGTTGAGAGATAGTAAGTAGGAGGATTGTATCCCACATTAATCAATGACTTAAAGGTTCTGTCGAATCCGAACATTCCAATTCAGCTAGGGGTTAAACACCTGTTGCTAGACTATGGTCGTTTAATCTGTGGACTGATTAATTAATTAGTGAATTAATTAATTAGGGTCACTGCTAATTGAATTGAGAACCTAGAGGGTCACACACAACAACTTGGTTACATGAGTTGAGGCTTGAAAATGATTAAACGAGTTAATCGGGCCTAGAGGGTTCCACACGTGTGAAATCACACGTGTGGCGTGAGGAGCACGTGTCCTTGGGACACGTGCCTCACACGTGTATATGTATATATATGATATATATTAAATAATTAAATGTGTTAATTATTTAATAGACTTTGGTTTAATTTTGAATTAAAAGGAAAGTCTTATTTTGGAGAAAAATAATCTAGTTAATTAATTATGAATTAATTAATTAGATAAAATAAGTTATTTATTTTAAATAAATAAAGTATAAAATTATCCAAAAATAGTTTGGATATTTTTAGCTCTCTTGAAAGTTGATTTGAATTAGAATTCAAAGTTAAAGTCAAATTACTTGATGATCAAGTAATAGGAGAGAGAGAGACCAAAATCCTAGCCCATAAAGGACTAGGAATTTTCGGTCCTCCCCTCTTATAAATAGGGGAGCTCGAGCTCCCCTTAGAGCTAATTGACAATTCTTTTGGTTCATGTGTTGAACACCTTCCTTTCTCCAAGATTAAATGAAACCCTAGGTTAAGCCTAAACACTAACTAGAGAACTAGCATCCTTACTAGTTAGATTGTGATCAAGTTGGTGGACTATCTCTAGAGAGCTTCAAGTTAGAAGTTTTGAAGATTCGAGCTTTACCAAGGAGAGGGGATCAAGCCGCGAGAAGAGAGTTCTTGGGTGGCTTGAAACGCTTCAAGAAAGAATAAAAGAAAAGTAAGTTTTCTATCTTTACGAATTTGGATACACGATTGCGAGTTCAAGATCCTTTTGTTGGAAAAATTTTTTAAATTCCGCTGCTTTCTGATTCGTGTTTTCCAACAAGTGGTATCAGAGCCACCTCGTTAATCGTGTTTCTGATTAGTCTCAATTAAACTGAATTTTGAGAAATTCTTGAATCTGAGTTACAGTTAGGTATTCTTGAATTTGTATCGTAATCTGAGCTTTTGAATCTGAGAGGTTTCCTGATAAATTGAGAAAATCGTTTTCTGAAAAAAAAAAGGGTTTTATTTTAGATTTATTAAAATCGCGATTTTGATTCCCGAATCGAGAAGAAAATTTTTCTGAAAATTTTGTACGGAAAACGGTGCGGGACGACGAGGACCAAGCGAGTTTGTCGCTCATCGTCGCCGCACGCGGACGGGTCCGGAACAGCCTGTGCGGGATCGGCCGCACACCCATGTGCGGGACTGCCGCACCGTCCGCCCAGCCCTGTGCGGGATCGCCCGCACACCCCTGTGCAGGACCGCCCGCACGCGTCCGGAACAGCCTGTGCGGGATCGCCCGCACACTCCTGTGCAGGACTGCCCGCACGCGTCCGGAACAGCCTGTGCGGGATCGCCCGCACATCCCTGTGCGGGACTGCCCGCACGCGTCCGGAACAGCCTGTGCGGGATCGCCCGCACACTCCTGTGCGGGACTGCCCGCACGCGTCCGCCCAGCCCTGTGCGGGACTGCCCGCACGCGTCTGCGCGGGGCTGTGCGGGATCGCCCGCACGCCCCTGTGCGGGACTGCCCGCACACGCCCGCACACCCCTATGACGCGATGCGACTTTTCGTGTTTTTGGCCCAAATTTTATTTTAAAATTATTTTAAAAATCTTTTTTTTCTGGAAAAATTTTAATTTTGAAATAAAATTATAATTTGGGAATTTCGGGAATCAAAGTCAATTTTAATTTTTCGGGAAAAGTATAATTATTATTTTTTGAAATAATGATTTTAATAAAATTGTTAATTTTTGAATTAACTTGAATTTTATCAGATTCTAGCTTTTGATTTTGAAATAATTCTTGAACAAGGAACTGTTTTTCAGATTACTTTGAGTTAGTCGAACTTAAAGTTAAAGGAATTTTAAATTTATTGGTAAATTTAAATTCTTGCAATTTAAGCATGTTAGGTGATCATGGGTTTTAGATCTATGTATGGTTTTAATTTATGCACATGGATGGTTTAAATTGGGGTTGGAGCCCTATAGTTGCGTTTTTCAATTGAGGTTGGAGCCTCACTTATGTGCGTACTGTTATGTGATTTATTATGTGGCTTTCCATATTACTGTTTTTGAGGCCGGGGTATGCCCCGTGTAATTGTCTAAGGCCAATATGAAGATTGAGCCTTATTACTTTATGTCTTTTTCTTTTTTTATTGTAATTTGAGAGTAGAGATAGGTGGTGAGGTTTTTATTTTCATTTTGGAGACAATGCACCCATGGAGTAAGATGGACCACATTCAAGTAACAAGGAGGCCATAAGTGAAGACCCCTCAAAATGTTAGGGAGGGGAATCTCAATTGTTAAATGTAATAGAGATAGGGCTCGTATTTTGTTACCGCTTTCCCTTATGTGATTTAAACTGTTTATGTGGCATGTATGTTAGAACTTGTGATTGTGGAGTGGCTCCCACATATCACGCATAAGATAGGTAGAACCCATGATCATTACATGTTAGTATCATGCTAGGACATGTTATCTGTTTATGTGCTTGTTTGAAATGCATTTAAGTGTACTTGCATTAATCAAGACTAATAAAATTGGATAACATATATGTTGGTGAGTTCGAACCGAACAACTCTTCGGTTGATTCGAAAATTCCCATTAAATATTAAGCTCATTTCGAATAATAGGTATTTAATTCGAGATGCAAATTTTGAATTAAATTCCTAGCATTCCATCAATAGGTTTTAAGTTTAGTAAGTAAAGCTAGTTATTGTCCGCGAGTCGTGGGATAGCTAGTGGAGCTTATTAGTTCTTAGTTACCTAATTGATCATTTTTTAAATGATCAATATTTCATGGTCAATTTTAGCAAGGGCGATGTCCGCGAGTCGTGGGTCGTTCGAACTAAGTTTTGATCATCATCTTATGATTGATGGGTCTAGCTTAACGCCTAAGTAAATATGGATGTCGCACGAGTCGTGGGTCCATATTGAAAGATAGGTGATGCAAAAACAATTACTAAGAGTTCTAAAGGTGTTAGAATTGGTAAGTTGTATCTACCTAGGGTTTTACTTAGAATGTCCGCGAGTCGTGGGTTCGAGGTAAAATGCTTAGGATCTTAGTACCCGTTGGGAAACGTGTTCCTCTTAGATCTTTGGGAATTATAGATCTTTGAAAAACAGTGGGAGCTACATTAGATTAAAGACCTTATCTTATGTATATCGTTATTATTCAGCATGCTCACCTAGTTCTCTGCTTAGCATTTAGGTTGTAGTTCTGTGATTCTCTACAATATGAAAATGCAAACCCATTCGTATCCATCCTTAAGTCAATTAAGTTGACTAAGTCCTGACTAACTCTAAATGGCTTCGGATCCTAAAATTCATTTTAGAATCCGACTAGAGAAAGGCGTTCTCTAAAGGGCGAAGTTTTTCAATTGTGAAAAGTCGACTCGGGCCAAAAGAGAAGTAATCTGAGGTGAATGGATTTTTCCAAACCACTTAAGAGCAATTGAACCACCTCATAAAAATGTTACAAGGTATAACATTATGGAATTATTCAATATTCCAAATGAGGAAACAAGTGCACACGAACAAGGTCTAAAGATCTTATTTGAAGATCTTATGGTCTCGATCATCAACTGAGAAAAGAGTTCTCAATGCACTGATTGCTTACATTGCTTCGACTATCATTCAAACCCTTTATGCTCAACTAGAATGATGCTAATGTAGCATGGTTAATCATTTAAGTTGATAATGGTTGAGAGCATCCTTAAGAAGGAATAAAAGGTTGAGGTGGTTAATTCTTCTTCTAAACTCCCTAAGTTAAAGGCTTGAACGCCTAAAGAAGAAGAAACCCTTAAGAGCCCAATGGAGGGGCATGTAAAGGGTGCGCCCAAAAGACACTAGAGATCAAATAGGACGTTTGCTTCTATGGTAGCAAATAAGGACTTTGAAAGGGAACTGCGAAGAGTATGAGTACTCTGAAATGTTACCTCGTTTAGTAATTCTACTAGGAATAGAATTCACTAGTCTTGAGTCAATTCTGCATAATCCGTTGTGCAAAGACTCAAGGCACTAATGTTCTGAACATACAACGAGATAACAAAAGTAAGTGAGATGACAAAGCTTCGAATTACTTTGGAACGTTGAGATATAAAAGGATTAGCAAGTTAGACATCTTAGGATCATTTTTTCGAAAATGAACCTATAGAGTTGACTTCCTTTGAATCCTATCTCAAAGGGAAAAACCTTCCCGGAACATTGTTTAGGTGAAACATGGAACGTTCCAAAATTATAGTGGATTTCGATCCATGCTGATGAGTGTAAGATGCTTAATGTAAGCACTAGATACAATCGTCAGTTTAATCATTATGAATGGATGTACTTGTTAAAGTACAAATTCGAAACTTATATGAAATTCTTGGAATTTCAAAAGGAGGTTAGGAACCGAAGTAGTCACAAGTTATAGGTAAATCGATATGATCGAGATAGCCAATATCTTAGTAACTAATTCCTTAGTCATCTTAGAGATAATAGGATTATCTCTCAGTAAACTAATTCGAGAACACCTTAGTGTTTCTGAATGAGGGAATGAAACCTAATGCAACATGGTCCATTCCATAGCAAGCTTTACTGACTTATAATCATTCTAGGGATAAACTCCCAGAATATGCAGTTAGAGATTTTGAATTTAGTACCTTCCAAAATCAGTCCTTAAGTTGCACTATGCAATGTGGCATATTAAATTCCCTAATTATTCTTATCCAAGAATTTAGTAGAATCCTCTTAAGTGAAGAGGATAGTGGGAGATAAGTTTGAAATGAGTTCAAGTTTATACAACGATATTGAATATCGTTTCTGCAATTCCCTTAGACAAAGGTTGTTTGTCTCAAGGAATGTATCTTTCTTAAGGAATCGTTCCTATAGAAGAAGAAAGACAAGCAAGCAGACCTCAAAGAAATTTGAGGATAAATATCCACGCCACATATAGAAGAAACGAGCCCATCTGATAAAATTTAGCCAAATTTTAGAGTATGTACATGTGTGAAACCCTTCTCTTAAGATGCGTTTAGAACGCTTTCCTAGATAGCCAAGGAATTACTTGAAGAGGAGACACTGTCAGATTTGGAATCTGAGTAGTGTAAGCAAGCCTTGAAATCCAATATGGATTCCATATACTTAAACCAAGTTTTGACCTTGGTTGATCCACCTGATAGGATCAAGCTCCTAGAGCTTCGAGTAAATGGAAAGCATTACAACCTTCTTGACGGTTGAAATGCAAAAGTTCATTTGGATTGTGTTTACCATATCCTTATATTCTGACTATGAGATATGATAAATGAATATGAGAACTATCTTGTTCAATATGAGATTGAAAGAGAGTGAAATAAGGTATTTCTATAAATCTCATATTCAGTGGGAGTATGCATAAAGTATGCAAATCCCTAAGTCAATCTATGGATTGATAAAGGCTTCTAAGAGTTAGACAATTCGATTCCACAGTCAAATCGTTTGACACAGATAGAAGTCGAATAAGTCTCAGAGTGTACATATGAAAGTTAGTGATGTAAGAGTCAATTTTGGTTCTTTAGAAGACGATGTCCTTCTCATTAGGAATGTCAAGGATGACGTGAAAGTTACCAATTCTTGTTTAAGAAACAATTTGACATGAAAGATCTTAGTGATTATCCTATATTCTCGACATTCAGATCTATAGAAGATAGATCTAAGAGAATAAAAGGATTATCACAAAATGAGTACATAACCACGGTACTAAAAGGAGTTTAGTATGGACAATGGAACATCTCTTTTGAAGAGTATGTGTCCTAAGATAACTTTGAGAAAGTTAGAATGTCCAAAATCCCTTTAAGTGAAAGGGTGCATAATGTATGAAAAGTTATGTACTAAATTAGATATGGCGCAACACTAAGCGTAGTAGGCCGAATCTAATATGACCTCAGAGAAGGTCATAAGATCTCTGTAAAGGATGTCCTCAGAGTACTTGAGAAGAAATGAGGATATGTATTAATTTACAGAGCCCAAAAGATCTTGTTGTTAGAAGGATATTTGATGTAACCGTTCATCAAACATAGATGATTATGAAATCATTGAAAGGATACGACTTCTACCAGAATGGTAATACAATGTGTTGGAAAGGGGTTCCAAGGACGGACATTGCAAAACTCGACTATCGTAGTTGAGAACTTAGTCGTATTATATAACGCTAAGTTAAGTGTTTGGGTAAGAAACTCCCTCTAACTGGTTAGATGAAGTTCCTAGCATGAAACAACTCCTTTATCATATTGTATGATAAAATGGATGGTTGCTCAAGTTAGAGAACCAAGACCTCACCAAGAGACTGAACACGTGATTACGAATCACTTTATAAGGAAAAGGTGTTTCCTAAGAGATGTGTAAACAAGAGGGTCACATCAGCAGAGAATATAGCAGATCCACTTTGGAAATGCCCAAAGTCAATAGGCTCTCAAAGTGCATCTTGAGAAGATGGGACTTAGAGTACCTAAATGGCTTTTACGGGCAAGTGGGAGATTGTTAGGAATAGTGCCCTAGAAAGCCGATTAGTCATAATCCGTTTTGGGACTTTCCTGGTATCACAGACAATCTTTGAATGAAATAACGAATTTAGGCAACACTTCTTTATATGCTCTTGTTTGGTATGCGTTTACTTTAGCTGTGCATGTATGAGAACTCCCCTAATCCTGATGACTTTAGGACTCTACCATTTAGGTGAAATGGTTCATGAAACGAGCCCTATATCACATAAGTCATGATTAGTAAAATACTCCAAGCCGATGAGTCCTACAGACAGTGGGAGTGTCAACCTGACTCCTCTAAGGCTTGCTTGTGGGATCACGCCCTTAAGAAGGACCACCTTGTTTCATGGAGGTGCAAAGTGTCTAGTTGATACGTGCGTGATACATGAGGGTGCTTACTTTAATAAGTAAGTTCACTGAGGTGCCCCGTGTGAGAAGATTCCTAAATGGGAAAGGAAGTTTATATTTCAAGAAATGGAAACTTCCAGATTAGGAAATATCTCACGAGTCATTGATGTGATTAAGTGATCCTTAGACTTGAGGTTCCTTGTCACTTTATGAGTTAACTCTGTAGTCTTAGGTATAAGCTTTAAAGGGTGTCGCCTTAGACAACTGATTCAAGGCTTATGCTGGGGTTGCACAAGTGATTCATGAAAGTGAATGAGAATCAAGAAAGGACCTACACTTGCATTTGCAAGGTGATCTCTTATTGTGTAAGTCATTCATATGCCATATGGAGTCCTTGGCCAAGGCAGTAGATCAAGACATCAAGAAAAGGGTTTCTTGGATTGAGATCAAATGGATATGAAATGCACTTAGCTTTAAGACCAGATTATTAGGGTTCTAATTATTCCCTTGCCCTAGATCTTGGTTGAGAGATAGTAAGTAGGAGGATTGTATCCCACATTAATCAATGACTTAAAGGTTCTGTCGAATCCGAACATTCCAATTCAGCTAGGGGTTAAACACCTGTTGCTAGACTATGGTCGTTTAATCTGTGGACTGATTAATTAATTAGTGAATTAATTAATTAGGGTCACTGCTAATTGAATTGAGAACCTAGAGGGTCACACACAACAACTTAGTTACATGAGTTGAGGCTTGAAAATGATTAAACGAGTTAATCGGGCCTAGAGGGTTCCACACGTGTGAAATCACACGTGTGGGTCACGTGAGGAGCACGTGTCCTTGGGACACGTGCCTCACACGTGTATATGTATATATATGATATATATTAAATAATTAAATGTGTTAATTATTTAATAGACTTTGGTTTAATTTTGAATTAAAAGGAAAGTCTTATTTTGGAGAAAAATAATCTAGTTAATTAATTATGAATTAATTAATTAGATAAAATAAGTTATTTATTTTAAATAAATAAAGTATAAAATTATCCAAAAATAGTTTGGATATTTTTAGCTCTCTTGAAAGTTGATTTGAATTAGAATTCAAAGTCAAAGTCAAATTACTTGATGATCAAGTAATAGGAGAGAGAGAGAGACCAAAATCCTAGCCCATAAAGGACTAGGAATTTTCGGGGCCCTCTTATAAATAGGGGAGCTCGAGCTCCCCTTAGAGCTAATTGACAATTCTTTTGGTTCATGTGTTGAACACCTTCCTTTCTCAAAGATTAAATGAAACCCTAGGTTAAGCCTAAACACTAACTAGAGAACTAGCATCCTTACTAGTTAGATTGTGATCAAGTTGGTGGACTATCTCTAGAGAGCTTCAAGTTAGAAGTTTTGAAGATCGAGCTTTACCAAGGAGAGGGGATCAAGCCGCGAGAAGAGCGTTCTTGGGTGGCTTGAAACGCTTCAAGAAAGAATAAAAGAAAAGTAAGTTTTCTATCTTTACGAATTTGGATACACGATTACGCGTTCAAGATCCTTTTGTTGGAAAATTTTTTTAAATTCCGCTGCTTTCTGATTCGTGTTTTCCAACAGACTTAACACGACACGACACTAGAACCTCGATTTTGCAACCGGGCTCTGATACCACCTAAGATGTAGCACCCGAAGCGCGAAGATGCCACATCGTCACACTATAGCTTAATCCACATATGAGATGGATGACCCATACATGAACTAAACCATAGCGAACGGGAGACAATAAAAATAAATGACAACTAGCTATACGGGACTAATCCCAAACCACATAATCAATTCATAATGCATCAAAATAAAACGGAAGCATAATATGTTAAATATCAAATACCAACATCGAAAGCATGCTATCTCCACTATATCCATATATCAATACATTGTCATCTCCAAGATACCTAATAATAACAATAACAATAAATCATATGCAATAATAATAAATAAATGAACCGTGTATGACTCGACTACAAAGACTGGACTTAACTCGATTCCTCCCTAGCATGTTCCTGCACGAACCTGAAAGGTGGAGGCATCAGTCTATGAAGACTGAGTGAGGGGCTTAAATAAATATTAGCGCAAATAACATGCAAGTTATATTCTCGGGTAAAGTTATAGAAAGGAAAATAATATAAGTTCAAGAATGGAATATTCTTGGCCCGAGAGTACAACTATCCAATTTAACAATTCATTTAATCCAATTTCATACAATACGTGGCCCAGTGAGTGAGTGCAAATCTCCAACCTTACACAAATAGTGAACAGTACAGGCTTGCTTTATTAGTTAATAGGTGATCATGCAATTCACTTACAGTGTAGTAGTGCCATAGTGTATTCAATCAATACAATCAATGAGTGAAATCGATGCAGTAACCCGAGGACAACCCGTGGTGCCGGACCCGTCCCCAGTCTCCTTCTCCCTCCAACGATGGGAAGGTCGTGAGCCTTCACCATCCATGACATGGTGTATGTCAGGAACATGACTCCCACGCACGGGATTTCTTCCTCCACCAAACCTACTAGTTGATTCAGAGGTGATCCCACATGATGAGAGGAGTGCAGAGTTACCCGTCAGCCCTATGCTTTCCCCGGTTGGCTCATACACTAACCCTCGGACCCAAAGTGAATAATCATGCTTACTCGCCAAAACATGCATGATACATGGCTTGCTTTTCATGAACATGGCTTGCTTTCAAGAAACATGGCTTGCTTTTAATCATGAGTAAATTTCATGGAAATTATAGATATAAATACCTTTTGGCCGAAATCTAACGTAAGGGTTGTATAGGTTCTATGTAGCTAGAAATTAAACCTAACCTGAAAGGCGACACGACGACTCAAGGATGCATGAACGTGCTCAATCGATCACAATCTCCGCCCTGGAACATTGTGCACTCGTGAGACATGACTCAATAATGATACCAAATATGACGCACGACGTGATCAAATAACGAGATGACGTGCATTGATAAATGTAGCATGATATAATCATATTAGTGCATGATATTGATCATATAATCGCGTATTGGGATCAATTAAAGGTAAAGAAAAGGAATTAGGAATCTCAAGTTTATGCAGAAACTTACTGCCTCTCCAGGGGTAGGGGAACGGCCGTTCCGGCCTTTAGTTCAAAATGGGAAGGGCCGTTCCCAGCACCCCGAAGCTCTTCCCCGAAAATGGGAAGGGACGTTCCCGACTGTGAGCCAAAGTGGGAACGGGCGTTTCCATTCTCGCCAGCATGCATGTATTTTACACATGGGAACAACCGTTTCCCAAAACAACTGGGAACGGGAAGGGCCATTCCCGTTACACAGACATTGCAGAAACAGAGCAGCAGAAATAGGGGAACACGAACCACATCCAAATCTCCACAAAACACTCATAATTCATTCCCAAATATTATAATTCATGAAAGGAAATATGTATACATGCTTATAGTATAATAAAACCCAATATAAACACACAAACCATGCCTTAGTCTTCATAATCACCAACTTTAACCCATCTATGAATTGATCACATAACTCCATAATTTCCAAGAATTCCTGCATCAATTCAAGATAAAAGCTTAGAATCATGCTTCTAATAATTAAAATATAAGTTATTCCATCAAAATCATAACCCTAGCTTCATCACCTTAATTCAAGAATTCATATAAATGGCTCATATTTACCTTGAATGGAAAAGAGATGAAAAGAGATGAAGATAGATGATGATGATGCTCCAAAGTTCATAATTCCTCCAAAATAATAGCTTCAGATGATGAAATTCTTCTTCCCTTCTTGGAGGGTTTTGGTTCGGTGGAGAAGGAAGCAATATGGGTATGTGTTTATGAAATGAAAAATGATCATGGAAGATGAAGGAAGAATTATATCGTGATTCATGCCTTGGTTTTGATGAATTTATTAAAATTACAAATAAGTCCCTAAAGTGTGTGAATTATGTAATCAAGGATAAAAAGCTTGGGACATGATAAATTAGGTCCAAGAAATAATCATGCGATTTAGTCCTCTAATTTACAAGAATAGTCATTTAAGGACAATTAAGTAAATAATTCATGTTCGACAATTATTTCACGTAATATTGGAATCCAATTTATAAATCAATTCTCAAGTTGACAAGTACTTCACATATTTCCACTTAATCATGTTGGGATACAATTGATAAAATAAATATAACACATATAAGTTGAATAAACAGAAGTAATAAAATAAAATCCTAACGCTCGAAACTCATACGTGTCGAGCGTACCTGACTGTCTGGAAATTGGGGCGTTACATTCACTCAGTCAGTTGGCTGACCCCTCCCTCTCTTTGTTTTTAGCTATTGTCTTGCAGGTTCAGTGGTTGTTAGTGTAAACATATGGGAAACTAAAAATCAGGGATTTATTGTAATCATAGGATTATATGTCATGATTTACTTTCCTAACATAGCTTAGTGTTGTAATGTATTTATCTCTGCCATGTACAGCGTTTGCATATACAGAAATACAGAATAAGAAAATCTTCCTGCCATGGCGTCTATTAATCACAACATGGTATCAGAGCGGACGACGATCCATTAACGGATCTGACCCTTGCTCATCACGTACCCATACCTCTCTCGGCCATGGCCGACGACAGCAGCATATCTAGCACTAGGAAGGAATCGCAGCAGCCCGTCGATTCCTTAGCCACACAGTTAGCAAGTATTATTGAAACGAAGTTCCAAACCCTACAACCCCAAACAGAAAAGAATCAAAACCATATGCCACAACTAGTTTCTATCAACATCAAACTAAATCAGTTTAATTACTCCCTGTGGTCACGATTAATGAAAATGGCGATTGGAGGGAGAGAAAAGCTCAGCCACATCATCGGGGCTCCACCACCACTACCAACGGATTCTCCGGCGTAACCCAAGTAGGAACAAACTGACCTCATTGTCTGTACTTGGCTCTTAGACAATATGGAGCCTGAGTTGGTCAGTTTGTTCACCGAATACCCCTCGTCCAAGACTTTGTGGGACGGTCTGAACTCCCCCTACAGCCAGAGTGGGGACGGCCTTCAAATCTTCGACCTAACAATCAGAGCTAACAACATGAGACAAGGAACGGATAGCATTGAGAAATACTATGGTAACCTACAGCGGATCTGGAGGGAAATCGAAATTCGGTAACCTAATCCAATGGCTTGTGAACGGGACATTACGGTCTTCAATTGCCTCAGATCCGAGACCCAGTTATTCCAATTTCTCACCGGGATTGATGATAGATACGACTCAGAGAGACGGGATCTTTTGAAAGAGGATCCGTTACCCACAGTTGAGAAGGCCTATGCCACCAAACGACGAGAAGGGAACCGACGAGAGATCATGGGGGTCGGAATTCATCATCGGCTTCAGAGATGGGCATCGGAACAGGACTGATCGTTGGCAGCCATGGAGGGTCCGGCCGTGGAAAGTCTCGAATCGGGCCACCCAGGCCGATTCCGACGAATGGGCCACCTAGGCAACCACCTGACTCCACGCCGAAATCATAACAGTAGCAGCGGACCGTTGGTCTGTGAACAGTGCAGGCGAACCGACCACTCAAAGGAGGGGTGCTTTGAAATTATCGGGTGGCCGGATGGATGGAGAAGCCATCGCCGGGATAACGCGATGCCAAGATACTGTACGGGGTCGGTCGCCGCCGGTGGACGTGAGGCTGAAGAAGAAAGCAAGCAAATTAAGACAGAAGAGAAAAGCTCAGCGGCGGATGAATGTGGCGGAAAAAGGGGAGAAGCTAATTTAGGTATAGGGCATGGGTTGGTTTTACCATCCTGCCCCTCATCATTTTCTAAATCTTGCAATTTAAACCCCCATTGTAATTATGCCCCCATATTTTCTAATTTGTGCAATTTAGACCCTGTTGTTTCCCTTTCTAGAAGGGAACCCACTTTAAGTCAAACCAAAATAGGAACAACACTCCAAGTCAGCACGCAGGGCACTACAAAGAAATCTAGATGGATTTTTGACTATGGGGCAACAGATAGGATGACATACGATCGAGCAGATCTAGAAAATTATACGGCCCCACCAAAAACAGGAATTGTTAATGCTAATGGGGGGCTCTCCTCGGTTGAAGGCGCAAGAACTGTGACATTGTCACCCAATTTGAAATTAAAACATTGTCTTTATGTTCCTAATCTGTCTCACAAATTACTTTCAATCAGTCAACTTATGAAACAGTTGAATTGCATGGTGCTGATGTTACCAACTTTCTGTCTGTTGCAGGATATTCAGTCGGGGAAAGTGATTGGGCATGGTACTGAGGATCATGGGCTGTACTAAGTCGATGAGGTGGCTCAATAAGGGACTGCAACGCTTGCTCACCGGACAGTGGACCCCCAACAGTGGTTGTTGTTAGGAATAGTGCCCTAGAAAGCCGATTCGACGTAATCTGCTTTGGGACTTTTCTTGTATCACAGACAATCTTTGAATAATATACGATTGATCATAGGCAAACACTTCTTTATATGCCAATACGTGTTTTGAGTGTTTCTATTATGTGTGCATGTATGAGAACTCCCCTAATCCTGGTGACTTTAGGACTCTATCATTTAGGTGAAATGGTTCATGAAACGAGCCCTATATCACATAAGTCATGATTAGTAAAATACTCCAAGCCGATGAGTCCTACAGACAGTGGGAGTGTCAACCTGACTCCTCTAAGGCTTGCTTGTGGGATCACGCCCTTAAGAAGGACCACCTTGTTTCATGGAGGTGCAACGTGTATAGTTGATACGTGCGTGATACATGAGGGTGTTTACTTTAATAAGTAAGTTCACTGAGGTGCCCCGTGTGAGAACATTCCTAAATGGGAAAGGAAGTTTCTATTTCAGGAAATGGAAACTTCAAGATTAGGAAATATCTCACGAGTCATTGATGTGATTAATTGATCCTTAGACTTGAGGTTCCTTGTCACTTTATGAATTAACTCTGTAGTCTTTGGTATAAGCTTTAAAGGGTGTCGCCTTAGACAACTGATTCAAGGCTTATGCTGGGGCTGCACAAGTGATTCATGAAAGTGAATGAGAATCAAGAAAGGACCTACACTTGCATTTGCAAGGTGATCTCTTATTGTGTAAGTCATTCATATGCCATATGGAGTCCTTGGCCAAGGCAGTAGATCAAGACATCAAGAAAAGGGTTTCTTGGATTGAGATCAAATGGATATGAAATGCACTTAGCTTTAAGACCGGATTATTAGGGTTCTGATTATTCCCTTGCCCTAGATCTTGGTTGAGAGATAGTAAGTAGGAGGATTGTATCTCACATGAATCAATGACTTAAAGGTTCTGTCGAATCCGAATATTCCAATTCAGCTAGGGGTTAAACACCTGTTGCTAGACTATGGTCGTTTAATCTGTGGACTGATTAATTAATTAGGGTCACTGCTAATTAAATTGAGAACCTAGAGGGTCACACACAACAACTTGGTTACATGAGTTGAGGCTTTAAAATGATTAAACGAGTTAATCAAGCCTAGAGGGTTCCACACGTGTGAAACCACACGTGTGGGTCACGTGACTGGACACGTGTCATTGTGACACGTGTGCCACACGTGATTGTTTAATAATATATTAAATAATTAATTTGTTAATTATTTAATAGACTTTGGTTTAATTTTGAATTAAAAAGAAAGTCTTATTTTGGAGAAAATAATCTAGTTAATTAATTATGAATTAATTAATTAGATAAAATAAGTTATTTATTTTTAATAAATAAAGTATAAAATTATCCAAAAATAGTTTGGATATTTTTAGCTCTCTTGAAAGTTGATTTGAATTAGAATTCAAAGTCAAAGTTGGAAAATACTTGATGATCAAGTAAATAGGAGAGAGAGGGACCAAATCCTTGCCCAACAAGGACTAGGTTCGGCGTCCCTCCCCTTTGCCTATATATAGGGGAGCTCATGCTCCCCTTTAGAGCTAAAAAAAAGTTCTTTTGGTTCATGTGTTGAACACCATCCTTTCTCCAAGATAAACGAAACCCTAGGTTAAGCCTAAACACTAACTAGAGAACTACCATCCTTACTAGTTAGATTGTAGCCAAGTTGGTGGACTGTCTCTAGAGACTTCAAGTTAGAAGTTTTGAAGATTCGAGCTTTACCAAAAGTGGGGATTAAGCAAAACGATCAGAAGGGATTATGAAACGATTCTGAGCCCGACGTGAAGCGAATGAAAAAATCGAACCAAAGAAGATGGCGAAAACCGTTCGTCCATATCCTGAAGGATGAATTTTTTGACGAGGGTTTTGTGACTGGCAGTTTTCTACTTTCGCAAAACTGGTTTTCGAAGGGAGTTTCAATCCTGCTTTTCTCGTTTCATGTTTCTTTCTTTATGTTATATTCTTAAGAACATCTCTAACATGAATTGAATCTAGGTTGGTGTGGATTGCTATCCCGACAATGGATTCTGAAGTAGAAAGAGACTTTCGAGGGACGGGTTGTCAAGCCGCGAGAAGAGCGTTCTTGGGTGGCTTGAAACGCTTCAAGAAAGAATAAAAGATAAGTAAGTTTTCTATCTTTACGAATTTGGATACACGATTGCGAGTTCAAGATCCTTTTGTTGGAAAAATTTTTAAATTCCGCTGCTTTCTGATTCGTGTTTTCCAACAGTTATGGCATCATCGGTTAGGACACCCCTCGTTAGGGTATCTTCAGTTGTTATTTCCCCAGTTATTTTCTAAAGATAGTCAATTTTCTTGTGAGACATGTATTCTTGCAAAGAGTCATAGACAGTCTTATCCTGTGTCAAACTCTAGATCTGAAACTGTGTTTTCATTAGTTCATTCGGATGTATGGGGGCCTGCTCCGAACTCTGACTTGATTCATGGTTTCAAGTATTTTGTTCTCTTTATAGACGATTGTTCTCGTATGACTTGGGTATATTTTCTGAAAAACAAAGTTGATGTTTCATCGAAATTTATTGAGTTCTTTAATCTAGTCCGTACGCAGTATCGATCTCAGGTCCAGGTACTCAGATCTGATAATGGAGGAGAATATATGAACTCTACTTTAAAGCAGTTTTTTCATGATCACGGGTTAATCCATCAAACCTCCTGTTCACACACCCCACAGCAAAATGGGATAGAAGAATGAAAGAACTGTCAGTTACTTGAGATGTCCCGGTCTCTTCTCATCGAGTCTAATTGTCCCAAGTCCATGTGGCCTGAGTCAGTTGCCACCTCAGTATATCTGGCTAACCGACTCCCATCTAAACCTCTTGGCTTTGAGACCCCGTTAAAAATCCTAGCCAGTCAAGTCATTATACCCTCTACTTAACCCTTCAGCCACGGGTGTTCGGGTGTTCTATGTTTGTTCATCTGCCTAAAACGACACGTACTAAGCTTGATCCTTGCTCGGTTAAATGTGTCTTCTTGGGGTACGGGGTCAATCAGAAAGCGTATAGGTGTAATCATCCCGAGTCACGTCGCATGTATACCCCTATGGATTGTGATTTTGTTGAGACAGAGTATTTTTTTACTTCCCCCCTCAATGGTCAGGGGGAGCACAGGGGTAGTCAGGATCCACAGAGTGGGGTGCCACCACTGCCCTGGCCAGACACAGTCCTAACAGAGCAAGTAGGCGGGACCACCGAGCCACCATCTCCTACAACACAGCTCTCTGACCCTCCTACTGAGCCCACTACCCCGACGAATAATCCTGAGGTTAGTAGCCAGACTCTGGACTTCTCCAATTTCGTTATTCCTTTTGATCCTAACAGTGCAGGGAACAGTGGAGAACATGGAGAGATTGAGGGACAGGGGGAGAATTATGTTGGGGATACAAACAGATATGTGTTGCCACCTCGGTTAAACAGAGGTGTCCCACCTAGACGGTACTAACCCGAGCATACAGGCCGAAACCCTAGGTATCCAGTGGCGAACATGGTCCGGAGGAACCTCGCCGGTTCTGCCCAAACTTATACCGCAGCCATCCACTCAACCAGAATTCCGAGTAAACTTGAGGAAGCTCTCGCTGGTAAAGAATGGACACAGGCCATGGAAATAGAAATGGAAGCTGTAACACCCCGGAGCGAAGGGCGCCACATCCCCCACACCATAACCCAACACGTGAAGGGAAATGGGAACTCCGTCCACGTATCAAGCCACGACGAACGGCTGACAAAACAAAACTCCAACCTAAGCTAGGCGGTCTAGACCCTACTCAGAGCGTGAAAAAACAATTTGCGGAAGCTAACAACTAAAAAAAAAAAACTTATAGCAGGCAAGCATAAATCACATCGTGTTCGCCACATAACACTCATACAACCTTAGGTACAAAATAATTATACAAAACTGAGTAGCAAAATTAATACATATTTTCAAAACTAACAAATTGCGTAAAATAAACGAAATACAATGCATGAGACTCAAGCTCTAAAATAAAGAGTCAAGAGAACCGCCTAGCTCCAACTCCCACAAAACGAGAACCTGCAAACTTGAAACAAAGGGGAAAAAGATAGAAATAGCGAGCGTCAGTCCTAGTGACTGGTGAGGGGGCTAACACACGCACCCATACATATACGTAATAACAAAGCATAAACAAAGCTGAAAGGATTCATGAACCGGGCACGATTTTTGCATTCTAAAACATTCAACCCGTGGTAATATATATAAAGAAAGAAGTTTAGGGCCGAAGGCCAAATCAAGTCAAGTTTTAGAGTTTGGAAATTCGCCCCTGTTTCACAACCATAACGGATACAGAAGCATAAGCATAAACATAACAACACGGCGAGAACGAATTCTGACACACTTACTCATACCAAAGCAAAACTCATAAAACAATCCCACCTTTACACCATTGGGGAAGAGAGGTGCCCCTCTCAACCCTCCACAGAACGAAACTTGTGAACAGGAGGATCCCGCCCGTCGGCATAGGAGAACTGAGTCTCCCGTTGGTGGAGAAGTGCACAGGGGTCATAACCGGCGACCCCATGGTCGTCCCGGGTCTCCCTTACCCACAACTCCGGGGCCCATCTCACATACACATAAATTCTTATACTTATCACACTTACCAGACGGAGCTTATTCACAAGTCATACCATGCTTATACTCACACACACTTATCAAAGCTTAACAAAGTAAACGAAAATAGATCTTATATACATATAAAAGCGTTTTCAAAGCCTCTTGACAAACGGGATAAAACCCACAAAATACATATGAAAACACATTTCTATATATATACATATATATATATCGCATGCGGGTTCCAAATATGAATAGGTTTTTAGGTCTTCATAACTAAAAGGAAAGAAAACCTCACCTTGACGACCAAACCGAACAAAACGGACGAAAAGCAAACCAAAGGACCTCCTCCTCAACAACGAAACGATCCTAAGAGCAAAACAAAGAGCAAGAGGAAAACTAAGACTCAAAATGAACAATATTGACGCTCGGCAAATGCATATGAATGCGAGTGATGCTTATGAAGCTTAACAAATTGACCAATAATGCATACGAGTTCATATTTATTCATAAGTCTCATAAATCATGTCAAACGAATTCATAGATTTCATATAACGAACATATCATACCATACAACATGTTATCAACGTATTCATATCATATAAAGAGCAACGATTGATCATGCAAGGCATATAAACGAGACAGAAAGTCATAAACGTACGTTAAAGGAGCATAGCCCACATATGAAGCCATAATTCAAAAACGAGGACATAAATCAAATCATAAATTCATATTACACAAGTTAACACATAATACATTAAGCTAATAATGCAAATAGGTCACAAACGGGACAAGAGAAAGCAATTAAAAGCAACGAAACAACGAAAGAAACTTCCCCGAGGCACCACCGTGATATATGACACGGCCATGTCCAAAACACAAAGGAAACGGACACGGCCGTGTCCGAATTTAATTAAATCAGATGCCCAAGTCTAGAGCTTGACACGGCCGTGTCAAGAATCAACACAAACTGGACACGGCCGTGTCCAGTTCATATTTTCAAAATCCGTTTTTGGCGCAACAACATTTTTCAATGGCAAAACTGGGCATTTCGGGAGCAGCTCTTGGGGAATTTCTTAGGCCTCAAACACATACATAACATGCATGAAATATACACAAAAGAATCACATTAAAAGGCCAAAGAATGAAGCAACAAAGATCATTCAAATCAAGCAACGAAAATCGAACAAAGAAGAGCATACCATGCATTTACGCCATGATCACCAACTTAGGGGCTGAGTTTGGAGTTAAAAGTTTGGGGGATGAATTCTAACATGTTAAGCAACTAATATACTCCATGTATATGCAAATTGACACGAATTGGAGCACATTAGAACCATCAACTAATCACAAAAATGCAACAGCAGCAGTTTGGTTATACCATGCCTACAAACAGGATATGCCCTTCAAATTTGGGGTCAAAACGCAAGTTAAAAGCTAGGAAAGGCCAAGCTAACATAAAGAGCAACTCATATACTTCATGGTCATGCAAATTCACACGAAAATAAGTACAAGAGATCAACCAAATACTTCAAGTATCACAGCAGCAGTTAGGTTCGAACATAACATACAAAAAGGCTTCATGTTTCGGTTTGGGAGCTGAAAATGGATCTAAAAGCTTGCCAAAGCAGGGATAACATGTAAAGAAATTAGTACACAACCTCTCCATGCAATTTCACACGAATTGGAAGCCATTAACTCAAGAAACAAAGCACAAATCCACACAGCAGTTCCAAAACAGGGGAGCAGTTTTTAAGGTTAAAGAACTCAAGTTTGCAACCATAATAAAGCATGAATTCAGGGCAAAACGAAGCACATTCATAGAAAAACATGTATGTTACATAACCAAACATTAGCACACGAAATTGGAGGCAAGAATTCCATCATTTGGTCTCAAAAAACGTGACAGCAGTCCTGTGAAAAAGAGCAGATTTGCAGCAGTTCAATTTTCAAGTTTCATGGCCAAAAACTCAAGGTTTCAATCATGTTATCAATGGAGAATAAACCCTAACACATCTATCATGAAGTATAGATCAAGAATGGAAGCAAAGAAGTTCATATAATCACCAATCATGCACCAATTCAGCCCCAAACTTAAGCTAAGCCATGGATTCAAAAATATGAGCTAACCCTAACTACTCATGCAAGCTTCCATACCCTTATTAAATCTTAATTAAATCATGGATTTCAAGGATCAAATGAAGTGTATAAGAGAGGATAATACATAAATATACTTACCTTTAAGAGTTCATGAAGTATGGAAGAGATCAAGCTCCAAAATCTCAAAACATGGATGAGGGTTTCTTCTTCTCTTCTCTTTTCTCCATTTTCAGCAGCTTCTCCTCCTCTTGTGGGCATGTTGGACGAAATGCATCAGGTAAGGGAGAGGGAGAGCTGAGTTATGGTTAATTAAATCAAGGGTTAAGGCTTGAGCATGGTTAAATTGGCCCCACAAGTGTAAGACTAGTCAAAGATGGTAGCTTTGGCGCAAGCTGTTCGTTCTGGGTCAAAAACGAGGGTCCAACTGGGCTTAGCAAAATACCAAACTAGGTTCAAGAGTTTCCTTTCTTCATTATGAGTCCGACGCATCTTCCGGAATTCGAATCCGAATTCCCGAGCTCAAGTTATGGCCTCCAGAACACAAGGCGCGCTAAAACTAGTTAGGCCCTCATGTCCCTCGTCAAATACTTAAGGTTTAAAATCTCGACAAACGAACACAAAAACTTAAAACGACCATGCAAACACATTCATAACTCACATATATCACGCATATCAAACTTTCACAAAAATCAGAATTGAATTCCGACACATAACGAGCAAATTACGAGCATACAAACTTACACGTTAAAATTCAAAGTTCATAAATATAAACAATTAATTTCATATAAATTCAAATAATCATATAGGCATTAAAATAACACTTAAATACATAATTAAATAATTTAAATACATATAAAAATCTCCCGTTACGGCGTACCTGGAAATCCGAACGATCGGGATGTTACAAAAACACTGAGGAAAAATGGGACGTGGGAGAAATGCAGTATCCATATAGGAAAAAGAATGGTAGGCTGCCGTTGGGTGTTCACTATAAAACATCGGGCAGATGGAAATATTAAACGGTATAAGGCGAGGTTGGTGGCGAAGGGGTACACACAGACTTACGGGATAGACTACTCAGAAACCTTCTCCCCCGTAGCTAAGATTGACACCATGAAGGTGTTATTCTTAGTGGCAGCCAACCGAGATTGGGAGCTCTGTCAGTTTGATGTCAAGAATGCTTTCTTGCATGGGGACCTTCAGGAGGAAATGTACATGGAACCTCCTCCCGGATTCACGGGGGAATTCGAGAATGGAGAAGTGTGTAAGCTAAAAAAGGCCCTGTATGGACTAAAGCAGTCACCCAAAGCTTGGTTTGGGAGGTTCTCTGCAGCAATGAAGAAGTATGGCTTGGTTTGGAAATGTCTTAGTTGAGGACGAATTTGTTCAGGGAATTTGAGATGAAGGACCTAGGACAGCTGAAGTATTTCCTCGGGATAGAAGTGTTACGGTCCAGGAAGGGGATATATATATCTCAGAGGAAGTTTATACTTGACTTACTAGCTGAGACAGGGTCTCTGGAGTGTCGACCAACAGACACACCCATGGTAGTTAATCATGGTTTGAAGATCACGGAGGGAGCAGAGGAGGCAGACAAGTTGCAGTATCGGCACTTGGTTGGAAAACTGATCTACTTGTTTCACACCAGACCTGACATCACATATACTGTGGGGGTGTTAAGCCAGTTCCTGCACCACCCATAGAAAGAACACATGGATGCAGCACTCAGAGTGTGTCGGTACTTGAAAGGGTGTCCAGGGAGGGGCATCGTCTTCCAGAAGCACGGACATTCAGAAATTGAAGCCTACACCGACGCAGATTGGGCTGGAAGCCCTGGAGATCGGAGGTCCACTTCGGGCTACTTCACATTAGTTGGAGGGAACGTGGTAACTTGGAAGAGCAAGAAGCAGAAAGTGGTAGCCCTCTCTAGCGCAGAAGCAGAGTTCCGGGGAATTACTCGAGGAGTAGCAGAGGTCCTTTGGTTGAGGAAATTACTCACTGAAATTGGCATTCCTCCAACCCAAGCCTATAGCCTAAAGTGTGATAATCGAGCAGCGATCAGTATATCAGAAAACCCAGTGCAGCATCATCGGACGAAACACGTAGAAGTTGACCGACATTTCATCAAGGAAAAGATCGAGGAAGGGATCATCAAACTCCCGTTCGTGAGATCAGAGGATCAGTTGGCAGATTTTTTGACCAAGGCAGTTAATGTGAGGATTTTCGGTCAAGTCTTAGGCAAGTTGTACATCGAGGATCCGACGGTACAACTTGAGGGGGAGTGTAAATGTCACGCCCCGTATAGCGGGCCAAAACATAAATATATAACATAAGTAGAGTATGCGACAAATGCAACCGAACGCAGACTAGACTGACAAGTGACCCAGATACTCACTCCCCGCCTAGCTCGAGCCGAAAGAACCTGAAACTAAAAGATAAAATGACGGGTCAGTCAACTGACTGAGTGAGGGGGCTAACGCACACCCGTACACTAATATATATAGAGCATAGCACATAACAAAAGGGTGGACTCATAAACTGGGTATAAGGGTTTGCATACCAAAACATTTGAAAACAAATTATACTTCTACTTAAGAAATAATTTTTCAGAAAACCTTATCCCAATTCATGATTCCCATAACAGATCATATCATATGTTCGGCGAGTACGAGCTTCCAATCTTTACTCCTCAAATCAGAACAAAACGGAAATACAGAATTAAATCCATCCTCAACTCCGGTGATGGAAGAGCCTCGCGTTGGCCCTAACCATCCAGAACATAACAGTCCCACAAGGGGTAGCGAACCCACAAGTGTCCTCTCCTTCTTTTTCATTGAAGGCTCAAAGTATCACGCCCGCCCCTATCTCCTTGAGTCGCGCAATGATACTTCAAATGGAGACTATGCACAGGCCGAGCCCCGACAGCCCTAACCGTCCCGGGGGTTCCGTACCCATAGCTCCTCGGATCCACAAACAGACAGACAGGCAGATGCCAGTGTTTCATGGCCAACTCGCTACAAAATCATATCATATCATATTTTCTAGAATGGCTTACGTATGCCTTCATATTTAATTTCCAGAGCCAAGAATGGTCCACAAGGTCATAATCATATCATATCCAACACATATCTAATTATATATATGGTATACAGTCGCATGCAAGGATTGAAATCATCATTTTAAGGTCATAGATCGCTTAACTATATAAAAATCCTAAACCTCACCTGGTACCAAACGAAGCTGAAAACAAAGCAGACGGTTTACCCCGAAAGCTACAAGACCCACTTGTCACCACCCCGGGTGCACCTGTACCAAGAATTACAAAACCAGGGACTTAGACTCAAGAACGAACCACGTAGACGCACGGCAATGCTCATGAAGTGACGTGAAGTGTTATGAATTGCCACGACGGGTGTACAACATTGATAAACATTATAATGTGTCATAAAAGTGTTCGTGAATGTTTAATACATATATAAGACAGGTTTGAACCCATTTGACTGATTAATTCTGCCAACTCGGCACTCAAGTCACTTACGGAAGTCACAACATATAAGACATGTAATTAAAATTACAATTAGCGCACAAGACCAATTGAACATGTTTGATAATAAATTAATGATATAATATCATACGAGTTCAAGGTTTTATCAATCAAATTCCAAAACCACATAAACATGTTATATTAATTTAGCACACAACTTAAACAATCATATAAGAATTTAATATAACGAATGTAAAAATTCATTTCAACTTGTAAATACATACATATATAGAGAGAGAGTAATTAGATCAAGAATTCCCCTTATTAACCATTCGTGAATCAATTTACATTATACCATAAGCTCGCATTTCAATATAACATAATTGCAAATATTCAAAATGCATATATATATATAACAGTTTGCAAGCACACATGCACAACATACCAAAATTCACAAATCCCACTTACCAAGTATAAAGAGTTCCAATTTATGAAGACATGTATGTATTCTCACCCAAGCTTGTTAACAAAGTCAGTTATAATTTGATGGGATTAATAATATCTTAATTATTTAACTTACATTTAATGGATTCACAATTATCAGTTAGTATATTTAGTCATCTATCCATCATATTATATGTAAAGAGCATGTATGAGGCTTAAGATTCAAGGAAGGATATGTTAAAAGCACAAGACAGCTAGGAAAACGTAACATGGTTCATCAATCATCCACATAAGATACTATGCAGAAATTTTCTGCATGTGCATGTTGTCAAAGAATCGTCATAACTCTTTCGTCCAAAAGTATTTTAATGATCCGTAAAATTCTTAGTAAACTAGACAATCATAGCTTTCAAATGTCATATGCCCCAATTCCTAGATATTTCTGAATAACACAGATTTCAGTCTAAAGTCGGGACATAACAGCAACTCAACAGCAGCGACACATTTCAAAGGAAACTTCGTTTACCCCATCAAACGAAGTCGAAAAATTCTAAAAATTTACAGATACACTCCCAACACATGTATGCAGTCCTCTGTAAAACGGTTTTGTAAAATTCAAAGGTTTACCCCCTCTGCTGAGGCTGCTATTTAAGATCAGAAAACAGGGTGGAAAAAGGGGTATCGTTCGGAATTTCTTTCGGGTATCAAAAGGGCTCGGATGGACACCAAATTCAACGGAGATAAACTTCAATACGTTAGGGACTTCCAGTTAAAACAGTTTTCAAAAACGAGGTCGTATGCAATCGGAATTTACCTTTGAAATTGCTGCATAAATGCTGTCATGATTTTGTGCTAAGCTTTTCAATCTTCAAACATGCAAAACTCATTCAAAAACATCTAACTTCATGACTAAACAAAGTCTACAATATTCCCAAACATGTAAGACATATAATCACTCAATATTTCAAGTATTAAACCAACAAACTCACCAAGATTGATCAAGCCCATTCCAGGCCTTGATTTACTTTCAATCCACACTCATGATTTCAATGAAATTTGTGTTGCTAGCATGTTTTCAATCCCATTTAAAATACATAAGCCACAATTACATACAGGCATCACCTAATTTCTGAAAATTAATTCCAACTCAGAAAGCTCACTTCGTATCATTTAACAACAGTTCCACACCAGAAACACAAAATTAGATTCATGAATATCGATTGCTCACGAACAACGATCCAAGCATCAAATTTATTACAAACAGACATTCCTAATATACAAATTATATTTATATAAACATAATTTCATATTCAACTAAATTGAATATTGTATCTCTATATGAAATTCCAAGATACAAGCCTAATACAAGAATCATATATAGACACATGTATACTGAAACAATTAAAGTGCAAACAGGGGATTAGGAACTCACGGTTGAAAGGGGAAAAAGGGAGAATGGGTGTCAGAGTTGCTGTTTTTTGGCATTTGCTGGAAAAATGGAGCCGGCGGCATTAGCGGATGTCGGAGGATAGGCATCGGTGGGGGAAAAGGGCTTTTGTCCCACTTTCGACTTGGGCGAGAGAAACAGGGGAGGGATGGAAGGCGATCGAGGTGACTTACGGCTGGGATGAGGTTGACGATCAAGAGGCGGCGATCGGAGGAGGCGGCGGTGGTGATACTTGGCTGAGATGATAGCGGTTCCTTGAGTTGTAGCCTTGATGGAGATGACTTCGCCCCTCATTAGATCTGAACGAGGGTGGTGGTTCCAACGTTGCTATCTGGTGGTGGTTGTCGGAGAAGGTGGCAGTGGCATAAAGTTGTTGTGGTTACGCCGGAGTCAGGAGAAAGGGGGCGGTGGCGGCGGCACCTCCGCTAATCTGGAGTGAGAGAGAGCGTTTGAGAGGGTGAGGGAAAGGTGGTGCCGGTATCTGGAGCGGAGGCGACGGAACGGCGGCGATGGAGCGGCGGTGAAGGTGGCGGTGTGGAGAACGCACTGCTGCTGCTTGACGAGGGAGGGAGAGAAGGAAATGAGAAAATGGTTGCTGATCAATTAGGGTTGGCTTACAAATAGGGTCTCAGGTTTTGAATTTACGATTAAGTCCCTCAAGAAACAAGCCTATGCGATTGAGTCCCTAAACTTTGTATAGAGCCAATCAAGTCCAATTAGAGAATACAAAATTATAAAGCACCCCCCAAGAATTAGAATAAATTATTATTATGTCCAATTTGAATTTCTCATAATTAGAAGAAGAGCCTTAACTTTTAATAATTAGAGTTTGACCCATACAATTTAAATTGGAAAACAATCAGGTACTAAACGCATATTTCAATTAAGTCCACATATTTTCATAAGATCGCAATTGAGTCAATTAAATAATTGAAGCATGAAATAAACCAATTCAAGTAAGTGCAGAGTTAAGTAATTAATCGTCTTGATCGCAAGAAAACGACATAGTATCTTGTTCCGAAAATACGGGGCGTTACACCCTTCCCCCCTTAAGAGAACCTGGTCCCCAGGTTCGACTGTTGAGCTGCAAAAGCTTCGAGTTGTAGTATCTTAACCCTTCTAGAGGAATTGCGAAAGTTGTAGCCTTTGCTGTGAAATTTACCCTCATTGTCTTTATCAAACTTTGCTCTCGAGGTCTCATTGTTAGTGAGATTTATTCAAGTACTGGATCGTTGATTACATCAAGTTTGTTCGGCCACTCCCATGAGACGATCACTACACTCAATTTTGATGGCATCTCAAACTCGTCGTTTGCAGACCGTAGCCAGAACAACGCGTAACATAACCACAACAGACAAGAGAGAATCCCATCTCTCAGTACAAAAGATGAGAGAACCGTGTCTCTTGAGCACATATTTGAGAGAACCCTGTCTCTCAATCACAGAATTGAGAGAACCCGTCTCTCGGCCTGAGTCGGATAGATTCTAACATCTCCCAACATTCTAGTTTGAGGAAATCCAGCATTTCTCAAACCCCTATATTCAAGAGAATCCAACATCTCCCGAATACCTAATTACAAGAGAATCCAGCATCTCTGGTGCACGAAACTTAGAAAGAATCCAGCATCTTTCTAGCACATAAATAGAGAGAATCCCACATCTCTCTAGTACGTAATTAGAGGGAACTCAAGGTCTTTCTCACATAAAGCGAGAGAGTCTCCGAGCACAACACGAAAGGGCTCAATATCCTTCGACACCAAGCAAACATCAAAACGCAAAATACAGTTACATCACACAAGAAGCAGGTAGAAGATATTAAGCACATCGATTATCATACAAAATCAGTTAATACAATAAGGGACCAAGGCACATAACATCATGAAATTGTTCAAATTAAATTTGCATGTATGCATCTGCCATGAATGTTTGATGTACCGCCCACCGTAGTAATGGAAATAATGCTGGTGACTTTGTAATACAATTGGATGGTCAAATCTTTAGTTGGCTCGATTCTTGGCTTGTATTTCATATCTTGACTGTATATTAAGCTGAAAGATAGAAAAACCCTCAGTTGACCCAATTCTCGACTTTCATTCTGATCCTTACCTATGGTTATCTTCTTTAGTTCATGACCGTCCACTTGGATTTAGCTCATTCGACTCGTTTTCCTCAAACTGAGCTAAAACTGGGAATTCTTGAAGTTTAACCCAAGTCCTTCGATAGTCACCCTTTCGGTTTACTTCATCGCGAACTCTTGCTCAAGTTATCATAGAAAAACAACCAAAGGCTTAGTATTATTTCCTGTGTTGTGTGTCGTCTTAACAACGTTCAATACTTGGTCGAATTGACTCCTATTAACACCATCACAGAATATGATAATATGATCAAGCTTTCTTTTCCCAGAGTTTATGTAAAGATCCAACAGAAGCTCCCTCATAATTCCATCATCTTCAGAATCTGAGACACGCTTGCACCGAGAATCAATCATTTCAAGTTTGGGAGATTGAGTTCGTACGTGTCTCCAAACGAGAGATCGATGGTATTGTCTTCCCATTGTAGTAGTCATCGTGGTCCCTTAAGAATTTCGGTTCCCCCCTTCAATCGTAATTTAAATTGTCTGTCTTGGTGTTCTCTCAGTAAAACTAATCTGCACTTTCAAGGTTTTAGATTGCTAGGTCGTCTCATTCTCTTCCCATCACTATCATTAGGACTTTCATGTCTGTCATAGCTTGCATTTTCGTTGTTACTAGTAGAAGTAACTTCTTAAAGCACAACCGTGAATTTAAGTTTATTTCTAGGTCGTGCTCTCCCCCTTAAAAATTTCTTCCTTCACCTGTTGAACTTTATCCATCATCCTCTAATAGGAATTCCTGATCCCCCGAAGTTATCTTCCTTGGAACGAGCAATCTTTTGAGAGAATGTGTCCGATGTATTATTCACATTCACTTTGAAGTGACTGGCCTGAATAGCGACCTATATCCTTTACTTTCCAAATTTTTCTTCTAATCCTCTTGGAGTTCAGAGTCTCGTTTTCTTTTCTCGTCCGATCCGAACAGCCCGAAATCAACTCCAACCCCTTTAAAATTCTGAAATTCCATTCCCATCTCTGTCTAGACCTTATCACCCAAAATATTCTTTTGCAACTCGGTTTTGTAAGACTTTGATCGAAGTAGTAGTTGAAGCATAGAACGGGGAAGACATCCCAACAGGTAAACACTAAAACGATGCATGACGGGTTAGGACGTCAGATGCGTGGAGCACGTATTTTCAATAAAGGATATGCAACAACATTTAGAAATTTATAATATTAAAGTGCATATTATGAGGATTTAAATAAGTAATTACAATGTATGATGGGTGTGCCATGAATGCATTGAACCTGTCACCGTCGCAGTGATTTTAGCATGACATCTTATTCTTTGATCTCGATGTTCATAGTATAGGTTGAGGGTAGTCTTTCAAGTATCTACAATTTGCCATCGAAATCCTGCTTTTTTCTTGATAGTGATTGAAGGTCCGGAGAACCCGTTAAGGTGACCCGATCTGAATTCTCCCAATGGCCCTCCTACTAGAACCTTCATGGCTTGGTGCGTAGAAGTCCATATTTTCACTTCACCCCATTGCCTCTTGTATTCTTCAGACTCATGATCTGTGTTCCCAAGATGAACACTCATTGATAGTCTTTAAGACTTGTAGAAATGATGAAGTTGGTGGAATTTCTTTGTGAGTCGCGCCTTCTATCACGGACCTTGAACAAATGAAATAACCTTTTAAGAAAAAGGCCTTTAGAGATCATCTCTCCTTTTTGAACCTCGTTGCATTTTGCAAACCACCCAACAACTAGGAAAAAAGATGATTGTTGTCGAGGTTAACCGTAGCTTCGACATCGTAGTTACAACCTATAATCACAACTCACTTTGAATATAGATGCATGTGGTTTAGTGTATGCTTATGGCCCATATTTATAAAACACATATCCGATGAAAAATGCAACATAAAATCAGCAAGCTTTATAGTAAAACATGTTGAACATATAAAAGTTCAACAATTTAATATTGATTAATCATCAATTGATGGCAATGATCAATGAAATGCACACATTGACAAGTTGTTCCTATGCCGTTCAACCTAGACTCGATATGACACAACATTAGAACTCTGGTTTTACAACGAGGAGCTCTGACACCACTTAAGGATGTAGCACCCCAAACGGAAGGCACCACATCCCCCACACTAGGACCCAAACCCAGTTACGAAATGGAAAGTCCATACCCAAGTTCGAATCATAGCAACGAGAGACCAACTCACACACTAGGCTAGGCGGAGCTAACTCAACGACTCAGAGCGCGGAAGCAAATAGAACTAATCAACAATAAACAACGAAAACAATTAAATCAACATACAAAGCAGGTGACGAGTTTTAGTCTAAGTAAGACATAAAACATAAAACATAAGTCTCCAAGCCCATCGAGTATAACCTTAAATTGGGCCTAAACCACTGCCTAAAAGGGATATCCATTGGTTATACTTGGACTCTTTAACTTATAAACTGAATTTAATTTTCATATTTTCCCGAGGTGGGATAGGGTGTCACAATTCTGGACGTCGCGGCATGACATATAGCCCATAACCGACTCGTCTGCGTTAGGACTCTAGAGGTGACTCCTACGGGTTCAAAAGGTGGCTCCCACACAGGTAGCACTTTGCCCCGTATAGCACTTAGTTCCTACGGCTGACGAGTGGCTCTGATACCATCTGTCATGCCCTGTATAGCGGGCCGAAACAAAAATACATAACATAAGTAGAGTATGCGACAAATGCAACCGAACACAGACTAGACTGACAAGTGACCCAGAGACTCACTCCCCACCTAGCCCAAAAGAACCTGCAACTAAAAGATAAAATGAGGGGTCAGTCAACTGACTGAGTGAGGGGGCTAACTCACACCCGCACACTAATATATATAGAGCATAGCACATAACAGAAGGGTGGACTCATAAACTGGGTATAAGGGTTTGCATACCAAAACATTTGAAAACAAATTATACTTCTACTTAAGAAATAATTTTTCAGAAAACCTTATCCCAATTCATGATTCCCATAACAGATCATATCATATGCTCGGCGAGTACGAGCTTCCAACGTTTACTCCTCAAATCAGAACAAAACGGAAATACAGAATTTGCAACGCCTGAGCGCGAGACGTCACATCCCCCGCACCATGACCCGACCCGTATACGAAATGGATTTCCATACACGTGCCGAATCATAGCGAACGGAGACATACACACGCGCTAAGCCAGGCTGGACTAGCCTATAACTTAAACCCCAACAACAATCGAAGTAACAATAGAGCAATCGAAAAGCGGAAGCAATCATTCAAATACTATATACTGAGCTAGATGCTCTAGGTACCAACATGTATTCCTATATATATATTGAGCTATACGCTCTATGTACCAATATTTCATATAAAATACGTATAGGTACCAATTACAAGTACGCTCCATATATACAAAATCCAAAATGAACAAAATGTAATCATATGCGTGTAAAGGAAAGGTTAGACACGATGCAAGACTCTCCCTGACTGGTATTCCGCCTAGCATCCCCCTTCCTGCAAAAACAACTGATACAACTCCGGGTTCAGTCTTAGACAGACTGGTGGGTATAAAAAGATAGGCATAATAGCATAATATTGCGGAATTTAAACACGTACATGCAAGTTATAATCCTTACTCGAGGTTTAGAACCCTTTTTCCCCAATTGGGTAAATAAGATACAACGAATAGGATTATAACCGTTCATTTCATTCATTAGGTCATTAATAGCCCGGCGAGAGGGCGTGCATTATCTCCAACCACCACCTCGTGTAATCCTTTAATCAATCATTCATTCGTTCATTCATTCATACATTCATTCTTTCGTGCACATACATTCGATCATTCATTCAATCGTTCATATACTCCTTTTTCCTCCGGGTAGGGAACGGGTTTGCAAGGCCCGAACCCTCATTCATTAATGCTAGAGGGGTACATGAATCCCCAAAAACGTGGGACCCCTTTCATTCACTAATCTCCTAGTGAAATCCAGGTTGCCGAAATTGTTGGAACTAGTATAAACGGATTCCCGTCAGCCCAAGCTTCCCCGGTTCACCACTACACTAAGTCCCGGGCCCTCATTCATTGTGATCATTCATTTCTCGCCAAAACATTTGGTAGGACAATCAAGAAAAAGGCTTTCGTTCGAAAACATTTGTTCGTTAAAAACTTGGTATAAATACCTATATAGGGTTTTGGCCAAAATCTTGCACATTAGGTGTTCGGGTTCATATTGTTAACTAATAGTAGAAAAACCCACCTGATAGACAAAAAGAACCCGACAAAACTCTCACTGCCCGACCTCGTCACCCACTGGATCAAGATCTGTGTGACAAAGATAGTGTGAGACTCAATTATGACCACATTTGACGCTCGGCTATGCAATATCATGTTAAGGAATGCTTAAAATGCAATAATATGTTCAAATATGGTCATGAATATCATAGAATTCAATTAAACACATAATTCACCAAGTTTCGTTCATTATACGGTAAAACCGTATTCATTCCCGTTCATATCGTTCATACTTTCATACTTTCATTCGTATGGTCATCAATATCATATATCAATCATAAAACATAACTTTAATATAATCACGTTACATATAATCCACCATTACGAGTCATAAACGTAAAACAAACAATAAAAGAGGTTCCCCAAAGCTGCCACTTCAAATGACACGGTCGTGTTGAGTTTTCAAAGGAAACGGACACGGCCGTGTCCGAGGTTTAAAATCAGAAAAATTCAGAGTCGAGGGCTTGACACGGCCGTGTTGAGTTTTCAAAGCATTTGGACATGGCCGTGTCCGAGATTAAATTCAGAAAAAATCAAAGTCGAGAGCCCAACACGGCCGTGTCCATTTTCAGTTCAAAGCTGACACGGCCGTGTCAGCTCGTCATCTTCGAAAAAAAAACAGAGTAGAAACTCTGTTTTCTGCGTGGGAAAAGCTTTGCAAAACAGGGCAGCAACAAGGAAGCTCATATTCCACCCTAAGGCATGAATTTAAGCCACAAAACTCATATATATCATGCAATCCATTCATATATTCAAGAATTCATGCATAAGATTGGCAAATGATCACCCAAATTCAAGCTTTCATCCATGGAAGCTTCAAGCTCCATTAATGGCAACTCATGCTATACTCAACCAACATAAAATCTTAGCATCTAGAAATGATAAGGAAGCTACAAGTAACACATTCCATGCATCAACTATCATTTAAAACCAAAGAAAGACATGAAACCAAGAATTCATACCATTTGCATCATTTCAAGCTTTTTCTCATAACACATGATTCCCCAACTCATACCAACATACAATCGGAAGAAAATAGAGAGGAGAATGAGAGAAAAACAATCCATATCTTACCTTGGAAGAAGATTGAACAAGAGTTGATCTTGAGCTTAGGGTTTGAATGACCAAAATGGAGGGTTTCTTCAAGCTTTTCCTTAGCCTCTTGAGATGATGATGATCGATGAAATGAGATGCAAGGAGATAGAAATGCTGATATTTAGAGATAAATGGGTAGGATTCGGGTCGGTCCAAGTCCGATTCGTTTAGTAAACGGTTCAACAAGTTATAATGTCGAGGTTGTGAAAAGATTCGTTGTCGAAGGTTCAAACGATATCGAAAAAGTATAAGGTCAAGTTTAATGGATAGGTATCGTCGAAACAAGTTCAACGCCGGTTACCGATCTCGATTTCGAGGTCCGGAGCTCAAGATATTGCGAAAACCGTTCAGGGTTGCCTATTATACACATAGGTCCCTAAACTTTCAAAAAGTGGCAATTAAGCCCAAACTCAATTTCCAATTGACTCCAAAACATTCAAATAAGTTACAATCAAGTCCGCGAATTACACGAAATATAAAATTCCATTCAATTAACACCGAATTCATGAAATTCATATTCTCACAATTTCGTTCATATATTCATAACTCAAATTAGAATTCATATAAAATTTAAACAATTAAATCAAATTAGAAACAAATTCAATTAGTAAAACAAGATATAAACTCATATAATTAAATGTAATTGCGCACGTAACTCTTACCTGCACGTGTGAAATCACCGGGCGTTACAACCTCTCCCCCTTAAAGAGAATCCGTCCTCGGATTCATTGCTCGGTCGGAAATAATTAGGGATAGAACTTCTTCATTTTCTCTTCCATTTCCCACGTGGCTTCTTCCGTCTTATCACTTCGCCACAACACTTTCACCAAGGGAAACCGTCTGTTTCGAAGTTCCTGAAATTTCCGATCCAGAATCTTAACTGGTTTTTGAACAAAAGTGAGATTCGGTTGAAGCTCAACCTCTTCAACTGGTATGATCACTGATTCATCGGGATAGTACTTCTGAAGTTGTGATACATGGAAGACATTGTGAATACCCGTTAAACTTGGAGGCAAATCCAATCTGTAAGCTGTATCTCCGATTCTCTCCAAAATCTCATAAGGTCCGAAATATCGGGGATTTAACTTTCCTCCTTTTCCAATTCGGGTAAATCCTTTCCGAGGTGAAGCTTTCAGGAATACCCTATCCCCAACTTCAAATTCAAGATCTTTCCTTCGCTTATCTGCATAACTTTTCTGTCGATCTTGGGCTACTTTCATCCGTTGTCGGATAATTTGAACCTTTTCAATAGCATCTTGAATAGCTTTGGAAGGTTTATCTTTCTTTTCACCTCTTTGTACCCCTTCTTTCTTACTCCACTTCCATTCTTCCAAATCGAAAAACAACGGGGATCGACACTTTCTTCCATAAAGAAACTCATACGGTGCCATTTCTATAGAAGCTTGATAACTATTATTGTAGGCAAACTCAATTAAGGGCAATTGTTCATTCGATGAACTCGAGAAATCCAACGCACACGCCCATAACATGTCCTCAAAATATCTGATTAACCTTTCAGATTGCCCATCCGTCTGTGGATGAAAAGCTATATTGAATCGAAGCTTAGTTCCCAAACACTTCTGTAACTCTTGCCAGAACTTGGAAGTAAATCTTGGATCCCTGTCTGAAACAATACTAGCTGGCACTCCATGTAACCGAACAATCTCATCACAATACCTCTTAGCCAACTTACCTATCTTATCTGACATCCGAACTGTAAGAAAATGGGCTGACTTGGTTAACCTGTAACGCCCCGTGTTTTCACACGTGCCGGTAAGAGTTACGTGCGTAATTACATTTAATTATATGATTTTATATCTTGTTTTACTAATCGAATTTGTTTCTAATTTGATTTAATTGTTTAAATTTTATATGAATTCTAATTTGAGTTATGAATATATGAATGAATTTGTGAGAATGTGAATTTTGTGGATTCGATGTTAATTGAATGAAATTATATGTTTCGTGTAATACGTGGGCTTGATTGTAACTTATTTGAATGTTTTGGACTCAATTGGAAATTGAGTTTGGGCTTAATTGCCACTTTTTGAAAGTTTAGGGACCTATTTGTATATAGGCAACCCTGAACGGTTTTCGCGATATCTTGAGCTCCGGACCTTGAAATCGAGATCCGTAACCGGCGTTGAGCTTGTCTCGATGTTACCTATCCATTAAACTTGACCTTGTATTGTTTCGATACCATTTGAATCTTCGTCAACGAATCTTTCCACGACCCCATTTCTTATAACTTGTTGAACCGTTTACTAAACGAACCGGACTTAAACCGACCCGTATCCTACCCATCTAGCACTAAATATCAGCATTTCCTCCTCCTTTGCTCCCATTTTGATCGATCAAATCATCATCTCAAGAGATCAAGAGAAGCTCCAAGAAACCCTTGTTTTGATCATCCACACTTTGAGCTCAAGATTAACCTTCATCCAATCTTCTTCCAAGGTAAGGTATGGAATGTTTTTCTCTCATTCTCCTCTTCATTTTCTTCCGATTATATCTTGGTATAAGTTGGAGAATCATGTGTTATGAAGAAAAGCTTGAAAATGAGTTATATGATATGAATTCTTGATTCCATGAGTTTAAATGGTTTAATTTGGGATTTGAGTTATGGAAATTGTTGCATGATACTTCCTTATCATTTATATATCCTTGGTTTTTATATTGATGGATCATAGCATGAATTGCCATTAATGAAGCTTGAAGCTTCCATGAATGAAAGCTTGTGTTTGGGTGATCTTTGGCCAACTTTGGGCGTGAATTCTTACATATTTGTATGGAGTGCATGATATATGTGAATTATATAACTTGAATACATGTTTATGAGTGTATAAGAGCTTCCTTATGGCTGCCCCTGTTTTGCAAGCTTTTCCCTCGAGAAACCTCTGTTTTCTCTTTGAAAACGATGAGCTGACACGGCCGTGTCAGCTTTGAACTGAAAATGGACACGGCCGTGTTGGGCTCTCGACTTTGATTTTTCTAAATTTAAATCTCGGACACGGTCGTGTCCAAATGCTTTGAAAACTCAACACGGCCGTGTCAAGCCATCGACTTTGAATTTTTCTGATTTTAAACCTCGGACACGGCCGTATCCGTTTCCTTTGAAAACTCAACACGGTCGTGTCATTTGAATGGCAGCTTTGGGGGAACTCTTTTATTGCTTGTTTTGTGTTTATTGCTAGTAATTATGAATTATATGTAACGTGATTGTATTAAAGCTATGTTTTATGATTGATATATGCTATTGGTGACCATATGAATGAAAGTATGAAAGTATGAATGATACGAACGGGAATGAATACGATTTTTACCGTATAATGAAGGAAACTTGGTGAATTATGTGTTTAATTGAACTCTATGATATTCATGACCATAATTTGAACATATTGTTGCCTTTTAAGCATTCCTTAGCATGTTATTGCATAGCCGAGCGTCTAATGTGGTCATGATTGAGTCTCACACTCCCTTTATCACACAGATCTTGATCCAGTGGGTGACGAGGTCGAGCAGTGAGGTCTTGGTCGGGTTCTTTTGTCTATCAGGTGGGTTTTTCTTCTATTAGATAACAATATGACCCGAACACCTAATGTGCAAGATTTTAGCCAAAACCCTATATAGGTATTTATGCCAAGTTTTTAACGAGCAAATGTTTTTGAACGAAAGCCTTTATTATGAATGTCCTACCAAAATGTTTTGGCGAGAAATGTATGAATGATCACAATGAATGAGGGCCCGGGACTTAGTGTATTGGTGAACCGGGAAAGCATGGGCTGACGGGAATCCTCATATACTAGTCCCAACAATTTCGTCAACCTGGATTTCACTAGGAGATTAGTGGATGAAAGGGGTCCCGCGCTTTTGGGGATTCATGTACCCCTCTAGCATTAATGAATGAGGGCTCGGGCCTTGCAAACCCGTTCCCTACCCAGAGGGAAAAGGAGTTTATGAATGATTGAATGAACGATCGAATGTATGTGCACGAAAGAATGTAATGTATGAATGAATGAACAAATGAATGAATGATTAATGGATTACACGTGGTGGTGGTTGGAGATAATGCACGCCCTCTCGCCGGGCCACTAATGACCTAATGAACGAATGAATTGTTATAATCCTATTCGTTTTATCTAGTTCCCACTTGGGAGAAATGCTTCTAAACCTCGAATAAGGATTATAACTTGCATGTATGTGTTTCAATTCTGCAATATTATGATATTATGCCTCTCTTTTTATACCCACCAGTCTGTCTAAGACTGAACCCGGAGTTGTTTCAGTTGTTTTTGCAGGAAGGGGGATGCTAGGCGGGATACCAGTCAGGGAGAGTCTTGCATCGTGTCTAGCCTTTCCTTTACACGCATATGATTACTTCTGTTACATTTGGATTTTGTATATGTATGGAGCGTACAGGATATGGTACCTATATGTATCTTACATGAAAGATTGGTACATAGAGTGTATAGCTCAATATATGAATTACATGTTGGTACCTAGAGCATTTAGCTCAATACATAATATATGAATGGTTGCTTCCGCATTTCTGTTACTCTGATTGTTGTGGTTGTTGTTGGGGTTTAAGTTATAGGTTAGTCCCGCCTGGCTTAGCGAGTGTGTATGTCTCCGTTCGCTATGATTCGGCACGTGTACGGAAATCCATTTCGTATACGGGTCGGGTCATGGTGCGGGGGATGTGACATCTCGCGCTCGGGCGTTACATCCTTTGAGTGGTATCAGAGCCCAAGGTTGCAAAACTAGGGTTCTAGTGTCGTGTGGAGTCAGTAGGTCGTTCGGCTGTAGGAATTACTTGTGAATGGACCATTTTCATTTTTATATGATAAGGTGCTTTGATTCCTGACTTGAATGCTTGAATGAATTTAATGCATTGTCACGCATGAACTAAAATTAGCACGCATGTTAGTGTTTGAGTGAACAGGATGCCTCCTAGAAGACATCAGGAAAGGTCTCCGGATCGTCATCATCATAGAGATCGTTCTCCTAATCCTCCACAACCGCCTATGAATATGGAGCATTTTATGGAAGTGGTATATAACTACGTGGAGCATAGAAGGGCTCAGGATCCTCCAGTACAACCGCAAGCTGGACATCAAGCACCTCCTCCAAATAACCCGAGAGATCATCATGGGTTGTTTTTGAGTGATAATCCACCAAGGTTTTTCGGTTCGGTGGATGATGCGATATCGGAGGGATGGTTGACAACGATTGAGAGGATTTTCAATGTTAGGCAGTTCACATCTCAAGAAAAGGCCCAGTTTCCTATTTTCCAACTGGATGGGGAGGCATATGATTGGTGGGAATGTACTAGAGAGAAGCTCGAAGTGGAAGGAGAAGAAATTAATTCGGAAGCCTTTCTAAGGGAGTTTATAGAAGCTTTTGTGCCGGAAGTTGTGCGAGAAAGAAAAGAACAAGAATTTATGGATTTGAAGCAAGGGGCTCGCACGGTGGCTCAATATCTTTCTCTTTTCAAGAGACTTGGAAAATATGCATCTCACATTACAAGGGATGAAAAGAGAAAGGCAAAGAGGTTTATTTCGGGGTTGAGACAGGATCTAAGACACGGGCACGCAGGCCATAACTTTGAATCTTTTGCTGACACTGTACAAAGGGCATTGGTGTTGGAAGAGGAGTATAAGAAAAAGGACCCCTTACCTCGTATGCAAATGGGACAAGGATCGGGGTTTGGAAAGGGGAAAAGGCCTATGGTATCTCCTCCTCAGCCATTTCAAGGACCAAACAAGAGGTTTAAACCTACAGGAGCTGCACCGCCGAAGCCACAAGCACCTCCAGCTGCTAATGATCTTCGACATGATAGGCCACCTTGTATGCATTGTGGAGGCCCTACCCACACCTACAATACTTGCCGAAGGAGGTTGGGACAATGTTTGATTTGTGGGAAGACGACGCATATGGCCAATACTTGTCCAGACAAGACTCCAGGCTATCAACCGGGAGCTCAGAGGCCGATGATCCCAGCTCGTGCATATGCCCTTGCGGGTGAAGAGCAAGATGTGGAAGCCAATCCCAATGCTATGGTGGAAGGTACGATATGCATCCATGACACGAACATACATGCATTATTTGACCCTGGCGCTACTCATTCTTTTATATCTTGTAAATTAATTGATGCTTTGTGTTTGCCTGTTACATGCTTATATGCTTGCTATGTGGTGAGTTCGCCGTTGGGTGGAAGTCTTGAGACGGATCGGGTGGTCAGAGATTGTGTGTTTGGGTTTGAAGGCAGAGTATATCATGCAGATTTGGTGGTAATGCCGATGAACAGATATGGGATTATTCTGGGAATGGATTGGTTGTTTCGGTACCATGCCACGGTTGACTGTTTCACCAAGACTGTTAAGTTGGGAGAAGAAGTGGCATTGGAGAAAGAATCAGAGATTGCACCTCTTTTGTCATTCACTGAGGCTCATAAGTTGATAAGGAATGGTGCAACGGGATTTATTGCCTATATCTTGAATAAGCCGAAAGATCAGGCGAAACTCGAAGAGACAGAAGTGGTGAAGGAATATCTTGAAGTGTTTTCCAAAGTTTTAGGTTCTTTGCCTCCGGATCGAGAGATCGAATTTGCAATAGACTTATATCCGAGATCTGAACCTTATTCTAAGACTCCTTACCGGATGGCACCGGCAGAGTTACAGGAGTTGAAAGTTCAGCTGGAAGATCTTCTTAAGAATGGTTATATTCGGCCGAGTTCATCACCGTGGGACGCGCCGGTTCTCTTTGTTAAGAAGAAAGATGGAACTTTAAGGATGTGTATTGACTACCGGGAGTTGAATCGGATGACTGTAAAGAATAAGTATCCTTTGCCTAATATAGAGGATTTGTTTGACATGCTACAAGGGTCGAGAGTGTAGCACCCCGCACGTGAGGCACCACATCCCCCGCACTATGGCTCAACACGAGTAACGAAACAGTAAATCCGCACCCGTATCAAACCATAGCGAACGGGAGACAATCATAAAAAAAAACCTTCCTAAGCTAGGCGGAACTAGACCCTGCAATGATAATCAAACAACAAAATATAATGCATCAACATGCTCAATTCAACCTATACATCATAAGTATAATTGGGCACTTCAGGCCTCTTTTATAAAAATCATAGCAAAACTCAGTAAAGTCAATTTCATAATAAATACATAGGTATCCAATTTCTTGATATAACTGAAATGAATTGTACATAATTCCAATACAGATGAGAATGCAGAGACTCTCCTAGCCTAACTCGACCCACTTAAAGACTCCAGACACCTCCGCCTAACTCGAAACTCCAAAGCCAAACCTGCACACTAAAGTGTTGGGGAGGGAGAGGGTCAGTCTCTAGAAGACTGAGTGAGCAGGAGCGATACATATATATACAAAACATGCACACGCAAGTCATAAATCCCGAGCAAGGTTTTATTTGAAATTAGTTCCCACTAAGGGTAAGAAAATAGATAAACAATGCTCGACTTTTACGACTAATTCATATTAAATTCATTCCATTCATAAATCATACATAAATATAAGGCTCGGCGAGTGAGCGTGCACAACCTCCATCCAAACTCCGACCGTGTACATAAATATCAGTAATATATTGATTAGGCGATCAGGCAATATATCATAATACACACAGACCATAAATCATAACATAAACATATGCGTTTGGGCAATCCGTGTCCCGGCATTCCCGCACGGTGCATAATTCTATCAAAACATATACATAAGAAGAGGCATAAATCCTAACCAACCTTCTTCCTCCGGGTGGTAGACGGGCTTGCAAGACCCGACCACCTCAATCATAGGCCAATGGGGTTTCATGACTCCCCCAAAGGCACTCAGCTCCCATTCCCCGCTAAATCTCCTAGCGAGGGCCGGTATCACCGTAGTTTGGTTGGGACTAGTATATGAGATCCCCGTCAGCCCTTGCTTCCTCGGTTAGCCACATATACTAAGTCCCGGGGCCCGTTCAATAATAAGTTATAAATGTGTCTCGCCAAAACATATCAATTCATAAGTACATAACATAATTCATAAATACATATCATAATTCATAAGTACATAACATAATTCGTAATTACCTTACCGTGTAATTCGGCATATGCTATATACGTACCTCTCCGTGTCATCCTAATCCATAGCTAGCATGAAGACACACGGTTTGGAGCATAGCCTCATTACATATACGTACCTCATACGTATAATTCAGCAGAATTTACTCAATAACTTCATTTGAAAACCAAATATATATATGATCATAAGGTTTTGGCCAAAGCTTTTCACGTATGGGTTGTAGGGTTTAATAAGTAGCTAAAACGAAAACACCCTCACCTGAACTGCGACGATACAAGGATACGAATACCAAGTGCCTGAACGAATAAGATCTCTCCACCCTGGAGATAACTGTACAGAAGACAACATGACGTGTTCGTGAGACTTAAGACTCTAAATGAACCATACATGACGCACGGCAATGAAGTGAACATGATGTGAATGCATAAATGATCATATTATATCAATAAAATGTTCATGTGCACGATTAAGAAATTTAAAACATATAATCATTCATTCGTTCATATATTTCATTCAATTTCATAAGTTCATAAATTCATATAAATTTCATAAATTCATAAATTCATAATATTCGTAAAGTCATAAATTCATATATTCATAACATTCATAATATTCATAATGCATATCAATTAATCCATGAATTCATTTAATAAGCATAACACATATTATTCAATTTCACATTTAGGAATAAAATAAATAAAACGTTCAATCAAAAGTCGATAATTAAATACGCGAAATGGAAATCAATTAATTCAATAATTAAATTAAATCAAATAATATTCAAAATATATAATAATTATATATATATAATGTAATATATATATAATATACTTAAATATATAATATATAATAACATAAGTATATATATATAATATACATATATACACGTACACACACACCCACCCATGCATGCATATATATTATGTATTAAATACATATATATATATACATATTACATTGTATTACACATGCATGCATAAATCATAAATAAAGCCATGCATGCACAATACACACACTCTGCCCAAAACATACAACCATGCACAAATAATCAGCCGCAACAGTTCAAACAAAACGCAGCAAAGTGATCAAGGAAAACGGGGTGACACCCCCGTGTCACCCTCCAAAGCTAGACCGAGACACCCCCGTGTCTCGGTACAGAAATCCCAGGCCGGTTTGCACCCCCGTTCCTCACAGGAACTGCCAAAAATGGCACGCCCGTTACACGCAGCAGCAACATCCCTGTTTTGACAGAAATGACGCAGAAACAGAGCAACACTCCAGCATGAAATTCGAGCAAAACATGCAGCAATACAAGGCACGAATTACAGCAAGAAATCAGCCACAACCCACACCACAAAGCCACGAAAACGGACAGCAAAAAGAAAGGAAAAACGCAGCACTTTGACAGCAACTTTTCCAGGCCAAAAACAGGGCATACTCGACGGAAAACAGAGCCACACCCAAGCAATCTTCAACCAACATGTTCAGGTAAGTTAAGGTCACAAATATGCAGCAAAAAGACTCCAGATGAACACACAAATCAGTTCCAAAAGAGCTCAAACAAGAGAAGCTGTCAAACGTGACTTTTCATGAAAGTTTTCTCAAGTGCCATAACTGATAACTCATAAATACCTCAACTACCATGTAATCAATGATCATAAATGAAATGAGGATGTAAAAAAAATTAATCTCAGGCTTGGAATCAATCAAAATCATTGAGAAACGAAGAAGATCAACATTTTGCCCAAAATCCTTTATTTTCGGAAAAATGCCCAGAATGGATGAAACCATGCTCAAATTCATGAATGAAAAGATGAAAATGCTCAGAATTAATCATATAATACAACCCTTAACTTACCTTGATGATTGGTTGAAGTTTGGATGAGATTTGAGCTCCAAAATCTCCAAGGTTGAAGGGTTACGGGACTGAACTGTAGAGCAGTAGCTTTGGCTGATGTTTGGGGATTGTGAGAGGATAATCTCGGTTAGGGCTTGAAATATCCTGATAGGTGGTTGAGTTAGGGTTTCAAAGAATCAAACCATGGTTAATTTGGGTATGGTTAGGACAAGATATGGCTGATCTAGTACAACAAGGTCAAAATGGTCGCCGATTCGTTTTTCGGTTGGGTTTCGGAGTTTCAAATGAATTAGGAAAATTATAAGGCTAGGTTTACTAAACTCGCATTTTCGTTACGAGTTCAGCGGATTTGACGGAACTCGAATCCGAGTTCCCGAGCTCAAGATATTAAATTCGGAACCAAGGGTACGCTAAGTGCTCGTTAGCTACCGTTTTGGTTCCTCAATTAAAATTAAATCCGTTAACATAACAAATGAATTCAAAAACATAAATTGAGCATAAAATCATGTTCATAACACATATATGTACGACATATTACAAATTCGTGCCAATTCGATATCATATCATATAAGAACGAAGCACAAAATAAACGAATAAACTCAATCATGCAATTCATGCATATTCATATAATTTTCCATGCACATTTAATAATCTCCATGCATGAATATATTAATCCCATGCAGAAATGAAATTCATGCATAATTTAATTCCCATGCATAAATATGATTTGCATGCATAATGATATTAAATCCTACGTATAATATATATATATAAATAAGTAATTAATTAAAACATGATTAATTAATATAACATATAATTAGTATAATCATTAAATTAATAATATAATAATTAAACATATATATATATATATAGGGTACGAAATATTTTTAAAATTTATAATATTAAAATAAGGTAATGTAATATAATAAACTAATAACAATTATAATAAAGTTAAATATAAAACACGTAGAAACAATTAATTCGCGCAATTTGGTAAACACATACGTCACATTATTTAAAACTGAAAAACTGGGGCGTTACAATCTCTCCCCCTTAAAAGGAATCCGTCCTCGGATTCAAAGTACTCTTGAAATCCAACAATGAGAGATTCCCCGTCTCTCACAAGCAACAAGGAGAGAGCCCCGTCTCTCGAGCAGCAATGAGAGAACCCCGTCTCCCCAACAACAATGAGAGAACCCCGTCTCTCGCGAGCAAAGAGAGTACCCCGTCTCTCAAGCAAAAATAAGAGAATCCCCGTCTCTTAGAAACAACGAGAGTACCCCGTCTCTCAAACAAAATAAATAAAGCAAGGAAGTCTCCAATACTCCCAAGCAACACACGCAAAACCCAATTCAAAATCACACAAGCCACCTCAAGGCAAGTAACAGATATCAACCACGTTAATCATCAATTACTTCACGTAGTTTAACTTGATAAGAAAATAAAGCACATAACAAAGAAATTAATAAATTAAATTTGCATGAATGTATGCTTCATGAATGCTATAAATACCGTTCACCGTAGTCACGAAGTTTTAAAATTGTGAGTTGTCGTTGTTCAGTGTATCATCTGTCCAGAAGATAGATTCAGTGCTCGGTTTGTCTTTAACCTCTTCAGGATACCCCGATGAAGCAATTAATGAATCCTTCAGGGATTATACTTCTTAGATCCCTTCTGCCTGGTACTGCTCCCAGTCTCTTCTTGAATACCCTTAGACCATCCGTCATGAAGTTAGGTCCATAACTACTATCTTACCCATATCGCAGCTTGAAATACCCTCGAGGATAACTACTCCTGACAACCCTGACGATTCAATCCCAACCTTGAGGTATTCTTTATTAGGATCTACCTTAACACGAATCCTTTTCCATCTTCCGTTCATAGTATTCATTCATTCCCTTTTGACCCCTTAAGGTTATATTTGGCATCTAGCTTCACATTTCTTGAATCGAAGATAAAATGTTCTTGATGCATTCTGAAGTTTAATGTAAATCCTCCAATGATCATCTTTTCCGGTTTGGTTTCTTCTTAGATTTCCTTCCGAAGTATCGTGGGAATAACCGAAGACTTGATAATATTGTCATTGTTGAACCCCCTTTTGTACCCTATTGGATTACTCGTGATCGCCATCATTCCATCATATGCCAACTTGATTCGACACTCTCTCTTGTCAATTCTGACTTAGGAGTTTCCAGAAGCTTCCTTATAATTCTGTTATCCCCAGATCCATGTTCTATACATAGGGATATTCTCCAAGCCATTTCCGTCATACCTAATGAGGGACTCCAACCCGAATTGAGTACTTAACTCTCCTCTTAACCACTTAACCATTCAAGCCGTCTTGTTTATTTCTGATCATCACTAATAAGACTCCCAGGTCTTCCTTAATTTGCAATTTCGTTATTCTTACTAAAATATTTCTTCGAGCACCCTTTCAATCGTCCAATTTGTTCCTCGGTCATGCTCTCCCCCTTAAATTTCTGTTGTCCCGGGTTGAACCCCATCGATTCCTCTCCTATCGAAACTCTTGATGAGCAAATCCCATTAGGTGGAGTTTTAACTGATATAGAAATCAAAGGTTTGGCCTTTCAACTCCTTCCCTAGTTCTCTTGATGTCCGAAACTCCTTTCTTAATCTTGTCCGGAACTCTAGTCTCACTTCTCCTTCTGAATTCTTGTTTCCGCTAACCTATCCCTTAATAGAAGTTCTTATTTCCCAGATTCACCTTCCTTCTAACGTCATCCTATTATTTCTCCCCCTCATAACTCAGATGCGGTTCTGTTGAACTGATACTTGATAGTTGACGCGAAAGGGCTTCCTATCAAGTAAACACTAAAATGCATGTTGGGTTAAATTGACAATGCATGTGTCACGTTTACATCAAGCAGTTATACAACACATTAGCGTAACAAAGCCAATTAAAAATGCACGGATAAACATAAGGTTAAAAGAATAAACAATTAATGCGAAATATGATGCACATGCTATGAATGTTTTGGAACCTGTCACCAAGGTGGTAAGCTATTATCTCGGTAGCTTTTCCTCGTCCCTCCAATCCCGAGGTTACTTTGACTGGGTGATTATCCCTTGCCTTTCCCACGGTCTTCAAGTTTTCCATGAGTCTTTTTGCATCACTTGTATCTTCCACTATCCGAGATTGCAATTCCGTAATCCTTAATTCTTCCACGTCCACAGAGTTCGTATCCAAACTTCTTCTCGAATTTCGACCTTTACTTCCAATCATCACCTCAATCAAGAATTCCGCGCTTATCCTTTGGGGATTTAATTCACCTCCAATTGCTTATATTTGAGCGCATGATTTCCTTTCTTTACCGTTTCTATTTGTTGCTCTATATCTTCCAATTCACTTCACAACATGACAATTCAGCTTGGATTTGGGAAAGCGAACTCAAATCCTGTTCTCAATATCACCATCTTCCCTCAACTTGTTGTTACCCAAATGCTTGCCTTCTAAATCCCGACTTCTAATCACTGGGCTTAGCTCGAAGCCTTTCTTTGTAGACCCTTGATGCATAACCTCTACCGGACCCCGGTTATCTCTACTCCTCTTAATTACTAGTACCTCTTTCCATGATCCAAATCCGGGACCAATATATCTTCAAGGTTTTGTTCCCTTCATTCCTTAGGTTGCAAGATCCTGTTGAATCCAATTAATGCACTTCAGGTAGTGGATTCACATAAGTTGTTCTTTTGAGTCACAACCATCCCTTGATTAACCCCTATTCCTATACCACCAAATGTTCCTCTGACATCGCATTGCCAAGGTCGAACCTCCCATTCTAAATCCTAACCGTAAATTGCAACTCCGTCTGTAATGCCACACGGCTAGCATTCTCCACATTCCTCCTCGGGCATCCTTCCTATCTTCCATGTCTCCGAAGGAATTGACAATAGGTTGTTGTGATCATAAAATTTGGCAGTGGTTTGATATCATCTTTATAACCTGGAAACCATAACTCATTTCAAGAATGGATGCATGCGATTAGCGCATGCTCATGGCACATATTCAATACGAAAGACAAGAATCCATATAAAATGCAACAAGTAATTCAACAGAATTCTTAAGGAAACCAAATTCCATATTCAAGATCGATGCAATGCACACAATATTACATAGTCCGTATGCCGTTCGACTTAGACTGACTCCGACACGACTCAAGAACACCGGTTTTGCAACCGGGCTCTGATACCACTTAAGGATGTAGCACCCCGCACGTGAGGCACCACATCCCCCGCACTATGGCTCAACACGAGTAACGAAACAGTAAATCCGCACCCGTATCAAACCATAGCGAACGGGAGACAATCATAAAAAAAAACCTTCCTAAGCTAGGCGGAACTAGACCCTGCAATGATAATCAAACAACAAAATATAATGCATCAACATGCTCAATTCAACCTATACATCATAAGTATAATTGGGCACTTCAGGCCTCTTTTATAAAAATCATAGCAAAACTCAGTAAAGTCAATTTCATAATAAATACATAGGTATCCAATTTCTTGATATAACTGAAATGAATTGTACATAATTCCAATACAGATGAGAATGCAGAGACTCTCCTAGCCTAACTCGACCCACTTAAAGACTCCAGACACCTCCGCCTAACTCGAAACTCCAAAGCCAAACCTGCACACTAAAGTGTTGGGGAGGGAGAGGGTCAGTCTCTAGAAGACTGAGTGAGTAGGAGCGATACATATATATACAAAACATGCACACGCAAGTCATAAATCCCGAGCAAGGTTTTATTTGAAATTAGTTCCCACTAAGGGTAAGAAAATAGATAAACAATGCTCGACTTTTACGACTAATTCATATTAAATTCATTCCATTCATAAATCATACATAAATATAAGGCTCGGCGAGTGAGCGTGCACAACCTCCATCCAAACTCCGACCGTGTACATAAATATCAGTAATATATTGATTAGGCGATCAGGCAATATATCATAATACACACAGACCATAAATCATAACATAAACATATGCGTTTGGGCAATCCGTGTCCCGGCATTCCCGCACGGTGCATAATTCTATCAAAACATATACATAAGAAGAGGCATAAATCCTAACCAACCTTCTTCCTCCGGGTGGTAGACGGGCTTGCAAGACCCGACCACCTCAATCATAGGCCAATGGGGTTTCATGACTCCCCCAAAGGCACTCAGCTCCCATTCCCCGCTAAATCTCCTAGCGAGGGCCGGTATCACCGTAGTTTGGTTGGGACTAGTATATGAGATCCCCGTCAGCCCTTGCTTCCTCGGTTAGCCACATATACTAAGTCCCGGGGCCCGTTCAATAATAAGTTATAAATGTGTCTCGCCAAAACATATCAATTCATAAGTACATAACATAATTCATAAATACATATCATAATTCATAAGTACATAACATAATTCGTAATTACCTTACCGTGTAATTCGGCATATGCTATATACGTACCTCTCCGTGTCATCCTAATCCATAGCTAGCATGAAGACACACGGTTTGGAGCATAGCCTCATTACAAAACCATTTTCAAGCTTATATACGCTCATACGTATAATTCAGCAGAATTTACTCAATAACTTCATTTGAAAACCAAATATATATATGATCATAAGGTTTTGGCCAAAGCTTTTCACGTATGGGTTGTAGGGTTTAATAAGTAGCTAAAACGAAAACACCCTCACCTGAACTGCGACGATACAAGGATACGAATACCAAGTGCCTGAACGAATAAGATCTCTCCACCCTGGAGATAACTGTACAGAAGACAACATGACGTGTTCGTGAGACTTAAGACTCTAAATGAACCATACATGACGCACGGCAATGAAGTGAACATGATGTGAATGCATAAATGATCATATTATATCAATAAAATGTTCATGTGCACGATTAAGAAATTTAAAACATATAATCATTCATTCGTTCATATATTTCATTCAATTTCATAAGTTCATAAATTCATATAAATTTCATAAATTCATAAATTCATAATATTCGTAAAGTCATAAATTCATATATTCATAACATTCATAATATTCATAATGCATATCAATTAATCCATGAATTCATTTAATAAGCATAACACATATTATTCAATTTCACATTTAGGAATAAAATAAATAAAACGTTCAATCAAAAGTCGATAATTAAATACGCGAAATGGAAATCAATTAATTCAATAATTAAATTAAATCAAATAATATTCAAAATATATAATAATTATATATATATAATGTAATATATATATAATATACTTAAATATATAATATATAATAACATAAGTATATATATATAATATACATATATACACGTACATCCACACCCACCCATGCATGCATATATATTATGTATTAAATATATATATATATATACATATTACATTGTATTACACATGCATGCATAAATCATAAATAAAGCCATGCATGCACAATACACACACTCTGCCCAAAACATATAACCATGCACAAATAATCAGCCGCAACAGTTCAAACAAAACGCAGCAAAGTGATCAAGGAAAACGGGGTGACACCCCCCGTGTCACCCTCCAAAGCTAGACCGAGACACCCCCGTGTCTCGGTACAGAAATCCCAGGCCGGTTTGCACCCCCGTTCCTCGCAGGAACTGCCAAAAAAGGCACGCCCGTTACACGCAGCAGCAACATCCCTGTTTTGACAGAAATGACGCAGAAACAGAGCAACACTCCAGCATGAAATTCGAGCAAAACATGCAGCAATACAAGGCACGAATTACAGCAAGAAATCAGCCACAACCCACACCACAATGCCACGAAAACGGACAGCAAAAAGAAAGGAGAAACACAGCACTTTGACAGCAACTTTTCCAGGCCAAAAACAGGGCATACTCGACGGAAAACAGAGCCACACCCAAGCAATCTTCAACCAACATGTTCAGGTAAGTTAAGGTCACAAATATGCAGCAAAAAGACTCCAGATGAACACACAAATCAGTTCCAAAAGAGCTCAAACAAGAGAAGCTGTCAAACGTGACTTTTCATGAAAGTTTTCTCAAGTGCCATAACTGATAACTCATAAATACCTCAACTACCATGTAATCAATGATCATAAATGAAATGAGGATGTCAAAACAATTAATCTCAGGCTTGGAATCAATCAAAATCATTGAGAAACGAAGAAGATCAACATTTTGCCCAAAATCCTTTATTTTCGGAAAAATGCCCAGAATGGATGAAACCATGCTCAAATTCATGAATGAAAAGATGAAAGTGCTCAGAATTAATCATATAATACAACCCTTAACTTACCTTGATGATTGGTTGAAGTTTGGATGAGATTTGAGCTCCAAAATCTCCAAGGTTGAAGGGTTACGGGACTGGTCTGTAGAGCAGTAGCTTTGGCTGATGTTTGGGGATTGTGAGAGGATAATCTCGGTTAGGGCTTGAAATATCCTGATAGGTGGTTGAGTTAGGGTTTCAAAGAATCAAACCATGGTTAATTTGGGTATGGTTAGGACAAGATATGGCTGATCTAGTACAACAAGGTCAAAATGGTCGCCGATTCGTTTTTCGGTTGGATTTCGGAGTTTCAAATGAATTAGGAAAATTATAAGGCTAGGTTTACTAAACTCGCATTTTCGTTACGAGTTCAGCGGATTTGACGGAACTCGAATCCGAGTTCCCGAGCTCAAGATATTAAATTCGGAACCAAGGGTACGCTAAGTGCTCGTTAGCTACCGTTTTGGTTCCTCAATTAAAATTAAATCCGTTAACATAACAAATGAATTCAAAAACATAAATTGAGCATAAAATCATGTTCATAACACATATATGTACGACATATTACAAATTCGTGCCAATTCGATATCATATCATATAAGAACGAAGCACAAAATAAACGAATAAACTCAATCATGCAATTCATGCATATTCATATAATTTTCCATGCACATTTAATAATCTCCATGCATGAATATATTAATCCCATGAAGAAATGAAATTCATGCATAATTTAATTCCCATGCATAAATATGATTTGCATGCATAATGATATTAAATCCTACGTATAATATATATATATAAATAAGTAATTAATTAAAACATGATTAATTAATATAACATATAATTAGTATAATCATTAAATTAATAATATAATAATTAAACATATATATATATATAGGGTACGAAATATTTTTAAAATTTATAATATTAAAATAAGGTAATATAATATAATAAACTAATAACAATTATAATAAAGTTAAATATAAAACACGTAGAAACAATTAATTCGCGCAATTTGGTAAACACATACGTCACATTATTTAAAACTGAAAAACTGGGGCGTTACAGAGAGTGTATTCCAAGCTCGATTTAAGGCAAGGATATTATCAGTTAAAGATTAAGGAGGAAGATATTCCTAAGACAGGATTTAATACCCGGTATGGACATTATGAATTTGTGGTGATGCCATTTGGATTAACTAATGTGCCGGCAGCTTTTATGGACATGATGCATCGGATTTTCCGACCGTATTTGGATAAGTTTGTTGCGATCTTCATCGATGATATTTTGGTATACTCAAGGTCAGAAGAGGATCATGCTCGGCATTTGAGATTGGTATTGGAAGCTTTAAGAGATAACCAGCTCTATGCCAAGTTCAGTAAATGCGAGTTCTGGATTGATAGGGTGAGTTTCTTGGGACATATCATTTCGAGTAAAGGATTAGAAGTGGATCCTTCGAAAATAGAAGCAGTTTCACAGTGCCAGAGTCCTAAGAATGTTTCTGAGATCCGAAGTTTCTTGGGTTTAGCCGGTTATTACCGAAGATTTCTTAAGGATTTTTCTAAGATTGCGGCTCCGTTGACCCGATTAACCAAGAAAGAGGTTCAGTTTAAATGGGATGAGAAGTGTGAAGCCGTTTTCAGCTCTTGAAAGATAAGTTAACTTCTGCACCGATACTTGCACTTCCGGATGGTATTGAAGGGTTTATGGTGTATACGGATGCTTCCCATGAAGGCTTAGGTTGTGTTTTGATGCAAAATGGGAGAGTAATTGCTTATGCCTCTAGGAAACTGAAAGAGCATGAGAAGAATTATCCCACTCACGACCTCGAACTTGCAGCGGTGATTTTTGCCTTAGCGAAGTGGAGACATTACTTGTATGGAACTTCTTTTGAGATTTTCACCGATCATAAGAGTCTTCAGTACTTATTCTCTCAGAAGGAGTTGAATAGAAGGCAACGAAGATGGATGGAGACTCTCGAGGATTATGATTGTGTGATTAAGTATCACCCAGGCAAAGCTAATGTGGTTGCGGATGCATTGAGCAGGAAGGCTAGTGTATCCAATTTGAAGGTAAATATTGGACAACCAATGGAATTGGTTAAGATAAAGGCTCGTATTGGTAATATCTCAGTACGTCCAGAGTTAAGGCAACAGATATTTGAGGCACAATGGACGGATGTTGAGATTCAGAAGTTGATGGAAAAGGCTCGATCAGACTCCGAGTGTCCGTTTGGATTCGATGATACGGGAATCTTTCGATTTAAGGACAGAGTGGTAGTTCCAATGGAGTTGAGAAGAGCTATTTTGGATGAAGCTCATAAAACTGTGTATTCGGTACATCCTGGTAGAAACAAGATGTATCGGGACTTGAAACAGTATTATTGGTGGAACGGGCTAAAGATAGACGTGGTGAGTTATGTGAAGCATTGTCTGACTTGTCAGCTAGTGAAAGCTGAGCATCAGAAGCCGTCAGGATTGTTACAGCCACTACCTATTCCAGAATGGAAATGGGAATAGATAGCAATGGATTTTGTATCGGGTTTACCTAGAGTGAAGGGTGGATTCGATGGAATTTAGGTAATCGTGGACAGGTTAACCAAGTTAGCCCATTTTCTTGCAGTTCGGATGTCAGATAAGATAGGTAAGCTGGCTAAGAGGTATTGTGATGAGATTGTTCGGTTACATGGAGTGCCAGCAAGTATTGTTTCAGACAGGGATCCGAGATTCACTTCCAAGTTCTGGCAAGAGTTACAGAAGTGTCTAGGGACTAAGCTTCAATTCAGTACAGCTTTTCATCCACAGACTGACGGGCAATCCGAAAGATTAATTAGATATCTTGAGGATATGTTAAGGGCGTGTGCGTTGGATTTCTCGAGTTCATGAATTGAACAATTGGCCTTAATTGAGTTTGCCTACAATAATAGTTACCAAGCTTCTATAGAAATGGCACCGTATGAGTTTCTTTATAGAAGGAAGTGTCGATCCCCGTTGTTTTTCGATTTGGAAGAATGGAAGTGGAGTAAGCAAGAAGGGGTACAAAGAGGTGAAAGGAAAGATAAACCTTCCAAAGCTATTCAAGATGCTATTGAAAAAGTTCAGATTATCCGGCAACGGATGAAGGTAGCTCAAGATCGATAGAAGAGTTATGCAGATAAGCAAAGTAAAGATCTTGAATTTGAAGTTGGGGATAGGGTATTCCTGAAAGCTTCACCTCGGAAAGGATTTACCTGAATTGGAAAAGGAGGAAAGTTGAATCCCCGATATTTGGGACCTTATGAGATTTTAGAGAGAATCGGAGATACAACTTACAGATTGGATTTGCCTCCAAGTTTAACGGATATTCACAATGTCTTTCATGTATCGCAACTTCGGAAGTACTACCCCGATGAGTCCGTGATTATACCGGTTGAAGAGGTTGAGCTTGAACCGAATCTCACTTTTGTTCAGAAACCAGTTAAAATTCTGGATCGAAAATTTCAAGAACTTCGGAACAGACGGTTTCCCTTGGTGAAGGTGTTATGGCGAAGTGATAAGACGGAAGAAGCTACGTGGGAAACAGAAGAGAAAATGAAGAAGTTCTATCCAGAGTTGTTTCCGACCGAGCAATGAATCCGAGGACGGATTCTCTTTAAGGGAGAGAGGTTGTAACGCCCCGTGTTTTCACACGTGCCGATAAGAGTTACATGCGCAATTACATTTAATTATATGATTTTATATCTTGTTTTACTAATTGAATTTGTTTCTAATTTGATTTAATTGTCTAAATTTTATATGAATTCTAATTTGAGTTATGAATATATGAATGAATTTGTGAGAATGTGAATTTTGTGGATTCGGTGTTAATTGAATGAAATTATATGTTTCGTGTAATACGTGGGCTTGATTGTAACTTATTTGAATGTTTTGGACTCAATTGGAAATTGAGTTTGGGCTTAATTGCCACTTTTTGAAAGTTTGGGGACCTATTTGTATATAGGCAACCCTGAATGGTTTTCGCGATATCTTGAGCTCCGGGCCTCGAAATCGAGATCCGTAACCGGCATTGAGCTTGTCTCGATGTTACCTATCCATTAAACTTGACCTTGTATTGTTTCGATACCGTTTGAATCTTCGTCAACGATTCTTTCCACAACCCCGTTTCTTATAACTTGTTGAACCGTTTACTAAACGAACCGGACTTGAACCGACCCGTATCTGTAACGCCCCGACTTTTCGGACGTAAAGGTAGGGCGTATGTGTTTACCTAATTGCGCGAATTAATTATTTTTACGTGTTTTATATTTAATTTTATTATAATTGTTATTATTTTATTATATTATATTATATTATTTTATTTTAATATTATTGATTTTATATATATATATATGTTTTGTATTATATATATATATATATATATATATATTGTTTATATATATTATTATTTATTTAATGATTATGCTAATTATATGTTATGATAATTAATCATGTTTAAGCTAATTAATTACGTGACCAATATAATTTATGTAATATTAGAACTTATTTATTTATTTGATTTATGCATGGGAGTTAAATTTATGCATGAAATTTTAAATTTATGCATGAATTTCATGAAATGTCATATTATTCATTTTGTGCATTGTTCTTATATGAATTGATATCGAATTGCCGTGAATTTGCAGTATGTTATAAATATATGTGTTATGGACATGATTTTATGCTCAATTTATGTTTTCGAATTCATTTGATATGTTAATGGATTTAATTTGTTTCGAGGAACCAAAACGGGGGCTAACGAGCACTTAGCGTACCCTTGGTTCCGAATTCAATATCTTGAGCTCGGGAACTCGGATTCGAGTTCCGTCAACTCCGCTGGACTTGTAATGAAAATTCGAGTTTAGTAACTTAGCCTTATATTTTTCCTAAATCATTTGAAACTCCGAAATCCAATCGAAACACGAAACGACATTCAACTTGACCTTGCTGCACAAAATGAACCATATCTCACCCAAACCATAACCAAACTAACCATGGTTTGATTCATTAGATCCCTAACTCAACCACCTAGCATGACATATCAAGCCCTAACCAAGATAACCCTCACACAATCCCCAAACATCAGCCAAAGCTACTGCTCTACAGTCCAGACCCGAAACCCTTCCATCCTTGGAGATTTTGGAGCTCAAATCTCCTCCAAACTTCATCCAATCATCAAGGTAAGTTAAGGGTTGTACTATATGTTCATTTATGATCATTTCCATCCTTTCATTCACGAGTTTGAGCATGGTTTTATTATTCTGGGCCATTTTTCCGAAATTAGAGGATTTTGGGCAAATTCTTGAACTCCTTTGATTCTCAATGATTTTGATTGATTCCAAGCCTGAGATTAATTGTTTTAACATCCTCATATCAATTATGATCATTGCTTTCGTGTTTGTTGAGATATATATGAGATATCATTTATGAAATTTTCAGAAAATTCCACATGAAGGTCACGTATGCTTCCATGCCTTGATTGATCACTTTTGGAACTGATTTACTTGTTGAATACATGATATTTTGCTGCTTATTTGTTGGCCTTAACTGAGTAAATGGTTGGAGAAGGATTGAGTTCAAGCTTGCCCTGTTTTTCATCGAGTTTTGCTCTGTTTTGGCGTGAGGAACTGCTGTCATTCCTTCATGCTTTTGCTGTCATTTCCTTGTCTTTGTGGGGGTAGTTTAGATGAGTTTCTTGCAGCTTTTCCTGCTCAATTTTGCTACCTTTCTTGCCTGAATTTCTTGCATGGAGTTGCTGCTTTTTCTACGCCATTTTGCTGTCGAAACAGAGACTGCTGCTGCTGCACGACACGGGCGTGCCATTCCTGGCCTTTCCAGCGCGGAAAGGGGGTGCAGACTTGGCCTGGGATTTCTGTACCGAGACACGGGGGTGTCTCGGCCTAAGCTTGGAGGGTGACACGGGGGTGTCACCCCGTTTTGCTTGAATTCTTGCTGTGTGTTCCTAGACTGTTGCTGCTGCCATTTCTGTTGCTGCTGCTGTGTGTGTTCTGTGCGTTTGTGTTGTGTCTTGGATGCATGTGTGTGTGGCTGTGTATATATATATATATGGAAATCTTGTGTGTGTATTGGTTGTGGTTGGTGTTGTGTGTATGCATTGCTTGGGTGTTGTGTGCATGCATGACTTTGTATATATTTTGCATGCATGTGTAGTCTGTATATATTTTGCATGCATGGGTGTAATTGTGTTTGTGTTTATACGTGCATGCATGTGTGAGTATATATATATATATATTTATATATTATATATATACTATATGTTATTATATATATATTATATTATATATGTTTATTATATATTATGTATATATATATTATATTATATATATAATTATTATATATTTTGAATATTATTTGATTTAATTTAATTATTGAAATTAATTGATTTCAATTTCGCGTATTTAATTATCGACTTTTGATTGAACGTTCCAATTATTTATTTTATTCCTAAATGTGAATTTGAATATTATGTGTCTTGCTTATTAAATGAATTTTAGATTAATTGTTATGCATTAAGAATGTTATGAATGTTATGAATTTATGGAATTTATATGAATTTATGAACTTATGAAGTTGAATGAAATATATAAACGAATGATGTGATTATATGATTTAAATTCCTTAATCGTGCACATGAACATTTTTATGATATAATATGATCATTTATGCATTCATGTCATATGCACTTCATTGCCGAGCGTCATATGTGGTCATTGAGTCTCATACCTTTTCTTTTGCACAGATTCGGGTTTGGTCGGAGACGAGGGCGAGCATTGAGACGCTTGTGCCTTTATTTTGCTTTGGTAAAGGTGGGTTTTTCTTCTACTAGTTAAACAACCCTATAAATCCCTTATGTGCAAAGTTTTAAGCCAAAATAATATATTTATATAAATCGAGTCATTTTGGGTAAATGATTTCAAACGTATGACCCCTTTCCAATTATGAAACCCTACCTTATATTTGGCGAGACACATTTCTGATTTCTGATTATACGGGCCCCGGGACTTAGTATATGTGGCTAACCGAGGAAGCAAGGGCTGACGGGGATCCCATATACTAGTTCCAACCAAAATTTACGACGATACGGACCTCGTTAGGAGTTTTGACGAGGAAACGCAGGTCGGGCTTTTGAGGATTCATGTACCTCACTAGCCATTATGTATGAACCGGTGGTCAGGTCTAGCTAACTTGTCCACCACCCGGAGGAAGAAGGTGTATATGTATGATTATGATCATTTATGTATGTGCACGAAAGATATGTATGACAACCAATAATTATGATATGATTACACGAGGAGAAGGTTGGAGATTGTGCACGGTCACTCGCCGAGCTTAAACCCTTATGAACAATTATGAATGAAAATGAACGTCGTAATCCCGTTGATGTTTTCTTTTGTTTTAACCGCTTGGTAAATTCTTATCAAACTTCACACGGGATTAGGGCTTGCATGTATGTGTCTAAATTATGCGATATTATATATCTTATGCCCCGTTTTATACCCACCAGTCTCTTTTAGACTGAACCCGGTTGTTTTCAGCTGTTTTGTGCAGGTATAGGAGTGCTAGGCGGGAATACAAGTCGTCTAGGTCTTGCATTTATGTTTAGCACTTCTTTTTAGTCTCATATTCATACTCTTGTTGCTACTTTTGTATTTGATCCTAGTATAGATTGGAGCGTTATGATTTTGTGGGCCGTGAGTGCCGTTGCATATTTGAATGCTCTTGTATATCGAGTTTTGGAGCTTGGCGGCTCACTGTATATATGCTATGTAGTTCTTGCTTCCGCAATTTTCTTTAACTCTGATTTTATGCTTCTTGCACTGATTGGTTTAAGGGTTAGGCCCGCTTAGCATAGCGTGTGTGTTGTGTCCCCGTTCGCCGTGGATTTGGCACGTGTATGGACTTCCATTTCATATACGGGTCGGGTCTCGGTGCGGGGGATGTGGTACCTTACGCTCGGGTGCTACATCCTTAAGTGGTATCAGAGCCTAGGGTTGCAAAACCCGGGCTCTAGTGTCGTGTTGAGTCAGTTAGGTCGTTCGGCTTTAGGAACAACTTGTCAATGTGTTGCATATGCATTGTTTACGTGCTTGTGTGCTCTAAATCTTGAATTTTGATCGAATTAATTGCACTTGCATGCATGGACTAAAAATAGCATGCATTTCAGTATTTCTTGAACAGGATGCCTCCACGTAGACATCGTGAGAGATCTCCCGGACACCGTCGTCATCATGATCAATCTCCTACGCCTCCACCCCAACCACAAGCACCACCGATGGATATGGGGAATTTTATGGAAGCAGTTTTCAACTATGTCGAGCATAGGAGGGCTCAAGCTCCCCCACCACAACAGGCAGAACAACAAGCTCCTCCACCAAATCATAATAACAATAGAGACCCTCATGGGGTGTTTCTGAGTTACAACCCCCCTCGATTTTCTGGTTCTATCGATGATGCGGTCTCGGAGGGTTGGTTGATTCGAGTAGAGAGGATATCTGGAGTCCGACAGTCTACTACGCAAGGGGAGGAAATCAAAAAGAACGATCCGGTTTTTAGAGCTCCAATGGGAAGAGGTTCCGGATCGAATTCGGGAAAGAGGCCGATGATGCAAGCTAGTCCCCCTCCTAAGGTTCCGTTTAAGAAGCCAAGAATGGGAGGACCAACTCCACTGGTTCCAAAAGCTTTGCCTGCACCAATGAGGGATCGACAAGGTCCGAGTGAAGCACGATTCTCCAAGCCACCATGCACATATTGTGGAGGGCCAACTCACAACTATCACAAATGCTGGAAGAGGTTGGGTTTATGCCTAATATGTGGAAAAGCTGACCATATGGCGGATACTTGTCCCTACAAAGACCCCGAATATCAAAGACGAGTTCAAAGGCCAATGATCCCGGCTCGTGCTTACGCCATCGAAGGTGAAGAGCAAGGTGCAGAGATTGACCCCACACAGCAGTGGTAGAAGGTACCCTATGCATACATAACATGAGCATTCATGCACTCTTTGATTCGGGTGCCACGCATTCCTTTATTTCTTGTGACTTAGTTGCTATTCTGTGCTTGCCTGTTATTTGCTTTTTCTTCTTGTTGTTTGGTGAGTTCGCCACTGGGTGGTAGTCTTCAGACAGATCAGTTGGTTCGGGAGTGTTCAGTTCTGATGGAAGGATAAGTTGTGGTAATCTTCATCGATGACATCTTAGTTTATTCGAGAATTCCGGAGGATCATGCCAGGCACCTCAGGATTGTGTTGGATACCTTAAGAGAGCATCGGTTGTATGCTAAGTTTAGCAAATGTGAGTTCTGGATTGATCGGGTAGCATTTTTGGGTCATATTAATTCAAGGAAAGGTGTGGAGGTAGACCCTTCTAAGATTGAGCCGGTTATTCAATGGCAAAGCCCGAAAAATGCTTCAGAAGGAAGGAGTTTCCAGGGTTTGGCAGACTACTATCGAAGATTTGTACAGGATTTTCGAAGATTGCAGCTCCTTTAACCCGAGTGACTAAGAAGGTGGTTAAATTTGAGTGGGACGAGGCATGTGAGGATAGCTTTCAACTTGTAAAGGAAAGTTGACCACCGCTCCTGTATTAGCACTTCCCAAAGGTACAGAAAGATATACAGTTTATACGGACGTCTCAAAGGAAGGTTTGGGATGTGTGTTGATGCAAAATGGAAGAGTAATCGCCTATCCCTCAAGGAAATTGAAAGAACATGAACAGAACTACCCCACTCATGATTTGGAATTAGCGGCAGTGATCTTTGCTTTGGGTAAGTGGAGACACTATCTTTTTGGAATTTCGTTCGAGGTCTTCTCCGATCACAAGAGTCTCCAATACTTATTCTCACATAAGGAATTGAACAAGAGACAACGGTGTTGGATGGAACTTTTGGCGGATTATGAGTGTACAATCCGATACCATCCCGGCAAAGCCAATTTGGTCGCGGATGCACTTAGTGGGAAAACTAGTGTGTCCAATGTGAAAGTGGAAATTGGAGATGAGAATGAGTTGTTCAGACTAAGGGCTAGTGTTCGGAATATTACGGTTCAACCAGATCTTAAACAGAGATTATTTGATGCTCAGAGGATTGATCCCGAGGTTCAGAAATTAGCTGGGAAAGCTCGAGCTGATTCAGAGTGTCCGTTTGTGTTCGATGATACGGGACTTCTAAGATTCAAGAATAGAGTTGTTGTCCCGGAAGAGTTAAAAAGGATTATTCTTGAGGAAGCCCATCGGTCAGGGTATTCGATACATCCCGGAGGGAACAAAATGTATAAGGATCTTAAGCAATTCTATTGGTGGAATGGATGAGAACGGGATGTTATCAACTTTGTGAAACACTGCATGACTTGTCCAGCGGTTAAGGCGGAACATCAAAAGCCATCGGGGCTACTTCGATCATTGCCTATCCCGGAGTGGAAATGGAAACAAACAGCTATGGATTTTGTTTCGGGCTTACCAAAAGTGAGATGAGGTTTCGATGGAATTTGGGTTAGTGTGGACAGGTTGACGAAGTCAGCTCATTTTCTTACTATCAGGATGTCCGATAAAGTGAGTAAGTTGGCCAAGAGATACAATGTTGAGATTGTCAGGCTTCATGGTGTACCTGTTAGTATTGTCTCGGATCGGGATCCCAGATTTACTTCAAGGTTATGGCAAGAATTGCAGAAGTGTTTGGGAACAAGGCTTCAATTCAGCACAGCTTTCCATCCTCAGACCGACGGACAATCAGAAAGGTTGATTAAGTATCTGGAGGATCTGATGAGAGCATGTGCATTGGATTTTCGAAGCTCGTGGAATGAGCAGTTGCCGTTAATCGAGTTTTCTTACAACAATAGCTATCAAGCCTCGATTGAGATGGCTCCTTATGAAGCTCTTTATGGACGTAAATGTTGATCACCGTTGTCCTTTGACTTGGAGGAATGGAATTGGACCAAGCAAGAAGGGATTAAAAGAGGGGAAAAGAAGGAAAAACCCTCTAAGGCTGTACAAGAGGCTATTGATAAGGTCCAGATAATTAGACAACGGATGAAGGCCGCTCAGGATCGACAAAAGATTTATGCAGGTCTTCGGAAGAAGAAATTGGAGGTTGAGATTGGAGATAAGGTTTTCTTAAAGGCTTTCCCAGGAAAAGGATTCTCAAGGATTGGACGAGGAGGAAAATTAAACACTTGGTACATGGGACCATATGAGATTTAGAGAAGACTGGGGATACGGTTTATCGATTGGACTTGCCTCCGAATTTAACTGGAATGCATAACGTGTTTCATGTTTCACAGCTCCGAAAGTATTATTGAGACGAGTCCGAGGTTCTACCAGTTGAAGAAGTGGAATTAGAACCGGATCTCACCTTCGTTCAGAAGCCGATTAAGATATTGGATCGAAAATTTCAGGGACTTGAGATCGGCGTATTCCACTAGTCAAGATTCTTTGGAGAAGTGATAAAACCGAAGAGGCTATGTGGGAGACGGAGGATAAGATGAGAAGGTTTCACCCCGAGTTGTTTCCGAGCGAGCAATGAATCCGAGGACGGATTCTTTTAAGGGGGAGAGATTGTAACGCCCTGACTTTTCGGACGTAAAGGTAGGGCGTATGTGTTTACCTAATTGCGCGAATTAATTGTTTTTACGTGTTTTATATTTAATTTTATTATAATTGTTATTATTTTATTATATTATATTATATTATTTTATGTTTATTATATATTATGTATATATATTATATTATATATATAATTATTATATATTTTGAATATTATTTGATTTAATTTAATTATTGAAATTAATTGATTTCAATTTCGCGTATTTAATTATCGACTTTTGATTGAACGTTCCAATTATTTATTTTATTCCTAAATGTGAATTTGAATATTATGTGTCTTGCTTATTAAATGAATTTTAGATTAATTGTTATGCATTAAGAATGTTATGAATGTTATGAATTTATGGAATTTATATGAATTTATGAACTTATGAAGTTGAATGAAATATACAAACGAATGATGTGATTATATGATTTAAATTCCTTAATCGTGCACATGAACATTTTTATGATATAATATGATCATTTATGCATTCATGTCATATGCACTTCATTGCCGAGCGTCATATGTGGTCATTGAGTCTCATACCTTTTCTTTTGCACAGATTCGGGTTTGGTCGGAGACGAGGGCGAGCATTGAGACGCTTGTGCCTTTATTTTGCTTTGGTAAAGGTGGGTTTTTCTTCTACTAGTTAAACAACCCTATAAATCCCTTATGTGCAAAGTTTTAAGCCAAAATAATATATTTATATAAATCGAGTCATTTTGGGTAAATGATTTCAAACGTATGACCCCTTTGCAATTATGAAACCCTACCTTATATTTGGCGAGACACATTTCTGATTTCTGATTATACGGGCCCCGGGACTTAGTATATGTGGCTAACCGAGGAAGCAAGGGCTGACGGGGATCCCATATACTAGTTCCAACCAAAATTTACGACGATACGGACCTCGTTAGGAGTTTTGACGAGGAAACGCAGGTCGGGCTTTTGAGGATTCATGTACCTCACTAGCCATTATGTATGAACCGGTGGTCAGGTCTAGCTAACTTGTCCACCACCCGGAGGAAGAAGGTGTATATGTATGATTATGATCATTTATGTATGTGCACGAAAGATATGTATGACAACCAATAATTATGATATGATTACACGAGGAGAAGGTTGGAGATTGTGCACGCTCACTCGCCAAGCTTAAACCCTTATGAACAATTATGAATGAAAATGAACGTCGTAATCCCGTTGATGTTTTCTTTTGTTTTAACCGCTTGGTAAATTCTTATCAAACTTCACACGGGATTAGGGCTTGCATGTATGTGTCTAAATTATGCGATATTATATATCTTATGCCCCGTTTTATACCCACCAGTCTCTTTTAGACTGAACCCGGTTGTTTTCAGCTGTTTTGTGCAGGTATAGGAGTGCTAGGCGGGAATACAAGTCGTCTAGGTCTTGCATTTATGTTTAGCACTTCTTTTCAGTCTCATATTCATACTCTTGTTGCTACTTTTGTATTTGATCCTAGTATAGATTGGAGCGTTATGATTTTGTAGGTCGTGAGTGCCGTTGCATATTTGAATGCTCTTGTATATCGAGTTTTGGAGCTTGGCGGCTCACTGTATATATGCTATGTAGTTCTTGCTTCCGCAATTTTCTTTAACTCTGATTTTATGATTCTTGCACTGATTGGTTTAAGGGTTAGGCCCGCCTAGCATAGCGTGTGTGTTGTGTCCCCGTTCGCCGTGGATTTGGCACGTGTATGGACTTCCATTTCATATACGGGTCGGGTCTCGGTGCGGGGGATGTGGTACCTTACGCTCGGGTGCTACAGTATCCTACCCATCTAGCACTAAATATCAGCATTTCCTCCTCCTTTGCTCCCATTTTGATCGATCAAATCATCATCTCAAGAGATCAAGAGAAGCTCCAATAAACCCTTGTTTTGATCATCCACACTTTGAGCTCAAGATTAACCTTCATCCAATCTTCTTCCAAGGTAAGGTATGGAATGTTTTTCTCTCATTCTCCTCTTCATTTTCTTCCGATTATATCTTGGTATAAGTTGGAGAATCATGTGTTATGAAGAAAAGCTTGAAAATGAGTTATATGATATGAATTCTTGATTCCATGAGTTTAAATGGTTTAATTTGGGATTTGAGTTATGTAAATTGTTGCATGATACTTCCTTATCATTTATATATCCTTGGTTTTTATATTGATGGATCATAGCATGAATTGCCATTAATGAAGCTTGAAGCTTTCATGAATGAAAGCTTGTGTTTGGGTGATCTTTGGCCAACATTGGGTGTGAATTCTTACATATTTGAATGGAGTGCATGATATATGTGAATTATATGACTTGAATACATGTTTATGAGTGTATAATAGCTTCCTTATGGCTGCCCCTGTTTTGCAAGCTTTTCCCTCGAGAAACAGAGCTTTTGCTCTGTTTTCTCTTTGAAAACGATGAGCTGACACGGCCGTGTCAGCTTTGAACTGAAAATGGACACGGCCGTGTTGGACTCTCGACTTTGATTTTTCTAAATTTAAATCTCGGACACGGCCGTGTCCAAATGCTTTGAAAACTCAACACGGCCGTGTCAAGCCCTCGACTTTGAATTTTTCTGATTTTAAACCTCGGACACGGCCGTGTCCGTTTCCTTTGAAAACTCAACACGACCGTGTCATTTGAATGGCAGCTTTGGGGGAACTCTTTTATTGCTTGTTTTGCGTTTATTGCTAGTAATTGTGAATTATATGTAACGTGATTGTATTAAAGCTATGTTTTATGATTGATATATGCTATTAGTGACGATATGAATGAAAGCATGAAAGTATGAATGATACGAACGGGAATGAATACGGCTTTTACCATATAATGAACGAAACTTGGTGAATTATGTGTTTAATTGAACTCTATGATATTCATGACCATAATTTGAACATATTGTTGCCTTTTAAGCATTCCTTAGCATGTTATTGCATAGCCGAGCGTCTAATGTGGTCATGATTGAGTCTCACACTACCTTTGTCACACAGATCCTGATCCAGTGGGTGACGAGGTCGAGCAGTGAGGTCTTGGTCGGGTTCTTTTGTCTATCAGGTGGGTTTTTCTTCTATTAGATAACAATATGACCCGAACACCTAATGTGCAAGATTTTAGCCAAAACCCTATATAGGTATTTATGCCAAGTTTTTAACGAGCAAATGTTTTTGAACGAAAGCCTTTATTATGAATGTCCTACCAAAATGTTTTGGCGAGAAATGTATGAATGATCACAATGAATGAGGGCCCGGGACTTAGTGTATTGGTGAACCGGGGAAGCATGGGCTGACGGGAATCCACATATACTAGTCCCAACAATTTCGGCAACCTGGATTTCACTAGGAGATTAGTGGATGAAAGAGGTCCCGCCCTTTTGGGGATTCATGTACCCCTCTAGCATTAATGAATGAGGGCTCGGGCCTTGCAAACCCGTTCCCTACCCGGAGGGAAAAGGAGTTTATGAACGATTGAATGAACGATCGAATGTATGTGCACGAAAGAATGTAATGTATGAATGAATGAACGAATGAATGAATGATTAATGGATTACACGTGGTGGTGGTTGGAGATAATGCACGCCCTCTCGCCGGGCCACTAATGACCTAATGAACGAATGAATTGTTATAATCCTATTCGTTGTATCTAGTTCCCACTTGGGAGAAATGCTTCTAAACCTCGAATAAGGATTATAACTTGCATGTATGTGTTTCAATTCCGCAATATTATGATATTATGCCTCTCTTTTTATACCCACCAGTCTGTCTAAGACTGAAACCGGAGTTGTTTCAGTTGTTTTTGCAGGAAGGGGGATGCTAGGCGGGATACCAATCAGGGAGAGTCTTGCATCGTGTCTAGCCTTTCCTTTACACGCATATGATTACTTCTGTTACATTTGGATTTTGTATATGTATGGAGCGTACAGGATATGGTACCTATATGTATCTTACATGAAAGATTGGTACATAGAGCGTATAGCTCAATATATGAATTACATGTTGGTACCTAGAGCATTTAGCTCAATATATACTATATGAATGGTTGCTTCCGCATTTCTGTTACTCTGATTGTTGTGGTTGTTGTTGGGGTTTAAGTTATAGGTTAGTCCCGCCTGGCTTAGCGAGTGTGTATGTCTCCGTTCGCTATGATTCGGCACGTGTACGGAAATCCATTTCGTATACGGGTCGGGTCATGGTGCGGGGGATGTGACGTCTCGCGCTCGGACGTTACATAACCTGTCCACGATTACCCAAACTCCATCGAATCCACCTTTCACTCTAGGTAAACCCGATACAAAATCCATTGCTATCTGTTCCCATTTCCATTCTGGAATAGGTAGTGGCTGTAACAATCCTGACGGCTTTTGATGCTCAGCTTTCACTAGCTGACAAGTCAGACACTGCTTCACATAATTCACCACGTCTCTCTTCAGCCCGTTCCACCAATAATATTGTTTCAAGTCCCGATACATCTTGTTTCCACCAGGATGTACCGAATAAACAGTTTTATGAGCTTCATCCAAAATAGCTCTTCTCAATTCTGTTGGAACTACCACTCTGTTCTTGAATCGAAAGATTCCCATATCATCGAATCCAAACGGACACTCGGAGTCCGATCGAGCCTTTTCAATCAACTTCTGAATCTCAACATCCGTCCGTTGTGCCTCAAATATCTGTTGCCTTAATTCTGGACGTACTGAGATGCTACCAATACGGGCCTTTATCTTAACCAACTCCATTGGTTGTCCAATATTTACCTTCAAATTAGATACACTAGCCTTCCTGCTCAATGCATCCGCGACCACGTTAGCTTTACCCGGGTGATACTTAATCACACAATCATAATCCTCGAGAGTCTCCATCCATCTACGCTGCCTTCTATTCAAATCTTTTTGAGAAAACAAATACTGAAGACTCTTATGATCGGTGAAAATCTCAAAAGAAGTCCCTTACAAATAATGTCTCCACTTCCCTAAGGCAAAAATCACCGCTGCAAGTTCCAGGTCGTGGGTGGGATAATTCTTCTCATGCTCTTTCAATTTCCTAAAGGCATAAGCAATTACTCTCCCGTTTTGCATCAAAACACAACCTAAGCCTTCATGGGAAGCATCCGTATACACCACAAACCCTTCAATACCATTCGGAAGTGCAAGTATCGGTACAGGAGTTAACTTATCCTTCAAGAGTTGAAAACTGGCTTCACACTTCTCATCCCATTTAAACTGAACTTCTTTCTTGGTTAATCGGGTCAACGGAGCCGCTATCTTAGAAAAATCCTTAACAAATCTTCGGTAATAGCCGGCTAAACCCAAGAAACTTCGGATCTCAAAAACATTTTTAGGACTCTGCCACTGTGAAACTGCCTCTATTTTCGAAGGATCCACTTCTAATCCCTTGCTCGAAATGATATGTCCCAAGAAACTTACCCTGTCAATCCAAAACTCGCATTTACTGAACTTTACATAGAGCTGACTATCTCTTAAAGTCTCCAATACCAATCTCAAATGCCGAGCATGATCCTCTTCTGACCTTGAGTATACCAAAATATCATCGATGAAGATCACAACAAACTTATCCAAATACGGCCGGAAAATCGGATGCATTATGTCCATAAAAGCTGCCGGTGCGTTAGTTAATCCAAACGGCATCACCACGAATTCATAATGTCCATACCGGGTATTAAATCCTGTCTTAGGAATATCTTCCTCCTTAATCTTTAACTGATAATATCCTTGCCTTAAATCAAGCTTGGAATATACTCTCGACCCTTGTAGCATGTCAAATAAATCCTCTATATTAGGCAATGGATACTTATTCTTTACAGTCATCCGATTCAACTCCCGGTAGTCAATACACATCCTTAAAGTTCCATCTTTCTTCTTAACAAAGAGAACCGGCGTGCCCCACGGTGATGAACTCGGTCGAATATATCCATTCTTAAGAAGTTCTTCCAGCTGAACTTTTAACTCCTGTAACTCTGTCGGTGCCATTCGGTAAGGAGTCTTAGAATAAGGTTCAGATCCCGGATATAAGTCTATTACAAATTCGATCTCTCGATCCGGAGGCAAAGAACCTAAAACTTCGGGAAACACCTCAAGATATTCCTTTACCATTTCTGTCTCTTCGAGTTTTGCCTGATCTTTCGGCTTATTCAAGATATAGGCAATGAATCCCGTTGCCCCATTCCTTATCAACTTATGAGCCTCAGTAAACGACAAGAGAGGTGCAATCTCTGATTCTTTCCCCAATGCCACTTCTTCTCCCAACTTCACTGTCTTGGTGAAACAATCAACCGTGGCGTGATACCGAAACAACCAGTCCATTCCCAGAATAACCCCATATCTGTTCATCGGCATTACCACCAAATCTGCCTGATATTCTCTGCCTTCAAACCCAAACACACAGTCTCTAACCACCCGATCCGTCTCAAGACTGCCACCCAACGGCGAACTCACCACATAATAAGCATTTTAGCACGTAACAGGCAAACACAAAGTATCAATCAATTTACAAGATATAAAAGAATGAGTAGCGCCAGGGTCAAATAATGCATCTATGTTCGTGTTATGGATGCATATCGTACCTTCCACCATAGCATTGGGATTGGCTTCCACATCTTGTTCTTCACCCGCAAGGGCATATGCACGAGCTGGGATCATCGGCCTCTGAGCTCCCGGTTGATAGCCCGGAGTCTTATCTGGACAAGTATTGGCCATATGTGTTGTCTTCCCGCATATTAGACACGGACCCAACCTCCTTCTGCAAGTATTGTACGTGTGGGTAGGGCCTCCACAATACATACAAGGTGGCCTATCATGGTGAGGATCAGAAGTAGCCGGAGGTGCTTGTGGCTTCGGCGGTGCAGCTCCCATAGGTTTAAACTTCTTATTTTGCCCTTGAAATGGCTGAGGAGGAGATACCATAGGCCTTTTCCCCTTTCCAAACCCCGATCCTTGTCCCATTTGCATACGAGGTAAGGGGTCCTTTTTCTTATACTCCTCTTCCAACACCAGCGCCCTTTGTACCGTATCAGCAAAAGATTCAAAGTTATGGCCTGCGTGCCCGTGCCTCAGATCCTGTCTCAATCCAGCTATAAACCTCTTGCCCTTTCTTTTTTCATCCCGTGTAATATGAGGTGCATACTTTCCAAGTCTGTTGAAAAGAGAGAGATACTGAGCCACCGTGCGAGTCCCTTGCTTCAGATCCATAAATTCTTGTTCTTTTCTTTCTCGCACAACTTCAGGAACAAAAGCCTCTCTGAACTCCCTTACAAAAACTTCCCAATTGACTTCTTCTCCTTCCACCTAGAGCTTCTCTTTAGTACGTTCCCACCAATCATAAGCCTCTCCATCCAGTTGGAAAATGGCAAATTGAGCTTTCTCTTGAGAGGTAAATTGGCGAACATTGAAAATCCTCTCAATCCTTGTGAGCCATCCCTCGGATATCGCATCATCCACCGAACCGGAAAACCTTGGTGGATTATAACTCAAAAACAACCCATGATGATCTCTCGGGTTATTTGGAGGAGGTGCTTGTTGTTTAGCCTGCGGTTGTACTGGAGGATCCTGAGCCCTTCTATGTTCCACGTAGTTATATACCGCCTCCATAAAGTGCTCCATATTCACATGCGGTTGTGGAGGATTAGGAGAACGATCTCTATGATGATGGTGTCCCGGAGACCTTTCCCGATGTCTTCTAGAAGGCATCCTGCTCACTCAAACACTAACATGCGTGCTAATTTTAGTTCATGCGTGACAATGCATTAATTCAATCAAACATTCGAGTCAGGAATCAACACCTTATCATATAAAATGCAAATGCTCCACATTAGCAAGTAATTCTTACAGCCGAACAACCTACTGACTCCACACGACACTAGAACCCTGGTTTTGCAACCCTGGGCTTTGATACCACTCAAAGGATGTAACGCCCGAGCGCGAGAGGTCACATCCCCCGCACCATGACCCGACCCGTATAAGAAATGGATTTCCGTACACGTGCCGAATCATAGCGAACGGAGACATACACACGCGCTAAGCCAGGCGGGACTAGCCTATAACTTAAACCCCAACAACAATCGAAGTAACAATAGAGCAATCTAAAAGTGGAAGCAATCATTCAAATACTATATACTGAGCTAGATGCTCTAGGTACCAACATGTATTCCTATATATATATTGAGCTATACGCTCTATGTACCAATATTTCATGTAAAATACGTATAGGTATCAATTACAAGTACGCTCCATATATACAAATCCCAAAATGAACAAAATGTAATCATATGCGTGTAAAGGAAAGTCTAGATACGATGCAAGACTCTCCCTGACTGGTATCCCGCCTAGCATCCCCCTTCCTGCAAAAACAACTGAAACAACTCCGGGTTCAGTCTTAGACAGACTGGTGGGTATAAAAAGATAGGCATAATAGCATAATATTGCAGAATTTAAACACGTACATGCAAGTTATAATCCTTACTCGAGGTTTAGAACCCTTTTTCCCCAAGTGGGTAAATAAGATACAATGAATAGGATTATAACCGTTCATTTCATTCATTAGGTCATTAATAGCCCGGCGAGAGGGCGTGCATTATCTCCAACCACCACCTCGTGTAATCCTTTAATCAATCATTCATTCGTTCATTCATTCATACATTCATTCTTTCGTGCACATACATTCGATCATTCATTCAATCATTCATATACTCCTTTTTCCTCCGGGTAGGGAACGGGTTTGCAAGGCCCGAACCCTCATTCATTAATGCTAGAGGGGTACATGAATCCCCAAAAGCGCGGGACCCCTTTCATTCACTAATCTCCTAGTGAAATCCAGGTTGCCGAAATTGTTGGAACTAGTATAAATGGATTCCCGTCAGCCCAAGCTTCCCCGGTTCACCACTACACTAAGTCCCGGGCCCTCATTCATTGTGATCATTCATTTCTCGCCAAAACATGTGGTAGGACAATCAAGAAAAAGGCTTTCGTTCGAAAACATTTGTTCGTTAAAAACTTGGTATAAATACCTATATAGGGTTTTGGCCAAAATCTTGCACATTAGGTGTTCGGGGTCATATTGTTAACTAATAGTAGAAAAACCCACCTGATAGACAAAAAGAACCTGAAAAAGCTCTCACTGCCCGACCTCGTCACCCACTGGATCAAGATCTGTGTGACAAAGGTTGTGTGAGACTCAATTATGACCACATTTGACGCTCGGCTATGCAATATCATGTTAAGGAATGCTTAAAATGCAATAATATGTTCAAATATGGTCATGAATATCATAGAATTCAATTAAACACATAATTCACCAAGTTTCGTTCATTATACGGTAAAATCGTATTCATTCCCGTTCATATCGTTCATACTTTCATACTTTCATTCGTATGGTCATCAATATCATATATCAATCATAAAACATAACTTTAATATAATCACGTTACATATAATCCACCATTACGAGTCATAAACGTAAAACAAACAATAAAAGAGGTTCCCCAAAGCTGCCACTTCAAATGACATGGCCGTGTTGACTTTTCAAAGGAAACGGACACGGCCGTGTCCGAGGTTTAAAATAAGAAAAATTCAGAGTCGAGGGCTTGACACGGCCGTGTTGAGTTTTCAAAGAATTTGGACACGGCCTTGTTCGAGATTAAATTCAGAAAAAATCAAAGTCGAGAGCCCAACACGGCCGTGTCCATTTTCAGTTCAAAGCTGACACGGCCGTGTCAGCTCGTCGTCTTCGAAAAAAAACAGAGCAGAAACTCTGTTTTCTGCGTGGGAAAAGCTTTGCAAAACAGGGCAGCAACAAGGAAGCTCATATTCCACCCTAAGGCATGAATTTAAGCCACAAAACTCATATATATCATGCAATCCATTCATATATGCAAGAATTCATGCATAAGATTGGCAAATGATCACCCAAATTCAAGCTTTCATCCATGGAAGCTTCAAGCTCCATTAATGGAAACTCATGCTATACTCAACCAACACAAAATCTTAGCATCTAGAAATGATAAGGAAGCAACAAGCAACACATTCCATGCATCAACTATCATTTAAAACCAAAGAAAGGCATGAAACCAAGAATTCATACCATTTGCATCATTTCAAGCTTTTTCTCATAACACATGATTCCCCAACTCATACCAAGATACAATCGGAAGAAAATGGAGAGGAGAATGAGAGAAAAACAATCCATATCTTACCTTGGAAGAAGATTGAACAAGAGTTGATCTTGAGCTTAGGGTTTGAATGACCAAAATGGAGGGTTTCTTCAAGCTTTTCCTTGGCCTCTTGAGATGATGATGATCGATGAAATGAGATGCAAGGAGATAGAAATTCTGATATTTAGAGATAAATGGGTAGGATTCGGGTCGGTCCAAGTCCGGTTCGTTTAGTAAAAGGTTTAACAAGTTATAATGTCGAGGTTGTGAAAAGATTCGTTGTCGAAGGTTCAAACGGTATCGAAAAAGTATAAGGTCAAGTTTAATGGATAGGTATCGTCGAAACAAGTTCAACGCCGGTTACGGATCTCGATTTCGAGGTCCGGAGCTCAAGATATTGCGAAAACCGTTCAGGGTTGCCTATTATACACATAGGTCCCTAAACTTTCAAAAAGTGGCAATTAAGCCCAAACTCAATTTCCAATTGAGTCCAAACCATTCAAATAAGTTACAATCAAGTCCACGAATTACACGAAACATAAAATTCCATTCAATTAACACCGAATTCATGAAATTCATATTCTCACAATTTCGTTCATATATTCATAACTCAAATTAGAATTCATATAAAATTTAAACAATTAAATCAAATTAGAAACAAATTCAATTAGTAAAACAAGATATAAACTCATATAATTAAATGTAATTGCGCACGTAACTCTTACCTGCACGTGTGAAAACACGGGGCGTTACAGAATTAAATCCATCCTCAACTCCGGTGATGGAAAAGCCTCGCGTTGGCCCTAACCATCCAGAACATAACAGTCCCACAAGGGGTAGCGAACCCACAAGTGTCCTCTCCGGCTTTTTCACCGAAGGCTCAAAGTATCACGCCCGCCCCTATCTCCTTGAGTCGCGCAATGATACTTCAAATGGAGACTATGCACAGGCCGAGCCCTGACGGCCCTAACCATCCCAGGGGTTCCTTACCCATAGCTCCTCGGATCCACAAACAGACAGACAGGCAGATGCCAGTGTTTCATGGCCAACTCGCTACAGAATCATATCATATCATATTTTCCAGAATGGCTTACGTATGCCTTCAAATTTAATTTCCAGAACCAAGAATGGTCCACAAGGTCATAATCATATCATATCCAACACATATCTAATTATATATATGGTATACAGTCGCATGCAAGGATTGAAATCATCATTTTAAGGTCATAGGTCGCTTAACTATACAAAAATCCTAAATCTCACCTGGTACCAAACGAAGCTGAAAACAAAGCAGACGGTTCACCCCGGAACCTACAAGACCCACTTGTCACCACCCCGGGTGCACCTGTACCAAGAATTACAAAACCAGGGACTTAGACTCAAGAATGAACCACGTAGACGCACGGCAATGCTCATGAAGTGACGTGAAGTGTTATGAATTGCCACGACGGGTGTACAACATTGATAAACATTATAATGTGTCATAAAAGTGTTCGTGAGTGTTTAATACATATATAAGACAGGTTTGAACCCATTTGACTGATTAATTCTGCCAACTCGGCACTCAAGTCACTTACGGAAGTCACAACATATAAGACATGTAATTAAAATTACAATTAGCGCACAAGACCAATTGAACATGTTTGATAATAAATTAATGATATAATATCATACGAGTTCAAAGTTTTATCAATCAAATTCCAAAACCACATAAACATGTTACATTAATTTAGCACACAACTTAAACAATCATATAAGAATTTAATATAACGAATGTAAAAATTCATTTCAACTTGTAAATACATACATATATAGAGAGAGTAATTAGATCAAGAATTCTCCTTATTAACCATTCGTGAATCAATTTACATTATACCATAAGCTCGCATTTCAATATAACATAATTGCAAATATTCAAAATGCATATATATATATAACAGTTTGCAAGCACACAAGCACAACATACCAAAATTCACAAATCCCACTTACCAAGTATAAAGAGTTCCAATTTATGAAGACATGTATGTATTCTCACCCAAGCTTGTTAACAAAGTCAGTTATAATTTGATGGGATTAATAATATCTTAATTATTTAACTTACATTTAATGGATTCACAATTATCAGTTAGTATATTTAGTCATCTATCCATCATATTATATGTAAAGAGCATGTATGAGGCTTAAGATTCAAGGAAGGATATGTTAAATGCACAAGACAGCTAGGAAAACGTAACATGGTTCATCAATCATTCACATAAGACACCATGCAGAAATTTTCTGCATGTGCATGTTGTCAAAGAATCGTCATAACTCTTTCGTCCGAAAGTATTTTAATGATCCGTAAAATTCTTAGTGAACTAGACAATCATATCTTTCAAATGTCATATGCCCCAATTCCTAGATATTTCTGTATAAATACAGATTTCAGTCTAAAGTCGGGACATAACAGCAACTCAACAGCAGCGACACATTTCAAAGGAAACTTCGTTTACCCCATCAAACGAAGTCGGAAAATTCTAAAAATTTACAGATACACTCCCAATACATGTATGCAGTCCTCTGTAAAACGGTTTTATAAAATTCAAAGGTTTACCCCCTCTGCTGAGGCTGCTATTTCAGATCAGAAAACAGGGTGGAAAAAGGGGTATCGTTCGGAATTTCTTTCGGGTATCAAAAGGACTCGGATGGACACCAAATTCAACGGAGATAAAACGAGGTCGTATGAAATCGTAATTTACCTTTGAAATCGCTGCATAAATGTTGTCATGATTTTGTGCTAAGCTTTTGACATGCAAAACTCATTCAAAAACATCTAACTTCATGACTAAACAAAGTCTACAATATTCCCAAACATGTAAGACATATAATCACTCAATATTTCAAGTATTAAACCAACAAACTCACCAAGATTGATCAAGCCCATTCCAGGCCCTGATTTACTTTCAATCCACACTCATGATTTCAATGAAATTTGTGTTGCTAGCATGTTTTCAATCCCATTTAAAATACATAAGCCACAATTACATAGAGGCATCACCTAATTTCTGAAAATTAATTCCAACTTAGAAAGCTCACTTCGTATCATTTAACAACAGTTCCACACCAGAAACACAAAATTAGATTCATGAATATCGATTGCTCATGAACAACGATCCAAGCATCAAATTTATTACAAACAGACATTCCTAATATACAAATTGTATTTATATAAACATAATTTCATATTCAACTAAATTGAATATTGTATCTCTATATGAAATTCCAAGATACAAGCCTAATACAAGAATCATATATAGACACATGTATACTGAAACAATTAAAGTGCAAATAGGGGATTAGGAGCTCACGGTTGAAAGGGGAAAAAGGGAGAATGGGTGTCAGAGTTGCTGTTTTTTGGCATTTGCTGGAAAAATGGAGCCGGCGGCATTAGCGGATGTCGGAGGATAGGCATCGGTGGGGGAAAAGGGCTTTTGTCCCACTTTCGACTTGGGCGAGAGAAACAGGGGAGGGATGGAAGGCGATCGAGGTGACTTACGGCTGGGATGAGGTTGACGATCAAGAGGCGGCGATCGGAGGAGGCGGTGGTGGTGATACTTGGCTGAGATGATAGCTGTTGATTGAGCTGTAGCCTTGATGGAGATGACTTCGCCCCTCATTAGATCTGAACGAGGGTGGTGGTTCCACGATGGCTATCTGGTGGTAGTTGTCGGAGAAGGTGGCGGCGGCATGAAGTTGTTGTGGTTACACCGGAGTCAGGAGGAAGGGGGCGGTGGCGGCGGCGGTGCCGCTAATCTGGAGTGAGAGAGAGCGTTTGAGAGGGTGAGGGAAAGGTGGTGCCGGTATCTGGAGCGGAGGCGACGGAAAGGCGGCGATGGAGCGGCGGTGAAGGTGGCGGTGTGGAGAACGTACCGCTGCTGCTTGACGAGGGAGGGAGAGAAGGAAATGAGAAAATGGTTGCTGATCGATTAGGGTTGGCTTACAAATAGGGTCTCAGGTTTTGAATTTACAATTAAGTCCCTCAAGAAACAAGCCTATGCGATTGAGTCCCTAAACTTTGTACAGAGTCAATCAAGTCCAATTAGAGAATACAAAATTATAAAGCACCCCCCAAGAATTAGAATAAATTATTATTATGTCCAATTTGAATTTCTCATAATTAGAAGAAGAGCCTTAACTTTTAATAATTAGAGTTTGACCCATACAATTTAAATTGGAAAACAATTAGGTACTAAACACATATTTCAATTAAGTCCACATATTTTCTTAAGATCGCAATTGAGTCAATTAGACAATTGAAGCATGAAATAAACCAATTCAAGTAAGTGCAGAGTTAAGTAATTAATCGTCTTGATCGCACGAAAACGACATCGTATCTTGTTCCGAAAATGCGGGGCGTTACAGTAAACATATAGGAAACTAAAAATCAGGGATTTATTGTAATCATAGGTTTATATGCCATGATTTACTTTCCTAACATAGCTTAGGGTTGTAATGTATTTATCTCTGCCATGTACAGTGTTTGCATATACAGAAATACAGAATAAGAAAATCTTCCTCCCATGGCGTCTCTTAATCACAACAGTTAGGCGGGAGTTTGTCGAGGTCTTGTTCGAGTCTTGGTCCTGTACACACCTTGCATTGTACTGTATTCCTTTTACTGCTTGTATTGAGCCATGTTGGCTACTTGTATCTTTATTGCTTTAGGGAACTCGGGGCAGGTTTCTAAGGCCCTAGTTGAACCCGTTTAATATTATTGATTGTATTGTTTCGGGACAGGTTAGGACATGATCTTGATTTAGTTGAACCCGTTTGAATTGCATTTGTGGTATTGTTTATGAAAGCATGTTGTTGGTACCGCATCTCTGTTCTATTGACTTGTTGGTACAGGATCTAGTCTCGCCTAACGCAGAGTGTTTTTGTTCTGTCTCCGTTTGCTGTGAGTTTGGTTCGTGTATGGAGTTCCCATTTCATGTGTGGACCGGGTTCATGGTGCGGGGGATGTGGTGCCCTCCGTTTACGGTGTTACAATTACACTTGTCATTTGATTTGTCACTCTTCTTAAACTTTTATTAATTACATGAAAAGTATAAAATAATTGATAGTTAAATAGTTTATATATTTAATAGCAAATTATATTTGCTATCCCCATATTAATCTTTTGCTTTGTAAATTATGGTACAGCACTTGATATTTGCAATAGATGTAGAAAGTTCAAAAAATAGCTTTACGAATTTACTGGTGGTACTTTTAAGAGTATTTTGAAGTTTAACACACTTATTATAATATTTTTATTGTAAAATTTTAAATTAAAAAAAATAATTTGTAATTTTACCTAATATTGAGAATAACAAATGTAAGTTACCCTAAATACAAATGGATCTTGATAAAATCAAATTAAATTTCATCCAGAAAACCAAATTGATGTGTGCTTCCGAATTCAAAGTTCTTCAAATTGTGTGTATTGATCCTTCAAGTTTAGTTTGTAATTTATTTCAGTCTTTCAATTTTTTAAATCTATCATTTATGTTATGACAGTGTCATGAGTGATAACTTTGGTTAACTTAAATACTAATGGGAAGTTCGGTAAAATCAAAAATGGAAGGAATGTTTACCACTACACAATGATAAAATGGATGAATCACTTGCGAATTTGGGTTTTAATCAAAACCTACTCATTTCATTGGGAGAAAGGGATGGCGATAGTGAAACCTCAAAATTAATGGTTGAAATAAACATGATTTAAATATTGTGATTTGAATCAAATCCAACCAATTTTCCATTAATTTAGATTTGTGTAGTGTAAGAACTTGGGAAAAACATCCCACACTTATATAGGCTTGATTACATTAGATTGAACTATAATTTTCAAATAAATTATCACAGCTATCATATATAATAATCTTCGAAACTATATTTAAATTGAATAATCTTACAAAACTTATTTAACATATGAAGTACAAAACCTAATCTAATTTCTTAGATTTATTAAATAACAACAAACAAGTCCCTTCATAATTCTACCAGAAATCTGGATTACCCTGGAATGTACAATGCATCATCCAATAAAACCCTCTAAAATCAATGTCTAAGTGACCTTCAATGGAAGCAAAATGGATCATCATTAAGTTGAAACTATGTGTAAGTTTGAAACTTATCAGTGGCTTCCTTGAAAAGCCACTCAACCTACTCAAAAACTTTGATTCAGGGGGTCATATTATGCTTTTTTTTTTTTTGTGTATAAATATATATATATATATATATAACCTTGTGAAATATCGAAAATGCAAGATAAACCCTATATTTCAAAAATTAGCATAAAAAATGCTATGTTTTATAAAAATAAACATAAAAAACACTCACACGTTGTTTGAGTCATACTTATTGCCCTTATTCACGAAAATAAAAGCAAAAATTAGACAAAAAATATTTGCAACTAAAAAGCAAAGAAATATAATAGAGTATAAAAGAAAATATTGGAAACAATATATACAAGAAATAAATGAAGAATATAAATACCACAAAAATTCTTATTGGGAAGCAAAACATGAAAGGAAGACTTATCAAAAGTAGGTAGAAAACATACATTAAAGAGAAATTAATAGATAAAAAGTTACATATTAAAATAAATTACTTTAGGACCTATTTGAGAAATTCTGTGAATATTGAGGCAAAGTTGAAATTACAGAAATTAAGAGATCATGCATATAAATACAAAAACAATATTTTTGTAAAGAAATTTCACAGACCCAAGCATATAATGCAATTACCGGTCATAAGGTTTTCTATACAAATTGAGAAAAACAATGTTTTTTATGAGATTTTATATAACATGTGACGCCCTACGTCTTCGTACGTATAGGTATGACGTCACGAGGGTGATACTTACGTATTACAATTAATTAATTATGCAACTATGTTTAATTCTAATATTTATATGCTATTTGAATTATATGAATTAATTACTGAAGTTATGAATATGAAACTTGAACGTTTATGCTTACATGATTTCGAACTTGATCCGTATTCATCCGAATTGATTCCGATTTTTATGATAACTTGCTATGCATGCGATATTTGAATTATGAACATGGTTATGTGCTCGTTACATGTTTTAGTGCTTGTTTGATTTGGTTTTGGTTCGTTCTTGGTGACACGGGACTTAAAGGGGCTAAAGAGCACTTAGCGCACCTTGGGTTCCGGGCAGCATAACTTGAGATCGAGAATTCGGATTTGAATTATGTCACCACCATTAGACTTGTTTCGATGATTAGGATCGAATGGAACGAGCCTCATGACTTTTTAAGCCCGTTTGAGCAACTGAAATTTTCCCGAACCGAACAGCTTGCATCGGAGTGACCTATCCTACCCGTTTTGGCCATCCGACCCATTTTCATGACCATACCCATTTCAGCCCCTTAAAGGGCTGAAACATATCTTTTCCTCCCATTTTGATCTATCAATCATAGAGAAAAGAGAGAGAAAAAGAACTCCCCAAGCCTTAACCCCCTTCAAGCTGAAGTTCAACTTCATCGATCACTTATTCGACGATCCGAGGTAAGATTCCGACTCTCCTCGACGTGTGCTTTCATTCTACACCACTTTCATCTCTTGAATCTTTATATATGTAAAGCATGAGGAAGATGATAAATAGTATGGTTTTGTGAAAAATTGATTCCATGCCTTTGATCTTGAATCATTTGATCTAAGTTTGCTATATGTTGTTCCTTAGAGCTAATATGATGCATGTGTTAGTTTTTGGGTTGTTGGTTGAAGCGTGAGTGTTCCACCATTTTTGGAGCCTAATAGCTTGAAAATGGTAACTTGTTATGTGCTTGATTTCATACCTTAAGGTTGAGATATGTTATATAATATGTGTATATGATCTTATGCCTTGAATTTGGAGTGTTTTGGTTGAGGTTTGCTTGTGTGTTGGTGATTGTTGCTTTCTCCCACGAATGTACCCTGTTGCTGCTACATTTTTGGGCCTAACATGAATCCACGAGGGTAGATATTGGCGTCAAAGAAATCCACGGCAATGGATTTAAGGCAGGAGCTCTGGAGCTAATCCACGGGAGTGGATTTCAAAGCTTGATGAAATCCACGGCCGTGGATCCTCCCTTGTTTTCTGATTAAGTTTTTTTCATTCCGTTGACCCTCCAACCGAGATCCGATTGACCTGAAATTTTAACCAACAGAACCTCTTGAAGTCTGGAACATTATACAACTAAAATCAGCTTAAAACGCTTCCTGGTTTGTGAGATATAATCATTTGAAAATTGTGTCGCCACTTCGCCAAAATTCTGCATTTATCCAACTTTAAACCTATGTCATTTTCACATCGCTTTGAACAATGATTTGAGCTATATATAATTGGAAAGACCTACTTGTCTAGTTTTATATCCAATAAAAAAAACTTAATTCCAACTTCTATAACTCGAGATATTCCCATTTTTCTACAGCTTATGCATTTCCGGAAACTGTCAACTTTTATCGAAATCCACTTCCTTGCAATCCTTTCACTGCCTTGACTTCCGTATGTTATTTAATTGATCTCCTTTGTCCCAAACATGTATCTACGGTACTAATAGCTTATTTAATGATATGTTATGATAAGTATATGTGTAATAGCCAAAGGTGCTTTGTCCCACATCGGATTGGAGGTGGGCTTGAAGCCACTTTATAAAGTGGTGGATCCCCCTCCCCTTGTAGAGGCATTTTCCTGGGTGGTTCCCTTCGGGGTCTGGTTCCCACCTGGGAGAAACAAAACCGTGAGGGTGGTTCCCTTCGGGGTCTGGTTCCCATCCAAAGCGGACAATATCGAACGGCGGGTTTTCGGGCTGTTACAAATGGTATCAGAGCCGGGGACCGGATTCGGTGTGCCAGCGAGGACGCTGGGCCCTCTTAAGGAGGGTGGACTGTAATAGCCAAAGGTGCTTTGTCCCACATCGGATTGGAGGTGGGCTTGAAGCCACTTTATAAAGTGGTGGATCCCCCTCCCCTTGTAGAGGCCTTTTCCTGGGTGGTTCCCTTCGTGGTCTGGTTCCCACCTGGGAGAAACAAAACCGTGAGGGTGGTTCCCTTCGGGGTCTGGTTCCCATCCAAAGCGGACAATATCGAACGGCGGGTTTTCGGGCTGTTACAATATGAATTTTGTGGCTTGATTCATGATGTATAAACGTGACTTTTATACATGAAAGTTTAAGTGCTACAATATGACTCTTTTTGCAACCAATGCATTCCTTATGTGTTTAATGGATTCCTTTCACCTCTAAATTATTCATATACATTGTTAACATGTACTATAATGTGTTATGAATTGATTATTGAGCGAATGATTGAAATTTGAATGGATGAATGACAATGAATGGGCACGATCTATTCGTGTAATGAATGATTGACTCGTTTATATGTCTAAGTGGCATTAATTGTGCACATGAACATCTTCATAGCACATTGTTACTTCTTATACATGTCATATCATGTTAATGTATTGCCGTGCATCATATTTGGTTCGTTTGGAGTCTTGAGTATCACGAATGCACCGTGTTGTCTTTTGTATAGTTTTCTCCAGGGTGGAGACGTGCCGAGTTCATGGGCTATCTTCAAGTCTTCTTGTCCCTTGGTTTTGTTCTGTAAGGTGTAGCCAAGTGGGTTTCTCTTCTATTAGATATGAATTGACCCGATATATCCAACGTGAAATTTTTAAGCCAAAGTGTTAAATATATATATATATATATATATATATATATATATATATATATATATACAGAGAGAGAGAGAGAGAGAGAGAGAGAGAGAGAGTCTTTTCAAAGAGTCAATGATTTCATGTAACGCCCCCACCCATACTGGAACATGAGGAGAGCGGCGTCTCAACCCCGCACTGAAGCACCTCTCAAGTAATGGTGTGAGCCATCACTCAAGAAATACTCCAGCGAACGGTTGTCTATCTCAGAACTATACATGTACAACGATGTGGCTATGCAGCGAAAAATCAGAGTACTTTAAAACTTTTCAAAACATGTGCGTGATGGCGTGTAACAAGCAAGAACATATTGATCGTGTAAAAGAGACTCGACATATAAGAACATATAACATATTCACATATAAGTACCGATATAGCAGAGTTTATAATATCGGTAACAGATAAGTAGAAAGAGTATAACAAAGATACTCGAATATTCAGAAACATAAAGTGATGCAGCCATAAAACATATGCAGGACACAAAAGAAAGTAATACTAAGTCCTGACTGAAACAAATATGATAATCTAGAGCTTCAAGATACCTCTAGACTGCGGCTGCAAGACCTGAAACCACGAGGCAAGAAAACGGGAGAGGTATTAGTCAAAAGGACTAAGTGAGGGAATACTTAAAAGAAAGTACTGAATGATAAAGAACTTGAAGTGTAGTTCAAAACTGTTAATGCAAAGCTTTAAAGAAGAACTTGAAACAATTTCGATTGATAAAACTGTTTGAATGCAATGCTGTAAAAGAATGTACGTTTCAAAACTCTCTCATGAATGCTATCACACGCGCACACATATGCTGCAGATGGTTCATAGTTCTTTCATAAAACGGGATAAGGGTAAAGTGAACTTTTCCAAATATGAACCATCTTATATGAAACAGAATTTTGCACGCAACCTTGGCTTCTCCATCCTTACTCCAGAAAAACATGATGAAGTAGAGTATCGGACCAGGATCAATAATAACTCCACGTATAGTAGAGCATCGAACCAAGGTCAACAATACCCCACCAACACATACAAACATGCACCATCCTCCACCGGTTATCACTTCGGGTAGCTAGCCCTAGGCGACCTGTAAACATGTAATGGGAACAGATTTGTTGTCCGTTCCCAGACAGATTGTCCTGACTTAACAAACCTCCTGTTAAAAGTCGGTGTTAATTGTCTAATGGTGGCAGCCGGTATTGGTGATGTCGTTGGTGCACACCTCCCGAACATCACCCCCACACATAACCGCCGGGCCCAAACTGTAAAACTATATGCTTGCATTTCAAGATTAGCAGTGACCAGAGTACCACTCTAGGTGCTAATTATAACATGTGAAACTGTTTGTAAACATATGATGCGGTCTATAAAACATGTGATGTTGTCTGTAAAACATGTGATGCTGTCTGTTGAAAACATATGCAGAACATGTAACTGTCTTTGAACAAGAATGCAGAACTTTGGAAAACATGTGCTGTAGATCAAGGTATACTATTAAAGTATGAATGATCCTTTCAAAAAAATGTCCCAATAAAAGGGATAGTTCAAAACGAGGTTTAGCTTTGAATTTCAAAACATATGATACGATAGTATAATCGTGGTTCCAGTTTGGAAGCATTTTTAACTTCACCTCACCTGTTAGTAACAAAAGGTAGGTAGACAGATTACGCGGTGCCCTGGGGATCCCAGTGCTCGACTTTAACTCCTGTAGGTGGTGTACTAGAGTGAGCTTAAGAACTAAGACCCACTACTAACCAAGATGCATATGAAATGCATGAAACAATGAACAAGGAAAATGTAAAGAACATGTAAAACAAGAGAGTAATACCATTTAAGATATTGAAGAAAGGTAACACACAAAGGAATACGTTAAAGTGAGTTACTCTTAACGTTGGACTATGATCTTACTATAACCGAGTAACCTTTAGTCAAATTATGAATCCTATCGCAAACCTTAGGTTAAGAAACAAGTCCACGAAAGAAAACACATTTTAGACCCTGGATATGGAAACCCTAGGTGCAAATGTCTATTAAGAAAGCACAAGTTTTATTTCATTTTTACTATTCAAAAGCACTATTCCAGATTACTATTCACGATTACTATTCACAGGTTACTATGCACATGTCGGGTAAAACCCTTACTATACACACACACCCACACACACGGTACACACACACACCATGCACGTACACACACCCACCCACGACATGCACACCCACCCACACGCTAATTAAATTATGATCTTGATTATAACCTATAGTTCTAAGTTCATGTTAATATAATCAAGTGTGATCTAGGTTAAAGGTATAACCTATGGTTAAGAGATCCAATTAACGCATAAGATCAAGTTATGAAACACTATCCTATCTTAGGTTATAACATGTGACACTATTAAAGTGTATAACATATGATCAAGGCTTTAATCCATTAATCCATATCATCATAAGCTCAATTTATAATTCAAGAATCATATAACAATGTGACAACATGTCACAACATATATCATATCATATCATGAACCTTTAGGCATGTAACATGTAACAAATTAATTCCAATACCAACATGTAACAAGTTGTGACATAATTAATTGTAAATCACTATTCCATTAGCTAGCATGCATGAACATAATTCAAATTCCCTAATCATGCATCAATTCGCATAATATAACAACCATATCACATGATCATAGCATATACTAGAGCAATTCATAACATATTCAAGCATATACTAAACAATTAAAACATATAAACATATATTCAAACATATCATAAAAACTATATAACAAATGCATAAAAATAAAATCATATATGGCTTAGGGAAGACCCTAAGACCCAACCTAAACATAATATAAACATACCATAACATAAAAACATAAACTAAACTAAAACATAACATAAAATAAAACAACTAACCTAGCTACAAAGGGGGGAGGCCGACGGCAAGAGGGGGAGAGGGAGAGAAAGAAAGGGTGTTGTCAACATAACTTTGAGCAAGGATTCAAATGCCTCTTTCCCTCTATTTATAGTTGAAGATAAGCCCCTCACCTTGGAAATAAATTGTAAGGAAGGGTATGAGAGCAAAAGTGGAATAACTTCTCTTGGAAGCTTTAGGCATATGAAGCTAAAAATGGGACTGCCGGGGGGTATTTCGGTAATTTCACTGCCAAAACGTGGAGTTAAGTGGCTGGAAGTATAACCATTCCGTCCGGGCAAAAATTAGCTTCGAAACGCATTTTCATATGTCGAAATCGGATTTACTGTTTGAAAGATACATTAGTTTTAGTGAATGAAAGTTTTGAGCTCGAAACTCAACACGAGTGAAAAACGACTTTCTAGAATGATTTTCAAGTCCGGTTTGTTTCCAAAATTCAATAAATAAATCGAGAAGCGTTTTGAGTCCAATATCGACTATAAAACATTTTATCGTTAAAAAGTTAAAAACGTAGGATGAATAGTGAATTCTTACGTACAGACGTACGCATCAAAATTTCAAGCTAGGGTTTGAATCAAGAGTTGTAAAACATCTCAAAAATCTTGAAATAGCTCAAGTAGTACAAATCCGAAGAGAAAACATTTTCCGAATGAAAACCGTTCGTAGAAGGAATAGTGAATTAGGGTTTTCGTAAACATTTTCAATAAAACCAATGCTCAAAATAGATTTCCAAGTCAAGAATGATTTCAAAAGACTCGTCTCGACTCAAGGGTCGATTCGACTGTACACTTGGGTAGGAAAGGTATCAGAATCAAAAGCTCATTTTTAGATGAATAATAACTTTGGTCGGTAAGTTCCAAAAGTACTCTTATGGTTCAAGAAAGACTCTCTGACCTTGGGAAACAAGCTCAAATGATAGGAAAACATGTGTGGTGAACCTCTAGGGTTCGAGTAGCAATATGAACAAGGTAGGCTCGGGTTATGAATAGTAAACAGTATCAAAGGTCAAGATTGGGCGCCACTCGGCAGCTGTATATTCATTATTTCCTTTTTCGGCTTATTCGGCAAATCGAATGTAACACCCCAAACGGAGGATGCCACATCCCCCGCACTATGACCCAGACCCAGAACATGAAATGGAAATCCATGCCCGAATCCGAATCAGAGCGAACGGGAGACCAACTCACACACTAGGCTAGGCGGATCTAACTTGACAAAAACTCAGAGTGCGGAAGCAATTAAAACCAACAACAATAGATAGCGGAAGCATTTAAAACAAAACATGCAAAGCAGGTGACGGGTTCAACTAGCATAGATACCTAATCCCGAATATCGACATTCATAATCCAACATAATAAACAACATAAATATCATCAATATCTAGTAACAACCAAATACTATCTTACTAACCCCACACGGGTTGAAGTCTAAATAGAACATAAACATAATCTGCAAATGTGAAACATAAATACATAAAATAAGTAGAGTATGCGTCAAATGCATCCTAACACCTACTAGACTGACAAGTGTGACTCAGAAGACTCACTTCCGCCTAGCTCAAGCCAAAAGAACCTGCAACTAAAAGATAAAATGAGGTGTCAGTCAACTGACTGAGTGAGGGAGGCTAACGCACACCCACAATATATATATAGAGCACAACACATATCATAAGGGTGGACTCATGAACCGGGATTAGGGTTTTGCACGCTAAAACAGTTGAAATACCCAAAATAGTATAAGTTTGGAAAACCATTTAGAGAAGCCTATCCCGTTTCACAAATCCCATATATTCATAACATATACCCGGCGAGTACGGGCTTCCAACCTTTACTCCTCATAACTGAACAGAACATAAAGCAGAATCAATCCATCCTCTACTCCAATGATGGAAGAGCCACGCGTTGGCCCTAACCATCAATAACATACATACAAACCCTCAAGGGGTAGCGAACCCACAAGAGTCCTCCCCGCCTGTACACCGAAGGCTCAAGATATCACGCCTCCCTCATCGCCCTAAGGTCGCGCAATGATATCTCAAATGGAACTAACACAGTGGCTTATCCGATGGCCCTATGCCGTGCCGGTCTCCACTCGTACCAGCTCCTGGATCCACATAACATAACATACATACATAAGACAATATTTCATGGCAACTCGCTACAGAATCATAATATATTAGAGTTTTCCAAAATAGCTTACATATGCCTTAATACTTAATTTTTCTTCAAAACCAAGGATGGTCCACAAGGTCATAATCATATCATATCCAACACATATCTATTCATACATAGTATATAACCGCATGCAAGGATTGAAATCATCATTTTAAGGCCATAGGTCGCTTAACTATACAAAATCTTAAACCTCACCTCGTGAAAGTAGAGTCTGAGAGTGTGAAGGGCCAAACACTCTAAACCTCGGGCCCACCGGCACCACCAAACTCTGTGACAAGACATACAGAAGCCCAGACTTAGACTCTATATATGAACCAAACAAGACGCACGGCGTTGCTCAACATGATCGTGGTTATGCATAAGTGTTCATGTTGTGCTTGGATAAGGTGTCGTGGTCATTCAAGGCATATCAATGCTCAATAAGGTCATATTTACAAGCAACCATCACGTAATTCCATATCCAAAGATGCACAATCAATTTACGAAGTCAATGTATTCACAAAATGCATATTAAATCATCCATTGTCACAGGGTTCAATTATAATATTAGAATTAAGCATCAAGTTCATGTCGAGTTATAAAGTGCATAAGTAAGAGCAACTTGATCGTATAAACATACAAAGTTGTTGTGCGTAGATGGCATGCTTGATACAAATAAAGAGTACATTTAATTCACTTAAGATCATACTTTACAACTTCACAACATGTTTGGTACACAAGCTCAAATCACATTCGTAGTTTCATAAATATTACACTTACATCCCCTAAGTTATTTATAAAAGTTTAGAATTATTACACATACATCCCCTTAGTTGATTACTAAGCATAATTGTTCGTTTCAAGTGTTTATGTAGTTATTCCACTACGAATTAATTACTTACAAACATGACAATTATCAATTTATCGTAATTCATAATATACCATTTTCAAGTAGTAAGAGTAAATCAAGATATTACAATTCTAACTCCTATCATGCATAAAGTCTCAAGTTGTTCAAGCATCCTTCATGTATCTAAATTTAATATTGGAAACACAATTTACAACAAACATAACATTGAGAACGTCTCAAATTCATATAGAGAAATCACAACATGTTCGTTCTTCTAAAATATCATTCAAGTTCATTTAGTCACATAAAAGATTAGTTTCTAGATATTACACTAACACCCCTTCGTAATTAACAAATAGCGTAAATTCATCACATCGGGATTCAAATTGTAAATCGAAACATTCATACATATCAGAATCCATTCAACACATGTTTTCATATACGATTGGAATACATCTCGATCAACAAACCAACAATAACCAATTTATTTGCACTTAAAACAATTAATTCAAATAATCACAATTACGCAAAATAATTCGTAATAAATAGATCGAGTGTCCGATTAACGAACGGAAGGTGGTATTGAACTCACCACAACGAGACGAACATTCTGACCAAACGCCGCCGGAACGCCACCACTGTAGCTGCCGGATTTTGGCCGGGCCGCCGCCGAAGGTCGCCGGAAAAATCCCAAAAAATCGTTCCTGAATGAAGTCTTCGTGCCCGTTCCGAATCCTCAATCAATTTCTGGAAATTCCAAGCCGATTGTCGTAGATCTGAAATCTAAGAGCACGAAAACCCTAAATCTTCAAACTCAAATTACTTCCAAACCGGTGAACCAAAATACTATCCGAAAGAGGTGTTGTCTTACCCATGACGAGCTCTTCGAAAGCCCTAAGGTAGCTTTTCGGAAAAATCCTCGGAGCTAGTGCCGCCGTTGCACCGCCACTTTGCCGCCACCGATCCACCACCAAACCACCGAATCTGGAGTCTCCTGTTGACAGGTCACTAGTTCTCGTCGTTCCGAACAACTTTCGTGAAGAGCCTGAGACCAAAAGATGGCCGGAAAAGGCCCCCGTTGGCCGCCGAAGTTTCTGCCGCCCCGCTACAGTAACTCGCGCCGCCGCCGCGAGCTTTGGGCGGCGCATGCGGCTCCATCTCTGCTCCGATGGCCGTGCTTCCAACGTCAAACAAAGCGCCTGGAAGTCTACTTTATGGGTCATGGGTGCGTGTTGCTGAAATCCCACCGGAAGCCGCCGGAAATGGTCGGCGAAGTCGCGGTCCGCTGCCACCCGCCTGGGCATCTGAAAATCAGCGATATCTTCGCCGTCGTTCATTGTTAGGCTGTAAAATTGGTACTCTTACGTCGGTCTCGCCGAGATAATCGAAATGGACTATTCGTTTGTTGAATTCCATCAAGAAACGATCGAGTTATGGGCTTGTAATCGAAGCCGCGATAGTAACCCGCGGGAGAGAGAAAGTGGGAGAGGAGAGAGAGAGAGAGAAAAAGGGATTGGGAGAAATGTCTCTTGTGCACAAGCTATATATAACCGGGTATCCTTATCGCGTAGCAAGGATAAATATCGCGTACAATTAATCGTAAATAAAATTAGTAAAGTTACGAATAAACATTCAAGCTCCGAATTAATTTTACAAATAAAAGTGAAATAGAGATTTACCAATTAGAGTTTAATTCAATTTAATTTTAGAAACTTTTCATATAATTTAACGGCACTTTGTAAACACATGATTGACAATTAATCTCAAAGAATTCAAGTAAACCGAAATTAAACAAGTTAAGTAACATGATGGATTTAAAATCACTTGACAATTATTTCATGGAATAAATTTGAATTAAATCAAATTAGGTAGTTAGGGTTAAATATGAGCGTAATTAATCAAGTTGACAATAATCTTAGAATAATTCGAATGAACACATATTAAATTGGATTTACATTAAATCACATAATTCAAGAACTCTTAAATTAAACACACATAAGTGTAGAAACTTACTTGTTGATGTCGTAAGAACGCCCTTCGAGAAAACGGGGCATCACAACCTTCCCCCCTTAAGAGAACCTGGTCCCCAGGTTCCACTGGAAAAATGTAGATCCTCGAGTTGTAGTGCTCCAACCCTTCTCCGGAACTCACGTAAGATCATAACTCAAATGGTGAGGCTTACTCCGGTCATCTACACTGAACCTCCTTTAGGATGTCTTGTTATCGTCGAGGTCTGTGCGAGTACTTGATCCGTTAGTTGTTTCGACCTCGGTCGGTCATTCCCATGATCGGATAGCTGCAACTGCACCCAACCTCGATGTCGTCTCAGATGCACCACTTGCTACCCGTAGTCAGATCAGCGCGTAACGCAACCACAACAAACAAGAGAGAATCCCGTCTCTCAACACGTAAGTGAGAGAGCCCCGTCCCTCAGCACCAACAGGAGAGAGAACCCCGTCTCTCGAGCACACATAAAAGAGAGAACCCCGTCTCTCAAGCACATAATTGAGAGAACCCCGTCTCTCAACCTAAGTCGGGCAGATTCCAACATCTCCCAACATTCTAGTTTGAGAAAATCCAGCATTTCTCAAACACCTAGATTCAAGAGAATCCGGCATATCCGAATATCTAAGTACAAGAGAATCCAACATCTCTCGCGCGCAAAACTTAGAAAGATTCCAACATCTTTCTACCACATAAATAGAGAGAATCCTACATCTCTCCAACAAGTAAAAAGAGGGAACCTAAGGTCTCTCTTACACATAAATCCACTGATTAGTTATTCATACATTCACACATCAGTAACACTTGACGAAAAGTATGCGATGCATGTTTGGTGTACCTTATACAACTGATATCGGTGTCCCTTGAGCGCAGATTCAACGCTCATACCTCAACTCAAGGGGGATATCGCGATGGAATCCCTATAAAACAAGGTTACAGTATGTATGTATGTTATATGAGAAGTTAGTGGGCAATCAAGAGAGTTTTAAATCACATAGGCATGAATAGTTCACATAAGTACATAACTCATTCATCATCTCAGCAACGGTTCATATCGAGTAGGAATTTCAAGTTACAATTACTAGATCAGGTATCCAAGTTATCACAATTAAAATAGCAGTAGTCATCAACCACATCAAGCAAAACAAGGTAAGAGTATTTAACAATGCATGTATGCAAATGCCATGAATGCTTGACGTACCGTTAACCGAAGCGTAACAATCTTTACAAGAAAGTCGAGATGAAGCAGTAGGAGTTGATTAAGCCGGTAATGATGCAACCTTCGTCATCTGAACTTCTTTGTCTTGAGTCTTCTCATAAAGTGGTAACTCAGCAAAGCTCGTTTATCACCAAACCCCTTACTAGACCGTAATCCTTGCTCAACTAGAATCATCCTCAGTTTCTCCCAAGAATTCTCATTTATGTGTTAAATCTTAGTCTGCTCATCTTCAAGGAGTTGTCCATGATTCATTTGTCAATTAGATATTAACCTCAGAGTTTCGTTGGATGATCGTGGTGCTAAGTACTTCCCAAAGCAATCCATGGTATATAATTCTAAAACTTGAAAAAAGTCTTTCAGCATCTAAGTGTTATATTCCCGCATCAACAATGTCTTCCATCTCATCTTAGAGAAACACCCAAAGAGCTAACAACCAATCTTGTCTTGTCGTTCGTTAACTCTAAATGGCACCAAAACCTTCAACACTCACCGATGGTTTGTAGCTCGTTGCTTAAGTAACATGGTTACCTATCCACATCCCTTGAACTTGATCGGATCGTATTTGATCGGATTCTTCTACATTAACTCGTTTCCATCAACAAGGTGACTACTTCCAAATAAACGAATCATCAAGGTGAAAATTCATCAAACTCCATCTTTCAATTGACTTTAAGATAGTAAGTCAACATAGCAAATCTCAGTCCTTCAACTCTGAACTTTTTCATGACCATTGATCTTGGTAAAGAATCCTTTCATCTTCGAATTATGGCGTGCTTCCGTTGTAGTACCAATAGGTAGTGTTGACGGAGGGAAATCTTAGTGTTGACTCATAGGGTACCCCGAAATTCGAACACTAAATTCGATGCATGGGAGTTAAAGTGCAAATGAAATGTAACACGTATATCACGTAAATGCAACAATTAGTTGTAATTTATAAAGCACATAAAATAAGATGTGGCATAATCAAAGTCACAATGTGCACACAATCATATAATCACAAAACAATTCATGCTGAAGGGTCAAAATATCAAGTCAAATAAATGCAATACGCAGTTATTCCTATGTCGTACGACCTAGACAGACTCAACACGACTCAAGAGCTCGGTTTTGCAACCTAGAGCTCTGATACCACTTAAGGATGTAACACCCCAAACGGAGGATGCCACATCCCCCGCACTATGACCCAGACCCAGAACATGAAATGGAAATCCATGCCCGAATCCGAATCAGAGCGAACGGGAGACCAACTCACACACTAGGCTAGGCGGATCTAACTTGACAAAAACTCAGAGTGCGGAAGCAATTAAAACCAACAACAATAGATAGCGGAAGCATTTAAAACAAAACATGCAAAGCAGGTGACGGGTTCAACTAGCATAGATACCTAATCCCGAATATCGACATACATAATCCAACATAATAAACAACATAAATATCATCAATATCTAGTAACAACCAAATACTATCTTACTAACCCCACACGGGTTGAAGTCTAAATAGAACATAAACATAATCTGCAAATGTGAAACATAAATACATAAAATAAGTAGAGTATGCGACAAATGCATCCTAACACCTACTAGACTGACAAGTGTGACTCAGAAGACTCACTTCCGCCTAGCTCAAGCCAAAAGAACCTGTAACTAAAAGATAAAATGAGGTGTCAGTCAACTGACTGAGTGAGGGGGGCTAACACACACCCACAATATATATATAGGCACAGCACATATCACAAGGGTGGACTCATGAACCGGGATTAGGGTTTTGCACGCTAAAACAGTTGAAATACCCAAAATAGTATAAGTTTGGAAAACCATTTAGAGAAGCCTATCCCGTTTCACAAATCCCATATATTCATAACATATACCCGGCGAGTACGGGCTTCCAACCTTTACTCCTCATAACTGAACAGAACATAAAGCAGAATCAATCCATCCTCTACTCCAATGATGGATGAGCCACGCGTTGGCCCTAACCATCAATAACATACATACAAACCCTCAAGGGGTAGCGAACCCACAAGAGTCCTCCCCGGCTGTACACCGAAGGCTCAAGATATCACGCCTCCCTCATCGCCCTAAGGTCGCGCAATGATGTCTCAAATGGAACTAGCACAGTGGCTTATCCGACGGCCCTATGCCGTGCCGGTCTCCACTCGTACCAGCTCCTGGATCCACATAACATAACATACATACATATGCCAATATTTCATGGCAACTCGCTACAGAATCATAATATATTAGAGTTTTCCAAAATAGCTTACATATGCCTTAATACTTAATTTTTCTTCAAAACCAAGGATGGTCCACAAGGTCATAATCATATCATATCCAACACATATCTATTCATACATAGTATATAACCGCATGCAAGGATTGAAATCATCATTTTAAGGCCATAGGTCGCTTAACTATACAAAATCCTAAACCTCACCTCATGAAAGTAGAGTCTGAGAGTGTGAAGGGCCAAACACTCTAAACCTCGGGCCCACCGGCACCACCAAACTCTATGACAAGACATACAGAAGTCCAGACTTAGACTCTATATATGAACCAAACAAGACGCACGGCGTTGCTCAACATGATCGTGGTTATGCATAAGTGTTCATGTTGTGCTTGGATAAGGTGTCGTGGTCATTCAAGGCATATCAATGCTCAATAAGGTCATATTTACAAGCAACCATCACGTAATTCCATATCCAAAGATGCACAATCAATTTAGGAAGTCAATGTATTCACAAAATGCATATTAAATCATCCAATGTCACAGGGTTCAATTATAATATTAGAATTAAGCATCAAGTTCATGTCGAGTTATAAAGTGCATAAGTAAGAGCAACTTGATCGTATAAACATACAAAGTTGTTGTGCGTAGATGGCATGCTTGATACAAATAAAGAGTACATTTAATTCACTTAAGATCATACTTTACAACTTCACAACATGTTTGGTACACAAGCTCAAATCACATTCGTAGTTTCATAAATATTACACTTACATCCCCTAAGTTATTTATAAAAGTTTAGAATTATTACACATACATCCCCTTAGTTGATTACTAAGCATAATTGTTCGTTTAAAGTGTTTATATAGTTATTCCACTAGGAATTAATTACTTACAAACATGACAATTATCAATTTATCGTAATTCATAATATTCCATTTTCAAGTAGTAAGAGTAAATCAAGATATTACAATTCTAACTCCTATCATGCATAAAGTCTCAAGTTGTTCAAGCATCCTTCATGTATCTAAATTTAATATTGGAAACACAATTTACAACAAACATAACATTGAGAACGTCTCAAATTCATATAGAGAAATCACAACATGTTCGTTCTTCTAAAATATCATTCAAGTTCATTTAGTCACATAAAAGATTAGTTTCTAGATATTACACTAACACCCCTTCGTACTTAACAAATAGCGTAAATTCATCACATCGGGATTCAAATTGTAAATCGAAACATTCATACATATCACAATCCATTCAACACATGTTTTCATATACGATTGGAATACATCTCGATCAACAAACCAACAATAACCAATTTATTTGCACTTAAAACAATTAATTCAAATAATCACAATTACGCAAAATAATTCGTAATAAATAGATCGAGTGTCCGATTAACGAAAAGAAGGTGGCGTTGAACTCACCACAACGAGACGAACATTCTGACCAAACGCCGCCGGAACGCCACCACTGTAGCTGCCGGAATTTGGCCGGACCGCCACCGGGCCGCCGCCGAAGGTCGCCGGAAAAATCCCGAAAAATCATTCCTGAATGAAGTCTTCGTGCCCGTTCCGAATCCTCAATCAATTTCTGGAAATTCCAAGCCGATTGTCGTAGATCTGAAATCTAAGAGCACGAAAACCCTAAATCTTCAAACTCAAATTACTTCCAAACCGGTGAACCAAAATACGATCTGAAAGAGGTGTTGTCTTACCCATGACGAGCTCTTCGAAAGCCCTAAGTTAGCTTTTTGGAAAAATCCTCGGAGCTAGTGCCGCCGTTGCACGGCCACTTTGCCGCCACCGATCCGCCACCAAACCACCGAATCTGGAGTCGCCTGATGACAGGTCACTAGTTCTCGTCGTTCCGAACAACTTTTGTGAAGAGCCCGAGACCAAAAGATGGCCGAAAAAGGCCCCCGTTGGCCGCCGAAGTTTCTGCCACCGCCGCTACAGTAACTCGCGCCGCCGCCGCGAGCTTTGGGCGGCGCGTGCGGCTCCGTCTCTGCTCCGATGGCCGTGCCGGCAACGTCAAACGAAGCGCCTGGAAGTCTACTTTATGGGTCATGGGCGCGTGTTGCTGAAATCCCGCCGGAAGGCACCGGAAATGGGCGGCGAAGTCGCGGTCCGCTGCCACCCGCCTGGGGGTCTGAAAATCAGCGATATCTTCGCCGTCGTTCATCGTTAGGCTGTGAAATTGGTACTCTTATGTCGGTCTCGCCGAGATAATCGAAATGGACTATTCGTTTGTTGAATTCCGTCGAGAAACGATCGAGTTATGGGCTCGTAACCGAAGCCGCGATAGTAACCCCCGGGAGAGAGAAAGTGGGAGAGGAGAGAGAGAGAGAGAAAAAGGGATTGGGAGAAATGTCTCTTGTGCACAAGCTATATATAACCGGGTATCCTTATCGCGTAGCAAGGATAAATATCGCGTACAATTAATCGTAAATAAAATTAGTAAAGTTACGAATAAACATTCAAGCTCCGAATTAATTTTACAAATAAAAGTGAAATAGAGATTTACCAATTAGAGTTTAATTCAATTTAATTTTAGAAACTTTTCGTATAATTTAACGGCACTTTGTAAACACATGATTGACAATTAATCTCAAGGAATTCAAGTAAACCGAAATTAAACAAGTTAAGTAACATGATGGATTTAAAATCACTTGACAATTATTTCATGGAATAAATTTGAATTAAATCAAATTAGGTAGTTAGGGTTAAATATGCGCGTAATTAATCAAGTTGAAAATAATCTTAGAATAATTCGAATGAACACATATTAAATTGGATTTACATTAAATCACATAATTCAAGAACTCTTAAATTAAACACACATAAGTGTAGAGACTTACTTGTTGATGTCGTAAGAACGCCCTTCGAGAAAACGGGGCGTCACAACGGTATCAGAGCCGCTCGTCAGCCGCAGGAGCTAAGTGCTATACGGGGCAAAGTGCTACATGTGTGGGAGCCACCTCTTGAGCCCGTAGGAGCCACCTCTAGAGTCCCAACGCAGACGAGTCGGTCATGGGCTATATGTCACGCCGCGATGAGGACGTCGCGATTCTGAAGGAGGGGTGATTGTGATACCTCTGTCCCACATCGGGAAAGTATGAGAGTTAAGTCCAGTTTATAAGTTAAAGAGTCCAAGTATAACAAATGGATATCCCTTTTGGGCAGTGGTTTAGGCCCCATTTCAGGTTATACTCGGTGGGCTTGGAGACTTGCGCTCGCGTCCAACGGGCCCGCGGACCCGGGGCGTGACATCGAAGGCTCTCATAGAAACAAATTTATCTTAGAGCCTTCCCCAGAAGCGGAAGCTGAATCAGTTGCAATCTATAATGTAGAATATGCGCGGGATGCAAGCAAATTCAGAAATGAAAGAAGAGCCCTTCCACACGGGACTCCCGGAGCTTTTGGGCTTTTTCCGCTCGACCGCACGTCTGTCTGTCTTCTGGCAAGAGAAGTCGTATCGGGTGGCCGTAGAAGAAACGACGATTCAGAGAGCCCGTAGATTTCTTTCTGCCGTCTGTCTTTCCCTTCTCTCTCTTACCGAAAGCCCCCCCTTTTTTTTTTTAGCTAGACTCTTGATCGAAGCGCCAAGCTCCCTCTCTATTATTTAATTTCCTTCCTTTGGAAACTTTAGGTCAAATCCATTTTTGGCCCCCCTTCCCTTCTTCTCATCATATTAAAGGAGCGCGGCAGGATCGGTATTGTGTCCTTAAAGGAAAGTTGTTGAAACGAATCCCTAGAAAAAGAAAAGATACCCGCCCGACTGGGAACTTTCCAATATGCTTCGGAAATCGCCCTTTAAAACATGTCAGATCATATACGAGCACAAAGTTCATGTAAGAATGCAATGCATGAAGGTTCAAAAAGTTGGATCACGGTCTATAAACGCTTTACCAATGCCCTTAACTTACTGTTTTCATCCAGGCCCTGTTTTGGGCTGTTACAATGACCCCTTCTTAAAGAGAATCTGTCCTCAGATTCTTCAGCTGTGACTGCAAACAACTCGGGGTGATGCTTCTGCATTTTCTCTTCTGTCTCCCAGGTTGCCTCTTCTGTCCCATGTCCCTTCCAAAGGACTTTAACCAAAGGTATTTTCCTATTCCTCAGCTCTTGAAACTTCCTATCTAGAATCTTATCGGGCTTCAAAACATAAGTCAAATTCGGTTCCAACGGTATCTCCTCTACCGGCACAACCTCTGTCTCATCTGAGAAACACTTGCGAAGCTGAGATACATGAAATACATTATGGATTCCTGTTAAACCAACAGGCAAATCCAATCTATAAGCAGTCGGTCCGACTCTATCCAGTATCTCATACGATCCCACATATCTCGGGTTTAACTTTCCACCTTTACCAATTCGAGAAAATCCTTTCCTTGGCGATGCCTTCAGAAATACCTTTTCGCCCGCTGCGAATTCTAAATCCCTTCTTCGTCGATCAACATAACTCTTCTGCCTGTCCTGGGCAGCTTTCATTCTCTGGCGAATGATCTGAATCTTCTCCGTCGCTTCTCTTATCCATTTAGCTGAATTCACTCTGATCGGTCCCTCCTCAGTACATCTTGCTTCATCCAAATCCCAGTATAATCGGGATCTACATTTCCTTCCATAAAGGGCTTCATATGGAGCAGCTTTAATAGAAGCTTGATAACTATTGTTGTATGCAAACTCCACAAGAGGTAAACACTCCTTCCAACTCTCTTGGAAGACCAAAGCGCAAGCTCTTAGCATATCTTCCAAGTATTTAATCATCTTTTCTGATTGTCCATCCGTTTGAGGATGCGCTGCAGTACTAAAGTTCAACTTAGTTCCCATCAAAGTCTGAATTTCTTTCCACAATTGCGACGTGAATTTCGGATCTCTGTCCGATATTATACTGTTTGGAACTCCGTGTAGTCTGACAATCTCTTGCTGATACAGCTTTGCCAACGTGCTGACCTTATCCGTCGTCTTCACTGGCAAAAAATGCGCTGACTTTGTCAATTGATCAATGATCACCTAGATACTATCTTGTCCTCCTCTGACTTTGGGTAATCCAGTGACAAAATTCATCGTGATTTGCTCCCATTTCCATGTCGGAATCGGTAATGGTTGCAACATCCCACTCGGCTTCTGGTGCTCAGCTTTAACTTTCTGACAAGTTAAGCACTTCTTGACATAGTTGGCTATGTATCTCTTCATTCCGTTCCACCAGAAATGCGTCTTAACATCTTGATACATCTTAGTGCCTCCGGGATGTATCGTGTACTTAATCTTATGCGCTTCGTCGAGAATCTCTTTCCTCAAAGTAGTTGGTGCGCATACTCGACCTTTGTACCTCAATATTCCATGTTCATCAACCTTGAACTTAGTCTCATCATCTTTCTCCTTAGATTCGAGACATTTCTTGATCCAATCATTGTTCTTCTGATCTTCCAACACTTGCTCTTTCAAGGGTGATATCATCACAACATTCGCGATTCGAGCTTTAGTTATCATCTCCAACCTTTCTCTTCGATCAATCTCAGGATTGGCAGAAATTTGTGCCAGACGAACTTTCTTGCTTAGTGCATCGGCAACAACATTCGCCTTTCCTGGATGGTACTGAATAATGCAATCGTAATCTTCCAGAAATTCCATCCATCTTCTCTGTCGCATATTCAACTCCTTCTGTGTGAAAGGTATCGCAGGCTCTTATGATCAGTAAAGATCTCAAACATAACTCCATACAGGTAATGTCTCCAATTACCCAGAGCGAAAATTATCGCGGCTAACTCCAAATCATGTGTCCGGTAGTTAATCTCATGTGTTTTGAGCTTCCTTGATGCATACGCAATCACTTTTTCATTCTGCATCAAAACTCCTCCTAGTCCTTCTTTCGAAGCATCGGTGTAGACAGTGTAACCTTCTTTTCCTTCTGGTAATGCTAACACGGGTGCAGTTGTTAGCATCTCCTTCAATCTTTGAAAACTCTGCTCACACTTCTCAATCCATTAAAATTTCCCTTCTTTCTTTGTCAACTTAGTGAGAGGTGTAGCTATCTTCGAGAAATCTTTGACAAACCTTCGGTAGTAAGCAGCTAATCCCAGAAAACTCCTCACTTCTGAAGGATTCTTCGGCGATTTCCAATCCATGATCGTTTCGATCTTCGAGGGATCTACTTCGATTCCAGATCCTGATATGATGTGTCCGAGAAACGTAACTCTCTAAAGCCAGAACTCACATTTACTGAACTTTCCATATAGCTTGTGATCCAGCAAAGTGAATAACACGATTCGAAGATGTTCAGCATGTTCCTCCGGTGTCTTCGAAAACACCCAAATATCGTCGATGAAGATTACTACAAACTTATCAAGAAACGGCTTGAATATACGGTGCATCATATCCATTAATGCAGCAGGTGCGTTCGTCAAACCAAACGGCATTACTACAAACTCATAATGTCTGTATCAGCTATTGAAAGCAGTCTTCGGAATATCTGCTTCCCTGATCTTCAATTGATAATATCATTGTCTCAGATCTAACTTACAGTAGACCTTCGATCCTTGAAGTATATCGAACAGTTCTTCAATATGAGAAGAGGATACTTATTCTTGATCGTCATCCTGTTCAACTCCCGATGCATAAATGCAATGATCCATCCTTCTTCTTAACGAAAAGCACAGGCGCTCCCCACGGCGATGTGCTAGGTCGAATATATCCTGACTCAATCAGTTCATCCAATTGCTTCCTCAGTTCTTCCAATTCAGCTGGAGCCATTCTGTAAGGTGTCTTTGAGTACGACTCAGCTCCCAATATCGTCTCGATTGTAAACTCCAACTCTCGGTCAGGAGGTAACGAATTCAAATGCTCAGGAAACACATCTAGGAATTCGTTCACCACTTCCACTTCTTCGATCTTTAGTTGATCTTTCGGTCTATTCAGAAGATAAGCCACAAATCCACTGGCTCCTTTCTGAATCAGCTTCTTAGCTTCCATCGAAGAAATCACTGATAACTTCTCAACTTTCCTCTCTGATGCCCGACTTTCATCTTCTTCCAAGATGATCTCTTTCTTGAAACAATCCAACTTAGCTCAGTACTTAGACAACCTGTAACATCCCGCTCATCCGGCCTTTCCAGTACGCCTTCACGGGTGAGCTATGTGTGCTTTTAATTATTTAATTATGTGAATTCTGTGTTTATTATACTTACTATGTGATATATTTGAATTACTTAAAATTTATTTGACCTTACGTGATTTACTTATACGTGTCCGTCGTCTTTGTTTCGTTCTTGCCCTGTTTGTGACCGTTTTCATTTTTTATTTTTGTGATTACGTGCTATGTGTGACTTATATGTGTTATGAATGTGTCTTTATGTTTGTTACTTGTTTTTGAGTTCGTTTGATACGGTTTTGAAACCGTTTTATGTTTTAGGGACATAAGGGCCTAACGAGCTTTAGCGCGCCTTGTGTTCCGGAAGGCGTAACTTGAGCTCGGGAATTCAGATTCGAATTCTGGAAGATGCGTTGGACTCGTATCGAAGAACGAAAGATGAAGAATCAAGATTCATATTTTTCTAAGCCCATTTGACTCCCCGTTTTTCAACTGAAACGAGCCCTTTTCGCCTAAAAAGTACCTTTTGACCTAACTAAGCTTGGTGGACCCTACTTGAACTTAACCAAACCCTTAACCATGACCTATAGCTTGAGTTAGCACCCCATTTCAGCCCCTTAACCCAAGAGAACCGTTCCATTCTCCTCTCCCCCATAATCTCGATCAGCTCCAAGGAGAAAGAAAGAGAAGAAAACCCCCTTTGGCCATTTTGATGATTTTGAGCTCAAATCACATCCAAATCTTCCCAAATTCGAAAGGTAAGTTTATGATTGTAGTCTACACTCTCTCCTCTCACTTTTATGTTCTTTTGATCTGATTTCATTGGTTGATTCATGAGATTTGGTAAGCATGTGAATAGTAGAGATTGGATGAATTTGATGATTCTTGCTTCCATTCTTATTTCCTTGAACCTTGGTTATTATATATTGCTTCTATGACTTGATTCTAATTATTTATTGCATCTTCTTCCTTGGTAGTTGAGATATGAGTGATTAGCCTTTGATGAATGCTTGAGACTTGGATGATATATCTTGATACATTCCCTCCCCTTTTCTTGCTTTGATTCTTGCATATTTTGGTGCTGAAGTTGTTGCTACTTATATGGCATGAATATATGATGAATTAGTGTTAATTCCATGTTTGGTTTATGTATTTTTGATGGCATAAGAGACTCCTTGAAGGCTTGAACCGAAATGCCCTGTTTTTCCCCTCAAATTCGGACTTGCTACGTTAAAAAAATTTCCAGGCCGAACGCATGACACGGCCGTGTCATGTTATAACTGGAAATGGACACGGCCGTGTCAAGCTCTCGACTTTGGGTCCTGATTTTATTTAAACCGGACACGGCCGTGTCCGATTCCTTTGCATTTTGGACGAGGCCGTGTCCACTTAGTAGGTGATGGCCGGGAGGAGTTTCTTTCGTCGTTTCGTTGCTTCTTGTTGATCTTTCTTGCCTCGTTTATGATGTGTATGCATGATTAACTTGTTGTACGATGTGTCAAGCTTGATCTCGTGAATTTATGGTTTATTCTTTGCCCTCGGTTATGAGATAGGACCTTATATGCCTCGAATGCTCCTATATGACCAAATGTTGATTCATTTCATACTCTTTGCATCATAAACATATATACACATCCGCCGAGCATCTAATGTGGTTCATATTGAGTCTAAGTTTGTCTTTTGTCTTTGTTTTGCCTTTAGGTTCGTTCCTTAGTTGGCGAGGTTGTCTTTTAGACGTCCGTTTGCTCCCTTTGTTCCCGTTGCTTCTCGGAGGTGAGGTTTCTTTCTTTTTAGCTATTATGACCTACAACCGTACTTGTAATTTAAGCCCGCATGTGAATTATATCTATATATAAATATATAGATAAGTGTTTGATATGTATTTTGCTGGAATTGGCCCTTTAGTTATAAATCCATTGAAAATACTTTTATGTATAAGTAAGCTATTTTCGTTCGTTTGTTTTGAAAAGGGTTGGCGTGTGTTCGTGTTAAGTTTTGGCAAGATAAGCTTTTCGTGATAAGTATACGCTTTGTGAGATGTGTGTGTGAGTTTTGTGATCAGTTTGGGCCCCGTAGTAGTGGTATGTGATCTCGGGTCGGCCATGGGGTCGCCGGGCTCTCTCATCAACACGACTCCATTTACGGGAGACTTAGTTCTCCTATGCCGACGGAGCACTTTAAGGGTGGCCGTCGAAGGAACCGGGCGGGATCCTCCGGTTCATCAGTTTCGTTCTATGGAGGGCTGAGAGGGGCACCTCTCTTCCCCAATGGTGTAAAGGTGGGATTGTTTATGAGTTTTGTTTTGGTAGGAGTATGTGTATGAGAACTCGTTCTCGCCGTGTTGTTACGTTTACGTTTTGTTTCTGTATCCGGTATGGTTTGTGAAACGGGGGGTGGCTTACAATTTATAAAATTTGGTTGATTTTGGCCTTTGGCCCTAAACTTTTCTTTATATATATATAGTATCACGATTTAAAACCTTTTGGAGTGCAAAAACCACACCCGGTTCATGAACATTTTCGATTTGAATATGCTATGCTCCTACTTAGACGTATGTGTGCATGTGTAGCCCCCTCACCAGTCTCTAGGACTGACCCTCGTTGCTTCTTTTCTTTTTCCCCTTTTGTTTTGAGCTTTGCAGGTGCTCGTTTGAGAGTTTGGCTAAGCTGCGGTCGTCTTTCGAGTCTTGGGAGTTGTTCAAGTCGTTGTAGAGTCCTTGCATTTGCATATTTACTTTTCCGCTTTGGTACTATGTATAACGACTTATAAGCTATGTTTTTGTAATTAGAAGCTATGCATGTCCTATTTGGCCCGGAGTAGGCAAAGCATGATGTAAACTGTTTATTTTGCCTTAAGTTTGTATGTATAGATTTGGTTTTGTTATGTGATCCTGCAGCTTCCGCACTTTTGATTTATTTTGTTGCGCACTCTGTTCAGGGTCTAGATCGCCTAGCCTAGATTTGTTTTTGTTGTCACCCGTTCGCCATGGTTCAATGCGGGACCGGAGTTCCCATTTTGTTAACCGTGTTGGGCTATGGTGCGGGGGATGTGGCGCCCTCCGCTCCGGGGTGTTACACAACCAATCCATACCGAGTATAACATAGTATCTTATCATCGGCAACTCAATAAGATCCGTCGGGTAACAACGGGTACCAATACATATAGGGCAGCGTTTATATACTTGATCCGTAACAAGGCAAGTTCCCAAATGAGAACTCACTTCAAATTTATATGGCAAGTATTCAAGTGGAAACTGTAAATGCGCACATAATTTAGATGCAACAAATGAATGCGTGGCACCAGGGTCATACAAGACCTTAACTGGCGTGTTAAGAATGTGCACAATACCTTCCACAACAGACGAAGGATCAACCTCCTCCTTACCATCCAAAGCATAAGCTCTGCCTTTGACCACCGGTTTATTCGTTGTACCCACCACTGCTTTTCCTTTATCCTGCACCCCAAATCTCCTGATCTTGTATGGGTAACTATCCATTTGGTGCTCAGGGGAACCACACGCGAAACATTGTCCAGCTTTCTTGTGACAGTTCTCCTCAGTATGCCCCGTTCGGTGATAATATCGGTAAACAATTTCCTCTGGACCTGGCTGAGGTGCTCTCTGCTGTTGTGGCTCCCTCTGATACTGCTGTGGCGCTTTCTTCTTCTGTGCTTGTTGTCTCTGTGGAGCCTTCTGCTGCTGAGGTTGTGGTGCTACCATTGGCTTCTTTGCGGTTCCTTGGGGAAAAGATCCGGATGGTCGCTTGTTCCCTTGATAAGGCTTAGGGTTAGAAGGTCCTTGACGTGCAGTAGTTATCTTGATCTCCTTGTGTGCAGCTTCAACCCTTAGCGCTCTATCAACAACCCGGTTGTAGGTCTCAATGTCCAAAGAAGCAAGTGCCAACTGAAGTTCGGGTTTCAGTCCATCAATAAACCTCTTTGTCTTGCGACGCTCATCATTCAGAATATGAGGCGCAAACTTGATCAGCCTCACAAACCTAGCCTCATACTCCATCACGTTCATAGTTCCCTGAACCAAACACATAAACTCAGCCTCCCGTGCGTCACGAGTTACTTGGGGCATATACTTCTGCTGAAACTCTCTGATAAACTCGTCCCAACTTCCTTTAACATTATTCTCAATCCACATTTGCTGAACGTGTTTCTACCAATTGTATGCAGCTCCTTCCATAAGAAAAGTAGCATACCGAACTCGTTCACGATCCTCTGGGTAGATTTCCATAGCCTCAAAAATCTTCTCAAGACTAGTAATCCAATTTTCAGCCTTTAGGTCGTTAGGTTCTCCATAGAACTTAGGTGGATTCATCCTCAGAAAAATTTCCAGTGACCTTTCATTATGAGGATTATCTCTCTGATTACAAGCACATCCCTTAACTCTGGAGTTCCCTCCCGTTCAGGGGGTGGCGTGACATCTCTTTGGGGTGGCGTGACATCTCTTTGGGGTGGCAGTGGTGGTACATGATTCCGGGGTGCTCTTCTCGGTGGCATGTTGTTACTGAATTCATAAGCATTCAGATACATATTCGATGCATGACATATAATGATTCACAGAATCCATAACCACGTATTCACATTCCCACGTAGTCACATATAAGTATGAGAACAACACATTCCCATAACAACATGTCAACAAAGATTCCAACATATCATATAATCAAGAACAACTATCAGACAACATGTAAACGGGAACAGAAGCTCGTGTAACATATCAAAAACATGTATAACATATCCCGAAACATGATCAACATATAAACGAGAACAGAACATGTACTGTCATATCAACCAGAACTGTATCATGATCAGAAGTATGATCAACATATCCAGAAGCGTATTCAACATAACAAGACTAATAGCATGTTATCAATAAATGAAATGGCATGATCCTACTATCGGCCCTAATGGTATCTTGAAGCACTCTAGGACTCGTGCAATGACAGTTATGGAAAGCAGTAAACAGATATCCAACATAAAGCCGAAAGTGATAACTGTACAAGGTTTGGTAAAATTTACTACAGGCCACATGTTAACAGTATTAATTCAAAATGGGAAGGACCCGATACTATCGAGTTGAGTCCCTTACAGGCCTTACCAATCCGTCCAACCCTGCTGAAAATAACCTAATAGGTACCAAGTCATCCGAACCGTCATCCGTGGTGCCAAAAGTCGGGGATCATCTATCAAAGTTATACATCCCCTCATCCAAAAGCCAGTCCTGAACTGTCCCGGCTATACGTCAGCCATCCATAGATAGATATATATGTGTCAGTACTATATACAGAAACCTCCCATCAACAATCAACCCACCCTGGTAGATGTGGTGCAAAGAACCCCTGGTGGTGTCATCAGAAACGGCAACGACCTCACCCTGTCCGTGTCCTGCTGGCTCATCTCCGCCATCATCATCATCGTCATCAGAACCTCCATCGCCTCCATCAGACTGCTCCTGCATAGGCTCGGGCTCCTGAGAAGCCTGACTGACATCCTGACCCTTGACCTCCTCAACTGCCTGCTGATCAGACAAGTGATAGGTATCATACAGGCGAGCTCTCACGCGTGTACGGTAGTGCTGGTGATTGTCCATAGAAGTGTCACGGTCAATAGTCATCTGCATAAGATCTGCCTCCAACTCAGCAATACAAGTAGCTCTCTGATCAGCAATATGAGTCATCTCTGCAGCATGCTCACGAGAAATGTCCCTATCAATCTGGTACTGTAATGACTGATCCTGATGGCGCATAGACTCCAACCTGACCTCACGGGTCCTCTGATACTCCTGAAAGTAACCATCTCTCTCAGACTCGAGATAGTGCACAACTCTGTTAGGATAGGAATACCCAGGCCTGCCACTGTTCCTAGACCTGCGCCAAGTATAGAAACGAGTGCCTCCACGGCGAGAAACTGCCACAGTACGCGGGGCCTCAAACTGCTCAAAGAAAGCCTCATCCATCTGCTGATTAGGATCCTGGTGTGGCTGAACTGCCATAGCTATACAGAAGATACCACATATATGAAATCCAGATAACAGAACCATGCAATCCCCAAATATCCTGTCTCGATGCAATATGAGGATGATCCTGGATGCAATGCGTGAACAATCCATGATGCAAAATGAGAGCAATCTAGGTTAAGTCTCTTCTTACTTAACCCGATGCTCTGATACCACCTCAGGCTGTAACGCCCCCACCTGTATTGGAACATGAGGAGAGCGGCATCTCAACCCCTGCACTGAAGCACCTCTCAAGTAATGGTGTGAGCCATCACTTCAGAAATACTCCAGCGAACGGCTGTCTATCTCAGAACTATACATGTATAACGATGTGGCTATGCAGCGAAAAATCAGACTATTTTAAAACTTTTCAAAACATGTGCGTGATGGCGTGTAACAAGCAAGAACATATTGATAGTGTAAGAGAGACTCGGCATATCAGAACATATAACATATTCACATATAAGTACCGATATAGCAGAGTTCATAATATCGGTAACAGAGTAGTAGAAAGAGTATAACAAAGATACTCGAATATTCAGAAACATAAAGTGATGCAGCCATAAAACATACGCAGGACACAAAAGAAAGTAATACTAAGTCCTGACTGAAACAAAAATGACAATCTAGAGCTTCAAGATACCTCTAGACTACTGTAGCACCCGTGAGGATAGGCACCACATCCCCCGCACTACGAGTCTAATCCGCACGTGAAATGGATAGTCCAAGCATGAACCAGACTCATAGCGAACGGGAGACAAAATGAAAGATAACCTAGCTAGGCGGAATCTAACCCTTTAACAAATATTCAAGTGACAAGACGAGTACAATGCAGAAGCAATAACGTATAATTCATATATTTTAACATATGGCAACAAGCCCAACAATTCCAGTACATAATTTAAATCCATCATGCATCCTAACAATGGGTTCAGCTAAGCACACAACCTGTCCCGAATCAATATCCAACAATAAATCATAATTGGCACACAGGCCCAATACATAAAGGAACTATAATTAAATATAACATTATAAAATGTGACTCAAGTGTACAAGTGTGACTTGATTAAAATTGGAATGACTCGACTCCCGCCTAGCCAAAAACTGCAAGAACTGAGAAGTGGGGAAAGAGGGGTCAGTCTCTAGAAGACTGAGTGAGCAGGAACTATACATATATATATATATAAAACATGCACATGCAAGCCATAAATCCCGAGCAAGGTTTTATTTGAAGCTAGTTCCCACAAGGGCAAGAAAATAACTAAGCAATGCTCGGATTTTACGACTAATTCATATTAAATTCATTTAGTTCATAATTCATACATAATCAATAAGGCTCGGCGCGTGAGCGTGCATAATCTCCAACCAAACTCCGACCGTGTACGATAAATATCATTTTTTTATATTGAATACGCGATCACACAATACATTATATTACATGCAAGCCATAAAACATAACATAAGACATAGTCGTTTGGGTAATCCGTATTCCGGCCTTCCCGCACGGTGCATAACAATCATAAATAATCATAATCATAAGAAAAACGTTCCAACCTTCTTCCTCCGGGTGGTGGACGCGTCGTTTAGGGTTGAAGTGTACCTTCCCGCCCCAACGATATTGTTCTCACTAGACAGGTTTTGTTCCTCCCTGCCGTGTACCGACCCAGGAGGACGCGTCTACCCATTCATTGACCAAAGGGATTACATGAATTCCCCAATTGGCACTCAGCTCCCATTCCCCGCTAAAACTACTAGCGAGGGCCGGTATCACCGTAAATGTGGTGGGACCAGTACAAGGGATCACCGTCGGCCCTTGCCTCCCCGGATAGCCACTTAGACTAAGTCCCTGGGCTCGTGCAATCATAACATACATACATAATCTCGCCAAAACATTTGAATTCATAATATACATAACATATTCCATAATTTTGGAGAAAAGGTTACTCGATAATAATTTACTCGAGATAGTGTCCGGTTCGCCATTTAAGGAGATAGTGTCTTGAGAAGTTTGGGATCAGAGTGGCGCAGCGGAAGTGTGGAGTTGGGCTTGTCTTCGGAGCCGTTCAAGGCTCTCCTTAGGACCTGAGGACAGGTCCTTTTGAAGGAGGGTAGTTTGTAACATCCCGATCGTTCGGATTTCCAGGTACGCCGTAACGAGAGGGTTTTATGTGCTTTAAATTATTTAATTACGTATTTGAATGTTATTTTAATGCTTTATGATTATTTGAATTTATATGAAATTAATTATTTATATTCATGAACTTTGAATTTTAACGTTTAAGTTTGCATGCTCGTAATTTGCTCGTTATGTGCCGGAATTCAATTTCGATTTTTGTGAAATTTTGATATGCATGATATATGTGAGTTATGAATGTGTTTGCATGCTCGTTTTAAGTTTTCGTGTTCGTTTGTCGAGGTTTTAAACCTGAAGTTTTTAACGAGGGACATGAGGGTCTAACTAGTTTTAGCGCGCCTCCTGTTCCGGAGGTCATAACTTGAGCTCGGGAATTCGGATTCGAATTCTGGAAGATGCGTTGGACTCGTAACGAAGATATGAATCCAAGAAACCTAATTTGGTATTTTTAGAAGCCCATTTGGACCCTCGTTTTTTGTCCGGAACGAACAGCTTGCGCCAAAGCCACCATCTTTGACTAGTCTTACACTTGTGGGGCCAATTTAACCATGCTCAAGCCTTTAACCTTGGTTTATATGTTATTAACTCAGCCATATCCCTTCCCTACCCTTTCATTTCGTCCAACACACCCACAAGAGGAGGAAGAACAGCTGATCCATGGAGAAAAGAGAAGAGAAGAAGAAGGCTTTTCCATGTCTTGAGATTTTGAAGACAAATCTTCTCCATACTTCTTCATATCTTAAAGGTAAGTATATTTATGTATTCTCCTCTCTTCTATGCTTCATTTGATCCTTTAAATTTATGAAATGCATCAGATTTAATAAGGGAATGGAGGCTTGCATAAATAGTTAGGGTTAGACTTCATTTTTTGAATCCTTGTCTTAGCTTGAGTTTCATGGAGGTGTGATGCATGTTAACTGATTATTTGAGCTTCTTAACCTCAATATATGACTTAGACTTCATGTTAGTTGTGTAATATATGATCTACCATTGATAACATGAAGAAAATCTTGAGTTTTTAAGCATGAAACTGGAAGTTCGAACTGCTGCTGTCAGCTCCTTTTTAACCGAACTGCTGTCATGCTTTTGAGTTTTCTTTGATGAATTCTTGCATCCAATTTCGTGTGTTAATGCTTGGTTATGTGTTACACATGTTGCTTTATAAATATGCTCGGTTTTGCCTTGAAATTGCATGGACTTGAAGTATATGAGTTGTTCTACATGTTAGCTAAGTTTCCTTAAGCTTTTATGCCCCTTTTCAGCTGTATATATGAGTTAGAATATGACTTGTTTTCATGTCTTTCTTGCATCAGTTTTGTGTGGCTGTTTTGGGGTGCTAAAGCTGATCATATGAACTTATTATGCTCCATTTTGGATACTTAACTGATATTACATGATGATTGGATGATTTTCTCTTAAGATCCTTTGATGAAATTATGAGCTTTTGAGCCCCAAACCTAGGTTAGAAATCTGCTCCCCTGTTTTGGAACTGCTGTGATGTTTTGTGCCTTGTTGCTTGAGTTAATGGCCTCCAATTCGTGTGAATTTGCATGGAGATGTTGTACACTAATTTCTTTACATGTTAACCTTGCTCTTTCAAGCTTTTAGATCCATTTTCAGCTCCTAAATCGAAACATGAGGCCTGTTTGTATGCTATGTGCGAACTGATCTGCTGTTGTTGCATTTTGTGATTAGTTGGTGGTTCTAATGTGCTCCAATTCGTGTCAATTTGCATATACATGGAGTATTTGAGTAGCTTAGCATGTTAGCATTTAGTTCCCAAGCTTTTAACTCCTAACTCAGCCCCTAAGTTGACGATCGTAGCATGAATGCATGGTTTGCTCTTCTTTGTCCGATTTTTGTTGCTTGATTTAAATAATCTTTGTTGCTGCATTCTTTGGCCTTTTAATGTGATTCTTTCGTGCGTATTCCATGCATGTTATGTGTGTATTTGAGGCCTAAGAAGTTCCCCAAGAGCTGCTCCCGAAATGCCCGGATTTTTGCCTTTGAAAATGTTGTTGCGCCAAAAACCATTTTTTCAGACATTTGAATTGGACACGGCCGTGTCCAGTTTGTGCTGCTTAGTGACACGGCCGTGTCAAGGCCTCGACTTGGGCATCTGATTTATTTCAATTCGGACACGACCGTGTCCGTTTCCTTTGTGTTTTGGACATGGTCGTGTCATATGTCACGGTGGTGCCTCGGGGGAGTTTCTTTCGTCGTTTCGTTGCTTTTAATTGCTTTCTCTTGTCCCGATTGTGACCTATATGCATTGTTAGCTTAATGTATTATGTGTTAACTTATGTTATATGAATTTATGATTTGATTTATGTGCTCGTTTTCGAATTACGGCATCATATGTGCGATATGCTCCTTTAACGTGTGTTTATGACCTTCTGTCTTGTTTATATGCCTTGCATGATCAATCGTTGCTCTTTATATGATATTAATGCTTTGATAACATGTTGTATGATATGATATTTGTGTTATATGGAACTTGTGAATTCGTTTTATATGATTTATGAGATTTATGGTTTAATACAAACTCGTATGCATTATATGTCAATCTGTTAAGCTTCATACGCATCACTTGCATTCATATGCATTTGCCGAGCGTTAATATGGTTCATTTTGAGTCTAAGTTTGCCTCTTGCTCTTTGCTTTGCTCTTAGGTTCGTTCCGATGTGAGGAAGTGGTTCATTTGACTCCTTTTAGCCCGTTTTGTCCGGTTTGGTCGACAAGGTGAGGTTTTCTTTCCTTTTAGTTATGATGACCTAAAACCCTATTTGTATTTCTAACCCGCATGCAATATATATATGTATATATATATAGATCTGTGTTTTGATATGTATTTTGTGGGTTTTGTCCCGTTTGTCAAGAGGCTTTGAAAACGCTTTTATATGTATCTAAGATCTATTTTCGTTTATTTTGTTAAGCTTTGATAAGTGTGTGTGAGTATAAGCATGGTATGAATTGTGAATAAGCTTCATCTGGTAAGTTTGATAAGTATAAGAATATATGTGTGTTATATGTGTGATGGGCCCCGGAGTTGTGGGTAAGGGAGACCCGGGACGACCATGGGGTCGCCGGTTACGACCCCTGTGCACTTCTCCACCAACGGGAGACTTAGTTCTCCTATGCCGACGGAGCGCATTTTGGCTAGCCGTCGAAGGAACCGGGCGGGATCCTCCGGTTCACAAGTTTCGTTCTTTGGTGGGTTGAGAGGGGCACCTCTCTTCCCCAAACGGTGTGGAGGTGGGATTGATTTATGATTTGTTTTGTGTTTCGCTTCGCCTTTGTTTCTGGAGTAAGTGGGTTGGATTTAAGCTTTCGGTTCGTTATGTTTCGTTTATGGTTGTGAAACGGGGGTGGATTTTTAAACTCTAAAACTTGACTGAATTTGGCCTTCGGCCCCAAACTTCCTTCTTTATATATATTACCATGGGTTAAATGTTTTAGAATGCAAAAACCGTGCCCGATTCATGAACCCCTTTCTGCTTTGTATATGCTTCGCTGTTATGTATATATATGGGTGCGTGTGTTAGCCCCCTCACCAGTCTCTAGGACTGACCCTCGTTATTTCTATCTTTTTCCCCTTTTGATTTGAGGTTGCAGGTACCTGTTTTGTGGGAGTTAGAGCTAGGCGGTTCCCTTGAGTCTTTATTTTGGAGAGCTTGAGTCTCATGCATCGTATTTCGTTTATTTTACGCAATTTGTTAGTTTCGAAATATGTATTAATTTGCTACTTAGTTCTGTCCTGGGATTCAGTTTTGTATATTTGCTTGGGTGTCTAAATTTGTATAAGTAATATGTGGAGAACAAGATATGATTTGTGCTTGCATGCTATAAGTTTTTATTTATTGGCTTCCGCGATTTTGTCTATTGCATGCTCTGAGTAGGGTCTAGACCGCCTAGCTTAGGTTGCATTTTTGTTTGTCACCCGTTCGCCATGGCTTGATGCGTGGATGGAGACTTAATTTCGTTTCACGTGTTGGGTTATGGTGCGGGGGATGTGGCGCCCTTCGCTCCGGGGTGTTACATCTTTAGGTGGTATCAGAGCTCTGGGTTGCAAAACCGGAGCTCTCGTCTCGTGTCGGGATTGTCTAGGTCATTCGGCTTAGGATTACGTGTTTGTTGGCATTCACTACATCACTTATGTGAATTATCTGACATTAATTGATATAATTAAACACTTAAACATGTTCGAGAAAATTAAGCATATAATTCACATAATCAAATTCACGGAAGAAGAAATTGGAAATCATATAATCATAAGAATTCAAATTAAAGAATTGAACCGCGCAATTAAATTACAAAAAGGAATTAAATAAATACTAAATCTCAAAACTCACACGCGTGGCGCGCGTACCTGAACTAATGGAAAATTGGGGCGTTACAATCTCTCCCCCTTAAGAGGACCTGGTCCCCAGGTGCACTGCCTCGAGTTCTGGACTCATAAGCAACTCTCCCGTGTTCATCCCACGCGGGTTAGCAACTCCCTGTCAAGGATTAGTTCGGAAAAGGTCTTCGAGCAACAAGGGGTCTTCAAAAGCTGATAAGTCACGACCCTCATCTCACCAAAGCCTAAGCACTCGAAAATCTAAGCAGGTAGCAGGCAACGAAAGAACCCCGTCTTTCGAACAACATGGAGAGAACCCCTCTCACAAGCAACAACGAGACAACCCCGTCTCTCAAACAACAACTAGTGAGAGCACCCCGTCTCTCAAACAGAAAAAGAAAGAGAAACTCTTAACTCTCAAAACAACAATTAAATAAACAATTATACCACAACCACACAAGAAACAAGTACGAGTTATCAAATACATCGAGAGTAAATCAAACAAAAACAGTTAATACAACAATTAATCCAAGCACTTAGCATCATAAAATTATTGAAACTAAAGTTGCATGTATGTATATGCCATGGATGCTTGATATACCATTCACCGCTGTTTGGGAATCTTCAATTTATAGTGATCCGATTCAACACTCGATTCCTTCCATAGTGCCAGGTATTGAAATCCCCGATGTATCCGATACTTAAATAGCTACCTGGTCTCCATTCTACAAGCTTTTCTGTTAACCTTCCTAATCACCATGGTCCGAAGCTCCAGTTTTGTGTGCACTTGATCTTAACCCAATTAGCTCATTGTCCTACTCACATTGTATTCGCCCATCTTTTCGTATTGTGTATTTCCCTTCTGAGTATTCCTTTTCCAATGCTCGGTTGAATTAACTCCCTTTTTGCCCATCACGGAATATGATGATCCAATTGGCTTTCCTTTTACCCAATACTTTCCTTGCCAATTCTTGAAATTCCTTCACGGCCCTATCATCTTCAAAGTATACACGAGATATAAACAATCCTTCCGATCTTGGAGATTTGAGTTCGAGCATGTCTTGTAGTAAGAATACTAACGGTGTTGCCTTTGCACTCTAAATTATTATCAATCAACCTTTTTCCCTTTCTTGCTATTGATTCCCAATTACTCTTTGGATACATCTCTTCATTTATTGAAGTAGTGTCCCTTCCATATTATTCCCAAAGTTTTATCTCACCTTGGTTTCGAGGTCCATCGGGTGTTAAAATCTCTCAACTCATCTCGTCGCATTGCTTTGTCATATTTCGTTATTTGTTGATTCTTGCATTTTCATTGATCCTTTTGATGTGACCTGTTCAAGCATAACCGTGGATTGAAATCCTCTTCTGCGTCGGCTCTCCCCCTTGAGAATTTCAATTCTAATTCTTTGAACTTGTTCTACCGCCTCTCGGATCAAAGATTCTCAAACTCTTCAATTTAGCTTCCTCGATATCGGTGGTTCTAACCAAGTTACGCGTCCAATGATCTCACTCACATTCAATTTGAAATGATTGATAGGGTTAACAACCTACTTCCTTCATTCTAATTTCTAGTTCTATTTTTCGGAGTCCCACTGTTCCTCTTTTCTTTTGATAAACACTTGCAACCCAAATAGTTCTTCTTCTTTACTTGATTCAAGTAAGACCCAGTTATAGTAACACTTGATAACAAAGTGGGAGAAATTCCCTATCAATTAAACAATAAGACATGCATGTGGGATTAAGATGCCACTGCACGTAGCAAGCAATTAAAGATACAACACATTGGAGAAATTAAATCAATTAAGGATGCAAACATATATAGATAAAGGAAATTAAATAATTTAAAGCGATGCATGATGCACGTGCCATGAATATATTAAACCTATCACAATGGTGGTATGGTTTAGCTCGAAAATTTGTTCTCCATTTCCTTATGTACAGGCTTACCTCGAACTTATTGATCATGGCTTGTCTACCCATGATCTTCTAAATCCTTAAAGTGTTCGTGTATCAACTTGTGTGTTGCCATGGCCCAATATTGTAATTCTTGATTCCAAAATCTTCTACGGTCACTGAATTGGATATTTCGATCCTTTCCCGAAATTGGATTTCCAAATGTTATCAGAATCTTTCCCACGGTTGTCACTCTGTTTGAAGTTCTCTTGACTTATATTTTATGAGTGCAAATTGTTGGAACGAACTCGTCCTCCAATTGCTTAAACCTGATTTCACAATTTCCTCCAAAAGCTCTTTGCTTTTCTTTATCGTTTCCATTTATTGTTCCCCATCTCCCAATCCAACCACACAACACGACAATTCAGCTTGGATCTGGAAGGTAAACTCCAATCCGGCCGAAGATAAAACCGATAGCATTGTTCCCTCTCATAAGTTTGCATTCATCGTGTTGGATTGATTTTCTTTAACCCTTTTCAAAGCAAGATTTTTCCCGAACTCAACTTCTGAAACTTGATTCATTTGGAAGTTCTGTTTTGCCGATTCGCCTCGCTCTAACTTTGGAGATTTTCCCACGGTCGAGTAACTTTACAAACTTTGCAAAATTTCTCCATTCCGAGTCAAATTTAATGGATTTAATAGTTAAGTAAAGCATCTTGGGCGTCCTCTTTGAAATTTCGAGAGTGGAACGATTTCTAGTTTTTTTCCAATTATCACTAGTCTCATTCGAAAACCCGAAGTATCTCGGCATGTTTCTTTTCTCCAACTTCCTTCTTATTTTAAAATTATAAAATTTCCTCTTTCCATAATTTCCTCGATCCTTAGCTTCAATTCGGATCATTCCTTTTAACTAAAGGTTTTTTTTTCTTTAGTCCTCTAAACCCGGATGTTGAACCCTTAGTACCTTCAAATTTTCCTTTCGCCTCCTTCTTGAATTAAACGAATCGCACGACCGGTTGATCAACTACCTTTCACGGTATAAAGAGGTATGTGTTTATTTTGTGGATATACGCATCACACCCTCATATTATTACTTCATCCATTCCAAATCTTAACCCAAAATTTAATTCCTTCTTGAGCTCGAACTCTCAACCTATACCTTGTCGTAAAAATCACCAAATATCCCAAAGCGTTCTAAATTCAAAGGCTCTTCTTTAAATTGCCCATGCTCAAATAAGGAGCTTGTGCTAAGTAGTTGTAATCGTAGGGATTGGCCATGGTTTGATATTATAGTAATATCCTACAATTCACAACTCAACTCAAATATAATGCATGCCGGTTAGTAAATGTATATGGCATATAATTAGCAGCAAAAGAACGCATTAATGCAAAATGCAACACGTAAATTAACAAAATTTAAGTTAAACACATTTAATAATGAATTTTCCATGTCAAGTTTCAATAACAATGCTCATGCTCAATGCGGTGCACACGTTGGCATGTTGTTCCTAAGTCGTTCTGTAACGCCCCGGTTTTTCGTTTAAACTAATGTGTCGTATTTGTTTATAAATTGCGCAATTAAATTATCTAACTGTGTGATTAATTGTTTATAAGTGTTTCATATTTATTTTTATTATTTAATTTTATTATAAATTGTTACTTAAGTATTATGTTAATTAATTATGCATTAATCCTTTGCAATAATTTTATTCAAATCCGTTGATCTTGGATTATATTTAAAATGGAATTTAAAGTTTAGTTTTAAATTATAATGCATGAAGTTATTAAAGTTATGAGCATGATTATTTGTTTATGCTTCGTTCTTATATGAAAGGATATCGAAATTTTATGGAAATTTAGTATGTCGTAAATTTATGTGTTATGAACATGTCTATATGCTCGGTTTTTGTTTTCGAATTCATTTGAAGTGTTAACGAATTTATTTTGAATTGTGGAACCAAATCGGGGGCTAACGAGCAATTAGTGCACCCTTGGTTCCGTACGTGATATCTTCAGCTCGGGAATTCGGATTCGAATTCTGACACCTCCGTTGCCTTCGTATCGACGATTTGGAGACAATGGAACAAGCCTCATACCTTTTTGAGATCATTAAGACCTCCGAAATCCAACCGTAACGAACAACTCGTGCAAGAAAAACCCTTTTGTTGACTAGTCTTCATGGTGGGACCCCATAACACCTCTTAAACCTAACCGTACTTTAAACCATGATTATGTACTTGAGTTAGCCCCTTTCTCCTCCACTTTCATCAGCAAAAACGAGCCAAACACCCCCCCCCCCCCATTTTCTGCTGCTACTGATCGAGATAAGAAGGGAAGAGAAGAGAAGAAGAAACTTTGCCCCTTTTGTGATTTTGAGCTCAAACCACCACCTTTCTCTTCCAAATCTTTAAGGTAAGCATATTTTTGTATTCTCTACTCATTTATACATGTTTTAATCCATTTATTTCTTGTTTTGCTTCAGATTTGATAAGGGTTTCATTTAGAACATGTTAGGGTTTTGAGGGATTCTTGCCTTCTTGGAGTAGCTTAGGTTTGGGGCTGATTTCTTGCATGAAACTTGGTTAGATGAACTTGTTTCTCTTCCTTCTTGATACCCAAGCCATGCTAGATGATTTATGGATGATTTTTCTTTAGGACCCTTGGATGAAATGAGAGTTTTTTAGCATGAAACTTGAGGTTGGATCCCCTCCCCTGTTTTTCGAACTGCTGCTGCACGTTTTGCCTTTGTTGCATGATTTCGTGATTGAAAACTGAGATTATGAGCTTGTTTTCTTGTCCATTCGATTCCTAACTGATAGTAGGTGATGTATGAATGATTTACTCTTTAGATTCTTTGGAGAAATTATGAGATCTTAAGCTTGAAACTTGATTGCAAAACTGCCTCCTCTGTTTTGTGACTGCGGTGTGAAATCATGGTTTGTTGCTTGATCAAATGACCTTCTTTTCGTGTGAATTTTCATGGTTATGATGTACAATCATTTCTCTATATGTTAGCATTCATGTTGCAAGCTTTTGGACCCATTTTAAGCCCCAAAACCGAAGTACATGACCTGTTCTTATGCATGATCCATGACAGACCTGCTGTTGTTGCGTGTTGTGACTTGTTGGTCATTCTAATGTGTTTCAATTCGTGCCATTTTGCATATATATGATGTATATTAGTTTCTTAGTATGTTAACATGCATTCCCCAAGGTTTTAGATTCAGATTCAACCCCTAAGTACCTGATCATGGCATGATTGAACAATCGAGCTCATATGTGCGGTTTTGGCTCCCCAGATTTGCTGCATGGTTTTGGAGCTCTTAACGTGTGATTTGGACTTTGTACTCTAAATTAAAACTGCTCCTAACATGCTAAATATGTTGTATATCAAGTTTCACAAGATTTGGAATTGATTTGGTATGTTTTTGGGACTGATTTTTGTATGGGGTTGTTTGCCGTTAAGCTTTGGTTTCATTTTTTGAGTCTGTACCATGACACCCCCGTGTCTCATTTGCCTTATAGGGTGAGACACCCCCGTGTCATGGTCTTTTTAAGCTCTGTACTGAGACACCCCCTGTCTCAGTCAAGTTTAATTAAGGGACGCGGGCGTGTCCCTCCTCCTGCGCATTTCTTGTCTTTTCCTTTCCGGTTTATGATTGTTTCACCTTTTAAATGCCTTTATCTTCAATTATGTTGAACTATGAACTTGTTTTGCTATGTGATAGGAGTATTGTGGTTTAATTTCATAACTTTTGGATGAGCTTTAGGTATGCTTTTGGTGAATTACTCTGACATGGCTTGAACGCTTCTATATGAAATGTTAAGTACCTTTTTGTATTCTTTTGATGTCTTAAGTGATACTCTTTGCCCTTTTTATTTATTATACTCAATTTAAACATGTTGGAAGGTATAATGTGACTATGGTTTTAAAGATATTGCTATGAATTTCGATAGATATGAAAAGATTGAACTTGAATGAATATGAACGGTTTTAATATCAAATGAATGGCTTGGCTATATGATTTAAAGAAGTTAATAGTGCACATGAACATGTTCATAACCTAATATTGTTTCTTATGCACTTATATCATGTTCATTGCATGTCGTGCGTCATATTTGGTTCATTTAGAGTCTTGAGTCTCACGAACACGTTACGTTGTCTTTTGTACAGTTTATCTCCAGGGTGGAGAGATCTTGATCTTTCAGGCACTCGGTAACTCGTATCCTTGTATCGTCATGTTTCAGGTGAGGGTGTTTTCGTTTTAGTTATGTATTAAACCCTACAACCGTATGTGACAAGCTTTGGCAAAAAACCTAATATAGTTATATATGGTTTTCAAATGAAACGTACCGAGTAAATATTGATCGAGTAAACCCCTTTTCAAATGATTTATGAATTATGTTACGTTTCTTATGAATTGATATGTTTTGGCGAGACATGATTATGATTGCACGGGCCCAGGGACTTAGTACATGTGGTTATCCGGGGAGGCATGGGCCGACAGTGATCCCATGTGCTAGTTCCACTATATTACGGCGAAACGGACTTCGTCAAGGAGTTTTTGACGGGGAAACGCTAATCGGGCTTTGAGGCCTCATGAACCTCATAGCCGCATTGATATGATTGGGTGGTCGGGCCTTGCAAACTCGTCCACCACCGGAGGAAGAAGGTTGGAACTTGTTTTATAAATATGATTGTGTTATGTTATGATTGTTATGCACCGTGCGGGAAGGCCGAGACACGGATCGCCCAAACGACTATGTTTTGTGATTATTATAATATACTGCATGATCACATACTCAATGTATTAATGATATTGTCGTACACGGTCGGAGTTGGTTGGAGATGATGCACGCTCACTCGCCGAGCCTTTATGTTTATGTCTAAACTATGAATCTAATGAATTTAATATGAATTAGTCGTAAAGTTCGAGCATTGTTTATCTATTTTCTTGCCCTTCGTGGGAACTAACTTCCAATAAAACCTTTGCTCGGGATTTATGACTTGCATGTGCATGTTCCTTATATATATGTATCGCTCCTGCTCACTCAGTCTTCTAGAGACTGACCCTCTCCTTCCCCAACACTTTAGTGTGCAGGTTTGGCTTTGGAGTTTCGAGCTAGGCGGAGTTATGTTGAGTTTGAGTAGGTCAAGTTAAGTTAGAAGCGTCTCTGCATTCACCTTATGTATTTAAATTGTGATTGATTCGACCTTGTAAGTTTATGGAGTTGAATCTTGTATATTGCTATTGAATTGCCTTGTCGGACTTGGCTATGAATTAAAAGAGGCCTGAAGAGCCCATTTCTGCTTATGGTGTGTGTGTTTGAATTGTAATTTTCCGATGCGTTATATTTTGTTAAGTGGTTATCATTGCAGGGTCTAAGTTCCGCTTAGCTTAGGAAGGTTATTTTGTTTGTCTCCCGTTCGCTATGGTTTGATACTGGTGTGGACTTCCCATTTCGTTACTCGTGTTGAGCCATAGTGCGGGGGATGTGGTGCCTCACGTGCGGGGTGCTACATCCTTAAGTGGTATCAGAGCCCGGTTGCAAAACCGGTGTTCTCGTGTCGTGAGTGAGTCAGTCTAGGTCGTACGGCTTAGGGAATATATGGCAATGTGTGCATTGCATCGATCTTGAACGTGAAATTTGGCTTTCCTTTTGAATTTTGTGGAACTATCTGCTGCATTATTATATAAATCCTTGTCCTTAGTGTTGAATATGTGTCATGAGCATGCACTAATCGCATGCATATATATTCTCGAAAGGAGTTATGATTTCCAGGTTATAAAGATAATATCAAACCACGACCAAGTTTTATGATCACAACAATCTATTGCAAATTCTTTTGGAGGCACGGAAGATAGGAAGGATGCCCCGGGGAGGAATGTGGAGAATGCTAGATGCGTGGCTTCATAGACTGAGTTGCAATTAACGGTTAGGATTCAGAATGGGAGGTTCGACTTTGGCGATGCGATGGCAGAGGGACATTTGGCGAAATAGGAATAGGAGTTAATCAAGGGATGGTTGTGACTAGTGATTAGAAGTCGGGTTTCTAGAAGGCAGGCATCTGGGTAAACACAAATATAGGAAAGGTGGCGATATTGAGAACAAGATTTGAGTTCGTTTTCCAAATCCAAGCTGAATTGCCATGTTGTGAAGTGAATTGGAAGATATGGAGCAACAAATGGAAACGGTAAAGAAAGGCAAACACTCCTTGTAAGGAGATCATGCGCTCAAGTATAAGCAATTGGAGGTGACGATTAGAAGTAAAGATCGAATTTCGAGGAGAAGTGTGGATGCTAACTCCGTGGACGTGGAAGAATTAGGGATCAAGAAATTTGCAATCTCGAATAGTGGAAGGTACTAGTGATTTACAAAGATTCATGGAAATCTCGAAGACCGTGGGAAAGGCAAGGAATAATCACTAAGTCAAAGTAACCTTGGGATTTGGAGGAACGAGGAAAAGCTACCGAGCTAACAACTTACCACATTGGTGACAGGTTTCAAAACATTCATAGCACGTGCATCATACTTAGCATCAATTATTTATTCTTCTTTATTTATGTTCGTGCGTACAGTTCTATTTGTTTTCGTTGCGCTAATGTGTTGCATAAATGCTTGATATAAACGTGACACATGCATTGACATCTTTACCCGACATGCATTTTAGTGTTTATACTTGATAGGAAGCTCTGGCACCTCATTTGTCAAGTATATCTTCGCTCGAACCATATCTGAGTTAAGGGAAAGGAAATAATGGGGTGACACATGACAAGAAAGACGATTTGGGAAATAAAGAACTTTAGGTAAGGGGTAGGTTGGTGGAAAGGAACTCCGAAGGAAAGTGAGATTAGATTTAGCTTCGGGGTGTTCGGATCGAATAAGAATAGAGAAGAAGGATTGAGGGAGTTCGACATGAAAGAGCAAAAATTTTAAGGGGGAGAGCACGACCGAGAGATAAATTGGAGGATGACAGTAGTGCTCGAATAAATATGTTAATAGCAACAACGGGGATGTAAATTAAGGAGAATCCGGAAATCCTAATGGCGGCCATTGGAAATGAATAAGACGACTGTATTGGTTAAGTTGTTAAGAGAGAAGTTACGATGCCAAATTCGGGTAAAGATTTTTCGAGATATAAAGAAAAGGGTTTATTGAACATTTCTATGTCTGGAATTCCGATTTGGGGGTGATGAAATTATAAGGGAGTTTCTGTGACCTTCTAAGTTAGAATTAACAAGGGAAAATTGAATCAGTCTATTATGTGAGGGGATGGTGTCGATCAAGATTTATTCAATAAAGTATGAAGGGGTCCGAGACAATATTATTAAGTTATCGGTTATATCAAAGGTGATCCAGAAGGAAACTTAAGAAGGGACCAAATAGAAAAGGATGATAATTGGAGGATTACATCAAGCTTCAGGAATCATTAAGAACATTGTGTCTTTGATTCAAGAAATATGTGGCCAATTACCGAATATAACTTTAAAGGGGTTAAAGAGAATAAATGGATGACATGAACAGAAGATGGGAAAGAAATCATAATAACAAATATCTCAAGATTGGTACTGAGCCGTCAGTGTTGCCAGGAGTAGCTATTTTGAGAATATGTTAGACTCCGATATGGGTAAAGGTAGTAACTATGGATCGAATTTCGGGACGGATAATTTAAGGGCATTTGGGGAGTTCAAGCTCGGTTGATTAAAAAGAGTTGGTTGGGCGAATGAGGATTAAGGGGAAATGGTGGAAACTGGAAGCGGTACAACTCAGAAGGGATCTAAGAGTATAATCCTTAAAGGATTCATCAATCGCTTCACCGAGGAACCCTGAAGAGGTTCAAGACAAGCTGACCACTGAGCTATCTTCAGGACAGATCATACACTGGACAACGACAACTCTCAATTCTAAATTTCGCAACTACGGTGAACGGTACTTATAACATCCATGATACATGCATCCATGCAAATTTAATTCAAATAATTTCCTTGTTATGTGTTCCGATTTCTTATCGTGTTAAATTACTTGGAGTAATTGATGATCAACATGGGCGCCTTACGTGATTTTAATTTTGGATTTTGCGTGTGTGGCTTGGAGGTATTGGAGACTTCCTTGCTTTATTTTGTTTGAGAGACGGGGTGCTCTCGTTGTTTTTAAGAGATGGGGATGCTCTTATTTTTGTTCGAGAGACGGGGTACTCTCTTTGCTAGGGAGAGACGGGGTTCTCTTATTATTGCTCTAGAGACGGGGCTCTCTCCTTGATTGTTTTTAGGCGTGCTGTGAATCCGAGGACGGATTCTATTTAAGGGGGAGAGATTGTAACGCCCCGGTTTTTTGTTTAAACTAATGTGTCGTATTTGTTTATAAATTGCGCAATTAAATTATCTAACTATGTGATTAATTGTTTATAAGTGTTTCATATTTATTTTTATTATTTAATTTTATTATAAATTGTTACTTAAGTATTATGTTAATTAATTATGCATTAATCCTTTGCATTAATTTATTCAAATCCGTTGATCTTGGATTATATTTAAAATGGAATTTAAAGTTTAGTTTTAAATTATAATGCATGAAGTTATTAAAGTTATGAGCATTATTATTTGTTTATGCTTCGTTCTTATATGAAAGGATATCGGAATGTTATGGAAATTTAGTATGTCATAAATATATGTGTTATGAACATGTCTATATGCTCGGTTTATGTTTTCGAATTCATTTGAAGTGTTAACGAATTTATTTTGAATTGTGGAACCAAATCGGGGGCTAACGAGCAATTAGCGCACCCTTGGTTCCGTACGTGATATCTTGAGCTCGGGAATTCGGATTCTAATTCCGACACCTCCGTTGCCTTCGTATCGACGATTTGGAGACAATGGAACAAGCCTCATACCTTTTTGAGATTATTAAGACCTCCGAAATCCAACCGTAACGAACAACTCGTGCAAGAAGAACCCTTTTCTTGACTAGTCTTCATGGCGGGACCCCATAACACCTCTTAAACCTAACCATACTTTAAACCATGATTATGTACTTGAGTTAGCCCCTTTATCCTCCTCTTTCATCAGTAAAAACGAGCCAAACACCCCCCCATTTTCTGCTGCTATTGATCGAGATAAGGAGGGAAGAGAAGAGAAGAAGAAACTTTGCCCCTTTTGTGATTTTGAGCTCAAACCACCACCTTTCTCTTCCAAATCTTTAAGGTAAGCATATTTTTGTATTCTCTACTAATTTATTCATGTTTTAATCCATTTATTTCTTGTTTTGCTTCAGATTTGATAAGGGTTTCATTTAGAACATGTTTAGGGTTTTGAGGGATTCTTGCCTTCTTGGAGTAGCTTAGGTTTGGGGCTGATTTCCTACATGAAACTTGGTTATATGAACTTGTTTATCTTCCTTCTTGATAACCAAGCCATGCTAGATGATTTATGGATGATTTCTCTTTAGAACCCTTGGATGAAATGAGAGTTTTTGAGCATCAAACTTGAGGTTGGATCCCCTCCCCTGTTTTTCGAACTGCTGCTACACGTTTTGCCTTTGTTGCTTGATTTCGTGATTGAAAACTCAGATTATGAGCCTGTTTTCTTGTCCATTCGATGCCTAACTGATAGTAGGTGATGTATGAATGATTTACTTTTTAGATTCTTTGGAGAAATTATGAGATCTTAAGCTTGAAACTTGATTGCAAAACTGCCTCCTCTATTTCGTGACTGCTGTGTGAAATCATGGTTTGTTGCTTGATCAAATGACCTTATTTTCGTGTGAATTTGCATGGTTATGATGTACAATCATTTCTCTATATGTTAGCATTCATGTTGCAAGCTTTTGGACCCATTTTAAGCCCCAAAACCGAAGTACATGACCTGTTCTTATGCATGATCCATGACAGACCTGCTGCTGTTGCGTGTTGTGACTTGTTGGTCATTCTAATGTGTTTCAATTCGTTCCATTTTTCATATATATGATGTATATTAGTTTCTTAGTATGTTAGCATGCATTCCCCAAGGTTTTAGATTCAGATTCAACCCCTAAGTACCTGATCATGGCATGATTGAACAATTGAGCTCATATGTACGGTTTTGGCGCCCCAGATTTGCTGCAAGGTTTTGGTGCTCTTAACGTGTGAGTTGGACTTTGTAATCTAAATGAAAAATGCTCCTAACATGCTAAATATGTTTTATATCAAGTTTCACAAGATTTGGAATTGATTTGGTATGTTTTTGGGACTGATTTTTGTATGGGGTTGTTTGCCGGTAAGCTTTGGTTTCATTTTTTGAGTCTGTACCGTGACACCCCCGTGTCTCATTTGCCTTATAGGGTGAGACACCCCCGTGTCATGGTCTTTTTAAGCTCTGTACTGAGACACCCCCGTGTCTCAGTCTAGTTGAATTAAGGGACACGGGCGTGTCCCTCCTCCTGCGCATTTCTTGTCTTTTCCTTTCCGGTTTGTGATTGTTTCACCTTTTTAATGCCTTTATCTTCAATTATGTTGAACTATGAACTTGTTTTGCTATGTGATAGGAGTATTGTGGTTTAATTTCATAACTTTTGGATGAGCTTTAGGTATGCTTTTGGTGAATTACTCTGACATGGCTTGAACGCTTCTATATGAAATGTTAAGTACCTTCTTGTATTCTTTTGATCTCTTAAGTGATACTCTTTGCCCTTTTTATTTATTATACTCAATTTAAACATGTTGGAAGGTATAATGTGACTATGGTTTTAAAGATATTGCTATGAATTTCGATAGATATGAAAAGATTGAACTTGAATGAATATGAACTGTTATAATATCAAATGAATGGCTTGGCTATATGATTTAAAGACGTTAATAGTGCACATGAACATGTTCATTACCTAATATTGTTTCTTATGCACTTATATCATGTTCATTGCATGCCGTGCGTCATATTTGGTTCATTTAGAGTCTTGAGTCTCACGAACACGTTACGTTGTCTTTTGTACAATTTATCTCCAGGGTGGAGAGATCTTGATCTTGCAGGCACTCGGTAACTCGTATCCTTGTATCGTCATGTTTCAGGTGAGGGTGTTTTCGTTTTAGTTATGTATTAAACCCTACAACCGTATGTGACAAGCTTTGGCCAAAAACCTAATATAGTTATATATGATTTTCAAATGAAACGTACCGAGTAAATATTGATCGAGTAAACCCCTTTTCAAATGATTTATGAATTATGTTATGTTTCTTATGAATTGATATGTTTTGGCGAGACATGATTATGATTGCACGGGCCCAGGGACTTAGTACATGTGGTTATCCGGGGAGGCATGGGCCGACGGTGATCCTATGTTCTAGTTCCACTATATTACGGCGAAACGGACTTCGTCAAGGAGTTTTTGACGGGGAAACGCTAATCGGGCTTTGAGGCCTCATGAACCTCATAGCTGCATTGATATGATTGTGTGGTCGGGCCTTGCAAACCCGTCCACCACCGGAGGAAGAAGGTTGGAACTTGTTTTATAAATATGATTATGTTATGTTATGTTATGATTGTTATGCACCGTGCGGGAAGGCCGAGATACGGATCGCCCAAACGACTATGTTTTGTGTGTATTATAATATACTGCATGATCACATACTCAATGTATTAATGATATTGTCGTACACGGTCGGAGTTGGTTGGTGATGATGCACGCTCACTCGCCGAGCCTTTATGTTTATGTCTAAACTATGAATCTAATGAATTTAATATGAATTAGTCGTAAAGTTCGAGCATTGTTTATCTATTTTCTTGCCCTTCGTGGGAACTAACTTCCAATAAAACCTTTGCTCGGGATTTATGACTTGCATGTGCATGTTCCTTATATATATGTATCGCTCCTGCTCACTCAGTCTTCTAGAGACTGACCCTCTCCCTCCCCAACACTTTAGTGTGCAGGTTTGGCTTTGGAGTTTCGAGCTAGGCGGAGTTATGTTGAGTTTGAGTAGGTCAAGTTAAGTTAGAAGCGTCTCTACATTCACCTTATGTATTTAAATTGTGATTGATTCAACCTTGTAAGTTTATGGAGTTGAATCTTGTATATTGCTATTGAATTGCCTTGTCGGACTTGGCTATGAATTAAAAGAGGCCTGAAGAGCCCATTTCTGCTTATGGTTTGTGTGTTTGAATTGTAATTTTCCGATGCGTTATATTTTGTTAAGTGGTTATCATTGCAGGGTCTAAGTTCCGCCTAGCTTAGGAAGGTTATTTTGTTTGTCTCCCGTTCGCTATGGTTTGATAGGGGTGCGGACTTTCCATTTCGTTACTCGGGTTGAGCCATAGTGCGGGGGATGTGGTACCTCACGTGCGGGGTGCTACACGTTCGACCTACACTTGACATGACACGACACAAGAAACCCCAGTTTTATTGTAACCTGGGGCTCTGATACCACTTAAAGATGTAGCACCCGTGACGATAGGCACCACATCCCCCGCACTAAGAGCCTAGTCCGCACGTGAAATGGATAGTCCAAGCATGAAACGGACTCATAGCGAACGGGAGACAAAATAAAAGATAACCTAGCTAGGCGGAATCTAACCCTTTAACAAATATTCAAGTGACAAGACGAGTACAATGCGGAAGCAATAACGTATAATTCATATATTTTAACATATGGCAACAAGCCCAACAATTCCAGTACATAATTTAAATCCATCATGCATCCTAACAATGGGTTCAGCTAAGCACACAACCTGTCTCGAATCAATATCCAACAATAAATCATAATTGGCACACAGGCCCAATACATAAAGGAACTATAATTAAACATAACAATATGAAATGTGACACAAGTGTACAAGTGTGACTCGATTAAAATTGGAATGACTCGACTCCCGCCTAGCCAAAACCTGCATGAACTGAGAAGTGGGGAAAGAGGGGTCAGTCTCTAGAAGACTGAGTGAGCAGGAGCTATACATGTATATAAAACATGCACATGCAAGCCATAAATCCTGAGCAAGGTTTTGTTTGAAGCTAGTTCCCACAAGGGCAAGAAAATAACTAAGCAATGCTCGGATTTTACGACTAATTCATATTAAATTCATTTAGTTCATAATTCATACATAATCAATAAGGCTCGGCGAGTGAGCGTGCATAATCTCCAACCAAACTCCGACCGTGTACGATAAATATCATTTTTTTATATTGAATACGCGATCACATAATACATTATAACACATGCAAGCCATAAAACATAACATAAGACATAGTCGTTTGGGCAATCCGTATTCCGGCCTTCCCGCATGGTGCATAACAATCATAACATAATCATAATCATAAGAAATAAGTTCCAACCTTCTTTCTCCGGGTGGTGCACGCGTCGTTTAGGGTTGAAGTGTACCTTCCCGCCCCAACGATATTGTTCTCACTGGACAGGTTTTGTTCCTCCCTACCGTGTACCGACCCAGGAGGATGCGTCTACCCATTTATTGACCAAAGGGATTACATGAATTCCCCAATTGGCACTCAACTCCCATTCCCCGCTAAAACTCCTAGCGAGGGCCGGTATCACCGTAAATGTGGTGGGACTAGTACAAGGGATCACCGTCGGCCCTTGCCTCCCCGGATAGCCACTTGCACTAAGTCCCTGGGCCCGTGCAATCATAACATACATACATAATCTCGCCAAAACATTTGAATTCATAAGATACATAACATATTCCATAATTTTTGAGAAAAGATTACTCGATAATAATTTACTCGATGACTCCACTTGAAAATAACATATATATATATATATGTAATACATAAGATTTTGGCCAAATTTGTCACATAAGGTTGTAAGGTTTAGTATGTAACTAGAACGAAAACACCCTCACCTGGAACATGGCAATACAAGGATACGAGTTATACCGGGTGCCTAGTTGATCATGGTATCTCCGCCCTGGAAATAAACTCTACCAGAAGGGAAACAATGTGTACTCGTGAGAAAATGACTCAATAAGAAACCACATAGACGCACGGCAATCCTCATGAAGTGGTATGATATGTTATGAGATGATAGATAATAAATCCTAAAATGTCATAGAGTGGTGCATAAATGATCAATCATTCAACTCATAAAGCAAGAAAATACATATTAACAATGCATATGACTCTATTATAAGTCATTAAACACATAGAGAATGCAATTAAGAATTGCAATCATGTATGCATAACTCAAGTCCTTATCAATTTCATAGCAAAAGCCATCCCATAATACAACATATTCATAACACTTTATAATACACGTTAACCATATTTAAAAATCATTTTAAGGTGAAATGAATATATTAAGCACATAAAGGAAACAATAGTTGTAACGAAGATCACATTAAAGCACTCAAATATTCACACTTTCATTTCACGTTTACACATTGAATTGATAACATAAAATCCATAATCATATGAAAGTATATTATTTATCATCAATTAATCATGCATACAAGTCATGTAATTCACATATGGGAGCCAAGAGGGTGAAAGGAACGCAAGAAGAAGAGTTTTGGTGAGATTTAGCAAAAGTTGACAATTTCGGAAACGAACAAGCTGTAGGAAAATGGGAATATCTTGAGTTATAGAAATTGGAATTAAGTTTTTATTAATGGGAATGAAACTATACACAAAGAGCTTTCCAGTGATACATAGCTCATATTCTGATTCAAAACGAGGTGAAAATGGCGTACGCCCGAAGTTGGATGAAAGCAGTTTTCCGGTAAAGTGGCGACACCACAAAGAATTGATCATATCTCACAAATGGGAAGAGATATTTAAGTGATTCCAATTGAAGAATATTCTACACTTCAAGAGGTTTCCGTGGGTTAAAAAATCAGGTCATTTGGAGTTCGTATGAGGGAGTCGCGGCCGTGACAAAATTGTGCTGAAAATCAGTCGTGGCCTCGAATGAAAATTGGCCAGTTCTCGAGCTGTTGGTCGCGGGCGCGACCAAAAATGGCCACGAAATGGTCGCGGGCGTGACCCATAATTCAAGCAGTCACGAAAGGCTTCGGGAAAACAGGGCAAAACTCGATTTTTGGCTCCCAACCCACTTTCACACCAAACCAATGCTAGAATTCAACTACAAACTAACATATAACATGTATTTGATCATACATATCAATTAAGTACCATTTAATCCAAGGAAACAAGCTTAGATCATCCAAAACTCATCCAACAAACCCATAAGAGTATCATGATCATATATGCTCCATATTTCTTGAACTCAAGTTAAATATGCATGAAACGAACTCACAATCAACATATATACTTCAATTTAAGTCATGGAATTCAAGAATCATAAAACCCTAGCAAAGCTCTATGAATTCATCACAAGATATGTTTGATCTTACCTTGGAGAAGAAAGGAGATGAAGGGGAAGAAGAAAAGATAGTCTTGGAGTTCCAAAATCTTAAAGAAAGTGGATGAATTCTTGGCTCCTTCTTGCTTGGTTGGATCGAGAGGGAAGGAAGAGAGAAATGGAGTGATTCTTGCTTGAGTTTTTGAATATGAAATGAAGAGTAAAATATGTATATGTATGTATAGGTTTATATCGTGAAAATAAGAGAAGAAAAGAGAGAAATTGCCATTAAATCCTCAAGGAATTTAAATGAATGCAATTAGCTACCAAGTTTCATGAATATTACCAATAAGTCCTTGTCAATTTAACAATTAAGGCCAAGAATTTTATAAAGTTTCAATTAAGGACGGATGAACATGAATTCTTGCAATTATGTAAAGTTAAACACTTAAACATGTTCGAGAAAATTAAGCATATAATTCACATAATGAAATTCACGGAAGAAGAAATTGGAAATCATATAATCACAAGAATTCAAATTAAAGAATTGAACCGCGCAATTAAATTACAAAAAGGAATTAAATAAATACTAAATCTCAAAACTCACACGCGTGGTACGCGTACCTGAACTAATGGAAAATTGGGGCGTTACAACTACGGCTGCAAGACCTGAAACCACGAGGTAAGAAAACGGGAGAGGTATTAGTCAAAAGGACTAAGTGAGGGAATACTTAAAAGAAAGTACTGAATGATAAAGAACTTGAAGTGTAGTTCAAAACTGTTAATGCAAAGCTTTAAAGAAGAACTTGAAACAAGTTCGATTGATAAAACTATTTGAATGCAATGCTGTAAAAGAATGTACGTTTCAAAACTCTTTCATGAATGCTATCACACGCGCACACATATGCTGTAGATGGTTCATAGTTCTTTCATAAAACGGGATAAGGGTAAAGTGATCTTTTCCAAATATGAACCATTTTATATGAAACAGAATTTTGCCCGCAAGCTAGGCTTCTCCATCCTTACTCCAGAAAAACATGATGAAGTAAAGTATCGGACCAGGATCAACAATAACTCCATGTATAGTAGAGCATCGGACCAAGGTCAACAATACCCCACCAACACATACAAACATGCACCATCCTCCACCGGTTATCACTTCGGGTAGCTAGCCCTAGGCGACCTGTAAACATGTAATGGGAACAGATTTGTTGTCCATTCCCAGACAGATTGTCCTGACTTAACAAACCTCCTGTTAAAAGTCGGTGTCAATTGTCTAATGGTGGCGGCCGGTATTGGTGATATCGTTGGCGCACACCTCCCGAACATCACCTCCACACATACCGCCCGGCCCAAACTGTAAACTGTATGCTTGCATTTCAAGATTAGTAGTGACCAGAGTACCACTCCGGGTACTAACTATAACATGTGAAACTGTCTGTAAACATATGATGTTGTCTGTAAAACGTGTGATGTTGTCTGTAAAACATGTGATGTTGTCTGTTGAAAACATATGCAGAACATGTAACTGTCTTTGAACAAGAATGCAGAACTTTGGAAAACATGTGCTGTAGATCAAGGTATACTATTAAAGTATGAATGATCCTTTCAAAAGAATGTCCCAATAAAAGGGATAGTTCAAAACGAGGTTTAGCTTTGAATTTCAAAACATATGATACGATAGTATAATCGTGGTTCCAGTTTGGAAGCATTTTTAACTTCACCTCACCTATTAGTATCAAAACATAGGTAGACAGATTACGCGGTGCCCTGGGGATCCCAGTGCTCGACTTTAACTCCTGTAGGTGGTGTACTAGAGCGAGCTTAAGAACTAAGACCCACTACTAACCAAGATGCATATGAAATGCATGAAATAATGAACAAGGAACCTGTAAAGAACATGTAACACAAGAGAGTAATACCATTTAAGGTATTCAAGAAAGGTAACACACAAAGGAATACGTTAAAGTGAGTTACTCTTAACGTTGGACTATGATCTTACTATAACCGAGTAAGCTTTAGTCAAATTATGAATCCTATCGCAAACCTTAGGTTAAGAAACAAGTCCACGAAAGAAAACACATTTTAGACCCTGGATATGGAAACCCTAGGTGCAAATGTCTATTAAGAAAGCATAAGTTTTATTTCATTTTTACTATTCAAAAGCACTATTCAAAAGTACTATTCCATATTACTATTCATGATTACTATTCACAGGTCGGGTCAAAGGGTCGGGTCAAACCCTTACTATACACACACACCATGCACGTACACACACACACCCACGACATGCACACACACCCACACGCTAATTAAATTATGATCTTGATTATAACCTATAGTTCCAAGTTCATGTTAATATAATTAAGTGTGATCTAGGTTAAAGGTATAACCTATGGTTAAGAGATCCAATTAACGCATAAGATCAAGTTATGAAACACTATCCTATCTTAGGTTATAACATGTGACACTATTAAAGTGTATAACATATGATCAAGGCTTTAATCCATTAATCCTTATCATCATAAGCTCAATTTATAATTCAAGAATCATATAACAATGTGACAACATGTCACAACATATATCATATCATATCATGAACCTTTAGGCATGTAACATGTAACAAATTAATTCCAATACCAACATGTAAAAAGTTGTGACATAATTAATTGTAAATCACTATTCCATTAGCTAGCATGCATGAACATAATTCAAATTCCATAATCATGCATCAATTCTCATAATATAACAACCATATCACATGATCATAGTGTTGGGGATAGTGCCCTGAAAATTCAATTTGTTGAATTAATTAAACTGGATTTACACAAGTTATGAGTATTTCATATATTAATAATTAATAACGTGTGATGGTATTCTTATATGAAATGTGTTTCATAGGAAAAGACTTTGAATACCGAAATCACGTGTTATTAAAGTTCTAGTCGGTAAGATAAGAATATGTTTTATCAAGACTATAACGTGGTTATATAAGATGATTAGTCTTTCGTCATAGGGAATGGTGATTCCAATTATAACACGTTGATGATTTTCAATAGGATTGGAAACATCGAACTGGACCACTGAGATTATTTATTTTATACTGCTATCTAAAATGAATAAAATCTCAGGAAGCATTGTACTCTTAATCCTGATAATATTTCGGCTTTAGGCATGTAGTGTTAGTCACTGTAACATACTCGAAGTGAGGTCTCGGTAACGGGTGGCCAAAATACTTTGTATGATTCGGTGACAACATGAAATGTGCTAAAGAGTTATATTGATCGAGGAATCTGTGGCCTTGCTGGAAGGTAAGAGATATCCTTGAAATAGATTTGTAAAAGTTCGAATTAAGACTTTGGCCAAAGCACTTCGCGTGATAACGTTACCGAAGTTGTATGTTGAATGTGTTTCACATACAGAGAATTTGAACTTAAGGCGAATCAATAAATTTCAAATTAGAGATGAAAAATAAAAGATAGTAGTTGCAATTTATTTTTCATGGATATTTACACGGAGGAGTAAAATGCGAAATTATTCTAGATCGAGAAATTCGTGAATAATTTAATTAATTTTAGAGTGCAACAATATTTATTTAGTGGAATTAAATATTGTTAAACGGTAATTAATTATTATCATGAGATGATAATATATTAATCCGTTTGGAGCTAAAATTAATTAGTCCTGCAGGTCCCTCTGCAAGCCCCAAATTGAAAACCCAAAGAGAAAATAATAAAAGGAGAAAGAGAAATGAATTTTTCAAAGTGTTTGAAAATAGCCAAGGGATTTATTTTAAGAAAATAAATCAAGTTCCAAAGAGTTGGAAATGCCCGGAATTTTATTTTGGAGAAAATAAAATTTAAAAATTTAAAAAAAAAATAAAAAAATAAAAAAAAAAAATGCTGACGTGGCAGGTGACGTGGCACTGACGTGTCACGCCACGCCAGCAAGTGGGCCCAGGTGGCGCTGACTGGGCAGCCGCGTGGCACGCCACGTGTGCGACACGTGGACGACCCAGATCGCGCCACGTCATCATGTTGACCGGGTCCAGGGTCGGGTCAACAGGTCGGATATCGGATAGGGTCGGACCGGGTCCGGTTCCGGGTCGGACCAGACCCGGACACGTGGCAGCCTCTGGAAAGGCCACGTCACCCAAAACCCTAGACCGAGAGTACATCACACGCGCCACCTTGTGGCCGCGCGTGAGGGCGCGTGTGAGCTCCGATCGGGGCGTTCTCGGCGGCGTTGAACTCGTGGCGATGAGAGCTTCAACGTGGTCACCTTGGTTTGCGTGTCCAAGTTGTACACGCAAGTGGGATGTGAAATTACCATTTTTACCCTTGATTTTGAATCCAAAATGACCGAAACGCCCTCGGTTTTTCCCCTATAAATAGGGGTCTTGGGTCCTCATTTCTCATTCAACATTTTGGGAGAGGTTTTGGCTAGTTCTTAGCTTTGAAACCATATCCCTTTTCTCCTAGTTAATTCCGATTTATTTCGGAATTAATTTTAATTAGGTGTTTATATAAAACGCCTAATTTTGGGAGAATAAACCCTGAAAAGGGTCTTTAGTTTAAATTTTATTTTCTCTAAGTATTTAGAGAAATACTTTCGGAGCCCACGCTCCGAGGGTGTCCCTGGGGATATTGCAGGGAAGCTCTGCCGGTCTCACGAGTGGGATAGGAGCTGGAAAAATGCCGTTAGATAGCCATGATTGCAGTACGGTAATATTTTACAGTTGTTTTAGTTTAAGCATGATAAATTATGTGCTCTTAAGTGTTAATTGCATGTTAGATATTTATCTGCTTAAGTGATTTAAAATTTGTTATCAATTGCATGTATATACTTGAGTAGATCCGGCTAAGTCTTCCGCTTTTGTATTAAAATGTTTTAGAAATATTTTAATACTTGTATTATAATAAAAATTTTAAAATGTGGTCCCGGACTGCTACTGTTGTGGGCCCGCATCCCATCAACTGGTATCAGAGCCGTACTCTAGATATATACATGCATTGATATGATGCATGTGATGCATAATTTTAAATCTGATACTGTGCACGTAAATTCTGTCAAAGAAGACTGGTTTTTAAGTGGGACCGTTTGTGACCCCTCCAGTGTTTCTGGGAATTTATGTGGAATGGTAATTTTTTGGGAATCGATTTCAATAATCTTCCTGGTTAATTACCGAATCAGTAAACATGATTTAAATTATGAGATAATTTATTTATAACATGTTTACTTTATGCCATTTATTTTAAGCATGATAATTATGTGATAATTATAACAGCAAGCTTAATTGATTTAATTTATGGCATATTTATTTTGTGTCATTTAAAAATTTTAAGCATGATAATTATGTGATAATTATATGAAAGCATGCTTAATTATTTTATTTTATGGCATGATCAAGATAATATGAGATATTATGATATTTACAATTATGCATATTTTATTTAATGTGATTAAATAGTAATGTTTAATAGAAATTAGACGCGATGCATAATTGAACTAATATTTTTCGGCTTAATTAATAAATAGTTATTAAATTGCCTTAAAATATTATTATTGGGATTTTAAATATGATTTAGTAATCCTAGTGGGAGGGTATTAATTAGATTAATTACTTCCAACAATAAGACGCCAAAAGTGATTATTAAATAATCAACAGATAATCCACACCTTTTAAAAATTCAAGTGGGAGCGAGATGAAAAGAGTTGGATTCTCACGGCCTCCATTACCCGTCTATAGTATAGTGGATGTATACTACTCCCTTCGGCGGGTATATATTCGCGGTATACAAGATTAGACTTCTACGGATAGAATGAAATACGGGGAAGTCAGCTCGACCACGCCTCCGTGGAGTGTCTTGACCTACTCGTACGGACTTCTAGGTAATGGTACACACTTGACTAAGTAATGTATTAACCTCCCTTCGGAGCTATGTTACATTTACTTAGAGGCCAAGGGTTGACGTGGTGGATTGACATTGTTTGGTAAGAGTTACCTAGATGACATGTTAATTAAGAATAGTTCTTGCTTTTCTAAGCGGTTTTCGACCTCGCCTCCGGGGAGTCAACTGCAGTTAGTTAAGTCACCATTGCGTAAACCAAAATGCTTACGTGGATTTCATTTATTGGTTGGACGCAGAAGAAAGTGAAATACATAATCATAACTTGCATTTATTTATTTATTTCAGTTTTATAATTACGATCTCTCATAGCCCACTCCAAACTATATGTCTATAAAGAAATAGGCTAGTAAGGGTTCAACTACGCTGACTAAGTAATGAATCTTGACATCGTATTGAGACACGAAAGTTTATGTACTCACTGAACCTTATCCGAAAATTTCGGAAACAACAACCAGTCAGGATTAGAAAGACGTTTATTCTAAATAGATCAAGTGTGATGATCTGGCTAGTCTTATATCCTGACATCTGTTTTAAATGTTCTTGAGCATCAAACACATGAGATGTCTACTGATAAGAACATGTTTTGGAAACAGAATCGTACGAAGGTACGAGCCACGAAAAAGGTTGTTAGTCAAAGATGTTTTGAAGGATCACTGTTTCAGAATCATATTATGGATATGATAACTAATCTGAACGAGATTGAAGGCCTCTGTGCTTAAAGAGACAATCTTAACAGATAGGATACGATCCTATACTCTCTGCCTAAGTCGTTTGAACGTTCAAGATTATTTTAAATAATTTTTTTTTACAAAACCAATGGACGACCTCAATATGGCAGAAAAATGTGATATAGACTAAGGGAAAAGGTTCTCTTTGGTCAGACATCAATATCCACGGGCTAGAAAGCCAATAAGTGGAAGAAAGAAAAGGAAAAGTTCCCAATCTAAGGTTCAGAAATAGAAAGTCAAAATCCGACAATGGAAAAGTGTTTCTATTTCGGTGGTAACGGTTATTGGAAAAAGAAATTATCCAAAATACTTAGTATGTCTGTTTGTTATACCGTTTAGATATGATATGAAGATATCTTACTCGTTGAAAATATGTTTAGTTGAAAATTCACCGGACTCCTGGTGTGTGAATTTGAGATCAACTAATCATATTTGCAAATTGTTGCAAAGATTCAAACTAACCAAAAAGTTTGAAAAACGGCTAACACATAACTACTGCTCGAGGATAATACAAGTATAATTGTATTAGCAGTAAAGACTATAAAGTCGTATTTTGGCGAAAGGGTTTTAATATTATACGTGCCATATATACAGAAATTTGATTTCTGTAAGTTATATGATAATTAATGGTTTAACTGTTTGTTTTGAACAAAAGGTTACCATTAAACAAAATAAAAGGTTTATTTGCTCTGGCACAATAAAAGATGGTCTTTTATGCCTACATGACAACCCTAATTTAAGTTTAACATTAAGAAGCTTGACTTACCATCTAAGAAGAAAAACTTCTACGTGGCACCTATCTATTGGTCAATTGAATTTGAACAGGATCCAAAGACTGATTGTTGAGTCCTATTGACTTAAAAATAGTATCAATCTGCGAATCCTGTTTAGAAAAGTAAAATGACCAAGAAAGTTCCTTTTGAGACAAAAGGTATTAAGCCATGAACTTGCTTGAGTTAGTTCATACGGACATATGATACTATGAATGTTCAAGCAAGAGAAAGTTTTGGATATTTCATCATTCGTTTAGAACGATTACTCTAGATACAAATATGTTTATTTGATGAGACTTAAGTCAGTAATTTTGAAGAGTTCAAAGAATATAAGACTAAAGTCAAAGAATCAAATTAGAAAACATATCAAGGCACTCCGATTAGATCGAAGTAGTGATAAGTATCTAAGTTCAGAGTTAAACAGAATTTCTCAAATGAGATTGGATCTCAACTATATATATGAGATACGCTTTGGCAAAGATGTATTACAGAAAAGAGAAATAAAACTCTGATAGAGATGGTAAAGATTCATGAAGAGTCATGCTACCCTATGAATTTCGTTTTGGGGCCTTGCACACAAAACAACAAACCTAGTTCTATCTAAGTCAGTTCCTAAAACACTGATGGATCTGTAGCTAGGGTGAAAACCCTGTATCTTTTATCTTCGGATTTAAGATAGCCTGGTCCACGAGTTAAGGATGGATCCTGACAAATTAGAATAAAGAACAAAGGTTTACTTGTTCTAAGGTTATCCTAAGAAGAACAAGAGGTGGTATATTTTGTAACTTGAGAAATCACAAAAGATGTTTGTGAATTATTTCAATGATAATTACATAGATAACCACAAAGGGTAGAAGCAAAGTAGTGTTAAAAGAAATAACAGTATTAGATACTGATTTCCATAAACCCGTGATAACTGAAAATATATTGGATACATGTGATGTACCAAATACAACATGTGATGTAGAGACATGTACACGAGAGCATCATTATAGTGGGAGGATTGTCAGGACACCTGACAAGATACCTAAGATTAACCCAAGAGGTTGAATCTAACGTTTCTGATCCTGTCACGTGTAATGAAGCTGTAGAAGATATAGACGCTGACCGTTTGGTCAATATCCATGGAATCTCAGTTAGAATCTCTGTATTTTAACAAAGTCTTGAACTTGTAGAGGCGCCTAAAGGCATTAAACCCTATTAGATACAATTGGGTTCTACAAAACGATAAAAGGATAAATGGACGAAAAAGTAGAGACTTTAGAGCAAACTTTTGGCAAGGGATTTTACCCAGAAAGAAGAAATCATTTATGAGGTCTTCTCGCCTATAGAAATGCTTAAGTCCATTATCCTCTCCATTTTATCTCATTATCGATTATGAGATTAGATAAATGGATGTAAAGACTATGTTCTTGAATGGGCAATTTCAAGAAGAAGAGATACATGGCACAACCTGAAGGCTTCACAGCCAGAAATCAGGTGCATATAATGCAAGCTTAATAGATCGATTTATGATCTTAAGCAAGCGTCTAGATTATGGAGCATCAGAATTATAAGGCAATTTAAATTCTTTGGATTTGTATAATTGCCTGATGAACCATAAAGTGTACAAAATGACATCATGATAGCATTGTAACACTTTCACTTTGTACGTAATTAATATTCTGCTCATTGGGAATGATGCAAGAATTTTGTCAATGGTCAAGATTCGGAAGTCAAATCATTTTGACAAGAAAAGACCTATGTGAGACCAATGTTATTCCAAGGATCAGACTTATGTCGTGATCATAGGAATAAGGAGATTGGTTTATCACAAGAAGCATATATGGATAAGATGCTGGCAAGGTATAATATGACAAATTCCAAGAAAGGTTCATTACCTTTTAGATGTGGAATTTATCTATCTCAGGATCAGTGTCCTAAGACAACTGAAGAGATAGAAGACATGATTAGAGTTTCGCAGCGGAAGCTTTATGTATGTCATATTATGTACAAGGCCAGATGTATATTATGAAATAGGTCTAAGTTAGCAGATATTAGTCAAACCCTAGAATCTAACACTGGGTAGTAGTGAAAGCATATATTGGAGTACTTGAGAAGGACTTGAGATTATATGCTTGTCTACCACAGTGGTGAACTCGTTTCAATAGAGTATAGAGATTCGGATTTACAATCTGATTTGTATTCTAGATATTTGATATCAGAATAGGAGTTTACTCTAGAAAGAGCAACCGTTAATTAGAGAATGTTAAGCAGACTAGTATTGCTTACACCGTCATGGAAGTCAAATACATGGCAGCTTGAGAAGCAGCCAGTTAGATGTATTAGTTTCATGATTTCCTAGTTGTTGGCTCAGAGAAACGTCTAATAGATTCCTTCACTAAAGTATTGGCGCGAAAGAGTGCAAAACGAGTTTTGACACTCATGAGGAAGGAATAAGACTTAGATGTGTAGCCAAATTGAATTTAGGACAAGTGGGAGATTGTTGGGGATAGTGCCCTGAAAATTCAATTTGTTGAATTAATTAAACTGGATTTACACAAGTTATGAGTATTTCACATATTAATAATTAATAACGTGTGATGGTATTCTTATATGAAATGTGTTTCATAGGAAAAGACTTTGAATACCGAAATCACGTGTTATTAAAGTTCTAGTCGGTAAGATAAGAATATGTTTTATCAAGACTATAACGTGGTTATATAAGATGATTAGTCTTTCGTCATAGGGAATGGTGATTCCAATTATAACACGTTGATGATTTTCAATAGGATTGGAAACATCGAACTGGACCACTGAGATTATTTATTTTATACTGCTATCTAAAATGAATAAAATCTCAGGAAGCATTGTACTCTTAATCCTGATAATATTTCGGCTTTAGGCATGTAGTGTTAGTCACTGTAACATACTCGAAGTGAGGTCTCGGTAACGGGTGGCCAAAATACTTTGTATGATTCGGTGACAACATGAAATGTGCTAAAGAGTTATATTGATCGAGGAATCTGTGGCCTTGCTGGAAGGTAAGAGATATCCTTGAAATAGATTTGTAAAAGTTCGAATTAAGACTTTGGCCAAAGCACTTCGCGTGATAACGTTACCGAAGTTGTATGTTGAATGTGTTTCACATACAGAGAATTTGAACTTAAGGCGAATCAATAAATTTCAAATTAGAGATGAAAAATAAAAGATAGTAGTTGCAATTTATTTTTCATGGATATTTACACGGAGGAGTAAAATGCGAAATTATTCTAGATCGAGAAATTCGTGAATAATTTAATTAATTTTAGAGTGCAACAATATTTATTTAGTGGAATTAAATATTGTTAAACGGTAATTAATTATTATCATGAGATGATAATATATTAATCCGTTTGGAGCTAAAATTAATTAGTCCTGCAGGTCCCTCTGCAAGCCCCAAATTGAAAACCCAAAGAGAAAATAATAAAAGGAGAAAGAGAAATGAATTTTTCAAAGTGTTTGAAAATAGCCAAGGGATTTATTTTAAGAAAATCAATCAAGTTCCAAAGAGTTGGAAATGCCCGGAATTTTATTTTGGAGAAAATAAAATTTAAAAATTTTAAAAAAAAAAAAAATAATAATAAAAAAAAAATTTGCTGACGTGGCAGGTGAAGTGGCACTGACGTGTCACGCCACGTCAGCAAGTGGGCCCAGGTGGCGCTGACTGGGCAGTCGCGTGGCACGCCACGTGTGCGACACGTGGACGGCCCAGATCGCGCCACGTCATCATGTTGACCGGGTCAACGGGTCCAGGGTCGGGTCAACGGGTTGGATATCGGATAGGGTCGGACCGGGTCCGGTTCCGGGTCGGACCAGACCCGGACACGTGGCAGCCTCTGGAAAGGCCACGTCACCCAAAACCCTAGACCGAGAGTACATCACACGCGCCACCTTGTGGCCGCGCGTGAGGGCGCGTGTGATCTCCGATCGGGGCGTTCTCGGCGGCGTTGAACTCGTGGCGATGAGAGCTTCAACGTGGTCACCTTGGTTTGCGTGTCCAAGTTGTACACACAAGTGGGATGTGAAATTACCATTTTACCCTTGCTTTTGAATCCAAAATGACCGAAACGCCCTCGGTTTTTCCCCTATAAATAGGGGTCTTGGGTCCTCATTTCTCATTCAACATTTTGGGAGAGGTTTTGGCTAGTTCTTAGCTTTGAAACCATATCCCTTTTCTCCTAGTTAATTCCGATTTATTTCGGAATTAATTTTAATTAGGTGTTTATATAAAACGCCTAATTTTGGGAGAATAAACCCTGAAAAGGGTCTTTAGTTTAAATTTTATTTTCTCTAAGTATTTAGAGAAATACTTTCGGAGCCCACGCTCCGAGGGTGTCCCTGGGGATATTGCAGGGAAGCTCTGCCGGTCTCACGAGTGGGATAGGAGCTGGAAAAATGCCGTTAGATAGCCATGATTGCAGTACGGTAATATTTTACAGTTGTTTTAGTTTAAGCATGATAAATTATGTGCTCTTAAGTGTTAATTGCATGTTAGATATTTATCTGCTTAAGTGATTTAAAATTTGTTATCAATTGCATGTATATACTTGAGTAGATCCGGCTAAGTCTTCCGCTTTTGTATTAAAATGTTTTAGAAATATTTTAATACTTGTATTATAATAAAAATTTTAAAATGTGGTCCCGGACTGCTACTGTTGTGGGCCCGCATCCCATCACATAGCATATACTAGAGCAATTCATAACATATTCAAGCATATACTAAACAATTAAAGCATATAAACATATATTCAAACATATCATAAAAACTATATAATAAATGCATAAAAATAAAATCCTATATGGCTTAGGGAAGACCCTAAGACCCAACCTAAACATAATATAAACATACCACAACATAAAAACATAAACTAAACTAAAACATAACATAAAATAAAACAACTAACCTAGCTACAAAGGGGGGAGGCCGACGATAAGAGGGGGAGAGGGAGAGAAAGAAATGGTGTTGTCAACATAACTTTGAGCAAGGATTCAAATGACTCTTTCCCTCTATTTATAGTTGAAGATAAGCCCCCCACCTTGGAAATAAAATGTAAGGAAGGGTATGGGAGCAAAAGTGGAATAACTTCTCTTGGAAGCTTTAGGCATATGAAGCTAAAAATGGGACTGCTGGGGGGTATTTCGGTAATTTCACTGCCAAAATGTGGAGTTAAGTGGCTGTAAGTATAACCATTCCGTCCGGGCAAAAATTAGCTTCAAAACGCATATTCATACGTCGAAATCGGATTTACCGTTTGAAAGATACATTAGTTTTAGTGAATGAAAGTTTTGAGCTCGAAACTCAACACGAGTGAAAAACGACTTTCTAGAATGATTTTCAAGTCCGGATTGTTTCCTAAATTCAAGAAATAAATCGAGAAGCGTTTTGAGTCCAATATCGACTATAAAACATTTTACCGTTAAAAAGTTGAAAACGTATTCATACGTCGAAATCGGATTTACCGTTTGAAAGATACATTAGTTTTAGTGAATGAAAGTTTTGAGCTCGAAACTCAACACGAGTGAAAAATGACTTTCTAGAATGATTTTCAAGTCCGGATTGTTTCCAAAATTCAAGAAATAAATCGAGAAGCGTTTTGAGTCCAATATCGACTATAAAACATTTTACCGTTAAAAAGTTGAAAACGTAGGATGAATAGTGAATTCTTACGTACAGATGTACGCATCAAAATTTCAAGCTAGGGTTTGAATCAAGAGTTGTAAAACATCTCAAAAATCTTGAAATAGCTCAAGTAGTGCAAATCCAAAGAGAAAACATTTTCCGAATGAAAACCGTTCGTAGAAGGAATAGTGAACTAGGGTTTTCGTAAACATTTTCAATAAAACCAATGCTCAAAATAGATTTCCAAGTCAAGAATGATTTCAAAAGACTCGTCTCGACTCAAGGGTCAATTCGACTGTACACTTGGGTAGGAAAGGTATCAGAATCAAAAGCTCATTTTCAGATGAATAGTAACTTTGGTCGGTAAGTTCCAAAAGTACCCTTATGGTTCAAGAAAGACTCTCTGAGCTTGGGAAACAAGTTCAAACGATAGGAAAACATGTGTGGTGAACCTCTAGGGTTCGAGTAGCAACATGAACAAGGTAGGCTCGGGTTATGAATAGTAAACTGTATCAAAGGTCAAGAATTCCCCTTTAAAACATGTCAGATCATATACTAGCACAAAGTTCATGTAAGAATGCAATGCATGAAGGTTCAAAAAGTTGGATCACGGTCTATAAACGCTTTACCAATGCCCTTAACTTACTGTTTTCATCCAGGCCCTGTTTTGGGCTGTTACATTTCATGTTAAAACCCTTTACTTATAATGAATCCTCACCCAATGTCTAGGTGAGATCATTGATCACAATGAATGAGGGACCTGGGACTTAGTGTACATGGTTATCCGGGGAAGAATGGGCTGACGGTGATCAACGTGCACTAGTTCCAACACAATAACGAGGTTACCGGCCCTCCTTTGGAGTTTAGCGAGGAATAGGAATTGGGCCTTTGGGGCTTCATGGACCCCTCTAGCCATAATGAATGGGTGGACAATGTTAGGAATAGTTCCCTTAAAGCAGCTTTTGGCTTTCCTATTTCCTTGTAAAATCACAAAAAGTCTTTAAATAATAAACGAGATGATTTTGTTCATAGGCATTCACTTCTTTATGTGCTTATTATGTCTGTTTGGGTTGACTGTATGTTTGCATGTATTGAACTCCCCTAATCCGATGAGGTTGTTAAGAACTTTGTCGTTATGAGAACGATACATGAAGCAAGTTCTTAACTCCATAGGCGAGGATTAGAAACTTCTCCAAGTCGAGAGTCCGACAGACAGTGGGAGTGTCGACCTTGACTCTGTTGAGACTTGCTTATGTGATTATGTCCTTTTGAAGGATCACTCAGTTTCATGCAGTGATAAGTGCATACGATAATGCGTTCATAATATGGGTGATTGTTACTAGAACTTCATCACTTAGATGTCCCGCGTGAGAACATTCCTAAATGGGAAAGGAAGTTTACTGAACCTTCCAGATTAGGAAATATCTCACAGGTTAATGAAGTGATTCATTATTCCTTAGACTTCAGATTCTGTAATGTCTAATATGAGCTAACTCTGTAATCTTTGATATAGGCTCAAAAGGGTTTCGACATACTGACACCTGAACCACAGCTTATGTTGGGATTACACAAGTGGCATATGGAGAATTAGTAGAATCAACAAAGGACCTACACTTGTAGCAAGAACAAGAATGATCTCTTATTGATTGAGTTGTACGTAGTCCATTAAACTTAAACACTTGGCCAAGGTGGATAAAAGATCAAGACATCAAGAAAATGGGGTTTTCTTGGATTGAGGTCTAAATGGATATGAAACGAACTTAACTTTAAAGATCAAGAATATTTGGGCTCTGAGAATATGCCCATGCCTTAGTTCTTGATTGAGGGATGGAGTTGTAGAAGGATCGTATTTCACTATATGCTATTGACTGAAAGGTTCTTCGATTTATTTCGTTATTCGGCTAGGGGTCACACATCCATTGCTAGATTACGATAGTGTGATCTATGAAGTGATTAATTAATTACTGTCACTACTAATCGAATAATGAACCTAAAGGGTCACACACAAATGCCAGGACACGAGGGTTATGGTAGGATGTTAATATGATTAACGAAGGATCAAAATAGTTGACAACGTGGCTGCCACGTATCATGTACACATGGCTTCACGCATGTCCCATTTCGTGTGATTTATTTCACACGCGAATTCTTTTCTAGAATTAATTAATTAAATTGTAATTAATTAATTTTGGTTTTTTAATTAATTTTGAATTAATTGTTAAGACTATTCTCAAATAAACTTAACCCAACAAATAATTAATTGGAAATTCATTTATTTGTTGAATATTGACTTTTAACTTTAGGAAAGTTGAAAAGTTCAACTTCCTATTGCAGGAGAGAGAAGAATATTCTTGCAAGACTTGGAGAGCAAGTTGGGAACTTATTTTCTCTAATTAAATTAATAATTAAATTAGTTAATTAGTAAGCAAGAAAACAAAGTGCACTAGGTTTATGAAACCCTAGGGATTTCGAACCAACCTAGTATTTATACTAGGGGTGGTGCTTCTCTTATTCTTTAGACCAACACTCATGAAGTGTTAAGTTTTTGAGAAAAATTAAAAGAAAAGTTTTCAAAGCAAAAATTATCCTAGCCATTAACACAAGCTATAGAACTAGCATTCTCACTTGCTTGATCGTGTTCTAGGACTGGTGTGGATATGCTTTGGAGGCCTTCTACTTTGGAGTCTAATTCGAAGGACCGTTCAAGGGACGTTCCGCTTGAAGGGTGTTTGTTAGACGGTAACAACATCACAAGAAAGCTTCAATTAAAGTGAGTTTCTTGTTATTCCAAATGTTACAGTACGAAAATTGCAAGACAACGATTAAACTTTTGGAAAATTTTCAACTTTCACTACTTAACTCTTTCCTGTTTTCCAACAAGTCGTATCAGAGCCACCTTGAAACGTTCGTATTGTATCTTTACTGCTTTATGAATTTTGATGAAAATTCTTGAATTTGAGTATATGTTGTGTATTCATGGTTTTTTGTTTGAAATACGAAGTTGCCGGATCAAAACTGTTTCTTGAAAATTTGTGAAAATTTGTTTTCGTAAAATATGATTTTAAACTGTTTTAACTCGGATTGATTGGAACTGCTTTAATTCAAAATTGGATTACTTGAATTTGTTGAAATTACGAGATGAGAACAAAGGGGAACGGGTTTACCCATACGCGAAAGCGCGGGGGATAGCACGTACGTGCATAGGGCGCCACCCCACCTTACCGAGACCCCGCGCGCGGCAGACGCCGGGCGCTGCTGCTGCGATGTTCCCCTCCCGGCTCGGCAGCGGGCTACGCAGGCCACTCGGCCATACGTGCAGGCCCACGCGCGGCTGTTGCCGGTCCGTCCTGGGTTTTCGTTTTTGTTTTATGTTTTCCAAGTTTCGTAAAATCCTGTTTTGTAAAATCTGATTTTATTTTAAAATTTGATTTTAGTTTTATAAAATTATCTATTCGAAATAATTATAAAATTTGGGATTTTTATGAATTAAAGTCGGTTCTAATTTTTCGAGGAAATAATAAATATCACTTTAAATGATATTTTAGACAAAAATTAAATTTTGAATTAATTGTTGTTTTGTCTGGATACGGTGATTCGATTTTGAATAAATTCTTGAATAATGAACTATATTCAAATTACTTAAGTTAATTGTAACTTGAAGTCAAGTGAATTTTAAATTTAATTGGTAAATTTAAATTTAAGCGGAAGCATGATAGTTTAGGTGATCATGGGTTAGTCTTATGTATGGTTTTAAATTCTGCACATGGATGATTTCAATTGGGGTTGGAGCCCTACTTATGTGCGTACCGTTATACGTTTAGTATGTGGCTTTCCTTATTATTGTTTTTGGGCCGGGTATGCCCCGTGTACTTGTCTATGGTCGATATGAAAATTGAGCCTTATTACTTTATGTAAAGAGAGTAGAACTTAGGAAGTGAGGTTTTATTTTCATTTTGGAGATAAGCACCCATGGAATAAACACATAGTTACGTGTTTTCAATTGGGTCGGAGCCCCATAGTTGCGTGTTTTCAATTGGGGTTGGAGCCCTACTTATGTGCGTACTGTTATATGTTTTTTATGTGGCTTTCCTTATTATTGTTTTTGGGCCGAGGTATGCCCCGTGTACTTGTCTATGGTCAATATGAAAATTGAGCTATATTACTTTATGTAAAGAGAGTAGAACTTAGGAAGTGAGGTTTTATTTTCATTTTGGAGAAAAGCACCCATGGAATAAGAAGGATCCACAAGTAGCACTTGAAGAACGGTTGTCATAAAAAGACCCCTCAAAAATGTTTAGGAGGGCTTTCTATTAAATGTAATAGATAGGGCGTTTTTTCATTAATTCTGTACCCCTATATGATATGAATTGTCTTATGTGGCATGAATGTTAGAACTAGTGATTATGGAGTGGCTCCCATAATTGCATATAAGATAGGATACCCATGACGTTCTATAACGCCCCAACATTTTCGTATTCTAGTATGACTTATGTGTTTACCAATTTGTGCGAATTAATTGGCTATAAGTGTTTTCTATATTTAAATTTTGTTATTTAATTGTTAAATATGTGATTAATTGAGATATATGAAATATTTGAATTGGAATTGATACGAATACTTGAACCACTAGCGCATGAATAACTTGTGTGCTCCCTAATTACACGTTTAAATTATTTAATTACCTAACTAATCATTTATTATAATTACAATTTTTTTTATTCTTAATTAATCTTTTAATAATATGTATTTCGTCATATTTTAATAAATATTTAAAATGGATTCTTAAATTTCATTTGAATTTTGAAATTATATGAATTCTTGAACAATATGCATTTACGTGACAAGTTGTGTGCCGTTACTATATGAAATGAATTCGAAATTTCGGGGAAATTTAATATGTTGAAGATATGTGTGTCATGAATGTGTATGTATGCTCGTTTCATGTTTTCGGATTCATTTAATTGAGTTTTGAATTTATTTTGTTCTTGGAATTCAAATCGGGGGCTAACGAGCAATTAGCGCACCCTTGGTTCCGTATGTGATATCTTGAGCTCGGGAACTCAGAATCGAGTTCCGTCAACTTCGTTGAACTCGTAACGAAAATTTGGGTTCAATAAACTTAGCCTCATATTTTTCTAAGACCATTGGATTCCCGAATTTCAACCGAAACGAGCACTTTGCGCTTAAAACGACAATTCTAGACTTTTCCCAAGCTACAGACCTACTTTATGCTATTTATGAAATATATGCTATTTATGCTAGTTTAGGAAAAATATGATAATATATGTGAATTTTATTTAATTAAATGCATGAATTATGATATGATATAGTATATTCATATGTTCAAGTATTCATGATCTTGTTTGATTAAATTCATGCCTAGAATAATTTATTTAGAATTATTTTTCATAGAAAATTTGTATATCTTGCTATATTATGCTTCAAATTCTATGTTATAAATATGACTATGATCAAGCATGTTACACACCCTCTTTGAATATTCAAATGGACTTAAGAACATGTTCTTAATGTTCTTGGACATATATGTGTGTGTGTGTGTGAATTTGATTTTATGTTATAAAGTGTTTAATTCATAGGAAATTGAATAGCAAATGTTTTCAATAGTAATTTTGACTTTTTGGTCCACCCATATTTTGATAATTTCGAAATTTATTTTAAATTAATTATAAAATTAGTTTTGAAATTTTTTAAATAAGGATTCTATCCGAATTGTCCACAAAATCGATAATTGTGAAACATTTTCCAAATATAACCTACATTGTCAAATTAAATCCTAAATTACATTTCAAATCTTATAATTAGGATCATGATGTGATTAATAAATATTTAATTAGTTAAAGATTTCGTAAAACTTAATTAATTAAAGAAATTCACTAAAACGGTGAAAATATGGGTTTACTGGGTAAAATCAAAGTTTCAAAGGTCATTTAAACATTTCATATTATTGTTTTGAAATTCAAAACATTTAAGGTTTCAAACATTAAAGAATTAGGATTTTTATCCAAGTTTTGAATTTCAAATAAAGATATTCATTTAGGATTTTCAAATCGAATATTTTTAAATATCATTTCCAAAATAAGATTTCTTTATGGACTTCTTTTATAACATAGAAGCTTACTGAGATTCCTAATTTGATTAATAATTACTTGATATAATAATGGATCTTATTTTTTAAGTCTTGTTTGAATGTTAAAGTTGTATATTACCAAAATATTTTTATGTGATCACCTATCATGCTATGGTATGCTTTATTGTGGAAACTTGTCTATGTGATTAGTATTGGTTATGGAATAGAAACTTATAGTTGATCACCACTCATAGGTGAAGACCTGGACGGACTAGGACTCCGGTATTATTACAAAATACCTGGTTACTATAGGTGAGGTTAAATGTTTTCAACTGGGATCATGAGTCTATATATCAAATGTTTTATGGCCTACCCTAATACAGATCAAAGTTTTACCTCTTTATAAATGATACTAACCTTTTGGGAAAAATACATTAATATCAACTTATATTATTCTAGTATACAAAATCAATAATTTTAAAGTATTAATGTTTTCTCAACTTCTTGTAGAAATTAAAGTATTTCACGTTAAAATATCTCGGTACTATGCTACCGTTTATCAGGTATCGTTAAATGCAAGTAAAATATATTTTCATATTGTGGGCCCGGTGGTCTTGGTAGAAGTAGTAGTCCGGGAGGCACGGGCCGAGGTCTACTATTATACCAGCCGCCAAATAGATCTTGGTGGTGGGCTAACTGGAGGTTAGTTATTCCACATCAAGTGATGGAAAAAGGTACGTCCCACCCAAATTCATGTGTATCGTCAATAAGGGTAGCTCCTTGAGTTGACACCGGAGGAAGAAGGATGGTATCGTTGTATTTTGTTTTATTACGTAACGATATCTTGATCAATGTCGTTACGAATATTCTTGGTTTTTTTTAAGGAGTAAAGGTTGGAGAACGCCTAGCTTGCGGGCACCATATTGTTTCATAACGGGGTTCATGTTTTCTTAAAAGTATAGCACATAATCCCCCTACCCCTTTATCTTCAAATAAATATGAACCCAATATTGATATTGTCGTAGTATTTTCCTATTATCGAATACTGACCAAGGAGTTTCTTGGTTAGTCCGGCTATGTATACTGATTTCTCATTACTCTCAAAATTACTACTCCATTCTTATTTAATTACTATTAAAGATCCTTCCAAATAAAAGTTTCTTGGTAAAAATCCTAGAGTTTTAAAGTTTCACTCAAACCCCCCTCTGTAATGCCCCGGTTCCGGATGAACAGGTAAGCACGCCACGTGTGAGATTTTGAGCGTAGGAATTTATTTTAATTCTTTAATTTCATAATATTCTTATGTGACATCTCATATTTTTATAAAATTCATGAAACATTATTTATATGAATTATGTGAATTCATATCATTGGAAAATTATTTCATATCATGGAAAAATATTTGTTACGAAAAACAATTACCGAGAGTGTTTCAATTACGAAATTGTCCCTAAATATTCATTTCTTTAACTTTAGGGACTTAATTGCATAAGCTTGTAAGGGCTTAATTGATCATATTTCAAAAGTTATATCCTCAATTGCATGACTTGAATTCTTGGAGGATTAATTGGCAAATTGGACATTTCACACATTTCAAAAATTGGATGGATCGTTATATTATCTCCAAGCTTCCATGATCTCATTTCATTCAAGAATTTCCCAACATATTTGCTTCCTTTCACTCTCGGTTCACCAAGCTAAAAAGGGAGAAGAGATTTCAACCAATTTTCGTCAAGAATTTCAAGTAATAATCCCAAGTTTGGAAGTTGATCACCATCATCATCTATTTTCTCCATTTCTTATTGATGATTTTGATCACATATTTGATATTTAGGGTTTGAGGACCATATGTTATGTAATGCCCGAGCGCTAGACGTCACATCCCCCGCACCATGACCCGACCCGTATACGAAATGGATTTCCATACACGGGCCGAATCATAGCGAACGGAGACATACACACTCGCTAAGCCAGGCGGGACTAGCCTATAACTTAAACCCCAACAACAATCAAAGTAACAACAGAGCAATAGAAAAGCGGAAGCAATCATTCCTATATTATATATTGAGCTAAATGCTCTAGGTACCACCATGTAATTCATATATTGAGCTATACGTTCTATGTACCAATATTTCATGTAAAATACATATAGGTACCATATCCATGTACGCTCCAAACATATACAAAATCCCAAAAAGAACAAAATGTAATCATATGCGTGTAAAGGAAAGGCTAGACACGATGCAAGACTCTCCCTGACTGGTATCCCGCCTAGCATCCCCCTTCCTACAAAAACAACTGAAACAACTCCGGGTTCAGTCTTAGATAGACTGGTGGGTATAAAAAGATAGGCATAATATCATAATATTGCGGAATTTAAACACGTACATGAAAATTATAATCCTTATTCGAGGTTTTGAATCCTTTTTACCAAGTGGGAAAATAAATACAACGAATAGGATTATAACAATTCATTTCATTCATTCGGTCATTAATAGCCCGGCGAGAGGGCGTGCATTATCTCCAACCACCACCTCGTGTAATTCTTTAGTCATTCATTCATTCATTCATTCGCTCATGCATTCTTTCTTTCGTGCACATTCATTAGAACATTCATTCGTTCATTCATAGACTCATTTTTCCTCCGGGTAGGGAACGGGTTTGCAAGGCCCGAGCCCTCATTCATTAATGCTAGAGGGGTACATGAATCCCCAAAAGCGCGGGACCCCTTTCATTCACTAATCTCCTAGTGAAATCCAGGTTGCCGAAATTGTTGGAACTAGTATAAATGGATTCCCGTCAGCCCATGCTTCCCCGGTTCACCACTACACTAAGTCCCGGGCCCTCATTCATTGTGATCATTCATTTCTCGCCAAAACATTTGGTAGGACAATCATAAAAAAAAGCTTTCGTTCAAAAACATTTGTTCATTAAAAACTTGGTATAAATACCTATATGGGGTTTTGGCCAAAATCTTGCACATTAGGTATTCGGGTCATATCGTTAACTAATAGAAGAAAAACCCACCTGATAGACAAAAAGAACCCGACAAAGCTCTCACTGCCCGACCTCGTCACCCACTGGCTCAAGATCTGTGTGACAAAGGTAGTGTGAGACTCAATCATGACCACATTAGACGCTCGGCTATGCAATATCATGTTAAAGAATGCTTAAAATGCAATAATATGTTCAAATATGGTCATGAATACCATAGAATTCAATTAAACACATAATTCACCAAGTTTCGTTCATTATACGGTAAAACCGTATTCATTCCCGTTCATATCGTTCATACTTTCATACTTTCATTCGTAGTCATCAATATCATATATCAATCATAAAACATAGCTTTAATACATTTACGTTGCATACGATTCACAAATACTAGCAACAACCGTAAAACAAGCAATAAAAGAGTTCCCCCAGAGCTGCCATTTCAAATGACACGGCCGTGTTGAGTTTTCAAAGCATTTGGACACGGCCGTATCCGAGGTTTAAAATCAGAAAATTCAAAGTCGAGGGCTTGACACGGCCGTGTTAAGTTTTCAAAGCATTTGGACACGGCCGTGTCCGAGATTAAATTCAGAAAATTTCAAAGTCGAGAGCCCAACACGGCCGTGTCCATTTTCAGTTCAAAGCCGACACGGCCGTGTCAGCTCATCGTTTTGCCAAGAAAAACAGAGCAGAAGCTCTGTTTCTCGAGGGAAAAGCTTGCAAAAACAGGGGCAGCCATAAGGAAGCTCTTATACACTCTTAGACATGATCTCAAGCCATATAATTCACATATATCATACAATCCATTCATACTTACAAGAATTTATGCATAAAATTGGCAAATGATCACCCAAACACAAGCTTTCAACCATGGAAGCTCAAGCTTCATTAATGGCACAACATGCTATACGCAACCAACATGAGATTCTAGATATAGAAATGATGAGGAAGTTATAAGGTTCATATTTCATGCATCAATCCCTAATTAAACCATGAGACACCAAGGTTCAAGATCAAACCCTCTATTCATGCTCATACTCAACACACAAGAATCCTTCACTCATGCCAAGCTATTCATAGATGCAAAGATAGAGGAGAAGATGGAGATTTTAAATCCTAACTTACCTTGGAAGAAGATTGGATGAAAGTTGATCTTGAGCTTAGGGTTTGGATGATCAACTATGGAGGGTTTTGGAGCTTCTCTTTTTTCTTTTGGATGATGATAATGATCGATCAAAATGGCAATCGAGGAGAGAAATGCTGATATTTAGAAGAGAAATGGGTAGGATTCGGGTCGGTTCAAGTCTGGTTCGTTTAGTAAACGGTTCAACAAGTTACAAGGTCGAGGTTGTGGAAAGATTCGTTGTCGAGGGTTCAAACAGTATCGAAAAAGTATAAGGTCAAGTTTAATGGATAGGTAACGTCGAAACAAGTTCAACGCCGATTACGGATCTCGATTTCGAGGTCCGGAGCTCAAGATATCGCGAAAACCGTTCAGGGTTGCCTATATACAAATAGGTCCCTAAACTTTCAAAAAGTGGCAATTAAGCCCAAACTCAATTTCCAATTGAGTCCAAAACATTCAAATAAGTTACACTCAAGTCCGCGAATTACACGAAACACGTAATTTCATTCAATTAACACCGAATTCACAAAATTCATTCATATATTCGAATCTCACATTAGAATTCAAATAAAATTTAAACAAATAAATCGAATTAGAAACAAATTCAATTAGTAAAACAAGATATAAACTCATATAATTAAATGTAATTGCGCACGTAACTTTTACCTGCACGTGTGAAAACACGGGGCTTTACAACCTCTCCCCCTTAAAGAGAATCCGTCCTCGGATTCATTGCTCGTTCGGAAACAATTCGGGATAGAACTTCTTCATCTTCTCTTCCGTTTCCCATGTGGCTTCTTCCGTCTTACCACTTCGCCACAACACTTTCACCAAGGGAAATTGTCTGTTTCGAAGTTCTTGAAATTTCCGATCCAGAATCTTAACTGGTTTCTGAACGAAAGTGAGATTCGGTTCGAGCTCTGCTTCCTCAACAGGTATGATCACGGATTCATCGGGATAGTACCTCCGAAGTTGTGATACATGGAAGACATTGTGAATACCCGTTAGACTTGGAGGCAAATCCAATCTGTATGTTGTATCTCGGATTCTTTCCAAAATCTCATAAGGTCCCAAATATCGGGGATTCAACTTTCCTCCTTTTCCAATTCGGGTAAATCCTTTTCGAGGTGAAGCTTTCAGGAATACCTTATCCCCAACTTCAAATTCAAGATCTTTCCTTCGCTTGTCTGCATAACTTTTCTGTCGATCTTGAGCTGCTTTCATCCTTTGCCGAATAATCTGAACTTTTTCAATAGCATCTTGAATAGCTTTGGAAGGTTTATCTTTCCTTTCACCTCTTTGTACCCCTTCTTGTTTACTCCACTTCCATTCTTCCAAATCGAAAAATAAAGGGGATCGGCACTTCCTTCCATAAAGAAACTCATACGGTGCCATTTCTATAGAAGCTTGATAACTATTATTGTAGGCTAACTCAATTAAGGGCAATTGTTCATTCCATGAACTCGAGAAATCCAACGCACACGCCCTTAACATATCCTCAAGATATCTGATTAACCTTTTAGATTGCCCATCTGTCTGTGGATGAAAAGCTGTACTGAATTGAAGCTTGGTTCCCAAACACTTCTGTAATTCTTGCCAGAACTTGGAAGTGAATCTCGGATCCCTGTCTGAAACAATGCTAGCTGGCACTCCATGTAACCGAACAATCTCATCACAATACTTCTTAGCCAACTTACCTATCTTATCTGACATCCGAACTGCAAGAAAATGGGCTGACTTGGTTAACCTGTCCACGATTACCCAAATTCCATCGAATCCACCCTTCACTCTAGGTAAACCCGATACAAAATCCATTGCTATCTGTTCCCATTTCCATTCTGGAATAGGTAGTGGCTGTAACAATCCTGACGGCTTCTGATGCTCAGCTTTCACTAACTGACAAGTCAGACAATGTTTCACATAATTCACCACATCTCTCTTCAGCCCGTTCCACCAATAATACTGTTTCAAGTCCCGATACATCTTGTTTCCACCAGGATGTACCGAATAAACAGTTTTATGAGCTTCATCCAAAATAGCTCTTCTCAACTCCTTTGGAACTACCACTCTGTTCTTAAATCGAAAAATTCCCGTATCATCGAATCCAAACGGACACTCGGAGTCCGATCGAGCCTTTTCAATCAACTTCTGAATCTCAACATCCGTCCGTTGTGCCTCAAATATCTGTTGTCTTAACTCTGGACGTACTGAGATGTTACCAATACGAGCCTTTATCTTAACCAATTCCATTGGTTGTCCAATATTTACCTTCAGATGGGATACACTAGCCTTCCTGCTCAATGCATCCGCGGCCACATTAGCTTTACCCGGGTGATACTTAATCACACAATCATAATCCTCGAGGGTCTCCATCCACCTTCGCTGCCTTCTATTCAACTCCTTCTGAGAGAATAAGTACTGAAGACTCTTATGATCGGTGAAAATCTCAAAAGAAGTCCCATACAAATAATGTCTCCACTTCCCTAAGGCAAAAATCACCGCTGCAAGTTCAAGGTCGTGAGTGGGATAATTCTTCTCATGCTCTTTCAATTTCCTAAAGGCATAAGCAATTACTCTCCCGTTTTGCATCAAAACACAACCTAAGCCTTCATGGGAAGCATCCGTACACACCATAAACCCTTCAATACCATCCGGAAGTGCAAGTATTGGTGCAGAAGTTAACTTATCTTTCAAGAGCTGAAAACTAACTTCACACTTCTCATCCCATTTAAACCGAACCTCTTTCTTGGTTAATCGGGTTAACGGAGCCGCAATCTTAGAGAAGTCCTTAACAAATCTTCGATAATAACCGGCTAAACCCAAAAAACTTCGGATCTCAGAAACATTCTTAGGACTCTGCCACTGTGAAACTGCTTCTATTTTCTAAGGATCCACTTCTAGTCCTTTGCTCGAAATAATATGTCCCAAGAAACTCACCCTGTAAATCCAGAACTCGCATTTACTGAACTTGGCATAAAGCTGGTTATCTCTTAAAGTTTCCAATACAAATCTCAAATGCCGAGCATGATCCTCTTCTGACCTTGAATACACCAAAATATCATCGATGAAGATCACAACAAACTTATCCAAATACGGCCGGAAAATCCGATGCATCATATCCATAAAAGCTGCCGGCGCGTTAGTTAATCCAAAGGGCATCACCACGAATTCATAATGTCCATACCGGGTATTAAATCCTGTCTTAGGAATATCTTCCTCCTTAATCTTTAACTGATAATATCCCTGCCTTAAATCAAGCTTGGAATACACTCTTGAGCCTTGTAACATGTCAAACAGATCCTCTATATTAGGCAGTGGATATTTATTCTTTACGGTCATCCGATTCAACTCCCGGTAGTCAATACACATCCTTAAGGTTCCATCTTTCTTCTTAACAAAGAGAACCGGCGAGCCCCACGGTGATGAACTCGGTTGAATATAACCATTCTTAAGAAGTTCTTCCAGCTGAAATTTTAACTCCTGTAACTCTGTCGGTGCCATCCGGTTAGGAGTCTTAGAATAAGGTTCAGATCCCGAATATAAGTCTATTACAAATTCGATCTCTCGATCCGGAGGCAAAGAACCTAAAACTTCAGGAAACACCTCAATAAATTCCTTCACCACTTTTGTCTCTTCGAGTTTCGCCTGATCTTTCGGCTTATTCAAGATATAGGCAATAAATCACGTTGCCCCATTCCTTATCAACTTATGAGCCTCAGTAAACGACAAGAGAGGTGCAAACTCTGATTCTTTCCCCACTGTCACTTCTTCTCCCAACTTAACAGTCTTGGTGAAACAATCAACCGTAGCATGGTACCGAAACAACCAATCCATTCCAGAATAACCCCATATCTGTTCATCGGCATTACCACCAAATTTACCTGATATACTCTGCCTTCAAACCCAAACACACAATCTCTGACCACCCGATCCGTCTCAAGACTACCACCCAACGGCGAACTCACCACATAACAAGCATTTAAGCACGTAACAGGCAAACACAAAGCATCAATTAATTCGCAAGATATAAACGAATGAGTAGCGCCAGGGTCAAATAATGCATGTATGTTCGTGTTATGAATGCATATCGTACCTTCCACCATAGCATTGGGATTGGCTTCCACATATTGCTCTTCACCCGCAAGGGCATATGCACGAGCTGGGATCATCGGCCTCTGAGCTCCTGGTTGATAGCCTGGAGTCTTGTCTGGACAAGTATTGGCCATATGTGTTGTCTTCCCTCAAATCAGACACTGTCCCAACCTCCTTCTGCAAGTGTTGTACGTGTGGGTAGGGCCTCCACAATGCACACAAGGTGGCCTATCATGGCGAGGATCAGAAGTAGCCGGAGGTACTTGTGGTTTTGGCGGTGCAGCTCCCATAGGTTTAAACTTCTTATTTTGCCCTTGAAATGGCTGAGGAGGAGATACCATAGGCCTTTTCCCTTTTCCAAACCCCGATCCTTGTCCCATTTGCATACGAGGTAAGGGGTCCTTTTTCTTATACTCCTCTTCCAACACCAGCGCCCTTTGTACAGTGTCAGCAAATGACTCAAAATTATGGCCTGCATGCCCGTGCCGGAGATCCTGTCTCAATCCCACTATAAACCTCTTTCCCTTTCTCTTTTCATCCCTTGTAATGTGAGGTGCATACTTTCCAAGTCTGTTGAAAAGAGAAAGATACTGAGCCACCGTGCGAGTCCCTTGCTTCAGATCCATAAATTCTTGTTCTTTTCTTTCTCGCACAACTTCGGGAACAAAAGCCTCTCTGAACTCCCTTGCAAAAACTTTCCAATTGACTTCTTCTCCTTCCACCTCGAGCTTCTCTCTAGTACGTTCCCACCAATCATAAGCCTCTCCATGCAGTTGGAAAATGGCAAATTGAGCTTTCTGTTGAGAGGTAAATTGCCTGACATTGAAAATCCTCTCAATCCTTGTAAGCCATCCCTCGGATATCGCATCATCCACCGAACCGGAAAACCTTGGTGGATTATAACTCAAAAACAACCCATGATGATCTCTCGGGTTATTTGGAGGAGGTGCTTGTTGTTCAGCTTGAGGTTGCATTGGAGGATCCTAAGCCCTTCTATGTTCCACGTAGTTATATACCGCCTCCATAAAGTGCTCCATATTCATAGGCGGTTGTGGAGGATTAGGAGAACGATCTCTATGATGATGACGATCCGGAGACCTTTCCCGATGTCTTCTAGGAGGTATCCTGTTCACTCAAACACTAACATGCGTGCTAATTTTAGTTCGTGCGTGACAATGCAGTAAATTCATTCAATCATTCAAGTCAAGAATCAAAGCACCTTATCATATAAAATGCAAATGCTCTATATTACCAGTAATTCCTACAGCCGAACGACCTACTGACTCCACACGACACTAGAACCCTGGTTTTGCAACCTTGGGCTCTGATACCACTCAAAGGATGTAAATCCCAAGCGCTAGACGTCACATCCCCCGCACCATGACCCGACCCGTATACGAAATGGATTTCCATACACGTGCCGAATCATAGCGAACGGAGACATACACACTCGCTAAGCCCGGCGGGACTAGCCTATAACTTAAACCCCAACAATAATCAAAGTAACAACAGAGCAATAGAAAAGCGGAAGCAATCATTCCTATATTATATATTGAGCTAAATGCTCTAGGTACCAACATGTAATTCATATATTGAGCTATACGCTCTATGTACCAATATTTCATGTAAAATACATATAGGTACCATATCCATGTACGCTCCAAACATATACAAAATCCCAAAAAGAACAAAATGTAATCATATGCGTGTAAAGGAAAGGCTAGACACGATGCAAGACTATCCCTGACTGGTATCCCGCCTAGCATCCCCCTTCCTGCAAAAACAACTGAAACAACTTCGGGTTCAGTCTTAGACAGACTGGTGGGTATAAAAAGATAGGCATAATATTATAATATTGCGGAATTTAAACATGTACATGCAAATTAGAATCCTTATTCGAGGTTTTGAATCCTTTTTCCCAAGTGGGAAAATAAATACAACGAAAAGGATTATAACAATTCATTTCATTCATTCGGTCATTAATAGCCCGGCGAGAGGGCGTACATTATTTCCAACCACCACCTCGTGTAATTCTTTAATCATTCATTCATTCATTTGTTCATGCATTCTTTCTTTCGTGCACATTCATTAGAACATTCATTCGTTCATTCATAGACTCATTTTTCCTCCGGGTAGGGAACGGGTTTGCAAGGCCCGAGCCCTCATTCATTAATGCTAGAGGGGTACATGAATCCCCAAAAGCAAGGGACCCTTTTCATTCACTAATCTCCTAGTGAAATCCAAGTTGCCAAAATTGTTGGAACTAGTATAAATGGATTCCCGTCAGCCCATGCTTCCCCGGTTCACCACTACACTACGTCCCGGGCCCTCATTCATTGTGATCATTCATTTCTCGCCAAAACATTTGGTAGGACAATCATAAAAAAAAGTTTTCGTTCAAAAACATTTGTTCGTTAAAAACTTGGTATAAATACCTATATAGGGTTTTGGCCAAAATCTTGCACATTAGGTGTTCGGGTCATATCGTTAACTATTAGAAAAAAAACCCACCTGATAGACAAAAAGAACCCGACAAAGCTCTCACTGCTCGACCTCGTCACCCACTGGATCAAGATCTGTGTGACAAAGGTAGTGTGAGACTTAATCATGACCACATTAGACGCTCGGCTATGCAATATCATGTTAAAGAATGCTTAAAATGCAATAATATGTTCAAATATGGTCATGAATACCATAGAATTCAATTAAACACATAATTCACCAATTTTCGTTCATTATACGGTAAAACCGTATTCATTCCCGTTCATATCGTTCATACTTTCATAATTTCATTCGTAGTCATCAATATCATATATCAATCATAAAACATAGCTTTAATATATTTACGTTGCATACAATTCACAAATACTAGCAACAACCGTAAAACAAAGCAACAAAAGAGTTCCCCCAAAGCTGCCATTTCAAATGACACGGCCGTGTTGAGTTTTCAAAGCATTTGGACACGGCCGTGTCCGAGGTTTAAAATCAGAAAATTCAAAGTCGAGGGCTTGACACGGCCGTGTTAAGTTTTCAAAGCATTTGGACACGGCCGTGTTCGAGATTAAATTCAGAAAAATTCAAAGTCGAGAGCCCAACACGGCCGTGTCCATTTTCAGTTCAAAGCTGACACGGCCGTGTCAGCTCATCGTTTTGCCAAGAAAAACAGAGCAGAAGCTCTGTTTCTCGAGGGAAAAGCTTGTAAAAACAGGGGCAGCCATAAGGAAGCTCTTATACACTCTTAGACATGATCTCAAGCCATATAATTCACATATATCATACAATCCATTCATACTTACAAGAATTCATGCATAAAATTGGCAAATGATCACCCAAACACAAGCTTTCAACCATGGAAGCTCAAGCTTCATTAATGGCACAACATGCTATACACAACCAACATGAGATTCAAGATATAGAAATGATGAGGAAGTTATAAGGTTCATATTTCATGCATCAATCCCCAATTAAACCATGAGACACCAAGGTTCAAGATCAAACCCTCTATTCATGCTCATACTCAACACACAAGAATCCTTCACTCATGCCAAGCTATTCATAGATGAAAAGATAGAGGAGAAGATGGAGATTTTAAATCCTAACTTACCTTGGAAGAAGATTGGATGAAAGTTGATCTTGAGCTTAGGGTTTGGATGATTAACTATGGAGGGTTTTGGAGCTTCTCTTTTCTCTATTGGATGATGATAATGATCGATTAAAATGGCAATCAAGGAGAGAAATGCTGATATTTAGAAGAGAAATGGGTAGGATTCGGGTCGGTTCAAGTCCGGTTCGTTTAGTAAATAGTTCAACAAGTTACAAGGTCGAGGTTGTGGAAAGATTCATTGTCGAGGGTTCAAACAGTATCGAAAAAGTATAAGGTCAAGTTTAATGGATAGGTAACGTCGAAACAAGTTCAACGCTGGTTACGGATCTCGATTTCGAGGTCCGGAGCTCAAGATATCGCGAAAACCGTTCAGGGTTGCCTATATACAAATAGGTCCCTAAACTTTCAAAAAGTGGCAATTAAGCCCAAACTCAATTTCCAATTGAGTCCAAAACATTCAAATAAGTTACACACAAGTCCGCGAATTACACGAAACACGTAATTTCATTCAATTAACACCGAATTCACAAAATTCACATTCTCACAAATTCATTCATATATTCGAATCTCACATTAGAATTCAAATAAAATTTAAACAAATAAATCGAATTAGAAACAAATTCAATTAGTAAAACAAGATATAAACTCATATAATTAAATGTAATTGCGCACGTAACTCTTACCTGCATGTGTGAAAACACGGGGCGTTACATGTTAAATGGATTATGTGTAGATGGAAGTATGATTATATGATTTTTCTTTGAATTATTACATGAATTCTCGCAAAATATAGGTTTATATTTGAATATGTGCATGAACTTGAAACTTGGAATCCTTGATGATTTTCATGACTTGAGTGTTTATTTGGAATTATATTTCCTTGTTGAACATGTATACTGTTGGAAAACACGAATCAGAAAGCAGCGGAATTTAAAAAATTTTCCCAACAAAAGGACCTTGGAATCGCAATCGTGTAACCAAAGTCGTAGAGACAGAAAACTTACTTTTCTTTTGTTCTTTCTTGAAGCGTTTCAAGCCACCCAAGAACGCTCTTCTCGCGGCTTGATCCCCTCTCCTTGGTAAAGCTCGAATCTTCAAACTTCTAAGTTGAAGTCTCTAGAGAAAGTCCACCAACTTGATCACAATCTAACTAGTAAGGATGCTAGTTCTCTAGTTAGTGTTTAGGCTTAACCTAGGGTTTATTTGATCTTGGAGAAAGGAAGGTGTTCAACACATGAACCAAAAGAATTGCCAATTCGCTCTAAAGGGGAGCATGAGCTCCCCTATATATAGGAAAGGGAGAGGGACAGCCGAACCTATTCCTTGTTGGACAAGGATTTGGTTCCTCTCTCTCCTATTACTTGATCATCAAGTATTTTCCAACTTTGACTTTGAATTCTAATTCAAGTCAACTTTTAAGAGAGCTAAAAATATCCAAACTATTTTTTTGGATAATTTTATACTTTATTTATTATAAAATAAATAACTTATTTTTATCTAATTAATTAATTCGTAATTAATTAACTAGATTATTTTCTCCAAAATAAGACTTTCTTTTTAATTCAAAATTAAACCAAAGTCTATTAAATAATTAACACATTTAATTATTTAATACATATATATATATAATATATATATATATATTCACACGTGTGTGACACGTGTCACAGTGACACGTGTCACTCACGTGAGCCACACGTGTGATTTCACACGTGTGGAACCCTCTTGGCCCGATTAACTCGTTTAATCATTTTAAAGCCTCAACTCATGTAACCAAGTTGTTGTGTGTGACCCTCTAGGTTCTCAATTCAATTAGCAGTGACCCTAATTAATTAATTCACTAATTAATTAATCAGTCCACAGATTAAACGACCATAGTCTAGCAACAGGTGTTTAACCCCTAGCTGAATTGGAATGTTCGGATTCGACAGAACCTTTAAGTCATTGATTCATGCGAGATACAATCCTCCTACTTACTATCTCTCAACCAAGATCTAGGGTAAGGGAATAATCAGAACCCTAATAATCCGGTCTTAAAGTTAAGTGCATTTCATATCCATTTGATCTCAATCCAAGAAACCCTTTTCTTGATGTCTTGATCTACTGCCTTGGCCAAGGACTCCATTTGGCATATGAATGACTTACACAATAAGAGATCACCTTGCAAATGCAAGTGTAGGTCCTTTCCTGATTCTCATTCACTTTCATGAATCACTTGTGCAGCCCCAGCATAAGCCTTGAATCAGTTGTCTAAGGCGACACCCTTTAAAGCTTATACCTAAGACTACAGAGTTAACTCATAAAGTGACAAGGAACCTCAAGTCTAAGGATCAATTAATCACATCAATGACTCGTGAGATATTTCCTAATCTGGAAGTTTCCATTTCCTGAAATAGAAACTTCCTTTCCCATTTAGGAATGTTCTCACACGGGGCACCTCAGTGAACTTACTTTTTAAAGTAAGCACCCTCATGTATCACGCACGTATCAACTATACACTTTGCACCTCCATGAAACAAGGTGGTCCTTCTTAAGGGCGTGATCCCACAAGCAAGCCTTAGAGGAGTCAGGTTGACACTCCTACTGTCTGTAGGACTCATCGGCTTGGAGTATTTTACTAATCATGACTTATGTGATATAGGGCTCGTTTCATGAACCATTTCACCTAAATGGTAGAGTCCTAAAGTCATCAGGATTAGGGGAGTTCTCATACATGCACAGCTAAAGTAAACGCATACCAAACAAGAGCATATAAAGAAGTGTTGCCTCAATTCGTTATTTTATTCAAAGATTGTCTGTGATTACAATAAGGAAAAGCACAAAGCGGATATACAATCGGCTTTTAGGGCACTATTCCTAACATATACATGCATATTTCCAGAAATAATAGCAATTGGGGATCAAAACTTGAGTTTTTGTGCTTGTTTGTTGCTTCCCGTAGCTCTTCCCCTGTTTCTGCTCTGTTTTTCAGTTGTAGAAACTGGGAACGACCGTTCCCCGTCTCAAGGCATTGTGGGAACGGTCGTTCCCACTCTTTTAAACAAAATAGGTGGTCGAGCCTGGGAACGGTCGTTCCCATTTCGGCCTGCGTGCCGGAAGGGCCGTTCTCAGCTTCAGCGCATTTTAAAAATGGAAATCGTTGGCGCTCTTTTGGAAGGCTGGGAACGACCGTTCCCATTTTCAAAGGGGAGCCGGAACGGCCGTTCCCCGTACGTCTGACAGAATAAAAGTTTCAGCACAAAATTAAAATTCTAGCACCATGATCCGATGATTTCTTTGACCGCGAAGTGTTATTATATGATTGATTATGTGGTAAAACAAGATGTTTTCATACCACATTGCATATTGCTCGTCGTCTCGTTGCATTTTCGCCGTTCGTCTTATTTGGTCCATTTTGAGTCATGTCTCACATATACACGTCGTGTTTGCACAGGTCACGAGGTCGTGGACGAGGAGCAGGCTCCGTAGAGCATATCCTTGTTGTGTTTTGTGAGAAAAGGTGAGGTTTTGTTCTAGGTATTTAGAACCTTACAACCCTTATGTGTTCATTTCGGCCAAAATCTATTATAACTATAAACTTTTTTCAAACTATAAACATTTGAAGCAAGCAAGCCATGAATGTTCATGATTTCAAGCATGTTTTGGCGAGTCATGATTGCACGTGGGCCCGAGGATTGTTCTTGAGCCAACCGAGAAAGCAAGGGCTGACGGGTAACTCTTGAGCTATTCTCACCTCATTGGGATCACCCCCGAAGCCACTAGGAGATTAGTAGTGGAGGGAGTTTCATGCGTAGGGAGTCATGTTCCCTATGTACACCATGTCGTGGATAGTTGGGCCTTGCAAACCCACTATCACCCGGAGGAAGAAGGAGACTGGGGATGGATCCGGCATGTCGGGTTATCCTCGGGTTATTGCATGTTTCAAGCATGAATATGTTTATTTGAGCACTAAATGAAATATATGATCACGTATTGAATAAATCATGCAAGCACGTTTTGTCACGTTTGGTGTAAAGGTTGGAGAATCGCCCTTACTCGCCTGGGCCACATGTTCATGAAATGATAAAGTTAACATGTTAAAATGATTAGTTGTAATCTCGGCCAAAGAATAAGTTATTCTTGAAATCTATATTTATTTATTTCCAAGTCTTCACCCGAGACTATAACTTGCATGTGACGTGTGTATATATATTTGTTGCCCCTCACTCAGTCTTCAGTAGACTGATACTTCACTTTTTAGGTACTTGTGAGCGTGGTCGTGCTAGGCGGGAGTCCGGTCAGGTCTTGCATGTTCTCGGGTCTAGCATTGTACCTTTCGTGTATAGAACTTTTGATAACATCATGTTATGATCGTTGTTATCACCTTTTGAATACTCGAGCATGTATATAATATAAGAAGATGATAATGTATTGATAGTTAATGTTGGTATCTATTTTGGTAAATATGGTACCTATACGTATTCATTGAATTGCTTCCGCTTTTAACTTCATGCTTTGGTTGAATTATGTTGGGGAGTGTCCCGCCTAGCTCGTTTATTTTGATTGTCACCCGTTCGCTATAGTTTTGGTTTATGTACGGATTGTCCATTTCGTATGTGGATCGAGACTATAGTGCGGGGGATGTAGTGCCTTGGGGGTTAGGGTGCTACACCCTCACTTAGTCACTTTGACTAACCCCTCGCTCCTTTCAAATTCATAATTTTAGGTATTACCATCGCTCATTAGCTGGTATCTTGAAGCATAGAGAGTCCAGTATCTTATGCATATTAGATCAGGTTTCTTAACTAAGCCAAGTTAGACTATAATCTTGTATATTTATTGTATTACTTCAGTATCACACTCTTAGATCATGAACAACTCTAACCCTACGATATTGCTTCTAAATTTTCATGGGTTTCAAATTAGTCCAAATTCTTTTATTTACTGCCCAAACATAAACTGTTGTTCTAAGTGTTTCAAATTCTGCTGCCATATTTTCTTACTCTGATATCGTAGAGCATCGTCCGTTCGTCGGCGTGCCTCTCAGGTGCTAGGTCTCACGTCCGCCTAGGAAGTGCGACGGTGCGAGGTTGTAGCGTATTTGGGGCGCTACATCTAAGGTGGTATCAGAGCATCAGGTTGCTTTGGTATCCTTGGTGCTCTTTCTTAAAATCTTAAATTTTCAAAATTTCAATGTTTCAAAATGCTTTCAAAATTGATACCTTCAAATTAGGAAAACCTTTTTTCTTCTCATTTTCCTGCATGTTCCTCTCTCGAGTCTTAGAATCGCTTCAAGATGCCAATAGGGTCGTTATAATTTCGTGATATTCCAATGTGTATTCTATGTGCTAGTAATTCTAGCACAATAATTGAGATTTTCTATTTCTATGGCAATCTGTGAATCATTCTTAACCCCATGCATTTTACCTCCCTATGCGATTCTTTGTAAGGATGAGTAACATTCTTGGAGGAAATAAGACCGTGGATCTCATCAATGACCAGAAGTACGGTACACGTTCTTAACACGCCAGTTATGGTCCTATGACCTGGCGCCATGCACTCATTCATTATATTAATTTATATGTGCCTATATGTTTCGTAGTTGCATAATTTATCATACAAACTTCGAAGTAAATTCCCTTTTGGAATTTGCCTCATTACGGATCAGTTTATAAACGCTACTCTTACCGGTATGGTAATCATCGAATCCGACCCCACTATCCATGATAAGACAAGATATCATAATAGGAAAGGATGAGAAGTTGGGAATTAGAAACTATAAGGTCATTTTAGAAAGAAATTAGTGATACATCGCCTATCTTTTGAAAGGCCAATAGATCACTTTAAAATCAGAAAAGTGGAGATGATATTAAATTTAGGTTGTTTTGGGCAACACCAGAAAGGCTGACTCGACGGAGCACAACAATGCTAAGAAGTCATTTTGGTTTCTCAAGGATCTCAAGTATGCTCCGAATTAGATTTGGAAAAGGTCTTACTAGTTGAAGGTTCAAGAAAAGAACACCGGAAAACTTCCTTCAATGGCTGCTGTCTCGAGAGATACCACTGGTTTAACCACTTCCCCCCACAACATCTACCCCGTAAAGTGTATCGGTTTTTCAAGTCATATCTTATCAAGTTACCTTGATCGCTATCGGCAACATCTAAGGTGAATTGAAGGACATTGGATGGACATACCAAACATCTCCAAATAGCATTAGGCACTTTGCTGGATCACAAGCTAAACACTAAGTTCAAGGACCGACCCGATAAAACACACGGTCAAGCCAAGCCCTTACCCGCCTGAATGGAATTCATATCTCCTTTGTCTGGTCCTTACCTTACTATATAACATTCTTTGGAAGTTTGCTCTCACCCCGCGAACTTCTATTCCATCCCTACCAGTCCTTCCTTTCTCATCGGTTTGAGTGAAAGCAAAAGTTGAATAAGGGTTGAGTGTTTGCTCAGTGTGTGAACCTCAGCGAATCTAGATTTCAAACTAAATAATATCACTTGATCACATTATTTCCTCCCGAAGGAGTTAATTAACACCTCAAGGATGGAGATAATAATAAGTTGGAGCCACTAAGGAATCTATTTGAAATGCAAAACTCCATGGGCAAGTCATTACAAGAGGGTTGTTGAAGACTTCTCAGAAATAGCTACACTCAAGGACTGGAAATTAAAAGGTCAATGAAGTAGTAGACATATTTCCAAGTACTGCAGCAAAGACTGATTTCTGCAGCAGTGGAAACCCTGTCTAAACGAAGGATGTTTATAGTTTACACCAATGCCTCTAAATAAGGATCAAGGTAGGTATTGGCAATTGGAGTAGAAGTTACACTCCAAGGAAACCTAAGTCCCTCTATAAGGAAAAAAGCGATAACGGAATATTGGAAATTTGAAAGAAGGTTGCAACCATCGTTAATCACAACATGGTAAATGGATCAGATCACAAGGAGTTCAATGGTATATAAGTCATCATTGGAAGGGTCATAAAGTCAACATGCCTCTTGTCGGCTAAGACTACATATAAGGAAATCAAAGCCACATCATTATTTTGAAGAAATATTCGGGAAATGCTGGGTGCGAAGTTTTAAGGAATCCTCAGAATGATAAAGAAGTTAAAGCGGATGAGTTAAACCAAGGGTGTACAGTTTTCCTTAAAGATACTAGGATACATTGAACTCCGTACTTTGCAAGTACCCTACTGGAGAATCTCAAGTTTTAACAATGGAAGAAGTACCGTTGGAATTAACTTTGACTTCAGATTGAAACTGGTTGAGGAAAAATTCCCTAGTCAAGGTCTTTTGGAACGGATATAAGAATGGGGAAACAATAAGGAAAACAAACGGAAGTATGGAAAACATTACCCAAGTTACTCCTTGACAATAAGAGAATCTGAGGACAGATTCTTTTTAAGGGGGGAGGATTGTAACAGCCCTAAACAGGGCCTAGTTGGAATTGGTAAGCCTTGAAAGAAAGTGAAAGCGTTTATAGACTTTGATCCGTCAAATGTTCTTCATGCATCACATTTCTATGTGTTTTAAGTTGTTCTTACGTACTATTATGTGACTTTGGGAGAGATTTCAACTAAAACCCCATATTACTATTCATTTCCGAGCCTCTGTTCCCTCAATAGAATACTAAAAACTCAAATCTGTATTTCTTGAATACCTTAACTCACATCTCTTGTTTTAAAATCATTTTTGGAAATTTAACATTAGAATTACGATTTTATTCCCATGTTATTGTTTATCCACTAAATGATATCCTCTTATCTCATTCGTTGGGCCTTAGAGGCATGAAACTTATATTTTTCTATCACTTACATATTCTTTCCATGACCCGAAACACTTCACAAAAATTGTTGATCAAAATTACCAATAGGTCCCTTGATCACTATTCATTCCATACAATTAGGAATTTCTCGGAGCACTTTTTCTTATCAAATATTATAGTCAAATGAATCCTTGAATCATTTCGATAATTTTGATATCATCCACAAACCCTAATTCCTATTCTAACTCAAGTAGAATCGAAAATCACTTCAAAACCCTAGTTACTATTCTTACCGTAAACAACTTTTTATCCGTACACTTTTTGATATTCAATATTATAGTCAAAACGATCCTTGAATTATTTCATGAATTTTCATACATTTACCAAATCTTGATTCCAACGATAGCATATTTTATAAATATTTCCTTTTTTAAAAGTTATCATTTTATTTTAAATAATTAGCTTTCATTCAATATTCAAAATTATACTTAAAACATTTCTTGAATTTGTCTCCAAACTATCATAATTTTTCCAACCTTTAAACTTCATCATAGCTTCGTTTATATAATTTTCTCATGATTTTCATCATCTTTAATGTTCATAGTTTATAAACGAAAACTCTAAATATTTTATATTTCTAATCATGACGAAGCTTATTTTTTCACTCGTTCTTTCATTAATTTACTACTTCAAGTTTTCACCTCTCGACTCTTGAATAATTTTATATCATTTTATATTTATTTTTATTCAACATGACATCAACCATGACAACATAGGCCTTCTAGAAAGTTTAAATAAATGAATATAAATCTCCCACATTTCTTATATAACTTCCAAGCATTTGTTTAAAATGTGAGGCAACCACATTTCCTACTTAGCTACCAAGCATTTGTTTAGGTTATGAAGCATCCACATCTGCCCTAAACTCTTAGGAATTGCAACATAAGCCCCTAAATCCCAAGTATAAATACCCCTCCAAGCTCATTTCCAAGACTACACAAAATTCACTCCATCTCTCTCCCTCTCACGCCACTCCTCTCTCTCCCTAGGCTAAGGTGTGTTTTATTTTATTATTTCATGCTTTGTATTATGTTCTTAGTATAATAATAGTAGTAGCATGCTTAGATTTAATTAAATTATGCTTTAGAAATTTATTTTATGAAATATATACTATTTATGCTAGTTTAGGAAAAATATGATAATATATGTGAATTTTATTTAATTAAATACATGAATTGTGATATGATATATTATATTCATATGTTTAAGTATTCATGATCTTCTTTGATTAAATTCATGCCTAGAATAATTTATTTAGAATTATTTTTCATAGAAAATTTGTATATCTTGCTATATTATGCTTCAAATTCTATGTTATAAATATGAATATGATCAAGCATGTTACACACCCTCTTTGAATATTCAAATGGACTTAAGAACATGTTCTTAATGTTCTTGGACATATATGTGTGTGTGTGAGTGAATTTGATTTTATGTTATAAAGTGTTTAATTCATAGGAAATTGAATAGCAAATGTTTTCAATAGTAATTTTGACTTTTTGGTCAACACATATTATGATAATTTCGAAATTTATATTAAATTAATTATAAAATTAGTTTTGGAATTTTTTAAATAAGGATTCTATCCGAATTTTCGAAAAAATCGATAATTGGGAAACATTTTCCAAATATAACCTACATTGTCAAATTAAATCCTAAATTTCATTTCAAATCTTATAATTAGGATCATGATGTGATTAATTAATATTTAATTAGTTAAAGATTTCATAAAACTTAATTAATTCAAGAAATTCACTTAAACGTGAAAATAAGGGTTTACCGGGTAAAATCAAAGTTTCAAAGATCATTTAAACGTTTCATATTAATGTTTTGAAATTCAAAACATTCAAGGTTTCAAACATTAAAGAATTAGGATTTTTATCCAAGTTTTGAATTTCAAATAAAGATATTCATTTAGGATTTTCAAATCGGATATTTTCAAATATCATTTCCAAAATAAGATTTCTTTATGGACTTCTTTTATAACTTAGAAGCTTACTGAGATTCCTAATTTGATTAATGATTACTTGATATAATAATGGATTATCAAGATCTTATTTTATAAGTCTTGTTTGAATGTTAAATTTCTATATTACCAAAATATTTTTATATGATCACCTATCATGCTATGGTATGCTTTATTGTGGAAACTTGTCTATGTGATTAGTATTGGTTATGGAATAGAAACTTATAGTTGATCACCACTCATAGGTGGAGATCTGGAAGGACTAGGACTCCGGTATTATTATATAATACTTGGTTACTGTAGGTGAGGTTAAATGTTTTCAACTGGGATCATGAGTCTATATATCAAATGTTTTATGGCCTACCCTAATACAGATCAAAGTTTTACCTCTTTATAAATGATACTAACCTTTTGGGAAAAATACATTAGTATCAACTTATATTATTCTAGTATACAAAATCAATCATTTTAAAGTATTCATGTTTTCTCATCTTCTTATAGAAATTAAAGTATTTCACGTTAAAATATCTCGGTACTATGCAACCGTTTATCGGGTATCGTTAAATGCAAGCAATATATATTTTCATATTGTGGGCCTGGTGGTCTTGGTAGAAGTAGTAGTCCGGGAGGCACGGGCCGAGGTCTACTATTATACCAGCCACCAACTAGACGTTGGTGGTGGTCTAACTGGAGGTTAGTTATTCCACATCAAGTGACGGGAAAAGGTACGTCCCTCCCAAATTCATGTGTATCGTGAATAAGGGTAGCTCCCTCAGTTGACACCGGAGGAAGAAGGATGGTATCGTTGTATTTTGTTTTATTACGTAACGATATCTTGATCAATGTCGTTACGAATATTCTTGGTTTTTTTTTAAGGAGTAAAGGTTGGAGGACGCCTAGCTTGCGGGCACCATATTGTTTCATAACGGGGTTCATGTTTTCTTAAAAGTATAGCACATAATCTCCCTACCCCTTTATCTTCAAATAAATATGAACCCAATATTGATATTGTCGTAGTATTTTCCTATTATCAGATATTGACCAAGGAGTTTCTTGGTTAGTCCGGCTATGTATACTGATTTCTCATTACTCTCAAAATTATTACTTCATTCTTATTCAATTACTATTAAAGATCTTTCCAAATAAAAGTTTCTTGGTAAAAATCCTAAGGTTTTAAAGTTTCACTCAACCCCCCTCACTTAGTCACTTTGACTAACCCTTCGCTCCTTTCAAATTTATGATTTCAGGTATTGTCATCGCTCATTAGCTGGTATCTTGAAGCATAGAGAGTCCATTATCTTATGCATATTAGATCAGGTTTCTTAACTAAGCTAACTTAGACTATAATCTTGTATATTTATTATATTACTTAAGTATCATACTCTTAGATCATGAACAACTCTAACCCTACGATATTGCTTCTAAATTTTCATGGGTTTCAAATTATTCCAAATTCTTTTATTTACTGCCCAAGCATAAGCTGTTGTTTTAAATGTTTCAAATTCCGCTGCCATATTTTCTTACTCTGATATCGTATAGCATCGTCCGTTCGCCGGCGTACCTCTCAGGTGTTAGGTCTCACATCCGCCTGGGAAGTGCGACGGTGCGGGGTTGTAGCGTATTTGGGGCGCTACACTCTCCCTCAAATGTTCAGCCAAAAAAAGGAAAGAAAAGAAGAAAGGGGAAGAAGAAGGAATAGTGCAAACCCTTGGAGATTTGAGCTCAGCTCGTTACCATTTCTCACAATCTCTTGAAGGTAAGCTTATATTTTTGTAGGATATCTCCTCATGGTTCTTTTAAGTCTTATATTGCATGATTTCACCAAGTTATGAATTAGCATTGGAGAAGATGATGAATAGTGGAGTTCTCGCCCTTTTCTTGATTCACCTTTGTTTCCTTGGAATTCTTTTGAGATGCATGAGTGCTAAGTGATCCTAAAGAATGTACTTAGGTTGGTTTGGACTTAGCTTGCATGGTTGTGGTTGATTTATAGACTTCCGATCGTTGAAGCTTGGAGATATGATATTTATGACGAATTCATGATGCTTTCCTTGAAGTTCTTGATATCTAATGTGATCAATCTTGTATACATGAGATTATGACCAGAATATGCATGATATTGATTGAGTTTCAAGTTGGTAACATGCTTCTTTTCCTTTCTCTTTCGTGCGTGCCATGTTTGCTCTGTTTTTTGCTACTGACCCAAATCCAAGGGGGTGGACTTGAGTCAGTAGAGTTTCTGACAGAAATCCATGGGGGTGGATTTTTCCCTTTGCAAAAATCCATGGGGGTGGATTCTATCCAGCCAATTTTCGTTACTCCGGTTCCGTTTTTCTACACTCGTTTGATCTTCTTCCACCCTTTTATGACTTCTATGATATGGTAACATGTTTTATAATGTGTTACCTTGGATGTTATGAAGTTTCATGATTTTTTTGTGAAATATTTTCCAAGTTATGCCTCAACGTGTCATCATTGCTCCTAATATGCGCATGCATGGATCTTGGCTCTCAATGTGCACACTAATTGCTTATGTAACTCTTATTTTATGACTTGTATGATATGTATACATGTTATATCATGTGTTATGATTATTGTTTGAATATCTCGGATTTATTTGGTATGAAATATGGAAGTTATGAACTCGAACGGATATGAACATCTCTTGGAATGAATGAATGAATGGCTTGTTTACATGACTTTAAGTAATGAATTGTGAATATGAATGTTTCCATTATACCATAGCATCTCTTATGCATTCATATCGTATTCATTATGTTGTCGTGCGTCGTATTTGGTACATTTGGAGTCTTGAGTCTCACTTGTACACTATATTGTCCTTTGCAAAGTTTTCTCCAGGGTGGAGACTTGCCGGGTCTTAGGACCTTCCGGGTCCTGTTGTTTCTTCGCAGTTTGGTTGGTAATGTAACGCCCCGGTTTTTCATTTAACTAATGTGTGGTAATTGTTTATAAACTTGCGCAAATTAATTGTCTTTACGTGTTTTATATTTAATTTTATTATAAATTGTTATTATTTTATTTTATTATATTTTATTTTAATTTAATATTATTTTAAATTAATATTTCGTATTTTAAGTATATATATGTATATGTTTATTTTTTTTTATTATTAATGTATTGATTAAATCTAATTAATGTTAATTATATGCTAATTATGTATTATGTTAATTAATCATGTTTAACCATCTTAATCAATTTATTCAAATATATATATACGTTGAATTTAATTTTATTTAAGTTTAGAATTAATTCATTTGATTTAAATTTCTATGCATGGAATTTTATGAAATTTGTATGGTTGTTTATTTTGCTCATCGTTCTTATATGAAATGATATTGAAATGTCGTGAAATTGTAATATGTCGTAAATATATGTGTTATGAACGTGCCTATATGCTCGTTTTGTGTTTTCGAACTCATTTGATGCATTAACGAATTTAATTTGAATCGTGGAACCAAATCGGGGGCTAACGAACACTTAGCGCACCCTTGGTTTCGTATTTAATATCTTGAGCTCGGGAACTCGGATTCGGGTTCCGTCAACTTCCCTGAACTCGTAACCAAAATTCGAGTTTAGTAAACTTAGCCTTATATTTTTCTAACGTCATTTGAACCTCCGAAATTCAACCGAAATACGGAACGAGAACAAAACTGGCACCTTTTACCAAATAAATCATAACTCTTTCATTTGTTGACCAAATTAACCATGGTTTAAGTCTTTGGAACCCTAACTCAACCCCTTATTCAGCCATTAGACCCCCAAACCGAGATAACCCTTCCCACTTGGAGCAAACTGGCCAAACATCCTCTGTTCTCCAGTTTCACCCGTAGCTCAAGCCAAACCTCAAGATTCAAGCTCAAATCTTCTTCCAAACCTCCATTAATCCACAAGGTAAGCTTAGATATGTTATGTACATTCAATATGAGTAATTTTGATCCATTCATCCCCAATTTTGAGCATGTTTTCATGAATTTTGAAGATGATGAATGAATAGTTAGGTTAAGCTTCATTTCTTGAATCCTTGATGTTGCTGGCCTTATAAGCTGAATTGATGCATGGTTGTTAAGCTTTTGAACTCCTTAACTTCAGTATTTGACTTATCTTTCATGGTACTTGAGCCTAGCATGAATTACCCTTATTGATTTTCTTGGAAACTTGAAGAAATGTGCAGAGAATTATCTGATCTTCCTTGCGCAGCTGCAGTCACGTTTTGGGGACTGAAATGTTGGGATTTTTGTCTCCTTTTTCATGAATTATGGCATGGATTTGTAGTATATGTGTTGCCATATGTGTATCCCTTGTTGTGCCATGGTTTTGGGTCAGTTGCAGCTGCAAAGATGAAGAACGAACTGCTGTCGGACCTGCAGGAACGCCCGTTCCGTTTCCTTTTCGTCCAGTTTTGGTTCTGTACCATGGAATGCCCGTGCAGGAAATCCTGCACCCTCGTGTTCGAGCTGCTGCTGTTGTTGCCATTGTGCTGCTGCCTTCCTTCTTTCCCTGTTGCGTCTTCTTTCTCCTTGCTGTAGTGTTACTTGAATGTGCATGAAAGTGTTACTGGAATGTGCATGAAAGTGTTGGTTGAGTGTGCATGAAAGTGTTGCATGCATGTTTGTGTTGCTGTATATATGTATATATTGTGTGTGTGCATGCATAATATATAATACATAGATTATGTATGTAATATATATATATATATATATTTAGTATATATAATTATGTATGAAGTAATGCATGCATGGCTAAATAAATATATAGTATTTGTATGCATGCCCTTATAAACTAATTTGCATGTATGAAATTATATATATATATATATATATATATATGTGTGTGTGTGTGTGTGTACGTGTATATATATATATTTATATATATATATATATATGTTTATTATGTATTAAATATTATTTGATTTAATTGAATCTTAGAATTTAATTGTTACCTATTTCATGTTTTATTTAATTGTCGATATTAAATTGAATGAATTTGTTTGTCTAATTTCTAATTTTAAATGTTATTTAAATAGTGCTATGATCATGTTTGAATTCTTTGATTACATTTGAATCTCTTGAATTAATTTGATTGAAATGTGGAATTATGGATTCGAATGAAAGCGAATGAAAGTGAATGACTTGATTATATAATTTAAATTCCTTTAACGTGGAATGTGAAGGATGTGAACTCGTTTGAATACGAATGCTTCATTGAATGAATGAATTGGATGTTTATATGTCTTTAAGACTTTAATAGTGCACATGAACATCTTATGATATAATATCATCTTTTATGCATTCATATCATGCTCATTGCATGCCGTGCGTCTTATATGGTTCATTGGAGTCTCGAGTCTCACGATCACGTCATGTTGTCTTTTGTACAGTTTTCCTCCAGGGTGGAGAATCTTGATCAACTAGGCACTCGGTAACTCGTATCCTTGTTTCGCCACGTTCCAGGTGAGGGTGTTTTCGTTGTAGTTATATATTAACCCTACAACCCTATGTGACCAGCTTTGGCCAAAACTTTATGTATATATATATAAGTTACTTTTAAAGTCAAGTTATCGAGTAAATATTGATCGAGTAAACCCTTTTCAAATGAATTATGAATTATGATATGTTTCACATGAATTGATATGTTTTGGCGAGACATGATTATGATTGCACGGGCCCAGGGACTTAGTACATGTGGCTATCCGGGGAGGCATGGGCCGACGGTGATCCCATGTGCTAGTCCTACTATGTTACGGCGAAACGGACCTCGTCAAGGAGTTTTTGACGGGGAAACGCTAATCGGGCTTTGAGGCCTCATGAACCTCATAGCCACATTGATATGTTTAGGTGGCCGGGCCTTGCAAACCCGTCCACCACCGGAGGAAGAAGGTTGGAACTTGTTTTATGAAATGGTTATGTTATGATTGATATGCACCATGCGGGAAGGCCGGGACACGGATTGCCCAAACGACTATGTTTTATGTTATGATATATGATCTGTGTGTATTATGATATATTGCATGATCACCTATTTAAAGTATTAATGATATGTGTCGTACACAGTCGGAGTTGGTTGGAGATGATGCCCGCTCACTCGCCGAGCCTTATGTTTATGTATGAATTATGAACGTAATGAATTAATATGTTTAGTCATAAAATCCGAGTATTGTTTGGTTATTCTCTGGCCCTTTTGGGAACTAATTTCGAATAAAACCTTGCTCGGGATTTATGACTTGCATGTGCATGTTTTATATATATATATGTATATTGCTCCTGCTCACTCAGTCTTCTAGAGACTGACCCTCTCCCTCCCCAACACTTTAGTGTGCAGGTTTGGCTTTGGAGTTCGAGCTAGGCGGGGTTGTGTTGAGTTCGAGTCGATCAAGTTAAGTTAGAAGCGTCTCTGCATTCACTTATGTATTTAAATTGTGCATGATTCAACCTTGTACGATTATGAACTTGAATCTTTGTATAATTGCTATTGAATTGCTCTTGTCGGGCTGGGTTATGAGTTGAAAAGAGGCCTGAAGAGGTCAAGTCTGCTTATGGTTCGTGTGTTTGAATTTTAATTTTTTCGATGTATTATGTTTGGTTGATTAGTTCTGATTGCAGGGTCTAAGTTCCGCCTAGCTTAGGAGGGTTTTCTGTTTGTCTCCCGTTCGCTATGGTTTGATACGGGTGCGGATATACCATTTCGTTACTCGTGTTGAGCCATAGTGCGGGGCATGTGGTGCCTCACGTGCGGGGTGCTACAGGTAAGCTAAGGACAGGTGGGTTTATCTACTATTTAGTTAAATGACCTATATACTCCCAATGTGTAAGGGTTTCAACCAAAAGTATATATGTATATAGAGTCGCTTTCAAGGGTCAATGATTTTAAAGTAAAGCCCTTCTTTTATGAACCTACCAAATGTTTTGGGGAGAAAGAATGAATGAATGCACAGAATGGGGTCCGGGGACTTGGTGTGAGTGGTGATCCGGGGAGGCATGGGCCTACGGTGATCCATCACACTAGTTCCACCGATGAACGGCGTAACTGGACATCGTTAGGAGTTAGCGAGGAATGGACGCTGAGTGTAGGGCCCCAAAGGGAAGGCACCACATCCCCCGCACCGAGACCCGACCCGTATATGAAATGGAAAGTCCATACACGTGCCAAGTCACGACGAACGGGGACTCACTCACTCACTGGGCTAGGCGGGAACTAAACCTTCGAAACCAATTAAACAAAACCATGAATTAAATGCGAATGCGGAAGTAAAACATAAGGTCAATCACAATATAGGCAACAAGTAACGGGTTCAACTAACATAAATACCTAGTCCCGAATATCATAAACGTAAATCATAACATTTCATACATTCAATACACAACTAGATCAATTTACAATATGCATGAAGTGGCTCAACTTAGACATAGAACTTGACAGACTCAGAATCCCGCCTAGCACTCCAAAACCTGCAAAAGCACTGAAAACAAAGCCGGGTTCAGTCTATAGGAGACTGGTGGGTATAAAACAGGGCATAATATAATATTATCGCAGAATTTAAACATTCACACATGCAAGCTATAATCTCGTTCGAGGTTTTAAGATATTTCCCAAGTGGGTAAAATAATGGAAAACAACGCTTGGGATAACAACTATCAAATTCATACATTCCGTTCATAAGGTTTCATGGCCCGGCGAGTGGGCTTGCATAATCTCCAACCTTCTCCTCGTGTGTGCATAGTCCATTTGTTCATTCATTACCGATCATGCAACATTCATTCATAATCTTTCATAATCATAATCATTAATTCATAATCATTTTTTTCTCCGGGTGGTGGACGGGTTTGCAAGACCCGACCACCTCATATATAGTGGCTAGTGAGGTTCATGAGTCCTCAAAAGCCCGATTCCCCTTCCTCGCTAAAACTCCTAACGAGGTCGGTTGCGTCGTCATTGTTTGTTGGGACTAGTGTACGCGGATCACCGTCAGCCCGAGCTTCCCCGGATAGCCACGTACACATAGTCCCAGGCCCTCATAATCATTGTGTTCACTGATCTCGCCAAAACATTGGGTAAGGGTTCATAAATAAAAGGGGTCATACATTTGAAATCATTTACCCAAAATGACTCGATATATAAATATACTATTTTGGCTTAAAACATTTCACGTAAGGGATATATCGGGTCGTTTTAGCTATTAGAAGAGAAACCCACCTTTACACCTTACCGACCAATACCAAGAAGAAAACAAGAGGACTTGAAAGTGTCCTATGAACCCGGCATGTCTCCGCCCTGGAGAAAACTGTACAAAAGACAATCTAGTGTACTCGTGAGACTCAAGACCCCAAATGAACCATATATGATGCACGGTAATGCAATGAATGTCTTATGATATGTATAAGAGATTAAATCATGGCATGGAGATGTATTAAGGCACATAATCAACAATTCCATTCATTCTTGGAGCTTTCATAGTCACTCAAGTTCATATTTCCCTTGTATAGTATCAAATCCATCCATTAATTCCGAACAAAGGTCATAACACATATTTCAACAAGTATACAATTCATATGAATCATAAAAGAAAAGATAAATACGCAAGAAAGGTTCATATTGATAGCAAAAAATCCATACGTGCACGTACTTGGAGCATTAACGACATATTAAATCATAACTAGTAAAATATTCCACGAAAAAATCATGAAAATCTATAATAAATAAGATAACACATTATAAAACATGTTAGTATAGCATATAAGTCATAAAAGAGGGGGAGGAAGATCAAACAAGCAACGAAAAACGGAACCGGAATCCTGAGGGTAGGTTGGACAGAATCCACCCCCATGGATTTTTCCAAAGGGAAAAATCCACCCCCATGGATTTGGTCCAGAAGCCCACTGACCCAAATCCACCCCCGTGGATTTTTCCAAAACTCGTGGATTTAGAACAGGGGCTAAAAAAACGCAGTAGCAACAAACACTCGCGGGAGAAAACATCCAAACACCAAACCACCTCAAAACTCAACCCAAAACACTTAAAACATTCAATATACCAAGTAGGAACATTAAATACAAGTTTAGGACAATTAAGAACACATTACTTCACAAACCCAACAAATATAAATACATATACATACACCTATGTGCACATATATACATACACATACTCTTGCTCCAAGAATTGAAACAACCAAACATAAAACTCATGGATTAACATGTATTCATGTATTTTCACACAAGAATTCAAGTTATAAAGCAAGAATCATAAAACCCCTAGTTATCTCCCAACAAAATCATATATATATGCACATATACCTTGGAAAAGAGGAAGGAGAAGAGGAAGAAATGGTTGAAGCTTGAATTCTTGGATAAAACTTGATGAAATTCTCTTGTCTCCTTGTTTGTTAGCTTGGATCGATCAAAAGAAAAAGAGGGAAGAACTTGGGAGCCCTTGTTTTTTCTAGAAGAAATGAAAGAAGAAGAATGAGATTGTGGAGGGGGTTTGGATCGTGTATATGGAGAGGAAGAAGAGAAGAATTTACACTTTGGTCCTTTGAGAATTTAAGTGATTCAATTAGGACCCCAAGGTTTGGCAGGTGAATAATTGAGGTCCAATTAAAAGTTCGATTGAGTCCAAGTATTTCATATAATTTCAAATAAGTGCATAAGTGAAATAAAACTTTTAATTAGCAAGAAAAAATGTTATAAACCTATTTAAATAGCATAATCAAGGTTCATATAAATCATCTAGGTCACGTAATGAAATTAATTCACGAAAGTAAAATATATTGAAATTCCACTTAGCATATAAAACACATATAAGTCACATAACTCTCGGTCTAACCCACTCGTGACGTCATACCTGTACGGCCGAAATGTCGAGGCGTTACACTAAGTGCCCTCTGGGGAGTCATGTTCCCCTTTTTGGTCAATGAATGGATGGTTCGGGCCGATCACCCAGATATCACCTGGAGGAAGAAGGTGTAAATGTCTATGACTGTGCACAAAAGAATGAAATGCATGAAAGAAAGAAAGAAAGAAAGAATGTTTAATGAACTACATGAGGTGTTGGTTGGAGATAATGCACGCCTACTCACCGAGCCACGAAAAACCTAAAGAATGAAAAATAAACATTATAATCCCTTTTGATGACTTCTTTATTTTACCCACTTGGGAAACGCTCTAAAACTTCATTTAGGATTATAACCTGCATGTCAATGGTTAAATATTATTATATATGCTACTTATGCCTCATTTTATACCCACCAGTCTCGTACAGACTGAACCCGGATTGTTTTCAGTGTTCTTGCAGGTTTGGAGTGCTAGGCGAGAAGTCAAGTCTATTAAGCCTTTCGGTTAAGTCAGAGTTGGTCCATGTGCATATTGAATCATGATTTGTTTAAGTATGAAGATGTAAGATTTGTATTAATTATTACTGCCATCATGAATTTTGAATGAGTTTATAATAACGGAATTAACCGTAAATGGTGTTTTGTGATTTTATTAGAATTTCTGGATTAGGTATCTATGCTAGTTGAACCCCATTACTCTGTACATACCTTGCTATTTATGAAAGTACTTTGCTTCCGCATTGGTAATATTTCTGTTTTATTGTCTCTTTGGTTGCGAAAGTTAGCTCGTGCCTAGCTCAGCGAGTGTGTATGTCCCCGTTCGCCGTGATTTAGCTCGGGTATGGATTTTCCATTTCATATTCGGGTCGGGTCTCAGTGCGGGGGATGTGGCACTTTGCGCTCGGGTGCTACATCCTTAAGTGGTATCTGTAACACCCCAATTTTACAGTGGTTTAAGCATGACATAATTGATTACCAATATTCGAAATTAAATTAATTATATATGCTTTCGTTAGTGTTTCTTTTATTAGTTTTTATTAATTGAATATGGACTCTTGAACGTTTATGCGTTTATGCTCGTGTTTGAGTGTCGTATCTATTTGATGGATTTCTGTTTTTCTTTGTGAAAACTTGGTATGAGTGAATTATGTGTATTATGATTATGGTTGTATGCTCGTGGTATGGTTTTGTTATTATATGTTTGAATTTTGGAATCGTTTGTGTGATCGGAACCGAAAAGGGGGCTAAAGAGCATTTAGCGCACCTTGTGTTCCGGGCTGCGTATCTTGAGCCCGGGAACTCAGAATCAAGTTTCGTTACCTCCATTGGACTCGTATGGACGATTCGGATTCGATAGGTCAAACCCCATATTTTTCTAAGACCATTTGGATCATCGAATTTCAACCGAAATGAGCACCTCGTGCCTAAAACGACAACCGTTGACAATTGTGAGCTTGCGGACCTATCTTGACACACCTAGGACCTAACCATGACCTAGCCCACTTGCCACACACTCTCTCTCTCTCTCCCTATACCAGCCCTAAATTCAAACCCCCCTCCCTCTCTCATAAGAAATATCAGCCATAAAGAGAAGAAAGAAGAGGAAAGAAGGAAGAAAGAAGGGGAAAGAAGGAAACTATTCACCCATGGAGCATTTGAGCTCATACTCCCTCCATTTCTTCTCCAATTCGAATGTTTTCTCCAGGGCGGACACTTGCTGGGTTCATAGGACACTTTCGAGTCCCCTTTTTCTTCTTGGTATTGTTCGGTAAGAGGTGTACAATTGGGTTTCTCTACTATTTAGTTAAACAACCCTATATACTTCGAATGTGCAAAGATTTCAACCAAAAATTACTATATGTATATAGAGTCGTTTCAAGAGTAAATATTTGCAACGTAAAACCTTTATTTTATGAATCCTACCAAATGTTTTGGCGAGAATGAATGAAAGAAAGAATGCACAGAATGGGGCCCAGGGACTTGATGTGAGTGGCTATCCGGGAAGGCATAGGCCGACGACGATCCCTCACACTAGTTCCAACCAATGAACGTCGTAACCGGACCTCGTTAGGAGTTAGCGAGGAATAGACGCTGACTGCCTTCTGGGGAGTCATGTAACCCTTTTGGTCAATGAAGGAGGTGGCTGGGTCTTGCTAACCCATCCACCAATCGGAGGAAGAATGTGTAAATGATAATGAATGTGCACGAAAGAATGTAAATCATGAAAGAAAGAAAGAATGAATGTTTAATGAATTACACAAGGTGTTGGTTAGAGATAATGCACGCCCACTCGCCGGGCCACAAATAACCTAATTAAAATTGATTGTTATAATCCCTTTTGATAATTTCTTTATTTCACCCATTTGGGAAATGCTTTAAAAACCTCATTTGGGATTATAACTTACATGTGAATGTTTAAATATTGTCTTATATAATATTTATGCCCTGTTTTATACCCACCAGTCTCTTAAAGACTAAACCCGGTTCGTTTTCAGTTTTTCTTACAGGTTTGAAGTACTAGGCGGGGAGTCGAGTCTGTCAAGTCTATTGGTTACGTTTGGGTCACTTCATATGCATTTTGTAATTTGATTGAATTTTCAAGAATGGACAAATGTTATGACTATGATTATGATCATGTAATTATGGTTGTGCTTGAATTTTCGGGAATAGGTCTTTATGTGGCTTGAATTGGTACTGAATAGTAGTATGCTATGCTTCCGCATTTGTCATTTATCTTTGTTCTTTATGATTTGGTTGCGAAGGTCTAGTTCCCGCCTAGCCTTATGAGTAAGTGAGTCCCCGTTCGCTGTGAGTTGGGTTCATGCATGGACTTTCCATTTCATGTGTGGATCAGGTTCATCATTTTTAGCATCAAATTATTTAATTTTCCTTAATTGTACTTGTGTGTGCATATCTATTTGATCTCATCACTCTAATGTGTTCCATAGTTGCTTGTTGTAAGCGTGACACGTGCATTGACATCCTTACCCGACATGCATTTTAGTGTTTACTTGGTAGGAAGTTCCTTCACCTCACTTATCGAGTATCTCTTCGATTGGGCCACATCTGAGTTAAGAAGAAAAGAAATAATGGCATGACACATTACAAGGAAGATGACTTCGGGAAAAAGAACTTCAAGTAAGGGATAGGTTGGTGAAAAGGAATTTCGAAGGAAAAGTGAGACTAGATTTGGTTACGAGGGTTTAGTTCTCGCCTAGCCTAGTGAGTGAGTGGGTCCCTGTTCGCCGTGACTTGGCACGTGTATGGACTTTCCATTTCATATACTGGTCATGTAATATCCCACATCGGGTTGGAGGTGGGCTTGAAGCTGCTTTATAAGCAGTGGATCCCCCTCCCCTTAGTAGACGCGTTTTCCTGGACAGGCACCCCTTAAGTGGTGGTTTAAATTCTGTCGGGAAAAAGTAAAACCGTGAGGCGCTTGGGGTCTACCCTTGGCCAAAGCGGACAATATCGAACGGCGGGTCTTTGGGCTGTTACAAATGGTATCAGAGCCAGGGACCCGGATTCGGTGTGCCAGCGAGGACGCTGGGCCCCTATGGGGGGGTGGATGTAATATCCCACATCGGGTTGGAGGTGGGCTTGAAGCTGCTTTATAAGCAGTGGATCCCCCTCCCCTTAGTAGACGCGTTTTCCTGGACAGGCACCCCTTAAGTGGTGGTTTAAATTCTGTCGGGAAAAAGTAAAACCGTGAGGCGCTTGGGGTCTACCCTTGGCCAAAGCGGACAATATCGAACGGCGGGTCTTTGGGCTGTTACAGGTCAGGTCTCGGTGCGGGGATGTGGTGCCTTACGTTTGGGGCGCTACGCATGATCATCACATAATTAGTATCACGCTAGGACATGTTATCTGCTAATTGCTTCAGTGATGCACTTTATATGAAACTGCATTAACAAGACAATTAAAATTTGGATAACATTATATGTTGGTGAGGTCATTCGAAAATCCCATTTAAATATTGAGCAAAATTCAAATAAATAGGTGTTTTATCACAGTAATAAAATTTCTAGCATTCCATCAATAGGATTTAGGATTTAATAAGTGAAACTAATTGCTGTCTCACGAGTCGTGGGGTAATTAGTGCAGCTTATTAACTCTTAGTTTCCTGATTAATTATTTTAAATAATTAATATTTCTTGACCATTTTAGAATGGGCGATGTGTCACTAGTCGTGGGTCGTTCTGGACTATGTTTGGTTGAGATCTTATGATTGATGGGTCCTGCTCAACACTAAAGTAGATATGGATTGTAAGGCCCCAATTTTCAGACAGACATGTACGCTCGACACGTGTGAGTTTCGAGCGTTAGGATTCATTTTATTATTTTGTTTATTCAATTTATACGTGTTATGCTAATTTATAAATTATATTTCAAACGTGATTACATGAAAATATGTGAAAACGTGTTAATTTGTGAATTATTGTACAATTGGAATTCAATTGCTACGTGGAATAATTACCGAACATAATTTAATTGCTTAATTGTCAATTTAATTGCTTAATTGTCCTTAATTGATCATTTATATAAATTAGAGGATAGAATTGCATGATTACTTCTTGGACTAAATTGATCATTTTTCAAACTTGTATACTTAATTGCATTACTTGTATAGTTTAAGGATTTAATTGCAAATTCTTATCATTTCATCAAAACCAAGGCATGAATCACGTTATATTTTCATGCTTCTTCCATGATCATCTTCATTACACACAAACCTCCATGTTTGCTTCCTTGCTCTTACCGAACCCAAACCCCAACAAAAAGGAAAAGAGATTTCATCATTTTAAGCTAAGTTTGAGGGAGGAATTATAAATCTTGGAGCACCAACATCATCTCATCTTCATCATCTTCCATCTTCTAGTTTCTTTCAAGGTATAGATGGCTATATATATGAATTCTTGGAATTTATGTATGAAGCTATGGTTCAGGAATTTTTGAGATAAATGATTTAAGGGTGTCAAAAATATGAATACATGCTTTTATCTTGAATTCATGCATGAATTATTGAAGAATTTGATGTGTATGATGAGTGGTGTTATGAACTTGAAATTGATGATTTGAGATGATCAAGCATGAAACAAGTGTTTTTATTGGGTTTTATTACACTATAAGCATGTATGTATGTTTCCTTCCATGAATTATAACATATGAGATTGAATCTCAAGTGTTTGGAGGGTTTTGGATGATGGTTCGTAGCTTCCCCTATTTCTTCCCCTGCTTCTGTATTGTCTGCGTAACGGGAACGACCCTTCCTATTCCCTTTATATTTAGGGAACGGCTATTCCCATATATTTGAACTATGTGCATGGCGACGAGGACGGGAACGGCCCTTCCTGTTTTGGCTCACAAGCAGGAAACGGCCGTTCCCATCTTCGGGGAGCAACTTCGGGGAGCTGGGAACAACCCTTCCCATTTCGAACTAAGGACTGGAACGGCCGTTCCCAGGCCTCTAGAGAGGCAGAAACATTCTGCATAAAATTCCATTTTTCACTTTGAATTCCAATGGTTTTATTGATCCCAATTTGTGATTATATGATTGATTACATACCAAAACATGATATTTACATTCTACATTGCTCATTGCACGAAGTCTCGTACTCGATCACGCCGTGCGTCTTATTTCGCAATATTCTTGAATTGTGGTCTCATGCACGTACATTGTCCCGTTTCTGGTCCAGTTATTCTCCAGGGCGGAGATTGTTGACCATGAGCACATTCACGCATCCATGAGTCGTCGTGTCGCCTGTCAGGTGAGGTTTAATTCCTAGTTATATAGAACCCGTATACCCCTTATGTGATCTTTCGGCCAAAAAGGTATTTATATCTATAATTTTGAATGAAATCACTTATCATTTCAAGCAAGTCATGTTCATGAAAAGCAAGCAAGCAAGCAAGCCATGTATCGTGCATTTTTTAGGCGAGTTGCAACGCCCCATCTTTCGGCATTTCAGCAATCACGTTCCATGCCTCTCATTTTCATACAAACACATTTCATAGACTTTGTTCATTTTCTTCCTTGCTCAACCGAGACAAAACCCTCACCCATCATTCAAGCTATATCTTGTGGGATTTGTGATCATTGAAGCATCATCAACATCATATCTTCATCTCTTCATCCATTTCTTGCATTTGAGGTAATTTTGGGAACTTGATGATTTCTTGATAAATGGGTTAGAAAGGGCTTTGCTGTAACAACCTAGATTTTTGAGATCAGGATAGCATGGGTAAGTAAAGGGTTAAGAGGAAAGCGTTTATAGCCTTAGTCCATTACACATTCCATTTTATGTGAATTATGTGCATTTATGTTCTGATTTATAATTGTGCCTTTTTGAGAGAATCATATCACTATTCATCCATCGAACCCTAAACCTTTACCTAAACCTTGAAAAACCTTAGAAAGCTGATTTCTATATTTTCCAAACTCATATCATAGCTTTCATTGTTCCAAAATATATTTTTAAAATTGTTTGTTGAAAATTCCATTCAGGTCCCTAGATACTATTCATCTTTAATTGTAGGAATTTTCGAAACACTTTTACCTATTCAATATTGGGCTCGATAGAATCCTTGCAAAATTTTATAAATTTTGGTATGATTTCCAAACCCTAATTCTTAACGTAGCTTCCGTAGGAATCAAAACCGGCCGAAAAACCCTAATTTTGCCCTAAATTAGAAATTTCTGAATTTCAACGTTTATCCTATACAATATTATAACCATTACGATCCTTGGATTATTTTATGAATTTTAGGATCTTTTCCAAACTCTAGTTCGAATCCTAACTCGATTTATAAATTTTTCTTTATTTTCCCAAAGTACTATTTCTACCGTAAAAACTAATTTTCAAACCGTCCAACATTTGGTATACAATATTACAGTCAAAATGATCCTTGAATTATTTCAAGAATCATGGACACTTTCTCGGAAATCAATTCACATTCTAGCTTCGTTTATGAATTTTATCGTATTTTTCAAAATTCCCGAACGACTACTACTTTAAATGTAGACGTTCAAACGTTAAGTATTTATAGCCATTAGAAAGCTCTTTCGATTCTCTTTCTTTTGAAATTTATCTCATTCCAAACTAAACCCTAGACGTTCTTCTACGAATTTATTACCATCTTCATCCTATTTTAGAATTTTTTTTATTTGGTCATGATTACTAAAATAATTAATTATTTCTTAAACTTACACCTAAGTATACACTTAACCCCCCCTAATAAATGAACCTAGCTTATTCACTACATGATTCATCTAATTAATTGCAACATAAGCCCCTAAATACCAACTATAACTACCCTTAGAAGCATAAAATAAAATTCACACAAAAATCATCACATTTGCTCCCATAAGTCACGGCCAACCCCCTCTCTCTCTCTAAGGTGCAATTTTCTTTTATTATTTCATGCTTTATGTTATGTTTTTTATATTATAATATTAGTAGCATGCTTAGGAATAATAAAATTATGTTTTAGGAATTTATTTTTATAATATATATGCATAATTGGGAACATTATGTGTAGTGTGCCTACATTATGAAATTTTATTTAATTAAATGCATGAAATGTGATATGATATAATATGAATGTATATTTAAATAATTATGTTCTTGTTTAATTAAATTTATGATTAGAATAATTTATTTAGATTTAATTTTATGATTAAAGTGCTACATTTGAATTTAATCATGTGTGATGGACTTAGAACTTGTTGAATATGATCATGAACTAGTATGAACATCTTCATAAGCTCAAGAACACATTCATAATGTTCTTGAGAAAATTCATGTGCACGTGTGATAGTGTGTGTGTGTGTGTGTGATCGATTTTATGTTATTAAGTGTTTAATTCACAAGAAATTGAATAGTAAATGTTTTCAATAGTAATTTTGACTTTTAGGTCAACATTTAATTAATTAATTTCGAAATTAATTTAATTTTAATTATAAAATATGATTTTGGAATTTTATATAATTATTTTTCCAAATTAATTCAAAAATTAATAAAATTATAAAATAATTTCAAGATCAACTTACATTGTTGAATTAAATTCCAAATTTAATTCCTAATACTCTATTTAAGGTTATGGCATGATTAATAAATATTTAAGTGGTTAAAGAATTTATGAAACCTAATAAATTAATTATTTTCCCTTAAACAAATGAAATTAAATTTTACCGGGAAAATAATTTCTAAATGATTTGAGAATTCTCTAATATGTTATATTTCTTAAACCTTATGTGATTATGTGATTAGAATCATAAGAACCTAGTTCTAAGTCAATAGTAATTACTTTCAGGCGACAATTGCTCTGAACAGTGGGATCCGTTCCAACCTATTTGAATTTCTGTACTAGGTGAGGGTTAAAACATTTTCAACTGGAATCATGTTTATATCTATACCTAATTATAAAAGGATTTCCAAACCTATCTATTATTTGATTTCCTATCTATCTATATATATATATCAATATTATACATATTCCTCTTTATGAGGAAAATACCAATAAGTCGGAATCAGGATCTTATACGGACATTATATATTTCAGTCCTATTAATACTAAGAACTGATTCCCGACTAAGCAAGTCAATCATTATTATTTATCAAAATGGGCCCGGCGTGCAGCTGTGTCGAGCAATACTCGGAAGGTAAAGGGCCGAGAGTAATGTTGGTGCCACAGACCGCCACCAACTCTTGGTAGTGGTTTAGCTGGAGGTTAGTTACTCCACGCCAAGAGACTTACAAGGGAGACAACCTCCCTGGGAGAGATAGCTTCCTCCCACATATATACATATCGTCGGTAGGGTTTGCTCCCCTACGGACACTACGGTGTTGCGGAGTTATTATCATATTTAGTTTTATTAAAGTACTGGTGCCTTGATCAGCCCGGTACTGTTTTACAAATATTTTAAGGAGATCGGAGGGAGACGCCTTACTTGCAGGCGGTACAAATCTTTTATTAAACGGTTCATCATTTATAAATAAACTCCAAATACCCCTATCCCGGTTTCTCACTTATGAACAGTATCATATTTGCTATATCCTATTGCTATGATTTTATATATACATATATATCTATATATATAACTATATATATATGTATCTAAATCTAATCTTCCTTCACTTAGTCACTTTGACTAATTCCTCGCCTGTTTCAAACATATGATTTCAGGAAGCGAGGATTAACGACACCTTGAGGTATCTTTGAAGCTATAGGTGTCATATTTATTAGATCAGGTTTAGATTAAGAGCATTTAATCCTGATCATGTATATTGCTAATAAATTGCTCTCACATTGACTCCGAACACTACACTATTATATTACCCCCTTACAATATCATACACTATTTTGTGTGTTATCATGTTGCTTGTTGCAAATTTTAAATTCTTCCATTTTCCGCTGCATTTTACCCTAGCTCTACTTAAGTACTATCTATACCGTTTGCCGTAGTATTTCTCGAGTTTTAGGTCTCACATTCGCTCGAGGGTAGTACGGTGCGGGAGTTGTAGTGTTAGGGGGCGCTACAGCTTAAGGTGGTATCAGAGCATCGGGTTTGGTTAAGAAGAGACTTAACCTATAAATGCTGGGAGAATGCTCGTTTTGTACTTGAACTTTAGAATTCACTCTAAGTGTTTCTTTATGTAGCAATGGAGAATCAGGAACCCGGGAACGCACATCATACCTGGCTTGAGGAGTACGAGGCCCCACACACTATAGCAGTATCTCGTCGTGAGAGTCCTATACGTTATTATACTTGGCAGAGGGCGAGACATGCAGTTCGGGGAGGTAGAGCAGGTAGAGTTGGGCATGCTTATTCGAACCGTTTAGTGCATATACTTGAGTCAGAGAGAGATGCGTATTATATGGAGGCTCAGATGGCTCGCGAGTATCAGTTGGAGTCTGCTAGATATCTTGATTTAGCCCTACAGAATGCTGTGAGTAGGAATTTTGCTCAGCAGCAGACCTCTACCTTAGAGCAGGAGAACGCCGATCTGGTGGCACAGGTGGCGACCCTACAGCAGGACTTAGCCTCTATGACTCTTTCTAGGAATGCCTCTCGGACTTTATATTAGCATTACCGTTCTTGTATTCGGAGCCGACTGGCCGGTGCCTATCACATGTCTGGTGTACAGGCTGTTGAGGAGATGATGGATCAGGGAGAGGATGCAGCAGCTGAGCCTGAGGAGGAGGAGCCCGGAGGTGAGGCAGAGGCTGAGCAGGAGCCTGAGGAGGAGCAGCAGGGTGACGGTTGGAGCCCTATTCGAGGTGAGGTTGTGGATAGTGATCAGCATGATTAGGCAGAGATTATTCTGGAGCTCGGTATATATCTAGGAGTAGTATCAGTGGGAGGTTGTACAGATCAGTCAGTAGAGGACCTTCCCCTTTTGACGTAGCAGCTGACGCAGCTAGCCTGACGGAGATGAGTGAGTTGAGAGCTTTGTAGGGTGTAACTTGACGTAGATCAGGTCCACCCCATTTTGCTTTTTGTAGTTGTAGCTATAGCTCTCAAACTTGATGCATATATATAACCCACTTTTGCAGTTACATTCTTGCTCTACATTTACTGCTTTCATACTTATTGCATTATGAGTTAGAATTGCTTCAAGATACCAGCAGGACCGTGAGTGAGTATTTTATTTTCCTGCACCTTTACTTGTTATGTTTGTGCTTTACTTTTGTACTCTTTTAAATGCTATTCTGTTTAATTTTGTGCTTTACTAAATCTGTGTGATATGATATCTACTGCTTGATATTGTCTGAAACATGTATTCATGTGATTATATGCAACACATTCTTAACCATCATGCATTATATTCTTCATAAAGCAACTGTAAATCAATATGTCTCCTCGAAGAGTTGCCCAAGACAACACTTCCCTACAAGAAGGTGCATCCTCAGTAGGAGGAAACTCTGAATTAGTAGATGCTTTGAAAGAGATAGTGCAAACTTGTGCTAATGGAACAAAGGGGAATAATGAAAAGACTCTGGAGAAATTTCTACGAATGAACCCGCCAAAATTCTTTGGAGAACCCAGTGATGTAAAAGCTGAAAGTTGGATAGCTAGTATCGAAAAGATCTTTGAGGCTATGGGTATTTCTCCTGGAGAACCTGAAAGAATCCAGTTTGGAGTTTTTATGTTAGAAGGAGTAGCATTAAGTTGGTGGAATTATATCAAGCGTGTTTGGGCAGAAGATCAAGTTAATTATAGGTGGGTAGACTTTGTCAGAGTGTTTCAAAACAAATACATCCCTCAGATAGTTAGGGATGCTCGAGAGGCAGAATTCATGGAATTAGTACAAGGCAATATGTCGGTAGCTGAGTACGAAGCTAAGTTCATCCGATTGATCCAATATGCCCCACACATCCTCCATGATGAACGTCGAAAAACTCAGCGATTCATTAAAGGACTTAAGTCGGATCTTAGGTGGGCTTTTGCTCCATTCGAGTTGGAAATCTATATTAAGGCTGTGGAAACGGCTATGAAAACAGAGGCTACACATAAAGAGGTTCGTATAGCTAATAGCCGTCCTGGATCCTTCTACAAGCCAACTCAGGGATCTAAACGACCTGCTGGACCAGCAAAGCCAAATCCAGGAAAGAAACCGATGCAATCATGGTCCCGACCTCAACAGACATTCCCAAAACCTCAAGAAGAGATTGTCTGTGAATATTGTCAGAAGCCCGGACATACTGAGAATGATTGTCGTAAGAAAGCTGGAGTCTGTACATGGTGTGGAAGCCCTGAACATCAGTACTCAGAATGCCCAAAGAGACCACAACAGTGGAATAAAGGAAAGGTTCCAGCTAAGACTCCTGGAAGACCAGTAATTAAGGGACATGCATATGCTATAGAGGGCAGTGAGGATCCCGATCCTACCAAGGTTGTTGATGGTACGGTACACATTCTAAACACGCCAGTTATTGCTTTATATGACCCTGGCGCCACGCATTCATTTATTGCATCTGAATTATGTGTGCATTTCAATTTTCCACTTGAATCATTGTCTTATATGCTCGAAATAAGTTCTCCTTTGGGAACTTGTTTTACTACGGATAGAGGATATAAACGCTGTCCTATAAGAATTGGTACCCAATACTACCCGATAGATCTTATAGAATTACCGATGTCAAGATATGAGATTATTCTGGGAATGGATTGGCTTAGCAAGTACCGTGCTAAGTTGGATTGCTTCAAGAAAGAAGTCACCTTAGGGAAAGGTGATAGCTCTGGGTTCAAAGGAAAATCTGAGTCGGTATCATTGGTGACAGCAACCGAGGCTAAGAAATTAGTGAGTAATGGAGCTACTGGATTCATTGCCTATTTGTTAAATAGGCCTAAAGATCAGCTAAAAATTGAGGAAGTAGAGGTGGTAAAAGAATTCACTGATGTCTTTCCCGAGCATCTGAATTCATTACCTCCTGACAGGGAACTATAATTTGTAATTGATTTAGTCCCTGGAGCTGAGCCGTTCTCTAAAACACCTTATCGAATGGCTCCAGCCGAGCTCCAAGAGTTGAGAAAACAACTTGATGAGTTGTTAGCTTCAGGATACATCCGTCCTAGCACATCCCCATGGGGAGCGCCTGTGTTATTTGTCAAAAAGAAAGACGGATCATTGCGATTATGTATCGATTATCGAGAACTCAATCATATGACTATCAAGAACAAATACCCTCTTCCCCATATTGAAGAACTGTTCGACATTCTTCAAGGATCACGAGTGTATTCCAAATTGGATTTAAGGCAAGGGTATTATCAGCTGAGGATTAAAAAGGAGGATATTCCAAAGACTGTTTTTAATACCCGCTACGGCCACTTCGAATTTGTAGTAATGCCTTTTGGGTTAACCAATGCCCCGGCTGCATTCATGGATTTAATGCACCGAACGTTCCGACCGTATTTAGATCAGTTCGTGGTCATCTTTATTGACGACAGTCTGGTGTTCTCAAGAACCCCAGAGGAACATGCTGAACACCTTCGTAAAGTGTTAAGAGCTTTAAGAGATCACAAGTTATACACGAAGTTCAGCAAGTGTGAATTTTGGTTAGAAAGAGTGTCCTTCCTTGGACATATAATATCCGGTTCTGGCATAGAAGTAGACCCTTCAAAGGTTGAAACAGTAATGAATTGGCAAGCACCAAAGAACCCATCAGAAGTGAGAAGTTTTCTAGGACTTGCCGGATATTACAGGAGATTTGTAAAAGATTTCTCCAAGGTAGCAGCGCCTCTTACTCAGTTAACCAAGAAACAAGGAAAATTTGAATGGACAGAAAAGTGTGAACGGAGTTTTCAAGAACTGAAACAAAGATTAACGTCTGCCCCAGTATTAACTTTACCAGAAGGAAAAGAAGGTTATGTGGTTTATACGGATGCATCCAAAGAAGGATTAGGGTGTGTCCTAATGCAAAATGGTAAGGTTATAGCCTATGCCTCAAGGAAACTTAAACCTTATGAAGAGAATTACCCCACACATGATTTAGAATTAGCTGCGATTGTATTCGCTTTAGCTAAATGGAGGCATTATCTGTACGGGGTAACTTTTGAAGTCTTTACTGATCATAAAAGTTTGAGATATTTATTCACTCAAAAGGAGTTGAATATGAGGCAGAGAAGATGGATGGAATTTCTGGAAGACTACGACTGTAAAATACAGTACCATCCAGGAAAAGCCAAAGTAGTGGCAGACGCTTTGAGTCGAAAATCCAGTCTATCAGCATTAGACGGAAAAAGCAAACCCATAACTGTCCTTTCGAAATCCCGACTGGCCAATATAGTGATATCCTCGCCATTAAAAGAAAAACTTAGGGAAGCCCAAGCACAAGATGAATGGATCAAGAAGTGTCTCAATTCCAAGGAAAAGAATATTGAGACAAAATTCACAACAGATGACCATGGGATCTTAAGATATAAAGGTCGAGTCTGTGTACCTCCTACAACTCGAAAAGAAATACTGGATGAGGCACATAAGACCCGATATACGATACATCCAGGAGGAACAAAAATGTATCATGATCTCAAGACACATTTCTGGTGGAATGGAATGAAACGAGATGTTGCTAGCTATGTCAAAAGATGCTTGACATGCCAGCAAGTCAAAGTGGACCACCAGAAACCCGGAGGAAAGTTACAGCCACTACCAGTTCCTACTTGGAAATGGGAACAAATCACCATGGACTTCATCACGGGCTTGCCAAAAGTTAAAGGAGGATATGATAGTATATGGGTTATTATTGATCGGTTAACTAAGTCTGCATATTTCTTATCGGTCAAGACTACTGACAAGGTCAATTCTCTAGCAAAGTTGTACCAGAAAGAGATTATAAGGTTACATGGTGTACCCATTAGTATAGTCTCCGATAGAGATCCGAAATTCACTTCACAGTTATGGCAAAGTCTTCAAGAAACAATGGGGACTAAGCTGCATTTCAGTTCAGCCGCACATCCTCAGACCGATGGTCAATCAGAAAGGACGATCAAATATCTAGAGGATATGTTGCGAGCTTGTGCCTTGGATTTTCAAGAGAACTGGAAAGAATGTTTGCCTCTTGTGGAATTTGCATATAACAATAGTTATCAGGCATCAATCCAAGCAGCACCTTATGAAGCCTTATATGGGAGAAAATGTAGATCTCCATTATATTGGGATAAGGAAGAAACTAAAGCAACTGAAAGAGGAGATACAAGGAAAACCATTAGAAAATGGATAGCAGAGTCTACAGAAAAGATTGAAATTATCCGTCAAAGAATGAAAGCAGCTCAAGATAGGCAGAAGAGTTATGCTGATACCCGGAGAAAGGATATAGAATTTACGGTAGGCGATAAAATGTTTTTAAAGGCATCACCAAGAAAAGGTTTCACCCGTATTGTGAAAGGTGGAAAACTGAATCCCAAATACATAGGACCTTTTGAGATCATAGAACGTGTTAGACCAACAGCCTTTCGCTTGGATTGACCAGCAAACCTCACTGGAATACATAACGTATTCCATGTGTCACAGCTCCGTAAATATTTTGCGGATGAATCCCACATCTTGCCAATAGAAGAAGTTCCTCTAACGCCCGACTTGACTTATACAGTAAGACCAACCGAAATCTTGGATAGGAAATTCCAAGAATTAAGGAATCGGAAAATCCCCCTTGTTAAAGTATTATGGAAAGGACATGGGACAGAAGAACAAACCTGGGAAACTGAGGAAAAGATGCAGAAACATTACCCAGAGTTGTTCCGAAACAGGAATAGAATCTGAGGACAGATTCTCTTTAAGGGGGGAAGATTGTAACAGCCCAGATTTTTGAGATCAGGATAGCACGGGTAAGTAAAGGGTTAAGAGAAAAGCGTTTATAGCCTTAGTCCATTACACATTCCATTTTATGTGAATTATGTGCATTTATGTTCTGATTTATAATTGTGCCTTTTTTAGAGAATCACATCACTATTCATCCATCGAACCCTAAACCTTGAAAAACCTTAGAAAGCTGATTTCTATATTTTTCAAACTCATATCATAGCTTTCATTGTTCCAAAATATATTTTTAAAATTGTTTGTTGAAAATTCCATTTAGGTCCCTAGATACTATTCATCTTTAATTGTAGAAATTTTCGAAACACTTTTACCTATTCAATATTGGGCTTGATAGAATCCTTGCAAAATTTTATGAATTTTGGTATGATTTCCAAACCCTAATTCTTAACGTAGCTTCCGTAGAAATCAAAACCGGCCGAAAAACCCTAATTTTGCCTTAAATTAGAAATTTTTGAATTTCAACGTTTTTCCTATACAATATTATAACCATTACGATCCTTGGATTATTTTATGAATTTTAGGATCTTTTCCAAACTCTAGTTCAAATCCTAACTCAATTTATAAATTTTTCTTTATTTTCCCAAAGTACTATTTTTACAGTAAAAACTAATTTTCAAACCGTCCAACATTTGGTATACAATATTACAGTCAAAATGATCCTTGAATTATTTCAAGAATTATGGACACTTTCTCGGAAATCAATTCACATTCAAGCTTCGTTTATGAATTTTATCGTATTTTTCAAAATTCCCGAACGACTACTACTTTAAATGTAGACGTTCAAACGTTAAGTATTTATAGCCATTAGAAAGCTCTTTCGATTCGCTTTCTTTTGCAATTTATCTCATTCCAAACTAAACCCTAGACGTTCTTCTACGAATTTATTACCATCTTCATCCTATTTTAGATTTTTTTTTATTTGGTCATGATTACTAAAATAATTAATTATTTCTTAAACTTACACCTAAGTATACACTTAACCCCCCCTAATAAATGAACCTAGCTTATTCACTACATGATTCATCTAATTAATTGCAACATAAGCCCCTAAATACCAACTAAAAATACCCTTAGAAGCATAACATAAAATTCACGCAAAAATCATCACATTTGCTCCCATAAGTCACGGCCAACCCCCTCTCTCTCTCTAAGGTGCAATTTTCTTTTATTATTTCATGCTTTATGTTATGTTTTTTATATTATAATATTAGTAGCATGCTTAGGAATAATAAAATTATGTTTTAGGAATTTATTTTTATAATATATATGCATAATTGGGAACTTTATGTGTAGTGTGCCTACATTATGAAATTTTATTTAATTAAATGCATGAAATGTGATATGATGTAATATGAATGTATATTTAAATAATTATGTTCTTGTTTAATTAAATTTATTATTAGAATAATTTATTTAGATTTAATTTTATGATTAAAGTGCTACATTTGAATTTAATCATGTGTGATGGACTTAGAACTTGTTGAATATGATCATGAACTAGTATGAACATCTTCTTAAGCTCAAGAACACATTCATAATGTTCTTGAACAAATTCATGTGCACGTGTGATAGTGTGTGTGTGTGTGTGTGATCGACTTTATGTTATTAAGTGTTTAATTCACAAGAAATTGAATAGTAAATGTTTTCAATAGTAATTTTGACTTTTTGGTCAACATTTAATTAATTAATTTCGAAATTAATTTAATTTTAATTATAAAATATGATTTTGGAATTTTATATAATTATTTTTCCAAATAAATTCAAAAATTAATAAAATTATAAAATAATTTCAAGATCAACTTACATTGTTGAATTAAATTCCAAATTTAATTCCTAATACTCTATTTAAGGTTATGACATGATTAATAAATATTTAAGTGGTTAAAGAATTTATGAAACCAAATAAATTAATTATTTTCCCTTAAACAAATGAAATTAAATTTTACCGGGAAAATAATTTCTAAATGATTTGAGAATTCTCTAATATGTTATATTTCTTAAACCTTATGTGATTATGTGATTAGAATCATAAGAACCTAGTTCTAAGTCAATAGTAATTACTTTCAGGCGACAATTGCTCTGAACAGTGGGATCCGTTCCAACCTATTTGAATTTCTGTACTAGGTGAGGGTTAAAACATTTTCAACTGGAATCATGTTTATATCTATACCTAATTATAAAAGGATTTCCAAACCTATCTATTATTTGATTTCCTATCTATCTATATATATATATCAATATTATACATATTCCTCTTTATGAGGAAAATACCAATAAGTCGGAATCAGGATCTTATACGGACATTATATATTTCAGTCCTATTAATACTAAGAACTGATTCCCGACTAAGCAAGTCAATCATTATTATTTATCAAAATGGGCCCGGCGTGCAGCTGTGTCTAGCAATACTCGGAAGGTAACGGGCCTAGAGTATTGTTGGTGCCACAGACCGCCACCAACTCTTGGTAGTGGTTTAGCTGGAGGTTAGTTACTCTACGCCAAGAGACTTACAAGGGAGACAACCTCCCTGGGAGAGATAGCTTCCTCCCACATATATACATATCGTCTGTAGGGTTTGCTCCCCTACGGACACTACGGTGTTGCGGAGTTATTATCATATTTAGTTTTATTAAAGTACTGGTGCCTTGATCAGCCCGGTACTGTTTTACAAATATTTTAAGGAGATCGGAGGGAGACGCCTTACTTGCAGGCGGTACAAATCTTTTATTAAACGGTTCATCATTTATAAATAAACTCCAAATACCCCTATCCCGGTTTCTCACTTATGAACCGTATCATATTTGCTATATCCTATTGCTATGATTTTATATATACATATATATCTACATATATAACTATATATATATATCTAAATCTAATCTTCCTTCACTTAGTCACTTTGACTAATTCCTCGCCTGTTTCAAACACATGATTTCAGGAAGCGAGGATAAACGACACCTAGCGGTATCTTTGAAGCTATAGGTGTCATATTTATTAGATCAAGTTTAGATTAAGAGCATTTAATCCTGATCATGTATATTGCTAATAAATTGCTCTCACATTGACTCCGTACACTACACTATTATATCACCCCCTTACAATATCATACACTATTTTGTGTGTTATCACGTTGCTTGTTGTAAATTTTAAATTCTTCCATTTTCCGCTGCATTTTACCCTACGCTCTACTTAAGTACTGTCTATACCGTTCGCCGTAGTATTTCTCGAGTGTTAGGTCTCACATTCGCTCGAGGGTAGTACGGTGCGGGAGTTGTAGTGTTAGGGGGCGCTACATTTGCAATGACTTGGTTAAATTGTGTATTTGTTATTGAAAATATGGTTCGGAACTTTGAGCTTAAGTTGGATGCATTTATCTTGTGAATTTTGGACTTGGAGCTTGAATGAGTATATGGGTTTCAATGAGTGATTCTTGATGATCTAATGTGGAATTAAGTGTTTCTATGAGTTGTTATTGATCTATATGTATGCTAGTATATGTATTGCATGAATATATGCATTTAATCTTGGTTTGAAGTCTTTTGGTTTAGTTGAGTTGTCGTTCGTTGTTGCTCTTCTGCTACTGCTCTGTTTCTGCTGCATCTGCGTACTGGGAACGACCCTTCCCGTCCCCAGTTCATTCTGGGAACGGCCGTTCCCACCCCATGCTAGCTGTCCCGCGAGACAGGGAACGACCCTTCCCAGTTTTGGCCTATGGTCGGAACGGCCGTTCCCAGGTCAAAAAATTTCCCAAACCTTTACAGACGCGCGGGATTTGGTTTGGGGAGCTGGGAATGGCCCTTCCCAGCCCCAGTTCAAAACTGGAACGGCCGTTCCCAGGCTCCAGTGGGTGTGTAAAATTTTCTGCATAAAATTGCATTTTCGAAACCCGATTTTAATGCCTTAATTGATCGATACGTGTTATTATATGATTGTTTTGTGCATGAAATTGAACATATCATTCCATAAATTGTCATTGCACGTTTTAATGTTCATGATCACGCCGTTCGTCCTAATTGGTACATTTTGAGTCGTGTCTCACGGACAATTGTCTTTCTTGCACAGACCAGCTTCCTGGTGACGAGGAGCAGGCCCCGTGAGCTGTTTCCTTGTTTATTTTGGTCGTTCAGGTGAGGTTTAATTCTAGATACATAGAACCCGTAAAACCCTATGTGAAGTTTTAAGCCAAAATTGTACTTATATATCTATAGTTTTCAAATGTTATTGGTTTTCAAAGGATTTACCAAACTATTGTATTGTATTAATTGATTGATTATTTAGCGAGTATCGTATTGCACTGTGGGCCCAAGGGTAGTGACTCGAGCCAACCGGGAAAGAATGGGCTGACGGGTAACTCGAGAGCTATCCTCACCAAATTGGGATGACCCCTGAACCCCCTAGAAGATTAGGGGCGGAAGGAGTTCTGGGCTTAGGGATTCATGTGCCCTCTGCCCAGATTGATTGGATGGTGGGGCCTTGCAATCCCACCATCACCCGGAGGAAGAAGGCGTTACTGAAACTGCTAATTGTGCACCGTAATGAATTACTTGATCACCTAATCATTAAATAATTGATTGATTTATTGTACACAGTCGGAGTAAGGTTGGAGAATTGCCCTCACTCGCTGGGCCACGAATTTATTATACTGAATTGATTAAATTGATAAATTGAATTAGTTGTAACCTCGGGCGATAGTATCTCTTATTTTACTAAATTGTATGGTTATTTTTCCAAAAGTATTACCCGAGATTATAACTTGCATGTATGTGCGCTTATATTTATTTATACCCCCTCGCTCAGTCCGTGTTGGACTGACACCTCAACTTTTCAGTTCTTTTGCAGGTACGTGCTAGGCGGGAATTAGAGTCTAGATTGTCTTTAATTTGGGTCTAGCACACTTCACCTTCATCTTTTGTTCATGTATAGATACTTTATATATTTTGTAGCATGCCTTGTTACTTCTTTTGGAGATGATATTGTATTGATATGTATTGTTGGCACCTATTAGTAGATATGTAAATATGATACCTATAAGTAGTGAATGAATTATTGCTTCCGCTTTTATTACTCTAAGTTCATTATTTGGTTTGGGGTTAGTCCCGCCTAGCTTTGTTGTCGTTTTTTTTATTATCTCTCGTTCGCTATAGCTTTGGTTCATGTATAGATTGACCATTTCATATGTGGATTGGGGCTACAGTGCTGGGGGGATGTGGTGCCTAGCGTTCCGGGTGCTACATCCTACGGTGGTATCAGAGCCGGGTTGCAAAACCGGGTCTCTAGTGTCATGTCTTGTGAGTCTAGGTCACACGGCATAGGAACTAATTGTCAACTTGAGAGTTTTGAATCATTATTTGACATATTTGAACCTACTTGAATTATTTGAACTTACTTGAATTCGGTGAATTGTTTGAATTCTATAACTTATGTGCAATTTGTGAATTATTTGCACACATTGGCACCTACTAATCGAACATGCATAATAGTGACTTGATTTCAGGATGGCTCGCCATAGACATCATCGTGATCGTTCTCCGAGACACCGACATCATCGTCATCATCGCCGATAGAGATCACCACCTCCTCCTCCACCTCCTCAGGCTTAGCCACAGGACTTTATGAATGCAGTGGTGGGTCTTATTGATCAGAGAGTCCGGGATTATGTTCCTCCAGCACCACCAGTTCCACCACCACACCCGGGAGCACAGATTTCATCGGTTTTTAGAGAGTTCCAGAACCAGCATCCTCCCAAGTTTTACAAAGGATATGATATTCAGGCCGAGCAGTGGCTAAGAGAGATTGAGAGAGTTTGGGAGCTCATTCCTTGTGAGCCCCAAGAGAAGGCCCGTTGTACCATTTCTTTGATTCAGGGTGAGGTCTATTCTTGGTGGGAGAGTGCCCGGATTGTGCTAGATGTTACAGGTGAGGAAGAGAATTGGGAAGTCTTTGTCAGAGAGTTCAGAAACAAGTTTATTCTTCCATCTTCTCGCACTCGAAGATTGAAGGAATTTACAGAGCTTAAGCAATGAAGCAGGTCGGTCTCAGAGTATATCGCCGAGTTTGAGAGATTGTCCCGCTATGCTCCTAATATAGCGAGTGACGATTTCCATAAGGCGATGCAGTTTGTTCAGGGTCTTAGACCGGATATTCAGACAGCGATCGAGGCGGTCAACACGAGCACGTAGGTGAAGGCTACCAAGAAGGCATTATTGGTTGAGGATTCGGTGAATGCGAGGCGGTCTACCTATCGTTCAGGTTCAGGTTCGGGCTCAGGTTCCGAATCGGGTTTTCGAGGTTTCGGATCGGGATATAGAGGTTCAGGATCGGGTTCTGCTTCGGGCAAAAGGCCGATGATTTATTCTTCTCCACCGCCAGCTCCGAAGGGCCCAGGGAAGAAGCCCCGACCCGCAGGACCAGTGTTTAGAGCTCCAGTTGCTCCAGCTTTCCCACCACCACCCGAGAGGCCTGCTTGTACCTTCTATGGTCAGACTACACATATCTATGATAACTGCAGGACGCGTCTGGGTTTATATTTGCTTTGTGGGAGCACCGAGCATATGGTAGACGGATGTCCCGATCACAGGATGCCGCCACCTAGACCACAGAGACCACTGATCAGGGCTCGTGCCTACGCCTTGGACAGAGAGAAGCAGGATGCCGATATTGATCCTACCGTGGTAGTTGAAGGTACCATTTGCATACATGGCACGAACATTCATACTTTGTTTGATCCGGGAGCTACTCACTCCTTTCTCTCGAGTGCTATATCTGTTTCTTCTCCTTTTCCTGTTACTCGCTCTTCTACATGTTATGTGGTTAGTAGTCCGTTTGGTGGTAGTTTAGAATCTGATCGGGTGTTTAGAGAGGTTCCGGTCAGCATCGAGGGTCGAGTTTTCTTGTCAGACTTCATTGAGCTGCCGATGACTTGCTATGGATCCATTTTGGGCATGGATTGGTTGTACAGACATTCTGCCACGGTTGATTACAGGGCTAAGAGGGTTCAGTTGGGATCAGATTTGGTAGTGGGTTGGAGTTCTAAGACTGCGCCTCTACTTTCTTTCTCAGAAGCTCATAAGTTGGTTCGAGAGGGAGTCACGGTTTTCATTCCTTATATTCTCAACAAACCCAAGGATCAAAGTAAGTTGGAAGAAACGGAAGTAGTGAAGGAGTTTCCCGAGGTCTTTCCTGAGGAATTGGATTCGTTACCTCCAGAACGGGAAATTGAGTTTGTGATCGACTTGTACCTTAATGCAGAGCCGCACTCCAAGTGTAACGCCCCGGTTTTCCATTTAGGCTTTATATGATATTATATGGATTTCATGACATTATACGCAGTTTATGTCCATGAACTTTTATGAAATTAGTTGTTAATGTGTCTAATTGGATTCATGTGAATTATTTCACTATTTGGTTATATGATCATATTATTTAATTCCCTTTCATTTCATTTCATTCTATTTTCTAACATATGCATTATTTTATGCATTCATGTAAGGGACATGCAATTATATATATATATATATATATATATATATATATATATCTATAATTATGTTACATTACATACATTGTATAAAATATAACATATATGCAAGATACACACACAAACACATAATAAATCTCTAACTTGTAAATTAATGTGAGGCAAGGACTTAATTGCAAAAAGTAGTGATTCATACATGTTAGTGGAAGACTTTTGTATATATCTATACATCACATACATCATATATCATATACATTTATCTCTTCCAATTACATTTCATTCCATTTTATCAAAACCACACACACACACACTAAATCACGGTTTTCACACCAAGGGAAGGGAAGGAAGAGATTTCATCACTTCAAGCTAGATTGTTGGAGGAATTTCATGCTTGGAAGCATCATCATCATCATACCATCATTTCTTCCCTTCTTTCTATCATTTTAAGGTATAGATGGATTATTTAATTGAATCTCTTGTATAGATATATGATTAGGGTTTATTGCTTATTGACGATTTCTTGTGTATAAGGGATTAGAAGCATGCTTAGGATCTTTAATCTTGAAAGCTTGCATGATTTCTTGAATAATATGGAAGTTGGAGTTCATGATTGTATATGGGTTTGACATTGTTAAATCTTGATGATCAATGCATGATATGAGTAGATGTGTTAGATTTTATTGTGTTTTAAGTATGAATACATGTTTCTTCAAGTTTTGATTGCATTTGATGACTGAAAATTGATGTTTTTATTGGTTGTTGTTGTTGTTGCGTTACTGCCCTGTTTTGCCCTGTTTTATCTGCTGCGTACAGTTGACACGGGGGTGTCAACTTTGCCTTGTTCAGCGTGACACGGGGGTGCATGTTGGTTTGATTTTCTGTACCGTGACACGGGGGTGTCACGGTTTGCCTTGTAATGGTGACAGGGGCGTGTCACCTTTTATTTTCCTGCATTTTGTCCAACTTCGGACGAACGCCATTTTCACCTCGCTTTGAATTAGAAAACGTGCCATATACCGTCGGAAAGGTCTTTGTGTCTACTTTCATACCCAACAAACAAAACTCGATTCCCACTTCTAGAATTTAAGATATTCCAGTTTTCCCACAACATGTACATTTCCAAAAATTGTCGGTTTTGGCCAAACTTCACCAAAACCTTTCTTATTGCATTTCTTTCACTTCCTTGGCTCCCATATGTGAGTTATATGATATATATATACTTGTTTAATTGATAATCATGCTCCTACTTGACACTCCTTGATTGTTATTGCATAATATCTTGATTATGACTTCGTCGTGCGTCTTAATTGGTTCATTTGAGTCTAGTCTCATGTACACTTGTCCTTATTGAACAGATCTCCTTCCAGTCGACGTGGGACACGCACCATAGTTATATTCTTGTTTCGCTCGTCTGGTGACGTTTAATTTCTAGATATATAGAACCCTTACAACCCTATGTGATCTTTCGGCCAAAATGTATCTATATATCTATATTTTGCCAAAACCTTATTGTTTTCAAATAAATTACCGCATTATACCGATTGATTGATTGATTGATTGATTAATTGTTTTGGCGAGTAAAGCATGTTCACATGGGGCCCGAGGGTCGTGTATTGAGCCAACCGGGAAGGCAAGGGCCGACGGGTAACTCTTGCACTATCCTCACCAAATGAGGGATGCCCCCTGAATCCACTAGGAGGTTAGTGGAGGAAGGAGTTCCGGGCATAGGGACTCATGAACCCTATGCTCAATGAGATTGGATGGCGGGGCCTTGCAATCCCCCATCACCCGGAGGAAGAAGGATGGATGGAAATTGCTAATTGTGCACTAATTTCTATTGCTTGATCACCTAATTAATTACAACTGAATTATTGTACACTGTTGGAGAAAGGTTGGAGATTTGCCCTCACTCGCCGGGCCACTGATTGAATTGAATTAAATTGATTGTATTGTTAAATTGATTAGTTGTAATCTCGAGCGAGTTATCTTTTACCATTAAACTTATATTGTTTCTATTTTATAAACCCTTACCCGAGATTATGGCTTGCATGTTACATGCCCGAATATTTATTTATAAACCCCTGACTCAGTCTGTGGTAGACTGGCACCTCACACTTTTCAGGTACTGTCAGTGGCGTGCTAGGCGGGAGTCCGAGTCGTGTCCAGTTGTCGAGTTGAGTCTAGCATTGCATTTTCATGTTATGGATATGTTGGAGATGATAATGTATTGATGAGTGTTTGTATCTACTACTATATATATACTTTTGATGTAAATATGGTACCTATAGGTATTGATATAAAGTTGGAAGTTAATTCTTTTGAGATATTCGATGTATGTTAATGAAATTATTATGATTCCGCTTTAAATTCCTAGATTTGACCTTGATTGGTTTGAGGGTTAGTCCCGCCTAGCTAGTGAGTTTTTTTTTATTGTCACCCGTTCGCCATGAGTCCGGTTCTTATATGGACTACCCATTTCATGTGTGAGCTAGACTTATGGTGCGGGGGTGTGGCATCTCGGCGCTCCGGGTGCTACACCAAGACTCCGTATCGTATGGCTCCGGCCGAGTTGAAAGAGTTGAAAACTTAACTTGATGCGTTGTTGGAGATTAGGTACACTAGACCGAGTTCTTCTCCCTGGGCTGCACCGGTTTTGTTCGTAAAGAAGAAGGATGGGACTTTGAGAATGTGTACAGACTATAGGGAGTTGAACCGGATGACAATCAAGAATAAGTATCCTCTTCCACATATCGAGGAGTTGTTTGATATACTTCAGGGATCTAAAGTCTAGTCGAAATTGTATTTGAGACAAGGATACTACCAGCTGCGAATCCGAGCAGAGGATATTCCTAAGACTGGGTTTAATACTCGATACGGGCATTACGAGTTCGTAGTGATGCCGTTTGGTTTGACTAATGCTTCAGCAACTTTCATGGATATGATGTACAAGATCTTCAGACCTTTTCTGGATAAGTTCGTGGTCATCTTTATTGATGATATTCTGGTTTTTTCGAAGTCTGCCGAGGAGCATGCGAGGCATCTTCAGCAAGTATTGAGGACTTTAAAGGAGCATCAGTTATTTGCCAAATTCAGTAAGTGTGAATTATAGATCGACAGGGTGTCGTTCTTAGGCCACGTGATTTCAGGTAATGCTTTGGAGGTCGATCCTTCGAAGATTGAGTCAGTGTTGAAATGGGAGAAACCCAAGAATGCCTCGGAGATCAGGAGTTTCTTGGGATTGGCAAATTATTACCGGAGGTTTGTTAAAGATTTCTCCAAGTTAGCAGCTCCTTTAACCCGGTTGGCGAAGAAAAATGTGAAATTCGATTGGGATGAAGATTGTGAGAAGAGTTTCACTTTCTTGAAAGAGAAGTTAGTTTCTGCTCCAGTGTTAGCCCTTCCAGAAGGTTCTGAAGGGTATGCTGTTTATACGGATGCTTCTAAAGAAGGCTTGGGATGTGTGTTAACTCAGAAGGGTAAGGTAATTGCTTATACATCCCGGAAATTGAATGAGCATGAGAAGAATTATCCGACGCATGATCTTGAGCTCGTTGCCGTAGTCTTTGCACTTGGAAAGTGGAGACACTATCTGTACGGGGCGTCTTTTGAGATTTTCACCGACCACAAAAGCCTCCAGTATTTATTCACTCAGAAGGATTTGAATATGAGGCAACGACATTGGATGGAACGGTTGGAAGACTATGATTGCACGATTAAATACCATCCCGACAAAGCCAACGTGGTCACTGATGCACTTACTAGGAAGGTTAGTGTATCGAGCTTGGAAGTGAGTGAAAGTAGTGGAATCGAGCCAATTGTCATAAGGGCTCGAGTTTCTAATATTTCGATTCAACCGGAGTTCAAGCACAGATTATTTGAGGCTCAGAGTAAGGATTTGGAAGTTCAGAAATTAGTAGCTAAGGCAAGAGCTGATCCGGAGTGTCCATTCGGGCTCGATGAAATCAGTCTTCTTCGTTTCAAGAACCGAGTGGTTGTACCCGAAGAGTTGAAACGGGTATTGCTCGAGGAAGCTCACAGATCGGCTTATTCTATCCACCCCAGAGGAAACAAGATGTATAAGGACTTAAGGCAATATTATTGGTGGCGTGGATTGAAGAAGGATGTGGCCGAGTATGTGAAGCATTGTATTACTTGTCAGAGAGTGAAAGCCGAGCATCAGAAATCGGGAGGTCTCCTTCAGTCGTTACCTATTCCTGAGTGGAAGTGGGAGCAGGTGACGATGGATTTCGTGTCCGGATTACCTAAGGTGAAAGGTGGGTTCGATGGAATTTGGGTAATTGTGGATCGTTTGACGAAGTCTGCACATTTTCTGCCGGTTCGGAAGTCGTATAAGATTCGCAAGCTAGCCGAGCTTTATAAGCGGGAGATTATTAGACTTCACGGGATTCCGGCTAGTATTGTTTCAGATTGAGATCCACGGTTCACTTCGAAGTTGTGGCGTGAGTTGCAAGAGGTTTTGGGTACGAAGCTTCAGTTTAGTACAGTATTTCATCCTCAGACAGATGGTCAGTCCGAGAGATTAATAAGATATCTCGAGGATTTACTTCGAGCTTGTTCTTTGGATTTTCAGTCTTCTTGGCATGATCAGCTACCTTTGATTGAGTTTGCGTACAACAACAGTTTTCAAGCTTCGATTGGAATGGCACTGTATGAGTTACTTTATGGTCGGAAGTGTCGTTCTTCGTTGTTCTTCGACTTGGAAGAGTGGAAATGGACTACACAGGAAGGCGTGAAGAAGGGTGAGAAAGTGGAAAAACCTTCTAAGGCCGTTGAAGCGATGATTGAGAAAGTCCAATTAATAAAACAACGGATGAAATCAGCTCAGGACAGATAGAAGAGGTACGTCGATCGTCGTAGAAGGGATCTCGAGTTTGAGGTTGGAGACCGGGTATTCTTGAAGGCGTCTCCACGTAAAGGATTTGCTCGGATTGGGAAAGGGGGTAAGCTTAATCCTCGTTACTTAGGTCCTTATGAGATTTTGGAAAGAATTCGAGAAGTTGCTTACAGGTTGGACCTACCACCGAGCCTCACGGGGATTCATAATGTATTTCACGTTTCTCAGTTAAGGAAATACTACCCCGATGAAACCGAGATCGTTCCCATTGAAGAAGTGGAATTGGAACCGAATCTAACATTTGTTCAGAAACCGGTTAAGATTTCGGATAAGAAGTTTCAGGAGTTAAGAAACCAGAAGATTCCCATGGTTAAGGTTCTTTGGAGAAGTGACAAGACCGAAGAAGCCACGTGGGAGACCGAAGACAAGATGAGACGGTTCCATCCAGAGTTGTTCCCTTCCGATCAGTGAATCTGGGGACCAGATTCTTTTAAGGAGGGAGGATTGTAACGCCCCATCTTTCGGTATTTCAGCAATCACGTACCATGCCTCTCATTTTCATACAAACACATTTCATACACTTTGTTCATTTTCTTCATTGCTCAACCGAGACAAAACCCTCACCAAGTAGAAGAGGAATTTCATCATTCAAGCTATATCTTGTGGGATTTGTGATCATTGAAGCATCATCAACATCATATCTTCATCTCTTCATCCATTTCTTGCATTTGAGGTAATTTTGGGAACTTGATGATTTCTTGATAAATGGGTTAGAAAGGGCTTTGCAATGACCTGGTTAAATTGTGTATTTGTTATTGGAAATATGGTTGTGAACTTTGAGCTTAAGGTGGATGCATTTATCTTGTGAATTTTGGACTTGGAGCTTGAATGAGTATATGGGTTTCAATGAATGATTCTTGATGATCTAATGTGGAATTAAGTGTTTTTATGGGTTGTTATTGATCTATGTGTATGCTAGTATATGTATTGCATGAAATATATGCATTTAATCTTGGTTTGAAGCCTTTTGGTTGAGTTGAGTTGTGGTTCGTTGTTGCTATTCTACTACTGCTCTATTTCTGCTGCATCTGCGTATTGGGAACGGCCCTTCCCGTCCCCAGTTCATTCTGGGAACGGCCGTTCCCACCCCGTGCCAGCTATCCCGCGAGACTGGGAACGACCCTTCCCAGTTTTGGCCTGTAGCCGAAACGGCCGTTCCCAGCTCCAAAAATTTCCCAAACCATTACAGACGTGCGGGATTTCGTTCGGGGAGCTGGGAATGGCCCTTCCCAGCCCCAGTTCAAAATTGGAACGGCCGTTCCCAGGCTCCAGTGGGTGTGTAAAATTTTCTGCATAAAATTACATTTTCCAAACCCGTTTTTAATGCCTTAATTGATCGATACGTGTTATTATATGATTGTTTTGTTCATGAAATTGAGCATATCATTCCATAAATTGTCATTGCACGTTTTAATGTTCATGATCACGCCGTTCGTCTTAATTGGTACATTTTGAGCCGTATCTCACGGGCAATTGTCTTTCTTACACAGACCAGCTTCCTGGTGACAAGGAGCAGGCCCCGTGAGTTGTTTCCTTGTTTGTTTTGGTCGTTCAGGTGAGGTTTAATGCTAGATACATAGAACCCGTAAAACCGTATGTGAAGTTTTAAGCCGAAATTGTACTTATATATCTATAGTTTTCAAATGTTATTGGTTTTCAAAGGATTTACCAAACTATTGTATTGTATTGATTGATTGATTGTTTGGCGAGTATCGTATTGCACTGTGGGCGCGAGGGTAGTGACTCGAGCCAACCGGGAAAGCATGGGCTAACGGGTAACTCGAGAGCTGTCCTCAACAAATTGGGATGACCCCTGAACCCCCTAGGACATTAGGGGAGGAAGGAGTTCCGGGCTTAGGGATTCATGTACCCTCTGCCCACATTGATTGGATGGTGGGGCCTTTCAATCCCACCATCACCCGTAGGAAGAAGGCGTTACTGAAATTGCTAATTATGCACCGTAATGAATTGCTTGATCACCTAATCATTAAATAATTGATTGATTGATTGTACACAGTCGGAGTAAGGTTGGAGAATTGCCCTCACTCGCCGGGCCACGAATTGATTGTACTGAATTGATTAAATTGATAAATTGAATTAGTTGTAACCTCGGGTGATAGTATCTCTTATTTTACTAAATTGTATGGTTATTTTTCCAAAAGATTAGCCGAGATTATAACTTGCATGTATGTATGCTTATATTTATTTATACCCCCCTCACTCAGTCCGTGTTGGACTGACACCTCAACTTTTCAGTTCTTTTGCAGGTGCATGCTAGGCGGGAATTAGAGTCTAGATTTTCTTTAATTTAGGTCTAGCACACTTCACCTTCATCTTTTGTTCATGTATAGATACTTTATATATTTTGTAGCATGCCTTGTTACTTCTTTTGGAGACGATATTATATTGATATGTATTGTTGGTACCTATTAGTAGATATGTGAATATGGTACCTATAAGTAGTGAATGAATTATTGCTTCCGCTTTTATTACTCTGAGTTGATTGTTTGGTTTGGGGTTAGTCCCACCTAGCTTTGTTGTCGTTTTTTTATTGTCTCCCGTTCGCTATAGCTTTGGTTCATATATGGATTGACCATTTCATATGTGGATTGGGGCTATAATGCGGGGGGATGTGGTGCCTAGCGTTCCGGGTGCTACACGAGTAGCATGACCGTTCACGCTGGGCCTGAGGGTAGTGGCTTGAGCTAATCAGGAAAGCAAGGGCTGACTGGTAACTCTCGCGCTATCCTCAGCACGTTGGCATAGCCCCTGAATCCGCTAGGAGATTAGTGGAGGAAGGAGTTCCGAGCTTAGGGATTCATGTACCCTCTACTCAACACGTCGTGGATGGTGAAGGCTAGCTACCTTCCCATCATTGGAGGGAGAAGGAGACTGGGGATGGGTCCGGCACCACGGATTGTCTTCGGTTTATTGCATGATTTTCGTTCCTTGAACGTTGATACTAGCTTGCATCTTCATTTTCGTGACTGGGGACGGGTTATGCCACCACGAATATTGATAGTTGTATTCTCGGGCGAAGAGTACTTCATTATTGAACTTATACATTTATCTTTTATAAAACTTTACCTGAGAATATAGCTTACATGTTATCTGCGCTAATAATTATTTAAACCCCTCACTCGGTCTTCACAGACTGACGCCTCCACCTTTTAGGTTATTGCAGGTGCACGCTAAGCGGGAAGTGAGTTGAGTCCAGTCCTTGTAGTCGAGTCAAGCACGGTGTATTTTACTTAATTGTTGATTGATTATTCAAAGTAATAAATGCTTAATGTTATTTGTTATGTATTTTCGGAGATGATAATGTATTGATATGTAAAATTGAGTTTTGGTTTACTTGTTAAATGTTCGTCAAATCATGTTTCCGCTTATTCCTCTACATTATGATATTTAAATTGCGAGTTAGTCCCGCCTAGTCGGTCATTTTATTTTATTGTCACCCGTTCGCTGCAGGTTGGTTCATGTATGGACTATCCATTTCGTTCGTGGATCGATCTGTAGTGCAGGGGTGTAGCATCTCCACGTGAAGGGGTGCTACATCTTAGTCAGTATCAGAGCTCGGTTGCAAAACCGAGGTTCTAGTGTCGTGTCAAGTCAAGTCTAGGTCGTACGACATAGGAAACTAATTGTCAATTTGAGAGTCTTGCATTTTATTTGAACTCTTTGATCTAATTGACTTCTTTGAATTAAATGGATTACTTGACAACTTGTGTCTTGCATTAATTCATGCTATTAATTGTTAATAAATTGATCTTGAATCGTTTGAAATTTATGTGATCAACGTGTTTGATTTCAAACATTGATGAATTACCTGCTGTACTTATATTAAATTCTTGTTATCAACATCAATTATGTGACAATTGTGTGACACGAGCATGCCTGACCCACATGCATTTATTTTCAAAATAAGTTGTGAGTGACAGGTTATGGAAATGATATCTAACCATGGCCAATCGTTCAACAAATTCAGTCTATTACAAGATTTCTTCTTTAACTTCGGGACGAGTAAGAAAGTGCGTTGCAAATTCATACAAGGACTTGAGAGCTATTATCACTTTCGTGGGGTAGGCTCCAAAAAGGCAGAACTGGAATAGAAAATAAAGATTAAGTGTGAAGATTACTTACAAGATTCGGGAGGTTGAAAAAAAAATAAATAAATTTTTTAACATGCTTAGGCCGGAAATTCTATCAACAAGGAAGAGCATTCTCGGGGAATTAATGAAAAAGTGGCTTCAAAGATTACTAATGGTCATATGGTTAAATAGGAAGATATGGAGCAACAAATGGAAGCAATTGAATCCAAGAAGTACCACCTCGGATCCTAAAGCTATCAAAAGTTCTACCAAGAAATTTAGGACTAAGGAGTAACTTATGGAAAAGGGTTTGGAAACTATTTGGACATCAATAACCGAGAAGAAGTTAGGTTCAAAAAATTTCCAAACAAGTCAAGGAAAGGTCCGGGTGGAAGCCGGAGAAGCTTGAAGAGATAAAAGACCGTGGGAAAAATTAAAGAAGGATCAACCGTTCAAATCAAGCTTGCAACTTGGCCAACAAGGAATAGATACCAGATCCAAGCTTAATATTTCTACAGTAACAGGTTCTTCAATGCATTCATAAACACGTGCATCATATTTATTAATTAATTGCCCTTGTTTATATATGTTGTCATACTTGTTATTTAAGATTTCATACTTGATGTGTTAAATGTGTTGTTTAAACTGCGTAAATTAATTAAACTTCTTCGTGTTACATATATATCTTTAAATTAATATAATCATTCTAAGGTGTTGCATTTAAAATTATTTGTAAGTGTAACATGTGCACATTAACGTTTTAACCGGCATGCATTATTTAGTGTTTGCTACGACAGGTTCGGTTCTCTCTCCAATTCTATTTCAGTTGTCATCTCAACTAGGGTTATATTGAATTAAGAGATTGGAAGAAATTTATGTTCAGGTATTATTGGGAAGGTTATTGGGATATAGGGAAAATGATGATAAGTTTCAAGTAGATAAATGTTCAGTGGTTCCTCCGGCCTTCAGAAATTAGTCAGCATCTTAGAAATGCAGTGGGGGTAGGAGAATGAACTTTTCTTGCTTCAGATTACGGTGTTAATCTGGCAAAGGTCAACCCTCTGGAAGTAATAGGTGGCAAGTACATTGTTATTTGCGTTTCTACGGACAGCAGAAATCCACCACCTTCACCTAAGGAACTTATGACGGCTGATTATATCTTTTATCGGATTGTGGGATGTCGGAAATTACAGATATCATATCAAGTTGGCAATATAGTTGGAGAAATTTACGGAGTGGTAAACAAGCTCAAGGAATTAGACAACTTCTATTTTCTTAAGGGGCAGAGTTGACCGGGAAACAAATTGAAAAGAGAAGCTAGAACCTTGCTCGGGGAAGTTAGGGTTTGAGAAAACAAATTCTTTTTAGAGCCTCTATTGAAGTCGGGTGAAAGAAGTCTTCAATATCTCAAACCTTTGTTCCCTCTTGCGCAAAGAAAGTCCAATCATCGACAGCATCTTTGATTCATTGTTGTTCTCAAAAGGTGGGTGCCTTTGAGTGGTGTGTGTGAAGTCTTGGAATATCAGTTGACTCAGTAAATAGAAAAGGATTCAACTTGGTTAATACTCGGAATCAATCCCAAGTTGTAATAGGTTAACTCCGGCAAGAGTTTTATTACGAAGTTTATATTTATACCCTAGAGATGCCTGTAACTGCGCATCACTCTTTCATCCATGTTGCCGGCGTCGCTTCCATGAATATACTAGTTGCCGTGAACATGTTTGAGAAAATTGAAGCCAATCAATCATCTCTTTCAAGATCTTGTGCAAAGTTGTTGGGCATATCATCAGATTCCAGGAGTCAAATGAAAGACGTTTCACTAGGACCTGATTCCTTCGATTTCTATGCAAGTGTACTTGCTGAGTTACTCTCAAAGGATGACGACCTTGTTCCTTTTCCGCATCAAACATCCGTCTTAAATGGAAACCTTCATGAAATGGATAGGGTAAACAATTCGACTAAAAATAGTCGTGGAACCAAAGATACTAATGGTATTAATGGTTCCGCCGTGTTATTTTATAGTGGAATAAGAGCTTGCTTGGAGCACAAAGCCAGTCTTTTAAGCTTGAATATACAACCACTCCATAACAAGAAACCCAAGGTTGTTTTAAATTCCAAAACCCGAAAGTGGATGTGGTAATTAATTAAGAAGGGTGCAACCGGTAAATCTGATGTTAAAAACGGGTATGAAGACGTGGTGATTAATGATGATTTACGGATTATGCTAGAAAATAGCACTGGAACTAAGATGGCTATCAAGAATGAGAATATCGAACCGTAGCGGTACAAAGCGAGAAAATCTCAACTAAAGAATCAAGTATTCAACCGAATTGTTTCAGTGCAAGAATTTCAATCCTTGGTGAACGGTACACTTAATCATGCATACCATGTGCACCATTATTTTATTATTATTTGTTTATTATAATTTTTATTATTCTTGTATATGATTCCTTGTTTATTATTAATTGTTTTATGTGAACAATAAGTTGTATAACTGATAATTTCTACTTGCTCCTTGTGTGTTAGTTGTAAATGTTTATCTAGGTGCTTGCTTGAATTTTATTTTGTATGTGTGAGAGACGGGGATTCTCTCAGGGTTATCAAGGGACAGGGATTCTCTCAGGGTTGTCAAGAGACGGGGTTCTCTTGTTACGTGCTCGAGAGACGGGGTTCTCTCGTTGGTTGTTGAGAGACGGGGCACTCTCACTATTTCTGGTTACTTGTCAACTTGTTCTAGTGGAAGGTAGATTTTCTCTCAAGTGTTTAGGTTCCGCAAAGTTGAGGGTCGCGATTTCACACATGGGAAGACCTTGTGAATTGAAGACCTCTTTCGAACTAATCTCTGACGGGGAGTAGCTAACCTACGTGGGATGAACATGTAAGAGCCAATGAAATTCTAGGAATTCAGGACAATGAATCGAAGGACGGATTCTCTTAAGGGGGAGAGAGTTGTAACGCCCCAATTTTCAGACAGACAGGTACGCTCGACACGTGTGAGTTTCGAGCGTTAGGATTTATTTTATTATTTTTTTATTCAATTTATACGTGTTATCCTAATTTATAAATTATATTTCAAGGTTGATTACATGAAGATATGTGAAAACGTGTTAATTTTTGAATTATTTTACAATTGGAATTCAATTGCTATGTGGAATAATTGCCGAACATAATTTAATTGCTTAATTATCCTTAATTGATCATTTATATAAATTAGAGGATAGAATTGCATGATTACTTCTTGGACTAAATTTATCATTTTTCAAACTTGTATACTTAATTGCATTACTTGTATAGTTTAAGGATTTAATTGCAAATTCTTATCATTTCATCAAAACCAAGGCCTGAATCACGTTATATCTTCTTGCTTCTTCCATGATCATCTTCATTACACACAAAACTTCATGTTTTCTTCCTTGCTCTTACCGAACCCAAACCCTAACAAAAAGGAAAAGAGATTTCATCATTTCAAGCTAAGTTTGAGGGAGGAATTATGAATCTTGGAGCACCAACATCATCTCATCTTCATCATCTTCCATCTTCTAGTTCATTTCAAGGTATAGATGGCTATATATATGAATTCTTGGAATTTATGTATGAAGCTAGGGTTCAGGAATTCTTGAGATAAATGATTTAAGGGTGTTAGAAATATGAATACATGCTTTTATCTTGAATTCATGCAAGAATTATTGAAGAATTTGAAGTATATGATGAGTGGTGTTATGAACTTGAAATTGATGATTTGAGATGATCAAGCATGAAACAAGTGTTTTTATTGGGTTTTATTGCACTATAAGCATGTATATATGTTTCCTTCAATGAATTATAACATATGAGATTGAATCTCAAGGGTTTGGAGGGTTTTGGATGATGGTTCGTAGCTTCCCCTATTTCTTCCCCTGCTTCTGTATTGTCTGCGTAACGGGAACGGCCCTTCCCGTTCCCTTTGTATTTGGGGAACGGCGGTTCCCATATATTTGAACTGTGTACATGGCGGCGAGGACGGGAACGGCCCTTCCCGTTTTGGCTCACAAGCTGGAACGGCCAATCCGATCTTCGGGGAGCAACTTTGGGGAGCTGGGAATGGCCCTTCCCGTTTTGAACTAAGGACTGGAACGGCCCTTCCCTAACAAGGATCGTTCATTTTAAGGAGATTAAAAATTTTGATTAGAGGATGATGGATAAAGTTCGACCTGAGAAGGTGGAAACTCTTAAGGGGGAGAGCATGACCAAGAGACAAACTTGAAGTAAAGGTGATGCTTGAAGAAGATACTTTGAGTAGGAACAAAAGAAATTCAAATCGGGGAAGACACGAAAAAGTATTAATGATGGTGATAAAAAAGAATGAGACGGCCTTAGCAGCTAAATCATCAAACTGGAAGTTAAGCCATTGTATTCGGGTTAAAGATTGCTATGGGGATATTGAAGAGATTGGCTTGTTGGGCATTTATACGTACAAAATCCGGATTTTGAAGATGTTGGAATTATGAAGGAGCTTTTGCTGGACTTTTATCTCAACTCTGGGAAAAGAAAACTGGATCAGGTTATCATATTTCGTGATGGGGTCCGTGGAAGTTAATTCAACTAAGTATTGAAGAGGTTCGGACGACACATAACAAAATAAAACCTTACCAAATCGTCGGTCGTTTTTCCATGATGACTTGGAAGGAATTTGAGAAGACATGAATCGAAAAGGGGTGATTATTGAAGGACTTGGATCGAACCTTAAGAATTATCAAGGCGGTTATATCTTCGATTAGAGAATTGAATAGGCCGGGACTGAATGCACACTTAAAGGCTTGAAGAGGCTGAATGGACAATTCAAATAAAAGATGAGAAAGGATCCACAAAAAGATTGATCTAAATTTTGGGAACCGATGGTCTCAACTTGATTTGGAAAGAATTCGTGAAGAAGACGGTGATTGTTATGCTAAAGGCTTATTAAAATTTCTAGAACTTCACTAAATTAAAGAAGGAGACATGAACCATAAAGAAGACCGACTTTAAATTCAAAGACGTAGGATAAGACCGTTTTGGAAAGGCGAGTCGATTGAGTTATGGCCAAATGTATAATCAAGAATTAAAGAAGGTGAGAAGGGGTAAGAGTTAGAATGGAATCTAGAATAAGATCAATCGAGGGTCTATTATTTTCTCAACCAGACGTACTCTAAAAATATTAAAGACAAATCAAGAATCGAGCCAACTTTTCGAACCAGACAATATATTTGGGCTATGAAATTGTCAACTTCAAATTCCTTACCACAGTGAACGGTACATAAAGCATTCATAGCATATGCATACATGCAATTTTAATTCAAATAAATTTTGATGCTATGTGCTTTGATCACTGACTGTATTAACTATATTCTTTTTTATGATTGATAAGTTATGTGATTGATATTTATTACCTGATCCATGCGTGGTTACTATGATTATTAATTATAGTAATTGATGTTTTGCTACTTTTTGAGTGTGACTATTTTGTGTTGTGATGCTTGGGAGTATTGGAGATTCCCTTACTATGTTGTTTGTGAGAGACGGGGTTCTCTCTTTGTTGTTTGTGAGAGACAGGGTGTTGTTCGAGAGGGTTCTTTGATCGCTCCTTGTTACCTATTTAGCTTGTCTCTGGTGGCAGCTTAGAACCTCAGCTGTTTAGGTTTCCGGTGAGACAACGTTCTTCACGAAATGCCTATGGAGATTCTTGATGCCGCTTGAGGATGGTTCAAGTGCCTCAACATCGAATCGTGACCATGGTGTATTGAAGATCCCCTTTGTTACTTAAAGACCTAGCCCGAACTAATTCCTGTTGGGGAGTTGCTAACCCCGTTTGGGATGAACACAGGAAAGTTTTGCTTAGAGTCCAACACTCGAGGCAGTGGACCTGAGGATAGGTCCCTTTTACGGGGAGAGGTTGTGACGCCCCGTGTCTTCATACGTACAAGTATGACGTCACGAGGGAGATACTTATGCATTTCAATTAATTAATTATGAAATTATATGTTAATTTTAATGTTTGTATGCTATTTGAATTATATGAATTAATTATTGAAGTTATGAATATGAAACTTGAACGTTTATGCTTACATGATTTCAAACTTGATCCGTATGCATCCGAATTGATCCTGATTTTTATGATAACTTGCTATGCATGAGATATATAAATTCTGAACGTGGTTCTGTGCTTGTTACATGTTTCAGTGCGTGTTTTGATTAGGTTTTGGTTCGTTCTTGGCGACACGGGACTTCAAGGGGCTAAAGAGCACTTAGCGCACCTTGGGTTCTGGGCAGCATAACTTGATCTCGGGAATTCGGATTCGAATTCCGTCACCATCATTGGACTTGTTTCAACGATTAGGAGCCAATGGAACTAGTCTCATAATTTTTTAAGCCCGTTTGAGCAACTGAAATTTTCCCGAACCGAGTAGCTTACACCGGTGTGACCTATCCTACCCGTTTTGGCTATCCGACCCGTTTTCATGACCAGACCCATTTCAGCCCCTTAAAGGGCTGAAAAATATCTTTTCCTTCCATTTTGATTTATCAATCATGGAAAAAAGAGAGAGAAAAACAAATCCCCAAGCCCTAACCCCCTTCAACCTCAAGTTCAACTTCATCGATCACTTCTTTGACGATCCGAGGTAAGATTCCGACTCTCCACGATGTGTGCTTTCATTCTACACCACTTTCATCTCTTGAATCTTTGTATATGTAAAGCATAAGGAAGATGATGAATAGTATAGTTTTGTGAAAAATTGATTCCATGCCTTCGATCTTCAATCATTTGATCTAAGTTTGCTATATGTTGTTCCTTGGAGCTAATATGATGCATATCGGTTAGTTTTTGGGTTGTTGGTTGAAGCATGAGCGTTCCACCATTTTTGGAGCTTAAAAGCTTGAAAATGGTACCTTGACATGTGCTTGATTTTATGCCTTAAGGTTGAGATATGTGATAGAATATGTGTATATGAACTTATGCCTTGAATTTGGAGTGTTTTTGTTGAGGTTTGCTTGTGTGTTGGTGATTTTTGCTTTCTACCACGTATGTACCCTGTTGTTGCTGTATTTTTTGGGTCTAACATGAATCCACGAGGGTGGATATCAGCTTCAAAGAAATCCACGGGCATGGATATAAGGCAGCAGCTCTGGAGCTAATCCACGGGGCCGTGGATCCTCCCTGGTTTTCTGATTAAGTTTTTTTCATTCCGTTGACCCTCCATCCGATCTCCGATTGACCTAAAATTTTAAACAACAAAACCTCTTAAAGTCTAGAACATTCTCCAACTGGAATCAACTTAAAATTCATCCTGGTCTATAATCATTTAAAAATTGTGTCGCCACTTCACCGTAATTCTGCATTTGTCCAAATTCAAACCTACCCAATTTTCACATCGCTTTGAATCGTGATTCGAGCCATATATCATTGGAAATACTATATCCACAAAAAAAAACTTAATCCGAACTTCTAGAACTCGAGATATTTCCATTTTTCTACAGCTTATGCATTTTCAAAAATTGTCAGCTTTTACCGAAATGCACTTCCCTGTGTTCCTTTCACTCCCTTGACTTCCGTATGTGATTTATTGATCTCCTTTGCCCCAAACTTGTATATATGGTACTGATATCTTATTGAATGATGTGTTATGATAAGTTTATGAATTTTATGGCTTGATTCATGATGTATAAACGTGACTTTTATGCATGAACGTTTAAGTGCTACAACGTAACGCCCCGCATTTTTGTACGTACAGGTATAACATCACAGGGTTCGATACTTGCACTTTTAATTATTTAAATATGCCTTATATGTTAATTTTAATGTTTATATGCTATTTGAATTTATTTGAAATTATTTGATGAGTTATGAATATGAATTTTAAACGTTTAAGCTTATATGATTCCGTTCTTAATCCATATGTATCCGAATTTAATTCCGATTTTTGTGATAATTTGATATGCATGAGATATATTTGTTATGACCATGTCTATATGCTCATTTCCTGTTTTTGGGCTTGTTTGTTGCGGTTTTGAATTGATTTTTGGGAACGGGACCATGACGAGGTTATAGAGTATTGAGCGCACCTTTAGTTCCGGAAGGCATAACTTGAGCTCGGGAATTTGGATTTGAATTCCGGAAGTGGCCCTAGACTCGCAAGGAAAATTAGAAGCTAATAAACAAAGCATTATAATCTTCTAAGCCGATTTGGATATTCAAAATTCCACCAAACCGAGCCCGTTTGTCAAAACTACTACCCTTGATTAATTTTATTATATCTCCCTCAATTCTTGACCAAATGACCTCATACTTGGGCCCACATCACCCTAACAAAACCCTTTCTCTCCCTACCTGTCCCTAAATTTTGTAGAAATCCAAGAAAAGAGGGAAAAGGTAGCTGCAAACCAAGATACAAGGAAGGAGAAAAGAGAACTATTCACTTCTTGCACATTTGAGCTCATATCTCTTCCATTTCTCTTCCAATTTAAGAGTTAAGTTTATATTTATGTTTTCCATCTCCTTATGTCATTTTAAGCTATGGTTTGTAAGTTTTCCCCAAGTTTTGAGTATACTATGGCTTAAGAGATGAATAGTTAGGTTTTAATGGTAGATTTTTAATTCATATGTAAAGCCTTGTATATATGAACTTCTATAACTTATTTCTTGTTCCTTAATGCCTCCTTTATGCAATTATGGACTTAGGATTCATTGTAGTTGGCTAACATTTAATCCACCATTAATGTGTTTGATGATTGAAGCTTGGAATCTTGAGTTTTTGTAGAGATTCTTGCACCTTGTTGTTGTTAATGTGATGATATGATCATGAGTTGAAGTTTGCATGAGTTTAGATAAATTTTTGCATGAACTTAGTGTTTTTTTGTTGCCATTTTGATCATCCCCTGCTGCTGCCCTTCATTGCCATGGAAATGAACTGCTGGAGTTGCTAAATGAGGAAGAAGATCATTTTTCCCGCTACCTTGAGTAATCCTTATTACCTCCTTTACACTTAAAATGGGTAACCCCCATTACCACCACCCATTTCAAGCTTTAAACTACCTGCCTCTGGTAACCCTCGTTACCAATTTTTGCCTTAGAAAGTGTAACCCCCGTTACCCCCTTGCTTTTGTAATGTTTGTCTATCGTTTTGTCCTTTTATTATTTTTCTATCCCTGTTTCATTCTACGTTACCTATCCAAACGAGCTCCGATTGACCTGAATTTTTAACCACTGAAACCTCTTGAAGTCTAGAATATCCTAATTGGAATCACCTTAAAATCATTCCTTCATTGTGAGATATAATTGATCCATTTTGGTGTTGCCACTTCACCGATAATCTGCTTTCATCCAACTTCAAACCTTCACTATTTTCAAATCACTTTGAACCAAAATTCGAACTTTATATTGTCAAAAAGCCCTATTTGTCTAGTTTCATTTCCGATAAACAAAACCTAATTTTAACTTCTAGAACTCAAGATATGTTCAATTTTCTAAAGCTTGCCCAATTCGGAAAACTGTCAGCTCTTACCGGAATCTCTTTTCTCACGTTCCTTTCACTTGGTTGACCTTCGTATGCAATTTAAATGAATTTTATGTATGATTAAGTGATAATTATTGATTTTCAACACTCCTTAGTCCTTACTTGCTTAAACTTGAATGTTCGACTCGGTGCTTTTTATATGAATTGAATCTGTATAATTGAAATGCATGCTTATGTGATCTCCTTGGGTATGAATGAATATGTTGGGTTATGTGATGCCTTTTTGCTATGAGGAATTAATAAGAATATGAGTTATACATACGTGATTTCATTTCTTACTTGCATGAACATGATATGAATTGAACATTGAACGAATAAGCGATAATGAATGAAAGAATGATTATGAATGAACACGATTCGTTCGTGTAACCAATAAATGACTCGTTTATGTGTCTAAGTGGCATTAATTATGCACATGAACATCCTTATAAAATTTTATTATTGTGCATGCATCTCATAACCCGTTTTGGTTCATTTTTAGTTCATTTGGTTCATTTGGTTCATTTGGAGTTTTGAGTCTCGCGAATGAAACGTGTTGTCTTTCGTACAGTTTTCTCCAGGGCGGAGACGTGCAGGGTTCATAGGCTACTTTTAGTCTTCTGTTCTTCTTGATTGTGTTTGGTAAGGTGTAACAGGTGGGTTTCTCTTCTATTAGTCAAATAATAACCCGATATACCTTAATGTTTAAGTTTTACGTCAGAGTATGTATATATGTATATCGAGTCATTTCAAAGGAGTCATTGATTTCACGTTAAAGCCCTTTTCTTATCTATTAATCCCTAACCTAATGTTTTGGTGAGACATAATAGAATGCACTGAATGGAGGCCCTGGAGCGAAGTGTATGTGGTTATCCGGGGAAGCATGGGTTGATGGTGAACCCGTGCACACGTTCCAATGCATGACGGAGATACCGGCCCTCGCTAGGAGGTTAGCAAGGAATGGGAACCGGGCCTTTGGGGAGTTATGAACCTCACTGGCCACCATGATTGGGTGGACAGGTCTTTGGCTGAGTCCATCCACAAACCGGAGGAAAAAGGAGTAAATGATTATGCACGATTAAGAATGATTATGAGTGAACGAATGTGCTTGATCACTAAGGAGTGCTAGAATGAATAATGCACACATGAGGAGAAGGTTGGAGAATTCACCCACTAGCCGGGCTCACGTAATGACCTCATGAATGAATGAATGAAATTGATTGTTCTAATCCCGAGCATTATTTTTCTTTGTTTTTACCCACTTGGGAAATGCTTCAAAACCTCGTACGGGGATTATGAATTGCATGTGTGGTGCTCAATTCTGTATATTATTATTGTATTAAGCCCCTATTTTATACCCACCAGTCTCTTATCGACTGAACCTAGATTGTTTTCAGTTTTCTTGCAGGTTTGGAGTGCTAGGCGGGAAGTCAAGTCAGTCAAGTCAAGTGGTCAAGTCTAAGCCTGTCCTTTCGCATATTGTAATTGAATAATTTAAACGAAGATTGTATGAATGGTTATGATTATATTATATTGATTCGGGACAGGCTTCTAGGGATAAATTGGACCCTTCACTTATTATATATGTTGTGATAGAATATATGATCTGCTTCCACTTATGCTTTTGTTTTGTTGAAGTTCTTATTTGGTTTCGAGGTTATAGCTCCCACCTAACATACGAGTGAGTTGTTTTCCGTTCACTCTAATTCGGCACATGTATGGATCGCCCATTTCATATGCTGGTCGGGTCTTAGTGCGGGGGGATGTGGCATCACGCGCTTGGGCGCTACATACAATGTGACTCTTTTTGCAACCAATGCATTCCTTACATGTTTAATGGATTCCTTTCACCTCTAAATGATTCATATGCATTGTTAACATGTATAATAATGTGTTATGAATTGATTATTGAACGAACGATTGATATTGAATGGACGAATAACAATGAATGGGCCTGATCTATTCATGTAATGTAGGATTGACTCGTTTATGTGTCTAAGCGGCGTTAATTATGCACATGAACATCTTCATAGCTCATTGTTACTTCTTATACATATCATATCACGTTAATGCATTGTCGTGCGTCATATTTGGTTCATTTGGAATCTTGAGTCTCACGAATGCACCGTGCTGCCTTTTGTACAGCTTTCTCCAGGGAGAAGACATGTCGGGTTCATAGGCTATCTTCAAGTCTTCTTTTCCCTTGGTTTTGTTCATAAGGATAACTAGGTGGGTTGGTATGGATTGGTATGTTATAATTGATATGGTTATGTATTTCACTTGCATTCATTGCATCCATAAGCATTGCGAGGGTCTATGTGGTTCATATTCGAGTCTAAGTCTCGGGTCTTGCTCTTTTGTATTTCAGAGCCTCTTCAGGATGTGCAGGATCCCGAAACTTAAGTGGTTGGTTGCCCGTTTAGATCCTCCTTTTGCTCCTTTCGGTTTAAGGTGAGGTTTAGGAACTTTATATTAGTTATTGACCTACAGCCTTTTCTATGGTGATTTCTCACTCGCATGTGAATATAATTTATATAAGTATATACGAATGCTTAAGATATGTTTATGATTTTGTGGAAATGCTTGAGCTTTATGGAACCGGTATAAGTATGAGCGTATATAAGTTTAAGATTTTGAATTATTTTGTACGTTTATGTTTTGAGCGAGTTGTGCCCTGAAATATGGGAATTTGATTCGTATGATATGTTGGGCCCAGGGAACTATGGGTAAGGAATGCCCGGGACGGCAAGGGTCGTTGGTTTGGCCTAGGCGTAGTACCCTTTGAGATATTCACGTGCGTCGTAGAGAGGTTAAGACGGCGTAGCATCTTGAGCCCCCGGTTGCTAACTGGGGAAGGCATATCGTGGGTTCGCTACCCCGTATGTTTCTGTTATGTAGGTGACTAGGGTTTGATTCCCGAATCACCATGGTTGTGAGGATAGATTATGTTATGATTTCAGTTTTGTTGTGCTTTGAGGAGTTAATGGAAGTCCGTTCTCGCCAGACGTTTGTTTATGTTTTGTATAGATGATTATGAATTGAGAAGGATTTCTTTACGTACATTATGTTATCTTTTGGAAAATGATTTGGTATGAAAAACCCTAACCTCGGTTGATGACTATCCCTTTTGATATATGCTCTGTTTATACTTTCAAGTGTGTGGGTCTACGTTAAGCCCCCTCACTCAATCGAGTTGTAGACTGACCCCGTCTTTTCCCTACCTTCAGTGCAGGTTGTCTCGAGCTAGGCAAGGAAGTTCGAGTCTTGTCGTACTTCTAGTTTAGGTCGAGTTGCATTCATATTTCCTGTTTTTGGATACTCCTCTCTTATGTTGAATAACATGAATTATATTTTGGAATTGATCAACTTTTGATGTATATACTTGACCTATTTTGGGCCGTGACGCCATTGTATATGATGTAATTACTAGTATAGAGCTCTTTTCGGTCCTTATGTTTTGGCTTCCGCATTATTATTTGTTGTTTGGTGCGCTTTGTTTCAGTTTTAGCCCCACTTAGCCTAGCGTGTGAGTGTAGGTTCCCCTTCACCTAGACTTGGGCTCATGTGTGGAAATCCATTTCATATGTGGATTCGGGTTTAGGTGCGGGGGATGTCGTGACCCACCGTTCGGGGCGCTACATAATTAATCATTTTTTTAAGGTATAGATATGAATATTACATTCTGGCTTAAATAATCACACGAGATATTAGGGGTTCTAAGTAACTAAGAATAAAACCTCACCTTGACAAGAAAGTGTGGAGAGAAGTGAAGAAGTTAAGCCTAAGGACCTTGCTCCGCAACAACCGGGTCAAGCTCTGTGCAAGAAACACAAGTGTACATATGACTCGAGACTTATGAACCAATTAATCGATGAACGGCATGTGCATATATGTTACGATATAAGATTTCAATGATAATATGTTATGAAAATATCCATAAGCTCCATACAATAACATAACACATATATCAACATGATTACAATACATATACGTCGTAAACGAAGTAACAAGAGAATACACGAAGAAAATAAAGAAAGTATAAAGCACACAAGAGATACGGGCGCGTCTCACCTCACACCCAAACTAAGACACGCCCGTGTCTCAGTACAGGCGCTGCGAGGGAAGGAGACACGGCTGTGTTTCCCATTTAGTGCAAGAGGAGACACCCCCGTGTCTCAGTACAGAGGCGGGAGAAGCAGGGAAAAACAGGGGTGAACTCGGAAGGCACCAAAGCCAACACAAACCAACACCCAAAGTGACATGAAAAAAGTTTCAACCCAGAAACACATACTATACCTTAATTACACAATATATAACACATGTTGGAGCATTTAAATCAACCAAAATCAATCATCCAAACTCCCAAACATGCACATCATCAATCTTGCTTCAACAACCAAAGAATATGGACCATAAACTCGTGAATTCTCATATATTGCATTTAAATACATACCTTGCAACCAGAATTTAAATCCAAGTCCTAAGATTCTAATAAAGCCTCAAATATACACACACACACACCCACATATAGATATAGATATATGTATATACACCAACCGTGAAGAAAAGAAAAGTAAAGATGAAGATGATGGTGATGATGATGACTCCTTGTCCTTCTTCTTCTCGTACTTGGATCAAAGATGTATGTGTGTGTGAAGAAATGAGAGAAGGAAGTTATGTGTGTGCTAGAGATTTAGTGTGTGTTCTTGTGTAAGTGTGTACATATGATATAATGTATGCAATATAATATATAGATATAGAGCTTATATGTATAAAGTAAAAGTAGATATTAGGTATATTATATATATATAATTACATATGCTTTATTGGTATAAGTGTATAGGTTATATATATATATATAAATATGTATGTTTCATAAATGTATGCATGAAATTCATATATATATATATATATATATATAATAGCACTTATTCTATGAAATTTATTTTAAGTGTATATATATATATATATATATATATATATATTAAAATATGATATGCTTATGAAGTGTATGAATTATGAAATGAGATGCGAGTTAAATCATGACACTTATATAAGCATTTAAATCACATATTCACATATTTCACATAAACATATAATTCACATAAGCATGTAAGGACAATCTAACTCTCAAACTCACACGTGTGGCACGCGTACCTGGAAGACGAAAACACGGGGCATTACAATGTTCCGCCCTAAAAAGAATTTGGTCCCTAGATTCACTGCTCGGACGGAAACAACTCCGGATAAAACCTCTTTATTTTTTCCTCGGTTTACCACGTGGCTTCTTCGATTTTATCACTCCTCCACAAAACCTTTACCAATGGGATTTGTCGGTTCCTCAACATATGAAACTTGTGATCTAAAATCTTTAACGGCTTTTTGACAAAAGTTAGATCCGGTTGTAAATCTGCCTCTTCAACAACTTCAACGGGGAGAATCTCGGACTCGTCAGGATACTACTTCCTTAATTGAGAAACGTGGAAGACACTGTGAAACCCTGTTAGGCTCGGCGGTAGGTCAAAATGGTAAGCAACTTCACCAATCTTCTTAAGAATCTCAAATCGACCTAGATATCGATGGTTAGGCATCTCTCCCTTACCAATCCGAGTGAATCCCTTGCCAGGTGACACCTTCAGGAATACTCAGTCCCCAACTTCAAACTTAAGATCTCTTCTCCAATTCTAGGCGTAGCTCTTTTGTCGATCTTGAGCTGCTTTAATTCGTTGTTGCACTAATTGGACTTTCTCAATCATATCCCGCACGACCTTGGAGGGTTTCCCCAACTTCTTACCTTTCTTAACGCCCTTTTGTTTAGTCCATTTGCATTCCTCAAGATCAAAGAACTACACTTATATATATAATACACGTATACACAGCGGCCCCCACCCCAAACACACTTAAAGTCATCAAATATAAGGAAAATCCAAGCAAGGTTCACGTACATGCAAAATAGATTGAAATGGGTTAACATGCATTGGAAGCAAAATGCATTATTTAGGTCATTAAATAGATCAGCACCCAATACCTATATTATACACATGCATATGTGTAAGAAATATTCATGCAAATCCCATGCACAACTCACGCAGCCCATAAAACAACTTAAACAATCTGCATTCAACATGAAATAGAGAATGGAAGCAAATAATTCGGCAGCCATCATCTCCCGTCCCGGGCAGATTTTACACCCGAAAGTACCCTCTATGCAGAAAGTTTCTGCATAGCAGGTACCCGGCCGGGTACTTTCTAAGGCTAAAATCTCCCCGCTCGGGGAGATGTTCCAGTCTCGGGAAAAGGGAGAAAACACCTCTGTTCAGCCCTGTAATCCAAACCAATCCCAAACCACTTCATCTAGGCAAGTTAACGTAGCAATTTCAGCAGCAAATCAGGTCATATACTCCCACAAACAAAGCTGAAAATGAACAGCAGCTGGAGGCAAGGAAAATGATGCAAAACTCAAGTATATGACTTCCGAAACCTCATGAACATTAATGGTATCTCCCATATAACTCAACTACCACCAAAATCAGGTACATAAAACAATAAATGAAGCATAAGTGATCAAGTTTGTAGCCTCAATTCAAGCCATAACTCAAGGGAAGTCATAGAATTCAAATTATGGAGCAAAACCTAACTATTCACTTCAAGGGTCAAAAACTCAATCAAAAGTAGATCAAATTCTGAATTTCTTAGATGCAAATGATCATATAAGCATGTGCATATCAAATATAAGCTTACCCCTTGAAGATGCTGGAAGAAAATGGAGATTGGAGCTCAAAATCTCCCCTAGGGTGAAAGTGACGGGAACTCACTGCTGCTGCTCCAAAGTTCAGATTTTCCTCCTTTCTCTTGTGTATGGATCGAGATGAAAAGGGTATGGGGTGATAATAGGCTGAGTTAGTGGAGTGTGGGTCTAGGTTTGAGGGCAATTGACCAAGAATTGAGGGACTTATGTGCAAATTAGTGAAAGGTGGCCATATGAGCCTGAGACAAAGTTACAAGGTCTGTTCCATTGCACTCGAATCATCGAAATGAGTTCAACGGAGGTGACGAAATTTGAATCCAAATTCTCGAGCTCAAGATATGCTACCCGGAACCCAAGGTGCGCTAAGTACACTTTAGCCCCCTTTAGGTCAACCAACGAAAACAACTCCCGAAAACCCGACAAATAAACCCGAAAACACATAACGAGCATGTATTCAAGTTCACGACTCATAAAACTCCAACATATTAAAAAGGCAAGAAATTTCGATCTCAATTCGAACACGAACGCAACTCATTTCAACAAATAGGCATATTATTCCAATAATAAAATTCAAATTCAAGAATTAATAAATAAAATAAAATCAATTTTAACGAATTAAAAATAATTAAAATTTTTTTAAAAAGGCTATTTTCAATTAGATCCAAAACGTTCAAAAAGTGTCAAATAAGCCCTATTCAAATTTTCAATTAAGTCCAAAATTAAATAAAATCGTACAATTAAGCCCTCAACGCAAATAAATCACATAATTTACGAAATTAGCTTGCTCGGGAATTAAATTCACATATCATAAATCTCTTAAGGCAAATTTTGACATATAATTCAAATATTTCATATAAATTCAAATAATTCATATAAGAATTAAAATTAAATAATTCAAATAAACAATTAGAATAAATATAAAATGAGTAAATAATAATTTTAAATGCGCACATACGTCATACCTGTATGGTCTGAAAGTCGGGGTGTCACAATCCTTCCCCCTTAAAAAGGAGTTGCCCTCAAGTCCAAACCGAGTCCTCAAACAACTCCGGATAAAAATTCCTCATTTTCTCCTCGGTTTCCCAAGTCGATTCATCAGATTTCTGATCTCTCCAAAGTACTCTAACCAAAGGAATCTGCCGGTTTCTCAATTCTTGCATCTTCCGGTCCTGAATTGCAACCGGATGCTTTTCTATTGTTAAATCAGGCTCTAACTGAACCTCTTCAACTGGAAGGATAGTTGCCTCATCGGGATAGTACTTCCGGAGCTGAGAAACATGGAAAACGTTGTATATCCCGGTCAAATTCGGTGGTAGATCCAATCTATACGCCGTTTCTCCAATTCTTTCCAAAATTTCAAATGGCCCTAGGTATCGTGGACTGAGCTTTCCACCTTTACCTATACGAGTGAAGCCTTTCCTTGGAGATGCCTTCAGAAAAACTCTATCTCCGACCTCAAACTCTAAGGGCCTTCTTCTCTTATCGGTGTAGCTCTTCTGTCGAGCCTGAGTTGCACTCATTCTTTGTCTAATCTTATGAACCTTCTCAATAGCAGCAGCAATGTTTTCCTTAGGCTCGGCCCTCTCGAGCTTATTCTCTTCGGTCCACCTCCAATCCTCGAAATCCCAAAACAAAGGCGACCTACACTTTCTTCCATAAAGTGCTTCATAGGGAGCCATCTTAATCGAACCCTGATAACTGTTGTTATAAGCAAACTCAACTAGAGCCAGATGCTCGTCCCACTTATCCTGGAAATCCAAAGCACAGGACCGAAGCATATCTTCTAAGTACTGAATTAACCTTTCGGATTGACCGTCCGTTTGAGGATGCGAGGGTGTGCTAAACTTGAGCCGGGTGCCCAAACATTTCTGAAGATTCTGCCAGAAGATCGAAGTAAACCGTGGATCCCGATCCGAAACAATACTAGTTGGAATTCCATGTAGTCTTACTATCTCTCGAACATATAACTCGGCTAGCTTTGGAACTTTCTCAGACATCCGAACCTTGAGGAAATGGGCAGACTTAGTCAATCTGTCGACAATTACCCAAATTCCATCGAACCCCCCTTTGACTCTAGGCAAGCCGGACACGAACTCCATCGTCACTTGCTCCCACTTCCACTCGGGAATAGGAAGTGGTTGGAGAGTTCCTCCTGGCTTCTGGTGTTCTGCCTTCACCTTTTGACATGTTAGACACCGCTTCACAAAGTTCGCGACATCCCTTTTCACGCCCTTCCACCAGAATTTCTCTTTCAGGTCCCGATACATCTTAGTACCTCCCGGATGAATCGAGTACCTCGAGCGATGTGACTCCTCAAGTACAAGCCTCTTGAGCTCTTCTGGGACACATATTCTCACTTCGAACCTTAACAACCCGAAATCATCAATCCCAAACTTAGAATTCGGGTCGTTCTTGCAACGAGCTACCAACCTTTGAATTTCTGCACCTGAATTCTAAGCTTCCAACAACTATTCTTTCATATCTGGTATAACTGTAAGATTGGCCAACCAAGTTCCCGAAACCAAGATCTCTGAACCCGAACTTGAAGAACCTGCTTCCAAATTAGCCACACTTGCCTTTCTACTCAGGGCATCGGCTACCACATTCCCCTTGCCCGGATGATACTGAATGGTGCAATCGTAATCCTCTAACAACTCCATCCAACGCCTCTGTCTTACATTTAAATCCTTCTGAGAAAAGAGATACTTGAGGCTTTGGTGATCCGTAAACACCTCGAACGTGGTACCGTAGAGATAGTGTCGCCACTTCATCAAAGCAAACACAACGACAGCTAATTTAAGATCATGGGTAGGGTAATTATTCTCATGCTCCTTCAATTTCCTCGAAGCATAAGCTACCACTCTACCATGCTGCATTAAAACACAACCGAGACCCTCTTTGGAAGCATCTTTATAAACTGCATAACCCTCGGTACCCTCGGGTAGGGTAAGAACCGGTGCTGAAGTTAATTTCACCTTTAATGTCTGAAAACTCGCCTCACACTTATCATCCCATTCGAATTTCACTTCCTTCTTAGTCAGACGAGTCAACGGGGCGGCGATTTTTGAAAAATCCTTAACAAACCTTCGGTAGTAGCCGGCCAACCCAATAAAGCTTCTAATCTCAGAGGAATTTCTCGGTCTCTCCCAACGAAGCACGGACTCAACCTTAGATGGATCAACCTCAATCCCATCACCTGAAATTATATGACCCAAAAATACAACTCGGTCGATCTAGAATTCGCACTTGCTGAATTTTGCATACAACTTGTGTTCCCTCAAAGTTTCCAAACCGATCCGAAGATGCTGATCGTGCTCTTCAGCGGACTTAGAATACACCAGAATGTCGTCTATAAATATAACCACGAATTTGTCAAGAAACTGCCTGAACACTCGGTGCGTCATATCCATAAATATAGCTAGAGCATTAGTTAATCCAAATGGCATAACAAAGAATTCGAAGTGCCCATATGGCATATTAAAACCAGTCTTCGGAATATCTTCCTCCCTAATTCGCAGTTGATAGTAACCCTGCCTCAAATCTAACTTGGCGTAAACTATCGAGCCTTGCAAAATATCGAACAACTCCTCGATGTGAGGCAACGGGTATTTATTCTTCACGGTCATCCGATTCAGCTCATGGTAATCTATACACATTCGTAACGTCCCATCCTTCTTCTTTACAAACAGAACGGGAGCACCCCACGGAGAAATGCTCGGACGGATGTACCCGCAAGCTAGAAGTTCATCGAGCTGCGCCTTTAACTCCTTTAACTCTGCAGGAGCCATTCTGTAGGGAGTCTTCGAGAAAGGCTCTGCTCCGGGATAAAGGTCGATTATGAACTCGATGTCCCTATCAGGCGGTAGAGAACCCAAAGTCTCAGGGAAGACATCGGTATACTCTCGCACGACCTCCATCTCTTCAAGTTTGGCCTGATCCTTCGGTCTATTCAAAAGATAGGCCACAAAACCTGTCGCACCGTCCCAGACCAGTTTACTCGCCTCAACAAAAGAAATAAATGGGCTTGACTTCACCTTCTCGCCCTTAAACACCACTAAACCGAACGAAACCTTCTTCTCCCGGCAATCCATCTGAGCCCCATGTTCAGATAACCAATCCATACCCAAGATTACATAATATCTCTGCATCGGCATTTCAATCAAATCTGCGAGGAAAACTCGGCCTTCGAAGCTAACCAGACAACCCTGAAAAACCCTGTAAGTTACAAATCTACCACCAAGAGGAGAGCTAACCACATAATCATGCGCACACAAGGAAACAGGCAAGCACATAGAAGCAGCAATATCCCGGGAAATAAAGGAAAGAGTGGCCCCGGGATCAAATAATGCATGTAATGTAGTGCCATGAATGCTTACAGTACCTTCAATCACGGCATTTGGGTCGATTTCCACAGCTTGCTCTTCCTCAACACCCAATGCATAAGCCCTAGCTTGGATTGCATGCCTCGGGTTATCTTTTTTCTTGGGGCACGTGCCCACCATATGATCCGGTGCCCCACAAATGAAATGTAACGCCCCAGTTTTTCAATTTTAAATAATGTGGCGTATTTGTTTATAAATTGCGCAAATTAATTATTTAATTATATGATTAATTGTTTATAAGTGTTTATATTTGATTCAAACTATAGACTATGGTTATTTTAAGTAATTCATCTTATTTTACTTTGATATTTAGTGTTTAATTTCTTAATTGAGGTTTCACATTACCTTAACTGTTTCGGTAATTTCGTTAATTAATTTTAACTTGTTATTAATTTGTTTAAATTATTTAAAATGGAAATTAAGTTTTAGTAATTAATTTATTAACGATATGAATTCGTTCTTGCGCGTGAGTGTTTTATTTGTGCTCCGTTCTTATATGTAATGATATCGGATTGGTATGAAAGTTTAGTATGTCGTAAATATGTGTGTTATGAATATGCCTATGTTGTCGGTTTACGTTTTCGGATTCATTTGACGTGTTATCGGATTTAATTTGATTTTTGGAACCAAGTCGGGGGCTAACGAGCAAGTAGCGCACCCTTGGTTCCGTACGTGATATCTTGAGCTCGGGAATTCGGATTCGAATTCCGACACCTTCGTTGCCTTCGTATCGACGATTTGGAGATAATGGAACAAGCCTCATACCTTTTTGAAATCATTAAGACCTCCGAAATCCAACCGTAACGGACAACTCGTGCAAGAAGAGCTCTTTATGTTGACTAGTCTTCATGGTGGGACCCTTTTTACTTAACCTAACCTAACCATACCTTAACCATGGCTTGTGTACTTGAGTTAAACCCTTTCTCCTACCCTTTTAGCTCTGAAAACCGAACCAAACCCTTCCCTTCTCAGCTGGAACTGATCGAGAGAGAGAGAGAGGAGAAAGAAGAAGAAAACCTTGGCCCTTTTGTGAGTTTGAGCTCAAATCACCATCTTCCTTCACCAAATCTTTAAGGTATGAACATTTATGTCTTATCTACTCTATTATGCTTGATTTCATCTACTTAAATCATGATTTGGATCAGATTTGATTAGGGTTTGGGGGATGAGTTTGGTATGAACTTTTAGGGATTTTTGTTCTAGTGACCTATTTGCTTGTGTGGCTGATTTTCTTGCTTATACATGAGTATATGAGCTTGTTTCTTGACCTATTTCTTTCCTAACTGATAGTATATGGTGTTAGGAGGATTTCATCTCTTGACCCTTTTATGAAATTATGAGATATGGAGCTCCAAACTTGATGATCAAACTACTTCCCCTGTATTTCGACCTGCTGTGTGAAATTTTGTGTTGTTGCTTGATCAAATGGTCTCCATTTCGTGTGAAATTGCATGGAGTTGATGTACACTCATTACTCTATATGTTAACATTCATGCTTTAAGTATTTGGTTCCATTTGAAGCCTCAAAACCGAAGTACATGGCCTGTTTTGTGCATGCTCCATGACAGATTTGTTGCTGTTGCATATGTGTGGTTGTTGGTCACCCTAATGTGCTTTAAATTGTGCCATTTTGCATATATATGAAGTACATTAGTATTTTAATAGGTTAGCATGCACTCCCCAAAGTTTCAGATCCAAATTTAACCCCTAAGTACTTGATCAAGGCATGATTGAACAATTGAGCTTTTATGTGCGATTTTGGCGACCCAGTTTTGATGCATGATTTAGATGATCTTAACGTGTGAATTAGCCTTTTCAGTCTAAATGACAAATGTTCCTAACATGCTAAATGTGTTGTATATTAAGTTTCATAGCATTTGGAGTTAATTTGGTATGCTTTTGGATTGATTTGGTTTGAGATCAGTTTTGCCGGAAATTCTGTGAACGTTTTAAAGTTCTGTACCGTGACACCCCCGTCTCTCATTTACTCATAAGAGTGAGACACGGGCGTGTCACACCCTCTGGACAGGTCTGTACTAAGCCACGGTCGTGGCTCAGTTTGGCTAAGGAAGGTGACACCCCCGTGTCCCTTCCCCTGCGCAGTCCGTGTTGCTTCCTTTTCGGTATTTGATTCGTTTCACCTCTTGAATGACTTTATCTTCTTGTGTTTTGAACTATGAACTTGTTTTTCTATATGTTGGGAGCATTATGGTGTAATTTCATGGTATTTGGATGAGTTGTAGGCATGCTTTTCCTTAATGCCGTTTATGTGTATTTATATGTCGTCTATGAATCGCATAACTCATTTTCTATATCATATAATTCCTTATTGTTGTCAAACCTTGGAAATATGCTATCTTATGTAATATGAAGTATGTGGTAGCATTATGGGAGAGTTTGAATATGTTCTATGCTCCTACTTGAATTCTTGAATTAATTCGATTGGAGATATGAATTGATGAATTTGAATGAAAATTAATGAATAAGTGGATGACGTGATTATATGATCTAAATACCTTTATAATGCACATGAACATTTCATGACTTAATATGATCTTTATGCATTCATATCATGTTTGAGCATTGCCGTGCGTCATATATGGTTCATTGGAGTCTCGAGTCTCACGAACACGTCATGTTGTCTTTTGTACAGTTTATCTCCAGGGTGGAGAGATCTTGATCCTTCGAGCACTTGATAACTCGTTCCTTGTTTCGTCACGGTTCAGGTGAGGGTGTTTTCGTTTTAGCTACGTATTAAATCCTACAACCCTTATGTGAAAAGCTTTGGCCAAAACCTTATGATTATACATATATGTTACTTTTCAAGTAAAGTTATCGAGTAAATATTGATCGAGTAAACCCTTTTCCAATGATTTATGAATTATGATATGTACTTATGAATTGAAATGTTTGGCGAGACACATTTCTGATTTCTGATTGTACGGGCCCCGGGACTTAGTATATGTGGCTAACCGAGGAAGCAAGGGCTGACGGGGATCCCATATACTAGTTCCAACCAAAATACGGTGATACCGGCCCTTGCTAGGAGTTTTAGCGAGGAATGGGAGCTGAGTGCCTTTGGGGGATTCATGTACCCCCATTGGCCCATGTAGGAACCGGTGGTCAGGTCTAGCTAACTTGTCCACCACCCGGAGGAAGAAGGTTGGTTAGGATTTATGCCTTTTCTTATGTATATGTTATGATAGGATTATGCACCGTGCGGGAAAGCCGGGACACGGATTGCCCAAACGCATATGTTTATGTTATGATTTATGGTCTGTGTGTATTATGATATATTGCATGATCGCCTAATCAATATATTAATGATATTTGTCGTACACGGTCGGAGTTTGGTTGGAGATTGTGCACGCTCACTCGCCGAGCCTTATATTTATGTATGATTTATGAATGTAATGAATTTGATATGAATTAGTCGTAAAAGTCGAGCATTGTTATCTATTTTCTTGCCCTTTTCGGGAACTAAATTCAAATAAAACCTTGCTCGGGATTTATGACTTGCATGTGCATGTTTATATATATGTATCGCTCCTGCTCACTCAGTCTTCTAGAGACTGACTCTCTCCCTCCCCAACACTTTAGTGTGCATGTTTGGCTTTGGAGTTTCGGGCTAGGCGGAGGTGTTTTGAGTTTTTAAGTTGGTCGAGTTAGGTTAGGAGAGTCTTTGCACTCATTCATGTATTGGATTATGTTGATTCAATTCTGTAGTATCTTGGACTTGAATATTTATGTAATCGTCATTGAATTGTCTTACTGGGTTTTGTTATGTTTTTAAAAGAGGCCTGAAGAGCCCAAATTCTACTTATGGTTTGCATGATTGAACTTTAGCTTTGCGATGTATTATATATTGTTGATTGGTTACCATTGCAGGGTCTAGCTCCGCCTGGCTTAGGAAGGTTTTTATGTTTGTCTCCCGTTCGCTATGGTTTGATACGGGTGCGTATTTACTGTTTCGTTACTCGCGTTGAGCCATAGTGCGGGGGATGTGGTGCCTCACGTGCGGGGTGCTACATGAAACACCTCTTGTGAAGCCTGAAGCAATTATCCACGTGATGAGGACCCTTGCAATAGGTACATTGCACCTTAGGTGGAGCCGGAAGTGCTAAGGGTCGATTTGGTTGATTGGGTCCCGCGGGTCAGGGTAGTTTGTTTTGAAGCTTGGTTTGTTGAAAAGTTTGAAATGCTGGCCTCTTTCCGAACTTGTTGAAATTCCCCGAGCTAGACCCTTGCCCGGTGTGAGTACTCTTCCTCCTCATCACAACACGTTCTTCTACCCTTAGAGCTTTATCTGTGACCTTTGCCCAAGTGCTCGTGTTAGAAGCCTGTAAAGCATCTTTCATATCCTCCCGAAGTCCTTGGAGGAATTGAGAAGCCTTGCTTTCATCATCGTTGGCAATGTTTGTGGCATAACGGGAAAGCCTCTCAAACTCATTGATATAATCAGTGACGGACATACCCCCTTGTTTAAGCTCCATAAATTCTCTCACCCTCCGATTCCTTGTAGCCTTGGGAATATATTTATTCTTGAATTCCCGGATGAACACCTCCCATGTGATCTCCTCCCCGGTAGCCTCTAATCTTCCTTGCAAGCTTGACCACCAACTATAAGCTTGGCCCTGGATCATGGTAAGTGTGCATTGTAGCTTCTCCATTGGCCCACACGGTACGAGATTCCATACCCTGTAGGTTTGCACGAGCCATTCCTCTGCTTGGACGTTATTGCCACCCACGAAGACCGGTGGGTTTTGGTTCTTGAACTCCCGGAGAGTAGCTGTAATTAGATTTCCTCCATGATTCCCAGGTGGAGGTGCATTGTTTCTTTCCTGAGCCCTTTCTTCCAAATATACCGCTAATCTCTCCATGAAATTGCTCGGATCCATTTGGGGTGGTGGTGGTGGATTGTTAGTTTCTAGGTGTGGAGAATGATCTCGGTGATGACGATGTTCCGGAGATCTATCTCGGCGGTGGTGTCTTCGGGGAGGCATATTTCTACAAAACAAAAGATTCCAATTCATATGCGTGAGGGTTAGTACATGTTCATGTGCACGATTAACAAGAAGATAAACAAATAATCACATAAATGCATATAACCACGTTGTCCTAGGTCGAACCCGACACGACTCTAGAGCTCCGGTTTTGCAACCGAGAGCTCTGATACCACTTTAAGGATGTGATGCCCGGAGCGGTGGGCCACTACATCCCCCGTACCTAAACCCAAACCCACATATGAAATGGATTTCCATACATGAGTCCAAGTCTAAGCGAACGGAACCAACACTCACTCCCTAGGCTAAGTGGGGCTAAAACTCACACAGAGCGCGCAAAACAAACATATAAATGCGGAAGCAATAACATAAGGATCGAAAAGAGCTCTATAGCTAACATTTACATCATATACAGTGGCCTCACCGTCCGAAAGATGGAGTATTTACATCAAAAGCCCATAATTCTTCAAAATACGATTCTAGCATCAAATACATAATAAGAGTGTCCAAAAACGCAAGAAGTATGAATGCAACTCGACCTAGACACACAAGTACAAGACCAAGACTCACACTTCCCCGCCTAGCTCGAAACAACCTGCACTGAAGGTGGGAAAAGAGAGGGGTCAGTCAAAACTCGACTGAGTGAGGGGGCTAAACGCACACCCACACCTAAATACATATAGAGCAGAGCATATTACAAAGGTGATAGTCATGAATCGAGGCTAGGGTTTTACATACCAAATCATTTTCCAAAGATAGCATATAATATAAAGGAAAACCTATCTCGATCCATAATCTATCAAACATAACATAAACATAAGTCCGGCGAGAACGGACTATCCCTTACTCCATCAAACATAACATAAAATCGAATTCAAATCACAATTCTAACCTCACATCCATGGTGCATTGGGAATCAAACCCTAACACCTACACTACCAAACACATACGGGGTAGCTAACCCACAATATGTCTTCCCCGGTTATCCACCGAGGGCTCAAGATACCACACCTTCCCAACCTCCATAGGTCGCACATGAATATCTCAAATGAGAGCGTGTACAAGGGTCATAACCGGCGACCCCGTGGTCGTCCCGGGTCTCCCTTACCCACGTCTCCGGGGCCCAACAAATCAAATCAAACCAAACTCCCATCTTTCAGGGTACAACTCGCTCAAACATAACTTATACGAATAACGAATTTCAAAACATAGCTTACTTATGCCAATACTTATACCCATTTCAAAAACGTAAAGCTTATATAATACACGGATATACAGCGACCCCCACCCCAAACACACTTAAAGTCATCAAATATAAGGAAAATCCAAGCAAGGTTCACGTACATGCAAAATAGATTGAAATGGATTAACATGCAAGGAAGCAAAATGCATTATTTAGGTTATTAAATAGATCAGCACCCAATACCTATATTATACACATGCATATGTGTAAGAAATATTCATGCAAATCCCATGCACAACTCACGCAACCCACAAAACAATTTAAACAATATGCATTCAACATGAAATAGAGAATGGAAGCAAATAATTAGGCAGCCATCATCTCCCCTCCCGGGGAGATTTTACACCCTATGCCGAAAGTTTTTGCATAACTGGTACCCGACCGGGTACTTTCCAAGGCTAAAATCTCCCCGCCCGGGGAGATGTTCCAGTCGCGGGAAAAGGGAGAAAACACCTCTGTTCAGCCCTGTAATCCAAACCAATCCCAAACCACTTCATCTAGGAAAGTTAACATAGCAATTTCAGCAGCAAATCAGGTCATATACTCCCACAAACAAAGCTGAAATGAACAACAGCTGGAGGCAAGGAAAATGATGCAAAACTCAAGTATATGACTTCCGAAACCTCATGAAATTAATAGTATCTCCCATATAACTCAACTACCACCAAAGTCAGGTACATACAACAATAAATGAAGCATAAGTGATCAAGTTTGTAGCCTCAATTCAAGCCATAACTCAAGGGAAGTCATAGAATTCAAATTATGGAGCAAAACATAACTATTCACTTCAAGGATCAAAAACTCAATCAAAAGTGGATCAAATTCTGAATTTCTTAGATGCAAATGATCATATAAGCATGTACATATCAAATATAAGCTTATCCCTTGAAGATGTTGGAAGGAAATGGAGATTGGAGCTCAAAATCTCCCCTAGGGTGAAAGTGACGGGAATTCACTACTGCTGCTCGAAAGTTCAGATTTTCATCCTTTCTCTTCTGTGTGGATCGAGATGAAAAGGGTATGGGGTGATAATAGGCTGAGTTAGGGGAGTGTGGGTCCAGGTTTGAGGGCAATTGGCCATGAATTGAGGGACTTATGTGCAAATTAGTGAAAGGTGGCCATATGAGCGCGAGACAAAGTTACGGGCTGATTTCGGGATATCAAATGAGGTCGAAAAATTACAAGGTCTGTTCCATTGCACTCGATCGTCGAAACGAGTTCAGCGGAGGTGACGAAATTCGAATCCGAATTCCCGAGCTCAAGATATCCTACCCGGAACCCAAGGTGCACTAAGTACACTTTAGCCCCCTTTAGGTCACCCAACGAAAACAACTCCCGAAAACCCAACAAATAAACCCGAAAACACATAACGAGCATTTATTCAAGTTCACGACTCATAAAACTCGAACATATTAAAAAGGTACGAAATTTCGATCTCAATTCGAACACGAACGCAACTCATTTCAACAAATAGGCATATTATTCCAATAATAAAATTCAAATTCAAGAATTAATAAATAAAATAAAATCAATTTTAACGAATTAAAAATAATTAAAATTTTATTAGAAAGGCTATTTTCAATTAGATCCATTCAAATAAGCCCTATTCAAATTTTCAATTATGTCCAAAATTAAATTAAATCGTACAATTAAGCCCTCAACGCAAATAAATCACATAATTTACGAAATTAGCTTGTTCGGGAATTAAATTCACATATCATAAATCACTTAAGGTAAATTTTGACATATAATTCAAATATTTCATACAAATTCAAATAATTCATATAAGAATTAAAATTAAATAATTCAAATAAACAATTAGAATAAATATAAAATGCGTAAATAATAATTTTTAATGCGCACATACGTCATACCTGTACGGTCTGAAAGTCGGGGTGTCACACTTTCCTTATCTCCTCCTTGACTTAATCTAGCCTCTTAAACTTGGTTAGTCAATTTTGGTTGCGATATAGAGTGTGTGTTTATTTTGTGATTTCAAATATCACACATCTCTTCCCTTGCTTCATCCATGTTAAATCTTCACCCAAAACTTGATTCTCATCTCTACCCCGAACCCACAATCTATCATCTTATCATAAAACCACCAATTACCCGAACTCCTTTAAACCTCCTTAACCTTATTCAAATCTCTCACAATTGAAAGAAGAATCCTTAGCAAGTTGTTGTGATTGAGAAAATTGGCCGTGGTTTAAGATTGTACCAATATCCTACAATCACAACTCAATTCAAATATTGATGCATGTTGGTTAGCGAATGCATATGGCACATAATTGGCAGCAAAAACACGTATTGATGCAAAATGAAATATATAGTTCAACAAAATTTTAATTGAAACGTATAATTTCATCAAATTTCTTGTAATACATGCTCATGATCAATGCGGTGCACACATTGACATGTTCCTAAGTCGTTCGACCTATACTTGACATGACAGGACACACGAACCCCGGTTTTGCAACCTGGAGGCTCTGATACCACTTAAGGATGTAGTACCCCAAACGGAAGGCACCACATCCCCCGCACTATGATCCAAACTCGGTTACAAAATGGGAAGTCCGTACCCGAATCTGAATCATAGCGAACGGGAGACCACTCACACACTATGCTAGGCGGGAGCTAGAACCTCGAAACCAAGAAAACAAAACCGGGTTCAGTCTATAGGAGACTGGTGGGTATAAAACAGGGCATAAGAAACATATACAACAATATTTAAACATTCACATGCAAGTTATAATCCCAAATGAGGTTTTTCGAGCATTTCCCAAGTGGGTGAAATAAATAAGTCATCAAAAGGGATTATAACGTTCATTTTTTTCATTAGGTCGTTTGTCGCCCGGCGAGTGGGCGTGCATTATCTCCAACCAACACCTCGTGTAGTTCATTAAACATTCTTTCTTTCTTTCTTTCAATCATGTATAACATTCTTTTGTGCACAATCATAAACATTTACACCTTCTTCCTCCAAGTGATGATCGGGTGATCGCCCCGAACCATCCATTCATTGACCACAAGGGTTTCATGACTCCCCAGGTGGCACTCAGCGTCCATTCCTCGCTAACTCCTAACGAGGTCCGGTTACGCCGTTTATTAGTTGGGACTAGTGTGCGGGATCACCGTCAGCCCATGCCTCCTCAGATTGCCACACACACCAAGTCCCTGGGCCCGTGAACATTCATTCATTTCTCGCCAAAACATTCGGTAGGTATTCAATCAAGAAAGGGTTTACATTGAAAGTCATAGACTCAAGAAAAGACTCTATATACGTATAATATACATTTTTGGCTTAAACTTTGCACATTGGTTGTATATAGGGTCGATTTAACTATTAGAAGAGAAACCCACCTGTACACTTCTTACCGAACAATACCAAGAAGAAAGGAAGACTTGAGAATAACCTATGAACCCGGCATGTCTCCGCCCTGGAGAAAATTGTACAAAAGACAATGTAGTAAACTCGTGAGACTCAAGACTCTGAGTGAACCATATAAGACGCACGACATGTTATACACATGATTTGAGATGCATAAGAGTATAAATCATGTTATGAGGCCATATAATCGAGTAATTTATTCAAAACGTTCAATATATAGTGGTTTTATATTCATGCTTATCATATCTTTCAAGATTCATATCAAATCGGGCCATAAACTTCATATAGTATTCATAGCACATATTTAAACATGTTTACAATGCATATAATAGTATATAATATCATACATTGGGAATTCCTAAAGTTAAACTTCGTATAAGAGCAACGAATACAAAGGAAGCGATACAAGGTAACACATAAAAGTATATAAGCTCATAGTTCAAAAACGGGCATTTCAATTAGGCCATAAATTTGAAATATACAACCTACCACATAATATAACATGTTAAATAAGCATATGAATCAATTAAAACACATACAGAAGTCAAGGGGGTGAAACGAACGCAAGAAGTATGATTTTGGCGAAAGTTGACAGTTTTTCGGAAACGAACAAGATATAAAGAATTGATCATATCTTGAGTTTTAGATGTTGGAATTAAGTTTTTCTTGTTGGATATGAAAGTAGACAAATAGTACTCTAAAATGGTAGGTGACTCGAATCGTGGTTCAAAGTGAGATGAAAATGGCGTACGTTTGAAGTTAGACCAAAGCAGAAGTTTGGTGAAGTAGCGATACCATTTTCAAACGATCATATTTCACAAATGGGAAAATAGAATGAGGTGATTCCAATTGCAGGATGTTCTAGACTTGAAGAGGTTTCCTTGGGTTCAACAATCAGGTCAATCCGAGATCGGACAAAGTCTGCACGGCCGTGTCAATATTGGCCTGGAAACTGACACGGCCGTGTCCGATTAAAAAAATTCCAACTCGAGGGCCTGACATGGCCGTGTTGGAAATGAACTAGGGTTGGACACGGCCGTGTTGGGTCGTCTTCTCTGAAAAAGAGCAACAAAGAAGCAGGGGTTCGACGGGAAATGGTCCAAAATCACCCCCAACCTCATTCCAACCATTTAATACACCAAAATGCATCAAATTACACATATATAACATATAAACATCAATATAAATCGCATATAGGCACGTTGGGAGCAAGTTATCGTGTTTAGGCACTATTCATCACATCACCATAACCATGGACTCAAGCAAGAAAAAGGAAAATCAATCGGTAGAAATGACGTACATGAAGAGAGGAACACATTGCTTACCTTGAATCGTTGATTGGACGACCGAGGAAGTCGGAACTTTAGCTTGAAGATCCGGTTGGGGTTTCTCTTTTCTTTTCTCCTCCCTCTTCTTATGCTGAACGTGAAAGTGGGGAAAGAAGAAAGGGCTTGGCCCTTTTCACTTAGCCAACACACGGGTAGGGTCGGACGGTTAGGGTCAAACGGTATCCGGTCCACACGGATCAGATTTAAAACGGTTGGGCAATCAAGTGGCTTAAGAAATTAAATGGTTAGTTCATTGAATCCGAATTATTGAAACGAACTCAATGTTAAGGTTAGGATTCGAATCCGAATCCTCGGGCTCAAAATAGCCACGAACGGCCCAAACACCCTAATTTCAAATTAGGTCCCTAATTGCAAATATTGGACAATTGAGTCCAAGTACATTTTAAATAAATTCTAAGGCGCACATTATTAAAATAAACTTACACGTTGACACTTAAAACATGCGTTTTCACATAAATCACAGAAGTATAGAATAAAACTCTCCCGTGACGCCTTACCTGGTAATCTTGAAAACACGAGGTGTTACACGCAAGATATGAATTTGCATGCCTTCATTGCTCCATAACGTGCATGAACACTTTGATACTTGGATTGCGAACCCTAATTGCATACTTTAAACTTCTTTGAAGATTCATGTAACTTGTATACTTGTTGAAATATGTGTTATGATCATTATTCGGAATTTATGGATAGATTTCATATGATACATGGGAGATATGAACTTAAATGATTAGAAACGCTCCAAGAATGAATGAAACAATTGATTATGTAACATCCCAGAGTGAAGGGCGCCACATCCCCCGCACCATAGCTAAAAGGAAAGAAAACCCCACCTTGTCGACCAAACCGAACAAAAGGAACCACCTCTTCAACCTCGAGACAAACCTAAGAACAATAGCAAAGGGAAAAGGACAAGCTTAGACTCAATATAAACCAATTAGACGCTCGACATATGCATATGGGTGCAAATGATGCATAAGAGACGAGATGAAGTTAACACTTAGGTCACCTTAATCCATATTGAATCATATCGAAGCATAGCTCACATATTCCACGTTAACATGTTCATGAACTTCATATAATACATATAACATGTCAAATACCAAGTTGGGAAGGAATATATATCTCATATAAGAGCAAAGGAATTACAATTAAAGCAAGGAAACAAAGTAAGAAGTCACCCATGTAAGTAAGGGAGCACATAGGTCACATAAAGCACATTTCACGTGAAACTAATCCATAAACGTAATGCAACACACACGACACTCATAACACATTATTCAACCATGAATCATGTTAAAATCAAGAAATGACAAGTTATAGCATAGCACATTACACATATAAATAAGTACATATCACATTAGGGTCAAGAACGGGGAGGGAATCGAACAAAACAAGCAAGAAAACAAGTTCGGGGCCAACGTGTGACCGTACCCAGATCCAGGGCCGTGTATTTTTAACAAAGAAGAGATCCACGGCCATGGATCTCAGTCCAGAAACGTACCAAGTTCTGTTAATCAAATCCATGGCCGTGGGTGAGTTTTAGAGCAAAAAAAACCCGCGGCCGTGGGTTTGCTCCAGCAGCAAAACTCGAGATTTTTGGCCCCTAAAACACCAAGAACACAATCTAAACTCCAACCAACACATTATACAAGAGTTATGCAATAATTATTCAAAGATTCATGCCCTAGATCATGCAAAAACCAAGTTAAAGTGAAGGAAAGGAAGAGATGCATCAACAAGGTCATGTTCTTGCAAGTTCATCAATGGCATGCTCAAGAATTCTTAACCAACATGCAAATCAAGTTCATGGACGTCATAAAGGATAACTTAGGGTCATATAAAATTCTTTACATCAAAATATTTCACAAAGATACAAGCAAAATTCATGAAAATGCATCAAACCCACACTATTCATCATGTAAGCCATAGAAGGACCAAATATGGATGAAAACTTATCAAGTTAAACTTAAAAGCACCACAAAGACATGTATAGATCAAATATGGACTTACCTCTTTGATTGGAAGAGATTTGATGGAGCTTGAGTTGAATTCTTGAAGAAAATGAATAGTTTCCTTCTCTTCTCTTCTCTTCTTCTTCATTTCTTCTTTTGGGGCTGATTTATCTTCCTTTGGGGGGCTGGGGTTCGAAATTCAGATGAATGAGAGAGACATAGGGCTTATCTCATGTCATTTAGTCATGGTTTAGGTTTGGTTAGGGTTAAAAATGGGTCCCACAAAGCTTGACTAGTCAACAAAAGGTAACTCTTGGCGCAAGATGCTCGTTCCGGTCGAATAACGGGGGATCAAATGGGCTTAGAAAAATATAAAACTTCATTTCTTGGCTTGCTTCCTTCATTACGAGTCCAACGCATCTTCCAGAATTCAAATCCGAATTCTCGAACTCAAGTTATGCCTTCCGGAACACAAGGTGCTTTAAAGCTCATTAGGTCCTTATCTCCCTAATACATAAATCGGTTCCAAAACCGTATCAAACGAACTCCAAAAACACGTAACGAGCATAAAGACACATTTATAACACGTATAAATCATGCATAGCACGTAGTCACAAAAATTGAAAACGAAAATGGGCACAAACGGAGCAAGAACGAAGCAAAGAAGGCAAATACGTGCAAATAGATCACATAAGTTTCAAATATAAGTCATATAATTCAAATTTATCACAAAATAAATATAATACACATATAATTCAAATAATTAAATAATTAAAAGCACACGTAGCTCTCTCGTGAAAGCATACCTAGGATGGCCGGACGACCGGGATATCACAGATTATGTGCTTTAATGCATCTCCATGACATGGTTTATTCTCTTGTGCATATCATATCACATTCATTGCATTGTCGTGCGTCATATTTGGTTCATATGGAGTCTTGAGTTCACGAATGCACTGTGTGTTTTTCGTACAGTTTTCTCCAGTGCGGAGATGCCGGGTTCTTAGGCTTTCTTCAAGCATTCTTTTCTTCTTGGTATTGTTTGGTAAGGTGTAACAGGTGGGTTTCTCTTCTATGTAGTTAAACGACCCGATATATTCCCAATGTGAAACGTTTTAAGCCAAATTAGTATATATATATATCGAGTCATTTGAAGAGTCAATGATTTTAATGTTAAGCCCTTTTTCCTATGGATATCCTACCTTATATTTTGGCGAGAATTGAATGATTGCACGTATTGGGGCACGGGGCTAGTGTACATGGCTATCCGGGGAACCTCGGGTTGATGGGGATCTCCGTACATTAGTCCCACCAAAATCAAAGGATCCGGAACTCGCTAGGAGATTAGCGAGGAAAGGGAGCTGAGCACCTTTAGGGAACTCATGACCCCCTTTGCTGAATGAATGAGGTGGCCGGGGTCTTGCTAACCAGTCTACCACTCAGAGGAAAAAGGTGTAAGTGTAATAAACGATTGCATGAATGATTGAATGAATGGACGATTGAATGAACAAATGATTATGACTGAATGAATGATTGTGTGATCACTAATGAACGAATAAATGAATAAATGCACACACAAGGTGGAGGTTGGAGAATTTGCCCTCTCGCCGGGCTCACTTAAAGACCGCATGATTGTAATGAATGAATGAGATTAATGTTTGTAATCCCGGGCATGTTTTCTTTGTTTTCACCCACTTGGGAAATGTTTTAAAAACCTCGTATGGCATTATGACTTGCATGTGGGTGTGTGCTTTAATTCTTGTAATAGTATTATATTAAACCCTATTTTAAACCCACCAGTATCCTATAGACTGAACCCGGATTTGTTTCAGTTCTTTTGTAGGTTTGGAGTGCTAGGAGGGAGTTCGGGTCTATCGAGTCTTGTGGTTTAGTTCGAGTTACACCATCGCATATTGTAATTGATTATATTACCTTGAATCGTATTGATTTTATGTTATTAAATCGGGACAGGCTTCTCGGGATAGATTGAACCCGTAATTATGATTGTATTTATGATTTATGTATATGTTGAAATTTCGAGACTAGGTAACTATGTTAGTTGAACCCGTATATTGCTTATATTGGAAATTGATTACATGCTTTGCTTTCGGACTTTTCTTTTCTCCTTGTACTTTATTAATTGGTTTCAAAAGTTTAGTTCCCGGTAGCCTAGTGAGTGAGTGTGTAACACCCCAAGCGGTGGGGCATCACACCCCCGCACTGTGACCCGACACGTCTACGAAATGGAGAGTCCGTACACGTACTAAGTCACAGCGAACGGGTGACAGACGAAAAACGCACCCACTGGCTAGGCGGTATCTAACCCTGTACAAGTGAAAGAATGCAAAACATGACAGTGGAAGCAATACAAAATGGCAAGTTTCAAAAACTTAAATCAGCAATCATAAATTCATATATCGAGAAAGTGAAACAACATCAACCTAAACGGGTTCAACTAAACAAGGCAACCTGTAGCACCCCGCACGTGAGGCACCACATCCCCCGCACTAAGGCTCAACACGAGTAACGAAATTGCAAATCCGCACCCGTATCAAACCCTAGCGAACGGGAGACAAACATAAAACCTTCCTAAGCCAGGCGGAACTAGACCCTGCAATGAAATCAATCAACAAAATATAATGCATCAACATGCTCAATTCAAACAAGTGAATCATAAGTATAATTGGGCACTTCAGGCCTCTTTTAAAAATCATAGCAAAACTCAATAAAGCCAATTTCCTAATAAATACATAGGTATCCAATTTCTCAATATAACTGAAACGAGTCATACATAACTCCAATACATGAATGAGTGGAGAGACTCTCCTAATCTAACTCGACCCACTTAAAGACTCCAGACACCCCCGCCTAGCTCGAAACTCCAAAGATCAAACCTGCACACTAAAAGAGTGGGGAGGGAGAGGGGTCAGTCTCTAGAAGACTGAGTGAGCAGGAGCGATACATATATATAGAAACATGCACATGCAAGTCGTAAATCCCGAGCAAGGTTTTATTTGAATTTAGTTCCTGAAAAGGGCGAGAAAATAGATAAACAATGCTCGACTTTTACGACTAATTCATATTAAATTTATTACTTTCATAGATCATACATAAATATAAGGCTCGGCGAGTGAGCGTGCACAACCTCCATCCAAACTCCGACCGTGTACGACAAATATCCATAATATAGTTTAAATAGGTGATCATGCAATACGTCATAATACACACAGACCATAATTCATATCATAAACATATTCGTTTGGGCGATCCGGATCCCGGCATTCCCGCACGGTGCATAATCATATCATAACCAACCTTCTTCCTCCGGGTTGGTGGTGGGTTTGCAAGACCCGACCACCTCTGTCTTTGACCAAAAGGGGTTACATGACTCCCCAGATGGCACTCAGCTCCCTTTCCCCGCCAATCTCCTGACGAGGTCCAGTACCGCTGTTTAATAGTGGGACTAGTATATGGGATCCCCGTCAGCCCTTGCTTCCTCGGTTAGCCACATATACTAAGTCCCGGGGGCCGTGAACATAACAGCTTAGCATAATCTCGCCAAAACATATCAGTACATACATATGATACATACTATAAGAAATCATACCGTACCGTGTAATTCGGCATATGCTATATACGTACCTCTCCGTGTCATCCTAATCCATAGCTAGCATGAAGGCACACGGTTTGGAGCATAGCCTCATTACAAAACCATTTTTAAGCTTATATACGCTCATACGTATAATTCAGAAGAATTTACTCGATAACTTCATTTGAAAACTATATATATATAATTATAAGGGTTTTTGGCCAAAGCTTTTCACATAAGGGGTGTAGGGTTTGTTACATAGCTAAAACGAAAACCACCCTCACCTGAACCGTGATGAAACAAGGATCGAGCACCAAGTGCCTGAACGATCAAAAGCTCTCCACCCTGGAGACAACTGTACAAAAGACCACAAGACGTGTTCGTGAGACTCAAGACCCTTGATGAACCATATATGACGCACGGCAATGCTCAAGCATGATATGAAGGCATAAAGATCATATTAAGTCATGAAAATCATATAACCAATTCATTCACTCATTCATTCATTATCATTCAATTCATATTCCCAATCAATTTATTTCAAGAATTCAAATAGGAGCATAGAACATGTTCAAGCTCTTCCATAATGCTACCACATACTTCATATTACATAACATAGCATATATCCAAGGTTTGACAACAAGAAGAAGTCATATGGTATAGAAAATAAGTGATACGATTCATAGACGACATATAAACACACATAAACGGCAATAAGCAAAAGCATACCTATAACTCGTCCAAATGCCACGAAATTGAACCAAAATACTCCTAACACATAGCAAAACAAGTTCATAGTTTAACACAAAAGGAGATAAAGTCATTAAGGAGGTGAAACAAATCAGAAACCGAAAAGGAAGCAACAAAGACTGCACATGGGAAGTGACACGGGGGTGTCACCAACCCTTGCCCAACTGAGCCACGGGCGTGGCTCAGTACAGAGCTGCCCAGAGAGTGTGACACGCCCGTGTCTCCCTCTTATGAGTAAATGAGACACGGGGGTGTCACGGTACAGAACTTAGTCCCCTTTGAAATTTTTCCGGCAAAACTGAACTCAAACAAACTCAATCCAAAGGCATACCAAATGAACTCCAAATGCTCTGAAATTTCATATACAACATATTTGGCATGTTATGAACATTTTTCATTTAGAGTGCAAAAGCTAAATCACACGTTAAGATCATCGAAACCGTGAAACAAAACTGGGTCGCTACAATCGGACATATGAGCCCTAATGATTCTATCATGCCTTGATCAAGTACTTAGGGCTTGAATTTGGATCTGAAACTTTGGGGAATGCATGCTAACATACCAAACAACTAATATACATCATATATATGCAAAATGGTACCATTTAAAGCACATTAGAATGATCAACAAGTTACAAAATGTAACAGCAACAATTCTGTCAACAATCATGCATAAGAACAGGCCATGTACTTCGGTTTTGAGGCTTCAAATGGAACCAAATACTTAAAGCATGAATGTTAACATGTAGAAAAATAAGTGTACATCAACTCCATGCATTTTCACACCAATTGAAGGCCATATGATCAAGCTACAACACATAAATTCACACAGCAGTTCAAAAACAGGGGAATCAATTAGATCATCAAGTTTGGAGCTCCATATCTCATAATTTCATAAAAGGAGCAAGACAAGAAATCCTCCTAACATCATATACTATGAGTTAGGAAAGAAATAAGCCAAGAAAAAAGTTCATATGATCACATATAAGCAAGAAATTCAGCCACACCAACATATAGGTCACTAGAGCAAAAATCCCTAAAAGTTCATATTAAACTCATAATTCAAACCCTAATCAAATCTGACCCAAATCACGATTTAAGTAGATGAAATGAAGCATAATAGAGTATAGAAGACATAAATATTCATACCTTGAAGATTTGGTGGAAGAAGATGGTGATTTGAGCTCAAAATCACAAAGGATGGCCTAGGGTTTCTTCCTTTCTTCTCTTCTCCCTTCTCTCGATCAGTTGCAGCTGGAAATGGAGGCTTATGGTTCGGTTTTCAGAGCTAAAGAGGAGAGAAAGGTTTAACTCAAGGTGGATAAGTCATGGTTAAACTTTGGTTGGGTTTGGTTAAATAGAAAGGGTCCCACCAAGGAGACTAGTCAACATAAGGGCTCTTCTTGCACGAGTTGTCCGTTACGGTTGGATTTCGGAGGTCTTAATGATTTCAAAAAGGTGTGAGGCTTGTTCCATTGTCTCCGAATCGTCGATACGAAGGCAACGGAGTTGACGGAATTCGAATCCGAATTCCCGAGCTCAAGATATCACGCACGGAACCAAGGGTGCGCTAATTGCTCGTTAGCCCCCGACTTGGTTCCAAAAATCAAAATAAATTCGTAAACACGTCAAATAAATCCGAAAACATAAACCGAGCACGTAGGCATGTTCATAACACATATATTTACGACATACTGAATTTTCATACCAATCCGATATCATTACATATAAGAATGGAGCACAAGTAAAACACTCACGCGCAAGAACGAATTCATATTGTTATAAATGAATTACTAAAACTTAAATTCCATTTTAAATAAATTAAACAAACTAATAACATGTTGTAATTAATTAAAGAAATTACCGAAGCAGTTAGAGTACGTGAAACCTCAATTAAGAAATTAAACACCAATTATCAAAGTAAAATAAAATGAATTAAATTAAAATAGAAATAGTTTATGGTTTGAATCAAATATAAACGTTTATAAACAATAAATCATATAATTAACTAATTAAATCGAGCAATTTATAAACAAATACGTCACATTATTATAAACTGAAAAACGGGGGCGTTACACAACCTGTCCTAGCCTTTCCCGAATAACTATACAACAAAACGGGTTCAACTAGCCCTAGAAACCTGTCCCGTTCAAACATATAATCAAACGGGTTCGAGTAATCCAAGTACCTGTCCTAACATGTCCCGAATTCTAAACATTTAAATCATAAATGCAACCTGCACGAAACACATCTTATACAAAATTTACAAACATATTTCAAAACAAATTGCTTAACAAACTAAACGAACAGACACAAACATGACAGACATGACACACTGCCGCCTAGCACGAACTCCAACGCGAACCTAAACCAAAACCTGCACACTAGAAACATAAACGGGGAGGGGTCAGTCCAAAGACTGAGCGAGGGGTTAACACACGCACGCTATACATATATATAGAGCACAGCATAAAGTAGAAGCAATATTCGTGAACCCAGGGGTTAGTTTTTGCATGCCAAAATATTTTCCCGTGATAGTGTACTTATAGGGGCTTAAAACCAAACAAACAAATCTTAACTCAAACGTTCTTCAAACATAAGTTCATATTTCATGCAGACTTAACACACATATCAGAGCATATCTTATTAGTTTAAAAGTATATCCATTTTTATCTTAATTTAAGAATCTACCCCCGTTTCACAAACTTATGACAGACGGACAGACAGAACACACTTACTCATATCAGAACAAAACTCATAAAACAATCCCACCTGCACACCATTGGGGAAGAGAGGTGCCCCTCTCAACCCACCACAGAACGAAACATGTGAACCGGAGGATCCCGCCCGGTTCCTTCGACCGCCATGCCAAAATACGCTCCGTCAGCATAGGAGAACTAAGTCTCCCGTTGATGGAAAAGTGCACAGGTGTCGTGACCGGCGACCCCATGGTCGTCCCGGGTCTCCCTTACCCACAATCTCCGGGGCCCATCACACAGATAAACAGACATATTTCGGAAACTTAACTTGCCACACACAGACAGACAGACATATCTCATGCATATTGTGCTTATCATATCACACGTACATATCACACACACAGACCTCGGAATCATAACAGAACTGAAACAAAGCATACATAGGCTCATACATAGCGTTTCGTATTTTTAAATCAAATCATATGACAAAACCAGCAAAATACGTACTTCGCACATATCTACATATACATAAGGCTTATAAACCGCATGCATTCGAAAACGAGCATGTTACAATAGGGTATAACTATATCCTAACCTCACCTGGTACCGAACACAGCCGAACACAAAGCAGAAGGTCCACCCCGGAACCTGCACAACTCACTTGTCACCACTTCGGGTGCACCTGAACCAACTGAATACACAAACACAACACAGGGCTCAGACTCAAACTCAGACAACCACACAGAGACGCACGGCAATGCTCAAGCACCTTTGAAATGCAATCACATAAGCAGGTTCAAATTCATATCAATTACTTACAGAATAATTCATTATATAACTCAGAGAAATCATATAAGTCTCATTCAATTCAAGTATTGCATAAAGGAATCACATACTACACCTTTGCAAAGCAATCAAATCAATTCAAATTCACCTATTACATTTCATAAAATTGCACGTATTACCAAGCCAAATAAATCATATATTAGCATGCTACGAATTTATTTAAGGATAACAAAGTTACATAACGAGTTCCAACCTAATGACAGAATGTACAAACGAAGTATATTAAGTTATTTAATTATGCAAGGTTTCGTATAATTTTATAATGTATAACGAATTCACAAGTTTCATAATAGATCAAATTACAATTAACATGATTCTTAATTCAAAGTTTCAAGGTTATAGATGTTAACTTCTCATAACGAAATCATAATTAGCATATTTATTTACCAAGTTACAAGGTTTAATTAATTCAAGTTATACCAATTTATATACTTAGGAAAATTACATAAATATTCCATCTAAGTTAAACAAATAGTACAAATTAACATATCGGGATTCAAATTATCAAATCAAAGTCTCCATTCCTACCACATTCATTCCATACATGACCTCGTACACATTGGATTACAATTCGACTGACAAATCTAGCAAATTGCAATTAATTTACATTTAGAACAATTAAATCAAATAATTCCAATTACACAAATAAATTCATAACAATTAAACCGAGTATCCGAATAACGAACGGAAAGTGGCGTTGAACTCACCACGACGAAAGGAACTCGCTGTACGAAGGGCGTCGGAACGCCGCCACCAGAACCCGCCTGACCGCCACGTGCAGCCGCCAGACCACCACCTTTGGTGGCCGAAAAATTCCCCGGAAGCATAGAAATGTGTGTCTCGGCCTGCTCGACAAAAGCCCTCAACCAATTTCAGAAAATAACCAACACGCCGGACTTCGTTGACGAAAAACTGAACTAAAATCCTAATACGAAAACTGAAATTAAATACAAACCGCTAAACGAAAATAAAATCCGGACATACCGTTGGAAAGCCCGTAACGAGCCCTACGAAAGCCCCCTAGTCAAACGCCGAAAAAGTTGCCGAAAAATCAGACCGTCGGACCAGAGCCGGTCCGCCACCGGTTCGCCTCCGCCGGCCGGTTCTCGAGTCGGGGCCAACGCCATCCGCTATGTTCCATTATTCTGAGCAACTTCCGTGAAGAAACCACCACAAAAACCGGTCGAAAAAAGGTCTCAAACCGCCATCGAAGTCCCGCCGCTGCGCCACTTGCCGGTTCAGCCACTTCCGTCGCGAATTGCTCTAATCTGATGCCGGAAATGGAATCAGGGACTCGAAAAACCTTGGAAACCGTCGAAGTTCGCTGAAAAAAGTCAACGGAGGCGGCGGAATCACACCGCTACAGTAGCACCGCCACCCGCCGTCCGCTTTGGGCGGCGCGTACGGCCTCCTCGCTACCCCGATGGCGGCACCGCCTGCCCAGAACGATGCCATCTTCTGTCCATCCCTGGGGTGCGTGTCAAAAATGGTGGCCGAAAACCACCACGGGATGCCGGCGAAGTGGCGGCTCCGCCACTCCTCTTCCGCCGCGTCTGAAAATCCGCCGTATCTCCACCATCGTTCGTCGGTTGGCCGTAAATCTGGTACCATTGTAACGGGCTCGTCGAGATCGTCGAAAAGCACTAAGGGTTCATCGAATTCCGTCGAGAAACGATTGAGTTTGGGAGTGTGTGTGAAATCAGACGTCAAGTGTATGTGTGTGTAACGTGACAGAGGAGAGAGAAGCAGCGGTGAAGAGAGAGAGAGCTGCTGATCCGTTTGCTCGAAAAACGAGGATTTAGATTTTTTATCCCCGGGTCCTCACGTGCAAAACGAACGGTAGAAGGAGCAAACGACGTCAGAATGGGGTAAACTCAGAGTCTACAGACTCGCCTCGAAGCCCCGAACGCGTTGAAGGGGTCAAAGGGGTCAAAATCTCGATCGAACGAGCAGTGACCGAGAAACCCCTAAAAAGAGAAAATTACAAAGGGGCACCTAAATTCTAAAAGAATTCAAAATAGGGCCACGAAAATATAAAATCACATAATTAAACACATTAAAAGTTTGGAACGTGGCTTACGTTATAAATCGGACGAGAGGGATGTTACAAACTCCCCTCCTTCAAAAGGACCTGTCCTCAGGTCCTAAGGTCAGATCTTGAACGACGCTGAAACGAATTCCACTTCAAGCTTCCGCTGCGTAACTCTAATCTAGGCGAACTGCAATCTCTGCAGGATACTTTTCCCTTGGTTGGCATCAACTCTCTTCATAGTGATTCGTTGTCATAGAGGTCCCACTGAGCACTTGACCGTTGGTCACTTGAACTCATTCGATCACCACTAGGCCACTGCACCCGAAGCTTGATACCGTCACGTCCTCGTTGCTTGCAAGCTGTCGTCTGGCCAAAAGCAATGCAACCGCAACAAACAAGAGAGAGAATCCCATCTCTCAACACACAAGCGAAGGAACCCCGTCCCTCGGCACACAAAAGAGAAAACCCCGTTTCTCAACACACAAAAGAGAGAACCCCGTCTCTCAGGCACAACATCGAGAGAACCCCGTCTCTCACCCTAAGTCTGATTGATTCCACATCTCTCAGACAATCTAGTTTGAGAAAATCCGGCATTTCTCAAACCCTAAATTCAAGGGAATCCAACATCCCTCGAATACCTAAGAACAAGAGAATCTAGCATCTCTCGTGCACAGAACTCAGAAAGACTCCAACGTCTTTCTAACACACAAGTAGGAAGAATTAACATCCCCCTATCACATAAATAGAGAGAATCAAACCTCCCTTCATTCAAACACATAAGCAGAATCAGGAAATCACAACAGTTAACACATAGCATACTTAGCAAATATATCACGTAACAACAAGAATCAATTAAGTAAACGATGCATGTATGCTCATGCCATGAATGCTTAGTGTACCGTTCACCGTGGTAATGATAATCAAACAGCCCTGCAGTTCAAACACTACAGTTGATGCATGAGGGCTAGGGATGCAAATGAAATGTAACAATTAAGTCACATAAGTGCAACAATGAAAAGCAATTAAGAGCACATTGATAAAATGTTGCACAATCATAATCACAACGTGCACATAATCACATAAGCTTAAAACAATTCATGCTTAGAATTAAAATTCCATAACAAACGGATGCAATGCACACATATTCCTATGCCGTACGACCTAGACTGACACGACGCGACTCCAGAGCACCGGTTCTGAAAGTGGTAGCTCTGATACCACCCAAGATGTAACACCCCAAACGGTGGGGCATCACACCCCCGCACTATGACCCGACACGTGTACGAAATGGAGAGTCCGTACACGTACTAAGTCACAGCGAACGGGTGACAGACGAAAAATGCACCCACTGGCTAGGCGGTATCTAACCCTGTACAAGTGAAAGAATGCAAAACATGACAGCGGAAGCAATACAAAATGGCAACTTTCAAAAACTTAAATCAGCAATAAAAAATTCATATATCCAGAAAGTGAAACAACATCAACCTAAACGGGTTCAACTAAACAAGGCAACCTGTCCTAGCCTGTCCCGAATAACTATACAACAAAACGGGTTCAACTAGCCCTAGAAACCTGTCCCGATCAAACATATAATCAAACGGGTTCAACTAATCCAAGTACCTGTCCTAACCTGTCCCGAATTCTAAACATTTAAATCATAAATGCAACCTGCATGAAACACATCTTATACAAAATTTACAAACATATTTCAAAACAAATTGCTTAACAAACTAAACGAACAGACACAAACATGACAGACATGACACACTGCCGCCTAGCACGAACTCCAACGTGAACCCAAACCAAAACCTGCACACTAGAAACATAAACGGGGAGGGGTTAGTCCAAAGACTGAGCGAGGGGTTAACACACGCACGCTATACATATATATAGAGCACACCACAAAGTAGAAGCAATATTCGTGAACCCAGGGGTTAGTTTTTGCACGCCAAAATATTTTCCCATGATAGTATACTTATAGGGGCTTGAAACCAAACAAACAAATCTTAACTCAAACGTTCTTAAAATATAAGTTCAGATTCATGCAGACTTAACACACATATCAGAGCATATCTTATTAGTTTAAAAGTATATCCATTTTTATCTTAATTTAAGAATCTACCCCCGTTTCACGAACTTATGACAGACAGACAGACAGAACGCACTTACTCATATCAGAACAAAACTCAAAAAGCAATCCCACCTGCACACCATTGGGGAAGAGAGGTGCCCCTCTCAACCCACCACAGAACGAAACATGTGAACCGGAGAATCCCGCCCGGTTCCTTCGACGGCCATGCCAAAATGCGCTCCGTCGGCATAGGAGAACTAAGTCTCCCGTTGATGGAGAAGTGCACAGGGGTCGTAACTGGCGACCCCATGGTCGTCCCGGGTCTCCCTTACCCACAATCTCCGGGGCCCATCACACAGATAAACAGACATATATTGGAAACTTAACTTGCCACTCACAGACAGACAGACATATCTCATGCATATCGTGCTTATCATATCACACGTACATATCACACACACTGACCTCAGAATCATAACAGAACTGAAACAAAGCGTACATAGGCTCATACATAGCGTTTCGTATTTTCAAATGAAATCATATGACAAAACCAGCAAAATACGTACTTCGCACAAATCTACATATACATAAGGCTTATAAACCGCGTGCATTCGAAAACGAGCACGTTGCAATAGGGTATAACTATATCCTAACCTCACCTGGTACCGAACACAGCCGAACACAAAGCAGAAGGTCCACCCCGGAATCTGCACGACTCACTTGTCACCACCCCGGGTGCACCTGAACCAACTGAACACACAAACACAACACAGGGCTCAGCCTCAAATTCAGAAAACCACATAGAGACGCACGGCAATGCTCAAGCACTTACGAAATGCAATCACATAAGCAGGTTCAAATTCATATCAATTACTTACAGAATAATTCATTATATAACTCAGAGAAATCATATAAGTCTCATTCAATTCAAGTATTGCATAAAGGAATCATATACTACACCTTTACAAAGCAATCAAATCAACTCAAATTCACCTATTACATTTCATAAAATTACACGTATTACCAAGCCAAATAAATCATATATTAGCATGCTACGAATTTATTTAAGGATAACAAAGTAAAATAACGAGTTCCAACCTAATGACAGAATGTACAAACGAAGGATATTAAGTTATTTAATTATGCAAGCTTTCGTATAATTTTATAATATATAACGAATTCACAAGTTTCATAATAGATCAAATTACAATTAACGTGATTAAACCTTAATTCAAAGTTTCAAGGTTATAGATGTTAACTTCTCATAACGAAATCATAATTAGCATATTTATTTACCAAGTTACAAGGTTTAATTAATTCAAGTTATACCAATTTATATACCTAGGAAAATTACATAAATATCCCCTCTAAGTTAAACAAATAGTACAAATTAACATATCGGGATTCAAATTATCAAATCAAAGTCTCCATACCTACCACATTCATTCCATACATGATCTTGTACACATTAGATTACAATTCGACTGACAAATCTAGCAAATTACAATTAATTTACATTTAGAACAATTAAATCAAATAATTCCAATTAAACAAATAAATTCATAACAATTAAACCGAGTATCCGAATAACGAACGGAAAGTGGCATTGAACTTACCACGACGAAAGGAACTCGCTGTACGAAGGCCGCCGGACCACCACCTCCGGTGGCCGAAAAATTCCTCGGAAGCACAGAAATGTGTATCTCGGCCTGCTCGACAAAAGCCCTCAACCAATTTCAGAAAATAACCAACACGCCGGACTTCGTTGATGAAAAACCGAACTCAAATCCTAATACGAAAACTGAAATTAAATACAAACCGCTAAACGAAAATAAAATCCGGACATACCGTTGGAATGCCCGTAACGAGCCCTACGAAAGCCCCCTAGTCAAACACCGAAAAAGTCGCCGAAAAATCGGACCGCCGGGCCATAGCCGGTCCGCCACCGGTTCACCGTCCGCTATGTTCCATTATTCTGAGCAACATCCGTGTAGGAACCACCACCAAAACCGGCCGGAAAAAGGTCTCAAACCGCCATCGAAGTCCCGCCGTTGTGCCAATTACCGGTTCAGCCACTTCTACCACGAATTGCTCCAATCTGATGCCGGAAATGGAATCAGGGCCTTGAAAAACCTTGGAAACCGTCCAAGTTCACCGAAAAAAGTCACCGGAGGCGACGGAATCACGCCGCTACAGTAGCACCGCCGACCGCCGTCCGCTTTGGCCGGCTCGTGTGGCCTCCTCGCCACCCCGATGGCGGCGCCCTCTGCCCAGAATGATGCGCCGTGGAGTCTTCTGTCCATCCCTGGGGCGCGTGTCAAAAATGGTGGCCGAAAACCACCGCGGGACGCCGGCGAAGTGGCGGCTCCGCCACTCCTCTTCCGCCACGTCTGGAAATCTGTCGTATCTCCACCATCGTTCGTCGGTTGGCCCCAAATCTGGTACCATTGTAACAGGCTCGTCGAGATCGTCGAAAAGCACTAAGGGTTCGTCGAATTCCGTCGAGAAACGAGTGAGTTTGGGCGTGTGTGTGAAATCACACCTCAAGTGTGTGTGTGAAATGTGAGAGAAGCATCGGTGAGGAGAGAGAGAGAGCTGCTGATCCGTTTGCTCGAAAAACGAGGATTCAGATGTTTTATCCCCGGGTCCTCGCGAGCAAAACGAACAGTAGAAGGAGCAAACAACGTCAGAATGGGGTAAACTTAGAGTCTACAGACTCGCCTCGAAGCCCCTAACGCGTTGAAGGGGTCAAAGGGGTCAAAATCTCGATCGAACAAGCAGTGACCGAGAAACCCCTAAAAAGAAAAAAATACAAAGGGGCCCCTAAATTCTAAAAGAATTCAAAATAGGGCCACGAAAATATAAAATCGCATAATTAAACATATTAAAAGGTTGGAACGTGGCGTACCTTATAAATCGGACGATCGGGATGTTACAGAGTGAGTCCTCGTTCGCTTTGATCGGGCACGTGTATGAATTTTCCATTTCATATGCGGGTCGGGTCTGAGTGCGGGGGATGTGGTGCCTCCCGTTTGGGGCGCTACATCCTTAAGTGGTAACAGAGCCTCCAGGTTGCATAACCGGGGTTCTCATACGTGATAGAGTCAGTTTAGGTCATACGGCATAGGAACAACTTGTCAATGTGTGCATTGCATTGTCCTTGAGCTTGGAATTGCATTTCTTTTCGAACTTTGTTGAATTAATTGTTGCTTATTGCATTGGATTAGTGACCTTTGTGTTGAAAATGTAACATGAGCATGCACTAATCGCATGATATATTCTTGGAATGAGTTATGATTTACAGGTTATGAAGATAATATCAAACCATGGCTAATTTTTACGACTGCGATAAGTACCAGTTTTACATTTAAACCGAATAAAGTGAGGAATGCAGCGGGAGATTATATTCAAGAATTCGAGAGTCATGGCCTTTACTAATTGGGGCTAAGGTTTGAGTGAAGGAGCTCGGGATAGGGGATTCAAATATGGGACCTTGCAAGTTTTACCTTGGTAGACAGACACTTGATGAAATCAGGGTCGATTATTTAGGGTTGTAGCTTAAAAGATCGACACTTATGCCTCTATTACGAAAGGGGATTTCGACCAGATTCCATGGGGTCGTCTAACTCGAGGACGGGGTGAAGGAATCTTGATGGTATTTTAGTTAGGGGTTCGGATCGCTTAAGAGATTTCTCTTGGTAGTAGCTTTACTCAGGTTGAAGGTCGTGTATTGCCCACTCCTAAGTTTAAGTTAACAGGGAAGATCTCCTCGCTAGGAATCGGAATAGAAGATTGAATTGTGGAGAAGTTCCCAAGTTTAGTGGTAGATGATGAATCAAGTATTTGAATTCAAGTTCGGACTAGAAGGTTCGGAACATATCAGGATCAGAGAATGGTGAACAATACAAATCGGCAAAGAAGGACTTCCAATAAATCAGACTATTAGAAGCTAAGTTTGGGATAAAAGAAAATAAAAGGAACTAGGGATACTTCAGATCCCGGGTGAGGAAGAAGTTAGATTGAAAAGAGTTAAAGAAAATTAATCAACACGGTAAATACGAGTTCATGGACGGTGACAATGTTGAGGATCGGATTTGAGTTCATCTTTCAAATCCAAGCTGAATTGTCGTGTTGTAAGGTTGCATTGGGAGATATAGAGTAACAAATGAAAACGATAAAGAAAGGCATACAGTCCTTAGAAGGAAATCCTATGCTCGAGTGTAAGTAATTAAACGACAAGATTTACAACTGACTCGAATTTATAACGGAAATGAAGGGGACTTCATTCAAAGTGATCACTAAGAGAAGGATTTGGGACAACCATGGAGAAGATTCGGGCAACAATTGGAGACCCAATCTCGGGAAGGATTCGAAATACCCAATTCCATGGGTTTAGAAGACTTTGGGTTCAAGAATTGTAATCTTGGCCACGGAGACACACAAATTGATACCAAGGAAAGTTTGAAGATTTAGCAGACCGTGGTTAAACAAGGAAAAGAACAACAAGCTCAAAGCAAGTTGTAATTAAAGAAGTGAAGGACAAGTTGTTGAGCTAAAAGCTTACCACCACGGCGACAGGTTTCATACATTCATGCCACGTGCATTATACATCGCTTTAAATTATTTACTCTTCCATATTTCTATATGTGTGCGTGCATCTTTACTTGACATGCTTGCTCTAATGTGTTGCATCTTTATATGTTGGCCATGTGCATTGGCATCTTAATCCAACATGCATGGTTTAGTGTTTACTTAATAGGAACTTTCTCCACTTCATTCCTCAAGTGTTACTCCAACCGAGCCACATTCGAATTAAGATAAGAAGACTATTGGATTGCAAAGTGTATGGAACAAAAAGAAAGAGGAAATATCAAGGCTCGAGAAAGTAGAGCTGGAGGGTAGAATAGAAGAAGTAGGTAGTTATCTCTACTAAATGACTTCAATGTAAATATGAATAATATCACCGGGCAAGTAGCTTGACTAGGACCTTTATACCAAGGAAGCTGAGGTGAAGAACTTGGGAATCTCATATTCCATAAGTGATAGAACAAATTCAAAGGGGTTGAGATAGAAACTTTTAAGGGGGAGAGCCGACCGAGAAATAAATCGAATTCACAGTTGTGCTCGGCTATGTTACTTCTATTAGGAACAATGGAAATGCAAGAATCAATAAGTAACGAGATTCTATAAGAGTGGAAAGAGATGAAATGGGAGATTTAGTATTCGATTCAATTTCAAAACCGAGGTGGATGAAGCTTCACGAATACTATCGGAAGAAGTGGGTACTTCGAAAGATGAAGGTTTGGATTCAAGGAAAGCTTGGGAGTTAAAACGACAAGATTAGTTAAAGAATTCGATGATAACTTTAGATGTAGAATCAACGTCGTTAGATTCCAACTACAGGAGATATACGAACTTAATCTCCCAAGGTTGAAATGAGATATGTTGTATGATGGGTTTCATATCTTGGAGACGATGGGACGGTAAAGGAAGTTCAAGAATTGGTAAGGAAGGCATTGGATAGAAGAAGCTGACCAGATCATCATATTTCGTGATGGTCAAAGTGAGAGTCAAGTTAATCTGGCGTTAGAAGTGGAAGGCCTAGGAGAGATCACAACTTAAACATGATGGGTTACTGACTCATCAACCGTTTTTCCATGATGAGCCGGGAATATTACTAGGATTAAAAATTGGAATTGTTGCGACTAAATAACTAGATCGATCCGCCGGACAGGTCGAATATGACTTGTGATGAAGAACAAGTTGATTGGGTTTCAAGAGTGGAACTTCGGAGTGTAGAGTTTGGTAAAGATGGGAAATTGATCATGAGAAGAAGATCGATCGTGGAATGGAGATGGAGTAGTTGTTGAAGCATCGACACGTCGGGCATTTCGAGGCATGACAATATGGTTAGAGAAATCTCCAATATCAAATTAGGTGTTAGCTCGGACCACTACAGTGTAAGATTCTCAAACAACGGTGAACGGTACATCAAGCATCCATGGTATATGCATGTGCGTAACTTGAATTCAAATACTTTCATGATGCTAAGTGCTTTGATCACTTGTTGTATTAACTGCTTTTGTATGCATGATACTTGACGTATTTGATATTTCCTACTTGTTCCTTATATGGTTGTTATATGATTGTTTATTTAATTGTCCTCTTGGGATGTTACATCTGTTGTCTGTGAGTTTTGGAGGTTCTCTTTCTCCTGTTTGAAAGACGGGGTTCTCTCGCTGTTTTTTTGAGAGATTGGGTTCTCTCGTTGTTTGCTTGGGAGACGGGGTTCTCTCTCTTTGTTCCACTACTTGTTTGGTCTGCTAGAATTTCAAGTGTTTAGACTTTGGTGAGTCAAGGGTCGTGACTTATAGCAATTGAAGACCCTTCTCTGAACTAATCCCTGTCGGGATGTCGCGAACCCCGCGTGGGATGAACACGGAAAGGTTTTGCTTTCGAGTCTAGAACTCGAGGCAGTGGACCTTGGGACCAGGTCCTCTTAAGGGGGAGAGATTGTAACGCCCCAGTTTTTCAACCGTTCAGGTACGCCCGCTACGCGTGTGAGTTTTGAGATTTAGGGCTACTTAATTTCCTTTTCGTTATTTTATTTGCACAATTTAAATTATCTACTTGCTTTCCTTCGTAAATTATATGGTTTGAATCGCTAAGCTTCGGGAATCTAATTACGTGAGTTGTGTATTTAATTCACCGAGCATGACTAAGCATTTAATTATTTGCAATTGTGAGATTCTATGTGTAACGCCCCGGTTTCCGGATGAACAGGTAAGCACGCCACGTGTGAGTTTGAGCGTAGGTTTATTTTATTTCTTTACTTTATAATATCTTCTTACGTGGCATTCATAAATTTTATAAAATTCATGAAACATTGTTTATATAAATCATTTGATTTCATATCATCAAAAATATTATTACATGACACGAAAAATATTTTCTTGCATGAAATCAATACCGAGAGTAATAAAATTACCAAATTGTCCCTAGTTAAATATTTTCTAAAATTCTAGGGACTTAATTGCTAATCCTTTAAGGACTTAATTGATCTTAATTTTAAAACCTCGTATACTCAATCGGATAGATTGAGTTCTTCAAGGATTAATTGGCAATTTGGCAAATTTCACAAAAATCAAGATGATGAATTACGTATCATCTCTTCTCCCACATTCCATGAGCATTTTATTCATCCATTCCATTCTCTCTCACTCTCGGTAGTCCAAGGAAGAAAAGGGAAGAAGTAGTTCATCATTCAATCATCAAGATTTCAAGAGATCATCCAAGTTTTTAGCAAATTGATCATCATCTTCACTCATCTTCTTCATTTCTCTCATCTTCAAGGTTGGTTTGGCATGAGTTATGATTCTTGATCAGATTAGAGAGGGTTAGGGTTTGGAAATTATATGCTAGATGGATTGATTGGACATGGAAGCATGATTAAATGATCATAACATGAATTATTGCATGATTTCTAGCTTGAATATGTGAATATTTGGCATGAGTGATCAAGTTTGATCATAAGCTTGAAACCTTGGAAATCTTGTTGATATTGCATGTTTTATGTGGTTAAGTGCTATATTATCATTTATTGAAGTTGTGTGCATCATATTTCCAGAAATTATAGCTTTTGGGGATTGATCCGGCATGTCGGGTTATCCTCGGGTTATTGCATGATTTCAAGCATGAACTTGTTTATGTGAGCACTAAATAAATTGCATGATCACGTATTTATCAAGCAAGCAAGCATGATCACGTATTGTTCACGACTGGGAGTTCGGTTGGAGATTGCCCTTGCTCGTCGGGGCCACATGTTCATGACATTGACAAGCATGATTAAATAAACGTGTTAAAATGATTGGTTGTAATCTCGGGCAAAGATTAACTTCTTGAACTACATATCTATTTTATGCTAAAGTCTTCACCCAAGGCTACAACTTGCATGTGACGTGTGTTATATATATTTATTGCCCCTCACTCAGTCTTCGGTAGACTGATACTTCACTTTTCAGGTACCTTTTGAGCGTGGTCGTGCTAGGCGGGCATTGTTCGAGTCTTTTGCATCTTCACGAGTCTAGCACCTTTCATGTATAGTACTTTGAGACATTTCATGTTATGCTCGTTATTGTCACATTTTGAATACTTACTGATGTATATTATCCAGATATGATAATGTATTGATAGTTAATGGGTACCTATATGTATCTATGTAATAAATATGGTACCTATATATATAAGAATGACTTTATTGCTTCCGCTTTTCTATTCATGTTTGTTGATTATGCTGGGGAGAGTGTCCCGCCTAGAGCGTCGTTTTTATTGTCACCCGTTCGCTGTGGTCTTGGTTTATGTATGAAATGTCCATTTCATAAGTGGATCGAGACTATAGTGCGGGGGATGTGGCGCCTTGGGGTTTAGGGTGCTACATCTACAGGTGGTATCAGAGCCCGGTTGCAAAACCGAGGTTCTCGAGTCGTGTCAAGTCAGTCTAGGTCGCACGGCATAGGATTATGTGGTACTTGGGAGTCTGCACTGGGTTGACTTACCTGAATTATTTATTTCTTTGCATTACTTGAGCTACTTGATCTTCCTTGAACGTGTGTTATTTGATACTATGGAAATTGTGTGCACACGTTTGCATTTATTGATCAAGCCACGCTTGTTTAGTGATTTAATTTCAGGATGGAGCATGATAGACGTTCCAGTGACCGATCTTCTAGGCACAGGCATCATCACCGCCGACACCATCGCCGCGAGAGATCACCACATCCTCCGCCTGCTCAGGCACAGCCCCAGGATTTTATGAACGCAGTTGTGGGGCTAATTGATCAGAGGCTGCAGGACAGGGTTCCTCCACCACCTCCAGCACCAGTAGCACCTCCGGAGAACCCCATTTCTGCCATTCTACGAGAGTTTCAGAACCAGCGTTCCCCGAAGTTCTATAAGGGAGACGATATACAGGCAGAAATGTGGCTAAACGAAATTGAAAGGATTTGGCAGCTTATTCCTTGTGACAATCAGGAGAAGGCTCGTTGCACCCTTACTCTTATTCAGGGCGAGGCCTACTCCTGGTGGGAGAGCACAGAGATTGTTCTGGAGGCAGTCGGGACCGAGATTACTTGGGAGGTATTCGTACGGGAGTTCAGAAACAAGTATATTCCTCCAGCTTCCCGTACTCGCAGGTTGAGAGAGTTCACTGAGCTAAAGCAGGGAGGCAGATCTGTGGGTCAGTACATCGCTGAGTTCGAGAGACTTTCTCGCTATGCGCCTAACATAGCGAATGATGATTTCCATAAGGCGATGCAGTTCGTTCAGGGGTTGAGACCAGACATTCAGGATGCACTGAAAGCGACTAATACCAGCACTTGGGCGAAAGCTACTTCAAAGGCCCTAAAAGTTGAGGATTCTGATAATGCTAGGAAAGCTACTGCACGGACCGGACAGGCTTCAGGCTCGAGATTAGGCCAGGGATCGAGCTCAAGAAAAAGGCCGATGATTTACTCTGCACCTCCAGCTCAGAGGGATACCGGGAAGAAACCTAAGTACACCGGGCCACCACCGAGAGGTCCGAGAGCTCCAGCACCACCCCAGCCACCTCAGAAACCGGGATGTAGATGGTGTGGACATCCTACGCACACCTATGATAACTGCAGACGCCGGTTGGGTCTATGTTTGATTTGCGGGAGTAACGAGCACCTGGTTTATGGTTGCCCGGATCGTCAGGATCCACCACCTGCAGGACCGAGGCCACTGGTGAGAGCTCGGGCTTATGCACTAGCTGGAGAGGAGCAGGATGCCGAGATAGATCCCGCCGCAGTAGTTGAAGGTATTATTTGCATTCATGGCACGAACATCCATACATTATTTGATCCAGGAGCTACACACTCCTTTCTTGCGCACTCTATTGCTATTACTTTGTCTTTGCCTGCTATGTGTACTTCTGTGGGCTATATAGTCAGTACTCCTTTCGGTAGTAGGCGAGAGACGGATCAGGTTTACAGGGATGTTCCAGTGGTAATTGAAGGCCGGGAGTTTTTGACAGATTTTATTGTTATGCCAATGGAGAGATACGGAGCTATATTGGGGATGGAATGGTTATACAGGCATTGTGCTACCGTAGATTGCCGGGCTAAAAAGGTTCAGTTGGGTTCAGAGGTTGTTACGGGCCGCACTTCGAAGACCGTACCCCTACTTTCGTTTTCAGAGGCTCAGAGATTAGTCAGAGAAGGGGCTACAGGATTCATTGCCTATATTCTGAACAAGCCTAAGGATCAGGTGAAATTGGAGGACACTGAAGTGGTAAAGGAATATGAAAGGAATTATCCAACACACGACCTAGAGCTTGCAGCCGTGATCTTTGCTCTCGGGAAATGGAGACATTATCTTTACGGGACTTCCTTTGAGATTTTTACGGACCACAAGAGCCTCCAGTATTTATTCACACAGAAGGACTTGAATATGAGGCAACGGCGTTGGATGGAAAAGTTAGAAGACTATGATTGTAACGCCCCAATTTTTCAATTTTATTAATATGCTTTAATTGTTTCTAAATTGCACAATTTAATTATTTAATTATGTGATTAATTGTTTTATGTGTTTTATATTTAATTTTATTTTAAATGTTAATTATTTTATTTTAATAATATGAATAATAAATACATATATATATATTTACGCATGTATTATTTCTATGAAGCTAATATTGTATATTTATATAAAATATATATATATATTGGTGTACGTGTGCATGAATTTTATGCATGCATGTTATATAAAATATATATATATATATATACATGCATTATTATTATTATAATATATCATTTATACATTTAGTTGTTTATCATTTGTTGATATTATGAATTGTATTGTTTCTTTGCGTATAAATGACATTTACGTGCCTCGTTTCTATTTAATTTGATACCAGAATTTCGTGCAAAATTAATATGTTGAACTTATACGTGTCTTGTTTATGAATATATGTTCGTTTCGTATTTTTGAATTCATTTGATATGCCAACGGATTTAATTTGAATTTTGGAATCCAAGTCGGGGGCTAACGAGCACTTAGCGTACCCTTGGTTCCGTTTTTAATATCTTGAGCTCGGGAACTCGGATTCGAGTTCCGTCAACTCCGCTGAACTCGTTACGAAAATTCGAGTTTAGTAAACTTAGCCTTATAATTTTCCTAAGTCATTTGAACCGCCGAAATTCAACCGAAAAACGAGGCGGCGACCAAAATGACCTTGCTGCATTAAAATGACCATATCTTGCTCAAACCTTGACCAAATTAACTATGGTTGAATGCTATGGAACCCTAACTCAACCCTCTATTCATTCCTTAACCCCCCAAACCGAGATAACCCTCCCCACCTACTGAAAATATCTCAAACACTTTCTGCTCTCCAGTCTCTCCCGCAACTCAAGCTTTGCCATGAGATTCAAGCTCAAATCTCCTTCCAAACCTCCATTAATCCACAAGGTAAGCTTGGATATGTTATGTACATACTATATGAGTCATTTTCATCCTTTCATTCATGATTTTGAGCATGGTTTCATGATTTTCTGGACAATTACCGAAAATATGAGATTTTGGGCAAATACTTGATCCTCTTCGATTCTCTATGGTTTTGATTGATTCTAAGCTTGATATTGATTGTTTTAACATCCTCATATCATTTATGATCATTTATTTCTTGGTAGTAAGAGTATTCATGAGTTATTATTTATGAAACTTTGAGGAAATGTTCATGAAAGTCACGTATCCTTTCTTCTCTTGGTTGAGCTTGTTTGAAACTGAGTTATAGGTTGAAATTGTGTTGTTTTGCTGCACTTTTGATGGCCTTAACTGATATGAATATGTGGGATTGAAGAGGATTAGCCATGCTCTGTTTTTCCGTGACTTTCTTGTCTTGTTTTGGGACTGATTTGAGCTGCTGCGTTGTGTGCTTTTGCTGTAAACTTTCATGGCGTGTTGGGATATGTTTTAGCTGAGTTCTTGCAGCCTTTCATGCATGGGTTTTGTTGCCTTTCTCGCTTGTACATGGCTGTAGTTGCTGCTGCGTTTCTGCTGTAAAAACAGGGGATGAATCTGGTTTGGGACACGGGGGTGTCGATTGTGGCTTTTCCGGCGAGACACGGGGGTGCTGTGTGGGTTGTTCTTGCTGTACCGAGACACGGGGGTGTCTCGGTCCAGGCTTTGGAGGTGACACGGGGGTGTCACCCCATTTTGCTTGAATGTTTCTGCTTCTTTCTGGAGCTGCTGCTGCTGCCATTTCTGTTGCTTAACTTCTGCATGTTTGTATGTGTTTGTATATATATGTAAGTTGTAGTGTGTGCATGCATGAATGGGTGTGTGTGTGTGCGTGCATAGTTATATATATATATATATATGCTTGAGTGTGTTTAAAACCTAATTATTTTGCATGCATGTGTTGCTGTGTGTATATATATATATACGTACTGTGTGTGTGTTTGTGCATGCATGGCTTTTGTGATGTTAAATGCATGCATGGGTAAATATATATATATAGGTAGTATATGTGTAAATATAAATATAACTTTTGCATGCATGTGTTCAACGTATATATATATACATGTTATTAAATAATTATTATATGTTTATTATTATGTATATATATTATATAATTTAAATATTATTTGATTTAATTTAATTATTGAAATCTATTGATTCCCATTTCGCGTATTTAATTATCGACTTTTGATTGAACGTTTTATTTATTTTATTCCTAAATGTGAAATTGAATATTATGTGTTATGATTATTAAATGAATTCATGAATTAATTGATAAGTATTATGAATGTTATGAATGTTATGAATATATGAAATTATGAAATTTATATGGATTTATGAACTTATGAAATTAAATGAAACATATGAATGAATGAGTTGATTATATGTTTTAAATTTCTTAATCGTGCACATGAACATTTTATTGTTACAATATGATCATTTATGCATTCATATTATATTCACTTCATTGCCGTGCGTCATATATGGTTCATTAAGAGTCTTGAGTCTCACGAACACGTCTTGTGGTCTTTTGTACAGTTTATCTCCAGGGTGGAGAGCTTTTGATCGTTCAGGCACTTGGTGCTCGATCCTTGTTTCATCACGGTTCAGGTGAGGGTGATTTTTGTTTTAGCTATGTAACAAACCCTACAACCCTTATGTGAAAAGCTTTGGCCAAAACCTTATGATTATATATATATATATGGTTTTCAAATGGAGTTATCGAGTAAATCCTTCTGAGTTATACATATGAGCGTACATGAGCTTAAAAATGGTTTTGTAATGAGGCTATGCTCCAAACCGTGTGTCTTCATGCTAGCTGCGGATTGGGATGACACGGAGAGGTACGTAGATAGCATATGCCGAATTACACGGTAAGGTATGATTTCTTATGGTATATATTGATCGAGTAAACCTTTTTCAAATAATTTATGAATTATGTTATGTACTCATGATTGTTATGTTTTGGCGAGACACATTTATTACTTATTACTTATCGGGCCCCGGGACTTAGTGTATGTGGCTAACCGAGGAAGCAAGGGCTGACGGGGATCTCATATACTAGTCCCAACCATACTACGGTGATACCGGCCCTCGCTAGGAGATTTAGCGGGGAATGGGAGCTGAGTGCCTTTGGGGGAGTCATGAAACCCCATTGGCCATTGATTGAGGTGGTCGGGTCTTGCTAACCTGTCCACCACCCGGAGGAAGAAGGTTGGTTAGGATTTAAGCCTCTTCTTATATATATATGTTTTGATAGAATTATGCACCGTGCGGGAAGGCCGGGATACGGATTGCCCAAACGCATATTTATGATATAATTTATGGTCTGTGGGTATTACGATATATTGCATGATCGCCTGATCAATATATTACTGATATTTATGTACACGGTCGGAGTTTGGATGGAGGTTGTGCACGCTCACTCGCCGAGCCTTATATTTATGTATGATTTATGAATGTAATGAATTAATATGATTAGTCATAAAATCCGAGCATCGATTAATCATTCTCTTGCCCTTTTTGAGAATTAAATTCAATTAAAACCTTGCTCGGGATTTATGACTTGCATGCATGTTTTTATATATATATATTTATCGCTCCTGCTCACTCAGTCTTCTAGAGACTGACCCTCTCCCTCCCCAACACTTTAGCGTGCAGGTTTGGCTTTGGAGTCTCGAGCTAGGCGGAGTTATGTTGAGTTTGAGTCGGTCAAGTTACTTTAGAAGCGTCTCTGCATTCACCTCATGTATTTATGTTGTGATTGATTCGACATTGTAAGATCGTGGAATTGATTCTGGTATAATGGCTATTGAATTGTTTTGTTGGATTGTGTTTATGAGTTTAAAAGAGGCCTGAAGAGCCCAAGTTTGCTTAGGGTTTGTATGTTTGAGTTTTAGTAATTTCGAGGCACTATATTTTGTGGGTTGGTTGTTATTGCAGGGTCTAAGTTCCGCCTAGCTTAGGAAGGTTTTTATGTTTGTCTCCCGTTCGCTAAGGTTTGATACGGGTGCGGATTATCTGTTTCATTACTCGTGTTGAGTCTTAGTGCGGGGGATGTGGTGCCTCACGTGCGGGGTGCTACAATGATTGTACGATTAAGTACCATCCCGGGAAAGCCAATGTGGTCGCCGATGCACTTAGCAGGAAGGCGAGTGTATCGAGTTTGGAAATAAAGGAAAGTAAGGAAGTCGCCCCGATTGTGTTAAAGGCTCGGGTTTCTAATAGCACAGTTCAGCCGCAATTAAGGTATCAGTTATTTGAGGCTCAGAATAAGGATCCGGAAGTGCAGAGGCTTGTAAGTAAAGCTAAGGATGACCCGGAGAGTCCATTTGGGTTTGATGAGACCGGGTTGCTTCGGTTTAAGAACAGAGTAGTAGTACCTGAAGAGTTGAGACGGGTCCTACTTGAAGAAGCTCACAAGTCAGCTTACTCGATCCACCCAGGAGGAAATAAAATGTTTAAGGATTTAAAACAATATTATTGGTGGAACGGGATGAAGAGAGACGTGGCAGAGTATGTGAAACATTGCCTGACTTGTCAGAAAGTGAAAGCTGAGCACCAAAAACCCGCGGGACTTCTACAACCGTTACCTATCCCCTAGTGGAAGTGGGAACAAGTAACGATGGACTTTGTTTCCGGATTACCGAAGGTTAAAGGCGGGTTTGATGGAATTTGGGTAATCGTGGATAGATTTACAAAGTCTGCTCACTTTCTACCGGTCCGGATGTCCTATAAGATCCCGAAGTTGGCTGAGATCTATACCAGAGAGATTATTCGACTTCATGGTATTCCGGTGAGCATAGTTTCAGATCGAGACCCGAGGTTTACTTCTAAGTTGTGGCAGGAATTACAGGCTGTCTTGGGAACGAAACTTAAGTTCAGCACAGCATTTCACCCGTAAACAGATGGCCAAACCGAAAGGTTAATCAGGTATTTGGAAGATCTTCTTCGGGCTTGCGCGATGGATTTTCAGAACTCATGGGCAGAACAGCTTCCCTTGATCGAGTTCGCTTATAATAACAGCTTTCAGGCTTCGATCGGAATGGCTCCTTACGAGTTACTTTATGGAAGAAAGTGCCGATCTCCGTTGTTCTTCGACTTGGAAGAATGGAAATGGTCGAAACAGGAAGGGGTACAGAGAGGTGAAAGATTAGAAAGGCCTTCCAAAGTTGTTCAAGCTATGATTGAAAAGGTTCAAATGATTCAACAACGGATGAAAGCCGCGCAAGATAGGCAGAAGAGCTACGCCGATAAGCGCCGAAGAGATCTAGAATTTGAAGTTGGTGACCGGGTATTCTTGAAGGTGTCACCAAGGAAAGGTTTCACCCGGATTGGGAAAGGAGGAAAACTTAATCCTCGCTACTTAGGTCCGTTCGAGATTCTGGAAAGAATAGGCGAGGTAGCCTATCGACTGGACCTACCACCGAGTCTTACGGGGATTCACAACGTGTTCCACGTATCACAATTAAGGAAATATTACCCCGATGAGACTACGATTCTCCCCGTGGAAGAAGTTGAACTGGAACCGAATTTGACATTTGTGCAGAGGCCGGTTAGAATCATGGATCGGAAATTTCAAGAGTTGAGAAACCGGAGAATTCCCATGGTTAAGGTTTTGTGGAGAAGCGATAAAACCGAGGAAGTGACGTGGGAAACAGAGGATAAAATGAAACGGTTCCACCCGGAGTTGTTCGAGCAAGACTAGAGAATCTGGGGACCAGATTCTTCTAAGGGGGGGAGAGTTGTAACGCCCCGGTTTCCGGATGAACAGGTAAGCACGCCACGTGTGAGTTTGAGCGTAGGTTTATTTTATTTCTTTACTTTATAATATCTTCTTACGTGGCATTCATAAATTTTATAAAATTCATGAAACAATGTTTATATAAATCATTTGATTTCATATCATCAAAAATATTATTACATGACACGAAAAATATTTTCTTGCATGAAATCAATACCGAGAGTAATAAAATTACCAAATTATCCCTAGTTAAATATTTTCTAAAATTCTAGGGACTTAATTGCTAATCCTTTAAGGACTTAATTGATCTTAATTTTAAAACCTCGTATACTCAATCGGATAGATTGAGTTCTTCAAGGATTAATTGGCAATTTGGCAAATTTCACAAAAATCAAGATGATGAATTACGTATCATCTCTTCTCCCACATTCCATGAGCATTTTATTCATCCATTCCATTCTCTCTCACTCTCAGTAGTCCAAGGAAGAAAAGGGAAGAAGTAGTTCATCATTCAATCATCAAGATTTCAAGAGATCATCCAAGTTTTTAGCAAATTGATCATCATCTTCACTCATCTTCTTCATTTCTCTCATCTTCAAGGTTGGTTTGGCATGAGTTATGATTCTTGATCAGATTAGAGAGGGTTAGGGTTTGGAAATTATATGTTAGATGGATTGATTGGACATGGAAGCATGATTAAATGATCATAACATGAATTATTGCATGATTTCTAGCTTGAATATGTGAATATTTGGCATGAGTGATCAAGTTTGATCATAAGCTTGAAACCTTGGAAATCTAGTTGATATTGCATGTTTTATGTGGTTAAGTGCTATATTATCATTTATTGAAGTTGTGTGCATCATATTTCCAGAAATTATAGCTTTTGGGGATTAATCCGGCATGTCTGGTTATCCTCGGGTTATTACATGATTTCAAGCATGAACTTGTTTATGTGAGCACTAAATAAATTGCATGATCACGTATTTATCAAGCAAGCAAGCATGATCACGTATTGTTCACGATTGGGAGTTCGGTTGGAGATTGCCCTTGCTCGCCGGGGCCACATGTTCATGACATTGACAAGCATGATTAAATAAACGTGTTAAAATGATTGGTTGTAATCTCGGGCAAAGATTAACTTCTTGAACTACATATCTATTTTATGCTAAAGTCTTCACCCGAGGCTACAACTTGCATGTGACGTGTGTTATATATATTTATTGCCCCTCACTCAGTCTTCGGTAGACTGATACTTCACTTTTCAGGTACCTTTTGAGCGTGGTCGTGCTAGGCAGGCGTTGTTCGAGTCTTTTGCATCTTCACGAGTCTAGCACCTTTCATGTATAGTACTTTGAGACATTTCATGTTATGCTCGTTATTGTCACATTTTGAATACTTACTGATGTATATTATCCAGATATGATAATGTATTGATAGTTAATGGGTACCTATATGTATCTATGTAATAAATATGGTACCTATATATATAAGAATGACTTTATTGCTTCCGCTTTTCTATTCATGTTTGTTGATTATGCTGGGGAGAGTGTCCCGCCTAGAGCGTCGTTTTTATTGTCACCCGTTCGCTGTGGTCTTGGTTTATGTATGAAATGTCCATTTCATACGTGGATCGAGACTATAGTGCGGGGGATGTGGCGCCTTGGGGTTTAGGGTGCTACACTATGCCTAATTGTCCTTAATTGAGACTTTGTATAACTCTTGGACCAAATTGATAATTTAATTGGACTTAATTATAACATTCATGAAACTTGATGTCTAATTGCATTCATTTAAATTTGTCAAGGACCAAGTTGCATTTTCCCCCCTTTTCTTTCACCTTTTGGATTGATATACCAGATATACATACATACATGTATCTCATTCTTCATTTTTATCCAAGAAACAAAGCAAGAAACCCCCCTTCCTTCCCCTCATACTTCGATCCACCAAGGAAGCAAAGAAGGCCAAGATTTTCTTCTCTTTTCATCAAGAATTCAAGCTATACACTTTCATTTCTTCATCTCCTCCATATCTTCACTCAATCAAGGTAAGATCATGCATTTTTAATTGATGGGTCCTTGAGTTAATGTTATGGTTTTAAGAATTCTTGCATTTGATGACTTAATATGAGCATGTGATAATCTTGAGTTGATTACATACATATAAAGCATGATTTATGTGAAGCTTGAGACCTAGCACTCGAGAAATACTCCGACGCACAGACAAGACTATACAATACCAGAGTATGAAATTTAAACGCAACAGAAAGATAAACTTGAGCAATAAAAAGGGGACAATATATAACGAAACACATATTATTAAGTTGGATAAGTAATTACAACGATAGGTCAAACTTCACAGGAGAGTGTTTATTGAGAGATGTACATGCACTCGTGATCACTCTAAATAACTGAAATGTGACACCTTAAAGTTTCAAGATACCTCTAAGGCGTCGATGCGTAGATTCCAGAAATCTTGAATTAAAAGAATAGGAGGGTTAGTCAAAATGACTAAGTGACGGGGGTTTGAGGTTTATAATTATAAGTAAGGTTTTATTTTGAAAATCTTTTGACCAAGAAAATCTTGGTTTAAAAATATACTATTTAGTAACAAATATTTATATGACAATAATAATATTCGCTTCAGATTAGTTGGAAATAGGAGTGGGGGGGAATATAGGTTATACTTTGGAAACCTTATGAACCATTTTGAAGAAATGATTTTGATGCCCGCAAGCTAGGCTTCTCCAACCTTAACTCCTTAAAATCCGGGAAAAATAGTAATGACACTGATCAAGGTGTCGGTACTTAATAAAACAAATACGATAATACCATCCTTCACCCTTAGTGTCACATAGGGTTGCAAGCCCTGGTGACGATGAACAAGATTGTGGGAGGGACGTACCTTTTCCCGTCACTTGATGTGGAATAACCAACCTCCGGTTAGACCATCATCAAGATCTAGTTGGCGGCTGGTATAATAGTAGACCTCGGCCCGTGCCTCCCGGACTACTACTTTTACCAAGACCACCGGGCCCATAGGAAAAACAATAATTTTACTTGCAAGACGAGAATATTTACCGGTAAGAAAGTACTGAGTACTTTCGGGTAAATATACGTTTTTGAATAATTAATAAGAATTATTTTCCCATAAAGGGAATAATAACTTGAAAGGAAATTCAAGGAAATAAAGTAAAATATTTTATCATGATTTCAGTTGAAAAGATTTAAACCCTCACCGAATACCGAGATTTAAGTGGAATTGTGAGGATTCCACTCTTCGATCCTATTGTCGCCTGAAAGTAATAACTACTACTGACTTAGAACTAGGTCCTTAGTTCCTAACTAATCTAATTGCACACAATATCATAATGAAATAATAATAGAAGGTACATATTATGTAATACGTTAAAGATTTCCCGGTAAACCCTAAATTCACCGGTTTAATTAATAAATTCAGGGTTTATGGGATCATTAACTAGTCAAATATTTATTAACTATATTATAATTCTAATTGCAAGATTTGAAATGAAATTTAAAGTTTAAATTTGACAATGTAGGTTATCTTTTGAAAATATTATATAGTTTACCGATTTTTGGAAAATTTAGGAAAAATCTTTCTTAAAAAATTCCAAAACCTATTTTATAATTATTTTTAAAATAATTTCAAAATTAATTAAATCAAAGTTGACCAAAAGGTCAAAATTACTATTGAAAACATTTACTATTCAATTTCTTATGAATTAAGCACTTTATAACACAAAATCAAACTCACACATACACATACACTAATCACGGCACACACACACACACACATCTCCAAGAACATTAAGAACATGTTATTGAGCTTATTTGAATATTCAAAGAGGGTGTGTAACATGTTCTATCACATTCATATTCATAACATAAGATTGAAGCAGAATATAACAAAATATATGAATTCTCTATGAAAAATAATTCTAAATAAATTACTCTAGGCATGAATTTAACCAAAACAAGATCATAATCATTTAAATGCATACTCACATTATATCATATCATAATTCATGCATTTAATTAAATAAAATTCCATAATGTACACACATTGTATTTAAACTAACAATTATGCACATATTTCATAAAATAAATTCCTAAAGCATAATTTAATTAATCCTAGACGTGCTACTATTATTATTATACTAAGAACATTATATAAAGCATGAAATAATAGAAGAAAACATACCTTGTTGAGAGAGAGAGAGAGTTGGGGCGTGAGTCTAGGGAGAGAGAGGGAGTGATTTTTCTGTTGATTTGTGAGTTATAAAGCTTCAGGGGGGTATTTATAGGTAGTCATGAGGGGTCTTTGAGCAATTTATGAAAGTTTAAGGGAGATGTGGTTGTCTATTATTTCAACAAATGCTTGGTAATTATATAGGTAATGTGGAGAAATTACATTCATTTAATTAAATCTTCTAGAAGCTCATGTTGTCATGAATGATGTCATCTTGAATAAAATAAATATAAAATGATGTAAAATTTATTCAAGAGTTGAGAGGTAAAATCTTGAAGTAGTAAATTAATGAAAGAATGAGTGAAAAATAAGCTTCGTTTTGATTATAAATGTGGAATATTTAGAGTTTTCGTTTATAAATTATGAATATTAAAGATGATGAAAATCATAGAAAAATTATATAAACGATGCTATGATAAAGTTTAAAGTTTGGAAAAATCACTATAATTTAGAGAAAAATTCAAGAATCGTTTTAAGTTTAATTTCGAATATTGAATAAAAGTTAATTTGTTTAAAATAAAATGATGATTTTAAAAAGAAAAATATTTATAAAATATGCTATGGGTGGAATCGAGTTTTGGTAAATGTATGAAAATTCATAAAATAATTCAAGGATCGTTTTGACTATAATATTGGATAGGAAAAGTATTTCGAAGAATGTAGGAAAATTCTAGGGCTTTAAGGGTAGTTTTGTAAATTCTAACCTAAAACTGTAGGAATGGGTTTTCAAGCATATGAAGGGGTTTTAGGTGCTAGAAGGGAATGAATACTAGATTTCTAGGATTCTATGAAAAGAGTTTCAAGGTACGAGTTAAATAGAGGAAATAATTAAATCTACGAACATTTAATTAAACTATAGCACATAAAAGCACATAAGTCACATAAAATGCAATGCATGAAGAGAATTACTAGGGATCGAGGTTATAAACACTTCCTGAGTAACCCTTTACTTACCTCTCTCGACTTGGCCCTGAGTACGGCTGTTACAATCTTCCCCCCTTTAAAAGAATTTGTCCTCTGAACAATTCTGGATAATGTTTCAACATCTTTTCCTCTGTTTCCCAAGTCTGTTCTTCTGTACCATTTCTTTTCCATAAGATTCTAATGAGAGGAATTCTTCGGTTTCTCAATTCTTGGAATTTTCTATCCAAGATTTTGACTGGTTGCACTTCATAAGTAAGGTCAGGTTCTAGTGGTACTTCTTCAATTGGTAGAATGTGTGAATCATCAGCAAAGTACTTTCGGAGTTGGGAAACATGGAATACGTTATGTATCCCAGTAAGACTTGCTGGTAGGTCTAGGCGATAGGCTGTTGGACCGATACGTTCTAGTATCTCAAAAGGTCCAATATACCGAGGATTTAACTTTCCTCCTTTCCCAATTCGTATAAACCCTTTTTTGGGGATGCTTTCAAGAATAACTTCTCCCCTACTGCAAATTATATGTCCCTTCTTCGATTATCAGCATAACTTTTCTGCCGATCTTGGGCAGCCTTCATTCTCTGCTTGATGATTTCAGCTTTTTATGTTGCTTCTTCTACCCAACTCTTAGCAATATTCCCTTGGGGTTTCCTTTTAACTCCTTTGGTTTCATCCATATCCCAGTATAATGGAGATCTACATTTCCTTCCATATAAGGCCAGGTAAGGTGCAGCTTGGATAGAAGCCTGATAACTGTTGTTGTATGTAAACTCCACAAGGGGTAGCAATCCTTCCAATTATCTTGGAAATCGAAGGCACAAGCCCTCAACATATCTTCCAGATATCTGATGGGTCTTTCAAATTGTCCATCGGTTTGAGGATGTGCTGCTGTGCTGAAGTTCAGCTTGGTACCCATCATTTCTTGAATGTTTTGCCAAAGTTGTGAGGTGAACTTTGGGTCCCTGTCTGAAACTATTCCAATAGGTACTCCATGCAACCGAATAATTTCCTTTTGATAGAGCTTGGCTAGCGAGTTAACTTTATTAGTTGCTTTGACAGGTAAGAAATGTGCGGATTTTGTTAATCTATCAATGATAACCCAAATACCATCAAATCATCCTTTAACCTTGGGTAATCCGTAAACAAAATCCATGGTTACTTGATCCCACTTCCAAGTAGGGATAGGTAATCGTTGCAACAATCCTCCAGGTCTCTGATGTTTTGGTTTAACTCGTTGACAAGTTAGACATTTCTTGATGTAATTGGCTATGTCTCTTTTGATACCATTCGACCAAAAATGTCTCTTGAGGTTTTGATACATCTGAGTTCCTCCAGGATGTATCGAATAACGAGTTTTGTGTGCCTCGTTCAATATTTCCTTTCGAACGATACTAGGCATGCAAACCTGATCCTTGCATCTTAAAATCCCCTGATCATCGATTTTGAATTTCTCTTCAAGATCCCTCTCTTTGGATTTGAGACATTTCTGAATCCATTCATCTTGAACTTGAGCTTCTTTTATCTTTTCCTTTAGTGGTGGTAGTACCACTAAATTTGCTAATCGAGCCTTTGAGACTACTTTCACAAATTTTCGTAGGTTACTTGAAGGCTTTCCTGGAAGTGACGCTAAGCTTGATTTTTGAATTAAAGCGTCAGCCACTACGTTAGCTTTTCCTGGATGGTACTGGATTATACAGTCGTAATCCTCCAGAAATTCCATCCATCTCCTTTGCCTCATATTCAACTCCTTTTGAGTAAAAAGGTACCGTAGGCTCTTATGATCAGTGAAACCTTCAAAAGTAACCCCGTAGAGATAGTGTCTCCACTTGGTGAGAGTAAATACAATTGCTGCGAATTCCAAGTCATGAGTAGGGTAGTTCTTGTAACACCCCGGAGCGGAGGGCGCCACATCCCCAGCACCATAGCCCAACACGGTTAACGAAATGGGAACTCTGGTCCCGTATTGAACCATGGCGAACGGGTGACAACAAAAATAAATCTAGGCTAGGCGGTCTAGACCCTGAACAGAGTGCGCAACAAAATAAATCAAAAGTGCGGAAGCTGCAGGATCACATAACAAAACCAAATCTATACATACAAACTTAAGGCGAAATAAACAGTTTACATCATGCTTTGCCTACTCCGGGCCAAATAGGACATGCATAGCTTCTAATTACAAAAACATAGCTTATAAGTAGTTATACATAGTACCAAATATACATAGTACCAAAGCGGAAAAGTAAATATGCAAATGCAAGGACTCTACAATGACTCGAACAACTCCCAAGACTCGAAAGACGACCGCCGCCTAGCCAAACTCTCAACCGAGCACCTGCAAAGCTCAAAACAAAAGGGAAAAAAGAAAAGAAGCAACGAGGGTCAGTCTTAGAGACTGGTGAGGGGGCTACACACGCACACATACGTATAAGTAGGAGCATAGCATATTCAAATCGAAAATGGTCATGAACCGGGTGTGGTTTTTGCACTCCAAAAGGTTTTAACCCGTGATACTATATATATATAAAGAAAAGTTTAGGGCCAAAAGCCAAAATCAACCTAAATTTATAAATTGTAAGCCACCCCATTTCACAAACCATACCGGATACAGAAGCAAAACGTAAACGTAACAACACGGCGAGTTCTCACACACTTACTCCTACCAAAATAAAACTCATAAACAATCCCACCTTTACACCTTTGGGCAAGAGAGGTGCCCCTCTCCGCCCTCCACAGAACGAAACTGATGAACCGGAGGATCCCGCCCGGTTCCTTCGACGGCCAACCTTAAAGTGCTCCATCGGCATAGGAGAACTAAGTCTCCCATAAATGGAGTCGTGTTGATGAGAGAGCCCGGCGACCCCATGGCCGACTCGAGATCACATACAACTTCTCCGGGGCCCAAACTGATCACAAAACTCACACACACATCTCACAAAGCGTATACTTATCACGAAAAGCTTATCTTGTCAAAAATTAACACGAACACACGCCAACCCTTTTCAAATCAAACGAACGAAAATAGCTTACTTATACATAAAAGTATTTTCAATGGATTTATAACAAAAGGGCCAATTCCCACAAAATACATATCAAACACTTATCTATATATTTATATATAGATATAATTCACATGCGGGCTTAAATTACAAGTAGGGTTGTAGGTCATAATAGCTAAAAAGAAAGAAACCTCACCTCCGAGAAGCAACGGGAACAAAGAGAGCAAACGGACGTCTAAAAGACAACCTCGCCAACCAAAGAACGAACCTAAAGGCAAAACAAAGACAAAAGATAAACTTAGACTCAATATGAACCACATTAGATGCTCAACGGATGTGTATATTTGTTTATGATACAAAGAGTATGAAATGAATCCACATTAGGTCATATAGGAGCATTCGAGGCATATAAGGTCCTATCTCATAACCGAGGGCAAAGAATAAACCATAAATTCACGAGATCAAGCTTAACACATCGTACAACAAGTTAATCATGCATACACATCATAAACGAGGCAAGAAAGATCAACAAGAAGCAACGAAACGACGAAAGAAACTCCTCCCGGCCATCACCTACTAAGTGGACACGGCCTCGTCCAAAATGCAAAGGAATCGGACACGGCCGTGTCCAGTTTAATAAAATCAGGACCCAAAGTCGAGAGCTTGACACGGCCGTGTCCATTTCCAGTTATAACATGACACGGCCGTGTCATGCGTTCGGCCTGGAAATTTTTTTAACGTAGCAAGTCCGAATTTGAGTGGAAAAACAGGGCACTTCGGTTCAAGCCTTCAAGGAGTCTCTTATGCCATCAAAAATACATAAACCAAACATGGAATTAACACTAATTCATCATTTATTCATACCATATAAGTAGCAACAACTTCAGCTCCAAAATATGCAAGAATCAAAGCAAGAAAAGGTGAGGGAATGTATCAAGATATATCATCCAAGTCTCAAGCATTCATCAAAGGCCAATCACTCATATCTCAACTACCAAGGAAGAAGATGCAATAAATACTTAGAATCAAGTCATAGAAGAAATATATAATCACCAAGGTTCAAGGAAACAATAATGGAAGCAAGAATCATCAAATTCATCCAATCTCTACTATTCACATGCTTACCAAATCTCATGAATCAACCAATGAAATCAGCTCAAAAGAACATAAAAGAGAGAGGAGAGAGTGTAGACTACAATTATAAACGTACCTTTTGAATTTGGGAAGATTTGGATGTGATTTGAGCTCAAAATCATCAAAATGGCCAAATGGGGTTTTCTTCTCTTCCTTTCTCCTTGGAGCTGATCGAGATTATGGGGGAGAGGAGAATGGAACGGTTCTCTTGGGTTAAGGGGCTGAAATTGGGTGTTAACTCAGGCTATAGGTCATGGTTAAGGGCTTGGTTAAGTTCAAGTAGGGTCCACCAAGCTTAGTTAGGTCAAACGGTAGTTCTTAGGAGAAAAGGGCTCGTTTCGGTTGAAAAACGGGGACTCAAATGGGCTTAGAAAATTTTGAATCTTGATTCTTCATCTTTCGTTCTTCGATTCAAGTCCAACACATCTTGCGGAATTCGAATCCGAATTCCCGAGCTCAAGTTAAGCCTTCCGAAACACAAGGTGCGCTAAAGCTCGTTAGGCCCTTATGTCCCTAAAACATAAAACGGTTTCAAAACCGTATCAAACGAACTCAAAAACAAGTAACAAACATAAAGACACATTCATAACACATATAAGTCACACATAGCACGTAATCACAAAAATCGAAAACGAAAACGGACACAAACGGGGCAAGAACGAAACAAAGAAGATGGACACGTATAAGTAAATCACGTAAGGTCAAATAAATTTCAAGTAATTCAAATATATCACATAGTAAGTATAATAAACAAAAAATTCACATAATTAAATAATTAAAAGCGCACATAGCTCACCCGTGAAGACGTACCTGGAAAGGCCGGACGAGCAGGATGTTACAAACTCCCCTCCTTCAAAAGAACCTGTCCTCAGGTCCTGAGCGAGACCTAAGAGGAGACTTGAACGAGCTCGACTCCACGCTTCCGATGCGCTACTCTTATCCAAGAGTTGTAATCTCCTCGGGACATTGCTTCCTTAATAAGAAATAAGGAAGGCTTCTCATGTCCCGATTACTCGGTGGTACTCACCAAATCCGAGTGAATCCCCTTAGTTTAGCAAACTTCGGTTTGCTCCCACTTTCGATTAAAATTGAAAAGTAGTTAGGGAAAACTACCGGTTCTTGATGTTCGGTCTTCTACCGAAAGCACTTTAGACATTTCTACACTAAGTCTACAATGTCTCTTCTTATGCCAACACCATTACCGGCTCTTCAAGTCTCGAACCATGAGTGGAATTAGTCTCGTGACTAAGCACTTCTTGAGACATAGGCCTCAATCTTCCGTTAGCTACGCACAACTGAAGTCTTCCTTAGTACCTCGATCGTAACGGAGAAGTTTGAGTATCCTCATGTAATCAAGGTAACTCTCTTCAAAAGCCTTATCCACTCGAACCATGCCTCTTCCTTATCTTTCATGTCATGGGACGACACTTGCACAACGACAACCTTCTGTTGACTCTCGATGACACTAGAGACTTAATCTCTGAGGCAATTCTCGGTTCTTCTACCAAAATGCGTAGTTGACTATACCCTTGTTGAAACCGCGCTCAGCAAAGACCACAGAACAGTGAAGGAGGACTAACGACTCCTAGAAGCAAACTAGAAGGGTATTTATCTTCCACAGTTAACCTGTGCAGCTCACGGTAATATATACTCATCCTAAATCCCATCTTCTTCTTAGATGGGACTAAGATACTCCACAAAGAAGTATTCACAAGGATGAAATTACCTTCTAAGAGCTCATCAACTACGACTTAACTCCAACAACCTCGCTAGGGTCCACTGGAAGAGAAACTCCAAACACAAAATAATTCCGGGATAAAGATCACGACAACCTCGATGTCCTCAATGTGTGGAAACGAATTCCATCTTCAAAGAAACACCAAAGGTGGCTTACTGCGATCTTTGTCTCCTTAAGCTTGGCTCGACCTCTAAGTTAACTCAAAGGAAAGCCACGAAGCTTATCGCACCGTCCCAGAATGACCAACCACTTCTACAAAGGATATCAACGGGCTACTGTAGCGCCCCAACGGTGGGCACCACATCCCCGCACCATAGCTCAACAGGTGTAACGAAACAAGGACTCCGCACACATGCCAAACCATAGCGAACGGAGATAAACGAAAGGGATAAATACAGTCACCCCCCTATCCTTTGGGGGCATGTGCACTTTCCCCCCTATGCTTCAAATCGGTGCACATTGCCCCCTCACCTTTGCAAAATGGAACACTTCACCCCTTTGAACACACTTTGACCGTCGATTTCTCTTTCGTCACGGAGACCCAAGCTTCAAGACCACCGCCATCGTGTTCGTCTCTCCAAGGAGAACAAAACTCATACCCCGCTTGACTCTATTAGCCGCTAAAAGCTTCGTTCATCGTGCGTCGTCTTTAACTGATGATTTCTGCTTCGTCGGTTGTCGGATTTTGATTTCGAGACCATTGCTGTGTTCCTTGCTTCGAGAGTTTCAGTTTGATATATAATATCAACACATTTGAAATCGGATTTGTACATATTTACTTTGTTAAAGTTTATTGAAAGGGGTGAAGTGTTCCATTTTGCAAAGGTGAGGGGGCAATGTGCACCGATTTGAAGCATAGGGGGGAAAGTGCAAATACCCCCAAAGGATGGGGGGGTGACTGTATTTATCCCTAAACAAAAATACAAAACCAACCCTAAGCTAGGCGGGACGTAGACCCTACACACACAATACTTAACAAATATGCGGAAGCGTGATCATGCCATACAAAATCCAAAACAATATAAGCAGGTGACGGGTTCAACTAGCATAGATTCCTAATCCTGAAAATCAAAACATAATGTAAACCATATATGCAAACGGGTTCTTCTAATTCGAGCACCTGTCCTAATCTGTCCCGAATTCAAAGCATAAATGAACAAATCATAGTTAAACATATCCGTTCATAGGTTAATAATACAAAACTAAAATTGAACTCAAAATGCAAATGCAAAGACCAAACTAATACAAGACTCGACTCCAAGAGACTCACACCGCCTAGCTCGGACTCCAAAGCCAAAACCTGCAGAGCTAAAAACATAAAGAGGGAGGGGTCAGTCACACTTGACTGAGCGAGGGGTTAACACACGCACGCTATACATAATACACATAGCAAAGCACGTAAAAAAAAGATGTTCATGAAGCCGGGAGTAGTTTTTGCACGCCAAAACATTTGCCCGTGATAATATATATATAGGGTGATTTAGCAAAGCAGAACAAACGAAACTTAACTTATTTAATGCATACGTTCAAAACATGCAGACTGAGCACACATATCGGAACATAACTTATTAGTTAATATCGAAAATCCAATTTTATCTTAACTTAAGAGTCTACCCCCGTTTCACGAACTGATAACCGACAAAAATAACGAAACTCGGCGGGTACGAGCACACAGACAGACTAAACAAAACATACCAGGTAGGTGTGATGGAAGGGTTGCACGACCCTAGCCATCCTAAAGCGGAAGAGTGGAGTGCTCACTGTTGCTCAAACCCTCGGACTCCATCCCCCACTTCCTCAGGTGGGTTCCGGTACATCCCTTACACGGAAATTGGGGCCCCACACTTACACAGATCACGAAAATCGGAAGCTTAACCCGCAATAGACAGACATACAGACAAACAGACATATTTCATGCATATCGTACTTAGCTATCGTACGTACATATCACGCAGACTGACCTCAAAATCATAACAAAATCAAAGCTAAGCTTACGTAGGCTTATACATAACTTCATACTTTCAAACTTATAGCAAAGCCAACAAAATACGTATCTTACACATATCTACATATACATAAGGCTTATAAACCGCATGCATTCGAAAACGAGCACATTGCAATAGGGTATAACTACATCCTAACCTCACCTTATACCAAACGAAGCTGAAGACAAAGCACTTGGTTCACCCCGGAATCAACTTGACGAACAAAACACCACCCCTGGTGCACCTGGACAAACTGAAGGCAAAAGACAAGACTTAGATTCAAGAATGAACCACATAGACGCACGGCGTATGATCATGCATATAGGAGATGCAATCAAGTAGGCATAACACATATTCGAATCAATTACATGCAATCCAAGACATTACATAACTTAATATATTCATTTATAATCATATAACACATTAAAGTGTACAATTAATGCATATTACAAAGCGAAGATACGTAACAAGGTGCATAGATGCTTCGTGCAAATAATGCATATCAAATAAGCAACATAAAACACATATAACAACACGTACATACACATAAGCAAGATAAAACAAGTTTGGAATGGGTTCGGAGGTGGCAAGGTGCAAGAAAAGCGGAAGCAAAGCATAAGAGATGGTTCCGAGCAAAACCGGCAAAAACTGGAAATTATTCCGAAACGGACAAGCTGTAGTAAAACGGTCATAACTTGAGTTTGTCAAATGGGAATTGAGTTTTGTTTATTGGAACTGAAAGTAGACACAAATATATTTAAAATTCTAGGTGGCTCAAAACGTGGTTCAAAGCGAGACGAAAATGGCATACGTTTGAAGTTCGACGAAAGCAGAATTTCGGCTGGATGGCGACACAAATTTCAAACGATTATATCTCACAATATAGAAGGAATTTTGAGGTCATTCCAATTGGATAATGTTCTAAACTTCAAGTGGTTTCTGTAGGTTCAAAAATCAGGTTAATCCGAGTTCAAACGAGGTCAGCACGGCCGTGTCAAAATTGGCCTGGAAACTGACACGGCCTTGTCGGAATAAAAAAAATTCCAACTCGAGGGCTTGACACGGCCGTGTCGGAAATGAACTAGGGGCTGACACGGCCGTGTTGGGTCGTCTTCTCCGAAAAATCACAGCAACAAAGCAAGAGCTCGACGGGGGTGGTTCCCAAACCACCCCAAACCACATTCCGACCAATTAATACACCAAAAACACTCAAATTCAAGTTATATCACATATATATATCACATTAGAACATAAATTGGACTCCGAAACGAGTCCGAACACCTAAAACACGAAACCTATACTATTCATCATCTCCAACAAATCTCAAGAAATACGAAAATAAAGCGAGATTCAATCGGTAGAATCGAAACACGTAAGGAGAGGATCACATTGCTTACCTTGGATCGTTGATCGGGCGAACGGGGTCGGGGTTCTTGAGCTCAAAAGGGTTGGGTGACTTCTTTCCTTCTCTTCTCTTCTCCCTCTTCTCTTTCTTGGACCGAACCAAATGGGAAAGAAAGAGGGTTCGGTTCCTCTTAAGGCCAAGAAACGGGTCGGATTAACAAAACGGGTAGGGCTATCAAACGGCTTTGAAAACAAAAATTAATTTCATCGAATCCGAATCGTCGAAACGAACTCAATGAAGGGGTTGGAATTCAAATTCGAATTCCCGAGCTCAAGATTGCCACGAAGGCCAAAACACCCTAATTAATTAGGTCCCTAAACTTCAATTATTGGGCATTCGAGCCCAAACAATTAATTAAATTTTAAAGCACACAAGACTTAAATAAATACACGTTGACACTTAAACCATGCGAATTCACATAAATCACGAAATTAAACTCTCTCGTGACGCGTACCTGGAAATGTCGAAGTAGCGGGATGCTACAGCTAGCCTCCCATCTAACACCCGTAGATACCGTTGAGTCCCGAATGGACCTCCTACAAACAACTACCCACGCCTATGGTAACACTGTTACCCTAACAGAACTAGGCTCCTTCAAGAACAACCACTGGAAGAGAACCGCCACCAGGAAAGCTCGGCCCTCGCAACTCACCAAACACTCGAAACTCTTCTCACCAACCTCGCTCCAAAGAGAGAGACAACACAAAAGAGAAAAGAAAAGGGAAACCACAAGCAAGCAAGTAATAACAAAGACACGCAAGCATCGAGAACAACAAGAAAAAGAAAAGTAACACCAATTAAAATAAAATGCGTGTATGTAGTGCCATGAATGTTTGGTGTCCCTTTCACCATGGTAAAATGTTGATCTCGACATCAAGCTCCACGCCTCCACTTGCATCAACTCGGACCTGTCCTGGAGTCTTGGAATTCTGGCTCTTTGTAGTCCTTGAATTCTTAGTCCTCGGGTAACTTTTCACCTTATGTCTCGGTTCCCCACACTTGTAACATCTCCCAAGCTTCTTTCGACAAACTTCTTCGGTGTGGTTAGGGCCTTGACAATAAGAACATTGAATTATCTCCAATGGAAGAGGTATCGAATCCATCATTGGTGGTTGAAGCTTTTCTTCTTGGTGTAGTCGACATCTTGAAGTTCTTGGGTTTCCTCTCGGAACATAGGCCTCTTATTTGGGTTTAAGCTTGATCCTGGTTTATATTCCACCTTAGAAATGTGAAACTTCATCTCTTGCTTATTCACTTCATCTTGAACCAGTCTTCTAACTTCCTCGGACCATTCATGCACCGGTAAACCTTGAAAAGTTTGTTGAATCTCGTCTCTACGCCTTTGTATATATCCCCGGACCTTGGGGCAATCTTGGTTAGCTCTCGAGTTTTCTAGCTCCATTACAAGATCATCCATCATCTTCACTTCTTGCTCAAGATCTAGGAATTCTTGAAGTCTTCTAATCAATTTATTGGGAGGGATATACTTATAGCAAAATTCTCGGATAAACCTTTCCCAATTGAGCTCTTCTCCGGACTTCTTTAAATGTGACCTTATTTCCTTGAACCATTTTGAAGCTTCACCTTGTAGTAAACGGGAAGTGTATCTTACTTTCTCTTGTGAAGTTCCCGAACAACTTCCCCAAATCCACAATATCCTGGACAGCCACTCCTCGGCTTCAATACTATCGCCCCCAAGCCACTTCGGTGGATTAAAGCCTTCAAACTTCTTTGAGACCGAAGAAACTTGTTTCTCTTGTTTTCCTTTTGATAAGGTATGTTGATATGGAAAACTCATCCTGAGATAAGAAAAATGATTCCAATATATCGATGCATGCAGGGTTCAGTACATGTTCATGTGAACTATTAACATAATTAAGCCAAATAATTCAAGTAATTCACGTAAGAGATGGGAGTGAATGCAAACAATCACATAATCCTAAGCCGAACGACCTAGACAAACCTGACGCGACGCTAGAGCTCTGGTTTTGCAACCCAGGTCTCTGATACCAAGCAAGGATGTCACACCCCGGAGCGGAGGGCGCCACATCCCCCGTACCATAGCCCAACACGGTTAACGAAATGGGAACTCCGGTCCCGCATTGAACCATGGCGAACGGGTGATAACAAAAACAAATCTAGGCTAGGCGATCTAGGCCCTGAACAGAGTGCGCAACAAAATAAATCAAAAGTGCGGAAGCTGCAGGATCACATAACAAAACCAAATCTATACATACAAACTTAAGACAAAATAAACAGTTTACATCATGTTTTGCCTACTTCGGGCCAAATAGGACATGCATAGCTTCTAATTACAAAAACATAGCTTATAAGTAGTTATACATAGTACCAAATATATATAGTACCAAAGCGGAAAAGTAAATATGCAAATGCAAGGACTCTACAACGACTCGAACAACTCCCAAGACTCGAAAGACGACCGCCGCCTAGCCAAACTCTCAACCGAGCACCTACAAAGCTCAAAACAAAAGGGGAAAAAGAAAAGAAGCAACGAGGGTCAGTCCTAGAGACTGGTGAGGGGGCTACACACGCACACATACGTATAAGTAGGAGCATAGCATATTCAAATCGAAAATGTTCATGAACCGGGTGTGGTTTTTGCACTCCAAAATGTTTTAACCCGTGATACTATATATATATAAAGAAAAGTTTAGGGCCAAAGGCCAAAATCAACCAAATTTTATAAATTGTAAGCCACCCCGTTTCACAAACCATACCGGATACAGAAGCAAAACGTAAACGTAACAACACGGCGAGAACGAGTTCTCACACACTTACTCCTACCAAAACGAAACTCATAAACAATCCCACCTTTACACCTTTGGGGAAGAGAGGTGCCCCTCTCCGCCCTCCACAGAACGAAACTGATGAACCGGAGGATCCCGCCCGGTTCCTTCGACGGCCAACCTTAAAGTGCTCCGTCGGCATAGGAGAACTAAGTCTCCCGTAAATGGAGTCGTGTTGATGAGAGAGCCCGGCGACCCCATGGCTGACCCGAGATCACATACCACTTCTCCGGGGCCCAAACTAATCACAGAACTCACACATACGTCTCACAAAGCGTATACTTATCACGAAAAGCTTATCTTGCCAAAAATTAACACGAACACACGTCAACCCTTTTCAAAACAAACGAACGAAAATAGCTTACTTATACCTAAAAGTATTTTCAATGGATTTATAACAAAAGGGTCAATTCCCACAAAATACATATCAAACATTTATCTATATATTTATATATAGATATAATTCACATGCGGGCTTAAATTACAAGTAGGGTTGCAGGTCATAATAGCTAAAAAGAAAGAAACCTCACCTCCGAGAAGCAACGGGAACAAAGGGAGCAAACGGACGTCTAAAAGACAGCCTCGCCAACCAAAGAACGAACCTAAAGGCAAAACAAAGAAAAAAGATAAACTTAGACTCAATATGAACCACATTAGACGCTCGACGGATGTGTATATTTGTTTATGATGCAAAGAGTATGAAATGAATCCAAATTAGGTCATATAGGAGCATTCGAGGCATATAAGGTCCTATCTCATAATCGAGGGCAAAGAATAAACCATAAATTCACGAGATCAAGCTTAACACATCGTACAACAAGTTAATCATGCATACACATCATAAACGAGGCAAGAAAGATCAACAAGAAGCAACGAAACGATGAAAGAAACTCCTCCCGGCCATCACGTACTAAGTAGACACGGTCTCGTCCAAAATGCAAAGGAATCGGACACGGCCGTGTCCGGTTTAAATAAAATCAGGACCCAAAGTCGAGAGCTTGACACGGCCGTGTCTATTTCCAGTTATAACATGACACAGACGTATCATGCGTTCGGCCTGGAAATTTTTTTAACGTAGCAAGTCCGAATTTGAGGGGAAAAACAGGGCATTTCGGTTCAAGCCTTCAAGGAATCTCTTATGCCATAAAAAATACATAAACCAAACATGGAATTAACTCTAATTTGTCATATATTCATGCCATACAAGTAGCAACAACTTCAGCTCCAAAATATGCAAGAATCAAAGCAAGAAAAGGGGAGGGAATGTATCAAGATATATCATCCAAGTCTCAAGCATTCATCAAAGGCCAATCACTCATATCTCAACTACCAAGGAAGAAGATGCAATAAATACTTAGAATCAAGTCATAGAAGCAATATATAATCACCAAGGTTCAAGGAAACAAGAATGGAAGCAAGAATCATCAAATTCATCCAATCTCTACTATTCACATTCTTACCAAATCTCATGAGTCAACCAATGAAATCAGCTCAAAAGAACATAAAAGAGAGAGGAGAGAGTGTAGACTATAATCATAAACTTACCTTTCGAATATGGGAAGATTTGGATGTGATTTGAGCTCAAAATCATCAAAATGGCCAAAGGGGGTTTTCTTCTCTTCCTTTCTCCTTGGAGCTGATCGAGATTATGGGGGAGAGGAGAATGGAAAGGTTCTCTTGGATTAAGGGGATGAAAGGGCTCGTTTCGGTTGAAAAACGGGGAGTCAAATGGGCTTAGAAAAATATGAATCTTGATTCTTCATCTTTCTTTCTTCGATAAGAGTCCAACACATCTTGCGAAATTCGAATCCGAATTCCCGAGCTCAAGTTACGCCTTCCGGAACACAAGGTGCGCTAAAGCTCGTTAGGCCCTTATGTCCCTAAAACATAAAACGGTTTCAAAACCATATCAAACGAACTCAAAACAAGTAACAAACATAAAGACACATTCATAACACATATAAGTCACACATAGCACGTAATCACAAAAATCGAAAACGAAAACGGACACAAACGGGGCAAGAACGAAACAAAGAAGACGGACGCGTATAAGTAAATCACGTAAGGTCAAATAAATTTCATGTAATTCAAATATATCACATAGTAAGTATAATAAACACAGAATTCACATAATTAAATAATTAAAAGCGCACATAGCTCACCCGTGAAGGCGTACCTGGAAAGGCCGGACGAGCGGGATATTACAGTTCTCTTCGTGAGGTTTGAGTTTTCTTGAGGCATAGGCTATAACTTTTCCTTGTTGAATCAATACACAACCTAGCCCTTCTTTAGAGGCATCGGTATAAACTGTATAACCTTCTTTTCCTTCAGGTAAGGTTAGTACTGGTGCAGATGTCAATTGTTGCTTTAATTCTTGGAAACTTTGTTCACATCATTTGGTCCATTCAAATTTTCTTTCCTTCTTTGTTAACTTCGTGAGAGGTGCAGCTATCTTAGAGAAGTGCTTTACAAACCTGCGATAATAGCCTGTAAGTCCTAGGAAGCTTCTCACCTCTGATGGATTCCTTGGTACTTTCCAGTTTGTAATTGCTTCAATCTTCGAAGGATCTACCTCAACACTTGATCCCAAGATTACATGTCCGAGGAATGCAACTTTTTCTATTCAAAACTCACATTTATTGAACTTAGCATATAGCTTATGATCTTGCAAAGTGCTTAACACTATGCGAAGATGTTCAACATGTTCCTCGGGCGTTTTTTAAAATACCAAAATGTCATCGATGAAAATGACCACAAATTGATCCAGATATGGTCGGAATATCTGATGCATCATGTCCATGAATGCAGCGGGTGCATTAGTCAATCCAAAAGGCATTACTATGAACTCAAAGTATCCATAGCGGGTATTGAAGGTTGTTTTAGGGATATCCTCCTCCCTAATCTTTAATTGATAATACCCCTGGCTTAAATCTAAATTGGAATAGAGTCGAGATACTTGAAGGACATCAAATAACTCCTCTATATGGGGTAGAGGGTATTTGTTCTTTATGGTCATTCGGTTAAGTTCTCGGTAGTCGATATACATTCGTAATGACCCATCTTTCTTCTTTACAAACAATACTGGTGCTCCCCAAGGTGATGTACTGGGACGAATATATCTTGATTCAATCAAATCATCAAGTTGTTTTCTCAACTCTTGAAGTTTGGATGGGGCCATTCGATAAGGGGTTTTAGAGAAAGGCTCTGCCCCCGGAATTGTATCGATTACAAATTCGAACTCGCGATCTGGAGGTAACAAGTTTAAATGTTCTGGGAATATGTCGAGAAACTCATTTACCACTTCTACTTCCTAAACCTTGAGTTGGTCCTTTGGCCTATTTAGGAGATAGGTAACGAATCCTGTAGCTCCCTTCTGAATTAACTTCTTAGCTTCTGTCATAGAAACCATTGCCACTGATCTCTTGTCTTCAGAAATCCAACTTTCATCTTGTCCTAAGATGATTTCTTTCTTAAAACAATCCAATGTAGCATGATATTTGTAGAGCCAATCCATTCCCAGAATGATTCCATATCTTGTCATCGGGAGTTCGATGAGGTCCATAGTGTAGTATTGGTCATGGATTTGTATAGGGCAGCGTTTATATACTCGATCCGTTATGAAACAAGTTCCCAAAGGGGAACTTACTTCAAAATTATACAATGAACACTCAAGTGGATAATTTAAACGCGCACATAAATTTGATGCAATGAATGAATGCGTGGCACCAGGGTCATATAAGACCTTAACTAGCGTGTTTAGAATGTGTACCGTACCTTCGACAACATCTGAAGAGTCTGGATCCTCGTTTCCATCCAATGCATAAGCTCTAACTCGGACCAATGGCTTTCCTAGCTTTCCCACAACTTTCTCCTTTTCCTTAGATCCCGGTCTCTTTGGGCATGTATTAAACTGATGATCAGGGCTTCCACACCATAAACACGTTCCAGCTTTCTTTCGACATTCTTGTTGAGTATATCCCAACTTGTGACAATATTCACAGGTGATCTCTTCTTGTGAATTGGACGGGACTGACTTAGGCTTTTGCTGGGCTGGTGTGGGTTTCTTCCCAAATTTTTGGTTGGATGGTCCAGTGGGACGTTTCATTCCTTGAGAAGGTTTAGTTTGAGGGGGACTAGGGCGATTAGCTGCCAAACGAATATTCTTATGGGCTGCTTCGGTTTTAAGGGCTTTATCTACCGCCTTATTGTATGTTTTAATATCGAATGAAGCTAAAGCCCACCGAAGGTCTGGCTTGAGTCCGTCAATGAATCGCTTGGTCTTTCGTCGTTCATCATTCAGAATGTGTGGAGCATACTGAATTAGTCTCACAAACTTTGCCTCGTATTCAGCCACTGATATATTGCCCTGAGTTAAATTCATGAATTCAGCCTCTCGAGCATCCCTTATTACTTGAGGAATATATTTATTCTGAAACTCCTTTACAAATTCCGCCCAACTATAATCAGTCTGGTCTTCTATCCAGGTTAGCTTGACATGCTTCCACCAACTCAAAGCAGGTCCTTCTAAGAGGAAGGTTACGTACTGCACTGGTTCCCTTTCCTCGGGAAATATATCCATAGCCTCATAAATCTTTTCTAAACTGGCTATCCAGTTTTCAGCCTTCAGGTCATTAGGTTCTCCAAAGAATTTTGGGGGATTCATTCGGAGAAACCTTTCTAAGGATCGCTCGTTGGTAGGGTTGTTCCCAGGTGTACAGGTTCGAACAAACTGCCTTAAGGCTTCCACAAGTTCTGGGTGTCCTGGTGGGTCTTGTGGCGATGGTGAGTTGTTTCGTAATGTTTTTCGTAGAGGCATTATGAATGCTGAAATCACAATCACATAGGAAATATAATGCGTGTGGGGTAAGAGTGTCTCAGAGATTATCACAGAACAATAGTCACCAAATAATATGAATCATCAATCATAAAGTACAGAAAGAAATAACATTAGTACTCGCGGTCCTGCTAGTATCTTGAAGCGACTCTAAGAATCATGATGCAAGAAATGTAAAGCAACATGAAATAACAGTGTAAAATGATCAAAATGTGTCATATATATATGCATCAAGATTAGTATACTTCAAGCGCTATAAAAAGTAAAAGCAAAAAGAGGGGGTGGACCCGATCTACCTCGAGTTACACCATACAAGTACTGTCACCACTAGTAAGTCAAAGCTGCTACTGTCTACTGCTGCTACTATGTACTGCTGCAAAAATGGGGAGTGTCTCCACTGGCTGCTATATACATACCCCCGGGTAACTATCCTATATACTGTATCCCCCGATCTGAACTCAATCCTCTCCAGTACTATCCGCCTCAAGGTCAACTACATCCTCTGAATCCGGAACCCTAATAGGACTCCACTACTCGCTGGGCTCAACACTGTCCTCCTCCTCGAGAACAACCTGCAATCCGTCAGAGTACTCGCCGATCTCACCAACCTGCTGGGGCTCCTCCTCGTCGTCAGAATGGACTATAGCCTCCGAAGCCTCACTATTTCCTCCGGGCTGAGCGGGTTCGGGCTACATCTCTAGTACCTCCTCCATGATTTGTGTATCATTCAGGTGAAGTGCATCCTCTAGACGGCTCCTCATCTGGGCTCGGTACTGGTCATGGATGACAATAGAAGCCTCACGGTCCAAAGTCAAACTGACCACATCCTTCTCGAGCTCAGCTACGCGTGATGCCAACTCAAAAATAGCAATCTGAGATGTGGCTAACTGGTCCCAGGCATGATCACGATCCACTGCTGTCTGTCTAGCCATCTCTCTGTTCCTCTCAGCCTCCAGTCGGTACTCACCAGTCCTCTGATACTCATAGAAGTAAGCATCTCCCACGGTCTCTAATAGATGGATTGCTCTGTTCGGATAAGCATATCCGGGAAAGGCCTCCTGATGCGAGTCCTGACTATGCTGCCTAATCCTCTGCCAGGGATAGTATCTAGGACCCCCACTATGAGTAACAACTAAGGTCCTAGGAGGTTCGTACTGATCAAGGCACTCTATGCTGTCAGAATGTGGAAGCTCACCGTAGCTGGCCATTTTTACTATAAGAAAACACTTTACAAATTATTAAAGTGAAGAAATTACAATGAAATACTTTCTCTACCTAATGTTAAGTTAAGTTCTCTCTATCTAAACCTGACGCTCTGATACCACCTTAGCTGTAGCGCCCTTTAACACTACAACCCCGCACCGTTGTACTTCCCGAGTGGATGTGAGACCTAGCACTCGAGAAATACTCCGATGCACAGACAAGACTATACAATACCAGAGTATGAAATTTAAACGCAACGGAAAGATAAACTTGAGCAATAAAAAGGGGATAATATATAACGAAACACATATTATTAAGTTGGATAAGTAATTACAACGATAGGTCTAACTTCACAGGAGAGTGTTTATTGAGAGATGTACATGCACTCGTGATTACTCTAAATAACTGAAATGTGACACCTTAAAGCTTCAAGATACCTCTAAGGCGTCGATGCGTAGATTCCTGAAATCATGAATTAAAAAAATAGGAGGGTGAGTCAAAATGACTAAGTGACGGGGGTTTGAGGTTTATAATAATAAGTAAGGTTTTCTTTTGAAAATCTTTTGACCAAGAAAATCTTGGTTTAAAAATATACTATATAGTAACAAATGATTATATAACAATAATAATATCCGGTTCATATTAGTTTGAAATAGGAGTAGGGGGGAAATATAGGTTATACTTTGGAAAACTTGTGAACCGTTTTGAAGAAATGATTTTGATGCCCGCAAGCTAAGCTTCTCCAACCTTAACTCTTTAAAATCCGGGAAAAATAGTAACGACACTGATCAAGGTGTCGGTACTTAATAAAACAAATACGATAATACCATCCTTCACCCCTTAGTGTCACGTAGGGTTGCAAGCCCTAGTGACGATGAACAAGATTGTGGGAGGGACGTATCTTTTCCCGTCACTTGATGTGGAAAAACCAACCTCCGGTTAGACCATCATCAAGATCTAGTTGGCGGCTGGTATAATAGTAGACCTCGGCCCGTGCCTCCTGGACTACTACTTCTACCAAGACCACCGGGCCCATAGGAAAAACAATAATTTTACTTGCAAGAGGAGAATATTTACCAGTAAGAAAGTACTAAGTACTTTCGGGTAAATATATGTTTTTGAATAATTAATAAGAATTATTTTCCCATAAAGGGAATAATAACTGGAAAGAAAATTCAAGGAAATAAAGTAAAATATTTTATCATGATTTCAGTTGAAAAGATTTAAACCCTCACCGAGTACCGAGATTTAAGTGGAATTGTGAGGATTCCACTCTTCGATCCTATTGTCGCCTGAAAGTAATAACTACTACTGACTTAGAACTAGGCCCTTAGTTCCTAACTAATCTAATTGCACAAAATATCATAATGAAATAATTATAGAAGGTACATATTATGTAATACGTTAAAGATTTCCCGGTAAACCCTAAATTCACCGGTTTAATTAATAAATTCAGGGTTTATGGGATCTTTAACTAGTCAAATATTTATTAACTATATTATAATTCTAATTGCAAGATTTGAAATGAAATTTAAAGTTTAAATTTGATAATGTAGGTTATCTTTTGAAAATATTATATAGTTTACCGATTTTTGGAAAATTTAGGAAAAATCTTTCTTAAAAAATTCCAAAACCTATTTTATAATTATTTTTAAAATAATTTTGAAATTAATTAAATTAAAGTTGACCAAAAGGTCAAAATTACTATTGAAAACATTTACTATTCAATTTCTTATGAATTAAACACTTTATAACACAAAATCAAACTCACACATACACACACACTAATCACGGTACACACACACACACACATACATCCAAGAACATTAAAAACATATTCTTGAGCTTATTTGAATATTCAAAGAGGGTGTGTAATGTAGCACCCGGAACGCTAGGCACCACATCCCCCGCACTATAGCCCCGATCCACATATGAAATGGTTAATTCATACATGAACCAAAGCTATAGCGAACGAGAGACAATAATAAAAAAAAAAAACTACACAAGGCTAGGCGGGACTAACCCCAAACCACATAATCAATTCGGAGTAATAAAAAGAAAGCGGAAGCAATATTTCATTCAATACTTATAGGTACCATATTTATTTATTTACTAATAGATACTAACGTTTACATCATCAATACAATATGATCTCCAAAAGAAGCCACAAGGCATGCTACAAAACAGAAGTATCTATACATGAACAAAATGTGAGATGAAGTGTGCTAGACCCGAATTAAAGACACTCTAGACTCTAATTCCCGCCGAGCACGCCCTGCAAAACAACTGAAAAGTTGAGGGGTTAGTCCATCACGGACTGAGCGAGGGTATAAATAAATATAAGCGCACATACATGCAAGTTATAATCTCGGGTAATAATTTTTGGAAAAACCAACACCACTTAGTAAAGTAAAAGGTAAAATTGCCCGAGGTTACAACTAAGTCAATGTATTAACTTAACACTTCAATACAATCAATCTGTGGCCCGACGAGTGAGGGCAAATCTCCAACCTTACTTCGACTGTGTACAATCAATCAATCAATTATTCAATAGTTAGGTGATCATGCAATTCATTACGGTGTACAATTAGCAGTTTCAGTCCATCCTTCTTCCTCCGGGTGATGGTGGGATTGCAAGGCCCCACCATCCAATCAGTCTGGGAAGAGGGTACATGAATCCCTAAGCACGGAACTCCTTCCTCCCCTAATCTCCTAGGGGGTTCAGGGGTCATCCCAATTTGGTGAGAGTAGCTCTCGAGTTACCCTTTAGCCCATGCTTTCCCGGTTGGCTCGAGCCACTACCCTCGGGCCCACAGTGCAATACAATACTCGCCCAGTCAATCAATCAATCAATTCCTTCAATAGTTTGATAATCATTTGAAAACCAATCTCATTTGAAAACTATAGATATATAGATAAGTTTTGGCTTAAAACTTCACATAGGGTTATACGGGTTCTATGTATCTAGAATTGAACCTCACCTGAACGACCCAAAACAAACAAGGAAACAGCTCACGGGGCCTACTTGTCGTCACCAGGAAGCTGGCCTGTGCAAGAAAGACAATTGTCCGTGAGACACGACTCAAAATGTACCAAATAGGACAAACGGCGGAAATGCAACGAGATGACGAGTATGATAGAATGTACCATGAAAATATCTCGTTCTAACATGTACGTAATCATATAATACATGCATACGTACATCCATGTATGCAAAACAAAATGCATGAAAAACAGAGGGTGGCACGCCCGTGTCACCAATATACACTAAGCCGTGACACCCCCCGTGTCGGCGTACAGCGGACAATATGCGTGAAAATAGAAGGTGACACGCTCGTGTCACCCTTACAAAGCAAACCGTGACACCCCCGTGTCACGGTATAGAAAAACCAGACCATCATGCACCCCCGTGTCACGCTGTACAAGGCAAAGTTGACACGCCCGTCAGCAAAAAAAAAACAGGGCAATCAGCAGAACAGCAACGAAACAACAACAACAACCAACAAAATGATCCATACTCAAGTCCAAACGCATATATTTCATGCAATAAACATACTAGCTTACATATAGATCAATAACAATTCATAAAACACATAATTCCAAGGTAGATCATCAAAGATTCATCAAATGAAACCCATTTCATCATTCATGCTCCAAGTTCTCTATCAACAAGTTGAATGCATATAACTTAAGCTCAAAGTTCCTAAACATATATCCAACAACAAATACACATATTAACCAATTCAATACAGAGCCCTATCTATACCATATTTCCAAGAAAATCATCTATTCTCCAAAGTTACCTCAAAGGAAAGAAATGGAAGATGAGAAGAAGATATGATGTTGATGATGCTTGAATGATCACAAAACCCACAAATATGAAGCTTGTAAGATGAAATCTCCCTACTCCTTCACAAGGGTTTGTCTCGGTTGAGCAAGGAAAGCAAGAACAAAGTATATGAAATGTTTTGTATGAAATGGGAAGGCATGGTACGTGAAATGCTGCTATGAAGGAGAAGAAATTGGACAATTTGCTATTAAGTCCTTCCATTATTTAAGTCATGCAATTAGGTTCAATTCCATAACAATTGATCAATTAGGTCCAATGCAATTAAGTCCCCAAAATCATGAAAATGAGCAAGTAAGGCCATAAAGAATTAAATCACGTTCGGGAAATTAATTCATGTTACAATCACGTTCAATATATGCGACGATTATAATATGATATGAATTTCAATAAAAAAAAATACTTAGAATATAATTTTATGAAATTATGTCATGACATGAAAATCAAAGAAATGATCAATTAATAATTAAAATCTAACTCTCAAACTCACATGTGTCGATCATACCTGAAATGCCGAAAGCTGGGGTGTTACATGTAACATGTTCTATCACATTCATATTCGTAACATAAGATTGAAGCATAATATAGCAAAATATATGAATTCTCTATGAAAAATAATTCTAAATAAATTACTCTAGACATGAATTTAACCAAACAAGATCATAATCATTTAAATACATACTCACATTATATCATATCATAATTCATGCATTTAATTAAATAAAATTTCATAATGTACACACATTGTATTTAAACTAACAATTATGCACATATTTCATAAAATAAATTCCTAAAGCATAATTTAATTAATCCTAGACATGCTACTATTATTATTACACTAAGAACATTATATAAACCATGAAATAATAGAAGAAAACATACCTTGTTGAGAAAGAGAGAGTTGGGGCGTGAGTCTAGGGAGAGAGAGGGAGTGATTTTTCTGTTGATTTGTGAGTTATAAATGATGCTTGAGGGGCGTATTTATAGGTAGTCATGAGGGGTCTTTGAGAAATTTATGAAAGTTTAAGGGAGATGTGGTTGTCTATTATTTCAACAAATGCTTGGTCATTATATAGGTAATATGGAGAAATTACATTCATTTAATTAAATCTTCTAGAAGCTCATGTTGTCATGAATGATGTTATCTTGAATAAAATAAATATAAAATGATATAAAATTTATTCAAGAGTCGAGAGGTAAAATCTTGAAGTAGTAAATTAATGAAATAATGAGTGAAAAATAAGCTTCGTTTTGATTATAAATGTGGAATATTTAGAGTTTTCGTTTATAAATTATGAATATTAAAGGTGATGAAAATCATAGGAAAATTATATAAACGAAGCTATGATAAAGTTTAAAGTTTGGAAAAATCACTATAATTTAGAGAAAAATTCAAGAATCGTTTTAAGTTTAATTTCGAATATTGAATAAAAGTTAATTTGTTTAAAATAAAATGATGATTTTAAAAAGAAAAATATTTATAAAATATGCTATGGGTGGAATCGAGTTTTGGTAAATGTATGAAAATTTATAAAATAATTCAAGGATCAAACTATAATATTGGATAGGAAAAGTATTTCGAAGAATGTAGGAAAATTCTAGGGCTTTAAGGGTATTTTTGTAATCTCCAACCTAAAACTGTAGGAATGGGTTTTGAAGCATATGAATGGGTTTTAGGTGCTAGAAGGGAATGAATACTAGATTTCTAGGATTCTATGAAAAGAGTTTCAAGGTACGAGTTAAATAGAAGAAATAATTAAATCTACGAACATTTAATTAAACTATTGCACATAAAAGCACATAAGTCACATAAAATGCAATGCATGAAGAGAATTACTAGGGATAGAGGTTATAAACGCTTCCTGAGTAACCCTTTACTTACCTCTCTCGACTTGGCCCTGAGTACGGCTGTTACATGGTCTGGTCTCTTGATTAATCTCGCCAAAAGATGCTTGAGGAAAGAGGGATTAATCTTAAGGTTTTGGGCTAAGACGCAGCAATAATCATGAATTAATTAAAACATAATATACAATTCTTCACTACAACTAGAAATCATGTTTTGTAGAGACATATGATATAAAGGGTCCTATATCTAAATTGTCCGACCAAATTCGAGCATGAATAAGTAAACAATGGAATATAGAGAAAAAAAATTATGCACACACTACATAGAAGTTTTTCTCTTTTCTTTTGTCCTGACATTTTTTTTGAATTCATCGATCCTATCAATGACTAATTATCTGTAGTAAGTACTTTCTACTATCTCTATTTGAGCTCTTTTTATTCCTAAGTAACTTACATTTTGTCCCAACCATATAGTGCAAAGTAACAAAAATTTATAAACCTTGTCTGAAATGGTTTCTAGAGACATAATATCATGTTTTCAAATTCAAAAACTGTCAATGTCAGAAAATCATGTTTTATGCACACTATTTATTACGAATAAATCTAGCAACTGAACAGAATGTATTTAATTAAAAAAAATTATAAATAACTTACAGCAGTGTCAACTATCACTCCTTCTGTCCAATCCTCAATAGCTTTTCCCTTATCTTTGAGCCTCACATATCCGGCTACAAAGGCAACGTCTACATCCACCTTCTTTTTAGTTTGTTCTTCCATCCTGGCAATACGCTTGTACATACTAATCGAACCCCCAGTGTAAACTGATAATCCTTGCTTCGACTTCCTATTGCGTACATTTCTTTCATGCTTAGCCTGATACTCAGGCCTACTCCAAAGTGTACGCAACGCTGTTTATACCTCATCTCGCATCCAACCCGGCTTCTTCTCACTGTTTCGGATCATGTAGTAGATGTCAGCCATTCGTACGCCCAAGTGATGCTTAAATGCCGTGTAGAAATAACCCTCATACATAGGATCCCAAGTGCAGTACTTCTGTATAATTTAACAAATAAAAACAAAATAATATATCCAAAAAACATAATATCAATAATACATATGTAGTTATATATATATAAATATATATATATATATATATATATATATATATATATATATATATATGTCAATGTTAGATTACCTTCCAGTCGTAGAACGAACTCACCAACTCTTGTTCAGGCGTATCAGTTACGACAGTATAGGGTTGAGTAAGCCTACTTTTGAATATATTCGTAATCGCTTTGCTCCCAACATAGTTGCATCAACATAACTTCCACTAACTTAAATAAATTGAAAACCTTATAAACTGCATAAATAATAAGTTGTCCCAAATAATAGGCTGCATAAATAAAATAAGTTATCCTAAATAAAATAAGCTGGAAATAACCACAATCAATGATATGCTATTAATACCATGCTCCATTGGGCAGGTAATATGTTCTCTTCCTTGACACACTTCCCTTTTTTTCTTTTTCTTCCTTTCCTATGTCATTCATCTTTGTTTCAAAACTAGCTTCATCACACTTCCTTTACCATAAAAGAATAAAATAATGTAACAACATACTAAGTGCACAACACCGGGACACAAGTCAGTCTCATTCCCAATAAGTCTTTAGACAACCTTATATAACCCATTGGACAACTTCATAAAGTCCCTCCTATAACATAAATAACCCAAATGCTTCAATTTACTAGAAGTTACTATTCTAATAGGTCCTAGCATCTCTTTTAGATAGTCTTAGCAACCGAAGTTCTTGAACTTAGCTTACAAATTTGTTCTTTCATTGCATATATACAGTGTGGCAGATTTTTACAAACACATGCATGCATAGACACACACAGACAATATATGTATGATTTTCACTATTTGTATTTGCATAATATGATGAAAAAAAAGAAAAATACTAGATCTGGATTCTAGCACAAGACGAATGCTGTCAGGATGAGTCCAATGAATTCCTAAGCAACAACAAGGTGAGAATCAAACTTTGAAGGATCTCCTACATAAGGCACAAGTTCTGCTTGAGTCCTACAACAAAAATTTGAACTATTCCCCCAATTAAACGAAGGATCAATATAATCCATGCATTTATCTAACAAATTCGGCAACACAAACACACGTACACACAAAAGAGACTAGTAAATCATAACAAATCAATAGTGCAGTCAGCCTTGAACAACAGGAAAAACTCATAAAATTTAAAAAATGTTCTGTGATAATTTGGCATATACTTAATAGTCAATAGTACAAGACAAAGCTGTCGAGAAGTGAACCCTTATTCCAACTTTATGCGGGACAAAAATCCATAGAAGCAGATCGTAAATGAGGAGTGTGCTATAGAAACTTTGTAGCACCCCAGACGGAGGATACCACATCCCCCGCACTAGGACTCAGACTCGGTCATGAAATAGGAAGTCCATGCCCGAATCCGAATCATAGCGAACGGGAGACCAACTCACACACTAGGCTAGGCAGATCTAACTTGACAAACTCAGAGTGCGGGAGCAATTAAAACCAACAACAATAGGTAGCGGAAGCATTTAAAACTAAACATGCAAAGCAGGTGACGGGTTCAACTAGCATAGATTGTAGCACCCCTACACGTGGAGATGCCACACCCCCGCACTATAGATCAATCCATATACGAAACGGGTAATCCGTACATGAACTAACCTATAGCGAACGGGTGACAAGGCAATTAAAAGGACACGCTAGCTAGGCAGGACTAGACCCTCAAATGACAATAAATCCAATACATGAACTCAAAAGCGGAAGCACAATAATATTGTATCGTTACATCAATACATTATCATCTTCCAAATAACATTCACATATAAGTGTTCAAAACTACTAACATGATACTCCAATATGCTAATACATAAGAGGTAATTCCATGCTAGACTCAGCTGGATGAATGACACGACACAACTCCCGCCTAGCATGCCACGAACAAAACCTGAAAGGTGGAGGCGTCAGTCTGTGAAGAACGAGTGAGGGGCATAAATATATATAAACACAAGTAGCATGCAAGTTATAACCTCGGGTAAGGTTTTGTAACTAAAATAATATAGGTGCAAGAATAACATAGAACTCGCCCGAGATTACAACTATCAAGTTTAGCACGATAATCATGTTTGTTATAATCATCAGTGGCCCTGGCGAGGGGCGTGCACGATCTCCAACCAAACCTCGACAGTGAACAAGGATTACCCTTTCATTTAATTAAGTTATCATGCAAGTCATTATAGTGCACACGATCAATAACACGAAATACATCCTTCACCATTGGTGGTGGGTTTGCAAGGCCCGAATCACCCACGATAACACGACGTATGTCGAGAGCATGACTCCCACGTATGGGACTCCTTCCTCCACCAAACCTCCTGGTGGATTCAGGGGGCATCCCCACAGTGTGAGAGAGGTGTGTGAGTTACCCGTCCGCCCAATGCTTTCCCGGTTGGCTCAAACACTCACTCTCGGGCCCATAATGCACGATACACGATGATTCGCCAAGCACGGTCACAGTTCAATCACGATAACACGATACACGACTTGCTTGTTATGAACACGATTAGTTTTCAAGAAACACGACTTGTAACACGATACACGGGTAGTTGTTAAATCCTTTGTTCTTGGAAAACGATTATAAAGATATATGTATATGTAATTTGGGCCGAAATCCACGTAAAGGTTATATGGTTCTAGATAATTAATAACTAAACCTCACCTTTACCAATAGAATGCAAGTCGAGACAGGGCCTACGGCCCCTGCTCCACGTCACGAGAAGATGATCTGTCCAAGGGATACATGTATACATGAGACTTGACCCTAAATGGCCCAAATAAGACGAACGGTGAAAATGCAATGAGACGACATGCAATGTACAATGTAGCATGAAAACATCTTGTTTTAGCATGTAATTAATCATATAATAGGAATTTGGGACCAAAGAATGCATTGGATCATGGTGCTAAAATTCCAATTTTCTGCAGAATGTTTTGTTATGCCAGACGACAGGGAACGGCAGTTCCGGCTCCCTTTTGAAAATGGGAACGGTCGTTCCCAGCCTTCCAAAAGCGTGCTAACGATTTTCATTTTTAAAGTGCGCTGAAGCTGGGAACGGCCCTTCCGGCACGCAGGCCAAAATGGGAACGGCCGTTCCCAGGCTCGGCCTCCTATTTTATTTGAAAGAGTGGGAACGACCGTTCCCACAATGTCTTGAGGCAGGAATGGCCGTTCCCAGTTCCTGCAACTGAAAAACAGAGCAGAAACAGGGGATAGCTACGGGAAACATTAACAAAGCAACAAAGATCAAGTTTGATCCCACAAATTTGCAAGAAATCTGGGAAATACGATGTATATATGTTCAAAACCTGATAATATACCACTTAAACACTTGGTTCTTGAAAATCATCAAGAACTCCAAGCTTCAAGTTCAAACTCATATTCAAATATATTTCCATGTTTTACAAGAATTCATGCTATAATCATGTGTTTATATATCACACAAACAATAATTCATTCAAACCATGATTTCATAAACCCTAGCCCACAAATATAGGATCAAGAACCTTGAATTCATGCAAAACACCCACCTTGAGCTCAAGAAATGGAGAAGAAAGATAAGGATGATGATCAAGCTTCAATTCTTGCAATATTTCTTGAAAAATCTTGATATGAATGGAAGAAATCTTTTCTTATTTGTTGGGGCTGAGGTTCGGTGAGAAAGGAATCAAATTGGGAGATGATTCTTGGATGAAATGAGAGCAAAGAAGCTTGGAGATGCATATAACGATTCATCCAATTTTTTGAAACATGTGAAATGCCAATATTTGCTATTTAATCCTTTAATGTTTAAGTCATGCGATTAAGTATGTAAAGTTTTGAAATATAATCAATTAAGTCCTTGAAAAGTTATACAATTTAGTCCCTAAAGTTAGGAAAATAATCAAGTAGGGGCAATTTGGGTAATTAAAGCATTACCGGCAATTGTTTCATATAATAATTATTTTTCTATAGCTTGAAATAATTTTCCAATGATATGATTCTATATATTTTCATGAATGTGTACTAAAATTTTAATTTATAAGATTATAATGAAACGTAAGAAATTGATTAATGAAAATCGGGGTGTTACAATTCTCCCCCCCTTAAAAGGACCTGGTCCCCAGGTCTACTGTCGAGTTTCAATGATGCACAAGCCATAAGAGAACCCCATCTCTTAAACAAAAATGAGAAAACCCCGTTTCTTGGCAAGGGATGAGAGAGCCCCATCTCTCGAACAAGTTATGAGAGAGCCTCGTCTCTCAGCATGTAATGATAGAACCATGTCTCTCGAACATACACCAAGTAGCAATCCAAAACAATGATAGAAACATTTATCACATAAGAAGCAAGTATAGTCATGCCAATCACACTAATTTATCCTTCATACCGAAGCACATTGTTGCTAGCAAAAGCTATATTAATAATAAAATCCATGATGCTTGTGATATGCATGTTTGAAGGTACCGTTCACCGTTGTTCTTGCCTATTAAGTGAGCGTGGACCGCTCTTTCCGTTTCAGACACGTATCAATTTGATGTTCGGAACTTCCACAACGGAAACATAAACGCAAGCGCTTTCTACATCCACCATAGGTATCTGTGTCCCACCCACAATAAGTGCAGAGTGGCTTTCCTGACTGTGATGGCGTTGCCGTAACAGAACCCTTCTTTGAAATTGATCTATCCATCTGAGACTTTTTCCTCTTAGACCTTTCCTGAGAGAGTAAAATTAAAGCAGCATTGGACCTTTGCGTCACATTGGAGCCCTGTTCCGATCCCAAAACTGGATCCGGTTCAAAGCGAGGAATAGACCTCCTTGCATTGTCCGAATCCTCAACCTTCAATGCTTTAGTAGTAGCCTTGGCCCAGGTACTTGTGTTAGCAGCTTTCAAGGCATTCTGGATCTCCAGCCTGAGTCCCTGCACGAATTGCATTGCCTTGTGAAAGTCATAGTTCGTGATATCCGGAGCGTAACGTGACAGTCTCTCGAACTCTGCAATATACTCGCCAACAGATCTCTCTTCTTGTTTTAACTCAGTAAATTCCCTTAATCTACGAGTGCGGGAAGCTGGCGGAATGAATTTATTTCTGAATTCCCGAACGAATACTTCCCAGGTAATAGTTTCCCTGGCAGCTTCTAATACAATTTGAGTACTCTCCCACCATGAGTAAGCCTCGCCCTGAATCAGGGTAAGAGTGCAATGAGCTTTTTCCTGAGTATCACACGGGATAAGCTGCCAAATTGTTTCTATTTCCTTTAACCACATCTCTGCCTGGATATCATCGCCCCTATAAAACTTGGGAGGTTGCTGATTCTGAAATTCCCGTAGTATAGCGGAGATAGGGTTCTCCTGTGGTGCTAATGGCGTAGGTGGTACTGGAGGAACCCGTTCTTGAAGTCTCTGATCAACCAACCCGACCACTGCATTCATGAAATCTTGTGACTGAGCAGGAGGGGGTCAAGGAGCATGGGAAGAATGATCATGATGATGTCTCCTATGTCCGGGAGAACGATCACGGCGAGATTTGTTTCGAGGCATCTTGTAACCGAAACACTAGATATGCATGTTGGATTAAGAAATGCTAATGAGCATAATTGAGTTCATAAGATGCAAGTATAACACATAATTCAAATAGTTCAAGATCAATTAATTAACAATTAATAGCAGAAATCAATGCAAGGCACAAGTTATCAAGTAATTTAATTAATTCAACTAAGTTCAAGTTGTTCCAAGTAAGATGCAAGACTCACAAATTGCCAATTAATCCTATGTCGTTCGACCTAGACTCACGAGACCCAACACGACACGAGAACCTCGGTTTTTCAACCGGGCTCTGATACCACTTAAGATGTACCCCGATTTTCATTAATCAATTTCTTACGTTTCATTATAATCTTATAAATTAAAATTTTAGTACACTTTCATGAAAATATATAGAATCATATCATTGGAAAATTATTTCAAGTCATAGAAAAATAATTATTATATGAAACAATTGCCGGTAATGCTTTAATTACCTAAATTGCCCCTAGTTGATTATTTTCCTAACTTTGGGGACTAAATTGTATAACTTCTCAAGGACTTAATTGATTATATTTCAAAACTTTACATACTTAATCGCTTGACTTAAACATTAAAGGATTAAATAGCAAATATTGGCATTTCACATTTTAAAAAAATTGGATGAATCGTTATATGCATCTCGAAGCTTCTTTGCTCTCATTTCATCCAAGAATCATCTCCCAATTTGCTTCCTTTCTCACCGAACCTCAGCCCCAACAAATAAGAAAAGATTTCTTCCAATCATATCAAGATTTTTCAAGAAATATTGCAAGAATTGAAGCTTGACCATCATCCCTATCTTTCTTCTCCATTTCTTGAGCCCAAGGTGGGTGTTTTGCATGAATTCAAGGTTCTTGATCATATATTTGTGGGCTAGGGTTTATGAAATCATGGTTTGAATGAATTATTGTTTGTGTGATATATAAACACATGATTATAGCTTGAATTCTTGTAAAACATGGAAATATATTTGAATATGAGTTTGAACTTGAAGCTTGGAGTTCTTGATGATTTTCATGAACCAAGTGTTTAAATGGTATATTATCAGGTTTTGAACATATATGCATCGTATTTCCCAGATTTCTTGCAAATTTGTGGGATCAAACTTGATCTTTGTTGCTTTGTTAATGTTTCCCGTAGCTATCCCCTGTTTCTGCTCTGTTTTTCAGTTGCAGGAACTGGGAACGGCCATTCCCGCCTCAAGGCATTGTGGGAACGGTCGTTCCCACTCTTTCAAATAAAATAGGCGGCCGAGCCTGGGAACGGTCGTTCCCATTTTGGCCTGCATGCCGGAAGGGCCGTTCCCAACTTCAGCGCACTTTAAAAATGAAAATCGTTGGCACGCTTTTGGAAGGTCGGGAACGATCGTTCCCATTTTCAAAGAGGAGCCGGAACGGCCATTCCCCGTCGTCTGGCAGAACAAAACATTCTGAATAAAATTGGAATTTTAGCACCATGATCCAATGCATTCTTTGGTCCCAAATTGCTATTAGATGATTAATTACATGCTAAAACAAGATGTTTTCATGCTACATTGTACATTGCATGTCGTCTCGTTGCATTTTCGCCGTTCGTCATATTTGGGCCATTTAGGGTCAAGTCTCATGTATACATGTATCCCTTGCACAGATCATCTTCTCGTGACGTGGAGCAGGGGCCGTAGGCCGTGTCTCGACTTGGATTCTAGTGGTAAAGGTGAGGTTTAGTTATTAATTATCTAGAACCATATAACCTTTACGTGGATTTCGGCCCAAATTATATATATATATATATATAGATATATATATCTTTATAATCGTTTTCCAAGAACAAAGGATTTAACAACTACCCGTGTATCGTGTTACAAGTCGTGTTTCTTGAAAACTAATCGTGTTCATAACAAGCAAGCCGTGTATCGTGTTATCGTGATTGAACCATGATCGTGCTTGGCGAATCATCATGTATCCTGCATTATGGGCCCGAGAGTGAGTGTTTGAGCCAACCGGGAAAGCATAGGGCTGACGGGTAACTCACACACCTCTCTGACACCGTGGGGATGCCCCCTGAATCCACCAGGAGGTTTGGTGGATGAAGGAGTCCCGTACGTGGGAGTCATGCTCCCGACGTACGTCGTGTTATTGTGGGTGGTTCGGGCCTTGCAAAGCCACCACCAATGGTCAAGGATGGATTTCGTGTTATTGATTGTGTGCACTATAATGACTTGTATGATAACTTAATTAAATGAAAGGGTAATCCTTGTTCACTGTCGAGGTTTGGTTGGAGATCGTGCACGCCCCTTGCTAGGGCCACTGATGATTATAACAAACATGATTATCGTGTTAAACTTTATAGTTGTAATCTCAGGCGAGTTCTATGTCATTCTTGCACCTATATTATTTTAGTTACAAAACCTTACCCGAGGTTATAACTTGCATGCTACTTTTGTTTATATATATTTATGCCCCTCACTCGGTCTTCACAGACTGACGCCTCCACCTTTTAGGTTCTGTTCGTGGCGTGCTAGGCGGGAGTCGTGTCGTGTCATTCATCCAGCTGAGTCTAGAATGGCATTACCTCTTATGTATTAGCATATTGGAGTATCATGTTAGTAGTTTTGAACACTTATATGTGAATGTTATTTGGAAGATGATAATGTATTGATGTAACGATACGATATTATTGTGCTTCCGCTTTTGAGTTCATGTATTGGATTTATTGTCATTTGAGGGTCTAGTCCCGCCTAGCTAGCGTGTTCTTTTAATTACCTTGTCACACATTCGCTATAGGTTAGTTCATGTACGGATTACCCGTTTCGTATATGGATTGATCTATAGTGCGGGATTGTGGCATCTCCACGCGTAGGGGTGCTACATAGATACCTAATCCCGAATATCAATCCATAATCCAACATAATAAACAACAAAAATATCATCAATGTCTAATAACATCCAAATACTAACTTACTAACCTCACACGGGTTTAAATCTAGGTAGAATGTAAACATAATCTGCAAGTGTGAAACATAGATACATAACATAGGCAAAGTATGCGACAAATGCATCCTAACACCTACTAGACTGACAAGAGTGACTCCGAAGACTCACTTCCTCCTAGCTTGAGCCAAAAGGAAACCTGCAAACTAAAAGATAAAATGAGGTGTCAGTCGACTGATTGAGTGAGGGGGCTAACGCACACCCACAATATATATATATAAAGAGCACAACACAGAATAAAAGGATGGACTCATGAACCGAGGATAGGTGTTGCATACCAAAACATTTCAAAATAACCCAAAGAAATATAGATATAAGTTTTAGAAACCATTTTTCAGAAAGACTCTATCCCGATTCATAATTCCATAACATAACATAATCAACTGCTCGGCGAGTACGAGCTTCCAACCTCAACTCCTCATAACGTAAATCAAAATCAATCCAACCTCTACTCCAATGATGGAAGAGCCACGCGCTGGCCCTAACCATCTATAATAAACCGTCTAAAAATAGACTCACCCTCAAGGGGTAGCGAACCCACAGGAGTCCTCCCCGGCCTTAGCCGAAGGCTCAAGAAACCACACCTTCCCTACTTCACGGGTCGCGTGAAGATATCTCCAATGGAACTACGAAATAGATGAATACCCCGACGGCCCTAACCATTCCGGGGGATCCATTACCCGCAGCTCTCCAGCATCAAATCCACACACAGATCACAACGGATTACAACAGAACAGATCACAACAGAACAGATCACAACGGATCACATACGCCAATCTTTCATGGCAATCTCGCTACATAATCACAACACAACTGTTTTTCCAAAATAGCTTACATATGCTTCAAAAACTGGTTTATATATTTTATCTCTACGCAATGTAATTTAAGCCACGAAGGCTCCCTCCCACGCAGGACACACGCGAAGTTCATAAACATAACATATCCAACACATATGTATTTATAGTAGGGTATACTCGCATGCAAGGGTAGAAATCAGCATGGAAAGGCCATAGGTCGCATAACTATACAAAATCCTAAACCTCACCTTGTGCAAGTAGAGTCTGAGAGTGTGAAGGGCCAAACACTCTAAACCACGGGCCCACCTGCACCACCAAACTCTGTGACAAGATATACAGAAGCCCAGACTTAAACTCTATATGAACCAAGTAAGACGCACGACGTATCAAGAGATGAATGATATGTAATATGGAATGAAGTGTACACATAGGTCACGTAGCATAGTTCACATATTCCACCAAATCATGCAATTAACGAAGTATTAAGGTTCAACAATGCATTATGGAATATTATGAATCACATAGGTTAAGTAGCATAACATAGGACAAACTTTCATACGAAGTTATTTAATTAAAATGATGTATTATCATCTAAGAATGGAATCAAAGTCATATCATAACATATAATTCATAAAGCATCTCAAACGGATCAAGTAAACACAAAAGAACATGCATAAAAGGGGAACAGGGGGTTAAGAATGGCCATTCCCATGCATAGCCTTGCATGGGAACGGGCCTTCCCACACCCAAAGCCAGCGAGACTGGGAACGGCCGTTCCCAATCCAAGCATACATGGGAACGAGTGTTCCCATGTTCGCCGCCAAAACCAAACCCTAGCCCGGAAGGGCCGTTCCGGGCTTAAAGCACAAACGGGAACGGTCGTTCCGGCCATAGATCTGGAGCAGAAACTTAACAGTTTCGGGAAGAAGAAGGGGAACACCAAAAATCATCAAACCAACATGAAATCTACCATAAAACATCACAAAATTCAAGTATATCATCATATAACTCATGCTTAGCATCAAAACATCAATTAATCAAAGTTTAAGAAGGTTTTGCCCAAAATCTCAAACACCCATTTTCATGAATTTCAAGCTTAAACACGAAGATACGAATCCCTAGTCTTCCATACACGAATTTCCAGCAACTAAGACACATAAGGAGCATTCAAATCATCAAAGCTTGCTCAACGAATTGAAGATCTCATCATAAAAACCATACTTTTCAAGTTGGGCATAAATCACCATTTTCACAAGACTTCCTCATACAAGCTCATACATTCAATTTCATGCTAGGATTCATAGATAGAAATGAAATACACATCGAGGGAAATCCGTAGCTTACCTTGGCTCTTGAAATGATGAAGAAACGAGGGAGATATAAGCTCTTGAAGGTGTAGGAAAGTCTTAGATCTTCATCCTCTCTTGAAGCTCTTCCATGGATGATATGATTTGTGTGAAACGAGGTTTGAAATGAAATGAGAAGGGATAAGGCTATTTATATGGTGGCTAATAATTCTAGGTCAAGGTTAGGGTTTCCAGGATATAATATGAGGCTAGAGGCTTTATTAGGATTTGGGCTCCAATAAATGACTTTCAGCCCAATAGGTCAAAATTAAAAAGGTTCGAGGCATAAACGGTTTCCGAAAAATATAAAGTAAATTCCATTAGACCCGAATCGCCGAATCAAGTCCAATGGTGGTGTCGGAATTCGAATTCAAATTCCCGAGCTTATATTGGTCTCGAACGACCCAAACTTACCTAACATGAGTTAGGCCCAAAACATACAAATAGGTCCAAGTCCTATTTAAATCTAACTCTAACAATTAATTTAAATTCACATAAGTTCTGTTCTTAAGTTGTCATGCAAGAATTCATATTTTACCATTTTGGATTTTTAGTCAATTAAGTCACATTTTCAATCAAAGTTGGAATTAAACACATAAAAAGGGAATTAAATCACATAAGTGTGTAACGTAATCTCTCTCGTGACGCATACTTGTTCGATTTATCGGATGATCTGTCACAAACTTAGTAAAGGGGTAAGAGGAAAGCTATGTCCACCTGAAAGCCATTTCTAGAATCTTATTGAGAAAGAAAGATATAAAAAGGTATGTAACACTGAAATGCTCAAGTATTGCATCAGTTCTGTATATTTAATCGCCTTTTCATTTACAATTTCTCCAGCAGACATACTTTTCCATCACAATATAGCAAAATTATAAAGTAAAGCAAAATCGTAAGGATGAAATTCCTCGATAAAGTTGAACTGGAATATTACTTAGGACTGTAACTTCGAGCAACGTATCTGCCATATTCAGCCCTTATATGAATAATATGACCATAAGGATCATCTGTATCTTCAGAAATTCCAGACCACCATCCCACCTGGGTGCAAGTTCAATAAATAAAACCTTAAATACTGAAATAAAATGCAACCAACATAAGTATTAACACCTAATATTCTGGAAAATGGTACAATACACCAACTAATCCTTTTCCACTTGCTTTCTATTAGTAAGAATGAAACTGCAGAAACGTGTATAAACAAAAACTTGAACAATTTTCATACAGAGAAGACAGGGTTCCTGTTACTACGTCGCATTAATTGAAAAGCATCTATGACCATCTTAAAGTAGGTCAAAATCATTTTGCATATTAATGACTAAGGTCGGCATTGAAAAGAATAGTTATGTCAGACAATGAAAAGAGCAGTAAACTAGTAATGGCTGACTGGCCTTTTGATCTAGAAAACAGCCAAGCACTCTTATACTGAAAAATGAAAACCTTGGCATTTGCACTTGCATCATACCATAAAAGATTTGTCTAACTCACCAATCCCGCAGCAGTATAATTGGATAAAAAGTAGAGTTTAAAGGGAAGCCATTCCTAGCTAGAAGCAGACAGTAACCCCGAAGCAAACCCAGCCAGAATTGACCCTCCAGAGGCAATCAATCGCTGTCGGCGAAGCTACTGCAGAGTCGATCATTTCAAGATTTTGTTCAAGGATAAATGAGAAAAAAAAATTGGAAGATAAAGTGAAGAAGATAATGTACAAGTTTTGGAGAAGAAAGATCAGAAACGTAATAGCCGGAGACGAGGTCGGTAGAGACGACGGCGGAGCATGGCTGACGGAGGCGACGACCAGCGATGACGACGGTCAGCAGCGGCGGCGCGCAACTCTTTCAGAGAGAAATGGAAATGAAATTAGGCTAAGTGTCGATCTGGGCGTGAAATGAGATTTTGCCCTACCCTTATTGAGTACTACTGACTTTCAATAGGTTATTTAAAAAACATTTTAACTTTGGAATAACAATTCACTTAGGATTACTAGTACAAAAGACTACTTAAGTCTCATGGGGTCAAGGGTTCGAAACCCAGCCCCAGCTCATCTTAATGTTTTTTTAACAACTATTTATAATTCTATATTTTTAATAAACCGGGAATCCCGTCGGAATATTTATTATATTTTTTAATTTTATTTTCTAAAATTACCGGTGGGATTCAGAGGGATATCCCCGTCAAAAATATTTCATTTCAATTTTTTATATTTTTTCGCATTTAACCTAAAGTTATATTATTCAAATTTTATTTTAATTCGTATTTTAAATTTCATATATTAAAAAGACCAAAGGAAATAACCTCGGAATTCCGTCGGAATTATTTTATAAAATTTTAAAATTTTATATTTTAATTGTCCGATGGTATTCCGACGGCAAACTCGTCAGAATTATTTAACTTTTACTTTCATATTTTACATTTAAAAAAAAAACGATGGATACCCCTCGGATTACCATCAGAATGATTTTATATTATTATAATAAATTATATTTTAAATAATCCGAGGGAATTTCGACGGGAATTCCCGTGGAATTATTTATTTTATATTTTATTTTTTTTAAAACATCCGTCAGAATTCTATCGGAATTCCGACGGCCTCCTTCCCTCAGAAATTTCCGTCGAAATTTGTAGGATTTCTTGTAGTGAAGAATTACTTGCTTCTCTTGTAGTGAAGAATTACTCGGAAATACCCTCAAAATTTCCATCGGAATTTGCAGGATTGTGTTTGTGTGAGAAAAGAGGAGAGGGCGTTCTATATTTATAGGTTATGGTGGGGTAGGGCTAAAGTTGAGAGGAAATAGGATTTAAACTTCAAAAATGAGTCTTCCCCTTTTAAAATAAAAAACGTGATTTTGTGCCGTTAACGGGCGTTACTGAATTATGCTTACCAGGAAGTTAACTGAAGAGGTGTAACGCCTATTACCAACTATGCTTGAGACTCCTGACTCGAGTAACGGGCGTTACCGAAAAAAGCCTAGAAAGGTGTAATGCCCATTACTCACGTTCTCGCACAAAACTCAATCATACCAAAAGCTAATTCGGACGATGCTTAATCATGTTAATTCGCACAAATTAACTCAAAAATATTCAATCAAACCATAGTGCACCATTCTCTAAAACATATAAACATCTCAAAGCACAAATCGGAACATATCGCATCAATTCATTCCCCACACAAACATAATAATCTCAAGCACAAACAACGCACAGAAATAAATGGACCTCCATGTTGTCATTAAAATTCACATCACGGTCCTAAGATGCCTTCCCAACATCCAAACTCTGACAACGCCTCCATTAACCTGCAAAACGAGAGAGAGAGAGCTACAATTACACGAGAAGAGCCAGACAAAATGAAAGGAAACAAAGAAAAGAAAAAAGAGAGGGAGAGAGAAGTTAGTTTTAAGTTGTAGTCGTTAGCTTGATTTTGAAAACCAGATTAGAGATCAACAATCCGCATGTGACGAGTCACATGGAGTGACCTCATTGTTGTTATAACCCTAAATTCCATTCTTTCATTCCCTATGGTGAACGTGAGGCATCCATTCTGAACATCGATATCCGCTCCGTCCGTAGCCAGAAAAGGTCTCCCAATAATCAATGGTGCATTGTCATCATTCTCGACATCAAGAACTACAAAATCATTAGGAATGCCGAATTTTACAACCTTTACCAACACATCGTCAAGAATTCCTATCGGGTATTTCACCGATCCGTCAACTAGTTGGAGTGTAATGTTAGTCGGTTTGAGCTCCTTTGCTCCTAATTTCCTGCAAGTAGAATGAGGGATTAGACTCACAGTAGCTCCTAAATCACATAAAACATCATGAAATTGTAAGGAACCAATAGTTAAAGGGATAGAAAAACTCCCAGGATCCTTGAGCTTCGAGGGAGGTTTATGCTGAATAATAGCACTGCACTCCTTAGTAAGTGCAATCGTAGTGAAGTCTTCAGACTTTCCTTTTCTCAAAACCAATTCCTCCAGAAACTTAAACTGCCTGGGCATTTTAACTAATGCTTCCCAACAAGGGAAATTAATGTGAATCTGCTTAAAGATACTTAAGAAGACAAGAACTCCTCAAATTGTTTCTCTAATTCCTGCTTCTGTAAATTCTGTGGAAAAAGAACCGGTAGCACAGGTTCCTTGGGTGCCACACTCATCTTTGGGTTTGAGGGGAACTCTTTTGTGACACCCCGATATTTCGGTCGTACAGGTATGACGTATGTGTTTACCAAATTGCGCGAATTAATTGTTTATACGTGTTTTATATATTTAATTTTATTTTAAATATTAAAATATTAATTATTTATAACCTAAGTTATTTAATATTAAATATGCAATTTATTTCGTGGTTTGAATTTAATTCAATTAATTAGTGTGTTTTGTTTTAAAAGCTTAACTAATGCATGCATTATTATTTACAATATATATATATATATATACGAATTTAATTTTTTTTATTATTTGAAATGTTATGGATTTTGAATGCCTTGTGTATGAGTGTTATAAACGTGCTTCGTTCATATATGATTTGGTACCGAAATTTCGTGAAAATTTAATATGTTGGACTTATACGTGTTATAAATATGAATATATGATCGTTGCATGTTTTCGGGTTCGTTTGCATACGTTTCGAATTTCGAATTTATTTTGATTTTGGAATCCAAATCGGGGGCTAGTGAGCAATTAGCGCACCCTTGGTTCCGTATTTGATATCTTGAGCTAGGAAACTCGGATTCGAGTTTCGTCAACTTCGCTGAACTCGCAACGAAAATTCAAGTTTAGTGAACTTAGCCTTATATTTTTCCAAAGTTATTTGAACCTCCGAAATCCAACCGAAAACCCGAAACGGCGCCAAAACTGCCAAATTTCACCAAAATAGCCATATCTCTCACCATACTTGACCAAATTAACCATGGTTTGAACCTATGGAACCCTAACTCAACCATATAGCTGATCATTATCCTCCCCAACCGAACCACACTCTCTCAGTTAGAGAAATTCAGCCATCTTTCCCCTGCTTTCCAGTTTTCCCGTAGCTCAAGCCAATCCTTGGAGATTCAAGCTCAAATCTCTTCCAAACCTCCATTAAACCACAAGGTAAGATTAGGGTTGTATTATGCATCCATTATGAGTCATTTTCATTCATTCATCCCTAATTTTGATCATGGTTTCATGGATATATGGCTGCCTTGAAGAGATACTTAGGTTATAGGTTCATAGGTTGATCTCTTTCAATTCTTGATGAATTTCATTGATTCCAAGCATGAATATGATTGTCTTGATCTCTTCTTTGCATTTATGGTGATGTATTAGCTGGTAGTTGAGGCATTCATGGGTTACCATTAATGAATTTTAAATGAAAATAGAGTTTTTCCCTCCCTTCTTCCTTCGTGTTGCTGCTGCTGCTGCGTTTGAACTTGCTTGGGGCTGAATTTGTATGTTGATTTGGAGTCTTTTTGCTGCATATTTGTTGCCTTGCCTTACCTGAATAGGTTGGTTAGAGATTGAAATGGTGCTGCTCTGTTTTTCTCCATGTTTCTGCGTCATTTTTCTGCATTGCACAGGGTCGCGCCGGCGACCTGATTTGCCTTTAATTCAGTCGCGCCCGCGACTCATAATTGAGCTGCTCACGTATTCTGCAAATTTGGAAGGAAAATATGCTGAAAAATAGGGTAGCGGCCGCTACCATTTCATGAAGAAAATAGGTCGCGGCCGCGACCCCTACTCTCGCTGGAAAGTTCAGTTTTTAAAAAAATTTGTATGCATGGATTGGTTTGCTAATTCTTTCCTAATTCTCATTGTTGCATGCATGGACATTAATTACCTTTGTTTTGCAAATTAGATGCATGCTGCATGCATGGAAATATGTGAATCTTTAGTGCATGTATAATTGTTTATTTTGTGAAAATTGCATGCTTTTGTACGTAGCAATTTCACTTCATGCATAATTGTTCCTTTTTTGTGGTAAATTGCATGCATGGTTACGTACACTATATTTATATATATATATATATATATATATATATATATATACATATATATATTTAAATATGATTTGATATATATATCTAGTTATGGTTTAAATTTTTTTAAATTTTAGAATTTAATTGTTATCTAGTTTGTGTTATTTAATTTCCGAACATGACTTAAATGTTTCTATTTGCCTATTTTCTAATTGTATTCATGTTATACTACGTGTTATGATTTTATTTGAAATTCGTGGAACGATAATTTAAATGTGAAGGTTATGAACTTGAACGACTTTAAATGATTCTTGAAATGAACGTTTATATGTCTTTAAGACATTAATAGTGCACATGAACATGTTCATTAAATAACATACTCTTTTATGCATTCATATCATGATCATTTCATTGCCGAGCGTCTTAATTGGTCATTTTGAGTCTCACTTCACCTTTCTTGCACTGATTTTGATCCCGTTGGAGACGAGGCCGGTCCTTGAGGCTTTCGTGTCTTCTTTTGTCAGCTCGAGGTGGGTTTCTCTACTATTTAGATAAAATGACCAAATATACCCTTATGTGCAAAGTTTTAGCCAAAGATAGAATTACCTATTTATATATATTGAGTCACTTTCAGGTAAATGATTTCGAACGTATAATCCCTTTTTCTTTTAATACCCTACCGATTGTTTTGGCGAGTATTGATTGATTGCACTGATTGGGGCCCGGGGTTCTTGGTGTGAGTGGCTATCCGAGGAAGCATTGGCTGACGGCGATCCCTCACACTAGTCCCCACCAAACTACGGCGGTACCGGACCTCGCCAGGAGATTGGCGGGGAAAGGGAACTGAGCGCCATCTGGGGAGTCATGTAACCCCTTTTGGTCAATGATTGGGTGGCCGGGTCTTGCAAACCCTTCCACCAACTCGGAGGAAGAAGGTGTATATGACCGATTGAATAGAATCGATTAATTGTGCACAAAAGAATGATACGCATGAAAAGACTTAATGAATGAATGATTGTTGAAGTACACAAGTTTTTGGTTGGAGATGATGAACGCCCACTCACCGGGCCACTAACGACCTATTGTAAAATTGATGGTTACAATCCCATCCGATGATTCCTCTATTTCACCCATTTGGGAAATGCTTCTAAAACCTCGCTTGGGATTATAATTTGCATGTGATTGCTTAAATACCGTTGTATATTATATCTATGCTAATGTTTTATACCCACCAATCCCTTTTGGACTGAACTCGTTCAGTTTTCAGTTGTGTGGTGCAGGTGTCAGGGAGCTAGGCGGGAATTCGAGTCGATAGGTCTTGCATTTGCTTCTAGCTCTTGTAGTTGTCCTTACACTTGCATACTTTTATTTATGATTATTGTATTTTGGAGCGTTCTTGATTGTTTTAGCCGTGATGGCTCTTTTGGATACCCTCGTATTGTATATGAATTATTTTTGGAGCTTGCATGCTCATAGTATCTATATGTGATATGTTTTGTTAAGTTAATGCTTCCGCTTTAGTGATTTACTCTGATTCGTATGGTTTAAGGGTTAGCCCGCCTAGCATAGCGTGTGTGTTTGTCCTCATTCGTCGTGACGTAGCTCGAGTATGGATTGTCCATTTCATATTCGGGTCCGGTCCCAATGCGGGGGATGTGACACCTTGCGCTCGGGTGTTACATCCTTACGTGGTATCAGAGCCTCGGGTTGCAAAACCCGGGCTCTCTTGTTGGGTGAGTCAGTTTAGGTCGTTCGGCTTTAGGAACTACTTGACAATGTGATTGCATATGCATTCTTTACGTGCTTATGTGCTCTAATTGTTGAAGTTTGATTAAATTAATTACACTCTCATGCATAAACTAAAGATAGCACGCATATCAGTGTTTCTTTGACAAAATGCCTCCACGTAGACATCGTGAGAGATCTCCGGGGCGACGCCGACATCGTGATCGTTCTCCTACACCACAAGAACAACAACCACAGCCGCCTCCAATGGACATGGGAAACTTTATGGAAGCAATTTTAAATTACGTTGAGCATAGGAGAGCTCAAGCTCCACCACCACAACCCGTTGAGCAACCGGCTCCACCAAACAATAACAATAGGGATCCTCATGGAGTATTCCTGAGCTACAATCCTCCTCGATTTTCTGGTTCCATTGATGATGAGGTATCGGAGGGTTGGTTAACAAGAATTGAAAGGATATTTGGAGTCCGACAATTCACTACTCAAGAGAAGGCCCAATTCGCTATATTTCAACTAGATGGCGGGGCTTATGATTGGTGCGAAAGAACAAGGGAAAAGCTTGAAGTGGATGGTGAAGAGGTGACATGGGAGGTTTTTAAACGGGAATTCTGAGAGTGTTTTGTTCCCGAGGTTGTCAGGGAGCGTAAAGAGCAAGAATTCATGGATCTTAAACAATGGAATCGAAAAGTGGCTCAATATATTGCCATTTTTAACCGACTTGGGAAGTATGTTAGGAATAGTGCCCTAGAAAGCCGATTCGACGTAATCTGCTTTGGGACTTTTCTTGTATCACAGACAATCTTTGAATAATATACGATTGATCATAGGCAAACACTTCTTTATATGCCAATACGTGTTTTGAGTGTTTCCATTATGTGTGCATGTATGAGAACTCCCCTAATCCTGATGACTTTAGGACTCTACCATTTAGGTGAAATGGTTCATGAAACGAGCCCTATATCACATAAGTCATGATTAGTAAAATACTCCAAGCCGATGAGTCCTACAGATAGTGGGAGTGTCAACCTGACTCCTCTAAGGCTTGCTTGTGGGATCACGCCCTTAAGAAGGACCACCTTGTTTCATGGAGGTGCAAAGTGTATAGTTGATACGTGCGTGATACATGAGGGTGCTTACTTTAATAAGTAAGTTCACTGAGGTGCCCCGTGTGAGAACATTCCTAAATGGGAAAGGAAGTTTCTATTTCAGGAAATGGAAACTTCCAGATTAGGAAATATCTCACGAGTCATTAATGTGATTAATTGATCCTTAGACTTGAGGTTCCTTGTCACTTTATGAGTTAACTCTGTAGTCTTAGGTATAAGCTTTAAAGGGTGTCGCCTTAGACAACTGATTCAAGGCTTATGCTGGGGCTGCACAAGTGATTCATGAAAGTGAATGAGAATCAAGAAAGGACCTACACTTGCATTTGCAAGGTGATCTCTTATTGTGTAAGTCATTCATATGCCATATGGAGTCCTTGGCCAAGGCAGTAGATCAAGACATCAAGAAAAGGGTTTCTTGGATTGAGATCAAATGGATATGAAATGCACTTAGCTTTAAGACCGGATTATTAGGGTTCTAATTATTCCCTTACCCTAGATCTTGGTTGAGAGATAGTAAGTAGGAGGATTGTATCTCACATGAATCAATGACTTAAAGGTTCTGTCGAATCCGAACATTCCAATTCAGCTAGGGGTTAAACACTTGTTGCTAGACTATGGTCGTTTGATCTGTGGACTGATTAATTAATTAGTGAATTAATTAATTAGGGTCACTGCTAATTGAATTGAGAACCTAGAGGGTCACACACAACAACTTGGTTACATGAGTTGAGGCTTGAAAATGATTAAACGAGTTAATCGGGCCAAGAGGGTTCCACACGTGTGAAGTCACACGTGTGGCTCACGTGAGTGACACGTGTCACTGTGACACGTGTCACACACGTGTGAATTTATATATATATATTAAATGATTAATTTAGTTAATTATTTAATAGACTTTGGTTTAATTTTGAATTAAAAAAAAAAAAAAGAAAGTCTAATTTTGGAGAAAATAATCTAGTTAATTAATTACGAATTAATTAATTAGATAAAAATAAGTTATTTATTTTATAATAAATAAAGTATAAAATTATCCAAAAATAGTTTGGATATTTTTAGCTCTCTTAAAAGTTGACTTGAATTAGAATTCAAAGTCAAAGTTGGAAAATACTTGATCATCAAGTAATAGGAGAGAGAGGGACCAAATCCTTTGTCCATTAGGACTAGGTTCGGCCGCCCCTCCCCTTTCCTATATATAGGGGAGCTCATGCTCCCCTTTAGAGCAAAAAAAATTTGACAATTCTTGGTTCATGTGTTGAACACCTTCCTTTCTCCAAGATTAAATTAAACCCTAGGTTAAGCCTAAACACTAACTAGAGAACTAGCATCCTTACTAGTTAGATTGTGATCAAGTTGGTGGACTTTCTCTAGAGACTTCAAGTTAGAAGTTTGAAGATTCGAGCTTTACCAAGGAGAGGGGATCAAGCCGCGTGAAGAGCGTTCTTGGGTGGCTTGAAACGCTTCAAGAAAGAATAAAAGAAAAGTAAGTTTTCTATCTTTACGAATTTGGTTACACGATTACGAGTTCAAGGTCCTTTTGTTGGGAAAATTTTTTAAATTCCGCTGCTTTCTGATTCGTGTTTTCCAACAAGTGTTATCAGAGCCACCTCATTAATCGTGTTTCTGATTCGTCTCAATTATACTGAATTTGGTAGAAATTCTTAGGCTTGATGCGATTGAGTATTTGTAATTGTTTTAGAAAGCCTGAATTACGAAACTGTATTTTTTCCTGAAAGTTTCTGAAAATTGGTTTTTATAAAATTTAATTTTGAAAAACAATTTTAGATTTGAAACTGTATAAACTGTTTTTGGATTTCTTGGATTGGTTTTGCTTTTGAACGAAAACACGAAACGAAAGCCCGGATCGCGATGAACACGCGAAACCCCGCGCGCGAAGGAGTCGCGCGCGCGGGCTTCGCGCGCCACCCTCCCGCAACCGCGCGGGAGGCCCTCCCGGGCACGCCTCATTGCCCAGGGCTGGCCGGAACAGACCGGCCAGTCTCCCGCACGCCGTCCGCCCATCGCCGCCCAGGCCTGGCCGGGACAGACCGGCCAGTCGCCCAGCACCTCCCGCACGCCTGTGCGGGAGCCTTCCGGGCACGCCTAGGCGCGCCCGCCCAGGGCGGCCGAGACTGGCCGCCCAATGTCCGGCAGGAGCTGCGCGCTCCAGCGCGCACACGCCGCACTTGGGACGGGCAACCCCGTTTTCGTGATCCGGCCTTTTCGTGTTTCGTGCAATCCAGTCCCAATTTTTATTTTAATTTTAAAATTTTATTTTTGAATATTTATTTTAATTTTTTTGAATAAAACTTAAAATTGGGATTTTTGAGAAATTGAAACGGTTTATATTTTAGGAAAATACATCTTGATAAAATTATTAATTTTCAGAAATTAATTGGAATTTTATTTGTTTTGGTAATTTGGGATTTATTGAAAACTTTTATAAATAAGACTCGCATCAAGTCGTGTTTTAAGCTATTAGAGCTTAAAGCGAGAATTTTAATTTATTGGTTAAATTTAAATTCTTGCAAAAGCATGTTAGGTTGTAGCGCCCCTATACACTACAACCCCGCACCAAAGTATCTCCCGAGTGGATGTGAGGCCTAGCACCCGAGAAACACTCTGGCGAACGGACAGTGCTATACAATATCAGAGTATTAAACACTGCAGCGGAAATCTTATAATTTAAAAACTTTCAAAACTATGATAGGGGAATGCAATAAATAAGCCAGTAATGGCATAGTATATATATCAAAAGTAGTGACCACACCGTAATCGACAATTACAAGCTCGGAAGCATAACTTATTCTAAAGAACCTTGAACTATCATGCTAACGAGAAGACACACTAGGCTTCAAGATACCTTCTAGTAAGCGTCCGTTAAACCTGAAACCATGAGTTGTAAAGTGCGAGGGTTAGTCAAAGTGACTAAGTGAGGGGGTAGTTGGAACTACATATATACGTATAGGTATATTTGAAAAGTGTTTGACAAAAGTTGGAAAATAATATATTAATAGTACTATACCGGAAATCAATAAAATAATAATTAATACAAATATTTGGTTCATATTTATTTTGAGAAAAAGGGAATAAGGGGACTGGGTATCAGATTCTTGAAAATATGAACCGTATGATAATAAAGTAATAATGCCCTGCAAGTAGGCGTTCTCCATCCTTTACTCCTTAAACAGAATAAAATCAGAAATAACAGAATCAATCCAGCCTTCTTCCTCCATGATCTGTCGGGAGCAACCCCTCGAGATCCAGATATAGACAGAGGGAGGGACGTACCTTTCCCGTCACTTAATGTGGAATAACTAACCTCCAGTTAAACCAACATTAAGATCAGATTTGGCGGCAGGTATAGTAATAGACGATGGCCCTTGCCACCCGGCTATTAGTTCTACCGTACCCCCGGGCCCAACAGATTCAGATACAGATACAGATCTTGCATTTTAAATACAGAATAGAGTTACATTATATCAATACTCTCCAGAATGGACTTGAGTATGATATGTTTGTAACTCATACTGAAACAAGGATTTTGTTTTATATAATAGGATAATAGATATCCTTATATCAGATACTTCCCAGAAAGGGGATAATAGTATAATTAGGGAAAATAAGACTGAATCCTTATTAGGATAAATAATAAAATATTTTATATGTAGACTCATGATCCCAGTTGAAAATATTTTAACCTCACCTGCTACGATACAGAATCAAGTAAGGTATTCGGGGTTCCACTGTCCAGACCTAGTTCCTGAAAGTAGTGAACTACTACGGACTTAGAGAACTAGGTTCTTTCTATACTAATGCGATACATGAATGCGTACAATTAAGGCATATTGTAACAAGGAGTAACAGTAAGGTACAGGAAATTCGGTAATCTAGAATTGAAATATTATTATAAAACACACTGATACCAAAGTCATACAACCGAATTAACCAAGAAATTCTTATTCAATTTATAAATCCAAATTAAGGTTTATTTTTAATAAAGGTGAACCCGATTTTGAAAACGTTATTTAATCCCCGATTTTGAAATCGTTAGACAAAAGTCCTTTCTTAAATAAAACCAAATTTTATTTTATATTAATTCTTGAAATTACTACATGATATTATTGGTCAAAATTCATATTTAAAGTCAAAAGTCAAAGTTACTATTGAAAAACGGTTACTATTTAAACATAGGGGATTAAATACTTTTAAACATAAAATCAAACACACACTTACACACACTAGCACACGGTACACACACATTTCAAGAACATCAAGAACATGTTCTTTATCATGTTTGAATATTCATAAGATGTTCTAGGCATTCTTGATCAAATTCATAGTCATAACATAAGATTAAAGAATAAATGAGCATAATATATAACTTTTCATGAAATATGATTCATAAATAAATTCCTAAACATGAATTTATTCATATCTTCAAGTATTCATAAAATGTTCTACACATGCTTGATTATATTCATATTCATAACATAAGATTTGAAGCATAATATAGCAAAATATATAAATTCTCTATGAAAAATAATTCTAAATAAATTATTCTAGGCATGAATTTAATCAAACAAGATCATAATCATTTAAATACATACTCACATTATATCATATCATAATTCATGCATTTAATTAAATAAAATTCCATAATGTGCACACATTGTATTTAAAACTAACAATTATGCACATATTTCATAAAATAAAATCCCTAAAGCATAATTTAATTAATCCTAGACATGCTACTATTATTTTTATACTAAGAACATAATATAAAGCATGAAATAATAAAAGAAAAACTCACCTTAGAGAGGGAGAGGGTGAATGGCGTGAGCTAGGGGAGAGAAGAGAGTGATTTTTGTGTGTTGATTTGTGAAGTATAAATGAGGCTTGAGGGGGTATTTATAGGTAGTCATGAGGGGTCTCTAAGCAATAAATGAAAGTTTAAGGGAGATGTGGATGTCTCCTAATTCATACAAATGCTTGGTGATTAATTAGGAGATGTGGTTAAATAATATGTTGAACAAATGTTAGGTAATTAGTTAGGAAATGTGGAGAAATTATGTTCATTTAATTAATCCTTCTAGAAGAGCATGAGATCATGGATGATGTCATCTTGAAATAAATGTAAAATTTATTCAAGAGTCGAGAGGTAAAATCTTGAAGTAGTGAATTAACGAAAGATCGAGTGAAAAACGGGCTTCGTTTTGATTATAATTGTGAAATATTTGGACTTTTCGTTCATAAGTTATGAATAATAAAGATGATGAAAATCATAGGAAAATTATATAAACGAAGCTATGATAAGGTTTAGAGTTTGGAAAAATCACTATATTGTAGAGAAAAATTCAAGGATCGTTTTAAGTATAATTTCGACTCTTGAATAAAAGCTAATCGTTTAAAATAAAATGGTGATTTTTAGAAAGGAAAATATTTATAAAATATGCTATGGTGAAATCGAGTTTTTGGTAAATGCATGAAAATTCATAAAATAATTTGAGGATCGTTTTGGTTATAATATTGAATATCAAAAAGTAGAGGAGTAAGGATTTATTTATGATCGAATCATAAACTAGGGTTTTCGCCGTTTTTTGATACTACGGGAGTTAGGATGGGAATTATGATTCACGGAGAGTATCACGATCCTCGAAATAATGTGAGGATTCTTTTGGTTACAATATTGGGTAGTGAAAGTGTTTCGGGGAACGTAGGAATATTTTTGAGCTATAGGGGTATTTTCGTAATTTCCACCCTAAAACTGTAGGAATGGGTTTTGAAGCATATGAAAGGGTTTTAGGTGCTAAAAGGGAATGAATACTAGAATTCTAGGATTTTATGATAAGAGTTTCAAGGTACGAGTTAAATAAAGGAAATAATTAAATCTACGATCATTTAATTAAAGTGTAACACATAAAAACACATAAGTCACATAGAATGTAATGCATGAAGAGAATAAATAAGGACCGAGATTATAAATGCTTCTTGATAACCCCTTTACTTTACCTTTTCCAACTCGGCCCAGGTTAGGGCTGTTACATAGGTGATCATGGGTTTCGATCTATGTATGGTTTTAATTTATGCACATGGATGGTTTAAATTGGGGTTGGAGCCCTATAGTTGCGTTTTTTCAATTGAGGTTGGAGCCTCACTTATGTGCGTACTGTTATGTGATTTATTATGTGGCTTTCCATATTACTGTTTTTGAGGCCGGGGTATGCCCCGTGTAATTGTCTAAGGCCAATATGAAGATTGAGCCTTATTACTTTATGTCTTTTTCTTTTTATTTTATTGTAATTTGAGAGTAGAGATAGGTGGTGAGGTTTTATTTTCATTTTGGAGACAATGCACCCATGGAGTAAGATGGACCACATTCAAGTAACAAGGAGGCCATAAGTGAAGACCCCTCAAAATGTTAGGGAGGGGAATCTCAATTGTTAAATGTAATAGAGATAGGGCTCGTATTTTGTTACCGCTTTCCCTTATGTGATTTAAACTGTTTATGTGGCATGTATGTTAGAACTTGTGATTGTGGAGTGGCTCCCACATATCACGCATAAGATAGGTAGAACCCATGATCATTACATGTTAGTATCATGCTAGGACATGTTATCTGTTTATGTGCTTGTTTGAAATGCATTTAAGTGTACTTGCATTAATCAAGACTAATAAAATTGGATAACATATATGTTGGTGAGGTCGAACCGAACAACTCTTCGGTTGATTCGAAAATTCCCATTAAATATTAAGCTCATTTCGAATAATAGGTATTTAATTCGAGATGCAAATTTTGAATTAAATTCCTAGCATTCCATCAATAGGTTTTAAGTTTAGTAAGTAAAGCTAGTTATTGTCCGCGAGTCGTGGGATAGCTAGTGGAGCTTATTAGTTCTTAGTTACCTAATTGATCATTTTAAATGATCAATATTTCGTGGTTAATTTTGGCAAGGGCGATGTCCGCGAGTCGTGGGTCGTTCGAACTAAGTTTTGATCATGATCTTATGATTGATGGGTCTAGCTTAAACGCCTAAGTAAATATGGATGTCGCACGAGTCGTGGGTCCATATTGAAAGATAGGTGATGCAAAAACAATTACTAAGAGTTCTAAAGGTGTTAGAATTGGTAAGTTTACCTACCTAGGATTTTGCTTAGAATGTCCGCGAGTCGTGGGTTCGAGGTAAAATGCTTAGGATCTTAGTACCCATTGGGAAACGTGTTCCTCTTAGATCTTTGGGAATTATAGATCTTTGAAAAACAGTGGGAGCTACATTAGATTAAAGACCTTATCTTTTGTATATCGTTATAATTCAGCATGCCCACATTTTCTCTGCTTAGCATTTAGGTTGTAGTTCTGTGATTCTCTACAATATGAAATGCAAACCCATTCGTATCCATCCTTAGGTCAAATAAGTTGACTAAGTCCTGACTAACTCTAAATGGCTTCGGATCCTAAAATCCATTTTAGAACCCGACTAGAGAAAGGCGTTCTCTAAAGGGCGAAGTTTTCAATTGTGAAAAGTCGACCCGGGCCAAAAGAGAAGCAATCTGAGGTGAATGGATTTTTCCAAACCACTTAAAAGCAATTGAACCACCTCATAAAAACGTTACAAGGTGTAACATTATGGAATTATTCAATATTCCAAATGAGGAAACAAGTGCTCACGAACAAGGTCTAAAGATCTTATTTGAAGATCTTATGGTCTCGGTCATCAACTGAGAAAAGAGTTCTCAGTGCACTGATTGCTTACATTGCTTCGACTATCAATCAAACCCTTTATGCTCAACTAGAATGATGCTAATGTAGCATAGTTAATCATTTAAGTTGATAATGGTTGAGAGCATCCTTAAGAAGGAATAAAAGGTTGAGATGGTTAATTCTTCTTCTAAAACTCCCTAAGTTAAAGGCTTGAAGGCCTAAAGAAGAAGAAACCCTTAAGAGCCCAATGGAGGGGCATGTAAGGGGTACGCCCAAAAGACACTAGAGATCAAATAGGACGTTTGCTTCTATGGTAGCAAATAAGGACTTTGAAAGGGAACTGCAAAGAGTATGAGTACTTTGAAATGTTACCTCGTTTAGTAATTCTACTAGGAATAGAATTTACTAGTCTTAAGTCAATTCTGCATAAGCCGTTGTGCAAAGACTCAAGGCACTAATGTTCTGAACATACAACGAGATAACAAAAGTAAGTGAGATGACAAAGCTTCGAATTACTTTGGAACGTTGAGATATAAAAGGATTAGCAAGTCAGACACCTTAGGATCATTCTATGAAAATGAACCTATAGTGTTGACTTCCTGTGAATCCTGTCATGAGGGAAGCGTTCCTGAATCCCGTTTGTAAGAAACGTGGAACGTTCCAAAATTATAGTGGATTTCGATCCATGCTGATGAGTGTAAGATGCTTAAAGTAAGCACTAGATACAATCGTCAGTTTAATCATTATGAATGAATATACTTGTTAAAGTACAAATTCGAAACTTATATGAAATTCTTAGAATTTCGAAAGGAGGTTAGGAACCGAAGTAGTCATAAGTTATAGGTAAATCGATATGATCGAGATAGCCAATATCTTAGCAACTAATTCCTTACTCATCTTAAAAGGGATGTAATCAACTTCGTGAGGCATTGTTTAACTTGTCAAATTGTGAAAGCTGAGCATCAAAAGCCATCGGGGCTACTTCAACCACTACCTATTCCGGAATGGAAATGGCAACAAGTGGCGATGGATTTCGTTTCGGGTCTTCCTAGAGTGAAGGGTGGTCTTGATGGAATTTGGGTGATTGTGGATCGATTGACAAAATCGGCGCATTTTCTGGCTATTCGGATGTCGGATAAAGTGACCAAGTTAACAAAGAATTATGTCGATGAAATTGTTCGACTTCATGGTGTACCGGTCAGTATTGTATCAGATCGAGATCCGAGGTTCACTTCTAGGTTTTGGCAAGAATTGCAAAGAAATATGGGAACAAGGCTTCAATTCAGCACAGCTTTCCATCCTCAGACAGATGGACAGTCGGAGAGGTTAATCAAATATTTGGAGGATATGTTGAGAGCATGTGCAATGGATTTCTCGAGTTCGTGGAATGAGCAGTTGTCTCTGATTGAATTTGCTTATAATAACAGTTTCCAAGCTTCAATAGGAATGGCGCCTTATGAAGCTCTCTACGGACGAAAGTGTAGATCTCCCTTATTTTTCGACCTTGAGGAATGGAATTGGACAAAACAAGAGGGAGTGAAACAAGGAGAACTGAAGGAGAAGCCTTCTAAAGCCGTGCAAGCTGCGATTCATAAGGTTCAAATAATTCAACAAAGAATGAAAGCCGCTCAAGATAGATAGAAAAGCTATGCGGATCGGCAGAGAAAGGATCTTATGTTCGAACTTGGTGATAGGGTGTTCTTGAAAGCTTCGCTACGAAAAGGATTTTCGAGGATTGGAAAAGGAGGTAAGTTGAATCCTCGTTATCTAGGTCCGTATGAGGTTCTTGAGAAAATTGGAGATACGGCTTATCGCATGAATCTACCTCCGAGTTTGACTGGAATCCACAATGTATTCCATGTCTCCCAGCTTCGCAAGTATTATCCGGATGAAGCCGAGATCCTACCTGAGGATGAGGTAGAAATTGAGCCTAATCTCACCTTCATTCAAAAGCCGGTTAAGATTTTGGATCAAAAATTCCAAGAATTAAGAAACCGGTAAATCCCACTAGTTAAAGTGTTATGGAGAAGTGATAAGACAGAAGAGGCTACATGGGAGACGGAGGATAAAATGAGAAAGTTCCATCCCGAATTATTTCCGGGCAATCAGTGAATCCGAGGACGGATTCTTTTCAGGGGGAGAGGTTGTGACACCCCGATATTTCGGCCGTACAGGTATGACGTATGTGTTTACCAAATTGCACGAATTAATTGTTTATACGTGTTTTATATATTTAATTTTATTTTAAATATTAAAATATTAATTATTTATAACCTAAGTTATTTAATATTAAATATGCAATTTATTTCATGGTTTGAATTTAATTCAATTAATTAGTGTGTTTTGTTTTAAAAGCTTAACTAATGCATGCATTATTATTTATAATATATATATATATACGAATTTAATTTTTTTTATTATTTGAAATGTTATGGATTTTGAATGCCTTGTGTATGAGTGTTATAAACGTGCTTCGTTCTTATATGATTTGATACCGAAATTTCGTGAAAATTTAATATGTTGGACTTATACGTGTTATAAATATGAATATATGATCGTTGCATGTTTTTGGGTTCGTTTGCATACGTTTCGAATTTATTTTGATTTTGGAATCCAAATCGGGGGCTAGCGAGCAATTAGCGCACCCTTGGTTCCGTATTTGATAACTTGAGCTAGGAAACTCGGATTCGAGTTTCGTCAACTTCGCTGAACTCGCAACGAAAATTCAAGTTTAGTGAAATTAGCCTTATATTTTTCCAAAGTTATTTGAACCTCCGAAATCCAACCGAAAACCCGAAACGACGCCAAAACTGTCACATTTCACCAAAATAGCCATATCTCTCACCATACTTGACCAAATTAACCATGGTTTGAACCTATGGAACCCTAAATCAACCATCTAGCTGATCATTATCCTCCCCAACCGAACCACACTCTCTCACTTAGAGAAATTCAGCCATCTTTCCCCTGCTTTCCAGTTTTCCCGTAGCTCAAGCCAATCCTTGGAGATTCAAGCTCAAATCTCTTCCAAACCCCCATTAATCCACAAGGTAAGATTAGGGTTGTATTATCCATCCATTATGAGTCATTTGCATTCATTCATCCCTAATTTTGATCATGGTTTCATGGATATATGGCTTCCTTGAAGAGATACTTAGGTTATAGGTTCATAGGTTGATCTCTTTCAATTCTTGATGAATTTCATTGATTCCAAGCATGAATATGATTGTCTTGATCTCTTCTTTGCATTTATGGTGATGTATTAGCTGGTAGTTGAGGCATTCATGGGTTACCATTAATGAATTTTGAATGAAAATGGAGTTTTTCCCTCCCTTCTTCCTTCGTGTTGCTGCTGCTGCTGCGTTTGAACTTGCTTGGGGCTGAATTTGTATGTTGATTTGGAGTCTTTTTGCTGCATATTTGTTGCCTTGCCTTACCTGAATAGGTTGGTTAGAGATTGAAATGGTGTTGCTCTGTTTTTCTCCATGTTTCTGCGTCATTTTTCTGCATTGCACAGGGTTGCGCCGGCGACCTGATTTGCCTTTAATTCAATCGCGCCCGCGACCCATACTTGAGCTGCTCACGTATTCTGTAAATTTGGAAGGAAAATATGCTGAAAAATACGGTAGCGGCTGCTACCATTTCATGAAGAAAATGGGTCGTGGTCGCGACCCCTTCTCTCGCTGAAAAGTTCAGTTTTTAAAAAAATTCGTATGCATGGATTGGTTTGCTAATTCTTTCCTAATTCTCATTGTTGCATGCATGGACATTAATTACCTTTGTTTTGCTAATTAGATGCATGTTGCATGCATGGAAATAGGTGGATCTTTAGTGCATGCATAATTGTTTATTTTGTGTAAATTGCATGCTTTTGTACGTAGCAATTTCACTTCATGCATAATTGTTCCTTTTTTATGGTAAATTGCATGCATGGTTACGTACACTATATATATATATATATATATATGATTTGATATATATATATATCTAGTTAAGGTTTAAATTTTTTTAAATTTTAGAATTTAATTGTTATCTATTTTGTGTTATTTAATTTCCGAACATGACTTAAATGTTTCTATTTGCTTATTTTCTAATTGTATTCATGTTATACTCCGTGTTATGATTTTATTTGAAATTCGTGGATCGATTAATTTAAATGTGAAGGTTATGAACTTGAATGGCTTTAAATGATTCTTGAAATGAACGTTTATAAATCTTTAAGACATTAATAGTCCACATGAACATGTTCATTACATAAAATACTCTTTTATGCATTCATATCATGATCATTTCATTGCCGAGCATCTTAATTGGTCATTTTGAGTCTCACTTCACCTTTCTTGCACTGATTTTGATCCCGTTGGAGACGAGGCCGATCCTTGAGGCTTTCGTGTCTTCTTTTGTCAGTTCGAGGTGGGTTTCTGTACTATTTAGATAAAATGACCCAAAATACCCTTATGTGCAAAGTTTTAGCCAAAGATAGAATTACCTATTTATATATATTGAATCACTTTTGGGTAAATAATTTCGAACGTATAATCCCTTTTTCTTTTAATACCCTACCGATTGTTTTGGCGAGTATTGCTTGATTGCACTGATTGGGGCCCGGGGTTCTTGGTGTGAGTGGCTATCTGAGGAAGCATGGGCTGACGGTGATCCCTCACACTAGTCCCTACCTACCAGACCTCGCCAGGAGATTGGCGGGGAAAGGGAGCTGAGCGCCATCTTGGGAGTCATGTAACCCCTTTTGGTCAATGATTGGGTGGCCGAGTCTTGCAAACCCGTCCACCAACCCAAAGGAAAAAGGTGTATATGACCGATTGAATAGAATCGATTGATTGTGCACAAAAGAATGATATGCATGAAAAGACTTAATAAATGAATAATTGTTGAATTACACAAGTTGTTGGTTAAAATTGATGGTTATAATCCCTTCCGATGATTCCTCTATTTCACCCATTTGGGAAATGCTTCTAAAACCTCACTTGGGATTATAATTTGCATGTGATTAGTTAAATACCATTGTATATTATATCTATGCTAATGTTTTATACCCATCAGTCCCTTTTGGACTGAACCCGTTCAGTTTTCAGTTGTGTGGTGCAGGTGTCAGGGAGCTAGGCGGGAATTCGAGTCGATAGGTCTTGCATTTGCTTCTAGCTCTTGTAGTTGTCCTTACACTTGCATACTTTTATTTATGATTATTGTATTTTGGAGCGTTCTTGATAGTTTTAGCCGTGATGGCTCTTTTGGATACCCTCGTATTGTATATGAATTATTTTTAGAGCTTGCATGCTCATGGTATCTATATGTGATAAGTTTTGTTAAGTTAATGCTTCCGCTTTAGTGATTTACTCTGATTCGTACGGTTTAAGGGTTAGCCCGCCTAGCATAGCATGTGTGTTTGTCCCCGTTCATCGTGACTTAGCTCGGGTATGGATTGTCCATTTCATATTCGGGTCGGGTCGGGTCCCGGTGCGGGGGATGTAACACCTTGCGCTCGGGTGTTACACCTTTTCAATATCAACTTCCTCCTCAACCTTTCCAAAGGCAAAATTGTCAACATCAGATATTGCATGCAACCTTGGACCTTCATACTCTCCACCACTCCATACAAATATGGCCTTACACTGCTCCTTAGGATTGTTTTCGGTTTGACTTGGCAGCATTCCTGGGCCTCTCATTTTCGAAGATTGGGTAATCTGACCAATCTGAGTTTCCAAATTCTTGTTCTGATTCACCACCTGTTCTACTTGAGTTTCTAACTTCTGATATCGATCCATAGACACGGCTATGAATTTCTCAAGTGCAGCCTCCTATCCTTGCTTTTGTACCTGTTGAGGTTGATTTTGGGGAGGGGGTGGTGGATATCGCCGTTGGCTTTGAAATTGGCCTTGTTGTCTCGGTGGGAATTGTGGCCTAGGCTGAGGTGGTGGTTATTGGACATTCTGATTGTTAGACCAAGAAAAATGAGGGTGGTTCTTCCATCCTGGGTTATAGGTGTTCGAGTAGGGATCATTCACTGGTCTAGAATTGTTTACATAATCCACCTGCTCTTGTACCTGTTCTCCTGTATTGGTATGAGGACACATGTTAAACGAACGTGGACCACTAAAAATTTCACAAGTTACCTGAACTGGTTTGGCTAGAGTCCCAACTGCGTTCACAAAAAGTTGGTCCAATCTCTTGTTTATAGCTTCAAATTGGGCATTAATGGAGGTTAGGCCATCTGATTCCGAGATGCCTGCTGCCACCTTAATTGGTTGGGAGTGGCTCCTCTCATGCACAAACACATCATTCTGGGACATGTTATCTAACAGTTTAGTGACTACTGCTTCAGATTTTGACCAAAACGCTCCGCCAGCTTAGGCATCCATTGCCCAGAAAGTTGGGGACATCCCATTGTAGAATGTCTGAATCAGTAGTCAACCAAGAATACCATGACGCGGACACTTCTTCTACAAATCCTTAAATCTCTCCCAAACTTCAAAGAAAGATTCCCCATCTAATTGTTTGAAACCTTAAATATCATTATTATACTTCGTGGTCTTGCTCAATGGGAAAAACTTAGCTAGGAAAGCCTGAGACAGTGCCTCCCAAGTCTGGAAGGATTTATTTGGTACAGTGCTCAACCATGCTTTTGCTCGTTCCCTTAGTGAAAAGGGGAAAAGCCTCACTCGGATAGCATTGGTGATGACATTTTAGATCTTGAAGGTGTCACACACTTCGAGAAAGAACTCAAGATGTGATGTCGGATCCTCTAATGATAGTCCTGAAAACGGATTATTCTGTAACAAATTGATTATAGCTGGTTTGATCTCAAAATTGTTTGCTGAAATCAGGGGATGGGTTGCGGTTTGAATTGCCCCTGCATTTGGCACATTGTAATCTCTTATGGCCGGTGGTGGTGGATCTTGAGGTGGACCAGCCATCGGTAAGGCAATCGGTTTCTTCTCTTTCTTTCGCTTCCTCCTAATAGCACTCAGTGTTCTCTCGATTTTTGGATGATAAGGTACTAGTTTCGGATCTTGAGATCGTCGCATGCACCGTGAACCTGCACAAAGGAAAAGAAAATCCTTAGCTTAATTCCACAATGATAGCAAACTAAGAACACAAAGTAAGTAATGGCCTAAAGCACTAGGTCAAAATATTTAAGTAATATTGATTTAAAATGCCTTCCCCGGTAACAGCGCCAAAAACTTGTTATGTGATTTTAAGTTAAACCAATCGTTCAAGTGTACACTTAATATACGCGTAGCACAACAGGATCGTACCCACAGGGAAGGGAAATCAATCACTACTTTATATCTCTTTCTCATGTAAAGACCAAACGGAAATCAATTTGTTTATTACTCTACTAGAACTGAATTGAAATAATTAACTAGAATAAAATGCAATTAATAGAACTAAACTAACGTGGATTAAAATCAGTGAACTAATTAGGCAGGGAAGTAATAATTCATACATTCAAGCATCAATATCATACTCGTTTGACAAATGCAATTCTACAACCTAGTCACTTATCTTTGTATTATCCTCTCTCAAGGTATAACCAAGTGCTCAATTAAGCTCAACGTTGCTGTCGCAATCAATAATGAATTAATTAAACCCTATGATCAAGACTAGAGCAAATATAGTTCTAGCGGCTGCATAGAATAAGATTTACTCTTGTATAGATGAAAAACAAAATCTCTTTGCATTCTTAACATCTACTAGCTATGAAAACCATCTCAACTACTATTAATCTCTCGATTCTCCGGTAATTCTAGATTATGTTAAGGGTGATCTGGCCATCGCAATTCATTTCAAACTAGTTTTCAAGCTAAGAATTAGCACAAGTCATTCAAACATCATATCAAACACTTAACATGCACTCATCATCACTCCCCTAGCCCTAGGGATTTAGCTACTCATAATTAACTCAAAACTCATAAAAATAAAGGAAATTGCATTGAATAAACTCATGTTCGTCAAGTCTAAACAAAGTCTCATAAATAAAACCCTAAACATTCAATAAAGACTGGAAAAATGAAAATAACATTTCAACTAATTAAAACTAAACTTAAATGAATTAGTTTGATAATTAAAGCAATAAATAAAACCAAAGGAAAAGGCAATTGTTAAGAACTCGATCCTTTCGTCTTCTCAAAATTCTCTGAAAAGCTCTTCCAAAGCTCTGTGTCTTCCTCTCCAAGCTAGGTCATCCACCCAAGAATAATCTGAAGAGGCTCCCCTAAAAAAGAGACTCCTAAACACACTTAAATAGCAGTCCTAATCCTCTCTCGCCGACTCTAGTAACGGGCGTTACCTACTCTTGCACAAATCCTGTTAATGCGCGTTACTAGCTGAAATCGCCATAACGCTTTTATAAATGGTAACGGGCGTTACCACTTTCCTTCTGACCAGGGGTAATGGGCGTAACCCCTCCTGCACAAAAATTCTCTTCCTCCTGCCTTTGGTAACGGGCGTTACCAGAGTTGTATTGCCAGGGAGCAATGGGCGTTACTGCTCTACTTTGCCAAAAGTGCATGAATTCGCCTCGTTCCACCATTTCTTATCTCCAACTCCTAAAACACCTAATTGTAGCAAACTAAACACATAAACGCATGAAAACGGCAAAAAAATATGCTCTACTTAACACTGAAATCCATGCAAATTCTACACTCAACAGACGTCCAAAAAGTCGGAGTGTCACATCCATTCTCTTAAATAACATGACCCAAGAAAGAAACCTTATCGGTCTAGAAATCACACTTACTGAACTTGGCGAACAACTGATTATCCTAGAGTGTTTACAAAACAAGCTTAAGATGTCTCGCATGCTCCTCGGTGGACCTCAAGTACACAAGAATATTGTGTATAAATATCACCATAAACTTTTCGAGAAAAAGCCTGAATATTCTGTGCATCATGTCTATAAAAGTTGCGGGGTCATTAGTTAGACCAATCGGCATCACAACAAACTCCTAATCCCCATAACGAGTATTAAACCCTGTCTTTAGGATATCTTCTTCTCGGATCCGCAAGTGGTAATATCCCTGATGTAGGTCGATCTCAGAATAAACCTTTGAACCCTGAAGTATATGGAATAACTCCCCGATATGTGGGAGGGGATATTTATTCTTGACCATCATCTGATTCAATTCTCTGTAATCAACGCACATTCTCAAGGTCCCGTCTTTCTTCTCCATAAATAGGACCGGTGTGGCCCAAGGAGATGAACTCGGGCGAATGTACCCGCTAGACATTAACTCTTCGAGTTGTTTCTTCAATTCCTTTAACTCGGCAGGATCCATCCTATATGGAGTTTTAGAGAATGGCTTTGCTTCAGGATACAAGTCGATCACAAACTCAATTTCCCGATCAGGAGGGAGAGACCCTAAACTCTCTAGGAAAACCTCGAGGAAATCTTTCACCACTTCTGTCTCCTCAAGCTTAGCTTGATCTTTTGGCTTGTTAAGGAGATAGGCTAAGAAACCCGAAGCACCATCACGAATCAACTTATGAGCCTCGGTGAAAGATAACAAAGAAGAAGTCTTCAAACAAAAACCCACAACCACGTTTGAACCCAACTGGACTCTCTTAGCTCGACAATCAACCTTTGCACAATGCTCGAAGAGCCAATCCATACCCAAAATTGCCTCATACCGACTCATGGGCATCTTAATGAAGTCTGTCAAAAATTCACGACCCTCAATGCTCACCTAAACTCCCTTAAACACTCGATCAGAAATAAGGCTCCCCTCCAACAGGGAAGTAATCACATAACATGCAGAGGTACACAACAGGCAAATACATAGAAGCAGCTATGCCACGAGAAAGGAATACGTGGCTCTAGGATCAAACAATGCATGTATGCTCGTGCCATGAATGTATATTGTGACACCCTAAGCGGAGGGCACCACATCCCCAGCACCGAGAGCCCGATCCACCCATGAAATGGGAGTCCATACATGAACCAAGCTCATGGCGAACGGAAACAGAATAAAAACCAACCTGTTAGGCGGGACTAGACCCTGTACCACCAATTCAACAAAACAAAGTATGCGGAAGCAATGTAATCATTCAGGCACATTCCGTATAACAACATGAATGTGAATACGGGTTCCACTAATCAGGTAAACCTGTCCTAACCTGTCCCGAATTCAATACAATATAATTTCATGCAAACGGGTTCAACTAGGGCCCTAGAATCCTGTCCCGAGTTAAAGAAAGCAGTAAAGATACACTATGGCCTACAAGGCCCATTCATATAGGAATGGAGGTACAATACGATGCAGTTCAAGTAGGACTAAGACTTGAACAAAGACTTTAAAAGACTCCCGCCTAATGACTATGAAACCTGCAAGACAGACACTAAAAACAACGAGAGGGAGGGGTCAGTCAACTGACTGAGTGAAGGTGGTACACACGCATATATATATAATCCGGCAATCAGGCAGGCATAATTCCACTATACGTTTTAGTATTGAATAAACAGGAGACAGGAATCAGGAGTAAATCAATACGTATGAGTGGAATTATGTCAGGGCATGCAAGTCACATAAACGAGATATAATATGCATGTGTCGATATCCTTACGCCTCTGTTGATACCCACTTTACCTTTACGACCCACGAGCTCCGGTGCTGAACAGGGATTGAGACATAACAGAGGTTATGGATATCTATGCTTAACATATTAGGGGGACCCGACGAGAACGGGTATTTAATCCATCCGGGACTCCTCTTTTCACTTATTAAATGACAAGTACAAGCAGGTAATCAGGAAACAAGTAGGAAACAAGAGTTATAATTAACTATCAGGCGGGAAAAACAAGTACAAATTAATCTCCTTTCTCCGGGTACAATGTAGCCGGTAGCTAACCTCCACATCCGCGCATCAGGGTGATCTTCGGGTTCATGACTCCCTTAGATCGGAGCCCCATCTCCCACCAAACCTCCTGGTGGGTATCCGGGTAGTCCAACAGGATGGGACTCATGTAAGAGGTCACTGTCGGCCCAATACCTCCCCGGTTTATTCAATACACAAGCACCTGGGCCCCAAGAATAGGAACAGGAACCACTCTGGCTAATCCAGTGCTAGAAGAGCCGGGGGTACAGACGGGATCTCGCAAAATAGGCTCATGGTTAACACTTACACAAGTTATAAAACATTTCCAGTACCTAGCCGGTATAAAAGATATTGTTAACTTTATTATAGAAACCATTTGGCATACTTTTACTTCATGCAAGGTCATAGGTCGTTTATAAAGAAAAACCCTCACCTCCAAGTGTAAGAAAGACGAAGAGAAGGACCACAAAACCGGAAAGTCTCCACCGAGGAGATCACTGTACAAGAAGGACAATGACAATACTCATGAGACAAGACTCAAAATGGAACCAAGTAGGACGCACGGCGATGTTCATGAAGTGGTACATCATGTCATGGCATGATTCAATATGCATTAATTCATAAATATGTCATGAAATGGTGTGATCATGTTCATGAGCACAAGTAATGTCATTTAGACACATTGTAGCACCCCAAACGGAGGATGCCACATCCCCCGCACTAAGACCCAGACCCGCTCACGAAATGGAAAGTCCATGCCTGAATCCAAATCATAGCGAACGGGAGACCAACTCACACACTAGGTTAGGCGGATCTAACTTGACAAACTAAGAGTGCGGAAGCAATTAAAACCAACAACAATAGATAGCGGAAGCATTTAAAACAAAACATGCAAAGCAGGTGACGGGTTCAACTAGCATAAATACCTAGTCCCGAATCAATTCATGATCTAACACAATAAACAACATAAGTATCATCATAATATCTACTAACATCCAAATACTAGCTTACTAACCCCACACGGGTTTAAGTCTAAGTAGAACATAAACTTAACCTTCAAGTGTGAAACATAAATACATATCATAAATAAAGTATGCGACAAATGCATCCTAATACCAACTAGACTGACAAGTGTGACTCAGGAGACTCACTTCCGCCTAGCTCAAGCCAAAAGGAAACCTGCAAACTAAAAGATAAATGAGGTGTCAGTCAACTGACTGAGTGAGGGGGCTAACGCACACCCACAATATATATATACAGAGCACAACACATATCAAAAGGGTGGACTCATGAACCGGGAATAGGTGTTGCATACCAAAGCGTTTCAAAGCAAAACCCAAATACATATATATATATATTTAGAAAACATTTTCAAAAACGCTATTCCGATTCATGATTCCCATAACATATCATATCCTATGCTCGGCGAGTACGAGCTTCCAACCTCAACTCCTCATATCATAACAAAATAGAAATAACATACCAACCTCAACTCCGGGTGATGGTAAGGTTGCGCGACCCTAACCATCCATACAGTCGAGGGGAGTGCTAATGCTACTCAAACCCTCAGGACTCCGTTTCCCAACCAAACCTCATGGTGGGTCCCAATACATCCCCTTCATACAGATGGAGACTACGCACAGGTATATCCCCGACGGCCCTAACCGTCCCGGGGGCTCCTTACCCGTAGCTCCTGGGCCCCATAACAGAACAGAACATAACATATACCAACTTTCATGGTAATCTCGCTACATAATCATAACATAACTTAACTTTTCGAAATAGCTTACATATACCTTCATACTTAATTTCCAAAACTGAAGTTGTATCATAAGGTCATAATCATATCATATCCAACACATATTTAATCGTATATATAGTATATAATTGAATGCGGGGATTGAAATCATCATATTGGGGTCATAGGTCGTTTAACTATACAAAATCCTAAACCTCACCTAAGAAGCGATGAGAAGCGAGAACTAACAAGACGAATGCAAACTTGATCGGACTGTCTCCGTCCTGGAGATCACTGATAGAAAAACACAAGGTACTTATGAGACACGACTCAGACATGAACCTCATAGACGCACGACAATGCTCAATATGATAGCGGTATGCATAAGTGTCAATGTTGTGGTTCTAATGTTGTGTCGTGGTTAATTAAAGCATATTAATGCGCATCAAGGTCACATTTACAAGTAGCAATTCCAAATATAAGTGTATGATGAATTCACATATTGTACAACATTCATTGTTCCAAGCATGAGTCAAAGTTATTATATCAAACAAATTCATACTCGAATCACCTCATTTAATAACACTTAACTACAATTATCACAAAAGTCCTCATCTACACATAGAACAATTTTCCCACGTACTCACATAACATATACACAGGACCAGAAGATGTACATGAAGGTTTAAATAATTCGGAGTTCCGAAAGATAGTTTTTGGAATAATTAGATTATAAGAGTCCATTCAAATTTACTAAAGTCCAAGTTTTAATTTACAAGGATCATTTTAAAAATAAGACTTAAGGTCCATATTTCACATACTTGAAAGCAAGGATATCAGTTAAACAATTCATACACTCATTCTCAGCACTTAACACGCCAATTTGTTAATATTATAAAATACCAATAAAACAAATTTCTTAGATACATTGTTATAGAAATTATGTTATTCAAAAGTTCTCACATCAAGACAGATCCATACAAGACTTTTATATTAGGAGTAGACTCTTAATTCAAGATTTCAATTATAACCTTTATTAGGATTTTTAATTCATTAAATCTCAAACGTACTGTAACATAAATCCTCAATTGTAAAGTAATTCAAACTTCTATACATTACCATTAACTAAACTAAAGAGCAATATAACAGGATCAAATTCAGTCAACAATTACATCATATAAAAGCAAGTTTAATTGTCCGCTTATCCTTTAACTATCCAATTAAATATAAATCCAGGATCCCTAACATAATTTAACAAGATATTCATGCATATTTCATTCTTTTATAAAATATCTAACTTCAACTACCAAAACCAAAATTCTCCCGTCATAGCTCAGCTACCCAAAACCAATTTAAATTAAATCAACTCACTTAAATTGCATATCTGGAAGCAAGGTTTATATACCAATCATGACGATAAATTTCAGGAATCCAACCATCCAATTCCTCATGGACTAAACACACAATAACAACCAACCAATATAAACATATCATCATTTAACTGAATTAATTCACATGTATGCTCAAAGGAACAACAACAACATCACAGTTATACAGTAGGCTCCAAATCGCAGGGTAAGAAATCATAAGAATTCAAACTGTAATCTGATTGACTGATAAACCAATTCACTTAAGTAGTTTCATAGTACACTTACAATTAGAAATTCATAAACTAAGCAATAGAAATAGAAATCTAAATTAAATGAGGAATTACTTAAAAGAAACGGGAAAAATGGGTTTACGATTGCAAAGAGCAGCAGCTAATGGTGGTCGGTGTAAGGCGTCTGAGCTGGTGGCGCCGCTACTGGGACTCGGCGATGGCTGAAACGCAGGCGGCGCCAGGAGATCTCAGTTGTCGCTGCTGGAGTGGTGGCGGCCGATCGGGGGTCTTACCTCCTTGCGTGAGAATGCAGTAAAAGGGGGAGCGAGACTATCAAAGATGAGAAGGTTGTCGAAACTGCTCTTGCTGTAGCGAACGGATGAGAGAGATAAGATGGTAACGGAGGTCTCGGTTGTTGGAGGTGGCGGAAGGGGAAACTCCAGTTCTGCTCAGATCTGGTGAAGAAAAGGGAAAGAAGAATAGGGTGGTTACCGGATCTGAACCTTGACAGCAGCGGTGGATGAAGGGTGGTGAGTGAGGCGCCGGATCTGCTGCTGTTGTTGCGCCGTTGCTGTTGAGTTCGTAAGGGTGGGTGCGTGTCGCCCCTTTGCAGCGACGAGATGACGGCGGAGGGCTGAGTCGTGGTGGTAGTGGTTGAATCCGAGGACCAGAAGGTGGATTGGCTGAGGTTTCACCGCCAAGAAGAATGATGGCTGATTCAGATTTCTGACATGGGAGGGAGAGGTTCAGGCGAGGAAGGAGGAAGGTTGGGACGGCGGAGACGACACGGCGGCGGTGGTTCAATGGGGAGAAGACTGCCGCGCCTCCACTTGAAATCGAAAGGGGAAGGCATCGCTGAAGGGGCTGCTCTATGTAGCTTCACTTTTCGGATGAGGCAGAAGCGAGGTGGTGGTCAGCGGCGGCGCACCTTGACGAAAGATGGTGGTGCGGAGAATGCAGCACCGCTGCTTGACGAGAGAGGGAGAGAGAGCAGTGAGGAAGAAGAACTGATGAACGAGAGGCTGCTAGGGTTTCGGTGTGATAAAAGGGGGTTTATTCCAGATTTACAATCAAGCCCCTCAAAAGTTTGGGTAAAGCGATTGAGTCCTCCAATTCCCAATAAGATCATTTAAGTCCAATTAACGTTTCTAAAATTATAAAAGCACCCCCGAGATTTTAAATAAGGTCCAATTAAGCCCAAATTCGAAATTAATAAATTAGGAAGAGATCCCTAAAGAATTAGACAAAGTTCAAACAAGTCCTTAACTTTATAAAACCATAATTTAACTCCCATAATTTTAAATTAAAGTGCACTTAGATCCTAAACTTAATTCAATTAAGTCCACAAGTTGCAAGTATCGACATTTAAAGACAACAAATAAATAAATTAAAACATGCACGTCACGTAATAGAAATTAAATCACAATAGTAAATAGATCAAACTTATGATTAATCACGTAAACCATAATTAAAGTACATAACACGCGACCTGGGCTTACCCGTGATGTCAGACCCGACCGATGTGAAACACGGGGTGTGACAACCTCCCCCCCTTAAGAGAACTTGGTCCCTAGGTTCCACTGTTGAGCTAGAAGAGCTTCGAGTGGTAGTGCTTCAACTCATCTCCCGAAATTGTACAGAACCATAGCCTTGGTTGTGAAACTTACTCTTATTACTCGAATCAGGCCTCATTCAGGGTGTCTCGTTGTCATCAAGGCCGGCCCGGGTACTTGACAGTTACTTGCTTCAAGCTTGGTTGGTCGCTTCCATGATACGGATAGCTGCAACAGCACCTAAACTTCGATGTCATCGCATACTTGTCACTTGCAAACCGTTGCGAGGCCACGCATAAACCAACTACGACAGACAAGAGAGAATCCCATCTCTCAGCACGTAAGTGTGAGCACCCCGTCTCTCACACACACAAATGAGAGAACCCCATCTCTCACACACACAAATGAGAGAACCCCGTCTCTCAAACACACAAATGAGAGAACCCCGTCTCTCAACCTAAGTCTGAAAGATTTCCACATCTCCCAAACACTCTAGTTTAAGAAAATCCAGCATTCCTCAAACTCTTAGACTCAAGAGAATCCAGCATCTCCGAATATCTAAATACAAGAGAATCCAACATCTCTTGTGCACAAAACTTAGAAAGAATCCAACATCTTTCTATCACATAAATAGAGAGAATCCTACATCTCTCCAACACGTAAAAAGAGGGAACCTAAGGTCTGTGGCGCCCCTTAACACTACAACCCCGCACCGTTGTACTTCCCTAGTGGATGTGAGACCTAGAGCTCGAGAAATACTCCGGCGAACGGACAAGACTATACAATACCAGAGTATGAAATTTAAACGCAACGGAAAATAAACTTGAACAATAAAAGGGGACAATACATAACGAAACACATATTATTAAGTTGGATAAATAATTACAGTGATAGATCTAACTTCACAAGAGAGTGCTTATTGAAAGAAGTACATGCACTCGTGATACTCTAATAACTGGAATGTGACACCTTAAAGCTTCAAGATACCTTTAAGGCGTCGCTGTACATTCTAAAATCATGAATTAAAAGAGTAGGAGGGTTAGTCAAAATGACTAAGTGACGGGGGGTTTGAGATTTTGGGTTATAAGTAAGATTTTGAAAGTCTTTTGACCAAGAAGGTCTTGGTTTGAAATATATACTATATAATAACAAATAATTATATGACAATAATATCTGGTTCATATAATTTTGAAACAGTAGGAGTAGGGGGAATATAGGCTATAATTTACAAAACTGATAAACCGTTTTGAGAAAATGATTTTTATGCCCGCAAGCTAGGCTTCTCCAACCTTAACTCCTTAATATCCAGGAAAAATAGTAACGACCCTGATCAACGTGTTGGTACTTAATAAAACAAATACGATAATACCATCCTTCACCCCTTAGTGTCACGTAGGGTTGCAACCCTAGTGACGATGAACAAGATTGTGGGAGGGGCGTACCTTTTCCCGTCACTTGATGTGGAATAACCAACCTCCGGTTAGACCATCATCAAGATCTAGTTGGCGGCTGGTATAATAGTAGACCTCGGCCCGTGCCTCCCGGACTACTACTTCTACCAAGACCACCGGGCCCATAGGAAAAACAATAATTTTACTTGCAAGACGAGAATATTTACCGGTAAGAAAGTACTAAGTACTTTCGGGTAAATATATGTTTTTGAATAATTAATAAGAATTATTTTCCCATAAAGGGAATAATAACTTGAAAGGAATAAATTAAAATATTTTATCATGATTTCAGTTGAAAAGATTTAGACCCTCACCGAGTACCGAGATTTAAGTGGAATTGTGAGGATTCCACTCTTCAATCCTATTGTCGCCTGAAAGTAATAACTACTACTGACTTAGAACTAGGTTCTTAGTTCCTAACTAACTAATTACACGAAATATCATAACGAAATAATTATAGAAGGTACATATTATGTAATGTGTTAAAGATTTCCCGGTAAACCCTAAATTCACCCGTTTGATTAATAAATTCAGGGTTTATGGGATCTTTAACTAATCAAATATTTATTAACTATATTATAATTCTAATTGTAAGATTTGAAATGAAATTTAAGATTTAATGTGACAATGTAGGTTATCTTTTGTAAATTTTACATAGTTTACCGATTTTCGGAAAATTTGGGAAAAAATCTTTCTTTAAAAATTCCAAAACCTATTTTATAATTATTTTAAAAATAATTTCGAAATTAATTAAATTTTAGTTGACCAAAAAGTCAAAATTACTATTGAAAACATTTACTACTCAATTTCATATGAATTAAACACTTTATAACACAAAATCAAATTCACACACACACACACATTAATCACGGCACACACATGCACACACACACATCCAAGAACATTATGAACATGTTCTTGAGCTTATTTGAATATTCAAAGAGGGTGGCTAACATGTTCTATCACATTCATATTCATAACATAAGATTAAAGCATAATATAGCAAAATATATGAACTTTCAATGAAAAATAATTCTAAATAAATTACTCTAGGCATGAATTTAATCAAACAAGATCATAAGCATTTAAATTCATACTCACATTATATCATATCATAATTCATGCATTTAATTAAATAAAATTCTATAATATACACACATTGTATTTAAACTAACAATTATGCACATATTTCATAAAATAAATTCCTAAAGCATAATTTAATTAATCCTAGACATGCTACTATTATTATTATACTAAGAACATTATATAAAGCATGAAATAATAGAAGAAAAACATACCTTAGAGAGAGAGAGAGTGAGTGGCGTGAGGTTGGGAGAAAAAGGGAGTGATTTTTGTGTGTTGATTTGTGAGGTATAAATGAGGCTTGAGGGGGGGGAGGGGGTATTTATAGATAGTCATGAGGGGTCCTTGAGCAATTTATGAAAGTTTAAGGGAGATGTGGTTGCTTATTATTTCAACAAATGCTTGGTAATTAATTAGGAGATGTGGTTAAATTATATTTTGAACAAATGCTAGGTAATTAACTAAGTAATGTGGAGAAATTACATTCATTTAATTAATCCTTCTAGAAGATCATATGGTCATGAATGATGTCATAATGAATAAAAATAAATGTAAACTAATATAAAATTTATTCAAGAGTCGAGAGGTAAAATCTTGAAGTAGTGAATTAATAGAAGAATGAGTGAAAAATGAGCTTCGTTTTGATTATAAATGTGGAATATTTAGGTTTTTCGTTTATAAATTATGAATATTAAAGATGATGAAAATCATGAGAAAATTATATAAACGAAGCTATGATAAAGTTTAGAGTTTGAAAAAATCACTATAATTTAGAGAAAAATTCAAGAATCGTTTTAAGTATAATTTCGAATATTGAATAAAAGCTAATAAAATGATGATTTTTAAAAAGGAAAATATTTATAAAATATGTTATGGGTGGAATCGAGTTTTTGGTAAATGCATGAAAATTCATAAAATAATTTAAGGGTCGTTTTGGTTATAATATTGAATATCGAAAAGTAGATGAGTAGGGATTTATTTATGATCGAATTATAAGCTAGGGTTTTCGCCAGTTTTTGATACTACTGGAGTTAGGATGGGAATTATGGTTCACGGAGAGTATCACGATCCTCGAAATAATGTGAGGATTCTTTTGGTTACAATATTTGATAATGAAAGTGCTTCGGGAGATGTAGGAATATTTTTGAGCTGTAGGGGTATTTTCGTAATTTCCAACCTAAAACTGTAGGAATGGGTTTTGAAGCTTATGAAGGGGTTTTAAGTGCTAGAAGGGAATGAATACTAGAATTTTAGGATTTTATGAGAAGAGTTTCAAAGTACGAGTTAAATAGAGAAAAGAATTAAATCTACAGACATTTAATTAAACTATAACATATAAAAGCACATAAGTCACATAAAATGCAATGCATGAAGAGAATTAATAATGATCGAGGTTATAAACGCTTCCTGAGTTAACCTTTACTTACCTCTCTCGTCTTGGCCCTGAGTAGGGCTGTTACAATCTTCACCCCTTTAAAAGAATTTGTCCTCAGATTCTATTATTGTCCTTGAACAGTCCTGGATAATGTTTCAACATCTTTTCCTCTGTTTCCCAAGTCTGTTCTTCTGTACCATTTCTCTTCCATAAGATTCTAACAAGGGGAATCCTTCGGTTTCTTAATTCTTGGAATTTCCTATCCAAGATTCTGATTGGTTTCACTTCATAAGTAAGGTCGGGTTCTAGTGGTACTTCTTCAATTGGTAGAATGTGTGAATCATCAGCAAAGTACTTTCGGAGTTGGGACACATGGAATACATTATGTATCCCAGTAAGACTTAATGGTAGGTCTAGGCGATAGGCTGTTGGACCGATACGTTCTAGTATTTCAAAAGGTCCAATGTATCGAGGATTTAACTTTCCTCGAACTCCCTTTCTTTGGATTTGAGGCATTTCTGAATCCACTCATCTTGAACCTGAGCTTCTTTTATCTTCTCCTTTGGTGGTGGTAGTACCACTAAATTCGCTAATCGAGCCCTTGAAACCACTTTCGTAGATTTTCGTAGGTTACTTGAAGGCTTTCCTGGAACTGACGCTAAGCTTGACTTTCTACTTAAAGCATCAGCCACTACGTTAGCCTTTCCTGGATGGTACTCGATTATACAGTCGTAGTCTTCCAGAAATTCTATCCATCTCCTTTGCCTCATATTCAACTCCTTTTGAGTAAAAAGGTACCGTAGGCTCTTGTAATCAGTGAAAACTTCAAAAGTAACTCCGTAGAGATAATGTCTCCACTTGGTGTGAGCAAATCCAATTGCTGCTAATTCCAAGTAATGAGTAGGGTAGTTTTCCTCATGAGGTTTGAGCTTTCTTGAGGCATAGGCTATAACTTTCCCTTGTTGCATCAATACACAACCTAGCCCTTCTTTAAAGGCATCGGTATAAACCGTATAACCTTCTTTTCCTTCAGGTAAGGTTAATACTGGTGCAGATGTCAATCGTTGCTTTAATTCTCAAAAACTTTGTTCACGCCGTTCGGTCCATTCAAATTTTCTTTCCTTCTTCGTTAACTTCGTGAGAGGTGCAGCTATCTTAGAGAAGTCCTTTACAAACCTGCGATAATAGCCTGCAAGTCCTAGGAAACTTCTCACCTCTGATGGATTTCTTGGTACTTTCCAGTTTGTAATTGCTTCAATCTTCGAAGGATCTACCTCAACTCCTGATCCCGAGATTATATGTCCGAGGAATGCAACTTTTTCGATCCAGAACTCACATTTACTGAACTTAGCGTATAGCTTATGATCTCGCAAAGTGCTTAACACTATGCGAAGATGTTCAGCATGTTCCTCGGGCGTTCTTGAGAATACCAAAATGTCATCGATGAAAATGACCACAAATTTATCCAGACATGGTCGGAATATTCGATGCATCATGTCCATGAATGTAGCTGGGGCATTAGTCAATCCAAAAGGCATTACTATGAACTCAAAGTGTCCACAGCGGGTATTGAAAGCTGTCTTAGGGATATCCTCCTCCCTAATCTTTAATTGATAATACCCTTTCCTTAGATCTAACTTGGAAGAGACTCGAGATCCTTTAAGGACATCAAATAACTCCTCTATATGGGGTAGAGGGTATTTGTTCTTTATGGTCATTCGGTTAAGTTCTCGGTAGTCGATGCACATCCGTAGTGACCCATCTTTCTTCTTTACAAACAACACTGGTGCTCCCCAAGGTGATGTACTGGGACGGATATATCTTGATTCAATCAAATCATCAAGTTGTTTTCTCAACTCCTGAAGTTCGGTTGGGGCCATCCGATAAGGGGTTTTAGAGAAAGGCTCTGCTCCAGGAATTTTATCGATTACAAATTCTAACTTACGGTCTGGAGGTAACGAGTTTAGGTGTTCTGGGAAGACGTCGAGGAACTCATTTACTACTTCCACATCCTCAACCTTGAGTTGGTCCTTTAGCCTATTTAGGAGATAGGCAACGAAACCTATAGCTCTCTTCTGAACCAACTTCTTAGCTTCTGTCATAGAGATCATTGCCACTGATCTTTTGTTCTCAGAAATCCAACTTTCATCTTGTCCTAAGATGATTTCCTTCTTGAAACAATCCAATTTAGCATGGTATTCGTAGAGCCAATCCATTCCAGAATGATTCCATATCTTGTCATTGGAAGTTCGATGAGGTCCATAGGGTAGTAATGGTCACCCATTTGTATAGGGCAGTGTTTATATACTCGATCCGTTATGAAACAAGCTCCCAAAGGGGAACTTACTTCGAAATTATGAACATTCAAGTGGAAAATTTAAACGCGCACATAAATTTGATGCAATGAATCAATACGTGGCACCAGGGTCATATAAGACCTTAACTGGCGTGTTTAGAATGTGTACCGTACCTTCGACAACATCTGAAGGGTCTGGATCCTCATTTCCGTCCAACGCGTAAGCTCTGCATTTGACAAGTGGCTTTCCTGACTTTCCCACAGCTTTCTCCTTGTCCTTAGATCCCGGTCTTTTTGGGCATGAGTTAAGCTGATGACTAGGGTCTCCACACCATAAACACGTGCCAGCTTTCTTTCGACATTCCTGTTCAGTATGTCCCTATTTGTGACAATATTCACAAGTGATCTCTTCTTGTGAATTGGATGGGACTGACTTAGGCTTTTGCTGGGCTGGTGTGGGTTTCTTCCCAAATTTCTAGCTGGATGGTCCAGTGGGACGTTTCATTCCTTGAGAAGGTTTATTTTGAGGGGGACCAGGGCGATTAGCTGCTAAACGAATATTCTTATGAGCTGCTTCGGTTTTCAGGGCTTTATCTACCTCCTTATTGTAAGTTTTAATATCCAATGAAGCTAAAGCCCATCAAAGGTCTGGCTTCAGTCCATCAATGAATCAATTGGGCTTTCTTTGTTCGTCATTCAGAATGTGTGGAGCATACTGAATCAGTCTCACAAACTTTGCCTCGTATTCCACTACTGACATATAACCCTGAGTTAAACTCATGAACTCAACCTTTCGAGTATCTCTTATCACTTGAGGAATATATTTATTCTAAAATTCCTTAACAAATTCTACCCAAATGTAATCAGTTCGGTCTTCTATCCAGGTTAACTTGACGTGCTTCCACCAACTCAAAACAGGTCCTTCTAAGAGAAAGGCTGCATACTGCACTCGTTCCCGTTCCTCGGGAAATATACCCATAGCCTCATAAATCTTTTCTAAACTGGCTATCCAGTTTTCAGCCTTCAGGTCGTTAGGTTCTCCAAAGAATTTTGGGGGATTCATTCGGAGAAACCTTTCTAAGGATCGCTCGTTGGTAGGGTTATTCCCAGGTGTACAGGTTCGAACAAACTGCCTTAAGGCTTCTACAAATTCTGGATGTCCTGGTGGATCCTGTGGGGATGGGGAGTTGTTTCGTGGCGTTCTTCGTAGAGGCATTATGAATGCTGAAATCACAATCACATAGGAAATATAATACATGTGGGGTAAGAATGCTTCAAAGATTATCACAGAACAATAATCACCAAATAACATCAATCATCAAACATAAAGTGCAGAAAGAAATAACATTAGTACTCACGGTCCTGCTGGTATATTGAAGCGACTCTAAGACTCATGATGCAAAAATGTAAAGCAACATGAAATAACAGTGTAAAATGATCAAAATGTGTCATATATATATGCATAAAGATTAGTACGCTTCAAGAGCTACAAACGTAAAAGCAAAAAGAGGGGGTTGGACCCGATCTACCTCGAGTTACACCCTACAAGTACGGTCACTCCTAGTAAATCAAAGCTGCTACTGTCTGCTGCTACCGCTAATATGTACTGCTGCAAAAATGGGGAGTGTCTCCGCTGGTTGCTATTTACATAACCCCGGGTAACTATCCTATATACTGTACCTCGTATCCCCTGATCTGAACTCAATCCTCTCCAGCACTACCTGCCTTAAGGTCAACCTTATCATCTGAATCTGGAACCCTAATGGGACTCCACTCCTCACTGGGTTCAACACTGTCCTCCTCCTCGGGATCAACCTGCAATCCATCAGCATCCTCGCCGATCTCACCAACCTGCTGGGGCTCCTCCTCGTCATCATTGGAATGGACTATAGCCTCGGAAGCCTCACTGTCTCCGGAATGGGCTATGTGGGTCCGGGCTGCATCTCTAGAACCTGCTCCATAACCTGAGTATCATTCAGGTGAAGCGCAACCTCCAAACGGCTCCTCATCTGGGCTCGGTACTGATCATGGATCACTATGGAAGCCTCACGGTCCAGAGTCAAACTTACCACGTCCTCCTCGAGCTCGGCCACGTGTGATGCCAACTGAGAAATAGCGATCTGAGATGCGACTAACTGTTCCCGAGCATGATCACGATCCACTGTTGTCTGTCTAGCCATTTCTCTGTTCCATTCAGCCTCCAGTTGGTACTCGCCAGTCCTCTGATACTCATAAAAGTAGGCATCTCTCTCGGTCTCTAATAAGTGAACTGCTCTGTTCGGGTAGGCATACCCAGGAAAGGCCTCCTGTTGTGAATCCTGACTATGCTGCCTAATCCTCTGCCAGGGATAGTATCTAGGACCCCCACTACGAGTAACAACTAAGGTCCTAGGAGGCTCGTACTGATCAAGCCACTCGATGTTATCAGAATATGGAAGCTCACCCTAGCCAGCCATTTTTACTATAAGAAAACACCTTACAAATTTTTATAGCAAAGAAATTATAGTGAAATACTTTCTCTACCTAATGTTTAAGTTAAGTTCTGTCTATCTAAACCTGACGCTCTGATACCACCTTAGCTGTAGTGCCCCTTAACACTACAACCCCGCACCGTTGTACTTCCCGAGTGGATGTGAGGCCTAGCACTCGAGAAATACTCCGAGGAACGGATAAGACTATACAATACCAGAGTATGAAATTTAAACGCAACGGAAAATAAACTTGAATAATAAAAGGGGACAATACATAACGAAACACATATTATTAAGTTGGATAAATAATTACAGTGATAGATCTAACTTCACAAGAGAGTGCTTATTGAAAGATGTACATGCACTCGTGATTACTCTATTAACTGGAATGTGACACCTTAAAGCTTCAAGATACCTCTAAGGCGTCGCTGTAGATTCCTGAAATCATGAATTAAAAGAGTAGGAGGGTTAGTCAAAATGACTAAGTGACGGGGGGTTTGAGATTTTGGGTTATAAGTAAGATTTTGAAAGTCTTTTGACCAAGAAAGTCTTGGTTTGAAATATATACTATATAATAACAAATAACTATATGACAATAATATCCGGTTCATATTATTTTGAAACAGTAGGAGTAGGGGGAATATAGGCTATAATTTAGAAAACTTATGAACCGTTTTGAGAAAATGATTTTTATGCCCGCAAGCTAGGCTTCTCTAACCTTAACTCCTTAATATCCAGGAAAAATAGTAACGACCCTGATCAAGGTGTCGGTACTTCATAAAACAAATACGATAATACCATCCTTCACCCCTTAGTGTCACGTAGGGTTGCAAGCCCTAGTGACGATGAACAAGATTGTGGGAGGGGCGTACCTTTTCCCGTCACTTGATGTGGAATAACCAACCTCCGGTTAGACCATCATCAAGATCTAGTTGGCGGCTGGTATAATAGTAGACCTCGGCCCGTGCCTCCCGGACTACTACTTCTACCAAGACCACCGGGCCCATAGGAAAAACAATAATTTTACTTGCAAGACGAGAATATTTACCGGTAAGAAAGTACTAAGTACTTTCGAGTAAATATATGTTTTTGAATAATTAATAAGAAATATTTTCCCACAAAGGGAATATTAACTTGAAAGGAATAAAGTAAAATATTTTATCATGATTTCAGTTGAAAAGATTTAGACCCTCACCGAGTACCGAGATTTAAGTGGAATTGTGAGGATTCCACTCTGCAATCCTATTGTCGCCTGAAAGTAATAACTACTACTGACTTAGAACTAGGTTCTTAGTTCCTAACTAACTAATTGCACACAATATCATAACGAAATAATTATAGAAGGTATATATTATATAATGTGTTAAAGATTTCCCGGTAAACCCTAAATTCACCCATTTGATTAATAAATTCTGGGTTTATGGGATCTTTAACTAATCAAATATTTATTAACTATATTATAATTCTAATTGTAAGATTTGAAATGAAATTTAAGATTTAATGTGACAATGTAGGTTATCTTTTGTAAATTTTACATAGTTTACCGATTTTTTGAAAATTTGGGAAAAAATCTTTCTTTAAAAATTCCAAAACCTATTTTATAATTATTTTAAAAATAATTTCGAAATTAATTAAATTTTAGTTCACCAAAAAGTCAAAATTACTATTGAAAACATTTACTATTCAATTTCATATGAATTAAACACTTTATAACACAAAATCAACTTCACACACACACACACACATTAATCACGGCACACACATGCACACACACACATCCAAGAACATTATGAACATGTTCTTGAGCTTATTTGAATATTCAAAGAGGGTGGGTAACATGTTCTATCACATTCATATTCATAACATAAGATTAAAGCATAATATAGCAAAATATATGAACTTTCTATGAAAAATAATTCTAAATAAATTACTCTAGGCATGAATTTAATCAAACAAGATCATAAGCATTTAAATTCATACTCACATTATATCATATCATAATTCATGCATTTAATTAAATAAAATTCCATAATGTACACACATTGTATTTAAACTAACAATTATGCACATATTTCATAAAATAAATTCCTAAAGCATAATTTAATTAATCCTAGACATGCTACTATTATTATTATACTAAGAACATTATATAAAGCATGAAATAATAGAAAAAAAACATACCTTAGAGAGAGAGAGAGAGAGTGGCGTGAGGTTGGGAGAGAAAGGGAGTGATTTTTGTGTGTTGATTTGTGAGGTATAAATGAGGCTTGAGGGGGGGGGGGTATTTATAGGTAGTCATGAGGGGTCTTTGAGCAATTTATGAAAGTTTAACGGAGATGTGGTTGCTTATTATTTCAACAAATGCTTGGTAATTAATTAGGAGATGTGGTTAAATTATATTTTGAACAAATGCTAGGTAATTAACTAAGTAGTGTGGAGAAATTACATTCATTTAATTAATCCTTCTAGAAGATCATGTGGTCATGAATGATGTCATCATGAATAAAAATAAATGTAAAATAATTTAAAATTTATTCAAGAGTCAAGAGGTAAAATCTTGAAGTAGTGAATTAATGGAACAATGAGTGAAAAATGAACTTCGTTTTGATTATAAATGTGGAATATTTAGGTTTTTCGTTTATAAATTATGAATATTAAACATGATGAAAATCATGAGAAAATTATATAAACGAAGCTATGATAAAGTTTAGAGTTTGGAAAAATCACTATAATTTAGAGAAAAATTCAAGAATCGTTTTAAGTATAATTTCGAATATTTAATAAAAGCTAATAAAAGGATGATTTTTAAAAAGGAAAATATTTATAAAATATGCTATGGGTGGAATCGAGTTTTTGGTAAATGCATGAAAATTCATAAAATAATTTAAGGGTCGTTTTTGTTATAATATTGAATATCAAAAAGTAGATGAGTAGGGATTTATTTATGGTCGAATTATAAGCTAGGGTTTTCGCCGATTTTTGATACTACTGGAGTTAGGATGGGAATTATGGTTCACGGAGAGTATCACGATCCTCGAAATAATGTGAAGATTCTTTTGGTTACAATATTAGATAATGAAAGTGCTTCGGGAGATGTAGGAATATTTTTGAGCTGTAGGGGTATTTTCGTAATTTCCAACCTAAAACTGTAGGAATGGGTTTTGAAGCTTATGAAGGGGTTTTAAGTGCTAGAAGGGAATGAATACTAGAATTCTAGGATTTTATGGGAAGAGTTTCAAAGTACGAGTTAAATAGAGAAAAGAATTAAATCTACGGACATTTAATTAAACTATAACATATAAAAGCACATAAGTCACATAAAATGCAATGCATGAAGAGAATTAATAAGGATCGAGGTTATAAATGCTTCCTGAGTTACCCTTTACTTACCTCTCTCATCTTGGCCCTGAGTAGGGCTGTTACAAGGTCTCTCTTGCACATAAATCCACTGATCAGTTATTTATACATACGCATATCAGAGCAACACTTGACGAAAAGTATGCGATTCATGTTTGGTGTACCTTATACAACTGATATCGGTATCCCTTGAGTATAGATTCAACGCTCATACCTCAACTCAAGGGGGATATCACGATGGAATCCCTGAAAAACAAGGTTGCAGCATGTATGTATGTTATATGAGAAGTCAGTGAGCAATCAAGAGAGTTTTAAATCACATAGGCATGAATAGTTCACATAAGTACATAACTCATTCATTTCAGCAACGGTTCATAACAATTAGAAATTTCAAGTTACAAATACTAGATCAGGTATCCAAGTTATCACAATTAAAACAACAATTGTCATCACCCACATCAAGCAAAACAGGGTAAGAGTATTTAGGCGATGCATGTATGCAAATGCCATGAATGCTAATACCTCAATGTTCGAGTTCATCTTGATCTCCAATTTGAAGTCGTTGATCTCGTATTCGTTGTTTGTTAGCTCTCGATCGATCATAATCGGAAACCTTGTGCTTCTTTGATCCGCAAGCATAGCACCTCTTCAATCGATCCCGACACGCATCGAAAGCATGGTTGGTTCCTCCACAATGGGTACACGGTTGGATTTCTTTCTTCGGCTTTGGAGGGTTCCTGTTCTTATGCTTCTTTCCACGAATCTTCTTAGTTCGAGTTCCTTGTTCATAGGATTCCCCTTTCACGTATAAATTTGAGCATAAACCCAGCTCAGGTCTAGGCTCCGACACATTTCTTTCCTTACTTTTTGTCAACCACCTATTTTCAACTCGTAATGCTTTCTCCGTGGCCTTATCCCATGTGCTTGTATCTTCAGCAATTAAGGCTTCCTTGAACTCATCCCGAAGACCTTCCATAAAGGATCTAGCCTTGACCCGATCATTACTAGTAATGTGGGGCACATGAATGCCCAACCTCTCAAATTCTCCTAGGTAGTCTACAACAGTTCTTTCTCCTTGTTTTAAAGTGAGGAATTCTTCGAACCTTCGTTCTTGTAAAATGACCAGTGCAAATCTCTTTCGAAAATCTCGAACAAACACATCCCACGTCAACTCCTCGCTCGTTGCCTCTAATTTTTGGGCAATTCTTTTCCACCATTGTCTTGCTTGTCCTTGTAGGAGGAACGTAGCAAGGCGAGCCATATCTTGAGAGTTGCATGGCCATATCTCAAAAATGCCCTCTATTTCCAAAAGCCACTCTTCGGCCGCCCTTATATCATTCACTTCCCGAAATTGGGGAGGATTAAATGTTCTAAATTCTCGGTACATCATTACCATCAAATTCATTGGTGGTACTTCAGTCGAAGATTATCCCCAGTCGTTCAGATTTGGATGAGAAGGTTGATCGTGGTATTGTCGACGCGGTGACATCCTGAAAATCTCAACAACTTCAATATCGAAATATGCATGTCGATTAGTAAATGCTCATGCCACGTAATAAATCAAGCAAGAGTTGCCAAGAAATGCAATGCATCACATAGTATAAATTCAGCAGAGTGATGAAAATTCAAATGCATAGCTCTTCAAATCATAATACGGATGCGCACATAACCAAATTGTCCTACGCCGTTCGACCTAGACGGACACAACACGACACTAGAGCTCGATTTTGCAACCTAGAGCTCTGATACACCTTAAGGATGTAACATCCAAAACGGAGGATGCCACATCCCCCGCACTAAGACCCAGACCCGGTCACGAAATGGAATGTCCATGCCCGAATCCAAATCATAACGAACGGGAGACCAACTGACACACTAGGCTAGGCAGATCTAACTTGACAAACTCAGAGTGCGGAAGCAATTAAAACCAACAACAATAGATAGCGGAACCATTTAAAACAAAACATGCAAAGCAGGTGACGGGTTCAACTAGCATAATTACCTAGTCCCGAATCAATTCATGATCCAACATAATAAACATCATAAGTATCATCATAATATCTACTAACATCCAAATACTAGCTTACTAACCCCACACGGGTTTAAGTCTAAGTAGAACATAAACATAACCTTCAAGTGTGAAACAGAAATACATATCATACGTAAAGTATGCGACAAATGCATCCTAATACCAACTAGACTGACAAATGTGACTCAGTGTTGGAAAACAGAATCAGAAAAGCAGCGAAAATTAAAAAATTTTCCAACAAAAGGATCTTAGGCTCACAATCGTGTATCCAAATTCGTAGGGATTAGAAACTTACTTTCTTAATTATCTTTCTTGAAGCGTTTCAAGCCACCCAAGAACGCTCTTCTCGTGGCTTGATCCCCTCTCCTTGGTAAAGCTAGAATCTTCAAACTTGTAACTTGAAGCTCTCTAGAGATAGTCCACCAACTTGATCACAATCTAACTAGTAAGGATGCTAGTTCTCTAGTTAGTGCTTAGGCTTAACCTAGGGTTTAATTTATCTTGGAGAAAGGATGGTGTTCAACAAATGAACCAAAAGAAGATCATCAATTAGCCTCAACGGGAGCTCGAGCTCCCCTATATATAGGAAGGAGGGTTGGCCGAAAATCCTAGTCCTTATGGGCTAGGGTTTTGGTCTCTCTCTCCTATTACTTGATCATCAAGTATTTTCCAACTTTGACTTTGAATTCTAATTCAAGTCAAATTTTAAGAGAGCTAAAATATCCAAACTATTTTTGCATAATTTTATACTTTATTTATTTAAAATAAATAACTTATTTTATCTAATTAATTAATTCGTAATTAATTAACTAGATTATTTTTTTTTCTCCAAAATAAGACTTTGTTTTTAATTCAAAATTAAACCAAAGTCTATTAAATAATTAACAAATTAATTATTTAATATATATATACAATATATATATATATATATATATATATATATATATATATATATATATTCACGTGAGACATGTGTTATAATGACACGTGTCACTCACGTGACCCACACCTGTGGAACCCTCTCGGCCCGATTAACTCGTTTAATCATTTTAAAGCCTCAACTCATGTAACCAAGTTGTTGTGTGTGACCCTCTAGGTTCTCAATTCAATTAGCAGTGACCCTAATTAATTAATTCACTAATTAATTAATCAGTTCACAGATTAAACGACCATAGTCTAGCAACAGGTGTTTAACCCCTAGCTGCATTGGAATGTTCAGATTCGACAGAACCTTTAAGTCATTGATTCATGTGAGATACAATCCTCCTACTTACTATCTCTCAACCAAGATCTAGGGTAAGGGAATAATTAGAACCCTAATAATCCGGTCTTAAAGCTAAGTGCATTTCATATCCACTTTATCTCAATCCAAGAAACCCTTTTCTTGATGTCTTGATCTACTGGCTTGGCCAACTACTCCATATGGCATATGAACGACTTACACAATAAGAGATCACCTTGCAAATGCAAGTGTAGGTCCTTTCTTGATTCTCATTCACTTTCATGAATCACTTGTGCAGCCCCAGCATAAGCCTTGAATCAGTTGTCTAAGGCGACACCCTTTAAAGCTTATACCTGAGACTACAGAGTTAACTCATAAAGTGACAAGGAACCTCAAGTCTAAGGATCAATTAATCACATCAATGACTCGTGAGATATTTCCTAATCTGGAAGTTTCCATTTCCTGAAATAGAAACTTCCTTTCCCATTTAGGAATCTTCTCACACGGGGCACCTCAGTGAACTTACTTATTAATGTAAGCACCCTCATGTATCACGCACGTATCAACTATACACTTTGCACCTCCATGAAACAAGGTGGTCCTTCTTAAGGGCGTGATCCCACAAGCAAGTCTTAGAGGAGTCAGGTTGACACTCCCACTGTCTGTAGGACTCATTGGCTTGGAGTATTTTACTAATCATGACTTATGTAATATAGGGCTCGTTTCATGAACCATTTCACCTAAATGGAAGAGTCCTAAAGTCATCATGATTAGGGGAGTTCTCATGCATGCACAGCTAAAGTAAACGCATACCAAACAAGAGCATATAAAGAAGTGTTGCCTCAATACGTTATTTTATTCAAAGATTATATGTGATTACAATAAGGAAAAACACAAAGCGGATATACAATCGGCTTTCTAGGGCACTATTCCTAACAATCTCCCACTTGCCCGTCAAAGCTATTCTAAAGCTATTCTAAGTCCCATCTTCTGAAGATGACCTTGGAAAGCTTGTCGACTAAGGGGTTTAGTAAGTGGATCTGCCACGTTCTCTGCTGATGACCCTCTCAATTTGACAATCTCCTCTTTTGACAATATCACGGATTAGGTGATACTTCCTCATAATGTGCTTGGTCCGTTGGTGAGATCTTGGTTCTCTTGCTTGAGCAACCGCCCCAGTGTTGTCACAAAACACAGTTATGGGGTCTTTCATGCTAGGAATAACATTCACCTCTTGAATGAAGTTTCTAATCCAAACACCTTCCTTGGCTGCATCATTTGCAGCTAAGTATTCAGCCACAGTGGTCGAATCTGCAGTGGTAGTTTGCTTGGAACTCTTCCAACTCACTGCTCCGCCGTTTAGGCAGAAAATGTATCCTGACATTGACTTAAAATCATCTAAGTTAGATGCAAAGTTTGCATCGCAGTATCCTTCGACAGTAAGATCTTTCTGACCTCCGTAAACTAAGAATGAATCTTTAGTACTTTTCAAGTACTTAAGAATATTCTTCACGGCAGCCTAGTGACCATCTCCAGGGTCAGATTGGAAACGACTTGTTACACTAAGTGCATAAGCCACATCCGGTCAAGTACATAACATTGCATACATTATGCTACCTATTGCTGTTGCATAAGGTGTATGAGTTATTCTTTCCTTCTCAAGGTTAGTCTTAGGACACATCTTCTTTGAAAGACATGTTTCTACACTCATAGGAAGGTTCTTAACCTTTGCTAACTCCGTATTGAATCTCTTCAATACTTTGTCAATGTACATCGACTGTGATAGTCCTATTAACCTTCTAGATCTATCTCGATAGATTTTAATTCCAAGGATATAGGACGCATCACCAAGATCTTTCATCTCGAAATGGTTCGATAACCATAACTTAGTCACTTTCATGTCATCCTTCGAATTCCCAATAAGAAGGATGTCACCTACATAAAGTACTAAGAATTGCACTGAGGTCTCCAATTCCTTTCTATACACACATGATTCATTCGAAATTTGAATGAAGCTAAACGCTTTAACTGATTCATCAAATCTAATATTCCAATTCCTAGAAGCCTGTTTTAATCCATAGATTGATCTTTGGAGTTTGCAAACCTTTTGCTCACTCCCACTGAATGTGAAACCTATGGGTTGCTCCATATAAATGTCTTTATCAATGTCACCATTGAGAAAGGCAGTTTTCACATCCATTTGCCAAATCTCGTAGTCATAATACGCAGCAATGGCAAGCATGATCCGAATAGACTTTTGCATTGCAACTGGCGAAAAGGTTTCATCAAAGTCCACGCCGGGTCTTTGAGTGAATCCTTTTGCAACCAGTCTTGCTTTGCAGACTGCAATACTTCCATCAACTCCAAGCTTTCTCTTAAAATCCATTTGCAACCTATGGGTTTGACCCCATCAGGCAAATCTACCAAGGACCAAACTTGGTTGGAGTTCATGGAGTCCATTTCGGATTTCATGGCTTCTATCCACTGTTCAGAGTCAGAATCTGAAAGTGCCTCCTCATATGTTAAAGGATCATTATCCTTTTGAGAGATTTCATGGAAGAATCCATACCATCTCTCCGGCTGTCTAGGAGTTCGTTCAGAACGCCTTAGAGGAGGATTTACGTGTGCATCGAAATTCGTGATTGGTTGTTGTTGATCAGAAGGGGACGTTTCTTCAGTGGGTAGTGTGGGATCACTTTGTACTTCTTCTAATTCTATGATCTTGCCTTTCTTTTCCTTAGGAACGGTTCCTCCAGAAAAGTGGCATTTCTGGAAACAAACACCTTTTGCTCAGATTGATCATAGAAGTAGTATCCTATGGATTCCTTAGGATAACCTACAAAGTAGCATAAGTTAGAACGAGATTCTAACTTATCTCCCACAGTCCTCTTCACGTAAGCAGGACAACCCCAAATTCTTAAGTAAGAATAACTAGGGATTTTACCATGCCACATTTCTTAAGGCGTTTTAGGGACTGACTTAGAGGGAACTAGATTCAAAATCTTTGCTGCACTTTCTAGGGCATAACCCTAGAAAGAAGGTGGTAAGTTAGTGAAACTCATCATGGAACGAACCATATCGAGTAGGGTTCGATTCCTTCTCTCAGATACTCCATTAAGCTAAGGAGTTCCCGGAGGAGTCCACTGAGAGATAATCCCATTATCTTTAAGATGATTAAGGAATTCTTCACTAAGATACTCGCCTCCTCGATCAGATCGAAGTGCTTTGATCTTGTGACCAGTTTGGTTCTCAACCTCCTTTTGAGATTCTAAGAATTTCTCAAAAGTTTTAGATTTATACTTCATTAAATATACATAACCATACCGACTAAAGTCATCAGTAAAGGTTATAAGCGGTCCACAAACATCAAAATGGATCAAATCCAAAACCTTAGTGGCACGTTCCACAGTTCCTTTAAAAGGGACTTTTGACATTTTTCCTTTGAGACAGGATTCACAAGAAGTCAACTCTTTGAGATCATTTTCAGAGAATGATCCTAAAGTGTTTATCTTGCTAATTTTGTTCCTGGAAATGTGTCCTAATCTAACGTGCCATAAGGGAGTTGAAACTTTGTCATCTCTCTTACGTTTAGTTTCTCGTTGTATATTCATAATATTGATATTCAGAGTTAGATAAAGTCCATTACTTAGAGTACCGATTTGAACAGAAGAGTTATTCCGTTTGATAAAGTATTTACCATTCTTAATATAAGTTTCATAACCTTCACAATCTAAAATTGGAACTGAAATTATATTACGAATAATGCCCGGTACATAAAGGACTTTATTTAAGACTAACTCAAAACTACCTAAATCTGATCTAATTATGCCTAAAGCTCGAGTTCAACGTTTGAGCTATCGCCGATCTTTAAGACACATTCTCCTTCTTTGAGTTGTTGGCCTTACTTAGCATCTGTACATCATTACAGATATGAGTTCCATAATCGGTATCAAGTACCCAAGAACTAGAATTAATAGAAAGATTTATTTCAACGAGAAACATACCTTTCTTTAGAGTAGCCTTGTACTCTAGGTAGTTTCTCCTCCAATGTCCCGCTTTGCTACAATGGAAGCAAACATCCTCTTTTTTATCACGCTCCTTCTTTTGGGCCTTCCCCTTCGAAACGCCACCAGTGGGCCTAAGGGGTTTCTTCTTCTTCTTTTGGGCTTTCTTGCCCTTACCTTTAGAAGGCCCAGAAGAGGAAGATGGAGCATTCACCATCAAAACCTTATTGTCCTTCTTGATCGTGCTTTCAGCAATCACAAGCTGACTAATCAGCTCAGCTACAGTAGCACCAGCATGATTCATATTGAAGTTAAGGACAAATGAGTTGAATGATGGTGGGAGCGAAGCTAACAACAAATCCACTGAAAGTTTATCTTTAAGTGGCATGTCCATGGAAGCAAGTTTCTCAGTAAGGGCGAGAAACTTGAGTCCATACTCATGGACACTAGAACCTTCCCTCATTCTTAAGTGGAACAATTCCTTTGAAGTGTTATACCTTGTAACACGTTCATGAGGGCGGTAAAGTTGCTCTAAGTGGTCGTAAATCTCCCAAGCGAATTCCATGGCCTCATGTTGCCTTTGTAAGTCTGGAGACATGTTATCCATCATAAGGCAACGGGCTTGGAGATTATCATCCTTCCACTTCTGAATCGCGTCCCGCTCGGCCTGAGTGGGAGCCTCCCCTTCGGGACTAGGCTCCCCTTCGAAGAGAACATAAGTTCTCTTCTCAGAATCTAAAATGATTTTTAGATTCCTCAGCCAATCAGAATAGTTGGGACCAGTTAACTTGTTTGGCTCGAGGATCGATACAAGAGGGTTTTTTGGTTGCCATTTCAAAACACGTAGAGAATCACAGAATCTACTACCTAAATGGTAAAACAGAGAACTAGTGAGCATGCTGAATTATAACGATATATAAAAGATAAGGTCTTTAATCTAATGTAGCTCCCACTGTTTTTCAAAGATCTATAATTCCCAAAAATCTAAGAGGAACACGTTTCCCAATGGTAAAACAGAGAACTAGTGAGCATGCTGAATTATAACGATATATAAAAGATAAGGTCTTTAATCTAATGTAGCTCCCACTGTTTTTCAAAGATCTATAATTCCCAAAGATCTAAGAGGAACACGTTTCCCAATGGGTACTAAGATCCTAGGCATTTTACCTCGAACCCACGACTCGCGGAGATTCTAAGTAAAACCCTAGGTAGGTACAACTTACCAATTCTAACACCTTTAGAACTCTTAGTAATTGTTTTTGCATCACCTATCATTCAATATGGACCCACGACTCATGCGACATCCATATTTACTTAGGCGTTAAGCTAGACCCATCAATCATAAGATCATGATCAAAACTTAGTTCGAACAACCCACGACTCGCGAACATCGCCCTTGCTAAAATTGATCACGAAATATTGATCAAATAAAATGATTAATTAGGTAACTAAGAACTAATAAGCTCCACTAGCTATCCCACGACTCGCGGACAATAACTAGCTTCACTTACTAAACTTAAAACCTATTGAAGGAATGCTAGGAATTTAATTCAAAATTTGCATCTCGAATTAAACACCTATTTGTTCAAAATTAGCTTAATATTTAATGGGAATTTTTGAATCAACCGGAGAGTTGTCCGGTTCGACCTCACCAACATATATGTTATCCAATTTTATTAGTCTTGATTAATGCAAGTACACTTAAATTCATTTCAAACAAGCACATAAACAGATAACATGTCCTAGCATGATACTAACATGTAATGATCATGGGTTCTACGTAGCTTATGCGTGATATGTGGGAGCCACTCCACAATCACAAGTTCTAACATACATGCCACATAAACAGTTTAAATCACATAAGGGAAAGCGGTAACAAAATACGAGCCCTATCTCTATTACAGTTTTACAATTGAGATTCCCCTCCCTAACATTTTGAGGGGTCTTCACTTATGGCCTCCTTGTTACTTGAATGTGGTCCATCTTACTCCATGGGTTCATTGTCTCCAAAATGAAAATAAAACCTCACCACCTATCTCTACTCCCAAATTACAATAAAAAGAAAAAGACATAAAGTAATAAGGCTCAATCTTCATATTGGCTTTAGCCAATTACATGGGGCATACGCCGGCCTCAAAAACAGTAATATGGAAAGCCACATAATAAATCACATAACAATACGCACATAAGTGAGGCTCCAACCTCAATTGAAAAACGCAATTATAGGGCTCCAACCCCAATTTAAACCATCCATGTGCATAAATTAAAACCATACATAAGTCTAAACCCACGATCACCAAACATGCTTTTGCGAGAATTTAAATTTAGCCAATAAATTAAAATTCCAGTTTCAAGTCCTAATGAATTAAAACACGACTTGATGCGAGTCTTATTTATAAAAGTTTTCAATAAATCCCAAATTAACAAAACAAATAAAATTCCAATTAATTTCTGAAAATTAATAATTTTATTAAAGATATATTTTCCCAAAATATAAACCGTTTCTATTTCTCAAAAATCCCAATTTTAAGTTTTATTCAAAAATTAAAATAAATAACCATAAAATAAAATTTGAAAATTAAAATAAAAAATTGGAACTGAATTGCACGATAAACAAAAACGGATTACGAAAAACGGGATCCGTACGCGAAAGGGACCGCACGGACCGCGGAACGCGCGAGTGCGCGCGCTCCCGTGCACGGTCCTATCGCCCAACTTCTGGGTGATCTCGGGCGAGCGCTCCTAGGCGCGTCCGGAAGGCTTCCCGCGCGGTTGCGGGAGGGTGCTGGGCGGTGTCGCCCATGCGTGCGCCAGGGAAGGCGGGCGGTGTGCACGGAGCCCGCGCGCGTGGTGTTTCGCGTGTTCGTCGTAATCCGGGTTTCCGTTTCGTGTTTTCGTTCAAAAGCAAAACCAATCCAAGAAATCCAAAAACAGTTTATACAGTTTCAAATCTAAAATAGTTTTTCAAAAATTAAATTTTGCATAAACCAATTTTCAGAAACTTTCCGGAAAAAATACAGTTCCGTAATTCAGGCTTTCTAAAATAATTACAAATACTCAATCGCATCAAGCCTAAGAATTTCTACCAAATTCAGTATAATTGAGACGAATCAGAAACACGATTAACGAGGTGGCTCTGATACCGCTTGTTGGAAAACGGAATCAGAAAAGCAGCAGAAATTTAAAATTTTTCCAACAAAAGGATCTTAGGCTCGCAATCGTGTATCCAAATTCGTAGGGATTAGAAACTTACTTTCTTAATTATCTTTCTTGAAGCGTTTCAAGCCACCCAAGAACGCTCTTCTCGCGGCTTGATCCCCTCTCCTTGGTAAAGCTCGAATCTTCAAACTTGTATCTTGAAGCTCTCTAGAGATAGTCCACCAACTTGATCACAATCTAACTAGTAAGGATGCTAGTTCCCTAGTTAGTGTTTAGGCTTAACCTAGGGTTTAATTTATCTTGGAGAAAGGATGGTGTTCAACACATGAACCAAAAGAAGATCATCAATTAGCCTCAACGGGAGCTCTAGCTCCCCTATATACAGGAAGGAGGGTTGGCCGAAAATCCTAGTCCTTATGGGCTAGGGTTTTGGTCTCTCTCTCCTATTACTTGATCATCAAGTATTTTCCAACTTTGACTTTGAAATCTAATTCAAGTCAAATTTTAAGAGAGCTAAAATATCCAAACTATTTTTGCATAATTTTATACTTTATTTATTTAAAATAAATAACTTATTTTATCTAATTAATTAATTCGTAATTAATTAACAAGATTATTTTTTTTCTCCAAAATAAGACTTTCTTTTTAATTCAAAATTAAACCAAAGTCTATTAAATAATTAACAAATTAATTATTTACTATATATATACAATATATATATATATATATATTCACGTGATACACGTGCTATAATAACACGTGTCACTCACGTAACCCACACGTGTGGAACCCTCTCGGCCCGATTAACTCGTTTAATCATTTTAAAGCCTCACCTCATGTAACCAAGTTGTTGTGTGTGACGCTCTAGGTTCTCAATTCAATTAGCAGTGACCCTAATTAATTAATTCTCTAATTAATTAATCAGTTCACAGATTAAACGACCATAGTCTAGCAACAGGTGTTTAACCCCTAGCTGCATTGGAATGTTCGGATTCAACAGAACCTTTAAGTCATTGATTCATGTGTTATACAATCCTCCTACTTACTATCTCTCAACCAAGATCTAGGGTAAGGGAATAATTAGAACCCTAATAATCCGGTCTTAAAGCTAAGTGCATTTCATATCCACTTGATCTCAATCCAAGAAACCCTTTTCTTGATGTCTTGATCTACTGGCTTGGCCAACTACTCCATATGGCATATGAACGACTTACACAATAAGAGATCACCTTGCAAATGCAAGTGTAGGTCCTTTCTTGATTCTCATTCACTTTCATGAATCACTTGTGCAGCCCCAGCATAAGCCTTGAATCAGTTGTCTAAGGCGACACCCTTTAAAGCTTATACCTGAGACTACAGAGTTAACTCATAAAGTGACAAGGAACCTTAAGTCTAAGGATCAATTAATCACATCAATGACTCGTGAGATATTTCCTAATCTGGAAGTTTCCATTTCCTGAAATAGAAACTTCCTTTCCCATTTAGGAATCTTCTCACACGGGGCACCTCAGTGAACTTACTTATTAATGTAAGCACCCTCATGTATCACGCACGTATCAACTATACACTTTGCACCTCCATGAAACAAGGTGGTCCTTCTTAAGGGCGTGATCCCACAAGCAAGTCTTAGAGGAGTCAGGTTGACACTCCCACTGTCTGTAGGACTCATTGGCTTGGAGTATTTTACTAATCATGACTTATGTAATATAGGGCTCGTTTCATGAACCATTTCACCTAAATGGAAGAGTCCTAAAGTCATCATGATTAGGGGAGTTCTCATGCATGCACAGCTAAAGTAAACGCATACCAAACAAGAGCATATAAAGAAGTGTTGCCTCAATACGTTATTTTATTCAAAGATTGTCTGTGATTACAATAAGGAAAAACACAAAGCGGATATACAATCGGCTTTCTAGGGCACTATTCCTAACAATCTCCCACTTGCCCGTCAAAGCTATTCTAAAGCTATTCTAAGTCCCATCTTCTGAAGATGACCTTGGAAAGCTTGTCGACTAAGGGGTTTAGTAAGTGGATCTGCCACGTTCTCTGCTGATGTGACCCTCTCAATTTGACAATCTCCTCTTTTGACAATATCACGGATTAGGTGATACTTCCTCATAATGTGCTTGGTCCGTTGGTGAGATCTTGGTTCTCTTGCTTGAGCAACCGCCCCAGTGTTGTCACAAAACACAGTTATGGGGTCTTTCATGCTAGGAACAACATTCAGCTCTTGAATGAAGTTTCTAATCCAAACACCTTCCTTGGCTGCATCATTTGCAGATAAGTATTCGGCCACAGTGGTCGAATCTCCAGTGGTAGTTTGCTTGGAACTCTTCCAACTCACTGCTCCGCCGTTTAGGCAGAAAATGTATCCTGACATTGACTTAAAATCATCTAAGTCAGATGCAAAGCTTGCATCGCAGTATCCTTGGACAGTAAGATCTTTCTGACCTCCGTAAACTAAGAATTGACATAATACGCAGCAATGGCAAGTATGATCCGAATAGACTTTTGCATTGCAACTGGCGAAAAGGTTTCATCAAAGTCCACGCCGGGTCTTTGAGTGAATCCTTTTGCAACCAGTCTTGCTTTGCAGACTGCAATACTTCCATCAACTCCAAGCTTTCTCTTAAAATCCATTTGCAACCTATGGGTTTGACCCCATCAGGCAAATCTACCAAGGACCAAAATTGGTTGGAGTTCATGGAGTCCATTTCGGATTTCATGGCTTCTATCCACTGTTCAGAGTCAGAATCTGAAAGTGCCTCCTCATATGTTAAAGGATCATTATCCTTTTGAGAGATTTCATGGAAGAATCCATACCATCTCTCCGGCTGTCTAGGAGTTCGTTCAGAACGCCTTAGAGGAGGATTTGCGTGTGTATCGAAATTCGTGATTGGTTGTTGTTGATCAGAAGGGGACGTTTCTTCAGTGGGTGGTGGGATCACTTTGTACTTCTTCTAATTCTATGATCTTGCCTTTCTTTTCCTTAGGAACGGTTCCTCCAGAAAAGTGGCATTTCTGGAAACAAACACCTTTTGCTCAGATTGATCATAGAAGTAGTATCCTATGGATTCCTTAGGATAACCTACAAAGTAGCATAAGTTAGAACGAGATTCTAACTTATCTCCCACATTCCTCTTCACGTAAGCAGGACAACCCCAAATTCTTAAGTAAGAATAACTAGGGATTTTACCATGCCACATTTCTTAAGGCGATTTAGGGACTGACTTAGAGGGAACTAGATTTAAAATCTTTGCTGTACTTTCTAGGGCATAACCCCAGAAATAAGGTGGTAAGTCAGTGAAACTCATCATGGAACGAACCATATCGAGTAGGGTTCGATTCCTTCTCTCAGAAACTCCATTAAGCTAAGGAGTTCCCAGAGGAGTCCACTAAGAGATAATCCCATTATCTTTGAGATGATTAAGGAATTCTTCACTAAGATACTCGCCTCATCGATCAGATCGAAGTGCTTTGATCTTGTGAACAGTTTGGTTCTCAACCTCCTTTTGAAATTCTAAGAATTTCTCAAAAGCTTCAGATTTATACTTCATTAAGTATACATAACCATACCGACTAAAGTCATCAGTAAAGGTTATGGAATACTGATGATTGTTTCTAGTGCTTACACTAAGCGGTCCACAAACATCAGAATGGATCAAATCCAAAACCTTAGTGGCACGTTCCACAGTTCTTTTAAAAGGGACTTTTGACATTTTTCCTTTGAGACAGGATTCACAAGAAGTCAACTCTTTGAGATCATTTTCAGAGAATGATCCTAAAGTGTTTATTTTGCTAATTTTGTTCCTGGAAATGTGTCCTAATCTAACGTGCCATAAGGGAGCTGAAACTTTGTCATCTCTCTTACGTTTAGTTTCTCGTTGTATATTCATAATATTGATATTCAGAGTTAGATAAAGTCCATTACTTAGAGTACCGATTTGAACGGAAGAGTTGTTCCGTTTGATAAAGTATTTACCATTCTTAATATAAGTTTCATAACCTTCACAATCTAAAATTGGAACTGAAATTATATTACGAATAATGCCCGGTACATAAAGGACTTTATTTAAGACTAAATCAAAACTACCTAAATCTGATCTAATTATGCCTAAAGCTCGAGTTCAACGTTTGAGCTATCGCCGATCTTTAAGACACATTCTCCTTCTTTGAGTTGTTGGCCTTACTTAGCATCTGCACATCATTACAGATATGAGTTCCACAATCGGTATCAAGTACCCAAGAACTAGAATTAATAGAAAGATTTATTTCAACGAGAAACATACCTTTCTTTAGAGTAGCCTTGTACTCTAGGTAGTTTCTCCTCCAATGTCCCGCTTTGCTACAATGGAATCAAACATCCTCTTTTCTATCACGCTCCTTCTTTTGGGCCTTCCCCTTCGAAACGCCACCAGTGGGCCTAAGGGGTTTCTTCTTCTTCTTTTGGGCTTTCTTGCCCTTACCTTTAGAAGGCCCAGAAGAGGAAGATGGAGCATTCACCATCAAAACCTTATTGTCCTTCTTGATCGTGCTTTCAGCAATTACAAGCTGACTAATCAGCTCAGCTACAGTAGCACCAGCATGATTCATATTGAAGTTAAGGACAAATGAGTTGAATGATGGTGGGAGCGAAGCTAACAACAAATCCACTGAAAGCTTATCTTTAAGTGGCATGTCCATGGAAGCAAGTTTCTCAGTAAGGGCGAGAAACTTGAGTCCATACTCATGGACACTAGAACCTTCCCTCATTCTTAAGTGGAACAATTCCTTTGAAGTGTTATACCTTGTAACACGTTCATGAGGGCGGTAAAGTTGCTCTAAGTGGTCGTAAATCTCCCAAGCGAATTCCATGGCCTCATGTTGCCTTTGTAAGTCTGTAGACATGTTATCCAACATAAGGCAACTGGCTTGGAGATTATCATCCTTCCACTTCTGAATCGCGTCCCGCTCGGCCTGAGTGGGAGCCTCCCCTTCGGGACTAGGCTCCCCTTCGAAGAGAACATAAGTTCTCTTCTCAGAATCTAAAATGATTTTTAGATTCGTCAGCCAATCATAATAGTTGGGACCAGTCAACTTGTTTGACTCGAGGATCGATACAAGATGGTTTTTTGGTTGCCATTTCAAAACACGTAGAGAATCACAGAATCTACGACCTAAATGGGAAAACAGAGAACTAGTGAGCATGCTGAATTATAACGATATATAAAAGATAAGGTCTTTAATCTAATGTAGCTCCCACTGTTTTTCAAAGATCTATAATTCCCAAAGATCTAAGAGGAACACGTTTCCAATGGGTACTAAGATCCTAGGCATTTTACCTCGAACCCACGACTCGCGGACATTCTAAGTAAAACCCTAGGTAGGTACAACTTACCAATTCTAACACCTTTAGAACTCTTAGTAATTGTTTTTGCATCACCTATCTTTCAATATGGACCCACAACTCATGCGACATCCATATTTACTTAGGCATTAAGCTAGACCCATCAATCATAAGATCATGACCAAAACTTAGTTCGAACGACCCACGACTCGCGGACATCGCCCTTGCCAAAATTGATCACGAAATATTAATCATATAAAATGATTAATTAGGTAATTAAGAACTAATAAGCTCCACTAGCTATCCCACGACTCGCGGACAATAACTAGCTTCACTTACTAAACTTAAAACTTATTGATGGAATGCTAGGAATTTAATTCAAAATTTGCATCTCAAATTAAACACCTATTTGTTCGAAATTAGCTTAATATTTAATGGGAATTTTCGAATCAACCGGAGCGTTGTCCGGTTCGACCTCACCAACATATATGTTATCCAATTTTATTAGTCTTGATTAATGGAAGTACACTTAAATGCATTTCAAACAAGCACATAAACAGATAACATGTCCTAGCATGATTCTAACATGTAATGATCATGGGTTCTACCTATCTTATGCGTGATATGTGGGAGCCACTCCACAATCACAAGTTCTAACATACATGCCATATAAACAGTTTAAATCACATAAGGGAAAGCGGTAACAAAATACGAGCCCTATCTCTATTACATTTTTACAATTTAGATTCCCCTCCCTAACATTTTGAGGGGTCTTCACTTATGGACTCCTTGTTACTTGAATGTGGTTTGTCTTACTCCATGGGTGCATTGTCTCCAAAATGAAAATAAAACCTCCCCACCTATCTCTACTCTCAAATTACAATAAAAAGAAAAAGACATAAAATAATAAGGCTAAATCTTCATATTGGCCTTAGACAATTACACGGGACATTCCCCGGCCTAAAAAACAGTAATATGGAAAGCCACATAATAAATCACATAACAGTACGCACAAACCTAAATTGAAAAACGCAATTATAGGGCTCCAACCCCAATTTAAACCATCCATGTGCATAAATTAAAACCATACATAAGTCTAAACCCATGATCACCTAACATGCTTTTGCGAGAATTTAAATTTAGCCAATAAATTGAAATTCCCGTTTCAAGTCCTAATGACTTAAAACACAACTTGATGCGAGTCTTATTTATAAAAGCTTTCAATAAATCCCAAACTAACAAAACAAATAAAATTCCAATTAATTTCTGAAAATTAATAATTTTATTAAAGATGTATTTTCCCAAAATATAAACCGTTTCTATTTCTCAAAAATCCCAATTTTAAGTTTTATTCAAAAATTAAAATAAATATTCATAAAATAAAATTTTAAAATTAAAAAAAAATTGGGACTGGATTGCACGATAAACGAAAACGGATTACGAAAAACGGGGCCCGTACGCGAAAGGGACCGCACGGACAGCGGAGCGTGCGCGCGCGCGACAGGGGCGCGCGGTCCTATCGCCCAGCTTCTGGGCGATCTCGGGCGGGCGTACCTAGGCGCGTCCGGAAGGCCTCCCGCGCGGTTGCGGGAGGGTGCTGGGCGGTGTCGCCCATGCGCGCGCCAGGGAAGGCGCGCGGTGTTTCGCGTGTTCGTCGTAATCCGAGTTTCAGTTTCGTGTTTTCGTTCAAAAGCAAAACCAACGCAAGAAATCCAAAAAACAGTTTATACAGTTTCAAATCTAAAATAGTTTTTCAAAAATTAAACTTTGCATAAACCAATTTTCAGAAACTTTCAGGAAAAAATACAGTTTCGTAATTCAGGCTTTCTAAAACAATTACAAATACTCAATCGCATCAAGCCTAAGAATTTCTACCAAATTCAGTATAATTGAGACGAATCAGAAACACGATTAACGAGGTGGCTCTGATACCACTTGTTGGAAAACGGAATCAGAAAAGCAGCGGAAATTTAAAATTTTTCCAACAAAAGGATCTTAGGCTCGCAATTGTGTATCCAAATTCGTAGGGATTAGAAACTTACTTTCTTAATTATCTTTCTTGAAGCGTTTCAAGCCACCCAAGAACGATCTTCTCGCGGCTTGATCCCCTCTCCTTGGTAAAGCTCGAATCTTCAAACTTCTAACTTGAAGCTCTCTAGAGATAGTCCACCAACTTGATCACAATCTAACTAGTAAGGATGCTAGTTCTCCAGTTAGTGTTTAGGCTTAACCTAGGGCTTAATTTATGTTGGAGAAAGGATGGTGTTTAACACATGAACCAAAAGAAGATCATCAATTAGCCTTAAGGGGAGCTCGAGTTCCCCTATATATAGGAAGGAGGGTTGGCCGAAAATCCTAGTCCTTATGGGCTAGGGTTTTGGTCTCTCTCTCCTATTACTTGATCATCAAGTATTTTCCAACTTTGACTTTGAATTCTAATTCAAGTCAACTTTTAAGAGAGGTAAAATATCCAAACTATTTTTGGATAAATTTATACTTTATTTATTTAAAATAAGTTATATTTATTTAAAATAAATAACTTATTTTATCTAATTAATTAATTCATAATTAATTAACTAGATTATTTTTTTTCTCCAAAATAAGACTTTCTTTTTAATTCAAAATTAAACCAAAGTCTATTAAATAATTAACAAATTAACTATTTAATATATATATACAATTTATATATATATATTCACGTGAGACACGTGTCATAATGACACGTGTCACTCACGTGATCCACCCATGTGGAACCCTCTCGGCCAGATTAACTCGTTTAATCATTTTAAAACCTCAACTCATGTAACCAAGTTATTGTGTGTGACCCTCTAGGTTCTCAATTCAATTAGCAGTGACCCTAATTAATTAATTCACTAATTAATTAATCAGTTCACAGATTAAACGACCATAGTCTAGCAACAGGTGTTTAACCCCTAGCTGAATTGGAATGTTCGGATTCGACAGAACCTTTAAGTCATTGATTCATGTGAGATACAATCCTCCTATTACTATCTCTCAACCAAGATCTAGGGTAAGGGAATAATTAGAACCCTAATAATCCGGTCTTAAAGCTAAGTGCATTTCATATCCACTTGATCTCAATCCAAGAAACCCTTTTCTTGATGTCTTGATCTACTGCCTTGGCCAAGGACTCCATATGGCATATGAACGACTTACACAATAAGAGATCACCTTGCAAATGCAAGTGTAGGTCCTTTCTTGATTCTCATTCACTTTCATGAATCACTTGTGCAGCCCCAGCATAAGCCTTGAATCAGTTGTCTAAGGCGACACCCTTTAAAGCTTATACCTAAGACTACAGAGTTAACTCATAAAGTGACAAGGAACCTCAAGTCTAAGGATCAATTAATCACATCAATGACTCCTGAGATATTTCCTAATCTGGAAGTTTCCATTTCCTGAAATAGAAACTTCCTTTCCCATTGAGGAATCTTCTCACATGGGGCACCTCAGTGAACTTACTTATTAAAGGAAGCACCCTCATGTATCACGCACGTATCAACTGTACACTTTGCACCTCCATGAAACAAGGTGGTCTTTCTTAAGGGCGTGATGCCACAAGCAAGCCTTAGAGGAGCCAGGTTAACACTCCCACTGTCTGTAGGACTCATCGGCTTGGAGTATTTTACTAATCATGACTTATGTAATATAGGGCTCGTTTCATGAACCATTTCACCTAAATGGTAGAGTCCTAAAGTCATCAGGATTAGGGGAGTTCTCATACATGCACAGCTAAAGTAAACGCCTACCAAACAAGAGCATATAAAGAAGTGTTGCCTCAATACGTTATTTTATTCAAAGATTGTCTGTGATTACAATAAGGAAAAGCACAAAGGGGATATACAATCAGATTTCTAGGGCACTATTCTTAACACTCAGGAGACTCACTTCTGCCTAGCTCAAGCCAAAAGGAAACCTGCAAACTAAAAGATAAATGAGGCGTCAATCAACTGACTGAGTGAGGGGGGCTAACGCACACCCACAATATATATGTACAGAACACAGCACATATCAAAGGGGTGGACTCATGAACAGGGAATAGGTGTTGCATACCAAACCGTTCAAAGCAAAACCCAATATATATATATATACTTAGAAAACATTTTCAGAAACTCTATTCCGATTCATGATTCCCATAACATATCATATCATATGCTCGGCGAGTACGAGCTTCCAACCTCAACTCCTCATATCATAACAAAACAGAAATAAAATACCAACCTCGACTCCGGGTGATGGTAGGGTTGCGCGACCCTAACCAGCCGTACAGTCGAGGGGAGTGCTAATGCTACTCAAACCCTCAGGACTTCGTTTCCCAACCAAACCTCATGGTGGGTCCCAGTACATCCCCTTCATACAGATGGAGACTACGCACAGGTATATCCCCGACGGCTCTAACCGTCCCGGGGGCTCCTTACCCGTAGCACCTGGGCCCCATAACAGAACAGAACATAACATATACCAACTTTCATGGCAATCTCGCTACATAATCATAACATAACATAACTTTTCGAAATAGCTTACATATACCTTCATACTTAATTTCCAAAACTGAAGTTATATCATAAGGTTATAATCATATCATATCCAACAAATATTTAATTGTATATATAGTATATAATCGCATGCGGGGATTGAAATCATCATATTGGGGTCATAGGTCGTTTAACTATACAAAATCCTAAACTTCACCTGAGAAGCGACGAGAAGCGAGAATTGACAAGACGAATGCAAACTTAATCGGACTGTCTCCGCCCTGGAGACCACTGATAGAGAAACACAAGGTACTTACGAGACACGACTCAGACATGAACCACATAGACGCACGGTAATACTCAATATGATAGCGGTATACATAAGTGTCAATGTTGTGGTTCTAATGTTGTGTCGTGGTTAATTAAAGCATATTAATGCGCATCAAGGTCACATTTACAAGTAGCAATTCCAAATATAAGTGTATGATGAATTCACATATTGTACAACATTCATTGTTCCAAGCATCAGTCAAAGTTATTATATCAAACAAATTCATACTCGAATCACCTCATTTAATAACATTTAACTACAATTATCACAAAAGTCCTCATCTACACATAGAACAATTTTCCCACGTACTCACATAACATATACACAAGACCAGAAGATGTACATGAAGGTTTAAATAATTCGGAGTTCCAAAAGATAGTTTTTGGAATAATTAGATTATAAGAGTCCATTCAAATTTACTAAAGTCCAATTTTTAATTTACAAGGATCATTTTAAAAATAAGACTTAAGGTCCATATTTCACATACTTGAAAGTAAGGATATCAGTTAAACAATTCATACACTCATTCTCAGCACTTAACACGCCAATTCGTTAATATTATAAAATACCAATAAAACAAATTTCTTAGATACATTGTTATAGAAATTATGTTATTCAAAAGTTCTCACATCAAGACAGATCCATACAAGATTTTTATATTAGGAGTAGACTCTTAATTCAAGATTTCAGTTATAACCTTTATTAGGATTTTTAATTCATTAAATCTCAAACATACTGTAACATAAATCCTCAATTGTAAAGTAATTCAAACTTCTATACATTACCATTAATTAAACTAAATAGCAATATAACAGGATCAAATTCAGTCAACAATTACATCATATAAAAGCAAGTTTAATTGTCCGCTTATCCTTTAACTATCCAATTAAATATAAATCCAGGATCCCTAACATAATTTAACAAGATATTCATGCATATTTCATTCTTTTATAAAATATCTAACTTCAACTACCAAAACCAAAATTCTCCCGTCATAGCTCAGCTACCCAAAACCAATTTAAATTAAATCAACTCACTTAAATTTCATATCTGGAAGCAAGGTTTATATACCAATCATGACGATAAATTTCAGGAATCCAACCATCCAATTCCTCATGGACTAAACACACAATAACAACCAACCGGTATAAACATATCATCATTTAACTGAATTAATTCACATGTATGCTCAAAGGAACAACAACATCACAGTTATACAGTAGGCTCCAAATCGCAGGGTAAGAAATCATAAGAATTAAAATTGTAATCTGATTGACTGATAAACCAATTCACTTAAGTAGTTTCATAGTACACTTACAATTAGAAATTCATAAACTAAGCAATAGAAATAGAAATCTAAATTAAATGAGGAATTACTTAAAAGAAACGGGAAAAATGGGTTTACGATTGCAAAGAGCAGCAGCTAATGGTGGTCGGTGAAAGGCGTCTGAGCTGGTGGCGCCGCTACTGGGACTCGGCGATGGCTGAAACGCAGGCGGTGCCAGGAGATCTCAGTTGTCGCTGCTGGAGTGGTGGCGGCCGATCGGGGGTCTTACCTCCTTACCTGAGAATGCAGTAAAAGGGGGAGCGAGACTATCAAAGATGAGAAGGTTGTCAGAACTGCTCTTGCTGTAGCGAACGGATGAGAGAGATAAGATGGTAACGGAGGTCTCGGTTGTTGGAGGTGGCGGAAGGGGAAACTCCAGTTCTGCTCAGATCTGGTGAAGAAAAGGGAAAGAAGAATAGGGTGGTTACCGGATCTGAACCTTGACAGCAGCGGTGGATAAAGGGTGGTACGTGAGGCGCCGAATCTGTTGTTGTTGTTGCGCCATTGCTGCTGAGTTCGTAAGGATGGGTGCGTATCGCGGCTTTGCAGCGGCGAGATGATGTCGGAGGGCTATGTCGTGGTGGTAGTGGTTGGATCCGAGGACCAGAAGGTGGATTGGCTGAGGTTTCACCGCCAAGAAGCATGATGGCTGATTCAGATTTCTGACATGGGAGGGAGAGGTTCAGGCAAGGAAGGAGGAAGGTTGGGACGGCAGAGACGACATGGCGGTGGTGGTTCGATGGGGAGAAGGCTGTTGCGCCTCCACTTGAAACCGAAAGGGGAAGGCGTCGCTGGAGGTGTTGCTCTCTGTAGCTTCGCTTTTCGGATGAGGCAGAAGCGAGGTGGTGGTCAGCGGCGGCGCTCGCCGACGAAAGATGGTGGTGCGGAGAATACAGCGTCGCTGCTTGACGAGAGAGGGAGAGAGAGCAGTGAGGAAGAAGAACTGATGAATGAGAGGTTGCTAGGGTTTCGTTGTGATAAAAGGGGGTTTATTCCAGATTTACAATCAAGCCCCTCATAGGTTTGGGTAAAGCGATTGAGTCCTCCAATTCCCAATAAGATCATTTAAGTCCAATTAACGTTTCTAAAATTATAAAAGCACCCCCGAGATTTTAAATAAGGTCCAATTAAGCCCAAATTCGATATTAATAAATTAGGAAGAGATCCCTAAAGAATTAGACAAAGTTCAAACAAGTCCTTAACTTTATAAAACCATAATTTAACTCACATAATTATAAATGAAAGTGCAATTAGATCCTAAACTTAATTCAATTAAGTCCACAAGTTGCAAGTATCGACATTTAAAGACAACAAATAAATAAATTAAAACCTGTACATCACGAAATAGAAATTAAATCACAATAGTAAATAGATCAAACTTATGATTAATCACGTAAACCATAATTAAAGTACATAACATGCGACCTGGTCTTACCCGTGATCTCATACCCGACCGATCTGAAACACGGGGTGTCACACACATAAATTATTTAATCACTACATTAGGCATGTATACAAGGCATGTAAGTCAAATAAGAGGTCCAGGAGGTGAAAGGAAAGCGATAAAATGGGTTTTGGCAAAGTTTCGCAAAAGCTAACACTTTTCGAAAATGCGCAAGTGGTAGGAAAACTGGAATATCTCGAGTTCTAGAAGATGGAATTGAGTTTCGTTTGTTTGAGATGAAACTAGACACATAGACATTTAAAATGGTATGTGGCTCGACTTGTGGTTCAAAGCGAGGTGAAAATGGTGTATAACCGAAGTTGGACGAAAGTAGATTATCGGTAAAGTGGCGACACCAAAAAGAATTTATTATATCTCACAAATTAGAAAGGATAATGAGGTTATTCAAATTAGAGATATTCTCGTCTTCAAGAGGTTTCCATCGGTTCAGAAATTAGGTCAATCGGAGGTCGTATGAGGGAGTACCCGGCCGGGGAAAATACAAGTCAAAATCTACCCGGCCGGGGAAAAAGAGTGCAGAAACTCTCCTGCAATAAAGTACCCGCCCGGGTAGACGTTCTGGGCAAAAGAAACGTAGCAGAACAGGGGCTCAACATGGGAGAAACCAAATTTCATCAAAACCACCTCAAACCTCAACCAATACACTCCAAATTCAAGGTATAAGTTCATGTAAACATGCTCTAACACATATCTTAAATTCAAGGCATGAAATCAAGTATATAACAAGTTGTCATTCAAGCTCATTTAAGCTCCAAGAATGGAGTTTCATGCAATACACAACTAACAATAAGAATTCTTACAATTATGCAACAAGGAAGCTCAAGGAAACAATATATATCAATCTTGGAGTGTTTAGTTCAAGTATGAAAGCAAGAGATCAAATATTTGTTGCCTTGCCTTACCTGAATAGGTTGGTTAGAGATTGAAATGGTGCTGCTCTGTTTTTCTCCATGTTTCTGCGTTATTTTTCTGCATTGCACAGGGTCGCGCCGGCGACCTGATTTGCCTTTAATTCAATCGCGCCCGCGACCCATACTTGAGCTGCTCACGTATTCTGTAAATTTGGAAGGAAAATATGCTGAAAAATAGGGTAGCGGCTGCTACCATTTCATGAAGAAAATGGGTCGCAGCCGCGACCCCTTCTCTCGCTGAAAAGTTCAGTTTTTAAAAAAATTCGTATGCATGGATTGGTTTGCTAATTCTTTCCTAATTCTCATTGTTGCATGCATGGACATTAATTACCTTTGTTTTGCTAATTAGATGCATGCTGCATGCATGGAAATAGTTGAATCTTTAGTGCATGCATAATTGTTTATTTTGTGTAAATTGCATGCTTTTGTACGTAGCAATTTCACTTCATGCATAATTGTTCCTTTTTTGTGGTAAATTGCATGCATGGTTACGTACACTATATATATATATATGATTTGATATATATATATCTAGTTATGGTTTAAATTTTTTTAAATTTTAGAATTTAATTGTTATCTATTTTGTGTTATTTAATTTCCGAACATGACTTAAATGTTTCTATTTGCCTATTTTCTAATTGTATTCATGTTATACTCCGTGTTATGATTTTATTTGGAATTCGTGGATCGATTAATTTAAATGTGAAGGTTATGAACTTGAACGACTTTAAATGATTCTTGAAATGAACGTTTATATATCTTTAAGACATTAATAGTCCACATGAACATGTTCATTACATAACATACTCTTTTATGCATTCATATCATGATCATTTCATTGCCGAGCATCTTAATTGGTCATTTTGAGTCTCACTTCACCTTTCTTGCACTGATTTTGATCCCGTTGGAGACGAGGCCGATCCTTGAGGCTTTCGTGTCTTCTTTTGTCGGTTCGAGGTGGGTTTCTCTACTATTTAGATAAAATGACCCAATATACCCTTATGTGCAAAGTTTTAGCCAAAGATAGAATTACCTAATTATATATATTGAATCACTTTTGGGTAAATGATTTCGAACGTATAATCCCTTTTTCTTTTAATACCCTACCGATTGTTTTGGCGAGTATTGATTGATTGCACTGATTGGGGCCTGGGGTTCTTGGTGTGAGTGGCTATCCGAGGAAGCATGGGCTGACGGTGATCCCTCACACTAGTCCCTACCTACCGGACCTCGCCAGGAGATTGGCGAGAAAAGGGAGCTGAGCGCCATCTTGGGAGTCATGTAACCCCTTTTGGTCAATGATTGGGTGGCCGGGTCTTGCAAACCCGTCCACCAACCCAAAGGAAAAAGGTGTATATGACCGATTGAATAGAATCGATTGATTGTGCACAAAAGAATGATATGCATGAAAAGACTTAATGAATGAATGATTGTTGAATTACACAAGTTGTTGGTTAAAATTGATGGTTATAATCCCTTCCGATGATTCCTCTATTTCACCCATTTGGGAAATGCTTCTAAAACCTCGCTTGGGATTATAATTTGCATGTGATTGGTTAAATACCGTTGTATATTATATCTATGCTAATGTTTTATACCCATCAGTCCCTTTTGGACTGAACCCGTTCAGTTTTCAGTTGTGTGGTGCAGGTGTCAGGGAGCTAGACGGGAATTCGAGTCGGTAGGTCTTGCATTTGCTTCTAGCTCTTGTAGTTGTCCTTACACTTGTATACTTTTATTTATGATTATTGTATTTTGGAGCATTCTTGATAGTTTTAGCCGTGATGGCTCTTTTGGATACCCTCGTATTGTATATGAATTATTTTTGGAGCTTGCATGCTCATGGTATCTATATGTGATAAGTTTTGTTAAGTTAATGCTTCCGCTTTAGTGATTTACTCTGATTCGTACGGTTTAAGGGTTAGCCCACCTAGCATAGCGTGTGTGTTTGTCCCCGTTCCTCGTGACTTAGCTCGGGTATGGATTGTCCATTTGATATTCGGGTCGGGTCGGGTCCCGGTGCGGGGGATGTGACACCTTGCGCTTGGGTGTTACACCTTTTCAGTATCAACTTCCTCCTCAACCTTTCCACAGGCAAAATTGTCAACATCAGATATTGCATGCAACCTTGGACCTTCCTACTCTCCACCACTCCATACAAATATGGCCTTACACTGCTCCTTAGGATTGTTTCGGTTTGACTTGGCAGCATTCCTGGGCCTCTCATTTTCGAAGATTGGGTAATCTGACCAATCTGAGTTTCCAAATTCTTGTTCTGATTCACCACCTGTTCTACTTGAGTTTCTAACTTCTGATATCGATCCATAGACACGGCTATGAATTTCTCAAGTGCAGCCTCCTATCCTTGCTTTTGTACCTGTTGAGGTTGATTTTGGGGAGGGGGTGGTGGATATCGCCGTTGGCTTTGAAATTGGCCTTGTTGTCTCGGTGGGAATTGTGGCCTAGGCTGAGGTGGTGGTTATTGGACATTCTGATTGTTAGACCAAGAAAAATGAGGGTGGTTCTTCCATCCTGGGATATAGGTGTTCGAGTAGGGATCATTCACTGGTCTGGAATTGTTTACATAATCCACCTGCTCTTGTACCTGTTCTCCTGTATTGGTATGAGGACACATGTTAAACGAACGTGGACCACTAAAAATTTCACAAGTTACCTGAACTGGTTGGGCTAGAGTCCCAACTGCGTTCACAAAAAGTTGGTCCAATCTCTTGTTTATAGCTTCAAATTGGGCATTAATGGAGGTTAGGCCATCTGATTCCGAGATGCCTGCTGCCACCTTAATTGGTTGGGAGTGGCTCCTCTCATGCACAAACACATCATTCTGGGTCATGTTATCTAACAATTTAGTGGCTACTGCTTCAGATTTTGACCAAAACGCTCCGCCAGCTTCGGCATCCATTGCCCAGAAAGTTGGGGACATCCCATTGTAGAATGTCTGAATCAGTAGTCAACCAGGAATACCATGACGCGGACACTTCTTCTACAAATCCTTAAATCTCTCCCAAACTTCAAAGAAAGATTCCCCATCTAATTGTTTGAAACCTTAAATATCATTATTATACTTCGTGGTCTTGCTCAATGGGAAAAACTTAGCTAGGAAAGCCTGAGACAGTGCCTCCCAAGTCTGGAAGGATTTATTTGGTACAGTGCTCAACCATGCTTTTGCTCGTTCCCTTAGTGAAAAGGGGAAAAGCCTCACTCGGATAGCATTGGTGATGACATTTTAGATCTTGAAGGTGTCACACACTTCGAGAAAGAACTCAAGATGTGATGTCGGATCCTCTAATGATAGTCCTAAAAACGGATTATTCTGCAACAAATTGATTATAGCTGGTTTGATCTCAAAATTGTTTGCTGAAATCAGGGGATGGGTTGCGGTTTGAATTGCCCCTGCATTCGGCACATTGTAATCTCTTATGGCCGGTGGTGGTGGATCTTGAGGTGGACCAGCCATCGGTAAGGTAATCGGTTTCTTCTCTTTCTTTCGCTTTCCCCTAATAGCACTCAGTGTTCTCTCGATTTTTGGATGATAAGGTACTAGTTTCGGATCTTGAGATCGTCGCATGCACCGTGAACCTGCACAAAGGAAAAGAAAATCCTTAGCTTAATTCCACAATGATAGCAAACTAAGAACACAAAGTAAGTAATGGCCTAAAGCACTAGGTCAAAATATTTAAGTAATATTGATTTAAAACGCCTTCCCCGGTAACAGCGCCAAAAACTTGTTATGTGATTTTAAGTTAAACCAATCGTTCAAGTGTACACTTAATATACGCGTAGCACAACAGGATCGTACCCACAGGGAAGGGAAATCAATCACTACTTTATATCTCTTTCTCATGTAAAGACCAAACGGAAATCAATTTGTTTATTACTCTACTAGAACTGAATTGAAATAATTAACTAGAATAAAATGCAATTAATAGAACTAAACTAACGTGGATTAAAATCATTGAACTAATTAGGCAGGGAAGTAATAATTCATACATTCAAGCTTCAATATCATACTCGTTTGACAAATGCAATTCTACAACCTAGTCACTTATGTTTGTATTATCCTCTCTCAAGGTATAACCAAGTGCTCAATTAAGCTCAACGTTGCTCTCGCAATCATTAATGAATTAATTAAACCCTATGATCAAGACTAGAGCAAATATAGTTCTAGCGGCTGCATAGAATAAGATTTACTCTTGTATAGATGAAAAACAAAATCTCTTTGCATTCTTAACATCTACTAGCTATGAAAACCATCTCAACTACTATTAATCTCTCGATTCTCCGGTAATTCTAGATTATGCTAAGGGTGATCTGGCCATCGCAATTCATTTCAAACCAGTTTTCAAGCTAAGAATTAGCACAAGTCATTCAAACATCATATCAAACACTTAACCTGCACTCATCATCACTCCCCTAGCCCTAGGGATTTAGCTACTCATAATTAACTCAAAACTCATAAAAATAAAGGAAATTGCATTGAATAAACTCATGTTCGTCAAGTCTAAACAAAGTCTCATAAATAAAACCCTAAACATTCAATAAAGACTGGAAAAATGAAAATAACATTTAAACTAATTAAAACTAAACTTAAATGAATTAGTTTGAAAATTAAAGCAATAAATAAAACCAAAGGAAAAGGCAATTGATAAGAACTCGATCCTTTCGTCTTCTCAAAATTCTCTGAAAAGCACTTCCAAAGCTCTGTGTCTTCCTCTCCAAGCTAGGTCATCCACCCAAGAATAATCTGAAGAGGCTCCCCTAAAAAAGAGACTCCTAAACACACTTAAATAGCAGTCCTAATCCTCTCTCGCCAACTCTAGTAACGGGCGTTACCTACTCTTGCACAAATCCTGTTAATGCGCGTTACTAGCTGAAATCGCCATAACGCTTTTATAAGTGGTAACGGGCGTTACCACTTTCCTTCTGACCAGGGGTAATGGGCGTAACCCCTCCTGCACAAAAATTCTCTTCCTCCTGCCTTTGGTAACGGGCGTTACCAGAGTTGTACTGCCAGGGAGCAATGGGCGTTACTGCTCTACTTTGCCAAAAGTGCGTGAATTCGCCTCGTTCCACCATTTCTTATCTCCAACTCCTAAAACACCTAATTGTAGCAAACTAAACACATAAACGCATGAAACGGCAAAAAAATATGCTCTACTTAACACTGAAATCCATGCAAATTCTACACTCAACAGACGTCCAAAAAGTCGGAGTGTCACATCCATTCTCTTAAATAACATGACCCAAGAAAGAAACCTTATCGGTCTAGAAATCACACTTACTGAACTTGGCGAACAACTGATTATCCTAGAGTGTTTACAAAACAAGCTTAAGATGTCTCGCATGCTCCTCGATGGACCTCGAGTACACAAGAATATTGTGTATAAATATCACCATGAACTTTTCAAGAAAAAGCCTGAATATTCTGTGCATCATGTCTATAAAAGTTGCGGGGTCATTAGTTAGACCAATCGGCATCACAACAAACTCCTAATCCCCATAACGAGTATTAAACCCTGTCTTTGGGATATCTTCTTCTCGGATCCGCAAGTGGTAATATCCCTGATGTAGGTCGATCTCAGAATAAACCTTTGAACACTGAAGTATATGGAATAACTCCCTGATATGTGGGAGGGGATATTTATTCTTGACCATCATCTGATTCAATTCTCTGTAATCAACGCACATTCTCAAGGTCCCGTCTTTCTTCTCCACAAATAGGACCGGTGTGGCCCAAGGAGATGAACTCGGGCGAATGTACCCGCTAGACATTAACTCTTCGAGTTGTTTCTTCAATTCCTTTAACTCGGCAGGATCCATCCTATATGGAGTTTTAGAGAATGGCTTTGCTTCAGGATACAAGTCGATCACAAACTCAATTTCCCGATCAGGAGGGAGAGACCCTAAACTCTCCAGGAAAACCTCGAGGAAATCTTTCACCACTTCTGTCTCCTCAAGCTTAGCTTGATCTTTTGGCTTGTTAAGGAGATAGGCTAAGAAACCCGAAGCACCATCACGAATCAACTTATGAGCCTCGGTGAAAGATAACAAAGAAGAAGTCTTCAAACAAAAACCCACAACCACGTTTGAACCCAACTGGACTCTCTTAGCTCGACAATCAACCTTTGCACAATGCTCGAAGAGCCAATCCATACCCAAAATTGCCTCATACCGACTCATGGGCATCTTAATGAAGTCTGTCAAAAATTCACGACCCTCAATGCTCACCTAAACTCCCTTAAACACTCGATCAGAAATAAGGCTCCCCTCCAACAGGGAAGTAATCACATAACATGCAGAGGTACACAACAGGCAAATACATAGAAGCAGCTATGCCACGAGAAAGGAATACGTGGCTCTAGGATCAAACAATGCATGTATGCTCGTGCCATGAATGTATATTGTGACACCCTAAGAGGAGGGCACCACATCCCCAGCACCGAGAGCCCGATCCACCCATGAAATGGGAGTCCATACATGAACCAAGCTCATGGCGAATGGAGACAGAATAAAAACCAACCTGTTAGGCGGGACTAGACCCTGTACCACCAATTCAACAAAACAAAGTATGCGGAAGCAATGTAATCATTCAGGCACATTCCGTATAACAACATGAATGTAAATACGGGTTCCACTAATCAGGTAAACCTGTCCTAACCTGTCCCGAATTCAATACAATATAATTTCATGTAAACGGGTTCAACTAGGGCCCTAGAATCCTGTCCCGAGTTAAAGAAAGCAGTAAAGATACACTATGGCCTACAGGGCCCAATTCATATAGGAATGGAGGTACAATACGATGCAGTGCAAGTAGGACTAAGACTTGAACAAAGACTTCAAAAGACTCCCGCCTAACGACTATGAAACCTGCAAGACAGACACTAAAAACAACGAGAGGGAGGGGTCAGTCAACTGACTGAGTGAAGGTGGTACACACGCATTTATATATAATCAGGCAATCAGGCAGGCATAATTCCACTATACATTTTAGTATTGAATAAACAGGAGACAGGAATCAGGAGTAAATCAATACGTATGAGTGGAATTATGTCAGGGCATGCAAGTCACATAAACGAGATATAATATACATGTGTCGATATCCTTACGCCTCTGTTGATACCCACTTTACCTTTACGACCCACGAGCTCCGGTGCTGAACAGGGATTGAGACATACCAGAGGTTATGGATATCTATGCTTAACATATTAGGGGGACCCGGCGAGAACGGGTATTTAATCCATCCGGGACTCCTCTTTTCACTTATTAAATGACAAGTACAAGTAGGTAATCAGGAAACAAGAGTTATAATTAACTATCAGGCGGGAAAAACAAGTACAAATTAATCTCCTTTCTCCGGGTACAATGTGGCCGGTAGCTAACCTCCACATCCGCGCATCAGGGTGATCTTCGGGTTCATGACTCCCTTAGATCGGAGCCCCATCTCCCACCAAACCTCCTGGTGGGTATCCGGGTAGTCCAACAGGATGGGACTCATGTAAGAGGTCACTGTCGGCCCAATACCTCCCCGGTTTATTCAATACACAAGCACCTGGGCCCCAGGAACAGGAACAGGAACCACTCTGGCTAATCCAGCGCTAGAAGAGCCGGGGGTACAGACGGGATCTCGCAAAACAGGCTCGTGGTTAACACTTACACAAGTTATAAAACATTTCCAGTACCTAGCTGGTATAAAAGATATTGTTAACTTTATTATAGAAACCATTTGGCATACTTTTACTTCATGCAAGGTCATAGGTCGTTTATAAAGAAAAACCCTCACCTCCAAGTGTAAGAAAGACGAAGAGAAGGACCACAAAATCGGCGCATTTTCTGGCTATTCGGATGTCGGATAAAGTGACCAAGTTAGCAAAGAATTATGTCGATGAAATTGTTCGACTTCATGGTGTACCGGTCAGTATTATATCAGATCGAGATCCGAGGTTCACTTCTAGGTTTTGGCAAGAATTTTAAAGAAATATGGGAACAAGGCTTCAATTCAGCACAGCTTTCCATCCTCAGACAGATGGACAGTCGGAGAGGTTAATCAAATATTTGGAGGATATGTTGAGAGCATGTGCAATGGATTTCTCGAGTTCGTGGAATGAGCAGTTGTCTCTGATTGAATTTGCTTATAATAACAGTTTCCAAGCTTCAATAGGAACGGCGCCTTATGAAGCTCTCTACGGACGAAAGTATAGATCTCCCTTATTTTTCGACCTTGAGGAATGGAATTGGACAAAACAAGAGGGAGTGAAACAAGGAGAACTGAAGGAGAAGCCTTCTAAAGCCGTGCAAGCTGCGATTCATAAGGTTCAAATAATTCAACAAAGAATGAAAGCCGCTCAAGATAGATAGAAAAGCTATGCGGATCGGCAGAGAAAGGATCTTATGTTCGAACTTGGTGATAGGGTGTTCTTGAAAGCTTCGCTACGAAAAGGATTTTCGAGGATTGGAAAAGGAGGTAAGTTGAATCCTCGCTATCTAGGTCCGTATGAGGTTCTTGAGAAAATTGGAGATACGGCTTATCGCATGAATCTACCTCCGAGTTTGACTGGAATCCACAATGTATTCCATGTCTCCCAGCTTCGCAAGTATTATCCGGATGAAGCCGAGATCCTACCTGAGGATGAGGTAGAAATTGAGCCTAATCTCACCTTCATTCAAAAGCCGGTTAAGATTTTGGATCGAAAATTCCAAGAATTAAGAAACCGGTAAATCCCACTAGTTAAAGTGTTATGGAGAAGTGATAAGACAGAAGAGGCTACATGGGAGACGGAGGATAAAATGAGAAAGTTCCATCCCGAATTATTTCCGGGCAATCAGTGAATCCGAGGACGGATTCTTTTCAGGGGGAGAGGTTGTGACACCCCGATATTTCGGCCGTACAGGTATGACGTATGTGTTTACCAAATTGCACGAATTAATTGTTTATACGTGTTTTATATATTTAATTTTATTTTAAATATTAAAATATTAATTATTTATAACCTAAGTTATTTAATATTAAATATGCAATTTATTTCGTGGTTTGAATTTAATTCAATTAATTAGTGTGTTTTGTTTTAAAAGCTTAACTAATGCATGCATTATTATTTATAATATATATATATATATACGAATTTAATTTTTTTTATTATTTGAAATGTTATGGATTTTGAATGCCTTGTGTATGAGTGTTATAAACGTGCTTCGTTCTTATATGATTTGATACCGAAATTTCGTGAAAATTTAATATGTTGGACTTATACGTGTTATAAATATGAATATATGATCGTTGCATGTTTTTGGGTTCGTTTGCATACGTTTCGAATTTATTTTGATTTTGGAATCCAAATCGGGGGCTAGCGAGCAATTAGCGCACCCTTGGTTCCGTATTTGATAACTTGAGCTAGGAAACTCGGATTCGAGTTTCGTCAACTTCGCTGAACTCGCAACGAAAATTCAAGTTTAGTGAAATTAGCCTTGTATTTTTCCAAAGTTATTTGAACCTCCGAAATCCAACCGAAAACCCGAAACGACGCCAAAACTGTCACATTTCACCAAAATAGCCATATCTCTCACCATACTTGACCAAATTAACCATGGTTTGAACCTATGGAACCCTAAATCAACCATCTAGCTGATCATTATCCTCCCCAACCGAACCACACTCTCTCACTTAGAGAAATTCAGCCATCTTTCCCCTGCTTTCCAGTTTTCCCGTAGCTCAAGCCAATCCTTGGAGATTCAAGCTCAAATCTCTTCCAAACCCCCATTAATCCACAAGGTAAGATTAGGGTTGTATTATGCATCCATTATGAGTTATTTTCATTCATTCATCCCTAATTTTGATCATGGTTTCATGGATATATGGCTTCCTTGAAGAGATACTTAGGTTATAGGTTCATAGGTTGATCTCTTTCAATTCTTGATGAATTTCATTGATTCCAAGCATGAATATGATTGTCTTGATCTCTTCTTTGCATTTATGGTGATGTATTAGCTGGTAGTTGAGGCATTCATGGGTTACCATTAATGAATTTTGAATGAAAATGGAGTTTTTCCCTCCCTTCTTCCTTCGTGTTGCTGCTGCTGCTGCGTTTGAACTTGCTTGGGGTATGTTGATTTGGAGTCTTTTTGCTGCATATTTGTTGCCTTGCCTTACCTGAATAGGTTGGTTAGAGATTGAAATGGTGCTGCTCTGTTTTTCTCCATGTTTCTGCGTCATTTTTCTGCATTGCACAGGGTTGCGCCGGCGACCTGATTTGCCTTTAATTCAATCGCGCCCGCGACCCATACTTGAGCTGCTCACGTATTCTGTAAATTTGGAAGGAAAATATGCTGAAAAATAGGGTAGCGGCTGCTACCATTTCATGAAGAAAATGGGTCGTGGCCGCGACCCCTTCTCTCGCTGAAAAGTTCAGTTTTTAAAAAAATTCGTATGCATGGATTGGTTTGCTAATTCTTTCCTAATTCTCATTGTTGCATGCATGGACATTAATTACCTTTGTTTTGCTAATTAGATGCATGTTGCATGCATGGAAATAGGTGGATCTTTAGTGCATGCATAATTGTTTATTTTGTGTAAATTGCATGCTTTTGTACGTAGCAATTTCACTTCATGCATAATTGTTCCTTTTTTATGGTAAATTGCATGCATGGTTACGTACACTATATATATATATATATATATATATATATGATTTGATATATATATATATCTGGTTAAGGTTTAAGTTTTTTTAAATTTTAGAATTTAATTGTTATCTATTTTGTGTTATTTAATTTCCGAACATGACTTAAATGTTTCTATTTGCTTATTTTCTAATTGTATTCATGTTATACTCCGTGTTATGATTTTATTTGAAATTCGTGGATCGATTAATTTAAATGTGAAGGTTATGAACTTGAATGGCTTTAAATGATTCTTGAAATGAACGTTTATAAATCTTTAAGACATTAATAGTCCACATGAACATGTTCATTACATAAAATACTCTTTTATGCATTCATATCATGATCATTTCATTGCCGAGCATCTTAATTGGTCATTTTGAGTCTCACTTCACCTTTCTTGCACTGATTTTGATCCCGTTGGAGACGAGGCCGATCCTTGAGGCTTTCGTGTCTTCTTTTGTCAGTTCGAGGTGGGTTTCTCTACTATTTAGATAAAATGACCCAAAATACCCTTATGTGCAAAGTTTTAGCCAAAGATAGAATTACCTATTTATATATATTGAATCACTTTTGGGTAAATGATTTCGAACGTATAATCCCTTTTTCTTTTAATACCCTACCGATTGTTTTGGCGAGTATTGCTTGATTGCACTGATTGGGGCCCGGGGTTCTTGGTGTGAGTGGCTATCCGAGGAAGCATGGGCTGACGGTGATCCCTCACACTAGTCCCTACCTACCAGACCTCGCCAGGAGATTGGCGGGGAAAGGGAGCTGAGCGCCATCTTGGGAGTCATGTAACCCCTTTTGGTCAATGATTGGGTGGCCGAGTCTTGCAAACCCGTCCACCAACCCAAAGGAAAAAGGTGTATATGACCGATTGAATAGAATCGATTGATTGTGCACAAAAGAATGATATGCATGAAAAGACTTAATAAATGAATGATTGTTGAATTACACAAGTTGTTGGTTAAAATTGATGGTTATAATCCCTTCCGATGATTCCTCTATTTCACCCATTTGGGAAATGCTTCTAAAACCTCACTTGGGATTATAATTTGCATGTGATTAGTTAAATATCATTGTATATTATATCTATGCTAATGTTTTATACCCATCAGTCCCTTTTGGACTGAACCCGTTCAGTTTTCAGTTGTGTGGTGCAGGTGTCAGGGAGCTAGGCGGGAATTCGAGTCGATAGGTCTTGCATTTGCTTCTAGCTCTTGTAGTTGTCCTTACACTTGCATACTTTTATTTATGATTATTGTATTTTGGAGCGTTCTTGATAGTTTTAGCCGTGATGGCTCTTTTGGATACCCTCGTATTGTATATGAATTATTTTTGGAGCTTGCATGCTCATGGTATCTATATGTGATAAGTTTTGTTAAGTTAATGCTTCCGCTTTAGTGATTTACTCTGATTCGTACGGTTTAAGGGTTAGCCCACCTAGCATAGCGTGTGTGTTTGTCCCCGTTCGTCGTGACTTAGCTCGGGTATGGATTGTCCATTTCATATTCGGGTCGGGTCGGGTCCCGGTGCGGGGGATGTAACACCTTGCGCTCGGGTGTTACACCTTTTCAATATCAACTTCCTCCTCAACCTTTCCACAGGCAAAATTGTCAACATCAGATATTGCATGCAACCTTGGACCTTCATACTCTCCACCACTCCATACAAATATGGCCTTACACTGCTCCTTAGGATTGTTTACGGTTTGACTTGGCAGCATTCCTGGGCCTCTCATTTTCGAAGATTGGGTAATCTGACCAATCTGAGTTTCCAAATTCTTGTTCTGATTCACCACCTGTTCTACTTGAGTTTCTAACTTCTGATATCGATCCATAGACACGGCTATGAATTTCTCAAGTGCAGCCTCCTATCCTTGCTTTTGTACCTGTTGAGGTTGATTTTGGGGAGGGGGTGGTGGATATCGCCGTTGGCTTTGAAATTGGCCTTGTTGTCTCGGTGGGAATTGTGGCCTAGGCTGAGGTGGTGGTTATTGGACATTCTGATTGTTAGACCAAGAAAAATGAGGGTGGTTCTTCCATCCTGGGTTATAGGTGTTCGAGTAGGGATCATTCACTGGTCTAGAATTGTTTACATAATCCACCTGCTCTTGTACCTGTTCTCCTGTATTGGTATGAGGACACATGTTAAACGAACGTGGACCACTAAAAATTTCACAAGTTACCTGAACTGGTTTGGCTAGAGTCCCAACTGCGTTCACAAAAAGTTGGTCCAATCTCTTGTTTATAGCTTCAAATTGGGCATTAATGGAGGTTAGGCCATCTGATTCCGAGATGCCTGCTGCCACCTTAATTGGTTGGGAGTGGCTCCTCTCATGCACAAACACATCATTCTGGGACATGTTATCTAACAGTTTAGTGACTACTGCTTCAGATTTTGACCAAAACGCTCCGCCAGCTTAGGCATCCATTGCCCAGAAAGTTGGGGACATCCCATTGTAGAATGTCTGAATCAGTAGTCAACCAGGAATACCATGACGCGGACACTTCTTCTACAAATCCTTAAATCTCTCCCAAACTTCAAAGAAAGATTCCCCATCTAATTGTTTGAAACCTTAAATATCATTATTATACTTCGTGGTCTTGCTCAATGGGAAAAACTTAGCTAGGAAAGCCTGAGACAGTGCCTCCCAAGTCTGGAAGGATTTATTTGGTACAGTGCTCAACCATGCTTTTGCTCGTTCCCTTAGTGAAAAGGGGAAAAGCCTCACTCGGATAGCATTGGTGATGACATTTTAGATCTTGAAGGTGTCACACACTTCGAGAAAGAACTCAAGATGTGATGTCGGATCCTCTAATGATAGTCCTGAAAACGGATTATTCTGTAACAAATTGATTATAGCTGGTCTGATCTCAAAATTGTTTGCTGAAATCAGGGGATGGGTTGCGGTTTGAATTGCCCCTGCATTTGGCACATTGTAATCTCTTATGGCCGGTGGTGGTGGATCTTGAGGTGGACCAGCCATCGGTAAGGTAATCGGTTTCTTCTCTTTCTTTCGCTTCCTCCTAATAGCACTCAGTGTTCTCTCGATTTTTGGATGATAAGGTACTAGTTTCGGATCTTGAGATCGTCGCATGCACCGTGAACCTGCACAAAGGAAAAGAAAATCCTTAGCTTAATTCCACAATGATAGCAAACTAAGAACACAAAGTAAGTAATGGCCTAAAGCACTAGGTCAAAATATTTAAGTAATATTGATTTAAAATGCCTTCCCCGGTAACAGCGCCAAAAACTTGTTATGTGATTTTAAGTTAAACCAATCGTTCAAGTGTACACTTAATATACGCGTAGCACAACAGGATCGTACCCACAGGGAAGGGAAATCAATCACTACTTTATATCTCTTTCTCATGTAAAGACCAAACAGAAATCAATTTGTTTATTACTCTACTAGAACTGAATTGAAATAATTAACTAGAATAAAATGCAATTAATAGAACTAAACTAACGTGGATTAAAATCAGTGAACTAATTAGGCAGGGAAGTAATAATTCATACATTCAAGCATCAATATCATACTCGTTTGACAAATGCAATTCTACAACCTAGTCACTTATCTTTGTATTATCCTCTCTCAAGGTATAACCAAGTGCTCAATTAAGCTCAACGTTGCTCTCGCAATCAATAATGAATTAATTAAACCCTATGATCAAGACTAGAGCAAATATAGTTCTAGCGGCTGCATAGAATAAGATTTACTCTTGTATAGATGAAAAACAAAATCTCTTTGCATTCTTAACATCTACTAGCTATGAAAACCATCTCAACTACTATTAATCTCTCGATTCTCCGGTAATTCTAGATTATGCTAAGGGTGATCTGGCCATCGCAATTCATTTCAAACCAGTTTTCAAGCTAAGAATTAGCACAAGTCATTCAAACATCATATCAAACACTTAACATGCACTCATCATCACTCCCCTAGCCCTAGGGATTTAGCTACTCATAATTAACTCAAAACTCATAAAAATAAAGGAAATTGCATTGAATAAACTCATGTTCGTCAAGTCTAAACAAAGTCTCATAAATAAAACCCTAAACATTCAATAAAGACTGGAAAAATGAAAATAACATTTAAACTAATTAAAACTAAACTTAAATGAATTAGTTTGATAATTAAAGCAATAAATAAAACCAAAGGAAAAGGCAATTGTTAAGAACTCGATCCTTTCGTCTTCTCAAAATTCTCTGAAAAGCTCTTCCAAAGCTCTGTGTCTTCCTCTCCAAGCTAGGTCATCCACCCAAGAATAATCTGAAGAGGCTCCCCTAAAAAAGAGACTCCTAAACACACTTAAATAGCAGTCCTAATCCTCTCTCGCCGACTCTAGTAACGGGCGTTACCTACTCTTGCACAAATCCTGTTAATGCGCGTTACTAGCTGAAATCGCCATAACGCTTTTATAAATGGTAACGGGCGTTACCACTTTCCTTCTGACCAGGGGTAATGGGCGTAACCCCTCGTGCAAAAAAATTCTCTTCCTCCTGCCTTTGGTAACGGGCGTTACCAGAGTTGTATTGCCAGGGAGCAATGGGCGTTACTGCTCTACTTTGCCAAAAGTGCATGAATTCGCCTCGTTCCACCATTTCTTATCTCCAACTCCTAAAACACCTAATTGTAGCAAACTAAACACATAAACGCATGAAAACGGCAAAAAAATATGCTCTACTTAACACTGAAATCCATGCAAATTCTACACTCAACAGACGTCCAAAAAGTCGGAGTGTCACATCCATTCTCTTAAATAACATGACCCAAGAAAGAAACCTTATCGGTCTAGAAATCACACTTACTGAACTTGGCGAACAACTGATTATCCTAGAGTGTTTACAAAACAAGCTTAAGATGTCTCGCATGCTCCTCGGTGGACCTCAAGTACACAAGAATATTGTGTATAAATATCACCATAAACTTTTCGAGAAAAAGCCTGAATATTCTGTGCATCATGTCTATAAAAGTTGCGGGGTCATTAGTTAGACCAATCGGCATCACAACAAACTCCTAATCCCCATAACGAGTATTAAACCCTGTCTTTGGGATATCTTCTTCTCGGATCCGCAAGTGGTAATATCCCTGATGTAGGTCGATCTCAGAATAAACCTTTGAACCCTGAAGTATATGGAATAACTCCCCGATATGTGGGAGGGGATATTTATTCTTGACCATCATCTGATTCAATTCTCTGTAATCAACGCACATTCTCAAGGTCCCGTCTTTCTTCTCCATAAATAGGACCGGTGTGGCCCAAGGAGATGAACTCGGGCGAATGTACCCGCTAGACATTAACTCTTCGAGTTGTTTCTTCAATTCCTTTAACTCGGCAGGATCCATCCTATATGGAGTTTTAGAGAATGGCTTTGCTTCAGGATACAAGTCGATCACAAACTCAATTTCCCGATCAGGAGGGAGAGACCCTAAACTCTCCAGGAAAACCTCGAGGAAATCTTTCACTACTTCTGTCTCCTCAAGCTTAGCTTGATCTTTTGGCTTGTTAAGGAGATAGGCTAAGAAACCCGAAGCACCATCACGAATCAACTTATGAGCCTCGGTGAAAGATAACAAAGAAGAAGTCTTCAAACAAAAACCCACAACCACGTTTGAACCCAACTGGACTCTCTTAGCTCGACAATCAACCTTTGCACAATGCTCGAAGAGCCAATCCATACCCAAAATTGCCTCATACCGACTCATGGGCATCTTAATGAAGTCTGTCAAAAATTCACGACCCTCAATGCTCACCTAAACTCCCTTAAACACTCGATCAGAAATAAGGCTCCCCTCCAACAGGGAAGTAATCACATAACATGCAGAGGTACACAACAGGCAAATACATAGAAGCAGCTATGCCACGAGAAAGGAATACGTGGCTCTAGGATCAAACAATGCATGTATGCTCGTGCCATGAATGTATATTGTGACACCCTAAGCGGAGGGCACCACATCCCCAGCACCGAGAGCCCGATCCACCCATGAAATGGGAGTCCATACATGAACCAAGCTCATGGCGAACGGAAACAGAATAAAAACCAACCTGTTAGGCGGGACTAGACCCTGTACCACCAATTCAACAAAACAAAGTATGCGGAAGCAATGTAATCATTCAGGCACATTCCGTATAACAACATGAATGTGAATACGGGTTCCACTAATCAGGTAAACCTGTCCTAACCTGTCCCGAATTCAATACAATATAATTTCATGCAAACGGGTTCAACTAGGGCCCTAGAATCCTGTCCCGAGTTAAAGAAAGCAGTAAAGATACACTATGGCCTACAAGGCCCAATTCATATAGGAATGGAGGTACAATACGATGCAGTTCAAGTAGGACTAAGACTTGAACAAAGACTTCAAAAGACTCCCGCCTAACGACTATGAAACCTGCAAGACAGACACTAAAAACAACGAGAGGGAGGGGTCAGTCAACTGACTGAGTGAAGGTGGTACACACGCATATATATATAATCCGGCAATCAGGCAGGCATAATTCCACTATACGTTTTAGTATTGAATAAACAGGAGACAGGAATCAGGAGTAAATCAATACGTATGAGTGGAATTATGTCAGGGCATGCAAGTCACATAAACGAGATATAATATGCATGTGTCGATATCCTTACGCCTCTGTTGATACCCACTTTACCTTTACGACCCACGAGCTCCGGTGCTGAACAGGGATTGAGACATAACAGAGGTTATGGATATCTATGCTTAACATATTAAGGGGACCCGACGAGAACGGGTATTTAATCCATCCGGGACTCCTCTTTTCACTTATTAAATGACAAGTACAAGCAGGTAATCAGGAAACAAGTAGGAAACAAGAGTTATAATTAACTATCAGGCGGGAAAAACAAGTACAAATTAATCTCCTTTCTCCGGGTACAATGTAGCCGGTAGCTAACCTCCACATCCGCGCATCAGGGTGATCTTCGGGTTCATGACTCCCTTAGATCGGAGCCCCATCTCCCACCAAACCTCCTGGTGGGTATCCGGGTAGTCCAACAGGATGGGACTCATGTAAGAGGTCATTGTCGGCCCAATACCTCCCCGGTTTATTCAATACACAAGCACCTGGGCCCCAAGAATAGGAACAGGAACCACTCTGGCTAATCCAGCGCTAGAAGAGCCGGGGGTACAGACGGGATCTCGCAAAACAGGCTCATGGTTAACACTTACACAAGTTATAAAACATTTCCAGTACCTAGCCTGTATAAAAGATATTGTTAACTTTATTATAGAAACCATTTGGCATACTTTTACTTCATGCAAGGTCATAGGTCGTTTATAAAGAAAAACCCTCACCTCCAAGTGTAAGAAAGACGAAGAGAAGGACCACAAAACCGGAAAGTCTCCACCGAGGAGATCACTGTACAAGAAGGACAATGACAATACTCATGAGACAAGACTCAAAATGGAACCAAGTAGGACGCACGGCGATGTTCATGAAGTGGTGGATCATGTCATGGCATGATTCAATATGCATTAATTCATAAATATGTCATGAAATGGCGTGATCATGTTCATGAGCACAAGTAATGTCATTTAGACACATTGTAGCACCCCAAACGGAGGATGCCACATCCCCGCACTAAGACCCAGACCCGCTCACGAAATGGAAAGTCCATGCCCGAATCCAAATCATAGCGAACGGGAGACCAACTCAAACACTAGGTTAGGCGGATCTAACTTGACAAACTAAGAGTGCGGAAGCAATTAAAACCAACAACAATAGATAGCAGAAGCATTTAAAACAAAACATGCAAAGCAGGTGACGGGTTCAACTAGCATAAATACCTAGTCCCGAATCAATTCATGATCCAACACAATAAACAGCATAAGTATCATCATAATATCTACTAACATCCAAATACTAGCTTGCTAACCCCACACGGGTTTAAGTCTAAGTAGAACATAAACTTAACCTTCAAGTGTGAAACATAAATACATATCATAAATAAAGTATGCGACAAATGCATCCTAATACCAACTAGACTGACAAGTGTGACTCAGGAGACTCACTTCCGCCTAGCTCAAGCCAAAAGGAAACCTGCAAACTAAAAGATAAATGAGGTGTCAGTCAACTGACTGAGTGAGGGGGCTAACGCACACCCACAATATATATATACAGAGCACAACACATATCAAAAGGGTGGACTCATGAACCGGGAATAGGTGTTACATACCAAAGCGTTTCAAAGCAAAACCCAAATACATATATATATATATATTTAGAAAACATTTTCAAAAACGCTATTCCGATTCATGATTCCCATAACATATCATATCCTATGCTCGGCGAGTACGAGCTTCCAACCTCAACTCCTCATATCATAACAAAATAGAAATAACATACCAACCTCAACTCCGGGTGATGGTAAGGTTGCGCGACCCTAACCATCCATACAGTCGAGGGGAGTGCTAATGCTACTAAAACCCTCAGGACTTCGTTTCCCAACCAAACCTCATGGTGGGTCCCAGTACATCCCCTTCATACAGATGGAGACTACGCACAGGTATATCCCCGACGGCCCTAACCGTCCCGGGGGCTCCTTACCCGTAGCTCCTGGGCCCCATAACAGAACAGAACATAACATATACCAACTTTCATGGTAATCTCGCTACATAATCATAACATAACTTAACTTTTCGAAATAGCTTACATATACCTTCATACTTAATTTCCAAAACTGAAGTTGTATCATAAGGTCATAATCATATCATATCCAACACATATTTAATCGTATATATAGTATATAATTGAATGCGGGGATTGAAATCATCATATTGGGGTCATAGGTCGTTTAACTATACAAAATCCTAAACCTCACCTAAGAAGCGATGAGAAGCGAGAACTAACAAGACGAATGCAAACTTGATCGGACTGTCTCCGTCCTGGAGATCACTGATAGAAAAACACAAGGTATTTATGAGACACGACTCAGACATGAACCACATAGACGCACGACAATGCTCAATATGATAGCGGTATGCATAAGTGTCAATGTTGTGGTTCTAATGTTGTGCCGTGGTTAATTAAAGCATATTAATGCGCATCAAGGTCACATTTACAAGTAGCAATTCCAAATATAAGTGTATGATGAATTCACATATTGTACAACATTCATTGTTCCAAGCATGAGTCAAAGTTATTATATCAAACAAATTCATACTCGAATCACCTCATTTAATAACACTTAACTACAATTATCACAAAAGTCCTCATCTACACATAGAACAATTTTCCCACGTACTCACATAACATATACACAAGACCAGAAGATGTACATGAAGGTTTAAATAATTCGGAGTTCCAAAAGATAGTTTTTGGAATAATTAGATTATAAGAGTCCATTCAAATTTACTAAAGTCCAATTTTTAATTTACAAGGATCATTTTAAAAATAAGACTTAAGGTCCATATTTCACATACTTGAAAGCAAGGATATCAATTAAACAATTCATACACTCATTCTCAGCACTTAACACGCCAATTTGTTAATATTATAAAATACCAATAAAACAAATTTCTTAGATACATTGTTATAGAAATTATGTTATTCAAAAGTTCTCACATCAAGATAGATCCATACAAGACTTTTGTATTAGGAGTAGACTCTTAATTCAAGATTTCAGTTATAACCTTTATTAGGATTTTTAATTCATTAAATCTCAAACGTACTGTAACATAAATCCTCAATTGTAAAGTAATTCAAACTTCTATACATTACCATTAACTAAACTAAAGAGCAATATAACAGGATCAAATTCAGTCAACAATTACATCATATAAAAGCAAGTTTAATTGTCCGCTTATCCTTTAACTATCTAATTAAATATAAATCCAGGATCCCTAACATAATTTAACAAGATATTCATGCATATTTCATTCTTTTATAAAATATCTAACTTCAACTACCAAAACCAAAATTCTCCCGTCATAGCTCAGCTACCCAAAACCAATTTAAATTAAATCAACTCACTTAAATTGCATATCTGGAAGCAAGGTTTATATACCAATCATGACGATAAATTTCAGGAATCCAACCATCCAATTCCTCATGGACTAAACACACAATAGATACCAACCAGTATAAACATATCATCATTTAACTGAATTAATTCTAATGTATGCTCAAAGGAACAACAACAACATCACAGTTATACAGTAGGCTCCAAATCGCAGGGTAAGAAATCATAAGAATTCAAACTGTAATCTGATTGACTGATAAACCAATTCACTCAAGTAGTTTCATAGTACACTTACAAATAGAAATTCATAAACTAAGCAATAGAAATAGAAATCTAAATTAAATGAGGAATTACTTAAAAGAAACGGGAAAAATGGGTTTACGATTGCAAAGAGCAACAGCTAATGGTGGTCGGTGAAAGGCGTCTGAGCTGGTGGCGCCACTACTGGGACTCGGCGATGGCTGAAACGCAGGCGGCGCCAGGAGATCTCAGTTGTCGCTGCTGGAGTGGTGGCGGCCGATCGGGGGTCTTACCTCCTTGCGTGAGAATGCAGTAAAAGGGGGAGCGAGACTATCAAAGATGAGAAGGTTGTCGGAACTGCTCTTGCTGTAGCGAACGGATGAGAGAGATAAGATGGTAACGGAGGTCTCGGTTGTTGGAGGTGGCGGAAGGGGAAACTCCAGTTCTGCTCAGATCTGGTGAAGAAAAGGGAAAGAAGAATAGGGTGGTTACCGGATCTGAACCTTGACAGCAGCGGTGGATAAAGGGTGGTACATGAAGCGCCGGATCTGCTGCTGTTGTTGTGCCGTTGCTGCTGAGTTCGTAAGGGTGGGTGCGTATCGCGGCTTTGCAGCGGCGAGATGATGGCGGAGGGCTATGTCGTGGTGGTAGTGGTTGGATCCGAGGACCAGAAGGTGGATTGGCTGAGGTTTCACCGCCAAGAAGAATGATGGCTAATTCAGATTTCTGACATGGGAGGGAGAGGTTCAGGCAAGGAAGGAGAAAGGTTGGGACGGCGGAGACGACATGGCGGCGGTGGTTCGATGGGGAGAAGGTTGTTGCGCCTCCACTTGAAACTGAAAAGGGAAGGGGTCGCTGGAGGTGTTGCTCTCTGTAGCTTCGCTTTTCGGATGAGGCAGAAGCGAGGTGGTGGTCAGCGGCGGCGCTCGCCGACGAAAGATGGTTGTGCGGAGAATACAGCGTCGCTGCTTGACGAGAGAGGGAGAGAGAGCAGTGAGGAAGAAGAACTGATGAATGAGAGGTTGCTAGGGTTTCGGTGTGATAAAAGGGGGTTTATTCCAGATTTACAATCAAGCCCCTCAAAAGTTTGGGTAAAGCGATTGAGTCCTCCAATTCCCAATAAGATCATTTAAGTCCAATTAACGTTTCTAAAATTATAAAAGCACCCCCGAGATTTTAAATAAGGTCCAATTAAGCCCAAATTCGATATTAATAAATTAGGAAGAGATCCCTAAAGAATTAGACAAAGTTCAAACAAGTCCTTAACTTTATAAAACCATAATTTAACTCACATAATTATAAATGAAAGTGCAATTAGATCCTAAACTTAATTCAATTAAGTCCACAAGTTGCAAGTATCGACATTTAAAGACAACAAATAAATAAATTAAAACCTGCACATCACGTAATAGAAATTAAATCACAATAGTAAATAGATCAAACTTATGATTAATCACGTAAACCATAATTAAAGTACATAACATGCGACCTGGTCTTACCCGTGATCTCATACCCGACCGATCTGAAACACGGGGTGTCACACACATAAATTATTTAATCACTAAATTAGGCATGTATACAAGGTATGTAAGTCAAATAAGAGGTCCAGGAGGTGAAAGGAAAGCGATAAAATGGGTTTTGGCAAAGTTTCGCAAAAGCTAACACTTTTCAAAAATGCGCAAGTGGTAGGAAAAGTGGAATATCTCGAGTTCTAGAAGATGGAATTGAGTTTTGTTTGTTTGAGATGAAACTAGACACATAGACATTTAAAATGGTATGTGGCTCGACTTGTGGTTCAAAGCGAGGTGAAAATGGCATATAACCAAAGTTGGACGAAAGTGGATTGTCGGTAAAGTGGCGACACCAAAAAGAATTTATTATATCTCACAAATCAGAAAGGATAATGAGGTTATTCAAATTAGAGATATTCTCGACTTCAAGAGGTTTCCATCGGTTCAGAAATTAGGTCAATCGGAGGTCGTATAAGGGAGTACCCGGCCGGGGAAAATACAAGTCAAAATCTACCCGGCCGGGGAAAAAGAGTGCAGAAACTCTCCTGCAATAAAGTACCCGCCCGGGTAGACGTTCTGGGCAAAAGAAACGTAGCAGAACAGGGCTAAACATGGGAGAAACCAAATTTCATCAAAACCACCTGAAACCTCAACCAATACACTCCAAATTCAAGGTATAAGTTCATATAAACATGCTCTAACACATATCTTAAATTCAAGGCATGAAATCAAGTATATAACAAGTTGTCATTCAAGCTCATTTAAGCTCCAACAATGGAGTTTCATGCAATACACAACTAACAATAAGAATTCTTACAATTATGCAACAAGGAAGCTCAAGGAAACAATATATATCAATCTTGGAGTGTTTAGTTCAAGTATGAAAGCAAGAGATCAAATATTCAAATTTCTACACTATTCATCATCTTCTCCAAAGGCATGAAAATAGGCAAGAGAAAAGAGATTCAATCGGGAAAAAACGAAGCACGTAGTGAGAGGATCACATATCTTACCTTGAATCTTCGATCGGTTGGTCGGATCTCACAAGCATGAGCCAAAGCTTGAAGGGCCAAATGGGGAGGGTTTTTTCTTCTCCTTTGTTGCCTTGTTTGATCGATCCAAAATGAGGGGAAAAAGGAGATAATTTCAGCCATAAAGGGCTAAAACGGGTCGGTTTAACGGGTCGGGTCAAAAGGGATTCGGTCCACTCGGATCGGATTTTAAAACGGTAGAGGTATCGAACGGATTTAGAAACTTATATGATTAATTTCATCGAAGCCGAATCATCGAAATGAACTCAATGGTAAGGTTAGAATTCGAATTCGAATTCCCGAGCTCAAGGTAGCCACGAAGGCCCAAAACACCCTAATTAAAAATTAGGTCCCTAATGAGCAATTATTAGACAATTGAGTCTAAGAACAATTTAAATAAATTCTAAAGCGCACATAACAAAATAGAGTTACACGTTGACATGTAGGCATGTGATTCACTTAAATCATGTAATTAACGAATTAAACTCTCACAAGACCTCGTACCTGGCTTGTTGGAAAACGGGGTGTCACATATATGGTACCTTCAACGAAGGCGGCGGGATCAACCTCAGCATCCTGCTCCTCGCCATCAATGGCATAAGATGTAGCCCGTATCAATTGCCTTAGCCCTCCATTTGGACCCGGTCTAAATTGAGGGCATCTGGCCATCTAATGCTCCATCGACCCACAAATCAAACAGGCCTTAAGACGAGGGCGGCAAGTCTTCCAAGTATGAGTAGGGCCTCCGCAATGAGTGCATGGCTTGGATTGATACGGCGGTAGAGGTGCTTGAGGTGGTGGTAGTACCGGCCCCGCTACATGGGGTTTCTTCCCCGGAACCTTAGTAAATGGAGCTTTAACGGGTGGTACGACCGGATAAGCAGGCCTCTTCGAACCGGACCCCAAACCTTATCCTGGTTGATGTGATCGAGGGACGGGGTCCTTCTTTCGGTACTCTTCCTCTTGGACAAGGGTACGTTGAACGGTATCTGCAAAAGATTTAATGTTGCGCCCGACTTGTCCATGCCTTAGGTCCTTTCTCAAACTGGCTACGAATTTCCTCGCCTTCTTCTTCTCATCATGGGTAATTTGTGGAGCATATTTTCCGAGTCTATCGAATGCGGCCAAGTATTGGGCTACCGATCGGCCCCCTTACTTCAAATCCATAAATTCTTGTTCTTTTCTTTCTCGGACCACCTCGGGAACAAAAGCCTCCCGAAACTCTCTCTTGAAAACATCCCAGGTCAATTCTTCTCCGGCCACCTCTAACTTCACTCGGGTCCTTTCCCACAAATTGAACACCTCCCCATCGAGTTGGAAAATGGCAAACTGAGCTTGCTCCAAAGTGGTGACTGGGCGAATATTGTAGATCCTCTCCAGACGGGATAGCCAATCTTCCGCCATGGCATCATTCGTGGTACCCGCGAATCTTGGGGGATTGTAGTTGACAAAAATACCATGTGCATCCCTAACTGGTGGTGGTGGTGGAGGTTGAACCGGTTGGGGTGCAGGTGGAGGTTGAACCGGTTGGGGTACATAGTTATACATGGCCTCCATGAAGTTTTCCATATTCATATGAGGCGGTTGTTGTTGTTGTTGTTGTCGAGGAGATGATGGAGATCTCCTATCTTGGTGTACGGGTCTACCACGAGCCATCTACAATTAAACATTGAGAAATGCGTGCCGGGTTAGACAATATTCATGAAATGTAATTAAGGTGCACCAAGTAAGCAATCAAGAAATACTTATATAACAATGTAAGACTTCTAAGATGACAAGTAATTCCTAAGCCGTACGACCTAGACCGACAAGACACGTCTCAAGAGCCTGGTTTTCGCAACCTAGGCTTTGATACCACTTTAGGATGTAGCACCCGCATCGATAGGCGCCACATCGCCCGCACCATGAGTCCAATCCATGAATGAAATGGAAGTCCATACATGAATCAAACGTGTGGTGAACTGGTGACAAGATAAAATAACTCAACCTAGCTAAGAGGGGATAACCCTTAACCAGTTACAATACGATGCAATAATTAAACGCGGAAGCATAGTTACATTATAAAGCATAGTAATCAAGTGTTACAACCGAAGCCTATACGGCCACCATATACTTACAATAATTCTCCCAAAATAGATTAATACATAATTCGAAAGTATCAAAGTATGAGATGCAAATAAATAAAGACACGATAGGACAAAAATAAAGACTTCGTGAAGACCTTATTACCCGCCTAGCAAACCTTGCAAAAGACTAAAACGCTGTGTCAGTCCAACGACTGACTGAGGAGCGTAATAAATATATCACATGGGCATGCAATCCATAACTCTGAGTAAAGTTTTAGAGTACCCCAAGTGGGTAGTTTAAGAGAAGCATTGCACAAAATTACGGATATCATATTATTACTTGACAATTTACAAACTTTACGTGGCCCGGTGAGTGGGCAATTCTCCAACCTTACTCCCATAGGGTGTCCATAAAACATGATTAAGCAGTTATGCATAACATAATCATACTATCCATAATTATAATCATGAGAAATAATCATAATTTTTTATCCTTCTTCCTCCGGGTAAGTGGAAGGGTTTGCAAGGCCCAAACCACCTAAAGAGATAATATCGAGACGGGGGGATCATGACTCCTACCCTCTCCTTCGATGGGTTAACCACCGGCTCAAGAATATCTCACCTTCCACACTACATGGTCTCGTGAGATATTCTCAAATGGTACTATATGCAATGACTTATCCGACGGCCCGATGCCGTACTGGTCTCAATTTAAACATTCCCCTGGGGCCCAATAAAATGTGCATGATTCTCGCCAAAACATTTTCATGAAAACATTTGAAAACCTTTGCATAGTTAATCATTTGTTTTAAGGAATACATATGAATATTACGTTTTGGATTAAATAATCACACGAGATATTAGGGGTTCTAAGTAACTAAGAATAAAACTTCACCATGACAAGAAAGTGTGGAGAGAAGTGAAGAAGTGAAGCCTAACGACCTTGCTCCTCAACAACCGGGTCGAGCTCTATGCAAGAAACGCAAGTGTACATAAGACTCGAAACTTATGAACCAATTAATCGACGAACGACATGTGTATTGATGTTGTGATATAAGATTTCAATGATAATATGTTTTGAAAATGTCCATGAGCTCCATACAATAATATAACACATATATCAACATGATTATAATGTATATACATCATAAACAAAGTAGTAAGAGAATACACGAAGCAAATAAAGAAAGTATAAAACACACAAGAGCAAGAAAAGGTGAGACACGGACGTGTCTCAACCCAGGCCAAACTAAGACAAGCCCATATCTCAGTACAGCCGCTGCGAGGGAAGAAGACACGGTCGTGTCTCCCATTTAGTGCAAGAGGAGACACCCCCGTGTCTCGGTACAGAAGCGGGAAAAGCAGGAAAAACTAGGGGTGAACTCGGAAGACACCAAAACTAATACAAACCAACACCCAAAGTGACATGAAACAAGTTTCAACCAAAAAACACATACTATACCTTAATTACACAACATATAACACATGCTGGAGCTGTAACATCCCGGAGCGAAGGGCGCCACATCCCCCGCACCATAACCCAACACGTGAAGCGAAATGGGAACTCCGTCCACGTATCAAGTCATGGCGAACGGGTGACAAACAAAAAAATCCAACCTAAGCTAGGCGGTCTAGACCCTACTCAGAGCACGCAATAAAACAAGTAACGAATGCGGAAGCACCAGAATCTCATAAAGCAAATAAACATACTCAAGACATATCAAACTTTCGATTCAAGTTATACAAACTTTACAATTTCGAATTGGAGGCATAACTTATACATAATTCAGAATTAGCCAAAAAGCACAAAGAAACGAAAATGTCATGCATGAGACTCAAGCTATCCTCAAACCCGACTCAAAGACAACCGCCTAGCTCCAACACCTCAGAACGGGTACCTGCAACTCAAATCAAAGGGGGAAAAAGATAGAAATAACGAGGGTCAGTCCTAGAGACTGGTGAGGGGGCTAACACACGCACCCATACATATATGTAAGAGCAAAGCATATACAAAGCTGAAAGGGGTCCGTGAACCGGGCGTGGTTTTTGCATTCTAAAACATTTAACCCGTGGTAATATATATAAAGAAAGAAGTTTGGAGCCGAAGGCCAAATTCAGTCAAGTTTTAGAGTTTAGAAATCCACCCCCGTTTCACAACCCTAAACGAAGACATAACGAACTGAAAGCTTAAATCCATCACCCTTACTTACTCCATACACCAAGGCGAAACGAAAACAAAACAAATCATAACCCAACTCCACCCCAACACCGTTTTGGGGAGAGAGGTGCCCCTCTCAACCCCTGCTGAAAGCTGAATGAGACGGGGGATCCACCCGCTCCTTCGACGGGTCACTAAGCACACCGCCGGCTCAAGAAGGCCCGCCTTCCCCTCGACATCCCGAGGATGGGCGAAATCTCCCTTTTGTGGAGTCGTGTTGATGAGAGAGCCCGGCGACCCCATGGCCGACCCGGGATCACATACCACTTCTCCGGGGCCCAAACTTACACTTACACTTATACTTGCACTTATCACACTTACCAGGCGAAGCTTATCCACAAATCTTATCACGCTTACAAACACACACACACTTAACAAAGCTTGTCAAAACAAAAGAAAATAGAGCTTATATACTTATAAAAGCGTTTTCAAATTCTTAAGGCAAACTGGACAAATCCCACGAAATACGTATCCAAACACATATCTATATATATACATATATAAGTCGTATGCGGGTTCGAAATTCAATTAGGGTCTTAGGTCATCATAACTAAAAGGAAAGAAAACCTCACCTGGACGAGCAAACCAACCAAAACGGACAAAAAGGAGTCAAACGAACCACTTCCTCAACAACGGGACGAACCTAAGAGCAAAACAAAGAGCAAGAGGCAAACTTAGACTCAAATGAACCATATTGACGCTCGGCGAATGCGTATGATTGTATAGAAGATGATATTATGTCATGAACACGTTCATGTGCACTATTAAGGAATTTAAATCATATAATCAAATCATTCAATCCTTCGCTCACTTTCATTCGAATTCATAATTTCATGTTTCCAATCAATTCAAGAAATTCAAAGCACAAGATCTAACATTTAGACAAATAAGAGCATTGAAGTAAATTAAGTTCAACACACATTCAAACGTACTCAATCTTACACAAAACTCTACTACGTACACACTATTACCTCATATAACATATTTCCAGAGTATGAAGACAAGAACAAATCACAAGACAAGGGAAATGGGTTATGTAAATCACAAACGCCACAAAACGCACATAAACGACATTCAACAAAAGCATGCTTAAATCTCACCCAAATGTTATGAAATCAAACCAAAATATTCCCAACACATATTAAAACAAGTTCATAGTTCATCACAAATGAAGATAAAGACAATAAAGAGGTGAAACAAACCAAAAACCGAAAAGGAAAACCAAGGGCTGCGCAAGGGGAGGGACACGGGGGTGTCCCTCAACTTAACTAAGCTGAGCCACGCCCGTGGCTCAGTCCATACATGCCCAGGAAGCATGACACGCCCGTGTCTCACATTTCAGTGCAAATGAGACACGGGGGTGTCTCGGTACAGGCCAAAATCGCATACAAAATTTTACCGGCAAAACTGACCCTAAACAAAATTAGTCCAAAAGCATAGCAAATCAACTCCAAATATTATGAAACTTGATATACAACATATTTATCATGTTAGGAACATATTTGATTTAGAACTCAAAGGCTAAATCACGCGTTAAGGTCACCGAAATCATGCAGGAACTCTGGAGCACCAAAAACGGACATATGAGCTCAATTGGTTCAATCATGCCATGATCAAGTACTTAGGGGCTGAAAAAGAAGCTAAAACTTTAGGGGATGAACACTAACATGATAAGAAACTAATATACTCCATGTATATGCAAATTGACACGAATTGGAGCACATTAGAACCACCAAGAAATCACAAAATGCAACAGCAGCAGTTCGGTTCGTGCATAGCATACAAACAGGCCTTCATGCTTCGATTAGGAGCTGAAAATGGATCTAAAAACTTGCAAGAGCAGGACTAACATATAAACCAATTAGTATACAACATCTCCATGCAAATTCACATGAATTGGAAGTCATTAACTCAAGCAAGAAAGCGCAAAACGTCACAGCAGTCCCAAAACAGGGGAGCAGTTATTAAGGTTCAAGAACTCAAGTTTGCAGCCATATTAAAGCATGAATTCAGGGCAAAACGAATCACTTTCATAGAAAAACATGTATATCACATTACCAAGCATTAGCATACGAAATTGGAGGCAAGAATTCATCCATTTGATCTCAAAAACGTGGCAGCAGTTTGGTAAAAATGAGCAGATTTGCAGCAGTTCGGTTTTCAAGTTTCATGGCCAAAAACTCAAGGTTTCAATCATGTTATCCAAGAGAAAATAACTCTAACACATCTAGCATGAAGTAAGAATCAATAATGGAAGCAAAGGAGTTCATATAAGCACCAAAGAAGCCTCAAATCAGCCACAAATTCAAGCTAAGGCAAGGAAGCAACAAATGACCTCTAACCCTAACTATTCATGCAAGCTTTCAAACCCTTAATAAATCTGATGCATTTCATGAATTTAAAGGATCAAATGAAGCATAGAAGAGAGGAGAATACATAAATATACTTGCCTTTAAGGTATGAAGAAGTATGGAGAAGATTAAGCTTCAAAATCACAAGCCATGGACGAGGGTTCTTCTTTCTCTTCTTCTTCCTTCCTTGGATCTGATATTTTCTCCTTTCTTGGGGGTAAGGAGCACGAAATGCTTCTGATAGGGAGAGAGAGGGATGAATCAAGGTCATGTAAACCAAGGTTAAGGCTTAGGTATGGTTAGTTTGGGCCCACAAATGTGAGACTAGTCAAAGAAGGTGGCTTAAGCACAAGTTGTTCGTTCCGGGCAAAAAACGAGGCTCTAAACGAGCTTATAAAAATACCAAATCAGGTTCCTTGGCTTCATCTCTTCGTTATGAGTCCAACGCATCTTCCGGAATTCGAATCCGAATTCCCTAGCTCAAGATATGGCCTCCGGAACAAGAGGCGCGCTAAAACTAGTTAGGCCCTCATGTCCCTCGTCAAATACTTAAGGTTTAAAAACCTCGATAAACGAATACGAAAACTTAAAACGAGCATGCAAACACATTCATAACTCATGTATCTCACGCATAACAAAATTTCACAAAAATCAGAATTGAATTCTGGCACATAACGAGCAAATTACGAGCATACGAAACTTAAACATTTAAAATCAAAGTTCAAGAATATAAACAATTAATTTCATATTAATTCAAATAATCATATAAGCATTAAAATAACATTTAAATACGTAATTAAATAATTTAAAGCATATAAAACCCTCTCGTTACGGCGTACCTGGAAATCCGAACGATCGGGATGTTACAAACTCCCCTCCTTCAAAAGGACCTGTCCTCAGGTCCTAAGGAGAATCTTGAACGGCTTCGAAGACAAGTCTAACTCCACACTTCCGCTGCGCCACTCTGATCACAACTCCTCTTGAGACCCTATCTCCTTAAATAGCGAACCGGACACAAAGTCCTAGGCGTTTGCCCCTACTTCCCAAATAAAGATTCGGGAGTAGTTGGAGAATTCTCAACCTTGGCACGTAGACATTACTACACAAAGTCCATAACGTCTTTCTTATGCCAGAATATCCGGGTCCCAAAACTCCGAACAACCTCAACCCTGAGTGGGATAAACTCGTGACCTTGCACTCCTTAAGGCGTAGGCTACCGTTCTTCTACGAGCAACACACAACAAAGGCCTTCCTTTATGCCTCGGTTGGAAACAAGGTAGCCTTTTGTACCTTCGGTTAGGCAAGAGCCAATACCGTGGGTAACTCTCTTCAACCGCCTCTTCCCACTCAAAACCGTACCTCTTATTCTGAGGCAATCCTCGGTTCTTCTACGAGGAATATTAACGGGCTAGCCTTCAATCTAATACCCGAAGATATCGTTGAGTCCCTGACGGACCTCCTAAAAGCATCCGCTATCTTCAATGAGAACAAGACGCCTCCAGACAAGCCGACCAACAGCAGTTGACCCTCACAACTCACCAAACACTCATGAACACTCCACACCAAAAGCTCTCCCCACAAAAAGGTTAACACAAAAGAAGATAAAGCACACAATAAGCAAGAATTAAGAAGGGAAAGACATAAACAACAAGCAAAGCTAAGAAGAAAATGAAGCACACTCCAAGCAAGAACTAAAAAGGAAAAGAAACATATAACGAGCAAAACTGAGAAGGGAAGGAAACACATTACAAGCAAGAGTCACAAAGGGAAGGAAACACACAATGAACAAGAACAAGAAGGAAAACAATTACACAACAATTATAATCAAGACCCACCGAAGAACAAGGAATAAAGCAGTAAGCACGTGGGTTTCCCAAGGTTAAAATATGCATGAAATGAGATGCCATGAATGTTTTGTGTACCTTTCACCGAAGTAGGGGGGTTAAGATTAGCTTGCCCTTGGGTTGGAATCGGAATCCCGGAGTTACGGCTCGTTGAAGGTCTTAGTTTGAATTGGTATGGGCAACTATTTACCATGTGTCCGATCTCACCACACTTAAAGCAAGCACCTAACTTCTTCCGACATTGCCCTTCCACATGATTTGGACCCTTACGAAAAGCACATCGAATTGGAGCCGTTAAGGTAAGCTCCGGATTCGGTTTCGATTGTCTTGGTTTCTTCTTCTTCTTGGATGGTTTAACGTCTTGATAATCATGGGGCTTTTCTTGTGGTGTCGGCCTCTTGCCTAACCTTGAGTTCGAACCGGATCCTTGTCCCAATTGAAGAGTGTGGGGTTTCAAATGTTGCTTATCCATCTCGCGTTGAACCACCTTCTTCATTGCCTCCGACCAATGGTTGACCGTTGAAGTAGAGAGGGCTTGTTGAATTTCACCCTTGAGTCCTTGCATGAAATTTTGGGCCTTAAGTCGGTAGTTATTAATAACCGGTGTGGCATACGGGCCCGATCTCTCTAGTTCCTCCAGGTGATTTTCAGCCATCCTTAAGTCTTGTTGGAGATCTCGAAATTCTTGAAGTCTCTTTATTCTTGCACTCGAAGGAATGTATTTGTTGTGGAATTCCCGGATAAAATTCTCCCATGTAAACTCTTCCCCGGATCTCTCAAACCACAATCTTGTTTCCTTAAGCCAAATCAAAGCTTGTCCTTTAAGTACATGGGAAGTGCAATTCACTCTATCTTGTGATGTTCCCGATAGAGTATCCCAAATCCATGAAATCTCATAAATCCATTGCTCGGCTTTCACATCATCGCCTCCAAACCACATAGGAGGGTTGCAATTCTGGAATTCTTGGTATACCGATGGCATTTGTTCTTCTCCCATAGTTGTGTGTTGAGATGACATCCTAAATAAGAACCAAAATGCAAGAAATATCGATGCGTGGAAGGGTTTAGTGCATGTTCATGTAAACAATTAATACAAATAAAATCATATAAGTCACAAAATGATGATGGTGAATGCAAATAATCACATAATCTTAAGCCGAACGACCTAGACAAACTCGACACGACACGAGAGCTCCGGTTTTGCAACCTAGAGCTCTGATACCACCTAAGGATGTAACACCCCGGAGCGAAGGGCGCCACATCCCCCGCACCATAACCCAACACGTGAAGCGAAATGGGAACTCCGTCCACGTATCAAGTCATGGCGAACGGGTGACAAACAAAAAAATCCAACCTAAGCTAGGCGGTCTAGACCCTACTTAGAGCACGCAATAAAACAAGTAGCGAATGCGGAAGCACCAGAATCTCATAAAGCAAATAAACATACTCAAGACATATCAAACTTTCGATTCAAGTTATACAAACTTTACAATTTCGAATTAGAGGCATAACTTATACATAATTCAGAATTAGCCAAAAAGCACAAAGAAATGAAAATGCCATGCATGAGACTCAAGCTATCCTCAAACCCGACTCAAAGACAACCGCCTAGCTCCAACACCTCAGAATGGGTACCTGCAACTCAAATCAAAGGGGGAAAAAGATAGAAATAACGAGGGTCAGTCCTAGAGACTGGTGAGGGGGCTAACACACGCACCCATACATATATGTAAGAGCAAAGCATATACAAAGCTGAAAGGGGTCCGTGAACCGGGCGTGGTTTTTGTATTCTAAAACATTTAACCCGTGGTAATATATATAAAGAAAGAAGTTTGGAGCCGAAGGCCAAATTCAGTCAAGTTTTAGAGTTTAGAAATCCGCCCCCGTTTCACAACCCTAAACGAAGACATAACGAACTGAAAGCTTAAATCCATCACCCTTACTTACTCCATACACCAAGGCGAAATGAAAACAAAACAAATCATAACCCAACTCCACCCCAACACCGTTTTGGGGAGAGAGGTGCCCCTCTCAACCCCTGCTGAAAGCTGAATGAGACGGGGGATCCACCCGCTCCTTCGACGGGTCACTAAGCACACCGCCGGCTCAAGAAGGCCCGCCTTCCCCTCGACCTCCCGAGGATGGGCGAAATCTCCCTTTTGTGGAGTCGTGTTGATGAGAGAGCCCGGCGACCCCATGGCCGACCCGGGATCACATACCACTTCTCCGGGGCCCAAACTTACACTTACACTTATACTTGCACTTATCACACTTACCAGGCGAAGCTTATCCACAAATCTTATCACGCTTACAAACACACACACACTTAACAAAGCTTGTCAAAACAAAAGAAAATAGAGCTTATATACTTATAAAAGCGTTTTCAAATTCTTAAGGCAAACTGGACAAATCCCACGAAATACGTATCCAAACAAATATCTTTATATATACATATATAAGTCGCATGCGGGTTCGAAATTCAATTAGGGTCTTAGGTCATCATAACTAAAAGGAAAGAAAACCTCACCTGGACGAGCAAACCAACCAAAACGGACCAAAAGGAGTCAAACGAACCACTTCCTCAACAACGGGACGAACCTAAGAGCAAAACAAAGAGCAAGAGGCAAACTTAGACTCAAATGAACCATATTGACGCTCGGCGAATGCGTATGATTGTATAAAAGATGATATTATGTCATGAACACGTTCATGTGCACTATTAAGGAATTTAAATCATATAATCAAATCATTCAATCCTTCGCTCACTTTCATTCGAATTCATAATTTCACGTTTCCAATCAATTCAAGAAATTCAAAGCACAAGATCTAACATTTAGACAAATAAGAGCATTGAAGTAAATTAAGTTCAACACACATTCAAACGTACTCAATCTTACACAAAACTCTACTATGTACACACTATTACCTCATATAACATATTTCCAGAGTATGAAGACAAGAACAAATCACAAGACAAGGGAAATGGGTTATGTAAATCACAAACGCCACAAAACGCACATAAACGACATTCAACAAAAGCATGCTTAAATCTCACCCAAATGTTATGAAATCAAAACAAAATATTCCCAACACATATTAAAACAAGTTCATAGTTCATCACAAATGAAGATAAAGACAATAAAGAGGTGAAACAAACCAAAAACCGAAAAGGAAAACCAAGGGCTGCGCAAGGGGAGGGACACGGGGGTGTCCCTCAACTTAACTAAGCTGAGCCACGCCCGTGGCTCAGTCCATACATGCCCAGGAAGCATGACACGCCCGTGTCTCACATTTCAGTGCAAATGAGACACGGGGGTGTCTCGGTACAGGCCAAAATCGCATACAAAATTTTACCGGCAAAACTGACCCTAAACAAAATTAGTCCAAAAGCATAGCAAATCAACTCCAAATATTATGAAACTTGATATACAACATATTTATCATGTTAGGAACATATTTGATTTAGAACTCAAAGGCTAAATCACGCGTTAAGGTCACCGAAATCATGCAGGAACTCTGGAGCACCAAAAACGGACATATGAGCTCAATTGGTTCAATCATGCCATGATCAAGTACTTAGGGGCTGAAAAAGAAGCTAAAACTTTAGGGGATGAACACTAACATGATAAAAAACTAATATACTCCATGTATATGCAAATTGACACGAATTGGAGCACATTAGAACCACCAAGAAATCACAAAATGCAACAGCAGCAGTTCGGTTCGTGCATAGCATACAAACAGGCCTTCATGCTTCGATTAGGAGCTGAAAATGGATCTAAAAACTTGCAAGAGCAGGACTAACATATAAACAAATAAGTATACAACATCTCCATGCAAATTCACATGAATTGGAAGTCATTAACTCAAGCAAAAAAGCGCAAAACGTCACAGCAGTCCCAAAACAGGGGAGCAGTTATTAAGGTTCAAGAACTCAAGTTTGCAGCCATATTAAAGCATGAATTCAGGGCAAAACGAATCACTTTCATAGAACAACATGTATATCACATTACCAAGCATTAGCATACGAAATTGGAGGCAAGAATTCATCCATTTGATCTCAAAAACGTGGCAGCAGTTTGGTAAAAATGAGCAGATTTGCAGCAGTTCGGTTTTCAAGTTTCATGGCCAAAAACTCAAGGTTTCAATCATGTTATCCAAGAGAAAACAACTCTAACACATCTAGCATGAAGTAAGAATCAATAATGGAAGCAAAGGAGTTCATATAAGCACCAAAGAAGCCTCAAATCAGCCACAAATTCAAGCTAAGGCAAGGAAGCAACAAATGACCTCTAACCCTAACTATTCATGCAAGCTTTCAAACCCTTAATAAATCTGATGCATTTCATGAATTTAAAGGATCAAATGAAGCATAGAAGAGAGGATAATACATAAATATACTTCCCTTTAAGGTATGAAGAAGTATGGAGAAGATTAAGCTTCAAAATCACAAGCCATGGACGAGGGTTCTTCTTTCTCTTCTTCTTCCTTCCTTGGATCTGATATTTTCTCCTTTCTTGGGGGTAAGGAGCACGAAATGCTTCTGATAGGGAGAGAGAGGGATGAATCAAGGTCATGTAAACCAAGGTTAAGGCTTAGGTATGGTTAGTTTGGGCCCACAAATGTGAGACTAGTCAAAGAAGGTGGCTTAAGCACAAGTTGTTCATTCCGGGCGAAAAACGAGGCTCTAAACGAGCTTAGAAAAATACCAAATCAGGTTCCTTGGCTTCATCTCTTCGTTACGAGTCCAACGCATCTTCCGGAATTCGAATCCGAATTCCCTAGCTCAAGATATGGCCTCCGGAACAAGAGGCGCGCTAAAACTAGTTAGGCCCTCATGTCCCTCGTCAAATACTTAAGGTTTAAAAACCTCGATAAACGAACATGAAAACTTAAAACGAGCATGCAAACAAATTCATAACTCACGTATCTCACGCATACCAAAATTTCACAAAAATCGGAATTGAATTCCGGCACATAACGAGCAAATTACGAGCATACGAAACTTAAACGTTTAAAATCAAAGTTCAAGAATATAAACAATTAATTTCATATTAATTCAAATAATCATATAAGCATTAAAATAACATTTAAATACGTAATTAAATAATTTAAAGCATATAAAACCCTCTCGTTACGGCGTACCTGGAAATCCGAACGATCGGGATGTTACAGGAGCATTTAAGTCATCCAAAATCAATCATCCAAACTCCCAAACATGCACATCTTCAATCTTGCTTCAACAACCAAAGAATATGGACCATAAACTCATAAATTCTCATATATTGCATATAAATACATGCCTTGCAACAAGAATTTAAATCCAAGTCCTAAGATTCTAATAAACCCTCAAATACACACACACACACCCCCACATATAGATATAGATATATGTGTATACACCAACCTTGAAGAAAAGAAAAGTAGAGATGAAGATGATGATGATGATGATGATGACTCCTTGATTCCTTCTTCTTCTCTTACTTGGATCAAAGATGTATGTGTGTGTGGAGAAATGAGAGAAGGGAGTTATGTGTGTGTTAGAGATTTAGTGTGTGTTCTTGTGTGAGTGTGTATATATGATATAATGTATAGATATAGAGCTTATATGTATAAAGTAAAAGTAGATATTAGGTATATTATATATATATATATATAATTACATATGCTTTATTGGTATAAGTGTATAGGTTATATATATATATATATATATATATATATATATATATATATATATATATATATAAGCCCTAAAAACGCCTAACATGGCTCTAGAGTGGGCGAATCCAGACTTCGGTATTAAACCTAATCTCCGCTTATTTTAACTCTAACCATCCCATCATGAACATTGATTCCAGTAACATGATATTATTCAACACAATGAGATCTAGCCGGCCATATTAGGCAACAAAATGTAAAACAAAATTATAAAGATTAAGAACTAAAAAGTAAAATGACTTACTTATTGTTTGTTGCACACCAGTCTTACAGAATTGCAAAATTTTTTCATTAGAACTTCTGGAAAGGATTACTAACTGGAATTTGAAATACAAAAACTTAGTATTTTTCGCTCTGCCTGATGCAAAGCTGAACCTTTCCTATATGAAAAAATCGGATTTGAAATTCGGAATTAAAAACCTATCTAAACTATTTGCTCCGTGATTGAAGCAATTTTCAACATTTCATTAAAGCAGTTACTTTATAAAAGTAAAGATTCTTTCCAATAGTGGAAAGAATTATTGGTGTAATGGTTGAAATATCACACCTCTAGGGCCTCATTGTTGCCTTTCCTTTGTCTTTTTTGTCCAAGTACCTTTGGATCACCTGTTCAATATCATTAAACATACCCTCATAAGGATTTTCAGCTTCTCCGGATAAGCAGAATTCCTCATCCTGTGATGATGTCTCCATTTAAGCATTTGATTGAGTTTAAAAGCTAAGATTATTCATTAAATCTTTCTTTACTTCTTTTAAATAAGAAGTAACCTTCCCTTGTTCACAAACTTGTCCTTTTTGGAATTGTAGTTTTTTGGAAATAAATTGGAAAGGACTTGGAGACTGATTTTTCTCCACAATTTTTTGACATTGACCAAACACTTTCTTGATATTATCAATGGTTTCTTGGCCTTCGGCATTGCCTTCTTCATTGGTTTACAACACTTTTCTCCAAAACTTTGTATAAAAAGTTGTGACACCCCGTCTTTTCGGCAATCCAGGTACGACATTATGGGAGAGTTTAATTCAGTATTTTGTGATTTATATGTATTCGCATGCCCTAAGTGTCAATTTGTAATTTATTTAATCGTGTGCGCTTTAGAATTTATTAAATGTACTTGGACTCAATCGTCCAATATTTGCAAATAAAGGACCTAATTATAATTAGGGGGTTTGAGCCTTCGTGCCTACCTTGAGCTTGGGAATTCGAATGTGAATTCCAACCTTATCATTAAGTTCGTTTCGGTGATTCGGACTCGATGAATTAACCCTTTTTATTTTCTAAAGCCGTTTGATAGCCCTACCGTTTTAAAATCTGATCCGAGTGGACCGGATCCTTTTTGACCCGACCCGTTTCAGCCCTTTATGGCTTAAAATATTTCCCTTTTTCCCCTCATTTTGGATCGATCAAAAGAAGGCAAGAAAGGAGAAGAAGAAAGCCTCCCCATTTGGCCCTTAAAGCTTTGGCTCAAGCTCGCGAGATCCGACCAACCGATCAAAGATTCAAGGTAAGATATGTGATCCTCTCACTACGTGCTTCGATTCTACCCGATTGAATCTTGTTTTCCTTACTTGAATTCTTGAACTTGGAGAAGATGATGAATAGTGTAAAATATGAAAATTTTATCTCTTGCCTTCATACATGAATTATATGATCTAAATTTGATGTATGTTCTCCTCTTGAGCTTCCTTGTTGCATATTTGTTGGAATTTTTAAGTGTTGAGTGATTTTTGCTTGAACCTCCATTGATGGAGCTTGAAAACCATGAAAATGGCAACTTGTTTTCTACCTTGTTTCATGCCTTAAGATTAAGTTTTTTATAGAGCATGCATTGGTTGAGTTTTTTATGAACTTATGTCTTGATTTTGAGGTGAATTGGTTGAGTTTAGAGGTGGTTTAGTGTTTTTTGGTTCCTCCCATGATTAGCCCCTGTTTTTGCTTCTTTTTCACCTCCGGAGTGACTCCCCGGGCGGGGAGTTTTTGCACTAGAAAGTACCGGGGCGGGTACTTTAGTGCAGAAAGTTTTCTGCACTGCTCTCCCCGCCCGGGTAAATTTCTGCCTTGTTTTTCCCCGGCCGGGTACTCCCCCATACGACCTCGGATTGAGTTGATTTTCGGACAAGATCAACCTTTTTGAGTCTAGAACATTTTCAATTCGAAAAACCATAAAATTCGTTCTAGATTGTGAGATATAATCATTTTAATTTGGTGTCACCACTTCGCCAAAATTCTGTATTCGTTCAACTTCAAACCTCCGCCATTTTCTGATCCCTCTGAACCACGATTTGTTCCATATATCATCGGAAAGATCTGTGAGTATAATTTCATTTCCAACAATCAAAACTTAATTCCCATTCCTGAAACTCAAGATATTCTTGTTTTCATACAGCTTGTTCGTTTTGGTAAAACTGTCAGCTTTGGCCCAATTTCACTCGGAACCGCTTTTTGTGTTCTTATTCCGTTTTTCTCTTATCTTCCCACCTCCGAACTTATTCCTAACTTTTTATATCATGTCTATGTGTATGTATTTGTTCTTATATGCATTTTTTGTTTCTTTTGTAATGTGAATTATTTGCACGAAGCACATATGCACCTTGTTAAGCATCTCTACCTTGTATTATGCGTTATTTGTGCGCATGAACGTGTTATCTGATTATAAATGAATCCGATGGGATATGTAATATATTGAATTGCATGGAATTGATTTGAATATGAGTTTTGCCTAAGTGTTTGCATCTCTTAAGTGCTTACGTATACGCCGTGCTTCTATGTGGTTCATCCTCGTGTCTAAGTCTTGCATTTTGTCTTCAGTTTGCCCAGGTGCACCCAGGGTGGTGTTTCGTGATCCGAGTTGATTCTGGGGTGAATCATTTGTTAGGAATAGTACCCTAGAAAGCCGATTGTATATCCGCTTTGTGCTTTTCCTTATTGTAATCACAGACAATCTTTGAATGAAATAACGAATTGAGGCAACACTTCTTTATATGCTCTTGTTTGGTATGCGTTTACTTTATCTGTGCATGTATAAGAACTCCCCTAATCCTGATGACTTTAGGACTCTACCATTTAGGTGAAATGGTTCATGAAACGAGCCCTATATCACATAAGTCATGATTAGTAAATTACTCCAAGCCGAAGAGTCCTACAGACAGTGGGAGTGTCAACCTGACTCCTCTAAGGCTTGCTTGTGGGATCACGCCCTTAAGAAGGACCACCTTGTTTCATGGAGGTGCAAAGTGTATAGTTGATACGTGCGTGATACATGAGGGTGCTTATTTTAATAAGTAAGTTCACTGAGGAGCCCCGTGTGAGAACATTCCTAAATGGGAAAGGAAGTTTCTATTTCAGGAAATGGAAACTTCAAGATTAGGAAATATCTCACGAGTCATTGATGTGATTAATTGATCCTTAGACTTGAGGTTCCTTGCCACTTTATGAGTTAACTCTGTAGTCTTAGGTATAAGCTTTAAAGGGTGTCGCCTTAGACAACTGATTCAAGGCTTATGCTGGGCCTGCACAAGTGATTCATGAAAGTGAATGAGAATCAAGAAAGGACCTACACTTGCATTTGCAAGGTGATCTCTTATTGTGTAAGTCATTCATATGCCATATGGAGTCCTTGGCCAAGGCAGTAGATCAAGACATCAAGAAAAGGGTTTCTTGGATTGAGATCAAATGGATATGAAATGCACTTAGCTTTAAGACCGGATTATTAGGGTTCTGATTATTTCCTTGCCCTAGATCTTGGTTAAGAGATAGTAAGTAGGAGGATTGTATCTTACATGAATCAATGACTTAAAGGTTCTGTCAAATTCGAACATTCCAATTCAGCTAGGGGTTAAACACCTGTTGCTAGACTATGGTCGTTTAATCTGTGGACTGATTAATTAATTAGTGAATTAATTAATTAGGATCACTGCTAATTGAATTGAGAACCTAGAAGGTCACACACAACAACTTGGTTACATGAGTTGAGGCTTGAAAATGATTAAACGAGTTAATCGGTCCAAGAGGGTTCCACACGTGTGAAACCACACGTGTGGGTCACGTGAGTGACACGTGTCCTTGTGACACGTGCCCCACACGTGTATAAATATATATATTGTATATATATGTTAAATAATTAAATGTGCTAATTATTTAATAGACTTTGGTTTAATTTTGAATTAAAAAGAAAGTCTAATTTTGGAGAAAAATAATCTAGTTAATTAATTATGAATTAATTAATTAGATAAAATAAGTTATTTATTTTAAATAAATAAAGTATAAAATAATCCAAAAATAGTTTGGATATTTTTAGCTCTCTTGAAAGTTGATTTGAATTAGAATTCAAAGTCAAAGTCAAAATTACTTGATGATCAAGTAATAGGAGAGAGGGACCAAATCCTTAGTCCATAAGGACTAGGTTCGGCCGCCCCTTCCCTTTCCTACATATAGGGGAGCTCATGCTCCCCTTAGAGAGCTAATTGGCAATTCTTTTGGTTCATGTGTTGAACACCTTCCTTTCTCCAAGATAAAATAAACCCTAGGTTAAGCCTAAACACTAACTAGAGAACTAGCATCCTTAGTAGTTAGATTATGATCAAGTTGGTGGACTATCTCTAGAGAGCTTCAAGTTAGAAGTTTGAAGATTCGAGCTTTACCAAGGAGAGGGGATCAAGCCGCGAGAAGAGCGTTCTTGGGTGGCTTGAAACGCTTCAAGAAAGAATAAAAGAAAAGTAAGTTTTCTATCTCTACGAATTTGGTTACACGATTGCGAGTTCAAGGTCCTTTTGTTGGAAAAATTTTTAAATTCCGCTGCTTTCTGATTCGTGTTTTCCAACAAAGTGGTATCAGAGCCACCTCGTAAATCGTGTTTCTGATTCGTCTCAATTATACTGAATTTGGTAGAAATTCTTAGGCTTGATGCGATTGAGTATTTGTAATTGTTTTAGAAAGCCTGAATTACGAAACTGTATTTTTTCGTGAAAGTTTCTGAAAAATTTGTTTTTGAAAAATTTAATTTTTGAAAACTATTTTAGATTTGAAACTGTATAAACTATTTTTGGATTTCTTGGATTGGTTTTGCTTTTGAACGAAAACACGAAACGAAAACCCGGATTACGACGAACAAGCGAAACCCCGCGCGCGAAGGAGCCCGCCCGCGCACCGCCCGCCTGGCCTAGGCGCGCGCAGGGCAGCCGCCCAGCACCCTCCCGCAACCGCGCGGGAGGCCCTTACGGGCGCGCCCACGGCGGCTGAGACAGGCTGCCCACCGCCCGCCTGCACTGGCCGAGAGGGCCGCGCGCGGCCTTGTGCGTGCACTCGCGCGGCCTTGTGCGCGCCTGCCACGCGCTGTGCGCGCCTACCGCGCGCGCAGTCCTTTTGCGTACGGGCCCCGTTTTTCCTCCGTCCAATCCGATTTTTCGTGTTTCGTGCAATCCAGTCCCAATTTTTTTTTATTTTAATTTTAAAATTTTATTTTTGAATATTTATTTTTAATTTTTTAATAAAACTTAAAATTGGGATTTTTGAGAAATAGAAACGGTTTATATTTTGGGAAAATACATCTTTGATAAAATTATTAATTTTCAGAAATTAATTGGAATTTTATTTGTTTTGTTAAATTGGGATTTATTAAAAACTTTTATAAATAAGACTCACATCAAGTCGTGTTTTAAGTCATTAGGACTTGAAACGGGAATTTTAATTTATTGATTAAATTTAAATTCTCGCAAAAGCATGTTAGGTGATCATGGGTTTAGATCTATGTATGGTTTTAATTTATGCACATGGATGGTTTAAATTGGGGTTGGAGCCCTATAGTTGCGTTTTTCAATTGAGGTTGGAGCCTCACTTATGTGCATACTGTTATGTGATTTATTATGTGGCTTTCCATATTACTGTTTTTGAGGCCGGGGTATGCCCCGTGTAATTGTCTAAGGCCAATATGAAGATTGAGCCTTATTACTTTATGTCTTTTTCTTTTTATTGTAATTTGAGAGTAGAGATAGGTGGTGAGGTTTTATTTTCATTTTGGAGACAATGCACCCATGGAGTAAGATGGACCACATTCAAGTAACAAGGAGGCCATAAGTGAAGACCCCTCAAAATGTTAGGGAAGGGAATCTCAATTGTAAAAATGTAATAGAGATAGGGCTCGTATTTTGTTACCGCTTTCCCTTATGTGATTTAAACTGTTTATGTGGCATGTATGTTAGAACTTGTGATTGTGGAGTGGCTCCCACATATCACGCATAAGATAGGTAGAACCCATGATCATTACATGTTAGTATCATGCTAGGACATGTTATCTGTTTATGTGCTTGTTTGAAATGCATTTAAGTGTACTTGCATTAATCAAGACTAATAAAATTGGATAACATATATGTTGGTGAGGTCGAACCGGACAACTCTCCGGTTGATTCGAAAATTCTCATTAAAATATTAAGCTAATTTCGAACAAATAGGTGTTTAATTCGAGATGCAAATTTTGAATTAAATTCCTAGCATTCCATCAATCGGTTTTAAGTTTAGTAAGTGAAGCTAGTTATTGTCCGCGAGTCGTGGGATAGCTGGTGGAGCTTATTAGTTCTTAGTTACCTAATTGATCATTTTAAATGGTCAATATTTCGTGGCCAATTTTAGCAAGGGCGATGTCCGCGAGTCGTGGGTCGTTCGAACTAAGTTTTGATCATGATCTTATGATTGATGGGTCAAGCTTAACGCCTAAGTAAATATGGATATCGCACGAGTCGTGGGTCCATATTGAAAGATAGGTTATGCAAAAACAATTACTAAGAGTTCTAAAGGTGTTAGAATTGGTAAGTTGTACCTACCTAGGGTTCTTACTTAGAATATCCGCGAGTCGTGGGTTCAAGGTAAAATGCCTAGGATCTTAGTACCCATTGGGAAACATGTTCCTCTTAGATCTTTGGGAATTATAGATCTTTGAAAAACAGTGGGAGCTACATTAGATTAAAGACCTTATCTTTTGTATATCGTTATAATTCAGCATGCTCACTAGTTCTCTGTTTTACCATTTAGGTCGTAGATTCTGTGATTCTCTACGTGTTTTGAAATGGCAACCAAAAACCCTCTTGTATCGATCCTCGAGTCAAACAAGTTGACTGGTCCCAACTATTCTGATTGGCTGAGGAATCTAAAAATCATTTTAGATTCTGAGAAGAGAACTTATGTTCTCTTCGAAGGGGAGCCTAATCCCGAAGGGGAGGCTCCCACTCGGGCCGAGGGTACGCGATTCAGAAGTGGAAGGATGATAATCTCCAAGCCCGTTGCCTTATGTTGGCTAACATGTCTCCGGACTTGCAAAGGCAACATGAGGCCATGGAATTCGCTTGGGAGATTTACGACCACTTAGAGCAACTTTACCGCCCTCATGAACGTGTTACAAGGTATAACACTTCAAAGGAATTATTCCACTTGAGAATGAGGGAAGGTTCAACTGTCCATGAATATGGACTCAAGTTTCTTGCCCTTACTGAGAAACTTGCCTCCATGGACATGCCACTGAAAGATGAGCTTTCAGTGGATTTGTTGCTAGCTTCGCTCCCACCATCATTCAACCCATTTGTCCTTAACTTCAATATGAATCATGCTGGTGCTACTGTAGCTGAGCTGATTAGTCAGCTTGTGACTGCTGAAAGCACGATCAAGAAGGACAATAAGGTTTTGATGGTGAATGCTCCATCTTCCTCTTCTGGGCCTTCTAAAGGTAAGGGCAAGAAAGCCCAAAAGAAGAAGAAGAAACCCCTTAGGCCCACTGGTGGCATTTCGAAGGGGAAGGGCCAAAAGAAGAAGCATGATCAGAAAAAGGATGTTTGCTTCCATTGTGGCAAAGCGGGACATTGGAGGAGAAACTGCCCATAGTACAAGGCTACTCTAAAAAAAGGTAACTTTCTCGTTGAAGTAAATCTTTCTATTAATTCTAGTTCTTGGGTACTTGATACCGGTTGTGGAACTCATATCTGTAATGATGTACAGATGCTAAGTGAAGTTCAACGACTCAAAGAGGGAGAATGTGTCTTGAAGATCGGCGATGGCTCAAATGTTGAAGCTCGAGCTTTAGGCACAATTAGATTAGATTTAATTAGTTTTGAGTTAGTCTTAATTAAAGTCCTTTATGTACCGAGCATTATTCGTAATATAATTTCAGTTCCAATATTAGATTGTGAAGGTTATGAAACTTATATTAAGAATGGTAAATACTTTATCAAACGGAACAACTCTTCCTTTCACATCGGTACTCTAAGTAATGGACTTTACCTAACTCAAAATATCAATATTATGAATATACAACGAGAAACAAAGCGTAAGAGAGATGACAAAGTTTCAGCTCCCTTATGGCACGCTAGATTAGGACACATTTCCAAGAACAGAATTAGCAGGATGAACACTTTAGGATCATTCTCTGAAAATGATCTTAAGGAGTTAACTTCTTGCGAATCCTGTCTCAAAGGAAAGATGTCCAAAGTTCCTTTTAAAGGAACTGTGGAACGTGCCACTAAGGTTTTGGATTTGATCCATACTGATGTTTGTGGACCGCTTAGTGTAAGCACTAGAAACAATCATCAGTATTTCATAACCTTTACCAATGACTTTAGTCGATATGGTTATGTATACTTAATGAAGTATAAATCTGAAGCTTTTGAGAAATTCTTAGAATTTCAAAAGGAGGTTGAGAACCAAACTGGTCACAAGATCAAAGCACTTCGATCTGATCGAGGAGGCGAATATCTTAGTGAAGAATTCCTTAATCATCTCAAAGATAATGGGATTATCTCTCAGTGGACTCCTCTTGGAATTCCTCAGCTTAATGGAGTTTCTGAGAGAAGGAATCGAACCCTACTTGATATGGTTCATTCTATGATGAGTTTCACTGACTCACCACCTTCTTTCTGGGGTTATGCCCTAGAAAGTGCAGCAAAGATTCTGAATCTAGTTCCCTCTAAGTCAGACCCTAAAACGCCCTATGAAATGTGGCATTGTAAAATCCCTAGCTATTCTTACTTAAGAATTTGGGGTTGTCCCGCTTACGTGAAGAGGACAGTGGGAGATAAGTTAGAATCTCGTTCTAACTTATGCTACTTTGTAGGTTATCCTAAGGAATCCATAGGATATTACTTCTATGATCAATCTGAGCAAAAGGTGTTTGTTTCCAGAAATGCCACTTTTCTTGAGGAACCGTTCCTTAAAGAAAAGAAAGGCAAGATCATAGAATTAGAAGAAGTACAAAGTGATCCCACACCACCCACTGAAGAAACGTCCCCTACTGATCAACCACAGCAAATCATGAATTTCGACACACACAAAAATCCTCCTCTGAGGCGTTCTGAACGCACTCCTAGACAGCCGGAGAGATGGTATGGATTCTTCCATGAAATCTCTCAAAAGGATAATAATCCTTTAACATATGAGGAGGCACTTTCAGATTCTGACTCTGAACAGTGGATTGAAGCCATGAAATCCGAAATGGACTCCATGAACTCCAACCAAGTTTGGACCTTGGCAGATTTTTCCTGATGGGGTCAAACCCATAGGTTGCAAATGGATCTTTAAGAGAAAGCTTCGAGTTGATGGAAGCATTGCAGCCTACAAAGCAAGACTAGTTGCAAAAGGATTCACTCAAAGACCTGGCGTGGACTTTGATGAAACTTTTTCGCCAGTTGCAATGCAAAAGTCTATTCGGATCATGCTTGCCATTGCTGCATATTATGACTATGAGATATGGCAAATGGATGTGAAAACTGCCTTTCTCAATGGTGAAATTAACAAAGACATTTATATGGAGCAACCCATAGGTTTCACATTTAGTGGGAGTGAGCAAAAGGTTTGCAAACTCCAAAGATCAATCTATGGATTGAAACAGGCTTCTAGGAATTGGAACATTCGATTTGATGAATCAGTCAAAGCGTTTGGCTTCATTCAAATTTCGAATGAGTCTTGTGTGTATAGAAAGAAATTGGAGACCTCAGTGCAATTCTTAGTACTTTATGTTGATGACATCCTTCTTATTGGGAATTCGAAGGATGACATGAAAGTAACTAAGTTATGGTTATTGAACCAATTCGAGATGAAGGATCTTGGTGATGCGTCATATATCCTTGGAATTAAAATCTATAGAGATAGATCTTGAAGGTTAATAGGACTATCACAGTCGATGTACATTGACAAAGTATTGAAGAGATTCAATATGGAGTCAGCAAAGGTTAAGAACCTTCCTATGAGTGTAGCAACATGTCTTTCAAAGAAGATGTATCCTAAGACTAACCTTGAGAAGGAAAGAATGACTCATACACCTTATGCATCAGCAATAGGTAGCATAATGTATGCAATGTTATGTACTCGACCGGATGTGGCTTATGCACTTAGTGTAACAAGCCGTTTCCAATCGGACCCTGGAGATGGTCACTGGGCTGCCGTGAAGAATATTCTTAAGTACTTGAAAAGTACTAAAGACTTATTCTTAGTTTACGGAGGTCAGAAAGATCTTACTGTCGAAGGATACTGCGATGCAAGCTTTGCATCTGACTTAGATGATTTTAAGTCAATGTCAGGATACATTTTCTGCCTAAACGGCGGAGCAGTGAGTTGGAAGAGTTCCAAGCAAACAACCACTGCAGATTCGACCACTGAGGCCGAATACTTAGCTGCAAATGATGCAGCTAAGGAAGGTGTTTGGATTAGAAACTTCATTCAAGACTTGAATGTTGTTCCTAGCATGAAAGACCCCATTTCTGTGTTTTGTGACAACACTGGGGCGGTTGCTCAAGCAAGAGAACCAAGATCTCACCAACAGACCAAGCACATTATGAGGAAGTATCACCTAATCCGTGATATTATCAAAAGAGGAGATGTGCAAATTGAGAGGGTCACATCAGCAGAGAACGTGGCAGATCCACTTACTAAACCCCTTAGTCGAGAAGCTTTCCAAGGTCATCTTCAGAAGATGGGACTTAGAATAGCTTTAGAATGGCTTTGACGGGCAAGTGGGAGATGGTTAGGAATAGTGCCCTAGAAAGCCGATTGTATATCCGCTTTGTGCTTTTCCTTATTGTAATCACAGACAATCTTTGAATGAAATAACGAATTGAGGCAACACTTCTTTATATGCTCTTGTTTGGTATGCGTTTACTTTATCTGTGCATGTATAAGAACTCCCCTAATCCTGATGACTTTAGGACTCTACCATTTAGGTGAAATGGTTCATGAAACGAGCCCTATATCACATAAGTCATGATTAGTAAATTACTCCAAGCCGAAGAGTCCTACAGACAGTGGGAGTGTCAACCTGACTCCTCTAAGGCTTGCTTGTGGGATCACGCCCTTAAGAAGGACCACCTTGTTTCATGGAGGTGCAAAGTGTATAGTTGATACGTGCGTGATACATGAGGGTGCTTATTTTAATAAGTAAGTTCACTGAGGAGCCCCGTGTGAGAACATTCCTAAATGGGAAAGGAAGTTTCTATTTCAGGAAATGGAAACTTCAAGATTAGGAAATATCTCACGAGTCATTGATGTGATTAATTGATCCTTAGACTTGAGGTTCCTTGCCACTTTATGAGTTAACTCTGTAGTCTTAGGTATAAGCTTTAAAGGGTGTCGCCTTAGACAACTGATTCAAGGCTTATGCTGGGCCTGCACAAGTGATTCATGAAAGTGAATGAGAATCAAGAAAGGACCTACACTTGCATTTGCAAGGTGATCTCTTATTGTGTAAGTCATTCATATGCCATATGGAGTCCTTGGCCAAGGCAGTAGATCAAGACATCAAGAAAAGGGTTTCTTGGATTGAGATCAAATGGATATGAAATGCACTTAGCTTTAAGACAGGATTATTAGGGTCCTGATTATTCCCTTGCCCTAGATCTTGGTTGAGAGATAGTAAGTAGGAGGATTGTATCTCACATGAATCAATGACTTAAAGGTTCTATCGAATCCGAACATTCCAATTCAGCTAGGGGTTAAACACCTGTTGCTAGACTATGGTCGTTTAATCTGTGGACTGATTAATTAATTAGTGAATTAATTAATTAGGGTCACTGCTAATTGAATTGAGAACCTAGAGGGTCACACACAACAACTTGGTTACATGAGTTGAGGCTTGAAAATGATTAAACGAGTTAATCGGGCCAAGAGGGTTCCACACGTGTGAAACCACACGTGTGGGTCACGTGAGTGACACGTGTCCTTGTGACACGTGTCCCACACGTGTATAAATATATATATTGTATATATATGTTAAATAATTAAATGTGTTAATTATTTAATAGACTTTGGTTTAATTTTGAATTAAAAAGAAAGTCTAATTTTGGAGAAAAATAATCTATTTAATTAATTATGAATTAATTAATTAGATAAAATAAGTTATTTATTTTAAATAAATAAAGTATAAAATAATCCAAAAATAGTTTGGATATTTTTAGCTCTCTTGAAAGTTGATTTGAATTAGAATTCAAAGTCAAAGTCAAAATTACTTGATGATCAAGTAATAGGAGAGAGAGACCAAAACCCTAGCCCATAAGGACTAGGATTTTCGGTCCTCCCTTTATTATAAATAGGGGAGCTCGAGCTCCCCTTAGAGCTAATTGGAAATTCTTTTGGTTCATGTGTTGAACACCATCCTTTCTCCAAGATAAACGAAACCCTAGGTTAAGCCTAAACACTAACTAGAGAACTAGCATCCTTACTAGTTAGATTGTAGTCAAGTTGGTGGACTATCTCTAGAGAGCTTCAAGTTAGAAGTTTGAAGATTCGAGCTTTACCAAGGAGAGGGGATCAAGCCGCGAGAAGAGCGTTCTTGGGTAGCTTGAAACGCTTCAAGAAAGAATAAAAGAAAAGTAAGTTTTCTATCTCTACGAATTTGGTTACACGATTGCGAGTTCAAGGTCCTTTTGTTGGAAAAATTTTTAAATTCCGCTGCTTTCTGATTCGTGTTTTCCAACATCATTTATCTCGTTCTTGGCCACGTCGGTATAAGGTGAGGTTTAGGTTTGTTTTCTTTTAGTTAATGCGACCTACGACCCTATATGCTCGTTTTCAAGCCCGCATTCGAATATACTCTATGTATATTAAATATGTGTCTTATAATATGTTATGAATCTTTTTAATTCGATTTAATATGAATTCTTCTAAAATTATATGTATGGGTGTATATAAGCTTAAAATGGTTTTGCAACGAGGCTATGCTACAAAACCGTGTAGTGTCAATCGAACTGTGGGTCTCCCTCAGCATCATATGGATTTGGAAGACACGGAGAGGTACGTGTATAGCATATGCTGAGTTGCACGGTAAGGTATGTTTCTTATGGTATGTTTCTTAAGTATGAATCGATTGTTTCTAGGTTTCGTGGGTTAGGTATGTTTCTTATGAGTCTTATGTTTTCTTACGAATCTTAAGAATCCTTGGGCCCCGGAGGCGTGAGTAAGGATGCCCGAGGCGGTGTTGGGCCGCCGGGTTAAGCCTGTGCACATGCTCCTTAATGTACGTTGCGGGATTGCTACCCCACGTATAGGTATCGAGTTACACGATGTAGGCCCGTAACCCGCGTGCAGACTTCCGGAGAAGGTGAATGGAATACGGGAATATGAGCCTTATGAATTTTATGTATTTATGTTTCATTATGTTTCTTATGAATTCTTTCTTTTTAAGAAGTAAAGTTGACCCGTACTCGCCGGGTAATTTATGTTTGTTTTATTATGTTGATTATAAAACGGGATAGGAGAGTTTGTTTTCAATATGAGATTTCTACGCTAAACTATGAATCGATCTGAATATGAGAACCCTTACGAATTTTAATTAGGAATCTTCATGAGTTTCGATATGAGTCCCTATGAGTTTTTAATGTGAATCCATATGCGTTCTTTGTATATATATGAATCCTTACGAGTTTTCAAACATAAGAAGATATGAATATATGTATAAATATGAGCTCTTTTTGGGAAAATGACTTTAGTATGTAAAACCCTATTCCCGGTTCATAGTCTTTTGTTTAATATGTGCTTTGCTCTATATTTAGATATGTGTTGGTGTACATTAGCCCCTCACTCAGTCCATGTGACTGACCCTCTCCCCTTCTGTTCTTAGTATGCAGGTGTCGTGTATAGTTTGTGCTAGACGGCGTGTCGAGTCCTTGGAATATGTCAAGTCTTTGTCTTGTTCGAGTCTGTTGCATTTCATTTTATTAGGATTTTGTGTAAGTATGTTAATTTGCTATGTAAACTTTATTAAGTTATACATTTGATTTCGGGACAGGCTTCTAGGGACAGTTTTGAACCCGTGTGTTTTATGATTTATGTTGTTATTCGGGATTAGGTATTTTTGCTAGTTGAACCTGTCACTTGCTGCTTGTGTTTTTTTTTTTATTTGAATGTATGACATCGCTTCCGCATACGCATGTGTTCTGTAATTTATTTTAACTGGTAGGGTCTACATTCCGCCTAGCTTAGGTGAGTGTCTGTCGGTCTCCCGTTCGCCTCTGCTTGATTCATGTACGGGTTTCCCATCTCGTATGTGGATTAGGCTTAGGTGCGGGGGATCTGGTGACCCACCATGCGGGGTGCTACATCCTAAAGTGGTATCAGAGCTCTGGGTTGCAAAACCAGGGCTCAGAGTTGTGTTGTGTCGGTCTAAGTACGGCATAGGACAACGTGGTTATGTGTTTGCATTTGCATCGTGATTCAATATGCTATACGTTTGAATTTTATCATTTTGTTAATTTTATCTTACGTGATGCATTGCATTTTTCCTAGTTGCTCTTACTTAATTTAATTATGTACCATCCTCACGTACTAACCGGCATGCATATATCTATACTACAGTTGTGGGATTTTCAGGATACCACCACGTCGACCAGATTTCCATCAACCATTCCATCTATATCCTTATAACCGAGAGCGACAGTCAATCGAAGCACCACCTATGAATCCGATGGCAACCTTATATCAGGACTTCAGGGCCTTTAATCCTCCCCAGTTTAGAGAAGGCAATGATATCCGAGCCGAAGAATGGATTTTTGAGATTGAGAGTATCTTTGAAGTATGGCCGTGTAACTCCCAAGATATGGCTCGCCTTGCTATTCTACTTCAACAAGGACAAGCAAGACAATGGTGGAAAAGAGTTTCCCCACAGATTGAAACAACGAGGGAAGGATTGATATGAGATACATTCGTTTGAGAGTTTAGGAAGAGGTACACACCGGTCATATTACGAGACCGAAGAATTGAGGAGTTCCTTATCTTAAAACAAGGTGACAAAATGGTTACGAAGTACCTTGAAGAGTTCGAGAGGTTAGGCACCTACGTGCCTCATATCATGAACAATGAGGAGATGAAGACTTGTTACTTCATGGAAGGACTTCGGGATGAGTTTCAGGAGACCTTAATTGCGGAGAATACGAGCACGTGGGATAAAGCTACAACGAGAGCATTAAGGGCCGAGAATCGAAGATTAACGAGAGGCAAAGAAGAAGAGAATTGGGACCGAGAGATGAATTGGGATTTTGCTCGAACCCACAAATAGAAGAAAGATTCCAACCTCCCGGTTCCAAGATAAGAAGAAAAAGATTCGTGGAAAGAAGCATAAGGCCGGGAGTCCTTCAAAATTAAGAAAAGGGCCTCAACCGTGCGCTTATTATGGGGGAACTAACCACGCCTACAACATGTGTTGGGATAGGCTAAAGAAGTGTTATGCGTGTGGATCAAAGGAACATATGGTTGCCGAATGTGATCAATCTAGTGCTAATAAATAATGGAAGTGAGAACAAAGGCTTCAATTTGGAAACCAACATGAATCCGAAGATGGAGGTATTTGCATTCATGGCACGTGCATCCATGACATCTTTAATTTTGCGCTTACTTACTCTTTGTATCGAAATTGTTCCTTGTAACATGTCAATGTGATTAAGTGAAATTATGTGAGGCATAACATCATCATATAACCCCACATGCATATTTACTTGTTGTTTGATAGGATGTCACCTCTTTCGACCTCCAAGTTTTGTGTTCGATAAAGTTGGAAGAGATGGTTAGAGTAAGTGTTGGAATTGAGAACTCTCTTTTAATAAGTGGGCTGAAGATTGTAGGGTGACTTGAAGAAGGGGTCGAGGAAGTTCGATTTGGAAAGTCTAAATGAGGCTAAAGATTCGGAATTGGGGTTATACTTTGAAGGACGGTTAAATCCCAAGGAAGCAACTACGACAATGAAAAGGAGGTACTAGTTAAAACAAAATCGAAGTGATATCTTGGAAATTATAATTGGAGGTTCGGGAGTCTCAAAATCCATCAAGTCATGGCCTACACAAGTGACTCCACCTTAAGATGATGAAGGGGCTCGATTATCCAAGATATGGATGGCGAAGCCCGAAGAATCGAATTAGTGGGAAAGAGGATTCAAAGAAGATTACTAGGAGGCCTTGGTTGGATTTCTCGGGGGTCTAGAATTTTAAAGAAGAAGGGTGCTAACTGTGGGGAAATAATTCCACACCCAAAGTAAGTTTCGCGATGAATAATCATAATTATGGAGCGAGGCTAATTCTTGGAATTCCTACGAGACATATACGGGTGAAGAAATTTGGGCTATGAGAGTGAGGATGATGTGCCAGACTCATAAATCATATGAAGAATCACAATGATTAACCGAAGTTCGAAGAATTTAAATCTTTGGGGAATGTGAACAAGACCAAGAGAACACTTAAGAATTAAAGGTTGGATTAGAAGAAATTTCAAGAAGAGATAGTCGGAGGTTCCAAAATGTTCCAAATTGGAGTAATATTTAAGGACTAAGGCTATTAGAGGAGTTGAAGACCAAATGAATGCCATGGTATTGGGACCAAGAGGGAACTCCGAGACTCAAGGTCGAGGCGTTGAAGTGCTGGGATACATCAGCCTAGCATCAATAATGAAAAAAGGGCTTCAACAAAGACTTCGGCATAGATCGGAATTCCATCACAAAATAAGGTTCCCAACATCGGTGAACGGTATGCTAAAACATGCAAATCATTTGCATCATGCATTTTAGTTTTGGTTCCTGTTTGTTGCTCGTGTTACTCGTTGTTTGCTTTCGGGTAGTTTTGAGTGTTCGAGAGTATTGTTCCGGTAAGATGAGGGTCGTGTTTTTACAACAAGTCCTTGCGGAGAGTTGGTGGTGTAAGAAGACGAACCGGATAGATTTTGCAGACCCAAACCCCTTGTGCTTGAAGACCTTACCGGCTTAACCGTCGTCGAGACGTCATGAACCTCGAACTTAGGTGAATACAGAAAGTTGTTCGAGCTTGAAACTCGAGCAGGCGAACCTGGGGACTATGTTCTCTTAAGAGGGGGAGATTGTGACACCCCGTCTTTTCGGTAATCCAGGTACGACGTTACGGGAGAGTTTAATTCAGTATTTTGTGATTTATGTGTATTCACATGCCCTAAGTGTCAATTTGTAATTTATTTAATCGTGTGCGCTTTAGAATTCATTAAATGTACTTGGACTCAATCGTCCAATATTTACAAATAAAGGACCTAATTATAATTAGGGGGCTTGAGCCTTCGTGCCTACCTTGAGCTTGGGAATTCGAATGTGAATTCCAACCTTATCATTAAGTTTGTTTCGGTGATTCGGACTCGATGAATTAACCCTTTTTATTTTCTAAAGTCGTTTGATAGCCCTACCGTTTTAAAATCTGATCCGAGTGGACCGGATCCTTTTTTACCCGACCCATTTAATTGACCCGTTTTAGCCCTTTATGGCTGAAAATATCTCCCTTTTTCCCCTCATTTTGGATCGATCAAAAGAAGGCAAGAAAGGAGAAGAAGAAAGCCTCCCCATTTGGCCCTTTAAGCTTTGGCTCAAGCTCACGAGATCCGACCAACCGATCAAAGATTCAAGGTAAGATATGTGATCCTCTCACTACGTGCTTCGATTCTACCCGATTGAATCTTGTTTTCCGTACTTGAATTCTTGAACTTAGAAAAGATGATGAATAGTGTAAAATATGAAAATTTTATCTCTTGCCTTTATACTTGAATTATATGATCTAAATTTGATGTATGTTCTCCTCTTGATCTTCCTTGTTGCCTATTTGTTGGAATTTGTAAGTGTTGAGTGATTTTTGCTTGAACCTCCATTGATGGAGCTTGAAAACCATGAAAATGGCAACTTGTTTTCTACCTTGTTTCATGCCTTAAGATTAAGTTATGTGATAGAGCATGCATATATGAACTTATGTCTTGATTTTGAGGTGAATTGGTTGAGTTTGGAGGTGGTTTAGTGTTTTTTTGGTTCCTCCCATGATTAGCCCCTGTTTTTTCTTCTTTTTCACATCTGGAGTGACTCCCCGGGCGGGGAGTTTTTGCACTAGAAAGTACCGGGGGGAGGGGGGGTACTTTAGTGCAGAAAGTTTTCTGCACTGCTCTCCCCGCCCGGGTAAATTTCTGCTTTGTTTTTCCCTGGCCGGGTACCCCCTCATACGACCTTAGATTGAGTTGATTATCGGACACGATCAACCTTTCTGATTCTAGAACATTCTCTTTTGGAATCACCCTAAAATTCGTTCTATATTATGAGATATAATTGTTTTAATTTGGTGTCGCCACTTCATCAAAATTCTGCATTCGTTAAATTTCAAACCTCCGCCATTTTCTGATCCCTTTGAACCATGATTTGTGCCATATATCATCGGAAAGATATGTGAGTCTAGTTTCATTTCCAGAAAGCAAAACTCAATTGCCATTCCTGAAACTCAAGATATTCTTGTTTTCGTACAGCTTGTCCGTTTTAGTAAAACTGTCAGCTTTGGCCCAATTTCACTCGGAACCGCTTTTTGTGTTCTTATTCCGTTTTTCTCGTATCTTCCCACCTCCGAACTTATTCCTAACTTGTTATAGCATTTTTTATGTGTACGTATTTGTTCTTATATTCATTTTTTGTTTCTTTTGTAATGTGAATTGTTTGCATGAAGCACATATGCAGCTTGTTAAGCATCTCTACCTTGTAATATGTGTTATTTGTGTGCATGAACGTGTTATATGATTATAAATGAATCCGATAGGCTATGTAATATATTGAATTGCATTTAAATATGAGTTTTGCCAAAGTGTTTGCATCTCTTAAGTGCTTATGTATACGCTGTGCGTCTTTATGGTTCATCCTCGAGTCTAAGTCTTGCATTTTGTCTTCAGTTTGCCCAGGTGCACCCGGGGTGGTGTTTCATGATCCGAGTTGATTCCGGGGTGAATCATTTATCTCTTTCTTGGCCACGTCGGTACAAGGTGAGGTTTAGGTTTGTTTTCTTTTAGTTAATGCGACTTGCGACCCTATATGCTCGCTTTCAAGCCCGCATGCGAATATACTATATGTATATTAAATATGTGTCTTATAATATGTTATGAATCTTGTTAATTCGATTTAATATGAATTCTTCTGAAATTATATGTATGGGCGTATATAAGCTTAAAATGGTTTTGCAATGAGGCTATGCTCCAAACCGTGTAGTGTCAATCGAACTGTGGGTCTCCGTCAGCATCATATGGATTTGGAAGACACGGGGAGGTACGTGTATAGCATATGCTGAGTAGGACGGTAAAGTATGTTTCTTATGGTATGTTTCTTAATTATGAATCGTATGTTTCTAGGTTTCACGAGTTAGGTATGTTTCTTATGAATCTTATGTTTCCTTACGAATCTTATGAATTCCTGGGCCCCGAAGGTGTTAAGCATCTACACGTGCTCCTTAATGTACATTGCGGGACGCTACCCCACGTATAGGTATCGAGTTGCACGATACAAGAATACCTACCGTATTTCTACATTATTTATACAGGGTACATACAGTATTTTTACAAGAATACAGGCTGTACGTATGCTAGAATACATACGGTATCTATTCAAAAGTACAAACGTATTTATTTAGAAAATACACTTAGTATTTATACGAAAGTATACATGTATTTTTACATAGAGGAATCAAATACGTGTACGTATATTATACTTGTATACCATAACATATATCAATTGGTTATGTAGTACCCTACACGTAAAGATGCCACACCCTCGCACTATAGGTCGATCCACATATGGAATGGGTAATCCGTACATGAACTAACCTATAGCGAACGGGTGACAGTAAAAGAAAATACACCATTCTAGCTAGGCGGGACTAGAACCCCAAACCATTCACATTCATGCATACTAATGAAACGCGGAAGCATAATCATATCATATGTAAATAGGTCACTACTCAGTTATGGATTAATACAAACACATACAATTTCCCGAAGTAAATAATGAATTACAATAAATATCTTATAAATGGACCGTGCTTGACTCGAATGCAAAGACTGGACTCGACTCAATTCCCGCCTAGTACGTACTTGCAAAAACCTGAAAGGTGGAGGCGTCAGTTTATGAAACATTGAGTAAGGGGTATAATTTAAATATTAGTGTAGATAACATACAAGTTATAACCTCGGGTGAAGTATTAAGGAAAGGTACAACATAAGTTCAATAATAAAGTAAACATCGCCCGATATTACAACTATCCAGTTTAACCATTTAATCATTTTCAATCAATCAATCAGTGGCCCGGCGAGTGAGGGCGAATCTCCAACCTTACCCCAATATTGAACAATACATGGTTTGTTTAATTTATCATGTGATCATGCAATTTAATTACAGTACGCACGTAGCAGTTTCATGAGCTCCTATTTCCTCCAACGATGGGAAGGTAGCGAGCCTTTCAACCATCCACGACATGGTGTACGTTAGGAACATGACTCTCACGCACGGGACTCCTTCCTCCACCAAACCTCCTAGTCGATTCAGGGGTGATCCCACAATAGTGAGGATAGCGCAGGAGTTACCCGTCAACCCTTTGCTTTCCCGGTTGGCTCAAGACACTACCCTTGGGCCCACAGTGAACAATACATGATACTCGCCAAACATGCTCGGTACATGACAATAAACAATACTTGCTTGCAATGAACATGACTTGCTTTCGATTAACATGGCTTTCTTGAAATCATTTGAATACCATTGAAAGATTATAGATATATGTATACCTTTTTTAGCCGAAAGTTTCACGTAAAGGTATTAAGGTTTCTAGATAACTAGCCATTAAACATCACCTGACAGGCGACAAGACAATCAAAGAATGTATGAAGGTGCTCATTCACTCGATAATACCCGCCCTGGAGAAGAACTGGACAAGGAAGGAAACAACGAGAACTCGTGAGACGAGGCCCAATATGAGACCAAGCATGATGCACGGCAATACTCATGTGACACCTTAATAACCAAACAAATTAGCAATCAAGTGACACTTAAATGTGTATGAGAACCAATTAATACCTAAGAGATGAAATAAATCTCAAGAAGTCACGTATTCATATCATTCAACCTTTCAAGTTTAATTCGTATAAGGCATAGAGTCATACAACCACGTTTGAGCAATTAAGTACCAAGAAGTGTCAAATAGGAGCATAATTATAAATAGATCAAGTATGTAACTCATATAAGTCACATACGGGAGCCAACGAAGTGAAAGGAATGCAATAAGAGAGGTTTTGGCAAAGTTTAGCAAAAACCGACAATTTTCGGAAACGCAAATGCTGTAGAAAAATAGGAATATCTTGACTTTTAGAATTTGGAATTACGTTTTGTTTGTTGGATATGAAACTAGACACCTAGATATTTCCGAGCATATATGGCTCGTATTCTAGTTCAAAACGAGGAGAAAATGGTGTAAGCTTGAAGTTGGGTGAAAGCAGTTTTTCGGCGAAGTGGTGACACCAAAAAGGATTGATTATAGATCACGAATTAGAAAGTTTAATGAGGTCATTCCAATTGGAGAGTATTCTACACTTCAATAGGTTTCCATCGGTTTAAAAATCAGGTCAATCGGAGCTCGATTGAGGGTATCGCGGCCGTGACAAAATTGTACTGAAAAGCAGTTGCGGCCGCGAAGGAAAATGGCCCACTTCTCGACTTGTTGGTCGCAGCCGCGACCAAAAATGGTCACGAAACGGTCGCGGGCGCGACCCCCAACTCCAGCAGTAGCGAAAGGCTTCGGGAAAACAGGGCAAGGCTCGAATTTTGGCTCTCTATCCTTCCCACATCAAACCAAGGCAAGGATTCAACTCAAAACTATATTAGAACTCATATATATCAATTAAGCATCAATTAATCCATCAAAACTTGCTCAAGTCATCAAGAATCATCACATTCAAGCTCATATATGAACTTAAAAAACTAATTCCATAATCTTCAAGAATTCATGCTTAAATTCAAGCTACAAAGCTATAATCATACTTCTAGCAACAATTAGACAAGTTATCAATCATAAACCATAACCCTAGCTTCAATTTATAAAATTTCCAAGAATTCATATAAATAGCTCATAAATACCTTAAATGGAAAAGAGATGAAGAAAGATGATTGATGAGCTCCAAAGTTCCGAATTGCTCCAAAATATTAGCTTGAAATGATGAAATCTCTCTTCTCCTTCTTGTCGTTTTTGATCGGTAAAATGGGAGCAAAGTTGGTATGTTTGGATGAATGAAATGATCATGGAAGATGAAGGAAGAAATATAACGTGATATATCTCCTTGATTTTGATGAAATATTTGAAATTGCAATTAAATCCCCCAAGTTTTATAAGTTATGCAATTAAGTTCCATTTCTATATAATTGAGCGCTTTGGTCCAAGAATTTATCATGCAATTTAGTCCTTGAATTTAAAAGAAAGATCACTTAAGAACAAGTAGACAATTAAACCACGTCCGGCAATCTATTTCACGTAACAATTAATATGCAAGTCACGTAGTAGTTCTCAAGTTGACAAGTATTTCAATTAAATAGGTAGAAATATAATTCACATAATTGTAATGAAATGTAAGAATTTAATAATTGAAGGAAATAAAATAAATCCTAACTCTCGAAATGCACACGTGTCGTTCATACCTGAATAACCGAAAATCGGGCCATTACAACTCTCTCCCCCTTAAGAGGATCTGGTTCCCAGATCCACTATCTCGAATTCCTGGAATTTAAGTGACTCTCCCGAGTTCATCACACGCGGGTTAGCAACTCCCCGTCAGGGATTAGTTTGGAAGAGGTCTTCAATCAACCAAATTCTTCTAAATGCTATTAAGTCACGACCCTCACTTACCAGAATCTTCGCACTCGAAAGGAAATCTAATCTGCAGCTTGAAAAAGTTTAAACAAGTAACAAGTAGTGATGAGAGAGCCCCGTCTCTCCAACAAGCAGTGAGAGAACCCTGTCTCTCGAACACCAATGAGAGAATCCCCGTCTCTCATGCAAATAAAATAAATAAATTCCCAAAAGAACAATTAAATAAATATTCACACAGTTATTACATAAGAATCAGATAGAAATAACAACTACGTCAATTACCATTCATATAAAAGCAATTAACAAATGACAAGGAATCATGTACGACAATTATAAAATACATGATGCACGTGATATGTATGGTCAAGTGTACCGTTCACCGTGAATTGGAATTCTTGTATTGTAACAATTCGGTTGAATACTTGAGTCCTCGATTGAGATTTATTTTCACCGTACCATCATGTCTAAAGTGCCGGACGTAGATCTTCTGATAACCACTATCTTTATCCCATGCTGAAACTCTTTATCCTGCTTAATATCACAGTCTGAAATTTAACTCTCAAGTGTATACTTTGTTTCAAACTTAATTAACTCGTTCTCTCCCCCATTCATACTTAACCTCATCACAAATTATAATCAACCTTCTCGGATGCTCGAGTATTCATTTGATAAGTCAAATTCTAGTCTTTAATTTTCCTAGTTCTTCTAATTCCACAGGGAAAATCCAACGAGCCGACAATCTATCTCATTCATGTTGGGCTTTTCTTCCCAAATTTTTACCCCTTTCAACGCTCAATGGAACGAACTCTCACTTTCATCTTGGAATATGAGAATCCGATCAAATTTCTTTACCTAATATTTTCATCTTTAATTCTTAAAATTTCTTTAAGGCTTGAAACACATTACACCTCAATATCCTTGCATCCTCGAAAGATTAAATTTGCATGATTCCAAAAGAAAACCAACGATGTTGTTCTTGCACCCAAAGTTACCATCACTGATTCTTTGCACCGTCTTGTCCCACCAATTACCAAGTATTCTCTAGATATCCAACTTCATCTCTTAGAATACCCATTTCTTCCTATTTCTTGAAGCACTTACCCTTTTCAAAATTATTCTCAAATTATCCTATCCTTTCTACCACCACGGTTCAAAGTTTCAATTCTTGACAGTTAACTCATCTTGCTCTTCTAACACATCCCCACTTAAGTACTCCATTTCTAGCCTCGGTTGAATTGAATCCCATGCCATTCTCTGTAATAGATGATAATCTCATCAATTTGTTATGGTCTAGCATTCTTGTAATAGTGTAGCACATTTTTGTCATTTCACGTAACTCTTAAATGGTAGTCGCCTTCCTTGTAGGATTCTCATGTTTGATCAAAGTATGCTCGATCAACTTATAAGGATCATTATTCCCTCCCATTTGATCCCATTTCTTCTCAAATTTCTTTTAATTTCAACTCGGCCCAAGATATGCCTCCTTATGGCTTTAGAAGTCTCCATTTTGAGAAGTTTGGGCGCATGAAATTTAAGATGTTGAGGACTTCTTTCACATGGTTCCGATAGAGGGTTCCCGAAAGAACCATTTTTCTTGAAGTTTCAACTCTCCCAAGTGAGGTCCAAACATTGGCTTCACGTTGTTTCCCGGCCGACTCTCCCCCTTGATAAAAAAAAAATTTCTGCCTAACTCTTTAAACTTGTTCTACCACTTCCCAACTCGAAGATTTTTCTTCTCTCTAATTCTCTTGAAGTTCGGATCGGGGTGTCTACTTGTTCCAACTTTACTACGACGACTTGAATAGAACCGGATAACCCAATTGCAAAGGAGTGATAACTACTGCCGAAAAATATTCCTTTTTCTTCTTGCTTCGGTAGGACTCAAGTTGAAGCGGCCATGAAACATAAGATGGATAGAGAGGAGGTCATCCTAACAATTAAACACTAAATAATGCATCTTGGGTTAAAATGCTAATGCACGTATCACATTGATAAACAATTTAAAGATGCAGCACTTTGAATCAATTATAATAATTAGAATGTGCATATAAATAAAGAAATTTACATAATTTAAATAATTTAAACGATGTACTTAACTCATCAAATATGTAATCTTAAATAATAATTATGGTAACATACGTAAATAAAAAGGGAAAAATAAATTAATACAACCTATGATGCACATGCTTATGAATGCATTGAACCTGTCACAGTAATAAGGTTGGGGTTTAACCGGCGCCCATCCCTTGTTGGTCGAATTACAAGTTTGTCTCGAATTATCGATCATCCTAGTTTTTCCCCACGGTCTTCTAAATCTCCAATTCTCTTGCCTCAACTCGTACATTTCCATGACTTGATTTTCAAATTTCTTGAACTCAACTCTTTCCCGATTTACTTCGCAAACTTTTACTTCGACCGGAATTACTTGAATTGCTTTCTTCTCACGTCTTGATTTCGGGTCCAATTAGCTGAAAATCCTCAACTTACCCAAATGTCGAATCTCTTCTGTAATGCAAATTCCCACGATTAATTTTGTTTCTCTATTCTCGATCTTATCACTGGAATCCTAACCCGATGGAAAAAGACAATGGCTCTCAAATCCTTTATGAATTTCCGGCGCATTTCCTTACCCTTCCACAGTTGAAAATAGGGCTAGAGATTGTTCATTGTTTTGATAGAAATTTCCCGTAGGGTGATATCACCTCTGCACCCTATGAATTTTGACTCATTTGAAAATAAATGTATGCGGTTAATGTTAGGAATAGTGCCCTAGAAAGCCGATTGTATATACGCTTTGTGCTTTTCCTTATTGTAATCACAGACAATCTTTGAATAAAATAACGTATTGAGGCAACACTTCTTTATATGCTCTTATTTGGCATGCGTTTACTTTAGTTGTGCATGTATAAGAACTCCCCTAATCCTGATGACTTTAGGACTCTACCATTTAGGTGAAATGGTTCATGAAACGAGCCCTATATTACATAGGTCATGATTAGTAAAATACTCCAAGCCGATGAGTCCTACAGACAGTGGGAGTGTCAACCTGACTCCTCTAAGGCTTGCTTGTGGGATCACGCCCTTAAGAAGGACCACCTTGTTTCATGGAGGTGCAAAGTGTATAGTTGATACGTGCGTGATATATGAGGGTGCTTACTTTAATAAGTAAGTTCACTGAGGTGCCGCGTGTGAGAACATTCCTAAATGGGAAAGGAAGTTTCTATTTCAGGAAATGGAAACTTCCAGATTAGGAAATATCTCACGAGTCATTGATGTGATTAATTGATCCTTAGACTTGAGGTTCCTTGTCACTTTATGAGTTAACTCTGTAGTCTTAGGTATAAGCTTTAAAGGGTGTCGCCTTAGACAACTGATTCAAGGCTTAGGCTGGGGCTGCACAAGTGATTCATGAAAGTGAATGAGAATCAAGAAAGGACCTACACTTGCATTTGCAAGGTGATCTCTTATTGTGTAAGTCGTTCATATGCCATATGGAGTCCTTGGCCAAGGCAGTAGATCAAGACATCAAGAAAAGGGTTTCTTGGATTGAGATCAAGTGGATATGAAATGCACTTAGCTTTAAGACCGGATTATTAGGGTTCTGATTATTCCCTTGCCCTAGATCTTGGTTGAGAGATAGTAAGTAGGAGGATTGTATCTCACATGAATCAATGACTTAAAGGTTCTGTCGAATCCGAACATTCCAATTCAACTAGGGGTTAAACACCTGTTACTAGACTATGGTCATTTAATCTGTGAACAGATTAATTAATTAGTGAATTAATTAATTAAGGTCACTGCTAATTGAATTGAGAACCTAGAGGGTCACACACAACAACTTGGTTACATGAGTTGAGGCTTTAAAATGATTAAACTAGTTAATCGGGCTGTGAGGGTTCCACACGTGTGAAAGTTGGAAAATACTTGATGATCAAGTAATAGGAGAGAGAGACCAAAACCTAGCCCATAAGGACTAGGATTTTCGGCCAACCCTCCTTCCTATATATAGGGGAGCTCGAGCTCCCCTTGAGGCTAATTGATGATCTTCTTTTGGTTCATGTGTTGAACACTATCCTTTCTCCAAGATAAATTAAGCCCTAGGTTAAGCCTAAATACTAACTAGAGAACTAGCATCCTTACTAGTTAGATTGTGATCAAGTTGGTGGACTATCTCTAGAGAGCTTCAAGTTAGAAGTTTGAAGATTCGAGCTTTACCAAGGAGAAGGGATCAAGCCGCGAGAAGAGCGTTCTTGGGCGGCTTGAAACGCTTCAAGAAAGATAATTAAGAAAGTAAGTTTCTAATCCCTATGAATTTGGATACACGATTGCGAGCCTAAGATCCTTTTGTTGGAAAATTTTTAAATTTCCGTGCTTTTCTGATCCGTTTTCCAACAAGTGGTATCAGAGCCACCTCATTAATCGTGTTTCTGATTCGTCCCAATTATACTGAATTTGGTAGAAATTCTTAGGCTTGATACGATTGAGTATTTGTAAATGTTTTAGAAAGCCTGAATTACGAAACTGTATTTTTTCCTGAAAGTTTCTGAAAATTGGTTTATGCAAAATTTAATTTTTGAAAAACTATTTTATATTTGAAACTGTATAAACTGTTTTGGGATTTCTTGGATTGGTTTTGCTTTTGAACGAAAACACGAAACGTAAACCCGGATTACGACCAACACGCGAAACCCCACGCGCGAAGGCGTCGCGCGAGCGGGCTTCGCGCGCACCGCCAGCCTTCCCAGGCGTGCGCATGGGCGACAACGCCCAGCACCCTGCCGCAACCGAGCGGGAGGCCTTCCGGACGCGCCGCCCGAGATTGCCCAGAAGCTGGGCGATAGGACAGCGCGCGCACTCGTGCGGCCTTGGCCGCGAGCTATGGGCGCCTGTCGCGCTCGTGCGCGCGCTCCGCTGTACGTGCGGTCCCTTTCGTGTACGGGCCCCGTTTTTCGTAATCCGTTTTCGTTTACCGTGCAATCCAGTCCCAATTTTTTATTTTAATTTTAAATTTTTATTTTATGAATATTTATTTTAATTTTTGAATAAAACTTAAAATTGGGATTTTTGAGAAATAGAAACGGTTTATATTTTGGGAAAATACATCTTTAATAAAATTATTAATTTTCAGAAATTAATTGGAATTTTATTTGTTTTGTTAATTTGGGATTTATTGAAAACTTTTATAAATAAGACTCGCATGAAGTCGTGTTTTAAGTCATTAGGACTTGAAACGAGAATTTTAATTTATTGGCTAAATTTAAATTCGCGCAAAAGCATGTTAGGTGATCGTGGGTTTAGACTTATGTATGGTTTTAATTTATGCACATGGATGGTTTAAATTGGCGTTGGAGCCCTATAATTGCGTTTTTCAATTAAGGTTGGAGCCTCACTTATGTGCGTACTGTTATGTGGTTTAATATGTGGCTTTCCATATTATTGTTTTTGAGGTCGGGGTATGCCCCGTGTAATTTTCTAAGGCCAATATGAAGATTGATCCTTATTACTTTATGTCTTTTTCTTTTTATTGTAATTTGAGAGTAGAGATAGGTGGTGAGGTTTTATTTTCATTTTGGAGACAATGCACCTATGGAGTAAGATGGACCACATTCAAGTAACAAGGAGGCCATAAGTGAAGACCCCTCAAAATGTTAGGGAGGGGAATCTCAATTGTAAAAATGTAATAGAGATAGGGCTCGTATTTTGTTACCGATTTCCCTTATGTGATTTAAACTGTTTATGTGGCATGTATGTTAGAACTTGTGATTGTGGAGTGGCTCACACATATCACGCATAAGATAGGTATAACCCATGATCATTACATGTTAGTATCATGCTAGGACAAGTTATCTGTTTATGTGCTTGTTTGAAATGCATTTAAGTGTACTTGCATTAATCAAGACTAATAAAATTGGATAACATATATGTTGGTGAGGTCGAACCGGACAACTCTCCGGTTGATTCGAAAATTCCCATTAAATATTAAGCTAATTTCGAACAAATATGTGTTTAATTCGAGATGTAAATTTTAAATTAAATTCCTAGCATTCCATCAATAGGTTTTAAGTTTAGTAACTGAAGCTAGTTATTGTCCGCGAGTCGTGGGATAGCTAGTGGAGCTTATTAGTTCTTAATTACCTAATTAATCATTTTATATGATCAATATTTCGTGGTCAATTTTGGCAAGGGCGATGTCCGCGAGTCGTGGGTCGTTTGAACTAAGTTTTGATCATGATCTTATGATTGATGGGTCTAGCTTAACGCCTAAGTAAATATGGATGTCGCACGAGTCGTGGGTCCATATTGAAAGATAGATGATGCAAAAACAATTACTAAGAGTTCTAAAGGTGTTAGAATTGGTAAGTTGTACCTACCTAGGGTTTTACTTAGAATGTCCACGAGTCGTGGGTTCGAGGTAAAATGCCTAGGATCTTAGTACCCATTGGGAAACGTGTTCCTCTTAGATCTTTGAAAAACAGTGGGAGCTACATTAGATTAAAGACCTTATCTTTTGTATATCGTTATAATTCAACATGCTCACTAGTTCTCTGTTTTACCATTTAGGTCGTAGATTCTGTGATTCTCTACGTGTTTTGAAATGGCAACCAAAAACCCTCTTGTATCGATCCTCGAGTCAAACAAGTTGACTGGTCCCAACTTTCTGATTGGCTGAGTAATCTAAAAATCATTTTTGATTCTGAGAAGAGAACTTATGTTCTCTTCGAAGGGGAGCCTAATCCCGAAGGGGAGGCTCCCACTCGGGCCGAGCGGGACGCGATTCAGAAGTGGAAGGATGATAATCTCCAAGCCCGTTGCCTTACGTTGGCTAACATGTCTCCGGACTTGCAAAGGCAACATGAGGCCATGGAATTCGCTTGGGAGATTTACGACCACTTAGAGCAACTTTACCGCCCTCATGAACGTGTTACAAGGTATAACACTTCAAAGGAATTATTCCACTTGAGAATGAGGGAAGGTTCAAGTGTCCATGAATATGGACTCAAGTTTCTTGCCCTTACTGAGAAACTTGCCTCCATGGACATGCCACTGAAAGATGAGCTTTCAGTGGATTTGTTGCTAGCTTCGCTCCCACCATCATTCAACCCATTTGTCCTTAACTTCAATATGAATCATGCTGGTGCTACTGTAGCTGAGCTGATTAGTCAGCTTGTGACTGCTGAAATCACGATCAAGAAGGACAATAAGGTTTTGATGGTGAATGCTCCGTCTTCCTCTTCTGGGCCTTCTAAAGGTCAGGGCAAGAAAGCCCAAAAGAAGAAGAGGAAACCCCTTAGGCCCACTGGTGGCGTTTCGAAGGGGAAGGCCCAAAAGAAGAAGCGTGATCAGAAAGAGGATGTTTGCTTCCATTGTGGCAAAGCGGGACATTGGAGGAGAAACTGCCCAGAGTACAAGGCTACTCTAAAGAAAGGTATGTTTCTCATTGAAATAAATCTTTCTATTAATTCTAGTTCTTGGGTACTTGATACCAATTGTGGAACTCATATCTGTAATGATGTACAGATGCTAAGTGAAGTCCAACAACTCAAAGAAGGAGAATGTGTCTTGAAGATCGGCGATGGCTCAAACGTTGAAGCTCGAGCTTTAGGCACAATTAGATTAGATTTAGGTAGTTTTGAGTTAGTCTTAAATAAAGTCCTGTATGTACCGAGCATTATTCGAAATATAATTTCAGTTCCAATTTTAGATTGTGAAGGTTATGAAACTTATATTAAGAATGGTAAATACTTTATCAAACGGAACAACTCTTCCGTTCACATCGGTACTCTAAGTAATGGACTTTATCTAACTCAGAATATCAATATTATCAATATACAACGAGAAACTAAACGTAAGAGAGATGACAAAGTTTCAGCTCCCTTATAGCACGCTAGATTAGGACACATTTCCAAGAACAGAATTAGCAAGATAAACACTTTAGGATCATTCTCTGAAAATGATCTCAAAGAGTTGACTTCTTGCGAATCCTGTCTCAAAGGAAAAATGTCAAAAGTCCCTTTTAAAGGAACTGTGGAACGTGCCACTAAGGTTTTGGATTTGATCCATTCTGATGTTTGTGGACCGCTTAGTGTAAACACTAGAAACGATCATCAGTATTTCATATGCTTTACTGATAACTTTAGTCGGTATGGTTATGTATACTTAATGAAGTATAAATCTGAAGCTTTTGAGAAATTCTTAGAATTTCAAAAGGAGGTTGAGAGCCAAACTGGTCACAAGATCAAAGCACTTCGATCTGATCGAGGAGGCGAGTATCTTAGTGAAGAATTCCTTAATCATCTCAAAGATAATGGGATTATCTCTCAGTGGACTCCTCCGGGAACTCCTCAGCTTAATGGAGCTTCTAAGAGAAGGAATCGAACCCTACTCGAAATGGTTCGTTCCATGATGAGTTTCACTGACTTACCACCTTCTTTCTGGGGTTATGCCTTAGAAAGTGCAGCAAAGATTTTGAATCTAGTTCCCTCTAAGTCAGTCCCTAAAACGCCCTATGAAATGTGGCATGGTAAAATCCCTAGTTATTCTTACTTTAGAATTTGGGGTTGTCCTGCTTACGCGAAGAGGACAGTGGGAGATAAGTTAGAATCTCATTCTAACTTATGCTACTTTGTAGGTTATCCTAAGGAATCCATAGGATACTACTTCTATGATCAATCTGAGCAAAAGGTGTTTGTTTCCAGAAATGCCACTTTTCTGGAGGAACCGTTGCTTAAGGAAAAGAAAGGCAATATCATAGAATTAGAAGAAGTACAAAGTGATCCCACACCACCCACTGAAGAAACGTCCCCTTCTGATCAACAACAACCAATCACGAATTTCGATACACACGCAAATCCTCCTCTAAGGCATTCTGAACACACTCCTAGACAGCCGGAGAGATGGTATGGATTCTTCCGTGAAATCTCTCAAAAGGATAATGATCCTTTAACATATGAGGAGGCACTTTCAGATTCTGACTCTGAACAGTGGATAAAAGCCATGAAATCCGAAATAGACTCCATGAACTCCAACCAAGTTTGGACCTTGGTAGATTTGCCTGATGGGGTCAAACCCATAGGTTGCAAATGGATCTTTAAGAGAAAGCTTGGAGTTGATGGAAGCATTGCAGCCTACAAAGCAAGACAGGTTGCAAAAGGATTCACTCAAAGACCCGGCGTGGACTTTGATGAAACCTTTTCGCCAGTTGCAATGCAAAAGTCTATTCGGATCATGCTTGCCATTGCTGCGTATTATGACTACGAGATATGGCAAATGGATGTGAAAACTGCCTTCCTCAATGGTGACATTGATAAAGACATTTATATGGAGCAACCCATAGGTTTCACTTTCAGTGGAGTGAGCAAAAGGTTTGCAAACTCCAAAGATCAATCTATGGATTAAAACAGGCTTCTAGGAATTGGAATATTTGATTTGATGAATCAGTCAAAGCGTTTGGCTTCATTCAAATTTCGAATGAATCATGTGTGTATAGAAAGGAATTGGAGACCTCAGTGCAATTCTTAGTACTTTATGTAGATGACATCCTTCTTATTGGGAATTCGAAGGATGACATGAAAGTGACTAAGTTATGGTTATCGAACCAATTCGAGATGAAAGATCTTGGTGATGTGTCCTATATCCTTGGAATTAAAATCTATCGAGATAGATCTAGAAGGTTAATAGGACTATCACAGTCGATGTACATTGACAAAGTATTGAAGAGATTCAATATGGAGTCAGCAAAGGTTAAGAACCTTCCTATGAGTGTAGGAACATGTCTTTCAAAGAAGACGTGTCCTATGACTAACCTTGAGAAGGAAAGAATGACTCATACACCTTATGCATCAGCAATAGGTAGCATAATGTATGCAATGTTATGTACTCGACCGGATGTGGCTAATGCACTTAGTGTAACAAGTCGTTTCCAATCTGACCCTGGAGATGGTCACTGGGCTGCCGTGAAGAATATTCTTAAGTACTTGAAAAGTACTAAAGATTTATTCTTAGTTTACGGAGGTCAGAAAGATCTTACTGTCGAAGGATACTGCGATGCAAGCTTTGCATCTGACTTAGATGATTTTAAGTCAATGTCAGGATACATTTTCTGCCTAAACGGCGGAGCAGTGAGTTGGAAGAGTTCCAAGCAAACTACCACTGCAGATTCGACCACTGAGGCCGAATACTTAGCTGCAAATGATGCAGCCAAGGAAGGTGTTTGGATTAGAAACTTCATTCAAGAGTTGAATGTTGTTCCTAGCATGAAAGACCCCATAATTGTGTTTTGTGACAACACTGGGGCGGTTGCTCAAGCAAGAGAACCAAGATCTCACCAACGGACCAAGCACATTATGAGGAAGTATCACCTAATCCGTGATTGTAACGCCCTAGTTTTTTTTTTGGTTGTACAACTTGACGTATGTGTTTACCAAATTAAGCGAAATAATTATTTATACGTGTTTTATATGTTTAATTTTATTTTAAATATATTAAATGTCAATTATGTTAATTATTATAGTTTAAGTTTTATTAATATTAATTTATATGTTAATGCGCTAATTGTATTAATTAATTTTGAATTCAATTTGTGTTAATTAATTATGTAGTTTAATCATGTTAACCAATATTAAATATTATTCCATTTCGTTGACTTTATCTTAAAATTTTATTATTTACAAATTCAATTTTAATTTATTTGTTAATGTTATGGTTTTATTGTTACATTGCTTATGAGTGATGTTTACGTACTTCGTTTTTATATAAATTGATATCGAAATTTCGTACAAATTTAATATGTTGGACTTATACGTGTCGTGTATATGAATATATGTTCGCTTCATATTTTCGGGTTCATTTGCATGAGTTTCGAATTTATTTTAATTTTGGAGTCCAACTCGGGGGCTAACGAGCAATTAGCGCACCCTTGGTTCCGTATTTAATATCTTGAGCTCGGGAACTCGGAATCGAGTTCCGTCAACTTCGTTGAACTCTTAACGAAAATTCGAGTTTACTGAACTTAGCCTTATATTTTTCCAAAGTCATTTGAACCTCCGAAATTCAACCGAAAAACGAAACGGCGACAAAACTGACCATGGTTTGATGCTATGACCAAAGTTGGAAAATACTTGATGATCAAGTAAAAGGAGAGAGAGACCAAAACCCTAGCCCATAAGGACTAGGATTTTCGGCCAACCTTCCTTCCTATATATAGGGGAGCTCGAGCTTCCCTTGAGGCTAATTGATGATCTTCTTTTGGTTCATGTCTTGAACACCATCCTTTCTCCAAGATAAATTAAACCCTAGGTTAAGCCTAAACACTAACTAGAGAACTAACATCCTTACTAGTTAGATTGTGATCAAGTTGGTGGACTATCACTAGAGAGCTTCAAGTTAGAAGTTTGAAGATTCGAGCTTTACCAAGGAGAGGGGATCAAGCCGCGAGAAGATCGTTCTTGGGTGGCTTGAAACGGTTCAAGAAAGATAGTTAAGAAAGTAAGTTTCTAATCCCTACGAATTTGGATACACGATTGCGAGCCTAAGATCCTTTTGTTGGAAAATTTTTAAATTTCCGCTGCTTTTCTGATTCCGTTTTCCAACAGTTAAGGCATGCTTATGTCACATAATTATCACCGGTAACAGAAATTTAATGCAAATGCAATAACTAATTCAACAAATTTACAATAAAACACATTGGACATGTAAATCTTCAGGCAATGTAAGGTTAATTAATCAGTAATTATGGACAAAATCAATACATTGTTCAAGTTATCAAGTAACTCAAGAAATTCAAAGGATTCAAGCAATCAGATAATTTCAAATAAAATGTAAGACCCTCACGTAGACAATTAGTTCCTATGTCGTACGACTTAGACTTGACACGACACGACACGACACGACACTAGAACCTCGGTTTTGCAACCGGGCTCTGATACCACCTAAGATGTAGCACCCTACACGTAAAGATGTCACACCCCCGCACTATAGGTCGATCCACATATGGAATGGGTAATCCGTACATGACCTAACCTATAGTGAACGGGTGACAGTAAAAGAAAATACACCATTCTAGCTAGGCGGGACTAGAACCCCAAACCATTCACATTCATGCATACTAATGAAACGCGGATGCATAATCATATCATATGTAAATAGGTCACTACTCAGGTACGGATTAATACAACCACTTACAATTTCCCAAAGTAAATAATGAATTACAATAAATAAATTATAAATGGACCGTGCTTGACTTTAATGCAAAGACTGGACTCGACTCAATTCTCGCCTAGCACGTACCTGCAAAAACCTGAAAGGTGGAGGCGTCAGTCTATGAAATACTGAGTGAGGGGTATAATTTAAATATTAGTGCAGATAACATGCAAGTTATAACCTCGGGTGACGTTTTAAGGAAAGGTACAATATAAATTCAATAATAAAGTAAACATCGCCCGAGATTACAACTATCCAGTTTAACCATTTAATCATTTTCAATCAATAAATCAGTGGCCCGGTGAGTGAGGGCGAATCTCCAACCTTACCCTAATATTGAACAATACATGCTTTGTTTAATTTATCATGTGATCATGCAATTTAATTACAGTGCGCACGTAGCAATTTCATGAGCTCATTTTCCTCCAATGATGGGAAGGTAGCGAGCCTTCAACCATCCACGACATGGTGTACGTCAGGAACATGACTCCCATGCACGGGACTCCTTTCTCCACCAAACCTCCTGGGCGATTCAGGGGTGATCTCACAATAGTGAGGATAGCGCAAGAGTTACCCGTCAGCCCTTTGCTTTCCCGGTTGGCTCAAGACACTACCCTTGGGCCCACAGTGAACAATACATGATACTTGCCAAACGTGCTCGGTATATGACAATAACATGGCTTGCTTGCAATGAACATGACTTGCTTTCAATTAACATAGCTTGCTTGAAATCATTTGAATACCTTTGAAAGATTATAGATATATGTATACCTTTTTTGGCCGAAAGTTTCACGTAAAGGTATTAAGGGTTCTAGATAACTAGCCATTAAACCTCACCTAACAGGCGACAAGATGATCTAAGAATGTATGAAGGTGCTCATTCACTCGATAATCCCCACCCTGGAGAAGAACTGGACAAGGAAGGAAACAACGGGAACTCGTAAGACGAGACTCAACATGAGACCAAGTACGATGCACGGCAATGCTCAAGTGACACCTTAATAACCAAAAAAATTAGCAATCAAGAGACACTTAAATGTGTATCAGAACCAATTAATACCTAAGAGATGAAATAAATCTCAAGAAGTCTTGTATTCATACCATTCAACCTTTCAAGTTTAATTCGTATAAGGCATAGAGTCATACAACCACGTTTGAGCAATTAAGTACCAAGAAGTCTCAAATAGGAGCACAATTATCAATAGATCAAGTATATAACTCATATAAGTCACATATGGGAGCCAAGGAAGTGAAAGGAATGCGATAAGAGAGGTTTTGGCAAAGTTTAGCAAAAATCGACAATTTTTGAAAATGCACATGCTGTAGAAAAATTGGAATATCTTGAGTTCTAGACATTGGAATTAAGTTTTGTTTATTACATATGAAACTAGACACCTAGACCTTTTCGAGGATATATAGCTCGTATTCTAGTTCAAAACGAGGAGAAAATTGTGTAAGCTTGAAGTTAAGTGAATGCAGTTTTTCGACGAAATGGCGACACCAAAAAGGATTGATTATATCTCACAAATCACATAGGATAATGAGGTGATTCAAATGGGAGAGTATTCTAGACTTCAATAGGTTTCCGTAGGTTTAAAAATCAGGTCAATCGGAGCTCGGATGAGGGTGTCGCGGCCGTGGCAAAATTGTACTGAAAAGCAGTCGAGGCCGCGAAGGAAAATGGGCCACTTCTCGATTTGTTGGTCGCGGCCGCGACCAAAAATGGTCACGAAATGGTCGCGGGCACGACCCCCAACTCCAGCAGTAGTGAAAGGCTTTAAGAAAATAGGGCAAGGCTCGAATTTTGGCTCTCAAGCCTTCACACATCAAACCAAGACAAGGATTCAACTCAAAACTATCATATAACTCATAGATACCAATTAGGCATCAATTAATCCATCAAAACTTGCTCAAGTCATCAAGAATCATCACCTTCAAGGTCATATATCAACTAATTCCACAATCTTCAAGAATTCATGCTTAAATTCAAGCTACAAAGCGATAATCATACTTCTAGCAACAATTAGACAAGTTATCAATCATAAACCATAACCCTAGCTTCAATTCATAAAATTTCCAAGAATTCATATAAATAGCTAGGGTTATGGTTTATGATTGATAACTTGTCTAATTGTTGAATTCATATAAATAGCTCATAAATACCTTAAATGGAAAAGAGATGAAGAAAGATGATTGATGAGCTCCAATGTTCCTAATTGCTCCAAAATATTAGCTTGAAATGATGAAATCTCTCTTCTCCTTCTTGTTGTTTTTGATCGGCAAAATGGGAAGCAAAGTTGGTATGTTTGGATGAATGAAATGATCATGGAAGATGAAGGAAGAAATATAACGTGATATATCTCTTTGGTTTTGATGAAATATTTGAAATTGCAATTAAATCCCCCAAGTTTGATAAGTTATGCAATTAAGTTCCATTTCTAGATAATTGAACACTTTGGTCCAAGAACTTATCATGCAATTTTGTCCTTGAATTTAAAAGAAAGATCACTTAAGGACAAGTAGATAATTAAACCACGTCCGGCAATCTATTTCACGTAACAATTAATATGCAAGTCACCTAGTAATTCTGAAGTTGACAAGTACTTCAATTAAACAGGTAGAAATATAATTGACATAATTGTAATGAAATGTAAGAATTTAATAATTGAAGGAAATAAAATAAATCCTAACTCTCGAAACGCACACGTGTCGTGCGTACCTGAATAACAGAAAATCGGGGCGTTACAGGTTAAGTATAATTAATTAAACATGTAACAAATTAAACTGTAGTCTAATTTCTAAAATATAACATTAAAGAACATGTAATAAAATAAATTAACTCGTATAATAAATTAAATTACCTAAGTATGATCATAAAATAATTAAATGTAACATATAACATGCTAGAATAATTATCACATAATTAATTTGTCACAAAATTAAAATATGTAACACATTTCATAATAAACTATACTTTATGTAACATAATTCATAAAAATACACAAATTTAAAGTGCAATTAAAATCACATAATTTATGCATAAAATAAAACATATATTAAAACCTAAATCTATCATAATTAATAAATAAATTCAAACATAAAATAAAACATAAATTAAACTAATTAAAACATAAAAAAAAAAGAAAACATATCTTTCTCTAATGTGTGGGGCGTGTGATTATGGCTGGTGTGGGGAGAGAATGAGATCCCAACACACTTATTTATAGTTGTAGGGAAGGACTAAAGTGTAAATAATATTTATTCTAGGGACTTAAGGTGGGGTAATTTATGAAATTTCCAAAAATAGGTTTCCTTCTTAACATAATTGTCACAGCAGGTGTAATCTGGTAATTTCACCTTTCTCCTACGTATTTTTGGATCTGGAAAAGTGTCCAAGAGCTAGGAAATAAAATTAGCTTCGAAACAATTACTCACGGGTCAAAATCGGATGCACGGTTTAAAAGTTATAAGCTTCGGAAAATAGGATTTTGCTAAATTTCGAAAAATGAATTAATTATGAAATAAATACTTAGAGTATGGTTTGAAGGTCCAAAATTTCTTAAAAAATGTAGAAAAAATCGAGGAATGTTATGGCGATAATCTCAAGGGTTGAATCTTCCTATCGAAGGAAATATTTTCTACCGGCGGAAATTTTTATTTGAAAATAAATTCTTAAATTGCTCTGGACATATAAACGAAACCTCAAAGCATTAAAAAGAGAACTGAAAAATTCTAAGGAAATAATTATAGGTTCTTAAGAGTCTCTCGAATAAAATGGCGTAGTGCTGGTTCGGAAATAAATAGCGGTTTTAGGGTTTCGGTGCCATTTCCCCCCCAAACATCATATAATGTCACAAAAGAACACTTAGTTCATGTAGAGATGCAATACATGAAGCATTTGAAGGATGGGCCAAGATATATAAACGCATTTCGGTTATCCTTGGTTTACCGTTTCCAGCTAGGCCCTGATATGGGTTGTCACAATCTTCCCCCCTTAAAAAGGAATCTGTCTTCATATTCCAAAACCATTCCAGGGACAACTTCGGGTGACGTTCTTGCATCTTTTCTTCAGTTCCTACCTTACTTTCCAAATGTCGTGTCCTTTCCTCAGGATCTTTATTAGGAGATTTTCCAATATCTCAAACCAAGTAACTTTATTTCCAAAAATCTTTATCTGGATTAAACCATCGGTTGAGCTTGATCCTCACGATGCTTCCTTCATTGCCAAAGTTTAGGACGGCTCAGCAAAGTACCCAACAGTCTAATGCACATGCCTTCATCATGTCCTCTAAACTTTTTATCATCCCCAGTGACTATCCATATGTCTGAGGATGGGCTGTTATGATGAAGTCTAAGTTTCTTCCCATAACTCTGGAATACTCTGCCGAAATTATGATGTAAACTTTGGATCTCTATCAGCCTCTATATTAGCAGGTGCTCCATGAAATCTTACAATCTCCTCTAGATACTGTTTTTTCAAAGAGTTACCTTATTCGCTATCTTAACTGATAAGAAATGTGCTGATTTAATCAATCTATAGACTATGACCCATATATTGTTCTATCCTCCCCATCTTACATTAAGCTGGTGACAAAGTACGTAATTTTTTGATCTGTCTCCAGGTATGAATTGGCCAGGTTTACCACTTTTGGCCTCGCTTTGGGTATTTTGCTTTACCCTCTTTAAAAGCTTAGCATTTCTTGACATTTTCAGCTACGTCTCATTCCATTCGATTCCCTCACAGGTGTTTCTTGAGATCCTGATGTATTTTTTTGTCCCTATAGGATGTATCGTATAATATGTCTCATGTGCCTCGTCTTATTCTTCTTCTTGAATTACTGACGGCACACAAACTCTGCCTTTACACCTCAAAATCCCATTTTCACTAACTTTGGACTTTGATCTCGTCATCCTTTTCCTTGAAATGTGAACATGTCTTGATCCACTCATTATTAGATTGTGCTTTCATCCCTTCCTATTTCAGTGGTGATAGTATATTGGATTAGCTAGTCTAGCTTTCGAACTTAGTACATCAACTACCACATTAGCTTCTTGGGATGGTACCAGATTATCCAGCCATGGTCTTCGTGAATGAAAGATAGCATAAACTCTTTTGATTTGTGAAAACTTCAAATATAACCGAATAAAAGTAATGCTTCCACTTGATAAGAGCGAAAAATATTCGTGGTAACTCCAAGTCATGTGTAGGGTAATTGATCTTATGTGGTTTAAGCTTTCTTGAAGTATGCACTGTTATTTCTCCATATGGCTTCAAAATACTATCTCATCCTTCCTTCGACGCATCTATATAGGCTGTATAACCCCTGTTCTTCAATGAAATTCCTTGACGGTTTCCACTTCACAATTGTTTCGAATTTTGAGAGATCCACACTAATCCCTAAACAGTTGCGATATGCCTGAGAATTGTGACTCTTTCTCCAGCCAAAATTTGCATTATCTGAACTTGGCTTATGGCTTGTGATCCACCAAAGTGTCCATCACTAAAGCAAGGAGGTCCTTTTTACTCTTTCAACAAGGTTGTTATGGGTACATAAGCCACTCTTTACTTACTTTCTTTGGAGGCACTTTATAATATTCCATCTGGCAAGAAGCCTTTACTTTAGATGTATTCCGTGATAATATCAAATCCATCACTGTTTCTATCCTTGAAGGTTTATCTGCAACTTCCTGAGCCAGAGGTGATATGATCAAAGAGTGTTTCTCTTTTCTACCTAAAATTGTATTCATTGAACTTAGTAGTTGACTTGTGCTCCAGCGAAGTGCCCAATACTAGTTGTCATATGAATCATGCATCTTTAGCCATTAAGTACATCAGGATGTTGCCAATGGAGCTAAGGCTAACTTGTAAAGATACAATCTGTAAATCCAACACATTCTCAATTATTGTAGGTATAATAGTCAATTCCACGATATCTTTGTGAAATTGGAGTGCCCTTAGTTCTGTATGGAAAACGGTCCTGGAACATCTTCTTTGACCTTCAATTGGGGACGCACTGCCCCTATTCAAATCTAACTTGAAGCATAATCGGGACTCTCGTAGTTTTCCAAATAACTTCTCGATCAGCGGTAGGGGATACCATATTTTTCTTACTATTAGGGAATTCAGTTCTCTTCGTATCATTACACCAACTGGATGTTTCACATAACGCGAGCGTTTCCTACAACAACGCGCTATGGTAGTTACACCTCAATTTTATAACTTTAATAGGTTACTTCTTTCATCCTCTTGTACTCAGTCGGAATTGTTCATTATGGTTTTCGTCAAAAGTGGTCTTACTTCCCTTATGGCTGATATAGTCCTAACACACTTATGCTCAGGAGGTAATAAGTTTCGGTATCCAAGGACTCCTTTAAGAACTCATATACTACCTCCATTTCTCTTACAAGAGTTGATCTTTATTGCTTATTCAAAGAATAGGCTACGTCTTCTCACCAAGATTACCATTTAACTTCGCATAACACATACTTCGTTTTTTCTACTTTCCAACCTTTATCCTTTCCTTGGATGATCCCATATCTCATTCCAGTAGCATGAAAGAATTCGACGAATAGTAGCGATTAACATCCGATAAAGTTATGCGTTTATATACCATTTGTGCAACAAAGAAAATCTCAAAAGAGATTTAATGTGATGTTTGCATGACCAAGTACTCAATTATGAACAAGTATGCCCAGATATAACTTTGATACAATGAATGCATGACGCCAGAGTTATAGAACCTTACCTGGCGTGTTAAAAGTGCGTACCGTACTTTCTGCCATATTAGCGAAATTCGAGTTCCCTCTTCATTCCAAAGCAAGTACTTTTCGATGCCAGGAACAACGATTAAAATATAATGCATGTGGGTTAGGAATGGTGCACAGCATGTCACAGAGGCAATATTCATGAAACATGTATACATGTCACAGAGCACTTATTAACAAATATCAAGTACATATCAAAGTGGAGAACCAAAGCCAATCAACATTCATCATTCAATCATCAATATTCAAGTAACAATTATATATCAGGGATCATCAATTATCAATTAGCTAGTACTTGTCAATACAAGGAACAACAAGTCATCAATGTTCAGTATTCAAGTAATCAGTATCCAATTAGCACATAAAACATATTATATATGGGCCTTGTCGGTATCTTGAAGTGACTCTAGGACTTGAAGTACGATCGAGCTAGAAGTGTAAATAGGAAATTTCCACAAGTTGGAGATACAAGTAAGACGATGAAGGAGGTAAAAATCCAAAAATGGTAACCTCTAAAGAGCGAATGGTTTTCCAAAAGTACTGAAAGACTCAATAGAACTCAAAGTTTTGATGTTGATAAAACTAGACGGTTGACTCGATTGAAAAAGGGTTTTAGTACTATAATTGCAACAAATCACATGTTGGTCGGCCGCCCCAAACAGTGATCAATCACAATTTAAGCACTAAAGACACGAGAATTCTTGTGAGACTCTATGAACCGCAGATTTCCGCAACCTGGGGCTCTGATACCACCTTAGTTGTAGCGCCCCGATGGGGCCACAACCCCACACTGTCGTGCCTTTCAAGTGGATAGGAGACCTAGCACCCAAGAAGCACGCTGGCGAACGGACAAAGCATTACAAGATCAGGGTACTAAAAGGGAACATTGCAGCGGAAATATGAGAAATTTAAAACTTTGAAAACTTAAATCAGGAGACACAAGAGGCTAGTTACCAAGTACAAGGACTATACAGAAATTGAGTATTGAAACATATATTCCGATAGAGTGTCAAGGGAAAATATAACTAGTGAAAACAAGTAACAAAGGACACCGGAGGCTAGATCAATAAATACCTAATTGAACACTACTTTATCATCAAGAGGATGGTGTCCAAGATAGTTCAGAAGAACCTGACCATAAGAGCACAACAAAGGATTTCCTATACTTCAAGATACCAGCCAACAAGCGATCACTAAACTTGAAACCATGAGGTCAGAAAACAAGGTAGAGGTATTAGTCAAAAGGACTAAATGAGGCATGACTTTTGAAACAATATAAGTACATTAAAATATTAAGGTTCTCCCAAAAGCTTTACTTTGAAACAGGATTTCAAGCAGGCACACACAAGCACACACATCTTTATTTCTCGTTCATACATATTTTATAAAAAGGGAACATGGTACGGAATATTTTCCAAAAGTATGAACCAGTCTTTAAAACCAAAGTTTCCCACAAGCTAGGCATTCTCCAACCTTTACTTCCGAAAATATTAATAGAATTGGTATCGAGACCGGTTAGGATCCCAACACCCATAATCACATGCACCATCCTTCTTCCTCCAGATGTCGCGCCCAGGGAGCTACCCCGCGGTGACGTAAACAAGAATGGGAGGAATTTCATCTATCTCTCCCGATCATGATGTGATATAACCAACCTCCGATTATAACTATCATCATGATCAACAGGGACGGCCGGTATCATAGTAGCCGTTGGCGCACACCTCCCGGTCTACTACTTAACCATACCGTCAGGGCCCAACAGAACAGGATTTCCAAAGCTTGCATTTTCCAAAATATTCAAAAGTGCAAAAGCACACAGAGTTCAAGAACTGGAACTTCAATCAAGACAGTGTATCAGTGTACAGGATGTATATCAGAGCTCATTAACTTTAAACTGAAGCATTGTACCAAAATGGGAAAAACGTTTAACTTGGAAGATAGAATTTTTGCACCCGAAGGTGTTGATTTTGAAATCATTTGAACCCGTAGGAATATTCATGGTTCCAGTTGAAACAGTTTAAACCTCACCTACATAAACGGTATTAAGCAATAATACCAGAGCCACAGTAATTCCGGACTTCACCTGTGAGTGGTGAATGATTAAGTTTCTATCCATAAACCATATAGTCACATAAATAAGTAGGGACGACCTCAAGTTATTCAATAGCACATAACGATATCATATGTATAGGACGAAACATTATCAAAGCATATCATATCATGTGGCGAGATTTCGTGATAATTATTCAATAATCATCAAAGCATGAAGGCATGATTGGATTCATGTAACACAGTACATAGGAGAGTAATACCCTTTTAATGCAGGATAATCATTTAACTAAGAATGGAACACAAGATTGGCGACAAAGCAAAAAGCTTGAACAAGGAATACTCTTTTTCGAACAAAGGATTCGAGTAAACGATTAGTCTCAATTGAAAGCATGTGTCAAGAACTTAAGGATATATTCTTAGAGTCTTAAAATAATCGCATTTAGAAAAGGAATGTGAACTTTGAAACCTACTTTGATCCCCTGTTTTTGAGAAATTTCCAAAAAGGCTTCGACCGTTGAATTCGTCTCTTCGAAACGATAATTTAGGTTAAAAGTCAAAATTCTTGGTCATGGTCAAACTCAAAGGTCAAGGGTCAAGGGTCACTATTCAAGTATACGGTATATATACTTTATGTATATATACGATATTTATATTGTATGTATACATATATTTATATGGTATGTATACGGCTTTTATACTATATGTATACGGTATTTATACGGGGATACCTACCGTATTTCAACAGTATTTATACCGGGTCCATATAGTATTTATACAAGAATATAGGCGGTACTTATACTAGAATACATACGGTATCTATACAAAAGTACATACGTATTTATTTAGAAAATACACATAGTATTTATACGAAAGTATACATGTATTTCTACATAGAGGAATCAAATACGTGTACGTATATTATACATGTTATACGTTACATTTAATTATTTTATGATCATACTTAGGTAATTTAATTTTTATACAATTTAATTTAATTTATTACGTGTTCTTTAATGTTGTATTTTAGAAATTAGACTATAGTTTAATTTGTTACATGTCTAATTAAATGTACTTGACCAATTTATATATGTTACGGTATACATGTATAATATACGTACACGTATTTGATTCCTCTATGTAGAAATACATGTATACTTTCGTATAAATACTATGTGTATTTTCTAAATAAATACGTATGTACTTTTGTATAGATACCGTATGTATTCTAGTATAAGTACAGCCTATATTCTTGTATAAATACTATATGTACCCGGTATAAATACTGTTGAAATACGGTAGGTATCCCCATATAAATACCGTATACATATAGTATAATGCCGTATACATACTCTATAAATACATGTATAGATACAATATAAATATCGTATACATAAAGTATATATACCGTATACTTGAATAGTGACCCTTGACCCTTGACCTTTGACATTGACTTTGACCAAGAATTTTGACTTTTAACCTAAATGATCGTTTCGAAGAGATGAATTTAACGGTCGAAGCCTTTTTGGAATAATTGTCACATAATTAATTTGTCACAAAATTAAATTATGTAACACATTTCATAATAAACTATACTTTATTTAACATAATTCATAAAAATACATAAATTTAAAGCACAATTTAAATCACATAATTTACGCATAAAATAAAACATATATAAAACCTAAACCTAGCATAATTAATAAATAAATTAAAACATAAAATTAAACAAAAATTAAACTAATTAAAACATAAAAAAAATTAACAAAACAAACCTTTCTCTAATGTGTGGGGCGTGTGATTATGGCTAGTGTGGGGAGAGAATGAGACCCCAACACACTTATTTATAGTTGTAGGGAAGGACTAAAGTGTAAATAATATTTATTCTAGGGACTTAAGGTGGGGTAATTTATGAAATTTCCAAAAATAGGTTTCCTTCTTAACATAATCGTCATAGCAGGGGTAATCTGGTAATTTCACCTTTCTCCTGCATATTTTTGGAGCTGGAAAAGTTTACAAGAGCTTGGAAATAAAATTACCTTCGAAACGGTTACTCATGGGTCAAAATTGGACGTACGGTTTAAAAGTTATAAGCTTCGCAAGATAGGATTTTGCTAAATTTTGAAAATTGAATTAATTATGAAATAATTACTTAGAGTATGATTTGAAGGTCCAAAAGTTCTTCAAAAATGTAGAAAAAATCGAGGAATGTTATGGCGATAATCTCAAGGGTTGAATCTTCCTATCGAAGGAAATATATTCTATCGACGGAAATTTTTATTTGAAAATAAATTCTTAAATTGCTCTGGAAAAATAAACGAAACCTCAAAGCATTGAAAAGAGAATTGAAAATTTCTAAGGAAATAAGTATAGGTTCTTTAGAGTCTCTCGAATAAAACGGCTTAGTGCTGGTTTGGAAATAAATAGCGGTTTTAGGGTTTCGGTGCCATTTCCCCCCAAACATAATGTCACATAAGAACACTTAGTTCATGTAGAGATGCAATGCATGAAGCATTTTAAGGATGGGACAAGATATATAAACGCATTCTGGTTATCCTTGGTTTAACGTTTCCAGCTAGGCCATGATATGGGTTATCACAAGGAATCTTTTGTTGAGTTTCTCCAATTTCAGGTTCCCACTTCCATATCCATGGGATGCCAAACTCTGTAAAGAAATGTAGTGAAGGCATTCCTTCAATCCATTTTTCATTTTTTTCTGCCTCAATCAATTTTGGTGAAATATTAACCCATTAAGAATATAATTCTTGGAAAATGCTAGGCAAAATTTTTGCTGTAGGACCAAAACAAATCCACCATTGTTATAACCAATTTGGGATGTCCTTGTTATAAAGATTCGGACAAATTTTAAAACACCACGAATGCTTGTGATTTGCATTATGATAAATGAAACCTTTATTAAATGCTTCCACATGATCCCAATAGTTGAATTTTATTTTCACTTGGGAGTTAGGGATACTATATTCTCTTTCCCTGAGGGTACTGATTCCCCATTGTTCTACAGATATTATCTTCTTGATAATAACCTTACTAAAGTTATAAACTTTAGCCTGTTTTCCTGCTTGAAAATGATTAAACTCGCAGGATCCAGTTACTTTGAGTATATTGTCAAAATGAGTCCTCTGCTTATATGATCCAACAGTAAAATAGATATTATCTAAATACCTTTGCATGAGATGCCAGATATTATCTTTACACCTCAAATCTTTTTCCTCCAAGAGTAATATTAACTCTCTATGAGAATTTTTTTCATAAATTACGTCTTCTGATTCAACCTCTTCTTCAGCTACCACATTGGCATAAGAAAGAGCAGTTTGATTATTAATCTCCTACTTCGCTTGGAATTCCAAAAATTCCTTATATAAAGGATCATCTTTTACAGTATTACTTGAAGATGAAGATGAAATATTGGCAATATTTGTAGCTATTAGCTTTTGATTGCCAAATTGTGCAATGGTTCTCCCACCTCTTCCTCTATTAGAGGAATTTCTGCCTCCTCCTCGAGTTAACATCTTGAAATAAGATAATTTAAGCTATTAGCTTTTTAATACGATCTTTAACCAATTTAAGTTGTTCTTCATCCTCTTCAATATAATGATCGAGACCATGATCTTCATTGAGATAAAAACATAGAGATTTTAAGGATTGAATAGATGCTTCCAGATATCTCTGTTCAGCTATAAGCCTTGGAATACTTCTAAGACTTAAATAAATCTTAGCAGATGGTCTTTTAATATTTGTCCTAATATCATCAGAACTAATCATCGGGGGATCAAACATATATTTGAATTCTCCCCAATTCTCAAGGTTAATTGACCTTTCTTCCTGCATAGGAGAATCCATATCTACAAAATATCAGATAATATAATAATTAATCTCTTCAAGGAGCCTTTCCTTAAAATCCCTACTAGAATTAATATGGAAACAAGCATTTTCATATTGACTTTTCCTATCACTATCAATATAATTGATGTTGATTCTTGGATGAAGAATCTCATAATGGATTTTATCCTCCCAATAAATAATATTCCTGTCATGCTCATGTGCTAGGAACACAATTTTTTTCACATAATTGTGAAATTTCCTGGCCTTATCCCAATTGGTAGATTTATAAAATCTGTGAGAAGGTAACTCTGGAATTCCTCTGGCTCCACGCATCCTGTAAATATACTCGTGTTAGAAAATTAGGAAGACTATTGTCAGTTCCTTTTTTATAGATGATTTCAAAATCAAAAGGAGCTAATTGAGCTTGCCATCTAGCAAACATTTGCTTAGAAACTTGATGATCAATAGTTTTATTAAACATATATTTAGCAGCCTGACAATCAGTCTTAATAACAAATTTTTGATTAAATAAATTATCTTGAAATTTTAAAACACATTTAAGCATAACCAAAATCTCTTTTGCTATCGTAGAGTAATTTTTCTGACAATCTCTCCATTTTTGAGAATGGAATCTAACAAAATATTCTTGTTGGTTATGAGGAGATTTTTGTTTAAGAATTCCTCCATAGCCTATATCAGAGGCGTCTGTATCAATAATCTTATCCCATTGATTAGCAAGCATCAAACAAGGTAGATTTATAAATTTACTCTTGATTTTCATAATAGCTTGAGTATGATCCTCTGTCCAGGGTTTAGGATTTTTCTTTAACCTATCATAAAAAATAGTTGTATCCTCAGCTAAATTCTTATAGTAAGGAGAAATATAATTTAAACTACCAAGAAATCTTTGGAGTTGAGTTGGTCAGTAATTTGGTTAGGAAATTTTGAAGCAAACTCTATGCTTCTGTTAATAGGTATAATTTTTCCTTTTTCAATATTATGACCCAAAAAACTAATTTTTGTTTGGAAAAGAAGCATTTTTGGTTTAAGATATTACCAAACCATTTTGAATAACAATTTTCTTGAATATATTTTTTGAAAATACTAAAATATCATCAATATACATAATTATAAAATCACTATAAGGATTGAAAATTTCATTCATAATATTTTGAAATTCTGAAGGGGCATTCTTTAGCCCAAAAGGCATAACTCTCCACTCATATTGTCCAAAATGGACATTAAAAGCAGTTTTGTAAATATCTTTTTCATTAATTTGGATTTGCCAATATCCTGATTTTAAATCAAACTTTGAAAATATTAAGGCATCATAAAGCCTATCTAATAAATCCTTTTTATTAGGAACTGGATACCTAATCCATTTCAAAACATTATTCAGAGGTTTATAGTTGATGACTAACCTGGGACTCCTCTCTCTTGTTCAGCTTGTTTATTAACATAAAAAGTTGTGCATGACCAAGCAGACTTAGAGGGTCTTATTAACCCTTTGGCTTGAAGAAATTCAATCTCTTTCTTATAGAGATCTAAATATTCTCTGTTCATTTGGCATGACCTAACTTTCGTAGGAATTTTTCTCTCATCAAAGTCTTCCTCGTAAGGAAGAGAAACTATATGTTTCTTTCTGTCCCAAAACGCATTTGGATGATCATTACAAATTTGTAAAGAAAACTGATTATAAAGAAATTTAATCTTATCTTGTAATTTGATGTTTTTCAAAATATTATCGATATTATTTAAATCAATAAATTAATTTGTTTTTCTTTTCTATCAATCAAAGAATCCTTCATTTGATTCAAAACTCTAGTAAAAGGTTCAATAATAAATTGAAAAGATATTTTTTTTCCTTCAAAGATCCCTCTCTACCTTCTCTCTCTCCTTTACTTCGTATCACACCAGGCAAGGAAGAGATTTTCAGCTCTTTTGGAGAGAAACCAAAGAAATCCCGTCACTATTCACCAAGTTGAGATTTTGAGCTCCAATCTCATTTTTCCTCTATCATCTTCAAAAGGTAAGTACTTATTTGATATCTACATCCTTTTTTGGCCATTTTAATCCATGATTTTCAAATTTTCACTAAGGTTTGATGTGGTTTTGAAGCTTGAGATGAATAGTAAGGGTTAGAATTATTTCTTGAATTCTTATGCTTTCTCTTGTAATTTCTTTTGATTTAATGGAATTTATGAGACCATATGGGCTTCATTTATGAGTCTTTGGACCTGAATTAATTAGAGGTTGCTTGGCTGTTGAGAAAACATTAATGAACTTCAAGGTTTTGTAAGAAAATGGTTTGAACTCTAGTATATTTGATCCATCCATGTTGCCCGTTCGTTTCATGAACTTGAAGGTTGGAAATTGCATGATTTGGTGTCTCTAATCCTTGGTTAATTTGCTTCTTTCCTTCCTTGTTGAGTGCTGTTGTTGTTGTCATGGTTTGGAGCAAGGGAAAACATTGCTGTTGTTGCTCTTCCCGTCTGTAACATCTCCCCAGGCGGGGAGATTTTTGTGCTTGGGAAGTCCCCGACCGGGGACTTTCATGGCTAAAACTTTCTGTAACGTCTCCCCGGTCGGGGAGTTTTGAAGAGCAAATCTCCCTGGGAGGTGAGATGGTGTTTGTCAAGTTGATTGCATGCATGTCGTTCCTTGCCTCTTTAATTGCCTTCTAATGCCTTAATCTTAATTGTTCTGACTTGTGTATATAATAAACAGGCTATAAACTAATCATGTGATCTATTAGTTGTGTTTTTTATAAATCATCGAATTAATTAATGCCTTGATACGTGTGGTTTGGAGATTTGCATGCATGTGATTTTATTTGTAAATATGCTATGCAAATATGTGTATATACATATGTAATATATCATGCAGGTGTGTATATGCGTATATATATATATATATATATATATATAAATATATTATATTTATCTCATGTATTACATGATATGCAATTAATTATTGATTTATTTGATTTGCTTTTATATAATGTGATTTTTTAAAATATTCTGATTTTGCATGCATGGCTTATGTGCTTCTCTAAATGCTATCCTACACCTTTTAATTATTCGTTTTTGACTCATATGTTATACGAGCGTGTTATACTATATGTTAATTATCTTGAATTAATTTTATAATTTTATTTGATAAGAGTTTTGCGTGATTTGAAATTGAACGCTTTAAATGGCACTCTATTGCATTTCATTTTGCATCCATTGCATTCATGGGCATTGCTGACCTATTTGCTACATTATTGAGTCTAAGTCTCGGGTTTTACGTTCTTTTATTTCAAAGTCGATTTCGGACGTTGCCGAGCCCGAGGTTTAGGTGTCTCTTCGTATCAACTTGGGGTCATGTGGGTCCAGGTTTCAAGTGAAAGGTTAAAAATTGAGGGACTTAATTGCAATATAGTAAAAGATGATCATAAGGGCGCGAGTCAGTTTTTCGCGCCAAATTCGGAGTATCAAATAGGCTTAGAAAAATATGAGGCTAGGTTCCTTAGCTTGAAAATCTCATTACAAGTCCGGCACCACTTTTGGAATTCGAATCCGAATTCCCGAGCTCAAGATATGTCGTCCGAATCCAAGGTGTGTTAAAAGACGTTAGGCCCTCGAATCCTAAAAATAAAGAAATGGTCTCCGACCAAATCAATCCCTCAAAGCAATGCATTCAGAGGTCCAATGCCCAAACTGTATATGGTAGGCGCAGCGCTTGCCTAATTCTTTGGCCTTTTTGGTCTCTCAGCTGTTTAGGCTTTTTGAGCAGCCCCCTGTCCATAACCTCATAGATCTCCTCAATGGGACAAGACCAATGGAGTATAAGCCTTCTTAGCCCCGCTTACGGAGGGCATTTCCCTCTTGACCATGCGGCTTGAGATCCTGGGGAGTTCCGGTCGAGGTGGGTCAGACCTGGGAAATCGGTCAGCAGCGGTATAACAGCCCGAAACCTGTCTGCAGATATTGTCCGCTTTGTTATCCATAAGTCGGCATAGCCTCATGGTTTTGTTCTTCCCGTTGGTATTTAAACCCGAAGGTGCCCAACCAGGAAAACGCGTCTACGAGTTGAGGGACGACCCCTCACACCCATCAATATTATCCTGCGCAGCGAAAATTGGCCAGGTTTTTGTTCCTCCCGACAGAATTTAAGCCCACACACGGGTGCCTGCCAAGGAGAATGCATCTATGAGTTATGGGAAGACCCCTCACACCCATCGATATTGTCCTGCGCAACGGAAACTGGCCTCCCGATAGAATTTAAGCTCACACACGGGCGCCTACCCAGGAGAACGCGTCTGCAAGGGAGAGGTATCCACCCCCATATAAGGTAGGCTTCGTATGCCCATCTCACATCGGTTGGAGAGGGGAACGAAGCCTGCCTTATAAGGGGGTGGATACCTCTCCCTTGCAGACGCGTCTCCTGGGCAGGCGCCCATGTGTGGGCTTAAATTCTGTCGGGAGGAACAAAACCTGGCCAGTTTCCGCTGCACAGGACAATATCGATAGGTGTGAGGGGTCTTCCCTCAACTCATAGACGCATTTTCCTGGTTGGGCACCCTCGGGCTTAAATACAAACGGGAAGAACAAAACCGTGAGGCTATGCCGACTTATGGATAGCAAAGCGGACAATATCTGCAGGCGGGTTTCGGGCTGTTACACTTGGTATCAGAGCCAGGTTCGGGCCGGTGTGCCAGCGAGGACGCTGGACCCCTATGGGGGGATAGATGTGGTACGCCCATCCCACATCGATTGGAGAGGGGAACGAAGCCTGCCTTATAAGGTGGTGGATACCTCTTCCTTGAAGACGAGTTCTCCTAGGCAGGCGCCCGTGTATAGGCTTAAATTCTGTCGGGAGGAACAAAACCTGGCCAGTTTCCGCTGCGCAGGACAATATCGATGGGTGTGAGGGGTCTTCCCTCAACTCATAGACGTATTTTCCTGGTTGGGCACCTTCGGGTTTAAATACCAACGTGAAGAACAAAACCGTGAGGCTATGCAGACTTATGGATAACAAAGCGGACAATATCTGCAGGCAGGTTTCGGGCTGTTACAAGTGGGCTCAAGCATTCGCCTTTCACTTCTCCATCCCTGTGCGTGAGTGGTCGACTTAACTTCTTCTGAGTGCATGAAATGGCGGGCAATGGCCATGACCTCCTCCATGTTTTGTGAAGATTGGAGGATGATCTTGTCGGCGCATTCCGTGTGGCGAATGGCCTTGTGGAAAGTTTGGGTTAGGACGTCAATGCCAGGGTGCTCAACTTGACAAACGCCTCATTGAAGTGGGCAAAGAAACTCCTCAAGCTCTCACACTTCTCTTGGATGATGTTATACAAGTAGGTTTACGGGAGCTTGACTCCCACCATGGAGGAGAAGTGAGCCTTGAATTTCTCAGCTAGATAGGCAAAGTCCCTAATGCTATGGGGGGCAAGTCATTCAAACCAGTCTTGCGCTGGACCCTCGAGCGTGGTTTCGAAGATTTTGGCCCAGATGATCTTAGAGTGGCCATAGAGGCTGACCTGTAACGCCCCGATTTTACAGTCGTATAATATGGCGTATGTGTTTACGTAATTACACGTTTAAATTATTTAATTACGTAATTAATGGTTTAAATTATAATTTTAATTTTAATTAATCATATTAATTATATTTAATTCTTTATACTTTAATCAAAAGTTAAAATGGAATTTAATTTTTATAATTGAAAATATTTGAAATTTAAAGGAATTCTTGAATGTTATGCATTTATTTGCATTGATTGCATGCCATTCCTACTTGACTTGGATTCGAAATTTTGTAAAATTTTATTATGTTGTAGATTTATGTGTTATGAACATGGCTATATACTCGTTTCATGTTTTCGATCGTGTTTGAGGTGTTAACGAATTTTATTTTGGAAACGAGACCAAGTCGGGAGATTAAGAGAACTACGCGCACCTTTGGTTCCGGAGGCCGTAACCTGAGCTCGGGAATTCGGATTCGAATTCCGGAAGAGGCGTTGGACTCGTAATAAAGAAAGGAAACCAAGGAACCTAAATTCATATTTTTCTAAGCCCGTTTGAACCCCCCGAATTTTGCCCGTATTATGCTTCATCCGCGTATATGACCACCTTTTACCATTTTGCTTATATCTCCCTCAATACTTAAGATTTTTATCTAATTCTTGGCCCCACTTTTTCCTAATACATAGCTCTATCACTCCCTCCCTCCTTTATTTCGTCCAAGGTAAGAAGAAGAGGAGAAATTGCGGCAATTTGGAGACCTAACTACTATTCCTGATACTATTCACTTGAAGGATTTTGAGCTCCAATCTCTTCCTAACTCAACCAAATTCAAGGGGTAAGTTTATGATCTTGTTGTCCATCTTCTTGACTCTAGTTTAAGTATTTATTTGCTGAATTTCTTGGAGTATTGAGCATGCTATGAATTTATAGATGAATAGCAAGGGTTTGAAGGATTTTGATGAAATCTTGTGAATTGTTGATGCATTTCTTGCTATGAAGCCATTTGTATGATCTAGGTAGCTTATATGTCTCATTTATATGCATGAAATTCATGGAAATTACCTACTCTTTGATTATACCATTGATGAATCGAGTTTTGAAGAATTTTGGGCCTGATTTGCATTCCTTGTTGCTGCGTGAACTTGGTTGCTGTTGTTGTGCTGTTTTGCTGCCTTTTATTGTTGTTTTTGTTGTTATTTTGCTGCTACTTTGGCCTGGTAAGAGTTCCCTGCTGCTGCTGGAAAAATGGAGGAAAAACAGGGCATTTTTGCTCCAGTTTCGCGACTGCATGCAGCAGTCGCGACCGCGACCCAAATTCTTCCAACCTTAGACTTTTTCTTGCTCGAGCTGCTGCTGTGATTTTTGTGGAATTTATGTGCTTAGCTTGTGTTTAATTGTTGATTGTTGCATGAATTAATTATGCATGTGTGTGTTATTTACGTGAGGCTGCATGTGTGTATATATATATATATGTTGTATTCTGGTGTGTGCATGTGTATATTGTATAATTGTGCATGAAAATGTGTTTAGGTGTGTGTACGTGTATGTAAAATATATATATATAGAATATGTAGTGTGTGCATAAATTGTGTATATATTATATGTATATTGCATGCATGTATTTAGATCTTCGAGAAAGGTGTACGTGTATATGTACTATATATTATTTTGTTTATTTGGAAGTATGGAATTGAATGTCATCTATTTCATGTTTTACATATTTAAATGATTTGAATGCCATTGTTTTATTTATTTTATAATTGTAAACTTGTTATATTTAAGTTATAATTGTTATATGAAATTCATGACTTGAATTACTATAACGTGGCTTAAGTGCTTCTATACGAAACATTAAGTGCCTGCTTGCAATATCTTGATGTCTTAAATGATTTCTCTTGCTCCTATACTTATTATATGCGTTGTAAACATGTTTAAACCGTTGCTATAAATACTATATGAAAATTATGGCTCCAATTGTTATGGTTCATGGAAGATATGGAATTAATTAATATAAAACCATCAAGTATTGAACGTTTGAATGAATTACTTGATTATATGACCTTATAAAATAATTTATATTTCTTATGCATCTCATATCTTGTGCATAACATGTCGTGCGTCATATATGGTTCATTTGGAGTCTTGAGTCTCACGAGCACATTACATTGTCCTTTGTACAGTTTTCTCCAGGGCGGAGATGCCGGGTTCATAGGACACTTTCGAGTCTCCTTTCCTTCTTGGTATTGTTCGGTAAGAGGCATACAGGTGGGTTTCTCTACTATTTAGTTAAATGGCCCTATATATCTCCAATGTGAAAAGATTTCGGCCAAAATTTATTTTATGTATATAGAGTCGTTTCAAGAGTAAATGATTGCAACGTAAAACCTTTATTTTATGAACCCTACCAAATGTTTTGGCGAGAATGAATGCACAGAATGGGGCCCAGGGACTTAGTGTGAGTAGCTATCCGGGGAGGTATGGGCCGATGGAGATCCCTTACTCTAGTTCCAACCAAACTACGGTGATACCGGAACTCGCCAAGAGATTGGCGAGGAATGGGGGCTGAGTGCCATGTGGGGAGTCATGTAACCCCTTTTGGTCAATGAAGGAGGTGGCCGGGTCTTGCTAACCCGTCCACCAATCGGAGGAAAAAGGTGTAAGTGATCATGATTGTGCACAAAGAAAGAATGTAATGCATGAAAAGAAAGAAAGAAAGAATGTTTAAAGAATTACACAAGGTGTTGGTTAGAGATAATGCACGGTCACTCGCCGGGCCACGAAAGACCTAATGGAAATTGGTTGTTATAATCCTCTTTGATGATTTCTTTATCTCGCCCACTTGGGAAATACTTCAAAAACCTCAAATGGGATTATAACTTGCATGTGAATGTTTAAATATTATCTTATTTTATACTTATGCCCTGTTTTATACCCACCAGTCTCCTATAGACTGAACCCAACTTTGTTTTCAGTTCTTTTGCAGGTTTTGGAGTGCTAGGTGGGGTTCTGAGTCTGTCAAGTCTCATATTTAAGTCTAAATCACTTCATACGCATTTTGTACATAAGTTAGCTTATACATGAATGTATATTTGGGAACGTTTATGTATGAATTTTTGGCACTAGGTATCTATGTTAGTTGAACCCGTCTCTATGATTAATATAATTTCTGAATTTATGCTCCGCTTCCGCAATTGTAATTATCTTATTGGAATTGGTTATTTGGTTTTGAAGTTTAGTTCCCGCCTAGCATAGTGAGTGAGTGAGTCCCCGTTCGCCGTGACTTGGCATGTGTATGGACTTCTCATTTCATATGCGGGTCGGGTCTCGGTGCGGGGGATGTGGTGCCTTCCGTTTGGGTGCTACATGACCTGAGCCTCAAACTTGGAACAGTGCTTCACGAGGTCTGTGTTCCCATGATAAGTTGGCAGATTAGTGGGGACTTTGTCCACCACCTTCGCATTAATGATTGCGTCGCAAAAGGGGGACCTTGCCTCCCTTTCTCTGTGATACACCCTTCCCTGACGCTGGGGAGGGTGATCATCATGGTAAGCAGGCGCCCTCACCTCCTGGGCCTGCCCGCAAGGAACGTGTGATGACACTTCCTCCTGTGGGTCGAAGTATTCTGACCCATGGGCTGGGTCGGGAAGGTAATGTTGCTGCTGTTGTTGTTGTCGTTATCTTCTGGGGAGCTGGGCCCACCCAATGACCACGGTTGGCCGCAAATAGGCATCGGGATGGACCCTAACCGCCAAGTGGTTGAAAACTGGGACGTTTCTGGGAATAGGCGCATCCCTGTTCATTTCACTCGCGGTCCCTGCGACGTGGTGGGCGCCCCTATTATCCTCCCTCACATTCCTGAGGACTTGTGAGGGAAGCTCCTCCTCTTGATCCTGCCTTCTCCTCGCGGCCCCCCTGCGGGGTGGAGGGTTGTTGTTGTCATCAAAACCCTCCTCTACGTGAGCCCCAAGGTGGACTTGGCACAGAACCCCTGGAGCTGGGGCAATATAGATGGTTTGCGGTTGAGCAAATGGGTTCTGGGCGTAGGGAAGAGGCAGATACCCCCAAAAGCTGGCTGATTTGTAGGTTGCTGGATAGCGTACGTCAAGGGAGCAGAGGGCCCTTGGACCGTGGGGTAGGCAGCGTTCTGGGGAGTCAGAGCGAGGGGACTCCCTCGCGGCGGGGCCGACAAGTTAGTCTCCCTATTTTCTTTAGCTGCAGCCTGGGCCTCCGCCCGGCATTGTTCCACGTAGGCTGTTAACTCCGTCTCAGACAGGATCACCCAGCCCGGTGCGCTTGGGCCGGCCTCCATAGTAGCTATTCCCGCCACGGGGGGCTGGAAGTTGCCACCGGAGGTATTGAGATCAGGGAAGATCTCTTCACCGTTCTCACCGTAGACACAGCGTCCATGGCGGGTTTGTACCATGACTACGAGTTGTGTGCTGATCACTGGGAGTGGCTTTAGGCTTTTTGTTCAGAGTTTCCCACAGACAACGCCAAGATGATGGTGTCAAAATCTGGCTATGCGCTGGACTGCAGATTAGGACTCCCAATCACCCAAGGTATTTGTTTACGTGAGGCAACTCTGATACTTTTCTAGGCTGAAAAAGATGAAGTAAACATGAACTCAAAGGCCAAAACAGGGGAATGTGGGGGTTGAACCCATTTTGGCACTCCGACGCTCAAGTCAGTTCAAGCTCTGGGTCGAAAATGCAAAGAAAGTAAGGGACTTAGAATGTGAAGAAAGCCTTACCCTTATTGGTGCTAAGAACGGGTTTATATAGGAGAGGAAGGGTGGAGATGGACTCCGTAGGTGCAAGTACACCTCCAGAAAAGTGTGGATCTAGTCTGGAGGGAGAGCAATGGCTGGTGGCCGGAACAGTGCTTTTCTGGGTAAAGCACGGTTTGTTTGCCCCTGCCAGATGCCTGACACAGTATTTGCGGGGCTGCAATTAATGCGGCCTGTGGTAGGTGGTACGTTCTTTGAATGCGGTTGTCCAGTAGCACGTGGGTCGATCGGACGCCTAGGTCGGCTACCTCTCGATCGAAAGCATCTCAACGCCCAGAATGTAACCGCATTTCCATGACGGCAAAGTCCTCGAATGACCAACAGACCAGGGTCGGGTGCTGAAGGTTGTCCTGGTGGGCTGCCATGGTTTAGTCTCCCCACGTGGCATGACACGTGGAGCCCAGTCAAGAGCCCCAATTTTTCCCCTATCAAATTGATTTTGGGAAAGAATAAAGAATTTAAATGACAAGTTTGGTCACCGAAAACACTAAAAGGTCATCAAATCCACTAAAATACCACTAGAAATCAGTCGAAAATGGTTAATTATAAAAAACGCAAAGTAGGGATGACGGTTTGCAACGAAACTTAGTTCGGATGGGAAAGTGTAAAAACAATTATAATTCGGATGGCAAAAAAAATTTACCCTTAATATAAAATAGAAATTAAAAAATATGGGGGAAAAAAAAATACAATAAAAAAAATGGAGTGAGGTGAAAAAATAAAAAAGAAGTTAAAAGAAAAAATAGCTCGTGATAGTGGTGAAAAAAAAATTAATAAAAAATATTTTATAATTCAAGAGACTTTTGAGCGCGAGAGTTCCGATTCACGAAATCAAGGTTTTTTGCACTAATTTACTTATTTCATAAGATTTTTATTGAGATACCTTATATAGTCTAGTTTGATTTTTAAGCATTTCACAAGGGTCTCCCGAGCAAAAAGCCCCGATTAATTACAATCAATTCCACATAATTTCAATTAATAAATAATAAAATGATACAATTGAGTATATAATGAGCATAATCCATGTGTAAGGGTATAATTATCAATTAAAGGATTAATTAAATACCAAAAATTCAAGTAAAATGCGTTCAAGTTGTTAAATCGGTATGATCGAAATGCGGGGCGTTACAGACCGTGGATCGGAGGATGAATCTCAGTTCATGCTAACCAAATTATATTTTTGAAGTGATGTTCATATTATCATTATCATGGACCCATGTTTTATACTTAAAGTCTTAAACTAAATCTTTCCTTAATAGAAGAACATTAATTGCTTCTTTCAAGATAGAGATAATGGCCAAAAGGCCTATGATGGAAACTAGACTTTCAATTATGTGGAGAAAAAGACCACAAATCATAATCTTGTACATTCTACAATATGGATTTAATGCGGCACCATCGTAACAAATTATTTGTTTTTTCTGATAGTTACACCAACATAATAAATCACAATAAATTCATTAGATGCATACAATAGTCCCAAGATTTCCTTCATTAATTACAATATCTTATTCTGATCATGCTTAATTAAGGTTGGCAGGTAAATTCCACTAAGAAACTTCTCTCGGTTATACCTTTGTGTGCCTAAGATATTTAGTTTAAAACATATATTTTGATAATTCACTAAAATGTGGTTCAATAAAAGAAGTACATCTGGATTTTACATTTTGAATGTTTTTTTCGGAAAAATTACGTTTTTAGTTTTATTCAATTCACAATGCCGCAATATTAATCTCACTTATTTAAAAAAATTCAAATATAATCTCATAATTTAAGCAAACATACAATAATGGTTTCACACATTGTAAACAGAGGCGAAACTAACAAGAAAAGACTTGAGCCCCCACCCCCACTAACTCACGCCCACCCCTAGAACAAATTAGATGCATTAATTCTTGTTTTCTCATAATTGGTAGATTTTTAATTTACTTAATCAAAAAATAAAGTATTGTTTTCCAAAAACCAATACAGAATTGTTTAATTGCATGAATTTGTCTTGAGTTAATCCCAAACACCCCTCTGTTCTTTGAGGTTTAGTGCGCTTTGCCCCCTAACCTTTGAATCGGTGTGATTGGCCCCTTAACTTTTGAAAAATGTCACACTTAACCCTTTTAGCGAAACAGATCTGGACAAAGTAGATTTCAAATGTGTTGATATTATATATCAAATTGAAATTCTCGACGCAAAGAACACAACAATGATCTCAAAACTAAAGTCTGACAGTCGACGAAATAGAAATCATCGGTCAAAGACAGCGCATGATGGACGAAGCATTGTAGCTGCTTTCAGAGGCTAATAGGGGTCGACTGGGGTATGGGCTTTGTTTGCCTTGGACAGACGAACACGATAGCGGTGGTCATGAAGCTTGGGTCGCCGTAACGGATGAGAAATCGAATGTCAAAGTTTGTTAAAAGGGATTAAGTGTGATATTTTTTAAAGATTAGGGGGGCAATCGCACTAATTCAAAGTGTGACGCCCCGTATTCTTGAAGGGCGTCCTGACGATATTAACAAGTAAGTCTCTACACTTGTGTCTGTTTAATTTAAGAGTTCTTGAATTATGTGATTTAATATAAATCCAATTTAATATGTGATAATTTGAATTTATTCCATGAAATAATTGTCAAGTTGATTTTAAATCCATCATGTTACTTAACTTGTTTAATTTCGGTTTACTTGAATTCCTTGAGATTAATTGTCAATCATGTGTTTACGAAGTGTCGTTAAATTATACGAAAGGTTTCTAAAATTAAATTGAATTAAACTCTAATTGGTAAATCTCTCTCTTTCATTTTAATTTATAAAATTAATTCGGAGCTTGAATGTTTATTCGTAACTTTACCAATTTTATTTACGATTATTTGTACGCGATATATCTCTTTGCTACGCGATAAGGATACCCGGTTGTATATAGCTTGTGTACAAGACACATTTCTCCCAATCTCCTTTCTCTCTCTCTCCTCTCTCTCTCTCCTCTCCCACTCTCTCTCCCGAGGGTACTATGCGCGGCTTCGGTTACGAGCCCATAACTCAATCGTTTCTCGACGGAATTCAACAAACGAATAGTCCATTTCGATTATCTTGGCGATACGTACACAAGAGTACCAATTTCATGGCCTAACGACGAACGGTGGCGGGGTTATCACCGGATTTCAGTAGCAGCGGTGGATGTGTCGGACCACCGCCACTTCGCCGGCCTTTCGCGGCGGTTTCCGGCCACCTCCTTGATGCACGCACCCCATGCCCAGAAAGGGGACTTCCCGGCGCAGCGTCTGACGTCGGTGGTGGGGCCATCCGAGCCCGACGGAGCCGCACGCGCCACCTGAAGCTCACGGCGGCGGCGGCCGTTACTGTAGCGGCGCAATTCCGCCGCTTCCGGCGGTGGTTTTCGACGGGGCTTGATGGTTTCCAAGTTTTTTCGACCCCCTGAGTTCATTTCCGGCATCAATTTCACCAGATCTTGGCCGTAGGTGGTGGTTCCGGCAACGTGGGCGGCGGCCGATTATTCGGCGGCCAACAGGGGCCTTTTCCGGCCATCTTTTGGTCTCGGGCTCTTCACGAAAGTTGTTCGGAACGACGAGAACTAGTGGCCATTGATCACGCGACTCCAGATTCGGCGGTTTGGCGGCGCTAGCTCCAAGGATTTTTCCGGCGAGCCACCTTAGAGCTTTCGAAGAGCTCGTCATGGGTAAGACAATACCTTTTACGGATCGCATTTTGGTTCACCGGTTTGGAAGTAATTTGAGTTTGAAGATTTAGGGTTTTTGTGTTCTTAGATTTCAGATCTAGGACAATCGGCTTGGAATTTCCAAAAATTGATTGAGGATTCGGAACGGGCACGAAGACTTCATTCAGGACTGATTTTTCGGGATTTTTCCGGCAACCTCTGCGGCGGCCCGGCGGCGGTCCGACCAAATTCCGGCAGCTACTGTGGTTTCCTTCCGGCGGCGTCTGGTCGGAATGTTCTTCTCGTTGTGGTGAGTTCAACGCCACTTTCCGTTCGTTAATCGGACACTCGATCTATTTATTACGAATTATTTTGCGTAATTGTGATTATTTGAATTAATTGTTTTAAGTGCAAATAAATTGGTTATTGTTGGTTTGTTGATCGAGATGTATTCTAATCGTATATGAAAACATGTGTTGAATGGATTGTGATATGCATGAATGTTTCGATTTACAATTTGAATGCCGATGTGATGAATTTATACTATGTGTTTAGATATGAAGGGGTGTTAGTGTAATATCTAGAAACTAATCTTTTATGTGACTAAATGAACTTGAATGATATTTTAGAAGAACGAAAATGTTGTGATTTCTCTATATGAATTTGAGACGTTCTCAATGTTATGTTTGTTGTAAATTGTGTTTCAAATATAAAATTGAGATACATGAAAGATGCTTGAATAACTTAAGACTTGATGCATGACAGGTGTTAGAATTGTAATATCTTGATTTACTCTTACTACTTGAAAATGGTATATTATGAATTATGATATGTTGATAATTGTCATGCTTGTAAGTAATTAATTCCTAGTTGAATAATTGTATAAACACTTTAAACGAACAATTATGCTTAGTAATCAACTTAGGGGATGTTAGTGTAATATTTATGAAACTATGAATGTGACTTGAGCTTGTGTACCAAACATGTTGTGAAGTTGTAAAGTATGATCTTAAGTGAATTAAATGCACTCTTTATTTGTATCAAGCATGCTATCTACGTGCAACAACTTTGTATGTTTATATGATCAAGTTGCTCTTACTTATGCACTTTACAACTCGTCATGAACTTGATGTTTAATTCTAATATTATAATTGAACCCTGTGACATTGGATGATTTAATATGCATTTTGTGAATACATTGACTTCCTAAATTGATCTTGCATCTTTGGATATGGAATTGCATGATGGTTGCTTGTAAATATAACTTTGTTGAGCATTGATATGCCTTGAATGACCACGACACCTTATCCAAAAACAACATGAACACTTATGCATAACCACGATCATGTTGAGCAACGCCGTGCGTCTTGTTTGGTTCATGTAGAGTCTAAGTCTGGGCTTCTGTATGTCTTGTCACAGAGTTTGGTGGTGCCGGTGGGCCCGAGGTTTAGAGTTTTTGGCCCTTCACACTCTCAGACTCTACTTTCACGAGGTGAGGTTTAGGATTTTGTATAGTTATGCGACTTATGGCCTTTACAGGCTGATTTCTACCCCTGCATGCGAGTATACCTTACAATAGTTATGTATGTGTTGAATATGATATTTTTATGATCTTATGCTTGCACTTCTCCGTGGGCGGGCTATCCCTGCAGCGTGGGAATGTAAGTATGTGAGTCCTGCGTGGGCGGGCTATCCCTGCAGCGTAGGAATATATGTAAAAACCAGTTTTGAAGCATATGTAAGCTATTTTGTAAAATTCAGTTATGTTATGATTCTGTAGCGAGATTGCCATGAAAGATTGGCGTATGTTCTGTTCTGTTGTGGATCCAAGGAACTATGGGATAGACGGCCCTGGGACGGTATAGGACCATCATGGATAGGTCTGTGTGTAGTTCCATTTGAGATATCTTCACGCGACCCGTGCTGTAGGGAAGATGTGGTATCTTGAGCCTTCGGCTAAGGCCGGGGAGGACTCTTGTGGGTTCACTACCCCTTGAGGGTATGTCTGTTATGGATGGTTTGGGGACGGTACATCTCCTCCATCATTGGTGTGACGGTTGGATTGATTTGGTATTTTATGTTTTGATATGTTCTGAGGAGTAAAGGTTGGAAGCTCGTACTCGCCGAGCATGTGATCTGTTCTGTCTGGGAATCATGAATCGAGATAGAGTTCTGAAATGTTTTCTAAACTTATATCTATATCTATTTGAGTTATTTTGAAATGTTTTGGTATGCAACACCTATCTCCGGTTCATGAGTCCACCCTTCTGATATGTGCTATGCTCTATATATATACAGTGGGTGTGCGTTAGCCCCCTCACTCAGTCAGTTGACTGACACCCCATTTTATCTTTTAGTTGCAGGTTTCTTTTGGCTTGAGCTAGGCGGATGTGAGTCTTCTAGGTCACACTTGTCGGTTTAGTTGGTTTTAAGATGCATTTGTTACATACTCTATTTATGTTATGTATTCTTATTTCGCTTTTGGAGATTATGTTTTATGCTCTACTTAGACTTAAACCCGTGTGGGGTTAGTATGCTAACATTTGAATGTAATTAGCTATTCTACTGATACTTATATTGGTTTATTACGTTGCGATGATCTGATATTCGGGACTAGGTATCTATGCTAGTTGAACCCGTCACTTATTTTGTACGTTGATTTAATTGCTTCCGTTATCTGATGATAATTGTTTAAATTGCTTCTGCGCTCTGAGTCTGTCGAGTTAGATTCTCCTAGCCTAGTGTGTGAGTTAGTCTCCCATTCGCTTTGATTCGGATTTGGGCATGGACTTTCCATTTCGTGACCGGGTCTGGGTCTCAGTGCGGGGGATGTGGTATCCTCCGTTTGGGGTGTTACACAAAGATTAGGGGGCAAAGCGCACTAAGGGCTAAAGGATGAGGGGGTATCCAGAATTAGCTCAATTATCTTAGTTCAAAGGATTTATTTGCTAATTTTAATATTGAAAAGTTGATCGGTCTGGCAGAACTTTATCCAAATGAATTCTCGTGCACTGAACGTACGACTCTTTCAGTTATTACAACATCTTTTGAGAGTGTATTTTCTATGAAACTTATAAAACTTAAAATCAATTCTCGAAGAAGAATGGGAGACAAATAGATGAATAATATCATGGTTGTGTACAATGAAAGAGAAATTTTCAAACGAATAGATAATAAGACTATTCTACAGCGGTTTCAAGAGATGACAAATTATCGAAATAGTTATCATCTGTGAGTTCTAGTCACTACAAGAAAACTGTCAATTTCCGACGGAATCAAGTCCGTCGGAAAATTATTATTTTTCGACGGAATACCGACGGAATTTGTTCAAAAATATAAAAATAAAAATAAATATTTTCCGACAGAAATTCCGTCGGTAATCCGTCGGAAACATTTCCGACGGACAATTCCATCGGTAATTCCGTCGGAAAATATAAAAATAAAAATAAAAATAAATATTTTCCGACGGAATTTGTTGAAAAATATAAAAATAAAAATAAATATTTTCCGACGGAAATTCCGTCGGTAATCCGTCGGAAACTATAAAAATATAAAGATATAAAAATAAAAATAAATATTTTCCGACGGAAATTCCATCGGTAATCCGTCGAAAAATATAAAAATATAAAAATAAAAATAAATATTTTCCGACGAAAATTCCGTCGGTAATTCGTCGAAAACTATAAAAATATAAAAATATAAATAAATATTTCCGACGGAAATTCCGTCGGTAATCCGTCGGAAACTATTAAATTTAATTAAATAAATTTTTTTCTAATTACTAATTTTATTTTTAAATGTACAAATATCTTATAATGTAACTTATAATAAATATGATTATATTTAATTCATATAATCATATATTTAAAATTTTATATTTTAAATTAATAACAAAACGTATTTAAATAATTATTTGAAATAAGTATATAAATATATTTAAAGACATAATATTAACAATAAGTAAGTTATCCAAGTTGTTAAGGGAGTCATCATTCTCTCTTGGAGACCCGAGTTCGAATCCCCGCGAGCGCAATAATCGCGGGAATTAATTCTCGCATTGGGTTGGCTCGCCGAACTTAAGCTCGTATCGTGGCTCGTCTGAGGTGTTGGTGTGGCTCGTTTCAACCGTTGGAAGTTGATAGCGAACTTAAGCTCGTTTCAACCGTCTGAGGTGTTGGTGTGGCTCGCATTGGGTTGGCTCGCCGAACTTAAGCTCGTATCGTGTATCGTTGCTATTTCAACCGTTGGAAGTTGATAGCGAAGAAGAAGATGAACCTATTGATGCTTCGGAGGAAGAAATAAAGGTCTAGGATTGGGAAAAATGGAGATGCCTCTTTTCAGTGTGAAAAGACGAGTTCTTTTTGTAATACATAAGACTGAAGATCCCATTAGTTTGTAACCAAACTAAAAAAAAAAAAATTATTCGTGAAAATTAACAAAAAAAGAAAGATTACAGGTGACCCTCCAACAGGAAATGTTTTGATTTAGTCTTGGATGTCGAGTTTCACTTAAAGAGACAAACTTTCGTTGCAAACCGTCATCCAATCTTTGTATTTATAGCATGCCGCTATCTAAACTTTTTTTTTTGGTGGTTTTGGTGAAAATATAACCGACGTGTACGTTTTATAAACATGCCACCTGTCATATTTTTTAGTCAAAACCATAAAAAAAAAAAAAAATGTTTAGATGGCTGTATGTTACAAATACAAAGATTGGATGGCGATTTGTAACAAAAGTTTTTTGGGATGGTAAATTGCAAAAAGGCCTAAAGTTCGAATGACAAAAAATCTTTTTCTCTTATTGGAAATATCAAACATATCCTTTTCAATATATGTAACGAAACAATAATTCAACCATTCATTGTCCATCCCAATTCCTCAACGATTTTTAATGTATTTAAAAGATATTAAAATAAATAACTAGTAGACATTAAAATTGCTTTACCTTTATTTCCTTTTAATAATTGAGAAGTGAACACATTTGACGCTTAGGATTGAGGAAGCTTTGTTTTTACGGTAAAAGGAAGATTTTTATAGGAAAAAGAAGAAAATTTTGTTTTTTTAAAAAAAAGGAAGATTTACGGAAAGAAGAAGAGAAGTAGGAGAAGAAAAGGTAAAGTAAAAAATGTGGTCCCGGCAATATGATTAATCCAAATGGTTAAAAGTTTTTTTTAGGGTAATAATATGGGGTTAGAATCTCTCTGGCCACAATTCTTTGTTGGCAGTTAATAGTCCAAATAGGGTCTCATAAATCCTAAATGGTCTGTGGTATGCCTTCAACTTTGAGATCGAGTAGCCACCCTTACTTATAAATTTTTATTAACCAAAAAAAATAAAGGAGTGATTCCAACTATTATTAATTTACTATATTGACCCCCACTAATACTACTTTTAATTTTGGTGAGGGAGGTTAATAATACAAAATTCATACAATCATATTTACATATATCTATATAATAAAAAAAAAAAAAAAAGAAAGAGGGGGTTCAATTGTACCCCTTCAACCTCAAGTGGTTCCACCACTATCTAAAATTGTGCATACTTTACGATTGACAAATTTCCTAAGTGTTAATTCTATGATGTTTGCAAAAGGTTTCTTAGTACCCTATTAGTTTACTCTTAAGTTTTACAATTTAATAATACACTTAGCATCTTACCTTATAAAGCTGATTATACTTTGTTATTAATTCAATGTGGGATAAATGCAAGTCAGCTTTCTAAACATCCCTTTATATATGCTTTTATACACTTCGATATTCCTAATAATTCTCCAATAATTAATGAGAGATATCAATCCAAAGGCGTATATCTTACATAACATTTAGTAATAGGGCAAAAAATTTATTTAGAAAGGACCAAATTATTAAAATAAAAATTTGACATTAGGGAGTGAAGATTTAAGATTTACAATTTTTAGAGAATAATTATATTTTCTAAGTAAAACTATAGCGTCTATATAAACGGAGCAAAGAAATTGAGGTAAGGGTCTCCGCCAAATGATGCACCCCAGCATACTTTAACTTATAATGCAAGGATACGGACATGATATGATATGGATACATTAAATATATAATTTTTTTATATGTGAGGAATATCGGACATAATATTAAATACTAATATTCAACACAACACGACATAATATAACAAAATAATATTTTTTAAAAAATTCGTGCATCATAAACTTTAATGAACTATCTTCTATAATAATTAGCTAAAAAGTGGGAGAATTTACATCTCTGTGGTTAAGAAAATTCAAATGCAATTATGAAATGGTGATACAATATTAATAATTTTCTTTTTGTTTTATAATTAAAAGACAAGGCACAAAAGCAAATTCAAGATATTTTTTACATCTAATATGTTTTGGATCACAAAAATACCTCATGTAGAGAAAATTTAGGACAATACACATTTTAAGTTGTTAAAAGCAACCTATCACTATTTGAGTGTGCGCTAAACACAAAAAGAAATTTGATAAAACCGAAACCAGATTTAAACTATTTATTCAATTATTGTAATAAATCTGATGTTCTTGCGGTCGTGTGCCAATTAATGGAAAAAGTTTATTCCAAAAAATTGTAACATTATATCAAATTTTTTGAAGAGAACATTATAATAAATTAAAAAATGTCTAATTTTCTTTTTTGACAAGAAATATGTGTAATTGAGGTCATGTAGAATCCTTGAAATTTTAGGAAAATTCCTATTCTTCCCAGTAATTTATGATGGTATCTCATTTCTAGGCTTAACATTATATCAAATTTTTTGAAGAGAACATTATAATAAATTTAAATATGTCTAATTTTCTTTTTTGACAGGAAATATGTGTAATTGAGGTCATGTAGAATCCTTAAAATTTTAGGAAAATTATTATTCTTCCCTGTAATTTATGATGGTATCTCATTTCTAGGCTTCTTCTTTTTCATTTTCACCTCACCCCACCCAACCCCATCCCCGCATCGCTTTCATTCATTCTCTGTAGGAGAACAACAGGGGAAAGCGCTCTGATTAGGGCATTTCGGAATCAACTTTTGTATATAAGATATTACATCGCAGGCATTCACTCCCAGTACGTGTTTTGTAGGTGAAAAAATTGATGTGCGTGGTAATATGAAAAAGGGGGAGCGAAATGGGCGTGGCTAACAAGGCCTGGAGGTGTAGTGGGGGAGTGCTGGTGAATAATCTGGCTGCTGAAATACTGCAGCAGCAGAAGCAGAAACAGAAGCAAAAGCAACAGCTGTCCCCGCCACCGCATCAGCATTGTTGGAATCAATTGCCGTGGAAGCGGCGGACGGCGTGGACGGTGGTGTGCGGGTTTATGCTCTTTGCAGTTGGGCTTATTCCTCTGTTGAAGGGACACGTGGCATCTGATCTTGACTGGTACTCACATCGCCCAAAGAAGGTACGAGCATGAAGCTTTTGCACTTACTGTGCCGTACTGTGGTGTGAAATTGTTTTCTCTTGCTTATATTTCCTGGATTGGGTGCGTTGATGTGGGTATTGCGTTGTAAAATTGTTTTCTCTTGCTTATATTTTCAGGATTGGGTGCGTGGATGTGGTTTTTTTTTTGAGTGTGATTCAAAATTTTTTCCAATCCAGTTTTTCTCATTGTTTCTCCTATTGTTCTCTCTGCTAGGGTACTGGAACCAAATATGGGTTGGAATTTCTAATTTCAGGACTTATATAATAGTGTACTTTGGGAAAATATTCTTAGTCTTAATAGTTGGAGTAACGGCTTTGTTTTTAAAGTGATTTTGATTTGAGAGATCTAGTTTTCAAGGTCTATTCTCCTTTTTCTGTCTCAAACTTCTATCTGCAATCAATTTTTATCTTTCAATGATAGCTACCCTCTAGCCTTTCTTTCTTATCTCATTTTTTCTGGTGGTTTTTGCACTGGGAAAAGATATTCTTTAAGATTACTTGTTGATGTCAAATTACAGATCCGGCTGCAATTCTATGTTGTTATCACTGTAACTAGTGGGTTATTGATAATTGAAACCTCAAAAAGAGTTGAAGGGGAAATAAGAATGCAAGAGATAATGCTGTCTGGCCTTTTCACTTATGTACATGGATAATATGCCCAAAGGGCTGAAAGGCTTGCACTATTATCTCTTGTCATCACAGTTAAAATATCACTTATACAAACTCTATACTTTTTGGGGACTGGTAGCAACTAGGCACATGTTTTGTTTGGATGTCTCGTTTTTACCTTCTCTCCTTCTGCATTATTTATAATTTTGGAATGCACTTGAATATATAACAGTGCTGGTCAAACTTTTCGATGTTGGTCATTGCAGTATCATGCTCCAATTGATTTATGGAAATCACAGTTTTCAGACTTTTACTATGGTTGCAGTGATAGAGGCCCTCGTTTTGCGTGTAAGTTAGCCATCTCTTACTTTATACATCTCAATTTTGTGATAAGATAAACTGCCCTTTCTGTTTTATCAAGCTCAAGTCGTCTTTGAACTCGATCGCTTTGTTGCTTAAACCGTCATCAAGCAGTAACTTGTTGTCTCTTATAATTTCTCTCATGGAGTCTAATGCTAAAATATATTTCTGGGTAAGTAGTGGCAGCAATTGGCATTGTAAAACTATTATGTTGGACTGTTGTACTTTATGAAACATTGCGATGCATTGGACTTGCATAAGAAAGTTTCTTCATTGATATATTGCCTAGTAATCATACAGAAAAGAGTTGGGTTAACCCCAAATCAGGATCTAATCCCCGCATTGTTCATTTATAGCTGCTGTTCATGAAAGGTTTTCGAATGGCTACTTACTTATTGCGACTAGTGGGGGGCTCAACCAACAAAGAACAGGAGTAAGTGTTCCCTGCGTCTGCTCTGTGTTTAGCTTGTAATCACCAGATCTAGTGACATCTATGAGTGTTGGTTTGTTTTCTTTTATACATCTCTTAGTTACCTGGGTTTTTTTCCTTTTTTCCATTTTATGTAATTAAATTTGTTTAAAAATCTAAAATTTGTTCAATTCATTTGTGGTCTTCAGATTACTGATGCTGTAGTTGTTGCAAGGATCCTAAATGCTACTTTGGTTGTGCCAGAGTTGGATCATAATTCATTTTGGAAGGATGAGAGGTTGGTCAAGAGTCCAAGAAATTCATTGTCAAAAAAAGAAACTTACATTTTTTTCTCATCAGAGCGTTAAGGATGTTCCAACTTACGATCCAAGTACTTGATTATGATTTATTTAACTCTTTTTCTCACTGGGATATTACTTTGTTATGCAGTGATTTTGTCAACATTTTTGATGTTGATTGGTTCATCTCTTACCTTGCAAAGGATGTTCCAATTGTTAAAAGAGTGCCAGAAAAGGTTATGAAGTCAATGGACAAACCGCCATATACCATGCGTGTTCCGCGGAAATCAGAGCCTGACTATTATCTGGAGCAAGTCTTGCCTATTCTATTGAGGAGACGTGTAAGATAAATAAAATTTTCATCAATTTTCCTTGTGGTAGATCTTACTGTTGTATATGTCATTGTTATGTGCCTACTTGGAACATTTGTCAGATCGTGGTCAAATAACAGCTGCATGATTTTGGTTGCTTCTAACTATCATGCTTTAAGCAACCGGGATGCATGTTTTTCTAGTCACCTAAATTTACTCTAGTGTGGGAAGAACTCTAGATTATGATGTGGTCCCGCCAAATTTACTTTTTATGTTATGCATCATTATCCATAATACCTTACCTGTACAATTTTCTTATCTTTCATATTTCTTTTCTTTTTTTTCCTGCTTTTATGTTTTGACAACATAATCACCCTGCCAAAATAAAAGTTGGTTGCCTGGAAAATAGTGCTCAAAAAACTTCTCTACCCACTGTACTTCTGAAGGTGAGAAGGCATAATGTCTTTACTTCTGATGGCTTTTGATGCATAAGTTTGAGAGTGCCATAAATGTTCTTACGTCATTCCAGAAAATAACAGATTCTGCTTAGATGTCAGTTGCTGTGGAAAAATATGCAAGTCTCACTTGGGATTCTGATCATCAGCAAACTCAAGAAAACTCGCGACTCCCATATTTCCTTTTGAATCATTTAAAACTATGGCTTGATTTCCTAAAAGAGAAACTTCCCTTTAGTGTAAGAAGAAAACTTTTAACCACTACATTTTATGGCAATAGTGTAAGATGAAAGATTTTCCATTTCGTTTCTCATCTTAAAACCCTGCTACGTCAAACGGTTGCTATAATATTGGTATGGGCAAAGTGTCAAATATATTTTTTCATGCTCTTCGAAATTACAAATGTACTTGAAATTTGATAGAAAAATTTGCTGAAGCCATCTTTTATTGCTTTGAATGGTCTCTTGGGTGATAGCTTTTGTGAGTGGAGTTCAAGCTTGTTTAGAAAATTTGCTAAATTTTCTCTTATTGCTTGGGATTGTATCTCTTGAGAATAGTTTTTGCAAGCAAACTGCTGGTTAGCTATAAGCAGCGTTGGTTGATGAATTATTTATGAAATTTATGCAGGTTCTTCAGTTGACAAAGTTTGATTACAGGCTTGCTAATGACCTCGATGATAACCTTCAAAAATTGCGTTGCCGGGTTAACTATCATGCTTTAAGATTTACTAGACCTATCAGAAAACTTGGACTAAGACTTGTCACACGCATGCGGAAAATGGCAGAACGTTTCATTGCTGTTCACTTGAGGTTTGTAATCTTGCTTGTAGTTACCATGCTTAATTTTCTTGAGTTTTAAACTGCAAGTAATTTAGGAAAACTTTTGAATTTTGTAACTATTCAAGGGAAATCCTGATGCCTCTTTGCTGCTTTACAAGGTTATTTCATCACCGTTTGTCAAAAACTGATTTTAGTTTAAGATGGGGCGTACTCACATACGAGGGAAATCATTAGATTTGTTTTCTAGTTCTCACACAGGTGCATGAAACACATACCTATGATGGATTCCTGTGATTGTATATTGCCTTCTCTTAGTAGTGTTATATCTACCAACATCCTTAACAACTAAGTTTGTGCATACATTACTATGACGACATTTACTAAGCCATCTGAGAGTTGGAACGGAGATGGTTTTAATTAATGTAGAGCAACATCAGAAGCTCTTTGCTAGTCCTAGTTTCAGATTGGGGGCTCTGGTTTGTTTCAGATTCTGGTAAAGATTCTAACAGTCACCCAATAAATCATTAAATATCCTATCCTTTTTTTCTTTAGTGGTCTCAAATTGCTCTTCTCATGACTTAATTTGCCAAAATTGCTCCAGATTAAATATCCTACCAATATTTCTTCATTCAATTTTTATCGATTCAACTCTCCTTAGGAGTTTAGTTTGGCCAAATGGCTCCACATTATTTGGAATTTTCCACTGAAAAGCAAGATGGATTGTACTTGATGTATGTCAAATGGTACAAAGATACAATGCTGAAAAGCCCGTAGGGCGTAGCTCAGTTGGTTCTGGAGGGGCAGATTTGCGACAAGGTGCAAGGTTCGATTCCCATAGGCTGCAGTGTGGGAGCTTTATTCTTGAGTCCAATTTGGGCTTTGAGGGTGGGCTCCTTGTAGACCTAGTGAGGAGCACACCTCCTCCTTAACGGGCCGTTGAGTACCTGATTTACCTCCTCCCACTTGCTTCGTCGGGCCGGGGTGTGGGGGGCCCTTAGGGTTAGGGCCTTTTGTGACAAGATACAATGCTGAAAACAACCGTTTTCTGTTATTATCAGATTATATTAAGATTTCTTGCTTCTACAAGAAAGGGATTGCAATGACCTGTTTTAATAATCGGTGATTGAAAACCTTCCTAATGTTATACACAATGTCCTTCCTCCCTCCGAAACTCAGTCGCGAAAACAAATTTGAGTTTGAGTTTGCATGTCTAGGAAACTCATCAGTGGAAAAAGTATTTTCAGTTTGTAGTTTCTGTTTCGAATAGGATCATGTGATGTGACTGTTGATTTCTGTATTAGTTCCCTTGGAGATGCTCTTACCTGCTTCTGGGTTGTCACTTTTTCCAGAATTGAAAAACATTAGCTTACATTGATGTGATTTCAGTACTGTATACAAAATAACAAAATTCAGAAAGTTTTTCTACATTTGCCTTCACAAGTTCCTCTGTGCTGTTTTACAGCAGTGGATTACTCATGTTATCCACCAGATACAATATCTTTGTCAACCTGACATAACGTTATACTTCTCATGCTTTGTGTTTCTTGAACTGTATGTGTTATCCATGTCGAGATTCTTGAGATATTGAAGAATATTATATATTATGCATTTAAAATACTGCTTGGAAATGTAAATTGTAGGTTTGAACCCGATATGCTTGCATTTTCTGGATGTTACTATGGTGGGGGTGACAAAGAAAGAAGAGAGCTGGGTGAAATACGAAAGCGGTGGGAAACGTTACCTGTAAGATTCAAATTCATGTATATCTTATTATTCTTCTCATGCTGCTAAAAGAAAGACTATAAGTGCAGCTTCTATGAGATCGCTAGTTGCTGTAGATCATAACTGCCACCATACGCTAAATTTTAATTAATCAAATATCCTTTTCTGTTGCGCTATCATTTGAAAAAAAGTTCTCTTCTTTATTGCATCAGGAATCAAGTCCTGATGAAGAGCGAACACGAGGAAAGTGCCCTTTGACCCCTCATGAGGTGGGTTTGTTGCTGCGAGCCCTTGGCTTTGACAATAATACGTACATATATGTTGCATCTGGAGAAATATACGGTGGAGAAGAAACTTTACAGCCTCTCAAAGAGCTTTTTCCAAATTTCTATACCAAGGAGATGTTAGCTGGTGAAGAGTTGAAATCTCTTCTTCCCTTCTCTTCTCGTTTGGCTGCCATCGATTACATTGTTAGTGATGAAAGTGATGTATTTGTCACCAATAACAATGGGAATATGGCAAAAATCCTAGCTGGTCGAAGGTAACGTATACAGGAAAGTTCTTGGATTTGGTGCTTTAATAGTACAAATATACTAATTCTTTTAACCCTTATATGTATAACGTTACGGCTTTGAAGAGCTAAACAGCCACAGATGAGATGTAATAGAAAAGTTAAGCAACCATAGCTAACATAAACTTGAGGTAAAAAGATAAAAAAAGGTTTGCCCATTTAACCATGTTTATTTCCTTGGGCAATTGCATTAGTATTGAGCCAATATATAGGTGGGTTTTGGGAGGGTTTGGGTTTGGATTGAGCCATTGAGGTGAGGATTTCATAAGTTAATCCAGAGAACCATGTTAAACAGTTAATATTCCCATAGATTAGCTGGAGGAAGTTTTGAACTGGTTTTATGTGGCTAAACCTATATGGCCCATATCAAGATGAACACGCACGCTAGAGCTATTAAGCATCCTTTCAGACCATATAATTGTGGTGCTGATCCAGGAATTCCTTGGTGCTGAGATTTGAAAAAGTGGCACCTCAAAGCAATGATAGTCCTACGAGATTATGCTTTAACATTTGATCAGTGAAGGAACAATGTTGGGTATTTTTGAAAATCTCTAGATTATTTGACATATACTGACATCGTAAAATATGAAACAATTCATGTACTAGCTACCAGGGTGAAAGAATTAGCTTATGGATGCTGGAATTTGGTTAGTTATAGACCGCCCTTTTTACCAAAGTTCTCAATTGTCATTATAAATAATTGTCTGCAGTTTCTGTAGTTGTTTCTTCCCTTACATTACTTTACCAGTGATTTGAACTCGTCTTTTTGTTTTTTTCTTTTCCTTTTTTTCTTTCCGAAGGAGGTATATGGGTCACAAGAGGACCATCAGACCAAATGCGAAAAAACTCAGCACTTTGTTTGCTGCACGTGGTGAAATGGGGTGGAGTACCTTTTCAAGAAAGGTCAAATCATGCCAAAGAGGATTCATGGGTGAACCTGAAGAGACGAAACCTGGACGAGGGGAGTTTCACGAATATCCATCTGCATGCATCTGTGAGAAACCATCCAAATTATTGGCTCTAAACAAAAACAGAGGACATCAAAGCTTCAACAGGTTTCAAAATGTTTCTCTAGAAGAGTCTACAAATGAACATGTTGGCAAGGAACAAAATGCGATGACTTTGTCCAGACAGGAAAAGCCGAACACTGGAAATAAGACCGTTTCTGTTGTAGAAGAGATTGATCACGGTGATTTTTTATCAGATTAGATTGATTATGGTTTGATGTGGTTCTGTTGAGCATCCTGCTACTGTTAGCAGCAATTTACAGCTGATTTCCTGTGCAAGTTCTGCTTGAACCGGACTAAACCTACTTGAGCACTGTAATCTAGGCCGGGATTCATGTATAGCTCTCACCTCTAGAATCTGTGACCCCAATTGCCTGAAGTTATGTCCTTTTTTCTTATTTTATATATATATATATATATATATATATATGCTTGTCATTGGTTGTTAAGTATAAAGCTCTCCGCTTTATTTTGAGTGAATTAGACCAATATCTTTTCAGTCAAATTACCAAAGATCCTCTTGTATTGAGAAAGTTCCGGATATTTTCCTCTTTCGTTATTGTAGTCTTTTGAAGTATCGTTGTTTGTCAAAAGTACATAATGCTGTACCTGTATGGTTTACTTGCATTTGCATGTCAAAATATTATTATGTGGAGATTATATATTTATCGCATACATCAACAATTCATTATTCTTAAAAGAAAATAATTGAAGTCCCATTATGCAATGTAATATAGAAGAAAAGAAAATAATTGAAGTATTTTACATTTACACTTCTTGCGAGTTTGGGTAATTTTACAATTCGTACTTCACTAGATAAAAATATTACACAACTTGTCCTTCCAAATTTGAAAAATTACAAATGAACCAATTCTGGTGGGATTTTTCACGATTTCTTTTTGAATTGATTATATTTCACCACTAATTAGTTTCTCACCGCTAATTGAGGTGGAAAAAATCATTATGAATATCAATATAAAAACGAATCATGTGTTGATCCTTCAAAAAATTTCGTAAATTACCTGTCTGTCATTTGAAAATGATGTGCGAATTATTGTGAGGAATTAACTAGTTGTGAGATATAGTCTATTCAAGAATGATTTCGCAAAAAATTCAATTGGAATGGGTTCATTTGTAGTTTTTCAAACTTGAAAGGGTAGGTTGTGTAATATTTTCATCTAAAAGTGTATGAGTTAATTATCCAATCTTGTTGGGGGTGCATCCGTAAACAAAAAGTGTCCAAAAATTTTAAAAAAAAATAAGTGTCCAAAAATTTAAAAAAAAAATGGACACGTTGGGGACACGGCTCGGCTCGAACACGAGAAATTAAAAAAAAAAAAGTCAAAGTTTTTTTTTTTTAAAATAAATTTTTAATTTTTTTACTTTAAAAAATTGTATAAATTATTAAAAGATGTATTATATTAATTTAAATTTAAATTTATTTTTGTTTTGAATTTTCGTCATTATAGCAAGATACACAAATTTATGTATTAATGTTATTTATAATAATTTCGAATGTTGAATTAGATAGGAATATATTTTATTTAAAATTACAATATTAAATACTCTTGTGAATATCTCATTTTAAATAAACTGGCAAGTATAAAATATATTTATTTATATATAATATAGCCGTGTCGTGTCCTAAATTTAAAAAAAAAATCCGTATTGTCGTGTCCGTGTCGTGTCTGTGCATCATAGAATAAGATATTTTCCTTTAGTAAAAGGAACTCCTAATCATATTAGGAATATTTAATTATTCTAATCATATTATAGTAATTAAATATCATATCACAATAATATATATTCTAATCATATTAGAATAATTAAATAGAAGACATATGAACGACTCATGTAAGAAAGAGATCTTTTTGCATTAAGTAAGTGTATCCTTTGTTGATTGTCACATGCCTCCATGTGTTACTTTTGTAACCCCAATATAAATCGTGATTCGGGTGTCTAGAGTGGCACCCTTTTAGACCTATATATAATATTACTTAGTTTGCTTACACAAGACATCAATCGAATCTCAATTCAAAGGATTAATTACTCACGCCATTGGCCTGTGAGATGTTTCATAATCTGGAAGTTTCCTATGCCTGAAGTGGAAACTTCCATTCCTATTTAAGAATCTTCTCATGCAGGACACCTCAGTGTACCCGTTCTCTTAACGAGCACCCTCATGTATTGCGTATGCATTAGCTATGTAGTTTACACCCCATGAAACAGGATGATCCTTCTTAAGGATGCAACCCCATGAGTAAGTCTCAATCGAGCCTAATTGACACTCTCACTGTTCGTTGGGCTCATCGACTTGGAGTAGTTTCTAATTCGGCTTGAGCTAGGGCTTGTTTCATGTTCCATGCACCTAATGACGAAGTCCCTAACAACCTTGGATTAGGGGAGTTCGAATACATGCGCATATATAATGGAAACACATAAAACATGTATTGCATATAAAGAAGTGTTTGCCTGTGATAATAATCAATCGTATATTATTCAAAGATTGTCTGTGATATTCGGAAAGTCCCAAAGCAGATTACATTGAATCGGCTTTCTAGGGCACTATTCCTAACATTCAAACAAAATCTCCAAAAGCATTTTGGGTATCTATCCCATATATCAAAACTCAAGCTTTACTTGCAAACCGTTTTCCATAAGCAAATATCCATAATACGAGAAACGTTCATAAAACTTAGCTTATAAAGCCTACATTTACATTTTGAAAATGGGAGTTTAAAACCATCAAACATGATAGGCCATATGTGTCCACAGTTTTGAAAATATTTTACATTATAACTCCTCACCTTTACCATGAACTTCAAAGGTCAACCACGAGCAAACAAAGCTACTCGTCCAGAGACTCCCCACCTAACAAGACAAAACGTACTAACAAAGGTAAGACACGACTCGAAATCAATCAAGATGGCATAGGTTCAGCAAGTATAATCAAACAACATCATATAGTGCATATAACGACCTTTCAAGTCATAAGACATGCAAATAACCATGTATTAACCATACTTAGCATATTCTCACACATAATCGAGGTATTCAAAACATTACAACATACATAAACATGATTCCAAGTATGATAAATCATGCTAGGGGAGAGGGAAGTGTAATGGAAGTGAAAACAAAGCAAAACGATCAAGAAACACGAAGCACAAGATTTTGGACCCGAGACCCTCGGAATGACCGTTTGGGCCTTAAGTAGAAAATAGAAATGACCATTTCTGTAGCACCCGGAGCGAAGGGCACCACATCCCCCGTACCACAGCCCGACACGTGTAACGAAATGGAAACTCTGTACACGCACCAAGCCATGGTGAACGGGGTGACAAACAAAAACACACTCCCTAGCTAGGCAGTCTAGACCCCAATACAAAGCGCGCAATATACATAATTCACAGAAACAATTAATTACGAAACATATCATGCTAGTAAATATCATATCCATCATAATCAACTTATACAATTTAAATACGAGATAAATATACAATGCTTAATCTCAGGCTAGAATATAAGTATCAAATTATACATATTTCAAAATTAGCAAAATGCATAAAATAAACGAAATACAATGCATGTGACTCGAGCTATCCTCAATCAACAACACAAGGACAACCGCCTAGCTCAAACCTCCAAAAACAACTGCAACTCAAAAGAAAGGGAAAAAAGAGGAACAACAAATGAGGGTCAGTCCTAAAGACTGGTGAGGGGGCTAACACACGCACCCATATATACGTATAGAGCAAAGCACTTAGCAAATTCCAAAAGATCCATAAACCGGGGATGGTTTTTGCAAGCTAAAATGTTTCCCGTGATAATAGATATATTTACTTAAAAGAAGTTAAGGGCCAAAGGCCAAAATAACCAATTTTAAGTACTTAGAAGTCCATTCCCGTTTCATAGATCCTATCATAATCAAACACTAACTCGGCGAGTATGAGTTCTCCTTCCCAACTCCTTCAAATTCTAAATTAAACATAATCAAACTGAAATCATAAACCATCCTTACACCGGGTGATAGAAGGGTTGACGACCCTAACTATCGTTCTGAATTCACACGAGACAAGGATTAATCACTCCCTTGCACCTTCGGCGATGACTCTCGCCGGCTCAAGAGAACCACCCTTCCTCAATCTCCTAAGGTTAGGTGAGAACTCTCAAATGGAAAGTGTTGATGGGAGGGCTTGGTGACCCCACGGTCGACCCGAGTTGCCATATCACTCTCCGGGGCCCATTTCATATTTCAAAATTCATATTTTTCACAAGCTTATTTTTTCAAAGCTCAAAGCTCGCTACACACCCACATATATTCAAAGCTTTTCTAAACGAAAATCAAAATAGAAATTATATACATATAAAAGCCTTTTCAAAATCTTATAACAAAATAGGACGACCACTCAAAGTACATATCATACACATATCTATCATATAATATACATAATTTGCATGCAAGCTTCAAAACATATAGGGTTGTAGGTCATATTATCTAAAAGGAAGAAAACCTCAACTTTCCAATGTAGCGGAACAAAAGGATATAAAACGGACGCAAACGGAGGCCTACGGACGCCTACGGGACCTCCTCGTTACCCACAGGAGCAAACTCTGAACAAAGGAAACAATAAAGGATACTCTTAGACTCAAAATGTACCAAATAGACGCTCGGCAAATGCATATGATGCATATAATGCATATGGAATGCAACACTTAAGGCATATGAGTTCATATCTCATGTATTTCATATTAAACAGTCCTATAAATTCAATACTATGAAGGTAACACATAAATTAACATGTTAACATATCACTCAAGTCATACAAGAAGCAAGAGATTAGTAAATTAAATGAATAAATGAAGTACTAGCACATTCATGCATATTAGAAAGCACTTAAGCCACATGAGAGCACAAATAAAAAACGAGCATCTAAATTCAATCACAAATTCATATCATACAAGGTAACACATGTTGTACTTGGAATCATGATTATACATGTTGTAATGCCTTGCATACCTCGATTATGTGTAATAATGTGCTAAGTATGATTCACACGTTGTTAATTGCTTATCTTATGACTTGAAAGCTTGTTATATGACTCTCATGATGTTGCTTGTTAATACTTGCTGAACCATACCATAATTGGATGATCAGTTGCACATCTTTAGCACATTTGCATTCATTTTGAAGCCGTGCGTCGTCTTAATTGGTTTCAAGTCGTATCTTACCTTTGTTGGTACGTTTTGTCTTGTTAGGTGGTGAGTCTCTGAACGGGTCGACTTAGTTGCTCGTGGTGGTTTCCCGGTTGGTTCGTGGTAAAGGTGAGGAGCTATAATGTAAAATGTTATCAAAAATGTGGACACCTATAGCCTATCATGTTTGGTGGTTTTAAACTCCCATTTTCAAAATGTATATATAGACTTTATATGCCGGATTTTGGGAGCTTGGCTCGTTATACCTATTTAGTTGCTTATTGAAAACAGTTTGCAAGTAAAGCGTGAGTTTTGATATATGGGATAAGTACCCAAAATGCTTTTGAACTTTGAGTAAGTATCTTTTGTAAGTGCAAGTGTAAGTGTAAGTTGTGTAGCTAGAGTAAGTTGCCCCATGCAAGGACGCTTGCTTGGTTAGATCTATAGCGCTCGGGGACCGAGGTGAGTGATATTCTAGGATAGCAAGGGCCGACGGATGTCATCATTCAAAGTTCCCACATGCAAGGACTTGATTACTAAGACTCCGAGGAGGTTTTTGGGTTGAGGTCTTCAAGGGAGAGGCCGGTTTTACGGACCCGGATGTTCGGGGGCAGTACACCTTCGACATCAGTGGCGTAAGGATTGATTGGTTTATTTTACTTGGATTTGGGAAGTAAGGGTAGAGTGCTCATACTCGCCGAGCCGATTTTGTGTGTGTGGTTTATGATCCGATTTTATAAAACTTGCATTGTTTTTCCAAAAGAGTTTGGATCATGAACACCTTTGAATTTGAGCATGCATCGAACCTCTTATATCATTTATATTATGTATTGATGTGAATCATGATGAACCGCGGCCATACTTGTCCCAAATAAAGAACTGGACCGATCCACAGCTCAAGAAGATAGCAAACAAAAGGAACAAAGTTATGGTGGTCCAATTACAAGAGCTCGGGCCAAAATTATCCAAGAGGAAGTTGGAAATCTCTTAAACCAATTTGCTCAAACTGGACTCCAACCTTCAAGATGGGCTGCTGAACCAAATTCAGAATACTTCAATGTTTTTATGTCCAATTCCTAAAGTCCAAAGTGTGGAAATGATGTAATTCGGCTTTAAGCCTATTATAGTATTATTTGGGCCTTTATTTTATCATTATTTAGCTGCATATTAGTTTATTTAAGTCCACTTTTGTAAGCCTTCATGGCAAGTGGCGGGAATAGCTTGTGTCCTTTAGTATTCTAGTGTCTCTTAGGATTCTGTAACGTCCTAACTTTTCACTATTTTAAAATGACATATGTGTTTACTAATTTGCGCGAATTTATTGGTTATATGTGTTTTCTATATCTAAATTTCAATGTTTAATTTCTAAATATGTGGTTAACTGAAATATATGTAATATTTGAATTGGAATGAATTCGATTACTTGAACCACTTGTGCATGAATAATTATGTGTTTCCTAATTGTGAGTTTAAATTATTTAATTGCATAATTAACCGTTTTGATAATTCTTATTTCAATTTTAATAAATTTTCTATATATATATATATATATATATATATATATATATATATATATATTACGTTATATTTATTTTAAATATTTAAAAATGGATTCTTTATTTTATTTGAATTTTGGAAATATATGAATTCTTGGGCGATTTGCATTTACTTGACAAGTTGCGCGCCGTTACTATGTGAAATGAATCCGGAATTTTGTGGAAATTTAATATGTTGTAGATATATGTGTCATGAATGTGTACATATCTTCGTTTCATGTTTTCGGATTCGTTTGATTGCGTTTTAAATTTATTTAGTATGATTGGAACCAAACCGGGGGCTAACGAGCACTTAGCGCACCCTTGGTTCCATGTGTGATATCTTGAGCTAGGAAACTCGGAATCGAGTTCCGTCAACTCCGTTGAACTCATAACGAAAATTCAGGTTCAATAAACTTAACCTCATATTTTTCTAAGATCATTTGAACCCCCGAAATTCAATTGAAAACCGAACCGAATGCAAAACTACCACACTTTACTAAAAGAGCCATAACTTGTCCAAACCTTGACCAAATTAACCATGGTTAGAGTCTATGGAACCCTAGTTAAGCCCACTATCTGACCTTATCCCCCTAAACCGAACTAACCCTCACAAACAAGAGAAATATTTATCCCAAGTCTCTGCTCCAGTTCCAATCCCGTAACCATGCCCAACCTTGAAGATTCAAGCTCAAATCTCTTCCATCTTCCATCCAATCCACAAGGTGAGTTTAGGGTTGTGATATAAATTCAATATGTGTCATTTTAAGCTATTCATCCCCAATTTTGAGCTAGTTTTCATGGGTTTATGGCTGTTTTGGTTTAATAGCTAGGTTATGAGCATATTTGTTGATCTCTTCCATTTCTTGATGAATTTGATTGATTCCAAACATGATTATGATTGTCTTGATCTCTTCTTTGCATTCATGGTGATGTATTAGCTGGTAGTTGAGGCGTTCATGAGCTACCATGAATGAAACCTTGAAGATATATCATGAAAAGAGCACCCTTGCCTTCATCTCACGTTTCCTCACTTTAGGAGCTTGTTTGATTGATGTTTTAGAGTGGTTTCTTTTCATATTTGAGTTCATAACATACCTGGAATTGTTGGTTTGAGATTGAGATACTGCTGCTCTGTTTTTCGTTAGTCTGCTGTGTCATTTGCTGCTGTTGCGTGGAGGTCGCGCCCACGACTTGATTTGCCTTTAATTCAGTCGCGGCCGCGACTCCATTTTTAGCTGCTCTCGTATTATGCAAAAATTAGAGGAAAATCTATTGAAAAATAGGGTAGCGGCCGCTACCATTTCGTGAAGAAAATGGGTCGCGGCCGCGACCCCTGAGCTGTAGAAAGTTTCAGTTTTAAAAATCAATTGCATGGTTTATATTTGCTTTCCTTTCTCCTTCTTTGCATGCATAGCTGCGAATAGGTATGTATATATATAAATGTTTGCATGCAAAGTGTGTTAATTTCATTTGTTTTATCTGTATGAATTTGGTTAAATGCATGCATAGTTGTTCCTTTTTATTTTAAATTTGCATGAATGTTACGTACACTTATATATAAACGTATATTGATATGATTTTGTATATTTAATTAAAGCTTTGTTTAATTTATTTAAATTTTAGAATTTAATTGTTATCTATTTTGTGTTATTTAATTTCGAATATGACGTGAATGTGTCTATTTACCTAATTCCTAATTGTAAACATGTTATACTACGTGTGATGATCGTTATTTGAAATTCTAGGATCAATTTGATTTAAATGGGAAAGTTATGAACTTAAACGAATTTAAATGTTATAAGTATGCTTTGGGTGCTTTATATTCGACCCTTAAGTGAACTCTTATTTCCTCTTAATAACTTATATGAATTGTATACATGGTATAATATGTATTATGTGTATCATTTGAATTCCTTGAATTAAATTGGTAGGATTCATGAAAGTGATGAACTTAAATGATGTTGAATGAGTCTTGATATGAATGCGTTGAACGTTTATATGTCCTTGAAGTATTAATCATACACATGAACGTTTGCATGAATTACTTGATTATATGACCTCATAACATGATTCATGCTCTTTATGTGTCTCATATCATGTGCATAGCATGCCGTGCGTCTATGTGGTCACATATTGAGTCAATTCTCACGAGTACACATTGTTCCTTCCTTTGTACAGTTCGTTTCCAGGGCGGAGACTTCCGATTTGACTAGGCACCCGCATAATTATGCTTTGTGTCTCGTGGTTTTCGAGGTGAGGGTGTTTTCGTTCTAGTTACATATTAAACCCTACAACCGTGCGTGACAAGTCTGGCCAAAACCTAATATATAATTATGCATGGTTTTCAAATGAATTTATCGAGTTAACATTTTCACAAGGTTTATGAAATATATTATGCTTCTTATGAATCAAATGTTTTGGCGAGATTATGCATGTATGTTATGTTCACGGGCCCAGGAATTTAGTACATGTGGCTATCCGGGGAGGCAAGGGCCGACGGTGATCCCATGTGCTAATTCCAATTATGTTCAACGACTAAACGGATCTCGTTAGGAGTTTTGATGAGAAAATGCTAGTCGGGCAATGAGGACTCATGAACCTCATTGCCATTGTGTATGAGGTGGTCGGGTCTTGCAAGCCCGTCCACCGCCGAAGGAAGAAGGTTGGAACTCATTTTATGACTATGATTATGTTATAATTGTTATGCACCGTGCGGGAAGGCCGGGATACGGATTGCCCAAACGACTATGTCTTATGTTATGTTATATGATTTGTATGTGTTATAAAATACTGCATGATCACATATTTCAAGTATTAATGATATTTGTCGTACACGGTCATAGTTTGGTTGGAGATGATGCACGCTCACTCGCCGAGCCTTTATGTTTATGTATGAATTGTGAACCTAATGAATTTAATATGATTAGTCAGAAAGTCCGAGCATTGCTCAACTATTCTCTTGCCCTTTTGGGAACTAACTCTAAATAAAACTTTGCTCGGGATTTATGATTTGCATGTGCATATTTTATATAAACGTATATCGCTCCTGCTCACTCAGTCTTCTAGAGACTGACCCTCTCCCTCCCCAATCTTTTAGTGCGCAGGTTTGGCATTGAAGTTTCGGGCTAGGCGGATTGGTGTTGAGTCTTTGAGTCGGTCAGGTTATGTTAGAAGGGTCTCTGCACTCGCATATATATTTAAATTGTGTATGATTCGACTTTGTAAGCTTATGAAGTTAAATCTTTATGTATTTGTTACTGAATTGCCTTGCTGGGCTTGTTATGAGTTAAAAAGAGGCCTGAGGAGCCCAAGTTTGCCTGTGGTTTGTGTGTTTTTTTCTCTGCAGGCCCGTGGCCAATGCATGTGTTTGGTTTTAATTCTTCCACTGTATTATGTTTTGTTGGTTGGTTATAATTGCAGGGTCTAAGTTCCGCCTAGCTTAGGAGGTTTGTTTTGTTTGTCTCCCATTCGCTATCGTTTGATACGGGTGCGGACTTCCCATTTCGTTACCCGTGTTGAACAATAGTGCGGGGGATGTGGTGCCTCACGTGCGGGGTGCTACAGATTCCATGCATGCATCTTTATATTCAGCATTGTAACTTCTTTTTCTTTCAATTAAGAAGTAAAATTATTGAATTTTCATTCAAGTGAGATTTTCTCTCAAGTTCTTTGCTGAACGACATTATGGTTTCAAACCCCTTTCCCGGATAACGTTATTTCTCGACTCCTTATAGTCGACGGGGTTACTTACAATCTGATAGTGTTGGTCCTTTGCTCAATATAGCAAACAGGTCACACTCCTCTTATTTTCAACCTTGAATTGGACGATAAGATTCAAGAACTCCAAGTATTGATATAGGGTTTTACGGCAAGTACGTGGAGTTCGTATCATTTGGTATCTAGAGCTTAGGTTTCCATCCAAGGTTACGTATCGGTATCTTTTATCTTTTCTATAATTTCTTTTCATTATTGTTATATTGCTGCAAAAAAATCGAAAAAGGCAAAAAAAAAAAAAAAAAAAAAAAAAAGAGAGCAGCATTGTTTCAGTCATTTTCTTTGTAATCTCAAATCATAAGTCATGTGGATTTGTTTGTTTGTATCTTTTTAGTTGTAACAGTTCGTTTGTGACAATTTTAGCACCCTTATTGATTCATTCATCTTAAGGGATCATTTGGTTGAGGGATCTGAAATTTCTTGTCCTTCTTCAAGAATTGAGAGAAAAGAGTGGTAAAAGGCTTGAGTTGTGAGCACAAAAGAGGGAAAAAGCCATATTTTTGAGTGATACACGAGCGTGAGTGACTCTAAACGAGGGCAAACACGTGAGGGAGTGTTGTGAGGTAATTTTTACTAACGATTTTTCTTGCAGGTTTAAAACATGACGGAAGAACGAAATGAACAACCTCCAATGGACGTTAACTTTGTCCTCCGTGCAATGCAACAACAGTTTGATAGGTTGAACGTACAATTTGGTGAGATCTGGGATCGATTGGATCAAAATGATGAACGGGTGACTAAATTACAACAAAATGCTCTCCCGGCTAGGAGACCAAGTCGACGACCAGCCGATTTGGGTATCAATCCTCGTGATAGATTCGATGATGAGGAAGATGACTTGGATGAGGCTGCATCAAATGCCTCTTCAAGGAGAGATCATAGACGTCCAAGATACCAACAACCACGAAGAGGAAGAGGGGTAATTGACAATAACCTCGGATCTATCAAGCTTTCTATTCCTTCCTTCAAAGGACAAAATGACCCGGAAGCTTACATTGAATGGGAACGAAAGGTGGAGTTAATTTATGACTGCCACAACTATTCGGAAGGGAAAAAGGTAAAACTTGCAGCCGTATCCTTTACGGACTATGCTATTGTATGGTGGGATCAAGTGGTGATAAGTAGACGAAGAAGTGGTGAGTACCCTATTGAAACATGGGATGAGATGGAGGTGGTTATGAGGAAGAGGTTCGTACCTCCTCACTACTATCGGGACCTACACCTTAAGTTGCAAAGTTTGAGGCAAGGGTTCAAAACGGTAGAGAAATACTACAAAGAAATGGAGATGGCAATGATTCGAGCAAATATTGAGGAGGATCGTGAGGCAACTATGGCTCGGTTCATATGTGGTCTCAACCGAGAGATCGCTAATGTAGTGGAACTTCATCACTATGTTGAACTTGAGGAAGTGGTCCATATGGCTATCAAGGTGGAGAGACAATTTAAGAAAGGACGGACTATGGTTAAGCGTGATGATTCAAATACCTCTAAACCAAAGTGGAGAATTATTCTCCAAAAACAGTCGAAAAGCCTTCAAAATCAAAGGAGGATCCACCTACAACAAAGGGTTCGTTTGAGAAAGGAAACACCTCTACAAATCACAATCGTGATATTAAATGTTTTAAATGTCAAGGAGCAGGTCATGTAATGTCTCATGTCCAAACAAAAGAGCCGTGATCTTGTTAGACAATGGAGAACTTGAAACCGAAAGTGAGGGTGATAATGGAGGCCTTGAAACATCGGATGAGGCAAGTGATGTTGAGCATGCGGTTGTGGGGCAAAGTTTGCTGGTTCTAAGAGCTTGGATGAGGACAAAGATGAACAACAAAGGGAAAACATCTTTTACACACGGTGTCATGTTAAGGAGCGAGTGTGTGGGCTGATCATTGACAGTGGGAGTTGCGTGAACGTGGCTAGTAAATTGATGGTGGAATGGCTCGGCCTTAAAACCTTGAAGCACCCGAGACCTTATAAGCTCCAATGGCTGAATGAACATGGTGAAATGAAGGTAACAAAATAAGTTCTTATCTCCTTTTCAATTGGCAAATACATGGATGAGGTTCTTTGTGATGTCGTACCAATGCAAGCTGGCCATATATTGCTTGGAAGACCATGGCAATTTGATAGTCGAACAGTGCATGATGGCTACAAGAATCGATATAGTTTTACCAAGGATGGGCGAAACATCACCTTGGCACCTTTACCACCAAGCTAAGTGTATGAAGAACAGTGCCAAATTAAGGAATCCATTTCAGCTTCTTCAAAACAAAGTGATTGTAATAGTGAGAAAGAATGTGAAAAAGAAAAAGAAAAAGAGCGTGAAAAAGAAAAAGAGAAGGAAAAAGAAAAAGAGTGTAACAGAAAAGAAGAGGGAGAAAAGAAACTAGTTGAAAAGAAAGAAAGAAAAAAAGTGAGTTTCTTTATAAAAGAAAAAGAGATTGAGGGGGTGATAAAAAAAGAAAAGCTTGTGATGATGATGATGTATAAAAACATATTTCTTTCATCTAATGAAACCCCTCCCTTGCCTAGTGTTGTTTCTTCTCTCTTGCAGGAGTTTGAGGATGTATTCCTGGAGGAAATACCTCCCGGTTTACCTCCTATACAAGGAATAGAACACAAATCGACCTCATCCCAAACCGACCAGCTTACCGAAGCACCCCTCAAGAGACGAAAGAGCTTCAAAAACGAGTTGAAGAGTTGCTTGCAAAGGGATATGTGCGTGAGAGCATGAGTCCATGTGCTGTTCCGGTTCTTTTGGTGCTTAAAAAGGATGGTACTTAGCGAATGGGCGTGGATTGTAGGGCTGTCAACAAGATCACGGTAAAGTATCGTTATCCCATACCTCACCTTGATGATATGATTGATGAATTGCATGGTTCTACAATCTTCACTAAAATTGATTTGTAAAGTGGCTATCACCAAATAAGAATGCAAGAAGGTGATGAATGGAAAACAGCTTTTAAAACTAAGCATGGATTGTATGAGTGGTTAGTAATGCCTTTTGGCTTAACTAACGCACCTAGTACCTTCATGAGATTGATGAATCATGTATTGCGTGCTTATATTGGTAAATTCGTAGCGGTTTACTTTGATGATATACTGATCTTTAGCCGTAATTTTCATGAACATATTGAGCATTTGAGGTTAGTACTTGAGGTACTAAGGTATGAAAAGTTATATGCTAATCTTAAGAAGTGTAGCTTTTGCATGGATAGAGTCGTGTTCCTTGGATTTGTTGTGAGCGCATGTGGTATAGAGGTAGATGAAGAAAAGGTTAAGGCAATCAAAGAGTGGCCTACACCCAAGACCATCACGGAAGTAAGGAGTTTTCATGGTTTGGCCAGGTTCTATAGGAGATTCGTGCCCAATTTCAGCACCATAGCTGCCCCCTTAACGGAAATCATCAAGAAAAGCATGGGATTTAAGTGGGGAGAAGCTCAAGAAATGGCATTCCAAACATTGAAAACAAAGCTAAGTTCAGCTCCTCTTTTACTTTTACCGGATTTTTCTAAAGCCTTTGAAATCGAATGTGATGCTTTGGGTGTTGGTATAGGTGCTGTGCTCATGCAAGAGAAGAAACCAGTTGCATACTTTAGTGAGAAACTCAATGGGGCTGCATTGAACTACTTTACTTATGACAAGGAGCTCTATGCCTTTATTAGGGCCTTAGAGACGTGGCAACATTACTTGTGGTCGAAGGAGTTCATCATTCATACGGATCATGAGTCATTAAAACATTTGAAGGGGTAAGGAAGTTTGAACCGAAGGCATGCTCGCCGGGTTGAATTTATAGAGATGTTTCCTTATGTGATTGGGTACAACAAGGTAAGGATAATGTTGTTGCTGATGCCTTATCACGAAGGTACGTTCTGCTCTCTACCTTAAGTGCTAAATTCATGGGATTTGATCATATTAAGGAACTATACTTGAGTGATTCTGATTTTACTGAAATATTTGCATCTTGTGAACAAAAGCCTTGTGATAAATTTTATGTTCAAGATGGTTATTTGTTTAGAGAAACAAGCTATGCATTCCAAATTGTTCTTTGCGTCAGTTGCTGATCCGTGAGTCTCATGGGGGAGGATTAATGGGACATTTTGGTGTTTTAAAAACTTTGAGCATACTTAAGGAACAATTCTTTTGGCCTCATATGAAACGGGATGTTGAACGGACTTGTCATAGATACGTAACTTGTAGAAAGGCAAAATCACGAGTTAAACCTCATGGCCTTTACACAGCCTTGCTTGTTCCAACGCATCCTTGGACTGATATTTCTATGGATTTTGTGCTAGGAATGCCAAGAACACAAAATGAAAAGGATTCAATTTTTGTTGTTGTTGATCGATTTTCTAAAATGGCACATTTCATTCCTTGTAATAAAACTGATGATGCAACACATGTGGCTGGATTGTTCTTTCGGGAAGTAGTAAGACTTCATGGAATCCCAAAATCAATTGTAAGTGATCGAGATGTGAAGTTTTTAAGTCACTTTTGGCGAGTATTGTGGGGAAAATTGGGAACAAAACTGTTATTTTCCACCACTTGTCATCCTCAAACGGATGGACAAACGGAAGTAGTGAATCGAACCTTGGGAACTCTTTTAAGAGCCGTGTTTAAAACATATTCAAATAATTGGGTTGAGTGTATTCCATTTGTTGAATTTGCATATAACCGTTCAATACATTCTTCTACTTCTTTCTCACCCTTTGAGCTTGTTTATGGTTTTAATCCCTTAACTCCTTTAGATTTGCTTTCTTTACATATGAATGAACTTGTAAGCTTAGATGGCAAGGAGAAAGCTGAACTTGTGAAGAAAATGCATGAGGATGCTCGACTTCACATTCTCAAAAGAAACAACCAAGCTATGATTCAAGCCAACAAGGGACGAAAGAAAGTTGTTTTCAAGGAAGGAGACTTGGTTTGGGTTCACTTTAGGAAAGAGAGATTCAATCATCAGCGAAAGTCCAAGCTTGACCCACGGGGGGACGGACCATTCAGAGTGTTGAAAAGGATCAATGATAATGCTTACAAAATTGATCTCCTGGATACGTATAGTGTAAGTTCCACCTTTAGTGTTGCTGATTTATCTCCCTTTCATGCAGATTCAGATTTGGGGACGAATCCTTTTCAAGAAGGGGGGAATGATGTGAATCATGATGAACCGGGGCCATATCTTGTCCCAAATAAAGAACTGGACCGATCCACAGCTCAAGAAGATAGCAAACAAAAGGAACAAAGTTATGGTGGTCCAATTACAAGAGCTCGGGCCAAAATTATCCAAGAGGAAGTTAGAAATCTCTTAAACCAATTTGCTCAAACTGGACTCCAACCTTCAAGATGGGCTGCTGAACCAAATTCAGAATACTTCAATGTTTTTATGTCCAATTCCTAAAGTCTAAAGTGTGGAAATGATGTAATTCGGCCCTAAGCCTATTATAGTATTATTTGAGCCTTTATTTTATCATTATTTAGCTGCATATTAGTTTATTTAAGTCCACTTTTGTAAGCCTTCATGGCAAGTGGCAGGAATAGCTTGTGTCCTTCAGTATTCTAGTGTCTCTTAGGATTCCATGCATGCATCTTTATATTCAGCATTGTAACTTGTTTTTCTTTCAATCTGGAAGTAAAATTATTGAATTTTCAATCAAGTGAGATTTTCTCTCAAGTTCTTTACCGAACGACATTACGGTTTCAAACCCCTTTCCCGGATAACGTTATTTCTCGACTCCTTATAATCGACGGGGTGCGTTACTTACAATCTGATAGTGTTGGTTCTTTGCTCAATATAGCAAACGGGTCACACTCCTCTTATTTTTAACCTTGAATTGGATGATCAAATTCAATAACTCCAAGTATTAATATAGGGTTTCACGGCAAGTACGTGGAGTTCGTATCATGTATACTTCTCCTCATCGGTTTCGTTTGAACTGATCTCCTTTACCTTTCGTGTCCGCAGGTTGCGTTGTGGAGTTATGCTAGGCGGGGTCTTCTTGAGAGTCTTATTTAGTCTTCTAGTTGTACTCGTTAGGCTTGCAGCATACTTTACGTTTATGTTATGTTTTCGGGATTTATGGATTTTGTATGCATGATGTTTTATTATTTTAGTTTGGACCGTGTTGGTCATTAGGATAATTTTACATTCCGCAACTTGAGCATTTTGTGCTGCACCGTGATGGTCACTTTATTTGATGGATGGATTATCTTATGCACTTTTTATGTTGATTTAAGCTTTCGCGTACTTGTGTTTGATTTACTCGCTTTATGAGTCTAGTACCGCCTAGCTAGGATGTCCGTTTGTCACCGCTTGCTTCGAGCTTGGCGGGTATATGGATAGCAATTCTATATACAAGCTAGGTCCGTAGCGCGGGATAGGCGTGGATGCCCTCGTCGAAGCGTTACATACAAAGTTAGGTTCCTTGATTTCCATTCTTTGTTACAAGTCCAACGCTTCTTCCGGAATTCAATCGAGTCCCTCACAAATTCCGTTTCACAAAACGAGCTAAAAACCAAAGTAAACAAACTCTAAAACACGTAATGAGTATGCAAGCACGTTCATCACTCACAAATTTCACGTATACCAAGATTTTACAAAAATCGGAATTGAATTCGGACACATATTGAGCAAATTCCAAGGCACGTAGACATAGACGTCTAAAAATTCAAGTTATAAGTTAAACAAATAATTTCATATAATTTCAAATAATCACATAATCATTAAAATAACACACAATTGCATAATTAAATAATTTAAAAATGCAAATAACACTCTTGTTATGACATACCTGACGAGCGGGATGTTACAGTTTCGGCCATCAGGATGGAATTCCAGCGAGTTCTTACATGGGTGTTTGGGTTTTTAGTTGAAATTCAAAACCCCTGTTTGGCATGCGGTTGATGCAAAATGAATACAAGAACATATGCACAAACATGATGAAATTTAGTCTCTAAACACTCCAAATTCAAGCTTCAATGCTCATACAACATGAATAAACATAATTAAACATCAAATAACATGTCAAGAGCATCTAGAATGTGACACCTGACCGTGGGTCACCACATCCCCCGCACTAGGACCAAACTCATATATGAATATAGTCCAAATACAAGTCCGATCATAGCGAACAGAGACACAACACGGATCCTGGCTAAGGCGGGACTAACCCTGTACCAATTGTAACATCCCGCTCATCCGATAAATAAGGTACGTCACCTTCCAACCTTTTTATGTGTTTGATTATGTGATTTGTGCGTTGTGTGGCCCTCTTATGAACTCTTTTAGAGTTTAGGGTCCTTTTGTAATTTTCTCCTTTTAGGGGGGGGGTTTTCCAGTCACTTCTCGTTCGGTCGAGATTTTGACCTCTTTGACCCCTTTATCGCGTTTGGGGCAGCGAAACGAGTCCGTAGACTCTAAGTTTGCCCAATTCTGACTTCGTTAGCCCGTTCTTCCGACCGTTTTTACGTATGAGGACCCGAGTTAAATACCCCGGATCCTCGTTTTGCGTGCCAGACCTCAGTCCCTCTCCCCTCTCTCTCGCTCCAAGCGTTTCACACATACCCGAGGTATGATTTCACACACATCACCAAACTCGGTCGTTTCTCGACGAATTTCGACGAACCAATAGTCGAAATTCATCAGCTCGATGGGCCCGTCACAACCGTACCAAGATCGCGGCCAACCGATGACCCACGGTGGCGCAGCGGCGGCCTGAAGGTGCCAGGTGGCACCACCACTTCGCCGCCGGCGATCCGGCGACTTTCGCCGGCCAACCACCACCCTACCCTATGTTTTTGGACCCTCCCGTGTCTGTTCCAGCCTCCGTTCATCACAAAAACAACCACAAGTCGTGGTTCCGACAGCCGCGCAGTTAGGAGGAAAAAGGGCTTCTCTTCAGCCGACGATTGCGGCCTTCTCCGGTGGGATTTTGCTGACACGCGCAGCTGCCCTGGCAAGAAGAAGAAGAGACGCAGCGGATGGCGTTGGCGGCGCGGTAAACGGTCGCCGGACGGCGGCGCACGCGCCGCCTGAAGATGATGTCGCGGCGGTGCGTCACTGTAGCCGCCGCGTTGGGCGTTCTCCGGCGGTGTTTTCCGACGAGTAGGAACGGTTTTCGACCTCTTTCGACCCCCTGAGCTTGATTCCGGTGTCATTTTGGGCAAAAGATGACCGGAGATGGACGTACGGCGGCTGTGCAGCGGCGGTTCAATGGCGGTGCCACCTCCAGGGATTTTTCCGGCGAGAAAGCTTAGGGCTTTCGTAAAGCTCGTCACGGGTAAGCCGATGCCTCTTTCGGATCTCATTTTGATTCACCGGTTTGAAAGTAATTGAAGTTTGAAGATTTTAGGGCTTTGTTTTGTTGAAACTGAAATTTGCGACAATTGACTTGGGATTTGCAGAAATTGATAGAGGATTCGGATTGAGGACGAGGAATTCTTGCACGAGGGAATTTTCAGGATTTTTCCGGCACTTTCCGATGGCAGCCGAGCGGCGGCCGGCCACTATTCCGGTGGCTCGGGTGGTGGCGATCCGGCGGGCTTCGGACAGAATGTCCGTTTCGTTGTGGTGAGTCCGTTGCCGCTTTCCGTTCGTTAATCGGACACTCGGTTTATTTTCTGTGAATTTATTTGTATAATTGTGAATATTTAATTATTTGTTCTAATTGTAATTTAAACGCGATATACTTGATTTGCCGATCGAATTGTACTTCAATGTATATGAAATGATTGTATGGAATATAATTTGATATATTTGAACATCTTGATTTGCAATTTGATTCTGGTTTGTTGAATTTGTTAATTGTTTAATTTAAGAGGGGGTGTTTGTGTAATTTCTGGAAAAGTATGAATTGTTTAATTTGAATTGGTAAACCTTAGTAATTAAATCTAATATGTAATACATGAATTGAATATGCAAAATATGAATTGTATGAATTGAGTAGGGTTAGAATTTGATTTGTAACCTCGTGAAATTTGTAAGAATTAGGAAGCATGCTATTATGATTTATTTGATTTATTAATATGTGCGAATTGGTATGAAAGGTGCTACGTGAATTTGCATGAAATGAATTAAGTAAACTTTGTTAATTAAATTTGTTATACAATCCATGAATTGTTTGTGTGAACAAATCTTAACTCAAACGTTCTTAAAACAAAAGTTCAGATTCATGCAGACTTAACACATATATCAGAGCATATCTTATTAGTTTAAAAATATATCCATTTTTATCTTAATTTAAGAATCTACCCCCGTTTCACGAACTTATGACAGACGGACAGACAGAACACACTTACTCATATCAGAACAAAACTCATAAAACAATCCCACCTGCACACCATTGGGGAAGAGAGGTGCCCCTCTCAACCCACCACAGAACGAAACATGTGAACCGGAGGATCCCGCCCGGTTCCTTCGACGGCCATGCCAAAATGCGCTCCGTCGGCATAGGAGAACTAAGTCTCCCATTGGTGGAGAAGTGCACAGGGGTCGTAACCGGCGACCCCATGGTCGTCCCGGGTCTCCCTTACCCACAATCTCCGGTGCCCATCACACAGATAAACAGACATATATCGGAAACTTAACTTGCCACACACAGACAGACAGACATATCTCATGCATATCGTGCTTATCATATCACACGTACATATCACACACACTGACCTCGGAATCATAACAGAACTGAAACAAAGCATACATAGGCTAATACATAGCGTTTCGTATTTTCAAATCAAATCATATGACAAAACCAGCAAAATACGTACTTCGCACATATCTACATATACATAAGGCTTATAAACCGCATGCATTTGAAAACGAGCACGTTGCAATAGGGTATAACTATATCCTAACCTCACCTGGTACCAAACATAGCTGAACACAAAAGCAGAAGGTCCAACCCCCAAAACCTGCACGACTCACTTGTCGCCACCCCGGGTGCACCTGAACCAACTGAACACACAAACACAACACAGGGCTCAGACTCAACTTAGACAACCACACAGAGACGCACGGCAATGTTCAAGCACTTACGAAATGCAATCACAAAAGCAGAGTTTACATATTACATTTTATACAAATTCACACGTATTACAAAACTAAACAAATCGTGATAGCATGCTTCGAGTTTTAAATAAATCCCACGAGGTTTCATATCAAATTCCAATCATACTAAGTTCATATAATTCCTACGTAACATGCCCAATTCATACGTTACCTAATGCATTCAATTATCAAGGTTGAACTAATTAAATCAAACAAATTCATCTTGTTTCAAAAATTACACAAACACCCCCTCTAATCTAATCAATTAGCATAAATTCAATAAATCGGGATTCAATTTACAAATTACAAAGTCCATACTTATCATATTTCATATCATACATGATTTCATACACATAGGAGTACATTGCGATCGACGATTCAAGAAATTAGCAATTAAAACAATTAATTCCAAATATTCAAGTTATACAAAATAAATCACAACAAATCAACCGGACATCCGATTGACGAGCGGAAAGTGGCGTTGGACTCACCACGATAAAAGGAACTCGCTGTACGAAGGGCGTCGGAACGCAGCCTCCGGAACCCGTCAGACCGCCACGTGCAACTGCCGGACCACCACCTCCGGTGGTCGGAAAATTCCCCGGAAGGATAGAAACGTACGCTTCGGCTTGCTTAACAAAAGCCCTCCACCAATTTCAGAAAATACCAAGCACACCGGATTTCGTTGACGAAAAACCGAACTAAATTCCAAGGATGAAAACTGAAATTAAATGCAAACCGCAAAACGAAAACGAAATCCGAACATACCGTTGGAAAGCCCGTAACGAGCCCTACAAAAGCCCCAAAGCCAAACCCTGGAAAAGTCGCCGAAAAATCGGACCGCCGGTCCAGAGCCGGTCTGCCACCGGTTCGCCGCCGCCGGCCGGTTCTAGAGTCGGGGCCAACGCCATCCGCTATATTCCATTATTCTGAGCAACTTCCGTGAAGGAACCACCACCAAAACCGGCCGGAAAAAGGTCTCAAACCGCCGTCAAAAGTCCGCCGGTGCGCCACTCGCCGGTTCAGCCATCTCCGCCGCGATTCACTCAAAAAGGAGGTCGGAAATGAGTTCAGGGGGTCGAAATATGTCGGAAACCACCAAGGCTCGTCGGAAAACGCCGCCAGAAGATGGCGAAACTCGCCGCTACAGTAACCGCCACCGCCGCCGCGAGCTTCAGGCGGCGCGTGCGGCGCCATCGAGGCCCGGATGGCCGCGCCGCCAACGTCCCTCACTGCGCTGGGACATCCCGTCACCGGGACTGGGGCGCGTGTCGCCGGAAAACGGCAGGAAGCCGCCATGAAAGGGCGGCGAAGTGGCGGCTCCGCCACCTCCTCCAGCCGCGTCTAAAATTCCACCGTGTCTCCGGCACCGCTCATCGGTTGGTCAAGTTCTTGGTACGGTTGTGACCGCATCGTCGAGATAATCGAAATGGACTATTCATTCGTCGAATTCCATCGAGAAACGGGCAAGTTTGGGTAGTGTGTGTTTTCACGTAGAGAGAGAGAGCTGCTGATCCGTTTGCTCGAAAAACGAGGATTCGGGTGTTTTATCCACGGGTCCTCGCACACAAAACGAATGGTAGAAGGGGCGAACAGAGTCAGAATGGGGCAAACTCAGAGTCTACGGACTCATTTCGATGCCCCAAACTTGTTAAAGGGGTCAAAGGGGTCAAAATCTCGATCGAACGAGCAGTGACCGAGAAACCCCTAAAAAGAGAAAATTACAAAGGGGCCCCTAAACTCTAAACAAATTCAAAATTGGGCCACGAAAATATAAAATCACATAATTAAACACATTAAAAGGTTGGAACGTGGCGTACCTTATAAATCGGACGAGCGGGATGTTACATATAGTCATTTGATTAGGGCCTCCTAAAACGATATACTAAATTCATCGAGTTGTTCCAAAGAGTCAAAACAGCCAGTTATTAATGGAATTCCTTGTCGGCTCTCTGTGAAATACTCGTTTGGCCGAGGGCTTCCAAATATATCGTAAGCTAAACCGGTACTGACGAATAACCAACCCGCAATGAAGAGGGAAGGTATAGTAATGCTATGAATGACCCAATATGGAATACTGGTAATAATATCAGCAAAAGAACGTTCTCCTGTGCTTCCAGACATGCTCAGCTCCACATATTCTTGTATAGTCAAGGGGGACCGATTTCGTAAAAGATGAGGTCAGTAAAAGGCAATTACTGAAATTGGATCTTTGTAGGATCGTCAATATAGTACCGAGGGCATCTTTAGAGTATACCGAATCAGTATAGCTACCCTTCTTCTGACACAGCAACGCAATTTGAATCAATATTGAAAATAAGTGCTAAATAATTGATTTGTTCCTTTCCCCTTTGATGTAAAATGATTTGATTTGTTCCTAAAGAAGTGCTAAATAATTGATTTGTTCCTTTCCCCCTGTATTTTATAGAAAATCCTTACAATGAAAGAGATTTTCATATTTTCACAATTAAATTATAATTAGATGTAAGATCTAGCAATTTACCTTTCGCGTAGCACCCGAAGCGGAAAGATGCCACATCCCCGCACTATAGCTCAATTCACATATGAGATGGACGACCCATACATGAACTAAACTATAGCGAACGGGAGACAATAAAAAAAATGAACACTAGCTAGGCGGGCTAACCCTCAATTTTTACAACAATGCATAACAAACGGAAGCATAACAATGTACATTCACTTCATGATCCCATTTTCCGTTTCATACTAACATGTTCCACAACAATATTTCCATTTACATGCTCAAAGTTTCAAGTATAAATCATAATATATACATAGGTACCAAAACAGTTCTTAAGAGCTATAATGTATTTATAATGTACATAAACATGAGAAAGACAATGCTAGACCCGAAAGAAGTAAAACTTGACTCAATCCCGCCTAGCACTCAACCTGCAATACCTGAAAATGTGAGGTGTCAGTCTATGAAAGACTGAGTGAGGGGTTTATGAATAAATATTAGCGCAATTACCATGCAAGTTATAATCCCGGTAAAGCTTTTACAAATGAAACAATATAAGTTTAATAAAGGAATAATATTCGCCCGAGATTACAACTATTCAATTTGGCAATACAATCAATTTCAATTCATTGCAATCAGTGGTCCGACGAGTGAGTGCAAATCTTCAACCTTTCTCCGACAGTGTACAATAATTCAATTTTATCAATTAAGTGACCAAGCAATCAATTATATTACACAATTAGATAGTTTCAATCAATCCATCCTTCTTCCTCCGGGTGATGGGGGATTGCAAGGCCTCGCCATCCAATCTCATTGAGTATAGGGTTCATGATTCCCTATACCCGGAACTCCCTTCTCCACTAATCTACTAGTGGATTTAGGGGGCATCCCAAAGTCGGTGAGGATAGTGCAAGAGTTACCTGTCAGTCCTTGCTCCCCCGGTTGGCTCAATACACTACCCTCGGGCACAAAGTGAACATGCTTTACTCGCCAAGACACAATCAATTCAATCGGTACAATTCGGTACGGTCAATTCAGTTCAGTAACAATACCAGTAACAATAACTCAGTACAATAGTAGTAATTCAGTTGTAAACCATTTGAGGTTTATGGAAAATTATAGATATATTTATACATTTTGGCCGAAAGATCACATAAGGGTTGTACGGGTTCTATACATATAACTAGAAATTAAACCTCACCTGTGACGATCAAAACAAGGATATAACTATGGTGCGTGTCCCACGTCAACTGGAAGAAGATTTGTGTAACAAGGACAAGTGTACATGAGACTAGACTCAAATGAACCAAGTAAGACGCACGACAAAGTCATAATCAATATATTATGCAATAACAATCAAGGAATGTCAAGTAGGCACATAATTATCACTAAACCAAGTTTATAACTCATATAAGTCACATATGGGAGCCAAAGAAGTTAAAATAATGCAATATGAAAGGTTTTGGTGAAGTTTGGCAAAAATGGACAATTTTAGGAAATGCACCTTCTGTGGGAAAACTGGAATATCTTTAATTCTAAAAGTGGGAATTGAGTTTTGTTTATTGGATATGAAACTAGACACATAGACCTTTCCAATGCTATATGGTACGTTTTCTAATTCAAACCGAGTTGAAAATGGCGTTGGTTCGAAGTTGGACAAAATGCAGTTTCTGGAGGGGTCGTGGGCGCGACCAAAACCCTTCACAAAATGGTCACGCTAATATTTTTTCGAATTTTTCATGCAATTTTCCGAAAGTCGAAAGTTGGCCAAAATGGGGTCGCGGGAGCGACCATTTTTAGACATAAACAGGTCGCGGGCGCGACCATATACGCAGCAGCAACAAAACAGGGGAAAACAGGGCAGTTTCGAGCCAAAAACAACCCAAACAAACATGCCACTAAATTCTAAACATAACAATTGTTTCATATCATTAAATACACATTATACTTCAACCATCCATCAAAATAACCAAGAATTATGCATCAAAGTTACAAGAATTTATCAAGAAACCCCTATATATATACACATGCTTCCAACCTTCATGTACTTCAAGACTTTCATGCAATTTTCACTCCAAATGATGATCAACATACTCTTATCTTCAATCAGGCAAGAATTCATCCTGAAACTCATAAATTCATACTTGATCAAATATTGTAGAATTTAACAAAATTCCCAATTTCTACCTTAGATCAAAGAAGAAATGGAAGAGATGATGATATGTTGTTATGGATGCTCTGTAACACCCCAAGCGGTGGGGCATCACACCCCCGCACTATGGCCCAGCACGTGTACGAAATGGAAGGTCCGCACACGCACCAAGTCACAGCGAACGGGTGACAAACGAAAAACAACCTAAGCTAGGCGGTACCTGAACCCTGTACAGAAACAGATATGGAGAACCTGAATGCGGAAGCAATGCAAAAATACAAATTTTCAAAAACTTAAATCAGCAATCATAAATTCATATATCCAGAAAGTAAAACAGCATCAACCTAAACGGGTTCAACTAAACAAGGCAACCTGTCCTAGCCTGTCCCGAATAACTATACAACAAAACGGGTTCAACTGGCCCTATAAACCTGTCTCGATCAAACATATAATCAAACGGGTTCGACTAATCCGAGCACCTGTCCTAACCTGTCCCGAATTCTATACATTCAAATCATAAGTACGAACCTGCATAAAATATATCATAGCTTGTACAAAATTAACAAACGTAATTCGAATAAAACACTTATCAAACTCAGACAATCTGACATCGACTCGACAGACACTAACAGCCGCCTAACTCCAACGAACTCCAAGGCAAAACCTGCAAACTAAAACATAAAATGGGAGCGGTCAGTCCAAAGACTGAGCGAGGGGTTAACACACGCACGCTATACATACATATAGAGCACAGCACAATGTAGAAGTAATATTCGTGAACCCGGGGTTAGTTTTTGCACGCCAAAACATTTCCCGTGATAATATACATATAGGGAGACTTATCAAAACATAACGAACAAAACTTAGCTTATGCATATCTCAAAACATACGTTCAACTCATGCAGACTTGGCACACGTATCAAAACATAACTTATTGGTTTAATAGCAAAATCCAATTTTTATCTTAATTTAAGAATCTACCACCGTTTCACGAACTTATGACAGACGGACAGACAGAACACTCTGCGGGTACAAATTTAATCCAACCAAACTCCTCAGATCACACACAGGCATAAACAAACGGAATCAAATCAAACGTACCTTCCTTCACACCGTTTGGGGAAGAAAGGTGCCCCTCTCAACCCCCCACACAGAAATGTAATGAGACGGGGGATCCACCCGCTCCTTCGACGGGTCACGTAGCACGCCGCCGGCTCAAGAAGACCAGCTTTCCCCTCGACCTCCTGAGGATGAGCTAAGTCTCCCTTTTGTGGAGAACTGCACAGTGGTCGTAACCGGCGACCCCATGGTCGTCCCGGGTCTCCCTTACCCACAACTCCTGGGCCCATCACACAGATAACACACATATATCGGAAACTTAACCCGCCACACACAGACAGACAGACTTATCTCATGCATATCGTACTTATCATATCGTACGTACATATCACGCAGACTGACCTCGAAGTTATAACAAACCGAAACTAAGCATACATAGGCTCATACAAAGCGTTCTTTACTTTCAAACTTATGACAAAACCATCACAGTACATATTTCACACATATCTACGTATATACCAAGCTTATAAATCACACACATTCGAAAACGGGCACGTAGCAATAGGGTATAACTATATCCTAACCTCACCTGGCACCAAACACAGCCGAAGACACAGCGAATGGTTCACCCCGGAACCTGCACGACTCACTTTTCACCACCCTGGGTGCACCTGTACCAACTGAACACACCAAATACAGTACAGAACTCAGACTCAGACTCAGACAACCATATAAAGACGTACGGCACATGCTCAAGCACTTAAGAAATGCAATCACATAAGCAGAGCTCACATTATTTCATATAAATTCATATATCAAATAACCAATTCATATTCGTACGAATAACTTATTTCTTACGTGCAAAAGTTTCTAATTTAATCATATAAGCTTCATACAATTCATATATCGCATAATAGGATTATTTTAAATTAAACAATTAAACCTACATTACAAAGTTAGAAATTAAATCATCCAAGACATACTAATTTCATTCTTACTAAATTATAAATTGCATAACAAATTCTTATATCATATAATAAATTCCAATTCAATTTAAGTGATTAGACTAATTAAAAGCTTCAATCTTAGGCGTAATAATTTCTCTTAATCGAAATCATAATTAGCATATTTGTTTACCAATCGACAAGGATTAACTAATTGAAGTCATACAATTTGTATGTTTAGCGAAATTACACATACACCCCCTTCTAACATAGGCAAATAGCTCAATTCGATATATCGGAATTCAAATGGCATATCAAAGCATCAATATAATCCATAATTCATTTAATACATGATTTCGTACCTATTGAAATACAATTCGATCGACAAATCAAGCAATTAGCAATTAAAACAATTAATTTCAAACATTCAAGTTATACAAAATAAATCACAATAAATCAACCGGACATTCGATTGACGAATGGAAAGTGGCGTTGGACTCACCACGACGAGAGAAACTTACAGCCCGAAGGGCATCGGAATGCCGCCCCCGGAACTAGTCGGATCGCCACGTGCAGCCGCCGGACCACCACCTTCGGTGGTCGGAAAATTCCCCGGAAGGACAGAAACGTACGCCTCGGCCTGCTTGACAAAAGCCCTCAACCAATTTCAGAAAATACCAAGCACAACGGACTTAGTTGAAGAAAAATCGAACTAAAATCCTAGTACGAAAACTGAAATTAAATACAAACTGCAACACGAAAACAAAATTCGGACATACCGTTGGAAAGCCCCGTAGCAAGGCCTTCGAAAGCCCCTAACCCATTTGCCGAAAAAGTTGCCGAAAAATCGGACCGCCGGTCCAGAGCCGGTCCGCCACCGGTTCACTGCCGCCGGGCGGTTCTCGAGTCGGGGCCAACGCCATCCGCTAAGTTCCATCATTCTGAGCAACTTCCGTGAAGTAACCACCACCAAAACCGGCCGGAAAAAGGTCCCAAACCTCCGCTAAAAGTCCGCCGGTGCGCCACTCGCCGGTTCAGCCAGCTCCGGCCTTCGTTTGCTGCAACCGACCCCGGAATCGGACTCACCACATCGAAAATGTTCGGAAAAGGTACCCCCTCGCTGGAGAAGACCGCCGGAAACCGCTAAACGCCGCCGCTACAGTACCACCGCCGTCCGTCGTGACTTTCAGGCGGCACGTGAGCCACCGCAGCTGGGCGGATGGTTGCGCCGCCAACACCATCCACTGCGCCGGGAAGCCTCCTTCATGGGTCTGAGGTGCGTGTCCGAGAATCGCCGCCGGAAGTCGTCGCGAATGGGCGGCGAAGTGGCGGCTCTAAGCCGCGCCACCTGCTGCTCGCCGTAGCTCCACCACCGCTGATTTTTAGCCTCCGATTTGTATACCATTGTGACGGGCTCGTCGAGTTGATAAATTTACACTACTCAAACGTCGAATTCCGTCGAGAAACGAGCGAGAACGGATATGTATGTGTTTTCACACCTCCACTGTGTGAACAGTACCAATCGCGAGAGGAAGACGATGAGTCTGGAGCTGAAATTCTGACACGCAAAATGAGGATCCGGGGTATATATCTCGGGTCCTCGTACTCAAAAACGATCGGAAGAACGGGCTAACGAAGTCGGAATGGGGTAAACTTAGAGTCTACGGACTCGTCTCGATGCCCCGAACGCGTTGAAGGGGTCAAAAAGGTCAAAAACTTGATCGAACGAGAAATGACCGAAAAAACCCTAAAAAGAGAAAATTACAAAGGGGCCCCTAAACTCTAAAAGAGTTCAAAATAGGGCCACGAAAAATATAAAATCATATAATTAAACACATTAAAAGGTTGAAACGTGGCGTACCTTATAAATCGGACGAGCGGGATGTTACATGCTCCTACTTCGCAATTTCCTTTAATTCTAGCTTGGATTATGGTTGAAATCTTCTTCCTCCTCTTAAGGTGTAAGAACCGATATTTACTATATGTATGTGTATGTATTCTTGCTCTCTTGAATGCAATAGAACATAATGGAAGAGATTGGGGAAATTTCATGATATATCCTAAGTTGGGCATAAAAATATGTGACTCATCACTTTTTGCAATTAAGCCCTTCACTTATTTAAATTAATGCACTTAAGGATAATCTCTAACAATTAATTCATTTAGCTCAAAGTATCACTCATAACAACCAATTTGCAACTAACAAGAAATTAAATAAAACAATAATAAGATTCGTGATGCACGTGATATGCATGGTTAGATGTACCGTTTACCGTTGGTTGTGTCACGCATATGATTGGTACCTTCTTCTTCCCTGACCGGATTCACATTTGCATTTTGCACCCCTCTTTCAAGAACACATTTCCGGGCCTGAACAAGCAGCCTTTCATCCCTAATAGACTTCACTCGTCGCTTTGAGCATGTGTCTATTTGATGCTCGTCGCTCCCACAGTACAGGCATAATCCCAACCGTCTTCTGCAACCCTCGTAAGTATGGTTGTTACCTCCACAATAGTTGCAGAGAAGCTTCCTTGAAGATGTTGTTAAAGCTGGAGTACTTGAAGTTCCTAAACCTGACTCAAATGATCGATCCTTTTTCTTTCGAGACCTTCCTTGAGGTGTTGGGATATGATGAGAGATAGGCCGCTTCCCTTTGTTGGAAGTCTTTCCTGATTCTGAACCTGAAGCTTGCCCGGGATGAGGATTAGACCTTCTTGCCTCCAAAGAGGTGGTGTCTCGGATCTTCTCTTGGGAGTCACCTGGAACCAATTCCCACATCCTTTTAATTTTCTTAAGTTGTGACTTAGCTTGATTATCACTTCTTTCAAAGAACTTTGAGGTTTGTTGGTTCTGAAACTCTTTAAATGCTATCGAAATTTGGCCTGGCTGTTGTGATGATGCTAGTGGCACTGAGGAAACTTATTCTCTTATCTTCTGATCAACCAAACAAACTAAAGAATCGAAAAACTCCTGAGGTTGAACCGGAGGGGGTAAATGCGGGGAAACCCTAAGCACTCGTGCACGATGAGGATGACCTTGAGACATCCTGTAATCAAGACACTAGATATGCATGTTGGATTAATATGCCAATGCAAGTAACACGCTTGGAAATAATAGAATCACTACAAGAAAATTGTCAATTTCCGACTGAATCAAGTCCGTCGGAAAATTATTATTTTCCGACGGAAAATCGACGGTTTTCCGATGGAATTTGCGAAAAACATATAAAAATAAAAATAGAAATTTACCGACGGAAAGTCCGTCAGTAATCCGTCGGAAACATTTCCGACGGAAAATTCCGTCGGTAATCCGTCGGAAAATATTAAACTTTATAATTATTTCTATATTTTAAAATTTTACTGAGGGACATTTCCGACGGAATCAAAGCCGTCGGAAAATTATAAAGTTTCCGACGGAATCCGACGGTTTTCCGACGAAAATTGCTAAAAAATATTAAAATAAAAAAAAATTTCCGACGTAATTTCCGTCGGTAATCCGTCGGAAAATATTAAACTTTATAATTATTTCTATATTTTGAAATTTTACCGAGGGAAGTTTCCGACGGAATCAAAGCCGTCGGAAAATTATAAAGTTTCCGACGGAATACCGATGGTTTTCCGACGGAAATTGCTAAAAAATATTAAAATAAAAAAAAAATTTCCGACGGAAAATTCCGTCGGTAATCCGTCGGAAAATATTAAACTTTATAATTATTTCTATATTTTAAAATTTTACCGAGGGAAGTTTCCGACGGAATCAAAGCCGTCGAAAAATTATAAAGTTTCCGACGGAATACCGACGGTTTTCCGACGGAAATTGCTAAAAAATATTAAAATAAAAATAAAAATTTCCGACCGAATTTCCGTCGGTAATCCGTAGGAAATGCAAAAATAAAATTCAATGGAGCTTCGAAAAATAAAATTCAAGAAATCTTCCGACGGACTATTCCGTCGGTAATTCCGTCGGAAACTATTAAATTTAAATAAATAAAAATATGTATTTTTAAAAAATTTCAATAAATATGATTATATTTAATCCATATAATTATATATTTAAAATTTTATATTTTAAATTAATAATAAAAGGTATTTAAATAATTAATTGAAATAAGTGTATAAATATATTTAAAGACATAATATTAATAACAAGTAAGTTGGCCAAGTGGTAAGGGAGTCATCATTTCTCCTTGGAGACCCGAGTTCGAATCCCCACGTGCACAATAATCGCGGGAATTAATTCTCGCATTAGTTGGCTCGCCGAGCTTTAAGCTCGCCTCGTGGCTCATTTGAGGTGTTGGTGTGGCTCGTTTTCGGGATGGTTCGGGTCTCACAAATGAATTTTTTTATTTTTTTTAGTTTATTTATTTTTATTTTATTACCGATGGAATACCGACGGAAAATTCCGTCGGAAATATTTTTTTTATTTTTTTGGGTTAATATTTTCCGACGGATTTCCGACGGACTGTCCGTCGGAAAATATATTTTCCGAGGGATTTCCGACGGAATTTTCCGTCGGAAAGTCGTTAATTATTTTTTACATTTCGCTAAGATTTCCGTCGGAAATCCGTCGGTAAATTTTTCCGAGGACTACTTGTCCGACAACAATCATCCGTCGGAATTCCGTCGGAAATCCGTCGCTATTTCATGTTTCCGTCGGAAATCCGTCGGAAAATTCCATCGGAAATTGACAGTTTTCTTGTAGTGAATCAACATATTGCAACAATTAAGTTCAATAGGGAAAACACATATGAGTAAAGAAATTTAAAAATTTAAAGTAGGGTAGGATGCACGTGCTTATGGATGCATTGAACCTGTCACCATAGTAATGGGAAGCTTTATCTCGGCACGTAATTCCTTATTTGTTGAATTATAAGCTTGTCTTGAACTGTTGATCCTTTCTTGTTTTTCCCACGGTCTTCTAGTCTTCAGAATTTCCTAGCATCAACTTGAACATTCCCATGGCTTGAGATTACAATTGCTTAAATCTGAAGTCCTCCACGCTCATGAAATTAGCATCTTGCCTGTTCTTTAAAAATTTCTCCCCAATTATTGCCCGGGTCTTCTCACGATCATTGTTTTGATCAAAACTTCCTTGTTTTACTCTTTTAGGAGTTCGGATAATTAAATGAACTCTTCTTCCAATTGTTTGTACCTGATTGCCCGAAATCCACCCAACAACTCTTGCCTTTCTTTATCGTTCCTATTTGTTGCTCCCTGTCTGTTAACATGACCTCACAACACGACAATTCAGCTTGGATTTAGAAAATACCCAACTCGATAAAACCTTTAGCCTAATTGTCTTTCCAACTTCATCTCTGCTGTAGTGTTAAACTTCCTTTATTCCTTCCTTAGTCGAAATCCTAAACCATACCATTTTCCATATTTTCCTTTGCTTCATTTCCACGGAAGTTAAGCTTTGTTGCTTATTACCATAATTACCTCCTTGATCAAGATTTTCTTGCATTAGCTTGAGTAATGGTATGGTCCCTAATTCGGAACTCTTGAACTCAAATTCTTCTCTACTTATGGAGTTAATTTCCCAACTTCCCTCGAAGAACCAATCTCCAAGTATTGTCCCGGTTCTTCTAAGTGCCACCTTGATTGAAATTCCTTAAATCTATTCCTTAGTAATTGAATCAATTATGTGATTTGTCTTCTTACTTGCCTACGCCTTGAGCATATAATTTGCCTCCAAAAGTTCTCTATCCTCTTTTACCATTCTCATTTGTTGCAACAACTTCATATTCCCTACTTCGTGCTCTCAACACGACAATTTAACTTGATTCTGGAAAATGAACTCAATCCACCCGATTATAGAATCTCTAGCATCCTAACTTCCCTTAACGGATTACTCGATTCCCCTAGCTCAATCAGAATTACCAGAGTTTTTTTCTTCTCTTGCTTGGATTTCGCTTCCAACCAACCAAGTTTCTTAACTTGGCCACACTTCCAAGTCTTGAATAATTAGTTTCCCTCGATTCTTCCTTCACCTCATCCTTGAATAAAATAGACTTTCTTACCCGGTTGATGCACCCTTTGTGGTAATATGAATTCCCATAGTTGATTCTTTCATTCTGGATCTTATCCTTTAAATCATAACCCAATGGAAGAAGTTAATACCCCTCAGATCCGCGTATGAAGTCCCTGGCCCATTTTCTAACCCTTCCAAGCTCAAGAAGTAGTACTTGTAATATAATGAGGTTGTCATAAAGGTTGGCCGTGGTTGGATATCATTTCTACGACCTGTATTCACAACTTCCTTTGAAAATAAATGCATGTGGGTAAGATATGCTCATGTCACAAAATTGTCACATAATTGATGTCAAGAATTTAATATAAAATGCAACAGGTAATTCATCAATGTTTAATCCATATCTGTAAAAAAGAAGGGGGCTTTTTTTATGGTAAAAAATTCATTCATTTCGGTTATTTCTCCAAAAGAAAACGAAGAAAACAGAGGGTCTGTTGAATTTCAAGTATTCAGTTTCACAACTAAGATAAGTAAACTTACTTCACATTTGGAATTACACAAAAAAGACTATTCATCTCAGAGAGGTTTGCGAAAAATTTTGGGAAAACGTCAATGACTCCTGGCCTATTTGTCAAAAAAAAAAAAAATAGAGGACGCTATAAAGAATTAATTGGTGAGTTGGATATTCGAAAGATAAAAACTCGTTAATTTGAAGCGCGATACCATTTGAGCTTAGTCGTTTCAATTTGGATGAACTTCTTTTTACTTTCAGCAATGCATGGAAGAATGAATCTGGAAAAACTTATGATTGCACCAACTGCAAGAAAAGACCTTATGATAGTCAATATGGCCCTCATCACCCGTCAATGCATGGTGTTCTTTAACTGATCGTTACTCTCGAGGGTGAAGATGTTATTGACTGTGAACCAATATTGGGTTATTTACATAGAGGGATGGAGAAACTGGCGAAAAACCGAACAATTATCCAGTATTTGCCTTATGGAACGCATTGGGATTATTTAGCTACTATGTTCACAGAAGCAATAACCGTAAATGGACCTGAACAGTTGAAGGCATAGGCATTATTGGCGCAGAAGAAGCACTAAATTGGGGTTTATCAGGACCAATGCTACGATCTTCGGGAATAGAATGGGATCTTCGTAAAGTTGATCGTTATGAGTGTTACGATGAATTTGATTGGGAGATTCAATGGCAAAAGAAGGGGATTCATTAGCTCGGTATTTAGTATGAATCAGTGAAATGAAAGAATCCATAAAAATTATCCAACAGGCTCTAGAAGGAATTCCAGGGGGACCTTATGAAAATTTAGAAATCCGACACTTTGATAGAATAAAAGACCCCGAATGGAATGATTTTGAATATCGATTTATTAGTAAAAAACCTTTTCCAACTTTTGAATTGTCCAAGCAAGAACTTTATGTAAGAGTCGAAGCACCAAAAGGAGAATTGGGAATTTTTCTGATAGGAGATCAGAGTATTTTTCCTTGGAGATGGAAAATTCGACCGCCGGGTTTTATCAACTTGTAAATTCTTCCTCAGTTAGTTAAAAGGATGAAATTGGCTGATATTATGACAATACTAGGTAGCATAGATATCATTATGGGAGAGGTTGATCGTTGAAATGATAATTGAGACAACAGAAATACAAGCTATCAATTCTTTTTATAGATTGGAATCCTTAAAAGAAGTCTATGGGATCATATGGATGCTTGTCCCTATTTTCAGTCTTCTATTAGGAATCACACTAGGTGTACTAGTAATTGTTTTGTAGCGCCCCTAAACACTACAACCCCGCACCGTTGTATTTCTCGAGTGGATGTGAGACCTAGCACCCGAGAGATACTCCGGCGAACGGACAAGACAGTACGATAACAGAGTATAAAAGTAACAATGCAGCGGAAGATAGTAAAAATTTAAAACTTTTAAAACTTGAATAAGGAATACCACACACAAAGCCAATAATATTAAACAGGTAGTATCCGTACGAGAGCATTACAGTATTAAGGCAAAATAGAGTATGCAAGCAGCATAATGTACTATGTACATACTCAGGATTTAAGCACACCAAAAGAAATCCTGATAATATAAACTATGACACCTTAGAGCTTCAAGATACCTCTAAAGCGTCGTTCAGCAAAATACCTGAAATCATGAATTGAAAGGAATAGGAGGGTTAGTCAAAGTGACTAAGTGAAGGGATAATTGAGCTTATAATTATCATGAGTTTTAAAGGAGTAGAGCTTTCACCAACAAGATCGAGAAACAATAAATCAATAACAATATTTGGTTCATATTGATTTTTCAAATAACAGGGAATATGGGAAATATATGTTATATTTTGAAGGTATGAACCACTTGACAAGAATATTTTATGCCCGCAAGTTAGGCAATCTCCAACCTTAACTCCTTATAAAAACCTTTAAAATTAGTAACGACACTGATCAAGGTGTCGATACTCAATAAAACATGATAAAACCAACCTTCTTCCTCCGAGTGTCACATAGGGGAGCAAACCCTAGTGACGATATACAAGATGTTGGGAGGGACGTACCTTTCCCGACACTTGATGTGGAGTAACCAACCTCCGATTAAACCATCATCAAGGTCTAGTTGGCGGTCGGTATTGTAATAGCCATTGGCGCACGCCTCCCGGTCTATTACTCTACCATAACCACCGGGCCCACAAGAAACAATAGATTTTACTTGCTTAACAATACAAGAATAATTCAAGATAAAAACTTGATTTGAATATTAGAAAAGTATAATTTTATATTGAAATTATTTTTCCCAACAATGGCTAGTATTATATAAATAGGGAGATAAACAAATCAATACTTGGGTAGGCCAAAACATTTTGATATGTATAGTCATGATTCCAGTTGAAAATATTTTAACCCTCACCTAGTACGATTTTGAGATCACACAAAGTCTTGAGGACCCCACTGCTCGATATTGACTTCGCCTGAAAGTAGTAAACTACTACAAGCTTAAGTCTAAGTTCTTACTAAGCTAATGAAGTGTGAAGGAGTATGAAGGAATATAAACAAGGAATACTAGCAATTATACAAGAAAGTTCCTATATTCTAGAATTTAAATGTTTAAGTGAATTCTCTAATTAAAGTGATACTATTAAATTTTATTTTCTAATTGAATAATTATTAATCAAGTTATGAACCTAATCAAGTTCCTAAGAATAAATCAAGTTTAATATTAAAATTACTACTTGAATGTTCATAAGAGTCTAGGCATATTGCTTGATCACTACCATGATCCTAATATATAATTAAAGCATAAATAAACAAGATATATCAACTTTGCATGAAATATAAATTCAAAAATTAAATTCCCTATGCATGCATTTATTCAAATTTGCAAGAACATATTCATAAATACCTAACATTATTTAAACTATAATATATATTAAAACATGAAATTAATTAAATAAAATTTACAAATGTACGCAGTTAATGTTACTAACTAAAATTTGAAACACTTAATTATAAAATATCATTTCAAGACATTATAATAAATATGTAATTCTATATTAAAGCATTAATTAAGCATATAACTTTACTAACTCCTAATTACGAAATATGTAAATATAAAACATGATTAAACATTAAATAGGTATGACTTAATAATACTAGTTATACTATATTAATAATACATTAATTAAAGATATAGAAAAAGAAAACTAACCTATTCAGAGGTTAGCTCACGTGAGCTTGGAGAGGAAAGAGAGAGTTTTTTCTGTGATTTGTGGTGTGTCGAATGAGAGCAAGAAATGGGTATTTATAGGTGGTGATTTAGGATACAAAAGGAATTATGGAATTTACTTGGATCACGTAACCTCAAGAGATAAGGAAATGCATTTACGAACTCTTATCTCTGCTAGGTAAGACTTTATCTATCAAAAATGTGAGGTAAGAGATGATTTAGGCAATGATGTAATAATTATGTTATAAAAATGTTATAACCATTTAAATTAGAAATCTTTATACAACATGCTAGGGTTGGAATTTGGGGTTGATTAAGATATCAAAGTTCATGAAATAAATCAAGGATCATTTTGACTATAATATTGGATATCAAAAAGTGGACGGATAAAAAGTCGTCTAATGACACGAATAGTAATTATGGTTTCGGAGCAATTTTTGATATAAACAGAGTTAGGATGAAAATTAGGGTTCACGGAAGATATCAAAATTCATGAAATAATTTAACGATTCGTTTGACTGTAATATTGGATATGAAAAAGTGTCCCGAGCGAAAACCTAATTTTTGATAATGAATAGTGATTTTGGGGCAAAATGGTAATTTTGACATAAAATTTTCGAAAATGGTTTCGGGCCATAGAAAGCAAGTATAGGCTTTATAAAAATATATTTTTCAACCTTCTATGGCTCTACGAGTGAAATAATGAAATATCGGCTCGATGGATGAATAGTGATACGAGATTTGAAATATAAAATTCCAAAATTGAAAATATAACTTATAAAAACATATAAATCACATAGGGATGCAATGCATGAAATAATTTACATGGATCGAAGCTTATAAATGCTTTCTTATACCCTTATCTTACCATTCTCAACTTGGCCCTGATCTGGGCTGTCACAATCCTCCCTCCTTAAAAAGAATCTGTCCTCAGATTCTACGACTGTCCCTGGAACAATTCTGGGTAATGCTTCCGTATCTTTTCCTCGGTTTCCCAGGTTTGCTCTTCTGTACCGTGTCCTTTCCAGAGGATTTTAACTAAGGGAATTTTTCGATTCCTCAACTCTTGGAATTTCCTATCCAAGACTTTAGCTGGTTTTAACACGTAAGTCAAATTGGGTTCCAATGGTACTTCTTCAACTGGCAGTATGTGCGTCTCATCAGCAAAATACTTTCGAAGTTGGGACACATGGAATACGTTGTGGATTCCAGTGAGGCTTGGCGGTAGATCTAGACGATATGCTGTCGAACCGATGCGTTCTAGTATCTCGAAGGGTCCTATATACCTAGGGTTCAGCTTACCACCTTTCCCAATGCGTGTAAACCCTTTTCTTGGTGATGCCTTCAAGAATACTTTCTCGCCTACTACGAACTCTATGTCCCTTCTTCTTCTATCTGCGTAACTTTTCTGCCTATCTTGGGCAGCCTTCATTCTCTGCTGAATAACTTTTATCTTTTCTGTTGTTTCTTCTATCCATTTCGTGGAGTTTGCCCTTTGAATTCCATTCTCGGTCCATCTAGCCTCATCCATATCCCAATACAGCGGTGACCTGCACTTTCTTCCGTATAAAGCTTCATAGGGGGCCGTCTGAATAGATGCTTGATAGCTATTATTGTATGCAAACTCCACGAGAGGCAAACAATCTTTCCAGCTATCCGGGAAATCCAAAGCACATGCTCTCAGCATATCCTCTAGGTACTTGATCATCCTCTCTGATTGTCCATCAGTCTGTGGATGTGCCGCTGTGCTAAAATTTAATTTGGTGCCCAACATCTTTTGAATGCTCTGCCAAAGTTGTGACGTAAACTTTGGATCCCTATCAGACACTATGCTAGCCGGCACTCCATGCAACCTTACGATCTCCTTGTGATAGAGCTTTGCTAAGGAATTGACCTTATCAGTTGTCTTAACCGGCAAGAAGTGTGCTGACTTAGTTAATCTATCGATGATGACCCAAATGCTATCAAAACCACCATTGACCTTTGGTAGTCCTGTGACGAAATCCATGGTTATCTGATCCCATTTCCAAGTAGGAATCGGTAGTGGTTGCAACATTCCTCCTGGTTTCTGGTGTTCTGCTTTAACCTTCTGACATGTTAAGCACTTCTTGACATAGTCGGCTATGTCTCTTTTCATTCCATTCCACCAGAAATGCTCCTTGAGGTCTTGATACATCTTGGTTCCTCCAGGATGCATCGTATAACGGGTTTTATGTGCCTCATCTAAAATTTCTCTTCGGATTGTTGGTGGCACACAAACTCGATTCTTGTACCTCAAGATTCCTTCTTTATCAGTTCCGAACTTTATCTCAAGATCCTTCTCATTGGATTTGAGACATTTCTTGATCCACTCGTTTCCAGTTTGTGCTTCTTTAACCTTCTCTTTTAGTGGTGACAACACCACTAGGTTTGCCAATCGAGCACGTGAAATCACTTTCACTGACTTACCCATATTATCTACGGGGATTCCTGAAATCTTTGCCAGGCTGGCTTTCCGACTTAAAGCGTCAGCTACAACGTTGGCCTTTCCAGGATGGTATTGGATTATACAGTCGTAGTCTTCCAGAAACTCCATCCATCTCCTTTGTCTCATATTCAGCTCCTTTTGAGTGAATAGATAGCGTAAGCTTTTATGGTCCGTGAAGACTTCGAAAGTAACTCCATATAGATAGTGTCTCCATTTGGCAAGGGCGAATATAACTGCTGCCAACTCTAAATCGTGAGTCGGGTAGTTATTCTCGTGAGGTTTGAGTTTCCGTGAAGCATATGCTATAACCCTTCCATGTTGCATCAATACACATCCTAACCCTTCTTTGGAGGCATCCGTGTAAACCGTATATCCTTCTTTTCCATCCGGTAAGATAAGTACTGGTGCAGTTGTCAATCTCTGCTTCAATTCTTGAAAACTCCTCTCGCACTTCTCTGTCCATTCAAACTTTTCTTCTTTCCTCGTCAATCGTGTGAGGGATGCGGCTATTTTTGAGAAATCCTTTACGAATCTCCTATAATAGCCTGCGAGCCCTAGGAAGCTCCTTACTTCTGACGGATTCCTTGGGGTTTTCCAATCCATTATTGTTTCAACTTTTGAAGGGTCAACTTCAACCCCTGAACCAGAAATTATATGTCCAAGAAATGCGACTTTCTCCAGCCAAAATTCGCATTTGCTGAACTTTGCATATAGCTTGTGATCCAGCAAAGTGCCCAACACTAAACGGAGATGTTCAGCATGCTCCTCTGGTGTCTTTGAAAACACCAGGATGTCATCGATAAAAATGACCACAAACTTATCTAGATATGGTCGAAATATTCGATGCATCATGTCCATAAATGCGGCGGGTGCATTTGTCAGTCCAAACGGCATTACTACGAACTCAAAGTGTCCGTAGCGGCTATTAAAAGCTGTCTTAGAAATATCCTCCTCATTGACCTTCAGCTGGTAGTACCCCTGTCTCAAATCTAACTTGGAATACACTCGAGATCCTTGCAGGATATCGAATAACTCCTCGATATGAGGGAGAGGGTACTTGTTCTTTACAGTCATTCGATTAAGTTCCCGGTAATCGATGCATAGGCGTAATGTCCCATCCTTCTTTTTGACAAATAGTACGGGCGCTCCCCATGGAGATGTGCTAGGACGAATATAGCCTGATCCAATTAGCTCATCAAGTTGCTTTCTCAATTCTTGGAGTTCCGCTGGAGCCATTCGGTATGGTGTCTTCGAAAATGGCTCGGCTCCCGGGATTGTATTGATCACAAATTCTAACTCGCGATCAGGAGGTAACGAGTCTAAATGTTCGGGGAACACATCCAAGAACTCGTTAACTATTTCCACTTCCTCGATCTTGAGCTGGTCTTTTGGCCTATTAAGGAGATAGGCAATGAATCCCGTGGCCCCTTTTTGAATTAGCTTCTTTGCTTCTACTGCCGAGACTAATGCCAACTGCTTTGTCTTCACTTCTGAAGTCCAACTTTCATCTTTTCCTAAGATGATTTCTTTCTTAAAGCAGTCTAACTTAGCGTGATACTTGTAGAGCCAATCCATGCCCAAGATAATTTCGTATCTTGATATTGGGAGTTTGATAAGATCCATCGGATAATAGTAGTTACCAATGCGTATAGGGCAGCGTTTACATACTTGATCCGTTAAGAGACAAGTCCCTAAAGGGGAACTTACTTCGAAGTTATATGGCAATTGTTCTAGTGGATAATTTAAACGCGCACATAAATTTGATGCAATGAATGAATGCGTGGCACCAGGGTCGTATAAAACATTAACTGGTGTGTTTTGAATGTGTACCGTACCTTCAACGACATCAGAAGGGTCCGGATCCACGTTTCCGTCCAACGCATACGCTCTGCCCTTAACTAGCGGCTTCCCAGATGTTCCCACAGTAGCCTTTCCTTTACCCTTCTGCCCAGGTCTTTTTGGACACTCATTAAACTGGTGATCAGGATGTCCACACCATAAGCATGTACCGGCCTTCTTCCGGCATTCCTGTTCAGTGTGCCCTGGCTTGTGACAGAACTCACAAGTAATCTCTTCTTGGGTTTTAGTTGGTGCTTGTGGGGGCTTCTGTTGAGCTTGCATGGGTTTCTTTCCTGATTTTTGATTCGATGACTCTACTGGGCGTTTTGATCCTTGGGTAGTTTTGTTCTGGGGTGGACCTGAACGATTGAATGCCAGTCGAATATTCTTATGAGCTGACTCAGTTTGTAGGGCTTTATCCACTGCCCTATTGTAAGATTCAATGTCCAGTGAAGCCAATGCCCATCGAAGGTCTGGCTTGAGTCCATCAATAAACCGTTTCATCTTGCGTCGCTCATCGTTTAAGATGTGTGGTGCATACTGTATCAGCCGAACAAATTTAGCCTCGTATTCAGCCACTGACATGTATCCTTGCACCAGATGCATAAACTCAGCCTCCCGAGCATCTCTTGTCACTTGCGGAATGTATTTGTGATGAAATTCTCGCACAAATTCTGTCCAAGTATAATCAATCTCAGCTTCCACCCACGTCTGCTTAACATGTTTCCACCAACTTAATGCCGCCCCTTCCAGTAGGAAGGTTGCATACTGAACCCGCTCCCGCTCCTCGGGAAATATATCCATTGCTTCATAAATCTTTTCTATACTAGCTATCCAATTCTCTGCCTTGATATCGTTAGGTTCCCCAAAGAACTTCGGAGGGTTCATTCGAAGGAACCTTTCCAATGACCTCTCGTTAGCAAGATTGTGTCCTGGTGCACAAGTACGGAAAAACAGTCTTAAAGCCTCAATAAATTCTGGGTTTCCTTCTGGAACTGGCGGTGGTAAAGGAAATCCTCCTGGAGGTGGTTGTGGAGTGCGATCACGCGGAGCTCTACGCGGAGGCATTGTGAAGCTGAAATCAAAGTTGCATAGAAAATATAGTGCATGATGGTTAAGAATGACCACAGATTGTCATAAAAGCAATAAATAACGATGAGATCAATACACATAAAGCATATAATGAAATGAAATGATCAACTTACGGCCCTGTTGGTATCTTGAAGCAACTCTAAGACTCCTGAGGTACACAAGTATGAAAAGCAGTAAAAGACAGTAATATAAAGCCGCAAAACGTCTGTCATATATATATGCATCAGAATTGGAAAAGCTTTAAAGAGCTACACTTTTATCAAAAACTCAAAATGGGGTGGACCCGATCTACCTCGAGTTACACCCTACAGCTCTCTGCTCTCCAATACCTAGGCCTCCGGCCCACTAAGCTACCTGCTGCTGTCCAAAAAGCGGGGATCCCCTCCACTAGCTGCTATATACATCCCCTCATGCACCTGTCCTATATACAATGCCCCAAACAAACTGGGCTCAAGCTCCCCCCCTGGTGGTCATCTGCCCCAACTCCAGCAATACCATCAACTGGGTCAAGATCAACGATAGCAGCTGGGCTCTCTGCCTCCAAAGGCTCAGCATCCTCCATCTGAACAGCCTGGTCCTCCTCAGCCTCAGGTACATCCTCACCCTGCTCAGGATCCTCATCATCCTCCTCATCAGACTGTGCCAAGACCTCCTGCGCGACCTGCTCATCAGTCAACTGATAGGCCTCCTGAAGTCGAGCCCTCATACGAGAAACGTACTGCTGATGTGTCTCCATGGAAGCATCTCTGTCAATAGTCATGGAAATCAAATCAGACTGGAGCTCTGCCATGCGAGCAGTCATCCCAGTGATCTCAGTCTCTAATGCTGTCAACTGCTCTCTAGCCAAGTCACGGTCAGTCGCATTCTGATCAGCTATATCATGGTATCTGATAGCCTGAAGCTGGAACTCTCTAGTCCTCTGGTAATCGAGAAAGTATGAATCCCTCTCTGTCTCTAGCATATGCACCACTCGATTAGGGTACGCATTACCCTGACGTACCCCACGACCTCTACCTCGAGCACCCTGTCGAGCCCTACGCCAATTATAATACCTAGCACCGCCCCGACGGGTAACTGCCACTGTCCTGGGTGCCTCATACACCTCAAACCATGCATGAGCCTGCTGGTACGGATCCTCATCATGGCCAGCCATCGCTATAAGGAAGTAATTTATAAGGTAAATACTAGAGTAAAAGTGAAACGGTCCCTCAAGCTTAGAGCATCTAAGGTTAAGTCTCTTCTTAACTCAACCTGATGCTCTGATACCAACTCAGCTGTAGCGCCCCTAAACACTACAACCCCGCACCGTTGTATTTCTCGAGTGGATGTGAGACCTAGCACCCGAGAGATACTCCGGCGAACGGACAAGACAGTACGATAACAGAGTATAAAAGTAACAATGCAGCGGAAGATAGTAAAAATTTAAAACTTTTAAAACTTGAATAAGGAATACCACACACAAAGCCAATAATATTAAACAGGTAGTATCCGTACGAGAGCATTACAGTATTAAGGCAAAATAGAGTATGCAAGCAGCATAATGTACTATGTACATACTTAGGATTTAAGCACACCAAAAGAAATCCTGATAATATAAACTATGACACCTTAGAGCTTCAAGATACCTCTAAAGCGTCGTTCAGCAAAATACCTGAAATCATGAATTGAAAGGAATAGGAGGGTTAGTCAAAGTGACTAAGTGAAGGGATAATTGAGCTTATAATTATCATGAGTTTTAAAGGAGTAGAGCTTTCACCAACAAGATCGAGAAACAATAAATCAATAACAATATTTGGTTCATATTGATTTTTCAAATAACAGGGAATATGGGAAATATATGTTATATTTTGAAGGTATGAACCACTTGACAAGAATATTTTATGCCCGCAAGTTAGGCAATCTCCAACCTTAACTCCTTATAAAAACCTTTAAAATTAGTAACGACACTGATCAAGGTGTCGATACTCAATAAAACATGATAAAACCAACCTTCTTCCTCCGGGTGTCACATAGGGGAGCAAACCCTAGTGACGATATACAAGATGTTGGGAGGGACGTACCTTTCCCGACACTTGATGTGGAGTAACCAACCTCCGATTAAACCATCATCAAGGTCTAGTTGGCGGTCGGTATTGTAATAGCCATTGGCGCACGCCTCCCGGTCTATTACTCTACCATTACCACCGGGCCCACAAGAAACAATAGATTTTACTTGCTTAACAATACAAGAATAATTCAAGATAAAACCTTGATTTGAATATTAGAAAAGTATAATTTTATATTGAAATTATTTTTCCCAACAATGGCTAGTATTATATAAATAGGGAGATAAACAAATCAATACTTGGGTAGGCCAAAACATTTTGATATGTATAGTCATGATTCCAGTTGAAAATATTTTAACCCTCACCTAGTACGATTTTGAGATCACACAAAGTCTTGAGGATCCCACTGCTCGATATTGACTTCGCCTGAAAGTAGTAAACTACTACAAGCTTAAGTCTAAGTTCTTACTAAGCTAATGAAGTGTGAAGGAGTATGAAGGAATATAAACAAGGAATACTAGCAATTATACAAGAAAGTTCCTATATTCTAGAATTTAAATGTTTAAGTGAATTCTCTAATTAAAGTGATACTATTAATTTTTATTTTCTAATTGAATAATTATTAATCAAGTTATGAACCTAATCAAGTTCCTAAGAATAAATCAAGTTTAATATTAAAATTACTACTTGAATGTTCATAAGAGTCTAGGCATATTGCTTGATCACTACCATGATCCTAATATATAATTAAAGCATAAATAAACAAGATATATCAACTTTGCATGAAATATAAATTCAAAAATTAAATTCCCTATGCATGCATTTATTCAAATTTGCAAGAACATATTCATAAATACCTAACATTATTTAAACTATAATATATATTAAAACATGAAATTAATTAAATAAAATTTACAAATGTACGCAGTTAATGTTACTAACTAAAATTTGAAACACTTAATTATAAAATATCATTTCAAGACATTATAATAAATATGTAATTCTATATTAAAGCATTAATTAAGCATATAACTTTACTAACTCCTAATTACGAAATATGTAAATATAAAACATGATTAAACATTAAATAGGTATGACTTAATAATACTAGTTATACTATATTAATAATACATTAATTAAAGATATAGAAAAAGAAAACTAACCTATTCAGAGGTTAGCTCACGTGAGCTTGGAGAGGAAAGAGAGAGTTTTTTCTGTGATTTGTGGTGTGTCGAATGAGAGCAAGAAATGGGTATTTATAGGTGGTGATTTAGGATACAAAAGGAATTATGGAATTTACTTGGATCACGTAACCTCAAGAGATAAGGAAATGCATTTACGAACTCTTATCTCTGCTAGGTAAGACTTTATCTATCAAAAATGTGAGGTAAGAGATGATTTAGGCAATGATGTAATAATTATGTTATAAAAATGTTATAACCATTTAAATTAGAAATCTTTATACAACATGCTAGGGTTGGAATTTGGGGTTGATTAAGATATCAAAGTTCATGAAATAAATCAAGGATCATTTTGACTATAATATTGGATATCAAAAAGTGGACGGATAAAAAGTCGTCTAATGACACGAATAGTAATTATGGTTTCGGAGCAATTTTTGATATAAACAGAGTTAGGATGAAAATTAGGGTTCACGGAAGATATCAAAATTCATGAAATAATTTAACGATTCGTTTGACTGTAATATTGGATATGAAAAAGTGTCCCGAGCGAAAACCTAATTTTTGATAATGAATAGTGATTTTGGGGCAAAATGGTAATTTTGACATAAAATTTTCGAAAATGGTTTCGGGCCATAGAAAGCAAGTATAGGCTTTATAAAAATATATTTTTCAACCTTCTATGGCTCTACGAGTGAAATAATGAAATATCGGCTCGATGGATGAATAGTGATACGAGATTTGAAATATAAAATTCCAAAATTGAAAATATAACTTATAAAAACATATAAATCACATAGGGATGCAATGCATGAAATAATTTACATGGATCGAAGCTTATAAACGCTTTCTTATACCCTTATCTTACCATTCTCAACTTGGCCCTGATCTGGGCTGTCACATGTTTGGTTAGAAAGAGAAATATCGGAAGGCATACAACAACGTATTGGACCTGAATACGCCGGGCCTTTGGGAATTCATCAAGCTCTAGCAGATGGTATAAAACTGTTGTTCAAAGAAAACTTTATTCCATCTAGAGGAGATACGCGTTTATTCAGTATCGGGCCATCCGTAGCAGTCATATCCATTTTACTAAGTTATTCAGTAATTCCTTTTAGCTATCGCTTTATTCTGGCCGATCTTAGTATTGGTGTTTTTTTATGGATCGTCGTTTCAAGTCTTGCTCCCCTTGGACTTCTTATGTCGGGATATGGATGAAATAATAAATATTCCTTTTTAGGTGGATTAAGGGCGGCTGCTCAATCAATTAGTTATGAAATACCATTAACTCTATGTGTATTAGCAATATCTCCATGTGCGATTCGATGAGACATAAAATTTCCCCTATTTCTTTTCTTTCTAGCAAGAAAGTGAAATGAGTTGAATTCTTTATTGGGGTTGATGAACTAAACCAGATAGTTATATGAGTGAAATAAAATGGCTTGAAAATTTGCTGTGAAAGTAATTCAATCTCATTTCCTATGTACAAGAATTAAGTGAAAGTAAACATAAGTAATCGAGACTGTTTACCCCAAGATTGGTTGATTAGTGATCTTGAAGCGGGTTCAAAATCTCAACTGGATCGGGTTTCTACTATCTATTTCCATAGATACCCTAATAAGAGATTCAAAAATGAGTGGATGGTTAGGAAGACCAAGATACACAAAGAATTAGTAATGGAGATTCTGTAAATTATCCAATAGGATAGTTTTTTATAGAAAAGTAATTCGAATTGGGGCTTTAAGTTGGTAGAAAGGATTAAGAAGTACTCCCCACGATTTCGATCCAGAGTCTATTCCTATCCACCACTTAAGTAAATAACTATCAAGAACAAAGAAATCTTTTACTTTGGCTAATGTCCCTTTTCCTGAGAAAGGAGAATAAGAATGAAATAAAATCGAAAGACTAGAATTGCAAAAAGAGATCTTTTTTGATTCAAAACTATTTCATTTTATAGGGAGAAGGACAATCCTTCTTATGCAATGTCAAATTCTTTTTCGTAATCGAAAGTGGTAGGTTGAAATATCTATGTGATATTCCTCTAAAAAGTCCTTTTTATTCAAGGATAACGTTATTAATGAACAAAGAAAAATGAAAATTCTTAAAAGATGAGATCAATTCAGAAGCACTTTTTCTTATAAAATCTATCAGACAGAGTTCTATTGGTCTAATTATAGGTCTTGGGTAGGATCAGAGTTTGACTCTCTATCGATCCTACATCAATATAATTAATGTTGAAAGGTCCTTAGATTTATTTTTGACCTATGAGGAGCCGTATGAGTTGAAAATCTCATGTACGTTCTGGAATAGCGATGGAAACAATGATGTTCTCGTCGACTATGATTATCTAACAGTTCAAGTACGGTTGATATAGTTGAAGCGCAGTCAAAATATGGTTTTTGGGGATGGAATTTGTAGCGTCAACCTATAGGGTTTATCATTTTTCTAATTTCTTCTCTAGCCGAGTGTGAGAGATTACCTTTTGATTTACCAAAAGCAGAAGAAGAATTAGTAGCAGGTTATCAAACCAAATATTCCGGTATCAAATTTGGTTTATTTTACATTGCTTCGTATCTAAATCTACTAGTTTCTTCATTACTTGTAACGGTTCTTTACTTGGGGGGTTGGAATTTTTCGATTCCATACATATCCGTTCTTGAGCTTTTTGACATAACTAAAAGAGGTCAAGTTTTTGGAACAACAATCGGTATCTTTATTACATTAGCAAAGACTTATTTGTTCTTGTTCATTTCTATTGCAACAAGATGGACTTTACCGAGACTGAGAATGGACCAACTATTAAATCTTGGATGGAAATTTCTTTTACCTATTTCTCTAGGTAATCTATTATTAACAACCTCATCCCAACTTCTTTCACTGTAAAGGAATAGAATATTCTATCTTCACAACTTGTCTCAAACAAGAGAAAGAAACAAGTCCAATTATTTATAGATATTCAGATATGTTCCCTATGCTAACTCACTTCTTGAACTCAGGTCAACAAACAATACGAGCGTCCAGGTACATTGGTCAAGGTTTCCTGATTACCTTGTCCCACGCGAATCGTTTACCTATAACTATTCAATATCCCTACGAAAAATTGATCACATCAGAACGCTTCCGAGGCCGAATCCACTTTGAATTGGATAAATGCATTGCTTGTGAAGTATGTGTTCGTGTATGTCCTATAGACCTACCCGTTGTTGATTGGAAATTGGAAACTGATATTCAAAAGAAACGATTACTTAATTACAACATTGATTTTGGAATCTGTATATTTTGTGGTAATTGTGTTGAGTATTGTCCAACAAATTGTTTATCAATGATTGAAAAATATGAACTTTCTACTTATGATCGTCAAGAATTGAATTATAATCAAATTGCTTTAGGTCGATTACAGGTGTCAGTAATTGACGATTACACAATTCGAACAATTTCTTCGAATTCACCTCAAATAAAAAATGTATAAAACCCTTGATTCAAAAAACATTGACAATTTCAAAAAAGCTTTTGGATCTAAAGGAATGGGGTTTTTGCTTGCTCAATACGGTGGGTTGGGGAGAATCATGGCTTCATTTTGATTGAAAGTCGATTCCTATTTAAATAATGATTTCAAAATATAGAGTTTCAACCCCTGCTTTCGAGAATAAGAGTACTCCAATAACCGTATCTACATCAATCCACACTACCCCCATTCGAATTTCATTCAATTCAGACGTATCCTATTTGTTAGTTTTTAGGATAACTTATTTTTCCTGGTTAGGTTAACAAAGGCATGAAATATTTCGATTTATTTTTCAATAAAATCAAATGGATTTACCTGGACCAATGCACGATTTTCTTTTAGTCTTTCTGGGATTGGGTCTTATATTCGGAAGTGTAGCAGTAGTATTACTTCCGAATCCAATTTGTTCGGCCTTTTCATTGGGATTGGTTTTTTTTTTTGTATATCCTTATTCTATATTCTATCGAACTCCTATTTTGAAGCTGCTGCGCAGCTCCTTATTTATGTAGGAGCTATAAATTTTTTAATCATTTTTGCTGTGATGTTCATGAATGATTTAGAATATTACAAAGATTTTCATCTTTGGACCGTTGGGGATGGAGTTACTTCACTGGTTTGTACAAGTCTTTTAATTTCGCTAATTACTACTATTCCATATATGTCTTGGTATGCGATCAGTTGGACTACAAAATCAAATCAGATTCTAGAGCAAGATTTGATAAGTAAAAGTCAACAAATTGAAATTCATTTATCAACCGATTTTTTTTCTTCCATTTGAACTTATTTCAATAATTCTTTTAGTCGATTTAATAGGTGCAATTGCTATAGCTCGTCAATAATAAATCTTTATTAAAACGAGTAATTCAAATAGAATCAATAGAAAAGGAATGTTATAATCCTTTAATTAGAATTTCTGTCTAAAATAGAATCGATAGAATTTACCTTTTTATCGATCTATTACTAACCTATTTTCTTGTTTTGTTCCATACTTGTTAGAATCGATTCAATTATTGTTCAGATTGAAATGAATCAAGATTGATAAGGAGTTGGGTAATGATGCTCGAACATATACTTGTTTTGAGTGCCTATTTATTTTCGATTGGGATCTTTGGATTGATCACAAGTCGAAATATGGTTAGAGCCCTTATGTGTCTTGAACTTATATTCAATTCAGTTAATATCATTTTTGTCACATTTTTTGATATTTTTGATAATCGTCAATTAAGAGGAGATATTTTCTCCATTTTTGTTACAACTATTGCAGCCGCTGAAGCAGCTATTGGACCGACTATTGTTTCATCAATTTATCGTAATAGAAAATCAACTCGTATTAACCAATCCAATTTGTTGAATAAATAGGTTGAATCATACAAGTGGAAATGGGAGTGGGAATATTCATAAATTCATTCAAATTAGTAGGTAGAGTTTGATCTTGGTTGCAAAAATAGAAGAAATCAAAGTATTTTGGCCCTCGCTCATAAAACAATTTGGAAGTAGATTGATTCTGATCATTCATTGATTCGTCTGGTATCTAAATATAGGATTCGGTTAGAAGTTAGTTTACTAGACCGAAAATTTATGACGTTCAAATATGTATAGATCCAATGTCCCATTCAGTAAAGATTTATGACACATGTATAGGATGTACTCAATGTGTCCAAGCATGCCCTACCGATGTATTCGAAATGATAACCTGGGACGGGTGTAAAGCTAAACAAATCGCTTCTGCTCCAAGGACCGAGGACTGTCTTGGTTGTAAGAGATGTGAATCGGCCTGTCCAACGGATTTCTTGAGTGTTCGAGTTTATTTATGGCATGAAACAACTCACAGTATGGGTCTAGCTTATTGATACGTTCTAGAAATGTAGCACCCGGGACGATAGGCACCACATCCCCAGCACTATAAGTCTAATCCACATATGAAATAGGCAGTCCATATATGAATCGGACTCACAGCGAACAGGTGACAAACAAAAGAACAGTCCTGACTAGGCGGAAGCTAACCCTAGAACAATCAACAATAACCAAAATGCGGAAGCAAGGAAATCATTTATATAATATCAAAGAAATAAATGAAATCCAACAAGAATATAAATACGGGTTCCGCTAATCAATACACCTGTCCTAACCTGTCCCGAATCAATACAAGGCAACAACATAACAACGTGTTCAACTAGCTCCAGAACCTGTCCTAACCTGTCCCGAAATAGTATCAATTCAATAAGGGCACATCGGGCAACAATAAAAGGTCAATACAATACTTAGAAACCATATAGTATGCAGTGAGTGTAAGTGAGTGAGACTAGAACAATGATTCGACAACTCTAACTCCGCCTAGTAACCAACACCTGCAAAAGAAACTGGAAAAGTGGGAAAGAGGGGTCAGTCTCTAGAAGACTGAGTGAGCAGGAGCGATACATAACTATAGAAACATGCGCAAGCAAGTCATAAATCCCAAGCAAAGTTTTATTTAAAGTTAGTTCTCAAGAGGGCAAGAAAATAACGAAGCAATGCTCGGACTTTACGACTAATCATATTAAATTCATTAAGTTCATAAATCATACATAAACAATAAGGCTTGACGAGTGAGCGTTCATTATCTCCAACCAAACTCCGACCGTGTATGACAAATATCATTAATACATTGAATATGTGATCATGCAGTATATTATAATACACACAAATCATATAACATAGTCGTTTGGGCGATCCGTCTCCCGGCCTTCCCGACGGTGCATAACAATCATAATACAATCATATTCATAAAACAAGTTCCAACCTTCTTCCTCCAGGTGGTGGACAGGTTAGCAAGACCCGGCCACCCAAACATTGACCAATGGGGTTACATGAATTCCCCAATTGGCACTCAGCTCCCATTCCCCGCTAAAACTCCTAGCTAGGGCCGGTATCACCGCAACAATGTGGGACTAGCACACGGGATCACCGTCGGCCCTTGCCTCCCTGGATAGCCACGTATACTAAGTCCCTGGGCCCGTCCAATCAATCATGTTCATAATCATATTCTCGCCAAAACATTTGATTCATGAGAAACATAACATATTCATAATTCATTAGAAAAGGGTTACTCGATAATAATTTACTCGATGACTCCATTTTGAAAATGGTATATGTATATATATAAGGTTTTTGGCCCAAAACATATCACATAAGGGTTGTAGGGATTGATATGTAACTAGAATGAAAACACCCTCACCTGGAATACCACGAGACATAAAGCATGAGCAATACGGGGTGCCTATTCAATTTGGAAGTCTCCGCCCTAGAAACAAACTATACAAGAGAATGAACAATGTGTACAAGTGCGAGGAGACTCAATATGAACCAAATAGGACGCACGGCAATGTTCACGATATGGTATTAATAAATTATGCAATGATTCAATATATAATAAATTATAAAAGTCATGCAATGTTAGGGTGTACATTGAAGTTTCCAAATAACAATTAAACATATAATTAAAGCTACATGTCTGATTCATGAACGTTAAGTTTGTATTTCAAATTAAATAAGCATGTGGAATAATTATGCCAACTCATATATATTCAAACAATTCACAATTAAATCAATTAAGGCAAGTAATCGACATGAAACGAGGCCCATAAAATTAAGAGTTGAGAATTCGAGTTTTCGTATATCATATCATATTATCATACATTATACAATTCATAATCATCGATTAATTAAGCGTACAAGATCAAATTACAATTAAAGTAATTAACATATAATATACAATAACTTCAGAAATTCGTATAAAATCAACAAAGTGTCCGATTGACGAACGAAAAGCGATGATAGACTCACCACGACGAAAGGAACAAGCTGTCCGAAACGCGTTTGAATGCCGCCACCGGAGCCTGCCGGACCACCACTGACAGCCACCAAGCCACCACCTCCGGTGGCCGAAAAAATCCCTAGAAGGACAAAAACGTGCGCCTCGGCCTGCTAGTCAAAAGCCCTCAAACAATTTCAGAAAACACCAATCACACCGGATTTCATTTGCGAAAAACCGAACTAAATCCCTGGAACGAAAACTGTAATTAAACTCCAACCGTAAAACGAAAACAAAATCCGAACATACCTTTGGAAAGCCCGTAACGAGGCCTTCAAAACCCATATCTCAATTACCGAAAAAAGTAGTCGGAAAGTTGACCGGCATTGACCCGTCGGTTCACCACCACTGGCCGGTTTTCGCACCGCCACCAACACAGAAAGCTCGGCCATGTCGAGTAGAGTATTTCTCATGAAGGGCCCGTCACCAAAAATCCCGCCGGAAAAGGCCGAACCGCCACCTCTTAGCTCCGCCGCTGCTGCCTTACCGGAACTGCTATCACCGGTCGTTTTCTGTTCGAATTGATGCCGGAAATGGAATCAGGACGTTGAAGAACCTTAGGAACCGGTCTTACTCGTCGGAAAAGGATGTCGGAACGACGAGATTCGCCGTGCTACAGTGCCGCGCCGCAGCGGCATAAAGTTCAGGCGGTGCGTGTGGTGTCGTCACGACCCCGATGGCCGCGCCGCTGACGTGGAAAGCTGCGGCGGGAAGTCTCCAGTCTGGGTCAGTGGCGCGTGTCGAAGAATCGCCGCCGGAGAGGGCCAAAATCGGCTGGCGAAGTCATGGCCTGCCACCCCCTACCTGGCGCGACTGAAAACCAGAAATATCTCCTCCGTCGGTCGTCGTCGGGCCAAGATCTTGGTACGGTTGTGACCGCATCATCGAGCTCATCAAAAAACACTATTGGTTCGTCAAAATCCGTCGAGAAACAAGGAAGTTTGAATTTGTGTGTGTGTCGTGTGTGTGTGGGGGGGCGTGTTTCGCCGGGAGAGGGAGAGAGAGAGAACAAGACTGCAATCTCAAGCTCCTGGCACGAATAACGACGATCTGAGTGTTTTATCCCGGGTCCTCAATGCATGAAACGACCGAAAGAAGGGTTAACAATGCCATAATTGGGCAAACTCAGAGTCTATAGACTTGTCTCGATGCCCCGAACGCGAAAAAGGGATCAAAGAGGTCAAAATCTCAATCGGGTGAGAAATGACCGGAAAACCCTGAAAGAGAAAAATGCAAACAAGCCCCTAAACTCAGAAGGAGCTGCAAATAAGGCCAAATAAATCACATAATTACATAATCAAGCACACAAGATAGTCGACACGTAGCGAAATCCGAAAATTGGAAGACCGGGGCGTTACAACCTCTCCCCCTTAAGAGGATCTGGTCACCAGATCCAAACACTGAGTGAAAACCTCGAGTTGTAATACTTCTATCCATCCCGGAGTAGTGTAGAGTCCTCATCATGAAGTTTGCTCGCATTGTGTGCATCAGTTCTCTTCGTGGTGTCTCGTTGTGGCTGAGGTTCATCTTAACACTTGACCGTTGATTGCCTTAACTCTTTCGACCACTACCAGGATACAATAGCTATCGCTGTTCCCAAAGCTCGATTACGTTGCATACTCGTCTCTTGAAAGTCGTTGTCAGGTCCAACGTGAAGCAACCAAGATAAACAAGAGAGAATCCTATCTCTCAACACGCAAGCGAACCCTATCTCTCAACACACAGAAAGAAGAGAACCCCGTCTCTCGAGCACACAGAAAGGAGAGAACCCCGTCTTTCGAGCACATAATTGAGGGAACCCCATCTCTTAACCTAAGTCTGACAGATCCCAAAATTTCCCAAACATTCTAGTTTGAGAAAATCCAGCATTTCCCAAACCCCTAAATCCAAGGGAATCCAGCATCTCTCGAATACCTAAGTACAAGAGAATCTAACATCTCTCGTGCACAAAAGTTAGAAAGAATCCAGCATCTTTCTATCACAGAATTAGAGAGAATTTAAATCTCCCTTCCACTTAAACAGAAGGAATGTAACATCCCTCTTGCACGTAAATACAATTACTAAAACATTCATACATATATATCAGAATAACTGAATTAAGAAATCACACCAATCATCACAAATTACAATTTAGCAAGTATATCAAATAATAGCAAGAATTAATTAAATAAACAGTGCATGTATGCTTATGTCATGAATGATTAGTGTACCGTTCACCGTAGTAATGAAAATGATGTTGTGACTTAGTTCCATGGTTTGGGTAGTCTGATCTCTACCTGGCTTGATTTCCAACTTGTCTTTCATATCTTTAGTATATACTCGAACGAGAAAGTCAGACCCTTGGTTGACCCTATTCTCGATTCCATTTGGATCCTTACTCACCGTTATCTTCTTCAGTTAACCGAGTATTAGTTTATCCTTCATACTTTCAGAATATTCATCCTTGTACTAGATTCACTCTATTATCTCTAACCATACAAGAGTATACCACCTACACAGCACTGGGGTTGTTTAATGATATTTCAAAAGTCTAGTGGAAAGTATAATTTTTCCTTTCCTGAATAGTTGGGAAAATCCGATATAGATCAAATCTTCAATTTCTAATCCAACTCCATTCATTAACTTCAATTGGTTTAATTCTTGTTGAGGACTAGATTAACTAGGGTTCGTTGACACCGTTTTCAAGGAAGTTAGCTTAATCGGAATTCCTCTTACCAAAGCTAATATAGGAATCCATCAGAAGTTCCCTGATAATAACATCATCTTCGATGTCTGAATCACGTAATTATTAATTTCCAAGCGAACCACTCTCTTCGATGCCTGATGGAGATCTTCAACCCGAGTATAGCAGCTTGATTTCCACTTTCAAGGTTTAAACTGACAAAGTCGTATCATTCTTTTCCTGTCACTATCTTTAGGTCATTCATGTCCGTCATGGCTTGTATTTCCATTGTTACCACGAGAAGTAACTTTTTCAACATTACGAAAAATTTAAGTTTATGAGTAGTCGCACTCTCCCCCTTCAAAATTTTCTATCTTAATTCCTTGAATTTATTGCACTGCCTCGCAGATCACAGATCCTAAATTTCATCATTTTTGCATCCGTGGTTAAATGATTCTAGTTGTTCCACATGCCAGGTGATCTCACTCACAACTGCCTTAAAATGATAGGTAGGGATAGCCACTTACTTCTCTCATTCCTTCTCTGGTTCCACCTTCCAATTCTCGGTATTTCTTTCCCCTTTTGATTCACAATTTGCAACCCAAATATTTCTTCTCTTCATGATTCAAATGAGACTCGGTCAGAGTAATGCTTGAGGGGGAAACAAAGAAGATTCCTATCAAATAAACACTAAATAATGCATGCCAGTTAAGAATGACAATGCACGTAGTATGTTTTCAAATAATTAATAATGCAGCACATTTGAGCAAGTATCTCAATTGAATAAGCGTATATAAATAGAAAAATTTAAATAATGTAAAACGGTGAATGATGCACGTGCTTATGGATGCATTGAACCTGTCACCGTAGCAATGAGAATCTTTATCTCGGCACCTCATTCGTTGTTTGTTGAATTATAAGCTTATCTCGAACTGTTGATCATTTCTTGTTTTTCCCACGGTCTTCTAATCTTCAGAATTATATAGCATCAACTTGCACATTTCCGCGGCTTGGAATTACAATTTCTTGAACCTGAAGCCTTCTACGCTCATAAAATTAGCATCTTGCCTTTTCTTTAATAATCACTCACCAATTGTTGTCTGATTCTTCTTCATGGTTATCATTTTGATCAAAACTTCCTTGGTTTACTCTTTAGGAGTTCAAATAATTAAATGAACCCCCTTTCCAATTGTTTAAACTTGATCGCCCAAAATCCACCCAGAAATTCTTTACCTTTCTTTATCGTTCCTATTTGTTGCTTCCTGTCTTTCAACGTAACCCCACAACACGACAATTCAGCTTGGATCTAGAAAATACCCCAACTAGATAAAACCTTTAGCATGATTGTCTTCCAAAATTTATATCCACCGGATTGATTGACTTTCTTTATTCCTTCCACGATCGAACTCTCAAGCCATACCATTTTCCATATTTTCCTTTGCTTCTTTTCCACGTAAGTTAAGTTTTGTTGCTGATTACCACGATCCTCCTTTACTTTAATTCTCTTGAAGGTTCTCACCTTTGTGTTGATATAACATCGAATCCAAAACATCCTCGACCTTTTCTTCACTCTTCCCTTAATTGAGAGATTCTATGGAATCCAATTGAAAGGAGTTTGTAATGTTGATGGGTGAATGTTGATGTTGCAAGTTGTAGACGTCATACCCTACTACTCTTCTTTATCGAGCATCCACCAACTTCACTCCCACCGATGAGTTGCTCTCACAATTGTTCTTTCTATTGGGAATCTCATTACCCGATTCATAACCCAATTGAAGGAGATCGTAGCTCTTGAACTCTAGTCTGAGATTTCCGATGCATTCTTTACAACTTGCAACCAAAAGAAAACGGGTGATAGACGAGATTTATAGTAGAGATTAGCCGTGGTTTGATATTATCTTCGTAACCTATAATTCACAACTCATTTAGAAATATATACATGCGATTAGTACATGCTCATGCCACGTAATTAGCACCAAAAGCATGGAATCGATGCAAAATGCCAAATATAAATCAACAAAGTTTTGAAATAATCACATTTCAAGGTTAAAAGCGATGTAATGCCCACGTTAACAAGTAGTTCCTAAGCCGTACGACCTAGACTTGACACAACACGACACTAGAACTCCGGTTTTGCAACCTGGAGCTCTGATACCACTTAAAGATGTAGCACCCGGGACGATAGGCACCACATCCCCCGCACTATGAGTCTAATCCACAGATGAAATAGGCAGTCCATACATGAATCGGACTCATAGCGAACGGGTGACAAACAAAAGAACAGTCCTGACTAGGCGGAAGCTAACCCTGGAACAATCAACAATAACCAAAATGCGGAAGCAAGGAAATCATTTATGTAATATCAAAGAAATAAATGAAATCCAACAAGAATATAAATACGGGTTCCGCTAATCAATACACCTGTCCTAACCTGTCCCGAATCAATACAAGGCAACAACATAACAACGGGTTCAACTAGCTCCAAAACCTGTCCTAACCTGTCCCGAAATAGTATCAATTAAATAAGGGCACATCGGCGAACAATAAAAGGTCAATACAATACTTAGAAACCATATAGTATGTAGTGAGTGTAAGTGAGTGAGACTAGAACAATGACTCGACAACTCTAACTCCGCCTAGTAACCAACACCTGCAAAAGAAACTGGAAAAGTGGGAAAGAGGGGTCAGTCTCTAGAAGACTGAGTGAGCAGGAGCGATACATATTTATAGAAACATGCGCATGCAAGTCATAAATCCCGAGCAAAGTTTTATTTAAAGTTAGTTCTCAAGAGGGCAAGAAAATAACGAAGCAATGCTCGGACTTTACGACTAATCATATTAAATTCATTAAGTTCATAAATCATACATAAACATTAAGGCTCGGCGAGTGAGCATGCATTATCTCCAACCAAACTCCAACCGTGTACGACAAATATCATTAATACATTGAATATGTGATCATGCCGTATATTATAATACACACAAATCATATAACATAGTCGTTTGTGCGATCCGTGTCCCGGCCTTGCCGCACGGTGCATAACAATCATAATACAATCATATTCATAAAACAAGTTCCAACCATCTTCCACCGGGTGGTGGACTGGTTAGCAAGACCCGGCCACCCAATCATTGACCAATGGGGTTACATGAATTCCCCAATTGGCACTCAGCTCCCATTCCCCGCTAAAACTCCTAGCGAGGGCCGGTATCACCGCAACAATGTGGGACTAGCGCACGGGATCACCGTCGGTCCTTGCCTCCCCGGATAGCCACGTGTACTAAGTCCCTGGGCCCGTGCAATCAATCAAGTTCATAATCATATTCTCACTAAAAAATTTGATTCATGAGAAACATAACATATTCATAATTAATTAGAAAAGGGTTACTCGATAATAATTTACTCGATGACTCCACTTTGAAAATGGTATATGTATATATATAAGGTTTTTGGCCCAAAACATATCACATAAGGGTTGTAGGGATTGATATGTAACTAGAACGAAAACACCCTCACCTGGAATACCACGAGACATAAAGCATGAGCAATACAGGGTGCCTATTCAATTCGGAAGTCTCCGCCCTGGAAACGAACTGTACAAGAGAATGAACAATGTGTACCAGTGAGAGGAGACTCAATATGAACCAAATAGGACGCACGACAATGTTCACGATATGGTATTAATAAATTATGCAACGATTCAATATATAATAAATTATAAAAGCCATGCAATGTTCGGGTGTACATTGAAGTTTCCAAATAACAATTAAACATATGATTAAAGCTACATGTATTATTCATGAACGTTAAGTTTGTATTTCAAATTAAATAAGCATGCGGAAAAATTATGCCAACTCATATATATTCAAACAATTCACAATTAAGGCAAGTAATCGACATGAAACGAGGCCCATAAAATCAATGAGTTGAGAATTCGAGTTTTCATATATCATATCATATTATCATATATTATATAATTCATAATTATCGATTAATTAAGCGTACAAGATGAAATTACACTTTAAAGTAATTAACATATAATATATAATAATTTCAGAAATTCATATAAAATCAACCAAGTGTCCGATTGACGAACGGAAAGCGGTGATAGACTCACCACGACGAAAGGAACAAGCTGTCCGGAATGAGTTGGAATGCCGCCACAGGAGCCTGCCGGACTGCCACTGACAGTCAAAAGCCCTCAAACTATTTCAGAAAACACAAATCACATCGGATTTCGTTGGCGAAAAACCGAACTAAATCCCTAGAACAAAAACTGTAATTAAACTCCAACCGTAAAATGAAAACGAAATCCGAACATACCGTTGGAAAGCCCATAACGAGGCCTTCGAAACCCATATCTCAATTGCCGGAAAAAGTAGCCAGAAAGTTGACCGGCATTGACCCACCGGTTCTGCCGCCGGTTCACCACCACTGTCCGGTTTTCGCACCGCCACCAACACGGAAAGCTCGGCCACGTCGAGTAGAGTAATTCTCATGAAGGGCCCATCACCAAAATTCCTCCGGAAAAGGCCGAACCGCCACCTCTTAGCTCCGTCGCTGCTGCCTTGCCGGAACTGCTATCACCGGTCGTTTTCTGCCAGAATTGATGCTGGAAATGGAGTCAGGACATTGAAGAGCCTTAGGAACCGGTCTTGCTCGTCGGAAAAGGATGTGGGAACGGCAAGATTCACCGTGCTACAGTGCCACGCCGCCGCGGCGTGAAGTTCAGGCGTCGCGTGTGGTGTTGTCGCGGCCCCGATGGCCGCGCTTCTGATGTGGAAGGCTGCGCCACGAAGTCTCTCCGGTCTGGTTCAGTGGCGCGTGTCGAAGAATCACCGCCGGAGAGGGCCGAAATCGGCCGTCGAAGTCACCGCCTGCCACCCCCTACCTGGCGTGACTGAAAACCGGAAATATCTCCTCTGTCGGTCGTCGTCGGGCCAAGATCTTGGTACGGTTGTGACCGTGTCGTCGAGCGCATCGAAAAACACTATTGGTTCATCCAAATCCATCGAGAAACAAGGAAGTTTAAATTTGTGTGTGTGTCGTGTGTGTGTAGGGGGCATGTTTCGCCAGGAGAGGGAGAGAGAGAGAACAAGACTGCAATGTCAGGCTCCTGGCATGAATAACGAGGATCTAGTGTTTTATCCCTGGTCCTCAATGCACGGAACTGCTGAAAGAAGGGTTAACAATGCCAGAATTGGGAAACTCGGAGTCTATGGACTCGTCTCGATGCCCCGAACGCGAAAAAGGGATCAAAGAGGTCAAAATCTCGATCGGGTGAGAAATGACCGGAAAACCCTGAAAGAGAAAATTACAAACAAGGCCCTAAACTCAGAAGGAGCTGCAAATAAGGCTACATAAATCACATAATTACATAATCAAGCACACAAGAAAGTCGACACGTGGCGAAATCTGAAAACTGGAAAAGCGGGGCGTTACAAGAAAACTCTACTTGAATCCATTCTCTTTTTTTTTTTACCGACAAGGTCCGTGCTCAAATTTAACTATTTTGAGCACGAACTTTGCTGGCCCAAGTGTATCTTGTCTTTATCACGAATCATTTTCCTCTCTTAACCATAATTGTAATTTTGCCGATATTCGCGGGTTCCTTAATTTTATTTCTTCCACATAGAGGAAATAGAGTAATCCGGTGGTATACTATATGTATATCTATCTTAGAACTGCTTCTAACGAGTTTTGAATTTTGTTATCATTTCCAATCGGATGATCCATTAATACAACTAATAGACGATTATAAATGGATCGATTTTTTTGATTTCCATTGGAGATTGGGAATAGATGGACTCTCTTTAGGCCCCATTTTACTCACGGGATTCATCACTACTATAGCCACTTTAGCGGCTTGGCCAGTTACTCGGGATTCGCGATTATTTCATTTCCTGATGTTAGCAATGTACAACGGGTAAATAGGATTATTTTCTTCTCGGGACCTTTTACTTTTTTTCCTCATGTGGGAGTTAGAATTATTCGCTCAGGACTAGAGAATCTGGGGACCAGATTCTTTTAGGGGGGGGGGGGAGAATGGTAATGCCCCTGTTCAGGATGAACAGGTAAGCACGCCACGTGTGAGATTTTGAGCGTAGGATTTATTTTAATTCTTTAAATTTCTATTTTCCTACGTGACATCTCATAATTTTATAAAATTCATGATACATTATTTACGTGAATTATATGATTTTATATCATTGGAAAATTATTTCAAGTTATGGAAAAATATTTATTAGGTAGAATAATTACCGGGAGTGGTTTAATTACGAAATTGTCCCTACTTAATTATTTTTCTAACTTTAGGGACTTAATTGCATAACTTTCCAAGGACCTAATTGATCATATTTCAAAACTGTATATCCTCAATTGCATGATTTGATCTCTTGGAGGATTAAATGACAATTTGTGGCATTTCACACATTTCAAAAAGGGCATGTAACGGTATATGCATCTCCAAGCTTCCAAGCTCATTTTGATAAAAAATTCACCAACATATTTGCTCTCCCTCACTCTCGGTTTCTTCAAGCAAAAAGGGAGAAAGGATTTTTATCCTAATTCATCCAAAATTTCCATGAAATAATTGAAGATTGTAGCTTGATCATCATCTCCATCTCTCTTCTTCATTTCTTTTCATTTCAAGGTGGGTATTTGCATGGTTGATGATTCTTGATCAAATATGGTTAGCTAGGGTTTGTGAAACCATGGTTTGAATGGATTATTTGTTGAGTGAAGCATGATTACATGATTATATCTTGAATTATAGCATGAATTCTTGCTAAAATTTGAGGCTATGTGAAGATATGTGCATGAACTTGACGTTATGATTCTTGATGATATCTCATGTTTTAGGTGTTTAATTGATATAATTTCATACCTTGAACTTGTATGCCTGCATATTACTAGAAATTATGGGTTTATTGATCAAAACTTGAGACTTTGGTGATTTCTTAATGTTGGTACCTATTATGTATATACTTTGGTAAATATGGAACCTATATGTATTAAATGATATGCTTCCACTTTTAATTTCATGTCTTGGTTGGTGTATCTTGGGGAGTGTCCCGCCTAGCTCGTTCTTTTCCTTGATTGTCACCCGTTCGCTATGGTTTCGGTTTATGTACGGATTGTCCATTTCGTATGTGGATCGGGCTATAGTGCGGGGGATGTAGTGCCTTGGGGGTTAGGGTGCTACACATGCATTTTATTTTGTTTCCTTTATGCATTTTGCTAAGTTACAATATATGTATAAGTTATGACTTTAATTCAAAATTGTAAAGGTTTGTATAACTTGGATCGTTATATTTTGATATGCCTCAAGTATGTTTATTAGTTTTGTGAGATTCTGGTGCTTCCGCATTCGTTATTTGTTTTTGTTTGCGGCCTCTGAGCAAGGTCTAGACCACCTAGCTTAGTTTGGATTTTTGTTTGTCACCCGTTCGCCATTGCTTGATGCGTGGACGGAGCCCCATTTCGTTTCACGTGTTGGGTTATGGTGCGGGGGATGTGGCGCCCTTCGCTCCGGGGTGTTACACACCGTATGAAGCTCTTTATGGCCAAAAGTGCAGGTCCCCGTTGTTCTTTGATTTTGAAGAGTGGAATTGGACCAAACAAGAAGGTGTAAAAAGAGGGGAGAAGAAGGAAAAACCCTCTAAGGCCGTGCAAGATGCAATAGAGAAGGTCCAAATAATTAGACAACGGATGAAGACAGCTCAAGATCGACAGAAGAGCTATGCCAACCATCGAAGGAAAAATTTTAAGTTTGAAGTGGGAGATAGAGTCTTCTTAATGGCTTCTCTACCGAAAGGGTTCTCAAGGATTGGTCGAGGAGGAAAATTAAACCCTCGGTATTTGGGACCGTATGAGATTTTGGAGAAGATTGGGGATACAGCCAACCGATTGGATTTGCCTCCAAATTTGACCGGAATTCACATTGTGTTTCATGTGTCACAACTCCGGAAGTATTACCGAGATAAATCCGAGGTTTTACCGGTTGAAGAAGTGGAACAAGAACCAAATCTCACCTTCTTTAGAAACCGATTAAGATTTTAGATCGAAAATTTCAAGAACTCAAGAATCGGCGTATTCCACTAGTCAAGGTTCTTTGGAGAAGTGACAAAACCGAAGAGGCTACGTGGGAAACGGAGGTAAAGACGAAGAAGTTTCACCCTGAGTTGTTTCCGGGCGAGCAGTGAATCCGAGGACGGATTCTTTTAAGGGGGAGAGGTTGTAACGCCCTGACTTTTCAGTCGTGTAGGTATGAAGTATGTGTTTACGTAATTGCACAATTAAATTAATTAATTATGTAATTAGTTCTTTATTATAAGTATAATTCTAATTTTACTTTTTAATTATTTTTATTTCGTTAAAATTTTATATATATATATATATATATATATATATATATATATATATATTAAATGGAATTTATTTTATTATTGAATTTATGAATGAAATCTTTTTATGGTTTTGAAACGCGTGTCGTTCTTATTCGAATTCAATTCCGATTTTTGTGAAAATTTGGTATGCGTGACTTATGTGAGTTGTAATTATGTTCGTATGCTCGATGCTTGATTTCGATCTTGTTTGACTTGGTTTCGGAATTATTTTGTTTGAACGGGACCAAATTGAGGCTAAAGAGCATTTAGCGCACTTTTGGTTCCGGGCGCCGTATCTTGAGATCGGGAACTCGGATTCGAGTTCCGTAACCTCTACTGAACTCGTATCGAGGATTTGGGATTGATGGAGCAAGCCTCATATTTTTCTAAACACTTTTGAAACCCCGAATTTTACCCGAAACTTGCTTTTCCCGACTAAATGGTCACCCTCCACCATTTTAACCATAACTTGAACCATAGATAACCAAATTGAGTGAAACATAAACCTACTTAACCCTCTCTCAACCCTTGATCAGCCAACTTGACTCTCATTCCATTTAACATTCCAAACTAAGCCTACACTTAGCTGTAAACCGAGACCCTTTGGGAGAGGAAGAAGAACACTTTTCATTTTCACAATTTGAGCTCAATACTCCATCTTTTCTTTCCAAACTTGAAGGTGAGTCCATGAATGTAACGCCCCGATTTCTCGGCGAGTCAGGTATGACGTCACGAGTGGGATTAGACCGAGTGTTATGTGACTTTTATGTGTTTTAATTACTAAGTGAATGTTTAATTAATAATTTCGTTAACTTATTGTTATTATGTGACCTATATGACTTGATTGAATGTGTAATTTGAACTCGTTTTAATATGTAAACTTGCTTGTAGATGTATTATTTTGAATATGTACTTATTTGATCTTATATGAAATCCTTGGACTCAATCATACTTTGAATTTGACCCCAATTGCTATCTTACCAAACCTTAGGACCCTAATTGAATTACTTAAATTGTTCAAGGACCAAAGTACAATTTTTCCCTTTTCTTTTCCCCTTTTCACGAGATCAAACCCCCTCCCTTAATTCATTCTTCTTCTTTCATTGTCTCCTAACATACAAGGGTTCCCAACTTCCCCTCTTCTCCTTCTTTGATCGGTCCATCAAGCAAGCAAGGTGACAAGAGAAATTCTTCAAGGTTTGGTCCAAGAATTCAAGCTTCAACCACTTCTTTCTCATCTACTCCTTCTTATCCAAGGTATATATGTGTGTATATATATGTATATGTTGGGTGATAGCTAGGGTTGTATGATACTTGCTTAATAACTTGAATTTTGGCGTTTATATGCATGAATACATGATAATCAATGAATTCTATGTTTAATTGTTTTAATTCTTGGAGCAAGAGTGTAAATATATGTTGTATGTATATATATGTGTGTATATCATTGTGGGTTTATGAAATTTGATGGTTAATTCATGAATTAATGAGTGATATGTGCATATATATGGGTATTGAGGTGTTTATATGGTGTTTCTTGCTTGGAATCGGAGTTGGAGGTGTTTGGGACCTTCCCCTTCATGTTATACCATGTTAATATCCTGTTTTTCGACCCAGAACAATCCGAACGGTCGTTCGGTTTCTTCATGAACGACCGTTCATCCGAAAAGAACCTTTCTGCCCTCCGAACGGTCGTTCGTGGTTTTGTGTATGGAATTCAAACGACCGTTCACTATTAAAACGAACTCGGATTGACCCGATTTTTGAACTCAAGGAAACCTCTTGAAGTATAGAACATCTAAAATTGGAATCAGCTCAATATATTTTCTCATTTTTGAGTTATGATCGTTTGAAATTTGTGTCGCTACTTTGCCAAAATTCTGCATTGACCCAACTTCAAACCTACGCCATTTTGACCTCGATTTGAACCAAGATTCGTGATACATACCATTGAAAAGATCTATGTGTCTAGTTTCATTTCCAACAAACAAAACCTAATTCCAACTTCTAGAACTTGAGATATATTCAATTTCCTACAGCTTGTTCATTTCCGAAAAAACTGTCAACTTTCGTCAAAATCCATCTTCTTGCTTTCCTTTCACCCTCTTGACTTTCGTATGTGTTCTAATTGATTAATATGCTTATTTAACATGTTATATTATGTGGTAGGTTGTATGTTTCAAATTAATGGCCTAATTGGAATGTCCGTTTTTGAATTATGAACTCATATGCTTTTATGTGTTACCTTATATCGCTTCCTTTGTATTCGTTGCCCTCATACAAACCTTAACTTTATGAAATTCCCAATGTATGCTACAATATGCATTGTAAAAATGTTTAAATATGTTCTATAAATACTATATGAAGTTTATGGCCCGATTTGATATGAATCTTGAAAGATATGAAACGCATGAATATGAAACCACCATGTATTGAACGTTTTGAATGAATTACTAGATTATATGACATCATAACATGATTTATGCTCTTTATTCATCTCATATCATGTACACAACATGCCGTGCGTCTATGTGCTTTTATGTTGAGTCAATTCTCACGAGTACACTTTGTTCCTTCTCTTGTACAGTTCGTTTCCAGGGCGGAGACTTCTGAATTGATAGGCACCCGTATTACTCATGATGTTTGTCTCGTGGTATTCCAAGTGAGGGTGTTTTCGTTCTAGTTACATATTAAACCCTACAATCTTATGTGACGAGTTTGGCCAAAACCTTATGTATATATATATATGTTATTTTCAAAGTGGAGTCATCGAGTAAATTATTATCAAGTAAACCTTTTCTCCAAATTATGAAATATGTTATGTTTCTTATGAATTGAAATGTTTTGGTGAGATTATGCATGTATGTTATGTTCACGGGCCCAGGAACTTAGTACATGTGGCTATCCGGGGAGGCAAGGGCCGACGGTAATCCCATGTGCTAGTTCCAACTATGTTTAACGACGGAACGGATCTCGTTAGGAGTTTTGACGAGAAAACGCTAGTCGGTCAATGAGGACTCATGAACCTCATTGCCACTATGTATGAGGTGTCGGGTCTTGCAAGCCTGTTCACCACCCGGAGGAAGAAGGTTGGAACTTGTTTTATGATTATGGTTATGTTTATGTTATGATATGGTTATGCACCGTGCGGGAAGGCCAGGATACGGATTGTTCAAATGATTATGTCTTATGTTATATGGCTTTCATGTATTATGATTTATTGCATGATCACGTATTCAAATGTATTATTGATATTTGTCGTATACGGTCGGAGTTTGGTTGAAGATGATGCACGCTCACTCCCCGAGCCTTTATGTTTATGTATGAATTATGAACTTAAAGAATTTAATATGATTTAGTCATAAAGTTCGAGCATTGCTTAGTTATTCTCTTGCCCTCTTAGGAACTAACTTTAAATAAAACCTTACTCGGGATTTACGACTTGCATGCGCATGTTTTTATATATATGTATCGCTCCTGCTCACTCAGTCTTCTAGAGACTGACCCTCTCCCTCCCCAACCTTTTAGTGTACAGGTTTGGCATTGGAGTTTCGAGCTAGGCGGAGTTATGTTGAGTCTTTGAGTCGGTCACGTTGAGTTAGAAGAGTCTTTGCACTCGCATATGCATTTAAATTGTGTATGATTCGACTTTGTAAGATTATGAATTTGAATGTTTATGTTTTTGTTATTGAATTGCCTTGCCGGGCTTTGTTATGAGTTAAAAAGAGGCCTGAGGAACCCAAGTCTGCTTGTGGTTCGTGTGTTTAATTTCTGCAGGCCCGTGGCCAATGCATGTGTTTGGATTTTAGTTTTCCGCTGCATTATGTTTTGTTGGTTGGTTATCTTTGCAGGGTCTAAGTTCCGCCTAGCTTAGGAGGTTTGTTGTGGTTGTCTCCCGCTCGCTATGGTTTGATACGGGTGCGGACTTCCCATTTCGTTACTCGTGTTGAGCCATAGTGCGGGGGATGTGGTGCCTCACGTGCGGGGTGCTACAACTTAAATATTTATTAATCATGTTGTGACCTTAATTAGAGTATTAGGAATTAAATTTAGAATTTAATCCTTAAGTGGTATCAGAGCCCGGTTGCAAAACCGGAGCTCTCGTGTCGTGATTGAGTCAGTTTAGGTCGTACGACATAGGAACTAATTGTCAACGTGAGCATTGCATTGATTCTTGACATCATGTGATGGTGTTTGATGGAAAATGTTGAAAATTTATATGTTGAACTCGTTTACTTTAAGCTTTTTGATTATGTGTTGCATTTTACTTCAAATACGTGCTCTTGGTGCTAATTATATATCATATGCACCTACTAAACGGTATGCATTTATATTTGAGATGAGTTGTGCTTGTAGGATATTCGTACAATATCAAGCCACGGCCAATCTCTACGACAACCATAACCTATCACAAGTTCTAATTTTAAGCAAGGAAAATGTAAGGAATGCACCGGGGTTACCCACAAAGATTCGGGGATCGTGGTCATTTCTAAATGAAGTCATGTTCTTTAGTATCCTTACAATGGTGCAACCAAGCTCTCTCATCGTTTCAAAGAGCCTCATTGGGAGAGAAATCATGATAGAAACCATAAGGAAGGATGTCAGTTCTTAATAATGTCTGGAAGATCAACAATTATGATGCACCATCTATGCTTCGTTGGGGAGGTTCTATTGGTAGTAGGTTTACTCAAGTTGAAGGCCATGTTTTGCCAATTCCTAAGCTTAGAGTTAAAAGAGAATATCTCTTCGCTAGGAGTGAAGGTAGGATTAGGAGTAGAAGACTGATTAGTGGAATAGTCCCCAAGTTTCGTGGTGGTTGGTAAAGGTTTGTTTAGATAGTGGATTATTTATTCAAAGGAAAAGTGAGGAAAACCTTGAAGGTACTCTAGTTGAGGTTCAGATCAACAAAGAGGTAATGATAATCAAGAGGACTCGAAGTAAAATCAGTTGTCGAGAGATAAGCAATAAAGGTCTTCGAGGATGGGTTTCAATGTGAATCAAGCTAATTGGTTTCAAGTCCGGGGTAGAAGCTTCGGAATATGCTAGGATTTGTGAAGGGCAAGCGAGGCGAATCAGCAAAGCAGAACTTCCCAATAAATCAAGTTTTGGAAGTTGAGATCGAAAAGAAGATGAATTTGTAAGAGTTAAAGAAAATCAATCCAACACGGTGAATGCAAACTTATGGGAGGTTGTAGCACCCTAACCCCCAAGGCACTACATCCCCTGCACTATAGCCTCGATCCACATACGAAATGGATAATCCGTACATAAACCAAAACTATAGTGAATGGGTGACAATCAAAAGAAACAAGCTAGGCGGGACACTCCCCAACATATATAAGCCGAAACATAAAGTTAAAAGCGGAAGCAATTAAATAAATACGTATAGGTACCATATTTACCCAAGTATATATGTAATAGATACTGACATTAACTATCAATACATTATCATCTCTTATGTTATATACTCGCTCAAGTGCAGACAAAATGTAATACAACGGTCATGACATGGTATACCAAAAGTTATGTACATGAAAGGTACAACGCTAGACCCGAGAAAATGCAAGACATGACCGGACTCCCGCCTAGCACGACCACGCTCACAAGTACCTGAAAAGTGAAGTATCAGTCTACCGAAGACTGAGTGAGGGGCAATATATATATAAAACACACGACATATGCAAGCCATAGCCTCGGGGTGAAGACTTGGAAATGAAACATATATGTATAGTTCAATAATAACTTGTTCTTTGCCCGAGATTACGACTATCAGGTCTAACTTGTTAACTTGTCAATTTCATGAACATGTGGCCCCGGCGAGTAGGGCTATTCTCCAACCTTTTCACCAATCGTGATCAATACGTGCTTGCAAGATTAATTCAATACATGGTCATACATTCCAATTAGTGCTCAAATAGATAATTTCATGCTTGAAAATATGCAATAGCCCGAGGACATCCCGCGGTGCCGGATCCGTCCCCAGTCTCCTTCTTCCTCCGGGTGATAGTGGGTTTGCAAGGCCCAACTATCCACGACATGGTGTGCATAGGTAACATGACTCCCTACACACGAAACTCCTTCCACCACTAATCTCCTAGTGGCTTCGGGGGTGATCCCAATGAGGTGAGGATAATTCAGGAGTTACCCGTCAGCCCTTGCTTTCCCAGTTGGCTCAAGAATTACCCTCGGGCCCAAGTGCAATCATGACTCGTCAAAACATGCTTGGAATCATGAACAGTCATCGCTTGCTTGCTTGAAATGTTTATAGTTTGAAAAACGTTTATAGTTATAATACCTTTTGGCCGAAATCAACACATAAGGGTTGTACGGTTTTAAATACCTAAACAAAACCTCACATTTTCTTACAAAATAAAACAAGGATATGCTCTACGGAGCCTGCTCCTCGTCCACGACCTCGTGACCTGTTCAAACACGACGTGTATACGTGAGACATGACTCAAAATGGACCAAATAGGACGAACGGCGGAAATGCAACGAGATGACGAGCAATATGCAATGTGGTATGAAAATATCTTGTTTTGGTACATATTCAATCATAAAATAGCAATTTGGGGAGAAAGAAATCATTGGATCATGGTGCTAAAAATTTAATTTTATGCAGAATGTTTTGTTCTGTCAAACGTACGGGAACGGCCGTTCCGGCCTCCCTTTCCAAATGGGAAGGGCCGTTCCCGTGGCCCTTTAAAACGTGCCAGCATTTTTGATTTAAAAAGCGCGCCTTTTGCTGGGAACGGCCCTTCCGGTACACAGGCCAAAATGGGAACGGCCGTTCCCAGTCTCGGCCGCCTATTTTCATTTGAAAGAGTGGGAACGACCGTTCCCATAATGCCTTGAGGCGGGAATGGCCATTGCCTGTTTCTGCAACTGAAAACAGAGCAGAAACAGAGCAGCAGCTACGACAACAACAACCAAGCAACAACTCGAGTTTTGATCAATAAAAAGGGTATGAATTCTTGTAATATACAAGCATATATGTTCAAAAGATGATAATATACAATTTAAAAACTTAGTTCATGAAAATCATCAAGAACTCCAAGTTCAAAGTTCATGATCAAACTTGATCACTTAAGCTAAATATTCAAGAATTCATGCTCGAAATCATACTATAATTCAGGATATACTCATATAATCATTCATTGAACAACAATAATCCATAAACTCTATGATTCACAAACCCTAGCTATTTCAAATATGATCAAGATTCATCAATTCATGCAAAACCCCCACCTTGAGCTGAAGAAATGAAGAAGAAAGAGGATGAGGATGTCTAAGCTCCAATTCTTGCAATATTTCTTGAAATCTTGGATGAATATGATGAAAATTCTTTTATTCCTTTTTCCTTCTTGAAACCGAGAGAGAGAGAATGAAGATGTTGGTGAATTTTTGGTTGAAATGAGATCAAGGAAGCTTGGAGATATATGTTACGTGATTCACCATTTTTGGTTTGTGTGAAATGTGCTAATTTGCCAATGAATCCTCCAAGGAATCAAGTTATGCAATCAAGAATGCATAGTTTTAAAGTGTGATCAATTAGGTCCTTAAAAGAATATACAATTAAGTCCCTAAAGTTAAAGAAATAAACATATAGGGATAATTTGGTAGTTTGATGCACTCTCGGCTATTTTTCACGTAATGAATATTTTTCCATGACATGAAATAATTTTCTAATGATCTGATTTCATATATTTCTCATAAATAATGTATCATGCATTTTATAAAAATGTGGAATGTCATGTAGGAAAAATAGAAATTTAAAGAATTAAAATAAATCCTACGCTCAAACTCACACGTGGCGTGCTTACCTGTTTATCCGAAACTGGGGCGTTACAACTCTCCCCCCTTAAAAGAATCTGGTCCCCAGATTCTCTAGTCTTGCGTGAACAACTCCGGGTGGAACCGTTTCATCTTATCCTCGGTTTCCCACGTAGCTTCCTCGGTTTTGTCGCTTCTCCACAAAACTTTAACCATGGGAATCCTCCGGTTTCTCAACTCCTGAAATTTTTGATCCAAGATCCTAACTGGCCTCTGAACAAATGTCAAATTCGGTTCCAACTCTACTTCTTCCGCGGGGAGAATCGTGGTCTCATCGGGGTAATATTTCCTTAGCTGCGATATATGAAACATGTTGTGAATCCCCGTAAGACTTGGTGGTAGGTCCAGCCGATAGGCTACTTCGCCTATTCTTTTAAGAATCTCAAAAGGACCTAAGTAGCGAGGATTAAGCTTTCCTCCTTTCCCGATTCGGGTGAAGCCCTTCCTTGGTGACACCTTCAAGAATACCCGGTCATCAACTTCAAATTCAAGATCTCTTCGGCGAGTATCGGCATCGTTCTTTTGCCTATCTTGCGCGGCTTTCATCCGTTGTTGAATTATTTGAACTTTCTCAATCATAGCCTGAACGACTTTGGAAGGTTTCTCAAAATTTTCACCTTTCTTTACCCATTCTTGTTTCGACAATTTCCACTCTTCCAAGTTGAAAAACAATGGAGATCGGCACTTTCTTTCATAAAGAAGTTCATAAGGAGCCATCCCGATCGAAGCCTGAAAGTTGTTATTATAGGCAAATTCAATCAAAGGTAGTTGCTCTTGCCACGAATTCTGAAAATCCATTACACACACCCGAAGTAGATCTTCCAAATATCTTATTAATCTTTCTGTTTGGCCGTCTGTTTGCGGGTGAAATGCCGTACTGAACTTAAGTCTCGTTCCCAAAATGGCCTGTAATTCTTGCCACAACTTCGATGTGAACCTCGGGTCTCGGTCTGAAACTATGCTCACCGGAATGCCAAGAAATCGGATAATTTCTCTGTTGTAGATCTCGGCTAACTTTGGGATCTTATAAGACATCCGGACCGGTAGAAAGTGAGCAGACTTCGTAAATCTATCCACGATTACCCAAATTCCATCAAACCCGCCTTTCACCTTCGGTAACCCGGATACAAAGTCCATCGTTACTTGTTCCCACTTCCATTCGGGAATAGGTAGTGGTTGTAGAAGTCCTGCGAGCTTTTGATGTTCAGCTTTCACTCTCTGACAAGTCAGACAATGTTTCACATACTCAACAATGTCTCTCTTCACTCCTTTCCACCAATAATATTGTTTCAGATCCTTATACATTTTATTTCCTCCCGGGTGGATCGGATAGGCTGACTTGTGAGCTTCTTCGAGTAGGACCCGTTTCAACTCTTCCGGCACTACTACTCTATTTTTAAATCGAAGTAAACCGGTCTCGTCAAACCCGAAAGGGCTCTCCGGATCATCTCTTGCTTTACTTACAAGCTTCTGAACTTCTGGGTCGTTATTCTGAGCCACAAATAACTGATACTTTAATTCCGGCTGAATTGCGATATTGGAAACCCGAGCCTTTAACACAATTGGAGCAACTTCATCACTTTCCTTTATTTCCAAACTCGATACACTTGCCTTCCTGCTAAGTGCATCGGCGACCACGTTGGCTTTTCCTGGATGATACTTGATTGTACAATCATAATCCTCCAACTTTTCCATCCACCGCCATTGCCTCATATTCAAATCTTTCTGCGTGAATAAATACTGAAAACTTTGTTCGCATTGTTCAGTCCATTCAAACTTTCTTTCCTTCTTTGTTAACTTTGTAAGAGGCGCGGCTATCTTAGAGAAGTCCTTTACAAATCTGCGATAATAGCCTGCAAGTCCTAGGAAACTTCTCACCTCTGATGGATTCCTTGGTATTTTCCAATTTGTAATTGCTTCAATTTTCGAAGGATCTACCTCAACACCTGATCCCGAGATTATATGTCCGAGGAATGCAACTTTTTCTATCCAGAACTCACATTTACTGAACTTAGCATATAGCTTATGATCTCGCAAAGTACTTAACACTATGTGGAGATGTTCAGCATGTTCCTCTGGCGTTTTGGAAAATACCAGTATGTCATCGATGAAAATGACCACAAATTTATCCAAACATGGTCGGAATATCCGGTGCATCATGTCCATGAATGCAGCAGGTGCATTGGTCAATCCAAAAGGCATTACTATGAATTCAAAATGTCCATAGCGGGTATTGAAAGCTGTTTTAGGGATATCTTCCTCCCTAATCTTTAATTGATAATACCCTTGCCTTAAGTCTAACTTAGAATAGACTCGAGATCCTTGAAGGACATCAAATAACTCCTCTATATGGGGTAGAGGGTATTTGTTCTTTATGGTCTTTCGATTAAGTTCGCGGTAATCGATGCACATCCGTAATGTCCCATCTTTCTTCTTTACAAACAACACTGGTGCTCCCCAAGGTGATGTACTGGGACGGATATATCTTGATTCAACCAAATCATCAAGTTGTTTTCTCAACTCCTGAAGTTCGGCTGGGGCCATCCGATAAGGGGTTTTAGAGAAAGGCTCTGCCCCAGGGATCGTATCGATTACAAATTCTAACTCGCGATCTGGTGGTAGCGAGTTTAGATGTTCTGGGAAAATGTCGAGAAACTCATTTACCACTTCTACCTCCTCAACCTTAAGTTGGTCCTTTGGCCTATTTAGGAGATAGGCAACGAACCCTGTAGCTCCCTTTTGAACCAACTTCTTAGCTTCTGTCATAGAAATGATTGCTACGGATCTCTTGTCTTCAGGAATCCAACTTTCATCTTGTCCTAAGATGATTTCTTTCTTGAAACAATCCAACTTAGCATGGTAATTGTAGAGCCAATCCATTCCCAGAATAATTCCATATCTTGTTATCGGAAGTTCGATGAGATCCATTGGGTAGTAACGATCACCGATTTGTATAGGGCAGCGTTTATATACTCGATCCGTTATTAAACAAGCTCCCAAAGGGGAACTTATCTCGAAATTATATGATGAGCATTCAAGTGGAAAATTTAAACGCGCACATAAATTTGATGCAATGAATGAATGCGTGGCACCAGGGTCATATAAGACCTTAACTGGCGTGTTTAGGATGTGCACCGTACCTTCCACAACATCCGAAGGGTCTGGATCCTCGTTTCCTTCCAACGCGTAAGCTTTTCCTTTGACAAGTGGCTTTCCAGACTTTCCCACAGTCTTCTCCTTTTCCTTAGGTCCCGGTCTCTTTGGGCATGTATTAAACTGATGATTAGGGTCTCCACACCAAAAACATGTGCCAGCTTTCTTTCGACAGTCTTGTTCAGTATGTCCCGGTTTGTGACAATATTCACAAGTGATCTCCTCTTGTGAATTGGATGGGACTGACTTAGGCTTTTGCTGGGCTAGTGTGGGTTTCTTCCCAAATTTCTGGCTGGGTGGTCCAGCGGGTCGTTTCATTCCTTGAGAGGGCTTATTTTGAGGGGGACCAGGGCGATTGGCTGCCAGACGAATGTTCTTGTGAGCTGCTTCGGTTTTCAGGGCTTTATCGACCGCTTTATTATAAGTTTCAATATCTAATGAAGCTAAAGCCCATCGAAGGTCTGGCTTCAATCCATCAATGAATCGCTTGGTCTTCCTTCGTTCATCATTCAAAATATGTGGAGCATACTGAATTAACCTCACAAACTTTGCCTCGTATTCTGCTACTGACATATAACCCTGTATTAAAGTCATGAATTCAGCCTCTCTAGTGTCCCTTATCACTTGAGGAATATACTTATTCTGAAATTCCTTCACAAACTCCGTCCAACTGTAATCAGTGTGGTCTTCTATCCAGGTCAGCTTGACGTGTTTCCACCAACTCAAAGCGGGTCCTTCTAAGAGAAAGGCCGCATACTGCACTCGTTCCCGTTCCTCGGGAAATATATCCATGGCCTCATAAATCTTTTCCAAACTGGCTATCCAGTTTTCAGCCTTCAGGTCGTTAGGTTCTCCAAAGAATTTTGGGGGATTCATTCGGAGAAACCTTTCTAGGGATCGTTCGTTGGTAGGGTTATTCCCAGGTGTACATGTTCGAACGAATTGCCTTAAGGCTTCTACAAGTTCGGGGTGTCCGGGTGGATCTTGTGGTGATGGGGAGTTGTTTCGTGTTGTTCTTCGTTGAGACATTGTGAATGCTGAAATTACAATCACATAAGAAATATAATGCATGTGGGGTAAGAATGTCTCAAAGATCATTTCAGAACAATAATCACCAAATAACATCAATCATCAAACATAAAGTGCAAAAAGAAATAACATTAGTACTCACGGTCCTGCTGGTATCTTGAAGCGACTCTAAGACTCATGATGCAGAAAGGTAAAGTAACATGAAATAACAGTGTAAGATGATCAAAATGTGTCATATATATATATGCATCATGGTTAGTATGCTTCTCTCTATCTAAACCTGATGCTCTGATACCACCTTAGCTGTAGCGCCCCTTAACACTACAACCCCGCACCGTTGTACTTCCCGAGTGGATGTGAGACCTAGCACTCGAGAAATACTCCGGCGAACGGACAAGACTATACAATACCAGAGTATGAAATTTAATTGCAACGGAAAATAAACTTGAACAACTAAAAGGGGGCAATACATAGCAAAGCATATATTATTAAGTTGGATAAATATTTACAGCAAAAGTTCTGACTTTAGAGAAAAGTGCTTATTGTAAGATGTACATGCACTCGTGATTACTCTAATTGACTGGAAAGTGACACCTTAAAGCTTCAAGATACCTCTAAGGCGTCGCTGTAACGATTCCTGAAATCATGAATTAAAAGAGTAGGAGGGTTAGTCAAAATGACTAAGTGACGGGGGGTTTGAGGTATAGGATTATAAGTAAGATTTTGAAAATGTTTTGACCAAGAAAATCTTGGTTTGAAATGTATATACTATATAGTAACAAATAGGTATATGACAATAATATCCGGTTCATATTTGTTTGAAATAGGAGTAGGGGGAATATAGGCTATACTTTAGAAACTTTATGAACCGTTTTGAAAATGATTTTTATGCCCGCAAGCTAGGCGTCTCCAACCTTAACTCCGTAAAATCCGAGAAAAATAGTAACGACACTGATCAAGGTGCCGGTACTTAATAAAACAAATACGAGAGTACCATCCTTCTTCCTCCGGTGTCACGTAGGGTTGCAAGCCCTAGTGACGATGAACAAGATTGTGGGAGGGGCGTACCTTTTCCCGTCACTTGGTGTGGAATAACTAACCTCCAGTTAGACCACCACCAAGATCTAGTTGGCGGCTGGTATAATAGTAGACCTCGGCCCGTGCCTCCCGGACTACTACTTCTACCAAGACCACCGGGCCCATAGGAAAACAATAATTTTTACTTGCAAGACGAGAATATTTACCCGTAAGAAAGTACTAAGTACTTTTCGGGTAAGTATATGTTTTCAATAATTAACAAGAATTATTTTCCCATAAAGGGAAGAATAACTTGAAAGGAAATTCAAGAAAATAAAGTAAAGTATTTTATCATGATTTCAGTTGAAAAGATTTAAAACCCTCACCGGTATCGAGACTTAAGTGGAACTGCGAGGATTCCACTCTTCGATCCTATGTTCTCCTGAAAGTAATAACTACTACTGACTTAGAACTAGGTTCTTAGTTCCTAATTAATCTAGTTGCACACAATATCACAATGAAATAATTATAGAAGGTACACATTATGTAATATGTTAAGGATTTCCCGGTAAACCCTAAATTCACCCGTTTAATTAATAAATTAAGGGTTTATGGGATCCTTAGCTAATAAAATATTTATTAACTATATTATAATTTTAATTGTAAGGTTTGAAATGAAATTCAAGGTTTAATTTGACAATGTAGGTTACCTTTTGAAAAATATTACATAGTTTATTGATTTTTGGAAAATTTGGGAAAATTATTTCTTTAAAATTCCAAAACTTATTTTATAATTATTTTTGAAATAATTTCGAAATAAAGGGTATTTTAGTTGATCAAAAAGTCAAAATTATTATTAAAAACATTTACTATTCAATTTCATATGAATTAAACACTTTATAACACAAAATCAAATTCATACACACACACACATAACTCACGGCACACACATGCACACACACTCATCCAAGAACATTATGAACATGTTCTTGAGCTCATTTGAATATTCAAAGAGGGTGTGTAACATGTTCTATCACATTCATATTCATAACATAAGATTAAAGCATAATATAGCAAAATATATGTACTTTCTATGAAAAATAGTTCTAAATAAATTACTATAGGCATGAATTTAATCAAACAAGATCATAAGCATTTAAATACATAAGCACATTATATCATATCATAATTCATGCATCTAATTAAATAAAATTCCATAATGTACACACATTGTTATTTAAACTAACAATTATGCACATATTTCATAAAATAAATTCCTAAAGCATAATTTAATTAATTCTAGACATGCTACTAATATTATTATACTAAGAACATTATATAAAACATGAAATAATAGAAGGAAACATACCTTGTAGAGGGAGAGAGGGTTGTGGCGTGAGAATGGAGAGGGAGAGAGTGATTTTGTGTGTTGAATTGTGAGGTATAAATGAGGCTTAAGGGGGGTATTTATAGGTAGTCATGAGGGGTTTCTAAGCAATAAATGAAAGTTTAAGGGAGATGTGGTTGCCTAAGATTCCAACAAATGCTTGGTAATTAAGTTGGAGATGTGGTTAAATTATTTCATGAACAAATGCTTGGTAATTAACTAGGAAATGTGGAGAAATTATGCTCATTTGTTTAATTCTTCTAGAAGACCATGAGGTCATGGATGATGTCATTTTAATTAAAAATAAATGTAAAAATAATATAAAATTTATTCAAGAGTCGAGAGATAAAATTTTGATGTAGTGAATTAATAATAGAATGAGTGAAAAGTGAGCTTCGTTTTGATTATAAATATGAAATATTTGGAGTTTTTGTTTATAAATTATGAATACTAAAGATGATGAAAATCATAAGAAAATTATATAAACGAAGCTATGATAAAGTTTAGAGTTTGGAAAAATCACTATAATGTAGAGGAAAATTCAAGGATCGTTTTAAGTATAATTTCGACCATTGATCAAAAGCTAATTGTTTTAAAATAAAATGATGATTTTTAAATAGGAAAATATTTATAAATATGCTAGGGGTGAAATCGAGTTTTTTGGTAAATGCATGAAAATTCATGAAATAATTTGAGGGTCGTTTTGGTTATAATTTTGAATATCAAAAAGTAGATGAGTAAGGATTTATTGATGATCGAATCATAAGCTAGGGTTTTTACCAGTTTCTGATACTACGGGAATTAGGATGGGAATTGTGGTTTACAGAGAGTATCACGATCCTCGAAATAATGTGAGGATTCTTTTGGTTAAAATATTGGGTAGTGAAAGTGTTTCGGGAAATGTAGGAATATTTTTGAGCTGTAGGGGTATTTTCGTAATTTCCAACCTAAAAATGTAGGAATGGGTTTTGAAGTATATGAAGGGGTTTTAGGTGCTAGAAGGGAATGAATACTAGAATTCTAGGATTTTATGAAAAGAGTTTCAAAGTACAAATTAAATAGAGAAAAGAATTAAATTGACGAACATTTAATTAAATTATAACATATAAAAACATATAAGTCACATAAAATGCAATGCATGAAGTGAATTATTAAGGATCGAGATTATAAACGCTTCCTGAGTTACCCTTTACTTACCTTTCTCAACTTGGCCCTGAGTCGGGCTGTTACAATCTTTCCCCCTTTAAAAGAATCTGTCCTCAGATTCTATTACTGTCCTTGAACAGTCCTGGATAATGTTTCAACATCTTTTCCTCTGTTTCCCAAGTCTGTTCTTCTGTACCATTTCTTTTCCATAAGATTCTAACGAGGGGAATTCTTTTGTTTCTTAACTCTTGGAATTTCCTATCCAAGATTCTGACTGGTTTTACTTCATAAGTAAGGTCGGGTTCTAGTGGTACTTCTTCAACAGGTAGGATATGTGAATCATCAGCAAAGTATTTTCGGAGTTGGGACACATGGAATACGTTATGTATCCCAGTAAGACTCGCTGGTAGGTCTAGGCGATAGGCTGTTGGACCGATACGTTCCAGTATCTCAAAAGGTCCTATATATCGAGGGTTTAGCTTTCCTCCTTTCCCAATTCGTGTAAACCCTTTTCTTGGAGATGCTTTCAAGAATACCTTTTCGCCCACTGCGAATTCTGTGTCTCTTCTTCGATTATCAGCATAACTTTTCTGCCGATCTTGGGCAGCTTTCATTTTCTGCTTGATGATTTCAACTTTCTCTGTTGCTTCTTCTACCCGTCTTTTAGCAATATTCCCTCGGGGTTTCCTTTTAATTTCCTTGGTTTCATCCATATCCCAGTTTAATGGGGATCTACATTTTCTTCCATATAAAGCCTCGTAAGGTGCAACTTGGATAGAAGCTTGATAGCTGTTGTTGTATGCAAACTCCACAAGGGGTACGCAATCCTTCCAATTATCTTGGAAATCTAAGGCACAAGCCCTTAACATATCTTCCAGGTATCGGATGGTTCTTTCAGATTGCCCGTCGGTCTGAGGATGTGCTGCTGTGCTGAAGTTTAACTTGGTACCCATCATTTCTTGAATGTTTTGCCAAAGTTGTGAAGTGAACTTTGGGTCCCTGTCTGAAACTATTCCAAGAGGTACTCCATGCAACCGAATAATTTCCTTTTGATAGAGCTTGGCTAGCGAGTTAACTTTATCAGTTGCTTTGACAGGTAAGAAGTGTGCGGATTTTGTTAATCTATCGATGACAACCCAAATACCATCAAATCCTCCTTTAACCTTGGGTAATCCATAAACAAAATCCATGGTTACCTGATCCCATTTCCAAGTAGGGATAGATAATGGTTGCAACAATCCTCCAGGTCTCTGATGTTCTGCTTTAACTCGTTGACAAGTTAGACATTTCTTGATGTAATTGGCTATGTCTCTTTTCATGCCGTTCCACCAGAAATGTTTCTTGAGGTCTTGATACATCTTAGTTCCTCCGGGATGTATCGAGTAACGAGTTTTGTGTGCCTCGTCCAATATTTCCTTTCGAATGACATTAGGCACGCAGACCCGATCCTTGTATCTCAAAATCCCTTGATTATCGGTTTTGAATTTTTCTTCAAGATCCTTTTCTTTGGATTTAAGACATTTCTGAATCCATTCATCCTGAGCCTGAGCTTCTTTTATCTTTTCCTTTAGTGGCGATAATACCACTAAGTTTGCTAATCGAGCTCGTGAGATTACTTTCACCGATTTTCGTGGGTTACTTGAAGGCTTCCTTGAGAGTGATGCTAAGCTTGATTTCCGACTTAGAGCATCAGCCACTACGTTAGCTTTTCCTGGATGGTACTGGATTACACAGTCGTAATCTTCCAGAAATTCCATCCATCTCCTTTGCCTCATATTCAACTCCTTTTGAGTAAAAAGATACCGTAGGCTCTTGTGATCAGTGAAAACTTCAAAGGTAACCCCGTAAAGATAATGTCTCCACTTGGTAAGAGCAAACACAATTGCTGCTAATTCCAAGTCATGAGTAGGGTAGTTTTCCTCATGAGGTTTGAGCTTTCTTGAGGCATAGGCTATAACTTTTCCGTGCTGCATCAATACACAACCTAGCCCTTCTTTAGAGGCATCGGTATAAACTGTATAACCTTCCTTCCCTTCAGGTAAGGTTAGTACTGGTGCAGATGTCAATCGTCGCTTTAATTCTTGAAAACTTTGTTCGCATTGTTCAGTCCATTCAAACTTTCTTTCCTTCTTTGTTAACTTTGTAAGAGGCGCGGCTATCTTAGAGAAGTCCTTTACAAATCTGCGATAATAGCCTGCAAGTCCTAGGAAACTTCTCACCTCTGATGGATTCCTTGGTATTTTCCAATTTGTAATTGCTTCAATTTTCGAAGGATCTACCTCAACACCTGATCCCGAGATTATATGTCCGAGGAATGCAACTTTTTCTATCCAGAACTCACATTTACTGAACTTAGCATATAGCTTATGATCTCGCAAAGTACTTAACACTATGCGGAGATGTTCAGCATGTTCCTCTGGCGTTTTGGAAAATACCAGTATGTCATCGATGAAAATGACCACAAATTTATCCAAACATGGTCGGAATATCCGGTGCATCATGTCCATGAATGCAGCAGGTGCATTGGTCAATCCAAAAGGCATTACTATGAATTCAAAATGTCCATAGCGGGTATTGAAAGCTGTTTTAGGGATATCTTCCTCCCTAATCTTTAATTGATAATACCCTTGCCTTAAGTCTAACTTAGAATAGACTCGAGATCCTTGAAGGACATCAAATAACTCCTCTATATGGGGTAGAGGGTATTTGTTCTTTATGGTCATTCGATTAAGTTCGCGGTAATCGATGCACATCCGTAATGTCCCATCTTTCTTCTTTACAAACAACACTGGTGCTCCCCAAGGTGATGTACTGGGACGGATATATCTTGATTCAACCAAATCATCAAGTTGTTTTCTCAACTCCTGAAGTTCGACTGGGGCCATCCGATAAGGGGTTTTAGAGAAAGGCTCTGCCCCAGGGATCGTATCGATTACAAATTCTAACTCGCGATCTGGTGGTAGCGAGTTTAGATGTTCTGGGAAAATGTCGAGAAACTCATTTACCACTTCTACCTCCTCAACCTTAAGTTGGTCCTTTGGCCTATTTAGGAGATAGGCAACGAACCCTGTAGCTCCCTTTTGAACCAACTTCTTAGCTTCTGTCATAGAAATGATTGCTACGGATCTCTTGTCTTCAGGAATCCAACTTTCATCTTGTCCTAAGATGATTTCTTTCTTGAAACAATCCAACTTAGCATGGTAATTGTAGAGCCAATCCATTCCCAGAATAATTCCATATCTTGTTATCGGAAGTTCGATGAGATCCATTGGGTAGTAACGATCACCGATTTGTATAGGGCAGCGTTTATATACTCGATCCGTTATTAAACAAGCTCCCAAAGGGGAACTTATCTCGAAATTATATGATGAGCATTCAAGTGGAAAATTTAAACGCGCACATAAATTTGATGCAATGAATGAATGCGTGGCACCAGGGTCATATAAGACCTTAACTGGCGTGTTTAGGATGTGTACCGTACCTTCCACAACATCCGAAGGGTCTGGATCCTCGTTTCCTTCCAACGCGTAAGCTTTTCCTTTGACAAGTGGCTTTCCAGACTTTCCCACAGTCTTCTCCTTTTCCTTAGGTCCCGGTCTCTTTGGGCATGTATTAAACTGATGATTAGGGTCTCCACACCAAAAACATGTGCCAGCTTTCTTTCGACAGTCTTGTTCAGTATGTCCCGGTTTGTGACAATATTCACAAGTGATCTCCTCTTGTGAATTGGATGGGACTGACTTAGGCTTTTGCTGGGCTAGTGTGGGTTTCTTCCCAAATTTCTGGCTGGGTGGTCCAGCGGGTCGTTTCATTCCTTGAGAGGGCTTATTTTGAGGGGGACCAGGGCGATTGGCTGCCAGACGAATGTTCTTGTGAGCTGCTTCGGTTTTCAGGGCTTTATCGACCGCTTTATTATAAGTTTCAATATCTAATGAAGCTAAAGCCCATCGAAGGTCTGGCTTCAATCCATCAATGAATCGCTTGGTCTTCCTTCGTTCATCATTCAAAATATGTGGAGCATACTGAATTAACCTCACAAACTTTGCCTCGTATTCTGCTACTGACATATAACCCTGTATTAAAGTCATGAATTCAGCCTCTCTAGTGTCCCTTATCACTTGAGGAATATACTTATTCTGAAATTCCTTCACAAACTCCGTCCAACTGTAATCAGTGTGGTCTTCTATCCAGGTCAGCTTGACGTGTTTCCACCAACTCAAAGCGGGTCCTTCTAAGAGAAAGGCCGCATACTGCACTCGTTCCCGTTCCTCGGGAAATATATCCATGGCCTCATAAATCTTTTCCAAACTGGCTATCCAGTTTTCAGCCTTCAGGTCGTTAGGTTCTCCAAAGAATTTTGGGGGATTCATTCGGAGAAACCTTTCTAGGGATCGTTCGTTGGTAGGGTTATTCCCAGGTGTACATGTTCGAACGAATTGCCTTAAGGCTTCTACAAGTTCGGGGTGTCCGGGTGGATCTTGTGGTGATGGGGAGTTGTTTCGTGTTGTTCTTCGTTGAGGCATTGTGAATGCTGAAATTACAATCACATAAGAAATATAATGCATGTGGGGTAAGAATGTCTCAAAGATCATTTCAGAACAATAATCACCAAATAACATCAATCATCAAACATAAAGTGCAAAAAGAAATAACATTAGTACTCACGGTCCTGCTAGTATCTTGAAGCGACTCTAAGACTCATGATGCAGAAAGGTAAAGTAACATGAAATAACAGTGTAAGATGATCAAAATGTGTCATATATATATATGCATCATGGTTAGTATGCTTCTCTCTATCTAAACCTGATGCTCTGATACCACCTTAGCTGTAGCGCCCCTTAACACTACAACCCCGCACCGTTGTACTTCCCGAGTGGATGTGAGACCTAGCACTCGAGAAATACTCCGGCGAACGGACAAGACTATACAATACCATAGTATGAAATTTAATTGCAACGGAAAATAAACTTGAACAACTAAAAGGGGGCAATACATAGCAAAGCATATATTATTAAGTTGGATAAATATTTACAGCAAAAGTTCTGACTTTAGAGAAAAGTGCTTATTGTAAGATGTACATGCACTCGTGATTACTCTAATTGACTGGAAAGTGACACCTTAAAGCTTCAAGATACCTCTAAGGCGTCGCTGTAACGATTCCTGAAATCATGAATTAAAAGAGTAGGAGGGTTAGTCAAAATGACTAAGTGACGGGGGGTTTGAGGTATAGGATTATAAGTAAGATTTTGAAAATGTTTTGACCAAGAAAATCTTGGTTTGAAATGTATATACTATATAGTAACAAATAGGTATATGACAATAATATCCGGTTCATATTTGTTTGAAATAGGAGTAGGGGGAATATAGGCTATACTTTAGAAACTTTATGAACCGTTTTGAAAATGATTTTTATGCCCGCAAGCTAGGCGTCTCCAACCTTAACTCCGTAAAATCCGAGAAAAATAGTAACGACACTGATCAAGGTGCCGGTACTTAATAAAACAAATACGAGAGTACCATCCTTCTTCCTCCGGTGTCACGTAGGGTTGCAAGCCCTAGTGACGATGAACAAGATTGTGGGAGGGGCGTACCTTTTCCCGTCACTTGGTGTGGAATAACTAACCTCCAGTTAGACCACCACCAAGATCTAGTTGGCGGCTGGTATAATAGTAGACCTCGGCCCGTGCCTCCCGGACTACTACTTCTACCAAGACCACCGGGCCCATAGGAAAACAATAATTTTTACTTGCAAGACGAGAATATTTACCCGTAAGAAAGTACTAAGTACTTTTCGGGTAAGTATATGTTTTCAATAATTAACAAGAATTATTTTCCCATAAAGGGAAGAATAACTTGAAAGGAAATTTAAGAAAATAAAGTAAAGTATTTTATCATGATTTCAGTTGAAAAGATTTAAAACCCTCACCGGTATCGAGACTTAAGTGGAACTGCGAGGATTCCACTCTTCGATCCTATGTTCTCCTGAAAGTAATAACTACTACTGACTTAGAACTAGGTTCTTAGTTCCTAATTAATCTAGTTGCACACAATATCACAATGAAATAATTATAGAAGGTACACATTATGTAATATGTTAAGGATTTCCCGGTAAACCCTAAATTCACCCGTTTAATTAATAAATTAAGGGTTTATGGGATCCTTAGCTAATAAAATATTTATTAACTATATTATAATTTTAATTGTAAGGTTTGAAATGAAATTCAAGGTTTAATTTGACAATGTAGGTTACCTTTTGAAAAATATTACATAGTTTATTGATTTTTGGAAAATTTGGGAAAATTATTTCTTTAAAATTCCAAAACTTATTTTATAATTATTTTTGAAATAATTTCGAAATAAAGGGTATTTTAGTTGATCAAAAAGTCAAAATTATTATTAAAAACATTTACTATTCAATTTCATATGAATTAAACACTTTATAACACAAAATCAAATTCATACACACACACACATAACTCACGGCACACACATGCACACACACTCATCCAAGAACATTATGAACATGTTCTTGAGCTCATTTGAATATTCAAAGAGGGTGTGTAACATGTTCTATCACATTCATATTCATAACATAAGATTAAAGCATAATATAGCAAAATATATGTACTTTCTATGAAAAATAGTTCTAAATAAATTACTATAGGCATGAATTTAATCAAACAAGATCATAAGCATTTAAATACATAAGCACATTATATCATATCATAATTCATGCATCTAATTAAATAAAATTCCATAATGTACACACATTGTTATTTAAACTAACAATTATGCACATATTTCATAAAATAAATTCCTAAAGCATAATTTAATTAATTCTAGACATGCTACTAATATTATTATACTAAGAACATTATATAAAACATGAAATAATAGAAGGAAACATACCTTGTAGAGGGAGAGAGGGTTGTGGCGTGAGAATGGAGAGGGAGAGAGTGATTTTGTATGTTGAATTGTGAGGTATAAATGAGGCTTAAGGGGGGTATTTATAGGTAGTCATGAGGGGTTTCTAAGCAATAAATGAAAGTTTAAGGGAGATGTGGTTGCCTAAGATTCCAACAAATGCTTGGTAATTAAGTTGGAGATGTGGTTAAATTATTTCATGAACAAATGCTTGGTAATTAACTAGGAAATGTGGAGAAATTATGCTCATTTGTTTAATTCTTCTAGAAGACCATGAGGTCATGGATGATGTCATTTTAATTAAAAATAAATGTAAAAATAATATAAAATTTATTCAAGAGTCGAGAGATAAAATTTTGATGTAGTGAATTAATAATAGAATGAGTGAAAAGTGAGCTTCGTTTTGATTATAAATATGAAATATTTGGAGTTTTTGTTTATAAATTATGAATACTAAAGATGATGAAAATCATAAGAAAATTATATAAACGAAGCTATGATAAAGTTTAGAGTTTGGAAAAATCACTATAATGTAGAGGAAAATTCAAGGATCGTTTTAAGTATAATTTCGACCATTGATCAAAAGCTAATTGTTTTAAAATAAAATGATGATTTTTAAATAGGAAAATATTTATAAATATGCTAGGGGTGAAATCGAGTTTTTTGGTAAATGCATGAAAATTCATGAAATAATTTGAGGGTCGTTTTGGTTATAATTTTGAATATCAAAAAGTAGATGAGTAAGGATTTATTGATGATCGAATCATAAGCTAGGGTTTTTACCGGTTTCTGATACTACGGGAATTAGGATGGGAATTGTGGTTTACAGAGAGTATCACGATCCTCGAAATAATGTGAGGATTCTTTTGGTTAAAATATTGGGTAGTGAAAGTGTTTCGGGAAATGTAGGAATATTTTTGAGCTGTAGGGGTATTTTCGTAATTTCCAACCTAAAAATGTAGGAATGGGTTTTGAAGTATATGAAGGGGTTTTAGGTGCTAGAAGGGAATGAATACTAGAATTCTAGGATTTTATGAAAAGAGTTTCAAAGTACAAATTAAATAGAGAAAAGAATTAAATTGACGAACATTTAATTAAATTATAACATATAAAAACATATAAGTCACATAAAATGCAATGCATGAAGTGAATTATTAAGGATCGAGATTATAAACGCTTCCTGAGTTACCCTTTACTTACCTTTCTCAACTTGGCCCTGAGTCGGGCTGTTACAATACTCCTCTAAACCCTCGGGAAGGGCTAACATCGGAGCTGAGACTAATTTTTCTTTAAAAAAGTTAAAACTTTGATCACATTTCTCGTTCCAGACAAACTTGACATCTTTCTTTGTTAGTCGGGTTAACGGTGCAGCGATCTTGGAGAAATCCTGAACGAACCTTCTATAATATCCGGCCAATCCCAAGAAACTTCTTACTTCCGAGGCATTCTTTGGTTTCTCCCATTTAAGTACGGCCTCAATTTTCGAGGGATCGACTTCCAAACCTTTCCCTGAAATAACATGTCCCAAGAAAGACACACAGTCTATCCAAAATTCCCACTTACTAAACTTTGAACATAGCTGATGCTCTTTTAAAGTCTGTAGAATAAGCCTGAGATGTCTTGCATGTTCCTCGGCAGATTTTGAGAATACCTGAATATCATCGATGAAAATGACCACAAACTTGTTGAGGAAAGGCCTAAAAATCCGGTGCATCATATCCATAAAAGCTGCAGGGGCATTGGTATAATCCAAATGGCATAACCACGAACTCGTAGTACCCGTACCGAGTATTGAATCCCGTCTTTGGAATATCCTCTGCTCGGATTCGCAACTAATAATACCCCTGTCTTAAGTCCAATTTCGAGTAGACCATGGAACCCTAAAGTATATCAAATAATTCCTCGATATGTGAAAGGGGATACTTGTTCTTAATGGTCATCCAGTTTAACTCCCGGTAATCGATATACATTCTTAAAGTCCCGTCCTTTTTCTTTAAAAATAACACCGGTGCTCCCTAAGTTGAAGAACTCGGCTGAATGTACCCAACTTCCAATAATGCCTTAAGCTAAACCTTTAATTCTTTCATGTAACACCCCCGGAGCGAAGGGTGCCACATCCCCCGCACTAAGGTCTAACACGAGTAACGAAATAGGGAGTTCACACCCATATCAAACCATAGCGAACGGGAGATACACAAAACTCACCCCACGCTAGGCGGCCTACACCCTCAGAAACTGCACAAATTAAAATCAGAGTAGCGGAAGCAATTTATATTTAACATAATTCCCAAGATCACATATATACATAATCAAAATGGGGGAGGGTCAAGTATTCGTGCTACAAGCTAGATCATATACAGAATATACAATGCCGCCACGGCCAAAATAACACAAGTGTAATCAGAATACATAATCCAAAATACATAAGCAAGAGGAGAAGTAATCCACTACGATGCATGAGACCCAAGCTAAACCACAAGTAAACCCAAAAGACACTTGCCGCCTAGCTTGACTCGGGAGAACCTGCAAACTCAAAAGAAAAGGGAAAAGGGGAAAAACAACAACGAGGGTTAGTCCTAGTGACTAGTGAGGGGCTAACTCACGCACCCGATATACATATAGAACAAAGCAGGTATCAAAACGGAAGGATCCTTGAACCGAGAGTGGTTTTTGCAAGCCAAATTAATTCTCGTGATATAGATATACATAGGTTAACGAAAAGGCAAAAGGCAAAATCCCAAGTTTTAGGTACTTAGAAATCCGCTCTCGTTTCACAGATCATACAAAACTAAACCAACTCGGCAAGTACGAGTTACACTCCAAACTTCATACACGAAGAACAAAGTAGAGCAAAACAAATCAGAATCCATCCCCAACACCGTTTGATAGAAGGGTTGATCGGTCCTAACTATCCACATACAAAGACGAGACAAGGTTTAATTACTACCTTGAAAACTTCGGCGGTTGCCTCCACTGGCTCAAGAGAAACACCCTTCCTCGATCCTCCCAAGGTTGGGTGAGACTCTCAAATGGAGGTGTTGATGGAAGAGCTCGGCGACCCCTCGGCCGTGCCGAGATTACCATACCACACTCCAGGGCCCAAACAGATCACGAAATCACACAAACATATCTCAAAGCTTATCTTTCAAAGCCACATCTCGCTTACACACACACACACTTGCACAAAACTAAACTTTTCCAAACAAAAGCAAAATAGCTTATATACTTATACAAAATGTTTTTCAAACTCTTATAACAAATGGGAAAAATCCCGCAACATACGTATCATGCACTTATTTACCATATATTATACGTATTCGCATGCGAGGTTTGAAACCAATTAGGGTCGTAGGTCAAATAACTAAAAGAACAAAAACCTCACCTTGTCAACGCACGTATGGAGACAAAAGGGGAAACCGGACACCTACGGAGCAAGCTCGTCCTCTACAGGAAGATCCTCTGAACAAGAAAAACAACAAGGAACACTCTTAGACTCAATATGTCATTTATGAGCAAACAATTCATATAAGAACATAATCACAAACGAGGAGGTAAATCAAATCACAAATTCACCACATAAGGCTTAGCACGTCATAAGACAAGTTAGTCGTGCACACATACCAAAAACGAGGCAAGAAGGACCAATAAGAAGCAACGAAAAGGCGAAAGAAATCTCATCGGATGCCACCCTGCTGGACACGGCTGTGTCAGAAAACAAAGGGAAACGGACACGGCCGTGTCAGGTAAATAAATTCAAAAAAAAACATTTTCGAGGGCTCAACACGGACGTGTCCATTTTCCTTTGTAAACTGACGAGGCCGTGTCAGGCCTTCGGCCTGGAAAAAATTTTGGCGAAACAAGTCCGAAAATGGAGGTAAAAACAGGGCATTTCGGTTCTTGGCTTCAAGGAGACTCTTATGCCTTTCAAAATACATACAACATGCAACAAAATAACACCAATTAAACATAGGTTCATGCCCGACAAGTAGCCCAAATTTCAGCTCAAAAAATGCAAGCAATTCAAGGCATGAATGAGAGGGAATGCATCAAGTATATCATCAAGGCTCAAGAGTTCATTAATGGCAATTTGATCATATCTCAACAACCATAAAAGGAGATGCAATAAATATCAATAATCATGCTCTAGAAGTCATAAATCATCATCAAATCTCAAGGGAACAAGAATGGAAGCAAAGAATCAACAAATTTCCTCCAACTTCAACTATTCACATGCTTGCCATATTTCATGAATCAACCAAGGAAAGGAATCCAAGAGCACATAAAAGAGGGAAGAGAGAGTGTAGAAGACAACCATGAACTTACCTTTCAAATTTGAGAAGCTAAGATGAAGATTTGAGCTCAAAATCAAAGAAATGGACAAAGGGTTTCTCTTCCTTCTTGTTTCCTTGGAGCTGATCGGTATTGAGGGAGAGAGGGAGAGAATGGATCATTTCACTTGGGGTTAGGGGCTGAAATGGGTGGTTAACTCAAGTATAACTCATGGTCAAGGCTTGGTTGGGGTTTAAGTGGGGTACACACGGCTTATTAGGTCAAAAGGTAACTTTTAAGCATTAGGGGCTCGTTTCGGGTGAAATTCGAAGGTCTTAATGCACTTTGAAAAATGTGAAGCTTGTCCCATTGAACCCGAATCGTCGAAACGAGTCCAACGGAGGTGTTGGAATTTGAATCCGAATTCCCGAGCTCAAAATACGTGTCCCGGAACCCAAGGTGGGCTAAATGCTCTTTAGCCTCCTTTAGGTCCCGTCTCCAAAATGAACCCAAAAAGGCAACCAAAACAAATGCAAAAACATATAATGAGTATATAACCGAGTCCAAGAAGCATATAATTAACAAATATCACGAATTCACAGAAATCAGAATTAAATACGGATCCAAAACGAACAAACTACAAAGCAAAGAAGTTAAACGTTCAAGTCAAACAAATTCATACCAAAGCAATTAAGTATCAATTAAATTTAATTAATCCACGTTAGCAAATAAATATCATGTAATCACATAAAGAAATAATTAAATAGCGCACATAACAGGTTACCTGAAAGTCTGATCAGTCGGGATGTTACATTTCAGTTCTGCTGGAGCCACCCTATATGGAGTCTTTGAATACGGCTCTGCATTCGGATAAAGATCAATCACAAACTCTATCTCTCGTTCAGGAGGCAAAGAATCCAGTTTCTCTAGAAAGACCTCGGGAAATTCCTTTACCACTTCCGTATCTTCCAATTTCACCTGATCTTTAGGCTTATTTAGAATATAGGCAATGAACCCTGTAGCCCCGTCTCTAACCAGGTTCTGAGCCTCTGAGAAGGAAAGCAAGGGTACTGTCTTTGACGTCCAGCCTGTAATAACCTCTGAACCTAACTACACTTTCTTCGCTCGACAATCTATTGTAGCACAGTGCCTATACAACCAATCCATCCCTAGAATATACCCCGTATCTTTCCATCGGCATAACAATGAAATTTGTCAAGAATTCTCGGCCTTCAATCACCACTGGAACATCCCTGTAAACCTGATTCGTCTCTCGCCTACTACCGAAAGGAGTACTAACTAAATAGCGCACAGAAGAGCACATAGCAGGCAAAGATAATGTAATGGCAATAGAATGCGCAAGAAAGGAGTGTGTAGCTCCTGGATCAAATAATGTATGGATGTTCGTGCCATGGATGCAAATAGTACCTTCAACTACTGCTGTCGGGTCGATTTCAGCATCCTGCTCCTCTTCGGCTAACTCATAGGCCCGAGCTCTCACAAGTGGCCTCTGACCTGCAGGTGGCGGATCCTGACGATCCGGACAACCATCAACCCTATGCTCGTCACTCCCACAGATCAAACATAAACCCAACCATCATATGCAATTATCGTAGGTATGTGTAGTAAGCCCATAAAATCTGCAACCCGGTTTCTGAGGTGGCTGAGGTGGTGCTGGAGCTCGTAGAGCCTTCTGTGACGGTCCTGTGGCTTTAAACTTCTTTCTGGAGTCTTTTGGTGCTGGAGGTGCAGAATAAGTTATAGGTCTTTTCCCTGCACTCGACCCCTGTCCCGATCTCGAACCTGAAGCCTGTCCTGTACGAGGAATAGACCTCCTGGCAATGTCTGAATCCTCGACCTTTAAAGCTTTGGCGGTAGCTTTAGCCCAGGTGCTCGTGTTAGCTGCTTTCAACGCATCCTATATATCTGGCCTGAGTCCCTGCACGAACTGCATTGCCTTGTGAAAGTCACCATTCGCTATGTTGGGTGCATAGCGAGAAAGTCTCTCGAACTCGGCGATATACTGGCCCACTGATCTCCCTCCCTGCTTTAACTGTGTAAACTCCCTCAACCTGCGGGTACGAGAAGCTGGAGGAATGAATTTGTTTCTGAACTCCCGTACGAAGACCTCCCACGTGATATCTGTGCCTGCGGCCTCCAAGACTATCTGTGTGCTCTCCCACCAGGAGTAGGCCTCGCCCTGAATTAAAGTAAGGGTACAGCGGGCTTTCACCTGAGTATCACAAGGTATGAGTTGCCAAATCCTTTCAACCTCTTTTAACCACATCTCCGCCTGAATGTCGTCGCCCTTGTAGAACTTCGGGGGATGCTGATTCTGAAACTCCCGTAATATGGCTGAAATGGAGTTCTCCTGGGGTGCTACGGGTGCTGGTGGTGTTGGAGGAACCCTTTCTTGTAGCCTCTGGTCAATCAGCCCTACCACTGCGTTCATAAAATCCTGAGGCTATGCCGGAGCAGGTGGAGGAGGAGGTGATCTGTCACGGCGATGGTGGCGGCGATGATGATGATGCCGATGTCTCGGGGATTGAAATCAACTCACTACACATGCGTGGTTTGATTAATAAATGCAAATGTGTGCATATAATTCCATAATGTCAATAAACACACGTTCAAAGAAGATCAAATAGCTCAAGTAAGGCAAGAATTCAAGTAGATCAAGTAATTCAATTAAATGTAGACCCTCAGGTAACAAGTAATCCTATGCCGTGCGACTTAGACTCACTTGACATAACTCGAGAACCTCGGTTTTGCAACCGGGCTCTGATACCACCTGTAGATGTAGCACCCTAGCCCCCAAGGCACTACATCCCCCTCACTATAGCCTCGATCCACATACGAAATGAACAATCCGTACATAGACTAAAACTATAGCGAATGGGTGACAATCAAAAGAAACGAGCTAGGCGAGACACTCCCCAACATATATAAGCCGAAACATGAAGTTAAAAGCGGAAGCAATTCAATAAATACGTATAGGTACCATATTTACCCAAGTATATATGTAATAGATACCGACATTAACTATCAATACATTATCATCTCTTATGTTATATGCTCGCTCAAGAGTAAACAAAATGTAATACAACGGTCATGACATGATATACCAAAAGTTCTGTACATGAAAGGTACAACGCTAGACCCGAGAAAATGGAAGACATGACCGGACTCCCGCCTAGCACGACCACGCTCACAAGTACCTGAAAAGTGAAGTATCAGTCTACCGAAGACTGAGTGAGGGGCAATATATATATAAAACACACGACACATGCAAGCCATAGCCTCGAATGAAGACTTGGAAATGAAACACATATGTATAGTTCAATAATAACTTGTTCTTTGCCCGAGATTACGACTATCATGTTTAAGTTGTTAACTTGTCAATTTCATAAACGTGTGGCCCCGGCGAGTAGGGCTATTCTCCAACCTTTTCACCAATCGTGATCAATACGTGCTTGCATGATTAATTCAATACATGGTCATATATTCCAATTAGTGCTCAAATAGATAATTTCATGCTTGAAAATATGCAATAGCCTTAGGACATCCCGCGGTGCCGGATCCGTCCCCAGTCTCCTTCTTCCTCCGGGTGATAGTGGGTTTGCAAGGCCCAACTATCCACGACATGGTGTGCATAGGTAACATGACTCCCTACACACGAAACTCCTTCCACCACTAATCTCCTAGTGGCTTCGGGGGTGATCCCAATGAGGTGAGGATAATTCAGGAGTTACCCGTCAGCCCTTGCTTTCCCAGTTGGCTCAAGAATTACCCTCGGGCCCAAGTGCAATCATGACTCGTCAAAACATGCTTGGAATCATGAACAGTCATCGCTTGCTTGCTTGAAATGTTTATAGTTTGAAAAACGTTTATAGTTATAATACCTTTTGGCCGAAATCAACACATAAGGGTTGTACGGTTTTAAATACCTAAACAAAACCTCACATTTTCTTACAAAATAAAACAAGGATATGCTCTACGGAGCCTGCTCCTCGTCCACGACCTCGTGACCTGTTCAAACACGACGTGTATACGTGAGACATGACTCAAAATGGACCAAATAGGACAAACGGCGGAAATGCAACGAGATGACGAGCAATATGCAATGTGGCATGAAAATATCTTGTTTTGGTACATATTCAATCATATAATAGCAATTTGGGGAGAAAGAAATCATTGGATCATGGTGCTAAAAATTTAATTTTATGCAGAATGTTTTGTTCTGTCAAACGTACGGGAACGGCCGTTCCGGCCTCCCTTTCCAAATGGGAAGGGCCGTTCCCGTGGCCCTTTAAAACGTGCCAGCATTTTTTATTTAAAAAGCGCGCCTTTTGTTGGGAACGGCCCTTCCAGCACACAGGCCAAAATGGGAACGGCCGTTCCCAGGCTCGGCCGCCTATTTTCATTTGAAAGAGTGGGAACGACCGTTCCCATAATACCTTGAGGCGGGAATGGCCGTTCCCCATTTCTGGAACTGAAAACAGAGCAGAAACAGAGCAGCAGCTACGGCAACAACAACCAAGCAACAACTCGAGTTTTGATCAATAAAAAGGGCATGGATTATGGTAATATACAAGCATATATGTTCAAAAGATGATAATATACCATTTAAACACTTAGTTCATGAAAATCATCAAGAACTCCAAGTTTCAAGTTCATGATCAAACTTGATCACTCAAGCTAAATATTCAAGAATTCATGCTTCAAATCATACTATAATTCACGATATATTCATATAATCATACTTTGAACAACAATAATCCATAAACCCCATGATTCACAAACCCTAGCTATTTCAAATATGATCAAGATTCAATTCATGTAAAACCCACCTTGAGCTAAGGAAATGAGGAAGAAAGAGGACGAGGATGTCTAAGCTCCAATTCTTGCAATATTTCTTGAAATCTTGGATGAATATGTTGAAAATTCTCTTCTTCCTTTTTCCTTCTTGAAACCGAGAGTGAGAGAATGAAGATGTTGGTGAATTTTTGGATGAAATGAGATCAAGGAAGCTTGGAGATATATGTTACGTGATTCACCATTTTTGGTTTGTGTGAAATGTGCTAATTTGCAATGAATCCTCCAAGGAATCAAGTTATGCAATCAAGAATGTATAGTTTTAAAGTGTGATCAATTAGGTCCTTAAAAGAATATGCAATTAAGTCCCTAAAGTTAAAGAAATAAACATATAGGGACAATTTGGTAGTTTGATGCACTCTCGACTATTTTTCACGTAATGAATATTTTTCCATCACATGAAATAATTTTCTAATGATATGATTTCATATATTTCTCATAAATAATGTATCATGCATTTTATAAAAATGTGGAATGTCACATAGGAAAATTAGAAATTTAAAGAATTAAAATAAATCCTACGCTCAAACTCACACGTGGCGTGCTTACCTGTTTATCCGGAACCGGGGCGTTACAGAGGTAACAATGCTAACGGTTCTATCTTTGGCCGGATTGGAGTTTATCATCCAGATCCAAGCTGAATTGTCGTGTTGGGAGGTTGAATTGAGAGGTATGGAGCAACAAATGGAAATGATAAAGAAAGGCAAAGATCTGTTGGAGGGAAATTATGTGCTTAAGTGTAAGCAATTGGAGGATGAGTTCATCTAGTTGTTGAACTCATGAAGAATCGGTAAAGGAACTTTGAACAAAGTGACAACTAGGAGTAGGATTTGGAACAACATTCGGGGATCAATCTTTGCAGGGAGCCAAAACATCGATCCCATGGGCGTAGAAGAATTTGGGTTCAAGAAATTACAATCTTGAACCATGGAGATACAAGCTTATGCGAGAAGACTTCAAAGATTTGAAGATCGTGGTAAAATGAGAAATGAATAACAATTCGAGGCAAGTTGTAATTGGAGAAACGAAGAACAAGTTTTCGGGCTAAAACTACTACTATGGTGACAGGTTCAATGCATTCATAGCACATGCATCATACATTGTAATTAATTTCTTAAATTCTTACTATATGCATTTTAATATTATAATTATTAATTTGTTGTTGCATATTTCTTTGTTGAATTATGTGCTTTGTTGCTATAATCGATGATTTGATGTTTCATCTCCTTTGTTGAAAATATGCGCTACATCAATTTAACATTTTAACCCAACACACATCCTTTTGATGTTTACTTGTTAGGAAGCCATTCTTGTTTGATACTTCAACTATCGATATAATCAAAGTCCTATCGAATTGAATTAAAGAAGAGTATTATGAAAATAGTGTTCGGGCAGAGATAAAAGTAAAGTTTTAGGGAAAGGTGTTGAAGCTGATGTCAGAATTGTACAAACTAGATAAGAAAAGAAATTTGAGGTTCTAGATTTTAAAGGGTTAATAGCGAAATTGGGAAGTAAAGGCATAGAACCATTATTCCGATCAAGAATACCAAAGTGAGCATGAGCTAGACTATTGAGTACATTTCCTATCGGGAGCTGCTCATCCCAATGAGTAACTTCGGGGAGATCGAGAATTTTGATTAAAGAAGGATGAATAGTATTCACATATAAGAGCGAAAATCTTTAAGGGGGAGAGCATGACCAAGAAACACACCTAGATTCAAGGTTGTGCTCGAAGAAGATGCCTTTAGTAAAAACAATGAAAATGCAAGTCTCGGTAGCCATGAAAGTCCTAATGACAGTGATAGAAAAAGGAATGAAACGGTTTTATTAGTAAACCTTCAAAGTGGACGTTAAGCTACCAAACTCATGTTGAAGATCATTATGGGGTAATGAAGGGATTAACTCGATCGACATTTATACGAATGGAATTCGGATCCTGAAGATGTTGGAATTATAAAGATGTTTTCGTTGAACTTTTAGGATTGTTCTAGATAAAGAAAACCGGATCAGAGTATTATATTCCAGGATGATAATAATCACGGTAAATTCAACTAAGTAGTGGAAGGGTTCAAACGACACAACAAAATAAAATCTTTAATAAGTCCTCGGTCATCTTTCCAAGATGATTTGGAAAGCTTTAAGACGAGAAGAATCGAACAAGAGTAATTATTGAGGGGCATGGATCAAACTTCAAGAATCATCAAGGAGGTTTTAGTTTTTGTTAAAGAATTGAATGGATTGGAACTGACGGCACGCCTAAAGGCTTGAAGAGGATGAAGGTTCCATGGAAAGATCGAGTTAAAATTTGGGAACCGATAATCTCAACTCGATTTGGAAGGAATTGGGAGGAAGACGGTTACCGTTATTCTGAAGGTTTATTTGAATTGCAAGAGCTTTACCAAATTAAAGAAATAACCGTGGAAGAGAATCAGAATGGAAATCGAGAATTGGGATCAACCCAGGATCCGTCTACCCTTCTATTCAAGCACACACTAATGAATGAGAGATGAGGAAGAAAGCGATCCACCTAGGGGATCAGATCATCCAACAGCATCACAAACTACCAACTTCCAATCTTATGGCTACGGTGAACGGTACATCAAACATTCATGGCATATACATACATGTAACTTCCGTTTGAATAACTTCATGATACTATGCGTGTTTTGATAGCTTGTTGTATTACCTGCTCTTGTGCGTTTGATACTTTATTTACTTGATATTTCTTACATGTTCCTTGTGTGATAATTATGTGTTTGTTTATTTATTTGTTCTCTCATTGTTGTTTGAGAGACGAGGTTCTCTCTTTGCTGCTTGTGAGAGACGGGGTCTCCCTCTTGGTCGAAAGATGGGGTTCTTTCATCGTTGCTTGCTTCCTGCTTAGACTTTTGAGTGTTTAGGTTTCGGTGAGTTGAGGGTCGTGACGTAACAACAATTGAAGATCCGTTGTGCTTGAAGACCTTTTCCAAACTAATTCCTGATGGGGAGTTGCTAACCCGCGTCGGATGAACACGGGAAAGTTTACTCAGAGTTCAGAAAACAAGGCAATGGACCTGGGGACCAGGCCCTCTTAAGGGGGAGAGGTTGTAACACCCCGATTTCTCGGCGAGTCAGGTATGACATCAAGAGTGGGATTAGACCGAGTGTTATGTGACTTTTATGTGTTTTAATTGCTAAGTGAATGTTTAATTAATAATTTCGTGAACTTATTGTTATTATGAGACCTATATGACTTGATTGAATGTGTAATTTAAACTCGTTTTAATATGTAAACTTGCTTGTAGATGTATTATTTTGAATATGTACTTATTTGATCTTATATGAAATCCTTGGACTCAATCATACTTTGAATTTGACCCCAATTGCTATCTTACAAAACCTTGGGACCCTAATTGAATTACTTAAATTTTTTAAGGACCAAAGTACAATTTTTCCCTTTTCTTTTCCCCTTTTCACGACATCAAACCCCCTCCCTTAATTCATTCTTCTTCTTTCATTGTCTCCTAACATACAAGGGTTCCCAACTTCCCCTCTTCTTCTTCTTTGATCGGTCCATCAAGCAAGCAAGGTGATAAGAGAAATTCTTCAAGTTTTGGTCCAAGAATTGAAGCTTCAACCACTTCTTTCTCATCTACTCCTCCTTATCCAAGGTATATTTATGTGTATATATATGTATATGTTGTTGGGTGTTAGCTAGGGTTGTATGATGCTTGCTTAATAACTTGAATTTTGGTGTTTATATGCATGAATACATGATAATCAATGAATTCTATGTTTAATTGTTTGAATTCTTGGAGCAAGAGTGTAAATATATGTTGTATGTATATATATGTGTGTATATGATTGTGGGTTTATGAAATTTGATGGTTAATTCATGAATTAATGAGTGATATGTGAATATATATGGGTATTGAGGTGTTTATATGGTGTTTTTTGCTTGGAATCGGAGTTGGAGGTGTTTGGGACCTTCCCCTTCATGTTATACCATCTCAATATCCTGTTTTTCGACCCAGAACAATCCAAACGGTCGTTTGGTTTCTTAATGAACGGTCGTTCATCCGAACAGAACCGTTCTGCCCTCCGAACGGTCGTTCCTGGTTTTGTATATGGAATTCAAACGACCGTTCACTATTCAAAAGGACTCGTATTGAACTGATTTTTGAATTCAAGGAAACCTCTTTAAGTCTAGAACATCCTCCAATTTGAATCACCTCAATATCTTTTCTCATTTGTGAGTTATGATCGTTTGAAATTTGTGTCGCTACATTACCGAAATTCTGCATTGACCCAACTTCAAACCTATGCCATTTTCACCTCGATTTGAACCATGATTCTTGCTACATACAATTGAAAATCTGTATGTTTCTGGTTTCATTTCCAACAAACAAAACCTAATTCCAACTTCTAGAACTTGAGATATATCCAATTTTCTACAGCTTGTTCATTTCCGAAAAACTGTCAACTTTCGTCAAAATCCATCTTCTTGCTTTCCTTTCACACTCTTGACATTCGTATGTGTTCTAACTGATTAATATGCTTATTTAACATGTTATATTATGTGGTAGGTTGTATGTTTCAAATTTATGGCCTAATTGGAATCCCCGTTTTTGAATTATGAACTCATATGCTTTTATGTGTTACCTTGTATCGCCTCCTTTGTATTCGTTGCCCTCATACGAGCCTTAACTTTATGAAATTCCCAATGCATGCTACTATATAGATTGTAAACATGTTTAAATATGTGCTATAAATACTATATGATGTTTATGGCCCGATTTGATATGAATCTTTAAAGATATGAAACGCATGAATATGAAACCACCATGTATTGAATGTTTTGAATGAATTACTTGATTATATGACATCATAACATGATTTATGCTCTTTATGCATCTCATATCATGTACACAACATGCCGTGCGTGTTGGAATTCGTCAACCCTAACGCAGCGGAAATTAAAATTTTAGGGATTATAAAAACCATTTTATCGGAATTCCAAACAAGATCACCTTTGATTCAAGATTCACGATTTAGACAAAAGAAGAATCAAATACCTCTTTTGCTTCCGATTGATGACGATGATGTGAAGGTTTTCCAAAACTTATCCGGTTCTCTTCTATTCGATCTTCTTCCAAGAATCCCACGCGGAATTCCTCTAAGGTAGTCCACAACTCGTAATTGAATAACTAATCAATTAGCTCACTAGAACACTAATTAGATATTGATTATCTAATAGTATTCTCAATACTGTATTGAGAAAAGAGACAGAAGAGAGACTTGGAGAGAAAGCAGAAAAAGAAGAAAAACAACGATCGATTTCTTTCTTCTCAAAAATCTGTTTTAATACATAACCCTAGGTCAAAAAACCCTACGGGCTGGTCATGGGCCTTAATTTAATTACTGCTAATTAATTAAAGACCCAATATTGATTTTAATTAATGGACTTAATTTAATTACATTAATTAAATCACAAGTCCAATCTAATTAAATTGGTGGACTTAAAAAATTAATTACTCTTAATTAAATTTCAAGTCCAATTAATTTAAATACACTTATTTAAATTAATGTTAACTCTTTAACATCTATTCTCAATAGCTTAACAATTAAGCATAAATTAATTAATACAATTATTAATTAATTACTCTCTCATAAATTAAACTCATTTAATTCATCAATCAATCTCCATTGATCTTTAGATAATCATGTTGTTCAATCCGAGTCATTGTGTGGCCCCTTAGGTTCACCAATGAATAGTAGTAGGCCCACATTCTTAACGTGGTATTTTAGATAACAATTTATCTTATTGATTCAATTAAACCCTTTCAATTAATCACTATTTAATTAAAACTCCTTTTAATTAATCAGTACCTACAGATCATGATCGATGTCTAGTGACAAGCTCATGACCACCCATCCAACAGGTGAAGTTTATGTTGTGAACCTTTCAGTCTCATGGATACCGTGAGATAAGATCCTTCTATCATCCAATCCCCGATTAGGACCTAGGGCATGGGAATAATAGAACCCTGTTAGTCCTAATGCTATGAATTAATTCTAATAACAATTCCATTTTATCTAACACTCTAGGAAACTCATTTCCTAATTTAGATCTCACTACCTTGCGCAAGGATTTAAGTGGAGTGTACTACAATAGAATTCATGGGTGATTCACTCGTTCTTCTAGACGAGCGATAGATTCTATGTTGGCATCTCATATGCCCCCATACATGATTCGAACAATACCAACATACAACCATAACGAGATTCATGGAACCCATGAATCTCTAGGCGCATATCAAACATTGCCCTTGTCATGCACAGAGCATCAATGGAGCCTCAAGTCTAAGGACCATTTAGACACTACCATAACCAGGGAACCAACCTCATCATTAAAGCATAAAAGCCTTACCCCATTGAGGTGTTCCTGTCGGGATCCTCAGTGTACTTGTTCCCTAACAAGCACCCTCATATGCATGTGAATGTCCCTACATTCAATACTTATGAAACAAAGTAACCTTTCTAAAAGGCACGTCATATGAGCAAGTCTCAAACGAGTCAAGTCAACATCCTCGTGCTTATTAGACTCTTCGACTTGGAGTTGGTTTAGATCACGCTTTAGAGACTTATTTCATAACCTCCATCCCTATGCGAGGTCAAGTCCCGTAGCTTAATGTGACCTTGGGGTTTCATCCATACACAAACAGTTATAATATGCAATTAATAAACTTGAATGAGATATGATGAATTGGCCACATAGAAATAAACGACTATGAAACGTTATATTTATTATTTCATTAATGTCACAAATTGCTGCTAATAAGAGTAGTTTACAAAAAGAGGCCTAAACTATTTGGCTCTTCTAGGGCACTACTCTAACAATCTCCCACTTGCCCTCAGAGCCAATTACCCATAGCCTTAAGACCCATCTCCTGGAGATGTCCTTCAAAGACCTTTTGGCTAAGAGGTTTAGTAAGCGGGTCTGCTACGTTTTCTGCCGAGGGTACACGTTCCACGATAACGTCGCCTCTTTTTACGATTTCTCTAATTAGATAAAATCTTCTCAGGATGTGCTTAGACCGTTGATGAGTTCTTGGTTACTTTGATTGCGTAATCGGTTATTGTCATAGAAGACAACAACTGGGTCAGCAATGCTAGGCACTACATCCAACTCTTGGATGAAGTTTTTCATTCACACACCTTCTTTCGTTGCCTCTGATGTAGCTATATACTCCGCTTCACAAGTGGAGTCGGCAGTAGTTTCCTGTTTGGAACTTTTCCAACTTACTGCAACACCATTTAACCGGAATATGAATCCGGACGTGGATTTAAAGTCGTCTACATCCGACTGGAAGCTTGAGTCGGTGTATCCTTCTAATTTCAGTTCTCCCTTTCCGCCGTATACAAGAGATAAATCCTTAGTCCTTTTCAAGTACTTAAGGATGGATTTCACGGCAGACCAGTGACTCTCACCAAAGTTTGAATGAAATCGACTTGTAACGCTCAAAGCGTATGCGACATCAGGTCTAGTACATAACATAGCATACATTATGCTCCCTATTCCAGATGCATAGGGTATACGAGACATCCTATCCTTCTCTTCTTCAGTGTTAGGACACATTGATTTAGAGAGGATCAACCCATGTCTCATTGGCAGGAATTCTCTCTTAGATTCCTCCATACTGAACCGTTTCAGTACTTTGTCTATGTACTGAACTTGGGATATACCTATTAATCTCTGTGATCTATCTCTATAGATTTTTATACCGAGAATAAAGGAAGCTTCTCCTAAGTCCTTCATGGAAAACTGAGTAGACAACCAAGTCTTTGTTGTTTGCAGCACATCTTTCTTATTCCCAATGAGTAAGATATCATCTATATACAACACCAAAAATTATACGACTCGCCCACTGATTTTCTTGTAAACACATGGTTCATACTCATTCTTGATAAAGCCAAACGATTTGACTGTCTCATCAAAATGGATGTTCCAACTTCTAGACGCCTGTTTGAGTCCATATATAGATCTCTGGAGTTTGCAGACTTTCTGTTCACTCCCACTGGATATGAAACCTTCCGGTTGTTCCATATAAATGTGTTTATCTAAATCTCCATTTAGAAAAGCCGTTTTCACATCCATTTGCCATATTTCGTAATCATAGTACGCAGCTATGGCTAGAAGTATCCGAATGGATTTAGGCGTTGCTACAGGGGAATACGTTTCCTCAAAGTCAACACCTGGCCTTTGAGTGTATCCCTTACCAACCAACCTAGCCTTGTAGGTTGCCACTTCTCCATCAGCTCCAAGCTTTCGCTTGTAGATCCATTTACCTCCTATAGCTTTCTCGCCTTCAGGAATATCTACCAAGGTCCATACCTTGTTGGAGTACATAGAGTCCATTTCGGAATTCATGGCTTGCTGCCATTTCATCGAATCTCTATCCGATATTGCATCATCAAATGATCTTGGATCGCTATCCGATTGACCGGTTTCAGTTAGTAAATTGACTCGGTCTGGCGGTCTAATTGTTCTCACAGATCTGCGAGGGCTTGTGTTTACTTCTTGTTGTGGGAAAGAGGAAGGTTCCATTGCTTGATCATTTGTAGGTTCTTGTTGAACTTCAGTAAGTTCTGCAATCTTGCCTGACTTTTCAACTAGAAACTCTTTTTCTAGAAAAGTGGTATTCCTCGAAACAAACACCTTTTGTTCCGAGGGATCATAAAAATAGTAACCCACAGACTCTCTAGGGTATCCTACAAATTTGCACAAACTGGATCTGGAATCCAATTTGTCTCCCACTAGTCTCTTGACGTATGCAGGACATCCCCAAACTTTAAGGTATGAATAAGTGGGGGGTTTTGAAAACCACATCTTATATGGTATTTCAGGCACAGATTTGGAAGGAACTAAATTAATTATCTTCGCGGCCGTTTCAAGGGCATAACCCCAAAACGATATTGGAAGATCCGTGAAACTCATCATGGATCGGACCATATCCAATAAAGTCCGATTTCGTCGCTCAGAAACCCCATTCAGCTGAGGAGTCCCGGGTGGAGTCCACTGTGAGATAATCCCATTATCTTTCAAATAACCAAGAAAGAGATAACTTAAATACTCGCCACCTCGATCTGATTGAAGAGCCTTAATTTTGCGGCCTGTGTGGTTCTCAACCTCTATTTTATACTCTATGAACTTTTCAAAGGCCTCAGACTTATGCTTCATCAGGTACACATACCCATATCTACTGAAATCATCAGTAAATGTGATGAAGTAATTACAGCCGTTTCGGGTACTAACATTTAGTGGTCCGCAAACGTCTGTATGGATCAAATCCAAAAGATTTTGGCTTCGCTCTACATGCCCTTCAAAAGGGGACTTAGTCATCTTTCCCTTTAAACAGGATTCACAAGTGGTTAACTCATTTAGATCGTTCGTACTGAATGATCCTAGGTTACCCATCTTTAGAAGCCTATTCTTGGAGATATGTCCAAGTCTAGCATGCCAAATCTTTGCTGAAGTTTGGTCATTTGATTTTTGTTTGTTTTCTCGTTCGACATTTAGGAGATTTAAATTATTATTCGTTAAATACAAACCATTTTGTAAAGACCCTAATGCATGTGAAGAACCATTCTTCAAAATGTAAAACATAGCATTAGTAATAGAGAAGGAAAAACCTTCCAAGTCTAGTACAGGAATGGAAATAATGTTTTTAACTAACTCAGGAACAAATAAAACATTGTTCAATACTAAAATAAAACAATCTCCTAACATTAACCTAACATGTCCTATGGCCTTTGCTACAACTCTTGCTCCATTGCCCACTCGAAGAACATGTTCTCTTTCATCAACCTCACGGACGTTGCTCATTCCCTGTAACGTATTACAGATGTGAGAAGCGCATCCAGAGTCTAATACCCAATTATTAGAATTGAATGAAAGGTTAATTTCGATGAGATTTATACCTTTTGTAAGGGTAGCTAAGTACTCCTTACAATTCCTTTTCCAATGCCCTGGTTTCTTGCAATGGAAGCACTGATCCTCAGCTTGATTAGCTTTCTTCTTAGTGTTCACTTTCTTAACCCCACCAGTGGGCTTAAGAGTCTTTTTCTTCTTTTGGAAACCCTTTCCTTTACCCTTCTTCGGCTTTGCAGCCTTAGTTTGGGATGAAGATGAACCTACTAGGAAAACAGCCTTATCCTTCTTCATAGTTCGCTCGGCAGTTACGAGCATGTTCATTAGTTCCTCAACTGAGACTTTAGCTCCATTCATATTGAAGTTTATTATGAACTGTTTGAACGAAGGTGGCAGAGAGGTTAAGATCAAATCTACGTAAAGCTCATTATCCATGATCACCTCGAGACTTGCAAGCTTTTCAATAAGGCCTAAAGCCTTAATACAGTGTTCATGAACACTTGATCCTTCAGCCATCTTTAGGGAGAATAACTCATTAGATGCTGCGAATAGATCAATCCTATTGATCGGCTTGTAAATCTGTTCTAAGTGAAGATGGATCTCAGCCGAGTGGCGCATCTCAGCATGCTGCCTCTGCAACTCGGGAGACATAGTTGCAAGCATTAGACATCTAGCCTGTAGATCATCTTCTTGCCACTGGAGAGCAGTTTCCCTCTCATCGGCTGCCATGTCATCAGGTATGACATCGGGAGGAGACTGTGTCAAAACATAGGTCCTCTTTTCGGAATCCAAGACAATCTTGAGATTGCGAAGCCGATCAGCATAATTCGAGCCAGTCAATCTATTGGCCTCAAGGATAGCACTAAGTGGATTTTTAGACATCACGATTTTAGCAGAAAATCTACATGTAAGCAGAAAACGTAGTATGAGTGACGGATATGAAATAATAACAATTACAAATGATATGGACTTTTATCAAATGTAGTCTCCCACTATTTTAATCAAACTCCTTTGACCCCCTTATAATTTTAGAAAAATCAGGTTTTTTTTCAAATAGTGGGTATTAAGACCCCCAAGCACTTATCACCGGACCCACGACTCGTGAGACATCCGACTTTAAGCCTCAAGGTAGACAATCTTATCATCAATTGTATCTCTATACAACTCTTAATATTATTTTGCATTACCTTTCATATAGACCCACGACTCGTGCGACATCTATACTAATCAGTATTTAAATCCGACCCGTCAATCCCTAAGATTTCTCCATCGCCATTATGAATATCCCACGCCTCGAGGCCAATACCATAATTTTAACTTTGAAAAATTGCATCTTTTATGCAAAGAATTATTTTAGTTCAATTAATCTCGTCATTTCTTATCCCACGCCTCGTGGCCAATACTTAATGATTTGATTAATTCTAAAACAAATAATTCTATTGACGAAATGCTTGGAAATTTATAAAATCGAATTTTATCCTTCAATCTCCATTTGGATTTAATATTTATATTGTCTGAGACTATCTAAGACGGTTCGGGGTATAAGAAATTCAAAAAATTATACCAAGACTCATCAATTGTAATTATTATCTTATTTTATCTTAATTAATGAATGAACACATTTATGCACATAAAGATAACATTCATAACAAGATAATAAAAGCCTAGCATGCTCCTATAAAATAGGGATAATCATGGGCTTCCTATGCATGGTCCATAATAGCCATTTTATGGACCATGGTTCTATTCATGCATCAAACGGAATTAAACACACAAAGAGAGCACTTGAATAGAACCCTAATCTATTACATCAAAATAATTGCACCCAAACACTTTTGGGGCCTTGATGGACTTCTTATTCCGTTGCTTGCTCCGTCTTGTTTCTCCATCTCCTAATCTAATTAGAGATGTCACCCTAAAACTACTCTCTTTACAAAATAAAGGGGGAATACATTTTAAAAGGGAGAAAATGAAAAACAATGCTTACAACAATTGAATAAGAGGCTCGCAGACTCTCGTTTAAAACCAATATCAAAATGCATAAATAAAATAAAACCATACAAAGCGCAAATAAAGCCCATGATTGATCCAACCATACATCCAATGCATTGCATAAAATAAATTTACCAAGTAAATAGTTATTATGCGATTTAAAGTCTTTAAATAATTTCTAAAATCATTTATTGACCAAGGATTACCTTTTTATTCCACTAATTAAATTAATCCTTCAAGTTTAATTAAATTGAATTCTCTAATCCAATTTAATTCCCATTAAATCTCTATCTAATAAAATCATGCTTCTATCTTAACAATTCAAATTTGGGCAAAAATAATTAATTTTCAAGTAAAACGATTTTACAAAATTAATTATAAACTTTCAGTTTTAAAACAATTTTTAAAACTGTAGATTTATGAAACAAAAATAAAAACTGTACAATGGACTCAACAAGTGAGTTAGCAAAGTTGGCAGGGGAAGCTCTCCCCAATCATTGGGTCACGGGTTCGAAACCCAGTTGAGGCGCCTAAAAAATTTTTTTTTTTTTTTTTTTGAAATAGTGCTGCTGCCCTAGGCAGCAGCCGCCGCCCACCAAGTTCACGCACACACACTGTGCACGAGACTGTACAGTGCATCACGCACTGTGCAGTCTCCTTCCCATTTTTTTTTCTTTTGTTTAAATATATTTTAAACAATTTTAAAATATAACTAGAATAAAAAATTATAATTTTTCAAATTCAAGAAAAACAAATTTTTCAGAAATTTCATAAAATCTCATAATTTTCATATTAGTTTTAAACCAAGAACTTTTCTTCAAATTTTAAAACACATGCCCAAACGAATATCAAATTAAAACAAGCATGACACGCATCAACATATTAATCAAATTAATACAAGGAATTAAATCGTAAATCAATCAAAGTATGGCTCTGATACCACTGTTGGAATTCGTTAACCCTAACGCAGCGGAAATTAAAATTTTAGGGATTATAAAAACCATTTTATCGGAATTCCAAACAAGATCACCTTTGATTCAAGAGTCACGATTTAGACAAAAGAAGAATCAAATACCTCTTTTACTTCTGATTGATGACGATGATGTGAAGGTTTTCCAAAACCTATCCGGTTCTCTTCTATTCGATCTTCTTCCAAGAATCCCACGCGGAATTCCTCTAAGGTAGTCCACAACTCGTAATTGAATAACTAATCAATTAACACACTAGAACACTAATTAGATATTGATTATCTAATAGTATTCTCAATACTGTATTGAGAAAAGAGAGAGAAGAGAGACTTGGAGAGAAAGCAGAAAAAGAAGAAAAACAACGATCGTTTTCTTTCTTCTCACAAATCTGTTTTAATACATAACCCTAGGTCAAAAAACCCTACGGGCTGGTCATGGGCCTTAATTTAATTACTGCTAATTAATTAAAGACCCAATATTGATTTTAATTAATGGACTTAATTTAATTACATTAATTAAATCACAAGTCCAATCTAATTAAATTGGTGGACTTAAAAAGTTAATTACTCTTAATTAAATTTCAAGTCCAATTAATTTAAATACACTTATTTAAATTAATGTTAACTCTTTAACATCTATTCTCAATAGCTTAACAATTAAGCATAAATTAATTAATACAATTATTAATTAATTACTCTCTCATAAATTAAACTCTTTTAATTCATCAATCAATCTTCATGGATCTTTAGATAATCATGTTGTTCAATCCGAGTCATTGTGTGACCCCTTAGGTTCACCAATGAATAGTAGTAGGCCCACATTCTTAACGTGGTATTTTAGATAACAATTTATCTTATTGATTCAATTAAACCCTTTCAATTAATCACTATTTAATTAAAACTCCTTTTAATTAATCAGTACCTACAGATCATGATCGATGTCTAGTGACAAGCTCATGACCACCCATCCAACAGGTGAAGTTTATGTTGTGAACCTTTCAGTCTCATGGATACCGTGAGATAAGATCCTTCTATCGTCCAATCCCCGATTAGGACCTAGGGCATGGGAATAATAGAACCCTGTTAGTCCTAATGCTATGAATTAATTCTAATAACAATTCCATTTGATCTAACACTCTAGGAAACTCATTTCCTAATTTAGATCTCACTACCTTGCGCAAGGATTTAAGTGGAATGTACTACTATAGAATTCATGGGTGATTCACTCGTTCTTCTAGACGAGCGATAGATTCTATGTTGGCATCTCATATGCCCCCATACATGCTTCGAATAATACCAACATACAACCATAACGAGATTCATGGAACCCACGAATCTCTAGGCGCATATCAAACATTGCCCTTGTCATACACAGAGCATCAATGGAGCCTCAAGTCTAAGGACCATTTAGACACTACCATAACCAGGGAACCAACCTCATCATTAAGGCATAAAAGCCTTACCCCACTGAGGTGTTCCTGTCGGGATCCTTAGTGTACTTGTTCCCTAACAAGCACCCTCATACGCATGTGAATGTCCCTACATTCAATACTTATGAAACAAAGTAACCTTTCTAAAAGGCACGTCATATGAGCAAGTCTCAAACGAGTCAAGTCAACATCCCCGTGCTTATTAGACTCTTCGACTTGGAGTTGGTTTAGATCACACCATAGAGACTTATTTCATAACCTCCATCCCTATGCGAGGTCAAGTCCCGTAGCTTAATGTGACCTTGGGGTTTCATCCATACACAAACAGTTATAATATGCAATTAATAAACTTGAATGAGATATGATGAATTGGCCACATAGAAATAAACGACTATGAAACGTTACATTTATTATTTCATTAATGTCAGAAATTGCTGCTAATAAGAGTAGTTTACAAAAAGAGGCCTAAACTATTTGGCTCTTCTAGGGCACTACTCTAACAGTGCGTCTATGTGGTTTTTGTTGAGTCAATTCTCACGAGTACACTTTGTTCCTTCTGTGGTACAGTTCGTTTCCAGGGCGAAGACTTCTGAATTGATAGGCACCCGTATTACTCATGATTTTTGTCTCGTGGTATTCCAGGTGAGGGTGTTTTCGTTCTAGTTACATATTAAACCCTACAACCTTATGTGACGAGTTTGGCCAAAACCTTATGTATATATATATATATATATGTTATTTTCAAAGTGGAGTCATCGAGTAAATTATTATCGAGTAAACCTTTTCTCCAAATTATGAAATATATTATGTTTCTTATGAATTGAAATGTTTTGGCGAGATTATGCATGTAAGTTATGTTCACGGGCCCAGGAACTTAGTACATGTGGCTATCCGCGGAGGCAAGGGCCGACGGTAATCCCATGTGCTAGTTCTAACTATGTTTAATGACGGAACGGATCTCGTTAGGAGTTTTGACGAGAAAATGCTAGTCGAGCAATGAGGACTCATGAACCTCATTGCCACTATGTATGAGGTGTCGGGTCTTGCAAGCCCGTCCACCACCCGTAGGAAGAAGGTTGGAACTTGTTTTATGATTATAGTTATGTTTATGTTATGATATGGTTATACACCGTGCGGGAAGGCCGGGATACGGATTGCCCAAACGATTATGTCTTATGTTATATGGCTTGTGTAACACCCCACACGTGAGGCGCCACATCCCCCGCACTATGACCCTACACGTGTACGAAATGGAGAATCCGCATATGCACCAAGTCACAGCGAACGGGTGACAAACGAAAACGCACACACTAGCTAGGCGGTACCTAACCCTGTACAAAAGTAAATATGCGAAGCATGACAGCGGAAGTAGTACGAAATGCCGACTTTCAAAATCTTTTACACACGAAGCATACAATACAGTACATACATTAGAATCAAATATACGGGTTCAACTAGTTCAGCAAACCTGTGCTAATCTGTCCCGAATTCCATACATTCAAATCATAAATGCAAACCTGCACAAACATATCTTATACAAAATTAACAAATTATAAATCAGAACAAAATACTTAACAAACTGAAACGTGCAGACACAGACTCAAAAGACACGACACACCGCCGCCTAGCACGAACACCAACGCGAACCCAAACCGAAACCTGCACACTAAAAACATAAAAGGGGAGGGGTCAGTCCAAAGACCGAGCGAGGGGCTGACACACGCACACTATACGTATATATACAGAGCAGAGCACTTACAAAGTTAAACTGTTCATGAAACCGGGGTTAGTTTTTGCACGCCAAAATAGTTTCCCGTGATAGTAAATATATAGGGTGACTTATCAAAACATAACGAACAAAACTTAGCTTAAACATATCTCAGAACATACGTTCAACTCATGCAGACTTAGCACACATATCCAAACATAACTTATTAGTTTAATAACAAAAATCTAATTTTATCTTGACTTAAGAGTCTACCCCCGTTTCACAAACTTATAACCGACGAACATAACAAAACTCGACGGGTACGAATCACATCTCCAAACTTCCAGAAACAAGGGACAAAACAAAGCAAAACAAAACAAGTTCCAACCTGCACACCGGGTGATAGAAGGGTTGACGACCCTAACTATCCAAAAATCACACTAGACAAGGCTTAATTACGGCCTTGAAACCTTCGACGGTTGCTTCCGTCGGCTCAAGAGAAACACCCTTTCCCAAACCTCCCGAGGTTAGGTGAGACTCTCAAAAGGAAAATGTTGATGGAAGAGCTCGGCGACCCCACGGCCGACCCGAGATTACCATACCATTCTCCGGGGCCCAAACACACAGAGAATCAGACATATATCAGAAACTTAACCCGCCACACACACGTACTTATCTCATGCAAATCGTACTTATCTCATGCATATCGTACTTATCATGTCGTACGTACATATCACGCAGACTGACCTCTAAATCATAATATATCAAAGCTAAGCATACATAGGCTCGTACATAGCGCTTCTTACTTTCAAACTTATGACAAAACCATCAAAGTACATATTTCACACATATCTACGTATATACAAGGCTTATAAACCGTACACATTCGAAAACGGGCACATTGCAATAGGGTATAACTATATCCTAACCTCACCTGGCACCAAACACAGCCGAAGACACAGCAGATGGTTCACCCCGGAACCTGCACGACTCACTTGTCACCACCCCGGGTGCACCTGAACCAACTGAACACACAAAACAGACCACAAAGCTCAGACTCAGACAGACAACCACACAGGGACGCACGGAAAATGCAATCATATAAGCAGGATTCAAATTCATATTAATTTCAAGCAAAACAAAACATTAAGGCATATCCATAAGCACAATTAATGCAATTAAGGGAACTCGAAAGGCAATGGAATTCACTTTATTTCATATCAATTTATATATTGCACATTTACAAAGCAATCAAATTAAATTCACATATAACGTTTGTAACGCCTGAGCGCGAGACGTCACATCCCCCGCACCATGACCCGACCCGTATGTGAAATGGATTTCCACACACGAGCCCAAATCATAGCGAACGGAGACATACACACTCGCTAAACCAGGCGGGACTAGCCTATCACTTAAACCCCAACAACGACAACCACAATCAGAGCAATGGAAAGACGGAAGCATTTATTCAAATACTATATACTGAGCTAGATGCTCTAGGTACCAACATGTATTCCATATATTGAGCTATGTGCTCTAGGTACCGACATTTAAATCTGAAAGATACATATAGGTACCATATACATGTACGCTCCATACATATACAAAATCCAAAAGTGATCAATAATGTAATCATATGCATGTAAAGGAAAGGCTAGACACTATGCAAGACTCTCCTTCCGACTCGCATCCCGCCTAGCATCCCCTTCCTGCAAAAATAACTGAAATAACTCTGGGTTCAGTCTTAGACAGACTGGTGGGTATAAAAAGATAGGCATAATATCATAATATCGCGGAATTGAAACACATACATGCAAGTTATAATCCTTATTCGAGGTTTAGAAGCATTTTCCCCAAGTGGGTAAATAAAATACAACGAATAGGATTATAATCGTTCATTCCATTCATTAGGTCATTAGTGGCCCGGCGAGAGGGCGTGCATTATCTCCAACCATCACCTCGTGTAATCCATTATTCATTCATTCATTCATTCATACATTTCATTCTTTCGTGCACAAACATTCGATCATTCATTCAATCGTTCATATACCACCTTCTTCCTCCGGGTAGGGAACGGGTTTGCAAGGTCCGAACCCTCATTCATTAATGCTAGAGGGGTACATGAATCCCCAAAAGCGCGGGTCCCCTTTCATTGTGATCACTCATTCATTACTCGCCAAACTTTTGGTAGGATATTCAAGAAAAAGGCTTTCGTTTAAAACATTTGTTCGCTAAAACTTGATATAAATACATATATAGGGTTTTGGCCAAAATCTTGCACATTGGGTGTTCGGGGTCATATTGTTATCTAATAGAAGAAAAACCCACCTGGTAGACAAAAAGAACCCGACAAAGCTCCCACTGCCCGACCTCGTCACCCACTGGATCAAGATCTGTGTGACAAAGGTAGTGTGAGACTCAATCATGACCACATTTGACGCTCGGCGCAGAAATGACATGCTATGGAATGCTTGAAACATAAAACATGTCCAAATATGCTCATGAATACCATAGAATTCAATTAAACACATAATTCACCCATTTCGTTCAATATACGGTAAAACCGTATTCATTCCCGTTCATATCGTTCATACTTTCATACTTTCAATCATATGGTCACCTGTGACGCCCCGAGTTTTCACATGTGCAGGTAAGTGTTACGTGCGTATTTATATTTAATTATATGATTTTATATTTTGATTTGTTAATTGAATTTGTTTATAATTTGATTTATTTGTTTAAAATTGCTTATGATTGTCTATATGAGCTGTGAATATGTGATCGGATTTGTGAAAATGTGAATTCCGTGAATGTGGTGTTAATTGAATGAAATTACGTGTTCCGTGTAATCCGTGGGCTTGATTGTTAGATAATTGAATGTTTTGGACTCAATTGGAAATTGAGTTTGGGCTTAATTGCCACGTTTTGAAAGTTGAGGGACCTATTTGTATAATAGGCAACCATGAACGGTTTTCGCGATATCTTGAGCTCCGAACCTCGAAATCGAGATCCGTAACCGGCGTTGAACTTGTTTCGACGTTACCTATCCTTTGAACTTGACCTTGTATCTTTTCGGTATCATTTAAACCTTTGACAACGAAACCGTTTCATAACCCGATTTTATAACTTGTTTGAACCTTTTCTTAAACGAACCGGACTTGGACCAACCCGTACCCTACCCATTTCCTTGTTAGATATCAGCATTTCCTACCCCTTTTCTTCCCATTTTGATCGATCAAATCAGCCAAGGCAAGAGCAAGGAAGAGAAGCCAAGAAACCCTTGTTTTGATCAAACCAACTTTGAGCTCAAGATCTTCCAACGTAGGATATGTATTGTTTTCTCCATGTTCTCCTCTCCATTTTCTCCCGATTGTATCTTGATTTAAGTTGGAGAATCATGTGGCATGAAGAAAAAGCTTGAAAATGAATAAATGATATGAATTCTTAGTTCCATGTTTTTCCTTGGTTTAAAGTGAGGTTTGATGCATGAAAGATGATGATTGAAACTTCCTTATCATTTCCTTATGCTTAGATTTTATGTTGGGAGTGTATAGCATGACTTGCCATTTTTGAAGCTTGAAGCTTCCATGGATGAAAGCTTGATATTGATTGATCTTTTGCCAACTTTGAACTTGAATTGATATCTATATGAATGAATTGCATGATTTGCATGAGTTTTGTGGCTTGAAGGCATGTCTAAATGTGGGTTGGGAGCTTCTTGGTGGCTGCCCTGTTTTGCAAAGCTTTTCCCTCGCGTAACAGAGCTGATGCTCTGTTATTTCTTTCAAAACGATGAGTTGACACGGCCGTGTCAGCTTTGAACTGAAAATGGACACGGCCGTGTTCGGCTCTCGACTTTGGTTTTTTTTTCTGATTTTAACCTCGGACACGGCCGTGTCCAAATCCTTTGAAAATGTAACACGGCCGTGTCAAGCCCTCGACTTTGAATTTTCTGATTTTTAAACCTCGGACACGGCCGTGTCCATTTCCCTTTGAAACTCGACACGGCCGTGCCATTTGAATTGGCAGCCTTGAGAAGTCTCTTTTCTTGCTTGATTTGCTTGCGTGGCTCGTATTTGTGGATTATATTGAACGTGACTCCAATTAAGCTATGTTTATGATTGTTATATAATGCAAGAATGCAAGCATGATAGTTATGAACGGTTGTATGCCTTCTGACATTAATAGTGCACATTAACATGTCATTACTTTTTTTATGCGTGCATATCATAACCATTGCACTGCCGAGCATCTTATTTGGTCATATTGAGTCTCACCTCACTTGTCTTGCACAGATTTTGATTCCTTTGGAGACGAGGCCGGTCAGTGAGGCTCGTGTGTTCTTCTTCTACCGTTCGAGGTGGGTTTTTCTTCTACTTAGCTATATGACCCTATAAATACCTTTAACGTGAAAAGTTTTCGACCAAAGTGTATATATCTATATATAGAGTCATTTTCAAAGAGTAAATGTTTGCAACGTAAAGCTTTAATTTCTAAATCCTACCAAATGTTTTGTCGAGAAAAGAAAGAATGAATGTTATGCACGAATGGAACCCAGGGACTTAGTGTGAGTGGCTATCCGGGAAGGCATGGGTCGACAGTGATCCCTCACATTAGTTCCACCAATTAACGGCGTAACCGGACCTCGTTAGGAGTTAGCGAGGAATGGACGCTGAGCGCCATCTGGGGAGTCATGTAACCCCTTTTGGTCAATGAATGGGTGGTCGGGTCTTGCAAGCCCGTCACCAAACCGGAGGAAGAAGGTGTAAATGTTAATGATTGTGCACAAAAGAATGAATGCATGAACGGAATGAATAATAGAATGTTTAAATATTTTACACAAGGTGTTGGTTGGAGATAATGCACGCCCACTCGCCGGGCCAATAATGACCTAATGTTAATGATTCGTTATAATCCCTTTTGATGATTTTATTTCACCCACTTGGGAAACTCTTTAAAACCTCACTTGGGATTATAGCTTGCATGTGATTGTTTAATTACCGTCATATATTCTATTTATACCCTGTTTTATACCCACCAGTCCCCTTTGGACCGAACCCATTTGGTTTTCAGCTGTTTTGTGTAGGTGTCAAGGGAGCTAGGTGGGAATACGAGTCGTAGGTCTTACATTCGTTTCTAGCTCTCATGTTTTGATGTTACACTTGCATACTCGTACTTTTGGTAATTGTATATGAATGTTGTTTTGGGCCGTGATGGCAAGAGAATGTTGTCTTTTGATTTGGAGCGTAATGGTATTGGGGTTTTAACTCCCATGAATTTAACTGTTGGTACCTAGAGCATATAGCTCAATCTATGATATATGACTTATTGCTTCCGCTTTTCCTATTACTCTGCTACTTTGGTTGTTGAGGTTGTTGGGGTTTAAGTGATAGGCTAGTCCCGCCTGGCTTAGATGTGTGTGTGTATGTGTGTCCCCGTTCGCCGTGACTTGGCTCGGGTATGGATCGTCCATTTCATATACGGGCCGGGTCATGGTGCGGGGGATGTGGTACCTTGCGCTCGGGTGCTACATCCTTAAGTGGTATCAGAGCTTAGGGTTGCAAAACCCGGGCTTTCGTGTCGTGTGAGTCTGTCTAGGTCGTTCGGTTTAGGAACTACTTGACCATGTGTGCATATACATCTCTTTTGTGCTTGGTTGATTTAAATTTCGGATTGTGGTTGAATTAATTGCATTATCATTCATGAGCTAAGCCTAGCACGCATTTTAGTTTTTATTGACAGGATGCCTCCACGTAGACACCGTGATCGATCTCCAGGACGACATGATCATCGAGGTCGTACTCCTACACCTCCACCTCCACAGCCACCACCAGCAGAGGCCTTTGTTAATTCAGTTATCAATGTTATAGACCAGAGGCTTCGAGATTATGTACCACCGGCACCTCCGGCACCGCCTGTACCTGCTGTACCGCAAGAGACACCGATTTCGGCTATACATAGGGAGTTTCAGAACCAAAGACCTCCCAAGTTCTTTAAGGGAAATGATTCGCAGGCGGAAATGTGGTTGAAAGAAGTCGAGAGGATATGGGAGCTCATTCCATGTGAGTCCCGAGAGAAAGCTCGATGCACTCTTACTTTGATACAAGGGGAAGCCTACTCTTGGTGAGAAAGCACACGGATCGTATTGGAAGCAGCTGGAGAAGAGATTAACTGGGAAGCCTTTTCAAGAGAATTCAAGAATAAGTTCATCCCTCCCTCCTTCCGTACTGGAAGATTGAGGGAATTCAACGAATTGAAGCAGGGATCGAGATCTGTGGCCGAGTATATTTCGGATTATGAGAGATTGTCTCGTTATGCACCTAACATAGCAGGTGATGACTTTCACAAGGCTATGCAGTTTGTTCAGGGACTGCGCCCAGACATCCAGGCAGCTCTTGAGGCGGTTAACACGAGCACTTGGGCGAAGGCTACTTCGAAAGCCTTAAAGGTTGAGGATTCTGTAAATGCTAGGAGACCAACTTATCGCCAGGGACAAGGGTCAGGATTCGGCTCGGGATTTAACAAAGGGAAGAGGCCGATGAATTTACCAGCTCCACCCCCAAAAGGACCTTTCAAGAAGCCTAGAGTAGGAGATCAGATTGCACCCATTCCACGACTACCTCAGGCTCCACCGGCTCCTAAGGGATCTCGCAATGATCAGCCTCCGTGTACTTATTGTGGATGGCCAACCCATTCTTACAACAATTGTCGAAAGAGATTGAGGTTGTGCTTGATATATGGAAAAGGGGATCATATGGTTTTTTCATACCTGGACAAGACACCAGGGTATCAAGCTGGAGCTCCGAGACCGATGGTTCAGGCACGAGCTTATGCCCTTGAGGGTGAGGAGCAGAAAGTTGAAGCTGATCCAAATGCTGTGGTGGAAGGTACCGTTTGCATTCATAACATGAGCATTCACGCATTATTCGATCCGGGTGCCACTCATTCTTTTATATCTTCTGATTTATGTGCCCCTCTGTGCTTATCTGTTACTTGTTCAAATTCTTGTTATTTTGTGAGTTCGCCTCTTGGAGGTAGTTTGCAGACAGATCGGGTTGTTAGGGGTTGTTCGGTGTTGATAGAAGGGAAAGATTATCCGGCAGACTTCATCGTGATGTCTATGAAGAAGTATGGGGTAATTTTCGGGATGGATTGGTTGTATCGGCACCAGGCCGAAGTGGATTGTTTTAAGAAGAAGATTAAATTGGGTGATGAGTTGATTGGAGAAGTTGGGTCGAAGAATATACCTCTATTATCGTTTATGAAAGCTCGTAAATTGGTGAAGGATGGAGCCACAGGATTTGTAGCCTATCTCCTCAATAAACCAAAGGATCAATCAAGTTTTGACGAGACGGCTGTGGTAAAGGAATATCCAGATGTATTTCCAGAGAATTTGGGTTCTCTACCACCGGATTGGGAGATTGAATTTGTTGTTGATTTATATCCGGGATCAGAACCTTATTCCAAGACTCCTTAGAGAATGGCTCCGGCAGAGTTGAAGGAGTTGAAGGTTCAGCTAGAGGAATTACTCAAGATTGGTTATATTCGACCGAGTTCATCTCCATGGGGTGCTCCGGTTCTCTTTGTCAAGAAGAAAGATGGGTCGTTGAGAATGTGTATAGACTACTGGGAGCTTAATCGGATGACTATCAAGAATAAGTACCCGTTGCCCCACATCGAGGATTTATTTGATATGCTGCAAGGTTCAGGGGTTTATTCGAAATTGGATTTAAGGCAAGGTTACTACCAATTGAAAATCGAGGAAGAGGATATACCGAAGACAGGATTCAACACCCGGTATGGGCATTACGAGTTCGTAGTGATGCCGTTTGGATTGACAAATGCCCCCGCAGCATTTATGGATATGATGCATCGGATTTTTCGGCCTTATTTGGATAAATTCGTTGTAATCTTCATTGATGACATTCTCGTGTATTCAAAGACTCCAGAAGATCAAGCTAGGCATCTCAAATTGGTATTGGAGACCTTAAGAGAGCACCGATTATACGCAAAGTTTAGTAAATGTGAGTTTTGGATCGACCGGGTTGCTTTTCTAGGCCATATTATTTCAAGTAAGGGTTTAGAAGTTGATCCTTCAAAGATCGAGACAGTTACTCAATGGCAGAGTCCGAAGAATGCTGCCGAGGCAAGAAGTTTCTTGGGATAGGCAGGTTATTATCGCAGGTTTGTGAAGGATTTTTCAAAGATAGCCGGTCCTTTAACTCGATTAACTAAGAAGGAAGCTAAATTTGAGTGGGATGAGGCATGTGAAGCGAGTTTCCAACTCTTGAACGAAAAATTAACCACTGCACCGGTATTAGCACTTCCCGAGGGCACTGAAGGATACATGGTTTATGCGGACGCCTCGAAAGAAGGGTTGGGATGTGTTTTGATGCAGAAGGGTAAGGTGATAGCTTATGCCTCGAGGAAGTTGAAGGATCATGAACAGAATTATCCCACTCACGATCTCGAACTTGCAGCAGTGATCTTCGCTTTGGGAAAGTGGAGACACTACCTTTACGGAGTTTCTTTTGAGATCATTTCCGACCACAAGAGTCTTCAGTATTTCTTTTCTCAGAAGGAATTAAACAAGAGACAGAGGCGTTGGATGGAGATGTTGGTGGATTATGAGTGTACGATTCGTTACCATCCCAGAAAAGCTAATGTGGTCGCGGATGCACTCAGTAGGAAGGCTAGTGTGTCTAACATGGAAGTGGAAGTTGGAGAAAATTCTGAGTCTTTCAAGCTGAGAGCTAGTATACAGAACATTATGGTTCAACCGGACCTTCGGTAGAGATTGTTTGAAGCGCAAAGAGTGGATTCCGAGGTTCAGAAGTTAGTGCAGAAAGCTAGAAATGATTCAGAGAGTCCGTTTGGATTTGATGACACCGGGCTTCTAAGGTTCAAGAACAGAGTTGTGGTTCCGGAAGAATTGAAACGGTTGATATTGGAAGAAGCTCATCGATCAGGGTATTCGATACATCCCTGGGGAAATAAGATGTATAAGGATTTAAAGAAATTTTATTGGTGGAATGGACTTAAGAGGGATGTGATCAATTTCGTGAGGCATTGTTTGACTTGCCAAGTTGTGAAAGCAGAACATCAGAAACCATCGGGGTTACTTCAACCGTTACCTATCCCAGAATGGAAATGGCAGCAAGTGGCGATGGATTTCGTTACGGGTCTTCCATGAGTGAAAGGTGGTTTGGATGGAATTTGGGTAATAGTGGATCAATTAACGAAATCGGCGCATTTTTTGGCTATTAGGATGTCGGATAAGGTGAATAAATTGGCTAAGAAATATGTTGATGAAATTGTTCGACTTCATGGTGTACCGGTCAGCATTGTATCAGATCGGGATCCGAGGTTCACGTCTAGGTTTTGGCATGAATTGCAAAGGAATTTGGGGACAAGGCTTCAATTTAGCATAGCTTTCCATCCTCAGACAGACGGGTAATCCGAGAGATTAATCAAATATTTGGAGGATATGTTGAGAGCATGTGCATTGGATTTTTCGAGTTCGTGGAATGAGCAATTACCTTTGATTGAGTTCGCCTATAATAACAGTTTTCAAGCATTGATAGAAATGGCTCCATATGAGGCTCTCTACGGATGAAAATGCAGATCACCGTTGTTCTTTGATTTAGAAGAATGGAATTGGACGAAGCAAGAAGGTGTGAAACGAGAGGAAAATAAGGAAAAACCCTCTAAGGCCGTGCAGGAGGCAATTGATAAGGTCCATATAATCAGACAACGGATGAAAATAGCCCAGGATCGACAGAAAAGCTATGCAGATAGACGGAGGAAGGATCTTGAGTTTGCAGTTGGGGATAGAGTGTTTTTGAAAGCTTCGCCTCGAAAAGGATTCACTCGAATTGGAAAGGGAGGAAAGCTAAATCCCCGATATTTGGGACCTTATGAGATTTTGGAAAGAATTGGAGATACATCCTACCGTTTGGACCTACCCCCGAGTTTGACAGGAATTCATAATGTATTTCATGTTTCTCAGCTTCGGAAATATTATCCGGATGAATCCGAAATCTTAACCGTTGAAGAAGTGGAACTTGAGCCTAACCTTACCTTCGTTCAGAAACCGGTTAGAATCTTGGATCGGAAATTTCACGAATTAAGAAACCGACAAATCCCACTAGTTAAAGTCTTATGGAGAAGTGATAAATCAGAAGAGGCTACTTGGGAGACAGAGGAGAAGATGAAAAGATTTCATCCCGAATTATTTCCAGCCGATAAATGAATCCGAGGACGGATTCTTTTAAGGGGGAGAGGTTGTGACGCCCCGAGTTTTCACACGTGCAGGTAAGTGTTACGTGCGTATTTATATTTAATTATATGATTTTATATTTTGATTTGTTAATTGAATTTGTTTATAATTTGATTTATTTATTTAAAATTGCTTATGATTGTCTATATGAGCTGTGAATATGTGATCGAATTTGTGAAAATGTGAATTCTGTGAATGTGGTGTTAATTGAATGAAATTACGTGTTCCGTGTAATCCGTGGGCTTGATTGTTAGATATTTGAATGTTTTGGACTCAATTGGAAATTGAGTTTGGGCTTAATTGCCATTTTTTGAAAGTTGAGGGACCTATTTGTATAATAGGCAACCCTGAACGGTTTTCGCGATATCTTGAGCTCCGGACCTCGAAATCGAGATCCGTAACCGGCGTTGAACTTGTTTCGACGTTACCTATCCTTTGAACTTGACCTTGTATCTTTTCGGTATCATTTAAACCTTTGACAATGAATCGTTTCATAACCCGATTTTATAACTTGTTTGAACCTTTTCTTAAACGAACCGGACTTGGACCAACCCGTACCCTACCCATTTCCTTGTTAGATATCAGCATTTCCTATCCCTTTTCTTCCCATTTTGATCGATCAAATCAGCCAAGGCAAGAGCAAGGAAGAGAAGCCAAGAAACCCTTGTTTTGATCAAACCCACTTTGAGCTCAAGATCATCCAATCCTTCATCTTCTTTTAAGGTAGGATATGTATTGTTTTCTCCTTGTTCTCCTCTCCATTTTCTCCCGATTGTATCTTGATTTAAGTTGGAGAATCATGTGGCATGAAGAAAAAGCTTGAAAATGAATAAATGATATGAATTCTTGGTTCCATGTTTTTCCTTGGTTTAAAGTGAGGTTTGATGCATGAAAGATGATGATTGGAACTTCCTTATCATTTCCTTATGCTTAGATTTTATGTTGGGAGTGTATAGCTTGACTTGCCATTTTTGAAGCTTGAAGCTTCCATGGATGAAAGCTTGATATTGATTGATCTTTTGCCAACTTTGAACTTGAATTGATATCTATATGAATGAATTGCATGATTTGAATGAGTTTTGTGGCTTGAAGGCATGTCTAAGTGTGGGTTGGGAGCTTCTTGGTGGCTGCCCTGTTTTGCAAAGCTTTTCCCTCGCGTAACAGAGCTGATGCTCTATTATTTCTTTCAAAACGGTCGTGTCAGCTTTGAACTGAAAATGGACACGGCCATGTTGGGCTCTCGACTTTGTTTTTTTTTTCTGATTTTAACCTCGGACACGGCCGTGTCCAAATCCTTTGAAAATGTAACACGGCCGTGTCAAGCCCTCGACTTTGAATTTTCTGATTTTTAAACCTCGGATACGGTCGTGTCCATTTCCCTTTGAAACTCAACACGGCCGTGTCATTTGAATTGGCAGCCTTGAGAAGTCTCTTTTCTTGCTTGATTTGCTTGCGTGGCTCGTATTTGTGGATTATATTGAACGTGACTCCAATTAAGCTATGTTTATGATTGTTATATAATGCAAGAATGCAAGCATGATAGTTATGAACGGTTGTATGCCTTCTGACATTAATAGTGCACATGAACATGTCATTACTTTTTTTATGCGTGCATATCATAACCATTGCACTGCCGAGCGTCTTATTTGGTCATATTGAGTCTCACCTCACCTGTCTTGCACAGATTTTGATTCCTTTGGAGACGAGGCCGGTCAGTGAGGCTCGTGTGTTCTTCTTCTGCCGTTCGAGGTGGGTTTTTCTTCTACTTAGCTATATGACCCTATAAATACCTTTAATGTGAAAAGTTTTCGACCAAAGTGTATATATCTATATATAGAGTCATTTTCAAAGAGTAAATGTTTGCAACGTAAAGCCTTAATTTCTAAATCCTACCAAATATTTTGGCGAGAAAAGAAAGAATGAATGTTATGCACGAATGGGGCCCAGGGACTTAGTGTGAGTGGCTATCCGGGGAGGCATGGGCCGACGATGATCCCTCACATTAGTTCCACCAATTAACGGTGTAACCGGACCTCGTTAGGAGTTAGCGAGGAATGGACGCTGAGCGCCATCTGGGGAGTCATGTAACCCCTTTTGGTCAATGAATGGGTGGTCGGGTCTTGCAAGCCCGTCACCAAACCGGAGGAAGAAGGTGTAAATGTTAATGATTGTGCACAAAAGAATGAATGCATGAATGGAATGAATGATAGAATATTTAAATGTTTTACACAAGGTGTTCGTTATAATCCCTTTTGATGATTTTATTTCACCCACTTGGAAAACTCTTTAAAACCTCACTTGGGATTATAGCTTGCATGTGATTGTTTAATTACCGTCATATATTCTATTTATACCCTGTTTTATACCCATCAGTCCCCTTTGGACTGAACCCGTTTGGTTTTCAGCTGTTTTGTGCAGGTGTCAAGGGAGCTAGGCGGGAATACGAGTCGTAGGTCTTGCATTCGTTTCTAGCTCTCATGTTTTGATGTTACACTTGCATACTCGTACTTTTGGTAATTGTATATGAATGTTGTTTTGGGCCGTGATGGCAAGAGAGTGTTGTCTTTTGATTTGGAGCGTAATGGTATTGGGGTTTTAACTCCCATGAATTTAACTATTGGTACCTAAAGCATATAGCTCAATCTATGATATTTGACTTATTGCTTCCTCTTTTCCTATTACTCTGCTACTTTGGTTCTTGAGGTTGTTGGGGTTTAAGTGATAGGCTAGTCCCGCCTGGCTTAGATGTGTGTGTGTGTGTGTGTCCCCGTTCGCCGTGACTTGGCTCGGGTATGGATCGTCCATTTCATATACGGGCCGGGTCATGGTGCGGGGGATGTGGTACCTTGCGCTCGGGTGCTACATCACCATTATCAGATATCAATCATAAAACATAGCTTTAATATAGTCACATTACATATAATCCACCATAACGATCCATAAACGTAAAACAACCAAGACAAGAGGTTTCCCAAAGCTGCCAATTCAAATGACACGGCCGTGTTGAGTTTTCAAAGGAAACGGACACGGCCGTGTCCGAGGTTTAAAAATCCAAAAATTCAAAGTCGAAGGCTTGACACGGCCGTGTTGAGTTTTCAAAGCATTTGGACACGGCCGTGTCCGAGATTAAATTCAGAAAATAATCAAAGTCGAGAGCCCAACACGGCCGTGTCCATTTTCAGTTCAAAGCTGACACGGCCGTGTCAGCTCGTCGTTTTCAAAGAGAAAACAGAGCATAAGCCCTGTTTCTCGAGGGAAAAGCTTTTGCAAAACAGGGGCAGCAACAAGGAAGCTCTTATCCAACCTTAGACATGCTCTCAAGCCACAAAACTCATGCAAATCATGCAATCCAATCATATATGCAAGAATTCACCCTTAAAGTTGGCAAAAGATCACTTAAAACCAAGTTTTCATCCATAGAAGCTTCAAGCTTCAACAATGGCACATCATGTAATACATAACCAACATGAGATTTAAAGATATAGAAATGATAAGGAAGTTATAAGCAACACATTCCATGCATCAACTATCATTTAAAACCAAGGATAGACATGGAACCAAGAATTCATACCATTGAATCATTTTCAAGCTTTAATCTTAAAACACATGATTCTCCAACTTATACCAAGATATAATCGGAAGAAAATGGAGAGGATAATGAGAGAAAAACAATCCATGCCTTACCTTCGAAGAAGATTGGATGAAAGTTGATCTTGAGCTTAGGGTTTGGATGATCAACAATGGAGGGTTTTTGGGGCTTCTCTTTTCTCTCTTGGATGATGAATTGATCGATCAAAAGTAGGAGCAAGGAGGAGGAAAATGCTGATATTTAGTGCTAAAACGGGTGGGATTCGGGTCGGTCCAAGTCCGGTTCGATTAGTAAACGGTTCAAACAAGTTATAAGAAACGAGGTTGTGGAAAGATTCGTTGTCGAAGGTTCAAACGGTATCGAAAAAGTATAAGGTCAAGTTTAATGGATAGGTATCGTCGAGACAAGCTCAACGCCGGTTACGGATCTCAATTTCGAAGTCCGGAGCTCAAGATATCGCGAAAACCGTTCAGGGCTGCCTATATAGAAATAGGTCCCTAAACTTCCAAAAAGTGGCAATTAAGCCCAAACTTAATTTCCAATTGAGTCCAAAACATTGAAATAAGTTACAATCAAGCCCACGGATTACACGAAACACGTAAATTCACATTTTCACAATTTCATTCATATATTCGAATCTCACATTGACATTCATATAAATTATAAACAATTAAATCAAATTAGAACCAATTCGATTAGCAAATCAAATTATAAAATCACATAATTAAATAAAAATGCGCACGTAACACTTACCGGCACGTGTGAAAACACGGGGCGTTACAACCTCTCCCCCTGAAAGAGAATCCGTCCTGGGATTCATTGCTTGGTCGGAAACAATTCTGGATAGAACTTATTCATTTTCTCTTCCGTCTCCCACGTGACTTCTTCCGTCTTATCACTTCGCCACAACACTTTCACCAAGGGAAACCGTCTATTCCGAAGTTCTTGAAATTTCCGATCCAAAATCTTAACTGGTTTCTGAACAAAAGTGAGATTCGGTTCAAGCTCAACCTCTTCAACCGGTATGATCACAGATTCATCGGGGTAGTACTTCCGAAGTTGTGATACATGGAAGACATTGTGAATACCCGTTAAACTTGGAGGCAAATCCAATCTATAAGCTGTATCTCCGATTCTCTCCAAAATCTCATAAGGTCCCAAATGTCGGGGATTCAACTTTCCTCCTTTTCCAATTCGGGTAATTCCTTTCCGAGGTGAAGCTTTCAGGAATACCCTATCCCCAACTTCAAATTCAAGATCTTTCCTTCGCTTATCTGCATAACTTTTCTATCAATCTTGAGCTGCTTTCATCCGTTGTCGAATAATCTGGACCTTTTCAATAGCATCCTGAATAGCCTTAGAAGGTTTATCTTTCCTTTCACCTCTTTGTACTCCTTCTTGCTTACTCCACTTCCATTCTTCCAAATCGAAAAACAACGGGGATCGACACTTTCGTCCATAAAGAAACTCATACGGTGCCATTTCTATAGAAGCTTGATAACTGTTATTGTAGGCAAACTCAATCAAGGGCAGTTGTTCATTCCATGAGCTCGAGAAATCCAATGCACACACCCTTAACATATCCTCAAGATATCTAATTAACCTTTCAGATTACCCGTCAGTCTGTGGATGAAAAGCTGTACTGAATTGAAGCTTAGTCCCTAGACACTTCTGTAACTCTTGCCAGAACTTGGAAGTGAATCTCGGATCCCTGTCTGAAACAATACTAGCTGACACTCCATGTAACCGAACAATCTCATCACAATACCTCTTAGCCAACTTACCTATCTTATCGGACATCCGAACTGGAAAAAAATACGCTGATTTGGTTAACCTGTCCACGATTACCCAAATTCCATCGAATCCACCCTTCACTCTAGGTAAACCCGATACAAAATTCATCGCGATCTGTTCCCATTTCCATTCGGGAATAGGTAGTGGCTGTAATAATCCTGACGGTTTCTGATGCTCAGTTTCACTAACTGACAAGTATCCATATATTGAGCTATGTGCTCTAGGTACCAACATTTAAATCTGAAAGATACATATAGGTACCATATACATGTACGCTCCATACATATACAAAATCCAAAAGTGATCAATAATGTAATCATGCGTGTAAAGGAAAGGCTAGACACTATCCAAGACTCTCCTTCCGACTCACATCCCGCCTAGCATCCCCTTCCTGCAAAAATAACTGAAACAACTCCGGGTTCAGTCTTAGACAGACTGGTGGGTATAAAAAGATAGGCATAATATCATAATATCGCGAAATTGAAACACATACATGCAAGTTATAATCCTTATTCGAGGTTTAGAAGCATTTTCCCCAAGTGGGTAAATAAAATACAACGAATAGGATTATAATCGTTCTTTCCACTCATTAGGTCATTAGTGGCCCGGCGAGAGGGCGTGCATTATCTCCAACCATCACCTCGTGTAATCCATTATTCATTCATTCATACATTTCATTCTTTCGTGCACAAACATTCGATCATTCATTCAATCGTTCATATACCACCTTCTTCCTCCGGGTAGGGAACGGGTTTGCAAGGGTCGAACCCTCATTCATTAATGCTAGAGGGGTACATGAATCCCCAAAAGCGCCGGTCCCCTTTTAGTCACTAATCTCCTAGTGAAATCCAGGTTGCCGAAATTGTTGGAACTAGTATAAATGGATTCCCGTCAGCCCAAGATTCCCGGTTTCACCACTACACAAAGTCCCGGGCCCCCATTCATTGTGATCGCTCATTCATTACTCGCCAAACTTTTTGTAGGATATTCAAGAAAAAGGCTTTAGTTTAAAACATTTGTTCTCTAAAACTTGATATAAATACATATATAGGGTTTTGGCCAAAATCTTGCACATTGGGTGTTCGGGGTCATATTGTTATCTAATAGAAGAAAAACCCACCTGGTAGACAAAAAGAACCCGACAAAGCTCCCACTGCCCGACCTCGTCACCCACTGGATCAAGATCTGTGTGACAAAGGTAGTGTGAGACTCAATCATGACCACATTTGACGCTCGGCGCAGAAATGACATGCTATGGAATGCTTGAAACATAAAACATGTCCAAATATGCTCATGAATACCATAGAATTCAATTAAACACATAATTCACCCATTTCGTTCAATATACGGTAAAACCGTATTCATTCCCGTTCATATCCTTCATACTTTCATACTTTCATTCATATGGTCACCATTATCATATATCAATCATAAAACATAGCTTTAATATAGTCACGTTACATATAATCCACCATAACGATCCATAAACGTAAAACAACCAAGACAAGAGGTTTCCCAAAGCTGCCAATTCAAATGACACGGCCGTGTTGAGTTTTCAAAGGAAACGGACACGACCGTGTCCGAGGTTTAAAAATCCAAAAATTCAAAGTCGAAGGCTTGACACGGCCGTGTTGAGTTTTCAAAGCATTTGGACACGGCCGTGTCCGAGATTAAATTCAGAAACTAATCAAAGTCGAGAGCCCAACACGGCCGTGTCCATTTTCAGTTCAAAGCTAACACGACCGTGTCAGTTCGTCGTTTTCAAAGAGAAAACAGAGCATAAGCCCTGTTTCTCGAGGGAAAACCTTTTGCAAAACAGGGGCAGCAACAAGGAAGCTCTTATCCAACCTTAGACATGCTCTCAAGCCGCAAAACTCATGCAAATCATGCAATCCAATCATATATGCAAGAATTCACCCTTAAAGTTGGCAAAAGATCACTTAAAACCAAGTTTTCATCCTTGGAAGCTTCAAGCTTCAACAATGGCACATCATGTAATACATAACCAACATGAGATTTAAAGATATAGAAATGATGAGGAAGTTATAAGCAACACATTCCATGCATCAACTAACATTTAAAACCAAGGATAGACATGGAACCAAGAATTCATACCATTGAATCATTTTCAAGCTTTAATCTCAAAACACATGATTCTCCAGCTTATACCAAGATATAATCGGAAGAAAATGGAGAGGAGAATGAGAGAAAAACAATCCATACCTTACCTTGGAAGAAGATTGGATGAAAGTTGATCTTGAGCTTAGGGTTTGGATGATCAACAATGGAGGGTTTTTGGAGCTTCTCTTTTCTCTCTTGGATGATGAATTGATCGATCAAAAGTAGGAGCAAGGAGGAGGAAAATGCTGATATTTAGTGCTAAAATGGGTAGGATTCGGGTCGGTCCAAGTCCGGTTCGATTAGTAAACGGTTCAAACAAGTTATAAGAAACGAGGTTGTGGAAAGATTCATTGTCGAAGGTTCAAACGGTATCAAAAAAGTATAAGGTCAAGTTTAATGGATAGGTATCGTCGAGACAAGCTCAACTCCTATTACGGATCTCGATTTCGTAGTCCGGAACTCAAGATATCGCGAAAACCGTTCAGGGTTGCCTATATACAAATAGGTCCCTAAACTTCCAAAAAGTGGCAATTAAGCCCAAACTCAATTTCCAATTGAGTCCAAAACATTCAAATAAGTTACAATCAAGCCCACGGATTACACGAAACACGTAAATTCACATTTTCACAATTTCATTCATATATTCGAATCTCACATTGACATTCATATAAATTGTAAACAATTAAATCAAATTAGAACGAATTCGATTAGCAAATCAAATTATAAAATCATATAATTTAATAAAAATGCGCACGTAACACTTACCGGCACGTGTGAAAACACGGGGCGTTACAACGTTTCATAAATTTATACGTATTGCAAAGCCAAACAAATCATATAATAGCATGCTTCAAATTTCATTTAAAGCTCACGAAATTACATATTAAATTCTAACCATGCTAAGTTCAGATAATTCATTCATGGCATACCCAATTCATATATCATATAACGGATTCAATTATCAAGGTTGAACTAATCAAATCAAACAAATTCATCCTGTTTCAAAAATTACACAAACACCCCCTCTAATCTAATCAATTAGCTTAAATTCAATAAATCGGAGTTCAAATTGCAAATTACAAGTCCAAGCTTATCATATTTCATATTGTACATGATTTCATACACAATGGAATTCATTTCGATCAACAATTCAAACATATGACAATTAATTTGCATTAAACAATTAATTCAAATATGTTCCAAATACACAAATAAATTCGTAGAAAATAAACCGAGTGTCCGATTGACGAACGGAAAGTGGTGTTGGACTCACCACGACGAACCGAACAAGTTGTCTGAAGGTCACCGGAGCGCCGCCGCCGGAGCTGCCGGAACAGTGGTCGGCCGCCGTTCGGCCACCGTCGGAACGTGCCGGAAAAATCCCAAAAATTCACCCGTGCAAGGATTCCTCGTGCTCAATCCAATTCCTCGATCAATTTCTGCAAATTCCAAGCCAATTGTCTCCAATTTCAAAACCAAGAATACGAAAACCCTAGAATCTTCAAACTTCAATTACTTTCAAACTGGTGAACCAAAATGAGATCCGAAAGAGGCATCGGCTTACCCGTGACGAGCTCTACAAAAGCCCTAAGGTAGCTCGCCGGAAAAATCCTCGAAAACCTCCACCATCGCGAACCGCCGCTGCACCGCCACGAACCACCACCAAACAGTTAAATCAAGAGTCATGTGATCACATGCCACTAGTTCGCGTCGTTCCGAACAACTTTTGTGAAGGGTCCGAAGCCAAAAGATGGCCGGAAAAGGCCCCCGTTGGGCTCCGAAGTTTCTGCCACCGCAGGCTTCCCCAGAACCACCACCTACGGCCAAAATTCGGTGAAAACAAAGCCGGAAATGAACTCGGGGTAGTTGACAACCTTGGAAAACACTAACCTTGGTCCGAAAAAGCCGCCGGAAGGCGGCGAAACCCGCCGCTACAGTGCCGCGCCACCGCCGCCGCGAGCTTCGGCCGGCACGTGCGGCCCAACCGCCGCCCCGATGGCGGCGATGCCTACGTCAGAAGGAACGCCGGGAAGCCTTCTCCATGGGTGTATGGCGCGTGTCGCCGGAAAATGGCCGGAAGCCACTGCGAACGGGGGGCGAAGTGGCGGCTCCGCCACCTCCTCCAGCCGCGTCTGAAATTCCACCGTATCTCCGCCACCGTTCGTCGGTTGGTAGAGTTCTTGGTACTGTTGTGACCGCGTCGTCGAGCTCTCTGAAATGGACTATTCATTCGTCGAATTCCGTCGAGAAACGGGCAAGTTTGAGTTATATGTGAAAATACACTTTCGAGTGTGTGTATGTGTCGTGTTTCGTCTGCGGAGGGAGAGAGAGAGAGATCTGCTAAGTTATGTCATGTTAAACGAGGATCCGGGTGTTTTATCCCGGGTCCTCATGCGAAAAACGAACGGTAGAAGGGGCAAACGACATCAGAATAGGGCAAACTTAGAGTCTACGGCTGGTTTCGATGCCCCGAACGCGTTGAAGGGGTCAAAATGGTCAAAATCTCGTTCGAACGATGAATGACCGAAAAACCCCTAATAAGAGAAAATTACAAAAAGGCCCCTAAACTCCTAAAGAGTTCAAAATAGGGTCAAGCAAAACACAAAATCACATAATTAAACACATAAAAAGGTTGAAACGTGGCGTACCTTATAAATCGGACGACCGGGATGTTACTGTTAGGAATAGTGCCCTAGAAAGCTGGATTGGCGTAATCTGCTTTGGGACTTTCCTTATATCACAGACAATCTTTGAGTAATATACGATTGATTATAATCATAGGCAAACACTTCTTTATATGCCTATACGTGTTTTGTGTGTTTCCATTACGTGCGCATGTATGAGAACTCCTCTAATCCTGATGACTTTAGGACTCTACCATTTAGGTAAAATGGTTCATGAAACGAGCCCTATATCACATAAGTCATGATTAGTAAAATACTCCAAGCCGATGAGTCCTACAGACAGTGGGAGTGTCAACCTGACTCCTCTAAGGCTTGCTTGTGGGATCACGCCCTTAAGAAGGACCACCTTGTTTCATGGAGGTGCAAAGTGTATAGTTGATACGTGCGTGATACATGAGGGTGCTTACTTCAATAAGTAAGTTCACTGAGGTGCCACGTGTGAGAAGATTCCTAAATAGGAAAGGAATTTTCTATTTCAGGAAATGGAAACTTCCAGATTAGGAAATATCTCACGAGTCATTGATGTGATTAATTGATCCTTAGACTTGAGGTTCCTTGTCACTTTATGAGTTAACTCTGTAGTCTTGGGTATAAGCTTTAAAGGGTGTCGCCTTAGACAACTGATTCAAGGCTTATGCTGGGGCTGCACAAGTGATTCATGAAAGTGAATGAGAATCAAGAAAGGACCTACACTTGCATTTGCAAGGTGATCTCTTATTGTGTAAGTCATTCATATGCCATATGTAGTCCTTGGCCAAGGCAGTAGATCAAGACATCAAGAAAAGGGTTTCTTGGATTGAGATCAAATGGATATGAAATGCACTTAGCTTTAAGACCGGATTATTACGGTTCTGATTATTCCCTTGCCCTAGATCTTGGTTGAGAGATAGTAAGTAGGAGGATTGTATCTCACATGAATCAATGACTTAAAGGTTCTGTCGAATCCGAACATTCCAATTCAGCTAGGGGTTAAACACCTGTTGCTAGACTATGGTTGTTTAATCTGTGGACTGATTAATTAATTAGTGAATTAATTAATTGGGGTCACTGCTAATTGAATTGAGAACCTAGAGGGTCACACACAACAACTTGGTTACATGAGTTGAGGCTTGAAAATGATTAAACGAGTTAATCGGGCCTAGAGGGTTCCACACGTGTGAAATCACACGTGTGGGTCACGTGACTGGACACGTGTCATTATGACACGTGTGCCACACGTGAATAATTATTTTGGTGATTAAATAATTAATTTGTTAATTATTTAATAGACTTTGGTTTAATTTTGAATTAAAAAGAAAGTCTTATTTTGGAGAAAAATAATCTAGTTAGTTAATTATTAATTTATTAATTGGATAAAACAAGTTATTTATTTAAAATAAATAAAGTATAAAATTATCCAAAAATAGTTTGGATATTTTTAACTCTCTTGAAAGTTGATTTGAATTTGAATTCAAAGTCAAAGTCAAATTACTTGATGATCAAGTAATAGGAGAGAGAGAGAGAGAGACCAAAATCCTGATGGAAAACACGAATCAGAAAGCAGCGTAATTTAAAAATTTTTCCAACAAAAGGATCTTGGACTCGCAATCGTGTATCCAAATTCGTAAAGATAGAAAACTTACTTTTCTTTTATTCTTTCTTGAAGCGTTTCAAGCCACCCAAGAACGCTCTTCTCGCGGCTTGACAACCCGTCCCTTGAAAGTCTCTTTCTACTTCAGAATCCATTGTCGGGATAGCAATCCACACCAACCTAGATTCAATTCATGTTAGAGATGTTCTTAACAATATAACATAAAGAAAGAAACATGAAACGAGAAAAGAAGGATTGAAACTCCCTTCGAAAACCAGTTTTGCGAAAGTAGAAAACTGCCAGTCACAAAACCCTCGTGAAAAAATTCATCCTTCAGGATATGGACGAACGGTTTTCGCCATCTTCTTTGGTTCGATTTTTTCATTCGCTTCACGCCGGGTTCAGAATCCTTTCATCATCCCTTCTGATCGTTTTGCTTGATCCCCACTTTTGGTAAAGCTCGAATCTTCAAAACTTCTAACTTGAAGCTCTCTAGAGATAGTCCACCAACTTGGCTACAATCTAACTAGTAAGGATGCTAGTTCTCTAGTTAGTGTTTAGGCTTAACCTAGGGTTTCGTTTATCTTGGAGAAAGGATGGTGTTCAACACATGAACCAAAAGAATTCGATTATTAGCTCTAAAGGGGAGCATGAGCTCCCCTATATATAGGAAAGGGAGAGGGGCGCCGATCCTATTCCTTGTTGGACAAGGATTTGGTTCCTCTCTCTCCTATTACTTGATCATCAAGTATTTTCTAACTTTAACTTTGAATTCTAATTCAAGTCAACTTTTAAGAGAGCTAAAAATATCCAAACTATTTTTGGATAATTTTATACTTTATTTATTTAAAATAAATAACTTATTTTTATCTAATTAATTAATTCATAATTAATTAACTAGATTATTTTCTCCAAAATTAGACTTTCTTTTTAATTCAAAATTAAACCAAAGTCTATTAAATAATTAACTAATTAATTATTTAATATATATATATATATACACACGTGTGTGACACGTGTCACTCACGTGAGCCACACGTGTGACTTCACACGTGTGGAACCCTCTTGGCCCGATTAACTCGTTTAATCATTTTCAAGCCTCAACTCATGTAACCAAGTTGTTGTGTGTGACCCTCTAGGTTCTCAATTCAATTAGCAGTGACCCTAATTAATTAATTCACTAATTAATTAATCAGTCCACAGATTAAACGACCATAGTCTAGTAACAGGTGTTTAACCCCTAGCTGAATTGGAATGTTCGGATTCGACAGAACCTTTAAGTCATTGATTTATGTGAGATACAATCCTCGTACTTACTATCTCTCAACCAAGATCTAGGGTAAGGGAATAATTAGAACCCTAATAATCTGGTCTTAAAGCTAAGTGCATTTCATACCCATTTGATCTCAATCCAAGAAACCCTTTTCTTGATGTCTTGATCTACTGCCTTGGCCAAGGACTCCATATGGTATATGAATGACTTTCACAATAAGAGATCACCTTGCATATGCAAGTGTAGGTCCTTTCTTGATTCTCATTCACTTTCATGAGTCACTTGTGCAGCCCCAGCATAAGCCTTGAATCAGTTGTCTAAGGCGACACCCTTTAAAGCTTATACCAAAGACTACAGAGTTAACTCATAAAGTAACATGGAACCTCAAGTCTAAGGATCAATTAATCACATCAATGACTCGTGAGATATTTCCTAATCTGGAAGTTTCCATTTCCTGAAATAGAAACTTCCTTTCCCATTTAGGAATGTTCTCACACGGGGCACCTCAGTGAACTTACTTATTGAAGTAAGCACCCTTATGTATCACGCACGTATCAACTATACACTTTGCACCTCCATGAAACAAGGTGGTCCTTCTTAAGGGCGTGATCCCAGAAGCAAGCCTTAGAGGAGTCAGGTTGACACTCCCACTGTCTGTAGGACTTATCGGCTTGGAGTATTTTACTAATCATGACTTATGTGATATAGGGCTCGTTTCATGAACCATTTCACCTAAATGGTAGAGTCCTAAAGTCATCAGGATTAGGGGAGTTCTCATACATGCGCACGTAATGGAAACATACAAAACACGTATTGGCATATAAAGAAGTGTTTGCCTATAATCAATCGTATATTATTCAAAGATTGTCTGTGATACAAGAAAAGTCCTAAAGCAGATTACGTCGAATCGGCTTTCTAGGGCACTATTCCTATCAATCTCCCACTTGCCCGTAAAAGCCATTTAGGTATTCTAAGTCCCATCTTCTCAAGATGCACTTTGAGAGCCTATTGACTTTGGGCGTTTCCAAAGTGGATCTGCTATATTCTCTGCTGATGTGACCCTCTTGTTTACACATCTCTTAGGAAACACCTTTTCCTTATAAAGTGATTCGTAATCACGTGTTCAGTCTCTTGGTGAGGTCTTGGTTCTCTAACTTGAGCAACCATCCATTTTATCATACAATATGATAAAGGAGTTGTTTCATGCTAGGAACTTCATCTAGCCAGTTAGATGGAGTTTCTTACCCAAACACTTAACTTAGCGTTATATAATACGACTAAGTTCTCAACTACGATAGTCGAGTTTTGCAATGTCCGTCCTTGGAACCCATTTCCAACACATTGTATTACCATTCTGGTAGAAGTCGTATCCTTTCAATGATTTCATAATCATCTATGTTTGATGAACGGTTACATCAAAATATCCTTTTAATGATGAGATCTTTTGGGCTCTGTAAACTAATACATATCCTCATTTCTTCTCAAGTACTCTGAGGACATCCTTTACAGAAATCTAATGACCTTCTCTGAGGTCATTTTAGATTCGGCCTACTACGCTTAGTGTTGCGCCATATCTAATTTAGTACATAACTTTTCATACATTATGCACCCTTTCACTTAAAGGGATTTTGGACATTCTAACTTTCTTAAAGTTATCTTAGGACATATACTCTTCAAAAGAGATGTTCCATTGTCCATACTAAACTCCTTTTAGTATTATGGTTATGTACTCGTTTTGTGATAATCCTTTTATTCTCTTAGATCTATCTTCTATAGATCTGAATGTCGAGAATATAGGATAATCACTAAGATCTTTCATGTCAAATTGTTTCTTTAAACAAGAATTGGTAACTTTCACGTCATCCTTGACATTCCTAATGAGAAGGATGTCATTTTTTCTAAAGAACCAAAATTGACTCTTACATCACTAACTTTCTTATGTACACTTTTGAGACTTATTCGACTTCCATCTGTGTCAAACGATTTGACTATCCTATGGAATCGAATTGTCTAACTCCTAGAAGCTTTTATCAATCCACATATTGACTTTGGGGATTTGCATACCTTATGCATACTCCCACTAAATATGAGATTTATAGAAATACCTTATTTCAGTCTCTTTCAATCTCATATTGAACAAGATAGTTGTAGCACCCCGCACGTGAGGCACCACATCCCCCGCACTATGGCTCAACACGAGTAACGAAACCAATTAATCCGCACCCGTATCAAACCATAGCGAACGGGAGACAAACATAAAAACCTTCCTAAGCCAGGCGGAACTAGACCCTGCAATGATGATCAATCAACAAAATATAATGCATCAACATACTCAATTCAAACATACAAATTATAAGTATAATTTGGGCTCTTCAGGCCTCTTTTAAACTCATAAATACAATCCAATAAAACAGTTCAATAACAATTACATATTTATTCAAGTTCATGATACCGAAGGCTCGAATCATACATAAATCCAATGCAAACGCGAGTGCAAAGACTCTCCTAACCTAACTCGACCCACCTAAAGACTCCAACACCCCCGCCTAGCTCGAACTCCAAAAACAAACCTGCACACTAAAAGTTGGGGAGGGAGAGGGTCAGTCTCTAGAAGACTGAGTGAGCAGGAGCGATATATATATATAAAACATGCACATGCAAGTCATAAATCCCGAGCAAGGTTTTGTTTGCGATTAGTTCCCTAAAAGAGCGAGAGAATGATCACTCAATGCTCGGATTTTACGACTAATTCATATTAAATTCATTCCATTCATAAATCATACATAAATATAAGGCTCGGCGAGTGAGCGTGCACAACCTCCATCCAAACTCCGACCGTGTACATAAATATCAGTAATATATTGATTAGGCGATCAGGCAATATATCATAATACACACAGACCATAAATCATAACATAAACATATGCGTTTGGGCAATCCGTGTCCCGGCATTCCCGCACGGTGCATAATTCTATCAAAACATATACATAAGAAGAGGCATAAATCCTAACCAACCTTCTTCCTCCGGGTGGTGGACGGCTTGCAAGACCCGACCACCTCAATCATAGGCCAATGGGGTTTCATGACTCCCCCAAGGGCACTCAGCTCCCATTCCCCGCTAAACCTCCTAGCGAGGGCCGGTATCACCGTAGTTTGGTTGGGACTAGTATATGAGATCCCCGTCAGCCCTTGCTTCCTCGGTTAGCCACATATACTAAGTCCCGGGGCCCGTTCAATAATAAGTTATAAATGTGTCTCGCCAAAACATATCAATTCATAAGTACATAACTTAATTCATAAATACATATCATAATTCATAAGTACATAACATAATTCATAAATACCTTACCGTGTAATTCGGCATATGCTATATACGTACCTCTCCGTGTCATCCTAATCCATAGCTAGCATGAAGACATACGGTTTGGAGCATAGCCTCATTACAAAACCATTTTCAAGCTTATATACGCTCATACGTATAATTCAGCAGAATTTACTCGATAACTTCATTTGAAAACCATATATATATATAATCATAAGGTTTTGGCCAAAGCTTTTCACATAAGGGTTGTAGGGTTTGTTACATAGCTAAAACGAAAACCACCCTCACCTGAACCGTGATGAAACAAGGATCGAGCACCAAGTGCCTGAACGATCAAAAGCTCTCCACCCTGGAGACAAACTGTACAAAAGACCACAAGACGTGTTCGTGAGACTCAAGACTCTTAATGAACCGTATATGACGCACGGCAATGAAGTGAATATGATATGAATGCATAAATGATCATATTATATCAATAAAATGTTCAAGTGCACGATTAAGAAATTTAAAACATATAATCAAATCATTCATTCATACGTTTCGTTCAATTTCATAAATTCATAAATTCATATTTCATAATTTCATAAATTCATAACATTCATAATATTCATAATGCATATCAATTAATCCATGAATTCATTTAATAATCATAACACATAATATTCATATTCACATTTAGGAATAAAATAAATAAAACGTTCAATTAATAATCAGTAAATTAAATACGCGAAATAGAGATCAATTAAATTCAAAAATTGAATTAAATCAAATAATATTTAGATTATATAATAATATATAATAACATATGTATATATATATAATATATATACACGTACACACTTAACCATACCAATGCATGCATAATATACATATTAACATAATTAATACATATATACACATATATAATACTATCCATGCATGCAATATATTACAAAGCCCATGCACTCACGTACACACACAATGCACAAATACACAGCCATGCATATATACATATATATACCTATTATACTTGCATGCAATTACACACACAAGCATATATATATATATATATATATATATATATACAAACCATGCACACACACATGCCATGCATACACACGCACACACTGTACAAATATATAAATACACACACAGCAGTAGAAGCAGCTACAGCCACGGATACAAACAGCAGTAGCAGTAGATCAACGAAGAAGCAGCAAAAGAAATCCAGAAAAACGGGGTGACACCCCCGTGTCACGTTCCAAACCTAGACCGAGACACCCCCGTGTTTCGGTATAGAAATTCCAGCCCACACAGCACCCCCGTTACACGCAGGAAAGAGCAAAAACAACACACCCGTGTCACACACCATCGCATCCCCTGTTTTTACAGTAGAAACGCAGCAGCAACTACAGCCATGTTCAAGCAAGAAAGGCAACAAAAACCATGCATGAAATGCTGCAAGAACTCAGCTAAAACACATCCCAACACGCCATGAAAGTTTACAGCAAAAGCACGCAACGCAGCAGCTCAAACCAGTCCCAAGACAGGACAAGAAAGTCACGGAAAAACAGAGCATGGCTAATCCTCTTCAATCCCACATATTCATATCAGTTAAGGCCATCAAATGTGCAGGAAAACAACACAAATTCAACCTATAACTCAGTTCCAAACAAGCTCAACCAAGAGAAGAAAGGATACGTGACTTTCATGAAAATTTCCTCAAAGTCTCATAAATGATAACTCATGAATACTCTTACTACCAGGAAATCAATGATCATAAATGATATGAGGATGTTAAAACAATCAATATCAAGCTTGGAATCAATCAAAACCATTGAAAAACGAATAAGATCTAGAATTTGCCCAAATTTTCTTATTTTCGGAAAAATGCCCAGAAAATCATGAAACCATGCTCAAAATCATGAATGGAAGGATGAAAATGAACAGAATTAAACATACAATACAACCCTAAGCTTACCTTGATGATTGGTTGAAGTTTGGAGGAGATTTGAGCTCCAAAATCTCCAAGTTTGAAGGGTTACGGGACTGGAGAGAAAAACAGTAGCTTTGGCTGAGTTTTGGGGCTTGTGTGAGGATAATCTCGGTTAGGGCTTGTTATGTCATGATAAAGGGTTGAGTTAGGGTTTCAAAGAATCAAACCATGGTTAATTTGCTTATGGTTTGGCCAAGATATGGCTGATTTAGTGCAACAAGGTCAAGTTGGTCTCCGTTTCGTTTTTCGGTTGAATTTCGGAGTTTTAAATGACTTAGGAAAAATGTAAGGCTAAGTTTACTAAACTCGAATTTTCGTTTCGAGTTCAGCGGATTTGACGGAACTCGAATCCGAGTTCCCGAGCTCAAGATATTAAATTCGGAACCAAGGGTACGCTAAGTGCTCGTTAGCCCCCGACTTGGATTCCAAAATTCAAATTAAATCCGTTGGCATAGCAAATGAATTCAGAAATGCAAAACGAACATATATTCATAAACAAGACACGTATAAGTTCAACATATTAAATTTGCACGAAATTCTGGTATCAAATTAAATAGAAACGAGGCACGTAATTGTCATTCATACGCAAAGAAACAATAAAATTCATAATATCAACAAATAATAAACAACTAAATGCATAAATAATATATTATAATTAATAATGCATGTATATATATATATATATATATACATATATTTTATATAATATGCATGCATAAATTCATGCACACGTACACCAATATACATATATATATATTCATATTATATAAATATTCAATATTAGCTTCATAGAAATAATATATGCGTAAATATATATATGTATTTATTATTCATATTATTAAAATAAAATAATTAACATTTAATACATTTAAAATAAAATTAAATATGTAAAACACGTATAAATAACTAATCACATAATCAAATAATTTAATTGCGCATGTTTAGAAACAAATATGACATATTAATAAAATTGAAAAAACCGGGGCGTTACAATAGTTCTCATATTCATTTATCATATCTCATAGTCAGAATATGAGGATGTGATAAACATAATCCAAATGGACTTTTGCATTTCAACCGTCAAGAAGGTTGTAATGCTTTCCATTTACTCGAAGCTCCACGAGCTTGATCCTATCAGGTGGATCATCCAAGGTCAAAACTCGGTTTAAGTATATGGAATCCATATTGGATTTCAAGGCTTGCTTACACTACTCAGATTCCAAATCTGACAGTGTCTCCTCTTCAAGTAATTCCTTGGCTATCTAGGAACGCGTTCTAAACGCATCTTAAGAGAAGGGTTTCACACGTGTACATACTCTAAAATTTGGCTAAGTTTTATCAGATGGGCTCGTTTCTTCTATATGTGGCATGGATATTTTTCCTCAAATTTCTTTGAGGTCTGCTTGCTTGCCTTTCTTCTTCTATAGGAACGATTCCTTAAGAAAGGTACATTCCTTTGAGACAAACAACCTTTGTGCAAGGGAATCGCAAAACTGATATCCAATATCATTGTATAAACTTGAACTCATTTCAAGCTTATCTCCCACTATCCTCTTCAAGTAAGAGGATTCCATTGAATTCTTGGATAAGAATAATTAGGGAATTTAGTATGCCACTTTGCATAGTGCAACTGAAGGACTGATTTTGGAAGGTACTAAATTCAAAATCTCTAACTGCATATTCCAGGAGTTTATTCCTAGAATGATTATAACTCAGTAAAGCTTGCTATGGAATGGACCATATCCTACAAGGTTTCATTCCCTCATTCGGAAACACTAAAGTGTTCTCGAATTAGTTTACTGAGAGATAATCCTATTATCTCTAAGATGAGTAAGTGAATTAGTTGCTAAGATATTGGCTATCTCGATCATATCGATTTACCTATAACTTATGACTACTTCGGTTCCTAACCTCCTTTCGAAATTCTAAGAATTTCATATAAGTTTCGAATTTGTACTTCAACAAGTACATTCATTCATAATGATTAAACTGACGATTGTATCTAGTACTTACATTAAGTATCTTATACTCATCAGCATGGATCGAAATCCACTAGAATTTTGGCACGTTCCACGTTTCACGCAAACTATATTTCGGGAACGTTTCCCTTCGAGACAGGATTCATAGGAAATTAAGTCTCTAGGTTCATTTTCGTAAAATGATCCTAAGATGTCTAACTTGGTAATCCTTTTGTCTCTCAACGTTCCAAAGTAATTCGAAGCTTTGTCATCTCACTTACTTTTGTTATCTCGTTGCATGTTCAGAACATTAGTGCCTTGAGTCTTTGCACAACGGATTATGCAGAATTGACTTAAGACTAGTGAATTCTATTCCTAGTAGAATTATTAAACGAGGTAACATTTCAGAGCACTCATACTCTATGCAGTTCCCTTTCAAAGTCCTTATTTGCTACCATAGAAGGAAACGTCCTATTTGATCTCTAGTGTCTTTTGGGCGCACCCCTTACATGCCCCTCCATTGGGCTCTTAAGGGTTTCTTCTTCTTTAGGCCTTCAAGCCTTTAACTTAGGGAGTTTAGAAGAAGAATTAACCATCTTAACCTTTTATTCCTTTTTAAAGATGCTCTCAACCATTATCAACTAAATGATTAACTATGCTACATTAGCATCATTCTAGTTGAGCATAAAGGGTTCGAATGATGGTGGAAGCAATGTAAGCAATCAGTGCATAGAGAACTCTTTTCTCGGTTGATGATCGAGACCATAAGATCTTTCAAATAAGATCTTTAGACCTTGTTCATGTGCACTTGTTTCCTCATTTGGAATATCGAATAATTCCATAATGTTATACCTTGTAACATTTTTATGAGGTAGTTCAATTGCTCTTAAGTGGTTTGGAGAAATCCATTCACCTCAGGTTGCTTCTCTTTTGGCCCGGGTCGAATTTTCAAATAAATGAAAATCTCGCCTTATAGAGAACACCTTTCTCTAGTCGGATTCTAAAATGAATTTTAGGATCCGAAGCCATTTAGAGTTAGTCAGGACTTAGTCAACTTATTTGACTTAAGGATGGATACGAATGGGTTTGCATTTCATATTGTAGAGAATCACAGAACTACAACCTAAATGCTAAGCAGAGAACTAGGTGAGCATGCTGAATAATAACGATATACATAAGATAAGGTCTTTAATCTAATGTAGCTCCCACTGTTTTTCAAAGATCTATAATTCCCAAAGATCTAAGAGGAACACGTTTCCCAATGGGTACTAAGATCCTAAGCATTTTACCTCGAACTCACGACTCGCGGACATTCTAAGTAAAATCCTAGGTAGGTACAACTTACCAATTCTAACACCTTTAGAACTCTTAGTAATTGTTTTTGCATCACCCATCTTTCAATATGGACCCACGACTCGTGCGACATCCATATTTACTTAGGCGTTAAGCTAGACCCATCAATCATAAGATCATGATCAAAACTTAGTTCGAACGACCCACGACTCGCGGACATCGCCCTTGCCAAAATTAACCACGAAATATTGATCATTTAAAATGATCAATTAGGTAACTAAGAACTAATAAACTCCACTAGCTATCCCACGACTCGCGGACAATAACTAGCTTTACTTACTAAACTTAAAACCTATTGATGGAATGCTAGGAATTTAATTCAAAATTTGCATCTCGAATTAAATACCTATTATTCGAAATGAGCTTAATATTTAATGGGAATTTTCGAATCAACCGAAGAGTTGTTCGGTTCGACCTCACCAACATATATGTTATCCAATTTAATTAGTCTTGATTAATGCAAGTACAACTTAAATGCATTTCAAACAAGCACATAAACAGATAACATGTCCTAGTATGATACTAACATGTAATGATCATGGGTTCTACCTATCTTATGCGTGATATGTGGGAGCCACTCCACAATCACAAGTTCTAACATACATGCCACATAAACAGTTTAAATCACATAAGGGAAAGCGGTAACAAAATACGAGCCCTATCTCTATTACATTTAACAATTGAGATTCCCCTCCCTAACATTTTGAGGGGTCTTCACTTATGGCCTCCTTGTTACTTGAATGTGGTCCATCTTACTCCATGGGTGCATTGTCTCCAAAATGAAAATAAAACCTCACCACCTATCTCTACTCTCAAATTACAATAAAAAGAAAAAGACATAAAGTAATAAGGCTCAATCTTCATATTGGCCTTAGACAATTACACGGGGCATACCCCGGCCTCAAAAACAGTAATATGGAAAGCCACATAATAAATCACATAACAGTACGCACATAAGTGAGGCTCCAACCTCAATTGAAAAACGCAACTATAGGGCTCCAACCCCAATTTAAACCATCCATGTGCATAAATTAAAACCATACATAGATCTAAACCCATGATCACCTAACATGCTTTTGCAAGAATTTAAATTTAACCAATAAATTAAAATTCTCGCTTTAAGCTCTAATAGCTTAAAACACGACTTAGATGCAATTCTTGTTCAAGAGCCTTTTCAATAAAACCCGAAAAACATTAAACTAATAAAATCCTAATTAATTTCAGAAAATTAATAATTTTATTCTTTCAATATTTTCAGACAATGGAGATTGTAATTTTTCCAAAATTTAAATCGCTTAAATTTTCAAAATCCCAATTCAAACAATTATTTCAAAAATAATTCAAATTTAATAAATAAAATTTTTCAGAAAAATTAAATCGGGATTTCAAGGACCGAAAACACGAAAACACGAAAACGCCAAAACCGTGCCCGGAACCGCCCGGAACGAGCACAGGCTCGCCGCGCAGCGTCGCGCGCTCGGCGCGTGCGCTAGGCGCACGCCCTGCGTGCAGCTTGCTGCTGCTCGGGTGCGGGCAATGCCGGGCGGGTGCTCCCGCGCGGTTGCGGGAGCGTGCGGGCGGCTGTCCCACGCGGTTGCGGGACAGGCGGGCGGGCGCGCCTAGGCGGGGGCCTAGGCGCTGGCGGGGGTCAGTGGCGGGCAGTCCCGCGCGGTTGCGGGACTGCTGGCGGGCGGTCGCGGGCCTGGCGTGCTACGCCTTAGCACGTCAGGCTCGCGTTTTCGTAACGCAATTTTGTGTTTCGTACTTTTAGTTCAAAAACCAAAACAATCCAAAATTCAAAAACGATTTAAATTAATTTCTATCAAAACGGTTTTCAAGAAACACAATTTAAGAAAACAGTTTTAGAAATTCAAGAAAAATTACAGTTTCGTAATTCAGGCTTTCTAAAAGAACTCAAGAATACCTAATTCGCATCTAAGCCTAAGAATTTCTACCAAATTCAGAATAATTGAGACGAATCAGAAACACGATTAACGAGGTGGCTCTGATACCACTTGATGGAAAACACGAATCAGAAAGCAGCGGAATTTAAAAATTTTTCCAACAAAAGGATCTTGGACTCGCAATCGTGTATCCAAATTCGTAAAGATAGAAAACTTACTTTTCTTTTATTCTTTCTTGAAGCGTTTCAAGCCACCCAAGAACGCTCTTCTCGCGGCTTGACAACCCGTCCCTCGAAAGTCTCTTTCTACTTCAGAATCCATTGTCGGGATAGCAATCCACACCAACCTAGATTCAATTCATGTTAGAGATGTTCTTAACAATATAACATAAAGAAAGAAACATGAAACGAGAAAAGCAGGATTGAAACTCCCTTCGAAAACCAGTTTTGCGAAAGTAGAAAACTGCCAGTCACAAAACCCTCGTGAAAAAATTCATCCTTCAGGATATGGACGAACGGTTTTCGCCATCTTCTTTGGTTCGATTTTTTCATTCGCTTCACGTCGGGTTCAGAATCCTTTCATCATCCCTTCTGATCGTTTTGCTTGATCCCCACTTTTGGTAAAGCTCGAATCTTCAAAACTTCTAACTTGAAGCTCTCTAGAGATAGTCCACCAACTTGGCTACAATCTAACTAGTAAGGATGCTAGTTCTCTAGTTAGTGTTTAGGCTTAACCTAGGGTTTCGTTTATCTTGGAGAAAGGATGGTGTTCAACACATGAACCAAAAGAATTCGATTATTAGCTCTAAAGGGGAGCATGAGCTCCCCTATATATAGGAAAGGGAGAGGGGCGCCGATCCTATTCCTTGTTGGACATGGATTTGGTTCCTCTCTCTCCTATTACTTGATCATCAAGTATTTTCTAACTTTAACTTTGAATTCTAATTCAAGTCAACTTTTAAGAGAGCTAAAAATATCCAAACTATTTTTGGATAATTTTATACTTTATTTATTTAAAATAAATAACTTATTTTTATCTAATTAATTAATTCATAATTAATTAACTAGATTATTTTCTCCAAAATTAGACTTTCTTTTTAATTCAAAATTAAACCAAAGTCTATTAAATAATTAACTAATTAATTATTTAATATATATATAATATATATATATATATATACACACGTGTGTGACACGTGTCACAGTGACATGTGTCACTCACGTGAGCCACACGTGTGACTTCACACGTGTGGAACCCTCTTGGCCCGATTAACTCGTTTAATCATTTTCAAGCCTCAACTCATGTAACCAAGTTGTTGTGTGTGACCCTCTAGGTTCTCAATTCAATTAGCAGTGACCCTAATTAATTAATTCACTAATTAATTAATCAGTCCACAGATTAAACGACCATAGTCTAGTAACAGGTGTTTAACCCCTAGCTGAATTTGAATGTTCGGATTCGACAGAACCTTTAAGTCATTGATTTATGTGAGATACAATCCTCTTACTTACTATCTCTCAACCAAGATCTAGGGTAAGGGAATAATCAGAACCCTAATAATCTGGTCTTAAAGCTAAGTGCATTTCATACCCATTTGATCTCAATCCAAGAAACCCTTTTCTTGATGTTTTGATCTACTGCCTTGGCCAAGGACTCCATATGGTATATGAATGACTTTCACAATAAGAGATCACCTTGCATATGCAAGTGTAGGTCCTTTCTTGATTCTCATTCACTTTCATGAGTCACTTGTGCAGCCCCAGCATAAGCCTTGAATCAGTTGTCTAAGGCGACACCCTTTAAAGCTTATACCAAAGACTACAGAGTTAACTCATAAAGTAACATGGAACCTCAAGTCTAAGGATCAATTAATCACATCAATGACTCGTGAGATATTTCCTAATCTGGAAGTTTCCATTTCCTGAAATAGAAACTTCCTTTCCCATTTAGGAATGTTCTCACACGGGGCACCTCAGTGAACTTACTTATTGAAGTAAGCACCCTTATGTATCACGCACGTATCAACTATACACTTTGCACCTCCATGAAACAAGGTGGTCCTTCTTAAGGGCGTGATCCCACAAGCAAGCCTTAGAGGAGTCAGGTTGACACTCCCACTGTCTGTAGGACTCATCGGCTTGGAGTATTTTACTAATCATGACTTATGTGATATAGGGCTCGTTTCATGAACCATTTCACCTAAATGGTAGAGTCCTAAAGTCATCAGGATTAGGGGAGTTCTCATACATGCGCACGTAATGGAAACACACAAAACACGTATTGGCATATAAAGAAGTGTTTGCCTATAATCAATCGTATATTATTCAAAGATTGTCTGTGATACAAGAAAAGTCCTAAAGCAGATTACGTCGAATCGGCTTTCTAGGGCACTATTCCTAACAAATCCTAGCCCATAAAGGACTAGGAATTTCGGCACTCCCCTCTATATAAATAGGAGAGCTCGAGCTCCTTATGGAGCTAATCAAGAATTCTTTTGGTTCATGTCTTGAACACCATCCTTTCTCCAAGATAAACAAAACCCTAGGTTAAGCCTAAACACTAACTAGAGAACTAGCATCCTTACTAGTTAGATTGTAGCCAAGTTGGTGGACTATCTCTAGAGAGCTTCAAGTTAGAAGTTTTTAAGATTCGAGCTTTACCAAAATTGGGGATCAAGCAAAACGATCAGAAGGGATGATGAAACTATTCTGAACCGACATGAAACGAATGAAAAAACGAACCAAAGAAGATGGCGAAAACCGTTCGTCCATATCCTGAAGGATGAATTTTTTCACGAGGGTTTTGTGACTGGCAGTTTTCTACTTTCGCAAAACTGGTTTTCGAAGGGAGTTTCAATCCTGCTTTTCTCGTTTCATGTTTCTTTCTTTATGTTATATTGTTAAGAACTTCCCTAACATGAATTGAATCTAGGTTGGTGTGGATTGCTATCCCGACAATGGATTCCGAAGTAGATAGAGACTTTTGAGGGACCGGTTGTCAAGCCGCGAGAAGAGCTTTCTTGGGTGGCTTGAAGCGCTTCAAGAAAGAATAAAAGAAAAGTAAGTTTTCTATCTCTACGAATTTGGTTACACGATTGCGAGTCCAAGGTCCTTTTGTTAGGAAAATTTTTTAAATTCCGCTGCTTTCTGATTCGTGTTTTCCAACAAGTGGTATCAGAGCCACCTCGAAAATCGTGTTTCTGATTCGTCTCAATTATTCTGAATTTGGTAGAAATTCTTAGGCTTAGATGCGAATTAGGTATTCGTGAGTTCTTTTAGAAAGCCTGAATTACGAAACTGTAATTTTTCTTGAATTTCTGAAACTGTTTTCTTAAATTGTATTTTTGAAAAACGTTTGGATTCAAATCTGTTTAAATCGTGTTTTTTAAATTTTGGATTGAACTGGGTTTTGGAGAAACCCAAAATACGATACGGAACACGAAAAGGACGAGCCTAGGCGTGCTAGCATGTCGCACGCGCAGACCCGTCGCGCGCGACAGCCGCCCGCACGCTCCCGCAACTGCGCGGGAGCACCCGCCCGGCATCGCCCGCACGCGAGCAGCAGCAAGCTGCGCACGTTGCGCGTGATCTGGCAGCGAGAGCTGCCGGCACCGTGCGAGGCTGGCGCACGCGACGCTACACGGGGAGCAAGTGCTCGTTCCGGGCGGTTCCTGGCCTGGTTTTGGCGTTTTCGTGTTTTCGTGTTTTCGGTCCTTGAAATCCCGATTTAATTTTTCTGTAAAATTTTATTTTATTAAATTTGAATTATTTTTGAAATAATTGTTTAAATTGGGATTTTGAAAATTTAAGCGATTTAAATTTTGGAAAAAATTACAAACTTTATTTTATGAAAATATTGAAAGAATAAAATTATTAATTTTCAGAAATTAATTGGAATTTTATTGGTTTATAGTTATTCGGATTTTATTGAAAAGACTCTTGAACAATAATTGCATCTAAGTGGTGTTTTAAGCTATTAGAACTTAAAGCGAGAATTTTAATTTATTGGTTAAATTTAAATTCTTGCAATTTATGCATGTTAGGTGATCATGGGTTTAGACTTATGTGTGGTTCTAATTTATGCACATGGATGGTTTAAATTGGGGTTGGAGCCCTATAGTTGCGTTTTTCAATTGAGGTTGGAGCCTCACTTATGTGCATACTGTTATGTGATTTATTATGTGGCTTTCCATATTACTGTTTTTGAGGCCGGGGTATGCCCCGTGTAATTGTCTAAGGCCAATATGAAGATTGAGCCTTATTACTTTATGTCTTTTACTTTTTATTGTAATTTGAGAGTAAAGATAGGTGGTGAGGTTTTATTTTCATTTTGGAGACAATGCACCCATGGAGTAAGATGGACCACATTCAAGTAACAAGGAGGCCATAAGTGAAGACCCTCAAAATATTAGGGAGGGGAATCTCAATTGTAAAATGTAATAGAGATAGGGCTCGTATTTTGTTACCGCTTTCCCTTATGTGATTTAAACTGTTTATGTGGCATGTATGTTAGAACTTGTGATTGTGGAGTAGCTCCCACATATCACGCATAAGATAGGTAGAACCCATGATCATCTCATGTTAGTATCATGCTAGGACATGTTATCTGTTTATGTGCTTGTTTGAAATGCATTTAAGTTGTACTTACATTAATCAAGACTAATAAAATCGGATAACATATATGTTGGTGAGGTCGAACCGAACAACTCTTCGGTTGATTCGAAAATTCCCATTAAATATTAAGCTCATTTCGAATAATTGGTATTTAATTCGAGATGCAAATTTTGAATTAAATTCCTAGCATTCCATCAATAGGTTTTAAGTTTAGTAAGTAAAGCTAGTTTTTGTCCGCGAGTCGTGGGATAGCTAGTGGAGCTTATTACTTCTTAGTTACCTAGTTGATCATTTTAAATGATCAATATTTCGTGGTTAATTTTGGCAAGGGCGATGTCCGCGAGTCGTGGGTCGTTCGAACTAAGTTTTGATAATGATCTTATGATTGATGGGTCTAGCTTAACGCCTAAGTAAATATGGATGTCGCATGAGTCGTGGGTCCATATTCAAAGATAGGTGATGCAAAAACAATTACTAAGAGTTCTAAAGGTGTTAGAATTGGTAAGTTGTACCTACCTAGGATTTTACTTAGAATGTCCGCGAGTCGTGGGTTCGAGGTAAAATGCTTAGGATCTTAGTACCCGTTGGGAAACGTGTTCCTCTTAGATCTTTGGGAATTATAGATCTTTGAAAAACAGTGGGAGCTACATTAGATTAAAGACCTTATCTTATATATATCGTTATTATTCAGCATGCTCATCTAGTTCTCTGCTTAGCATTTAGGTTGTAGTTCTGTGATTCTCTACAATATGAAATGCAAACCCATTCGTATCCATCCTTAAGTCAAAAGAGTTGACTAAGTCCTAACTAACTCTAAATTGGCTTTGGATCCTAAAATTCGTTTTAGATTCCGAATAGAGAAAGGGGTTCTCTAAAGGGCGAAGTTTTCAATTATGAAAATTCGACCCGGGCCAAAAGAGAAGCAATCTGAGGTGAATGGATTTCTCCAAACCACTTAAGAGCAATTGAACCACCTCATAAAAATGTTACAAGGTATAACATTGTGGAATTATTTAATATTCCAAATGAGGAAACAAGTGCACATGAACAAAGTCTAAAGATCTTATTTGAAGATCTTGTGGTCTCGATCATTAATTGAGAAAAGAGTTCTCAATGCACTGATTGCTTACATTGCTTCCACCATCATTCAAACCCTTTATGCTCAACTAGAATGATGCTAATGTAGCATAGTTAACCATTTAGTTGATAATGGTTGAGAGCATCCTCAAGAAGGAATAAAAGGTTGTGATGGTTAATTCTTCTTCTATACTCACTAAGTTAAAGGCTTGATGGCCTAAAGAAGAAGAAACCCTTAAGAGCCCAATGGAGGGGCATGTAAGGGGTACGCCCAAAAGACACTAGAGATCAAATTGGACGTTTTCTTCTAAGGTAGCAAATAAGGACTTTGAAAGGGAACTGCAAAGAGTATGAGTACTCTGAAATGTTACCTCGTTTAGTAATTCTAGTAGGAATAGAATTCACAAGTCTTGAGTTGATTCTGCATAATCTGTTGTGCAAAGACTCAAAGCACTAATGTTCTGAACATACAACGAGATAACAAAAGTAAGTGAGATGACAAAGCTTCAAATTATTTTGGAACGTTGAGACATAAAAGGATTAGCAAGTTAGACATCTTGGGATCATTTTACGAAAATGAACCTAGAGAGTTAACTTCCTATGAATCCTATCTTAAAGGGAAACATTCCCGAAACATAGTTTAGGTGAAACATGGAACATTCCAAAATTATAGTGGATTTCGATCCATGCTGATGAGTGTAAGATGCTTAATGTAAGCACTAGATACAATCGTCAGTTTAATCATTATGAATGAATGTACTTGTTGAAGTACAAATTCGAAACTTATATGAAATTCTTAGAATTTCAAAAGGAGGTTAGGAACCGAAGTAGTCATGAGTTATAGGTAAATCGATATGATCGAGATAGCCAATATGTAACGCCCCGCTCATTCGATAAATAAGGTACGTCACCTTCTAACCTTTTTATGTATTTAATTTTGTGTTTGGTGCGTTGTGTGGCCCACTTTTGAACTCTTTTAGAGTTAGGGCCCTTTTTGTAATTTTCTTCTTTTAGGGGGATTTTCCGGTCACTTCTGGTTCGGTAGAGATTTTGACTTCTTTGATCCTTTTAACGCGTCCGGGGCAGCGAAACGAGTCCGTAGACTCTAAGTTTGCTCAATTCTGACTTCGTTAGCCTGTTCTTCCGATCGTTTTTGCGTACGAGGACCCAAGATATATACCCGGATTTCCTCGTTTTGCGTGCCATATCACAGCAGCTCCAGCCATCGTCTTCTTCCCCGCGACCCATCACTGTTCACACAGTGAAGGTGTGAAAACACACATGTAACACCCCAAATGGAGAAGTGCCACATCCCCCGCACTATGACCCAGACCCGGAACATGAAATGAAAGTCCATGCCCGAATCCGAATCAGAGCGAACGGGAGACCAACTCACACACTAGGCTAGGCGGATCTAACTTGACCAAAACTCAGAGTGCGGAAGCAATTAAAACCAACAACCATAGATAGCGGAAGCATTTAAAACAAAACATACAAAGCAGGTGACGGGTTCAACTAGCATAGATACCTAATCCCGTATAATAGATCAACAAACATAACAAGTGACGGGTTCAACTAGCATAGATCCCTAGTCCCGAATATCAACATAAAGTAATAATCATCAAGTGCCACAAGGGCCAAATGCGAGTGCCACACAGGGCTACCGAATAGTAAAGTATAATCTCAAGTCTACAAATCAAAGCATAAGTAAAGTGTGTGAAACGACAAATGCAAATAGAAAGACTAGACCGACGAAGTGCAACTCAAAAGACTCACTTCCGCCTAGCAAACGCCAACAATCCTGCAACTAAAAGTGTAAATGAGGGGTCAGTCAACTTGACCGAGTGAGGGGGCTAACGCACACCCACAATATATATATATAAAGAGCATAGCACAGAATAAAAGGATGGACTCATGAACCGGGGATAGGTGTTGCATACCAAAACATTTGGAAACAACCCAAATAAATATAGATATAAGTTTAGAAACCATTTCCAAAAGGACTCTATCCCGATTCATAATTCCATAACATAACATACCATATGCTCGGCGAGTACGAGCTTCCAACCTCAACTCCTCATATCATAACAAAACAGAAATAACATACCAACCTCAACTCCGGGTGATGGTAGGGTTGCGCGACCCTAACCATCCATAATAAAACCGTCTAAAATAGACTCAACCTCAAGGGGTAGCGAACCCACAAGAGTCCTCCCCGGCCTTAGCCGAAGGCTCAAGATATCACGCCTCCTCCATCACCCTAAAGTCGCGCAATGATATCTCAAATGGAACTACGCAATGGATAAATGCCCCGACGGCCCTAACCGTCCCGGGGGTATCCACTCCCGCAGCTCCTCGGAACGCAATGGATAAATGCCCCGTCGGCCTTAACCGTCCCGGGGGTACCCATTCCTGCAGTTCCTAGGATCCATAACATAATATAACAGGATAGAACAGATACCATATAACATGGCCAACTCGCTAAAGAAACATAACACAACCGATTTTTCCAAAAGGCTCACATATACCTCCATAATAGTTTTCCAAAACCAAAGGTGGTCCATAAGATCATACCCATATCATATCCAACACATACTAAATCATAAGTATAAGATATACTCGCATGCGGGGATTAAAAACAGCACATTAAGGCCATAGGTCAATAACTATACAAAATCCTAAACCTCACCTCGTGAAAGTAGAGTCTGAGAGTGTGAAGGGCCAAACACTCTAAACCTCGGGCCCACCGGCACCACCAAACTCTGTGACAAGACATACAGAAGCCCAGACTTAGACTCTATATGAACCAAACAAGACGCACGGCGTTGCTCAACATGATCGTGGTTATGCATAAGTGTTCATGTTGTGCTTGGATGAGGTGTCGTGGTCATTCAAGGCAAATCAATGCTCAACAAGGTCATATTTACAAGCAACCATCATGCAATTCCATATCCAAAGATGCAAGATCAATTTAGGAAGTCAATGTATTCAGAAAATGCATATTAAATCATCCAATATCACAGGGTTCAATTATAATGTTAGAATTAAGCATCAAGTTCATGTCGAGTTATAAAGTGCATAAGTAAGAGCAACTTGATTATATAAACATACAAAGTTGTTGTACGTAGATGGCATGCTTGATACAAATAAAGAGTGCATTTAATTCACTTAAAGTCATACTTTACAACTTCACAAAATGTTTGGTACACAAGCTCAAGTCACATTCATAGTTTCATAAATATTACACTAACACCCCTTCATATCTAAACACATATCATAAATTCATCACATCGGGATTCAAATTGTAAATCGAAACATTCATGCATATCACAATCCATTCAATACATGTTTTCATATACGATTGGAATACATCTCGATCAACAAACCAACAATAACCAATTTATTTGCACTTAAAACAATTAATTCAAATAATCACAATTACGCAAAATAATTCGTAATAAATAGATCGAGTGTCCGATTAACGAACGGAAAGTGGCGTTGAACTCACCACAACGAGATGAACATTCTGTCCAAAATTCGCCGGAGTGCCGCCACCGGAGCCGCCGGAAAGTCGCCGGGCCGCCACCGGGCCGCCGTCAAAAGTCACCGGAAAAATCCCGAAAAATCAGTCCTGAATGAAGTCTTCGTGCCCGTTCCGAATCCTCGATCAATTTCTGGAAATTCCAAGCCGATTGTCCTAGATCTGAAATCTAAGAACACGAAAACCCTAAATCTTCAAACTCAAATTACTTCCAAACCGGTGAACCAAAATGCGATCCGAAAGAGGCGTTGTCTTACCCATGACGAGCTCTTCGAAACCCCCAAGGTAGATTTTCGGAAAAATCCTCGGAGCTAGTGCCGCCGTTGCACCGCCACTTTGCCGCCGCCGATCCGCCGCCGAACCACCGAATCTGGAGTCACCTGATCACAGGTCACTAGTTCTCGTCGTTCCGAACAACTTTCGTGAAGAGCCCGAGACCAAAATATGGCCGGAAAAGGCCCCCGTTGGCCGCCAAAGTTTCTGCCGCTGCCGCTACAGTAACTCGCGACGCCGCCTCGAGCTTTGGGCGGCGCGTGCGGCTCCGTCTCTGCTCCGATTGCCGCGCCGCCGACGTCAACCGCTGCGCCAGGAAGTCCTCTATCTGGTAATGTGGCGCGTGTAACAAGGGGATGGCCGGAAACCGCCACGAAATGCCGGCGAAGTGGCGGCGGTCTGACAGCTCCGCCGCTGCTACTGAAATCCGTCCATAACTCCAGCACCGTTCGTCGTTAGGCCGTGAAATTGGTACTCTTACGTCGGTCTCGCCGAGATAATCGAAATGGACTATTCGTTTGTTGAATTCCGTCGAGAAATGATCGAGTTATGGGCTCGTAACCGAAGCCGCGCATGGTACCCGCGGGAAAGAGAGAGTGGGAGAGGAGAGAGAGAGAGAAAAAAGGGATTGGGAGAAATGTGTCTTGTACACAAGCTATATACAACCGGGTATCCTTATCGCGTAGCAAAGATAAATATCGCGTACAAATAATCGTAAATAAAATCGGTAAAGTTACGAATAAACATTCAAGCTCCGAATTAATTTTACAAATTAAAATGAAATAGAGAGATTTACCAATTAGAGTTTAATTCAATTTAATTTTGGAAACCTTTCGTATAATTTAGCGGTACTTTGTAAACACATGATTGACAATTAATCTCAAGGAATTCAAGTAAACCGAAATTAAACAAGTTAAGTAACATGATGAATTTGAAATCAACTTGACAATTATTTCATGGAATAAATTTGAATTAAATCAAATTAGACAGTTAGGGTTAAATATGCATATAATTAATCAAGTTGACAATTAATCTTAGAATAATTCGAATGAACACATATTAAATTAGATTTACATTAAATCACATAATTCAAGAACTCTTAAATTAAACACACATAAGTGTAGAGACTTACTTGTTGATGTCGTCAGGACGCCCTTCGAGAATACGGGGCGTCACAACCTTCCCCCCTTAAGAGAACCTGGTCCCCAGGTTCCACTGGAAAAATGTAGATCCTCGAGTTGTAGTGCTCCAACCCTTCTCCCGAACTCGCGCGAGATCATAACTCTAATGGTGAGGCTTACTCCGGTCATCTACACCGAACCTTCTTTAGGATGTCTTGTTATCGTCGACGTCCGTGCGAGTACTTGATCCATTAGTTGTTTCAAACTCGGTCAGTCATTCCCATGATCGGATAGCTGCAACTACACCCAAACTCGATGTCGTCTCAGATGCACCACTTGCTACCCGTAGTCAGATCAACACGTAATGCAACCACAACAAACAAGAGAGAATCCCATCTCTCCACACGTAAGTGAGAGAGCCCCGTCCCTCAGCACCCACAAGAGAGAGAACCCCGTCTCTCGAGCACATAATTGAGAGAACCCCGTCTCTCAAGCACATAATTGAGAGAACCCCGTCTCTCAACCTAAGTCGGGCAGATTCCAACATCTCCCAACATTCTAGTTTGAGAAAATTCAGCACTCCTCAAACCCCTAGATTCAAGAGAATCCAGCATCTCCGAATATCTAAGTACAAGAGAATCCAACATCTCTCGTGCACAAAACTTAGAAAGAATCCAACATCTTTCTACCACATAAATGGAGAGAATCTTACATCTCTCCAACACGTAAAAAGAGGGAACCTAAGGTCTCTCTTGCACATAAATCTACTGATCAGTTATTCAAACATACACACATCATGGTAACACTTGACGAAAAGTATGCGATGCATGTGTGGTGTACCTTATACAACTGATATCGGTGTCCCTTGAGTATAGATTCAACTCTCATACCTCAACTCAAGGGGGATATCGCGATGGAATCCCTATAAAACGAGGTTACAGTATGTATGTATGTTATATGAGAAGTTAGTGAGCAATCAAAAGAGTTTTAAATCACATAAGCATGAACAGTTCACATAAGTACATAACTCAATCATTTCAACAACAGTTCATAACAAGTAGAAATTTCAAGTTACAAATACTAGATCAAGTATCCAAGTTATCACAATTAAAATAGCAGTAGTCATCACCCACATCAAGCAAAACAAGGTAGGAGTATTTAAACGATGCATGTATGCAAATGCCATGAATGCTTGGCGTACCGATCACCGAAGTGTCAAACTCTTGACAGGAAGTTGAGATGAAGCGGTAGGAGTTGATTAAGCCGGTAATGATGCAACCTTCGTCATCTGAACTTCTTTGTCTTGAGTCTTCTCATAAAGTGGTAACTCAGCAAAGCTCGTTTATCACCAAACCCCTTACTAGACCGTAATCCTTGCTCAACTAGAATCATCCTCAGTTTCTCCCAAGAATTCTCATTTATGTGTTAAATCTTAGTCTGCTCATCTTCAAGGAGTTGTCCATGATTCATTTGTCAATTAGATATTTACCTCAGAGTTTCGTTGGATGATCGTGGTGCTAAGTACTTCCCAAGGCAATCCATGGTATATAATTCTAAAACTTGAATAAAGTCTTTCAGCATCTAAGTGTTATATTCCCGCATCAACAATGTCTTCCATCTCATCTTAGAGAAACACCCAAAGAGCTAACAACCAATCTTGTCTTGTCATTCGTTAACTCCAAGTGGCACCAAAACCTTCAACACTCACCGATGGTTTGTAGCTCGTTGCTTAAGTAACATGGTTACCTATCCACATCCCTTGAACTTGATCGGATCGTATTTGATCGGATTCTTCTACATTAACTCGTTTCCATCAACAAGGTGTCTACTTCCAAATAAACGAATCATCAAGGTGAAAATTCATCAAACTCCATCTTTCAATTGACTTTAAGATAGTAAGTCAACATAGCAAATCTCAGTCCTTCAACTCTGAACCTTTTCATGACCATTGATCTTGGTAAAGAATCCTTTCATCTTCGAATTATGGCGTGTTTCCGTTGTAGTACCAATAGGTAGTGTTGACGGAGCGAAATCTTAGTGTTGACTCATAGGGTACCCTGAAATTCAAACACTAAATTCGATGCATGCGGATTAAGATGCAAATGAAATGTAACAAGTACATCATGTAAATGCAACAATTAGTTGTAATTTATAAAGCACATAAAATAAGATGTTGCGTAATTAAAGTCACAATGTGCACACAATCATATAATCACGAAACAATTCATGCCGAAGGATCAAAATATCAAGTCAAACAAATGCAATACGCAGTTATTCCTATGCCGTACGACCTAGAGAGACTCAACACAACTCAAGAGCTCGGTTTTGCAACCTAGAGCTCTGATACCACTTAAGGATGTAACACCCCAAATGGAGAAGTGCCACATCCCCCGCACTATGACCCAGACCCGGAACATGAAATGAAAGTCCATGCCCGAATCCGAATCAGAGCGAACGGGAGACCAACTCACACACTAGGCTAGGCGGATCTAACTTGACCAAAACTCAGAGTGCGGAAGCAATTAAAACCAACAACCATAGATAGCGGAAGCATTTAAAACAAAACATACAAAGCAGGTGACGGGTTCAACTAGCATAGATACCTAATCCCGTATAATAGATCAACAAACATAACAAGTGACGGGTTCAACTAGCATAGATCCCTAGTCCCGAATATCAACATAAAGTAATAATCATCAAGTGCCACAAGGGCCAAATGCGAGTGCCACACAGGGCTACCGAATAGTAAAGTATAATCTCAAGTCTACAAATCAAAGCATAAGTAAAGTGTGTGAAACGACAAATGCAAATAGAAAGACTAGACCGACGAAGTGCAACTCAAAAGACTCACTTCCGCCTAGCAAACGCCAACAATCCTGCAACTAAAAGTGTAAATGAGGGGTCAGTCAACTTGACCGAGTGAGGGGGCTAACGCACACCCACAATATATATATATAAAGAGCATAGCACAGAATAAAAGGATGGACTCATGAACCGGGGATAGGTGTTGCATACCAAAACATTTGGAAACAACCCAAATAAATATAGATATAAGTTTAGAAACCATTTCCAAAAGGACTCTATCCCGATTCATAATTCCATAACATAACATACCATATGCTCGGCGAGTACGAGCTTCCAACCTCAACTCCTCATATCATAACAAAACAGAAATAACATACCAACCTCAACTCCGGGTGATGGTAGGGTTGCGCGACCCTAACCATCCATAATAAAACCGTCTAAAATAGACTCAACCTCAAGGGGTAGCGAACCCACAAGAGTCCTCCCCGGCCTTAGCCGAAGGCTCAAGATATCACGCCTCCTCCATCACCCTAAAGTCGCGCAATGATATCTCAAATGGAACTACGCAATGGATAAATGCCCCGACGGCCCTAACCGTCCCGGGGGTATCCACTCCCGCAGCTCCTCGGAACGCAATGGATAAATGCCCCGTCGGCCTTAACCGTCCCGGGGGTACCCATTCCTGCAGTTCCTAGGATCCATAACATAATATAACAGGATAGAACAGATACCATATAACATGGCCAACTCGCTAAAGAAACATAACACAACCGATTTTTCCAAAAGGCTCACATATACCTCCATAATAGTTTTCCAAAACCAAAGGTGGTCCATAAGATCATACCCATATCATATCCAACACATACTAAATCATAAGTATAAGATATACTCGCATGCGGGGATTAAAAACAGCACATTAAGGCCATAGGTCAATAACTATACAAAATCCTAAACCTCACCTCGTGAAAGTAGAGTCTGAGAGTGTGAAGGGCCAAACACTCTAAACCTCGGGCCCACCGGCACCACCAAACTCTGTGACAAGACATACAGAAGCCCAGACTTAGACTCTATATGAACCAAACAAGACGCACGGCGTTGCTCAACATGATCGTGGTTATGCATAAGTGTTCATGTTGTGCTTGGATGAGGTGTCGTGGTCATTCAAGGCAAATCAATGCTCAACAAGGTCATATTTACAAGCAACCATCATGCAATTCCATATCCAAAGATGCAAGATCAATTTAGGAAGTCAATGTATTCAGAAAATGCATATTAAATCATCCAATATCACAGGGTTCAATTATAATGTTAGAATTAAGCATCAAGTTCATGTCGAGTTATAAAGTGCATAAGTAAGAGCAACTTGATTATATAAACATACAAAGTTGTTGTACGTAGATGGCATGCTTGATACAAATAAAGAGTGCATTTAATTCACTTAAAGTCATACTTTACAACTTCACAAAATGTTTGGTACACAAGCTCAAGTCACATTCATAGTTTCATAAATATTACACTAACACCCCTTCATATCTAAACACATATCATAAATTCATCACATCGGGATTCAAATTGTAAATCGAAACATTCATGCATATCACAATCCATTCAATACATGTTTTCATATACGATTGGAATACATCTCGATCAACAAACCAACAATAACCAATTTATTTGCACTTAAAACAATTAATTCAAATAATCACAATTACGCAAAATAATTCGTAATAAATAGATCGAGTGTCCGATTAACGAACGGAAAGTGGCGTTGAACTCACCACAACGAGATGAACATTCTGTCCAAAATTCGCCGGAGTGCCGCCACCGGAGCCGCCGGAAAGTCGCCGGGCCGCCACCGGGCCGCCGTCAAAAGTCACCGGAAAAATCCCGAAAAATCAGTCCTGAATGAAGTCTTCGTGCCCGTTCCGAATCCTCGATCAATTTCTGGAAATTCCAAGCCGATTGTCCTAGATCTGAAATCTAAGAACACGAAAACCCTAAATCTTCAAACTCAAATTACTTCCAAACCGGTGAACCAAAATGCGATCCGAAAGAGGCGTTGTCTTACCCATGACGAGCTCTTCGAAACCCCCAAGGTAGATTTTCGGAAAAATCCTCGGAGCTAGTGCCGCCGTTGCACCGCCACTTTGCCGCCGCCGATCCGCCGCCGAACCACCGAATCTGGAGTCACCTGATCACAGGTCACTAGTTCTCGTCGTTCCGAACAACTTTCGTGAAGAGCCCGAGACCAAAATATGGCCGGAAAAGGCCCCCGTTGGCCGCCAAAGTTTCTGCCGCTGCCGCTACAGTAACTCGCGACGCCGCCTCGAGCTTTGGGCGGCGCGTGCGGCTCCGTCTCTGCTCCGATTGCCGCGCCGCCGACGTCAACCGCTGCGCCAGGAAGTCCTCTATCTGGTAATGTGGCGCGTGTAACAAGGGGATGGCCGGAAACCGCCACGAAATGCCGGCGAAGTGGCGGCGGTCTGACAGCTCCGCCGCTGCTACTGAAATCCGTCCATAACTCCAGCACCGTTCGTCGTTAGGCCGTGAAATTGGTACTCTTACGTCGGTCTCGCCGAGATAATCGAAATGGACTATTCGTTTGTTGAATTCCGTCGAGAAATGATCGAGTTATGGGCTCGTAACCGAAGCCGCGCATGGTACCCGCGGGAAAGAGAGAGTGGGAGAGGAGAGAGAGAGAGAAAAAAGGGATTGGGAGAAATGTGTCTTGTACACAAGCTATATACAACCGGGTATCCTTATCGCGTAGCAAAGATAAATATCGCGTACAAATAATCGTAAATAAAATCGGTAAAGTTACGAATAAACATTCAAGCTCCGAATTAATTTTACAAATTAAAATGAAATAGAGAGATTTACCAATTAGAGTTTAATTCAATTTAATTTTGGAAACCTTTCGTATAATTTAGCGGTACTTTGTAAACACATGATTGACAATTAATCTCAAGGAATTCAAGTAAACCGAAATTAAACAAGTTAAGTAACATGATGAATTTGAAATCAACTTGACAATTATTTCATGGAATAAATTTGAATTAAATCAAATTAGACAGTTAGGGTTAAATATGCATATAATTAATCAAGTTGACAATTAATCTTAGAATAATTCGAATGAACACATATTAAATTAGATTTACATTAAATCACATAATTCAAGAACTCTTAAATTAAACACACATAAGTGTAGAGACTTACTTGTTGATGTCGTCAGGACGCCCTTCGAGAATACGGGGCGTCACAACCTTCCCCCCTTAAGAGAACCTGGTCCCCAGGTTCCACTGGAAAAATGTAGATCCTCGAGTTGTAGTGCTCCAACCCTTCTCCCGAACTCGCGCGAGATCATAACTCTAATGGTGAGGCTTACTCCGGTCATCTACACCGAACCTTCTTTAGGATGTCTTGTTATCGTCGACGTCCGTGCGAGTACTTGATCCATTAGTTGTTTCAAACTCGGTCAGTCATTCCCATGATCGGATAGCTGCAACTACACCCAAACTCGATGTCGTCTCAGATGCACCACTTGCTACCCGTAGTCAGATCAACACGTAATGCAACCACAACAAACAAGAGAGAATCCCATCTCTCCACACGTAAGTGAGAGAGCCCCGTCCCTCAGCACCCACAAGAGAGAGAACCCCGTCTCTCGAGCACATAATTGAGAGAACCCCGTCTCTCAAGCACATAATTGAGAGAACCCCGTCTCTCAACCTAAGTCGGGCAGATTCCAACATCTCCCAACATTCTAGTTTGAGAAAATTCAGCACTCCTCAAACCCCTAGATTCAAGAGAATCCAGCATCTCCGAATATCTAAGTACAAGAGAATCCAACATCTCTCGTGCACAAAACTTAGAAAGAATCCAACATCTTTCTACCACATAAATGGAGAGAATCTTACATCTCTCCAACACGTAAAAAGAGGGAACCTAAGGTCTCTCTTGCACATAAATCTACTGATCAGTTATTCAAACATACACACATCATGGTAACACTTGACGAAAAGTATGCGATGCATGTGTGGTGTACCTTATACAACTGATATCGGTGTCCCTTGAGTATAGATTCAACTCTCATACCTCAACTCAAGGGGGATATCGCGATGGAATCCCTATAAAACGAGGTTACAGTATGTATGTATGTTATATGAGAAGTTAGTGAGCAATCAAAAGAGTTTTAAATCACATAAGCATGAACAGTTCACATAAGTACATAACTCAATCATTTCAACAACAGTTCATAACAAGTAGAAATTTCAAGTTACAAATACTAGATCAAGTATCCAAGTTATCACAATTAAAATAGCAGTAGTCATCACCCACATCAAGCAAAACAAGGTAGGAGTATTTAAACGATGCATGTATGCAAATGCCATGAATGCTTGGCGTACCGATCACCGAAGTGTCAAACTCTTGACAGGAAGTTGAGATGAAGCGGTAGGAGTTGATTAAGCCGGTAATGATGCAACCTTCGTCATCTGAACTTCTTTGTCTTGAGTCTTCTCATAAAGTGGTAACTCAGCAAAGCTCGTTTATCACCAAACCCCTTACTAGACCGTAATCCTTGCTCAACTAGAATCATCCTCAGTTTCTCCCAAGAATTCTCATTTATGTGTTAAATCTTAGTCTGCTCATCTTCAAGGAGTTGTCCATGATTCATTTGTCAATTAGATATTTACCTCAGAGTTTCGTTGGATGATCGTGGTGCTAAGTACTTCCCAAGGCAATCCATGGTATATAATTCTAAAACTTGAATAAAGTCTTTCAGCATCTAAGTGTTATATTCCCGCATCAACAATGTCTTCCATCTCATCTTAGAGAAACACCCAAAGAGCTAACAACCAATCTTGTCTTGTCATTCGTTAACTCCAAGTGGCACCAAAACCTTCAACACTCACCGATGGTTTGTAGCTCGTTGCTTAAGTAACATGGTTACCTATCCACATCCCTTGAACTTGATCGGATCGTATTTGATCGGATTCTTCTACATTAACTCGTTTCCATCAACAAGGTGTCTACTTCCAAATAAACGAATCATCAAGGTGAAAATTCATCAAACTCCATCTTTCAATTGACTTTAAGATAGTAAGTCAACATAGCAAATCTCAGTCCTTCAACTCTGAACCTTTTCATGACCATTGATCTTGGTAAAGAATCCTTTCATCTTCGAATTATGGCGTGTTTCCGTTGTAGTACCAATAGGTAGTGTTGACGGAGCGAAATCTTAGTGTTGACTCATAGGGTACCCTGAAATTCAAACACTAAATTCGATGCATGCGGATTAAGATGCAAATGAAATGTAACAAGTACATCATGTAAATGCAACAATTAGTTGTAATTTATAAAGCACATAAAATAAGATGTTGCGTAATTAAAGTCACAATGTGCACACAATCATATAATCACGAAACAATTCATGCCGAAGGATCAAAATATCAAGTCAAACAAATGCAATACGCAGTTATTCCTATGCCGTACGACCTAGAGAGACTCAACACAACTCAAGAGCTCGGTTTTGCAACCTAGAGCTCTGATACCACTTAAGGATGTAACACCCCAAATGGAGAAGTGCCACATCCCCCGCACTATGACCCAGACCCGGAACATGAAATGAAAGTCCATGCCCGAATCCGAATCAGAGCGAACGGGAGACCAACTCACACACTAGGCTAGGCGGATCTAACTTGACCAAAACTCAGAGTGCGGAAGCAATTAAAACCAACAACCATAGATAGCGGAAGCATTTAAAACAAAACATACAAAGCAGGTGACGGGTTCAACTAGCATAGATACCTAATCCCGTATAATAGATCAACAAACATAACAAGTGACGGGTTCAACTAGCATAGATCCCTAGTCCCGAATATCAACATAAAGTAATAATCATCAAGTGCCACAAGGGCCAAATGCGAGTGCCACACAGGGCTACCGAATAGTAAAGTATAATCTCAAGTCTACAAATCAAAGCATAAGTAAAGTGTGTGAAACGACAAATGCAAATAGAAAGACTAGACCGACGAAGTGCAACTCAAAAGACTCACTTCCGCCTAGCAAACGCCAACAATCCTGCAACTAAAAGTGTAAATGAGGGGTCAGTCAACTTGACCGAGTGAGGGGGCTAACGCACACCCACAATATATATATATAAAGAGCATAGCACAGAATAAAAGGATGGACTCATGAACCGGGGATAGGTGTTGCATACCAAAACATTTGGAAACAACCCAAATAAATATAGATATAAGTTTAGAAACCATTTCCAAAAGGACTCTATCCCGATTCATAATTCCATAACATAACATACCATATGCTCGGCGAGTACGAGCTTCCAACCTCAACTCCTCATATCATAACAAAACAGAAATAACATACCAACCTCAACTCCGGGTGATGGTAGGGTTGCGCGACCCTAACCATCCATAATAAAACCGTCTAAAATAGACTCAACCTCAAGGGGTAGCGAACCCACAAGAGTCCTCCCCGGCCTTAGCCGAAGGCTCAAGATATCACGCCTCCTCCATCACCCTAAAGTCGCGCAATGATATCTCAAATGGAACTACGCAATGGATAAATGCCCCGACGGCCCTAACCGTCCCGGGGGTATCCACTCCCGCAGCTCCTCGGAACGCAATGGATAAATGCCCCGTCGGCCTTAACCGTCCCGGGGGTACCCATTCCTGCAGTTCCTAGGATCCATAACATAATATAACAGGATAGAACAGATACCATATAACATGGCCAACTCGCTAAAGAAACATAACACAACCGATTTTTCCAAAAGGCTCACATATACCTCCATAATAGTTTTCCAAAACCAAAGGTGGTCCATAAGATCATACCCATATCATATCCAACACATACTAAATCATAAGTATAAGATATACTCGCATGCGGGGATTAAAAACAGCACATTAAGGCCATAGGTCAATAACTATACAAAATCCTAAACCTCACCTCGTGAAAGTAGAGTCTGAGAGTGTGAAGGGCCAAACACTCTAAACCTCGGGCCCACCGGCACCACCAAACTCTGTGACAAGACATACAGAAGCCCAGACTTAGACTCTATATGAACCAAACAAGACGCACGGCGTTGCTCAACATGATCGTGGTTATGCATAAGTGTTCATGTTGTGCTTGGATGAGGTGTCGTGGTCATTCAAGGCAAATCAATGCTCAACAAGGTCATATTTACAAGCAACCATCATGCAATTCCATATCCAAAGATGCAAGATCAATTTAGGAAGTCAATGTATTCAGAAAATGCATATTAAATCATCCAATATCACAGGGTTCAATTATAATGTTAGAATTAAGCATCAAGTTCATGTCGAGTTATAAAGTGCATAAGTAAGAGCAACTTGATTATATAAACATACAAAGTTGTTGTACGTAGATGGCATGCTTGATACAAATAAAGAGTGCATTTAATTCACTTAAAGTCATACTTTACAACTTCACAAAATGTTTGGTACACAAGCTCAAGTCACATTCATAGTTTCATAAATATTACACTAACACCCCTTCATATCTAAACACATATCATAAATTCATCACATCGGGATTCAAATTGTAAATCGAAACATTCATGCATATCACAATCCATTCAATACATGTTTTCATATACGATTGGAATACATCTCGATCAACAAACCAACAATAACCAATTTATTTGCACTTAAAACAATTAATTCAAATAATCACAATTACGCAAAATAATTCGTAATAAATAGATCGAGTGTCCGATTAACGAACGGAAAGTGGCGTTGAACTCACCACAACGAGATGAACATTCTGTCCAAAATTCGCCGGAGTGCCGCCACCGGAGCCGCCGGAAAGTCGCCGGGCCGCCACCGGGCCGCCGTCAAAAGTCACCGGAAAAATCCCGAAAAATCAGTCCTGAATGAAGTCTTCGTGCCCGTTCCGAATCCTCGATCAATTTCTGGAAATTCCAAGCCGATTGTCCTAGATCTGAAATCTAAGAACACGAAAACCCTAAATCTTCAAACTCAAATTACTTCCAAACCGGTGAACCAAAATGCGATCCGAAAGAGGCGTTGTCTTACCCATGACGAGCTCTTCGAAACCCCCAAGGTAGATTTTCGGAAAAATCCTCGGAGCTAGTGCCGCCGTTGCACCGCCACTTTGCCGCCGCCGATCCGCCGCCGAACCACCGAATCTGGAGTCACCTGATCACAGGTCACTAGTTCTCGTCGTTCCGAACAACTTTCGTGAAGAGCCCGAGACCAAAATATGGCCGGAAAAGGCCCCCGTTGGCCGCCAAAGTTTCTGCCGCTGCCGCTACAGTAACTCGCGACGCCGCCTCGAGCTTTGGGCGGCGCGTGCGGCTCCGTCTCTGCTCCGATTGCCGCGCCGCCGACGTCAACCGCTGCGCCAGGAAGTCCTCTATCTGGTAATGTGGCGCGTGTAACAAGGGGATGGCCGGAAACCGCCACGAAATGCCGGCGAAGTGGCGGCGGTCTGACAGCTCCGCCGCTGCTACTGAAATCCGTCCATAACTCCAGCACCGTTCGTCGTTAGGCCGTGAAATTGGTACTCTTACGTCGGTCTCGCCGAGATAATCGAAATGGACTATTCGTTTGTTGAATTCCGTCGAGAAATGATCGAGTTATGGGCTCGTAACCGAAGCCGCGCATGGTACCCGCGGGAAAGAGAGAGTGGGAGAGGAGAGAGAGAGAGAAAAAAGGGATTGGGAGAAATGTGTCTTGTACACAAGCTATATACAACCGGGTATCCTTATCGCGTAGCAAAGATAAATATCGCGTACAAATAATCGTAAATAAAATCGGTAAAGTTACGAATAAACATTCAAGCTCCGAATTAATTTTACAAATTAAAATGAAATAGAGAGATTTACCAATTAGAGTTTAATTCAATTTAATTTTGGAAACCTTTCGTATAATTTAGCGGTACTTTGTAAACACATGATTGACAATTAATCTCAAGGAATTCAAGTAAACCGAAATTAAACAAGTTAAGTAACATGATGAATTTGAAATCAACTTGACAATTATTTCATGGAATAAATTTGAATTAAATCAAATTAGACAGTTAGGGTTAAATATGCATATAATTAATCAAGTTGACAATTAATCTTAGAATAATTCGAATGAACACATATTAAATTAGATTTACATTAAATCACATAATTCAAGAACTCTTAAATTAAACACACATAAGTGTAGAGACTTACTTGTTGATGTCGTCAGGACGCCCTTCGAGAATACGGGGCGTCACAACACACTTGCCGTTCTCCCTCGTTTCTCGACGGAATTCGACGAATCAATAGTGCAAATTTATCAGCTCGACGAGCCCGTCACAACCGTACCAATATCGTGGCCAACCGAAGACCGACGGCGGCGCATCGGCGGCCTGAAAGTGACGGGTGGCGCCACCACTTCGCCGGCGGCGTTCCGACGAGTTTCGCGAGCGGAGCTTGACCCTACCCTACGTTTTTGGACCTTCTCGTTCCATTTCCGGCCTCCGTTCAGCACGAAAACCACCGCAAGTGGTGGTTCCGGCGATGACGCACCAGCAGAAACTTCGGCAGCGATTTCGGGCCTTTTCCCGGCCGGTTTTGGTGGTGGAGCCTTTACAAAAGTTGCTTAGAATGACGAAACGTAGTGGATGGCATCAGTGGCGTCCCGAGAACCGGCCATTGGCGGTGGACCGGCGGTGAACCGGTGGTGAACCGGCGGGTCCGAACCGGTTACTGTTCCGGTGACTTTTTCCGGCAATTGAGTTATGGGTTTCGAAGGGCTCGTTACAAGCTTTCCAACGGTATATCCGGATTTTATTTTCGTTTAGCGGTTTGTATTTAATTTCAGTTTTCGTCGTTGGAATTTAGTTCGGTTTTTCATCAACGAAGTCCGGTGTGTTTGGTATTTTCTGAAATTGATTGAGGGCTTTTGTTGAGCAGGCCGAGACGTACGTTTCTGTCTTTCCGGGGATTTTTCCGACCACCGGAGAGGATGTTTCGGTGGCGGTCGGTGACTGTTCCGGCGGCTCCAGTAGCGGCATTCCGGTGACCTTCGGACAGAAGGTTCCTTTCGTTGTGGTGAGTCCAACGCCACTTTCCGTTCGTCAATCGGATGCCCGGTTGATTTGTTGTGATTTATTTTGTGTATTTCTATTTATTTGAAATTAATTATTTTAATTGCAATGAATTGTTAATTGCTTGAATTGCCGATCAATATGAATTCCAATGTGTATGAAAGCATGTATTAAATGAACTATGATATATGTTGATGCTTTGATTTGCAATTTGAATCCCGTTATGCCAAAATTGTATTAATTGTTAATTGTTTTAAAATGTAATTTGTTCTTGTATACTTGATAATTAATGAATATGCATTGTATGGCATTTGAAAACATGTAATAAATTATGAATGTATGAATTCATGTTGTTATTGATATAGTTGGAATTGATATGTGATTTTGGGAGATTTAAGTGATTTGAATGACTCTATTTTGTCTATTTTATAATTGTATACTTGAGTTATAAACGTTATATGAAGCTCATGACTTGATCGCAAGGAATTATGAAATGATTGGGCTTGAAACCCTCATGTATGGAATATACTTGAACGAATTACTTGATTATGTAACTTCATAACATCATTTTACTTCTTATACATCTCATATCATGTGTTTAGCATTGCCGTGCGTCTATGTGGTTTCATATTGAGTCAATTCTCACAAGTACCCATTGTTCCTTCCCTTTATTGTACAGTTCTTCTCCAGGGTGGAGACTTCTGGATCGAATAGGCAACCGTAGTGCTCTTGTTCTTGTTCTTGTCTTGTGGTATTCCAGGTGAGGTTTAATTTCTAGTTATTTAGAACCCGTATAACCATTACGTGGTTTTTGGCCAAAGGTATTTATATTCATAATTTCCTGAAAGCTCTTATTATTCCAAGCATATTATTGTTCATGAATCAAGCAAGTAGGTCATGTTAGTGTGCACCCAATCAAGCATGTCATGTCATGAAAGCATGTACCTGTGTTCTCCTGGCCAGGTTCTCCTTAGGGAGGGCGCTGGGCTGGTCTTCGGGCTGGTGGTTGTCCGTCCAACCACAGGAAGAACAATACCCTACCGTGTACCTGTGTTCTCCTGGCCAGGTTCTCCTTAGGGAGGGCGCTGGGCTGGTCTTCGGGCTGGTGATTGTCCATCCAATCACAGGAAGAACAATACCGTATCGTGATCGTGTGTTCTCTTGGCCAGGTTCTCCCTAGTGAGGGCGCTGGGCTGGTCTTCGGGCTGGTGGTTGTTCGTCCAACCACAAGAAGAACAAAGACCTATCATGTACCCGTGTTCTCCTGGCCAGGTTCTCCTTAGGGAGGGCGCTGGGCTGGTTTTTAGAGCTGGTGGTTGTCCGTCCAACCACAGGAGAAATAACCCTACCATGTTACAAGCCAGCCATGTAGTGATTGCATGCACTCTATTCCATGAACGTGTTATATGATTACACTACTGCATGATTGCACGATAATTGAATTGCGTGGTCACCTAATGATTAACAAACAAGTAAGCATGTTTATTGATTGCATGAAAAGGAACAAGTATTTAATACTGATAGTTGTATTCTCGGGCGAAGCTACGTTATTGTTAAACTATATATATTATATTTTACAAACCTTTATCCGGGAATATAACTTGCATGTTATCTGCGCTTATATATTATTATGCCCCTCGCTCAGTCTTGTGGAGACTGACACCTCACTTTTCAGTTTTTTCAGGTGGTGTGCTAGGCGGGAGTCAGAGTTGTGTCTTGTCTTTCCTTTCGAGTCTTGTTCCAGTCTCATCACTTACACTCACTGCATATTGTATTTTAATTACCGTATTGAGCTTGCTATTGAATTAGTATGGTATTTACTGAATTAATTGAAATCGGGACAGGTTTCTAGGGCTTTAGTTGAACCCGTTTTATGATATTGTATTGAATTGATCCGGGACAGGTTAGGACAGGTGTATTATCTTAGTGGAACCCGTATTTAATTTCCTTAAACTTGCATTCATTTTATTGATATTGGTTGGATAATTGCTTTATTTCCGCACCTTGGTCATTATTGATTGTTTCGGGGTTAGATTCCGCCTAGCTAGGACTGTCTTTTTATTGTCTTCCGTTCGCTGTGAGTTTAGTTCATGTATGGACTAGCCATTTCATATGTGGACCGAACTCATAGTGCGGGGGATGTGGTGCTCACGTCACGGGGTGCTACATCTTTAGGTGGTATCAGAGCTACCAGGTTCAGAACCGGTGCTCTGGGTTGTGTTGTCTCGAGTATAGGTCGCACGGCATAGGAACTAATTGTCAATGTGTGCATTGCATCATTCTTAAATACTGAATTGTGATTTTTTTTAAAAAACTTTATTAGATTATTTGTTGCATTTTGCATTGAATCCATTCTTTTGGTGTTAATTATGTGGCATGAGCATATACTAAGCGCATGCATTTATTTTCAAAATGAGCTGTGATTCATAGGATATGAAGACATTATCAAACCACGGCCAATCTTTACGACAACCACAGGCTACCACAAGCTCTTCTTTCTAGCTCGGAAGCTGTAAGGAATGCCTTGGGAATTTCTACAGAAATTTATGAGTCAAACCTTTTCTAAAATGAGGTTAGGGCTCGAGTGATAAGGTCCAGAATAAGAGGTCAGTTCGAAGGAGAAGTTTGCAAGCTCTATTACCGATGGTGAATCCATGATGAGACGGGATTTGTGGTGTATAATGATTTGGTTTCACGAGATCAACATGTTTGTTTACACTACGAAGATTTCTCAACCAGATTCCAAAGAAGAGAGATCTTGAAGATGTTTTAAATTTGAGGTTTCTGTCAACATGGAGGCGATGACCTTCAAGAGAATTAAAGTAAAGTAAGTTCGTGGTTGAGAAGCGGTAAAGATCATCTAACTTGAGAAAGAGGCGAAAGAAAATATGAAGAATAATATCGCTTGGGATTTAGATCGATGAAAAAGGATGAAGAGACTACGAAGAGGGAATTCACATACTTCAGAATTGAGATGAGATGAGAGTTGAAGTGAGAAGAATTAAAGAAAATCAGCCGACGTGGTAAGTATAAGCTCATGGAGAGTGACAATGCTAAGGATTTTATTTTTGGCCGGATTTGAGTTCATCTTTCAAATCCAAGATGAATTGTCGAGTTGTGAGATCGAATTAGGAGATTTGGAGCAACAAATGGAAACGAAAAAGAACAAAGAGCTATTGGAGGGAAATTATGTACTCAAATGTAAACAATTGGGGGATGAGCTCATACAACTATTCGAACTCATAAAGAATAAACTAGAGAAGTTTTGATCAAAGGAATAACTATGGTAAGGATTAGGACAATAATTGGAGATTGATTCTTCGAGAGAAGTCAAGATACCAACTTCATGGGTGTTGAAGAATTTGGGTTCAAGAGATTTCAATCTCGGACTTGGGAGATCCATAAGTTGATACACGGAAACTTTGAAGATTTGGAAGACCGTGGGTAAAGAAGAGGTGAATAATTAATTCAAGACAAACTTGCAATTTGAGAAACAAAGAAATATGCCAAGTTAAAGTTTACAACTACGGTGACAGGTTCTATGCATTCATAAGCACATGCATCATACATCGCTTTAATTATTTAAATTTCTCTACTCATATGCGCATCTCTAATTTGTATAATTGTTCCAATGTGTTGCATCTATAATTGTTTACAAGTGTGATACGGCATTGGCACCCTAACCCGACATGCATTTTAGTGTTTACTTGATAGGAACTTCCCACATCTTATTTATCAAGTGGTACTCCGACTGATTCTTGCTGGAATCAAGAAAAGAAGAAATTCGGGGTTGCACTGGTTGGTTAAAAAAAAAAAAAAAAAAGAGGGGAAATGGAAAATTCTGAGGTTTGGAAATTAGAATCGAAAGTGGGAACGAGAGAAGCAGGTTGTCATTCCTACTAATTGCTTCAAAGGAAATGTGAGGACTATCACTAGACAAGTGGAGTGATTAGAACCACTTATACCGAGGAAGCTAGGTTGAAGAAATTGAGGTGTTTTGATCCGAGAAGCGGTAGAAAAAGTTTAAGGAGTTGAGATAGAATTTCTTGGGGGAGAGCACGACCGGACATGAAACTTAAATTCACAGTGGTGCTCGAGGAAGATACTTCTCACGGACATGAATGACCCAATGATAGTAACAGGAAAAGAATAAGGTGGCGCTATCCGTTTAAACCTTCAAAGTTTGAGTTAAGTTAATATACCCGGGATGAAGATCTTCATAAGGCATCGAAGAGAGTGGTTCGTTTGGGAATTTATAAGCACGTGATTCAAACAGCGAGGATGATGATATTATCAGGGAACTTCTGATGGATTCCTAAATTAGTTTCAAGAAAGGAAAATTGGTCAAATTTATCACCTTTAAGAACGATGTCCACTAGTTCCAGATGACCAAATCTTCAACAAAGGACTTAACCAGTTGGTGACAATGTATGAAGTGGGAGTTAAAGTTTAATATTCTTGTACGGCCAAAGAGAATATAATGAACCTGGTACAAAGATAAATGTTCTGATCGTAGGCGGAATAAATTAGTGCTCGGTTAATTGCAGAGGATAACTGTGAGTAAGGATCAGAATGGAATCGAGAATGGGATCAACCAAGGGTCTGACTTTCTCAGTCAAACACGTACTAAAGATATGAGAGACAAGTTGAGAATCAAGCCAGCTAGAGATTAGACTATCCAAATCGTGGAGTAAAGTCACAACATCAATTCCATTACAACGGTGAACGGTACACTAAGCATCCATGGCACGAGCATACATGCATCGTTTACTTAATTAAATTTTTGTTATTTTGTGTTACCTTGGCCCAATGGGATGTGTGTTGATTATTGTGAACCTTGCTTCTGCTTGTGTGCTTGAGTGGAAGGGAGATTTGATTATCTCTGATTACGTACCAGGAAGATGTGGATTCTCCCTGTTTATGTGTCAGAAAGATGCTGGATTCTTTCTGTTTTCTGTGCACGAGAGATGCTGGATTCTCTTGTACTTAGGTATTCGAGGGATGTTGGATTCTCTTGAATTTAGGAGTTTGAGAAATGCTGGATTTTCTCAAACTAGAATGTCTGGAAGGATGTGGAATCTGACAGACTTAGGCTGGGAGACGGGGTTCTCTCAATTCTGTGTTTGAGAGACGGGGTTCTCTCAATTCTGTGCCCGAGAGACGGGGTTCTCTCTTTTGTGTGTGCTGAGGGACGGGGTTTCCTCACTTGTATGTTGAGAGATGGGATTCTCTCTTGTTTGTCGTGTTTGCGTTACGCCTAGACAGACAACGGATAACAAGTGACGAGGCAATGGACTAGTAGCAGTCGAACGAGTTTTGAAGTGATTAACGGCCAAGTGTTCGAGCAGATCTTTGTGACTACCAGACTCTGAAGGGGTTGATACAAATAAGGGGAGTAAACTTCACAACCAGGGCTAAGATGCTACGCAATTTCGGGAAACAGATCGATACATTTCAGTTTGAAACTTTTCGGTCTAGCAGTAGGACCTGAGGACAGGTCCTTTTGAAGGAGGGAAGATTGTAACGCCCCGCTCATTCGATAAATAAGGTACGTCACCTTCTAACCTTTTTATGTATTTAATTTTGTGTTTGGTGCGTTGTGTGGCCCACTTTTGAACTCTTTTAGAGTTAGGGCCCTTTTTGTAATTTTCTTCTTTTAGGGGGATTTTCCGGTCACTTCTGGTTCGGTAGAGATTTTGACTTCTTTGATCCCTTTAACGCGTCCGGGGCAGCGAAACGAGTCCGTAGACTCTAAGTTTGCTCAATTCTGACTTCGTTAGCCTGTTCTTCTGATCGTTTTTGCGTACGAGGACCCGAGATATATACACGGATTTCCTCGTTTTGCGTGCCATATCACAGCAGCTCCAGCCATCGTCTTCTTCCCCGCGACCCATCACTGTTCACACAGTGAAGGTGTGAAAACACACACTTGCCGTTCTCCCTCGTTTCTCGACGGAATTCGACGAATCAATAGTGCAAATTTATCAGCTCGACGAGCCCGTCACAACCGTACCAATATCGTGGCTAACCGAAGACCGACGGCGGTGCATCGGCGGCCTGAAAGTGACGGGTGGCGCCACCACTTCGCCGGCGGCGTTCCGGCGAGTTTCGCGAGCGGAGCTTGACCCTACCCTACGTTTTTGGACCTTCTCGTTCCATTTCCGGCCTCCGTTCAGCACGAAAACAACCGCAAGTGGTGGTTCCGGCGATGACGCACCAGCAGAAACTTCGGCAGCGATTTCGGGCCTTTTCCCGGCCGGTTTTGGTGGTGGAGCCTTTACAAAAGTTGCTTAGAATGACGAAACGTAGTGGATGGCATCAGTGGCGTCCCGAGAACCGGCCGTTGGCGGCGGACCGGCGGTGAACCGGTGGTGAACCGGCGGGTCCGAACCGGTTACTGTTCCGGTGACTTTTTCCGGCAATTGAGTTATGGGTTTCGAAGGGCTCGTTACAAGCTTTCCAACGGTATATCCGGATTTTATTTTCGTTTAGCGGTTTGTATTTAATTTCAGTTTTCGTTGTTGGAATTTAGTTCGGTTTTTCATCAACGAAGTCCGGTGTGTTTGGTATTTTCTGAAATTGATTGAGGGCTTTTGTTGAGCAGGCCGAGACGTACGTTTCTGTCCTTTCGGGGATTTTTCCGACCACCGAAGACGATGTTTCGGTGGCGGCCGGTGACTGTTCCGGTGGCTCCGGTAGCGGCATTCCGGTGACCTTCGGACAGAAGGTTCCTTTCGTTGTGGTGAGTCCAACGCCACTTTCCGTTCGTCAATCGGATGCCCGGTTGATTTGTTGTGATTTATTTTGTGTATTTCTATTTATTTGAAATTAATTGTTTTAATTGCAATGAATTGTTAATTGCTTGAATTGCCGATCAATATGAATTCCAATGTGTATGAAAGCATGTATTAAATGAACTATGATATATGTTGATGCTTTGATTTGCAATTTGAATCCCGTTATGCCAAAATTGTATTAATTGTTAATTGTTTTAAAATGTAATTTGTTCTTGTATACTTGATAATTAATGAATATGCATTGTATGGCATTTGAAAACATGTAATAAATTATGAATGTATGAATTCATGTTGTTATTGATATAGTTGGAATTGATATGTGATTTTGGGAGATTTAAGTGATTTGAATGACTCTATTTTGTCTATTTTATAATTGTATACTTGAGTTATAAACGTTATATGAAGCTCATGACTTGATCGCAAGGAATTATGAAATGATTGGGCTTGAAACCCTCATGTATGGAATATACTTGAACGAATTACTTGATTATGTAACTTCATAACATCATTTTACTTCTTATACATCTCATATCATGTGTTTAGCATTGCCGTGCGTCTATGTGGTTTCATATTGAGTCAATTCTCACAAGTACCCATTGTTCCTTCCCTTTATTGTACAGTTCTTCTCCAGGGTGGAGACTTCTGGATCGAATAGGCAACCGTAGTGCTCTTGTTCTTGTTCTTGTCTTGTGGTATTCCAGGTGAGGTTTAATTTCTAGTTATTTAGAACCCGTATAACCATTACGTGGTTTTTGGCCAAAGGTATTTATATTCATAATTTCCTGAAAGCTCTTATTATTCCAAGCATATTATTGTTCATGAATCAAGCAAGTAGGTCATGTTAGTGTGCACCCAATCAAGCATGTCATGTCATGAAAGCATGTACCTGTGTTCTCCTGGCCAGGTTCTCCTTAGGGAGGGCGCTGGGCTGGTCTTCGGGCTGGTGGTTGTCCGTCCAACCACAGGAAGAACAATACCCTACCGTGTACCTGTGTTCTCCTGGCCAGGTTCTCCTTAGGGAGGGCGCTGGGCTGGTCTTCGGGCTGGTGATTGTCCGTCCAATCACAGGAAGAACAATACCGTATCGTGATCGTGTGTTCTCTTGGCCAGGTTCTCCCTAGTGAGGGCGCTGGGCTGGTCTTCGGGCTGGTGGTTGTTCGTCCAACCACAAGAAGAACAAAGACCTATCGTGTACCCGTGTTCTCCTGGCCAGGTTCTCCTTAGGGAGGGCGCTGGGCTGGTTTTTAGAGCTGGTGGTTGTCCGTCCAACCACAGGAGAAATAACCCTACCATGTTACAAGCCAGCCATGTAGTGATTGCATGCACTCCATTCCATGAACGTGTTATATGATTACACTACTGCATGATTGCACGATAATTGAATTGCGTGGTCACCTAATGATTAACAAACAAGTAAGCATGTTTATTGATTGCATGAAAAGGAACAAGTATTTAATACTGATAGTTGTATTCTCGGGCGAAGCTACATTATTGTTAAACTATATATATTATATTTTACAAACCTTTATCCGGGAATATAACTTGCATGTTATCTGCGCTTATATATTATTATGCCCCTCGCTCAGTCTTGTGGAGACTGACACCTCACTTTTCAGTTTTTTCAGGTGGTGTGCTAGGCAGGAGTCAGAGTTGTGTCTTGTCTTTCCTTTCGAGTCTTGTTCCAGTCTCATCACTTACACTCACTGCATATTGTATTTTAATTACCGTATTGAGCTTGCTATTGAATTAGTATGGTATTTACTGAATTAATTGAAATCGGGACAGGTTTCTAGGGCTTTAGTTGAACCCGTTTTATGATATTGTATTGAATTGATGTGGGACAGGTTAGGACAGGTGTATTATCTTAGTGGAACCCGTATTTAATTTCCTTAAACTTGCATTCATTTTATTGATATTGGTTGGATAATTGCTTTATTTCCGCACCTTGGTCATTATTGATTGTTTCAGGGTTAGATTCCGCCTAGCTAGGACTGTCTTTTTATTGTCTTCCGTTCGTTGTGAGTTTAGTTCATGTATGGACTAGCCATTTCATATGTGGACCGAACTCATAGTGCGGGGGATGTGGTGCTCACGTCACGGGGTGCTACACAATATCTTAGCAACTAATTCCTTAGTCATCTTAGAGATAATAGGATTATCTCTCAGTAAACTAATTCGAGAACTCCTTAGTGTTTTCGAATGAGGGAATGAAACCTAATGGGATATGGTCCATTCCATAGCAAGCTTTACTGACTTATAATCATTCTAGGAATAAACTCCCAGAATATGCAGTTAGAGATTTTGAATTTAGTACCTTCCAAATTCAGTCCTTTAGATGCACTATGCAATGTGGCACACTAAATTCCCTAATTATTCTTGTCCAAGAATTTAGTGGAATCCTCTTAAGTGAAGAGGATAGTGGGAGATAGGCTTGAAATGAGTTCAAGTTTATACAAACAATATTGGATATCATTTCTGCGATTCCCTTAGACAAAGGTTGTTTGTCTCAAGGAATGTATCTTTCTTAAGGAATCGTTCCTATAAAAGAAGAAAGACAAGCAAGCAGACCTCAATGAAATTTGAGGATAGATATCCACGCCACATATAGAAGAAACGAGCCCATCTGATAAAACTTAGCCAAATTTTAGAGTATGTACACGTGTGAAACCCTTCTCTTAAGACGCGTTTAAAACGTGTTCCTAGATAGCCAAGGAATTACTTGAAGAGGAGACACTGTCAGATTTGGAATCTGAGTAGTGTAAGCAAGCCTTGAAATCCAATATGGATTCCATATACTCAAACCAAGTTTTGACCTTGGTTGATCCACCTGATAGGATCAAGCTCGTGGAGCTTTGAGTGAATGAAAGCATTACAACCTTCTTGACGGTTGAAATGCAAAAGTCCATTTGGATTGTATTTACCATATCCTCATATTCTGACTATGAGATATGATAAATGAATATGAAAACTATCTTGTTCAATATGAGATTGAAAGAGACTGAAATAAGGCATTTCTATAAATCTCATATTCAGTGGGAGTATGCATAAGGTATGCAAATCCCTAAAGTCAATTTGTGGATTGATAAAGGCTTCTAGGAGTTAGACAATTCGATTCCATAGTATAGTCAAATCGTTTGACACAGATGGAAGTCGAATAAGTCTCAGAGTGTACATATGATAGTTAGTGATGTAAGAGTCAATTTTTGGTTCTTTAGAAGACGACATCCTTCTCAATAGGAATGTCAAGGATGACGTGGAAGTTACCAATTCTTGTTTAAGTAACAATTTGACATGAAAGATCTTAGTGATTATCCTATATTCTCGACATTCAGATCTATAGAAGATAGATCTAAGAGAATAAAAGGGTTATCACAAAACGAGTACATAACCATAATACTAAAAGGAGTTTAGTATGGACAATGGAAAATCTCTTTTGAAGAGTATGTGTCCTAAGATAACTTTAAGAAAGTTAGAATGTCCAAAATCCCTTTAAGTGAAAGGGTACATAATGTATAAAAGGTTATGTACTAAATTAGATATGGCGCAACATTAAGCGTAGTAGGCCGAATCTAATATGACCTCAGTGAAGGTCTTAGATTTCTGTAAAGGGTGTCCTCAGAGTACTTGAGAAGAAATGAGGATATGTATTAGTTTACAGAGCCCAAAAGATCTTGTTGTTAGAAGGATATTTGATGTAACTGTTCATCAAACATAGATGATTATGAAATCATTGAAAGGATATAACTTCTACCAGAATGGTAATGCAATGGGTTAGAAAGGGGTTCCAAGGACAGACATTGCAAAAACTCGACTATCATAGTTAAGAACTTAGTCGTATTGTATAACGCTAAGTTAAGTGTTTGGGTAAGAAACTCCATCTAACTAGTTAGATGAAGTTCCTAGCATGAAATAACTCCTTTATAATATTGTATGATAAAATGGATGGTTGCTCAAGTAAGAGAACCAAGACCTCACCAAAAGACTGAACACGTGATTATGAATCACTTTATAAGGAAAAGGTGTTTCCTAAGAGATCTGCAAACAAGAGGGTCACATCAGCAGAGAATATAGCAGATCCACTTTGGAAACGCCCAAAGTCAATAAGCTCTCAAGGTGAATCTTGAGAAGTGGGACTTAGAGTACCTAAATGGCTTTTACGGGCAAGTGGGAGATTGTTAGGAATAGTGCCCTAGAAAGCTGGATTGGCGTAATCTGCTTCGGGACTTTCCTTATATCATAGACAATCTTTGAATAATATACGATTGATTATAATCATAGGCAAACACTTCTTTATATGCATATACGTGTTTTGTGTGTTTCCATTACGTGCGCATGTATGAGAACTCCTCTAATCCTGATGACTTTAGGACTCTACCATTTAGGTGAAATGGTTCATGAAACGAGCCCTATATCACATAAGTCATGATTAGTAAAATACTCCAAGCCGATGAGTCCTACAGACAGTGGGAGTGTCAACCTGACTCCTCTAAGGCTTGCTTGTGGGATCACGCCCTTAAGAAGGACCACCTTATTTCATGGAGGTGCAAAGTGTATAGTTGATACGTGCGTGATACATGAGGGTGCTTACTTCAATAAGTATGTTCACTGAGGTGCCCCGTATGAGAAGATTCCTAAATAGGAAAGGAAGTTTCTATTTTAGGAAATGGAAACTTCCAGATTAGGAAATATCTCACGAGTCATTGATGTGATTAATTGATCCTTAGACTTGAGGTTCCTTGTCACTTTATAAGTTAACTCTGTAGTCTTGGGTATAAGCTTTAAAGGGTGTCGCCTTAGACAACTGATTCAAGGCTTATGCTGGGGCTGCACAAGTGATTCATGAAAGTGAATGAGAATCAAGAAAGGACCTAGACTTGCATTTGCAAGGTGATCTCTTATTGTGTAAGTCATTCATATGCCATATGGAGTCCTTGGCCAAGGCAGTAGATCAAGACATCAAGAAAAGGGTTTCTTGGATTGAGATCAAATGGATATGAAATGCACTTAGCTTTAAGATCGGATTATTAGGGTTCTGATTATTCCCTTGCCCTAGATCTTGGTTGAGAGATAGTAAGTAGGAGGATTGTATCTCACATGAATCAATGACTTAAAGGTTCTGTCGAATCCGAACATTCTAATTCAGCTGGGGGTTAAACACCTGTTGCTAGACTATGGTTGTTTAATCTGTGGACTGATTAATTAATTAGTGAATTAATTAATTGGGGTCACTGCTAATTGAATTGAGAACCTAGAGGGTCACACACAACAACTTGGCTACATGAGTTGAGGCTTGAAAATGATTAAACGAGTTAATCGGGCCTAGAGGGTTCCACACGTGTGAAATCACACGGGTGGGTCACGTGACTGGACACATGTCATTATGACACGTGTGCCACACGTGAATAATTATTTTGGTGATTAAATAATTAATTTGTTAATTATTTAATAGACTTTGGTTTAATTTTGAATTAAAAGGAAAGTCTTATTTTGGAGAAAAATAATCTAGTTAATTAATTATGAATTAATTAATTGGATAAAATAAGTTATTTATTTAAAATAAATAAAATATAAAATTATCCAAAAATAGTTTGGATATTTTTAGCTCTCTTGAAAGTTGATTTGAATTTGAATTCAAAGTCAAAGTCAAATTACTTGATGATCAAGTAATAGGAGAGAGAGAGAGAGACCAAAATCCTAGCCCACAAAGGACTAGGAATTTCGGCACTCCCCTCTATATAAATAGGAGAGCTCGAGCTCCTTATGGAGCTAATCAAGAATTCTTTTGGTTCATGTGTTGAACACCATCCTTTCTCCAAGATAAACAAAACCCTAGGTTAAGCCTAAACACTAACTAGAGAACTAGCATCCTTACTAGTTAGATTGTAGCCAAGTTGGTGGACTATCTCTAGAGAGCTTCAAGTTAGAAGTTTTGAAGATTCGAGCTTTACCAAAAGTGGGGATCAAGCAAAACGATCAGAAGGGATGATGAAACGATTCTGAACCGACATGAAACGAATGGAAAAACGAACCAAAGAAGATGGCGAAAACCGTTCGTCCATATCCTGAAGGATGAATTTTTTCACGAGGGTTTTGTGACTGGCAGTTTTCTACTTTCGCAAAACTGGTTTTCGAAGGGAGTTTCAATCCTGCTTTTCTCGTTTCATGTTTCTTTCTTTATGTTACATTGTTAAGAACTTCCCTAACATGAATTGAATCTAGGTTGGTGTGGATTGCTATCCCGACAATGGATTCCGAAGTAGAAAGAGACTTTCGAGGGACGGGTTGTCAAGCCGCGAGAAGAGCGTTCTTGGATGGCTTGAAACGCTTCAAGAAAGAATAAAAGAAAAGTAAGTTTTCTATCTCTACGAATTTGGTTACACAATTGCGAGTCCAAGGTCCTTTTGTTGGGAAAATTTTTTAAATTCCTCTGATTCGTGTTTTCCAACAGTTACATCTTGCATGTATTATGATTTATTGCATGATCACCTATTCAAATGTATTATTGATATTTGTCCTACATGGTCGGAGTTTGGTTGGAGATGATGCACCCTCACTCCCCGAGCCTTTATGTTTATGTATGAATTATGAACTTAAAGAATTAATATGATTTAGTCGTAAAGTCCAAGCATTGCTTAGTTATTCTCTTACCCTCTTGGGAACTAACTTTAAATAAAACCTTGCTCGGGATTTACGACTTGCATGCGCATGTTTCGCTCCTGCTCACTTAGTCTTCTAGAAACTGACCCTCTCCCTCCCCAACGTTTTAGTGTCCAGGTTTGGCGTTGGAGTTTCGAGCTAGGCGGAGTTATAATGAGTCTTTGAGTCGGTCACGTTGAGTTAGAAGAGTCTTTGCAATCGCATATGCATTTAAATTGTGTATGATTCGACTTTGTAAGATTATGAATTTGAATCTTTATGTATTTGTTATTGAATTGCCTTGCCGAGCTTTGTTATGAGTTAAAAAGAGGCCTGAGGAGCCCAAGTCTGCTTATGGTTCGTGTGTTTAATTTCTGCAGGCCCGTGGCCAATGCATGTGTTTGGATTTTAGTTTTCTGCTGCATTATGTTTTGTTGGTTGGTTATCTTTGCAGGGTCTAAGTTCCACCTAGCTTAGGAGGTTTGTTGTGGTTGTCTCCCGTTCGCTATGGTTTGATACGGGTGTGGACTTCCCATTTCGTTACTCGTGTTGAGACATAGTGAGGGGGATGTGGTGCCTCACGTGCGGGGTGCTACAATGAATGTATTAAGCGTCTTCTCCTCTTTCTTCTGAATGCTTATTTGCTAATTTTGGTGGAGATTTGAATGTGTATTGGATTTTATGATGAATAGTAAGGGTTTATGTTCTTTTGATGAATCTTCCATGTTTCCTTCTGATTTCTTTGACTTTATGCATGAAATTTGATCTCATGAACTTCATTTAATATTATATGAACTTATATTGCTTGGTAGTTAAGAATTGATGAAGGTACCATTAATGAACCTTGTATCAAAATGGATTCTTTTCCCCTTTGATCTCGTGTTGCTGCTGCTGCGTGGCTTAAGGCCTGTTATGTGGCTGAAATTGCTGAGTTTGGCTGCTCCTTCATACCTTAAACTTTTGGCTATGTTTTGATTGAAGTCTTGTGAGTGTGCTCCCTTGTTTTGCTTTCATTTTCCCCCTGTTTCTTGCTGTGAACTGCTACTGTCTGTTCCTAACGTAACACTCTCCCCGGGCGGGGTGAGTTTGTGCTGAAAGTGTCCCTGGGTGGGGACACTTGTGCAGAAGGCTTCTACATCTCCTTCCCCGGCCGAGGAACGTCTTTGTTGATTTGTTCACCGAGCGGGGACTTCAAGTTTGTTTTCATAACTGCTGCACTTTCTTTCTTTTCTTGTGTGTGTTGCGTGCATGTTTGTACTATATATATTCATGTTGTGCATGAGATTGGTGTGTGCATGTATACGTATATATATATATATATATGTATATATGTATATATATATATATATATATATATATGTTGTGCATGCATGAAATTCGTATATATATATATATATATATATATATATATATATTAATTAGATGCATGAATATTACTTGTGTGCGTAATATTCATGCATCTAATATATATATATATATATATATATATATATATATATTATTTTAGTAAGTGGATTCATAAGGTGACTGTGTATATGTTTATGTAATATATATATATTATATTATATTATGAAATTAATTGAATTATTTTAATTGGTTTTTATATTATGATTTTAAATAATTCAAATTTCTCGTGTGTGAATTCCGTGTTTCTTTAAATGATTATGGAATTAATTTGTTATCTAATTTTCGTTCATGACTTGAATTGTTATGAATTGTGAAACATTTGAATGTGAAACCTTAAAGTATGGAACGTGTTGAATGAACTACTTGGTTATGGCTTCATAACATGATTATACCTCGTATGCATCTCATATCATGTGTGTAGCATTACCGTGCGTCGTATATGGTCATTTTGAGTCTCACACTATCTCTTTTGCACAGACAAGGGTCCAGTCGGAGACGTGGGCGATCCTTGAGGCTATTGTACTTCTCTTTTGCCGTTTCAAGGTGGGTTTCTCTTCTAATAGGTATGACAACCCAATATATCCCTTATGTGTAAGATTTGAGCCAAATTAGTATATTTATATATACATCGAGTCATTTCGGGTAAATGATTTCAAACGTATAACCTTTCATTTATGAATCCTACCTTATGATTTTGGCGAGACATGATTGTGAATGCACGGGCCTAGGGACTTAGTACGTGTGGCTATCCGGGGAGGCAAGGACCGACGGTGATCCCATGTACTAGTTCCAACCAAACTACGGTGATACCAGACCTCGATAGGAGATTAGAGAGAAATGGGAGTTGAGTGCCCTTGGGGGATTCATGTACCCCCATTGGCCTATGTATGGACCGGTGGACGGGCTTGCGGAGGGAAAAGTGTTGGAAAACACGAATCAGAAAGCAGCGGAATTTAAAAATTTTCCCAACAAAAGGACCTTGAACTCGCAATCGTGTAACCAAATTCGTAAAGATAGAAAACTTACTTTTCTTTTATTCTTTCTTGAAGCGTTTCAAGCCACCCAAGAACGCTCTTCACGCGGCTTGATCCCCTCTCCTTGGTAAAGCTCGAATCTTCAAACTTCTAACTTGAAGTCTCTAGAGAAAGTCCACGAACTTGATCACAATCTAACTAGTAAGGATGCTAGTTCTCTAGTTAGTGTTTAGGCTTAACCTAGGGTTTAATTTAATCTTGGAGAAAGGAAGGTGTTCAACACATGAACCAAGAATTGTCAATTAGCTCTAAAGGGGAGCATGAGCTCCCCTATATATAGGAAAGGGGAGGGGCGGCCGAACCTAGTCCTAATGGACAAAGGATTTTGTCCCTCTCTCTCCTATTACTTGATGATCAAGTATTTTCCAACTTTGACTTTGAATTCTAATTCAAGTCAACTTTTAAGAGAGCTAAAATTATCCAAACTATTTTTGGATAATTTTATACTTTATTTATTATAAAATAAATAACTTATTTTATCTAATTAATTAATTCATAATTAATTAACTAGATTATTTTCTCCAAAATTAGACTTTCTTTTTAATTCAAAATTAAACCAAAGTCTATTAAATAATTAACTAATTAATCATTTAATATATATATATAAATTCACATGTGTCACTCACGTGAGCCACACGTGTGACTTCACACGTGTGGAACCCTCTTGGCCCGATTAACTCGTTTAATCATTTTCAAGCCTCAACTCATGTAACCAAGTTGTTGTGTGTGACCCTCTAGGTTCCCAATTCAATTAGCAGTGACCCTAATTAATTAATTCACTAATTAATTAATCAGTCCACAGATCAAACGACCATAGTCTAGCAACAGGTGTTTAACCCCTAGCTGAATTGGAATGTTCGGATTCGACAGAACCTTTAAGTCATTGATTCATGTGAGATACAATCCTCCTACTTACTATCTCTCAACCAAGATCTAGGGTAAGGGAATAATTAGAACCCTAATAATCCGGTCTTAAAGCTAAGTGCATTTCATATCTATTTGATCTCAATCCAAGAAACCCTTTTCTTGATGTCTTGATCTACTGCCTTGGCCAAGGACTCCATATGGCATATGAATGACTTACACAATAAGAGATCACCTTGCAAATGCAAGTGTAGGTCCTTTCTTGATTCTCATTCACTTTCATGAATCACTTGTGCAGCCCCAGCATAAGCCTTGAATCAGTTGTCTAAGGCGACACCCTTTAAAGCTTATACCTAAGACTACAGAGTTAACTCATAAAGTGAGAAGGAACCTCAAGTCTAAGGATCAATTAATCACATCAATGACTCGTGAGATATTTCCTAATCTGGAAGTTTCCATTTCCTGAAATAGAAACTTCCTTTCCCATTTAGGAATGTTCTCACACGGGGCACCTCAGTGAACTTACTTATTAAAGTAAGCACCCTCATGTATCACGCACGTATCAACTATACACTTTGCACCTCCATGAAACAAGGTGGTCCTTCTTAAGGGCGTGATCCCACAAGCAAGCCTTAGAGGAGTCAGGTTGACACTCCCACTGTCTGTAGGACTCATCGGCTTGGAGTATTTTACTACTCATGACTTATGTGATATAGGGCTCGTTTCATGAACCATTTCACCTAAATGGTAGAGTCCTAAAGTCATCAGGAATAGGGGAGTTCTTATACATGCACAGCTAAAGTAAACGCATACCAAACAAGAGCATATAAAGAAGTGTTGCCTCAATTCGTTATTTCATTCAAAGATTGTCTGTGATTACAATAAGGAAAAGCACAAAGCGGATATACAATCGGCTTTCTAGGGCACTATTCCTAACAAAAAGGTGCATATGTATGATTATGAATCGTATGAATGTGCACAAAAGAATATATGTATGATAATAAATGAATAATGATTAAGAATATATAAGGTGTTGGTTGGAGATAATGCACGCCCACTCGCCAGCGCCACGAATACCCTAATGGTCAAATAAGATAGTGGTAATCCCGATGATGTCTTCTTTTGTTTTACCCACTTGGGAAAATTACTCTAAAACTTCATTCGGGATTATGGATTGCATGTATGTGCTTAAATTCCACGATATTTATATTTATACCCTGTTTTATACTCACCAGTCTCCTATAGACTGAACCCAGTTTATTTTCAATTGTGATGTGCAGGTTTAAGGAGTGTTAGGCGGGAATACAAGTCGTCTAGGTCTTGCATTAGTATTTAACAATCTCTTCATGTTTCACTCATACTCTTATATTTTGTATATGAATATGTATTTGGAGCTTATATGATTTTGTTAGGCCATGTGGGCCATGGAATAATTGGATGGAACTTGTATATCTATTTTGGGAGTTTGGTAGCTCAATGTATATATTATATGTTGGATTTGCTTCCGCATTTTGTTATTAATCTGATTTTAGTTATCTTGTCTTGAATGGTTAAGGGTTAGCTCCCGCCTAGCATAGTGTGTGTGTGTGTGTGTGTGTGTGTGTCCCCGTTCGGCGTGATTTGGCACGGGTATGGATTTTCCATTTTATATACGGGTTGGGTCTCGGTGCGGGGGATTTAGTGCCTCACGCTCGGGTGGCTTTCCAATGGTATGTGGCTAAAATCATAATTCAAAGCGATCTGAAAATGGCGTAGGTTTGAAGTTGAACAAAGTGGAATTGGCGACAGCAAAATTGTGACGCCCCGTCAATTATCGTAATCGAATATATTATATATTTTTGTGTTTGTGAAATATTAATATATATATATATATATATATATATATATTATTAATTATGTTATTGGGCCTAGATAAATAAAGTTAGAAGTTTTGAGGGTGAAAATAGAATTTAGGAAAGTGTGGGGTAAAAGGAAAAAAAACAGAAGAAGAAGAAGAAGAAGAAGAAATCAGATGCATAAAGCATCTGATATAAACCCACATACTCCACACCCCTATTCACTTTCTAACCTAAAACAATAACTCACATACTAAACACCTTAAAACACACACAAAACCCTCCAGATGAGAAACACCACCGCCAATTTGTAACTCCTGCGATAGTGTTTTTAAATCACAATCGGTGGCGGCTGACGGCGGCAAGCGGTTGTCTGGCGGTGTTTCGGTGATGGGGACTCGCCGGAGAGAAATTAGAAAATCGTTCTTACCCTCAGAACACATCTGTTAGATAATTTTGATAATCTAGAATGCGGTTTATTAAGTTGGAGCTGAATTTTGCTTAAACTAAATAATAATAATAATAATAATAATAATAATAATAATAACAACAGCAGTAGCTACGGTAACAATGGTAAATGACTAAATCTTAATGACTAAACTGATAATTAATGTTTAATGACTAAAGCTTAAGTATAATTGTAATTATAACAATTACAATGATAACTAAAGTTTAACCTTGATTCTATAATTTGTTTTGACCTTAACTGTGGCGTGGGCTGATAATTAAAGTTTAACCTTGATTCTATAATTTGTTTTGACCTTGACTGTGGAGTGGGCCCCACAAGATACAATTATTGGACAATTTAGACTGTTTTAAGGACCAAGTGATATTTGATAATACTGTTTAAATATCTATTGGGACTTATACAATTATTAATAAACGTATACCACAATTCTATATAATTGCTTATTAATTGAATTATTATAAATTGAGTTAAAAATAAATTAGTAATAAGTAGACTTATTATTAAACACGCTAAGGTTAACCAATTGATGTCGATATATTATGGAAACTAATATTTAGAAATTATTAATCACGAATAATAGAATATGAGCTTAGCCAATTACATTATTCTTACCAGGTAACTTAAAGCAACAACAAGCAAACAAGGAAATGCAACAACCATGACAGAAAGGTGGGAATAACCCCTTCTAGCTGGAGACAAAACACAACCCTCGTACCCTACTTTCTTTCTATCTGCTCCTATTCTTTTTGTCAGCTTCTATTATTCTATCTGCTTTTATTCTTTCTGTCTGTTTCTATTATTCTTGGACTGTTCCTTGACTTATCTTTGGCACTGCTCCTTGAATTATTCTGAATTACCGTTTGAATTGTTTACTGATCTACTCTCTGAATTATCTTTTGAATTGTTGCTAATTTGTCACTGTCTGTTGATCAGTTAATTAAACTGTTACTGTACTGCCTACTGCATGTTCACTGCCTTGTGTTCGGAGCATCTGACTAATAGCCAGTTCGTTTAAGAACCGTATCAAACGAACTAAAAAACATGCAACAAACAATTAGATAAATTCATAACACATATAATTCATGCATATCACGTAGTCACAAAAATTAGAAACGAATCCGAACTCAAACAAATCAAAAACAGGTTAAAAAGATAAAAAATGTTCAAGTATTCAAACACGTACTTAGTAAATAATTCAAATAAGTTCAAGAATATCAATTAAACAATATAATAAACATATAATTACATAACTAAAATAATTTAAAAGCATATGTAGCAATATCAAGACGGCGTACTTGTAAAGCCGGACGAGCGGGATGTTACAAACTCGCCTCCTTCAAAAGGACCTATCCTCAGGTCCTGCAGCAGGATTTTGAACGACCCTGGAACAAAATCCATTCCACACTTCTGCTGTGCCACTCTGATCCAAGTAAGCTGTAGACTCCTCGATGTACCACTTCCTCAAATTAAATAAGGAAGACTTCTCTTATCCCGGGTAGCTCGGTGGCACTTCCCGAATCCGAGTAAATCCCCTTAGCCTCAGCAAACCGGACACAAAGTCCTCAGCCATTTGCTCCCACTTCCAAATAGGATTCAAAAGTAGTTGGAGAATCCTACCAGTACTTGATGTTCGATCTTCCACCGATTGCACATTAGATATTACGACACGAAGTTTGCCATATTTTTCTCATGCCAAAACACCAATACCGGTTCTTCAAGTCCTAGAACCATGAGTAGAATTAGTCACGTGACCAAGCACTTCTAGCGACATAGGATTCAACTCTCCGTTAGCAACGCACAACAAACGTCTTCCATAGTACCTCGATTGTATCAGAGTAGTTGTGAGTACCCTCGGTAAGCACAACTAGTGCCGAAGACAACTCTCTTGAAGAGCCTCATCCACTCAAAACCGTGCCTCTTCCTTGTCTTTCATGTCACGGGATGGCTGTCTATACAAAGATGAATTTCCTGTCGAATCCCAATAACACTAGAGACTTATTATCTGAGATAATTCTCGGTTCTTCTACCGGAACGCGTAGTCGACAATACCCTTGTTGAAACCCAACTCGGCGAAGACCACTAAATGCTGAAGAAGAAAGAACAACTCTCAAAGCGAGCAGAGGGTATTTATCTTCCACAGTTAACCTGTGTAGCTCACGGCAGTTTATACTCATCTTAAAATCTCGTCTTCTTCTTAGATAAGATTAATGTACTCCAAGAAAAAGTACTCAATTGATGAAAGTACCTTCTAAGAGCTCCTCAACTACGTCTTAAGCTCCAACACCCACGCTAGATTTATCCGGTAGGGAATCTTCAAACAAGGTCCAATTTCGGGATAAAGACCACGACAACCTTAATATCCCTATCGGGTGTTAATGAATCACAACCTTCAAGGAATCACCAAGAGAGTCTTACTTTGATCTTCATCCCTCCAAGCTTGGCTCGATCCCTCGGTTAACCTAAAGGTAAGCCACATAGCTTGTTGCACCGTCCAAGAATAACCAACCACTTTGACAAAGGATACAAACCGGTTAGCCTTCAATCTATTACCCGAGAATATCGTTGAGCCCAAAATGGAGACCCTAAAAATGGCCACAAAAGTAACACGGTGCTCGAACATCCAACCCACTTCTAAGGTAGCCGCGTACCTCGACAAGGCTTCTTCAAGAGAAACCACCGGGTAAGCTCGGTCCTTACAACTCACTAAACACTCTCGAGCACTCAACTCACCAAACTCTCTCCAAGAAAAGAGTTCACATACAAGAAGGCAACAAGCGGAATGTAACGCCCCGAATTTTCGGCCGTACAGGTATGACGTCACGAGTAGGTTTAGACCGAGAGTTATGTGACTTTTATGTGTTTTAATTGCTAAGTGACTGTTTAACTTAATAATTTCATGAACTAATTGCTATTATGTGAGCAATATGATTTATGTGATTATTTTATTTAAATTCGTTTTTAATATGCTTACTTACATTTAATGTTTTATTTTGAATATATATATGTATTTGATCTTATATGGAATCCTTGAACTCAATTGCACTTTGAATTTGATCCCAATTACTCACCAACCAAATCTCGGGGGCCTTAATGAAACACTTAAATTATAGAAGGACCAAAGTGCAATTTCCCTTGTTTTCTCCCCTTAATTACACGATATATACACACACACCCTTGTTCTTCACTTTCATTCTCAACACAAAGGCAAGAACCATCCATTCTCTCCTTCCAATCGAGCCACTCTCCAAGCCAAGGAAGACATTGATTTCAAGCTCCAATTTTCTCCCCCCCAAGCTCACTCTTCATCTCCTTTCTTCTTCAAGGTATTATTTGTATATATGTATATTGTGTGGGTTTGTGTAATTTTTGTGTTTTGAATGAAACTTGGATTAATTGATGAAATAAGTGTTGTTGTTGTTGTTGTTGTCTTGAGCTCTAATCTTGCTCTTTCCTCCTCTCTTACCAGGTTTGAGTGAATATATGTATATATGTGTATATGTTTATATATATGTGTGTATATATAATGGTGAATTTGTGGTTGAATGAAGATTTGGTGATAATATGTGTCTATATGTATGAATTGTGGTGTATTTTGATGCATATTAGTGTTTGATTTGGGGTGGTTTTGGAATGTTTCCCTTCGAACACTTGCTCCTTAGCCATGGATTTTCAGAGAAGATGACCCAACACGGCCGTGTCTAACCTTAGTTCATTTCCAACACGGCCGTGTCAAGGTCTCGAGTTGGAATTTTTTTATTCCGAAACGGCCATGTCAGCTTCCAGGCTAATATTGACATGGTCGTTCCGACTTCGTTTGAACTCTGATTGACCTGATTTTTCAACCTACGGAAACCTCTTAAAGTCTAGAATATCTTCCAATTACAATCACCATAAAATTCCTTGTGGTTTGTGAGATATGATTGTTTGACAATTGTGTCGCCACTTCACCGAATTTCTTCATTGGTCCAACTTTAAACCTACGCCATTTCCACCTCGCTTTGAACAACGATTCGAGCAACATACCATTTTAAAGGCCTATTTGTCTAGTTTAATTTCCAATAAAAAAGAGTTAATTCCAACTTCTAGAACTCAAGATATCTCCAATTTTCTACAGCTTGTTTGTTTCCGAAAACTGTCAACTTTCACCAAAATCCATTTTCTTGCATTCCTTTCACCCCCTTGACTTCCGTAAGCGTTTTAATTGATTCATATGATTATTCAAATTATGTGGTAGGTCGTATATTTCAAATTTATGGCCTAATTGGAATGCCCGTTTTTGAATTCTGAACTCATATACTTTTATGTGTTACCTTGTATCGCTTCCTTTGTATTCGTTGCCCTTATAGGAACTTTAACTTTAGGAATTCCCAATGTTTGCTATTATATGCATTGTAAACATGTTTAAATATGTGCTATGAATATTATATGAAGTTTATGGCCCGATTTGATATGAATCTTGAAAGTTATAAACGCATGAATATGAAACCACCATGTATTGAACGCTTAGAATGAATTACTCGATTATATGACATCATAACATGATTTATAACTTCTTGTGAATCTCATATCATGTGCATAACATGCCGTGCATCATATATGGTTCATTTGGAGTCTTGAGTCTCACAAATCCATTACATTATCCTTTGTACAGTTTTCTCCAGGGCGGAGACGTACAGGGGGTGTTACTTCCAAGTTTTCTTTTCTTCTTGGTCTTGTTCGGTAAGGTGTTGCCAGGTGGGTTTCTCTTCTACTTAGATAAATGAACTGATATATTCCCAATGGGTAACGTTTTAAGCCAAATTATTATATGTATATATCGAGTCTTTTAAAGAGTCAACGATTTTAACATTAAGCCCTTTTCTTTATTGAACACCTTACCTAATGTTTTGGCGAGTACTGATTGATTGAACGTATGGGGGCCCGGGGCTTGGTACATATGGCTATCTGGGGAGGCAAGGGCGGACGGTGATCCTATGTGCTAGTCCTAACCGAATTACAGAGTCCAAAACTTGCTAGGAGATTAGCAAGGAAAGGGGGCTGAGCGCCTTTGGGGAAGTCATGAAACCCCACTGTTCAATGATTGAGATGGTCGAGTCTTGCTAACCCCGTTCACCGCCCGGAGGAAAAAGGTGTAAGTGTAATGAATAATTGAATGAATGAACGATTGAATGTACGAATGATTATGACTGAATGAATGAATGTGTGATCACTAATAAACGAATAAATGAATAAATGCACACACGAGGTGGAGGTTGGAGAATTCACCCTCTCGCCGGGCTCACGTATTGACCTCATGAATGAATGAAATTGATTGTTGTAATCCCGCGCGTTGTTTATTCATTTTACCCACTTGGGGAATATTTAAAAACCTCACACGGGATTATAGCTTGCATGTGCGGGTGTTTAATTTCTGCGGTATTATACTAATATGCCCCATTTTACACCCACCAGTCTCTTATAGACTGAACCCGGCTTTGTTTTCAATTATTTTACAGGTTTTGGAGTGCTAAGTGGGATTTTGGGTCTGTCGAGTCCTATAGTTAGGTTTGAGTCACACTACATGCATATTGTAAATTGAATTAGTTATGCATTAAATGTATGAACTATTGTGATATTCGGGACAGGCTTCTAGGGATAGTTTGAACCCGTACGTTATGATTTACGATTTATGATTTATGTTTGAAATTTCGGGACTAGGTATTTATGTTAGTTGAACCCGTCACTGGCTGCTTATATTGTGATTGAACATATGATTTGCTTCCGCACGTGAATTTAATTTTGCTTAATTGCCTATTTGGTTTCGAAGTTTAGCCCCACCTAGCATAGCGAGTGAGTGAGTCCCCGTTCGCTGTGACTTGGCACGTGTATGGACTTTCCATTTCATATGCGGGTCGGGTCTCGGTACGGGGGATGTGACGCCTTCCGTTTGGGGTGTTACACGCAACAAGAAAAAGCAACAAGCAACAAAAAGCAGTTAAGGGAGAAAAATCAATAAAGCAAGTGGGTTTCCCCGAAATAAAACGAGAAATACGTGTATGAAATGCCATGAATGTTCCATATACCTTTCACCGAGGCGGTAGTGTCGAACGTGGCATCAAATTCTTCATTTTCACTTGTTTCAACCCGCGCTTGAATTGAAGTCTTTGTGCCACGACTCTTCGTAGGCTTCAGATTCTTGTTCTTCCGGCAACCATTTGCTAAGTGTCCCAATTCTCCACACTTGTGACACCTTCCTGATTTCTTCCTACAAACCTCTTCCGTATGATTCAGGCATTGGCAATAGGAGTATTGAATTGTCTCCATTGGTGAAGGCATCAAATCCAACTTCGGTGGTTGAAGCTTCTTCTTCTCCTTAGTGTCGTTGGTCACTTGAAGTCCTTGAGATTTCTCTTATAACACGGGCCTCTTGTTCTGTAGCACCCCAACCGGAAAGACGCCACATCCCCTGCACTATGAGCCCGATCCACACATGAAAAGGAAAATCCTACTCACAGCGAACGGGGACTCACTTACTCCTTAGGCTAGGCGGGAACTAAACCATCGTAGCCAAACCATAAAGAACAAGGATAAACGACAATTGTGGAAGCATATCATTTAATCTAGTACCAAATCAAGCAAAATAACGAGTTCAACTAGCAATATGTCCCATTCCCGAACATTCTTACATAAACATAATGGCATAATCATCACCATGGTTATAACATTTGTCCATTCTTGAAAGATCAAAGAAATTACAAAATGCATATGAAGTGACCCAAACTTAACTAGTAGACTTGACAGACCCAACTTCCCGCCTAGCACTCCAAACCTGCAAAGAAGATGAAAACAAACCGGGTTCTTTCTTTAAGAGACTGGTGGGTATAAAACAGGTATAAGTATAATATAAGACATTATTTAAACATTCACATGCAAGTTATAACCCCAAATGAGGTTTTTAAAACATTTCCCAAATGGGTGAAATAAAGAAATCATGAAAAGGGATTATAACAATCAATTTCCGTTAGGTCTTTTGTGGCCCGATGAGTGGGCGTGCATTATCTCCAACCAACACCTTGTGTAATTCATTAAACATTCTTTCTTTCTTTCTTTTCATGCATTACTTTCTTTCTTTGTGCACAATCATGAATACTTACACCTTCTTCCTCTGGTTTTTTTTTTCCCCCAAAAGCCGCAGAGTTTTTAACGAGGACTCCACCTCATTTATTAACAACCAAAGGAAAGTCCGTACAAAGGTGCATGATCCACGGATCATCAAGACTATTCGAACTATGGTGCCCCCGAAAATAAGCAACAGAAAGCGGCCGGGCACCGAAGGAATTACAGCAACAAAGAGTACTATTAAAAGTCCAAAGGGACATGGGACTGATATGAGAATCAAGAAGGACTGATATGAGAATCAAGAAGGCCCCTCATACCACAAGATTTATTTGGAAGCCTCACTGGCCCCATAAGGGGGCGCCCAGTCATCCGGGCAGCGCTGACCATCGAGATGGCGGCCAGCTGGCAGCAAGTCTTCGCATCTACTCTAATCGCGTCCTCAGGGCCATGAATGAACTTTGGTTGTTGTCGGACAGTATGTACGAAAGTTCCATCAATTACAAAGTTACAAACTTGCTTATTAGCATGGAGATCACTTCCACTATCTGGGTGCGCCGTCTCCGCATTCCTGCAAAAATCCTCGGCCAAGACTCGATCAAATGTACTGATCATGCTTAAAACAGAGTTATTCAATAGCTTAGAGTCAAGGAAGCTCTTGGAAAACCATGAAATCCTAGATTCTCTATCAAACTTACTAGCCAAATACTTGTACCTCATGCTAATCTCCTTAGTGTGAGTTTCCAGGAGGTATTTAAGCTCCACACAGTTGTTCTCCACACAAAAATCAAGAAGGATCATAGGCATTTCTTACTAGTTCTAAAGCTTGGTAAACCCCACTTATCCACCCATAGAAATCCCTTAACTTCTCTCGGCAATGGTTCGTTTGGAAACGACCATTCCGCTTGTTCCTTAGTACCTTTAGTTGCAAGAAAGTCTGCCACACCATTGCATTCGCGGAAGATATGTGTCATAGTGACAGCCATGCTCTTGACCTGCAAGAGAAATTGCGTTATCAGCATATTAATTTCAATATTACCTGATTTACCTCTTTTAATGATAGACATTATCACTTTTGCATCCAACTCAATCCACAGCCTAGAACAGCCAATCTCCGCTGCCGACTTAACCCCCTGAACTAACGCTCGAAGCTCCGCAAGCATGTTGGTTGTGATGCCTAATCCATTGCTAAAAGCATATAAAACATCACCTTCTGAGTTTCTAATCACCCCTCCTATCCATGCTATTCCGGGATTCCCTCTTGAAGCACCGTCGGTATTTAGTTTGAGCCAATCATGATGGGGTCGTAGCCATTTAACCGTAATGATCTGGGGATGTAAGTATTTCTTCAGACGAACTCCAAAGACTTTAGCAATGTGAATATCCCCTTTCCAGAAGCGCTGTTTCATCTTGTTCGTACGGCTCCACTGGAAAATATGTGCATTGACTTGTCGAATAATGTTATAAGCGCTGAAAGAGCCTCCGACATGCTTCACCCTGTTCCTCTCGACCCAAATATACCAAAGGATAATACAAGCAATGGTGAGACGGATGTGGTTTTTTCCAACAAACAAAGAGGAAGCTAACCAGCGTTATAGCATCAAGTAAACCGACTCAGCTCCCTCTAAGTCGATGCTGAACAAAGTAGCATAATTTCTCCAAACAACTTTGGCTTTGTCGTTGTTCACGAATAGATGATTTCGGGTTTGCAAGTGTGAACAACATTAACACCTAGAGGGGAATGAAATACCCTTCCGGGCGATGCGTTCGTCAACCGGGATCCAATCGTTAAATAGCCGCCAAAGGAAAATCATAATAGTAGGTGTCAAATTTGTCCCCCAAATCATTTTTAAGGAATAAGTGACATCTCTTCTTTTCCGATGTTTCTGCCAACATGATTTAAACGAGAAAAGACCGTCAGAGTTAGCTGTCCAAAGAGGGGTATCTTTAGTCCGATCATCATTGGGAATCTGTGTGATTTGCAAAGCCGCTTCCCTTCCCACGACTTCAACTAGCTTACTTTCATTCCATCTCCCCAATATCTAGAAATCCGTGACCCGATCGCGATGGTCTTTTAAGACCCCTTGCAAAGGACTCCATAGGTTTGCAGCCCACTTGTCGTACCAAAAGGAGACATCCCCGCGGCCTAAATACTATAATATATCATGATCACCCTGACACCACACATTCTCCTCCAGACCGGAGAATGGTATTTAGACACGCGGCCACATTCGGATGATTTCTGCTGCAGTACCTGTTTCTCATGAAAACCGCCCACAGCGCTTTACTAGTTCTCAATCTCCACCAAAGTTTTTGTGAGAAAGTATCAATTAGGTCCTCAATGTCTCTAACTCCTAGACCACCCTCCGAGGTTGGGAAGCGCACCCTCTTCCACGCCACCCAATGAATTCTCCTTTTCTCGGTGGTAGAGCCCCAAAAAAATCTGTTGAACGTCCTTTCAAGAGAAATGATAATCGATTTAGGGGGGTTAAGAATTTGTAATATGTGCATCGGAATGGAGAAGAGAACCGATTTGATGAGTTGAAGTCGTCCCCCGTGTGAGAGTCTGGCAGCCTCCCAGCCCTGTAGCCGACTCCTGAGCTTATTCATAACATCATCGAAGAGAGCATTGCGGACCCTGCCTCGGTATAAAGGGGCCCCGAGGTATTTGATGGGCAGAGATTCACTTCTAAATCCCAATAAATTACGAACCACGTCTGCAGCCTCATTAGAGTTGTTCCCGACCACACATAGGCTCTTGTTTTGATTAATTTTTTGTCCCGACAATGACTCGTATTGTTCCAGGACGCCTTTGATCAAATAAAGAGATTCCGGCTTACTGTTAGTGAAGATGATCGTGTCATCTGCGTAAGCAAGGTGCGAGATCATAGTGGGCGCCGGAGTTTTACACCTGTAAAATACATTCTCGGCCAAGCATTTATCAAATGCAATAGAAAGATAATCAGCAGCAATAACAAACAGGGAAGGGGGGAGTGGGTCACCTTGTCTCAAACCTCGTGTTGATTGAAAGCAACCCACGGCCGACCCATTCACCAAAACAGAGAACCAGCAATTTCCTATACATTCACGCACTCGATCAATCCACTTTTCTGGGAAACCTTTCCGACGCAGAATTTCAAAAAGGAATTTCCAATCAACCCGATTGTACGCCTTTTCCATATCCAACTTCAGCAACACATTTTTCTTTTTTCCTTGAGAGTCAATCGAATGCACCATCTCCTACGCAAGCAGGATGTTATCGCTGATGAGTCTGCCCTTTATGAATCCACTTTGATTAGGCGAGATAACTTTCGGGAGAACCAAAGCAAGCCTACTATTCATGATCTTAGTTAGAACTTTATTTTTGACATTGCACAAGCTAATTGGTCTATAGTCTGACCAATGAGAGGGGTTCTCTTTTTTTGGAATCAATGTCACAGTGGTAGCAGTATACGAACGATGAAGCTTCCCGCCCGTAAAGAAATCCCTGGTGGCATCCCAGAAATCTTGCCCAATGATATCCCAAAACCTTTGATAGAACCGAGCCTCGAAACCATCCAGTCCCGCCGCGCCATGGGGGCTGATACTGAAGACGGCCTCCCGCACTTCGTCTAAGGAAGGTTCACACACCAGCTTCTCACCATCGTCCTCATCCAGGGCCCTCGGGACGATGTTTAAATAATCAGCCAAACTCGGGTGGCTTCCTCCCGAGGTAAGCAAATTCTCAAAGAAGTCATTTGTAGATTTCTGAAGAGCTCCCTGTTCCGTGATATTCTCCTGACCCACATTGATCGACCTTATCTGTGCCCTCAGTCGTTTTTTCTTAACCAAAGCATGGAAGTATCTGGTGTTTCTTTCTCCATCTTCAATCCATCTGCACGCCGCTTTTTGACTCCAGAAATCCTCCTCCATCGCTGTAGCCCTATTGCGCAGAGCAATTTGTTTGTTGAGGTTGGTCAGGTTGTCCTCTGTTGGGTTGCTGTCATAAGTTTTCTCAGCTTTCTCCACCTCCTTTTCCGCTTCCTCAACACTGTCGAAAATGTTTCCAAACTCATTCTTATTCCAAGCCTTAAGTGTTTGCTTCAACCTGCTGAGTTTAACATGGAGGCGCCACATTCCCTTAACATAGACGGGTTCTTCCCAACTATCCGAGACCACCTTATCGATGTTAGGATGTCTCAGCCACATGTCCTGGAACCGAAATGAGGGTATCGATTTTTGAATATTATCTTCACAGAATATTAGGAGAGGACAATGATCTGAGGCACCTCGGGCAAAATGCTTAACATGGACTTTAGGAAAGTTTTCAGCCCAAGATTCATTCACCAGCACTCTGTCAAGTCTTTGACGCATGCCTCCCTTAGCCCACGTGAATTCTGACCCTTCAAAGCACGGTTCTATCAAACCGCAATCCTGTATAAAGTCATTAAATTCACCAATTCCTTACATATCCGGGCGGTTCCCCCCTCTCCTTTCCTCAACCCTCGTAATGATGTTAAAATCACCACCTAATAACCAAGGTTCAGAGTGTTCGTGATTTAAACCGCTCCCACAATTCCTTTCTACCAGGTGTTGTAGATTTGGCATAGGCAACAGTAATGAAGACCGCCTTATGCAAATCATTTCGTTCCAATTTAAGGTGCATAAACTGTCGGTCGTCCACGATAACCGTCATCGAAGTGTCCTGGTCGTAAAAACACCAAATGTGGTTAGAAACATTATGACAAGCTTTATCAAATCTCAAACTACGTTTAAACTCATTTAAATCAGAGATAACCATAGGCTCTAAGATGGCCAAAAAATTTAATTTATTTTTTCTACGGTAATTTTTAAGGATACGCTGCAGGCCTTCGTTGCATATGCCCCCGTATGTTCCAGATGGGGGTCCGTAAAATCATGATTGAACAGTATCTACGCCCGATAACCGAGTGGTCATCCTTTTAGGGGCGGTATTCGGTTGTGCTTTCTTCTTTCTCCGTTTGTATGTCACCTCAGTAAAACCTTTCTCAATGTTATCAGCTGAGTTTGAGCGCATGAGAGCGTTAGCCTTCATTGTTTCTGGATCATCTTCCCCTGCATCCTCATCATCTTCTTCCGAATCCGGGACCTCATCCGTCATATCATGGTCTGAACCACCTCTAGAGAGTTAATGTGAATGAGATCTTCGTCTTCCTCCCTAGATTAGACGGTTCCCTCTGCCTCATGTTCGTCGGGAGCACTTCGAAGCCCATCAGCATTATTTTACTGTGTGTTATCGCCCGGAGGTCTCTCTACAGTGTCTTTCTTACGGAAAGTTTTGTCAACCCATGCCTTAGTGCTTCCCGGCTTTGGTTGATCTTTTTTCCCTTTCTGACCATTTTTTTGTTTCTTTTTGCCGTGTTCTTGATCGTGTTCAGGTATCTCCCGACCCGATTCCACTGCATATGAATTTAGTCTATTATGTGTCTGTGTAGCAGCTAGCTCTTTCTGCCTAGTTAGATTGTTACCTTCAGTCCCTTTTCTTTGCTCTGTGATCACTTCTCGAAGGTCTGCCATAGCATCCGTCTGTTTCTTGTGCTCCGCGACATAGCAGTCTCTTCCCTTGTGACCCAATCTAGAGTACTTCTTACAGTAGTCGGGGAGGCGCTCGTAAATAATCTCCTGCAGCTGGATTCCGTCTTAATAACCTAGTGATATGTGATGTTTGAGTGGTTTTAGAAGGTCCGGTTCAATACGCACCCTTGCGAATTCTGGCCTATTCGCCTCATGAGTACCATCATCACATCATAATGGTTCCCCAATAACACTAGCCAAATCAAAGATAGCGTCCTCATCGAAAAATTGTGTTCGCAGGCCCGGAAAGCGAATCCAAACCGGGACTACGGATGATTCAACTTGCGTGTTAAAAATGGGTGTCCACTTGAACACTCTCATGGGGTATCCGTCGAAGAGGATTATGTTCCTAAGCCAGAGTTTAGTGAAATCGTCGTCACAATTCAAACGTATAAGAATATGCTTAGCGTTGAGAAGCCCTAATTTGAATTCCCGATTTAACTCCAGTTCCAAGAATAATTCATGCAGGCGTGCCATTGTGGCATATCCGTGAGAGAACTTACCGACCAAGGCATGCTTGTAGGGTTGAGATAACCTCTCAATTTCTGCGTTAGAATACTGGATATGTGTGAGGCCATTCCTTTCCGAAACTGTGCCGAATCTGCGCGAGTTATCTGGCCCGCTGAAAACATGGTCCCTTCCTCGTAGAGAATTAGGGTTGGCGCTCCGGTTATCGCTTGGCGTAAAAGATTTTTTCCCTTGGGATAAGGTGGCCGCGTAGGACTTGGCTTGTGTCTCCTCGCTACCTGCGAGATTCTGGTGAGTTGTGTTGTTCGTCGGGCCCTGAGGTTGAGTGTTCTGGCGGCGGCTCCGCCATCGTAACCCTAGAATCGTCAGAGGGGGGGGGAGAGGGGAGAGAATTTTGCACCTTCTTCCTCTGGTTGGTGGACGGGTTAGCAAGGTCCGGCCACTACCTTCATTGACCAAAATGGGTTACATGACTCCCCAGATGGCGCCTAGCGTCCATTCCTCGCTAACTCCTAACGAGGTCCGGTTACCCCGTATATTGGTTGGAACTAGTGTGAGGGATCATCGGTGGCCCATGCCTCCCAGGATAGCCACTCACCCTAAGTCCCTGGGCCCCATTCTATGCATTCATTCATTTATTCTCGCCAAAACATTGGGTAGGATTCATAACATAAAGGCTTTACGTTGCAAACATTTACTCTTGAAACGACTATATATACATATATTAATTTTGGCCGAAAACTTTACACATTGAAGGTATAAAGGGTTATTTAGCTAGATAGTAGAGAAACCCTCCTATTACACCTTACCAAAACCAAGAAGACAAGAAGACTTGAGAATAACCTATGAACCCGGCATCTCCGCCCTGGAGAAAACTGTATCAAGGACAATGCAATAAATTCGTGAGACTCAAGACTCCAAAAGTACCATATATGACGCACGGCAATGTATTGATCATGATATGAGATGCATAAGAAATATAATTCATCTCATGAGGTCATATAATCATGTAATTCATCACAACGTTCAAAACGGGGTGGTTTCTTATTCACGCATTTGGTATCTTTCATATCTTGCATCAATTAGAGCCATAACTATATATGACAAGTATAACATAGGTTATTAATGCACAAGAGGGGATATTATGTCATGGAAACGTTCATGTGTACCGCTAACAACTTAGAAGCACATAAATGCACAATTCATTTAAGTTCAATTAATAGATGAAGGTTGCATATTCCTTCATTCCATCTATTATGAAAATCACATCAATTTAAGTCATGAATTTCATATAATGATCATAATTTAAATATATCAAGATTGCAATTATAAATTAAGCAAAACAAAGGCATTCTAGTCATTTAAATAGATGCGAACACGAAAAAGGTTTCAAGTGAATTCTATAAATTTAATTAAGATAATTAATCCCTAACATCATATTAGAAATAAATAATTTAAACTCTTTAAACAAATCTATGCATGTATAAATATATATATATATATATATATATATATATATTTAACGTACCTGCATGCATGAACATATTTAATGTATACACTACACATGCACAAAAGTGTATAATATACAAACAAGTACGTACACACACATATGGTAGATATATATATTCCATGCACACTATATTACATACACGTGCACCAACACACATTATATATATATATATATATATATATATATATACACACATATATATACAATATAAAACACATTACATGCACAAACACCTGCACATACACAAACACATACGCAAAACAATTTAAATAAACACACAACAGCAACCGCAGACGACAACTCGAAACTGTCCCAATTTAAGGTCGTGGGCGCGGCCAAAAACGCCCTGAAAAGGGTCACGGCCGCGATGACTTTCTTCTCCAGCATGTGTCACTGTTCATCCCGAAACTTAGCAAAATTTGGGTCGCAGGCGAGACCGAAAACCATCTATTTCGGCTCGCGGTCGCGACTGCACACAGCAGTCGCGGACTTATAGCAATTAGCCCCTGTTTTCTCACTATTTTTGAAGTAGCAGCAGGGTACTCTTTCTAGGCCTAAGTTGCAACAAAACAACAATAAAAAGCAGCAAGGAAAGGTAGCAAACAACATAGTAACAATAGCAAACCACACAACCACGAAAGGGATGCAAATGATGGAGTTAAGATTCATTTCTTCAAGCTTTCATGGAAGCTCAGCTATGGTTGATCATCATTCATGAAAAATCCACGAAAATCATGTATATATATAAAGCAATCAAGTCCTACAGATCATATGTTACTCATCAATTCAAGAAAGAAAGCAAAGATGGTATAAGTTCATCAAGAAATAAGATTAACCTAACTATTCATCATCTCTTCAAAATCCCATGCTCACATGCTCAAAATTAGGGATGCATAGCTTAAAATGACACATATTGAATGTATATCACAACCCTAAACTCACCTTGTGGATTGGACGGAAGATGGAAGAGATTTGAGCTTGAATCTCCAAGGTGCACAAGGGTTACGGGATTTTCTAGAGAGCAGGGGACGTTTAACTGATTTTTGCTTAAGGCTGAGTGTGGTTTGGTGGGGAGATGGTATGGGAGGATAGTCGGTCTAACTAGGGTTCTATAGGCTCCAACAAAGGTTAATTTGGTCAAGGTTTGAGTGAGATATGGTTAATTTAGTAAAGTGTGGCAGATTTGGTTTCCATTGCATGTTCCGGTTGAATTTCGGGCTTTCAAATGGTCTTAGAAAAATATAAGGCTAAGTTCATTGAACCCAAATCATTGATATGAGTCCAGCAAAAGTGACAAAAATCGATTCCGAGTTTCCTAGCTCAAGATATCACGTACGGAACCAAGGGTTCGCTAATTGCTCGTTAGCCCCCAGTTTGGTTCCAATCATACCAAATAAATTTAAAACGCAATTAAACGAATCCGAAAATGTAAAACAAGCATATATACATGTTCATGACACATATATCTCCAACATATTAAATTTTCACGAAATTTCGAATTCATTTCATATAGTAACGGCACGAAACTTGTCACGTAAATGCATATTGTTCAAGAATTCATATAATTTCAAAATTCAAATGAAATTTAAGAATCTATTTTAAATATTTATTAAAATATGACAAAATACATATTATTAAAATATTAATTAAAAATAAAAATTATAATTATAATAAACAATTAATTAAGGAATTAAATAACTTAAACGCGTAATTAGGGAGCATACAAGTTATTCATGCGCGAGGTGTTCAAGTATTCGTATCAATTCCAATTCAAATATTTCAGATATCTCAATTAATCACATATTTAACAATTAAATAACTAATTCGCCCAAATTGATAAACACATACGTCATACTAGAATACGAAAAAGTTGGGGGGTTACATGTTCGAACTCGAACTCGGTTCTTTTCCCACATAAGAAATGTGAGACTCGATCCGTTGGTCATCAATCTCTAATGGAACCACTCTCCTAACTTCCTCGGACCATTCATGCACCGGCGAAGCTTTGAAAGCCTGTTGGATTTCATCTCTACGCCCTTGCATATAGCTTCGAACTTTAAGACAATCTTTGTTAGCTCCCGAACTCTCAAGCTCCAATATGAGATCATCCATCATCTTCCCTTCTTGTTCGAAACCCAAGAATTCTTGAAGTCTTCTTATCATCACACCTGGAGGAATATATCCATTGCAGAATTCTTGGATGAATTTCTCCCAAGTGAACTCTTCTCCGGACTCCTTTACCCTTGATCTTACTTCCTCAAGCAATTTTGAAGGTAGGCCTTGTAGTAAACGGGAAGTGCAATTCAATCTGTCTTGTGATATCCCCGGACAGTTCTCCCAAATCCATAGTATCACCGATATCCATTCTTCGGCCTCAACATCATCACCTCCAAACCACTTCGGCGGATCGAAATCTTTAAATCTCTTGTATACCAAAGACTCTTGATTTTCTTATCCTTCTTTGGATGATACATGTTGATATGAAGATGCCATCCTGAAATAGGAAAGTTGATTCCAAAATATCGATGCGTGGGGGGTTTAGTGCATGTTCATGTGAACAATTGACGAAAATAATACAAATAAATCAATAATTCACATAATTGATGAAAGTGAATGCAAACAAACACATAATCCTAAGCCGAGCGACCTAGATAGACCTGACAAGACACTAGAGCTCCGGTTTTACAACCAAGAGCTTTTATACCACTTTAGGATGTAGCGCCCCGGAGTGAAGCGCACTACATCCCCCGCACCATAGCCCGACACGTGTAACGAAATGGGAACTCCGTACATGCACCAAGCTACAACGAACAGGTAACAAACAAAATCTCTCCTAGGCTACACGGTCTAGACCCTAAAACAGAGTACGCAAAATAATCAAATCAAATGCGGAAGACCAGGATTTCAGATAACCAAACATACATGTTTTCATATTAGGGATACAATAAGACAATTATAAATGCCATGCCCAACCCGGGCCAAATTAGATTCATATAAGTTCCATAATCCAAATTCTAAAGCATAACTTATACATATTTATACATAGTACCAAAACTTGAAATTAAAGATGCAAGAAATGCAAATGACTCGACTACAACACTCCAACAACCAAAAGAAAGACCGCCGCCTAGCTTGAACCGACACCTGAACCTGCAACTTAAGAGAAACAAAGGGGAAAAAAAAAGAAACAACGAAGAGGGGTCAATCCTAAAGACTGGTAAGGGGCTAACACATACACACATGTACATATACGTAAGAGCATAGCATATTCACAATTAAAGTGTTCATGAACCGTGTAACACCCCGGAGCGAAGGGTGCCACATCCCCCACACTAAGGTCTAACACGAGTGACGAAATAAAGAATCCGCACCTGTATCAAACCATAGCGAACGGGGAGACACACAAAACACACACCCTCGCTAGGCGGACTAGACCCTCAAGAATTGCGCAAAATAAAATCAGAGTAGCGGAAGCAATTCACATAACAAACATAATTCCCAAGATCACACTATAAACACATCAAAAAGGAGGGTCAAGTATTCAAGCTAAACATACTAGATCATATACAAGCTATACAATGCCCATCGAGCCAAAATAATAATATAAGTATCCAATAATACACAATCCCAAAAGTGCATAAATAAAACCACTACGAAGCATGATGACACAAGCTACACCACAAGTAAGACCCAATCGACACTTGCCGCCTAGCTTGACTCGAAAGTACCTGTAAACTCAAAAGAAAGGAAAAAGGGGAAAACAACAACGAGGGTTAGTCCTAAAGACTAGTGAGGGGGTTAACTCACTCACCCGATATACATATAGATAGAGCAAAGCAATTAATCAAATCGAAGAGATCCTTGAATCGAGAGTGGTTTTTGCAAGCTAAAGTAATCCCCGTAATATATATATATATATATATATATATATATATATATACATAGGTTAAAATGAGAAAAACTAGGGCCAAAGGCCAAACATCAAGTTTTAAGTGTTTATAAGTCCACTCTCGTTCCCTAGATGATACAAACTTAATCAACTCGGCGAGTACGAGTTCACACTACTCATTTCCATACACAAAGGGCATATCAAAGCAAAACAAAATCATAATCCATCCCTAACACCGGGTGATAGAAAGGTTGATGGCCCTAACTATCCATATACACCTACGAGATAAGGTTTAATCACGACCTTGAAACCTTCGACGGTTAACTCCGCCGGCCTAAGAGAAACACCCTTCCTCAATCCTCCCAAGGTTGGATAAGACTCTCAAATGGAGTTGTTGATGGAAGAGCTCGACGACCCCTCGGCCCGTCCCGAGATGTCCATACCACACTCCGAGGCCCAAAACTTATCACAAAAATCACACGCATAGCAACAAGCTTATCTTTCAAAGCCACATCTCGCTTACACACACACTTGCATAAAGCTAAAGTTTTCCAAACCAAAACCAAAATAACTTATATACTTATATAAAACATTTTCAAAGTCTTATAACAAATGGGGTAAGCCCTCAACATACGTATCATACATTTATTTAACATATATTATACATAATCGCATGCGAGGCTAAAAATCAAGTAGGGTTATAGGTCTTTTATTTAAAAGAATAAAAACCTCACCTTATCAACGCGCGTAGTGGAGACAAAAAGGGAAACCGGACACCTAAGGAGCAAGCTCGTCCACAACGGGAAGGTCCTCCGAACAAAGGAAACAACAAGAGACACTCTTAGACTCAATATGAACCATATAGACGCTCGGTAAATGCATATGTATGCTTATGATGCAAATGATATGAAATAAATCCACATTTAGGTCATATAAGAGCATTCAACGCATCTAAGAGCATATCTCATAAACGAGGGCGTAAAGCAGATCAAAAATTCATAGCATGAAGTTTAACACATAATATAACAAGTTAATCATGCATACAAGTCATAAACGAGACAAGAAAAGCCAACGAAAAGCAACGAAATGGCAAAAGAAACCTGCCCGGGCGCCACCATGATGGACACGGCCGTGTCCAAAATGCAAAGGGAATGGATGAGGCTGTGTCCGATTTTATTAAATTCACGGGGCATAAGTCAAACCCTCAAGACGGCCGTGTCCATTTCCAGTTGTTTCATGACACGACCGATGTAGCACCTAAGGTACCACATCCCCCGCATCGAGACCCGACCCGAATATGAAATGGACAATACATACCCGAGCTAAATCATGGCGAACGGGGACATACACACTCGCTAGGCTAGGCGGGAGCTAACTTTCGCAACCAAAGAGACAATAAAACAGAAATATTACCAATGCGGAAGCAAAGTACTTTCATGAATAACAAGGTAAGCAGAGAGTAACGGGTTCGACTAGCATAGATACCTAATCCTGAAATTCAATAAAATCATAAAACATCAATAACATATTCTCTCTGTTCCTATAAACTTATTCAGAATTCCTGATAGTATTAACAATCAATACCAATCATACATTCTCCATAACTTAAAACAAATCATAGTTCAATATGCATGTGGACAGACTTAGACTTAACCGAAAGACTTAATAGACTTGACTTCCCGCCTAGCACTCCAAACCTGCAAGAACACTGAAAATAATCCAGGTTCAATCTATAGGAGACTGATGGGTATAAAATGAGGCATAAGTAGCATATACAACAATATTTAAACATTCACATGCAGGTTATAATCCCAAGTGAACTTTTTAGAGTATTTCCCAAGTGGGTAAAATAAAGAAGTCATCAAAATGGATTATAACATTCATTTTTCATTCTTTAGGTCTTTCGTGGCCCGGCGAGTAGGCTTGCATTATCTCCAACCAACTCCTCGTGTAGTTCATTAAACATTCATTCATTCTTTCTTTCTTTCATGCATTACATTCTTTTGTGCACATTCATGAACATTTATACCTTCTTCCTCCGGGTGATGGTCGGGTGATCGGCCCGAACCATCCATTCATTGACCAAAAGGGGAACATGACTCCCCAGATGACACTCAACGTCCATTCCTCGCTAACTCCTAATGAGGTCCGGTTACACCGTTCATTGGTGGAACTAGTGTGAGGGATCACTGTCGGCCCATGCCTCCCTATGTCACCACTCACACCAAGTCCCTGGGGCCCATTCTGTGCATTCATTCATTCTTTCTCGCCAAAACTTTTGGTAGGTTCATAAAAGAAGGGCTTTACTTTTAAAATCATTGACTCATGAAAACGACTCTATATACATATATACTTTTGGCTAAAATCTTTACACGTTGGGAGTATATAGGGTCATTTAACTAAATAGAAGAGAAACCCACCTGTTCTTAGCTTACCAACCAAAATTAAGAAGAACAAGAGGACTCGAAAGTGTCTTAAGAACCCGGTAAGTCTCCGCCCTGGAGAAAACTATACAAGGAACAATAGAGTACACACATAAGACTCAAGACTCTAAATGTACCATATATGACGCACTACAGTGCATTAAATACGTTATGAAGGTATAAGATATGATATCATGTCATAGAAACATTCTTGTGCACAATTAATGTCTTAAAGACATGTATACAAGCCATTCATTCCTTTCAAGAAGTGTTCATATCCACATGAGTTTATGACTTTCATTTCCATATGTTTCATAAATCATATCTATTCAAGTCATGAATTTCATATAACGATTATAACTCAAATATACCACGTTTCCAATTATAAAATAAACAATGAAAGGTATTCAAATCAATAACGAAATTTAGATAACAAATAAATTCCATAATTATAGAATAAATACAACATAGTAGATAATACTAAATAAATAATACTTATATTTTATAGTATGAACATACGTACATAAATGCATGTATTTATATATCCCATGCACACAACATCATATATTACATATATATATATAAATATATACCTATACATTCATGCATTTACATAGAATATATATATATATATATATATATATATATATATATATATATAACCACACTTACACAATATAGTACATGCATGCCTAAATTTTAATATACAGATAATATATATATGTATACGTATATATATACACATATGATAGATATATAGAATATCATGCACACACACGCGTTATTTATATATATAAAGACAAACACTCATGCACAATGTACAACCCACATGCACAAATCACAAGCACACATGCACAAAAAATTTTATTTAAAGAAGCAAAGCAGCAGTTCACGAAGATGGGAGCAAACAAGGTCGCGTGCGCAACGAGAAACACGCCAAAAAGGGGTCACGACCCCGATGACTCACTTCTCCAGCAGCAGCCACTGTTCATTCCGAAAATCAACCAAAATCCAGCCACCGGCGCGACTGGAAAAAGCCTTAGAGCGGTCGCGGGCGCGGTCGCGAACGCAAGCTGCAGAACGAAATCGAGGAGTTCCAGCCCCTGTTTCGTGTCCATTTTTGCAGCAGCAGCAGGGGCCATTCCATGTAACATCCCGCTCGTCCGACTTATAAGATATGCCACGTTTTAACCTTTTTATGTGTTTAATTATGTGATTTTGTGTTTTGCATGGCCCTATTTTGAACTCTTTTAGAGTTTAGGGGCCCCTTTGTAATTTTCTCTTTTTGGGGGTTTTTCGGTCAGCGCTCGTTCGATCGAGATTTTGACCTCTTTAACCCCTTCAACGTGTTCGGGGCATCGAAAACGAGTCCATAGGCTCTAAGTTTGCCCAATTCTAACGTCGTTAGTCTTTCCTCCCATTCATTTTGCACGCGAGGACCCGGGATAAAACACCCGAATCCTCGTTAAACGTGACAGAACCCGCTCAACACTCTCACTCTCTCCCCCCCCGGCGAAACACGACATTCACCGTTTCTCGACGGAATTCGACGAACCAATAGTGCTTTTCAAAGAGCTCGATGATGCAGTCACAACCATACCAAGATCTCGACCAAACGACGACCGATGGTGGAGATATCACCGTTTTTGTAACGCCCCGTGTTTTCACACGTGCAGGTAAGAGTTACGTGCGCATTTACATTTAATTATATGAGTTATATTTTGTTTTACTAATTGAAATTGTTTCTAATTTGATTTAATTGTTTAAATTTTATATGAATTCTAAATTGAGTTATGAATATATGAATGAAATTGTGAAATTGTGAATTTCGTTAATTCTGTGTTAATTGAATGAAATTATATGTTTCGTGTAATACATGGGCTTGATTGTAACTTATTTGAATGCTTTGGACTCAATTCGAAATTGGGTTTGGGCTTGATTGCCACTTTTTGAAAGTTTAGGGACCTATTTGAATATAGGCAACCCTGAACGGTTTTCACGATATCTTGAGCTCCGGACCTCGAAATCGAGATTCGTAACCGGCATTGAACTTTTTTTGACGTTACCTATCTATTAAACTTGACCTTGTATCTTTTCGATACCGTTTGAACCTTCGACAACGAACTTTTCCACAACCTCGACCCTATAATTGTTTGAACCATTTTTTAAACGAACCGGACTTGAACCGACCCGTATTCTACCCATTTTTATCACTAAATATCAGCATTTCTCTCCTTGATTGCCATTTTGATCGATCAATTCATCATCCAAGAGAGAAAGGAGAAGCTCCAAAACCCTCCATTTTTGATCCTCCAAGCTTTGAGCTCAAGCTTGATCAATCCTCCATCTTCTTCCAAGGTAAGTTAGGATTTAAACTCTCCATCTTCTCCTCTATCTTTTCATCTATGAATAACTTGGCATGAGTGAAGGATTCTTGTGTGTTGAGTATGAGCATGAATAGAGGGTTTGAGCTTGAACCTTGGTGTCTCATGGTTTAATTGGGGATTGATGCATGAAATATGAACCTTATAACTTCCTCATCATTTCTATATCTTGAAGCTCATGTTGGTTGTGTATAACATGATTTGCCATTAATGAAGCTTGAAGCTTCCATGATTGAAAGCTTGTGTTTGGGTGATCTTTTGCCAATTTTATGCATGAATTCTTGCATATATGAATGAATTGCATGTTATGTATGAATTATATGACTTGAATACATGTCTAAGTGGTACAAAAGAGCTTCCTTATGGCTGCCCCTGTTTTTGCAAGCTTTTCCCTCGAGAAACAGAGCTTCTGCTCTGTTTTTCTTGGCAAAACGATGAGCTGACACGACCGTGTCAGCTTTGAACTGAAAATGGACACGGCCGTGTTGGGCTCTCGACTTTGATTTTTTCTGAATTTAATCTCGGACACGGCCGTGTCCAAATGCTTCGAAAACTCAACACGGCCGTGTCAAGCCCTCGACTTTGAATTTTTCTGATTTTAAACCTCGGACAGGGCCGTGTCCGTTTCCTTTGAAAACTCAACACGGCCGTGTCATTTGAAATAGCAGCTTTGGTGGAACTCTTTTATTGCTTGTTTTGCGTTATTGCTCGTAATTGTGAATGATATGCAACGTGATTGTATTTGTAGCACCCCAACACGTAAGGATGCCACACCCCCGCACCATAGGCTGATCCACATACGAAATGAAATGTCTGTACATGAACCAACCTATAGCGAACGGGCAGCAATGTAAATAAAATGACAGGCTAAGTGGAAATTCATTCATACATGCGATTTAGTCCACGAATTTAAAATAATGACCAATTAAGGACATATTCGGAAATTAATTCGCGTACCTGGGAAGCCGGAAATTGGGGCGTTACAATTCTCCCCCCCTTAAAAGAATCCGTCCTCGGATTCACTTGACGAGCACGCAATGTCATAATTGGCTGCAATGTACCGATTAGCAAATAATTCCTACACTATGTGATCTAGACTTGACACGACACTAGAACCTCGGTTTTGCAACCGGGCTCTGATACCACTTCAGATGTAGCACCCCAACACGTAAGGATGCCACACCCCCGCACCATAGGCCGATCCACATACGAAATGAAATGTCCGTACATGAACCAACCTATAGCGAACGGGCAGCAATGTAAATAAAATGACAGGCTAAGTGGAAATTCATTCATACATGCGATTTAGTCCACGAATTTAAAATAATGACCAATTAAGGACATATTCGGAAATTAATTCGCGTAACTGGGAAGCCGGAAATTGGGGCGTTACAGTATTAAAGTTATGTTTTATGATTGATATATGATATTGATGACCTTATGAATGAAAGTATGAAAGTATGAACGATATGAACGGGAATGAATACGGTTTTACCGTATATTGAACGAAACTTGTTGAATTATGTGTTTAAATTGGATGTTATGACATTCATGACCATATTTGAACATATTATCGCATTTTAAGCATTCCATAGCATGTCATTTCTTAGCCGAGCGTCTAATGTGCTCATGATTGAGTCTCACACTACCTTTGTCACACAGATCTTGATCCAGTGGGTGACGAGGTCGGGCGGTGAGAGCTGTGTCGGGTTCTTTTGTCTATCAGGTGGGTTTTTCTTCTATTAGTTAACGATATGACCCGAACACCTAATGCGCAAGATTTTGGCCAAAACCCTAAATAGGTATTTATACCAAGTTTTTATGAGCAAATGTTTTAAACGAAAGCCTTTTTCTTGAATATCCTACCAAAATGTTTTGGCGAGTAATGATTGAGTGATGACAATGAATGAGGGCCCGGGACTTAGTGTAATGGTGAACCGGGGAAGCATGGACTGACGAGAATCCATTTATACTAGTTCCAACAATTTCGGCAACCTGGATTTCACTAGGAGATTAGTGAATGAAAGGGGTCCCGCGCTTTTGGGGATTCATGTACCCCTCTAGCATTAATGAATGAGGGTTCGGGCCTTGCAAACTCGTTCCCTACTCGGAGGAAAAAGGAGTATATGAATGAACGAATGAATGTTCTAATGTATGTGCACGAAAGAATGTAATGTATGAATTAATGAATAATGGATTACACGAGGTGGTGGTTGGAGATAATGCACGCCCTCTCGCCGGGCTATTAATGACCTAATGAACGAAATGAATTGGTTATAATCCTATTCGTTATACTTTCCCACTCGGGAAAAAGGATTCAAAACCTCGAATAAGGATTATAACTTGCATGTATGTGTTTCAATTCCAAAATATTATTATATTATGCCTATCTTTTTACACCCACCAGTCTGTCTAAGACTGAACCCGTAGTTGTTTCTGTAGCGCCCCGCACGTGAGGCACCACATCCCCCGCACTAAAGCTCAACACGAGTAACGAAATAGTAAATCCGCACCCATATCAAACCCTAGCGAACGGGAGACAAACATAAAAACCTTCCTAAGCCAGGCGGAGCTAGACCCTGCAATGAAAACCAATCAACAAAGTATAATGCATCGCAAAGCCAAAGTTCAACATATAAACCATAACCAGAATTGGGCTCTTCAGGCCTCTTTTAAACCATAGCAAAACCCAGTAAAAGCAATTCAATAAGAATTACATAAATATTCAAGTTCATGATACTATAGAACGAATCATACATAATTCCAATACATATGTGAGTGCAGAGACTCCCCTAACCTAACTTGACAAACTTAAAGACTCCAAACACCTCCGCCTAGTCGAAACTCCAAAGTCAAACCTGCACACTAAAAGGTTGGGGAGGGAGAGGGTCAGTCTCTAGAAGACTGAGTGAGCAGGAGCGATATACATATATAAAAACATGCACATGCAAGTCATAAATCCCGAGCAAGGTTTTATTTAGAATTAGTTCCCAAAAAGGGCAAGAGAATGATTAATCAATGCTCGGATTTTATGACTAATCATATTAATTCATTACATTCATAAATCATACATAAACATAAGGCTCGGCGAGTGAGCGTGCACAATCTCCAACCAAACTCCGACCGTGTACGACAGATATCATTAATATATTGATTAGGCGATCATGCAATATATCATAATACACACAGACCATAAATCATATCATAAACATATTCGTTTGGGCGGTCCGTGTCCCGGCCTTCCCGCACGGTGCCTATCAATCATAACATAATCATAATCATAAATAAGTTCCAACCTTCTTCCTCCGGGTGGTGGACGGGTAAGCAAGACCCGACCACCTCATACATAGGCCAATGGGGTTTCATGACCCCCCCAAGGGCACTCAGCTCCCATTCCTCGCTAAGCCTCCTAGTTAGGGCCGGTATCACCGTACATAAGTTGGGACTAGTACAAGGGATCACCGTCGGCCCTTGCCTCCCCGGATAGCCACTTGCACTAAGTCCCTGGGCCCGTGAACATAAATACATGCATAATCTCGCCAAAACATTTCATTTCATAAGAAACATAACATATTTCATAATTCATTTGAAAAGGGTTTACTCGATCAATATTTACTCGATGACTTTACATTAAAAATAACATATATATAATCATAAGGTTTTGGCCAAAACTTTTCACATAAGGGTTGTAGGGTTTGTTACATAGCTAAAACAAAAACACCCTCACCTGGTACAAGATGATACAAGGATACGAGTTACTAAGTGCTCGAAGGATCAAGATCTCTCCACCCTGGAGATAAACAGTACAAAAGACCACAAGACGTGTTCGTGAGACTCAAGACTCTTAATGAACCATATATGACGCACGGCAATGCACATGCATGATATGAATACATAAAAGATGACATTGTGTTATGAGAATGTTCATGTGCACTATTAAGGCATTTAAATCATATAACCAAGTCATTCACTCATTCATTCATTTTCATTCAAATTCATCAATTTATATCTCCAGTCAAATTAATTCAAGAATTCAAATAGGAGCATAGTACATATTCAAGCTTTCCCAAAATGCTACTACAAACCTCATATTACATAAGATAGCATATTTCCAAGGTTTGACAACAAGAAGGCATCATATGATATAGAAAATGAGTTACACGATTAATAAACGACATACGAACACACATAAACGGCATTAAGCAAAAGCATGCCTACTACTCATCCAAATGCCATGAAATTAAACCATAATACTCCTAACATATAGCAAAACAAGTTCATAGTTCAACACAAAGGAAGATAAAGTCATTCAAGAGGTGAAACAAATCAAAAACCGATAAGGAAGCAACAAGGACTGCGCAGGGGAAGGGACACGGGGGTGTCACCCTCCTTAGCTAAACTGAGCCACGACCGTGGCTCAGTATAGACCTGCCCAGAAGGTGTGACACGCCCGTGTCTCACACTTAAGTGTAAATGAGACACGGGGGTGTCATGGTACAGAACCAAACTCGCACACAAGGCAATACCGGCAAAACTGATCCCACACAAACTCAATCCAAAAACATACCAAATCAACTCCAAATGCTCTGAAACTTAATATACAACATATTTAGCATGTAAGGAACATATTTCATTTAGAGTGAAAAGGCTAAATCACACATTATGAGCATCTAAATCATGCAGTAAAACTGGGTCGCCAAAATAGCACATATGAGCCCTATTGATTCAATCAAGCCATGATCAAGTACTTAGGGGTTGAATTTGGATCTGAACCCTTGGGGAATGCATGATAACATACTAAACTACTAATATAATTCATATATATGCAAAATGGCACAATTTAAAGCACATTAGAATGACCAACAAGTAACACAATTGCAACAGCAACAAGTCTGTCATGAAGCATGCATAAAAACAGGCCATGTCTTTCGGTTTTGAGGCTTAAAATGGATCCAAATACTTGAAACATGAATGCTAACATATAGAGCAATGAGTTACTCCATTCAATTTCACACGAAATGGAGACCATTTGATCAAGCAACAACACAAAATTTCACACAGCAGTTCGAAAAACAGGGGAAGCAGTTTGATCATCAAGTTTGGAGCTCCATATCTCATAATTTCATAAAAGTGTCAAGAGATAAAATCCTCCTAACATCATATACTATCAGTTAGGAAAGAAATAGGCCAAGAAACAAGCTCATATAATCATGTATAAGCAAGAAAATCAGCTACACAAGTACATAGGTCACAAGAACAAAATCCCTAAAAGTTCATATCAAACTCATCACTCAAACCCTAATCAAATCTGATCCAAATCATGTATTAAATAGATTAAATCAAGCATAATAGAGTAGAGAAGACATAAATATTCATACCTTGAAGATTGGAAGAAGAAGAGAGCTGATTTGAGCTCAAAATCACAAGAATGGCCAAGGGTTTTCTTCCTTTCTTCTCTCCCTCTCTCTCGATCAGCTCCAGCAGAAAAGGGAGATATTTTGGCTCGGTTTTTACTGCTAAAAGGGAGTAGAAGGCTTAACTCAAGGTACAAAAGTCATGGTTTAAGGTTTGGTTAGGTTAAGGAGGTGTTAAGGGTCCCACCATGAAGACTAGTCAACAAAAGGAGCTCTTCTTGCATGAGTTGCTCGTTACGGTTGGATTTCGGAGGTCTTAATGATTTCCAAAAGGTATGAGGCTTGTTCCATTGTCTCCGCATCGTCGATAGGAAGGCAACGGAGGTGACGGAATTCGAATCCGAATTCCCGAGCTCAAGATATCACGAACGGAACCAAGGGTGCGCTAATGGCTCGTTAGCTCCCCGACTTGGTTCCACAAATCAAATTAAATTCGTTAACACGTCAAAAGAATCCGAAAACATAAATCAAGCATATAAACATGTTCATAACAAACATATTTACGACATACTAAATTTCCATAACATTCCGATATCATTACATATAAGAACGAAGCCCAAATAGAACACTCATGCGCAATAATGAATTCATAACATTATAATTTAATTACTAAAACTTAAATTCCAATTTAAATAAATTAAAGCCAACTAGTAACATGTTAAAATTAATTAACAAAATTACCGAAATAATTATAGTAACATGAAACCTTGATTAAGAAATTAAACACTAAGTATCAAAGTAAAATAAAATGAATTAAATTAAAATAACAATAGTTTATAGTTTAACTCAAATATAAACATTTATAAACAATTAATCATATAATTAAATAATTAAATTGAGCAATTTATAAACAAATACGCCACATTATTTAACTGGAAAACTGGGGCGTTACAGTTTCAGTTGTTTTTGCAGGAAGGGGGGTGCTAGGCAGGATACCAGTCAGGGAGAGTCTTGCATCGTGTCTAGCCTTTTCTTTACACTCATGTCTACATTTTGATACATTTGGATTTTTGTATTTGTATGGAGCGTACATGATATGGTACCTATATGTATCGTACATTAAATATTGGTACATAGAGCATATAGCTCAATATATGAATTACATGTTGGTACCTAGAGCATCTAGCTCAATATATAATATATGAATGATTGCTTCCGCTTTTCTATTGCTCTGTTGTTACTTTGATTGTTGTTGGGGTTTAAGTTATAGGTTAGTCCCACCTGGCTTAGCGAGTGTGTATGTCTCCGTTCGCTATGATTCGGCACGTGTATGGAAATCCCTTTCGTATACGGGTCCGGTCATGGTGCGGGGGATGTGACGTCTCGCGCTCGGGCGTTACATCCTTTGAGTGGTATCAGAGCCCAGGGTTTCAAAACCAGGGTTCTAGTGTCGTGTTGAGTCAGTAGGTCGTTCGGCTGTAGGAATTACTTGGTAATTTGGAGCATTTGTATTTTTATATGATAAGGTGTTTCGATCTCTGACTGGAATGATTGAATGAATTTAATGCATTGTCACGCATGAACTAAAATTAGCATGCATGTTAGTGTTTGAATTGACAGGATGCCTCCTAGAAGACATCGGGAAAGGTCTCCGGATCATCATCATCATAGAGATCGTTCTCCTAATCCTCCACAACCGCCTATGAATATGGAGCATTTTATGGAGGCGGTATATAACTATGTGGAGCATAGAAGGGCTCAGGATCCTCCAGTACAACCGCAAGCTGAACATCAAGCGCCTCCTCCTAATAACCCGAGAGATCATCATGGGTTGTTTTTGAGCTATAACCCTCCAAGGTTTTCAGGTTCTGTTGATGATGCTATATCGGAAGGATGGCTCACAAGGATTGAGAGGATTTTTAATGTTCGACAATTCACATCTCAAGAAAAGGCCCAGTTTGCTATTTTCCAATTGGATGGAGAGGCCTATGATTGGTGGGAACGCACCCGAGAGTAGCTCGAAGTGGAAGGGGAAGAAGTTACTTGGGAAGTGTTTGTAAGGGAGTTTAGAGAAGCCTTTGTTCCTGAAGTCGTTCGAGAAAGGAAAGAACAAGAATTTATGGATTTGAAGCAAGGGACTCGCACGGTGGCTCAATATCTTTCTCTTTTCAACAGACTTGGAAAGTATGCACCTCACATTACAAGGGATGAAAAGAGAAAGGCAAAGAGGTTTATAGCTGGATTGAGGCAGGATCTGAGGCATGGGCACGCAGGCCATAACTTTGAATCTTTTGCTGACACGGTACAGAGGGCATTGGTGTTGGAAGAGGAGTATAAGAAAAAGGACCCCTTACCTCGTCTGCAAATGGGACAAGGATCAGGACTTGGAAAGGGGAAAAGGCCTATGGTATCTCCTCCTCAGCCATTCCAAGGTCAAAATAAGAAGTTTAAACCTATGGGAGCTGCACCGCCGAAACCACAAGAACCTCAAGCTAATTCTGATCCTCGGCATGATAGGTCACCATGTCTATTTTGTGGAGGCCCGACTCACACCTACAACACTTGTAGAAGGAGGTTGGGACAGTGTCTGATTTGCGGGAAGACAACACATATGGCCAATACTTGTCCAGATAAGACTCCGGGATATCAACCGGGAGCTTAGTGGCCGATGATCCCAGCTCGTGCATATGCACTTGCGGGTGAAGAGCAAGATGTGGAAGCCAATCCCAATGCTATGGTGGAAGGTACGATATGCATCCATAACACGAACGTACATGCATTATTTGACCCTGGCGCTACTCATTCTTTTATATCTTGTAAATTAAGTGATACTTTGTGTTTGCCTGTTACGTGCTTAAATGCTTGTTATGTGGTGAGTTCGCCGTTGGGTGGAAGTCTTGAGACGGATCGGGTGGTCAGAGATTGTGTGTTTGGGTTTGAAGGCAGAGAATATCGAGCAGATTTGGTGGTAATGCCGATGAACATATATGGGGTTATTCTGGGAATGGATTGGTTGTTTCGGTACCATGCCACGGTTGATTGTTTCACCAAGAAAGTGAAGTTGGGAGAAGAAGTGGCAGTGGGGAAAGAATCAGAGATTGCACTTCTCTTGTCGTTTACTGAGGCTCATAAGTTGATAAGGAATGGGGCAACGAGATTCATTGCCTATATCTTGAATAAGCCGAAAGATCAGGTGAAACTCGAAGAGACAGAAGTGGTGAAGGAATATATTGAGGTGTTTCCCGAAGTTTTAGGTTCTTTGCCTCCGGATCGAGAGATCGAATTTGTAATAGACTTATATCCGGGATCTGAACCTTATTCTAAGACTCCTTACCGGATGGCACCGGCAGAGTTACAGGAGTTAAAAGTTCAGTTGGAAGATCTTCTCAAGAATGGTTATATTCGACCAAGTTCATCACCGTGGGGCGCGCCGGTTCTCTTTGTTAAGAAGAAAGATGGAACCTTGAGGATGTGTATTGACTACCGGGAGTTGAATCGGATTACTGTAAAGAATAAGTATCCATTGCCTAATATAGAGGATTTGTTTGACATGCTACAAGGGTCAAGAGTGTATTCCAAGCTCGATTTAAGGCAGGGATATTATCAGTTAAAGATTAAGGAGGAAGATATTCCTAAGACAGGATTTAATACCCGGTATGGACATTATGAATTCGTGGTGATGCCATTTGGATTAACTAATGCACCGACAGCTTTTATGGACATGATGCATCGGATTTTCCGGCCGTATTTGGATAAGTTTGTCGTGATCTTCATCGTTGATATTTTGGTATACTCAAGGTCAGAAGAGGATCATGCTCGGCATTTGAGATTGGTATTGGAGACTTTAAGAGATAACCAGCTTTATGCCAAGTTCAGTAAATGCGAGTTTTGGATTGACAGGGTGAGCTTCTTGGGACACATTATTTCGAGCAAAGGATTAGAAGTGGATCCTTCGAAAATAGAGGCAGTTTCTAAGTGGCAGAGTCCTAAGAATGTTTCTGAGATCCGAAGTTTCTTGGGTTTAGCCGGTTATTATCGAAGATTTGTTAAGGATTTTTCTAAGATTGCGGCTCCGTTAACCCGATTAACCAAGAAAGAGGTTCGGTTTAAATGGGATGCGAAGTGTGAAGCCAGTTTTCAGCTCTTGAAAGATAAGTTAACTTCTGCACCGATACTTGCACTTCCGGATGGTATTGAAGGGTTTATGGTGTATACGGATGCTTCCCATGAAGGCTTAGGTTGTGTTTTGATGCAGAATGGGAAAGTAATTGCTTATGCCTCTAGGAAATTGAAAGAGCATGAGAAGAATTATGCCACTCACGACCTCGAACTTGCAGCGGTGATTTTTGCCCTAGGGAAGTGGAGACATTATTTGTTGGAACTTCTTTTGAGATTTTCACCGATCATAAGAGTCTTCAGTACATATTCTCTCAGAAAGATTTGAATAGAAGGCAACGAAGGTGGATGGAGACTCTCGAGGATTATGATTGTGTGATTATCACCCGGGTAAAGCTAACGTGGTCGCGGATGCATTGAGCAGGAAGGCTAGTGTATCTCATCTGAAGGTAAATATTGGACAACCAATGGAATTGGTTAAGATAAAGGATCGTATTGGTAACATCTCAGTACGTCCAGAGTTAAGGCAACAGATATTCGAGGCACAACGGACGGATGTTGAGATTCAGAAGTTGATTGAGAAGGCTCGATCAGACTCCGAGTGTCCGTTTGGATTCGATGATACGGGAATCTTTTGATTCAAGGACAGAGTGGTAGTTCCAATGGAGTTGAGAAGAGCTATTTTGGATGAAGCTCATAAAACTGTTTATTCGGTACATCCTGGTGGAAACAAGATGTATCGGGATTTGAAACAGTATTATTGGTGGAAAGGGCTGAAGAGAGACGTAGTGAATTATGTGAAGCATTTTCTGACTTGTCAGCTAGTGAAAGCTGAGCATCAGAAACCGTCAGGATTGTTACAGCCACAACCTATTCCCGAATGGAAATGGGAACAGATAGCAATAGATTTTGTATCGGGTTTTGTAGCACCCGAGCGCGAGGTACCACATCCCCCGCACCAGTATATGAAATGGATTTCCATACGCGTGCTGAATCATAGCGAACGGGGACACACACACACTAAGCCAGGCGGGACTAGCCTATCACTTAACCCCAAAACCACAACAACCAAAGTAGCAGAGTAATAGAAAAGCGGAAGCAATAAATCATATATCATAGATTGAGCTATATGCTCTAGGTACCAATAGTTATTCCATATATGGAGCTCTATGCTCTATGTAACAACAATTAAATTCATGAAAGTTAAAACTCAATACCATTACGCTCAAATTCAAAAGACAACATTAGCATGCCATCACGGCCTAAAACAACATTCATATACAATTACCAAAAGTACGAGTATGCAAGTGTAACATCAAAACATAAGAGCTAGAAACGAATGCAAGACCTACGACTCGTATTCCCGCCTAGCTCCCTTGACACCTGCACAAAACAGCTGAAAACCAAACGGGTTCAGTCCAAAGGGGACTGGTGGGTATAAAACAGGGCATAAATAGTATGTCTGACAATAATTAAACAATCACATGCAAGCTATAATCCCAAGTGAGGTTTTAAAGAATTTCCCCAAGTGGGTGAATAACAATCATCAAAAGGGATTATAACGAATCATTAACATTAGGTCATTATTGGCCCGGCGAGTGGGCGTGCATTATCTCCAACCAACACCTTGTGTAAAACATTTAAACATTCTTTCATTAATTTTGTTCATGCATTTCAATCTTGTGTGCACATTCATTAACATTTACACCTTCTTCCTCCGGTTTGGTGACGGGCTTGCAAGACCCGACCACCCATTCATTGACCAAAAGGGGTTACATGACTCCCCAGATGGCGCTCAGCGTCCATTCCTCGCTAACTCCTAACGAGGTCCGGTTACGCCGTTAATTGGTGGAACTAATGTGAGGGATCACCGTCGGCCCATGCCTCCCCGGATAGCCACTCACACTAAGTCCCTGGGCCCCATTCGTGCATAACATTCATTCTTTCTTTTCTTGCCAAAACATTTGGTAGGATTTAGAAATTAAGGCTTTACGTTGCAAACATTTACTCTATGAAAATGACTCTATATATATACATACTTTGGTCGAAAACTTTTCACGTTAAAGGTATTTATAGGGTCATATAGCTAAGTAGAAGAAAAACCCACCTCGAACGACAAAAGAAGAAAACACGAGCCTCACTTGTAACAGCCCTAACCTGGGCCGAGTTGGAAAAGGTAAAGTAAAGGGGTTATTCAAGAAGCACTTATAATCTCGGTCCTTATTTATTCTCTTCATGCATTACATTCTATGTGACTTATGTGCTTTTATGTATTACACTTTAATTAAATGATCATAGATTTAATTATTTCCTTTATTTAACTCGTACCTTGAAACTCTTCTCATAAAATCCTAGAATTCTAGTATTCATTCCCTTTTAGCACCTAAAACCCTTTCATATGCTTCAAAACCCATTCCCACAGTTTTAGGTTGGAAATTACGAAAATACCCCTACAGCTCAAAAATATTCCTACGTCTCCCGAAGCACTTTCACTACCCAATATTATAACCAAAAGAATCCTCACATTATTTCGAGGATCGTGATACTCTCCGTGAACCATAAATCCCATCCTAACTCCCGTAGCATCAAAAACCGGCGAAAACCCTAGCTTATGATTCGATCATAAATAAATCCTTACTCCTCTACTTTTTGATATTCAATATTATAACCAAAACGATCCTCAAATTATTTTATGAATTTTCATGCATTTACCAAAAACTCGATTTCACCATAGCATATTTTATAAATATTTTCCTTTCTAAAAATCACCATTTTATTTTAAACGATTAGCTTTTATTCAAGAGTCGAAATTATACTTAAAACGAACCTTGAATTTTTCTCTACAATATAGTGATTTTTCCAAACTCTAAACCTTATCATAGCTTCGTTTATATAATTTTCCTATGATTTTCATCATCTTTATTATTCATAACTTATGAACGAAAAGTCCAAATATTTCACAATTATAATCAAAACGAAGCCCATTTTTCACTCGATCTTTCGTTAATTCACTACTTCAAGATTTTACCTCTCGACTCTTGAATAAATTTTACATTTATTTTATTTCAAGATGACATCATCCATGACCTCATGCTCTTCTAGAAGGATTAATTAAATGAACATAATTTCTCCACATTTCCTAACTAATTACCTAACATTTGTTCATAATATAATTTAACCACATCTCCTAATTAATCACCAAGCATTTGTATGAATTAGGAGACATCCACATCTCCCTTAAACTTTCATTTATTGCTTAGAGACCCCTCATGACTACCTATAAATACCCCCTCAAGCCTCATTTATACTTCACAAATCAACACACAAAAATCATTCTCTTCTCTCCCCTAGCTCACGCCACTTTCTCCCTCTCTCTACAAGGTGAGTTTTTCTTCTATTATTTCATGCTTTATATTATGTTCTTAGTATAATAATAATAGTAGCATGTCTAGGATTAATTAAATTATGCTTTAGGGATTTTATTTTATGAAATATGTGCATAATTGTTAGTTTTAAATACAATGTGTGCACATTATGGAATTTTATTTAATTAAATGCATGAATTATGGTATGATATAATATAAGTATGTATTTAAATGATTATGATCTTGTTTGATTAAATTCATACCTAGAATAATTTATTTAGATTTATTTTTCATAGAGAATTTATATATTTTGCTATATTATGCTTCAAATCTTATGTTATGAATATGAATATAATCAAGCATGTGTAGAACATTTTATGAATACTTGAAGATATGAATAAATTCATGTTTAGGAATTTGTTTATGAATCATATTTCATGAAAAGTTTATATATTATGCTCATTTATTCTTTAATCTTATGTTATGACTATGAATTTGATCAAGAATGCCTAGAAAATCTTATGGATATTCAAACATGATGAAGAACATGTTCTTGATGTTCTTGAAATATGTGTGTACCGTGTGCTAGTATGTGTAAGTGTGTGTTTGATTTTATGTTTAAAAGTATTTAATCCCCTATGTTTAAATAGTAACCGTTTTTCAATAGTAACTTTGACTTTTGACTTTAAATATGAATTTTAACCAATAGTATCATGTAGTAATTTCAAGAATTAATATAAAATAAAATTTGGTTTTATTTAAGAAAGGACTTTTGTCTAACGATTTCAAAATCGGGGATTAAATAACGTTTTCAAAATCGGGTTCACCTTTATTAAAAATAAACCTTAATTTGGATTTATAAATTGAATAAGAATTTCTTGGTTAATTCGGTTGTATGACTTTGGTATCAGTGTGTTTTATAATAATATTTCAATTCTAGATTACCGAATTTCCTGTACCTTACTGTTACTCCTTGTTACAATATGCCTTAATTGTACGCATTCATGCATCGCATTAGTATAGAAAGAACCTAGTTCTCTAAGTCCGTAGTAGTTCACTACTTTCAGGAACTAGGTCTGGACAGTGGAACCCCGAATACTTTACTTGATTCCGTATCGTAGCAGGTGAGGTTAAAATATTTTCAACTGGGATCATGAATCTACATATAAAATATTTTATTATTTATCCCAATATGGGATCAGTCTTATTTTTCCTTAATTATAGTATTATCCCCTTCCTGGGGAAGTGTCTGATATAAGGATATCTATTATCCTATTATATAAAACAAAATCCTTGTTTAAGTATAAGTTACAAACATATCATACTCAAGTCCATTTTGGTGAGTATTGATATGATGTAACTCTATTCTGTATTTAAAATGCAAGATCTGTATCTGTATCTGTATCTGTTGGGCCCGGTGGTACGGTAGAACTAATAGCCGGGTGGCAAGGGCCATCGTCTATTACTATACCTGCCGCCAAATCTGATCTTAATGTTGGTTTAACTGGAGGTTAGTTATTCCACATTAAGTGACGGGAAAGGTACGTCCCTCCCTCTGTCTGTATCTGGATCTCGAGGGGTTGCTCCCGACAGATCATGGAGGAAGAAGGCTGGATTGATTTTGTTATTTCTGATTTCATTCTGTTTAAGGAGTAAAGGATGGAGAACGCCTACTTGCAGGGCATTAATACTTTATTATCGTACGGTTCATATTTTCAAGAATCTGATACCCAGTCCCCTTATTCCCTTTTTCTCAAAATAAATATGAACCAAATATTTGTATTAATTATTATTTTATTGATTTCCGGTATAGTACTATTAATATATTATTTTCCAACTTTTTGTCAAACACTTTTCAAATATACCTATACCTATATATGTAGTTCCAACTACCCCCTCACTTAGTCACTTTGACTAACCCTCGCACTTTACAACTCATGGTTTCAGGTTTAACGGGCGCTTACTAGAAGGTATCTTGAAGCCTAGTGTGTCTTCTCGTTAGCATAATAGTCAAGGGTATTTAGAATAAGTTATGCTTCTGAGCTTGTAATTGTCTATTACGGCGTGGTCACTACTTTCGATATTTATACTATGCCATTACTGGCTTACTTATTGCATTCCCCTATCATAGCTTTGAAAGTTTTAAATTATAAGATTTCCGCTGCAGTGTTTAATACTCTGATATTGTATAGCACTGTCCGTTCGCCAGAGTGTTTCTCGGGTGCTAGGCCTCACATCCACTCGGGAGATACTTTGGTGCGGGGTTGTAGTGTATAGGGGCGCTACAACTAAAGTGGTATCAGAGCAACCGGGTTACTCTAGTACCCTAGGTGCTCTTTCTTGAAAAAATTTAAGTTTAAAATACTTTATTGTTGCTCTTCTGCATGTTCATATCTCGAGTCCTAGGAATTGCTTCAAGATACCCGTAGGGCCGTTAGTGCATCATGCTTATTCCGTGTACATATTATGTGTTCATAACTTCAGTGTTATAATTGAATTTATTACCTTGTGTCAATCTGTGAATCTGTGAATCATTATTTAACCTCCATGCATTATATTTTCCAATGCGATTGTGATTCTAAGCATCATAATGTCACCACCAAGGACCCCACACAATCAGACACCATCAGCCACAGCAACTCCCATAGGAGCACTAGATATAGCAGAGGCCTTTAGACAGTTTATGCAGACATACGTGCCAGTACCTAGTCATGGAAATGAAAGAACCTTGGAAAAGTTTCTTCAGTTGAATCCACCAAAGTTCTTCGGGGAACCCAATGACCTTAAGGCAGAAAATTGGATTGCAAGCCTTGAAAAGATATATGAGGCAATGGATATTTACCCTGAAGATCCAAAACGAATACAATATGCAACCTTCTTATTGGAAGAGGCAGCATTAAGTTGGTGGAAGCATGTCAAGCAGAGATGGTTGGATACCGGAATTCAAAGTAATTGGATTGAGTTCGTAAGGGAATTTCAGCATAAGTACATTCCTCAAGTAACCAGGGATGCTCGAGAGGCCGAGTTCATGAATTTAGTACAAGGGTATATGTCAGTAGCCGAATACGAGGCCAAGTTTGTTAGGTTAATACAATATGCACCACACATCTTGAGTGACGAGCGTCGCAAAACAAAGAGGTTTGTTGATGGACTGAAACCGGACCTCCGATGGGCATTAGCTCCTTTTGATATCGAGGGATATACCCGGGCTGTGGATAAAGCCCTAAACACTGAGGCAACACACAAGAGTATTCGCCTGAATTCAAAACATCACAACCCAACTAATGATAAACTACCACAAGGAGAGAAACGAGTTACCAGCCAAATTGCTCATATACAAAAGAAGAAATCTAGGCATACCCAACAACAATCCTCGCAAGTACCCCTAAAGGTCCAAGATGAAACCATTTGTGACTTCTGTCATGGGCCGCGACATACTGAAGAGAATTGCTGGAAAAAGGCCGGTTTATGTTTGCGATGTGGTAGTGATGAACACCAGATCCGTGAATGCCCAAAGAAAGCCAAACAAGGGCAACCAAGGAGAGGAAAAATTATTGTCGGAACTTCGAGAAATCCATTAGGAAAAGGCAGGGCCAACGCTATGGACGGGGATGTGCATCCCAAACCTTCAAGTAATGTGAAGGGTACGGTACATGTTCTTCACACGCCAGTTAAGGTCCTATGACCCTGGCGTCATGCATTCATTCATTGCATTACAATTATGTGCTTATTTATTTTCTGAGTGCCTCTTATAGGGATTTAGGTCATTATGATATATATATATATAAACACTTCCCCTCTGGGCTAGTAATCATTACTGCCCTCTAGTTTATGAAGTGATTAATGACAAAATATGAGATCATCCTAGAAAAGGATGAAAAATACTATCAAAATTATTTTATGACAAAATGAGAATCTGAGGACAGATTCTTTTTAAGGGGGGTGGATTGTAACAGCCCTAACCTGGGCCGAGTTGGAAAAGGTAAAGTAAAGGGGTTATTCAAGAAGCACTTATAATCTCGGTCCTTATTTATTCTCTTCATGCATTACATTCTATGTGACTTATGTGCTTTTATGTATTACACTTTAATTAAATGATCATAGATTTAATTATTTCCTTTATTTAACTCGTACCTTGAAACTCTTCTCATAAAATCCTAGAATTCTAGTATTCATTCCCTTTTAGCACCTAAAACCCTTTCATATGCTTCAAAACCCATTCCCACAGTTTTAGGTTGGAAATTACGAAAATACCCCTACAGCTCAAAAATATTCCTACGTCTTCCGAAGCACTTTCACTACCCAATATTATAACCAAAAGAATCCTCACATTATTTCGAGGATCGTGATACTCTCCGTGAACCATAAATCCCATCCTAACTCCCGTAGCATCAAAAACCGGCGAAAACCCTAGCTTATGATTCGATCATAAATAAATCCTTACTCCTCTACTTTTTGATATTCAATATTATAACCAAAACGATCCTCAAATTATTTTATGAATTTTCATGCATTTACCAAAAACTCGATTTCGCCATAGCATATTTTATAAATATTTTCCTTTCTAAAAATCACCATTTTATTTTAAACGATTAGCTTTTATTCAAGAGTCGAAATTATACTTAAAACGAACCTTGAATTTTTCTCTACAATATAGTGATTTTTCCAAACTCTAAACCTTATCATAGCTTCGTTTATATAATTTTCCTATGATTTTCATCATCTTTATTATTCATAACTTATGAACGAAAAGTCCAAATATTTCACAATTATAATCAAAACGAAGCCCATTTTTCACTCGATCTTTCGTTAATTCACTACTTCAAGATTTTACCTCTCGACTCTTGAATAAATTTTACATTTATTTTATTTCAAGATGACATCATCCATGACCTCATGCTCTTCTAGAAGGATTAATTAAGTGAACATAATTTCTCCACATTTCCTAACTAATTACCTAACATTTGTTCATAATATAATTTAACCACATCTCCTAATTAATCACCAAGCATTTGTATGAATTAGGAGACATCCACATCTCCCTTAAACTTTCATTTATTGCTTAGAGACCCCTCATGACTACCTATAAATACCCCCTCAAGCCTCATTTATACTTCACAAATCAACACACAAAAATCATTCTCTTCTCTCCCCTAGCTCACGCCACTTTCTCCCTCTCTCTACAAGGTGAGTTTTTCTTCTATTATTTCATGCTTTATATTATGTTCTTAGTATAATAATAATAGTAGCATGTCTAGGATTAATTAAATTATGCTTTAGGGATTTTATTTTATGAAATATGTGCATAATTGTTAGTTTTAAATACAATGTGTGCACATTATGGAATTTTATTTAATTAAATGCATGAATTATGGTATGATATAATATAAGTATGTATTTAAATGATTATGATCTTGTTTGATTAAATTCATACCTAGAATAATTTATTTAGATTTATTTTTCATAGAGAATTTATATATTTTGCTATATTATGCTTCAAATCTTATGTTATGAATATGAATATAATCAAGCATGTGTAGAACATTTTATGAATACTTGAAGATATGAATAAATTCATGTTTAGGAATTTGTTTATGAATCATATTTCATGAAAAGTTTATATATTATGCTCATTTATTCTTTAATCTTATGTTATGACTATGAATTTGATCAAGAATGCCTAGAAAATCTTATGGATATTCAAACATGATGAAGAACATGTTCTTGATGTTCTTGAAATATGTGTGTACCGTGTGCTAGTATGTGTAAGTGTGTGTTTGATTTTATGTTTAAAAGTATTTAATCCCCTATGTTTAAATAGTAACCGTTTTTCAATAGTAACTTTGACTTTTGACTTTAAATATGAATTTTAACCAATAGTATCATGTAGTAATTTCAAGAATTAATATAAAATAAAATTTGGTTTTATTTAAGAAAGGACTTTTGTCTAACGATTTCAAAATCGGGGATTAAATAACGTTTTCAAAATCGGGTTCACCTTTATTAAAAATAAACCTTAATTTGGATTTATAAATTGAATAAGAATTTCTTGGTTAATTCGGTTGTATGACTTTGGTATCAGTGTGTTTTATAATAATATTTCAATTCTAGATTACCGAATTTCCTGTACCTTACTGTTACTCCTTGTTACAATATGCCTTAATTGTACGCATTCATGCATCGCATTAGTATAGAAAGAACCTAGTTCTCTAAGTCCGTAGTAGTTCACTACTTTCAGGAACTAGGTCTGGACAGTGGAACCCCGAATACTTTACTTGATTCCGTATCGTAGCAGGTGAGGTTAAAATATTTTCAACTGGGATCATGAATCTACATATAAAATATTTTATTATTTATCCCAATACGGGATCAGTCTTATTTTTCCTTAATTATAATATTATCCCCTTCCTGGGGAAGTATCTGATATAAGGATATCTATTATCCTATTATATAAAACAAAATCCTTGTTTAAGTATAAGTTACAAACATATCATACTCAAGTCCATTTTGGTGAGTATTGATATGATGTAACTCTATTCTGTATTTAAAATGCAAGATCTGTATCTGTATCTGTATCTGTTGGGCCCGGTGGTACGGTAGAACTAATAGCCGGGTGGCAAGGGCCATCGTCTATTACTATACCTGCCGCCAAATCTGATCTTAATGTTGGTTTAACTGGAGGTTAGTTATTCCACATTAAGTGACGGGAAAGGTACGTCCCTCCCTCTGTCTGTATCTGGATCTCGAGGGGTTGCTCCCGACAGATCATGGAGGAAGAAGGCTGGATTGATTTTGTTATTTCTGATTTCATTCTGTTTAAGGAGTAAAGGATGGAGAACGCCTACTTGCAGGGCATTAATACTTTATTATCGTACGGTTCATATTTTCAAGAATCTGATACCCAGTCCCCTTATTCCCTTTTTCTCAAAATAAATATGAACCAAATATTTGTATTAATTATTATTTTATTGATTTCCGGTATAGTACTATTAATATATTATTTTCCAACTTTTTGTCAAACACTTTTCAAATATACCTATACCTATATATGTAGTTCCAACTACCCCCTCACTTAGTCACTTTGACTAACCCTCGCACTTTACAACTCATGGTTTCAGGTTTAACGGGCGCTTACTAGAAGGTATCTTGAAGCCTAGTGTGTCTTCTCGTTAGCATAATAGTCAAGGGTATTTAGAATAAGTTATGCTTCTGAGCTTGTAATTGTCTATTACGGCGTGGTCACTACTTTCGATATTTATACTATGCCATTACTGGCTTACTTATTGCATTCCCCTATCATAGCTTTGAAAGTTTTAAATTATAAGATTTCCGCTGCAGTGTTTAATACTCTGATATTGTATAGCACTGTCCGTTCGCCAGAGTGTTTCTCGGGTGCTAGGCCTCACATCCACTCGGGAGATACTTTGGTGCGGGGTTGTAGTGTATAGGGGCGCTACATCACTGACCGGCCTCGTCTCCAAAAGAATCAAAAATCTGTGCAAGACAGGTGAAGTGAGACTCAATATGACCAAATAAGACGCTCGGCAATGCCATGGTTATTATATGAATGCTTTAAAAAATGTAACGGACATGTTCATGTGCACTATTAATGTCAGAAAGCGTATAACCGATCATAACTTTCATACTTGCATTCTTGCATTAATCTAACAATCATAAACATAGCTTAAATTGAAGTCACGTTCAATATAATCCACAAATACGAACCACGCAAGCAAATCAAGCAAGAAAAGAGACTTCTCAAGGCTGCCAATTCAAATGACACAGCCGTGTTGAGTTTGAAAGGGAAATGGACACGGCCGTGTCCGAGGTTTAAAAATCAGAAAATTCAAAGTCGAGGACTTGACACGGCCGTGTTGAGTTTTCAAAGGATTTGGACACGGCCGTGTCCGAGATTAAAATCAAAAAAAAAAAAAACAAAGTCGAGAGCCCAACACGGCCGTGTCCATTTTCATTTCAAAGCTGACACAGCCGTGTTAGCTCATTTTGAAAGAAATAACAGAGCATCAGCTCTGTTTCTGCGTGGGAAAAACTTTGAAGAACAGGGCAGCCCCAAGAAAGCTCTTAGATACCAACTAGACATGTTTTCAAGCCACATAATTCATACAAATCATGCAATTCATTCATATATGCAAGAATCCATATCCAAAGTGGGCAAAAGATCAATCCAAGTCAAGCTTTCATTAATGGAAGCTTCAAGCTTCAACAATGGCAAGTCATGCTCTAATCATCAACCCTTGAATTTAAACATGTAAGAATGATGGAAAGCTTACAAGAATCATTTATCAAACATCAAATTTCACTTCAAATCAAGACAACCAAGGAACAAGCTCAAACACTCAATTCATGCTCATATTCAAGCCTAAAGAATTCCCCAACTTCTAACATGCTTCACTTAGATGAAAATATAGGGAGGAAGATAGAGATTACAAATCCTAGCTCACCTTGGAAAAAGATCGGATGGAAGCTAGACTTGAGCTCAAGTTTGGTTAATCCAAAAATGGAGGGTTTCTTGAGAGTGCTTCCTTGCTCCTTACCTTTGCTGCTTTGATCGATCAAAATGGGAAGAAAAAGGGGTAGGAAATGCTGATATCTAGTAGGGAAATGGGTAGGGTACGGGTTGGTCCAAGTCCGGTTCGTTTAAGAAAAAGGGTCAAACAAGTTATAAGGTCGAGGCTATGAAACGGTCCGTTGTCGAAGGTTCAAATGCTACCGAAAAGATACAAGGTCAAGTTCAAAGGATAGGTAACATCGAAACAAGTTCAACGCCGGTTACGGATCTCGATTTCGAGGTCCGGAGCTCAAGATATCGCGAAAACCGTTCAGGGTTGCCTATTATACAAATAGGTCCCTAAACTTTCAAAAAGTGGCAATTAAGCCCAAACTCAATTTCCAATTGAGTCCAAAACATTCAAATATCTTACAATTAAGCCCACGGATTACACGGAACACGTAATTTCATTCAATTAGCACCACATTCACAGAATTCACATTTTCACAAATCCGCTCACATATTCACAGCTCATATAGACAATCAAAAGAAATTTTAACCGAATAATCAAATTATAACGAATTCAATTAACAACTCAAACTATAAAGTCATATAATTAAATATAAATACGCACGTAACACTTACCTGCAAGTGTGAAAACTCGGGGTGTCACAACCTCTCCCCCTTAAAAGAATCCGTCCTCGGATTCATTTATCGGCTGGAAACAATTCAGGATGAAATCTTTTCATCTTCTCCTCTGTCTCCCACGTAGCCTCTTCTGATTTATCACTTCTCCTTAAGACTTTAACTAGTGGGATTTTCCGGTTTCTTAATTCTTGAAATTTTCGATCCAAGATTCTAACCGGTCTCTGAACGAAGGTAAGGTTAGGCTCAAGTTCCACTTCTTCAAGGGTTAAGATCTCGGATTCATCCGGATAATATTTCCGAAGCTGAGAAACGTGGAATACGTTATGAATTCCTGTCAAACTCGGGGGTAAGTCTAAACGGTAGGCTGTATCTCCAATTCTTTCCAAAATCTCATAAGGTCCCAAATATCGGGGATTTAGCTTTCCTCCCTTTCCAATTCGAGTGAATCCTTTTCGAGGTGAAGCTTTCAGAAACACTCTATCCCCAACTGCAAACTCAAGATCCTTCCTCCGTTTATCTGCATAGCTTTTCTGTCGATCCTGGGCTGTTTTCATCCGTTGTCTGATTATTTGGACCTTATCAATTGCTTCCTGCACGGCCTTAGAAGGTTTTTCCTTATTTTCCTCTCGTTTCACACCTTCTTGCTTCGTCCAATTCCATTCTTCTAAATCAAAGAACAACGGTGATCTGCATTTCCGTCCGTAGAGAGCCTCATATGGAGCCATTTCTATCGATGCTTGAAAACTGTTATTATAGGCGAACTCAATCAAAGGTAATTGCTCGTTCCACAAACTCGAAAAATCCAATGCACATGCTCTCAACATATCCTCCAAATATTTGATTAATCTCTCGGATTGCCCGTCTGTCTGAGGATGGAAAGTTGTGTTGAATTGAAGCCTGGTTCCCAGATTCCTTTACAATTCTTACCAAAACCTAGAAGTGAACCTCGGATCCCGATCTGATACAATGCTGACCGGTATTCCATGAAGTCGCACAATTTCATCAACATATTTCTTAGCTAATTTATTCATCTTATCCGACATCCGAATCGCAAGAAAATGTGCCGATTTCGTTAATCGAGCCACTATTACCCAAATTCCATCCAAACCACCTTTCACTCGTGGAAGACCCGTAACGAAATCCATCGCCACTTGCTGCCATTTCCATTCTGGGATGGGTAACGGCTGAAGTAACCCCGATGGTTTCTGATGTTCTGCTTTCACAACCTGGCAAGTTAAGCAATGCCTCACGAAATTGATCACATCCCTCTTAAGTCCATTCCACCAATAAAATTTCTTTAAATCCTTATACATCTTATTTCTCCCGGGATGTATCGAATACCCTGATCGATGAGCTTCTTCCAATATCAACCGTTTCAATTCTTCCGGAACCACAACTCGGTTCTCGAACCTTAGAAGCCCGGTGTCATCAAATCCGAACGGACTCTCTGAATCATTTCTAGCTTTCTGCACTAACTTCTGAACCTCGGAATCCACCCTTTGCGCTTCAAACAATCTTTGCTGAAGGTCCGGTTGAACCGTAATATTCTGAATACTAGCTCTCAGCTTGAAAGACTCAGAATTTTCTCCAACTTCCACTTCCATATTAGACACACTAGCCTTCTTGCTGAGTGCATCCGCGACCACATTAGCTTTTTCGGGATGGTAACGAATTGTACACTCATAATCCGCCAACATCTCCATCCAACGCCTCTGTCTCTTGTTTAATTCCTTCTGAGAGAACAAATATTGAAGACTCTTGTGGTCGGAAAAGATCTCAAAAGAAACTCCATAGAGATAGTGTCTCCACTTTCCCAAAGCGAAGATCACTGCTGCAAGCTCGAGATCGTGAGTGGGATAATTCTACTCATGATCCTTTAATTTCCTCGAGGCATAAGCTATCACCTTACCCTTCTGCATCAAAACACATCCCAACCCTTCTTTCGAGGCGTCCGTATAAACCATGTATCCTTCAGTGCCCTCGGGAAGTGTTAATACTGGTGCAGTGGTTAATTTTTCCTTCAAGAGTTGGAAACTCGCTTCACATGCCTCATCCCACTCAAATTTAGCTTCCTTCTTAGTTAATCGAGTTAAAGGATCGGCTATCTTCGAAAAATCCTTCACAAACCTTCGGTAATAACCTGCCAATCCCAAGAAACTGCTTACCTCGGAAGCATTCTTCGGACTCTGCCATTGAGTAACTGTCTCGATCTTTGAAGGATCAACTTCTAAACCCTTATTCGAGATAATATGACCTAGAAATGTAACCCGGTCGATCCAAAACTCGCACTTACTAAACTTGGCGTATAACCGGTGCTCTCTCAACGTTTCCAATACCAACTTGAGATGCCTAGCATGATCCTCAGGAGTCCTTGAATACACGAGAATATCATCAATGAAGATTGCGACGAATTTATCCAAATAAGGCCGAAAAATCCGATGTATCAAATCCATGAATGCTGCAGGGGCATTTGTCAATCCAAACGGCATCACTACGAACTCGTAATGCCCATACCGGGTATTGAATCCTGTCTTTGGTATATCCTCTTCCCGGATTTTCAGTTGGTAGTAACCTTGCCTTAAATCCAATTTCGAATAAACCCCTGAACCTTGCAGCATATCAAATAAATCCTCGATGTGGGGCAACGGGTACTTATTCTTGATAGTCATCCGATTAAGCTCCCGGTAATCTATACACATTCTCAACGACCCATCTTTCTTCTTGACAAAGAGAACCGGAGCACCCCACGGAGATGAACTCGGTCGAATATAACCAATCTTGAGTAATTCCTCGAGTTGAATCTTTAACTCCTTCAACTCTGTCGGAGCCATTCTATAAGGAGTCTTGGAATACGGTTCTGATCCCGGATATAAATCAACAACAAATTCAATCTCCCGATCCGGTGGTAGAGAACCCAAATTCTCTGGAAATACATCTGGATATTCCTTTACCACAGCCGTCTCCTCAAAACTTGATTGATCCTTTGGTTTATTAAGGAGATAGGCTAAAAATCCCGTGGCTCCATCCTTCACCAATTTACGAGCTTCCATAAATGACAATAGAGGTATATTCTTCGACCCAACTTCTCCAATCAACTCATCACCCAATTTAATCTTCTTCTTAAAACAATCCACTTCGGCCCGGTGCCGATACAACCAATCTATCCCGAAAATTACCCCATACTTCTTCATAGACATCACGATGAAATCTGCCAGGTAATCTTTCCCTTCTATCAACACCGAACAACCCCTGACAACCCGGTCTGTCTGCAAACTACCTCCAAGAGGCGAACTCACAAAATAACAAGAATTTGAACAAGTAACAGATAAGCATAGAGGGGCACATAAATCAGAAGATATAAAAGAGTGAGTGGCACCCAGATCGAATAATGCGTGAATGCTCGTGTTATGAATGCAAACGGTACCTTCCACCACAGCATTTGGATCAGCTTCAACTTTCTGCTCCTCACCCTCAAGGGCATAAGCTCGCGCCTGAACCATCGGTCTCGGAGCTCCAGCTTGATACCCTGGTGTCTTGTCCGGGCATGAAAAAGCCAGATGATCTCCTTTTCCACATATCAAGCACAACCTCAATCTCTTTCGGCAATTGTTGTAAGAATGGGTTGGCCATCCACAATAAGTACACGGAGGCTGATCATTGCGAGATCCCTTAGGAGCCGGTGGAGCCTGAGGTGGTCATGGAATGGGTGCAATCTGATCTCCTACTCTAGGCTTCTTGAAAGGTCCTTTTGGGGTTGGAGCTGGTAAATTCATCGGCCTCTTCCCTTTGTTAAATCCCGAGCCGAATCCTGACCCTTGTCCCTGGCGATAAGCTGGTCTCCTAGCATTTACAGAATCCTCAACCTTTAAGGCTTTAGAAGTAGCCTTCGCCCAAGTACTCGTGTTAACCGCCTCAAGAGCTGCCTGGATGTCTGGTCGAAGTCCCTGAATAAACTGCATAGCCTTGTGGAAGTCATCACCTGCTATGTTAGGTGCATAACGGGACAATCTCTCATAATCCGAAATATACTCAGCCACAGATCTCGATCCCTACTTCAATTCGGTGAATTCCCTCAATCTTCGAGTACGGGAGGAGGAAGGGATGAACTTATTCTTGAATTCCCTTGAAAAGACTTCCCAATTAATCTCTTCTCCAACTGCTTCCAATACAATCCGTGTGCTTTCCCACCAAAAGTAGGCTTCCCCTTGTATCAAAGTAAGAGTGCATCGAGCCTTCTCTCGGGACTCACATGGAATGAGCTCCCATATCCTCTCGACTTCTTTCAACCACATTTCCGCCTGCGCGTCATTTCCCTTAAAGAACTTGGGAGGTCTTTGGTTCTGAAACTCCCTAAGTATAACCGAAATCGGTGTCTCATGCGGTACAGCAGGTGCAGGTGGTACCGGAGGTGCTGGTGGTACATAATCTCGAAGCCTCTGGTCTATAATGTTGATAACCGAATTAACAAAGGCCTCAGCTGGCGGTGGCGGTGGTTGTGGAGGTGGAGGTGTAGGAGTACGATCACGATGATGATGTCGTCCTGGAGATCGATCACGGTGTCTACGTGGAGGCATCATGTCAATAAATACTAAAATGCGTGCTAGGCTTAGCTCATGCATGATAATGCAATTAATTCAACCACAATCCGAAATTTAAATCAATCGAGCACAAAAGAGATGTATAGGCAACACATTGTCAATTACTTCCTAAGCCGAACGACCTAGACAGACTCACAAGATACGAAAGCCCGGGTTTTGCAACCCTAAGCTCTGATACAACTTAAGGATGTAGCACCCGAGCGTGAGGTACCACATCCCCCGCACCATGACCCGGCCCGTATATGAAATGGATTTCCATACGCTTGCTGAATCATAGCGAACGGGGACACACACACACTAAGCCAGGCGGGACTAGCCTATCACTTAACCCCAAAACCACAACAACCAAAGTAGCAGAGTAATAGAAAAGCGGAAGCAATAAATCATATATCATAGATTGAGCTCTATGCTCTATGTACCAACAATTAAATTCATGAAAGTTAAAACTCAATACCATTACGCTCAAATTCAAAAGACAACATTAACATGCCATCACGGCCCAAAACAACATTCATATACAATTACCAAAAGTACGAGTATGCAAGTGTAACATCAAAACGTAAGAGCTAGAAACGAATGCAAGACCTACGACTCGTATTCCCGCCTAGCTCCCTTGACACCTGCACAAAACAGCTGAAAACCAAACGGGTTCAGTCCAAAGGGGACTTGTGGGTATAAAACAGGGCATAAATAGTATATCTGACAATAATTAAACAATCACATGCAAGCTATAATCCCAAGTGAGGTTTTAAAGAATTTCCCCAAGTGGGTGAATAACAATCATCAAAAGGGATTATAACGAATCATTAACATTAGGTCATTATTGGCCCGGCGAGTGGGCGTGCATTATCTCCAACCAACACCTTGTGTAAAACATTTAAACATTCTTTCATTAATTCTGTTCATGCATTTCAATCTTGTGTTCACATTCATTAACATTTACACCTTCTTCCTCCGGTTTGGTGACGGGCTTGCAAGACCCGACCACCCATTCATTGACCAAAAGGGGTTACATGACTCCCCAGATGGCGCTCAGCGTCCATTCCTCGCTAACTCCTAACGAGGTCCGGTTACGCCGTTAATTGGTGGAACTAATGGGAGGGATCACCGTCGGCCCATGCGTCCCCGGATAGCCACTCACACTAAGTCCCTGGGCCCCATTCGTGCATAACATTCATTCTTTCTTTTCTCGCCAAAACATTTGGTAGGATTTAGAAATTAAGGCTTTACGTTGCAAACATTTACTCTATGAAAATGACTCTATATATATATATACTTTGGTCGAAAACTTTTCACGTTAAAGGTATTTATAGGGTCATATAGCTAAGTAGAAGGAAAACCCACCTCGAACTGCAAAAGAAGAGCACACGAGCCTCACTGACCGGCCTCGGCTCCAAAAGAATCAAAATATGTGCAAGACAGGTGAAGTGAGACTCAATATGACCAAATAAGACGCTCGGCAATGCCATGCTTATGATATGAACGCTTTAAAAAATGTAAGGGACATGTTCATGTGCACTATTAATGTCAGAAAGCATATAACCGATCATAACTTTCATACTTGCATTCTTGCATTAATATAACAATCATAAACATAGCTTAAATTGAAGTCACGTTCAATATAATCCACAAATACGAACCACGCAAGCAAATCAAGCAAGAAAAGAGACTTCTCAAGGCTTCCAATTCAAATGACACGGCCGTGTTGAGTTTGAAAGGGAAATGGACACGGCCGTATCCGAGGTTTAAAAATCAAAAAATTCAAAGTCGAGGACTTGACACGGCCGTGTTGAGTTTTCAAAGGATTTGGACACGGTCGTGTCCGAGATTAAAATCAGAAAAAAAAAAACAAAGTCGAGAGCCCAACACGGCCGTGTCCATTTTCAGGCCGTGTCAGCTCATCGTTTTGAAAGAAATAACAGAGCATCAGCTCTGTTTCTGCGTGGGAAAAGCTTTGAAGAACGGGGCAGCACCAAGAAAGCTCTTAGATACCAACTAGACATGTTTTCAAGCCACATAATTCATACAAATCATGCAATTCATTCATATATGCAAGACAACCAAGGAACAAGCTCAAACCCTCAATTCATGCTCATATTCAAGCCTCAAGAATTCCCCAACTTCTAAGATGCTTCACTTAGATGAAAATATAGAGGGGAAGATGGAGATTACAAATCCTAACTCACCTTGGAAAAAGATCGGATGGAAGCTAGACTTGAGCTCAAGTTTGGTTAATCCAAAAATGGAGGGTTTCTTGAGAGTGCTTCCTTGCTCCTTGCCTTGGCTGCTTTGATCGATCAAAATGGGAAGAAAAAGGGGTAGGAAATGCTTATATCTAGTAGGGAAATGGGTAGGGTATGGGTTGGTCCAAGTCCGATTCGTTTAAGAAAAAGGGTCAAACAAGTTATAAGGTCGAGGCTATGAAACGGTCCATTGTCGAAGGTTCAAATGCTACCGAAAAGATACAAGGTCAAGTTCAAAGGATAGGTAACGTCGAAACAAGTTCAACGCCGGTTACGGATCTCGATTTCGAGGTCCGGAGCTCAAGATATCGCGAAAACCGTTCAGGGTTGCCTATTATACAAATAGGTCCCTAAACTTTCAAAAAGTGGCAATTAAGCCCAAACTCAATTTCCAATTGAGTCCAAAACATTCAAATATCTTACAATTAAGCCCACGGATTACACGGAACACGTAATTTCATTCAATTAGCACCACATTCACAGAATTCACATTTTCACAAATCCGCTCACATATTCACAGCTCATATAGACAATCAAAAGAAATTTTAACCGAATAATCAAATTATAACGAATTCAATTAACAACTCAAAATATAAAGTCATATAATTAAATATAATTACGCACGTAACACTTACCTGCACGTGTGAAAACTCGGGGCGTCACAGGTTTACCTAGAGTGAAAGGTGGATTTGATGGAATTTGGGTAATCGTGGACAGGTTAACCAAGTCAGAACATTTTCTTGCAATTCGGATGTCAGATAAGATAGGTAAGTTGGCTAAGAGGTATTGTGATGAGATTGTTCGGTTACATGGAGTGCCAGCTAGTATTGTTTCAGACAGGGATCCAAGATTTACTTCCAAGTTCTGGCAAGAATTACAGAAGTGTTTGGGAACCAAGGTTCAATTCAGTACAACTTTTCATCCACAGACTGACGGGCAATCTGAAAGGTTGATCAGATATCTTGAGGATATGTTAAGGGCGTGTGCGTTGGATTTCTCGAGTTCATGGAATGAACAATTGCCCTTAATTGAGTTTGCCTACAATAACAGTTATCAAGCTTCTATAGAAATGGCACCGTATGTGTTTCTTTATGGAAGAAAGTGTCGATCCCCGTTGTTTTTCGATTTGGAAGAATGGAAGTGGAGTAAGCAAGAAGGGGTACAAAGAGGTGAAAAGAAAGATAAACCTTCCAAATCTATTCAAGATGCTAATGAAAAGGTTCAAATTATTCGACAACGGATGAAAGCAGCCCAAGATCGACAGAAGAGTTATGCAAATAAGCGAAGGAAAGATCTTGAATTTGAAGTTGGGGATAGGGTATTCCTGAAAGCTTCACCTCGAAAAGGATTTACCCGAATTGGAATAGGAGGAAAGTTGAATCCCCGATATTTGGGACCTTATGAGATTTTGGAGAGAATCGGAGATACAGCTTACAGATTGGATTTGCCTCCAAGTCTAACGGGTATTCACAATGTCTTCCATGTATCACAACTTCGGAAGTACTATCCCGATGAATCCGTGATCATACCGGTTGAGGAAGCAGAACTTGAACCGAATCTCACTTTCGTTCAGAAACCAGTTAAGATTCTGGATCGGAAATTTCAAGAACTTCGAAACAGACGATTTCCCTTGGTGAAAGTGTTGTGGCGAAGTGATAAGACGGAAGAAGCCACGTGGGAAACGGAAGAGAAAATGAAGAAGTTCTATCCCGAGTTGTTTCCGACCGAGCAATGAATCCGAGGACGGATTCTCTTTAAGGGGGAGAGGTTGTAACGCCCTGTGTTTTCACACGTGCAGGTAAGAGTTACGTGCGCATTTACATTTAATTATATGAGTTATATTTTGTTTTACTAATTGAAATTGTTTCTAATTTGATTTAATTGTTTAAATTTTATATGAATTCTCAATTGAGTTATGAATATATGAATGAAATTGTGAAATTGTGAATTTCGTGAATTCTGTGTTAATTGAATGAAATTATATGTTTCGTGTAATACATGGGCTTGATTGTAACTTATTTGAATGCTTTGGACTCAATTCGAAATTGGGTTTGGGCTTAATTGCCACTTTTTGAAAGTTTAGGGACCTATTTGAATATAGGCAACCCTGAACGGTTTTCGCGATATCTTGAGCTCCGGACCTCGAAATCGAGATCCGTAACCGGCGTTGAACTTGTTTCGACGTTACCTATCTATTAAACTTGACCTTGTATCTTTTCGATACCGTTTGAACCTTCGACAACGAACTTTTCCACAACCTCGACCCTATAATTGTTTGAACCGTTTTTTAAACGAACCGGACTTGAACCGACTCGTATTCTACCCATTTTTATCACTAAATATCAGCATTTCTCTCCTTGATTGCCATTTTGATCGATCAAGTCATCATCCAAGAGAGAAAAGAGAAGCTCCAAAACCCTCCATTTTTGATCCTCCAAGCTTTGAGCTCAAGCTTGATCAATCCTCCATCTTCTTCCAAGGTAAGTTAGGATTTAAACTCTCCATCTTCTCCTCTATCTTTTCATCTATGAATGGCTTGGCATGAGTGAAGGATTCTTGTGTGTTGAGTATGAGCATGAATAGAGGGTTTGAGCTTGAACCTTGGTGTCTCATGGTTTAATTGGGGATTGATGCATGAAATATGAACCTTATAACTTCCTCATCATTTCTATATCTTGAATCTCATGTTGGTTGTGTATAGCATGATTTGCCATTAATGAAGCTTGAAGCTTCCATGGTTGAAAGCTTGTGTTTGGGTGATCTTTTGCCAATTTTATGCATGAATTCTTGCATATATGAATGAATCGCATGTTATGTATGAATTATATGGGTTGAATACATGTCTAAGTGGTACAAAAGAGCTTCCTTATGGCTGCCCCTGTTTTTGTAAGCTTTTCCCTCGAGAAACAAAGCTTTTGCTCTGTTTTTCTTGGCAAAACGATGAGCTGACACGGCCGTGTCAGCTTTGAACTGAAAATGGACACGGCCGTGTTGGGCTCTCGACTTTGATTTTTTCTGAATTTAATCTCGGACACGGCCGTGTCCAAATGCTTTGAAAACTCAACACGGCCGTGTCAAGCCCTCGACTTTGAATTTTTCTGATTTTAAACCTCGGACACGACCGTGTCCGTTTCCTTTGAAAACTCAACACGGCCGTGTCATTTGAAATGGCAGCTTTGGGGGAACTCTTTTATTGCTTGTTTTGCGTTATTGCTCGTAATTGTGAATGATATGCAACGTGATTGTATTAAAGTTATGTTTTATGATTGATATATGATATTGATGACCTTATGAATGAAAGTATGAAAGTATGAACGATATGAACGGGAATGAATACGGTTTTACCGTATATTGAATGAAACTTGTTGAATTATGTATTTAAATTGGATGTTATGACATTCATGACCATATTTGAACATATTATCGCATTTTAAGCATTCCATAGCATGTCATTTCTTAGCCGAGCGTCTAATGTGGTCATGATTGAGTCTCACACTACCTTTGTCACACAGATCTTGATCCAGTGGGTGATGAGGTCGGGCGGTGAGAGCTGTGTCGGGTTCTTTTGTCTATCAGGTGGGTTTTTCTTATATTAGTTAACGATATGACCCGAACAGCTAATGTGCAAGATTTTGGCCAAAACACTATATAGGTATTTATACCAAGTTTTTATGAGTAAATGTTTTAAACGAAAGCCTTTTTCTTGAATATCCTACCAAAATGTTTTGGCGAGTAACGATTGAGTGATCACAATGAATGAGGGCCCGGGACTTAGTGTAATGGTGAACCGGGGAAGCATGGGCTGATGGGAATCTATTTATACTAGTTCCAACAATTTCGGCAACCTGGATTTCACTAGGAGATTAGTGAATGAAAGGGGTCCCGCGCTTTTGGGGATTCATGTACCCCTCTAGCATTAATGAATGAGGGTTCGGGCCTTGCAAACCCGTTCCCTACCAGGAGGAAAAAGGAGTATATGAATGAACGAATGAATGTTCTAATGTATGTGCACGAAAGAATGTAATGTATGAATGAATGAATGAATGAATAATGGATTACACGAGGTGGTGGTTGGAGATAATGCACACCCTCTCGCCGGGCTATTAATGACCTAATGAACGAAATGAATTGGTTATAATCCTATTCGTTATATTTACTTTCCCACTTGGGAAAAAGGATTCAAAACCTCGAATAAGGATTATAACTTTCGTGTATGTGTTTCAATTCCGCGATATTATTATATTATGCCTATCTTTTTATACCCACCAGTCTGTCTAAGACTGAACCCTGAGTTGTTTCAGTTGTTTTTGCAGGAAGGGGGATGCTAGGCGGGATACCAGTCAGGGAGAGTCTTGCATCGTGTCTAGCCTTTTCTTTACACTCATGTCTACATTTTGATACATTTGGATTTTTGTATTTGTATGGAGAGTACATGATATGGTACCTATATGTATCGTACATTAAATATTGGTACATAGAGCATATAGCTCAATATATGAATTACATGTTGGTACCTAGAGCATCTAGCTCAATATATAATATATGAATGATTGCTTCCGCTTTTCTATTGCTCTGTTGTTCCTTTGATTGTTGTTGGGGTTTAAGTTATAGGCTAGTCCCGCCTGGCTTAGCGAGTGTGTATGTCTCTGTTCGCTATGATTCGGCACGTGTATGGAAATCCCTTTCGTATACGGGTCGGGTCATGGTGCGGGGGATGTGACGTCTCGCGCTCGGGCATTACAGTTTTTTAGCCACGGCTGGAGGTGGTGGCGAAGCCGCCACTTCACCAGTGATTTCCGGCGGTTTCCGGTGGGCTTCCGGCAACACTCGCCCCAGGTCCGGTAAGAAGGTTTCCCGGCGCATCATCCGGGCTGCGACGACGCCGTACGTGCTACCTGAAGCTCGCGGCGGCAGCGCGCAACACTGTAGCGGCGAATTTCACTGCCTTCTGGTGGCTTTTTCGGACCAAGGTTAGTGTTTCCCAAGGTTTTCCGACCCCCTGAGTTCATTTTCGGCATCGATTTCATCTAATTTTGGCCATAGGTGGTGGTTCTAGTGACTTGAGCGGCGGCAGAAACATCGGTGGCCAACGGGGGCCTTTTTCGTCGATCTTTTGGCCACGGGCTCTTCACAAAAGTTGTTCGGAATGACGAGAACTATCATCCATTGATCACACGACTCCAGATTTGGCCATTTGGTGGTGGATCGCGGCAGCGCAGCGGCGGTGCAACGATGGGGCTAGCTCCAAGGATATTTTCCGCCGACCAGCTTGTGGGTTTTGAAGAGCTCGTCACGGGTAAGACAATGCCTCTTTTGGATTTCATTTTCGTTCACCGGTTTGGAAGTAATTTGATTTCGAAGATTTTAGGGTTTTCGTATTCTTAGATTTGAAATTTGAGAAGATTGGCTTGGAATTTCCAGAAATTGATTGGGGATTTGGAATGAGCACGAGGAATTCTTGCAAGCGTGAATTTTTGGGATTTTTCCGGTACGTTCTGGCGGCAGCCGGCCACTGTTCCAATAGCTCCGGCGGTGGTGCTCCAGCGACCTACGGACAGTTTGTCCGCTTCTTCGTGGTGACTCCAATACCACTTCCCGTTCGTTAATCAGACGTTCGGTTTATTTGTTATGGATTTATTTATGTAATTGGAATTATTTGATTTAATTGTTCTAAATGTAAATTAATTGCGATTTGCTAGATTTATCAATCGAATTGTAATCCAATGTGTACGAGATCATTTATGAAATGAAATGTCATAGGTTTGGAGACTTTGATTTGATAAATAGAATCCCGATATGTTAAATTTGTGCTATTTACTTAACTTAGAGGGGATATTTGTGTAATTTTCCTAAGTATGTAAATTTGTACGGATTGAACTAATTAATCCTTGCTACTTGATAAACAAATATTCTAATTATAATTTCATTATAAGAAGTTAATATGTCTAACCTTGAAACTTTGAATTAAGGTTTAATCATGTAAATTGGAATTTGATATGTAACTTTGTGATCTTTAAATAGAATTCATAGCATGTTATTATATGATTTATTTGGCTTTGTAATACGTGTAAATTTCTAAAATTTTATATGTGAATTTGATCTGATTGCTTTGTAAATGTGCAATATATGAATTGATATGAAATAATGTGAATTTCATTGCCTTTCGAGTTCCCTAATTACATTAATTGTGCGTATGAACATGCCTTAATGTTTTGTTTTGCATATAATTAATATGAATTTGACTCTTACTTATATGGTTACGTTTCTTAAGTGCTTGAGCATCGCCATGCGTCTCTGTGTGGTTGTCTGAGTCTGAGTCTGAGTCTGAGCTCGGTGTTGTGTTTTGTGTGTTCAGTTGTTCAGGTGCACCCGGGGTGGTGACAAGTGAGTCGTGCAGGTTCCGGGGTGAACTATTTTGTAGCGCCCGGAACGGTGGGCCACCACATCCCCCACACCTAAACCCGAACCCACATATGAAATGGATTTCCATACATGAGCCCAAGTCTAAGCGAACGGGAGCCTACACTCAGACGCTAGGCTAAGCGGGGCTAAAACTCGAACAGAGCGCGCAAAACAAACAGATAGGAATGCGGAAGCAACAACATAAGGATCGAAAAGGAGCTCTATACTAACATATACATCATATACAACGGCCTGACGGCCCAAAAATAGGTCAAGTATTAACATAAATCTTCGAATACATATTTAGGATTCAAAAAAGTTCATAGAAGTAATCAAAATGTAACAGGTAAATATGCCGACTCGACCTAAACCCGAAAGTACGACACGACCGACGCACTTCCCCGCCTAGCTCAAGAAACCTGCAACTAAAGTGTTAAAAGGAAGGGGTCAGTCAAAACTCGACTGAGTGAGGGGGCTAACGCACACCAACACCATAAATACATATAGAGCATAGCAAAAAATCAAAAGGGGTCGATCATGAACCGAGCTAGGGTTTTACATATCAAATCATTTTGAAAACATACATATAATACAAAGGAAATCCTAACTCGTTTCACAAACACCAAAGCATAAAAGGAAACATAAACGTCCGGCGAGTACGGACCTCCTCAACTCCTCATACAAATCATAAATACATAAGAATTCATAAATTCATAACTCCTCAATGCCTTGGTGATCGGGAATCCAACCCTCTCCACCCATATGGATTCTATATACATACGGGGTAGCTAACCCACAATATGCCTTTCCCGGTTATTCACCGAGGGCTAAAAGAACCACGCCTTCTCCATCTCCCTCAGAGTCGCGCGTCGGAACTTCAAAGGAGCGTGTGCACAGGGGTGATAACCGGTGACCCCAACGGCCACACCGGGTCTCCCTTATCCACACCTCCGGGGCCCAAGAATTCGAAATCAACCCATAATCCCATCTTTCAGGGCACAACTCGCTAGATCATAAAGGAAACGTACAAGGGATTCAAAATCATAAGCTCATATACGCCCATATTTATACCATTTTCATAAATTCGAAAAGGGGATTCATAAAATCATAAACGTTTCATAAGCATTCGTATTTAATCATATAATACATATATAGCCACATGCGGGATAGGAAATCAATAACATAAAGGCCATAGGTCACTTATCTAAAAGAAAAGATCCTAACCCTCATCTTGAAGTGGAAGCGGAGTGAAAATCGGACAAAAGAAGCAACCGGATACCTAAACCTCGGGCTCTTTAACTTCCTGAAGAGGCTCTGAAACAAAAGAACGCAAGACCCGAGACTTAGACTCAAATATGTACCACTTAGACGCTCGGAAATGCATATGTATGAAATGAATGCATATAAAATGCAAGAATGCGTCATTTAGGTCATTTAAGTTCATAGCTCGTATAAAACGTATCAAATAAATTCATAAACGTAATTTCTAAAATATAACAAATAACTTAAATCATAAAATCACATGTAGAGTACACATTTCATACATAAGAATTCATATAAAATCATAGGATCACATTTAATTTAAAACCTCAAATTAAATAAGTTAAATTTCAAATTACATAAATATATATATATATATAATGTATAGTATATAATGTATAGTATATAAATATATATATACACGGATGGCAGCCACAAAACACACTTAATGGCACAAGTAATTTAATACAATCCATGCAAAGTTACAAATTAATCATGCCATGCATTAATTCACATTATAACCATGCAAAGTCCACAAATAATCATGCAAAACTCACGTAAGGAATCATGCAAAGTTAGGAAAAGAAATTAAAGCACTTCAGCTGCAGTTTCATCTCCCCGCCCAGGGGAGATTTTCTTCTTATATTAATGGTATCTCACCCATAACACAACTACCACCCAAGTCAGCTATATACAACAATAAATGAAGCATAAAGGATCCATATACCAGCTCCAATTCAAGCAAAACACCAAGGAATGAGATGGAATTAAAAAATGGAATATAACCCTAACTATTCATGTCTTGAATCAAAACTATATCAAACATGGATGAAAATCAAATTTTCTTGAATTAAAATGACCAATTAATCATGTACATATCAAATACAAGCTTACCCTTTGAAGATGGTGAAGGAAAATGAAGATTAGAGGTCAATCTCTTCAAGGTGTGAATAGTGACGGGAATGGTTTAAGCTACTCCAAAAATCTGATATCTCTCCCTTCTCTTGTGTATGGAACGATATGGAAGGAGTATGGGGTGATAATAGGCTGAGTTAGTAAGATGTGGGTCCTGGTTTGAGGGCAATTGGCCAAGAATTGAGGGACTTATGTGTAAAATGGTGAAAGGTGGTCATATGAGAGCGAGACGAAGTTACGGGCTGATTTCGGGGTATCAAATGAGGTCGAAAAATTACAAGGCCTGATCCATTGCACTCGAATCGTCGAAACGAGTTCAGCAGAGGTGACGGAATTCGAATCCGAATTCCCGAGCTCAAGTTACACTACCCAGAACCCAAGGTGCGCTAAGTACATGTTAGCCTCCTTTAGGTTACCCCAAAAAAAACGAGTCCCGAAAACCCAACAAATAAACCCGAAAACACATAACGAGCACGTATTCGAGTTCACGACTCATAAAACTCCAACATATTAAAATGGCACGAAATTTCGATCTCAAATCGAACACAAACGCATCTCATTTCATCAAGTAGGCATGTCATTTGAATAATAAAATTCAAATAAAACAATTAAATAATAAAATAAAATAAAATATTAATTTATACGAATTAAAACAAATAAAATTTTAATAAAAAGGCCATTTTGCAATTAAATCCAAAACTTTCAAAAAGTATCAAATAAGTCCAAATCAACTTTTCGATTAAGTCCAATATTAATTAAAATCACACAATTAAGTCCTTAATTCATATAAATCACATAATTTACGAAATTAGCTTATTCGGGAATTAAATTCACATATCATAAATTCGTAAAATTCATATCATAAATCACTTGAGGCAAATTTCGACATAAATTCAAATATTTCATATAAATTCAAATAATTCATATAAGAATTTCAAATAATAAAATATAAATCAATTAAATGTAACAATTAAATATGAAATTAAAATAAATTAAATTGCGCACATACGTCATACCTGTACGGTCGCGGAGTCGGGGTGTCACAATCCTCCCCCCTTAAAAAGGACTTGCCCTCAAGTCCGACATGAGTCCTTAAACAACTCCGGATATAACCTTCTCATTTTCTCCTCGGTTTCCCAAGTCGATTCCTAGGATTTCTGATCCCTCCAAAGTACCCTGACCAAAGGAATCTGCCGGTTTATCAATTCTTGCATCTTCCGATCCTGAATTGCAACCGGATGCTTTTCTATTGTTAAATCCGGCTCTAACTGACCTCTTCAACTGGGAGAATTGTTGACTCATCGGGATAATACTTACGGAGTTGAGAGACATGAAAAACATTATGTATTCCGGTCATACTCGGCGGTAAATCCAATCTGTACGCCGTTTCTCCGATTCTTTCCAATATCTCAAATGGCCCCAGGTACCGTGGACTAAGCTTTCCACCTTTACCTATACGAGTGAAGCCCTTTCTGGGAGATGCTTTCAAAAAGACTCTATCTCCAACTTCGAACTCTAAGGGCCTTCTTCTCTTATCGGCGTAACTCTTTTGTCGAGCCTGAGCTGCTCTAATCCTTTGCCGAATCTTATGAACTTTTTCAATAGTATCGGCAATCTTCTCCTTAGACTCGGCTCTCTCGAGCTTATTCTCTTCGGTCCACCTCCAATCCTCAATGTCCCAAAATAGAGGAGACCTGCACTTTCTTCCATAAAGTGCCTCATACGGAGCTATCTTAATCGAACCCTGAAAGATGTTGTTATAAGCAAACTCAACCAAAGGTAGGTGCTCATCCCACTTATCTTGGAAGTCCAAAGCACACGCTCTGAGCATATCCTCTAAGTACTGAATTAGCCTTTCAGATTGGCCATCTGTCTGAGGATGCGAAGCTGTGCTAAACTTGAGCTTAGTGCCCAAACACTTCTGAAGATTCTGCTAAAAGATCGAAGTAAACCGTGGATCCCGATCCGAAACAATACTAGCCGGAACTCCATGTAACCTTACAATCTCCCGAACGTACAATTCGGCTAGCTTAGGAACTTTCTCAGACGTCCGAACCTTGAGGAAATGGGCAGACTTAGTCAATCTGTCGACAATTACCCATATTCCATCAAACCCTCCTTTAACTCTAGGCAAGCCGGACACAATGTCCATAGTCACTTACTCCCACTTCCACTCGGGAATAGGAAGTGGTTGGAGAGTTCCTCCCGGCTTCTGGTGCTCTGCCTTCACCTTTTGACACGTTAGACATCGCTTCACGAAGTTCGCGACGTCCCTTTTCATGCCATTCCACCAGAATTTCTCTTTCAGGTCCCGATACATCTTAGTACCTCCCGGATGAATCGAGTACCTCGAGCGATGTGCCTCCTCAAGTATAATCCTCTTGAGCTCTTCTGGAACACATATTCTCGCTTTGAACCTTAACAAACAGAAATCATCAATCCCAAACTTAGAATTCGAATCATCTCTGGAACGAATTACCAACTTCTGAATCTCGGCATCCGTAGCCTGAGCTTCTAACAACTGCTGTTTGAAAATCGGTATTACTCTAAGATTAGCCAACCAAGTTCCCGAAACCAAGATCTCTGAACCCAAACTTGAAGAACCCGCTTCCAAATTAGCCACATTCGCCTTTCTACTTAAGGCATCGGTGACCACGTTTGCTTTACCCGGATGGTATTGAATGGTGCAATCGTAATCTTCTAATAACTCCATCCAACGCCTATGCATTACATTCAGATCTTTCTGAGAAAAGAGATACTTGAGGCTTTGGTGATCCGTAAACACCTCGAACGTTGCACCGTAGAGGTAGTGTCGCCACTTCATCAAAGCGAACACAACGACAGCTAATTCGAGACCGTGGGTAGGGTAATTCTTCTCATGCTCCTTTAATTTCCTTGAAGCATAAGCTAGCACTCTACTGTGCTGCATCAAAACACAACCAAGACCCTCTTTTGAAGCATCTGTATAAACTGCGTAACCCTCGGTACCCTCAGGTAGGGTAAGAACCGGTGCCGAAGTCAATTTCACCTTCAACATCTGAAAACTCGCCTCACACTTATCATCCCATTCAAATTTCACTTCCTTTTTAGTTAGGCGAGTCAACGGGAAGGCGATTTTAGAGAAATCCTTAACAAACCTGCGGTAATAACCGGCCAACCCAAGAAAACTTCTAATCTCTGAGGCATTTCTCAGTCTCTCCCAACGAAGTACGGACTCAACCTTAGATGGATCAACTTCAATCCCATCACCGGAAATTATATGCCCTGAAAACATAACTCGGTCGATCTAGAATTTGCACTTACTGAACTTTGCATACAACTTATGTTCCCTCAAAGTTTCTAAGACGATCCGTAGATGTTGGGCATGCTCTTCAGCCGACCTTGAATACACCAGAATGTCGTCTATAAAGATCACCACGAACTTGCCGAGAAAAGGCCTGAACACTCGGTACATCATATCCATAAATACGGCTGGAGCGTTAGTTAATCCAAATGGCATGACAACGAATTCAAAGTGCCCATATCTTGTGTTAAAACCAGTCTTCGGAATATCTTCCTCCCTAATCCGCAGCTGATAATAACCTAGCCTCAAATTCTAACTTGGAGTAGACTTTTGAGCCTTGCAGAATATCAAATAACTCCTCGATGTGAGGCAAATGATATTTGTTCTTCACAGTCATCCGATTCAACTCACGGTAGTCTATACACATTCGTAGCGTTCCATCTTTCTTCTTTACAAATAGAATGGGAGCACCCCATGGAGAAATGCTCGGACGAATGTACCCGCAAGCTAGAAGCTCATCAAGCTGCGTCTTTAACTCCTTTAACTCTGCAGGAGCCATTCTGTAGGGAGTCTTCGAGAAAAGCTCTGCTCCGGGATAAAGGTCGATTACGAACTCGATGTCCCTATCGGGTGGCAAAGAACCCTGACATCGGCATACTCCCGCACGACCTCCGTCTCCTAAAGTTTGGCCTGATCCTTCGGTCTATTCAAAAGATAGGCCACGTGTAACATCCTGATCGTTCGGATTTCCAGGTACGCCTTAACGAGAGGGTTTTATGTGCTTTAAATTATTTAATTACGTATTTGAATGTTATTTTAATGCTTATATGATTATTTGAATTAATATGAAATTAATTGTTTATATTCTTGAACTTTGATTTTAAACATTTAAGTTTGCATGCTCGTAATTTGCTCGTTATATGCCGGAATTCAATTCCGATTTTTGTGAAATTTTGGTATGCGTGATATATGTGAGTTATGAATGTGTCTGCATGCTCGTTTTAAGTTTCGTGTTCATTTGTCGAGGTTTTAAACCTTAAGTATTTGACGAGGGACATGAGGGCCTAACTAGTTTTAGCGCGCCTCTTGTTCCAGAGGCCATAACTTGAGCTAGGGAATTCGGATTCGAATTCTGAAGATGCGTTGGACTCGTAACGAAGAGATGAAGCCAAGGAACCTTATTTGGTATTTTTCTAAGCTCATTTAGACCCCCGTTTTTTGACAGAAACAAACAGCTTGTGTTAAAGCCACCTTCTTTGACTAGTCATATATCTGTGGGCCCATTTTAACCATGCTTAAGCTTTAGCCCTTGGTTTATTTGATCTTTAATCACTCCTATCTCTTCCCTACCTCTCCATTTTCGAACCACACACCCAAGAGAGGAGGAGAAGCTGCTAATCGATGAAGAAAGAAAGAAGAAGAAAGAAACCCCTTCCCATGGCTTGTGATTTTTGGAGCTAAACTCTTCCATACTTCATCAACTCTTAAAAGTAAGTATATTTATGTATTCTCCTCTCTTCTATGCTTCATTTGATCCTTGAAATTCATGAAATGCATCAGATTTAATAAGGGAATGGAAGCTTGCATGAATAGTTAGGGTTAGCTCATAATTTTGAATCCATGGCTTAGCTTAAGTTTGTGGCTGATTTGGTGCTTCCTTGTTGATTATATGAGCTTCTTTGCTTCCATTCTTGATCTATAATGTAACGCCCCAGCTTTCGGCATTTCAGGTATGATCGATACGTGTGCGTTTGAGAGTTAGGTTTTAATTATGAATTGTTCATTTCTTTAATTTCCCATAGCATGACATAATTTTATAAAATTATATTCTTGACATTTTATTGAAAATTCATATCATATAATATCATATCATATTTATCGGATATATTGAACGTGATTGCTATGTGAATTATTTTCCCGAATGTGATTTAATTCTTTTATGGCCTTAATTGACCATTTTCATGAATTTGGGATCTAGTTGCATTGGACCTAATTGATCATTTAATTTTGGATTTCGACCGCATTGCATAACTTACTAAATGAAGGGATTTAATTGCAAATTGGCCATCTCTTTCCCCTTCATTAGCAGGAATCACGTACCTTGGCTTTTCATTACATACAAAACATTTCATCCCTTGTTCTTGCTTCCTTCTTCAAACGAGACAAACCCTACCAAGTTAAGAGGGAGATTTCATCATTCAAGCATCATAATTGTGGGTTTTGTGGACATTGGAGCATCATCAACATCATATCTTCATCCTAGCTTCCATTTCTTTCATTTGAGGTAATTATGGAGATTGGATGATTTTCTTGAAAGTATGGCATAAATAGGGCTTTGTATTGGCTTGAATAAATTGTGTATTTGTTGTTGGAAATGTATTTGTGAACTATGAGCTTAAGATTGATGCATGTATCTTGAGTTTTATGGACTTAGAGCATGAGTATTGGTATGGGTTTCAAATGATGGATTATTGATGATCTAACATGGAATTATGTGTTTTTATGACTTGTTGTTGATATATTTGTATGTTAGTATATTTGTTGCATCAAATTTATGCATTTAATCATGGCTTGAATTCATTTTGGTGGTTGATTGTTGTTGCTTTGTTGCTGCTCTGCATATTCAGCTGCTCAAGTATTTTGGGAACGGCCCTTCCCAACCCCAGTTCAAAACTGGAACGGCCGTTCCCATGATTCTGAGACAGTTTGGCCAGCGAGACTGGGAACGGCCCTTCCCATTTTGGCCTTTAAGCCGGAAGGGCCGTTCCCAGCTAAAACGTTTTCCCTTTTTAAGAAACGCTGGCGCGTTTCTGTAGGCCATGGGAACGGCCCTTCCCATTTTCAAAGGGAAGCCGGAACAGCCATTCCCATAGTCCAGAAAGTGTCCAAAATTCACTGCATAAAATTGCATTTTTAGCACCTCGTTCCGACGGCTTCTTTGACCCCTAATTGCTATTATATGACTGAATACATGTCGAAATGCAATATTTTCATGGTACATTGTATTTTTCCCGTCGTCTCGTGGTATTTCCGCCGTTAGTCATATTTGGTACATTTTGAGTCGTGTTTCACGGACATTTGTCTTTCTTGCACAGACCAGCTTCCTGGTGATGAGGAGCAGGCCCCGTGACCTGTTTCCTTGGATATTTTTGGGTCGTTCAGGTGAGGTTTAATTTTAGATACATAGGACCCGTACAACCCTATGTGAAGTTTTAAGCCAAAACCTATCTTTATACTTATAGTTTTCAAATGAGATTGGTTTTCAAATGTTTTACCGAACTATTGAAGGGATTGATTGATTGTTTTGGCGAGTATTGTATTGCACTGTGGGCCCGAGGGTAGTGGCTCGAGCCAACCGGGAAAGCATGGGCTGACGGGTAACTCGAGAGCTATCCTCACCAAATTGGGATAAACCCTAAACCCCTAGGAGATTAGGGGAGGAAGGAGTTCCGGGCTTAGGGATTCATGTACCCTCTGCCCAGATTGATTGGATGGTGGGGCCTTGCAATCCCACCATCACCCGGAGGAAGAAGGTGTCATTGAAACTGCTAATTGTGCACAATAATGAATTGCTTGATCACCTAATTACCTAATAATTGATTGATTGATTGATTGTACACAGTCGGTGTAAGGTTGGAGAATTGCCCCACTCGCCGGGCCACAATTGATTGTATTAAATTGATTAAATTGCAATTGAATTAGTTGTAACCTCGGGCGATAGAATCTTTTATTTTACTAAATTGTATTGTTTGCCAAAAACTATTACCCGAGATTATAACTTGCATGTTTGTGCGCTTATATTTATTTATACCCCTCGCTCAGTCTGTGTTGGACTGACACCTCAACTTTTCAGTTGTTTTGCAGGGCGTGCTAGGCGGGAATTTAGAGTCTAGTGGTCTTTAAATTTGGGTCTAGCACACTTGATTACCACCTTTTGTTCATGTATAGCTTGGAATTTTTGTATCAGGCTTTGTTACCTATTTTGGAGATGATATTGTATTGATAGTGAAATCGTTGGTACCTATTAGTAAATAAATAAATATGGTACCTATAAGTATTTAATGAATGTTATTGCTTCCGCTTTTATTTACTCTGAATTGTTCTTCTACTTGTTGGTTTGGTTATAATTGAGGGTACCCGCCTAGCCTTGTGTCATTTTATTGTGTCCCGTTCGCTATAGCTTTGATTCATGTATGGATTGCCCATTTCATATGTGGATTGGGGCTATAGTGCGGGGGATGTGGTGTCTAGCGTTTCGGGTGCTACATATACTTCATGATAGATGTGTTAGGATTGATTCTCCATTGATAACATGATTGAAACCTTGAGTTTTTGGCCATGAAACTTGAAAACCGAACTGCTGCAAATCTGCTCATTTTCACCAAACTGCTGTCACGTTTTTTAGATCAAATGGATGAATTCTTGCCTCCAATTTCGTATGATAATGCTTGGTAATGTAGTATACATGTTGTTCTATGAATGTGCTTCGTTTTGCCCTGAATTCATGCTTTAATATGGTTGCAAACTTGAGTTCTTGAACCTTAAAAACTGCTCCCCTGTTTTGGGACTGCTGTGACGTTTTGTGCTTTGTTGCTTGAGTTAATGACTTCCAATTCGTGTGAATTTGCATGGAGATGTTATATACTAATTGCTTTACATGTTATCCCTGCTCTTGCTCCTAAACCGCAAAATGAAGCCTGTTTGTATGCTATGTGCAAACCTAACTGTTGCTGTTGCATTTTGTGATCATTTGATGGTTCTAATGTGCTCCAATTCGTGTCAATTTTCATATACATGGAGTATATTAGTTGCTTAACATGTTAGCATTTAGTTCCCAAGATTTTGACTCCTAACTCAGCCCCTAAGTTGGTGATCATGGCATGAATGCATGGTATGCTCTTCTTTGTCCGATTTTCGTTGCTTGATTTAAATGATCTTTGTTGTTGTATTCTTTGGCCTTTTAATGTGATTCTTTTGTATGTATTTCATGCATGTTATGTGTGTATTTGAGGTCTTAGAGTCCCTCTCTTTCAGCCCTTGTTTTGCTCTTTGCTTTCTTCCCTTTTGTTTTTAACCACAACTGTTCGCCCCTTTTCGCCTCTGTACCGAGACACCCCCGTGTCTCGGTTTGTTCTTTGGGAGTGACACGGGCGTGTCACCCCCTTTTTCTAGCTTTGTTTCCCGCCTGTACTGAGACACGGGGGTGTCTCAGTTTAGGCTACTGGGATGACACGGGTGTGTCATTCCCCTCGGTTTGATTTGTAAGTGTAACTCTTTTACGTTCCCTTGCTTTTCGTTGCTTTTCTTGTCCCGTTTGTGGCCTATATGCATTGTTAGCTTAACATATTATGTGTTAACTTATGTTATATGAATTTTTGATTTGATTTATGTGCTTGTTTTTGAATTATGGCTTCATATGTGCGATATGCTCTTTTAACGTGCGTTTATGACCTTCTATCTCGTTTATATGCCTTGCATGATCATTCTTTGCTCCTTCTATGCTATGAATGCTCTGATAACATGTTGTATAGTATGGTATGATCGTTATATGAAATCTGTGAATCCGTTTGATAGGATTTATGAGACTTATGCATTAATATGAACTCGTATGCACTATTGGTCAATTTTTTAAGCTTCATAAGCATCACTCGCATTCATATGCATTTGCCGAGCGTCAATATGGTTCATTTTGAGTCTAAGTTGGCCTCTTGCTCTTTGCTTTGTTCTTAGGTTCATTTCGTTGTGAGGAAGTGGTTCGTCTAACTCCTTGTGGTTCGTTTTGTTCGGAGTGGTCGCCCAGGTGAGGTTTCTTTCTTTTTAGCTATTATGACCTACAACCCAATATGTAATTTAAGCCCGCATGCGAACTATATATATGTATAAATAAGTGTTCGATATGTATTTTGCGGGAATTGGCCCAATTGCTATGAAATCCGTTGAAAATGTTTTTATATGTATGTAAGCTATGTTTTGTTTATTCGTTTTCGAAAAGGGTTGGTGTGTGTACATGTTAAGTTTTGGCAAGAAAGCTTTTGTGATAAGTATATGCTTTGTGGGATGTGTGTGTGTGTGTGAGTTCTGTGATCTGTGTGAGGGCCTCGGAGAAGTGGTATGTGATCTCGGGTCGGCCATGGGGTCACCGGGCTCTCTCATCAACACGACTCCACAAAAGGGAGACGTCGCCCATCCTCGGGAGGTCGAGGGGAAGGCGGGTCTTCTTGAGCCGGCGGTGTGCTTAGTGACCCGTCGAAGGAGCGGGTGGATCCCCCGTCTCATTCAGTGTATGAGTGGGGGTTGAGAGGGGCACCTCTCTCCCCAAAACGGTGTTGGGGTGGAGTTGGGTTATGATTTCTTTTGTTTTTGTTTCACCTTGGTGTATGGAGTAAGTAAGGGTGATGGAGTTAAGCTTTCAGTTCGTTGTGTCTTCGTTTGTGGTCGTGAAATGGGGGTGGATTTCTAAACTCTAAAACCTGGCTGAATTTGGCCTTTGGCCCCAAACTTCTTTCTTTATATATATTACCACGGGTTAAATGTCTTAGAATGCAAAAACCAAGCCCGGTTCACGAACCCATCTCAGCTTTGTAAATGCTTTGCTCTTATGTATATGTATGGGTGCGTGTGTTAGCCCCCTCACCAGTCTCTAGGACTGACCCTCGTTATTTATATCTTTTCCCCCTTTGATTTGAATTTACAGGTATTCGTTCTGAGGAGTTGGAGCTAGGCGGTTGTCTTTGAGTCTTTATTTTGGGAGAGCTTGAGTCCCATGCATTGTATTTTGTTTATTTATGCATTTTGTTAAGTTATGATTTAAATTCGAAATTGTAAAAGTTTGTATAACTTGAATCGAAACTTTTGATATGTCTCGAGTATGTTTATTTGCTTTATGAGATTCTGGTGCTTCCGCATTCGTTATTTGTTTTATTGCGTGCTCTGAGTAGGGTCTAGACCGCCTAGCTTAGGTTGGATTTTTGTTTGTCACCCGTTCGCCGTGGCTTGATACGTGGTCGGAATTCCCATTTCGCTTCACGTGTTGGGTTACGGTGCGGGGGATGTGGCGCCCTTCGCTCCGGGGTGTTACACCACGAAACCTGTCGCACCGTCCCGGACCAGTTTATTCGCCTCAACGAAAGAAATAAACGGGTTTGATTTCACCTTCTCGCCCTTAAACACCACTGAACTAAAAGAATGTTTCTTCCCCCGACAATCCATCTGAGCCCCATGTTCAGACAACCAATCCATTCCGAGGATTACATATACCTCTTCATCGGCATCTCAATCAAATCGGCGAGGAAAACCCTGTTTTCAAAACTCACTGGACAACCCCGATAAATCCTGCAAGTAACAAGACTACCACCAAGTGGCGAACTAACCACATAATCATGCGAACAGAGGGTAACAGGCAAGCACAACGAAAAAGCAAGATCCCGAGAAATAAAGGAATGAGATGCCCCGGGATCGAACAATGCATAAAATGTGATGCCATGAATGCTTACGGTACCTTCAATCACGGCATTAGGATCAAGATTTGTAGCTTCCTCTTCCTCGGCCCCGAGTGCATAAGCTCTAGCCTGAATTGCGGGCCTCTGATTGTTCCCCGCTGCCTGTCCTGGCCTTTTGTTCGGGCATTGATTAAGCATGTGATCCGGTGAGCCACAACCGTAGCACCTCTTGTGAAGTTTGAAACAATTTTCAACAAGATGATTACCCTTGCAATATTTGCATTGGGCTTGAGGCGGTGCCGGTAATGCTAAAGGTTGAGCTTAAATTGCTTATTTTGAGGCTTTGCCGGTACAAAAGCTTGGTAAGCTGGCCTCTTTACATATTTGTTCTGGCCTCCCGAGCTAGAGCCCTGTCCGGCCTGAGAAGTCCTCCTCCTCCTGGCTACCACTCGATCCTCTACCTTCAAAGCCTTCTCGGTGACTAACGCCCAAGTGTCGGTATCAACCGCTTCGAGTGCATCCTTCATATCTTCTCTTAAACCTCGGAAAAACTTCAAAGCCTTGTGGCGGTCATCGTTGGCAATGTTGGGAGCATATCTTGACAAACGGTCGAACTCGTCAATGTATTCGGTGACCGTCTTCTCACCTTGTTTCAAGTCCATGAACTCTTGGAGTCTTCGGTCCCTAGCGACGATTGGAATGTACTTGTTACGAAACTCCCGAGTGAATGTTTCCCAGGCGGCATCCAAACGGGCTCGGATGCTAGTCCACCAACTATAAGCTTGGCCTTGCACCATTGTGAGGGTGCACCTTGCCTTTTCAACTGATTCACACGGTATCAACTCCCAAATTCTCTCTATTTGGATTAGCCACTCCTCGGCTTGAATATCATTCCAACCTTCAAACTTGGGGGGATTCTGATTCCTTAACTCCTGTAGAATGTGAGTGACTTGCCCTCCTTCGTGATTGACAACCGGAGGTGTATTCTGGCGATACCGAGTATCCAAATATGCACATAATCTTACCATGAATCGCTCAAGTTCCATGTTGTTCTCGGCTTGTGGGGAACGATCCCGGTGGTGTCTACGACCCAGAGACCTATCACGGTGATGATCTCTTCGCGGAGGCATCCTACAAAATCCAAAGAATACCAATATACATGCTTGCGGTTAGTACATGATCATGTGCACAATTCATAGAAATTCAAGTAGATGAGGCACATAAATGCACATAACCACATTGTTCTAATCCGAACGACCTAGACAAACCAACACGACCCTAGAGCTTCGGTTTTGCAACCGAGAGCTCTGATACCACTTTAAGATGTAGCGCCCGGAACGGTGGGCACCCCATCCCCCGCACCTAATCCCGAACCCACATATGAAATGGATTTCCATACATGAGCCCAAGTTTAAGCGAACGGGAACCTACACTCACACGCTAGGCTAAGCGGGGCTAAAACTCGAACAGAGCGCGCAAAACAAACAGATAAGAATGCAGAAGCAACAACATAAGGATCGAAAATGAGCTCTATACTAACATATACATCATATACAACGGCCTGACGGCCCAAAAATAGGTCAAGTATTAACATAAATCTCCGAATACATATTTAGGATTCAAAACAATTCATAGAAGTAATCAAAACGCAACAGGTAAATATGCCGACTCGACCTAAACCCGAAAGTACGACACGACCGACGCACTTCCCCGCCTAGCTCGAGAAACCTGCAACTAAAGTGTAAAAAGGAAGGGGTCAGTCAAAACTCGACTGAGTGAGGGGGCTAACGCACACCAACACCATAAATAAATATAGAGCACAGCAAAAAATCAAAAGGGGTCGATCATGAACCGAGCTAGGGTTTTACATATCAAATCATTTTGAAAACATACATATAATACAAAGGAAACCCTAACTCGTTTCACAACCACCAAAGCATAAAAGGAAACATAAACGTCCGGCGAGTACGGACCTTCTCAACTCCTCATACAAATCATAAATACATAAGAATTCATAAATTCATAACTCCTCAACGCCTTGGTGATCGGGAATCCAACCCTCTCCACCCATATGGATTCTATATACATACGGGGTAGCTAACCCACGATATGCCTTCCCCGGTTATTCACCTAGGGCTAAAAGAACCACGCCTTCTCCATCTCCCTCAGAGTTGCGTGTCGGAACTTCAAAGGAGCGTGTGCACAGGGGTGATAACCGGTGACCCCAACGGCCACACCGGGTCTCCCTTACCCACACCTCCGGGGCCCAAGAATTCAAAATCAACCCATAATCCCATCTTTCAGGGCACAACTCGCTAGATCATAAAGGAAACGTACAAGGGATTCGAAATCATAAGCTCATATACGCCCATATTTATACCATTTTCATAAATTCGTAAAGGGGATTCATAAAATCATAAACGTTTCATAAGCATTCGTATTTAATCATATAATACATATATAGCCACATGCGGGATAGGAAATCAATAACATAAAGGCCATAGGTCACTTATCTAAAAGAAAAGATCCTAACCCTCACCTTGAAGTGGAAGTGGAGTGAAAATCGGACAAAAGAAGCAACCGGACACCTAAACCTCAGGCTCTTTAACTTCCTGAAGAGGCTCTGAAACAAAAGAACGCAAGACCCGAGACTTAGACTCAAATATGTACCACTTAGACGCTCAGAAATGCATATGTATGAAATAAATGCATATGAAATGCAAGAATGCGTCATTTAGGTCAATTAAGTTCATAGCTCGTATAAAACGTATCAAATAAATTCATAAACGTAATTTCTAAAATATAACAAATAATTTAAATCATAAAATCACATGTAGTGTACACATTTCATGCATAAGAATTCATATAAAATCATAGGATCACATTTAATTTAAAACCTCAAACTAAATAAGTTAAATTTCAAATTACATAAATATATAAATATATATATATATATATATATATATATATATATATATATATATATACAATGTATAGTATATAAATATATATATACACGGATGGCAGCCACAAAACACGCTTAAAGGCACAAGTAATATAATACAATTCATGCAAAGTTACAAATTAATCATGCCATTCATTAATTCACATTATAACCATGCAAAGTCCACAAATAATCAAGCAAAACTCACGTAAGGAATCATGCAAAGTTAGGAAAAGAAATTAAAACACTTCAGCTGCAGTTTCATCTCCCCACCCAGGGGAGATTTTCTTCTTTAAAGTACCCTCCCGGGTACTTTGATGCAGAAACTCTCTACAACACGTACCCGGTCGGGTACTTTCTTGAGGAAAATCTCCCCGGCCGGGCAGACAGTTCAGAGACGGAAATGGTGGAAAAAGTCCCTGTTCAGCCCTGCAACTTATACCACATCTCAACCACAACAACAAGGCATGAAAAGGCAGCAAATATGGCAGCATATCAGCACAAAAACATCATCATACCAGCTGAAAACGAACAGCAGCAGCAAAGGTAAGGAAATGGCACCAATTCATACATATATCTCAACAAAAACTCAAGTATATTAATGGTATCTCACCCATAACACAACTACCACCCAAGTCAGCTATATACAACAATATATGAAGCATAAAGGATCCATATACCAGCTCCAATTCAAGCAAAACACCAAGGAATGAGATGGAATTAAAAAATGGAATACAACCTTAACTATTCATGTCTTGAATCAAAACTATATCAAACATGGATGAAAATCAGATTTTCTTGAATTAAAATGACCACTTAATCATGTACATATCAAATATAAGCTTACCCTTTGAAGATGGTGAATGAAAATGAAGATTAGAGCTCAATCTCTTCAAGGTGTGAATAGTGACGGGAATGGTTTAAGCTACTCCAAAAATCTGATATCTCTCCCTTCTCTTGTGTATGGAACGATATGGAAGGAGTATGGGGTGATAATAGGCTGAATTAGTAAGATGTGGGTCCAGGTTTGAGGGCAATTGGCCAAGAATTGAGGGACTTATGTGCAAAATGGTGAAAGGTGGTCATATGAGAGCGAGACAAAGTTACGGGCTGATTTCGGGGTATCAAATGAGGTCGAAAAATTACAAGGCCTGATCCATTGCACTACGAGTTCAACGGAGGTGACGGAATCCAAATCCGAATTCCCGAGCTCAAGTTACACTACCCGGAACCCAAGGTGCGCTAAGTACATGTTAGCCTCCTTTAGGTTACCCCAAAAAAACGACTCCCGAAAACCCAACAAATAAACGTGAAAACACATAACGAGCACGTATTCGAGTTCACGACTCATAAAACTCCAACATATTTAAACGGCACGAAATTTCAATCTCAAATCGAACACAAACGCATCTCATTTCATCAAGTAGGCATGTCATTTGAATAATAAAATTCAAATAAAAAATTGAATAATAAAATAAAATAAAATATTAATTTATACGAATTAAAACAAATAAAATTTTAATCAAAAGGCCATTTTGCAATTAAATCCAAAACTTTCAAAAAGTATCAAATAAGTCCAAATCAACTTTTCGATTAAGTCTAATATTAATTAAAATCACACAATTAAGTCCTTAATTCATATAAATCACATAATTTACGAAATTAGCTTGTTCGGGAATTAAATTCACATATCACAAATTCATAAAATTCATATCATAAATCACTTGAGGCAAATTTCGACATAAATTCAAATATTTCATATAAATTCAAATAATTCATATAAGAATTTCAAATAATAAAATATAAATCAATTAAATGTAACAATTAAATATGAAATTAAAATAAATTAAATTGCACACATACGTCATACCTGTACGGTCGCGAAGTCGGGGTGTCTCATATTTGCATTGTTTCCGGCTGTGTTTGGTACCAGGTGAGGTTAGGATATAGTTATACCCTATTACAATGTGCTCGTTTTGAATGCATGCGACTTATAAGCCTCTATGTATACGTAAATACATGCAAGATACGTACTTTGTTGGTTTTGTCGTAAGTTTGAAAGTACGAACGCTATGTATGAGCCTATGTATGTTTAAGCTCCGTTTTGATATGATTTTGAAGTAAGAGTATGTGTTGTATGTACGTACGATATAATAAGTACGATATGCATGAGATATGTCTGTCTGTCTGCGTGTAGCAGGTTAAGTTTCCAAGATATGTGTGTTTATTTATATGAAGGGCCCCAGAGTTATGGGTAAGGAAGACCCGGGATGGCCATGGGGTCACCGGTTGCAACCCCTGTGCACTTCTCCAGCAAGGTGAGGCTTAGCTCATCCTCGGGAGGTCGAGGGGAAAGCAGGTCTCATATGCCGACGGTATAACCCGTCAGGATTGGGTAGGATCCCCCGATTCCACCAGAATAAGATAAGATATGTGTGGGGGTTGAGAGTAGCCGCTCTCTTCCCCAAACGGAGAAAGGTTGGATTGGTTTTTGCTTTTTGCTTTGCTAAGGAGTTGGTTGGTTGTGTACTCGTACCCGCCGAGTTTCATTATGTTTGTCGGTTATAAGTTCGTGAAATGGGGTTAGACTCTTAAGTTAAGATAAAAATTGTTATGCTTTCAACCTAAAAAGTATATTTCGGTATGTGTTCTAAGTCTGCATGAATCTGAGTTTATGCCTTAAGAAACGTGTGATTCAAGATTTGTTTGATAAGTCTCCCTATATGTATACTATCGCGGGAAAATGTTTTGGCGTGCAAAAACTAACCCCGGGTTCACGGACATTGCTTCTACTACGTGCTATGCTCCATATATATATATATACAGTGTGCGTGTATTAGCCCCTCGCTCAGTCTTTGGACTGACCCCTCTCCTTTTATGTTTTTAGTTTGTAGGCTGTGCTTTGAAGTTCGTTAGCGCTAGGCGGTTGAGTCGAGTCTTTTGGTTTTGTCCGAGTTGAGTCTAGTCTTTGCATTTATATACGTTTTGTGTTCTTTTGAATTTGATATAAGTTATGTAAATTGTAAGTTTAATTTATTAGCTATGTTATGTTATTTTGTACAGGTTTATGATTAAACTTTGTATGTATGAGTTTTCGGGACAGGTTAGGACAGGTTCGTGGAGTTAGCTGAACCCGTTGTTGTTATATGTTATTCGGGACAGGTTAGGACAGGTTTTCTTGGTTAGTTGAACCCGTTTAGTTGATGTTCATCTACATTCTGGAATATATGAATTATGATTGTTGATTAAAGTTTTTGAAAATTCGTATTTTGTATCGCTTCTGCATTCAGCCTTTGCATATTCTCATCCGTACAGGGTTAGGTACCGCCTAGCTAGTGTGTGTGTTTTCGTTTGTCACCCGTTCACTGTGACTTGGTGCGTGTGAGGACTCTCCATTTTGTACACATTTCGGGTCATAGTGCGGGGGTGTGGTGCCCCATTGCTTGGGGTGTTACATCTTAAGTCTTAGGGGGTGGAATGTAATAGCCTAATGTGCTTGTCCCACATCAGTTGGAGAGGGGAACAAAGCCTCCTTTATAAGGGGGTGGATACCTTTCCCTTGTTGAGGCCTTTTCTCGGATGGTGATCTCATGCATTGGGAGGAACAAAACCGTAAGGGTGGTCTCGCTTAGCTCACCAAAGGAGACAATATCGACAGGCGGGTTTTCGGGCTGTTACAAATGGTATCTGTAACACCCGAACGGAAGGTGCCACATCTCCCCGCACCAAGACCTCACCCGAATGTGAAATGGACAATCCACATCCGAGTTAAGCCACGGCGAACGGGGACAAACAGACACTCTCTAGGCTAGGAGGGACTAACCCTTGAACCAGAGATCACAGTAATGTAAAACATTAAAGCGGAAGCAATAACAGATCATATATATACCATGAGCGTTCCCAAGCTCCAAAAAATTAGAATTCATGTACAATAACCACAAGCCTTCACGGCTTAAAACATAAACGCTCCATAATCATATTCATATACAAAATCATATCAGAAGTATGCACGTGTAAAACAAAATACAAAAGCTAGGAACAAATGCAAGAACTAATGACTCGTATTCCCGCCTAGCTCCTCAACAACTGCACAAACAACTGAAAACCAAACGGGTTCAGTCCAAAAGGGACTGGTGGGTAAAAAATAGGCATAATATATAAATATTGCAGAATTTAAACATATTCATGCAAGCTATATACCCGTATGAAGTTTTAGAAAATTTCCCAAGTGGATAAGACAAAGAATGACATCTACGGTCTTACAACTATCATATTCATTCACAATTAATCACAAGGTTTCAAGCCCGGTGAGTGGGCGTACATAATCTCCAACCTTCTCCTTGTGTATTCATATCATAAGTTATTAATTTTCATACATATCTTTTGTGCACAAACATACATGATCATAATCATACATATACCCCTTTTTTCTCCGGGTGGTGGACGGGTTTGCAAGACCCGGCCACCTCATACATAATGGCTAGTGAGGTACATGAATCCTCAAAAGGCCGACTAGCGTTTCCCCATCAAAACTCCTAACGAGGTCCGTTCCGTTGTAAATTTGGTTGGAACTAGTGTATGGGATCACCGTCGGCCCTTGCCTCCCCGGATCGCCACATACACTAAGTCCCTGGGCCCGTGAACATAACATAACCTCGCCAAAATCATAAGGTAGGGTTCATAAAAAAAGGTTATACGTTTGCAATCATTTACTCGAGAAAGGACTCAATATATTCATAATCATATTACTTTGGCTTAAAACTTTTCACATAGGGAGGTATATCGGGTCACTTTATCTATTTAGTAGAGAAACCCACCTTAAACCGACAAAAGAAGACACAAAAGCCTCACTGACCGGCCTCGTATCCAACGGGATCAACATCTGTGCAAGAAAGGTGAAGTGAGACTCAATATGACCAATTAAGACGCTCGGCAATGAAATGAATAGGTTATGAATGCATAGAAGATGAGATCATATAATAAACATGGTCATGTGCACAACTAATAGCTTAGAGACATATAAACGATCAATACATTCATTCCAAGAAGCGTTTGAATTCAATCAAGTTCATATCTTACATATATCATAACATTATAATTCAAAGAATTCAAATCAAAGCTATAACACTTAGTATAGCATGTTTATGTATCATATAAGTCATAAAACAAGCAATTCATATCACTTAGGGTTCAAATATAAGAGAGGAATCTCATACATGCACACATTAGGAGCAAAGAAGACGTATTGAAGCATATCTCGAGAAATATTCAACGAAAATTCCTAGAATTTCACAACACACAATATAACACATTATATGACATGTCAATAAAGTGAAAGAGCCAAAAACAATCCAAAGAAGCCATGCAATTCACGTACAAAAATTGAATTTGCATGTACAAATGCAAAGGGTCGCGGCCGCGACCCATTTTCTTCATAAAAATGGTAGCGGCCGCTACTCCCTTATTAAATGCCCGAATTTTTCATGAATTTTCCATGAATTTTCATAATACGTGAGCAAAAATGAACAGTGGTTGCGGGCGCAACCTAAAATACCCGCGACCTGAGACACAACATCAAAACGTTAAAGATGTCGCGGCCGCTACCATTTTTCTTCATGGTTCGATCACGGCCGCGTCCGACCTGATGCAGCAGCAAAAAGCAACGGGAAAATAGAGCAAAGCCATGCCATAACTTCACCAACATGATCAGCTAGCAAATGATCCCAAATATGCATGAAAATAACTCCAAAGCAACATACAAACATGCTCCCAAAGTATAAAAATGTGACATGGAGTGTATGATGATCACTTCACGATATAACTCCAAAACTTCATTAATGAAAGCTCATGAATGCTCCAACTACCAGCTAATACATCACCATAAATGCAAAAGAGAGATCAAGACAATCATAACCATGCTTAGAATCAATCAAATTCATCAAGAAATGGAAGAGATCAACATATGAGCTCAAAACCTAAATATACTCCAAGTCAGCCAAAAACTCATGAAACCATGATCAGAATTAGGGATGAATGGATCAAAATGACTCATATTGAATGTATAATACAACCCTAATCTTACGTTGTGGATTGGTGGAGGTTTGGAGGAGATTTGAGCTTGAATCTCCAAGGGTTGGCTTGAACTATTGGAAAACTGGAATGCAGAGGAGAAATGGCTGAATTTCTCTAAGTGAAAGGTCTTGGTTCGGTTAAGGGAGGGTATGGCTGGTTAGGTGGTTGAGTTAGGGTTCCATAGGCTTAAACCATAGTTAATTTGGTCAAGAGGTGAAAGAGTTATGGCTCATTTAGTAAAAGGTGGCAGTTTTGTCTTCCGTCGCATGTTTCGGTTAGATTTCGGAGGTTCAAATAAATTTCGAAAAATATAGGGCTAAGTTCATGAAACTCGAATGTTCAATACGAGTTCAACGAAGTTGAGGAAACTCGAATCCGAGTTTCCTAGCTCAAGTTATCACGTAAGGAACCAATGGTGCGCTAATTGCTCGTTAGCCCCCGTTTTGGATTCCACGATCAAAATAAATTCAAAAACTCAATCAAACGAATTCGAAAATATGAAACGAACATAGAACCATATTCATAACACACATAAGCCCAACATATTAAATTTTCATGAAGTTTCCAATTCAATTCACGTAGAAACGGCAAGCAAACCATTCATTTAAGCACAAATAGTTTCAAAATTCATATAAATTCAATTTCAAATAATTAAATAATTCACTAATTAATATTATATGAAATATAGCAATTAATAACGAAGTTAAAATAAATTAAATGCGTACATAATTATCACATAATTCATACCTGAACGTTTTGAAAAGTGGGGCGTTACAACCTCTTCCCCTTAAAAGGAATCCGTCTTCGGATTCACTGATTGTCCGAAAACAGCTCAGGATGAAATCTTCTAATCTTATCCTCCGTTTCCCACGTGGCTTCTTCCGTCTTGTCACTTCTCCACAATACCTTAACTAGTGAAATTTGCCGGTTTCTTAATTCTTGAAATTTTCGATCCAGAATCTTAACCGGTTTCTGAACAAAGGTGAGATTAGGTTCAATTTCTACCTCTTCCTCAGGTAGGATCTCGGATTCATCCGGAAAATATTGACAAAGTTGGGAGACATGAAACACGTTATGGATTCCCGTCAAACTCGGCCGTAGATTCAAGCGATAAGCCGTATCTCCAATTTTCTCAAGAATCTCATACGGACCTCGATAACGAGGATTCAACTTACCTCCTTTTCCAATCGTCGAAAACCCCTTTCGTGGTGAAGCTTTTAGAAATACTCTTTCACCAACTTCAAACTTAAGATCATTTATCCGCCGATCCGCATAACTCTTCTGTCTATCTTGAGCTGCTTTCATTCTTCGTGGAATCAATTGAACCTTATCAATCGCTGCTTGCATGGCCTTAGAAGGCTTCTCTTTCTTTTCCCCTCATTTCACTCCCTCTTGTTTTGACCAATTCCACTCCTCAAGATCGAAAAATAAGAGAGATCTACATTTCCGTCCGCAGAGAGCTTCATAAGGTGCCATTCCTATCGAAGCCTGGAAACTGTTATTATAAGCGAATTCAATCAGAGACAACTGCTCGTTCCAAGAACTTAAGAAGTCCAATGCACAAGCCCTCAACATATCCTCTAAATATTTAATTAACCTCTCAGACTGCCCATCTGTCTGAGGATGGAAAGCTATGCTGAATTGAAGCCTTGATCCCAGATTCCTTTGCAATTCTTGCCAAAGTCTAAAAGTAAACGTTGGATCTCGATCTAATACAATACTAACTGGCACACCATGTAGTCGAACTATTTTATCAACATACTTCTTAGCTAACTTATTCACCTTATCCGACATTCGAATAGCCAGAAAATGTGCCGATTTCATCAAACGATCCACGATCACCCAGATTCTATCAAAACCACCCTTTACTCTAGGAAGACCCGAAACGAAATCCATTGCCACTTTGTTATCATTTCCATTCCGGAATAGGTAGAGGTTGAAGTAGCCCCGATGGCTTCAGATGCTCAGCTTTCACAATTTGGCAAGTCAAACAATGTTTCACAAAATTAATTACATCTTCTTTAAACCGTTCCACCAATAGAACTGCTTCAAATCTTTATACATCTTATTTCCCCTGGGATGTACCGAATACCCTGATCTATGAGCTTCTTCCAAAATAATCCTCTTCAATTCACTCGGTACAACAACCCTGTTCTTGAATCTTAAGAGTCTCGTATCATCAAATCCAAACGGGCATTCAGTGTCCACTCTAGCTTTCTCAACTAATTTTTGAACCTCAGAATCCTTTATCTGAGCCTCAAATAACTTCTGTTGAAGATCTGGCTATACCGTAATATTCTGAACACTTGCTCTTAACTTAAAACATTCAGATTCATCCTCAATTTCCACTTTCACACTAGACACACTAGCCTTCCTACTAAGTGCATCTGCGACCACATTAGCTTTCCCGGGATGATATCGAATTGTACACTCATAATCCGCTAAAGTCTCCATCCATCGCCTTTGTCTTTTGTTCAACTCCTTCTGAGAAAACAAGTACTGAAGACTCTTGTGGTCGGAAAAGATCTCGAATGGAATTCCATATAGGTAGTGTCTCCACTTTCCCAAAGCAAAGATCACCGCTGCAAGCTCGAGATCGTGAGTGGGATAATTCTGTTCATGATCTTTCAGTTTCCTCGAGGCATAGGCTATCACCTTACCATTTTGCATCAAAACACATCCCAATCCTTCTTTCGAGGCGTCCGTATAAACCATATATCCTTTCGTACCTTCAGGGAGTGCTAATACCGGTGCAACGGTCAACTTCTCCTTCAAAAGTTGGAAACTCGCCTCACAAGCCTCATCCCAATCAAACTTGACTTCCTTCTTTGTCAACCGAGTTAAAGGAGCTGCAATCTTTGAAAAATCCTTAACAAATCTTGGATAATACCCAGCTAAACCCAAGAAACTTCTGACTTCGGACGCATTCTTCGGACTCTGCCACTGAATAACTATCTCAATCTTTGAAGGATCAACTTCCAAGCCCTTACTCGAGACAATATGACCTAGAAAAGCAACCTGGTCGATCTAGAATTCACACTTGCCAAACTTGGCATACAACCGGTGCTCTCTCAATGTCTCCAAGACCAATCTGAGATGCCTAGCGTGATCTTTCGGAGTCCTTGAATAAACCAAAATATCATCGATAAAGATTACCATGAATTTGTCCAAATAAGACCGAAAAGTCCGATGCGTTATATTCATAAATGCTACAGGGGCATTAGTTAAATCGAAAGGCATTACTACGAACTCGTAATGTCCATACCGGGTATTAAATTCTGTCTTAGGTATATCCTCTTCCCGGATTTTCAATTGATAGTAACCTTGCCTTAAATCCAATTTCGAATAAACCCTGGAACCTCCATCGATTGTCGGTTGGTCAAGATCTTGGTATCGGTTGTCGGTTGGTCAAGATCTTGGTATGTTGTGACCGCGTCGTCGAGCTCTTCGAAAAGCACTATTGGTTCATCGAATTCCGTTGAGAAACGAGCGAGTTTGAGTTGTGTGTGACAACACACCGTGAGTGTGTGTGAATGTCGTGTTTCGCCTGGGGAGAGAGAGAGCTGAGTGAGTTCTGTCACGTTTAACGAGGATTCGGGTGTTTTATCCTGGGTCCTCGCATGCAAAACGAACGGGAGGAAAAATTAACAACGTCAGAATTGGGCAAACTTAGAGTCTACAGACTCGTTTCGATGCCCCGAACACGTTGAAGGGGTCAAAGAGGTCAAAATCTCGACCGAACGAGTAGTGACCGAAAACCCCCCAAAAAGAGAAAATTACAAAGGGGCCCCTAAACTCTAAAAGAGTTCAAAATAGGGCCACGCAAAACACAAAATCACATAATTAAACACATAAAAAGGTTGAAACGTGGCGTACCTTATGTGTAACACCCCGGAGCGAAGGGTGCCACATCCCTCGCACCGTAGCCCAACATGTGAAACGAAATGGAAACTCCGTCCACGCATCAAGCCATGGCGAACGGGTGACAAACAAAAATCCAACCTAAGCTAGGCGGTCTAAACCCTACTCAGAGTGCGTGACAAAACAAAAGAACGAATGCGGAAGTACCAGAATCTCACAAAACAAATGAACAAACTCGAAACAAATCAAAATTTACGATTCAAGTTATACAATCTTTTCGAATTTAAAGCCATAAACTTATACATATATCATAACTTAACCAAATACAATGCATGTGACTTAAGCTCTCTCAAAATAAGGACTCCAAGACAACCTCCTAGCTTCAACTCCTCAGAACGAATACCGGCAAATTCAAATCAAAGGGGGAAAAAGATAGAAATAACGAGGGTCAGTCCTAGAGACTGGTGAGGCGGCTAACACACGCACCCATATATATATACATAAGAGCAAAGCATAAACAAAGCTGAAAGGATTCATGAACCGGGCACCATTTTTGCATTCTAAAACATTTAACCCATGGTAATATATATAAAGAAAGAAGTTTAGGGCCGAATGCCAAATCAAGACAAGTTTTAGAGTTCAGAAATTCGTCCCCGTTTCACAACCATAAACGAAACATAAAGAACCGTAAGCTTAAATCCATCCCACTTACTCCAGAAGCAAAGGCGAAGCGAATTACAAAACAAATCATAAATCATTCCCACCCCAACACCGTTTGGGGAAGAGAGGTACCCCTCTCAACCCCCACATATACACGAAATGAGATGGGGGATCGACCCGCTCCTTCGACGGGTCACGAAGCACACCGTCGGCTCAAGAAGACCCACTTTCCCCTCGACCTCCCGAGGATGAGCTCAGTCTCTCTTTTGTGGAGAAGTGCACAGGGGTCGTAACCGGCGACCCCATGGTCGTCCTGGGTCTCCCTTAACCACAACTCCGGGACCCATCACACAAAAACATATACTTCCACTGATCATACTTATCAAACTTACCATGCGAAACTTATCCACAAATCTTATCACGTTTACACACACACACTCTGATCAAAGCTTCTCAAAACAAACGAAAATAGAGCTTATATACTTATAAAAGCGTTTTCAAATTCTCAAAACAAACGGGATAAATCCCACAAAATACGTATCCAAACACATATATATGTATATACATATATAAGTCGCATGCGGGTTCGAAATTCAATTAAGGTTTTAGGTCATCATATATAAAAGGAAAGAAAACCTCACCTTGTCAACCAAACCGAACAAAACGGGCCAAAAGGAGTCAAACGAACCACTTCCTCACATCGGAACGAACCTAAGAGCAAAACAAAGAGCAAGAGGCAAACTTAGACTCAAAATGAACCATATTGACGCTCGGCGAATGCATATAAATGCAGGTGATGCGTATGAAGCTTAACAAATTGACATATAATGCATACGAGTTCATATTAATTCATAAGTCTCATAAATCATATCGAACGGATTCACAGATTTCATATAACGAACATATCATACCATACAACATGTTATCAACATATTCATATCAGATAAAGAGCAACGATTGATCCTGCAAGGCATATAAACGCGACAAAAGGTCATAAACGCACGTTAAAGAAGCATATCGCACATATGAAGCCATAATTCGAAAACGAGCGCATAAATCAAATCTTAAATTCATATAACATAAGTTAACACACAATACGTTAAGCTAACAATACATATAGGTCACAAACGGGATGAAAGAAAGCAATTAAAAGCAACGAAACGACGAAAGAAACTCTCCCGAGGCACCACCGTGACATATGACACGGCTATGTCCAAAACACAAAGGAAACGGACACGGCCGTGTCCGAATTTAAATAAATCAGATGCCCAAGTCGAGGCCTTGACACGGCCCTGTCACTAATCAGCACAAACTGGACACGGCCGTGTCCAGTTCAAATTTCTGAAAAACGGTTTTTGGCGCAGCAACATTTTCAAAGGCAAAATCAGGGCATTTCGGGAGCAGCTCTTGGGGAACTTCTTAGGCCTCAAATACACACATAACATGCATGAAATACGCACAAAAGAATCACATTAAAAGGCCAAAGAATGCAGCAACAAAGATCATTTAAATCAAGCAACAAAAATCGGACAAAGGAGAGTAAACCATGCATTCATGCCATGATCACCAACTTAGAGGCTGAGTTAGGAGTTAAAAGTTTGGGACCTAAATGTTAACATGCTAAGCTACTCAAATACTCCATTTATATGCAAACTGACATGAATTGGAGCACATTAGGACCACCAAGTAATCACAAAAATGCAACAACAGCAGTTCGGTTATACCATGCTTACAAACAGGCCATGCACTTCAAATTTGGGTCAAAATGGAAGTTAAAAGCTAGAAAGGGCAAAGCTAACATAAAGAGCAATTCATATACTTCATGCTCATGCAAATTCACACGAAAATAAGTACAAGAGATCAACCAAACACTTCAAGTATCACAGCAGCAGTTAGGTTCGCGCATAGCATACAAACAGGCCTCATGTTTCGATTTAGGAGCTGAAAATGGATCTAAAAGCTTGCAAGAGCAAGGTTAACATGTAAAGCAATTAGTGTAACGCCCCGGTTTTTCAATTTTATTAAAATGTCATATTTGTTTCTAAATTGCGCAATTTAACTATTTAATTATGTGATTAATTGTTTTACGTGTTTCATATTTAATTTTTATTATAAATCGTTATAATTTTATTTTATTATATTTTTATTTTAATTCAATATTATTCTAAAAACCTAATTCGTATTTTTAAGTATTAATATAAATATAGATATATATTTCTTTAATTATTGTTAGTTAATGATTAATGTAATTATGTTGTTAATTAATCATGCTTTAATTAATTAATTACGTGACTTAATATAATTTATTCAATATTAGATTTAATTCATTTATTTAAATTTATGCATGGAACTATAATTTGTGCATGGATTTTAATGTATATATATGCATGAATTGCATGGGTTGAGCATATTACTAATTTTGAGCTTCGTTCTTGTATGAAATGATATCGAATTGCCACAAATTTATAGTATGTCATAAATATATGTGTTACGAACATGCTTATATGCTCGGTTTATGTTCTCTATTTCATTTGATATGTTAACGAATTTAATTTGTTTCGAGGAACCAAATCGGGGGCTAACGAGCACTTAGCGTACCCTTGGTTCCAAATTTAATATCTTGAGCTCGGGAACTCGGATTCGAGTTCCGTCAACTCCGCTGAACTCGTAACGAAAATTTGAGTTTAGTAAACTTAGCCTTGTATTTTTCCTAAGTTATTTGAACCTCCGAAATTCAACCGAAAAACGAGGCGGCGACCAAAATGACCTTGTTGTACTAAAATGACCATATCTTGCTTAAACCTTGACCAAATTAACTATGGTTGGATGCTATGGAACCCTAACTCAACCCTCTATTCATCCATTAACCCCACAAGCCGAGATAACCCTCCCCACCTACTGAAATTATCTCAAACACTTTCTGCTCCCCAGTCTCTCCCGTAACTCAAGCTTTGCCATGAGATTCAAGCTCAAATCTCCTTCCAAACCTCCATTAATCCACAAGGTAAGCTTGGATATGTTATGTACATACTATATGAGTCATTTTCATCCTTTCATTCACGAATTTGAGCATGGATTCTTGATTTCTGGGCTGTTTTCCGAAAATGGGGAATTTTCGGCATTTTGTTGATCTCATTCGATTCTTGTTGCTTTTGATTGATTCCAAGCTTGAGATTGATTGTTTTGACATCCTCATATCATTTGTGGTCATTGATTTCTTGGTGGTTGAAGTATTAAGGAGATATTGATTATGGTACTTTGAGAGAAATTCCTTGAAATGTCACGTATGCTTCCATTTCTTGTTTGAGCTTGTTTGGAACTGATACATATGTTGAAATGGTGTTGCTTAGATGAGTATTTATTGTTCTAAACTGGTATGAATAGATGGAGTTGAAGTGAGTCGTTCTTGCTCTGTTTTCCTCGAGATTTTGCTCTGTTTTGGCGTGAGTTTGTTGCTGTCAGGAATGCCGTGAACCTTCATGCTTTTGCTGTCATTTTCGTGGGTTCTTGAGGTGTGTTTTAGATGAGTTTTTTCTGTAATTCATGCCTTGTTTTGTTGCTCGTGTTGCCTGCATTTCATGCGTGAGGGGCTGCCCTGTTTCTGCGTTTTATGTCCAGTTCAGGGGAGGTTGCTGCTGTGCGACACGGTGGTGCCATTTTCTTCCTTTCCAGTGGGAACGGGGGTGCTCCTTTGGCCTGGGATTGCTGTACCGAGACACGGGGGTGTCTCGGTCTAGGCTAGGGAGGTGACACGGGGGTGTCACCCCATTTTTCCCGATTTCTTTGCCTGCGTTTCTGGGTTGCTGCTGTGTATATAGGCTGATGTTGCTGCTCCTATTTGAACTGTTGTATGTATATATATATATATATGTATTGTGTGTGCATGGCTTGTATATAATATATATATATTTAGGTGTTGTGTGTGTTTGTTGTTTCGTGCATGCATGGCTTGTGTATATAATGTATAGTATATATATTATATGTGTATATTTGTGCATGCATGCTTCCTACGTGCATGGATATATGTATATATGTATATAAATTGTGTAATTACTTATATAATTTTGCATACATGGTTTGGTATATTATGTATATATATATGTACTATCTATACATTTATGCATGCATGTGTACGTGTGAGTATATATATATATATATATTATATATTTAAATGTTAATTGATTATATATTATATATATTTATTATATATTTTAAATATTATTTAATTTAATTCAATTATTAAAATTAATTTATTTCTATTTCGCGTATTTAATTTACCGACTATTGATTGAACGTTCTATTTATTTTATTCCTAAATGTGAATATGAATATTATGTGTTATGATTATTAAATGAATTCTTGGATTAATTGATATGCATTATGAATTTATGAATATATAAATTTATGAAATTATGAAATTGAATGAATTATATGAACGAATGATTTGATTATATGTTTTAAATTTCATAATAGTGCACATGAACATGTTCATTGCATGCCGTGCGTCATATTTGGTTCATTTAGAGTCTTGAGTCTCACGAACACGTCATGTGTCTTTTGTACAGTTTATCTCCAGGGTGGAGAGATCTTGATCGTTCAGGCACTTGGTACTCGTTCCTTGTTTCGTCACGGTTCAGGTGAGGGTGTTTTCGTTTTAGTTACGTATTAAACCCTACAACCCTTATGTGAAAAGCTTTGGCCAAAACCTTATGATTATATATATGTACTTTTAAAGTAAGTCATCGAGTAAATTCTTCTGAAATTAAACGTATGGGCGTATATAAGCTTAAATGGTCTTGCGACGAGGCTATGCTCCAAACCGTGTGTCTTCATGCTAGCTACGGATTAGGATGACACGGAGAGGTACGTGTATAGCATATGCCGAGTTGCACGGTAAGGTATGTTTTCTTATAGTATGTATCCTACCTTATGATTTTGGCGAGATAATGTTATGTTCACGGGCCCCGGGACTTAGTGTATGTGGCAATCCGGGGAGGCAAGGGCCGACGTTGATCCCATACACTAGTTCCAACAAAATTTACGACGAAACGGACCTCGTTAGGAGTTTTGACGAGGAAATGCTAGTCGGGCTTTTGATGATTCATGTACCTCACTAGCCATTATGTATGAGGTGGTCGGGTCTTGCTAACCCGTCCACCACCCGGAGGAAGAAGGTTGGTTATGATTTTTGATTATGCTTATGAATATGATATGTTATGATTATGCACCGTGCGGGAAGGCCGGGACCCGGATCGCCCAAACGAATATGTTTATGATATGATTTATGGTCTGTGTGTATTATGATATATTGCATGATCGCCTAATCAACATATTAATGATATTTGTCGTACACGGTCGGAGTTTGGTTGGAGATTGTGCACGCTCACTCGCCGAGTCTTATGTATATGTATGATTTATGAAAGTAATGAATTAATATGATTAGTCATAAAATCCGAGCACGGATTGGTCATTCTCTTGCCCTTTTAGGAACTAATTTCAAACGAAACCTTGTTCGGAATTTATGACTTGCATGTGCATGTTTTTATATGTATATCGCTCCTGCTCACTCAGTCTTCTAGAGACTGACCCTCTCCCTCCCCAACCTTTTAGTGTGCAGGTTTGACTTTGGAGATTCGAGCTAGGCGGAGTTATGTTGAGTTTAAGTCGGTCAAGTTAAATTAGAAGCGTCTCAGTATTCACCTTATGTATTTATGTTGTGATTGATTCGACATTGTAAGATCATGGAATTCATGCTTGTATAATTGTTATTGAATTGCTTTTGTTGGACTTTATTTATGAGTTTAAAAGAGGCCTGAAGAGCCCAAGTCTGCTTATGGTTTGCATGTTTGAGTTTTAGTTTTTCGAGGCACTATATTCTGTTGATTGGTTGTTATTGCAGGGTCTAAGTTCCGCCTAGCTTAGGAGGGTTTTATGTTTGTCTGTCGTTCGCTATGGTTTGACACGGGTACGGATTTACCATTTCGTTACTCGTGTTGAGCCATAGTGCGGGGGATGTGGTGCCTCACGTGCGGGGTGCTACATCCTTAAGTGGTATCAGAGCCCGGTTGCAAAACCGGTGTTCTCGAGTCGTGTTGGAGTCAGTCTAAGTCGAACGGCATAGGGACTACGTGATATTGTGTGCATTGTATCGATCTTGAATATGGAATTTGGTTTCTCTTAAGAATTTTGTTGAATTACTTGTTGCATCTTATACGGATTCTTGTCTTCCGTATTGAATATGTGTCATGAACATGCACTAATCGCATGCATCTATTCTTGAAATGAGTTATGATTTCCAGGTTATAAAGATGATATCAAACCACGGCCAAGTTTTATGATCACAACAACCTATTGCAAATTCCTTCGGAGGCATGGAAGATAGGAAGGATGCCCGAGGAGGAATGTGGAGAATGCTAGCCGTGTGGCTTTACAGACTGAGTTGCAATTAACGGTTAGGATTTAGAATGGGAGGTTCGACCTTGGCTATGCGATGGCAGAAGAACATTTGGTGGTATAGGAATAGGGGTTAATCAAGGGATGGTTGTGACTCAAAAGACCAACTTAGGTGAATCCACTACTTGAAGTGCATTAATTGGATTCAACAGGATCTTTCAACCTAAGGAATGAAGTGAACAAAACCTTGAAGATATTTTGGTCCCGGATTTGGATCATTGAAGGGGTATTAATAATTAAGAGGAATAGAGATAACAGGAGTCCGATAGGGGTTATGCACCAAGGGTCTACAAAGAAGGACTTCGAACTAAGCCTAGTGATTAGAAGTCGGGTTTTAGAAGGCAAGTATTTGGGTAAACACAAATAGAGGGAAGGTGGTGATATTGAGAACAGGATTTGAGTTCGCTTTCCAAATCCAAGCTGAATTGTCATGTTGTGAAGTGAAGTGGAAGATATGGAGCAACAAATGGAAACGGGAAAGAAAGGAAATCATATGCTCAGGTATAAGCAATTGGAGGTGAATTAAATTCACAAAGGATAAGCACGGAATTCTTGATCGAGGTGACGATTAGAAGTAGAGGTCAAATTTCGAGGAGAAGTTTGGATACTAACTCTGTGGGCGTGGAAGAATTAAGGATTAAGAAATTGCAATCTCGGATAGTGGAAGATACAAGTGATGCAAAAAGACTCATGGAAAACTTGAAGACCGTGGGAAAGGCAAGGGATAATCACCAAGTCAAAGTAACCTCGGGATTGGAGGGACGAGGAAAAGCTACCGAGCTAACTACTTACCACCTTGGTGACAGGTTCCAAAACATTCATAGCACATGCATCATCTTTTGCATTAATTATTTATTCTTTTGACCTTATGTTTATCAGTGTATTTCTAATTAGTTTCGTTAGGCTAATGTGTTGTATAATTGCTTGATGTAAACGTGACACATGCATTGTCATTTTAACCCAACATGCATTTTAGTGTTTACTTGATAGGAAGTCCTTTCGCCTCAACTATCAAGTATCAGTTCAACCGAGCCGCATATGAGTTATGAGGAAGAGAAATAATAGGATGACGTTAGAAGGAAGGTGAATTTGGGAAATAAAAACTTCCATTAAGGGATAGGTTAACGGAAACAAGAATTCAGAAGGAGAAGTGAGACTAGAGTTCCGGACAAGAGTAAGAAAGGAGTTTCGGACATCAAGAGAACTGGGGAAGGAGTTGAAAGGCCAAGTCCTTGATTTCTGTATCAGTTAAACTTCACCTGATGGGATTTACCCATCAAGAATTTCGATAATAGAAGAATCAATGGAGTTCAACCCGGGACAACAGAAATTTAAGGGGGAGAGCATGACCGAGGAATAAATTGGACGATCGAAAGGGTGCTCGAAGAAATATTTCAGTAGGAATAATGAAATTGCAATTTAAGGAAGACCTGGAAGTCCTATTAGTGATGATTAGAGATAAATAAGACGACTTGAATGGTTAAGTTGTTAAGAGGAGAGTTAAGTTACTAAATTCGGGTTGGAGTCCCTCACTAGGTATAACGGAAATGGCTTGGAGAATATTCCTATGTATTGAATATGGATCTAGGGATAACAAAATTATAAGGGAGCTTCTGTGAACCCTAAGTCAGAATTGACGGGAGAGAGAGAGTTGAATCAAGCTAGCATAGAATGAAAGGAGGGCAATCAAGAGTAATCCAATAGAGTAAAAAGGGGGTTCAATAATGACAATATTATCAAGTCTTCAGTTATTTCCACGATAATTCAGAAGGAAATTTAAGAAGAAACCAAACCAGAAAGGATGATCATTGGAGGATTTACATCAAACGTCAAGAATCATCAAGAACATTTTATCTTCGATTCAAGAAATGTGGAGCTAGATGCCGAATATAACCTTAAGGGGTTAAAGGGAATGAATGGATAACATGAACGGAAGATGGAAAAGGATTCGTGTTAAGGTAGATCCTAATGACAAGTACCTCAAGGTAGGGATTGAATCGTCAAGGTTGTCAGGGGTAGTTATTCTCGAGGGTATTTTAAACTCCAATATGGGTAAGATAGTAGCTATGGACCTAACTTCGAGACGGATGGTCTAAGGGTATTCGGGAGGTCAAGCTCGGTTAATTAAAAAGAGTTGGTTGAATGAGGATTAAGAGAAATGATGGAGACTGGGAACAGTACCAGGAAGAAAGGATCTAAGAAGTATAATCCCTGAAGGATTCATCAATTGTTTCATCGGGGTATCCTGAAGAGGTTAAAGACAAACTGAGCACTGAATCTATCTTCGGGACAGATGATACACTGAACAACGACAACTCACAATTTTAAAACTTCGTGACTACGGTGAACGGTATTTATAGCATTCATGAAGCATACATTCATGCAAATTCAATTTAATAATTTCTTTGTTATGTGCTTTGTTTTCTTATCAAGTTAAACTACATGAAGTAATTGATGATTAACGTGGATGATATCTGTTATTTGCCCTGAGGTGGCTTGTGTGATTTTGAATTTGGTTTTGCGTGTGTTGCTTGGGAGTATTGGACACTTCCTTGTTTACTTATTTTTGTTTGAGAGACGGGGTGCTCTCGTTGTTTCTAAGAGATGGGGATTCTCTTATTTTTGTTTGAGAGACGGGGTGCTCTCGTTGTTTCTAAGAGACGGGGATTCTCTTATTTTTATTTGAGAGACGGGGTACTCTCTTTGCTTGCGAGAGACGGGGTTCTCTCATTGTAGCTCGAGAGACGAGGCTCTCTCCTTGTTGCTTGTGAGAGACGGGGAATCTCTCATTAGTGGTTTTAAGCGTGCAGTGAATCCGAGGACGGATTCTTTTAAGGGGGAGAGATTGTAACGCCCCGGTTTTTCAATTTTATTAAAATGTCATATTTGTTTCTAAATTGCGCAATTTAACTATTTAATTATGTGATTAATTGTTTTACGTGTTTCATATTTAATTTTTATTATAAATCGTTATAATTTTATTTTATTATATTTTTATTTTAATTCAATATTATTCTAAAAACCTAATTCGTATTTTTAAGTATTAATATAAATATAGATATATATTTCTTTAATTATTGTTAGTTAATGTTTAATGTAATTATGTTGTTAATTAATCATGCTTTAATTAATTAATTACGTGACTTAATATAATTTATTCAATATTAGATTTAATTCATTTATTTAAATTTATGCATGGAACTATAATTTGTGCATGGATTTTAATGTATATATATGCATGAATTGCATGGGTTGAGCATATTACTAATTTTGAGCTTCGTTCTTGTATGAAATGATATCGAATTGCCACAAATTTATAGTATGTCATAAATATATGTGTTATGAACATGCTTATATGCTCGGTTTATGTTCTCTATTTCATTTGATATGTTAACGAATTTAATTTGTTTCGAGGAACCAAATCGGGGGCTAACGAGCACTTAGCGTACCCTTGGTTCCAAATTTAATATCTTGAGCTCGGGAACTCGGATTCGAGTTCCGTCAACTCCGCTGAACTCGTAACGAAAATTTGAGTTTAGTAAACTTAGCCTTGTATTTTTCCTAAGTTATTTGAACCTCCGAAATTCAACCGAAAAACGAGGCGGCGACCAAAATGACCTTGTTGTACTAAAATGACCATATCTTGCTTAAACCTTGACCAAATTAACTATGGTTGGATGCTATGGAACCCTAACTCAACCCTCTATTCATCCATTAACCCCACAAGCCGAGATAACCCTCCCCACCTACTGAAAATATCTCAAACACTTTCTGCTCCCCAGTCTCTCCCGTAACTCAAGCTTTGCCATGAGATTCAAGCTCAAATCTCCTTCCAAACCTCCATTAATCCACAAGGTAAGCTTGGATATGTTATGTACATACTATATGAGTCATTTTCATCCTTTCATTCACGAATTTGAGCATGGATTCTTGATTTCTGGGCTGTTTTCCGAAAATGGGGAATTTTCGGCATTTTGTTGATCTCATTCGATTCTTGTTGCTTTTGATTGATTCCAAGCTTGAGATTGATTGTTTTGACATCCTCATATCATTTATGGTCATTGATTTCTTGGTGGTTGAAGTATTAAGGAGATATTGATTATGGTACTTTGAGAGAAATTCCTTGAAATGTCACGTATGCTTCCATTTCTTGTTTGAGCTTGTTTGGAACTGATACATATGTTGAAATGGTGTTGCTTAGATGAGTATTTATTGTTCTAAACTGGTATGAATAGATGGAGTTGAAGTGAGTCGTTCTTGCTCTGTTTTCCTCGAGATTTTGCTCTGTTTTGGCGTGAGTTTGTTGCTGTCAGGAATGCCGTGAACCTTCATGCTTTTGCTGTCATTTTCGTGGGTTCTTGAGGTGTGTTTTAGATGAGTTTTTTCTGTAATTCATGCCTTGTTTTGTTGCTCGTGTTGCCTGCATTTCATGCGTGAGGGGCTGCCCTGTTTCTGCGTTTTATGTCCAGTTCAGGGGAGGTTGCTGCTGTGCGACACGGTGGTGCCGTTTTCTTCCTTTCCAGCGGGAACGGGGGTGCTCCTTTGGCCTGGGATTGCTGTACCGAGACACGGGGGTGTCTCGGTCTGGGCTAGGGAGGTGACACGGGGGTGTCACCCCATTTTTCCCGATTTCTTTGCCTGCGTTTCTGGGTTGCTGCTGTGTATATAGGCTGATGTTGCTGCTCCTATTTGAACTGTTGTATGTATATATATATATATGTATTGTGTGTGCATGGCTTGTATATAATATATATATGTTTAGGTGTTGTGTGTGTTTGTTGTTTCGTGCATGCATGGCTTGTGTATATAATGTATAGTATATATATTATATGTGTATATTTGTGCATGCATGCTTCCTACGTGCATGGATATATGTATATATGTATATAAATTGTGTAATTACTTATATAATTTTGCATGCATGGTTTGGTATATTATGTATATATATATGTACTATCTATACATTTATGCATGCATGTGTACGTGTGAGTATATATATATATTATATATTTAAATGTTAATTGATTATATATTATATATATTTATTATATATTTTAAATATTATTTAATTTAATTCAATTATTAAAATTAATTTATTTCTATTTCGCGTATTTAATTTATCGACTATTGATTGAACGTTCTATTTATTTTATTCCTAAATGTGAATATGAATATTATGTGTTATGATTATTAAATGAATTCTTGGATTAATTGATATGCATTATGAATTTATGAATATATGAATTTATGAAATTATGAAATTGAATGAATTATATGAACGAATGATTTGATTATATGTTTTAAATTTCTTAATAGTGCACATGAACAAGTTCATTGCATGCCGTGCGTCATATTTGGTTCATTTAGAGTCTTGAGTCTCACGAACACGTCATGTGTCTTTTGTACAGTTTATCTCCAGGGTGGAGAGATCTTGATCGTTCAGGCACTTGGTACTCGTTCCTTGTTTCGTCACGGTTCAGGTGAGGGTGTTTTCGTTTTAGTTACGTATTAAACCCTACAACCCTTATGTGAAAAGCTTTGGCCAAAACCTTATGATTATATATATGTACTTTTAAAGTAAGTCATCGAGTAAATTCTTCTGAAATTAAACGTATGGGCGTATATAAGCTTAAATGGTCTTGCGATGAGGCTATGCTCCAAACCGTGTGTCTTCATGCTAGCTACGGATTAGGATGACACGGAGAGGTACATGTATAGCATATGCCGAGTTGCACGGTAAGGTATGTTTTCTTATAGTATGTATCCTACCTTATGATTTTAGCGAGATAATGTTATGTTCACGGGCCCCGGGACTTAGTGTATGTGGCAATCCGGGGAGGCAAGGGCCGATGTTGATCCCATACACTAGTTCCAACAAAATTTACGACGAAACGGACCTCGTTAGGAGTTTTGACGAGGAAATGCTAGTCGGGCTTTTGAGGATTCATATACCTCACTAGCCATTATGTATGAGGTGGTCGGGTCTTGCTAACCCGTCCACCACCCGGAGGAAGAAGGTTGGTTATGATTTTTGATTATGCTTATGAATATGATATGTTATGATTATGCACCGTGCGGGAAGGTCGGGACCCGGATCGCCCAAACGAATATGTTTATGATATGATTTATGGTCTGTGTGTATTATGATATATTGCATGATCGCCTAATCAACATATTAATGATATTTGTCGTACACGGTCGGAGTTTGGTTGGAGATTGTGCACGCTCACTCGCCGAGCCTTATGTATATGTATGATTTATGAAAGTAATGAATTAATATGATTAGTCATAAAATCCGAGCACGGATTGGTCATTCTCTTGCCCTTTTGGGAACTAATTTCAAACGAAACCTTGTTCCGAATTTATGACTTGCATGTGCATGTTTTTATATGTATATCGCTCCTGCTCACTCAGTCTTCTAGAGATTGACCCTCTCCCTCCCCAACCTTTTAGTGTGCAGGTTTGACTTTGGAGATTCGAGCTAGGCGGAGTTATGTTGAGTTTGAGTCGGTCAAGTTAAATTAGAAGCGTCTCTGCATTCACCTCATGTGTTTATGTTGTGATTGATTCGACATTGTAAGATCATGGAATTCATGCTTGTATAATTGTTATTGAATTGCTTTTGTTGGACTTTATTTATGAGTTTAAAAGAGGCCTGAAGAGCCCAAGTCTGCTTATGGTTTGCATGTTTGAGTTTTAGTTTTTCGAGGCACTATATTTTGTTGATTGGTTGTTATTGCAGGGTCTAAGTTCCGCCTAGCTTAGGAGGGTTTTATGTTTGTCTCCCGTTCGCTATGGTTTGATACGGGCGCGGATTTACCATTTCGTTACTCGTGTTGAGCCATAGTGCAGGGGATATGGTGCCTCACGTGCGGGGTGCTACAATTAGTATACAACGTCTCCATGCAAATTCACACGAATTGGAAGTCATTAACTCAAGTAACAAAGCACAAATCGACACAGCAGCAGCAGATCCCGTAGAGCAGATAGTATGCTAGGTTTCATGCTCAAAACTCAATATTTCTTCAAAGGTTTGAATGGAAAATCATTCCTCACATAACCACCAAGTATTAGACATAAAAAATGGAGCATAATAAGTTCATATGATCAGATTTAGCACCCCAAAACAGCCACACAAAACTGATGTAAGAAAGGCATGAAAACAAGTCATATTCTAACTCATATATCCAGCTGAAAAGGGGCATAAAATCAGGGGAAAACAGGGCATATTCATAGAACAACATTTATACTACATTACCAAGCATTAGCATACGAAATTGGAGGCAAGAATTCATCCATTTGATCTCAAACACGTGACAGCAGTTTGGTGAAAATGAGCAGATTTGCAGCAGCAGTTCGGATTCAAGTTTCATGCTTAAATACTCAAGCTTTCTTCAAGTTATCAATGGTAGATCATATATTACACAACTAAGATGAAGTATAAGTCATATATTGAGATTAAGAAGCTCAAATAATCAGTTAACATGCATCAAACCCCCATGAAACTCAAGCTAAGACAAGGATTAAAAAAATGAAGTCTAACCCTAACTATTCGTGCAAGCCTCTATTCCCTTATTAAATCTGATGCATTTCATGAATTACAAGGATCAAATGAAGCATAGAAGAGAGGAGAATACATAAATATACTTACCTTTAAGATATGAAGAAGAAAGATGGTGATTTGAGCTCAAAATCCACAAAAGGGCCAAAGTTCTCTTCTCTTCTCCTCTCTTTGTCTCGATCATTTGCAGCAAAAGGGAGGGTGTTTGGCTCGGTTTCAAGGGCTAGGAGAAGATAAGGGATAGTTAACTCAGCTCCAAGGATCAAGGTTAGGCTTTGGTTAAGTTAAAATGGGTCCCGCCAAGAAGACTAGTCAAAGAAGGTGGCTTTAGCACAAGCTGTTCGTTCCGGGCAAAAAACGAGGGTCCAAATAGGCTTAGAAAAATACCAATTCAGGTTCCTTGGTTTCATCTCTTCGTTACAAGTCCGAAGCATCTTCCGGAATTCGAATCCGAATTCCCGATCTCAAGTTATGACCTCCGGAACACGAGGTGTGCTAAAACTAGTTAGGCCCTCATATCCCTCGTTAAATACTTAAGGTTTAAAACCTCGACAAACGAACATGAAAACTTAAAACGATCATGCAAACACATTCATAACTCACATATATCACGCATATCAAAATTTCACAAAAATCGGAATTGAATTCCGGCACATAACAAGCAAATTACGAGCATGCAAACTTAAACGTTAAAATTCAAAGTTCATAATATACGCAATTAATTTCATATAATTTCAAATAATCAAATAAGCATTAAAATAACACTCAATTATGAAATTAAATAATTTAAATGCGCATAAAACCCTCTCGTTACGGCGTACCTGGAAATCCTAACGATCGGGATGTTACATTATAAGTCGGACGAGCAGGATGTTACAAACTCCCCTCCTTCAAAAGGACCTGTCCTCAGGTCCGGAAGTAGGATCTTGATCGACTCTGAAACGAATTCCACTTCAAGCTTCCGCTGCGCAACTCTGATCTAGGCGAACTGCAAAATCCCTTCATAGTGTCTCGTTGTCACTGAAGTCCTACTGAACACTTGACCGTTGGTCAAATAAAATCCTAACATATCAAATAAGCTCATATCACATCATATATTAGCATACCATATGCATTCATAAGGTTAAAGTTCATATAAACAAACTCAAATTAAATAAAATCATACTATGTAAAAGCTAATTCAAACAATTAAATATATATATAATATATATATATATATATCAAACATCACATATATTCTAATAAGTGTATATGTAAATAAACCTACAGCCACGTACAACACCCACGTATATACATTAAAACATGCATGGTAATTTTAATTAAAGATTTCATGCAATAAATATAAAGCTAACACTCATGCATGTATTAAATTACTCACGTAGACACAACTCATGCATATACTAATTTCCATATATATATATATATATATATATATATATGTGCCCACATGCATTTAAATTGTTAATATACATTATATATATACACATACACTCTCATGTATTTACGTACACATGCACGAAATAAAAACCATCAGCACCTTAAATAAATTATAAGCATGCACCACACATCACAATACACACACAAGAAGGAAAGAAAGATGCATAAAGCTACTGCAACGAGGCTACCCGGCCGGGTACACCTCACGCACAGATTCTCCCCGGCCGGGGAGAAGGATGCAGACACAGCAGCAGCAGCAGCAGGTAACATTCCCCCGTTTCTCTTCCCTTTTTACGCAGCAGCAGCAGAGCCATGATGCAGCAACAACACAGCAGCAATAAGGCACCAAAATCACACCAAAAACGCAGCAAAAGACCACTAAAACAGCAGCGAATTCGCACGCAGCAGCAAGGATGAAAAAGGATGGAATTTAAACTCATTTCTTCAGGCTTTTCATGAAGTGCAGCTATGGTGGTTCATCATACACAATTCATATCTCAAATTCATGATCATATATGGATAAAGGAAGCTAAATTGATCACATATCATGCATTAATTCACACAAAATCGGACAACAACCATGGATTCAACAAATGAAAAGAAAACCTAACTATTCACATAAAAATTCATTGCATGCTCAAACCTCCATGAAATTCAGCAATCCAACACTTAAAAGAAAGAGGAGAATATGGAGAATCAAACCATGGGCTTACCTTTCGAATTTGACGAAGATTGGAGGTCGAACGAGCTTGAAATCCTCCATGGGTGAATAGTGATGGGTTTCTCCCCTTCTTCTCCCTTTTTCTCCATCTCTCTCGGTTTCCTTGGGATCTGGGCAGGACTGACTGAGTTTTGGAGATAGGGTTATGAGTTAGGGTCATGTAGGTTCAAGAATCGGGTCATTTGGTCAAGAAACGAATAAGTTATGGCCAAAACCGTAAAATGTTGCGAATCTGCGAGAGGTCTGCGTTTCGGGCGAAATTCGAAGGTTCGAAAGGGTTTGGAAAAATATAAGGCTAGGTTCATAAATTTTTTATTCTCGTTACGAGTCTTGCGCCACTTCCGGAATTCGAATGCGAATTCCCAAGCTCAAGATACGGTCTCCGGAATCCAAGGCGCGCTAAAACTAGTTAGGCCCTCGAATCCCCAACAATTAAAATATGGTTCGTTACCATATCAAACAAATCCGAAAAATTAAAACGAGCATACGAACGAATTCATAACACGTATAATTCATGCATATTAAATCGGCACGAAATTTCGATCTCAAATCAAACACAAACGCAACATATTTTCAACAACTAAACATATTATTCAAATAACAAAATTAAATTTTCAAGGAAATAATAAATAAAATTTTAAAATAATTATTAGACGATTTAAAATAAATAAAATTTTATTAAAAAGGATATTTTTCAATTTGGTCCAAAACTTTCAAAAAGTGTCAAATAAGTCCAAGTTTAAATTTTCGATTAAGTCCAAAATTAAATAAACCATACAATTAAGCCCTTAGTTCACATGAATCACATAATTCACAAAAATTAGCATGCTCGGAAATTAAATTCACATATCATAAAATTCATAAAATTTCATATCATAAATCACTTAGGCAAATTTTGACATATAATTCGAATATTTCATATAAATTCAAAAAATTCGTATAAGAATTTAAAATAATCAAGTATAATTCAATTAAATATGAAATGAAAATAATTTAAATTGCACATTTAGCTCTCTCTTAAGTGCGTACCTGCACGGCCGAAAAACCGGGGTGTCACAACTTCAAACTCATTCGATCACCACTAGACCACTGCACCCAAAGCTCGATACTGTCGCATCCTCGTTGCTTGCAGACTATCGTCAGGCCATGCGTAACTCAACTACGACAAACAAGGGAGAATCCCATCTCTCAACACGCAAGTGAGAGAACCCTGTCCCTCAGCACACCCAAAAGAGAGAAACCCCATCTCTCAGGCACATAATTGAGAGAGCCCCATCTCTCAAACCCAGAATCGAGAGAACCCCGTCTCTCAACCTAAGTCTGACTGATTCCACATCTCCCAGACATTCTAGTTTGAGAAAATCCGGCATTTCTGAAACCCTAAATCCAAGGGAATCCAACATCCCTCGAATACCTAAGCATAAGAGAATCCAGCATCTCTCGTGTACAAAACTCAGAAAAACTCCAGCATATTTCTGTCACATAATTAGAGAGAATCCAGCATCTCTCTAACACACAAATAGGAAGAGTTAACATCTCCCTAACACGTAAACAGAGAGAATTAAATCTCCCTTTCACCCAAGCACACAAGCAGAGTCAGAAATCATAACAATTAACACATAGCACACTTGGCAAATAAATCACATAATAACAAATTTAATTAAGTAAACGATGCATGTATGCTCGTGCCATGGATGCTTAGTGTACCGTTCACCATGGTGTTGATAATCTTGGCCATAAAGTGGTGATGTGGTTAGGAAAGCTGATTAAATTGTTGATGAAGCAGTCCTGCAATTGAATCACTAAAATTGGTGCATGATGGTTAGATGTGTAAATGAAATGTAGCAGTTAAGTCACCTAAGTGCAGCAATTAAGAGCACATTGATAAAATGTTGCACCATCATAGTCATAACTCGCACATAGTCATATACCTCAATGCAATTCACATTGAAGAAGCTAAATTTCATGCCAAATGGATGTAATGCGCACATATTCCTATGCCGTACGACCTAGACTGACACAACACGACTCCAGAGCACCAGTTCTGAACCTGGTAGCTCTGATACCACTTAAGATGTAACACCCCAAGCGGTGGGGTACCATACCCCCGCACTATAACCCGACATGTATACGAAATGGAGAGTCCGCACACGCACCAAGTCACAGCGAACGGGTAACAAACGAAAACACACACATTAGCTAGGCGGTACCTAACCCTGTATGGATGAGAATATGCAAAGCCTGAATGCGGAAGCGATACAAAATACGAATTTTCAAAAACTTTAATCAACAATCATAATTCATATATTCCTAAATGTAGTTGAACATCAACTAAACAGGTTCAACTAACCAAGCAAACCTTTCCTAACCTGTCCCAAATAACATATAACAATAACGGGTTCAGCTAACTCCACGAACCTGTCCTAACCTGTCCCGAAAACTCATACATACAAATTTTAATCATAAACCTCTACAAAATAACATAACATAGCTAATAAATTAAACTTACAAGTTACACAACTTATATCAAATTCAAAAGAACACAAAATGTATATAAATGCAAAGACTAGACTCAACTCGGACAAAACCAAAAGACTCGACTCAACCGCCTAGCGCCAACGAACTTCAAAGCACAGCCTGCACACTAAAAACATAAAAGGGGAGGGGTCAGTCCAAAGACTGAGCGAGGGGCTAACGCACGAACACTGTACATATATATATGGAGCATAGCACGTAGTAGAAGCAATGTCCGTGAACCCGGGGTTAGTTTTTGCACGCCAAAACATTTTCCCACGATATTATACATATAGGGAGACTTATCAAATAAATCTAGAATCACACGTTTCTTAAGGCATAAACTCAGACTTATGCAGACTTAGCACACATACCGAAACATACCTTTTTAGGTTGAAAGCATAACAATTTTTATCTTAACTTAAGAGTCTAACCCGGTCTCACGAACTTATAACCGACAAACATAACGAAACTCGGCAGGTACGAGTACGCAACCAACCAACTCTTTAGCAAACCAAAGTGAAGACGAAGCAAAAAGCATAAACCAATCCAACCTTTCTCCGTTTGGGGAAGAGAGCGGCCACTCTCAACCCCCACACATATCTTATCTTATACTGGTGGAGTCGGGGGATCCTACCCGATCCTGATGGGTTATACCGCCGGCATATGAGACTTGCTTTCCCCTCGATCTCCCGAGGATGAGCTAAGCCTCACCTTGGTGGAGAAGTGCACAGGGGTTGCCACCGACGACCCCATGGCAGTCCCGGGTCTCTCTTACCCACAACTTCGGTTCCCATCACACAAATAAACACACATAGCTCAGAAACTTAACCCGCTACACACAGACAGACAGACATATCTCTTGCGTATCGTACTTATTATATCATACGTACATACCACACATACTCGTACTTCAAAATCATATCAAAATGAAGCTTAAGCATACATAGGCTCATACATAGTGTTCGTACTTTCAAACTTACGACAAAACCAACAAAGTACGTATCTCGCACATATTTACGTATACGTAGAGGCTTATAAGTCGCATGCATTCAAAACGAGCACATTGCAATAGGGTATAACTACATCCTAACCTCACTTGGTACCAAACACAACCGAAAACACAGTAAATAGTTTACCCCGGAACCTGCACGACTCACTTGTCACCACCCCGGGTGCACCTGAACAACTGAACATACAAAACACAACACCGAGCTCAGACTCAGACTCAGACAACCACACAGAGGCGCAGGGCGATGCTCAAGCACTTAAGAAACGTAATCATATAAGTAAGAGTCAAATTCATTTTAATTATATGCAAAACAAAACATTAAGGCATGTTCATACGCACAATTAATGCAATTAGGGAACTCAAAAGGCAATGAAATTCACATTATTTCATATCAATTCATATATTACACATTTACAAAGCAATCAGATCAAATTTAAATATAACAATCATAAATTTACATGTATTACAAAGCCAAATAAATCATATAACAACATACTATGAATTCTATTTAAAGATCACAAAGTTACATATCAAATTCCAATTTACATGATTAAACCTTAATTCAAAGTTTCAAGGTTAGACATATTAACTTCTTATAATGAAATTATAATTAGCATATTTGTTTATCAAGTAGCAAGGATTAATTAGTTCAATCCGCACAAATTTACATACTTAGTAAAATTACACAAATATCCCCTCTAAGTTAAGCAAATAGCACAAATTTAACATATCGGGATTCTATTTATCAAATCAAAGTCTCCATACCTATCATGTAACAGCCCGAAAACCCGTCAGTCGATATTGTCCGCTTTGGTGGGCTAAGCGACACCACCCTCACGGTTTTGTTCCTCCCAATGGCTAAGATCACAATCCGGGAAAAGGCCTCAACAAGGGAAAAGTATCCTCCCCCTTATAAAGGAGGCTTTGTTCCCCTCTCCAACCGATGTGGGACAAGCACCTTAGGCTATTACATTCTACCCCCTAAGAGGGCCCAGCGTTCTCGCTGGCACACCGTCCGGGGCCCCGGCTCTGATACCATTTGTAACAGCCCGAAAAACCGCCTGTCGATATTGTCCGCTTTGGTGGGCTAAGCGACACCACCCTCACGGCTTTGTTCCTCCCAATGGCTAAGATCACCATCCAGGAAAAGGCCTCAACAAGGGAAAGGTATCCACCCCCTTATAAAGGAGGCTTTGTTCCCCTCTCCAACCGATGTTGGACAAGAACCTTAGGCTATTACATTCCAGGACATCAAGAGCAAGGAGATAGAAGTGAAATAATGCAAAGAAAGCAGCAAAACAACTATAATAACAACAACAAATCACACAGCCACGAAAGGGATGCAAATGGTGGAGTTAAAATTCATTTCTTCAAGCTTCCATGGAGGTTCAGCTATGGTAGATCATCATTCATGCAAAATCCACGAAAATAATGCATATATAGGAACCAATCAAGTCATATACATCCTATATTACTCATCAATTCAAGAAACAAAACAAGAATGGCATGAATTCATCAAGAAATGAGATTTAACCTAACCATCCACTCATATTCATCAAACTCCATCAAAGCAAGCTCAAATTTGGGGATGAATGGATCAAAACGATGCTAAATGAATGTATATTACAATCATAAACTCACCTTGTGGACTGGATAAAGTTTGGAAGAGATTTGAGCTCCAAAATCTCCAAGGTATGCAAGGTTATGGGATAAACTGGAGAGCATGGGCTTTTGACTGAGTTTTCTTTGTGTGAGGTGTGTGGTTCGGTTTGGGGCTGGTATGGAGTGTTAGTGGCCTTAACTAGGGTTCCATAGGGTCAAAACATGGTTAATTTGGTCAAGGTTTGAGATAGTTAAGGCCATTTTAGTAAGCTGTGGCAGTTTTGACGAACGTAGCACTTTTCGGTTGAATTTCGAAGGTTCAAATAACTTTGGAAAAATATGAGGCTAAGTTCATTAAACTTGGATTTTTGTTGCGAGTTCAATGAAGTTGACAAAATTTGAATCCGAGTTTCCTAGCTCAAGATATCAAATACGGAACCAAGGGTGCGGTAATTGCTCATTAGCCCCCGATTTGGATTCCAAGAACAAAATAAATTCAAAACTCATGCAAATGAACCCGAAAACATGAAAAAAATATATATTCATATTCATGACATGTATATCTCCAACATATTAAATTTTCACGAAATTTCGGTATCCAATCATATAAGAACGAGGCACGTTTATAACACTCATGAGTAATACATAAATAAATTCATAATATATAACAAGATTTAAATTCATATTTAAATACAACCAAAAATGCATGAATTAAATATACATTAAATTAAAGTGTACGTATTACATATAATTTAAAGTTAGTTAACACGAATTAAATATGTATACTTAGGATCAATAGCATTAAGATTTAAAAGTCAACTAATTCACATATATTTAATATTAATTAACTTAAGATAGGATTAAATGTATATTAATTAACTTAAATAGAAATAATCAAAATTTAATATATATAATTAAATATGTAAAACACTTAAAAACAATTAATTCGCTCAAATCGATAAACACATACGTCATGCTATATGACTGAAAAACTGGGGCGTTACAGCCGTGTCATGCATTCGGCCCCGAAAAAAAACGCAGCAGTTTCGTTTTTCAAAAACAAAAACAGGGCATTTCGGTTTCAAGCCTTGGGAGGTCTCTTAGGCCATCAAAAGCACATACAACATACATGAAAATAACACCAATTCAACATATATTCAAGTCATAACAAGAAGCAACAAGTTCAGCTCCAAAAATGCAAGAAAACAAGGCAAGAAAGGAGAGGAATACATCAAGCTATATCATCTAATTCTCAAGAGTTCATTAATGGAAAATCATTTATATCTCAACTACCATGAAAGAACATGCAATAAATACTTATAATTATGTCATAGGAGCAACATATCATCATCATGGCTCAGGAAATTCAAGAATAGAAGCAAGAATCATCAAATTCCTCCAACTTCTACTATTCATCATACTAGCTATATCTCTTCAATCCACCATGGACATAAGCTCAAAAGCACATAAAAGAAATAGGGAAGAGTGTAGATAAACAATATAAACTTACCTTTCAAATTTGGGAAGAAATGGATGTGATTTGAGCTCAAAATCACAAAAATGGACAAAGGGGTTTCTTTCTTCTCTTCCTTCTCTTCTTGGAGCTGATCGTGGTTTGTGGGAGAGAGGAGTGGCTTGTTTTTGGGGGGTTAAGGGCTGAGGGAGATTTTTAACTCAAGGTTAAGAGTCATGGTTAAGGTTTGGTTGGGTTTAAGAGGGACCCACAAAGCAAGGTTAGGTCAAAAGATGTCTCTTAGACATAAACGGCTCGTTTCAGTTGAATTTCGAGGGTCTTATTGAGCTTAGAAAAATGTGAGGCTTGTCCCATTGAATCCGAATCATCGAAACGAGTTCAACGGAGGTGATGGAATTCGAATCCGAATTCCCAAGCTCGAGATACGTGACCCGGAACCCAAGGTGCGCTAAATGCTCTTTAGCCTCCTTTAGGTCCCGTGTCCAAAACGAACCAAAAAGTAAAAAAAAAAAAATACCAAAACATAAAACAAGCACATATACGAGTCCATAACTCACATAATTAGCATATATCAGGAATTCACAAAAATCAGAATTAAATTCGGATCCAAAACGAGCAAAATACGAAACAAGAAAATTAAACGTTCCAAAATCATCAAATTCATATCAAGGCAATTAAGTTCAAATAAATTCAAATACTCACAGTAGCATTTAAATATCACATAGTTACATAAGAGAAATAATTAAATCGCGTACCTAATTGATTACCTAAATGTCCGATCAATCGGGATGTTACAAATCTCCCTCCTTCAAAAGGACCTGTCCTCAGGTCCGAGGCGAGGTCTTGAAAAGCTCCGGATACAACTGTCTCATCTTATCCTCAGTCTCCCAAGTGGCTTCCTCAAATTTCTGATCACGCCACAAGATTTTTACTAGAGGGATTTGCCGGTTTCTCAACTTTTGCATCTTCCGGTCTAACACTTTAAACGGGTACTTTTTAAAGGTTAAATCCGGCTCTAACTGCACCTTCTCAACTGGTAGAATAGAAGACTCATTGGGATAATGTTTCCGGAGTTGCGAAACATGAAAAACATTGTGAATCCCGATCAAGCTCGGTGGTAATTCAAGTCGATAAGCTACTTCGCCAACTTGATCAAGGATCTCGAAAGGGCCTAAGTAGAGTGGGTTAAGCTTACCACCTTTACCAATCCGAGCATACCTTTTCTAGGAGATGCCTTTAAAAAGACCTGATCTCCATTCTCAAACTCCAAGGGTTGTCTTCTTTTGTCTGCATAACTTTTCTATCGGTCATTTGCCAAAATCAACCAATTTTAGAAGTTATTAATCCACTCCCGTTTCCCAAACCCTAAGCAGAACAAAAAGCAAACCAACTCGGCGAGTACAAGTTTCCTACGCACCTACTTCATATTCATAAGCAAAATCCAAAGGTAAAGTAAAGTGCAAAAATTAATCCAACCTCCTCCGGTTGGGGAAGAGAGGGGCGACCCCTCAACCCCGGCTCTTGGCAAACACGAAGCATTTCCTCGAGATACCTTATTAACCTTTCGCATTGACTATCCGTTTGTGGGTGAAAACCAATACTAAACTGAAGCTTTGTACCCAAACACATCTGCAATTCTTGCCAAAAGCTTGATGTGAACCGAGGATCCCTATCTGAAACAATACTGACCAGGCCACCATGTAACCTAACAATCTCTTTCCGATACAACCGGGCCAACTTAGGCACCATATCGGACATTCTTACCTTGAGAAAATGAGCTGATTTCATCAACCGATCGATAATAACCCAAATCCCATCGAAACCTCCTTTGGTCCTTGGCAAGGCGGATACGAAGTCCATTGTCACTTGCTCCCACTTCCATTCGGGAATTGGAAGTGGTTGGAGAGTTCCTCCCCGTTTTTGGTGTTCTGCTTTCACCACTTGGCATGTTTGACACCTTCTTACAAAAGTAGCAACGTCCCTTTTCATGCCGTTCCACCAATATAAAGTCCTTAAATCCTTATACATCTTGGTGGTACCGGGGTGTACTGAATAAGCTGATCTATGGGCCTCATCTAGTACCAACTGCTTATGTTATTCCGGAACACAAACTCGAGCCTTAAACCGAAATAACCCTGAATCATGAAACCTGAACTTAGTTTCAGGATCAATCCTTGAGTTAGCCACCAATTTCTGAATTTTCGGATCTATAGATTGAGCTTCTATCAATTGTTGCTTCAAATCCGGCTGAACCAAAATTTTAGCGAAACGAGCTTCCGAAACCAGAACCATGAACTCTGTCTACTAGAACCTGCTTCCAAACTTAGAACACTAGCATTACTGCTCAAAGCATCTGCCACAACATTACCTTTACCCGAATGGTACTGAATCTTACAATCATAATCCTCGAGTAGCTCCATCCAGCGCCTCTGTCTCACATTCAAATCTTTCTGGGTAAACAGATACTTGAGACTCTGATGGTCGGTAAACACTTCAAAAGTAACTCCAATAAGATAATGTCACCATTTCATCAAAGCAAACACCACCGCGTCGAGTTCCAAATCATGAGTGGGATAATTTCTCTCGTGATCCTTTAACTTCCTTGAGGCCTAGGCCACTACTTTGCCATTCTGTATTAGCACACAACCGAGACCTTCCTTTGATGCATCGGTGTAAACTGAGTAGCCTTCTGAACCCTCGGGTAGGGTTAAAACCGGTGCAGTAGTCAATCTCTCCTTCAGAGTTTGAAAACTCTTCTCACACGCCTCATCCCACTTGAATTTAACCTCTTTCTTAGTTAACCGAATCGAGAAATGTTTCACAAAGCTCCTGTAATACCCTGCCAAACCGAGAAAACTTCTCACTTCTGAGGCATTCTTCAGCTGCTTCCAAAACATCACCGTCTCAATCTTCGCCGGATCCACTTCTATACCATTCCCCGAAATGAAGTGACCCAATAAGGAAACCCGATCTAACCAGAACTCGCACTTACTGAACTTAGCAAACAATCGATGCTCCCGAAGTGTAGATAAAACAATACTCAAATGCCGCGCATGCTATTCCTCGGAACTCGAATACACCAGAATATCATCTATACAGATGACCACGAATTTATCGAGGTAAGGCCGGAATATTTGGTGCATCATATCCATAAAAGAGGCTGGGGCATTAGTAAGACCAAAAGGCATGACCACGAACTCGAAATGCCCATATCTCGTGTTGAAACCTGTCTTCGGTATTGTAACATCCCGCTCGTCCGGCCGTATAGGTACGTTGTATCGAGTGTGTTAATTGCGCGTTTAATTATTTATTTTAATGTTAAATGATTTTCTTGATTAATTTGAATTATTTGTTAATTAATAAGATTTAATAATTAATTGTTTGTAAGCTTTTAAACTTGTTTTTAATTCGTTTGAGTTCCAACTTGTTTCGAAATTTCGTGAAAATTTAATATGCATGAGTTTTACGTGTTATGGATTTTCCTATATGCTCGTTTTTCATTTTCGGACTTGTTTGATATGGTAACGCACCATATTTTATTTGATGGGGACTCGAGGGCCTAATTTGTTTTAGCGCGCCTTGTGTTCCGAAATTTATATCTTGAGCTAGGGAATTCGGATTCAAATTCCGGAAGTGACGCCGGACTCGTGACAAGATTTGGGAGCCTTGGAACCTAGCCTTATATTTTTCTAAGCCCGTTTGATCCTCCGAATTTCGCCCGAAACGTGGACTTCGCGCAGATTCGCTACCTTTTACGGTTTTGGCCATAACTTATTCGTTTCTTGACCAAATGACCTGATTATTGAGCCTATGTGACCCCAACTCATAATTCTATCTCCCAACCTCAGCCATTTCAGCCCATATTCCAAGGAAACCGAGAGAGAGAAAGAGAAAGGGAAGAGAAAGGGGATTTCCGCCACTATTCACCCAAGTCCGATTTCAAGCTCGTTCGACCTCCGTTCTTCATGAAATCGAAGAGGTAAGTGTAGTTTCTTGTTGTCCACAACTTGGTACATCTTCTAAGCCTTGAATTTCTGATTTTGAGCATGATTTGGATGAGTTTTGGGCATGGTCATGAATAGTTACGGGTTTGTGGATTTTTGATGATATCTTGCTCGTTTTTAGCTCGATTCTTCATCCGTGAAGTGCTATGTGACCCTTGATGTGTCCTTGTTCTTTTCCTATGCTTGAATCTGAATTTCGTGAAGTGTGGAGTGAACCACCATTGTTGAAACCTTGAGTTTTTGAAGCCTTTATGGTTGGAATTTTGAAGTCCTTGATTGCCGGTTTGTGTGTGTGCTTTGTATGAAGTATTTGCTGCGTTTTGCTGCTGTGCTTTGCCTTGTGCTGCTGCTGCTCCTTCTCCCTGCTCCTCCCCTGTTTGTGAACTACTGCTGCACCTCGTTCTTTTGGAGAAGACAAGGCGACACGGCCGTGTCAGTTTTGTATTGTTTTATGACACGGCCATGATGATGCGACGTTAACATCAAAATAATTATGAAAAATCGGACACGGCCATGTACGATTTGAACTGAAAACCAACACGGCCGTGTCCTACTTTCGAAATTGGATTTTATGTGATAAATGTGCAGATGTTTCAGCCGTGCATGGAAGGGGAGCTTGCATGTTCTCGTGCTTGTTTTAAATTCTCTCATGCATTAATTGATTAGTTATGAATTGCTATACATTGAGCTATTTATATTATGTTGTTTATATGATATGAAGGCATGCAATTGTGTATATAATCTATATATTTTGTATTTGTGCATGAGGTTGTGAGTATGTGTACGTGAGAATGTGTGTATATATATATATAAGTATATAATTTGTAATTTGTGCATGTGTGTGTGTGTGTTCGTGATAGTATATATATATATGTATATGTTTTATTATATATTATAAAGGTAAAATAATGCATGATATTTTATGATTTTAAATAATTCGACCACGATTGCTTGAATTTCGTATTTCATTTCATGCTCTTTAATGTCCTCTCTTCAATTGTTTATGACTTATACGCTATGTGAATAAGTTGAATTATATGTTAAGTGTCTTGAATTAATGTTACGAATTCATTTGATACAAGTTTTACTCGAATTTATCTTGAACGCTTGATTATGCTCTGTCTTGTGGTTTCATTTGCATCACTTGCATTCATACGCATTTTCCGAGCGTCTAATTGGTTCATTTTGAGTCTAAGTTTGTCTTTCGATCTTTGTTTTGTTGCGCACTCTGAATGAGGGTCTAGACCGCCTAGCTAGTGTGTGAGTTTTTGTTTGTCACTCGTTCGCTGTAACTTGATGCGTGTGCGGAGTCTCCATTTCGTTGCACTTGTTGGGTTATAGTGCGAGGGGATGTGGTGCCCTCCGTTCCGGGGTGTTACATCTCTAAGGTGGTATCAGAGCTCTAGGTTGCAAAACCGGAGCTCTTGAGTCGTGTCTGGTCTGTCTAGGTCGTTCGGCTTAGGGTTACATGTTTGTTTGCATTCATTACACCATTTATGTGACTTACTTGTTAATTATTTGATTTGATTGTGCACATAAACATGCACCTGCTGATCAACATGCACATATATTTCCATTGTAATTTTGAGAATTTAAGGATTTCACGGTGTTGACAAGAACCTTAGGGCAATTCTCACATCAACACTTCCACCCGAATCAAGAACCATCAACATCAACAGTGTCACCTATGGAACCAATAGCAATCTTGTACCGGGGAGTTTGGGACTTTCAACCCTCCACAATTCCGAGGAGGTAGTGATATTGAAGCTGAAGAATGGCTTTCAGGGATTGAGGCCATCTTTAGAGTGTGGCCGTGTGATGCTCACAATAAAGTCCGTCTAGTTACTCTACTCCTACAAGGGCAAGCAAATCTATGGTGGTCAAGAGTTGTTCATCGACTAGAGGTGGCGGGAGAAGTATTGTCATGGGATGTGTTCGTTCGAGAATTTAAAAAGATGTACGTACCGGCAATACTACGACAACGGAGACTTGAAGAATTCCTCAACCTCAAGCAAGAAGAAATGACGGTTATGGAATATTTGGAAGAGTTCGAGAGATTGGGTGCCTATGTGCCTCACATTACAAATGATGATCAATGGAAGGCAAAGTACTTTATGGAAGGCCTTCGGAGCGAACTTAGAGAAGCTTTGGTTGTAAGAGACACAAGTACATGGGACAAGGCCGTTGAGAAGGCGATACGGGTTGAGACTTGGTGGATAGCAAGAAAAGGGCTTGAAGAAGATGCAACGGAACAACCATTTGAGTTGGGATCGTGTTCCAATATACAAGTTGAAGAAAGACCGGCTCAACCAAGTATACCTATCAAGAAAAGAAGCAACAAGAAAAAGAAATCTAACCCTTTGAAAACCCCTTGGTCCGAGAGAGAGTTTCCACCATGTGCACATTGCCAAGGGACTAACCACAGTTACGATGGGTGTTGGATCCGGTTGAAGAGATGCTACGTTTGTGGATCTTCAGAGCATAAGTTCCCTGAGTGTGATCGTTCGAGGGCTAACAAACAAAGGAGAAGGAATCAAAGACTTCAAATTGGAGGTCAAATGAAACCTAGGAATAGATATAATTGCATTCATAGCACTACATTCATGCATACTTATCTTAGGGGTAACCCATTTTTATATTACTTTCCTTTCTGCGTTACTTCTTTGTACTTGCTTGTTGCTTGTCTAGTTGTTTTCCTTGCACTTGTTGTTGTTGTTGTTGCGTTTGTTGTTTTCTGTGGGAACTCTCTGCTTGAAGAGAGTTGGTGAGTTGAGAGCTCGAGTGCTTGGTGAGTTGTGAGGGCCGAGCTTGCCTTGCCCGGTGTTCGGTTTGAAGGCGCCTTGTTCTCGTGAGGTATGGGACTACCTTAGGCGTGGGTTGGTTGTTCGAGCGCTGAGTGGAGCAAGTGGTTACCTTGAGGAGGCCCGTCTTGGGCTCAACGACATCTTCGGGTACTAGATTGAAGACTAGCCCGTCTATATCCTTTGTAGAAGCGGTTGATCAAATCTGGGACGGTGCGACAAGCTTTGTACTTACCTTTGGGTAACCGAGGGATCGAGTCAAGCTTGAGGAGACGAAGATCAGAGTAAGACTTCTTTAGTGTTTCCTTGAAAGTGGAATTCTTTACCACTTGACGGGAGCATTAGGTTGTCGTTGATTTTCATCCTGGAGTTCAGATTTGTTTGAAGACTCGCTTTTGGTGGTCTCTGGCGAGATTGTTAGAGGTGAAGGTGTAGCTCGACAAGCTCTTAGAAGGTGGTTCGCTCGTTCGGGTACTTCTTTGTGGGGTACCAATGTTCTATCTAAGAAGAAGATGGGACTTTAGGACGAGTATAACTATCGTGAGCTGCACAATCTCAATGGTGGAAGATTAATACCCTTCTCTTGCTTTTCAAGTTGCTCGTTGTTCTTCAGAGTTTCGAGGTCTTCGTGGAGTTTGGTTTCAGCAAGGATTTTGTCGACCACGTGTTTGAGTAGAGGAACCGAGAATTGCCTCAGAGTGAGAAGTCTCTCGTGACGGCGGGGTAGACAAGGCGAATCTTTCTTAAGAATGCCAACCCATTGACATGAATGATAAGTAAGAAGCACGGTTTCGAGTGCGGAGAGGCGGTTGAAGAGAGTTGCCTTCGGCACCGGCTTTTGTCGACCCAAGGTACATAAGGCTATTTGCTCTCGATCGAGGTATAAAGGAAGGCTTTGGTCGTGTGCCGTTAGCAGGAGAGCGTGGCCTACGACTCGAGTGTGCAAGGTCACAAGTTTAACCCACTCCTGGTTTGAGTTGTTCGAGAACTTGAAGAATCGGTAAAGATGTATCGGCGTGAGAAAGATGTTGCAAACTTCGTGTAGCAATGTTAAAGCGCTACCGGTTGAAGACCGAGCATCAAGAACCGGTTGGATTCTCCAACTACTTCCGAATTTTATGTGGAAGTGGGAGCAAACAGCTAAGGACTTTGTGTTCAGTTTGCTAAGATCAAGGAGATTTAATGAGATTCGAGTGATTGCTCGTTCTAACGAGTCGATCCGTTTTCTCATGGCTTAGTGGCTCGAGTCGGTTTCGAGAACTCCGTGGATTGGAAGAGAAGACCCTTGGAGTTGAAGACTTCCATCGAGTCTCGTGGTGGGATTTAAGAATCTAAGAAACCACTTGAGAACCTGATCAGAGTGGCGCAGCGGAAGTGTGGGATTGAGTTTGCTCTCGGAGTTGATCAAGACCCTGTTGAGGACCTGAGGACATGTCCTTTTGAAGGAGGGGAGTTTGTAACATCCCACTCGTCCGGCCGTACAGGTATGTTGTATCGAGTGTGTTAATTGCGCGTTTAATTATTTATTTTAATGTTAAATGATTTTCTTGATTAATTTGAATTATTTGTTAATTAATAAGATTTAATAATTAATTGTTTTTAAGCTTTTAAACTTGTTTTTAATTCGTTTGAGTTCCAACTTGTTTCGAGTCCGAAAATGAAAAACGAGCACATAGGAAAATCCATAACACGTAAAACTCATGCATATTAAATTTTCACGTGATATGGTAATGCACCATATTTTATTTGATGGGGACTCGAGGGCCTAACTTGTTTTAGCGCGCCTTGTGTTCCGGAATTTATATCTTGAGCTAGGGAATTCGGATTCGAATTCCGGAAGTGACGCCGGACTCGTGACAAGATTTGGGAGCCTTGGAACCTAGCCTTATATTTTTCTAAGCCCGTTTGATCCTCCGAATTTCGCCCGAAAGGTGGACTTCGCGCAGATTCGCTACCTTTTACGGTTTTGGCCATAACTTATTCGTTTCTTGACCAAATGACCTGATTCTTGAGCCTATGTGACCCCAACTCATAATTCTATCTCCCAAACTCAGCCATTTCAGCCCAGATTCCAAGGAAACCGAGAGAGAGAAAGAGAAAGGGAAGAGAAAGGGGATTTCCGCCACTATTCACCCAAGTCCGATTTCAAGCTCGTTCGACCTCCGTTCTTCATGAAATCGAAGAGCTAAGTGTACTTTCTTGTTGTCCACAACTTGGTACATCTTCTAAGCCTTTAATTTCTGATTTTGATCATGATTTGGATGAGTTTTGGGCATGGTCATGAATAGTTACGGGTTTGTGGATTTTTTATGATATCTTGCTCGTTTTTAGCTCGATTCTTGATCCGTGAAGTGCTATGTGACCCTTCATGTGTCCTTGTTCTTTTCCTATGCTTGAATCTGAATTTTGTGAAGTGTGGAGTGATCCACCATTGTTGAAACCTTGAGTTTTTGAAGCCTTTATGGTTGGAATTTTGAACTCCTTGATTGCCGGTTTGTGTGTGTGCTTTGTATGAAGTATTTGCTGCGTTTTGCTGCTGTGCTTTGCCTTGTGTTGCTGCTGCTCCTTCTCCCTGCTCCTCCTCTGTTTGTGAACTACTGCTGCACCTCGTTCTTTTGGAGAAGACAAGGCGACACGGTCGTGTCGGTTTTGCATTGTTTTATGACACGGCCGTGTCGGTTTTGCATTGTTTTATGACAGGGTCGTGTTGATGCGACGTTAACATCAAAATAATTATGAAAAATCGGACACGGCCGTGTCCGATTTGAACTGAAAACCAAGACGGCCGTGTCCTACTTTCGAAATTGGATTTTATGTGATAAATGCGCAGATGTTTCAGCCGTGCATGGAAGGGGAGCTTGCATGTTCTCGTGCTTGTTTTAAATTCTCTCATACATTAATTGATTAGTTATGAATTGCTATACATTGAGCTATTTATATTATGTTGTTTATATGATATGAAGGCATGCAATTGTGTATATAATCTATATATTTTGTATTTGTGCATGAGGTTCTGAGTATGTGTACGTGAGAATGTGTGTATATATATATATAAGTATATAATTTGTAATTTGTGCATGTGTGTGTGTGTGTTCGTGAGAGTATATATATATATCTATATGTTATATTATATATTATAAAGGTAAAATAATGCATGATATTTTATGATTTTAAATAATTCGACCACGATTGCTTGAATTTCGTATTTCATTTCATGCTCTTCAATGTCCTCTCATCAATTGTTTATTACTTATATGCTATGTGAATAAGTTGAATTATATGTTAAGTGTCTTGAATTAATTTTACGAATTCATTTGATACAAGTTTTACTCGAATTTATCTTGAACGCTTGATTATGCTCTCTCTTGTGGTTTCATTTGCATCACTTGCATTCATACGCATTTGCCGAGCGTCTAATTGGTTCATTTTGAGTCTAAGTTCGTCTTTCGATCTTTGTTTTGTTCTTAGGTTCGTTTCGTGGCTGACGAGGTGGCCTCTTAGAAGGATTTAAGTTCGTTTCGTTGTTTTGGTCGGCAAGGTGAGGTTTCTTTCTTTTAGTTATTACGACCTACAACCCTAAATGTGTTTTAAGCCCGCATGTGACCTATATATCTATATATATATAGATATGTGTTCGATCAGTATTTTGTGGGAATTGGCTCTTTTTTTATGAAACGTTTGAAAAACGCTTTTATGTATAAGTAAACAATATTTTCGTTCTTTTGTTTTGAAAAGGGTTGGCGTGTGTAAGTGATATGTTTTGGCGAGATAAACTTTGTTCTATGCTCAGTTTGTTTGTGTATGTTTGGGCCCCGGAATTGTGTAATGGGAGACCCGGGACGGCCATGGGGTCGCCCGGTGTAACCTTGTGCACCTCTCCATTTTGATAGGATCAACCCGAAACCCACTCGGAGGGAGGTGTGGGACGGAGTCCTTGGGACGTGAGTGTCATGAAACTCACGTCCCTGACATATATGCGTATTTGCTATAAGGTAAGTGCGGGGGTTGAGGGACCGCTCTCTCTTCCCCAAAACGGAGTTAAGTTGGGATTGATTTATGTTTGGCTTTGTTATGTTTCGCTTTGTTATGGAGTAAGTGGGTTGGAACTCGTACTCGCCGAGTTGATTATGCTTTGCTTTCGTTTAAGGTTTGTGAATCGGTAGTGGATTTCTAACTTCTAAAACTTGGTGAATTTTGGCCTTCGGCCTTAAACCTTTCTTTTATATATATATAATAACAAGGGTTAAAAGGCTTTAGAATGCAAAAACCACACCCCGATTCATGAACACTCTTCGTTTTGAATATGCTATGCTCTTACCTATATGTACGTGTGCGTGTGTTAGCCCCCTCACCAGTCTTTAGGACTAACCACTCTCCGTTGTTTCTTTTTCCCCCTTTTTCTTCTTGAGTTTTGCAGGTGCAGGTCTTCGGTTCGTGCTAGGCGGTGGTCTTTTATTTTGAGTCATTCGAGTTTGTTAGAGGAGTCCTTTGCATCCTTGCATCTTTATTTCCGGTTTTGGTACTATGTATAAATATGGTACTACGTATAAATATGTATAAGTATGGGACTGTGTATAAGATTTATATGAAGTTTGTTTCAGAGCTGAACTTGAATTTGATTCCTTGGCCCTAGATGGGAACATTATGTATAAATTTGTATTAATGTAGCATATATGTTCGTATTTTGTGATCCTGGTTGCTTCTGCATCTGTTTTTGTTTTGTTGCGCACACTGAATGAGGGTCTAGACCGCCTAGCTAGTGTGTGGGTTTTTGTTTGTCACTCGTTCGCTGTAACTTGATGCGTGTGCGGAGTCTCCATTTCGTTGCACGTGTTGGGTTATAGTGCGAGGGGATGTGGTGCCCTCCGTTCCGGGGTGTTACAGGGATAACCTCCTCCCGGATACGCAACTGATAATACCTTTGTCTTAAATCTAACCTAGAATAAACAATTGAACCATGTAGGAGATCGAACAACTCTTCAATGTGAGGGAGTGGGTATTTGTTCTTAACCGTTAACCGATTCAGCTCAAGGTAATCAATACACATTCGGAAAGTCCCGTCTTTCTTCTTTATAAACAGGATCGGAGAACCCCACGGAGAAGTGCTCGGGCGAATGTAACCACACTCTAAGAACTCGTCAAGTTGTTTCTTCAGCTCCTTCAACTCGGCAGAAGCCATCCTATAGGGAGACATTGCATAAGGTTTGTCTCCGGGATATAGATCTATCACATACTCTGTAACACCCCGCACGTGAGGCACCGCATCCCCCACACTATGACCCGACACGTGTACGAAATGGAAGGTCCGCACACGCACTAGCTAGGCGGTATGTAACCCTGTACAAAAGAAAATATGCAAAACATGACAGCGGAAGTAGCACGAAATGCCAACTTACAAAAACTTTCATACCTTAAACACACAGTACCATACAAACATCAAAATCAACTAAACGGGTTCGACTAAACCAGGAAACCTGTCCCGAGCAATCATATATTCACAACGGGTTCAACTAATCCGAGCACCTGTCCTAACCTATCCCGAATTCCATAAATTCAAATCATAATTGCAAACCTGCACAAACATATCTTATATAACATATACAAATCATAAACCAGAGCCAGAACTTAATAAACTTAAACAGACGGACACAGACTCGACAGACTTGACACACAGCCGCCTAGCACGAACTCCAACGACCTCCAAAGCAAAGCCTGCGAACTAAAACATAAAAGGGGAGGGGTCAGTCCAAAGACTGAGCGAGGGGCTGGCACACACACGCTATACATATATATAGAGCACAGCACAAAGAAGAAGCGACGTTCGTGAACCCGGGGTTAGTTTTTGCACGCCAAAATATTTTCCCATTATAATATACATATAGGGAGACTTAAAACCAAACAAACAAATCTTAACTCAAACGTTCTTAAACCATAAGTTTAGATTCATGCAGACTTAACACACATATCAGAGCATATCTTATTAACTTAAAGGTATATCAATTTTTATCTTAATTTAACAATCTACCCCCGTTTCACGAACTTATGACAGACCGACAAACAGAACACACTTACCCAGAAACAAAGACGAAACGAAACACAAAACGAATCATAAATCAATCCCACCTCCACACCGTTTGGGGAAGAGAGGTGCCCCTCTCAACCCACCACAAAACGAAACATGTGAACCGGAGGATCCCGCCCGGTTCCTTCGACGGCCAGCCAAAATGCGATCCGTCGGCATAGGAGAACTAAGTCTCCCCTTGGTGGAGAAGTGCACAGGGGTCGTAACCGGCGACCCCGATGGTCGTCCCGGTTCTCCCTTACCCACAACTCCGGGGCCCAAACAGATCAAAACCAACAGAAAATCGGAGACTTGCTTGAATCCGATACAAACGAAACAAAGCCTAAACTTATCACACATACCAGACGAAACTTATACTCACTCACACAGACAGACGAACATATCTCATGCGTATCGCACTTATCATATCGTAAGTACATATCACGCAGACTGACCTCGAAATTAGAACAGAACTGAGACAAAGCGTGCATAGGCTTATACATAGCGATTCGTACTTTTCAAATCAAATCATATGACAAAACCAGCAAAATACGTACTTCGCACATATCTACATATACATAAGGCTTATAAACCACATGCATTCGAAAACGGGCACGTTGCAATAGGGTATAACTATATCCTAACCTCACCTGGTACCAAACACAGCTGAACACAAAGCAGAAGGTCCACCCCGGAAATTGCACGACTCACTTGTCACCACCCCGGGTGCACCTGAACCAACTGAACACACAAACACAACACAGGGCTCAGACTCAAACTCAGACAACTACACAGAGACGCACGACAATGCTCAAGCACTTACGAAATGCAATCACATAAGCAGGTTTCAAATTCATACTAATTCTATGCAAAACAAAACATTAAGGCATGTTCATATGTACAATTAATGCAGATTAGGGAAACCGAAAGGCAAGACAAATCATATTATTCATTTCATGCAAATTCACGTAGCACCTTTCATATCAATTGACACATATTAATAAATCATAATAGCATGCTTCCTAATTCATACAAATTTCACGAGGTTACAAATGAAATTCTAACCCTACTCAATTCATACAATTCATATTTTACATATTCAATTCATGCACTACATATTAAATCCAAATTCAATTTAGGTAATTAAACTTTAATTACAAAAGTCCCAAATTAATCATCCAAGGTATGCTAATTCAACTTTTACTTAAATCAAAATTAGCTTCATTGTTTTCAAATGATAAGGTTCAATTAATTCAAGTTATACAAATTTGTATTTTTAAAATTACATAAACACCCCTTGTACAAGAATTATACATTCATAATTCATTACATATTTTCTAATACCAAGCAATGCATATTCATCAATTTATCGAACATATAAGTACGAATTACATTTAAACAATTAACAACTAATAAAATTTTGGCATAACGGGGTTCAATTTACAATTCAAAGCATCAATGCATATCACATTTCATTAAATGTAAGATTTCGTATACATCGGGGTTCATATAAATCGATAAGTCAAGCAAATCGCAATTAAATTACAATTAGAACAAATAATTAAATATTCACAATTATACAAATAAATTCACAGAAAATAAACCGAGTGTCCGATTAACGAACGAAAAGTGGTGTTGGACTCACCACGACGAAGCGGACAAGCTGTCCGAAGGTCGCCGGAGTGCCGCCGCCGGAGCTGCCGGAACAGTGGTCGGCCGCCGTTCGGCCGCCGCCGGAACGTGCCGGAAAAATCCCGAAAAATCACCCGTGCAAGGATTCGTCATGCTCAATCCAATTCCTCGATCAATTTCTGCAAATTCCAAGCCAATCGTCACCAATTTAAAATCCCAGAATACGAAAACCCTTGAATCTTCAAACTTCAATTACTCTCAAACCGGTGAACCAAAGTGAGATCCGAAAGAGGCATAAAGAGGCATCGGCTTACCCGTGACGAGCTTTACGAAAGCCCTAGGCTTTCTCGTCGGAAAAATCCTCGGAGGTGGCGCCACCAGTGCGCCGCCACTGTGCTGCCGCAAACCGCCGCCAAATGGCAAAATCTGGAGTCGAGCAAATGGGGTTTACTAATTCTCGTCGTTCCGAACAACTTTCGTGAAGGGCCCGAGGTCAAAAGATCGCCTGAAAAGGCCCCCGATAGCCTCCGAAGTTTCTGTTGCCGCTCCTCTTGCCAGAACCACCTCCTACGGCCAAAATCTTATCAAACAGACGCCGGAAATGGACTCAGGGGGTCGGAAAACCTAGGAAAACACTTACCTTGGTCGGAATAAGCCGCCGGAACGCGGCGGAGCAACCTGCTACAGTAACGCCGCCGTCGCGGCGTCCGCTTCAAGCGGCGCGTGAGCCAACATCTGGTGGCCGTTGGCCGCGCCGCCAACGTCAGACGATGCGCAGGGACCTCTTCTAACTGGGTAGGTGGCGCGTGCCGCCGGAAAGGCGCCGGAAACCGCCGCGAATGGGTGGCGAAGTGGCTGCTCCGCCACCCTCCTCCAGCAGCGTCTGAAAATGGCGGATATCTCTGCCGTCGTCAGCCTGTTGGTCGATTTCTTGGTACGGTTGTGACGGGCTCATCGAGCTAATGAATTTCGACTACTCAAACGTAGAATTCCATCGAGAAACGAGCGAGAACGGGCATGTGTGTGAAATCACACCTCAAGTGTGTGTGTGGATCGTGAAAGGAGAGTGGGAGATCGCGGGAGAAAGAGCTGAGGCCTGGAGCTGGAGTTATGGCACGTAAAACGAGGATCCGGGGTATTAATCTCGGGTCCTCACCCGCAAAACGATCGGTAGGAGGAGCAAACGACGTCAGAATAGGACAAACTTAGAGTCTACGGACTCGTTTCGATGCCCCGAACGCGTTGAACGGGTTAAAGAGGTCGAAATCTCGATCAAATGAGGAAATGACCGTAAACCCCTAAAAAGAGAAAATTACAAACAAACCCCTAAACTCTTAAAGAGTTCAAAATAGGGCCGAGCAAAGTATAAAATCACATAATTAAATACATTAAAAGGTTGAAACATGACGTACCTTATAAATCGGATGAGCGGGATGTTACAAACTCCCCTCCTTCAAAAGGACCTGTCCTCAGGTCCTAAGGTCGGATCTTGAACGACGCTGAAACGAATTCCACTTCAAACTTCCGCTGCGCAACTCTGATCTAAGCGAACTGCAATCTCTGCAAGATACTTCTCCCTTTGTTGGCATCAACTCCCTTCATATCGATTCGTTGTCATAGAGGTCCCACTGAGCTCTTGACAGTTGGTCACTTCAAGCTCATTCGTTCACCACTAGGCCAATGCACCTGAAGCTTGATACGGTCACTCTCTCGTTGCTTGCAAACTGCCGTCTGGCCAGAAGTAACGCAACCGCAACAAATAAGAGAGAGAATCCCATCTCTCGACACGCAAGCGAAGGAACCCCGTCCCTCGGTACACAAAAGAGAAAACCCCGTTTCTCAACACACAAAAGAGAGAACCCCGTCTCTCAGGCACACAATTGAGAGAACCCCGTCTCTCAACCTAAGTCTGATTGATTCCACACCTCTCAGACAATCTAGTTTGAGAAAATCCGGCATTTCTCAAACCCTAAATCCAAGGGAATCCAACATCCCTCGAATACCTAAGAACAAGAGAATCCAGCATCTATCGTGCACAGAACTATAGAAAGAATCCTGCATCTTTTTATCACACAAACAGGGAGAATCCACATCTTCCTGGCACGTAATCAGAGAGAATCAAATCTCCCTTTCACTCAAGCACATAAGCAAAGTAAAAGCAAAAGCAAAAGCAAAAGTAGAAAGTTCAACAATCAACACATAACATACTCGGCAAGTATCTCACAAAATAACAAATTAATCAAATAATTTATGCATGTATGCTCGTGCCATGAATGCATAGTGTACCGTTCACCGTAGCAACAGAATCAAAGTTCCAATTTCCTTTGGTGGCAAATGTCCCCACTCGTAGTGATCAGAATCCTGACATCTAATTCAGAACTGCAGTGCTCCTCAAATTCTTGAGTGTTCTCTTAGCCTTGCTTGGTCAATCCTGCTTTAGCGTACCATCCTTGCTAGCCAAGTCTGATAAAGGTTCCATGGCAGCTTTCACACCTATTTGAAGGATGTTATCTACCTACTTCCATCAAACCATTAATAAGGCTACGAACATCACTTTGTACAAAGAAGTTGACCACAACCCGACGTTCTATCTTACACGCATTCACCTACAAATCACAAATTGAACGAATATCTATGCATGTTGGCCAGTGAGTGGACGTGTCAAGTAAGGGAAATAATTAAGAGTACCTAATTAAATGCAACTGCAATACATAGCTGCTAGAAATTAAAAAGCATCAAGCATAATATTGCATAATCATAATCATAGCATACGCACACTCACATAAGTTCTAATCAATTCATATAAGGAAGCCAAATGTCACGTCAAAACGGATGCAATGCACACGTATTCCTATACCGTACGACCTAGACTGACACGACAAGACTCCAGAGTACCGGTTCTGAACCTGGTAGCTCTGATACCACTTATAGATGTAACACCCCGCACGTGAGGCGCCACATCCCCCGCACTATGACCCGACACGTGTACGAAATGGAAGGTCCGCACACGCGCCAAGTCACAGCGAACAGGTGACAAACAAAAACACACGCACTAGCTAGGCGGTATCTAACCCTGTAAAAAAGAAAATATGCAAAACATGACAGCGGAAGTAGCACGAAATGCCAACTTACAAAAACTTTCATACCTTAAACACACAGTACCATACAAACATCAAAATCAACTAAACGGGTTCGACTAAACCAGGAAACCTGTCCCGAGCAATCATATATTCACAACGGGTTCAACTAATCCGAGCACCTGTCCTAACCTGTCCCGAATTCCATAAATTCAAATCATAATTGCAATGTAGCACCCGGAACGCCAGGCACCACATCCCCCGCACTATAGCTCCAATCCACATATGAAATGGACAATCCATACATGAATCAAAGCTGTAGCGAACGGGAGACAATAAAATGACTCAAGACTAGGCGGGTACCCTCAAGTTAAAACCAATAACAATCAAGTCAGAGTATTAAAAGCGGAAGCAATAACATTCATTAAATACGTATAGGTACCATATTTATTTATTTACTTATAGGTACCAACGTTTACACTATCAATACATTATCATCTTCCAACAAAATAGATACCAGGGCTTGATACAAAATATCCCAAATATCTATACATAACAAAATGTGGAATGAAGTGTGCTAGACCCAAATTTAAAACCCTCTAGACTCTAAATTCCCGCCTAGCACGCCCTGCAAAACACTGAAAAGTTGAGGTGTCAGTCCAACACAGACTGAGCGAGGGGTATAATAAATATAAGCGCACATACATGCAAATCATAACCTCGGGTAATAATTTTTGGAGAAACATCAATACAATTTGGTAAAAGAAGAGAATTTATCGCCCGAGATTACGACTATTCCGATTTCAATTCAATCAATTCAATTCAATCAATAGTGGCCCGGCGAGTGGGGCAATTCTCCAACCTTACACCGACTGTGTACAATCAATCAATCAATTATTAGGTGATTAGGTGATCAAGCAATTCGTTAATGTGCACAATTAGCAGTTTCAATAACGCCTTCTTCCTCCGGGTGATGGTGGGATTGCAAGGCCCCACCATCCAATCAATCTGGGCAGAGGGTACATGAATCCCTAAGCCCGGAACTCCTTTCCCGCCCTAATCTCCTAGGGGGTTCAGGGGTCATCCCAATTTGGTGAGGATAGCTCCCGAGTTACCCGTCAGCCCATGCTTTCCCGGTTGGCTCGAGTCACTACCCTCGGGCCCACGGTGCAATACAATACTCGCCCAATCATTCAATCAATCAATCAATTCTTTTCAATATATCAATAAAACATTTGAAAACCAATCTCATTTGAAAACTATAAGTATAAATATAGGTTTTGGTCTAAAATATCACATAGGGTTGTACGGGTCCTATGTATCTAAAATTAAACCTCACCTGAACGACCCAAAATAATCCAAGGAAACAGCTCACGGGGCCTGCTCCTCGTCACCAGGAAGCTGGTCTGTGCAAGAAAGACAATTGTCCGTGAAACACGACTCAAAATGTACCAAATAGGACGAACGGCAAAATGCGACGAAACGACGGGAAAAATACAATGCACCTTGAAAATATTGCGTTTCAACATGTAATCATTCATATAATAGCAATTAGGGGTCAAGGAAGCCGTCCGATCGAGGTGCGAAAATTTTAATTTGATGCAGTGAATTTTCGCACTTTCTGGACTATGGGAACGGCCGTTCCGGCTTCCCTTTGAAAATGGGAAGGGCCGTTCCCATGGCTCGAAGAAACGCGCCAGCGTTTTTAAAAAGGGAAAACGTTTTAGCCGGGAACGGCCCTTCCGGCTCAAAGGCCAAAATGGGAACGGCCGTTCCCAATCTCGCTGGCCTTGTCTCAGCATCATGGGAACGGCCGTTCCAGTTTTGAACTGGGCTGGGAAGGGCCGTTCCCAGAATACGTGAGCAAAAGAAGAAGAAGAGCAGAACAGAGCAGCCATGGCAATCCCTCAAACAACCACAAAAATGGATGCAAACCAACTTCCAATGCAAATATTGGATACAATAAATATGCTAGCATGTATATTGATCAATAACAATTCATAAAAACACTTAATCCCATGCTAGATCATCAATAATCCATCATTAGAAACCCATAAATTCATTCATGCTTCAAATCCATAATTCACAAGTTATATGCATCAAACTTGAGCTCAAAGCTCACATACATAATTCCAACACTCAATACACAAAATACTCAAGCTAACACAAAGCCCTATCAATGCCATATTTTCAATATAATCATCCAATCACCATATTTACCTCAAGAGAAAGAAATGGAAGAAGAGATGATGAAATGATGTTGATGATGCTTGTATGATCCCAAATCCCACAAATATTAGCTTGAATGGATGAAATCTCCTCTCTCTTACACAAGGGTTTGCTCTCGGTTGAACAAAGGAAGAAATGGAGCAAGGATGATATTTTGTGTATGAAGAAGGAAGCAAATGGTACGTGATATGCTAGAGAAAGAAGGAAGAAATGGCCAATTTTAGCAATTAAATCCTTTCATTATATAAGTTATGCAATTGAGTCCAATTCCAATATTAAATGATCCATATGATTCAATGCAATTAGGTCTCACATTCATGCAAATGAACAATTAAGGACATAAAGGAAATAAATCACGTTCGAGAAAATATTTCACATTGCAATCACATTCGATAATTTTGAAAAATATGATATGATATGAATTTTCAATAAAATAACAAGAATATAATTTTATAAAAATAATGTCATGATAGGAAAAATAATTTAAATGATCAATTAATAATTAAATTACAACTCTCAAACGCACACGTGTCGTTCATACCTGAATTGCCGAAAGCTAGGGCGTTACATGCAAACCTGCACAAACATATCTTATATAACATATACAAATCATAAACCAGAGCCAGAACTTAATAAACTTAAATAGACGGACACAGACTCGACAGACTCGACACACAACCGCCTAGCACGAACTCCAACGACCTCCAAAGCAAAACCTGCGAACTAAAACATAAAAGGGGAGGGGTCAGTCCAAAGACTGAGCGAGGGGCTGACACACGCACACTATACATATATATAGAGCACAGCACAAAGAAGAAGCGACGTTCGTGAACCCGGGGTTAGTTTTTGCACGCCAAAATATTTTCCCATGATAATATACATATAGGGAGACTTAAAACCAAACAAACAAATCATAACTCAAACGTTCTTAAAACATAAGTTCAGATTCATGCAGACTTAACACACATATCAGAGCATATCTTATTAACTTAAAGGTATATCAATTTTTATCTTAATTTAACAATCTACCCCCGTTTCACGAACTTATGACAGACCGACAGACAGAACACACTTACCCAGAAACAAAGACGAAACGAAACACAAAATGAATCATAAATCAATCCCACCTCCACACCGTTTGGGGAAGAGAGGTGCCCCTCTCAACCCACCACAGAACGAAACATGTGAACCGGAGGATCCCATCCGGTTCCTTCGACGGCCAGCCAAAATGCGATCCGTCGGCATAGGAGAACTAAGTCTCCCCTTGGTGGAGAAGTGCACAGGGGTCGTAACCGGCGACCCCGATGGTCGTCCCGGGTCTCCCTTACCCACAACTCCGGGGCCCAAACAGATCAAAACCAACAGAAAATCGGAGACTTGCTTGAATCCGATACAAACGAAACAAAGCCTAAACTTATCACACATACCAGACGAAACTTATACTCACTCACACAGACAGACGAACATATCTCATGCATATCGCACTTATCATATCGTACGTACATATCATGCAGACTGACCTCGAAATCATAACAGAACTGAGACAAAGCGTACATAGGCTTATACATAGCGATTCGTACTTTTCAAATCAAATCATATGACAAAACCAGCAAAATACGTACTTCGCACACATCTACATATACATAAGGCTTATAAACCACATGCATTCGAAAACGGGCACGTTGCAATAGGGTATAACTATATCCTAACCTCACCTGGTACCAAACACAGCCGAACACAAAGCAGAAGGTCCACCCCGAAACCTGCACGACTCACTTGTCACCACCCCGGGTGCACCTGAACCAACTGAACACACAAACACAACACAGGGCTCAAACTCAAACTAAAACAACTACACAGAGACGCACGGCAATGCTCAAGCACTTACGAAATGCAATCACATAAGCAGGTTTCAAATTCATATTAATTCTATGCAAAACAAAACATTAAGGCATGTTCATATGTACAATTAATGCAGATTAGGGAAACCGAAAGGCAAGACAAATCATATTATTCATTTCATGCAAATTCACGTAGCACCTTTCATATCAATTGACACATATTAATAAATCAAATAAATCATAATAGCATGCTTCCTAATTCATACAAATTTCACGAGGTTACAAATCAAATTCTAACCCTACTCAATTCATACAATTCATATTTTACATATTCAATTCATGCACTACATATTAAATCCAAATTCAATTTAGGTAATTAAACTTTAATTGCAAAAGTCCCAAATTAATCATCCAAGGCATGCTAATTCAACTTTTACTTAAATCAAAATTAGCTTCATCGTTTTCAAATGATAAGGTTCAATTAATTCAAGTTATACAAATTTGTATTTTCTAAAATTACATAAACACCCCTTGTACAAAAATTATACATTCATAATTCATTACATATTTTCTAATACCAAGCAATGCATATTCATCAATTTATCGAACATATAAGTACGAATTACATTTAAACAATTAACAACTAATACAATTTTGGCATAACGGGGTTCAATTTACAATTGAAAGCATCAATGCATATATCATTTCATTAAATGTAAGATTTCGTATACATCGGGGTTCATATAAATCGATAAGTCAAGCAAATCGCAATTAAATTACAATTAGAACAAATAATTAAATATTCACAATTATACAAATAAATTCACAGAAAATAAACCGAGTGTCCGATTAACGAACGAAAAGTGGTGTTGGACTCACCACGACGAAGCGGACAAGCTGTCCGAAGGTCGCCGGAGTGCCGCCGCCGGAGCTGCCGGAACAGTGGCCGGCCGCCGTTCGGCCGCCGCCGGAACGTGCCGGAAAAATCCCGAAAAGTCACCCGTGCAAGGATTCGTCATGCTCAATCCAATTCCTCGATCAATTTCTGCAAATTCCAAGCCAATCGTCACCAATTTAAAATCCAAGAATACGAAAACCCTAGAACCTTCAAACTTCAATTACTTTCAAACCGGTGAACCAAAGTGAGATCCGAAAGAGGCATCGGCTTACCCGTGACGAGCTTTACGAAAGCCCTAGGCTTTCTCGCCGGAAAAATCCTCGGAGGTGGCGCCAACGAAGCGCCGCCACTGTGCCACCGCGAACCACCGCCAAACGGCAAAATATGGAGTCGAGCAAATGGGGTTTACTAATTCTCGTCGTTCCGAACAACTTTCGTGAAGGGCCCGAGGTCAAAAGATCGCCGGAAAAGGCCCTCGATAGCCTCCGAAGTTTCTGCTGCCGCTCCCCTTGCCGGAACCACCACCTACGGCCAAAATCTTATCAAACCGACGCCGGAAATGGACTCAGGGGGTCGAAAAACCTAGGAAAACACTTACCTTGGTCGGAGAAAGCCGCCGGAACGCGGCGGAGCAACCTGCTACAGTAACGCCGCCGCCGCAGCATCCGCTTCAAGCGGCGCGTGAGCCAACATCTGGTGGCCGTTGGCCGCGCCGCCAACGTCAGACGATGCGCAGGGACCTCTTCTAACTGGGTAGGTGGCGCGTGCCGCCGGAAAGGCGCCGGAAACCGCCGCGAATGGGTGGCGAAGTGGCTGCTCCGCCACCCTCCTCCAGCAGCGTCTGAAAATGGTGGATATCTCCGCCGTCGTCAGCCGATTGGTCAATTTCTTGGTACGGTTGTGACGGGCTCATCGAGCTAATGAATTTCGACTACTCAAACGTCGAATTCCGTCGAGAAACGAGCGAGAACGGGCATGTGTGTGAAATCACAGCTCAAGTGTATGTGTGGATCGTGAAAGGAGAGAGGGAGATCGCGGGAGAGAGAGCTGAGGTCTGGAGCTGGAGTTATGGCACGCAAAACGAGGATCCGGGGTATTAATCTCGGGTCCTCACGCGCAAAACGATCGGTAGGAGGAGCAAACGACGTCAGAATAGGACAAACTTATAGTCTACGGACTCGTTTCGATGCCCCGAACGAGTTGAAGGGGTCAAAGAGGTCGAAATCTCGATCAAACGAGGAAATGACCGTAAACCCCTAAAACGAGAAAATTACAAACAAGCCCCTAAACTCTTAAAGAGTTCAAAATAGGGCCGAGCAAAGTACAAAATCACATAATGAAACACATTAAAAGGTTGAAACATGACGTACCTTATAAATCGGATGAGCGGGATGTTACATACTCCACATCCCGATCCGGAGGTAAGGATCCTAAATTCTCTGTAAAAACATCGGGGAACTCCTTCACGATCTCCGTCTCCTCGAGTTTGGCCTGATCTTTCGGCTTATTCAAAAGATAGGCTACATAGCCCGTCGCACCATCCCGGAATAATCTACTTGCTTCCATAAAGGAAATAAACGGGTAGGTCTTCATCCTCTGACCCGAAAATACCGTTGAACCGAAAGTTACCTTCTTGGCAAAACAATCCATCTCCGCTCGGTGTCGAGACAACCAGTCCATGCCCAAAATCACCCCATACTTCTTCATAGGCATCTTAATCAAATCTATCGGATACTCTTGATCTTCTACAACCACCGAACAACCACGGTAGACACAGTTCGTCACCAAATTACCACCAAGAGGAGAAGTACTGTAGCACCCCTATACGTAGAGATACCACACCCCCGATCTATAGGCCGATCCACATACGAAATGGATAATCCGTACATGATCTAACCTATAGCGAACGGGTGACAATTAAAAGAAACAGGCTAGCTAGGCGGGAATATACCCCAAAGTAGTACCAAATCGAGACATAAAATTAAAAGCGGAAGCATTATATCATTAATACATATATGTACCATATTTACAGCAAAGGTATACGTACTAATAGGTACCAACAGATATCAATACATTATCATCTCCTATGTATTATACAGATAAAAATCTCCAAATATTAACAATAATCATAACATGCTAACTCTGAAATATCAAGAACAATAACATGAAAGGGTATGAAGTGCTAGACTCAGCTGGACGACAAGACATGACTCTGACTCCCGCTTAACACACGACCGTGACAACCTGAAAGGTGGGGCGTCAGTCCATGGAAGAATGAGTGAGGGGCATAAATATATATTAGCACAATTAACATGCAAGTTATAACCTCGGGTAAAGCTTTATAATTAAAAGTAATATAAGTGCAAGAATAACTTAGAACTCGCTCGAGATTACAATGATCAATATTTACTACTTTAATCACTTTCATGCGTTCAATACGTGCAATACGTGGCCTGACGAGTGAGGGCAATTCTCCAACCTTACTCCGACAATGTACAATGCATGCTTCCTTTTATTATTCAATAGGTGATCATGCAATTCAGCTACCGTGCATTCGTGCATGTGTATTCAGGCAAGACAATCAATAGATGAAATCATGATATTAACCCGAGGACAATCCGTGGTGCCGGACCCATCCCTAGTCTCCTTCTTCCTCCGGTGATGGTGGGATTGCAAGGCCCCACCATCCAATCTCATTGAGCAGAGGGTACATGAATCCCTAAGCCCGGAACTCCTTCCTCCACTAATCTCCTAGCGGATTCAGGGGTCATCCCAATTTGGTGAGATTAGCGTTCGAGTTACCCGTCAGCCCCTGCTTTCCCGGTTGACTCAAATCACTATCCTCGGGCCCAACACGACATGCTTTACTCACCAAAACACGATCAATCAATCAATCAATCACAATGCATGACTTGCTTTTCATGAACATCGCTTGTTGGCAATTGTTATAAGTTTAGAAATCACTATAAATAAATATATTTACCTTTTTGGGCTTAAAATCCACATAACGGTTATACGGGTTCTATATAACTAATAATTAAACCTCACCTTTACTGACAAAAGACGAGTAGGATACGATCTACTGGGCTTGCTCCTCGTCCCGGTAAAGCTGGTCTGTGCAAGACAGACGTGTACACGTGAGACTTGACTCTAAACGGACCAAATATGATGAACAGCGAAAATACAATGAGATGACTTGCCATATATAATGTAGCATGAAAAAATCTTCTTTTAGCATGTAATTAATCATATAATAGCAATTTGGGATCAAAGAAGTGATTGGGTAAAAATCCCAAAATCACATTTTTGTATAGAATGTTTTGTTCTGTCGCAGGCCTGGGAACGGCCGTTCTGGTCCCATGTTGAAAATGGGAAGGGCCGTTCCCATGCCCTTCCAAAACGTGCCAGCGATTTATAAAGATAAAATGCGTGCTTTGCTGGGAACGGCCCTTCCGGCACGTAGGTGGGAACAGCCGTTCCCAGTTTCGGTCGCTAATTTAAATCAGAAGCGTGGGAACAACCGTTCCCATAACACATTGAAATGGGAAGGGCCGTTCCCACTTCTGCAACTTGAAAAACAGAGCAGAAGCAGGGGAACCTCACGGCACAACAACAAAGCAATTACAAACTCAAGCTTTGATCACCAAAATGTAAGTTTTCTGGGAAACAAAATACATACATGTTCATAGTATCATAAAACAAACAAGAACACCTCAAACCATGCTTAATCATCAAGGTTTTCCACTTTCTAGCTCATGTATGAATTCAATATATTAGCTCAAATTCTTCAAAACATCATGCATTAATCCAAGAAAAAAACATATATTAAGTAGCAAGCAACAATTAATCCATATACTCCATGATTCTCAAACCATAGCCTTCACACATATGATCAAAATCATGACTTTCATGCATAAACCCACCTTTGAATGATAGAAATGGAGAAGATAGACGATGATGATGACTAAACTTCCAAACTTGAATTATTTCTTGGAAAATCTTGATGAAAATGATGAAATCTCTATTTCCTTTTTGAAGCTTATGGCTCGGTGATGAAAGGAAGCAAAGCACCGATGGATTTTTGATGAAAAATGAGCAAGGAAGCTTAAGGAAGAAATATATCGTGATTCACCATTTTTGATTTGTGTGTAATGCTCAATTTGCGAATTAATCCTCCAAGAAATCAAGTCATGCAATTGAGGATATATAGTTTTGAAATATGATCAATTAAGTCCTTGGAAAGATTATGCAATTAAGTCCCTAATTTAGAAAAATGAATAAGTTGGGACAAATTCGTAATTAACGCACTCTCGGTAAATATTTTACGCAATGAATATTTTCAAGTCTTGAAAGAAATTCTAAATTTGATATAAATTCATAAAATTTCTTGAAAGTATTATAAAATATAATTTATAAAATTATTTTAAAACATAAGATATTAATAAATGAAAATCGGGGCATTACAAGTAACAACAAAGGAATCATCAAAGCAAGCAACAGGCAAAGAAAGAGTAGCAACAAGCCGGGAAGCAATAAATGAATGCGTTGCTCCCGGATCAAACAATGCATGCAATAGAATGCCATGTATGTGGATAGTACCTTCTACGACGGCATTGGCATCCCCTTCCACATCTTCTTCTTCTCCCTTCAAAGCATAAGCCCTTGCTTGGATAGGTGCTCTCGGAGGCATCACATTCAATGGTTGAGGAGCTCGAGCTTGAGGGACTCTCATTTGAGGACTACTACCAATCAAATGGCCAGATTCTCCACATTTATAGCACCTCTTCAACTTCTTCCGGCATGTCTCCTCGGTGTGGTTGGGACCCTTGCAATAAGCATATTGTATCGACGCAGGTAAGGCAGGTGCTGCCGGGATCGGAGGTCGAGCTCTCTTGATAGAAGTATTAGGACCTTGGGGTTTGAAAACCGGAGGCCCACTTTGTGATGCATGCCTCTTCCCCAAACTAAAACCCGAACCTTGCCCCGAAGAATAAGTTGGGGGCCTCAATCTTAACCTATTAGCTTCCACCTTAATGGCCTTCCTCGTGGCTTTCTCCCAAGTATCCACAGTTACAGCTTGTAAACCATTCTGAATCTCATATCTCAAACCATGGACAAAATTCCGGGCTTTTTGGGTGTCATTATTGGTAATGTGAGGAGCATACGGAGCAAACCTTTCAAATTCCAAAATGTAATTCTCAACCGTTTGATTCCCTTGTCTCAACTCCATGAATTCCTGGAGCCTTCTTTCTAGTGCACTAGGTGGAATATACTTGTGGAAAAATTCTGTAACAAAGCTTTCCCAGTTGAATTCTTCACCTATTCTTTCCAATTGGGCTCTCATAGCCTTTAACCAATTAGATGCAGGACCTTGAATAAACCGTGCTGTACAAACGACTTTCTCATGAGAATGAGCGGGGCAGATTTCCCAAATTCCCGAAATCTCTGATAACCACTGTTCTGCTTGAATGTCGTCACCTCCATACCACTTAGGTGGGTTGTTATTTCTGAACTCCTTGAAGGCCGGAGTAACTTGTCCACCTTTCCCTTCACCCTGATGGTTATCTCTCTGATTCTGTTGGAGTTGATTAGGAAGAACTTGTACAATATTCTCGGCATTCATTGCTGGAGGTGGTGGTGCTTGTGTAGGTGGTTGATTAAGATCCGGAGTTGCTCCCTATCCCCTCTCCTTCTTGGAGGCATCCTGAAAATTCACAATTCAAGAAAATATTGATGAATGGGGTTCAGTTCATGATCATGAAATCAATTATCATGAAATTAAAACAAATAAGTCACATAAATTTGTAAATGAATGCAAATAATCATGAAATCCTAAACCGAACGACCTAGACAAACTCAACACGACTCCAGAGCTCCGCTTTTGTAACCGAGAGCTCTGATACCACGCAAGGATGTAACACCCCGGAGCGAAGGGTGCCACATCCACCGCACTAAGGTCTAACACGAGTGACGAAATGAAGAATCCGCACCCGTATCAAACCATAGCGAACGGGAGACACACAAAACACACACCCTCGCTAGGCGGCCTAGACCCTCAAGAACTGCGCAAATTAAAATCAGAGTAGCGGAAGCAATTCACATAACAAACATAATTCCCAAGATCACACGTATAAACACATCAAAAAGAAGGGTCAAGTATTCAAGCTAACCATACTAGATCATATACAAGCTATACAATGCCCTTCGAGGCCAAAATAATAATATAAGTATCCAATAATATATAATCCCAAAAGTGTAGAAATAAAACCACTACGATGCATGACGACACAAGCTACACCACAAGTAAGACCCAACCAACACTTGCCGCCTAGCTTCACTCGGAAGTACCTGTAAACTCAAAAGAAAGGAAAAAGGGGAAAACAACAACGAGGGTTAGTCCTAAAGACTAGTGAGAGGGTTAACTCACTCACCCGATATACATATAGATAGAGCAAAGCAATTAATCAAATCGAAAAGATCCTTGAATCGAGAGTGGTTTTTGTAAGCTAAAGTAATCCCTGTGATATATAAATATATACATAGGTTAAAATGAGAAAAACTAGGGCCAAAGGCCAAACATCAAGTTTTAAGTGTTTATAAGTACACTCTCGTTCCCTAGATCTTACAAACTTAACCAACTCGGCGAGTACGAGTTCACACTACTCACTTCCATACACAAAGGGCATATCAAAGCAAAACAAAATAATAATCCATCCCCAACACAGGTTGATAGAAGGGTTGATGGCCCTAACTATCCATATACACATACGAGACAAGGTTTAATCACGACCTTGAAACCTTCGATGGTTAACTCCGCCGGCCCAAGAGCAACACCCTTCCTCGATCCTCCCAAGGTTGGATGAGACTCTCAAATGGAGGTGTTGATGGAAGAGCTCGACGACCCCTCGGCCATCCCGAGATTTCCATACCATACTCCGAGGCCCAAAACTTATCACAAAAACCACAAGCATAGCAACAAGCTTATCTTTCAAAGCCACATCTCGCTTACACACACACTTGCATAAAGCTAAAGTTTTACAAACCAAAAACAAAATAACTATAAACTTATATAAAACGTTTTTAAAGTCTTATAACAAATGGGGCAAGCCCTCAACATACGTATCATACACTTATTTAACATACATTATACATAATTGCATGCGAGGCTAAAAATCAAGTAGGGTTATAGGTCTTTTAACTAAAAAAATAAAAACCTCACCTTATCAACGCGCGTAGTGGAGACAAAAAGGGAAACCGGACACCTAAGGAGCATGCTCGTCCACAACGGGAAGATCCTCTGAACAAAGGAAACAACAAGAGACTCTCTTAGACTCAATATGAACCATATTGACGCTCGGTAAATGCATATGTATGCTTATGATGCAAATGATATGAAATAAATCCATATTTAGGTCATATAAGAGCATTCAACGCATCTAAGAGCATATCTCATAAATGAGGGTGTAAAACAAATCAAAAATTCACAACATGAAGCTTAACATATAACATAACAAGTTAATCATGCATACAAGTAAAAAACGAGACAAGAAAAGCCAACAAAAAGCAACCAAATGGCGAAAGAAACCTCCCCGGGCGCCACCATGATGGACACAGCCGTGTCCAAAATGCAAAGGGAATGGACGAGGCCGTGTCCGATTTTATTAAATTCAGGGGCATAAGTGGAACCCTCAACACGGCCATGTCCATTCCCAGTTGTTTCATGACACGGCCGTGTCATGCATTCGGCCCCGAAAAAAAACGCAGCAGTTTCGTTTTTCAAAAGCAAAAACAGGGCATTTCGGTTTCAAGACTTAGGAAGTCTCTTAGGCCATCAAAAGCACATACAACATGCATGAAAATAACACCAATTCAACATATTCATGCCATAACAAGAAGTAACAAGTTCAGCTCCAAAAATGCAAGAAAACAAGGCAAGAAAGGAGAGGAATACATCAAGCTATATCATCCAATTCTCAAGATTTCATTAGTGGAAAATCATTTATATCTCAACTACCATGAAAGAACATGCAATAAATACTTATAATTATGTCTTAGGAGCAACATATCATCATCATGGCTTAAGAAATTCAAGAATGGAAGCAAGAATAATCAAATTCCTCCAACTTCTACTATTCATCATACTCAATCCACCATGGACATAAGCTCAAAAGCACATAAAAGAAAGAGGGAAGAGTGTAGATAAACAATATAAACTTACCTTTCAAATTTGGTAAGAAATGGATGTGATTTGAGCTCAAAATCACAAAAATGGACAAAGGGGTTTCTTTCTTCTCTTCCTTCTCTTCTTGGAGCTGATCGTGGTTTGTGGGAGAGAGGAGTGGCTTGGTTTTGGGGGGTTAAGGGCTGAGGGAGATTTTTAACTCAAGGTTAAGAGTCATGGTTAAGGTTTGGTTGGGTTTAAGAGGGACCCACAAAGCAAGGTTAGGTCAAAAGATGTCTCTTAGACATAAACGGCTCGTTTCAGTTGAATTTCGAGGGTCTTATTGAGCTTAGAAAAATGTGAGGCTTGTCCCATTGAATCCGAATCATCGAAACGAGTTCAACGGAGGTGATGGAATTCGAATCCGAATTCCCAAGCTCGAGATACGTGACCCGGAACCCAAGGTGCGCTAAATGCTCTTTAGCCTCCTTTAGGTCCCGTGTCCAAAACGAACCAAAAAGTAAACAAAAAAAAAACCAAAACATAAAACAAGCACATATACGAGTCCATAACTCACATAATTAGCATATATCAGGAATTCACAAAAATCAGAATTAAATTCGGATCCAAAACGAGCAAAATACGAAACAAGAAAATTAAACTTTCCAAAATCATCAAATTCATATCAAGGCAATTAAGTTCAAATAAATTCAAATACTCACAGTAGCATTTAAATATCACATAGTTACATAAGAGAAATAATTAAATCGCGTACCTAATTGATTACTTAAATGTCCGATCAATCGGGATGTTACAAATCTCCCTCCTTCAAAAGGACCTGTCCTCAGGTCCGAGGCGAGGTCTTGAAAAGCTCCGGATACAACTGTCTCATCTTATCCTCGGTCTCCCAAGTGGCTTCCTCAAATTTCTGATCACGCCACAAGATTTTTACTAGAGGGATTTGCCGGTTTCTCAACTTTTGCATCTTCCGGTCTAACACTTTAAACGGGTACTTCTTAAAGGTTAAATCCGGCTCTAACTGCACCTTCTCAACTGGTAGAATAGAAGACTCATTGGGATAATATTTCCGGAGTTGCGAAACATGAAAAACATTGTGAATCCCGGTCAAGCTCGGTGGTAATTCAAGTCGATAAGCTACTTCGCCAACTTGATCAAGGATCTCGAAAGGGCCTAAGTAGCGTGGGTTAAGATTCCCACCTTTACCAATCCGAGCATACCTTTTCTAGGAGATGCCTTTAAAAAGACCTGATCTCCATTCTCAAACTCCAAGGGTTGTCTTCTTTTGTCTGCATAACAGTTCTATCGGTCCTTTGCCAAAATCAACCAATTTTAGAAGTTATTAATCCACTCCCGTTTCCCAAACCATAAGCAGAACAAAAAGCAAACCAACTCGGCGAGTACAAGTTTCCTACCCACCTACTTCATATTCATAAGCAAAATCCAAAGGTAAAGTAAAGTGCAAAACTCAATCCAACCTCCTCCGGTTGGGGAAGAGAGGCGCGACCCCTCAACCCCGGCTCTTGGCAAACATATATGAGAGGGGGATCCTACCCGCCCCTTCGACGATATTCTACTTCGCCTCAAGAAGACCCGTCTTCCCCTCGACCTCCCCGAGGTTGGGCTAAGTCTCCCTTTTGTGGAGTTGTGTTGATGAGAGAGCTCAGCGACCCCACGGTCGACCCGAGATCACGTACCACTTCTCCGAGGCCCAAAGCAAAATGCAAAACGCATACACATAGACTTATCTTTCCAAGCCAAAGCTCGCTAATGCAAAACACACACCAACCCTTTTGAAAGAAAACAAACAAAAACGTAGCTTATATATATATATATATATATATAAACGTTTTCAAAAGATTTCATAGCAAACGGGCCAATTCTCACAAAGTACATATCAAACACGTATCTATATATATATATATATATATATATATATATATATATATCGCATGTGGGCTCAAAAATCATGTAGGGTTGTAGGTCGTATTAACTAAAAGAAAGAAAACCTCACCTTGTTCAACCAACCGAACAAAACAACCTGGAACACACCTAGGGAACCACCTCATCACCAAAGAAAGGATCCTAAAGACCAAAAAAACAACAAAGGACAAACTTAGACTCAAAATGAACCATATAGATGCTCGGCTAATGCATATGAATGCAAATGATGCAAGATAGTCAACAAGAGGTAGCACGTTGAGCATTCAAGTTCATATTTGCATACGTACGTCGAAATCACATCATAAATGCAAAACATAAGGCATATAATATCAAATACACACATATATACATGATATAACAAGTTATAAGTTTGAAAAAGTGCAAGAAAAACGAAACAAAAACACAAAGAGTGGCTCTGGGCAAAAAGGGACCAAAAGCTAGAAATTCTCAAAACGTATAAGCTGTGTAAAACTGGAAATGTCGTGAGTTTGAGAAATGGGCATTGCATTTTGTTTGTGGGATATAAAACTAGGCAAATAGGGCTTTCCAGTGGTATATGGCTCAAATCATAATTCAAAGCGATCTGAAAATGGCGTAGGTTTGAAATTGATTAAAGTGGAATTGGCGACACCAAAATTAAATGGTTATATCTCACAAACAACAACGAATTTTAAGGTGATTCAAATTGGAGAATGTTCTACACTCAAAAAGGTTTCTGTGCTTAAAATTTCAAGTCAATCGGAGTTTGGACGAAGATTAACGGAGCAAAACAAACTCAAAAGCCAAAGCAGTCTACTAACGGCCGTTACACCCATTTTGTGCGTAAGTGCAGTAACAGGCACTAATGGGCACAGACTTCGTCTTCTTCGAGGTTCCACCTGCAAATCATACACCAAGCCACACCCAAACACATACAAGAGCAAGGGGAACAAGGGGAGGGTGTTAGGCATCAAAATAACACTCCAAACATGAGCTAAAATCAAGAAATAACAAGGAATAACAAGGATGATACATATCTTGCAAGAATTAAACCTATACTATTCATGTTCTTGAAGCTTAAATGGTGAATCCTATATACACACAAGGAGCACGAAATTGGAGCATAAAAACAAGTCATCGAGCTTCAAATTATCACAATCCAAGCATCAAATCTCAAGGAAAGCAAGTAGAAGGCATGTATTCAAATATGACTTCAAACCTAACTATTCATGCCACGGATCACATAATGCCTAATTCTCCATGAAACTTAGCAAATAAGAACTTAAAAGAAAGAGGAAAAGATGGAGAACAAAATCATGGAGTTACCTTTCGAATTTGAGGCGAATCGGAGGTGGAACGAGCAAGAAATTGGCAAAGTGAATAGTAGCAGCTCTCTTCTATTTTCTTCCTTCTTCTTTTGTCTCTCTCTCTGCTGGGGGCCGAAATGGGTAAGTGGGTGAGAATAGAGGGGTGAATTTGGGTGGTGTGGGTCCAATTTTGGGGTCATTTGGATAAGAAATCAAACTGTAAAATGTGGCAAATCTGTGCGTGAGGCTCGGTACGGGTGAAATTCGGAGGATCAAACGGGCTTAGAAAAATACAAAGTTTGGTTCCTTAGCTTTCTTTATTCTTTACGAGTCTGATGGAACTTCCGGAATTCAAATCCAAATTCCCGAGCTCGAGTTACGCCTTCGGGAACCTAAGGCGCTATAAAACTAGTTAGGCCCTTAAGTCCTTAACAAATAAAACGGTTTAAGAAGCGTATCAAACGAACTCAAAAACATGAGATGAACAATTAAATAAATTCATAACACATATAATTCATGCATATCACATAGTCAAAAAAATCGGAAACAAATCCGAACTCAAACGGATCAAAAACGGGTCAAAAAGCTTAAAAATGTTCAAGTATTCAAACGTGTACTTAGCAAATAATTCAAATAAGTTCAAGAATATAAATTAAACAATAGAATAAACATATAATTACATAATCAAAATAATTTAAAAGCGCACATAGCACTCTCGAGACGGCGTACCCTTACGGCTGGACGAGCGGGATGTTACACCGCACCTAAATCGGAACCTACATATGAAATGAACTTCCATACATGAGCCCAAGTCTAATCGAATGGGGACTTACACACGCACACTAGGCTAAGCGGGGCTAAAGACAGACAGAGCATGCAAAATAATTAAACAAATTTGCTAAAGCAAATAATAAGATCCAAAAGAGATCATCCAAAGGCACACATAAACATATATATGGCAACAGGACCCAAAATAGATCAAACATTTACAAATTCTCCCAAAGTATGAAATTCATATACCAATACATAACAAAGTATCCAAAGAGTGAATTATGTATGGTGACTCGACCTAAAATCGAAAGTACGACACAACCACGACGCACTTCCCCGCCTAGCTCTGCAACCTGCAACTAAAGGTGGGAAAAGAGAGGGGTAAGTCATAACTCGACTGAGTAAGGGGGCTAACTCGCACCCACACACTATATAAATATAGAGCAGAGCACGTATTAATCAAAAGATCATGAACCAGGAATGGGGTTTTGCACACCAAACCATTTTCGAAACAAACTTATACTTCATGATCAAAATAAAGCTCAACGTAGCTTAAAAAAAATCCTATCCCATTCCATAATCAACGTAACGTACAAAAGCTCGACGAGTTCGAGCATCTAACTCTTACTCCTCAACAATCATAAGAAAACCAAGAAAACATAAAACATACCGACCCAACAACCAAGGTGTTTCGGGGAATCAAACCCTCTCCACCTAATTTACCAATACACACGGGGTAGGTAACCCACATTATGCCTTCTCCGATTATCCACTGAAGGCTCAAAGCACCACGCCTCTTCAACCTACAAGAGTCGCGCATAGGTACTTCAAATGGAGACCATGCACAGGCTTAACCGGATGGCCCTTTCCGTCCCGGGAGTCCTTACCCACGTCTCTGGGGCCTAATAACAATTAAATCATCTCGTATTAAACTTACTTAACTCGCTGTACTAATAAACATAACTTAAGTACCTTATCAAGCATACCTTACCTCGCAACTCGGTATATTCTATACACGTACCACTCTGTGTCTTCCTAAATCCTAACATGTTGAGGTAGATCATAGCTTTCTTGAACACACATGGTTTGGAGCATAGCCTCGTTGCAAATCATTTCAAGCTTACATACGGTCATACTTATATTTCAAAACGTTTAATCGTATGACAAGGTCATAAACATATCGTATCACACATATCTAATAAATATAAATATATTAGTATATTCGTAGGCGGGGTGAGAAATCATCACATTTATGCCATAGGTCGATTAACTAAAAGAAAGGATCCTCAACCTCACCTTGTCGCAAAAGAAAAGAGGAAACCGCTGCCAAAAGAAGCAACAAACACCTAGACGTCGGGCTCGTGGACGTCCGAAAGAGGCTCTGAAATAAAAGAATGCAAGACCCGAGACTTAGACTCAAACATGAACCAATTAGACACCCGACAATGTTAATGAATGGAATGCATGCATATGAAGTGCGTAAACGTACCACATAACGCATATCGAATCATAACTCGTTTAAATCATCTCCAATAAATCAAAAAATCTCATACAAGCAATAATACATGTTAGCAAAACATAGGGATCAAATTAGGGGTGGGAGAGAATCAAACAAGCGAAGAGAAACAAGAAAACAAAGTTCGGAGCAAAGGGAGCCGCTGTCTCAAATCCACCCCCGTGTATTATTTTACAAAGGGGAATCCACGGCTGTGGATTCAGGTCAGACGATTCCCAAAAGGGCCTACCTTAAATCCATGCCCGTGGATTATTTTCAAAGGGAAAATCCACCCAATTGGATTCAGGCGCAGAAGCCAAATCTCGAAGCTGCAACAGGGTAAAATGCAAGGAAGAAGGAAAAAGGCAAGAAACCAACCCAAAGTTCAACCAAATACATTCAAATTCAAGATTTAAGTCCAAATAAGCATGTTAGATCATATTCTTCCAACAAAATGCACAAAAGGCTCAAGAACTCAAAGTAGGCGAGAGATTCACAAATTCTTCAAAATCTCCACATACCCTAACTATTCCTCCAATATGCTAAATACAAGGATTCTCTAACATATATCATGATCCAAGTAGAGAAATAGAAGCACAAGCACATAGAGAATACAAATCCACGCTTACCTTCAAGAGTTGGAGCAAGAGAAGCTATGAACTTGAGCTCAAAAGGGCAAAAAATGAAGGTCTGGCTATGGAGTTCTTCTTCCCTTCTTTTCCTTGCTCTATAGTTTGAATCCTAGTTGAAAAATGGGAGAGAGAGATGGATTTGGGTGCACTTAAAAACGAAGGACAAATATAGGGTTTATAGCTCTCAAGTGGCATCATAGGTAGGTTTTAGGTACGTGAGGTCAAACTCTGCATCATCAGGGGTCGAAACGGCATCGAAAAAGTACAAGGCATGTTCCAATGGCTCCAAATCGTCGATTTAAGTCAAATCGAGAAGAAGAAAATTGAATCCAAGTTCCCGAGCTCAAGTTACAAAAAAATGACTCAGTGGTGGCCAATTTACAAAATGGCCCAAAATTTTGAACAAAAGTTCAATTGAGTCCAAACAAGTCCAAACACATATAAATCATATAATTAAGTGCGAAAATTATATAAATCAAGTTATCCACAAAATTAGCATGCTTGGGTTCAATCATAAATCATAAATCTTAAGAATTCAACTCAAGCATTCAAGTAAACAAGCTCTTGTCAAATATTTCAAATAATTCATATAAGAGTTGAATAAAGAAATATAGTTCAATTATAAATGCATCACTTATGGAAATTAAACTCGCACGTAGTACTAACCTGTACGTGCGAGCAGACGAGGTATCACAATTCCCCCCCCCCCAAGAGAATCTGGTCCCAAGGTTCTACTGCTCGAGATTCAAGCACGGGAAACTTCTTGTATTCATCCCATGTTCGAGGTTCATGACGTCCCAACAAGGATTAGCCCGATAAGGTCTTCAAGCACGAAGGGGTTTGATTATTCCTTGAAGTCTTGATGTGGTAACTCCTACACAACTTGATCTAGGCTAAAAGCAATTAATACGTCTAGCACGATAGGAGGGTCCAAATTTGATTCATCACCTACCGTTTGATTTGTTCCAAACTAACTCAAGAGCTCGGTGTTACACCAGTGGTGTAGTTATTGGACTCTCACCATGCACCTTCCAAAGTGGATATCTTCCCAAAATGGCCATCCTCCATTTCGTTGTTTGCCTCGGAAGCCCATCGTGTTCACGACCCTCGACTTACCACACTCTCCTACTCTCGGGGCAAAAGCACTCAACAAGCATTAAATACACATAAGAAACAAATAGATAATAATCCAAATAGCGAAACAAGAATGCATGATGCACCGACCATGAATGATTTGTGTACCATTCACCATTGTTTAGGATTTCTTGACATTCAGATGATTATGTGAATAGCCAAAGTTGGTGTTGTGAGGCTCATGGCTCGACAATCTCAATCTAAAGCTTCTTTGACAAATCTTAACTTGCTAATCGATTTCTTTCCCCAACTCCATCTTTTCTAATCACCATATTTGCCCGATGGACTCTCCTTGTCCTGCCTAATAATCCCCTTGTAGCGATGAGGAGTTGATAGGGTCGATCCATTTTGAAAGTTTCTCTCTACCCTCTTCAAATTAACCAGCCTCGCGCTTGGTCAACGAGTGTAGTAGCAAGTCCTTAGTGGCTTTGAATCACACTCTTACTAATTCTCAGATCCCTCTTTAGAACCCTATTAAATCGAACCTCTATTTTTCGACACTTCTCTTAGACTCCCTCTGGTTAAATGTACCTCAACATTTTGTTTCCCCTAAGCCTCCATTATTCTGCGATTCCTTAGGGTTCCTTGCAACTCGTTTACCAAGGTGCCCGTAATTTCTTTATCCTCGACTATACCCCTGGAAGATCTCCCAAATGGGAAAGAGTGCCCTTGGTCGGCCTATACCTTGAAAATGATCTTCGATCTCCCTTTTGACTAACTTAATTGGTTTCTGTAACAAGACTTCCTTCTTTAGACTTTGTTCCTTCTCATGAAAGTTTGAAGCTATTAAATTTTCCATAAATGTCGCCGTCAACTACTCTTCCTTGAGATCCACCTTAAACCGGTAATCAATTATTTCCACTCCTCAGACTTGAGATCGGACACATGATCTCGGATCCCAACTCTATTTCTTTTTAATCGCTCTAGCTGGCTTACAATCAAATAATCTTCACTTCCTTGCCCCCTTGATGTGAAATACTTCTGTCAACTAATACCTTCTGTTTTCCCTTTCTATCATTCTGAATCCCATCCTCAAAATTGCTAATGAGAGAACCTTCAACTTCTCTTCAAGAAAGGAAGAGCCATCGATTTCTCTCTATTACCACCACCATCCAATCTTTCTTCACATTTAGGTTGAATAGCCATCGGTTCCGCTCCTTACTTCAACACTCCGTTAATTACCCACCATTGAAGAAACCTTCCCTTCTGTAATCTAAAGTGATACATTGAATGGATAAGGGGCTAGATTCACATAACGCAGTAGCAATCTTCCTTTTCCATAGTGTCTGTAACTTCCTTGATATCATCTCATCCAAATTCCTTGGAATCATCATTTTTTTATTACCCTGGTTTTCACCATCACGAAGGGAGATTTCATTAGGTGGTGTAAGGATCTCGTGCAAGCTATCACGAAGACATTAAACTTATACATGTGTGGTCAGATTTGGTTATATTATGCATCACTTTGTCACCAATTTAAGCAAGAAAACAACAAATAATAACAATGCATAACACGTGTCACCAATATATATATATATAAAGTTGCGATGTAAGATGAATGCTCGTGCTATGAATGCGATTACCTCTCGATTGTTTCTTTGGCCTTCGCCGTTCACACTCTTCTAATTTGTGTTTTGGCGATCCACATCCATAGCATAGCCCCAATCTCTTCCAACAATTCTCATAGGTGTGTCTCGTGCTCTTGCAATGAGCGCACGGAGGTTACTCCTTTAGCTAAGTCTCTTTCCTCTTTCTCTTCTTATTTGAGCTTGGTTGATTAATCCCTAGGCTTTGTTTCAATCCCGACCCCAAATTACTCTCTGACTCGAATCTTCTCATCATGCTCTTTTTTCGTAATTCCTTTGACTCAACTTTCAGAGCTCTCCTCATGGACTCAAGCTATGCATTTCGTCGGGTTTCGGGCTCAATGCTCTTGAGGTCATTTCTAATCCCGTCCATAAATCCAACCAACCTCTCGGATTCTTTGGCTTATCTTTGATTATTATGGGGGCATGCATGAATCTTGTGATCAGAAGCACCGCATCCGAAACAGGTTCCTATCCGCTTCCTACAGTTTTCATAAGTGTGATTTGGCCCTTTACAATGAGCACACAAGAATTGTACCTTGGGAATTGATGCACTCGATGAGGCCAGGGGGTCTCTTGTCATAAATCGAGGTGCCTTGCCTTGCATCTTAATGGATAGAGAAAGAAACTTGTTGCCCTGATTATCTATGAGATTCAATGGGAAGGTGTTAACCTGCGATACACAATCTAACTGAAAATACAATGCATGCGGTTAGTAAATGGTCATGACACATAATTAACGTAATAAATGCAAATAGAACATGAGAATGCAACATTTAATAAATTGAAAAAGAAATTTAAAACATATAGTTCAAGAAATTTCATGTATCTGAATACAATGCATACGTTAACACATTTTTCCTAAGCCGTACGACCTATACTTAACACAACACGACACTAGAACTGTAGTTTTGTAACCTAGAGCTCTACTACTTTAGGAGGTGACACCCGGAGTGGTGGGCCACCACATCCCTCGCACCTAAACCTGAACCCACATATGCAATGAACTTCCATACATGAGCCCAAGTCTAAGGGACTGGGGACCTACACACACACACACTAGGCTAAGCGGGGCTAAAGACAGACAGAGTGCGCAAAATAATTAAACAAATTTGCGGAAGCAAATAACAGGATCCAAAAGAGATCATCCAAAGGCACACATAAACAACAACCATCACTTCATCATAATTTATAGCATACCAACTTCAAGTAGCAAGGATAAATCAAAATATTAAGGTTCTCACCCTATCAAGCATCAAGTTTTCAAGTTGATAAAACATTCTTCATATATATATATATATATATATATATATATATATATATATCATACACAATTCACAATAAATATGATATTGGGAACATTTCAATTTCATATAGATGAAAATATAACATGCTCGTTCTTCCAAATTATCATTCAAGTTTATTTAATTATATAAGAAATTAGTTTTCTAAATATTACACTAACACCCCTTCATATTTAAACATATAGCACAAATTCAACAAGTTGGGATTCAAATTGCAAATTGGAACATCAATATATATCACAATTCATTTGATACAAGCTTTCGTATACATCGGGGTTCATATAAATCGACAAATCAAACTAATCGCAATCAAATTATATGGAGAACAATTAAATCAAACATTTTCCAAGTATACAAATAAATTCATAGAAATTAAACAGAGTGCCTGATTGACGAACGGAAAGCGGCGTTGGACTCACCGCGTCGAGAAGAACAAGCTGTCCGGAGACCGCCACAGTTCCTCCGCCGGAGCCGCCAGAACAGTGACCGGCCGCCGTTCGGCCGTCGCCGGAAGTGCCAGAAAAATCCCCGAAATTCATTCGTGCAAGAATTCCTCATGCTCGTTCCAAATCCTCAATCAGTTTCTAAAAATTCCAAGCCGTTCGTCTCCAATTTCAGATCTAAGAATACAAAAGCCCTAAAATTTAAGTTACTTCCTTGATCCTTAGGCCCCTTTCTATGATTATTTGAAGCAAAACTTCGTGATAAGTTACTGAAAATTAAATCACCATTAATAGATTTTAATGAAACTTGGAGATGAAGACGGTGATGAATGTCTTGCCTTTGATCTTGTTTCTTCCTTGTTCGTGGAATGTTATGTAACGCCCGATTTTTCGGTCATGCATTATGTTACCTTATATTAAATTTTATAACATTATATGCCTTATATTTTCATGTGTTTATATGAACTTCCATTAACGTGAAAATTACGTGAATTAATTGATAACGTGTCGAATTGATATTATGTGACCTTATTTGACCATTTCATAAATTTAATGACTTAATTGCATAACATGAATTGGAGTTAAATGATCATATTCCATGAGATGAGATTTCATTGCATTCATTCATATAGACTAGGGACTTAATTGCAAAAAGTGATGATTCATGCATTTGAGTGCAAGACTTTTAAAATATCTATTGCATCTCATTTCTTCCATTCATTTTATCAAAATCCTACACACACACACACTAAAAAACGGGAGAAACACCAAGGAAGGAAGGAAGTAAATTTCATCAGTTCAAACTTGATTTCAAGAAGGAAAGTTGCATAAGTTGGAGCAACGACATCATCATACCATAATCTCTTCCATTTCTTCTTTGATTCAAGGTAGATATTAGAAATTTCATGAAATTCTTGAATATTTGATCAAGTAGGAATTTAGGGATTTAGTGATGAATTCTTGCATGATTGGAGTAGAGAGCATGTTGATGATCATTTGGAGTGAACTTTGCATGAAATTCTTGGATTTCATGAAGATTGGAAGCATATGTATGTTATGGGTTTTAAGCTTCATTCTTGACAATTTGATGCATGATCCTTGGTTAGTTTGATAGATGGTTGAAGTATAATGTGTATTTGATGATATGAAATAATTCTTATGGTTGGAACTTGGTGTTATAATTGTTTTGGTTGATTTTGGTTCGGATTTGCCCTGTTTTCCCCTGTTTTGTTGTTGCTGCGTATATGGTTGCGCCCGCGACCAAAAATATGCATAAAACTGGTCGCGCCCGCGACCCCATTTTAGCCAAGTTTCGAGTTTTGAAAAAATTTGAGAAAATTCGGTCAAAAATACTTCGTCGCGGCCGCGACCAATTTGTGAAGGTTTTTGGTCGCGCCCTCGACCCCTCCAGAAACTGCATTTTGTCCAACTTCAAACCAACGCCATTTTCACCTCAGTTTGAATTAGAAAACGTCCCATATAGCGTTGGAAAGGTCTATGTGTCTACTTTCATATCAAATAAACAAAATTCAATTCCCATTTCTAGAATTAAAGATATTCCAGTTTTCCCTCAACATGTACATTTTCTAAAATTGTCTGTTTTTGCTAAACTTCACCAAAACCTTTCATATTGCATTCTTTTCACTTCTTTGGCTCTCGTATGTGATCTATATGAGTTATAAACTTGGTTTAGTGATAATTATTCTCATAATTAACATTGCTTGATTGTTATTGCGTGACATATTGATTATGACTTTGTCGTGCGTCTTAATTGGTTCATTTGAGTCTAGTCTCATGTACACTTGTCCTTGTTGCACAGATCTTCTTCCAATTGACGTGGGACACGCACCATAGTTATATCCTTGTTTTGATCGTCACCGGTGAGGTTTAATTTCTAGTTATATAGAACCCGTATAACCTTTACGTGATTTTAGGCCAAAGGTATTTATATTATAATTTCATGAAAGCACTTATCCTTTCAAGTTATGTTATTGTTCATGAATCAAGCAAGTAGGTTATGTTAGTGTGCATGAATCAAGTAAGTCATGTCATAAAAGCCCTGTCGTGTGAATGCGTTCTCCTGGCCAGGTCCTCCTTAGTGAGGGCGCTGGGCTGGTCTTCAGGCTGGTCGTTGTCCGTCCAACCACAGGAAGAACAATGCCCTATCTAGTAAATGCGTTCTTCTGGCCAGGTCCTCCTTAGTGAGGGCGCTGGGCTGGTCTTCGGGCTGGTGGTTGTCCGTCCAACCACAGGAAGAACAATGCCCTATCTAGTAAATGCGTTCTTCTGGCCAGGTCCTCCTTAGTGAGGGCGCTGGGCTGGTCTTCGGGCTGGTCGTTGTCCGTCCAATCATAGGAAGAACAAAGCCCATCGTGTACATGTGTTCCCCTGGCCAGGTTCTCCTTAGTGAGGGCGCTGGGCTGGTCTTAGAGCTGGTGGTTGTCCGTCCAACCACAGGAGGAACAAAACCTTATCATGAGCCGAAAGAGACTGGGGATGAATCCGGCACCGCGGATTGCCCTCGGGTTATTGCATGATTTCCATTCCATGAACGTGCTATGTGATTACACATGCACGATTTCCCGATAACTGAATTGCATGATCACTTATTGTTTAATAACCAAGCAAGCATGTTCATGTACAGTTGGAGTTCGCCATGTATTGATTGCATGAAAATGAACAAAGTGTTTAATCTCGGGCGAAGATTATTTCTTTTATTAATTTATACTGTTTCAACTGTAAAAGACTTTACCCGAGACTGACTCCTTACAATTTTCAGGTCGTGCAAATCGAGTGCTAGGTGGGGTTGAGTCCTTTTACAGCTTTTGGGAGTCTAGCATTGATCTTTCATTGTAATGCATGTCTTGAATGTTTATAAATTTTGGGAGTATGTATTGGTACCTTTATATATATTTTGTACTAGTATACTTGCAACTTGAATCCTTGGTGATGTGCATATTAAATGAGAACATAGAATAAGTAGTGGTATGCATGTATAGTTCTATGCTTCCGCTTTTAATTGGAATTGTTGTATTATTTGAGGGTATCCCGCCTAGCTAGTGCAGGTTTTTTTTTATTGTCACCTGTTCGCCATGAGTCCGGTTCATATATGGACTACCCATTTCATGTGTGAGCTAGACTTATGGTGCGGGGGTGTGGCATCTCGGCGTTCCGGGTGCTACATCTTAGATGGTATCAGAGCCCGGTTGCAAAATCGAGGTTCTAGTGTCGTGTCTCGTGAGTCTAGGTCGAACGGCATTGGATTAATTGATAATTTACGAGTCTTGCATCTTATTTGGAACTACTTGAACCTATTTGAATTTATTTGAACTTGCCTGAACATCTTTGAGCTACTTGATGACTTGTGCATGGCATTGATTTATGTTATTACTTGATGATTAATTGATCTTCTATGGTTTGGAAATTTTTATATCCAACGTGTTTATTTAAACTTTTACGGAATTTTATGTGCCAATGTGTTTCACTTTAAATTTTGTTGAATTATGTATTGCATTTTGCATCAAATTCTTGTATTTGGTATCAATTATGTGGCATGAGCATGTATTAACCCCATGCATTTATATTTGAGATAAGTTGTGATTATAGGCTATAGAGATCATGTCAAACCACGGCCAATTTCTATGACAACTTCAATCTACCCAAGTTCTTTTCTTTTGCTTTGAAGTTGTAAGGAATGCACCGGGGAACTTCATATAAGAATTCAAGAGTCATGGATTGCTCTGGTTGGGTTATACTTCATGTGTTAAGATTCGGGAATAGAAGGACCAAAGGTGGGAGTAACTTACAAGCTCTAATGAAGTTGGTAGATATTTAACGGGATAGTGGTAGGGCGTGATGCCTACCACTTGCAAGATTAACACTCACACTCCTATATTGTAAAAGTCTTTTCAACGGGAATCCGTAGGATCATTTCATCCAAGAGCAGAGTAAAGAAAATCTCGAAAGTGTTTTAAGATTCGAGGTTTCTATCAACAGCGAGGCAATGATTTTAGGAGACTTATTTAACTCAAGAAATGAGACTTTGAGGGCACTAATGATTCGAGGTTCAGATGTGTAAACAAGTGAGGATCTTCAACTAGTTGGAACCAAAATCACGATGTGAGAGGGAAGTAACTCAAATGATTCGGGTCGAGGTTAAAAGTTTAGGAAATAAGTTGGAGATAAATCGAGACATTTTGGACCTTGGAGTAGGATTTAGATTAACTTGGAAAATTTTAAGAAATGTAGTAATTTTGGGTTCATGGAAGTGACAAATTGGAAAGTTGAACTGTAACGCCCCAATTTCCGGAATTTTAGGTAAGCACTCCACGAGCGGGTCTTCGGGAGTTGGGAGGTTAAATTACTTGTTTGTTCATTTAATTACAAGTATCACCATATTACTTGCCATATGTTCCCATACATTTATATGAAATATCATTTATATGAATTATATGAGATAAGTGAAATAAGTGCCATACTTGTATTATATGATCCTTAATTGTTCCCTTATGTGAAATCGTGTAATGAGTGTATATCATGACTTGAAGTTAATTGCATCAATAGTTAGAGATTATACTTATGTGCATCAATTTAAATAAATGAGGGACTTTTATGCAAATAGGGAGGAATCACATATTTCCACACATGACTTTAGGATATATCATGAATTATCTCTCATTTCTTCCATTATGTTCCATATGATTCAAGAGAAAAAACTCACACACACATACACCTAGCAAAAACCGACATTTACACATGGAGGGAGGAAGGAAATTTCATCTCATAACTCAAGCTAATTTTGAGGAATTGAATAACTAGGAGCATCATCAACTTCATCTCATCATCTCATCACCATCTCTTTGGTTCAAGGTAGAAATTAGAAATTTCTTGAAATTCTTGAATATGTGATCAAGTATGAATTTAGGGATTTGTTGATGAATTCTTGCATGATTGAAGTTGAGAGCATGATCTTGATCATAAGGAGTAAGGATTGCATGAAAATCTTGAAATTATTGAAGGTTGGAAGCATGATTATACATATGGGGTTTTAATGATGAAATCTTGATGTCTTGATGTGTATTTCTTGGTTGTTTGAGTGAATAAGTGTAGTATAATGTATATTTGATGTGTTTTGATATTTGTTATGAAGTGATCATGAATTTGTGGATGTTTTGGTGATTTTTGGCATGGAAATGCCCTGTTTTCCCCTGTTTTGTTGCTGTTGCGTATATGGTCGCGCCCACGACCTGTTTTAGTGTAAAAATGGTCGCGCCCGCGACCCCATTTTGGCCAACTCTCGACTTTTGAAAAAATTGGACAAAAATTCGGAAAAATACTTGGTCGCGGCCGCGACCATTTTGTGAAGGGGCGCGACCACCGCCAGAAACTGCATTTTGTCCAACTTTGAACCAACGCCATTTTCACCTCGGTTTGAATTAGAAACGTACCATATAGCGTTGGAAAGGTCTATGTATCTACTTTCATTCCCAACAAGCAAAACTCAATTCCCAATTCTAGAATTTAAGATATTCCAGTTTTCCCACAACATGTACATTTCCCAAAATTGTCAAGTTTTCCTAAACTTGACCAAAACCTTTCATATTGCATTCTTTTCATTTTTTTGGCTCCCATATATGACTTATATGGACTATATGCTCACTTTATTGATAAGTATGCTCCTATTTGACACTCATTGATTATAAATTCATGATTGAGGTTACATATCATTGTCGTTCGTCATAATTGCCGAGTCGAGTCTTATTTCACACTTGTCCTTGTTGCACAGATCTCGGTCCCGGAGACAAGGAGCACACTCCATAGGGTGTTTCTTTGTTCCTTTTGGTTGGTTAAGGTGAGGTTTAAATTCTAAATATATAGAGCCTTTACAACCCTTATGTGATTTTCGGCCAAAACGTATCTATATATCTATAGTTTTCGAACCTTACGATTTTCAAATGATTTCACGAAAATGGATTGATTGATTGATTGATTGACGAATTGATTGTTTTGGCGAGTAACTATTGTTCACGTTGGGCCCGAGGGTAGTGTATTGAGCCAACCGGGAAAGCAAGGGCTAACGGGTAACTCTTGCACTATCCTCACCATTGTGGGATCACCTCTGAATCCACCAGGAGGTTTGGTGGAGGAAGAAATCCCGTGCGTGGGAGTCATGTTCCCGACGTACACCATGATTGGATGGCTGGGTCTTGCAAGCCCGCCATCACCCGGAAGAAGAAGGATTTATTGATTGAAATTGCTAATTGTGCACGGAATTGTTTGTGTGATCACCTAATCCATTAACAAATTGAAGTATTATACACAATCGGTGAAAGGTTGGAGATTTGCCCTCACTCGCCGGGCCACAAATTGATTGTATTGAATTGATTGAAGTGATAAAATGGATTAGTTGTAACCTCGGGCGATATTATCTCTTCTTTTCTAAATCGTGTTGTTATCCTTCAAAATTATTACCCGAGATTATAACTTGTATGTATGTGCGCAAATATTTATTTATACCCCCTCGCTCAGTCCGTGTTGGACTGACACCTCAACTTTTCAGCTTTTGCAGGTTCGTGCTAGGCGGGAATTAGAGTCTAGCCTGTCTTTTATTCGGGTCTAGCACTTCACCTTCATTTTGTAGCTCATGTATTGATACTTCTTACATTTTGTATTATGCCTTACTGAATATTGGAGGTGATATTGTATTGTATGAAATGTTGGTATCTATTAATAAATATGTAAATATGGTACCTATAGGTATTGAATGTTATTGCTTCCGCTTTTATTGATACAATTGTTTAGTGGTATTAATTGAGGGTACCCGCCTAGCTTTTGAGTTTTATTGTCTCCCGTTCGCTATAGTTTAGGTTCATGTATGAATTGCCCGTTTCATACGTGGATTGAGGCTATAGTGCGGGGGATGTGGCGCCTAGCATTCCGGGTGCTACATCTTAAGGTGGTATCAGAGCCCGGTTGCAAAACCGCGGTTCTAGTGTCGTGTCTTGTGAGTCTAAGTCGTACGACATAGGATTACTTGATTACTTGAGAGTCTTGCATCGTATCTGAAACTATTTGACCTTATTTGAATTATGTGACTTACGAGTTCTATGGACATTAATTACATTTATTCATACTTGTTAATCGACCATGCATGTACAGTGTTTGAATTTCAGGATGCCTCGTGGAAGGCCTCGCAGAGAGCATTCTCCCGGTCATGGGCATCATCGTCGTGATCGAACTCCACCTCCACCCCCTCAAGCGCAACCTCAAGATTTCTTAAACTCTATGGTACAACTTATTGATCAAAGACTAAGAGATTATGTGCCTCCTGCACCACCAGCTCCTCCACCAGTGCCACCAGCCCCAATTTCAGCTATTTTGAGGGAATTTCAAAATCAACATCCACCCAGATTCTTTAAAGGGAACGATATGATAGCTGAACAGTGGCTCAAAGAAATTGAGCGAATTTGGGAGCTTATCCCTTGCGAGACTCGAGAGAAAGCTAGGTGTACCCTTACTTTGATCCAAGGAGAAGCTTATTCTTGGTGGGAAAACACCAAAATTGTTCTAGATGCCGCTGAAGAAGAAGTTACATGGGAGGTTTTCATAAGGGAATTCAAGAACAAGTTCATTCCTCCCTCCTCTCGCACTAGAAGGCTTAGGGAATTCACGGAGCTCAAGCAAGAGAATAGATCGGTTGCCGAATATATAGCCGAGTTCGAGAGATTGTCTAAATATGCACCCAATATCACCGGTGATGATTTCCATAAGGCTATGCAATTCGTGCAAGGTTTAAGGCCGGACATCCAAGCCGCCATAGAAGCTGTTAATACTAGCACTTGGAAGAAAGCTACTCAAAAGGCCTTAAAAGTGGAAGATTCGGTAAATGCTCGGAGATCTACTTATAGATCGAGTCAGGGTTCCGGCTCGGGATCGAGGTCGAATTATAATCCCGGGAAGAGGCCAATCACTTATGATGTTCCCCCACCGCAGTCTAAGGGCCCGATGAAGAAATTCAAGCCTCAAGTGCCACAAGTGTCGGTTCAGAAAGCTCCCCGGGTTACTCCTGCCGCACCACCATCTACTGGGAAACCGGGATGTTCTTATTGTGGATGGCCTAACCATACCTATGAGAATTGCCGGCGTCGCGTGAATCTTTGTCTGATTTGTGGGAAGGCCGATCATAAAGTGGATACGTGTCCGGATAAACATGATCCACCGCCTGGGGGTCAGAGGCCACTTATCCGAGCCCGTGCTTATGCCTTGGAAGGAGAGGAACTAGATGCTGAAGTTGACCCCGCAGCAGTGGTAGAAGGTACTATTTGCGTTCATGGCACAAACATAAATACTTTATTTGATCCGGGGGCTACCCACTCTTTTATCTCTTGTGATATCTCTATGAAATTGCCTCTATGTGTTACTTTTTCCCCTGTTTATTATGTTGTGAGTACTCCTTTTGGTGGTAGTGTAAAAACTAACCGGGTTTTTAGAGAGGTGCCGGTGAGTATTGAGGGTCGGGTCTTTTCCACGGATTTCATTGAATTATCTATGTCTCGGTATGGATCTATCTTGGGTATGGATTGGCTTTACAAACACTGTGCTACTGTCGATTGTCGGGCTAAGAGAGTCCAGTTAGGTTCAGAAATTATAACGGGTCGAAGTTCTAAAACCGTGCCTTTATTATCTTTCTCCGAAGCTCAGAAATTGGTTCGTGATGGGGCTAAGGGATTTATAGCTTACATTCTTAATCAATCCAAGGATCAGATGAAGTTAGAAGAGACATAAGTGGTTAAGGAGTTTCCCGAAGTGTTTCCGGAAAATTTAGATTCTTTGCCACCGGAAAGGGAGATAGAATTTGTGATTGACTTGTATCCGAATGCTGAGCCGTATTCTAAAACTCCTTATCGGATGGCTCCGGCAGAGTTAAAGGAGTTAAAGGTGCAACTTGAGGGTCTCTTGGAAGTCGGATATATTAGACCAAGTTCGTCGCCATGGGGTGCTCCGGTATTATTTGTGAAGAAGAAAGATGGTACCTTGAGGATGTGTATTGATTATCGGGAATTGAATCGGATGACAATTAAGAATAAATATCCTCTTCCACACATCGAGGAGTTATTTGATATACTCCAAGGATCAAAAGTGTATTCGAAGCTTGATTTAAGACAAGGGTATTATCAACTACGGATCCGAGCCGAGGATATTCCAAAGACGGGCTTCAATACGAGATATGGGCATTATGAATTCGTGGTTATGCCTTTTGGTTTGACGAATGCTCCCGCCGCTTTCATGGATATGATGCATAGAATTTTTCGGCCATTTCTTGACAAGTTTGTTGTGATCTTTATTGATGATATTTTGGTTTTCTCCAAGTCGGTTGAGGAACATGCAAGGCATCTTGAGCTTGTGTTGAAAACTCTGAAGGAACACCAATTGTTTGCAAAATTTAGTAAATGCGAGTTTTGGATTAACCGAGTTTCCTTCTTGGGCCATATTATTTCGGGGAATGGATTAGAAGTTGATCCTTCCAAAATTGAGGCGGTAATGAAGTGGGAGAGACCGAAGAATGCCTCTGAGATTAAAAGTTTCTTGGGATTGGCGGGTTATTATAGGAGGTTCGTGCAAAATTTTTCTAAAATTGTCGCTCCTTTGACTCGGTTAACAAAGAAAGATGTTAAGTACGAGTGGAATGAAAGTTGTGAAAAGAGTTTTAATATTTTGAAAGAGAAATTGGTTTCAGCCCCGGTTCTAACTCTTCCGTAGGGTTTAGAAGGATATGCGGTTTACACGGATGCCTCTAGAGAAGGTTTAGGATGTGTTTTCACTCAAAATGGCAAAGTTATTGCTTATGCTTCCCGGAAGTTGAAGGATTATGAGAAGAATTATCCAACGCATGATCTTGAACTCGCAGCGATGATATTCGCACTTGGAAAATGGAGACATTATTTATATGGAGTTACCTTTGAGATTTTCACGGATCATAAGAGTCTCCAATATTTATTTACTCAGAAAGATCTTAATTTGAGGCAACGGAGATGGATGGAACGACTAGAGGATTATGATTGTGTGATCAAGTATCACCCCGGGAAAGCTAATGTCGTAGCCGATGCATTAAGCCGAAAAGTTGGTGCTTCTAATCTGGAGTTGGGAGGAAGTGGTAAGATCGAGCCTATTGTGATGGAAGCCCGAGTATTAAATATCACCATTCAACCGGAATTGAAATCTAGATTGTTTGAGGCTCAAGGTAAAGATCCGAAAGTTCAAAAGTTAGTTGCTAAAGAAAGAGAGGATCCGGAAAGTCCATTTGGGTTTGATGAAGCTGGTTTTCTTCGCTTCAAGAACCGAGTAGTGGTACCCGAGGAATTGAAAAGGGTATTGTTGGAGGAAGCTCGTAAGTCGGCTTATTCGGTACATCCGGGAGGAAACAAAATGTATAGAGACTTAAAACAATTTTATTGGTGGCGTGGATTAAAGAAGGATGTAGCCGAGTTCGTGAAATGTTGTTTGACATGTCAACAGGTTAAAGCTGAACATCAAAAGCCCGGAGGTCTTTTACAGCCGTTGCCTATCCCCGAGTGGAAGTGGGAACAGGTGACAATGGATTTTATAACCGGGTTACCAAAGGTGAAAGGAGGGTATGACGGTATTTGGGTGATTGTGGACCGATTAACTAAGTCTGCTCATTTCTTACCGGTCCGTATGTCCTTCAAGATTAAGAAATTGGCTGAGATTTATAATAGAGAGATTGTTCGCCTTCATGGAATTCCGGTGAGCATTGTTTCGGATAGAGATCCCCGCTTTACTTCTAAGTTGTGGCGAGAATTACAAGATATATTGGGAACAAAACTTCAGTTTAGCACGGCTTTTCATCCCCAAACCGATGGTCAATCTGAGAGGGTGATAAGATATTTAGAAGATTTACTCCGGTCGTGTGCTTTGGATTTTTCAAATTCATGGTGTGACCAACTCCCCTTGATTGAATTTGCTTATAACAATAGCTATCAATCCTCTATCGGTATGGCTCCGTATGAATTACTTTATGGACGAAAATGTCTGTCCCCGTTATATTTTGATCTAGAGGAATGGAAGTGGACAAAACAAGAGGGAGTAAAGAAGGAAGGAAAACTTGAGAAACCTTCTAAAGCCGTGGAAGCTATGATTGAAAAGGTTCAGTTAATACAACAACGGATGAAAGCTGCACAAGATAGACAGCAAAGCTACGCCGATATCCATAGAAGGGATCTTAAGTTTGAAGTTGGAGATCGGGTTTTCTTGAAAGTATCTCCAAGAAAGGGGTTTTCTCGTATTGGAAAGGGAGGAAAGCTTAACCCTCGCTATTTGGGTCCATTCGAGATTCTTGAGAGAATTGGGGAAGTAGCTTACAGATTGGACCTACCTCCTAATCTTACCGGGATTCACAATGTTTTTCACGTATCTCAGCTCAGGAAGTATTATCCAGATGAAACAGAAATTCTCCCCGTTGAAGAAGTTGAGTTAGAACCAAATCTATCTTTTGTTCAGCAGCCGGTTAAGGTGTTGGATAGAAAGTATCAAGAATTAAGAAATCGACGGATTCCTATGGTCAAGGTGTTATGGAGAAGTGATAAATCCGAAGAGATGACTTGGGAACCGGAAGAAAAGATGAAAAGGTTCCACCCCGAGTTGTTCAACTCCGATCAATGAATCTGGGGACCAGATTCTTCTAAGGGGGGGAGAGTTGTAACGCCCCAATTTCCGGAAGTTCAGGTAAGCACTCCACGAGCGGGTCTTCGGGAGTTGGGAGGTTAAATTACTTGTTTGTTCATTTAATTACAAGTATCACCATATTACTTGCCATATGTTCCCATACATTTATATGAAATATCATTTATATGAATTATATGAGATAAGTGAAATAAGTGCCATACTTGTATTATATGATCCTTAATTGTTGCCTTATGTGAAATCGTTTAATGAGTGTATATCATGACTTGAAGTTAATTGCATCAATAGTTAGAGATTATACTTATGTGCATCAATTTAAATAAATGAGGGACTTTTATGCAAATAGGGAGGAATCACATATTTCCACACATGACTTTAGGATATATCATGAATTATCTCTCATTTCTTCCATTATGTTCCATATGATTCAAGAGAAAAAACTCACACACACATACACCTAGCAAAAACCGACATTTACACCTTTAGGGAGGAAGGAAATTTCATCTCATAACTCAAGCTAATTTTGAGGAATTGAAGAAATAGGAGCATCATCAACTTCATCTCATCATCTCATCAACATCTCTTCGGTTCAAGGTAGAAATTAGAAATTTCTTGAAATTCTTGAATTTGTGATCAAGTATGAATTTAGGGATTTGTTGATGAATTCTTGCATGATTGAAGTTGAGAGCATGATCTTGATCATAAGGAGTAAGGATTGCATGAAAATCTTGAAATTATTGAAGGTTGGAAGCATGATTATACATATGGGGTTTTAATGATGAAATCTTGATGTCTTGATGTGTATTTCTTGGTTGTTTGAGTGAATAAGTGTAGTATAATGTATATTTGATGTGTTTTGATATTTGTTATGAAGTGATCATGAATTTGTGGATGTTTTGGTGATTTTTGGCATGGAAATGCCTTGTTTTCCCCTGTTTTGTTGCTGCTGCGTATATGGTCGCGCCCGCGACCTGTTTTAGTGTAAAAATGGTCGCGCCCGCGACCCCATTTTGGCCAACTCTCGACTTTTGAAAAAATTGGACAAAAATTAGGAAAAATACTTGGTCGCGGCCGCGACCATTTTGTGAAGGATTTTGGTCGCGCCCGCGACCACCTCCAGAAACTGCATTTTGTCCAACTTCGAACCAACGCCATTTTCACCTCGGTTTGAATTAGAAAACGTGCCATATAGCGTTGGAAAGGTCTATGTGTCTAATTTCATTCCCAACAAGCAAAACTCAATTCCAAATTTTAGAATTTAAGATATTCCAGTTTTCCCTCAACATGTACGTTTCCCAAAATTGTCAAGTTTTCCTAAACTTGACCAAAACCTTTCATATTGCATTCTTTTCATTTTTTTGGCTCCCATATATGACTTATATGGACTATATGCTCACTTTATTGATAAGTATGCTCCTATTTGACACTCATTGATTATAAATTCATGATTGAGGTTGCATATCATTGTCGTTCGTCATAATTGCCAAGTCGAGTCTTATTTCACACTTGTCCTTGTTGCACAGATCTCGGTCTTGGAGACGAGGAGCACGCTCCATAGGGTGTTTCTTTGTTCCTTTTGGTTGGTTAAGGTGAGGTTTAAATTCTAAATATATAGAGCCTTTATAACCCTTATGTGATTTTCGGCCAAAACGTATCTATATATCTATAGTTTTCGAACCTTATGATTTTCAAATGATTTCACGAAAACGGATTGATTGATTGATTGATTGACGAATTGATTGTTTTGGCGAGTAACTATTGTTCACGTTGGGCCCGAGGGTAGTGTATTGAGCCAACCGGGAAAGCAAGGGCTGACGGGTAACTCTTGCACTATCCTCACCATTATGGGATCACCTCTGAATCCACCAGGAGGTTTGGTGGAGAAAGAAATCCCGTGCGTGGGAGTCATGTTCCCGACGTACACCATGATTGGATGGCTGGGTCTTGCAAGCCCGCCATCACCCGGAGGAAGAAGGATTTATTGATTGAAATTGCTAATTGTGCACGGAATTGTTTGTGTGATCACCTAATCCACTAACAAATTGAAGTATTATACACAGTCGGTGAAAGGTTGGAGATTTGCCCTCACTCGCCGGGCCACAAATTGATTGTATTGAATTGATTGAAGTGATAAAATGGATTAGTTGTAACCTCGGGCGATATTATCTCTTCTTTTCTAAATCGTGTTGTTATCCTTCAAAATTATTACCCGAGATTATAACTTGTATGTATGTGCGCAAATATTTATTTATGCCCCATCACTCAGTCCGTGTTGGACTGACACCTCAACTTTTCAGCTTTTGCAGGTTCGTGCTAGGCGGGAATTAGAGTCTAGCCTGTCTTTTATTCGGGTCTAGCACTTCACCTTCATTTTGTAGCTCATGTATTGATACTTCTTACATTTTGTATTATGCCTTACTGAATATTGGAGGTGATATTGTATTGTATGAAATGTTGGTATCTATTAATAAATATGTAAATATGGTACCTATAGGTATTGAATGTTATTGCTTCCGCTTTTATTGATACAATTGTTTAGTGGTATTAATTGAGGGTACCCGCCTAGCTTTTGAATTTTATTGTCTCCCGTTCGCTATAGTTTCGGTTCATGTATGAATTGCCCGTTTCATACGTGGATTGAGGCTATAGTGCGGGGGATGTGGCGCCTAGCGTTCCGGGTGCTACATGAACAACAAGGTAATTGATGTAGGTCTACAAGGAATTTAAATATTTTGGATTTCGGGTTAAGAAAGACGTCGGATGGGAAAGTGAAGAGAACGACTAATATAGTGATTGCAAGCTCGTGGTAAATTAGAGTACTAAAGGTTCGATGTTTGGCCGGATTGAGTTTATTCTCCATATCCAAGCTGAATTATCGGGTTAGGCGGTTGAATTGGGAGATATGGAGAAACAAGGGAATCGATTAAGAAGGCAAGGTATCAATTTCATGAAGGTAGAAGCACTTGAGCTCAAGAATCATAATTTTGATTACAAAAGTTGTACGAGTTGAGATAGGGAAACTTCGAGTAAGAAGATGTTTAAAGTGAAGGGTCGGGCAACGAATGGGAAACGGTAAAGAAAGGCAAATTAAGAGTTTTAGAGAGAGGTTATGCACTCAAGTATGAATACTTGAAGGATTCAAGTTCAGGAGTCACCATTTTGATTAAGGTATTAATTATGGGGAGGAGTCGAACGACAATTGGAAAATTAATTCTTGAGAGGAAACTAAGATATTAACTTTAGGAGTTTTGGAGAATTCAAATCCGAGAACCACAACTCCAGATCATAAAGTTATACCAGTTAAAATAACGAAAAGGGTAATCAAGGTGATAGTTACGGGGAAGATCCAGATGACACTTAGAGATCGATAATTGAGAAAGAATTGGCTTTAAGGGATTTCAATATCGGGTCATGGAGCGGTACCAGTTGAAGTTATGAATCTTGAAGAATTGGAAGACCGTGGGCAACAAGAGATGATCAACAAATTCGAGCGAGCTTGTAATTCATCAAACGGGAAACAAGTGCCAAGCTAAAGGATACATCTACGGTGACAGGTTCAACGCATTCATGGCACGTGCACCATACGCTGTTCTAATTATCCAAATTCCTTTATTTATCAGCGCATCTTTAATTGATATAATTGCCCCAGCATGTGGCATTTGATTACTCACAACTGTGTTATGTGCATGGGCATATTAACCCAACATGCATTTTAAGTGTTTTCTTGATAGAAAATCTCTCCACCTCATCTATCAAGCATTACTTCAACCGAGACACAACCGAAGTATGATACGGAAAGAGTTGGGTTGCAAAGTGAGGAACAAAAAGGAGAAAGACCAATTGAAAGGCCGGGAAAAGTGGTTAGGAGTTGGATGGAAGAAGTTGTCACTTCAAAAATAAACGTGAGATGAAATGTCCGAACAAGTGGCGAGACTTGAAATCGTTGATATCAAGGAAGTTGAGTCGACCGGGGAAATGACGTCAAATTTGTGGTTGTACTCAAATGGATTACATTTGTTAGAAGTAACAAAAATGTAAGGGTTACAAATGATGGGGTTAATTGAAAGCAACAACAAGGGATGAATTAGGAGATTGAGATGCTTGATGACCTCCAAGCTCAGGATTAGGATATTTAGGAAATGATTTTGGAAAGGGTGAGAGCTTCAAGAAATGGAATGGATATTCAAGAAATAAGGAAGGATTCAGTGTTCGTTGGATTTCCAATTGAGATAGAGAAATATTTCGGGAATGAGATCGAGAGTTAGAGGTACAAGAGAATCAGAAAGAAGAGAAGCTTGGATTTGAGAAAGGGTAGAACTAGTTTCAAAAGTTAGACAGAAAATATTCCTATTTTCTTAAGGGGGAGAGCCGGTCGGGGAACAACTTAAAGTCGATGTTTGGATCTCACTTGGGAGAGTTGAAACTTCAAGAAAAATGGTTCTTTCGGAAACTCTCTATCGGAACTAGGTGAATGAAATCTTCAATAGTTTAAGTCTCGTGCGCCTAGAGTTCTCAAATGGAGATTCCTAAAAGCTATAAGGAGGCATATCTTGAGCCGAGCTGAAATTGAAACAAATTTGATGAGAAATGGGAGAGATCATGATTTTTATAAGTTGATTAAGTTTACTTTGATCAAAGGTAAGAATTTTTCAAGGAAAGTGACTGTCATTCAAGATTTGCACGAAGTGACCAAAGAGGTGCGACACTATTACCATATTACAAGATAAAAACAACTCGACGGGAATATTCTCTATCGTAAGGGATACCCTGAGAGTTACTTGATCCGGAAATATTTTGAAGGATAAAAGTTAGACCTCGAGTCAGCAAATAATTAATCCGGGCATCGGAGGAGGTCAACTATAATTAGTAAGAAGAATGGGTGGTCGGATTACTACCAAGTCCATATTTAAGAATTGAATCTTCGAACCGTGGTGGTAGAAAGGTTAGAAAATTGGATCGCGGGATGAAGATTGAGTAATTGTTGGGGTACATACTTACATCAGGCATTCGAGGAATGGCATTTTGGTTAGAAGGGATTCTGATCAAAGAATTAAGTATTAAATCAAGTCATTGCCATTGAGTTTCTAAGACCATGGTGAACGGTACACCTAAACATGCATATCACATGCAATGTACATTTTATTATCATCACGCATGGTTCTTGGTATTTGTTAATTGCTTTTGTAAGACTAGTTGGTATTTGATTTCCTCCACTTGTTCATTACGTGAAGTTCTATATGATTGTTTAATTAAGTGTTCTTTTGGGATCCTTGCTTTTGTGAGAGTCGGGGTACTCTCCTTGTTTTGTGGGATTCGGGGTACTCTCTCAATTCTTGTTCGAGAGACGGGGTTCTCTCATTTCTTGTGGAGAGACGGGGTGCTCTCATTTCGTGTTAGGGAGACGTGGCACTCTCGTTACTTGTCTAAGAGACGGGGCTCTCTTGTTGCTTGTGCATCCTTTTAAAACTCGACAGTGGACCTAGGGACCAGGTCCTCTTAAGGGGGAGAGAATTGTAACGCCCCATTTTTCAGTCATGCATTATGTTACCTTATATTAAATTTTATAACATTATATGCCTTATATTCTCATGTGTTTATATGAACTTCCATTAATGTGAAAATTACGTGAATTAATTGATAACGTGTCTAATTGATATTATGTGACCTTATTTGACCATTTCATAATTTAATGACTTAATTGCATAACATGAATTGGAGTTAAGTGATCATATTCCATGAGATGAGATTTCATTGCATTCATTCATATAGAGTAGGGACTTAATTGCAAAAAGTGATGATTCATGCATTTGAGTGCAAGACTTTTAAAATATCTATTGCATCTCATTTCTTCCATTCATTTTATCAAAATCCTACACACACACACACACTAAAAAACGGGAGAAACACCAAGGAAGGAAGGAAGTAAATTTCATCATTTCAAGCTTGATTTCAAGAAAGAAAGTCGCATAAGTTGGAGCATCAACATCATCATACCATAATCTCTTCCATTTCTTCTTTGATTCAAGGTAGATATTAGAAATTTCATGAAATTCTTGAATATTTGATCAAGTAGGAATTTAGGGATTTAGTGATGAATTCTTGCATGATTGGAGTAGAGAGCATGTTGATGATCATTTGGAGTGAACTTTGCATGAAATTCTTGGATTTCAAGAAGAATGGAAGCATGTGTATGTTATGGGTTTTAAGCTTCATTCTTGACAATTTGATGCATGATCCTTGGTTAGTTTGATAGATGGTTGAAGTATAATGTGTATTTGATGATATGAAATAATTGTTATGGTTGGAACCTGGTGTTATAATTGTTTTGGTTGATTTTGGTTCGGATTTGCTCTATTTTCCCCTGTTTTGTTGTTGCTGCGTATATGGTCGCGCCCGCGACCAAAAATATGCATAAAACTGGTCACGCCCGCGACCCCATTTTAGCCAAGTTTCGAGTTTTGAAAAAATTGGAGAAAATTCGGCCAAAAATACTTCGTCGCGGCCGCGACCATTTTGTGAAGGTTTTTGGTCGCGCCCGGGACCCCTCCAGAAACTGCATTTTGTCCAACTTCAAACCAACGCCATTTTCAACTCGGTTTGAATTAGAAAACGTGCCATATAGCGTTGGAAAGGTCTATGTGTCTAATTTTATATCCAACAAACAAAACTCAATTCCCATTTCTAGAATTAAAGATATTCTAGTTTTCCCTCAACATGTACATTTTCAAAAATTGTCTGTTTTTGCTAAACTTCACCAAAACCTTTCATATTGCATTCTTTTCACTTCTTTGGCTCTCGTATGTGATCTATATGAGTTATAAACTTGGTTTAGTGATAATTATTCTCATAATTAACATTGCTTGATTGTTATTGCGTGACATATTGATTATGACTTTGCCGTGCGTCTTAATTGGTTCATTTGAGTCTAGTCTCATGTACACTTGTCCTTGTTGCACAGATCTTCTTCCAATTGACGTGGGACACGCACCATAGTTATATCCTTGTTTTGATCGTCACCGGTGAGGTTTAATTTCTAGTTATATAGAACCCGTATAACCTTTACGTGATTTTAGGCCAAAGGTATTTATATTATAATTTCATGAAAGCACTTATCCTTTCAAGTTATGTTATTGTTCATGAATCAAGCAAGTAGGTTATGTTAGTGTGCATGAATCAAGCAAGTCATGTCATAAAAGCCCTGTCGTGTGAATGCGTTCTCCTGGCCAGGTCCTCCTTAGTGAGGGCGCTGGGCTGGTCTTCGGGCTGGTGGTTGTCCGTCCAACCACAGGAAGAACAATGCCCTATCTAGTAAATGCGTTCTCCTGGCCAGGTCCTCCTTAGTGAGGGCGCTGGGATGGTCTTCGGGCTGGTGGTTGTCCGACCAACCACAGGAAGAACAATGCCCTATCTAGTAAATGCGTTCTCCTGGCCAGGTCCTCCTTAGTGAGGGCGCTGGGCTGGTCTTCGGGCTGGTGGTTGTCCGTCTAATCACAGGAAGAACAAAGCCCATCGTGTACATGTGTTCCCCTGGCCAGGTTCTCCTTAGTGAGGGCGCTGGGCTGGTCTTAGAGCTGGTGGTTGTCCGTCCAACCACAGGAGGAACAAAACCTTATCATGAGCCGAAAGAGACTGGGGATGAATCCGGCACCGCGGATTGCCCTCGGGTTATTGCATGATTTCCATTCCATGAACGTGCTATATGATAACACATGCACGATTGCACGATAACTGAATTGCATGATCACTTATTTTTTAATAACCAAGCAAACATGTTCATGTACAGTTGGAGTTCGCCATGTATTGATTGCATGAAAAGGAACAAAGTGTTTAATTTGGATAGTTGTAATCTCGGGCGAAGATTATTTCTTTTATTAATTTATACTGTTTCAACTGTAAAAGACTTTACCCGAGAGTATAGCTTGCATGATACGTGCGCTAATATTTATTTAAACCCCTCACTCAGTCTGTGGTAGACTGACTCCTCACAATTTTCAGGTCGTGCAGATCGAGTGCAAGGCGGGGTTGAGTCCTTTTACAGCTTTTGGGATTCTAGCATTGATCTTTCATTGTAATGCATGTCTTGAATGTTTATAAATTTTGGGAGTATGTATTGGTACCTTTATGTATATTTTGTACTAGTATACTTGCAACTTGAATCCTTGGTGATGTGCATATTAAATGAGAACATAGAATAAGTAGTGGTATGCATGTATAGTTCTATGCTTCCGCTTTTAATTGGAATTGTTGTATTATTTGAGGGTATCCCGCTTAGCTAGTGCAGGTTTTTTTTTTATTGTCACCCGTTCGCCATGAGTCCGGTTCATATATGGACTACCCATTTCATGTGTGAGCTAGACTTATGGTGCGGGGGTGTGGCATCTCGGCGTTCCGGGTGCTACATCTTAGGTGGTATCAGAGCCTGGTTGCAAAATCGAGGTTCTAGTGTCGTGTCTCGTGAGTCTAGGTCGAACGGCATAGGATTAATTGATAATTTACGAGTCTTGCATCTTATTTGGAACTACTTGAACCTATTTGAATTTATTTGAACTTGCCTGAACATCTTTGAGCTACTTGATGACTTGTACATGGCATTGATTTATGTTATTACTTGATGATTAATTGATCTTCTATGGTTTGGAAATTTTTATATCCAACGTGTTTATTTAAACTTTTACGGAATTTTATGTGCCAACGTGTTTCACTTTAAATTTTGTTGAATTATGTATTGCATTTTGCATCAAATTCTTGTATTTGGTATCAATTATGTGGCATGAGCATGTATTAACCCCATGCATTTATATTTGAGATAAGTTGTGATTATAGGCTATAGAGATCATGTCAAACCACGGCCAATTTCTATGACAACTTCAATCTACCCAAGTTCTTTTCTTTTGCTTTGAAGTTGTAAGGAATGCACCGGGGAACTTCATACAAGAATTCAAGAGTCGTGGATTGCTCTGGTTGGGTTATACTTCATGTGTTAAGATTCGGGAATAGAAGGACCAAAAGTGGGAGTAATTTACAAGCTCTAATGAAGTTGGTAGATATTTAACGGGATAGTGGTAGGGCGTGATGCCTACCACTTTCACGATTAACACTCACACTCCTATATTGTAAAAGTCTTTTCAACGGGAATCCGTAGGATCATTTCATCCAAGAGCAGAGTAAAGAAAATCTCGAAAGTGTTTTAAGATTCGAGGTTTCTATCAACAGCGAGGCAATGATTTTAGGAGACTTATTTAACTCAAGAAATGAGACTTTGAGGGCACTAATGATTCAAGGTTCAGATGTGTAAACAAGTGAGGATCTTCAACTAGTTGGAACCAAAATCACGATGTGAGAGGGAAGTAACTCAAATGATTCGGGTCGAGGTTAAAAGTTTAGGAATTAAGTTGGAGATAAATCGAGACATTTTGGACCTTGGAGTAGGATTTGGATTAACTTGGAAAAATTTAAGAAATGGAGTTATTTTGGGTTCATGGAAGTGAGAAATTGGAAAGTTGAACAACAAGGTAATTGATGTAGGTCTACAAGGAATTTAAATATTTTGGATTTCGGGTTAAGAAAGACATCGGATGGGAAAGTGAAGAGAACGACTAATATAGTGACTCCAAGCTCGCGGTAAATTAGAGTACTAAAGGTTCGATGTTTGGCCGGATTGAGTTTATTCTCCATATCCAAGCTGAATTATCGGGTTAAGCGGTTGAATTGGGAGATATGGAGAAACAAGGGAATCGATTAAGAAGGCAAGGTATCAATTTCATGAAGGTAGAAGCACTTGAGCTCAAGAATCATAATTTTGATTACAAAAGTTGAACGAGTTAAGATAGGGAAACTTCGAGTAAGAAGATGTTTAAAGTGAAGGGTCGGGCAACGAATGGGAAACGGTAAAGAAAGGCAAATTAAGAGTTTTAGAGAGAGGTTATGTAGCACCCTAGACCCCAAGGCGCCACATCCCCCGCACTGTAGCCTCAATCCACGTATGAAATGGACAGTTCATACATAAACCAAGACCACAGCGAACGGGTGACAACAAAACGACGCTCTAGGCGGGACACTCTCCCCCAACAAAATCAAAACAACCATGAATAGAAAAGCGGAAGCAGTAATGTCATTCGTATATATAGGTACCATATTTATTACATAGATACATATAGGTACCATTTAACTATCAATACATTATCATTTCTACAAAATAGGTAACTGCTTAAGTATCCAAAATATGTCGATCGTGGACATAACATGATATCCGACAAAATATATATACATGAAAGGTGCAACGCTAGACCCGTGATAATGCAGGACTCGACCAACTCCCGCCTAGTACAACCACGCTCAAAAGGTACCTGAAAAGTGGAGTATCAGTCTACCGAAGACTGAGTGAGGGGCAATAAATAAATATAACACACATCACATGCAAATTGTAGCCTCGGGTGAAGACTTTAGCATAAAATAAAATAGATATATAATTCAATAAGTTTAATCTTTGCCCGAGATTACAACCAACCATTTTAACACTTTTATTTAATCATGCTTGTCAATATCATGAACATGTGGCCCCGGCGAGTAAGGGCAATCTCCAACCGAACTCCCAATCGTGAACAATACGTGATCATGCTTGCTTGCTTGATAAATAAGTGATCATGCAATATCTTTAGTGCTCACATAGACAATTTCATACTTGAAAACATGCAATAACCCGAGGATAACCCGACATGCCGGATTAATCCCCAGTCTCCTTCTTCCTCCGGTTGATAGCGAGTTTGCAAGGCTCGACTATCCACGACATGGTGTGTGTAGAGGACATGACCCTCTAGACACGGAACTCCTTCCACCACTAATCTCCTAGTGGCTTCGGGGGTGATCCCAACAATGTGAGGATAATTCGGGAGTTACCCGTCAGCCCTTGCTTTCCCGGTTGGCTCAAGAATTACCCTCGGGCCCACGTGCAATCATGTACTTGCCAAACATGCTTGAGAATCATGACAATCGATACATTCTTGCTTGAAACATTTATTACTTTGAAAACGTTTATAAGTATACTAGGTTTTGGCCGAAAATTAGCACATAAGGGTTATAGGGTTCGTTTTACCAAAACAAAACCTCACCTTTCTTGCAAAATAAAATAAAGAAGCGTTCTAAGGAGCTTGCTCCCCGTCCACGCCCTCGTGACCTGTGCAAATACGACATATGAACATGAGACATGGACTAAAATGGCCAAAATATGACGAACGGCGAAAACGTGTCGAGACGACCATGAAAATGCAATGTGGTATGATAACTTTTCATTTCACATCATATTAACACGTATTATAGCAATTCGGGGTCAAAGAAGTCGTTGGATCGAGGGGTCAAAATCGTAATTTTATGCAGTGAATTTTGTTCTGTCAGCCCCTTGGGAACGGCCGTTCCAGGCTTCCTTTGAAAACTGGGAACGGTCGTTCCCGTTGCCCAGAAAAACACGGCAACGTTTTTAATTTTAAAAGCGCGCCTAGCCGGGAACGGCCCTTCCGGCTCTAAGGCCAAAATGGGAACGGCCGTTCCCGTGGTCGGCCGCCTAAATTTTGAAAAAGGAATGGGAATGCCCGTTCCCACTTAGCCTTGAGGTTGGGAACGGTCGTTCCCAGCTTCTGCAACTGGAAAAACAGAGCAAAACAGAGTATGCTCTCGGGGAAGAAGCAACAAAGCAACAAAATTTCATTTTTGATCCCAAAATGCTATAATCTCTGAAATTATGATGTAAACCACTTCAATACATGATAATACAACACTTAGACACCTAAAACCATGAAATATCCTCAAGAATTCATGCTTTCAAGTTCATGATCAAACTTGATCATTCAAGCCATAAATCCAAGAATTTCATGAACAAACCATGCTATAATTCAATAAATGATCACATATTCATGCTCCCATGTCCAACCAATCCATCTAGCATATATCATTCAAACCCTAGCATGTCAAACACAATCAAAATCATCCTTTTCCATGCAACCAACCTTGAAAGCTAAGAAATGGATGAAGAATAAGATGATGATGATCTCCTAATTCCTTGGAACACTTCTTGAAATCTTGATGATTGAAATGAAAAATCCCTTCCTTCTCCTTACTTCTTGATACCGAGAGAGAGTGAATGAGTTGGGAATTATTTTTGTATGAAATGATCTCATGGAGCTAGGAGATGATAATACATGATTCATCTCTTTTTGAAATGAGTGAGACATGCTAATTTGCCAATTAATCCTTGAAGTCTCTAAGTTATGCAACAAGGTATGTAAAGTTTTGAGAAATGATCAATCATGCCCCTAAAATTTTATGCAATCAAGTCCCTAATATTTTAGAAAATATTTACTAGGGACAATTTGGTAATTTTATCGCTCTCGGTATTAATTTTATGCAACCAATATCTTTCGTGTCATGAAATAATATTTGCAATGATATGAATTTAAAGAATTGATATGAATATTGTTTCATGAATTTTATAAAAATGTGAATGCCACGTAAAAATATATTATAAATTAAAGAAATAAAATAAACCTACGCTCAAAACGCACACGTGGCGTGCTTACCTGTTCATCCGGAAACCGGGGTGTTACAGGTTATGCACTCAAGTATGAATACTTGAAGGATTCAAGTTCAGGAGTCACCATTTTGATTAAGGTATTAATTATGGGGAGGAGTCGAACGACAATTGGAAAATTAATTCTTGAGGGGAAACTAAGATATTAACTTTAGGAGTTTTGGAGAATTCAAATCCGAGAACCACAACTCCAGATCATAAAGTTATACCAGTTAAAATAACGAAAAGGGTAATCAAGGTGATAGCTACGGGGAAGATCCAGATGACACTTAGAGATCGATAATTGAGAAAGAATTGGGTTTAAGGGATTTCAATATCGGGTCATGGAGCGGTACCAGTTGAAGTTATGAATCTTGAAGAATTGGAAGACCGTGGGCAACAAGAGATGATCAACAAATTCGAGCGAGCTTGTAATTCATCTAACGGGAAACAAGTGCCAAGCTAAAGGATACATCTACGGTGACAGGTTCAACGCATTCATGGCACGTGCACCATACGCTGTTCTAATTATCCAAATTCCTTTATTTATCAGCGCATCTTTAATTGATATAATTGCCCCAGCATGTGGCATTTGATTACTCACAACTGTGTTATGTGCATGGGCATATTAACCCAACATGCATTTTAAATGTTTTCTTGATAGAAAATCTCTCCACCTCATCTATCAAGCATTACTTCAACCGAGACACAACCGAAGTATGATACGGAAAGAGTTGGGTTGCAAAGTGAGGAACAAAAAGGAGAAAGACCAATTGAAAGGCCGGGAAAAGTAGTTAGGAGTTGGATGGAAGAAGTTGTCACTTCAAAAATAAACGTGAGATGAAATGTCCGAACAAGTGGCGAGACTTGAAATCGTTGATATCAAGGAAGTTGAGTCGACCGGGGAAATGACGTCAAATTTGTGGTTGTACTCAAATGGATTATATTTGTTAGAAGTAACAAAAATGTAAGGGTTACAAATGATGGGGTTAATTGAAAGCAACAACAGGGGATGAATTAGGAGATTTAGATGCTTGATGACCTCCAAGCTCAGGATGAGGATATTTAGGAAATGATTTTGGAAAGGGTGAGAGCTTCAAGAAATGGAATGGATATTCAAGAAATAAGGAAGGATTCAGTGTTCGTTGGATTTCCAATTGAGATAGAGAAATATTTCGGGAATGAGATCGAGAGTTAGAGGTACAAGAGAATCGGAAAGAAGAGAAGCTTGGATTTGAGAAAGGGTAGAACTAGTTCCAGAAGTTAGACAGAAAATATTCCTATTTTCTTAAGGGGGAGAGCCGGTCGGGGAATAGCTTAAAGTCGATGTTTAGATCTCACTTGGGAGAGTTGAAACTTCAAGAAAAATGGTTCTTTCGGAAACTCTCTATCGGAACTAGGTGAATGAAATCTTCAATAGTTTAAGTCTCGTGCGCCTAGAGTTCTCAAATGGAGATTCCTAAAAGCTATAAGGAGGCATAACTTGAGCCGAGCTGAAATTGAAACAAATTTGATGAGAAATGGGAGAGATCATGATTTTTATAAGTTGATTAAGTTTACTTTGATCAAAGGTAAGAATTTTTCAAGGAAAGTGACTGTCATTCAAGATTTGCACGAAGTGACCAAAGAGGTGCGACACTATTACCATATTACAAGATAAAAACAACTCGACGGGAATATTCTCTATCGTAAGGGATACCCTGAGAGTTACTTGATCCGGGAATATTTTGAAGGATAAAAGTTAGACCTCGAGTCAGCAAATAATTAATCCGGGCATCGGAGGAGGTCAACTATAATTAGTAAGAAGAATGGGTGGTCGGATTACTACCAAGTCCATATTTAAGAATTGAATCTTCGAACCGTGGTGGTAGAAAGGTTAGAAAATTGGATCGTGGGATGAAGATTGAGTAATTGTTGGGGTACATACTTACATCAGGCATTCGAGGAATGGCATTTTGGTTAGAAGGGATTCTGATCAAAGAATTAAGTATTAAATCAAGTCACTGCCATTGAGTTCCTAAGACCATGGTGAACGGTACACCTAAACATGCATATCACGTGCAATGTACATTTTATTATCATCACGCATGGTTCTTGGTATTTGTTAATTGCTTTTGTAATACTAGTTGGTATTTGATTTCCTCCACTTGTTCATTACGTGAAGTTCTATATGAATGTTTAATTAAGTGTTCTTTTGGGATCCTTGCTTTTGTGAGAGTCGGGGTACTCTCCTTGTTTTGTGGGATTCGGGGTACTCTCTCAATTCTTGTTCGAGAGACGGGGTTCTCTCTTTTCTTGTGGAGAGACGGGGTGCTCTCATTTCGTGTTAGGGAGACGAGGCACTCTCGTTACTTGTCTAAGAGATGGGGCTCTCTTGTTGCTTGTGCATCCTTTTAAAACTCGGTAGTGGACCTAGGGACCAGGTCCTCTTAAGGGGGAGAGAATTGTAACGCCCCATTTTTCAGTCATGCATTATGTTACCTTATATTAAATTTTATAACATTATATGCCTTATATTCTCATGTGTTTATATGAACTTCCATTAACGTGAAAATTACGTGAATTAATTGATAACATGTCTAATTGATATTGTAGCACCCCGCACGTGAGGCCCCACATCCCCCGCACTAAGGCTCAACACGAGTAACGAAATAGTAAATCCGCACCCGTATCAAACCCTAGCGAACGGGAGACAAACATAAAAACCTTCCTATGCCAGGCGGAGCTAGACCCTGCAACGAATACCAATCCACAATATATAATGCATGGCCAAGCCCAACCACAATCATACAAACCATAAACGGAATTTGGGCTCTTCAGGCCTCTTTTAAAACATAGCAAACTCAGACAATCCAATTTCAGAATAAATACATAGGTATCAAATTTCTCGATATAACTTAAACGAGTCATACAATTCCAATACAAGAATGAGTGGAGAGACTCTCCTAACCTAACTCGATCAACTTAAAACTCCAAAAACCTCCGCCTAGCTCGAACTCCAAAGATCAAGCCTGCACACTAAAAGATTGGGGAGGGAGAGGGGTCAGTCTCTAGAAGACTGAGTGAGCAGGAGCGATAAATATATATATAAAACATGCACATGCAAGTCATAAATTTCGAGCAAGGTTTTATTTGAATTTAGTTCCCAAAAGGGCAAGGAAATAAATAACAATGCTCGGCTTTTACGACTAATTCATATTAAATTCATTCCATTCATAAATCATACATAAATATAAGGCTCGGCGAGTGAGCGTGCACAATCTCCAACCAAACTCCGACCGTGTACGACAAATATCATTAATATGTTGATTAGGTGTTCATGCGATATATCATAATACATGCATACCATATATCATAAATCATATTCGTTTGGGCAATCCGAATCCCGGCATTCCCGCACGGTGCACAATCATATATAAACATAACATAACGTAAATCAGTTCCAACCTTCTTCCTCCGGATGGTGGCCGGGTTAGCAAGACCTGACCACCGAATAAATCAATGGCCAATGGGGTTTCATGACTCCCCCAAAGGCACTCAGCTCCCATTCCCCGCTAAATCTCCTAGCGAGGGCCGGTATCACCGTAAATAAATTGGGACTAGTATATGAGATCCCCGTCAGCCCTTGCTTCCTCGGTTAGCCACATATACCAAGTCCCGGGGCCCGATAAGTAATAAGTAATAAATGTGTCTCGCCAAAACATATCAATACATACATATGATACATACTATAAGAAATCATACCTTACCGTGTAATTCGGCATATGCTATATACGTACCTCTCCGTGTCATCCTAATCCATAGCTAGCATGAAGACACACGGTTTGGAGCATAGCCTCATTACAAAACCATTTTCAAGCTTATATACGCTCATACATATAATTCAGAAGAATTTACTCGATAACTTCGTTTGAAAACCATATATATATAATCATACGATTTTGGCCAAAGCTTTTCACATAAGGGTTGTAGGGTTTGTTACATAACTAAAACAAAAACCACCCTCACCTTAACCGTGAAGAAACAAGGAACGAGTTAACAAGTGCTTGAACGATCAAAAGCTCTCCACCCTGGAGACAAACTGTACAAAAGACCACAAGACGTGTTCGTGAGACTCAAGACTCTAAATGAACCATATATGACGCTCGGCAATGCTCAAGCATGATATGAAAACATAAAGATTATGAAAATCATATAACCAATTTATTCACTTGCTCAATCATAAGTCATTCAATTCATACTTCCAATCCAATAATTCAAGAATCCAATTAAGGGCACAGAACATGTTCAAGCTCTTCCATAATGTTACCATATACTTCATATTACATAACATAGCATATATTCAAGGTTGGGCAACAAGAAGAAGTGATAAGATATAGAAAATAAGCGAGGCGATTCATAAACGACACATAAACACCCATAACCGGCATTAAGTAAAAGCATGCCTATAGCACATCCAAATGCCATGAAATCAAACCAAAATACTCCTAACACATAGTACAACAAGTTCATAGTTCAACATAAAGGGAGATAAAGTCATTAAGGAGGGGAAACAAATCAAAAACCGAAGAGGAAGTAACGAAGACTGCGCATGGGAAGTGACACGGGGGTGTCACCAACCCTTGCCCAACTGAGCCACGGGCGTGGCTCAGTACAGAGCTGCCCAGAGAGTGTGACACGCCCGTGTCTCCCTCTTATGAGTAAATGAGACACGGGGGTGTCACGGTACAGAACTTACTCACCCTTGAAATTTTTCCGGCAAAACTGAACCCTTGCAAACTCAATCCAAAAACATACCAAATGAACTCCAAATGCTCTGAAACTTAATATGCAACATATTTGGCATGTTGTGAACATTTTTCATTTAGAGTTCAAAGGCTAAATCACACGTTAAGATCATCGAAACCGTGAAACAAAACTGGGTCGCTACAATCGGACATATGAGCCCTAATGATTCTATCATGCATTGATCAAGTACTTAGGGCTTGAATTTGAATCTGAAACTTTGGGAAATGCATGCTAATATACTAAACAACTTATATACATCATATATATGCAAAATGGTACCATTTAGAGCACATTAAAATGATCAACAAGTTACAAAATGTAACAGCAACAATTCTGTCATGGAGCATGCATAGAACAGGCCATGTATTTCGGTTTTGAGACTTCAAATGGATCCAAATACTTGAAACATGAATGCTAACATATATAACAATAAGTGTACATCAACTCCATGCATTTTCACACGAATTGGAGACCATTTGATCAACCATCAACATCAAATTTCACACAGCAGTTTCAAAAACAGGGGAAACGCTTTGAACATCAAGTTTGAAGCTCCATATCTCAAGATTTTATAAAAGGAGCAAGAGATGAAATCCTCCTAACATCATATACTATGAGTTAGGAAAGAAATAAGCCAAGAAACAAGTTTATATGATCACATATAAGCAAGAAATTCAGCCACACCAACATATAGGTTACTAGAGCAAAAATTCCCAAAAGTTCATACAAGACCCAACATTCAAACCCTAATCAAATCTGATCCAAATCATGTTTTAAATAGATGAAATCAAGCATAATAGAGTATAGAAGACATAAGTATTCATACCTTGAAGTTTTGGTGAAGGAAGATGGTGATTTGAGCTCAAAATCACAAAAGGCCAAGGTTTCTTCTTCCTTCTCCTCCCTCTTTCTCTCTCGATCAGTTCCAGCTGCAAGAGGAGATGTATGGTTCGGTTTTTGCAGCTAAAAGGATAAGAGAAGGGTTTAACTCAAGTATACAAGCCATGGTTAAGGTATGGTTAAGTTTAGGGAGGGTTATGGGGTCCCACCATGAAGACTAGTCAACCAAAGGAGCTCTTCTTGCACGAGTTGTCCGTTACGGTTGGATTTTGGAGGTCTTAATGATCTCAAAAAGGTATGAGGCTTGTTCCATTGTCTCCGGATCGTCGATACGAAGGCAACGGAGTTGACGGAATTCGAATCCGAATTCCCGAGCTCAAGATATCACGCACGGAACCAAGGGTGCGCTAATTGCTCGTTAGCCCCCGACTTGGTTCCAAAAATCAAATTAAATTCATAAACACGTCAATTGAATCCGAAAACATAAACGGAGCACATAGGCACGTTCATAACACACATATTTACGACATATTAAATTTTCACGCCAATCCAGTATCATTTCATATAAGAACGGAGCACAAATAAAACACTCAAGCGCAAGAACGAATTCATATTGTTATAAATGAATTACTAAAACTTAAATTCCATTTTAAATAAATTAAACAAACTAATAACATGTTATAATTAATTAAAGAAATTACCGAAGCAGTTAAGGTACGTGAAACCTCAATTAAGAAATTAAACACTAATTATCAAAGTAAAATAAAATGAATTAAATTAAAATAGAAATAGTTTATGGTTTGAATCAAACATAACCATTTATAAACAATAAATCATATAATTAACTAATTAAATCGAGCAATTGAAAAACAATTACGTCACATTATTATAAACTGAAAAACTGGGGCGTTACAATCTCTCCCCCTTAAAAAGAATCCGTCCTCGGATTCAAAGCCCGCTTGAAAACAAACAATGAGAGATTCCCCGTCTCTCACAAGCAACAAGGAGAGAGCCCCGTCTCTCGAGCAACAATGAGAGAGCCCCGTCTCTCCAACAACAATGAGAGAACCCCGTCTCTCGCAAGCAAAGAGAGTACCCCGTCTCTCAAACAAAAATAAGAGAATCCCCGTCTCTTAACCGAAAATAAAGCAAGGAAGTCTCCAATACTTCCGAGCAACTCACTCAAAACCAAATTTAAAATCACAGAAGTCACCCGAAGCAAGTAATAACATCACCCACCTTAACATTCAATTACTCCAAGTAATTTAACACATTACACATCAAAGCACCTAACATAAGAATTATAAGAGTTAAATTTGCATGAATGCATGTATCATGAATGCTATATGTACCGTTCACCGAAGTTTCAAAATTTAGAACTGAGAGTTGCCGTTGTCCAGTGTAGGATCTATCCTGAAGATAGCTCAGTGGTCAACTTGTCTTGAACCTCTTCAAGGTTCCTTGGTATTGATAAATCCTTTTTCCATTTTCCGTCCATGTTATCTATTCATACCCTTTGACCCCTTAAGGTTATATTTGGCATCTAGCTCCATATTTCTTGAATCGAAGATAGAATATTCTTGACGACTCTTGGAGTTCGATGTAAATCCTCCAATGATCATCTTTTTCCCTTTGGTCTCCTCTTAAGTTTCCTTCTGGCTCACCTTTTCCCGGTTTGGCTTCTTCTTAGATTTCCTTCCGAAGTATCGTGGGACTAACCGAGAACTTGATAATAGTGTCATTATTGAACCCCTTCTTTGTACCCTATTAGATTACTCGTGATCGCCATCATTCCATCATATACCAACTTGATTCGACCCTCTCTCTTGTCAATCTTGACTTAGGAGTTTCCAGACGCTCCCTTATAATTCTGTTATCTCCAGATCCATGTTCCACACATAGGAACATTCTTCAAACCATTTCCTTCATTCCTAATGATGGACTTCAACCCGAGTTTAATAACTTAGTTCTCCTCTTAACACTTAACCATTCACGCCACCTTAGTTATCTCCGATCATCACTAATAGGACCTCCAGGTCTTCCTAAATTTGTAATTTCGTCATTCCCACTAAAACATTTCTTCGAGCACCTTTTCAATCGTCCAACTTGTTCTTCGGTTGTGCTCTCCCCCTTAAATTTCTGTTGTCCCGGGTTGAACTCCATTGATTCTTCTTTTATCGAAATTCTCGATGAGTAAATCCCATTTCTCTTCCTCATAACTCAGATGCAGCTGGATTTAACTGATACTTGATAGTTGAGACAAAAGGACTTCCTATCGAGTAAACACTAAAATGCATGTTGGGTTAAAATGACAATGCATGTGTCACGTTTACATCAAGCGATGATACAACACATTAGCGCGCCGAAACCAATTAGAAATGCACGGATAAACATAAGGTCAAAAGAATAAATAAGTAATGCAACGTATGATGCACGTGCTATGAATGCTTTGGAACCTGTCACCAATGTGGGATGTTATTATTAGCTCGGTAGCTTTCCTCGTTCTTCCGATCCCAAGGTCACTTGACCTGATAATTATTCCTTGCCTTTCCCACGGTCTTCGAGACTTTCATGCTTCTTTGTAAGTCAACTTGTATCTTCCACTGTCCGAGGTTGCAATTTCTTGATCCTTACTTCTTCCACGTCCACTGAGTTAGCATCCACACTTCCCTTCACAATTCGACCTTTACTTCTAATTGTCACCTTGATCAAGAATCCCGTACCTATCCTTTGTGAGTTCAATTCACCTCTAATTGCTTACATTTGAGCGCATGATTTCCTTGCAAGAAGTGGTTGCCTTTCTTTACCATTTCCATTTGTTACTTCATATCTTCCATTTCAACTTCACAACATGGCAATTCAACTTGGTTTTAGAAAAACGAACTCATCTCCCAGTCTACACCTTGATCAAGATTCCCGCGACGATTGTTTATGAGTTTCCATCACGATCGCCATCCAAAGCACCCAAGTCCAACTCTTCCCGGTCTTGACTTCGACAGACTTGATTTCAATTCACTAGACTTAATCAGAAATCCTTCTTGTCGACCCCAGGTACACAGCTCCTACCGGACCCATTTTATCTTAGTCTATCCTAATTATTGAGACCTCTTCAACGACCCAATCCGGGATCAAAATATCTTCAAGATTTGTTCATTTCATTCCTTAGGTTGAAAGATCCCGTGCATCCAATCCAAGGCACCTTATATGACAGAGCCATATCGGTCAATCTTCTAGATTCAATCTTCCCATTCCGAATCCTCATCCTTGACTCTAGCTCCATTTGGGAAGTCTCACATCTCTAATTCTCTACATTCTTCCCAGAGTATCCTGCCCATCTTCCATGTCTCAGAGAGTTTGCAATCGATCTTCTTTGTCGTAGAACTTGACCGTGGTTTGATAGTATCTTTATAACCTATAAATCACAGCTTACTTCAAGAATAGATGCATGCAATTAGTGCATGCTCATGACACATATTCGATACGAAAGACAAGAATCCGTATAAGATGCAACAAGTGATTCAACGAAATTCTTAAGGAAACCAAATTCCATATTCAGGATCGACGCAATGCACATAATATCACATAGTCCCTATGCCGTTCGACTTAGACTGACTCCGACACGACTCAAGAACACCGGTTTTGCAACCGGGCTCTGATACCACTTAAGGATGTAGCACCCCGCACGTGAGGCCCCACATCCCCCGCACTAAGGCTCAACACGAGTAACGAAATAGTAAATCCGCACCCGTATCAAACCCTAGCGAACGGGAGACAAACATAAAAACCTTCCTATGCCAGGCGGAGCTAGACCCTGCAACGAATACCAATCCACAATATATAATGCATGGCCAAGCCCAACCACAATCATACAAACCATAAACGGAATTTGGGCTCTTCAGGCCTCTTTTAAAACATAGCAAACTCAGACAATCCAATTTCAGAATAAATACATAGGTATCAAATTTCTCGATATAACTTAAACGAGTCATACAATTCCAATACAAGAATGAGTGGAGAGACTCTCCTAACCTAACTCGATCAACTTAAAACTCCAAAAACCTCCGCCTAGCTCGAACTCCAAAGATCAAGCCTGCACACTAAAAGATTGGGGAGGGAGAGGGGTCAGTCTCTAGAAGACTGAGTGAGCAGGAGCGATAAATATATATATAAAACATGCACATGCAAGTCATAAATTTCGAGCAAGGTTTTATTTGAATTTAGTTCCCAAAAGGGCAAGGAAATAAATAACAATGCTCGGCTTTTACGACTAATTCATATTAAATTCATTCCATTCATAAATCATACATAAATATAAGGCTCGGCGAGTGAGCGTGCACAATCTCCAACCAAACTCCGACCGTGTACGACAAATATCATTAATATGTTGATTAGGTGTTCATGCGATATATCATAATACATGCATACCATATATCATAAATCATATTCGTTTGGGCAATCCGAATCCCGGCATTCCCGCACGGTGCACAATCATATATAAACATAACATAACGTAAATCAGTTCCAACCTTCTTCCTCCGGATGGTGGCCGGGTTAGCAAGACCTGACCACCGAATAAATCAATGGCCAATGGGGTTTCATGACTCCCCCAAAGGCACTCAGCTCCCATTCCCCGCTAAATCTCCTAGCGAGGGCCGGTATCACCGTAAATAAATTGGGACTAGTATATGAGATCCCCGTCAGCCCTTGCTTCCTCGGTTAGCCACATATACCAAGTCCCGGGGCCCGATAAGTAATAAGTAATAAATGTGTCTCGCCAAAACATATCAATACATACATATGATACATACTATAAGAAATCATACCTTACCGTGTAATTCGGCATATGCTATATACGTACCTCTCCGTGTCATCCTAATCCATAGCTAGCATGAAGACACACGGTTTGGAGCATAGCCTCATTACAAAACCATTTTCAAGCTTATATACGCTCATACATATAATTCAGAAGAATTTACTCGATAACTTCGTTTGAAAACCATATATATATAATCATACGGTTTTGGCCAAAGCTTTTCACATAAGGGTTGTAGGGTTTGTTACATAACTAAAACAAAAACCACCCTCACCTTAACCGTGAAGAAACAAGGAACGAGTTAACAAGTGCTTGAACGATCAAAAGCTCTCCACCCTGGAGACAAACTGTACAAAAGACCACAAGACGTGTTCGTGAGACTCAAGACTCTAAATGAACCATATATGACGCTCGGCAATGCTCAAGCATGATATGAAAACATAAAGATTATGAAAATCATATAACCAATTTATTCACTTGCTCAATCATAAGTCATTCAATTCATACTTCCAATCCAATAATTCAAGAATCCAATTAAGGGCACAGAACATGTTCAAGCTCTTCCATAATGTTACCATATACTTCATATTACATAACATAGCATATATTCAAGGTTGGGCAACAAGAAGAAGTGATAAGATATAGAAAATAAGCGAGGCGATTCATAAACGACACATAAACACCCATAACCGGCATTAAGTAAAAGCATGCCTATAGCACATCCAAATGCCATGAAATCAAACCAAAATACTCCTAACACATAGTACAACAAGTTCATAGTTCAACATAAAGGGAGATAAAGTCATTAAGGAGGGGAAACAAATCAAAAACCGAAGAGGAAGTAACGAAGACTGCGCATGGGAAGTGACACGGGGGTGTCACCAACCCTTGCCCAACTGAGCCACGGGCGTGGCTCATTACAGAGCTGCCCAGAGAGTGTGACACGCCCGTGTCTCCCTCTTATGAGTAAATGAGACACGGGGGTGTCACGGTACAGAACTTACTCACCCTTGAAATTTTTCCGGCAAAACTGAACCCTTGCAAACTCAATCCAAAAACATACCAAATGAACTCCAAATGCTCTGAAACTTAATATGCAACATATTTGGCATGTTGTGAACATTTTTCATTTAGAGTTCAAAGGCTAAATCACACGTTAAGATCATCGAAACCGTGAAACAAAACTGGGTCGCTACAATCGGACATATGAGCCCTAATGATTCTATCATGCATTGATCAAGTACTTAGGGCTTGAATTTGAATCTGAAACTTTGGGAAATGCATGCTAATATACTAAACAACTTATATACATCATATATATGCAAAATGGTACCATTTAGAGCACATTAAAATGATCAACAAGTTACAAAATGTAACAGCAACAATTCTGTCATGGAGCATGCATAGAACAGGCCATGTATTTCGGTTTTGAGACTTCAAATGGATCCAAATACTTGAAACATGAATGCTAACATATATAACAATAAGTGTACATCAACTCCATGCATTTTCACACGAATTGGAGACCATTTGATCAACCATCAACATCAAATTTCACACAGCAGTTTCAAAAACAGGGGAAACGCTTTGAACATCAAGTTTGAAGCTCCATATCTCAAGATTTTATAAAAGGAGCAAGAGATGAAATCCTCCTAACATCATATACTATGAGTTAGGAAAGAAATAAGCCAAGAAACAAGTTTATATGATCACATATAAGCAAGAAATTCAGCCACACCAACATATAGGTTACTAGAGCAAAAATTCCCAAAAGTTCATACAAGACCCAACATTCAAACCCTAATCAAATCTGATCCAAATCATGTTTTAAATAGATGAAATCAAGCATAATAGAGTATAGAAGACATAAGTATTCATACCTTGAAGTTTTGGTGAAGGAAGATGGTGATTTGAGCTCAAAATCACAAAAGGCCAAGGTTTCTTCTTCCTTCTCCTCCCTCTTTCTCTCTCGATCAGTTCCAGCTGCAAGAGGAGATGTATGGTTCGGTTTTTGCAGCTAAAAGGATAAGAGAAGGGTTTAACTCAAGTATACAAGCCATGGTTAAGGTATGGTTAAGTTTAGGGAGGGTTATGGGGTCCCACCATGAAGACTAGTCAACCAAAGGAGCTCTTCTTGCACGAGTTGTCCGTTACGGTTGGATTTTGGAGGTCTTAATGATCTCAAAAAGGTATGAGGCTTGTTCCATTGTCTCCGGATCGTCGATACGAAGGCAACGGAGTTGACGGAATTCGAATCCGAATTCCCGAGCTCAAGATATCACGCACGGAACCAAGGGTGCGCTAATTGCTCGTTAGCCCCCGACTTGGTTCCAAAAATCAAATTAAATTCATAAACACGTCAATTGAATCCGAAAACATAAACGGAGCACATAGGCACGTTCATAACACACATATTTACGACATATTAAATTTTCACGCCAATCCAGTATCATTTCATATAAGAACGGAGCACAAATAAAACACTCAAGCGCAAGAACGAATTCATATTGTTATAAATGAATTACTAAAACTTAAATTCCATTTTAAATAAATTAAACAAACTAATAACATGTTATAATTAATTAAAGAAATTACCGAAGCAGTTAAGGTACGTGAAACCTCAATTAAGAAATTAAACACTAATTATCAAAGTAAAATAAAATGAATTAAATTAAAATAGAAATAGTTTATGGTTTGAATCAAACATAACCATTTATAAACAATAAATCATATAATTAACTAATTAAATCGAGCAATTGAAAAACAATTACGTCACATTATTATAAACTGAAAAACTGGGGCGTTACAGATATTATGTGACCTTATTTGACCATTTCATAAATTTAATGACTTAATTGCATAACATGAATTGGAGTTAAGTGATCATATTCCACGAGATGAGATTTCATTGCATACATTCATATAGAGTAGGGACTTAATTGCAAAAAGTGATGATTCATGCATTTGAGTGCAAGACTTTTAAAATATCTATTGCATCTCATTTCTTCCATTCATTTTATCAAAATCCTACACACACACACACACTAAAAAACGGGAGAAACACCAAGGAAGGAAGGATGTAAATTTCATCATTTCAAGCTTGATTTCAAGAAGGAAAGTTGCATAAGTTGGAGCATCAACATCATCATACCATAATCTCTTCCATTTCTTCTTTGATTCAAGTTAGATATTAGAAATTTCATGGAATTCTTGAATATTTGATCAAGTAGGAATTTAGGGATTTAGTGATGAATTCTTGCATGATTGGAGTAGAAAGCATATTGATGATCATTTGGAGTGAACTTTGCATGAAATTCTTGGATTTCATGAAGATTGGAAGCATGTGTATGTTATGGGTTTTAAGCTTGATTCTTGACAATTTGATGCATGATCCTTGGTTAGTTTGATATATGGTTGAAGTATAATGTGTATTTGATGATATGAAATAATTTTTATGGTTGGAACTTGGTGTTATAATTGTTTTGGTTGATTTTGGTTCGGATTTGCCCAGTTTTCCCCTGTTTTGTTGTTGCTGCGTATATGGTCGCGCCAGCGACCAAAAATATGCATAAAACTGGTCGCGCCTGTGACCCCATTTTAGCCACGTTTCGAGTTTTGAAAAAATTGGAGAAAATTCGGCCAAAAATACTTGGTCGCGGCCGCGACCATTTTGTGATGGTTTTGGTCGCGCCCGCGACCCCTCCAGAAACTGCATTTTGTCCAACTTCAAACCAACACCATTTTTACCTCGGTTTGAATTAGAAAACGTGTCATATAGCGTTGGAAAGGTCTATGTGTCTACTTTCATATCCAACAAACAAAACTCAATTCCCATTTCTAGAATTAAAGATATTCCAGTTTTCCCTCAACATGTACATTTTCTAAAATTGTCTGTTTTTGCTAAACTTCTCCAAAACCTTTCATATTGCATTCTTTTCACTTCTTTGGCTCTCGTATGTGATCTATATGAGTTATAAACTTGGTTTAGTGATAATTATTCTCATAATTAACATTGCTTGATTGTTATTGCGTGACATATTGATTATGACTTTGCCGTGCGTCTTAATTGGTTCATTTGAGTCTAGTCTCATGTACACTTATCCTTGTTGCGCAAATCTTCTTCCTATTGACGTGGGACACGCACCATAGTTATATCCTTGTTTTGATCGTCACAGGTGAGGTTTAATTTCTAGTTATATAGAACCCGTATAACCTTTACGTGGTTTTTGGCCAAAGGTATTTATATTATAATTTCATGAAAGCACTTATCCTTTCAAGTTATGTTATTGTTCATGAATTAAGCAAGTAGGTTATGTTAGTGTGTATGAATCAAGCAAGTCATGTCATAAAAGCCCTGTCGTGTGAATACGTTCTCCTGGACAGGTCCTCCTTAGTGAGGGCGCTGGGCTGGTCTTCGGGCTGGTGGTTGTCCGTCCAACCACAGGAAGAACAAAGCCCTATCTAGTAAATGCGTTCTCCTGGATAGGTCCTCCTTAGTGAGTGCGCTGGGCTGGTCTTCGGGCTGGTGGTTGTCCGTCCAATCACAGGAAGAACAAAGCCCATCGTGTACATGTGTTCCTTTGGCCAGGTTTTCCTTAGTGAGGGCGTTGGGCTGGTCTTAGAGCTGGTGGTTGTCCGTCCAACCACAGGAGGAACAAAACCTTATCATGAGCCGAAAAAGAGTGGGGATGAATCCGGCAATGCGGATTGTCCTCGGATTATTGCATGATTTCCATTCCATGAACGTGCTATATGATTACACATGCACGATTGCACGATAACTGAATTGCACGATCACTTATTGTTTGATAACCAAGCAAGCATGTTCATGTACAGTTGGAGTTCGCCATGTATTGATTGCATGAAAAGGAACAAAGTGTTTAATTTGGATAGTTGTAATCTCGGGCGAAGATTATTTCTTTTATTAATTTATACTGTTTCAACTGTAAAAGACTTTACCCGAGATTATAGCTTGCATGATACTTGCGCTATTATTTATTTAAACCCCTCACTCAGTCTGTGGTAGACTGACTCCTCACAATTTTCAGGTCGTGCAGATCGAGTGCTAGGCGGGGTTGAGTCCTTTTACAGCTTTTTGGAGTCTAGCATTGATCTTTCATTGTAATGCATGTCTTGAATGTTTATAAATTTTGAGAGTATGTATTGGTACCTTTATGTATATTTTGTACTAGTATACTTGCAACTTGAATCCTTGGTGATGTGGATATTAAATGAGAACATAGAATAAGTAGTGGTATGCATGTATAGTTCTATGCTTCCGCTTTTAATTGGAATTGTTGTATTATTTGAGGGTATCCCGCCTAGCTAGTGCAGGTTTTTTTTTTTATTGTCACCCGTTCGCCATGAGTCCGGTTCATATATGGACTACCCATTTCATGTGTGAGCTAGACTTATGGTGCGGGGGTGTGGCATCTCGGCGTTCCGGGTGCTACATGTTAGCTACTGTTTTTGTGTTCTTTTTTGCTCTCTTTTCTTACCTTAACCTTGCTTGGAAGTGCTGTTGTTGCTGCGTGGTTGTGGAGAAGAAAAACAGGGCTGGAGTGCAGATTTCACGACTGCTGCAAGCAGTAGCGGCCGTGACCATTTTCAGGCAGTTTTGGGTCGCGGTCGCGACTGGATTTTGGCCTAACTTCGACCCGTAACAGTGATGCAGGCTGCTGTTGGAGCTGGTCGCGACCGTGACTCATTTTGTCTTGATTTGGGTCGCCCTCGAGACCTTATTTTTGGACAGTTTCGACCCTAGCTAACTACTGCTGAATGATTTGCTTCTTTCTTGTTTTAATAATGCAAACCTTGCTCATATGTGTTTATTATATTGTCCTAAGTTGTTATATTTCATGTATATATATGTGTGTGTTCATATATCAAGTAGTGTGTGTATGTAATGAGAATATAATATATATAACGCATGCATGTAGTTTGTGAACGTAATATATATTATATAATGTATGCATGAATTATGAGAATGAAGTATGATTTTAATGCATGCATGTAGTGTATGTAAGTATTAAGTTTTAATTGTTATTTCTAATTTATATTTATAATAATAGGTCGATGAATAATATATCATGAATTGTTTACCCTATATGAAATTATGGAAATAAATTGATACCATTTAATGTTTATATTTATGTAAATAACTTGGATGACTTTATTTTATCTAATTCCTAATTTAGGCTTATTATGGTATGTGTTTGAGATTATTACATGGAGTTTATGGCTCGAGTTGAATTGATTCGTGAAAAATTATAGAACGAATGAATATGAAACTTTCAAATGTTGAACGTACTTGAACATATTGAGTGAATTGCTTGATTTCATGACTTCCCGACGTCATTTTACTTCTTATGCATCTCATATCATGTTCATTGCATGTCGTGCGTCATACTTGGGTCATTTGGAGTCTTCAGTCTCACGCTTGCACCGTGTCATTTTATACAGTTTTTTCTAGGGCGGAGACGTGTCGGGTTCATAGGTTACTCCCAAGTCTTGTTTTCTTCTTGGTATTGTTCAGTAAGGTGTAACAAGTTGTTTTTCTTCTATTAGTTAAATAATGACCAGATAAACCTCAACGTGTAAGTTTTAAGCCAAAATATGTATGTAATTATATCGAGTCATTTAAAAAGGAGTCATTGATTTCACGTTAAAGCCATTTTTTTTGAATATTGAATCTCTAACCTAATGTTTTGGCGAGATCAGTGACAACATTGTTATTGGGGCCCGGGACTAGTGTACGTAGCTATCTGGGGAAGCTCGGGCTGACGGGGATCTCGGTACATTCGTCCCACCAAAAATCACAGAGTCCAGAACTCGCTAGGAGATTAGCGAGGAAAGGGAGCTGAGCGCCTTTGGGGAACTCATGAACCCCCCCTTTGGTCAAAGAATGAGGGAAAAAGGTGTAAGTGTATTGAATGATCGCATAAATGATTGAATGAATGAACAATTGAATGAATGAATGATTGTGACTGAATGAATGATTGTGTGATCACTAATGAACGAATAAATGAATAAATGCACACACGAGGTGGAGGTTGGAGAAGTCGCCCTCTCGCCGGGCTCACGTAATGACCACATGAATATAAGGAATGAATGAAATTAATGTTGTAATCTCGGGCGTGTTTTCTCTGTTTTCACCCACTTCGGATATGTTTTAAAAAAAAAAACTCGTACAGGATTATGACTTGTGTAGCACCCGAGCGTGAGGTACCACATCCCCCGCACCGAGACTCGACCCGTATATGAAATCGAAGTCCATACACATGCTAAATCCACGGCGAACGGGGACACAACACACACGCTATGCTAGGCGGGACTAACCCTTAAACCATTCAACTCAAGATAATATAAAATCAGAGTTAAAGTAAAACGCGGAAGCAAGAACGATATATAATATAGACAGTGAGCCACCAAGCTCCAAAAATAGATAGACAAAAGCATTCAAATATTCAACGGCACTCACGGCCTACAAATCATGACGCTCCATGCTATACTATGATCATATACAAAATAGCATTAAGAGTATAAACATATGAGACTGAAAAGAAGTGCTAAACATAAATGCAAGACCTAGACGACTTGTATTCCCGCCTAGCACTCCTATACCTGCACAAAACAACTGAAAACAACCGGGTTCAGTCTAAAAGAGACTGGTGGGTATAAAACGGGGCATAAGATATAATATTGCAGAAATTAAACACATACATGCAAGCCCTAATCCCGTGTGAAGTTTGATAAAAATTTCCCAAGTGGTTAAAACAAAAGAAAACATCAACGGGATTACGACGTTCATATTCATTCATAATTGTTCATAAGGGTTTATGGCCCGGTGAGTGGGCGTGCACAATCTCCAACCTACTCCTCGTGTAATCATAATCAATTATTCAATCATTCATTATCATACATATATCTTTTGTGCTCATACATAACATGGTCATAATCATTCATATACACCTTCTTCGTCCGGGTGGTGGACGGGTTTGCAAGGGCCGACCACCTAATCATATCAATGCGGCTATGAGGTTCATGAGTCCTCAAAGCCCGGTTCGCGTTTCCTCGTCAAAAACTCCTTGACGAAGTCCGTTTCGCCGTAGTTGGTTGGAACTAGTATATGGGATCCCCGTCAGCCCTTGCTTCCTCGGTTAGCCACATATACTAAGTCCCGGGGCCCGTGCAATCATAAATCATAAATATGTCTCACCAAACATAAGGCAGGGTTTCATAAATAAAAGGGGTCAAACGTTTGAAATCATTTACCCAAATTGACTCGATATATGTAAATATACTATTTTGGCTTAAAACCTTTCACATAAGGGATATATCGGTCACTTTAACTATTAGAAGAAAAACCCACCTTTTCAAAGCAAAAGAAAGGCACAAGCGCCTCAATGCTCGCCCTCGTCTCCGACCAAACCCGAATCTGTGCAAAAGAAAAGGTATGAGACTCAATGACCACATATGACGCTCGGCAATGAAGTGAATATGACATGAATGCATAAAAGATCATGTTATATCATGAAAATGTTCATGTGCACTATTAAGGAATTTAAAACATATAATCAAATCATTCGTTCATTCATTTCATTCAATTTCACAAATTCATAAATTCATAACATTGATAATGCATATCAATTAATCTAAAATTGCATTTAATAATCATAGCAAGTAATATTTATATTCACAATTAGGAATAAAATAAATAAAACGTTCAATCAATAGTCGGTAAATTAAATACGCGAAATAGAGATCAATTAATTTCAAGAATTGAATTAAATCAAATAATATTTAAAATATATAATAAACATATAATACATATAATATACATATATATATAGTATATGCATGTAATATATTATAAAAACCATGCACTCACGTACACACACAAAGCACAAATACACAGCCATGCATATATATATATATATATATATATATATATATATAGTACATATTATACTACATATATAATTACTCACCCATGCATGTAATGTACACACACAAGTATCACAGCCATGCATACACACGCACATACAGTACACATATACATACAGCAAACCAGGGAAAAGAACACAGGCAAGAAATCGGGAAAAACAGGGTGACACCCCCGTGTCACCTCCCAAGCCCAAACCGAGACACCCCCGTGTCTCGGTATAGCAACCTCAGGCCAAATTACACCCCCGTTCCGCGCTCGAAAGGCAAGAACGACACCCCCGTGTCTCACACCAGCAGCCTCCCCTGTTTTTGACAGAAAACGCAGCAGCAACGAAGGCGATACACAAGCAAGAAAAGCAACAAAACCAGGCATGAAAAGCTGAAAGAAACTCAGCTAAAACACATCCCACAAAGACAAGAAAATGACAGCAAAAGGCAAAGAGGATCGCAGCAGTTTTGACAACTGAAACTCAATCAAAAAACAGAGCAAAGCTTACGGAAAACAGGGCAAGAACGATTCACTTCATCTCTATCTATTCATATTAGTTTAGAACAAAAAATACTCAGTCAAGCAACACCATTTCAACATATATATCAGTTCCAAACAAGCTCAATCAAGAAAAGGAAGCATACGTGACATTTATGGAAATTTTCACAAAGTGTCATAAATGATAACTCATTAATACTTCAACCACCATGAAATCAATGATCATAAATGTTATGAGGATGTCAAAATAATCATTCTCAAGCTTGGAATCAATCAAAACCATTAAGAATCGAATGAGATCAATAATTTGCCCAAAACTCTCTATTTTCGGATGCAGTCCAGAAATCCACGAATCCATGCTCAAATTTGGGAAAGAAAGGATGAAGATGATCAGAAATGAACATATATTACAACCCTAAGCTTACCTTGTTGATTGGGTGAAGTATGGATGAGATTTGAGCTCCAAAATCTCTAAGGAATGAAGGGTTACGGGAATCCTTGAAATTCCAGTGACTTTGGCTGAGTTTTGGGGATTATGTGAGGATTGGTTTGGTTAGGGCATGCTATATCCGGTTAGGGGGTTGAGTTCGGGTTCAATAGAATCAAACCATGGTTAATTTGGTTAAACTTTGAATAAGATATGGCTATTTTTGTATAGCAAGGTCAGTTTAGTCTCCGTTCGTTTTTCGGTTGAATTTCGGAGGTTCAAATGACTTTGGAAAAATATAAGGCTAAGTTTGCTAAACTCAAATTTTCTTTACGAGTTCAGCGGAGTTGACGGAACTCGAATCCGAGTTCCCGAGCTCAAGATATAAAATTCGGAACCAAGGGTACGCTAAGTGCTCGTTAGCCCCCGATTTGGTTCCTCGATCCAAATTAAATTCGTTAACATATCAAATAAATTCGAAAACATAAACCGAGTATATAGGCATGTTCATAACACATATATTTACGACATACTACAAATTCATGGCATTTCGATATCATTTCATATAAGAATGAAGCTCAAAATAACCAACATGCACATTTCATGCAATTCATGCACAAATCATAAATTCCATGCACAAATTATAATTTCCATGCATAAATTTTAAATAAATAAATTCATTCTAATATTAAATAAATTAAATAAAGTCACGTAATTAATTAACATAACACTTAATTAGCATAATCATTAAATTAACAACATAATTACCATTAATAATTAAATTAGGAATAATTGAAATATATATGTATATATTATAATACGAAATATTTTTAAAATAATATTAAATTAAAATAAAATATAATAAAATAAAATAATAACAATTTTTAATAAAATTAAATATAAAACACGTAAAAACAATTAATTCGCGCAAATTGGTAAACACATACGTCATACCTTTACGTCCGAAAAGTCGGGGCGTTACAACTTGCATGTGGGTGTGCGCTTTAATTCTAGTAATAGTATTTTATTAAACCCTGTTTTATACCCACCAGTCTCCTATAGACTGAACCCTGCAGGTTTGGAGTGCTAGGTAGGAGTTCGGGTCTGTCGAGTCTTGTGGTTCAGTTCGAGTCACACCATTGCATATTGTAATTGATTATATTACCATGAATCGTATTGATTTTATGCCATTGAATCGGGATAGCCTTCTAGGGATAGATTAAACCCGTATTTATGATTGTGTTTTTGAATTATGTATATGTCGGAATCTCGGGACTAGGTAACTATGTTAGTTGAACCCGTCTCTATGATTGATATAATTTTAAATATATGTTCTGCTTCCGCAATTGCATTTATGTTGTTGGAATTGTTTAATTGGTTTCGATGGTTTAGTTCCCACCTAGCTTAGTGAGTGAGTGAGTCCCCGTTCACTCTGCCCTGGCGTGTGTATGGATTTCCCATTTCATATATGGGTCGGGCCTGAGTGCAGGGGATGTGGCGCCTTCCGTTTGGGGTGTTACATAAAATCTTCAAAATCAAATTACTTCCAAACCAGTGAATGAAAACAAAATCCGTAAATTGTATTGTCTTACCCGTGACGAGCTCTTCAAAACCCATAGGCTATTCGCCAGAAAAAGTCGCTGGAAAGTTAGCCGCCATTGCACCACCACGCGCTGCCACTAACCACCACCAAAACGTTTGATTCTCGAGTCGGGCGATCGGGGAAAAATAGTTCTCGTCATGCCGAACAACTTTCGTGAAGAGCCCGCAGACAAAAGACCGCCGAAAAAGGCCCTCATCCTCCGTCGAAAATAATGCCACCACTACCAAGCCTAAAACCACCACCTGAGGCCAAAATTAGCTCAAATCAAGGCCGAAAATGAACTCAGGGGGTCGAAAAAGGGTAGGAACCAACAGCCTTTATTGGAAAAAGTAACCGGAGACGACGGTGGCTACTGTTCATGGGCGCGGAAAAAGTTGTCGCCATTGGTGGTGCATTGGCCGCGCCACCAACGCGAAAATGAACGCCGGGAAGTTTCCGTCCAGACCCCGGTGGTCGTGTCCCAAAAACGTCACCGAAGACGGCCGAAAAAGCCCGATGAAGTCGCGGCCTGCCACCACCCAACTGGCGGACTGAAAATTGCAGATATCTCCACCACCATTCGTCGTTGGGTTGATATCTTGGTATGGTTGTGTTCGCATCATCGAGTTCTTCCAAATGCACTATTTATTCGTCGAAATCCATCAAGAAACGGCCAAGTTTGAGATGTGTGTGTGTTTCGTGTGTGTCGTGTGTAACACCCCGCACGTGAGGCGCCACATCCCCCGCACTATGACCCGACACGTGTACGAAATGGAAGGTCCGCACACGCGCCAAGTCACAGTGAACGGGTGACAAACAAAAACACACGCACTAGCTAGGCGATATCTAACCCTGTACAAAAGAAAATATGCAAAATGTGATAGCGAAAGTAGCACGAAATGCCAACTTACAAAAACTTTTACACACCAAGCATACAACTCAGTTCATACATTAGAATCAAATATACGGGTTCAACTAGTTCAGCAAACCTGTCCTAACCTGTCCCGAATAATTACACATCAAAACGGGTTCAACTAATCCGAGCACCTGTCCTAACCTGTCCCGAATTCTAAACATTCAAATCATAGATTCCCAACCTGCACAAAACATATCTTATACAGAGTTTACGAATCATAAATCAGAATAAAATACTTAACAAACTTAAACGAACAGACACAGGCATGACACACCGCCGCCTAGCACGAACTCCAACGACCTGAACCTGCAACTAAAAACATAAACGGGGAGGGGTCAGTCCAAAGACTGAGCGAGGGGCTGACACACGCACACTATACATATATATAGAGCAAAACACAAAGAAGAAGCGACGTTCGTGAACCCGGGGTTAGTTTTTGCACGCCAAAACATTTTCCCGTGATAATATACATATAGGGAGACTTATCAAACAGACCAAACAAATCTTAAATCAAAAGTTTCTTAAGGCACAATTCAGATTCATGCAGACTTAACACACATATCGGAGCATATCTTATTAGCTTAAAAGTATATCAATTTTTATCTTAATTTAAGAATCTACCCCCGTTTCACGAACTTATGATAGACCGACAGACAGAACACACTTACTCATACCAAAACAAAACTCATAAAACAATCCCACCTGCACACCATCGGGGAAGAGAGGTGCCCCTCTCAACCCACCACAGAACGAAACATGTGAATCGGAGGATCCCGCCCGGTTCCTTCGACGGCCAGCCAAAATGCGCTCCGTCGGCATAGGAGAACTAAGTCTCCCGTTGGTGGAGAAGTGCACAGGGCTCGTAACCGGCGACCCCATGGTCGTCCCGGGTCTCCCTTAACCACAATCTCCGGGGCCCATCACACAGATAAATAGACATATACCGGAAACTTAACTTGCCATACACAGACAGACAGACATATCTCATGTATATCGCACTTATCATATCGTACGTACATATCACACAGACTGACCTCGAAATCATAACAGAACTGAGACAAAGCCTACATAGGCTTATACATAGCGATTCGTACTTTTCAAATCAAATCATATGACAAAACCAGCAAAATACGTACTTCGCACATATCTACATATACATAAGGCTTATAAACCGCATGCATTCGAAAACGGGCACGTTGCAATAGGGTATAACTATATCCTAACCTGACCTGGTACCAAACACAACCGAACACAAAGCAGAAGGTCCAACCCGGAACCTGCACGACTCACTTGACACCACACCGGGTGCACCTGAACCAACTGAACACACAAACACAACACAGGGCTCAGACTCAAACTCAGACAACCACACAGAGACGCACGGCAATGCTCAAGCACTTTCGAAATGCAATCACATAAGCAGGTTTCAAATTCATATTAATTCTATGCAAAACAAAACATTAAGGCATGTTCATACGCACAATTAATGCAAATTAGGGAAACTGAAAGGCAAGGAAAATCATAGTATTCATTTATCACACAAACAATTCATGGATTATACAACAAATTTAATTAACAACGTTTATTTAATTCATTTCATGCAAATTCACGTAGCACCTTTAATATCAATTGACACATATTAATAAATCAAATAAATCATAATAGCATGCTTCATAATTCATACAAATTTCACGAGGTTACAAATCAAATTCTAACCCTAGTCAATTCATACAATTCATATTCAATTCATGCATTACATAAACACCCCTTGTACAAGAATTATACCCAATTGGCATGAAACGAAACTAATATCAACAACAATTCATAAGTTTATACATTCATAATTCATTACATATTCTCAAATACCAAGCAATGCATATTCATCAATTTCTCGAACATATAAGTACGAATTACATTTTAAACAATTAACAACTAATACAATTTTGACATAACGGGGTTCAATTTACAATTCAAAGCATCAAGGCATACCACATTTCATTAAATGTAAGATTTCGTATACATCGGAGTTCATATAAATCAATAAGTCAAGCAAATCGCAATTAAATTACAATTAGAACAAATAATTAAATATTCACAATTATAGAAATAAATTCACAGAAAATAAACCGAGTGTCCGATTAATGAACGGAAAGCGGCAACGGACTCACCACAACGAGACGGATATTCTGTCCGAAGCCCGCTGGAGCGCCGCCGCCGGAGCTGCCGGAACAGTGGCCGGCCGCCGTTCGGCCGCCGTCGGAACGTGCCGGAAAAAAATCTCGAAAAATCACCCCTGCAAGGATTCGTCGTGCTCAATCCAATTCCTCGATCAATTTCTGCAAATTCCAAGCCAATTGTCTACAATTTAAAATCCAAGAACACGAAAACCCTAAAATCTTCAAACTTCAATTAGTTTCAAACCGGTGAACCAAAATGCGATCCGTAAGAGGCATCGGCTTACCCGTGACGAGCTTTACGAAAGCCCTAAGCTAGCTCGCCGGAAAAATCCCCAGAGGTGGCGCCGCCGTTGAACCGCCACTTTACCGCCGCGATCCGCCGCCAATCGGCCAAATGGGGTGTGTGTGAGGGTCGTGAAACGCGGGGGAGAGAGAGAGAGATGCTGAAATTGGAATTATGGCATGCAGAACGAGGATTCGGGTATTATATCTTGGGTCCTCGTACACGAAAACGGTCGGAAGAAGGGGTTAACGACGTCAGAATAGGGCAAACTTAGAGTCTACGGACTCGTTTCGATACCCCGAACGCGTTGAAGGGGTCAAAATTGTCAAAATCTAGTTCGAACGATAAATGACTGAAAAACCCCTAAAAAAAGAAAATTACAAAAAGGCCCCTAAACTCCTAAAGAGTTCAAACTAGGGCCAAGCAAAACACAAAATCATCTAATTAAACACATAAAAAGGTTGAGATGAGGCGTATCTTATAAGTCGGACGATCGGGATGTTACATGGTCCGTGTTTCGTTCGTGAAGAGAGAGAACCAAGAGAGAGAAAAAAGAGACTTGGCTGAAGTCTGGCACAATTAATGAGGATCCGGGTATTTTATCCGAGTTCCTCGTACGCAAAACGATCGGTAGGAGAGGCTAACGACGTCAGAATTGGGCAAACTTAGAGTCTACGGACTCGTTTCGATGCCCTGAACACGAAAAAGGGGTCAAAGAGTTCAAAATCTCGATTGAACAAGCAGTGACCTTTCCCTAAAAAGAGAAAATTGTGAACAAGCCCCTAAACTCTGAAAGAGTTGAAAATAGGGCCACGCAAAACACAAAATCACATAATTAAACACACAAGGAAGTTGACACGTTGCGTACCTCGTATGTCAGAGAATCGGGATCTTAAAACGAATCTCTCAAAGTTAGAGTCATGGTAATGGAAGAGCTCGGCGACCCCATGGTCGACCCGAATTTCTGAATTTTCAAAGACTTATATTTCAAAGTCAAAAATCTCGCAAGTTCACAACACACTCCAACCCTTTTCAAATCAAACAAATGAAAATATAGGTTACTTTTATATATATAAGCATTTTTTCAAATGGTTTCGTAACAAACGGGTCAATTCCCATAAAATACGTATCATACACGTATCTAGTATATATATACGTAAGTCACATGCGGGCTTTAAATACAGGTAGGGTTGTAGGTTGTATTTAACTCAAAGAAGAAAACCTCACCTTGTCGACCAAACCGAAGGCGACGAACCAAAAGACTTCCAAACCACCTCCTAGTCACCTACGGAACGAACCTAAGGACAAAACAAACAACAAAAGACAACATTAGACTTAAAGTGCACCAATTAGACACTCGACAAATGTTAGGAATAGTGCCCTTAAAGCAGCTTTTGGCTTTACTATTTCCTTGTAATATCACAAACAGTCTTTGAATAATAAACGAGATGATTTTGTTCATAGGCATTTACTTCTTTATGTGCTTATTTATGTCTGTTTGGGCTGACTGTATTTTTGCATGTATTGAACTCCTCTAATCCGATGAGGTCGTTAAGAACTTTGTTGTTATGGGAACAACACATGAAACAAGTTTTTAACTCCATAGGCAAGGATTAGAAACTTCTCCAAGTCGAGAGTCCGACAGACAGTGGGAGTGTCGACCTTGACTCTATTGAGACTTGCTTATGTGATTATGTCATTTTGAAGGATCACTCAGTTTCATGGGGTGATAAGTGCATACGATGATGCGTTCATAATACATGAGGGTGATTATTACTAGAACTTCATCACTGAGATAGCCCGCATGTAAACATTCCTAAATGGGAAAGGAATTTTCCAGAAACTTCCAGATTAGGAAATATCTCACAGGTCAACGACGTGATTCATTAATCCTTAGACTTGAGATTCTGTAATCTCTCATTTGAGCTAACTCAGTAATCTTTGATATAGGCTCAAAAGGGTGTCGCCATATAAACACCTGAACCACGGTCTATGTTGGGATTACACAAGTGGCATATGCAGAATTAGTAGAATCTACAAAGGACCTACACTTGTTGCACGAACAAGAATGATCTCTTACTGATTGAGTTGTTCGTAGTCCATTAAACTTAAACCCTTGGCCAAGGTGGATAAAAGATCAAGACATCAAGAAAATGGGTTTTCTTGGATTGAGGTCTAAATGGATATAAAATGAACTTAACTTTAAAGACCAAGAATATTTAGGCTCTGAGAATATTCCCATGCCTTAGTTCTTGATTGAGAGATGGATTTGTAGGAGGATCGTATTTCACGGTATTTTATTGACTGCAAGGTTCTTCAATTAATTTCATTATTCGGCTAGGGGTCACACATCCATTGCTAGATTACGATAGTGTGATCTGTGAAGTGATTAATTAATTAGTGAATTAATTAATTACTGTCACTACTAATCGAATAATGAACCTATAGGGTCACACACAAATTCCAGGACACGAGGGTTATGGTAGGATGTTAATATGATCAAAGAAGGATCAAAATGTTGATCGAAAAGGGCCAGACAAGTCACGCCCCGCAACGTGTCACGCTTGGAACGTGACTGCCACGTGTCATGAACACGTGGCTGTTGGAAAACACGAATCAGAAAGCAGCGGAATTTAAAAAAATTTCCCAACAAAAGGACCTTGAACTCGTAATCGTGTAACCAAATTCGTAAAGATAGAAAACTTACTTTTCTTTTATTCTTTCTTGAAGCGTTTCAAGCCACCCAAGAACGCTCTTCACGCGGCTTGATCCCCTCTCCTTGGTAAAGCTCGAATCTTCAAACTTCTAACTTGAAGTCTCTAGAGAAAGTCCACCAACTTGATCACAATCTAACTAGTAAGGATGCTAGTTCTCTAGTTAGTGTTTAGGCTTAACCTAGGGTTTAATTTAATCTTGGAGAAAGGAAGGTGTTCAACACATGAACCAAGAATTGTCTATTAGCTCTAAAGGGGAGCATGAGCTCCCCTATATATAGGAAAGGGGAGGGGCGGCCGAACCTAGTCCTAATGGACAAAGGATTTGGTCCCTCTCTCTCCTATTACTTGATGATCAAGTATTTTCCAACTTTGACTTTGAATTCTAATTCAAGTCAACTTTTAAGAGAGCTAAAAATATCCAAACTATTTTTGGATAATTTTATACTTTATTTATTATAAAATAAATAACTTATTTTTATCTAATTAATTAATTCGTAATTAATTAACTAGATTGTTTTCTCCAAAATTAGACTTTCTTTTTAATTCAAAATTAAACCAAAGTCTATTAAATAATTAACTAATTAATTATTTAACATATATATATATATACACACGTGTGTGACACGTGTCACAGTGACACGTGTCACTCACGTGAGCCACACGTGTGACTTCACACGTGTGGAACCCTCTTGGCCCGATTAACTCGTTTAATCATTTTCAAGCCTCAACTCATGTAACCAAGTTGTTGTGTGTGACCCTCTAGGTTCTCAATTCAATTAGCAGTGACCCTAATTAATTAATTCACTAATTAATTAATCAGTCCACAGATTAAACGACCATAGTCTAGCAACAGGTGTTTAACCCCTAGCTGAATTGGAATGTTCGGATTCGACAGAACCTTTAAGTCATTGATTCATGTGAGATACAATCCTCCTACTTACTATCTCTCAACCAAGATCTAGGGTAAGGGAATAATTAGAACCCTAATAATCCGGTCTTAAAGCTAAGTGCATTTCATATCCATTTGATCTCAATCCAAGAAACCCTTTTCTTGATGTCTTGATCTACTGCCTTGGCCAAGGACTCCATATGGCATATGAATGACTTACACAATAAGAGATCACCTTGCAAATGCAAGTGTAGGTCCTTTCTTGATTCTCATTCACTTTCATGAATCACTTGTGCAGCCCCAGCATAAGCCTTGAATCAGTTGTCTAAGGCGACACCCTTTAAAGCTTATACCTAAGACTACAGAGTTAACTCATAAAGTGAGAAGGAACCTCAAGTCTAAGGATCAATTAATCACATCAATGACTCGTGAGATATTTCATAATCTGGAAGTTTCCATTTCCTGAAATAGAAACTTCCTTTCCCATTTAGGAATGTTCTCACACGGGGCACCTCAGTGAACTTACTTATTAAAGTAAGCACCCTCATGTATCACGCACGTATCAACTATACACTTTGCACCTCCATGAAACAAGGTGGTCCTTCTTAAGGGCGTGATCCCACAAGCAAGCCTTAGAGGAGTCAAGTTGACACTCCCACTGTCTGTAGGACTCATCGGCTTGGAGTATTTTACTAATCATGACTTATGTGATATAGGGCTCGTTTCATGAACCATTTCACCTAAATGGTAGAGTCCTAAAGTCATCAGGATTAGGGGAGTTCTCATACATGCACAGCTAAAGTAAACGCATACCAAACAAGAGCATATAAAGAAGTGTTGCCTCAATTCGTTATTTTATTCAAAGATTGTCTGTGATTACAATAAGGAAAAGCACAAAGCGGATATACAATCGGCTTTCTAGGGCACTATTCCTAACAGTGGCTGCCACGTGTCATGCACACGTGTAGTAATGTGTCATGTACACATGTAGTAACGTGGTTTCGGCGTGAAATTTTATTACACGCGAATTCTTTTCTAGAATTAATTAATTAAATTGTAATTAATTAATTTAAGTCTTTTAATTAATTTTGAATTAATTATTAAGATTTTATTTCTCAAGCTTAACCCAATAAATAATTAATTGAGAATTAATTAATTTATTGAATCTTGACTTTTAGCTTTAGGAAAGTTGAAAAGTGTAACTTCCTATTGTAGGATAGAGAAGATTATTCCTGCTAGACTTGGATAATAAGTTAGGAACTTATTTTCTCCAATGAAATAAATAATTAAATTAGTTAATTAGTGAGCAAGAAAAGAAGTCCACTAGGTTTAGGAAAACCCTAGGGAGTTCGAACCCCCCTTGTATAAATACAAGGGTGGGGCTTCTCTTATTCTTTAGACCAACACTCACGAATTAAGTTTTTGAGAAAAATAAAAGAAAAGTTTTCAAAAGCAAAACCCTAGCCATTAACACAAGTTATAGAACTAGCATTCTCACTTGCTTGATCGTGTTCTAGGACTGGTGTGGATACGCTTTAGAGGATCGCTGCTTTGGGATCTATCCAGAACCGTTCGAGGGACATTCCGCTAGAAGGGTGTTCAGTAGGCGGTACTGACATCACTAAAAAGCTTCAATCAATGTAAGTTTCTAAACACCCTAAGATATGATACGAGAATTGCAAGTCCATGATCAATCTTTTGGAAAAATTTTAAATTTTCGCTGCGTTTCTGCTCTAGTTTTCCAACAACAAATGCATATGGATGCAAATGATCCATAAAGAATGCAATGAGATATCATTTAGGTCATATGAGTTCATATTGAATCATATCAAATTATAATTCACTTATTTCACGTTAAACAAAACCACAAACATCATATAACATGTTAACAAATCATTCGTACCATAAAAGAAGCAAAGAGATATCATATAACGTAAAGAAACGAGGTAATCAATTATACATGCACTTTACAGGCCAGTTAGAGCATATCAAATCATGTATCAAGTATAAAAGCATCCAATTCACATCAAATAAATTCATAAATTTAGCATAATGATCATAACATATCATATTATAACATATTATAAGCACTCATGAGTTTAAATTACATAAGAGAGGCAAAGGATGCAAGAAAGTATCACACATAACATTTAAACGTTCATACAAACAAATCACGTTTACACTTAATAAACAAAGCCATAAAATTAGACAATTAATGAAACATATAACGTACTAACATATTAACATACTGGGATCATAATTGGGGTGGGATAAATCAAATAAAATCAAAAACAAAACAAGAAACAAATGACGAAACAAAACTGGGCACGAAACAAACAACACTACACTTACACAACTAAAAGAGGGTGACGGGGGTTACCAACCCTAAAGCCAAAAGGGGTAACCCCAGTTAAGGGAGGCAGGAGCCTAAAGCTCCAAGAAGCCATGGAGGTAATGCCCGTTACCTCCACAAAGCTTAAACGGGGTAACGCGCAGGAGCTTCTTCTCCACCAAGCTCCAGCTCTGTTTCTTCGAACCATGGCAGCAGTAGCAGCAGGACAGCAACCCATCACCTAATAACAGCTCAACTGTAACACCCCATATTTTCGGAGCAAGATGCGATGTCGTTTCGTGCGATCAAGACGTTTATTTATTTAACTCTGCGTGTGTTTGAATTACTTTATTTATGTTTTAATAGTTTAATTGACTCGATTGTAACCTTATGAAAATATGTGGACTTAATTAAAATATGTGTTTAGTGTCTAATTGCTCTTTAAATTAAATTATGTGGGTAAAATTATAATTATCAGAAATTGGAGAACATTTTCTAATTATAAGAAAATTCAATTGGACTTAATTGTTCACTACTTTAAATCTTGGGGGTACTTTTATAATTTTCTAATCTCTAATTGGATCTAATTGAACCCTAATTGAATTTTGTGAACTTAATCGCATCAACAAATTTCTTGGGGGACTTGTTTGCAATTTTGGAAGAGATGGTCTTCTTAACCGAGAAACCCTAGCTGCTGTGATTTATTTCCCTTCTTCCTCCCTTTCGGCTTTCAACAGACAGCAGCAGCGCAGCACCATCGCTAGCCATCATCGTCGGCCACCTTCGCTCACCGCCGCCTCCTTCTTCCACCCCTCTTCTTCCTCTCCGTCAGAGATAGAGCAGCGGCGCAACAACTCCTCCATCTCTGCCTCTTCACCACCAACAGCGGATCTGTCCGCGACCCAGCCACCACCCTTGCTCCACCGTCGACCACCTGACAGCCACCGTCGAACCACCACCATCACCAAGTTCCAGCAACGGCACAGCAACAACCCGACCATCTGTCTCTTGCCCAGATCTGGAAAGAAGGCTAAACCCGCAGCACCACCATTCCAGAACCACCTTCCCGTTGGCGAAACCATAGCCGACCACCATCTCTGACAGACACCGCCACAGGCCACGTTCCCTTCCGGCCACCCCAGCTACCGACAAAGCCACCATCATCGCTGCTGATTTCCTTTCTTCTCTAGTAACCTCATCCAGTCGGAGCTCCCCTTTCACCGGTATAGCTACCCTCAACCGTTAAAGGGAGGAAAAACCCTTCTTACCTCTGTTCTGCTAGCGCCGCCGCCCACCGACGCCAACGATCCTTGTCGCCACCGGCTTCTTAAGACGAAAACCTTCGCCAACCACCATTACGCCGATGTTCGGACACCACCCAGCAACAGCAGCAGCAAATAGCTACTTCGCCACCTTCAATAGCTGCTTGGCCACCCTTTTTATCAATTGTCGCGGCTGCTTCTCAATTGTAAACCCCCTGTTTCCTCTTCACTTTGTATGGGTTTCATTGTCAGTTTATGTTTTTGGCAATTAAGGTTATATATTGTATTGCAATTTATTCTTAATTCGTTTAGAATTTAATATAAATTTCATGTCCTATTGTATCTAAATGTTCTTATGAATTTCAGTTGTGGTGTAGTTGAAAGAATACAAATAATTGTACATACTCAGGTGGTAAGGAATTGATTTTTGAAACGGTGTTGGTTGCATGCGTTCATGTAGTGAATTGTAATTTCAAAGGAGAACTTGTGTTTATTGATGAATTAATTGAAGTGTTATTATTGTCTACCAAGTGCCTTTTATTTACAAAATTTGTGAGTTGTGTAATTGTGTAATTTTCACTATGCAGCCTAAGTGAGTTAATTTTAAATGGAATTTCATATTAACTAACTAGTGAGGTGTTGTATTAAGTTAGAGCATTAATTAGGAGTTGTACACGTGTGTGTATGCCTGAGTAATGAGTATATAATTATATAAATATGCTGTGTGTCTTGATTGCATATTATGAATTCGACTGTACATGGTTGTTATCAAAATCGGTGGTTTAATTGTGTTTAATTTGTAAAATTTGGATTTTGTGAGTTTTTAAATTTGGGATGTAAATGGATTTGGAAATTCGTATTGTATCTAATGAAATTTGGTCCCAACTTTGGTATCATTACATATGTGAACTCGTATAAATAAATAGATAAGAGATTTAATTGGCAAATGATGACTATCTTAATCCGTCTGTAAGTAATTGGGCAAGTGATAATTCATTAAATGTGTGAATGTTGTTTGTCATTCAATCCTTGTTGGTATGAGTTCATTCATATGGAAATTAACTGAATTGAGCTTCTATTATTAATGGCAAGTAGTGGGGTATCATTGAATGATTTACTAGCCATATGCAATTTAGTGCAGTTATGCTTAGTTGCGTATAAATATTTGGGATAAATATTTTTTGGCATCCGAACTATGCCCGTTTTTGCAATTTACCATCCAAACTATTTTTCATTGCAAACCGCCATCCAACCTTTGCATTTTTTACAAAACGCCATCTAAACCATTTTTTTTGGTGGTTTTGGGGGAAAAAATTGACACGTGGCATTTTCCTAAAATATACACATTGGACCAAACCACCTTCAGATGGCGTTTTGTAAAAAATGCAAAGGTTGGATGGGGGTTTGCAATGAAAAATTGTTTGGATGGTAAATTGCAAAAACGGCCATAGTTCGGATGTCAAAAAATCTTTTTCCCTAAATATTTATATACATGCACATTTTACTTAATTATGGATTAATACATTTGAGTTGAACGAATTAAGTATTTATTTAATTTATACACATTAACTTGTATATCACGAACCACCTGTGTACTTGAATTGTGTGTTGACTATTTTGTGGGACATTAATTATACACATGAACACTTTCATGTATTCCATGTCATCTCATAAGTAATGTCGTGCGTCTCTGTGGTTCATATCTGGGTCATGTCTCATAAGTACTTTGTGTTTCCCTTTTTGTCAGTGATCTCCAGGGTGGAGACAATCCGATCGAGTATGCACCTGTCTTGTCAGTTCTTGTATATCGTCGCTTCTCATGTGAGGTTTAGGATTTTGTATAGTTATACGACCTATGGCCTTTACATGTTGATTTCTACCCTTGCATGCGAGTATACCTTACTATAGATATGTATGTGTTGGATACGATATGTTTATGACCTTCTGCGTGTGTCCTGTGTGGGCGGGTGCCTTCGGGCTATATCCCTGCAGCGTGGGAATGTATGTGTGTGTGTCCTGCGTGGGCGGGTGCCTTCGGGCTATATCCCTGCAGCGTAGGAATATATATATATAAACCAATTTTTGAGGCATATGTAAGCTATTTTGGAAAACATTTATGTTATGATTATGTAGCGAGATTGCCATGAAAGTTGGTATATGTTATGTTATGTTCTGTTATGGGGCCCAGGAGCTACGGGTAAGGAGCCCCCGGGACGGTTAGGGCCGTCGGGGATATACCTGTGCGTAGTCTCCATCTGTATGAAGAGGATGTACCGGGACCCACCAGGAGGTTTGGTTGGGAAACGGAGTCCTGAGGGTTTGAGTTGAGGTTGGTATGTTATTTCTGTTTTGTTATGATATGAGGAGTTGAGGTTGGAAGCTCGTACTCGCCGGGCATATGGTATGTTATGTTAGGGGAATCATGAATCGGAATAGAGTTTCTGAAAATGTTTTCTAAGTATATATATATATATATTTGGGTTTTGCTTTGAAACGCTTTGGTATGCAACACCTATTCCCGGTTCATGAGTCCACCCTTTTGATATGTGTTGTGCTCTGTATATATATATATTGTGGGTGTGCATTAGCCCCCCTCACTCAGTCAGTTGACTGACACCTCATTTATCTTTTAGTTTGCCGGTTTCCTTTTGGCTTGAGCTAGGCGGAAGTGAGTCTCCTGAGTCACATTTGTCAGTCTAGTTGGTATTAGGATGCATCTGTCGCATACTTTATTTATGTTATGTATTTATGGTTCACACTTGAAGGTTATGTTTATGTTCTACTTAGACTTAAACCCGTGTGGGGTTAGTAAGCTAGTAATTGGATGTTAGTAGATTTTATGATGATGTTTATGCTGTTTATTATGTTGGATTACGAATTGATTCGGGACTAGGTATTTATGTTAGTTGAACCCGTCACCTGCTTTGCATGTTTTGTTTTAAATGCTTCCGCTATCTATTGTTGTTGGTTTTAATTGCTTCCGCACTCTGAGTTTGTCAAGTTAGATCCGTCTAGCCTAGTGTGTGAGTTGGTCTCCCGTTCGCTATGATTCCGATTCGGGCATGGACTTTCCATTTCGTGACCGGGTCTGGGTCTTAGTGGAGGGGATGTGGCATCCTCCGTCTGGGGTGTTACATCCTTAAGTGGTATCAGAGCTCTAGGTTGCAAAACCGAGCTCTAGTGTCGTGTTGTGTCTGTCTAGGTGGTACGGCGTAGGACAAATTGGTTATGTGCGCGTCCGCATTATGATTTGATGAGCTATGCATTTGAATTTTCATCACTCTACTGAATCTATACTATGTGATGCATTGCATTCTTTGGTAACTCTTGATTGCTTTAGTACGTGGCATGAGCATTTACTAATCGACATGCATATTTCGATATTAAAGTTGTTGAGATTTTCAGGATATCACCGCGTCAACAATACCACAGTCAACCTTCTCATCCAAATCTGAACGATCGGGGACATTCTTCGGCTGAATTACCACCAATGAATTTGATGGCGATGATGTACCGAGAATTTAGGACATTTAATCCTCCCCAATTTCGAGAAGGAAATGATATAAGGGCCGAAGAGTGGCTTTTGGAAATAGAGGCCATTTTTGAGATATGGCCATGCAATTCTCAAGATATGGCTCGCCTTGCTACGTTCCTCCTACAAGGACAAGCAAGGCAATGGTGGAAAAGACTTGTCCAACAATTAGAGGCAATGAGCGAGGAGTTGACGTGGGATGTGTTTGTTCGAGAATTCCGAAAGAGGTTTGGACCGGTCATTTTACAAGAACGAAGATTCAAAGAATTCCTCACTTTAAAACAAGGAGAAAGAACCGTTGTGGACTACCTAGGAGAATTTGAGAGGTTGGGCATTCATGTGCCCCACCTTATGAGTAATGATCGGGTCAAGGCTAGATACTTCATGGAAGGTCTTCGGGATGAGTTCAAGGAAGCCTTAATTGCTGAGGATACAAGCACATGGGATAAGGCCACGGAGAAAGCATTACGAGTTGAAAATAGGTGGTTGACAAAAAGTAAGGAAAGAAATGTGTCGGGGCCTAGACTTGAGCTGGGCTTATGCTCAAATTTATACGTGAGAGAGAGATCCGATCAACAGGGAACTCGAACCAAGAAGATTCGTGGAAAGAAGCATAAGAACAGAAACCCTCGAAAGCTGAAAGAAGAAATCCAACCGTGTACCCATTGTGGGGGAACCAACCACGCTTACGACGCATGTCGGGATCGATTGAAGAGGTGCTATGCTTGTGGGTCGAAGGAGCACAAGGTTTTCGATTGTGATCGATCGAGAGCTAACAAACAACAAATACGAGATCAACGACTTCAAATCGGAGATCAAGATGAACCCGAATATTGAGGTATTAGCATTCATGGCATTTGCACACATGCATCACTTAAATACTCTTACCTTGTTTTGCTTGATGTGGGTGATGACTATTGTTGTTTTAATTGTGATAACTTGGATACCTGATCTAGTATTTGTAACTTCAAATTTCTAATTGTTATGAACTGTTGCTGAAATGAATGAGTTATGTACTTATGTGAACTATTCGTGCCTATGTGATTTAAAACTCTCTTGATTTCTCACTAACTTCTCATATAACATACATACATACTGTAACCTTGTTTTACAGGGATTCCATCGCGATATCCCCCTTGAGTTGAGGTATGAGCGTTGAATCTATACTCCAGGGACACCGATATCAGTTGTATAAGGTACACCAAACGTGCATCGCATACTTTTCTTCAAGTATTACTATGATGTGTGTATGTATGAATAGCTGATCAGTGGATTTATGTGCAAGGGAGACCTTAGGCCCCCTCTTTTACGTGTTGGAGAGATATAGGATTCTCTCTATTTATGTGATAGAAAGATGTTGGATTCTTTCTAAGATTTGTGCACGAGAGATGCTGGATTCTCTTGTACTTAGGTATTCGGGAGATGCTGGACTCTCTTGAATTTAGGGGTTTGAGATGTAGCACCCCGAAGTATAGGGTCACCACATCCCCCGCACTCTGACCCGACACATATACGAAACGGGAAATCCGTATACATGCACAAGTCAAAGCGAACGGGAGACAGACAAACACTCCTATGCTAGGCGGATTCTAACCCTTACGAAATGTACATTCAAATATCAAAAGTTCATACACATGCGGAAGCGTTATATTTCAAAACAACTCACATACGAGCCCATCACAGGCCACAACTGAGCAACTATATATCATTCACAAAAACTATTCCAAAAGTTCAAGTCCGTCAGGGGCAATTTAAAACTTAACATCTAAACTGGCAAAGATCACAGTATAAACATGAACAAAATGTATAGTGTATGCAAGTATAACCCAAGGACTCGACTTAGACGAACATGAAATTGACCCGACTCAATGCTCCGCCTAGCTCGACCAAAGCATACCTGTACCTGCGAAACTAAAAGATGGAAAAGCGAGGAATCAGTCCACGACTGAGTGAGCACGCTATAGATATAACAGAGCAGAGCACGTATCAAAATTCGAATGTTCATGAACCCAAGGATGGTTTTTGCACACAAATACATTTTCTAAAAGCAAAAGGATACATACGTATACAAAAGAAATCAAGATCCTATTCAGTCCATCCTTGTTTCACAAACTCAAAATAGAACGGAGCTCGGTGAGTACGAGCTTTCAAACCACATCCGTCAACAAGCCTCAGAAATACAGGAAAACAGAAATCAAAATACAATCCCGCCATCACGCCATGGAAAGGAAGGGAGTGCACCCCAATCCTTTCAGAAACACGTATACACATCGAGACGGGGGCTCATGACTCCTACCCGCTCCTTCGATGGGGTTACCACCGGCTCAAGATAACTGACATGTACCAAACCTCCTGGAAACAAGCAAGTAATCTCAAATGAAGACTATGCACAGGGCACGGTCCTGACGGCCCAATACCGTTCCAGGCTCCCTTACCCATAGCCTCCGGGCCCAATGCACGAATTATACACAAGTATCAGGAACGCACTTGCCATATCTTTCAATGGCTTATCTCGCAATAGTACAGATATCACATTTTATCACTTTCAAGAGTTACCACTTCTCAAGATCAAGGCATAGCTAGGCCCAAAATTATACACGTATCAAATAAAACCTTCAAGAGTGCAAATATCAGAAGTATACGTACATATATAACCTTAATACATAGCTATTCAGGCCGGAAACAATCATATAAGGGTATTAGGGCATAACTAAAACACACCTAACCTCACCTTTGACAAAAGAGTTCCAAAGAACAATACCGGGCACATAAATGAGCCTAACCCTCCGGCTCGAACTCTCCTGGGATCACCTCTGAACAAACAATGAACAAAACATGACAAAGACTCGATCATGACCCACTTAGACGCACGGCAATGAAAAATGAATGCAATGGAATGCAAGAATTGAACTGCACTTGAGCAAGGGTTTCATTTAGGCATGCCGGGCTACGAGGAAGCAAATCACGGAGCATATTTTCTCCTCATATCATAGCACCATAATCTGAACAGTTCATAATTACATAATTTAACATGTTACGAACAAGTTCGGTATGGAAAAATCACGAAAGAAACGGAAGAGAAGCTCAAACGAGGCTTCGGTTGCAATTCTAGTAAAAGCTGGCAGTTTTCTGAAAATGACCAGGCTGTAGGAAAATCAGAATATCTTAAAATTTAGAAGTCCAAATTCAGTTTCGTTTTTTGGAAATGAAACTAGACACACACATATTTCTGAAAATATATGGCTCAATTTTTTATTCCAAGTGGATCAAAACAGTTTATTATTTAAAGTTGGCTGAACGCAGGACTTCGGCAGACTGGCGACACCATTTTGTATTGGGCATATCTCACTCTCCAGAAGGAATTTTGACAAGCCGTAAAAAGGAGAGTGTCCTAGACTCAACGAAGTTTCAGTGGTTACAAATTCAGGCAATTTTAAGATGTTTTGCTTGGGTAACAGATGCGAGAAAGTCACTGCAGAAACTATGAAACAGGGCAGAACAGGGGATTCTCTTGTAGGTTCGGTTTCTTCTTGTTCCAGGCCTCAAAACTTGAATATCAGGTCCATAACTCACACATAAAGCATCTATAATATCAAATAAGGTAACATGCTGCAAATTTAACTTCAGTTTATGCAAGAACTATGCAGTTTATGCACTTGAAGTCACACAACGGTGATCAACTTTCAGCAAATACACAAGAATCTCCAATATCTCACATAACTCTACATGTATATGAAATCCTAAGCTCCATATCCAACTCTTAGAAGCTAAACCTTGCTGATATGGAGGGGGAAACATGATGAGAAACTTACTCCTTACCTCCCTTAACTGAATACCGAAGATGGAAAGAGATGGAGGATTGCTTCTTCACTTGCCTTCAATTATGTTCTTCAAATTTTTGCAAGAAGAAAAGGGGCTGTCCGTGAGGGGAAAAGAAGAAAATAGGTGTGTATGGCTGCTGCTCTTTCCTTTAACGTGAGGAGAAAAGAAGAAAAATAGGTATAGAATGGCTGCTGCTCTATGTTTTAACGTGAGAAGGGTGAGAAGGAAAGGAAGCAAGGAGGTGATGATGCCTTTGAAGTTAGGAGCTGCTGCCACTTGCTCAAACGTGGAAGGAAAATGCAAGCAAGTAGGTGATGAGACTGAAATTAAGGCTGCTATGTCTTGCTTAAATGTGAAGGAAAGAGTGGAAGCAAGTAGGTGAATAATCTAGACTCAATTCCAAGAGATAACCGGTCGAAGTGGACCGGTTTTAGGGTGTCGGGATAGCAAACGGTTTCCGAAAATTATGAAATTAACGTCATTCATCTCAAGACGTCAAAATGAATTAAATGGCAAAGACGGATCTCACATAGCTCATCCCGAACTTAGGTTAATTCAAAGAAACTTCAAGGCGATCTATTGACGTTGTTATCCCGAAACAAGCTTGCTAGGGTTACATTCATTCTATCGGATTCTTCGTTCGAACTTCCCACGACCCTAACACTTGTTAACCTAAACCTTTAGATGAACGGGGCGTCACAACCTCCCCCCCTTAAAAGAACCTGGTCCCCAGGTTCACTGGTCTGACCTGAATAATTCCGGATACAACTTCCTTATCTTTTCTTCAGTTTCCCAAGTGGCTTCTTCAGACTTCTGATCTTTCCATAACACTTTAACCATTGGGATTTGCCGACTTCTTAACTCTTGCATTTTTCGATCCATGATTCTCACTGGTTTCTTCTTGATGGTTAGGTCCGGTTCAAGCTGTACATCTTCAATTGGGAGAATAGTTGATTCATCGGGATAATATTTCCGGAGTTGTGAAACATGGAATATATTATGAATCCCAGTCATGTTCGGAGGTAAGTTCAATCTGTATGCAGTTTCTCCAACCCGTTCGAGGATTTCAAAAGGTCCAAGATAACAGGGATTGAGCTTTCCACCTTTACCAATACGGCTGAATCCTTTCCTTGGAGATGCTTTCAAGAAAACCTTATCTCCGACTTCGAATTCCAGGGGTCTTCTCCGGCGATCGGCGTAACTCTTTTGACGATCTTGGGCCGCTTTCATACGTTGTTGAATTATTTGGATTTTCTCAATGGCTTCTTCAATAACCTTTGGAGATCTAGCTCGTTTAACACCACCTTCCTTGGTCCAACGCCAATCTTCCAGATCCCAAAAGAGAGGCGATCTACACTTTCTTCCGTACAATGCCTCATATGGGGCCATGCCAATTGATGCTTGATAACTATTGTTATAGGCAAATTCCACTAAGGATAAGTGCTCGTCCCAAGATTCTTGAAAGTCCAAAGCACAGGCTCTGAGCAAGTCCTCAAGATACTTGATAAGTCTCTCTGATTGGCCATCCGTTTGGGGATGCGATGCAGTGCTGAAATTGAGTTTAGTCCCCAAACATCTTTGTAGATCTTGCCATAAACTAGCTGTAAAGCGCGGATCTCGGTCTGATACGATACTAACCGGCACACCGTGAAGTCTCATGATCTCTTTACAATACAACTTGGCTAACTTTTCTACTTTGTCGGACATTCTAACCTTGAGAAAGTGAGCTGATTTGGTTAAGCGATCCACAACTACCCAAATCCCGTCAAATCCTCCTTTGACCCTCGGTAAACCAGATATAAAATCCATAGTCACCTGTTCCCATTTCCACACTGGTATAGGAAGTGGTTGTAAAGTTCCTCCTGGCTTTTGGTGCTCAGCTTTCACCTTTTGGCAAGTGAGGCAACTCCTTACAAAGTTAGCAACATCTCTCTTCATACCGTTCCACCAATAGTACTGCTTCAAATCTCTGTACATTTTAGTTCCTCCCGGATGAATAGAATAGGCTGAACGGTGTGCCTCTTCAAGAACGAGACGTCTAAGTGCTTCTGGAACACAAACTCTGGCCTTAAACCGAAATAATCCCATATCATCGACCCTAAATTTCGATTTTGGATGATCTCTTGCCCGTAAAATTTGCCTCTGAATCCAGGGATCTCTGGCTTGAGTATCTAATAGCATTTGTTTCACTCTGGTTGCACGGTAATGTTTGCTAATCGGACTTCTGAAATCAAAATCTCGGAACCCTGACTTTTTGGACTAGCCTCGATGCTCGATATATTCACTTTCCTACTCAATGCATCAGCGACCACGTTAGCTTTGCCTGGATGGTACTGAATGGTACAATCATAGTCCTCAAGAAATTCCATCCAACGTCTTTGCCTCATGTTAAGTTCCTTTTGTGTGAAGAGAAACTTGAGACTTTTATGGTCAGTGAAGACTTCAAAAGTAGCGCCATAAAGATAGTGACGCCACTTTGCCAAAGCAAACACAACAGCCGCAAGCTCAAGATCATGAGTAGGGTAATTCTTCTCATGCTCTTTTAGTTTCCTCGAAGCATAAGCCACTACTCGACCATTTTGCATTAGAACGCATCCAAGCCCTTCTTTAGAAGCATCCGAATACACCGCATAACCTTTGGTACCCTCGGGTAAAGTAAGAACAGGTGCTGAAGTTAATTTTTCTTTCAGGGTTTGGAAGCTCCCATCACATGCATCACTCCACTCAAACCGGGTCTCTTTCTTTGTTAATCGGGTCAATGGGGCTGCGATCTTCGAAAAATCCTTCACAAATCGCCTATAGTATCCTGCTAATCCGAGAAAACTTCGAATTTCGGAGGCATTTCGCGGTTTCTCCCACTGCATAACGGATTCCACCTTTGATGGGTCAACTTCCACTCCATTACCTGAAATGATGTGACCCAGGAATGCAACCCTATCTATCCAAAACTCGCATTTACTGAACTTCGCAAACAACCGATGCTCTCTGAGGGTTTCTAGTACTCTTCTTAAATGTTGCGCATGCTCTTCTATGGACTTTGAATACACTAAGATGTCGTCAATGAAAATAACCACAAACTTATCAAGAAACAACCTGAATACTCGGTGCATCATGTCCATGAATACCGCTGGAGCATTCGTCAATCCAAAAGGCATAACTATGAACTCATAATGTCCATAACGGGTGTTAAATCCCGTCTTAGGTATGTCTTCCTCCCGGATACGCAACTGATAGTAACCTTGCCTCAAATCAAGCTTTGAATAGACCTTAGACCCTTGCAAGAGATCAAACAATTCCTCAATGTGTGGTAGTGGATATTTGTTCTTGATAGTCATCCGATTCAGCTCACGGTAATCGATACACATACGCAATGACCCGTCCTTCTTTTTCACAAACAACACTGGGGTACCCCATGGGGATATGCTCGGTCGAATGTAACCACAAGCTAAGAGCTCATCCAGCTGCGTTTTCAACTCCTTCAATTCTGCAGGAGCCATTCTATATGGAGTCTTCGCAAACGGTTCTACACCGGGATACAAATCGATAACAAACTCAATATCTCTTTTGGGCGGTAGCGAACCTAACTGCTCAGGGAACACATCGGGAAACTCTTTCACAACCTCTGTTTCTTCTAGTTTATCCTGATCCTTCGGTTTGTTGAGAAGATAGGCCACATAACCTCTTGCTCCATCCCGTAATAATTTATTTGCCTCCATGAAGGAAATGAATGGACCGGGCTTCACTCTTTCACCCGAAAATACCATCGAACCCAAAGAAATCCTCTTCTCATGACAATCTATGAGGGCTCTATGACGATGTAACCAATCCATTCCTAAAATTACACCATACCTTTTCATCGGCATCTCGATCAAATCCGCCAGATAGGTTTTACCTTCAATACTCACCGGGCACTCACGAAAAACTCTATCGGTCACCAAGCTTCCTCCAAGAGGAGAGCTAACCACATATATATGCTCGACACATAAAGCAGGCAAGGATAATGAAGCAGCTATATCCAGGGCAATGAATGAATGAGTTACCCCGGGATCAAACAATGCATGTAATGTGATGCCATGTATGCAGATCGTACCTTCCACAACAGCAGTAGGATCAGGGTCGGCGGCATCCTCTTCACCTCCCAATGCATAGGGCCGTGCATGAATTGTAGCCTTTTGGTTCCCAGAGGGTCTGGACTCTAGGCTCTTATGAGGGCACTGATTCAACATATGGTCCGACGAGCCACATTTAAAACATTTCTTGAGTCTTTTCCTACACTCCTCTGCTGTGTGATTCGGACCATGGCAATATGAACATTCCGGTGGAGTTGGGGTAGACATTGGAATAGGCCCTGGGGGTCTAGGTTTCTTGCCCTGGGGTCTCGGTACTGCAGCTGACTGATACACTGGCCTCTTTCCAAACTTCAGAATCTGACCCGAACTCAATGCCGGTCCCGAATGATATGCCCTTCTTCTAGTCACAACTCTTTCTTCAACCTTCAAAGCTTTCTCAGTGACCTTAATCCAGGTGCTTGTATTTGCAGCCTCAAGAACATCCTTCATATCTTCCCGAAGGCCCTGATAAAACTGGATTGCCTTATGTCGATCATCACTAGCAATGTTCGGAGCATATCGGGCCAACCTGTCAAACTCATTAATATACTCTGTCACAGTCCGGTTGCCTTGCTTTAGGTCCATGAACTCTCTCAACCTTCGGTCCCGAGCCACTAGTGGAATGTATTTATTTTTGAACTCCCGGATGAACACCTCCCAATTGATTTCTTCGCCCGAGGCCTCCAACCTGGTTTTTATGTTCAACCACCAACTATAGGCTTGCCCTTGAATGAGTGAGATAGTACACCGGGCCTTTTCCTGGGAACTGCAAGGAATGAGTTCCCAAATTCTTTCTATTTGAGTAAGCCACTCCTCCGCTTGCATATCATTCCCTTCTTCAAACCGGGGAGGATTCTGGTTCCGAAACTCCCGATAGATGGCTGTGATTTGCCCCACTTCATTAGCTATGAGAGGAGGAGCAGGAGGATCTGGCAGACGAGAGACCATGCAAGGATGTAGCACCCCGAAGTATAGGGTCACCACATCCCCCGCACTCTGACCCGACACATATACGAAACGGGAAATCCGTATACATGCACAAGTCAAAGCGAACGGGAGACAGACAAACACTCCTATGCTAGGCGGATTCTAACCCTTACGAAATGTACATTCAAATATCAAAAGTTCATACACATGCGGAAGCGTTATATTTCAAAACAACTCACATACGAGCCCATCACAGGCCACAACTGAGCAACTATATATCATTCACAAAAACTATTCCAAAAGTTCAAGTCCGTCAGGGGCAATTTAAAACTTAACATCTAAACTGGCAAGATCACAGTATAAACATGAACAAAATGTATAGTGTATGCAAGTATAACCCAAGGACTCGACTTAGACGAACATGAAATTTACCCGACTCAATGCTCCGCCTAGCTCGACCAAAGCATACCTGTACCTGCGAAACTAAAAGATGGAAAAGCGAGGAATCAGTCCACGACTGAGTGAGGGGTTAACCCACGCACGCTATAGATATAACAGAGCAGAGCACGTATCAAAATTCGAATGTTCATGAACCCAAGGATGGTTTTTGCACACAAATACATTTTCTAAAAGCAAAAGGATACATACGTATACAAAAGAAATCAAGATCCTATTCAGTCCATCCTTGTTTCACAAACTCAAAATAGAACGGAGCTCGGTGAGTACGAGCTTTCAAACCACATCCGTCAACAAGCCTCAGAAATACAGGAAAACAGAAATCAAAATACAATCCCGCCATCACGCCATGGAAAGGAAGGGAGTGCACCCCAATCCTTTCAGAAACACGTATACACATCGAGACGGGGGCTCATGACTCCTACCCGCTCCTTCGATGGGGTTACCACCGGCTCAAGATAACTGACATGTACCAAACCTCCTGGAAACAAGCAAGTAATCTCAAATGAAGACTATGCACAGGGCACGGTCTTGACGGCCCAATACCGTTCCAGGCTCCCTTACCCATAGCCTCCGGGCCCAATGCACGAATTATACACAAGTATCAGGAACACACTTGCCATATCTTTCAATGGCTTATCTCGCAATAGTACAGATATCACATTTTATCACTTTCAAGAGTTACCACTTCTCAAGATCAAGGCATAGCTAGGCCCAAAATTATACACGTATCAAATAAAACCTTCAAGAGTGCAAATATCAGAAGTATACGTACATATATAACCTTAATACATAGCTATTCAGGCCGGAAACAATCATATAAGGGTATTAGGGCATAACTAAAACACACCTAACCTCACCTTTGACAAAAGAGTTCCAAAGAACAATACCGGGCACAGAAATGAGCCTAACCCTCCGGCTCGAACTCTCCTGGGATCACCTCTGAACAAACAATGAACAAAACATGACAAAGACTCGATCATGACCCACTTAGACGCACGGCAATGAAAAATGAATGCAATGGAATGCAAGAATTGAACTGCACTTGAGCAAGGGTTTCATTTAGGCATGCCGGGCTACGAGGAAGCAAATCACGGAGCATATTTTCTCCTCATATCATAGCACCATAATCTGAACAGTTCATAATTACATAATTTAACATGTTACGAAAAAGTTCGGTATGGAAAAATCACGAAAGAAACGGAAGAGAAGCTCAAACGAGGCTTCGGTTGCAATTCTAGTAAAAGCTGGCAGTTTTCTGAAAATGACCAGGCTGTAGGAAAATCAGAATATCTTAAAATTTAGAAGTCCAAATTCAGTTTCGTTTTTCGGAAATGAAACTAGACACACACATCTTTCTGAAAATATATGGCTCAATTTTTTATTCCAAGTGGATCAAAACAGTTTATTATTTAAAGTTGGCTGAACGCAGGACTTCGGCAGACTGGCGACACTATTTTTTTTTGGGCATATCTCACTCTCCAGAAGGAATTTTGACAAGCCGTAAAAAGGAGAGTGTCCTAGACTCAACGAAGTTTCAGTGGTTACAAATTCAGGCAATTCTAAGATGTTTTGCTTGGGTAACAGATGCGAGAAAGTCACTGCAGAAACTATGAAACAGGGCAGAACAGGGGATTCTCTTGTAGGTTCGGTTTCTTCTTGTTCCAGGCCTCAAAACTTGAATATCAGGTCCATAACTCACACATAAAGCATCTATAATATCAAATAAGGTAACATGCTGCAAATTTAACTTCAGTTTATGCAAGAACTATGCAGTTTATGCACTTGAAGTCACACAACGGTGATCAACTTTCAGCAAATACACAAGAATCTCCAATATCTCACATAACTCTACATGTATATGAAATCCTAAGCTCCATATCCAACTCTTAGAAGCTAAACCTTGCTGATATGGAGGGGGAAACATGATGAGAAACTTACTCCTTACCTCCCTTAACTGAATACCGAAGATGGAAAGAGATGGAGGATTGCTTCTTCACTTGCCTTCAATTATGTTCTTCAAATTTTTGCAAGAAGAAAAGGGGCTGTCCGTGAGGGGAAAAGAAGAAAATAGGTGTGTATGGCTGCTGCTCTTTCCTTTAACGTGAGGAGAAAAGAAGAAAAATAGGTATAGAATGGCTGCTGCTCTATGTTTTAACGTGAGAAGGGTGAGAAGGAAAGGAAGCAAGGAGGTGATGATGCCTTTGAAGTTAGGAGCTGCTGCCACTTGCTCAAACGTGGAAGGAAAATGCAAGCAAGTAGGTGATGAGACTGAAATTAAGGCTGCTATGTCTTGCTTAAATGTGAAGGAAAGAGTGGAAGCAAGTAGGTGAATAATCTAGACTCAATTCCAAGAGATAACCGGTCGAAGTGGACCGGTTTTAGGGTGTCGGGATAGCAAACGGTTTCCGAAAATTATGAAATTAACGTCATTCATCTCAAGACGTCAAAATGAATTAAATGGCAAAGACGGATCTCACATAGCTCATCCCGAACTTAGGTTAATTCAAAGAAACTTCAAGGCGATCTATTGACGTTGTTATCCCGAAACAAGCTTGCTAGGGTTACATTCATTCTATCGGATTCTTCGTTCGAACTTCCCACGACCCTAACACTTGTTAACCTAAACCTTTAGATGAACGGGGCGTCACATGAGAAATGCTGGATTTTCTCAAACTAGAAGGTTTGGGAGATGTGGAAATCTATCAGACTTAGGTTGAGAGACGGGGTTCTCTCATTATGTGTTTGAGAGACGGGGTTCTCTCAACTGTGTGCTTGAGAGACGGGGTTCAATCAATTATGTGCGCGAGAGACGGGGTTCTCTCTCTTGTTTGTGCCGAGGGACGGGGCTCTCTCACTTTATTTCCCGAGAGATGGGATTCTCTCTTGTTTGCTGCGGTTGCGTTACGCGTTGTCCTAGCTACGGTCTGCAAGTGACAAATTTGCGATGCCATCGAAGTTGAGTGCAGTGACAACTATTCGTTTTATGAGAATGATCGAACAACTTGATGTAAGCAACAGTCCAGTACTCGAATGAATCCCAATGGCAACGAGACATCGCGAGAAAGGTTCGGTAAGGACAATGAGAGTAAACTTCACAACGGAGGCAAAGTTTTACGCAACTCCTCGAGAAGGGTTAAGACACTATCACTTGAAGCTTTTCCAGCTCAGCAGTGGAACCTGGGGACCAGGTTCTCTTAAGCAGCAACTCACACGCAACAACAAGGAGTGAAAAAGGTGTTGAAATTCAAATTCTTCTTCAAACTTCATACAAGTTCATCAATGGAGGTTCAATTTTCAGCACATTTCCATGAAAATTTAGATCATATAAACATACAAGAAGGTTAATAGATCATTAATCATTCATAAATTTAAGCTACAAAACACGTTTTGCATGATTCATCCACAAATTGATAATTAACCTAACTATTCATACAAGGTAGCAAAAGAGGCCCTAATCTCATGAAAATGAACAAAATCAGGTGCAGAAGAAAGATAAGGAGATGGAGATCACAAAAATATACTTACATTTCAAATTTGGCAAAGAACGGAGGTCGAACGTGCTAGAAATCCCAAGTTGTGAATAGTACCCTGCTCTTCTTTCTTTTCTCTCCTTCTTACCTCGGTTTCTGCTCCTTTCTTGCTTTTTCTCTTAGTTGATTCGAATGAGAGGCTGAGGGAGAGATAGTATATTGAATAAGGGTTATAAGGGTTTAAAAACGGGCAGATTCGGATAAGAAACTGGTCGGATATAAGTAAAACGGGGGAGGGTGTAAAAGCTGTCACGTGGGTCACGTTTCGAGCAAAATATGGGGGTCCAAATAGGCTTAGAAAAATATGAGGCTAAGTTATCTATCTTCCATTCTTCATTATGAGCCTGTCTCCACTTCCAGAATTTGAATCCAAATTCCCGATCTCAAGTTACGCCTTTCGGAAACCAAGGTGCGCTAAAACGAGTTAGGCCCTCAAGCCCCTTAACAAATAAAATGGTTCGGAAACTGTATCAAACTAACTCAAGAACATGCAACGAATATAAAAACACATTCGTAACACATATAATTCATGCATATCACATAATCACAAAAATAAAAAACAAAAACGGAGGCAAATGGATCAAGAACGAGGCAAAAAGGCAAATACGTTCAAATAATGCATATAAGGTTCAAATAAAATTCAAACATTAATTCAAATAATTCAAGAATATCACATAAATAATAAAATAAACACATAAGTCACGAAAACAGATAATTTAACAGCGCACATAGCACTCCCATAACGGCGTACCTGTACGGCCGGACGAGGGGGATGTTACAATAGTTCACACGAAACAAGGCTTAATCACGTCCTTGAAACCTTCGGTGGTTACTTCCACTGGCTCAAGAGAGATTCCTTTCCTCAACCTCCTAAGGTTAGGCGAATATCTTAAAGGAAAATGTTGATGGGAGAGGTCGGTGACCCCACGGTCGTCCCGAGTTGCCATACCACTCTCCGAGGCCCAAATCATAATTCAAAAATCACACTTCCAACAAAGTTTATCTTTCAAAGCTTAAACTCGCTTACAAATACACACTTCTCAAAGCGTTTTCAAAACAAACGTAAAACAGCTTATATACGTGTACAAATCATTTTCAATGTCCTATAACAAATGGGACGAGCCCTCAAAGTACATATCAGACACATATTTAACATATAATATATATAACTCACATTGGGCTTCAAAACATATAAGGTTGTAGGTCATTATATCTAAAAGAACAAAACTTCAACTTCTAGACGTAGCAGGGACAAAAGAGGTCAACGGACGCTCACGGAACCACCTCGTCACCCCCGGCACGAATCGCTGAACAAAAAAAAAAAAAAAAAGACAACCTTAGACTCAAAATGGACCAATTAGACGCTCGGCAAGTGCATATGAAATGTAACAAGGTAACACTTAACATGTATGAGTTCATATCTAGCATATTTCACATCAAATGGATCCATAAATTTAATAAAATGATCATACCACATAATTTAACATCTTAATAATGCATTCACAATTCATAACATGGCATTTAGCATCAAAAGACATCTTATGAACATGTACGGTGTAACGCCCGAGCGCGAGACGTCACATCCCCCGCACCATGACCCGACCCGTATATGAAATGGATTTCCACACACGAGCCAAATCATCGCGAACGGAGACATACACACTCGCTAAGCCAGGCGGGACTAACCTATAACTTAAACCCCAACAACAACCACAACAATCAGAGTAACAGAAATGCGGAAGCAATCATTCATATATTATATATTGAGCTAAATGCTCTAGGTACCAACATGTAATTCATATGTTGAGCTATACGCTCTATGTACCAAAATTTCATATACGATACATATAGGTATCATATCCATGTACGCTCCATACATATACAAAATCCAAAAGTGAACAAAATGCAATCATAAGTGAGTGTAAAGGAAAGGCTAGACACGATGCAAGACTCCCCCTGACTGGTATCCCACCTAGCATCCCCCTTCCTGCAAAAACAACTGAAACAACTCCGGGTTCAGTCTTAGACAGACTGGTGGGTATAAAAAGATAGGCATAATATCGCAATATCGCGGAATTGAAACACATACATGCAAGTTATAATCCTTATTCGAGGTTTAGAAGCATTTCTCCCAAGTGGGAACGTAAAATACAACGAATAGGATTATAACAATTCATTTCATTCATTAGGTCATTAATAGCCCGACGAGAGGGCGTGCATTATCTCCAACCACCACCACGTGTAATCCATTAATCATTCATTCATTCGTTCATTCATTCATACATTACATTCTTTCGTGCACATACATTCGATCGTTCATAAACTCCTTTTTCCTCCGGGTAGGGAACGGGTTTGCAAGGCCCGAGCCCTCATTCATTAATGCTAGAGGGGTACATGAATCCCCAAAAGCGCGGGACCCCTTTCATTCACTAATCTCCTAGTGAAATCCAGGTTGCCGAAATTGTTGGGACTAGTATATGTGGATTCCCGTCAGCCCATGCTTCCCCGGTTCACCAATACACTAAGTCCTGGGCCCTCATTCATTGTGATCATTCATACATTTCTCGCCAAAACATTTTGGTAGGACATTCATAATAAAGGCTTTCGATCAAAACATTTGCTCGTAAAACTATATAGGGTTTTGGCCAAAATCTTGCACATTAGGTGTTCGGGTCATATCATTAACTAATAGAAGAAAAACCCACCTGATAGACAAAAGAACCCGACCAAGACCTCACTGCTCGACCTCGTCACCCACTGGATCAAGATCTGTGTGACAAAGGTAGTGTGAGACTCAATTATGACCACATTAGACGCTCGGCTATGCCATAACATGCTATGGAATGCTTAAAATGCAATAATATGTTCAATTATGGTCATGAATGTCATAGAATTCAATTAAACACATAATTCAACAAGTTTCGTTCATTATACGGTAAAACCGTATTCATTCCCGTTCATATCGTTCATACTTTCATACTTTCATTCATAAGTCATCAATATCATATACCAATCATAAACCAGAGCTTGAATATAATCACGTTACATATAATTCATAAATACGAATAATAAACGCAAAACAAGCAATAAAAGAGTTCCCTCAAAGCTGCCATTCAAATGACACGACCGTGTTGAGTTTTCAAAAGAAACGGACACGGCCGTGTCTGAGGTTTAAAATCATAAAAATTCAAAGTCGAGGGCTTGACACGGCCGTGTTGCGTTTTCAAAGCATTTGGACACGGCCGTGTCTGAGATTTAAATTCAGAAAAATCAAAGTCGAGAGCCCAACACGGCCGTGTCCATTTTCAGTTCAAAGCTGACACGGCCGTGTCAGCTCATTGTTTTGCCAAGAAAAACAGAGCAGAAGCTCTGTTTCTCGAGGGAAAAGCTTGCAAAAACAGGGGCAGCCATAAGGAAGCTCTTATACACACTTAGACATGCTTATAATTCATAAAACTCATATATATATCATGCAATCCATTCATATATGTAAGAATTCACACCCAAAGTTGGCCAGAGATCACCTAAACACAAGCTTTCATTCATGGAAGCTTCAAGCTTCATTAATGGCATATCATGCTATACACAACCAACATGAGATTCAAGCATATAAAAAATGATGAGGAAGTTATAAGGTTCATATTTCATGCATCAAGTTCCCAATTAAACCATGAGACACCAAAGTTCAAGATCAAACCCTCTATTCATGCTCATACTCAACACTCAAGAATCCTTCACTCATGCCAAGCTTTCCATAGATGAAAAGATAGAGGAGAAGATGGAGATTCTAAATCCTAACTTACCTTGGAAGAAGATGGAGGATTGATCAAGCTTGAGCTCAAAGCTTGGATGAACAAATGGAGGGTTTCTTGGAATTCTCCTCTTCTCTCTTGGATGATGATGATCGATCAAAATGGGAGCAACGGAGGAGGAAATGCTGATATTTAGTGCTAGATGGGTAGGATACGGGTCGGTGAAGTCCGGTTCGTTTAGTAAACGGTTCAACAAGTTATAATAAACGGGGTCGTGGAAAGATTCATTGACGAAGATTCAAACGGTATCGAAAAGATACAAGGTCAAGTTTAATAGATAGGTAACGTCGAAACGAGTTCAACGCCGGTTACGGATCTCGAGTTCGAGGTCAGGAGCTCAAGATATCGCGAAACCCGTTCAGGGTTGCCTATATACAAATAGGTCCCTAAACTTTCAAAAAGTGGCAATTAAGCCCAAACTCAATTTCCAATTGAGTCCAAAACATTCAAATAAGTTGCAATCAAATCCACGTATTACACGAAACATGTAATTTCATTCACTTAACACCGAATTCACAAAAGTCACATTCTCACAATTCATTCATATAAAATTTTAAACAAATAAATCGAATTAGAAACAAATTCAATTAGTAAAACAAGATATGAAATCATATAATTAAATGTAATTGCACACGTAACTCTTACCTGTACGTGTGAAAACACGGGGCGTTACATACGGGGTGGGAAAGGATCAAGGATACGAAGAAAAAAGAATAAAGCGAGAAGGTCTGGTGGGTAAACAGGGGCGTCCGGGGACATCCCCACCCCCCCCCCCCCCACCCCCCTGGGGGAACTTTTAAAGACAACGTTCCCCCGCCCCCCCCCCCCCCCCCCCTTGTCAGCAGGAAAAAAAACAGCAGCAGGCAGTCCGCTTGGAGGAGTCTAAACCCAACCCAAAACTCGACCAAAAACCATGAAAATTAAGACACAAGTAGGACAAAACAAGGGCAACATGCTCACAAAAATTCAGGCCAAAATCAAGAGAAAATCATACCAAAAACTTATCATTTCAGTCACAAATCTGCACAACAACAAGAAGAAATTGTGCAGTTCTTATATTAAAGTTTCATGTCCAAAAACTGAACAATTCTTCAAAGTCATAAATGGTAACTCATTTATTACTGTAACGCCCCAATTTCCGGAAGTTCGGGTAAGCAAGCCACGTGTGGTTCCTCAGGAGTTGGGGGTTTAATTTAATTGTTTTATTCATATATCTTTGAGTTTCATTACACTCGTATGCATTATACTTCTATAAATTTCTATGATTTATCATTAACGTGATTTATACGATCTAATTGCTATAAGTGACTTAATTATACTATGTGCCCTAATTGATCCTTGTGTATGTTTATGGACTTAATTGCATAACATGATTTGGAGTTTAATGATCATTTTCCCATGGAGTGAACTTGTTTGCATTAGTTAAATATTGGAGGGACTTAAATGCAAATAGTGGTGACTTATGCATATTCTTGAAAGAAGCATGAATATATCTATCTCTCCCACATTTCATACATTCATTTTTCATCAAAAGTCACACACACTCACACACTAAATACCGATCAAAACACCTTGGAGAAGGAAGAAGGTTTCATCTCATTTTCAAGCTTTAATTCATGGAAAAGTGCACAAGTTGAAGCATCATTATCATCTCATCCGTTCATCCATTTCGTTCTTCCATTTCAAGGTATAAATGACATTTGTTTGATCATTTGAATATGTGATGATATAGGGTTTGATGATTGTGCTAGGATTTCTTACCCATTCTTGGTTAGAAGCATGTTTAGGGTCTTTTTATTCCAAGCCTCATGAGTTGTATGAAAGTTGGAATATATGAAATATTATAGGGTTTTATGGATAGATTGTTGATGATTCGATACATGTTTCATGGTTTGATTGTTGTATAATTGAGATATTATGTGTATATATTGTGTTTGAGCATTTGTTATGGATTAAATTTGGTTTTAGGTTGGTTTTTGCATGGTTTGAAACGACCCTTCTTGCTGCCCTATTTTTCGAGAAATATGTCCCAACCGGGATCCTTTTTGTACTAAAAGTCATCCCTGCCAGGACTGGTCAGTAGGTTGCTCTCGTTAATTGTGTCTCAGTCGGGACACTTTTGAACTGAAAAACAATCCCGGCCGGGACCCCTCTCTAAGTGAACAGTGATTTTTCGTGTAAAAATTATCCATTCTCCAACTAATTCTATTATGCCTCGTGTGTTCTTAATTGATAAATTTGTGATAAATCATGCTTGTTTTAATCATGTTTATGACATTTTATAATTCACCATGTATGACTCGTTATTTCGGGATTTTCTATGACAAGGGGAGGTTTGTGCAATTTTGTGAAACTTGAATTATGTATTGTATACTTATTTCTTGATATATAATTGATTAATTTGACTTGTTTATGACCTTTAATGATTGAAAGAGCATGATTGACATTGCATGACTTTGTCGTTCGTCAGAATTGGTTCATCAGAGTCGAGTCTTACATAGACTTGTCCTTGTTACACAGATCACGGTCCCGAAGGCGAGGAGCACGCGCCTTAGGGTGTTTCCTTTCTTCCTTTTGGTTGGTAAAGGTGAGTTTTAATTCTAGATACTTAGAACCCTTACAAACCTATGTGAAGTTTTGGCCAAAAGTATACATATATATATAGTTTTCAAACTTTAATGATCTTCAACTGATTTCATGAAATAGATCGATTGATTGAATGATTGATTGGGCGAGTAAATTGAATTGCACTGTGGGCCCGAGTGTAGTGTATTGAGCCAACAGGGAAAGCAAGGGCTGACGGGTAACTCTTGCACTATCCTCACGATTGTTCGGATCACTTCTGAATCTACCAGGAGGTTTGGTGGAGGAAGAAATCCCGTGCGTGGGAGTCATGTACCCGACGTACACCATGATTGGATGGTTGGGTCTTGCAAGCTCACCATCACCCGGAGGAAGAAGGGTTCATCAAACTGCTAGTTGATCGTACGTAATGACTTGCATGATCACTTAATAAATTGAAACATTCATGATTGTTCACTTTTGGGAGAAAGGTTGGAGATTGCCCTCACTCGCCGGACCACGGACTGAATTGATAATGTTTGATTGCTAAATTGACTTAGTTGTAATTTCGGGCGAGAATATGTTCTATTCTTGAATTTTATGTTGTTTCTTTATAAAATCTTACCCAAAATTATGGCTTGCATGGTAATTGCGCTTATAATTATAAACCCCTCACTCAGTTTTTCATAGACTGACACCTCACATTTTCAGGTTTTGCAGGTTGAGTGCTAGGCGGGATTTGGGTCTTTCATGTTGAGTCTAGCATTCCCTTTTTATTTTAATAATTGTAGGAATTATGAATTGTTTTGAAACCTATGTATATCATAACTTGTTATGGAAGATGGTTGTATATAGTGACTTGATCGACCCGAATATGATAATGAATGAATGAATGTATATCTTTTTGCTTCCGCTTTATTGTTATGCATGTTTTTTTTCATTTGAGGGTTAGTCCTGCCTAGCTAGTGAGTCGTTTTTTATTATCTCCCGTTCGCTATAGGCTTGATTATGCATGAACACACCATGCACGGTACACACACACCCACACACACGGTACACACACACACCATGCACGAACACACACACACACACAACATGTACACACACACACAACCTAATTAAATTATGATCTTGATTATAACCTATAGTTTCAAGTTCATGTTAATATAATCAAGTGTGATCTAGGTTAAAGGTATAACCTATGGTTAAGAGATCCAATTAAGGCATAAGATCAAGTTATGAAACACTATTCTATCTTAGGTTATAACGTGTGACACTATTAAAGTGTATAACATATGATCAAGGCTCTAATCCATCAATCCATATCATATCATAAGCTCAATTCATAATTCAAGAATCATATAACAATGTGACAACATGTCACAACATATATCATTTCATATCATATCATATATCATGAACCTTTAGGCATGTAACATGTAACAAGTTAATTCAATACCAACATGTAACAAGTTGTGACATAATTAATTGTAAATCACTATTCCATTAGCTAGCATGCAAGAATATAATTCAAATTCCATAATCATGCATCAATTCTCATAATATAACAATCATATCACATGATCATAGCATATACTAGAGCAATTCATAACATATTGAAGCATATTCTAAACAATTAAAACATATAAACAACTATTCAAACATATCATGAAAACTATATAATAAATGCATAAAATAAAATCCTATATGGCTTAGGGAAGACCCTAAGACCCAAACTAAACATAATATAAACATACCAGAACATAAAAACATAAACTAAACTAAAACATAACATAAACAAAAGCATAAAAATAAAACAACTAACCTAGACTCAAAAAGGGGGGAGACGGCAAGAGGGGTAGAGGGAGAGAAGAAAGGGTGTTAAGAGAACATATGAGCAAGGATTCAAATACCATGAGAGGGGTATTTATAGTTGAAGAGAAGCCCCTCACCTTGGAAATAAAATGTAGGGAAGGGTAGGAGAGCAAAATGGAATAGCTTCTCTTGGAAGCTTCATTATCTTGAAGCTAAAAATGGGGCTGCTGGGGGTATTTTTGTAATATCGTTGCCCAAGACTCGAGGATAACTGGCTGGAAGTTTAACCATTCTGACCGGACAAAAATTAGCTTCGAAACGCATATTCATTCGTCGAAATTGGATTTACCGTTTGAAAGATACATTAGTTTTAGTGAATAAAAGTTCTGAGCTCGAAACTCAACAAGAGTGAAAAATGACTTTCTAGAATGATTTTCAAGTCCGGATTGTTTCCAAAATTCAAGAAATAAATCGAGAAGCGTTTTTAATCCAATATCGACTATAAAATGTTTTACCGTTAAAAAGTTGAAAACGTAGAGTGAATAGTGAAACCTCACGTACGAACGTACGCTTCAAAATTTCAAGCTAGGGTTTGAATCAAGAGTTATAAAACATTTCAAAAATCTTGAAATAGCTCAAGTAGTGCAAATCCGAAGAGAAAACATTTTCCGAATGAAAACCGTTCGTAGAAGGAATAGTGAACTAGGGTTTTTGAAAACATTTTCAATAAAACCAAGTTCCAGAATAGATTTCCAAGCCAAGAATGATTTCAAAAGAATCGTCTTGACTCAAGGATCGATTCGACTGTAAACTTGGGTAGGAAAGGTATCAGAATCAAAAGCTCATTTGCAGATGAATAGTAACTTTGGTCGGTAAGTTCCAAAAATACCCTTATGGTTCAAGAAAGACTTTCTGAGCTCGGGAAACAAGTTCAAACGACTGGGAAACATGTGTGATGAACCTCTAGGGTTCGAGTAGCAATATGAACAAGGTAGGCTCGGGTTATGAATAGTAAACTGTATCAAAGGTCAAGAATTCCCCCTTAAAACATGTCAGATCATATACGAGCACAAAGTTCACGTAAGAATGCAATGCATGATGATTCAAAAAGTTGGATCATGGTCTATAAACGCTTTACCAATGCCCTTAACTTACTGTTTTCATCCAGGCCTTGTTTTGGGCTGTTACAATTGCCCTCACTCGTTAGGCCACGGACTGAATTGATAATGATTGATTGCTAAATTGACTTAGTTGTAATTTCGGGTGAGAATATATTCTATTCTTGAATTTTATGTTGTTTCTTTATAAAATCTTACCCCGAAATTATGGCTTGCATGGTAATTGCGCTTATAATTATAAACCCCTCACTCAGTCTTTCGTAGATTAACACCTCACATTTTCAGGTTTTGTAGGTTGAGTGCTAGGCGGGATTTGGATCTTTCATGTTGATTCTAGCATTCCCTTTTTATGTTAATATTTGTAGGAATTATGAATTGTTTTCATACCTCATAACTTGTTATGGAAGATGGTTGTATATAGTGAATTGATCGACCCGAATATGATAATGAATGAATGAATGTACATCTTTTTGCTTCCTCTTTATTGTTATGCATATTTGTTTTCGTTTGAGGGTTAGTCCCGCCTAGGTAGTGACTTATTTTTTATTATCTCCCGTTCGCTATAGGCTTGATTTATGTATGGATCGTCCATGCCATATGTGGATTGAACTATAGTGCGGGGATGTGGCTACCTAGCGTTCCGTGTGCTACATCCCAAGGTGGTATCAGAGCCCAGTTGCAAAACCGTGGTTCTCGTGTCGTGTCTTGTGAGTCTAAGTCACACGTCATAGGATTACTTGATTATGTGAGAGCCTTGCATCTTATTTGAATTATTTTAACTTAATTGAATTACGTGAACTACTTGATTTATGTGATTTGTGTGTGTTATGAATTTTATTGCACTCATTTGCACTTGTTAATCAAACATGCTTGTACAGTGTTTGAATTTCCGGGTGCTACGTGGTCGCCCTCGTAGAGAGCATTCTCCCGGTCATAGGCGCCATCATCATGGCCATTCTCCTCCATCTCCACTCCCTCAAGCTTAACCTCAGGACTTTCTAAATTCTATGGTGCAACTCATCGATCAAAGATTGAGGGATTATGTGCCTCCAGCACCACCAGCTCCTCCACCACAGGTAGCACCGATTTCGGCTATATTTTGGGAATTTCAAAATCAACATCCACCACGGTTTTTCAAGGGAAATGACATGCAAGCCGAACAATGACTTAAAGAGGTTGAGAGAGTATGGGAACTTATTCCTTGCGAGTCTAGAGAGAAGGCTCGATGTACCCTCACGTTGATTCAAGGAGAGGCTTATTCATGGTGGGAAAGCACCAAAATTGTTCTTGATGCCACCGAAGAAGAAGTCACTTGGGAGGTCTTCTTAAGAGTGTTTAAGAACAAGTTTATTCCTCCCTCTTTTCGTACCAGAAGGCTCAAGGAATTACGGAGCTCAAGCAAGGGGGTAGATCGGTTGCTGAATATATAGTCGAGTTTGAGAGGTTGTCCAAGTATGCACCCAATATTATGAGCGACGATTTCCACAAAGCTATGCAATTTGTTCAAGGATTGAGGCCGGATATACAAGCAGCAATCGAAACAGTCAATACTAGCACGTGGAAGAAGGCTACCACCAAAGCTCTTAAGGTCAAGGATTCGGTAAATGCACGGAGGTCTACTTACAAGTCGGGACAAGGTTCAGGTACAGGGTCGAGGTCAAACTATAATACCGGCAAGAGGCTAATTACTTTTGATATAGCTACTTCACAACCTAAGTGTCCGATAAAGAAATTTAAACCACAAGGGTCGGTTCAGAAAGAGCCCCGGGTTACTCCAACCGTGCCACCACCTGCCGGGAAGCCGGGTTGTTCGTATTGTGGGTTACCTACCCATACTTATGAGGGTTGACGGCATCGTCTGGGTCTTTGTTTGATTTGTGGGAGTGCAAATCACATGGTAGATGGATATCCAGATCAACGGGATCCACCACTTGGGGGTCAAAGGCCACTTATCCGGGCTCGGGCTTATGCTCTAGAAGGAGAGAAAGTGGATGCGGATGTAGACCCTGCTGTAGTTGTTGAACGTACCATTTGCATTCATGGCACAAACATATATACTTTATTTGATCCGGGAGCTACCCACTCCTTTATTTCTCGTGATATTTCTGTGAAATTGCCTTTGCGTGTTACTTATTCTTCTGCATATTACGTGGTTTGTACTCCTTTTGGTGATAGTATAGAAACTAATTGGGTTTTTAGAGAGGTGCCGGTGAGTATTGAGGGTCGGGTTTTCTCAACGGATTTCATTGAATTGCCATGTCTCATTATGGATCTATCTTGGGAATGGACTGGCTTTACAAGCATTGTGCCACCGTTGATTGTCGAGCTAAGAGAGTTCAGTTGGGTTCGGAAGTTATTACGGGCTAGAGTTCTAAAACGATGCCTTTATTATCCTTCTCTGAATCTCGGAAATTGGTCTGTGATGGGGCTACGGGATTCATAGCCTATATTCTTAATCAGCCCAAGGACCAAATGAAGTTAGAAGAAACTAAAGTGGTTAAAGAATTTCCCGAAGTGTTTCCTGAGAGGTTAGATTCATTGCCACCGGAGAGAGATAATGTTTGTTATTGATTTATATCCGAATGCAGAGCCGTATTCTAACACACCGTATCGGATGGCTCCGGTAGAATTGAAAGAATTAAAGGTGCAGCTTGATGGTCTTCTGGAAGTCGGGTATATTAGACCTAGTTCGTCGCCGTGGGGTGCTCCAGTATTATTAGTGAAGAAGAAAGATGGAACCCTAAAAATGTGTATTGATTACCGGGAGCTTAACCGGATGACCATCAAGAATAAATATCCACTTCCACACATTGAAGAATTATTTGATATACTCTAAGAGTCTAAAGTTTATTCGAAGCTTGATCTACCACAAAGATATTATCAGTTAAGGATCCGAACCGAGGATATTCCGAAGGTGGGTTTCAATACTAAATACGGGCATTATGAATTTGTGGTTATGCCCTTTGGTTTGACTAATGCTCCTGCCGCTTTTATGGATATGATGCATCGAATTTTTCGCCCGTTTCTTGATAAGTTTGTTGTGATTTTCATTGATGATATTTTGGTTTTCTCAAAGTCGACCGAGGAACATGCAAGGCATCTCAAGTTGGTATTGAAGACATTAAAGGAGCATCAATTATTTGCCAAGTTTAACAAATACGAATTCTGGATCGACCGAGTTTCTTTCTTGGGTCATATTATTTCGGGTAATGGATTAGAGGTCGATCCTTCTAAAATTGAGGCGGTGTTGAAGTGGGAGAACCCAAAGAACGCATCCCAGATTAGAAGTTTCTTGGGATTGGCAGGTTATTATTATTGGAGGTTCGTGCAACACTCTCTAAGATAGCTGCCCCTTTAACTAGGTTAACAAAGAAGGAGGTTAAGTATGCGTGGGATGAAGAATGTGAAAACACTACCAAAAAAACACCTTAGAGCAACAGATTTATCAACGGATTTTGGCCCTATTAGCAACGGATTTCGGCTTAGCAACGGATTTAGCAACGAAAATTTTCCGTTGCTATAACCCTCGTGGCTAATCTGTAGCAACGGATTTAGCAACGAATTATTAGCAACGGATATTAGCAACAGAATTAGCAACAAACTTATAGAAACAGATTTAGCAACGAATTACTACCCACGGAAATTAGCAACGGTTTTAGCAACAATTTTTTTAGCAACAGATTTAGCAACGGATTTTCCGTTGCAAACCAACCAATAATTAATTAATTTTATGCCTTTTTGTAACGAAATTTCCATTGGAAAATCTGTCGCAAAAACTAATAATTCGAATTAATAAATTAAAAATTCATTTGCGAGGCCCAGATGACCCCACCTAACCGATCCGAGCCCCAACCGAGCGCGTGAGAGACGAGCCCCCAGCCGACCCCCACGCGAGCCAACACATTAATTCCACATATTCGCGTTGAGTAGGAATTGAACCCTGGACCTCATGTGAAAAAGGTAGAACCGCAAACCAGCTGGGCTAATTCCATTGTTGTTATTGTTATGTAATTTTTTATATTTAACCACTATCAAATATTCATATACTAATTTAAATAATTAAATACTTGTTATCATATATTTTCAATAAAAATATTTTTAAATATATAATTATTTATATTATAATACATATTCCGTTAAAAATTTAAATATTTATTAATTAACTACATATCTCAAGGTTTAGTTATGAGATATAAATATAATATATATCAACTTAAGTATAGCAACGAAAAATCCGTTACTAAATTATAAATATTTTATTAATTTTTTTAATCATATGTTTATAGCAACGGAATTTCCGTCGCTATATATACTAATTTATTTATTTTTTCTATTATTTAATTTTATCAACGAAAAATCCGTTGCTATTTTTTTTCATATATAGCAACGAATTTAGCAACGAAAATTCCGTTGCTAAAGCATTTTGCCACGAATTTTTTTTTTGCTATATCCGTTGCTAAATAGCAACGAATAATTTCCGTTGCTAAATTTTCGTTGCTATATGACATATTTCTAGTAGTGAAAGAGTTCCAATATCTTGAAAGAGAAGTTGGTTTCAGCTCCGGTTTTAACTCTTCTAGAGGGTTCGGAAGGATATGCTATGTATACGGATACATTAAAGGAAGGTTTGGGGTGTGTTCTAACTCAAAATGGAAAGGTGATTGCCTATGCTTCCCGAAAGTTGAAGGAATATGAAAAGAACTACCGAACACATGACCTTGAACTCGCAGCGGTGGTATTTGCACTCGAGAAATGGAGACATTATTTGTACGGGGTGATCTTCGAGATTTTCACCGACCATAAGAGCCTTCAATACTTGTTTACTCATAAGGATCTTAATATGAGGCAACGACGATGGATGGAGCGACTAGAAGATTATGATTGTGTTATTAAGTATCATCCCGGGAAGGCTAATGTAGTTGCCGACGCTCTAAGTAGGAAGGTTGGTGTTTCGAATTTGGAAGTTGGTGTAAGTAATGGAGTTGAGCCTATTGTGATTACAGTTCGGGTTTTCAATATCTCTATTCAACCGGAACTAATGCATAGAATGTTTGAGGCTCAAGGTAAGGATCCGAAAGTTCAGAAGTTGGTTGCTAAAGCAAGAGAGGATCCGGAAAGTCCATTTGGGTTCGACGAAACTGGTCTTCTTCATTTCAAGAACCGACTGGTAGTACCCGATGAATTGAAAAGGGTATTGCTTGAAAAAGCACACAAGTCGGCTTATTTGGTCCATCCCGGAGGGAATAAAATGTACAAGGATCTAAAGCAATATTATTGGTGGTACGGATTAAAGAAGGATGTGGCCGAGTTTGTGAAACATTACCTAACGTGTCAGAAGGTTAAAGCCGAGCATCAAAAGCCTGGAGGTCTTCTACAGTCGTTACCTATTCCCGAGTGGAAGTGGGAACAGGTGACAATGGATTTTATATCCGGGTTACCAAAGGTGAAGGGTGGATATGATGGTATTTGGGTGATTATGGATCAGTTAACGAAATCTGCGCATTTTCTACCGGTCCGAATGACATATAAGATCCGTAAGTTGGTCGAGATCTATAATAGAGAAATTATTCGACTTCATGGGATTCCGGTGAGTATTGTTTCTGATAGGGATCCCCGATTTACTTCAAAGTTGTGGCACGAATTGCAAGGAATTTTGGGTATGAGACTTCAATTCAGTACAGCATTTCATCCCCAAACAAATGGGCAGTCCGAGAGGATCATACGATATTTGGAGGATTTACTTCGAGCTTGTTCTTTGGATTTCCAAACTTCTTGGCATGAGCAACTTCCATTGGTTGAATTCACGTACAACAATAGTTATCAAGCGTCGATTGGTATGGCTCCATATGAATTGTTATATGGGCGAAAATGTCGGTCTCCATTGTTCTTTGATTTAGAAGAGTGGAAATGGACCAAGCAGGAAGGTGTGAAGAAGGGTGAGAAACTTGAGAAACCCTCCAAAGCCGTGAAGGCTATGATCGAGAAAGTCCAACATATACAACAACGGATGAAAGCTACACAAGATAGACAGAAAAGTTATGTCGATATTCACCAGAGGGATCTTAAATTTGAAGTGGGGGATCGGGTTTTCTTGAAGGTATCACCACGGAAAGGGTTTTCTCGTATTGGCAAAGGAGGTAAATTAAATCCTCGTTACTTGGGTTGTAGCACCCCGCACGTGAGGCACCACATCCCCCGCACTACGGCTCAACACGAGTAACGAAACAGTAAATCCGCACCCGTATCAAACCATAGCGAACGGGAGACAAACATAAAAACCTTCCTAAGCCAGGCGGAGCTAGACCCTGCAATGATTACCAATCCACAAAAAAAAAAAAAATGCAGCAAAGCGAAAATTCAATAATATCAATCATAACCAGAATTGGGCTCTCCAGGCCTCTTTTACAATATAACAAAATCCAGTAAAAGCAATTCAATACCAATTACATGAATATTCAAGCTCATAATATAACCGAAACTAGTCATACATAATTCCAATTCATGAATGAGTGAAAAGACTCTCCTAATCTAACTCGACTCACTCAAAGACTTCAAACACCTCCGCCTAGCCAAACTCCAAGGATCAAACCTGCACACTAAAAGAGTGGAGAGGGAGAGGGGTCAGTCTCTAGAAGACTGAGTGAGCAGGAGCGATACACATATATAAAACATGCACATGCAAGTCATAAATCCCGAGCAAGGTTTTGGTTGAGATTAGTTCCCAATAAGGGTAAGAAAATAGATAAACAATGCTCGAACTTTACGACTAAGTCATATTAAACTCATTACATTCATAAATCATACATAAATATAAGGCTCGGCGAGTGAGCGTGCACAACCTCCATCCAAACTCCGACCGTGTACATAAATATCAGTAATATATTGATTAGGCGATCAGGCAATATATCATAATACACACAGACCATAAATCATGACATAACATATGCGTTTGGGCAAACCGTGTCCCGGCCTTCCCGCACGGTGCATAATTCTATCAAAACATATACATAAGAAGAGGCGGAAATCCTAATCAACCTTCTTCCTCCGGGTGGTGGACGGGTTAGCAAGACCCGACCACCTCAGTCAATGGCCAATGGGGTTTCATGACTCCCCCAAAGGCACTCAGCTCCCATTCCCCGCTAAATCTCCTAGCGAGGGCCGGTATCACCGTAGTTTGTTGGAACTAGTATATGGGATCCCCGTCAGCCCTTGCTTCCTCGGTTAGCCACATATACTAAGTCCCGGGGCCCGAACAATAATAAATATAAATGTGTCTCGCCAAACAATCAATTCATAAGTACATATCATAATTCATAAATCATTTGAAAAGGGTTTACTCGATCAATACATACTATAAGAAATCATACCTTACCGTGTAAATCGGCATATGCTATATACGTACCTCTCCGTGTCATCCTAATCCGTAGCTAGCATGAAGACACACGGTTTGGAGCATAGCCTCATTACAAAACCATTTTTAAGTTATACGCTCATACGCATAACTCAGAAGGATTTACTCGATAACTTCATTTGAAAACCATATATATATATAATCATAAGGTTTTGGCCAAAGCTTTTCACATAAGGGTTGTAGGGTTTGTTACATAGCTAAAACGAAAACCACCCTCACCTGAACCGTGAAGAAACAAGGATCGAGCACCAAGTGCCTGAACTATCAAAAGCTCTCCACCCTGGAGACAAACTGTACAAAAGACCACAAGACGTGTTTGTGAGACTCAAGACTCTTAATGAACCATATATGACGCACGGCAATGCACAAGCAAGATATGAAGGCATAAAGATCATATTAAGTCATGAAAATCATATAACCAATTCATTCACTTGTTCAATCATAAATCATTCAAATTCCTCAATTCATATGTCCAATCAATTTATTTCAAGGACTCAAATAGGAGCATAGAACATATTCAAGCTCTTCCATAATGCTACCACATACTTCATATTACATAACATAGCATATATCCAAGGTTTGACAACAAGAAGAAGTCTTATTCTATAGAAAATAAGTGATGCTATTCATAAGCGACATATAAACACACATAAACGGCATTACGTAAAAGCATGCCTATAACACATCCAAAAGCCATGAAATTACACCATATTACTCCTAACATATAGCAAAACAAGTTCATAGTTCAACACAAAAGGAGATAAAATCATTCAAGAGGTGAAACAAATCAAAAACCGAAAAGGAAGCAACAAGGACTGCACATGGGAAGTGACACGGGGGTGTCACCAACCCTAGCCCAACTGAGCCACGGGCATGGCTCAGTACAGAGCTGCCCAGAAGGTGTGACACGCCCGTGTCTCACTCTTATGAGTAAATGAGACACGGGGGTGTCACGGTACAGAATTTAAAACGCATGCAAGACCTAACCGGCAAAACTGAACTCATACAAACTCAATCCAAAGGCATACCAAATCAACTCCAAATGCTCTGAAACTTAATATAAAACATATTTGGCATGTTATGAACATTTTTCATTTAGAGTGAAAAGGCTAAATCACACGTTAGGATCGTCGAATCCATGCAACAAAACTGGATCGCCAAAATCGTACATATGAGCCCTAATGATTCTATCATGCCTTGATCAAGTACTTAGGGCTTGAATTTGGATCTGAAACTTTGGGGAATGCATGCTAACATACTAAACAACTAATATACATCATATATATGCAAAATGACACAATTTAAAGCACATTAGGGTGACCAACAACCATACACAGGCAACAGCAACGAATCTGTCATGGAGCATGCATAAAAACAGGCCATGTATTTCGGTTTTGAGGCTTCAAATGGATCCAAATACTTGAAACATGAATGCTAACATATATAACAATGAGTGTACATCAACTCCAAGCAATTTCACACGAAATGGAGACCATTTGATCAACCATCAACACCAAATTTCACACAGCAGTTCGAAAAACAGGGGAATCAATTTGAACATCAAGTTTGGAGCTCCATATCTCATAATTTCATAAAAGGGTCAAGAGATGAAATCCTCCTAACATCATATACTATCAGTTAGGAAAGAAATAAGCCAAGAAACAAGTTCATATGATCACATATAAGCGAGAAATTCAGCCACACAAACATATAGGTCACAAGAGCAAAAATCCCTAAAAGTTCATACCAATCTCATAATTCAAACCCTAATCAAATCTGATCCAAATCATGAATTAAGGAGATGAAATCAAGTATAATAGAGTAGAGAAGACATCAATATTCATACCTTGAAGATTTGGTGAAGAAAAATGGTGATTTGAGCTCAAAATCACAAAGGATGGCCAAGGTTTTCTCTCTTCTCCTCTATCTCTCTATCTCGATCAGCAGCTGCAGAAATGAGGGAGATATGGTTCGGTTTTTGCTGCTAAAATGGAGGGGAAGGAGTTAAATCTAGGCACAAAAGTCATGGTTAAGGTGTGGTTAAGTTAAGAGGGGTTATGGGGTCCCACCATGAAGACTAGTCAACATAAAGAGCTCTTCTTGCACGAGTTGCTCGTTACGGTTGGATTTCGGAGGTCTTAATGATCCCAAAAAGGTATGAGGCTTGTTCCATTGTCTCCGAATCGTCGATACGAAGGCAACGGAGGTGTCGGAATTCGAATCCGAATTCCCGAGCTCAAGATATCACGCACGGAACCAAGGCTGCGCTAATTGCTCGTTAGCCCCCGATTTGGTTCCACAATCAAAATTAAATTCATAAACACGTCAAATAAATCCGAAAACATAAACCGAGCATATAGGCATGTTCATAACACACATATTTACGACATACTAAATTTCCATACCAATCCGATATCATTACATATATGAACGAAGCGCAAATAGAGCACTCATGCGCATGAACGAATTTATTTTGTTATAAATGAATTAGTAAAACTTAATTTCCATATTAATTAAATTAAAACCAACCAATAACATATTGAAATTAAATTAATGAAATTACCGAAATAGTTAAGGTAACACGAAACATAGATTAAGAAGTTAAACACTGAATATCAAGTTGAAATAAAATGAACTAGATTAAAATAACAATAGTTTATAGTTCGAATCAAATATAAACATTTATAAACAATTAATCATATAATTAAATAATTAAATTACGCAATTTATAAACAAATACATCACATTATTAAAACTGAAAAACTGGGGCGTTACAATCTCTCCCCCTTAAAAAGAATCCGTCCTCGGATTCACACACGCCTGAAAGCAAATAATGAGAGATTCCCCGTCTCTCACAAGCAACAAGGAGAGAGCCCCGTCTCTCGAGCAACAATGAGAGAACCCCGTCTCTCGCAAGTAAAGAGAGTACCCCGTCTCTCAAACAAAAATAAGAGAATCCCCGTCTCTTATAAACAAGAGAGCACCCCGTCTCTCAACCGAAAATAAACAAGGGAGTCTCCATTACTCCCAAGCAACTCACGCAAAACCAAATCTAAAATCACATAAGGCACCCAAAGCAAGCAATAAACGTCGCCCACATTGATATTCAATTACTCCAAGTAATTTAACACATTACAGATCAAAGCACCTAACATAAAATTATAAAAGTTAAATTTGCATGGATGCATGTATCATGAATGCTATAAGTACCGTTCACCGTAGTTGCAAAAATTCAGATTTGTGAGGTGTCGTTGTCCAAGGTATGATCTGTCCTGAATGTAACTCGGTGCCCAACTTGTCTTGAACCTCTTCAGGGTTCCCCGGTGAAAAGATTGGTGAATTCCTTAAGGATTATATCCTTAGATCCTTTCTAACTTGTACTGCTACCCAATTTCTTCAATCCTTATCCAAATCGGTGCTCAACATATCCCCGAGGATAACCACTCTGAGCAACTTGATAATTCGATCCCATCCTTACGATGTTTATTCTTATAGTCTCTCGCAACACAAGTCCTTTCCCACCTTCCGTTCCAATTGTCTGTTCAGTCCCTTTTGACCCCCTCAACGTTATATTTGATAACTGGTCCCATATTTCCTTAATCAAAGACAGAAGATTCTTGATGATTCTTGTCGTTTGATGTAAATCCTCCAATGGTCACCTTTTTCCAGTTTGGTTTCTTCTTAGATTTCCTTCCGAAGTATCGTGGGACTAACCGAAGACTTGATAATAGTGTCATTATTGAACCCCCTTATATGATAGCTTGATCCAAATTTTTCTTTATTTAATTCCATCTTAGGAGGTCACAGAAACTCCCATATAATTTCATCACTCCCAATTCGGAATTCCAGACATAGAACCGTTCAATAAACTCTCTTCTTTATATCTCGAAAGATCTTCCCCCGAATTTGGCATCGTCACTTCTCTCTTAACAACTTAACCAATACCGTCCTCTTATTCATTTCCAATGGCCACCATTAGGATTTCCGGATTCTCCTTAATTTGCATCCCCGTTGTTGCTATTGACATGTTTCTTTGAGCACTATTTCCATCCTCCACCTCACCTCTCGGTCGTGCTCTCCCCCTTAAAATTTTGCTCTTTCATTGAATTCCCTCAATCTCTCTTCCCCATTCTTATTCGATCCGAACACCCCAAAGATGAATCTAATCTGACTTTCCTTCGGAGGTCCTTTCCACTAACCTATCCCTTACCTAAAGTTCTTTATTTCCCAATTGTCTTTCTTGTCATGTGCCACGCCATTATTTCCTTTCCCTTAACTCAGATATGGTTCGAGCGGGGATATTCTCGACAATTGAGGTGCCAGATTTTCCTATCAAGTAAACACTAAAATGCATGTCGGGTAAAGATGGTAATGCATGTGTCACGTTTACACCAAGCAATTATACCACACATTAGCGCAACAAAAACCAATTAGAAATGTACGAATAACATAAGATCAAGAGAATAAATAATTAATGCAAAATATGATGCACGTGCTATGAATGCTTTGGAACCTGTCACCAATGGGGTAAGTAGTTAGCTCGATAGCTTTTCCTTGCTACTCCAAGTCCCGCGGTCACTTTGACTTGGTAATTATCCCTTGGCTTTCCACGGTCTTCAAGTTTTCCATGAGTCTTTTTCGCATCACTTGTATCTTCCACTATCCGAGATTGCAATTTCTTGATCCCTAATTCTTTCACGTCCACTGAGTTAGCATCCACCCTTCTCCTCGCAATGCGACCTTTACTTCTAATCGTCACCTTAATCAAAATCCCGTACCTATCCTTTATGAATTCAATTCACCTCCAATTGCTTACATTTGAGCGCATGATTTCCTTTCTTTACCATTTCCATTTGTTGCTTCATATCTTCCATTTTACTTCACAACATGGCAATTCAGCTTGGTTTTAGAAAAACGAACTCATATCCCAATCAACACCTTGATCAAGATTCCCGTGACTATTGTTTATGAGTTTCCCATCACGATCGAAATCCAGAGCACCCAAGTCCAACTCTTCCCGGTCTTAACTTCGACAGACTTGATTTCAATTCACTAGGCTTAATCAGAAATCCTTCTTGTCGACCCCAGGTACACAGCTCCTACCGGCCCATTTTATCTGAGTCTCTCCTAGCTATTGAGACCTCTTCGACGATCTCATCCGGGATCAAAATATCTTCAAGGCTCGTTCACTTCATTCTTTAGGTTGACAGATCTCGCTGAATCCAATTAAAACACTCCAAATAGCAGATTCTCATAATTTAGTCTTTCGAGTCCCAACAATCCATGATTAATTCCTATTCCGATTTCACCAAATGTCTCTCTGCCATCGCATCTCTAGATTCGATCTTCCCATTCCGAGTCCTCATCCTTGACTCTAGCTCCATTTGGGAAGTCTCACATCTCTAATTCTCTACATTCTTCCCAGAGTATCCTGCCCATCTTCCATGTCTCAGAAAAGTTTGCAATCGATCTTCTTTATCGTCGAACTTGGCCGTGGTTTGATATTATCTCCATAACCTATAAATAATAGCTTACTTCAAGAGTAGATGCATGCGATTAGTGCATGCTCATGACACATTTTCAACAATTAGTGCAAGGATCCTTATGTAAATGCAACAGATAGTCTAGCCAAAATTCAAAAAGGAAAGCCAAATTCATGTTCAAGATCAATGCAGTGCACACATTGCCATATAGTCCCTAAGCCGTACGACCTAGACTGACTCAGACATGACTCAAGAACACCGGTTTTGCAACCGGGCTCTGATACCACTTAAGGATGTAGCACCCCGCACGTGAGGCACCACATCCCCCGCACTACGGCTCAACACGAGTAACGAAACAGTAAATCCGCACCCGTATCAAACCATAGCGAACGGGAGACAAACATAAAAACCTTCCTAAGCCAGGCGGAGCTAGACCCTGCAATGATTACCAATCCACAAAAAAAAAAAAAAATGCAGCAAAGCGAAAATTCAATAATATCAATCATAACCAGAATTGGGCTCTCCAGGCCTCTTTTACAATATAACAAAATCCAGTAAAAGCAATTCAATACCAATTACATGAATATTCAAGCTCATAATATAACCGAAACTAGTCATACATAATTCCAATTCATGAATGAGTGAAAAGACTCTCCTAATCTAACTCGACTCACTCAAAGACTTCAAACACCTCCGCCTAGCCAAACTCCAAGGATCAAACCTGCACACTAAAAGAGTGGAGAGGGAGAGGGGTCAGTCTCTAGAAGACTGAGTGAGCAGGAGCGATACACATATATAAAACATGCACATGCAAGTCATAAATCCCGAGCAAGGTTTTGGTTGAGATTAGTTCCCAATAAGGGTAAGAAAATAGATAAACAATGCTCGAACTTTACGACTAAGTCATATTAAACTCATTACATTCATAAATCATACATAAATATAAGGCTCGGCGAGTGAGCGTGCACAACCTCCATCCAAACTCCGACCGTGTACATAAATATCAGTAATATATTGATTAGGCGATCAGGCAATATATCATAATACACACAGACCATAAATCATGACATAACATATGCGTTTGGGCAAACCGTGTCCCGGCCTTCCCGCACGGTGCATAATTCTATCAAAACATATACATAAGAAGAGGCGGAAATCCTAATCAACCTTCTTCCTCCGGGTGGTGGACGGGTTAGCAAGACCCGACCACCTCAGTCAATGGCCAATGGGGTTTCATGACTCCCCCAAAGGCACTCAGCTCCCATTCCCCGCTAAATCTCCTAGCGAGGGCCGGTATCACCGTAGTTTGTTGGAACTAGTATATGGGATCCCCGTCAGCCCTTGCTTCCTCGGTTAGCCACATATACTAAGTCCCGGGGCCCGAACAATAATAAATATAAATGTGTCTCGCCAAACAATCAATTCATAAGTACATATCATAATTCATAAATCATTTGAAAAGGGTTTACTCGATCAATACATACTATAAGAAATCATACCTTACCGTGTAAATCGGCATATGCTATATACGTACCTCTCCGTGTCATCCTAATCCGTAGCTAGCATGAAGACACACGGTTTGGAGCATAGCCTCATTACAAAACCATTTTTAAGTTATACGCTCATACGCATAACTCAGAAGGATTTACTCGATAACTTCATTTGAAAACCATATATATATATATAATCATAAGGTTTTGGCCAAAGCTTTTCACATAAGGGTTGTAGGGTTTGTTACATAGCTAAAACGAAAACCACCCTCACCTGAACCGTGAAGAAACAAGGATCGAGCACCAAGTGCCTGAACTATCAAAAGCTCTCCACCCTGGAGACAAACTGTACAAAAGACCACAAGACGTGTTTGTGAGACTCAAGACTCTTAATGAACCATATATGACGCACGGCAATGCACAAGCAAGATATGAAGGCATAAAGATCATATTAAGTCATGAAAATCATATAACCAATTCATTCACTTGTTCAATCATAAATCATTCAAATTCCTCAATTCATATGTCCAATCAATTTATTTCAAGGACTCAAATAGGAGCATAGAACATATTCAAGCTCTTCCATAATGCTACCACATACTTTATATTACATAACATAGCATATATCCAAGGTTTGACAACAAGAAGAAGTCTTATTCTATAGAAAATAAGTGATGCTATTCATAAGCGACATATAAACACACATAAACGGCATTACGTAAAAGCATGCCTATAACACATCCAAAAGCCATGAAATTACACCATATTACTCCTAACATATAGCAAAACAAGTTCATAGTTCAACACAAAAGGAGATAAAATCATTCAAGAGGTGAAACAAATCAAAAACCGAAAAGGAAGCAACAAGGACTGCACATGGGAAGTGACACGGGGGTGTCACCAACCCTAGCCCAACTGAGCCACGGGCGTGGCTCAGTACAGAGCTGCCCAGAAGGTGTGACACGCCCGTGTCTCACTCTTATGAGTAAATGAGACACGGGGGTGTCACGGTACAGAATTTAAAACGCATGCAAGACCTAACCGGCAAAACTGAACTCATACAAACTCAATCCAAAGGCATACCAAATGAACTCCAAATGCTCTGAAACTTAATATAAAACATATTTGGCATGTTATGAACATTTTTCATTTAGAGTGAAAAGGCTAAATCACACGTTAGGATCGTCGAATCCATGCAACAAAACTGGATCGCCAAAATCGTACATATGAGCCCTAATGATTCTATCATGCCTTGATCAAGTACTTAGGGCTTGAATTTGGATCTGAAACTTTGGGGAATGCATGCTAACATACTAAACAACTAATATACATCATATATATGCAAAATGACACAATTTAAAGCACATTAGGGTGACCAACAACCATACACAGGCAACAGCAACGAATCTGTCATGGAGCATGCATAAAAACAGGCCATGTATTTCGGTTTTGAGGCTTCAAATGGATCCAAATACTTGAAACATGAATGCTAACATATATAACAATGAGTGTACATCAACTCCAAGCAATTTCACACGAAATGGAGACCATTTGATCAACCATCAACACCAAATTTCACACAGCAGTTCGAAAAACAGGGGAATCAATTTGAACATCAAGTTTGGAGCTCCATATCTCATAATTTCATAAAAGGGTCAAGAGATGAAATCCTCCTAACATCATATACTATCAGTTAGGAAAGAAATAAGCCAAGAAACAAGTTCATATGATCACATATAAGCGAGAAATTCAGCCACACAAACATATAGGTCACAAGAGCAAAAATCCCTAAAAGTTCATACCAATCTCATAATTCAAACCCTAATCAAATCTGATCCAAATCATGAATTAAGGAGATGAAATCAAGTATAATAGAGTAGAGAAGACATCAATATTCATACCTTGAAGATTTGGTGAAGAAAAATGGTGATTTGAGCTCAAAATCACAAAGGATGGCCAAGGTTTTCTCTCTTCTCCTCTATCTCTCTATCTCGATCAGCAGCTGCAGAAATGAGGGAGATATGGTTCGGTTTTTGCTGCTAAAATGGAGGGGAAGGATTTAACTCTAGGCACAAAAGTCATGGTTAAGGTGTGGTTAAGTTAAGAGGGGTTATGGGGTCCCACCATGAAGACTAGTCAACATAAAGAGCTCTTCTTGCACGAGTTGCTCGTTACGGTTGGATTTCGGAGGTCTTAATGATCCCAAAAAGGTATGAGGCTTGTTCCATTGTCTCCGAATCGTCGATACGAAGGCAACGGAGGTGTCGGAATTCGAATCTGAATTCCCGAGCTCAAGATATCACGCACGGAACCAAGGCTGCGCTAATTGCTCGTTAGCCCCCGATTTGGTTCCACAATCAAAATTAAATTCATAAACACGTCAAATGATTCCGAAAACATAAACCGAGCATATAGGCATGTTCATAACACACATATTTACGACATACTAAATTTCCATACCAATCCGATATCATTACATATATGAACGAAGCGCAAATAGAGCACTCATGCGCATGAACGAATTTATTTTGTTATAAATGAATTAGTAAAACTTCATTTCCATATTAATTAAATTAAAACCAACCAATAACATATTGAAATTAAATTAATGAAATTACCGAAATAGTTAAGGTAACACGAAACATAGATTAAGAAGTTAAACACTGAATATCAAGTTGAAATAAAATGAACTAGATTAAAATAACAATAGTTTATAGTTCGAATCAAATATAAACATTTATAAACAATTAATCATATAATTAAATAATTAAATTACGCAATTTATAAACAAATACATCACATTATTAAAACTGAAAAACTGGGGCGTTACATGGGTCCCTTTGAAATTATCGAGAGGATTGGGGAAGTAGCTTATAGATTGGATTTACCAGCTAATCTTACCGGAATTCATAATGTTTTTCATGTATCTGAATTAAGAAAGCATTATCCGGACGAAACTGAAATTCTCCCAGTTGAAGAAGTGGAATTGGAACCGAATTTGTCATTTATTCAGAAGCGATTAGAATTTAGGACAGAAAATATCAATAGTTGAGCAATCGGAGTATTCCTATCGTTAAAGTTTTGTGGAGAAATGACAAGGCCGAAGAGATGACTTGGGAGCCGGAAGAGAAAATGAAGAGGTTCCACCCGGAGTTATTTTCTTCCAATCAGTGAATCTGGGGACCGGATTCTTCTGGGGGGGGGGGGAGTTGTAACGCCCCAATTTTCGGAAGTTCAGGTAAGCAAGCAACATGCGGTTCCTCGGGAGTTGGGGGTTTAATTTAATTGTTTTATTCATATATCTTTGAGTTTCATTACACTCGTGTATAATCTATGAATTTCTATGATTTATCATTAACGTGATTTATACGATCTAATTGCTATAAGTGACATAATCATACTATGTGCCCTAATTGATCCTTGTATAAGTTTATGGACTTAATTGCATAACATGATTTGGAGTTTAATGATCATTTTCCAATGGAGTGAACTTGTTTGCATTAGTTAAATATTAGAGGGACTTAAATGCAAATAGGGGTGACTTGTGCATATTCTTGAAAGAAGCATGAATATATCTATCTCTCCCACATTTCATACATTCATTTTTCATAAAAAGTCACACACACTCACACACTAAATACCAATCAAAACACCTTGGAGAAGGAAGAAGATTTCATCTCATTTTCAAGCTTTAATTCAAGGAAAAGTGCACAAGTTGAAGCATCATTATCATCTCATCCATTCATCCATTTCCTTCTTCCATTTCAAGGTATAAATGAGATTTGTTTGATCATTTGAATATGTGATGATGTAGGGTTTGATGATTATGTTAGGATTTCTTACCTATTCTTGGTTAGAAGAATGTTTAGGGTCTTTTTATTCCAAGCCTTGCATTAAAACATGAGTTGTATGAAAGTTGGAATGTATGAAATATTATGGGGTTTTATGGATAGATTCTTGATGATTCGATACATGTTTCATGGTTTGATTATTGTATAATTGAGATATTATGTCTATATATTGTGTTTGAGCTTTTGTTATGGATTAAATTTGGTTTTAGGTTGGTTTTTGCATGGTTTGAAACGGCCCCTACTGCTGCCCTGTTTTTCGAGAAATGGATCCCGGCCGGGATCCTTTCTGCACTAAAAACCGTCCTGGTCGGGACTGGCCAGTAGGTTGCTCTCGTTAACTGTGTCCCGGCTGGGACACTTTTGAACTGAAAAACAATCCCGGTCGGGACCTTTCTCTGAGTGAACAGTGGTTTTTCATGTAAAAATTATTCGTTCTCCAATTAATTCTATTATGCCTCATGTGTTCTTAATTGATAAATTTGTGATAAATCAAGCTTGTTTAATCATGTTTATGACATTTTAAAATTCACCATGTACAACTTGTCATTTCGGGATTTTCTATGACAAGGGGAGGTTTGTGTAATTTTATGAAACTTGAATTATGTATTGTATACTTATTTCTTGATATTTAATTGATTAATTGGACTCGTTTCTGACCTTTAATGATTGTAAGAGCATGATTGACATTGCATGACTTTGCCGTTCGTCATAATTTGTTCATAAGAGTCGAGTCTTACATACACTTGTACGCGCGCCTTAGGGTGTTTCTTTTCTTCCTTTTGGTTGGTAAAGGTGAGGTTTAATTATAGATACTTAGAACCCTTACAAACCTATGTGAAGTTTTGGCCAAAATTATATATATCTATAGTTTTCAAACTTTAATGATCTTCAACTGATTTCATGAAACGGATCGATTGATTGATTGATTGACTGGGCGAGTAAATTGAATTGCACTGTGGGCCCGAGGGTAGTGTATTGAGCCAACCTGGACTGCAAGGGCTGACGGGTAACTCTTGCACTATCCTAACCATTGTTGGGATCACTTCTAAATCCACCAGGAAGTTTGGTGGAGGAAGAAATCCCGTGCGTGGGAGTTATGTTCCCGACGTACACCATGATTGGATGGTTGGGTCTTGCAAGCCCACCATCACCCGAAGGAAGAAGGGCTCATGAAACTGCTAGTTGATCGCACGTAATGACTTGCATGATCACTTAATAAATTGAAACATTCATGATTGTTCACTTTTGGGAGAAAGGTTGGAGATTGCTGTAACGCCCCCACCCGTACTGGAACAAGAGGAGAGCGGCGTCTCAACCCCCGCACTGAAGCACCTCTCAAGTAATGGTGTGAGCCATCACTCAAGAAATACTCCAGCGAACGGCTGTCTATCTCAGAACTATACATGTACAACGATGTGGCTATGCAGCGGAAAATCAGAGTATTTTAAAACTTTTCAAAACATGTGCGTGATGGCATGTAACAAGCAAGAACATATTGATCGTGTAAGAGAGACTCGGCATATCAGAACATGTAACATAATCACATATAAATACCGATATAGCAGAGTTCAAAATATCGGTAGCAGAGTAGCAGAAAGAGTATAACAAAGATACTCAAGTATTCAGAAACATGAAGTGATGCAGCCATAAAACATATGCAGGACACAAAAGAGAAGGTAATACGAAGTCCTGACTGAAACAAAAAATGACAATCTAGAGCTTCCAGATACCTCTAGACTGCGGATGCAAGACCTGAAACCACGAGGCAAGAAAACGGGAGAGGTATTAGTCAAAAGGACTAAGTGAGGGAATACTTTAAAGAAAGTACTGAATTAAAGAACTTGAAGTAAAGTTCAAAACTGTTAAGTGCAATGCTCTAAAGAAGAACTTGAAACAAGTTCTGTTGATAAAACTGTTTGAATGCGATGCTGTAAAAGAATGCACGTTTTAAAACTCTTTTCATGAATGCTATCACACGCGCACACATATGCTGTAGATGGTTCATAGTTCTAAAACGGGATACGGGTAAAGTGACTTTTCCAAATATGAACCATCCTTTATGAAACAAAATTTTGCCCGCAAGCTAGGCTCCTCCATCCTTACTCCAGAAAAACATGATTTGGTAGAGCGTCGGACCAGGATCAACAATAATTCCACGTATAGTAGAGTTTTGGACCAAGATCAACAATAACCCCACATATAGTAGAGCATCGGACCAAGGTCAATAACAATTCCGCACACAGTAGACTATCGGACCAAGGTCAACAACAACTCTTACCAACGCCTACAAACATGCACCATCCTGCATCGGTTGTCACTTCGGGTAGCTAGCCCTAGCCGACCTGTAAACAAGTAATGGGAAAAGATTTGTTGTCCGTTCCCAGACAGATTGTCCTGACTTAACAAACCTCCTGTTAAAAGTCGGTGTCAATTGTCTAAGTGTGGCGGCCGGTATTGGTGATGTCGTTGGCGTTCACCTCCCGAACATCACCTCCACACATAACCGCCGGGCCCAAACTGTAAACTGTATGCTTGCATTTAAAAATTAGCAGTGACTAGAGTACCACTCCAGTATGCTAACAATAACATGTGAAAACTGTAACTGTAACATATGATGCTGTCTGTAAAACATATGATTCTGTTTGTAAAACATGTGATGCTGTCTGTAAACTGTACTTTGAAAACATATGCAGATCATGTAATTATCTTTGAACAAGAATGCAGAACTTTGGAAAACATGTGTTGTAGATCAAGGTATACTATTAAAGTATGGATGATCCTTTCAAAAGAATGTCCCGATAAAAGGGATAGTTCAAAACAAGGTTTAGCTTTGAATTTCAAAACATATGATACGATAGTATAATTGTGGTTCCAGTTGGAAAACATTTATAACTTCACCTCACCTAATAGTAACAAAAGGTAGGTAGACAGATTATGCGGTGCCCTGGGGATCCCAGTGCTCAACTTTAACTCCTGTAGGTGGTGTACTAGAGTGAGCTTAAGAACTAAGACCCACTACTAACCAAGATGCATATGAAATGCATGAAACAATGAACAAGGAACAAGTAAAAAACATGTAACACAAGAGAGTAATACTATTTAAGGTATTTAAGAAAGGTAACACATAAAGGATTACGTTAAAGTGAGTTACTCTTAACGTGGGACTATGATCTTACTATAACCGAGTAAGCTTTAGTCAAATTATGAATCCTATCGCGAACCTTAAGTTAAGAAACAAGTCCACGAAAGAAAACACATTTTGAAAACACATTTTAGACCCTGGAAATGGAAACCCTAGGTGCAAATGCCTATTAGGAAAGCACAAGTTTTATTTCATTTTTACTATTCAAAAGTACTATTCAAGATTACTATTCACAGGTTACTATTCACATGTCGGGTCAAAAGGTCGGGTCAAACCCTTACTATACACACACACCCACACACACGGTACACACACACACCATGCACGAACACACACACACACAGCATGCACACACACACACAACCTAATTAAATTATGATCTTGATTATAACCTATAGTTTCAAGTTCATGTTAATATAATCAAGTGTGATCTAGGTTAAAGGTATAACCTATGGTTAAGAGATCCAATTAAGGCATAAGATCAAGTTATGAAACACTATTCTATCTTAGGTTATAACGTGTGACACTATTAAAGTGTATAACATATGATCAAGGCTCTAATCCATCAATCCATATCATATCATAAGCTCAATTCATAATTCAAGAATCATATAACAATGTGATAACATGTCACAACATATATCATATCATATCATATCATATATCATGAACCTTTAGGCATGTAACATGTAACAAGTTAATTCAATACCAACATGTAACAAGTTGTGACATAATTAATTGTAAATCACTATTCCATTAGCTAGCATGCAAGAATATAATTCAAATTCCATAATCATGCATCAATTCTCATAATATAACAATCATATCACATGATCATAGCATATACTAGAGCAATTCATAACATATTCAAGCATATTCTAAACAATTAAAACATATAAACAACTATTCAAACATATCATGAAAACTATATAATAAATGCATAAAATAAAATCCTATATGGCTTAGGGAAGACCCTAAGACCCAACCTAAACATAATATAAACATACCATAACATAAAAACATAAACTAAACTAAAACATAACATAAACAAAAACATAAAAATAAAACAACTAACCTAGACTCAAAAAGGGGGGAGACGGCAAGAGGGGGAGAGGGAGAGAAGAAAGGGTGTTAACACAACATATGAGCAAGGATTCAAATGCCATGAGAGGGGTATTTATAGTTGAAGAGAAGCCCCTCACCTTGGAAATAAAATGTAGGGAAGGGTAGGAGAGCAAAATAGAATAGCTTCTCTTGGAAGCTTCATTATCTTGAAGCTAAAAATGGGGCTGCTGGGGGTATTTCTGTAATTTCCTTGCCCAAGACTAGAGGATAACTGGCTGGAAGTTTAACCATTCTGACCGGGCAAAAATTAGCTTCGAAACGCATATTCATTCGTCGAAATTGGATTTACCGTTTGAAAGATACATTAGTTTTAGTGAATAAAAGTTTTGAGCTCGAAACTCAACACGAGTGAAAAATGACTTTCTGGAATGATTTTCAAGTCTGGATTGTTTCCAAAATTCAAGAAATAAATCGAGCAGCGTTTTTAATCCAATATCGACTATAAAATGTTTTACCGTTAAAAAGTTGAAAACGTAGAGTGAATAATGAAACCTCACGTACGAACGTACGCTTCAAAATTTCAAGCTAGGGTTTGAATCAAGAGTTATAAAATATTTCAAAAATCTTGAAATAGCTCAAGTAGTGCAAATCCAAAGAGAAAACATTTTCCGAATGAAAACCGTTCGTAGAAGGAATAGTGAACTAGGGTTTTCGAAAACATTTTCAATAAAACCAAGTTCCAGAATAGATTTCCAAGCCAAGAATGATTTCAAAAGAATCGTCTCGACTCAAGGATCGATTCGACTGTAAACTTGGGTAGGAAAGGTATCAGAATCAAAAGCTCATTTTCAGATGAATAGTAACTTTGGTCGGTAAGTTCCAAAAATACCCTTATGGTTCAAGAAAGACTTTCTGAGCTCGGGAAACAAGTTCAAACGACTGGGAAACATGTGTGATGAACCTCTAGGGTTCGAGTAGCAATATGAACAAGGTAGGCTCGGGTTATGAATAGTAAACTATATCAAAGGTCAAGAATTCCCCCTTAAAACATGTCAGATCATATACGAGCACAAAGTTCATGTAAGAATGCAATGCATGATGATTCAAAAAGTTGGATCATGGACTATAAACGCTTTACCAATGCCCTTAACTTACTGTTTTCATCCAGGCCCTGTTTTGGGCTGTTACAATTGCCCTCACTCGTCAGGCCACGGACTGAATTGATAATGATTGATTGCTAAATTGACTTAGTTGTAATTTCGGGCGAGAATATATTCTATTCTTGAATTTTATGTTGTTTCTTTATAAAATCTTACCCCGAAATTATGGCTTGCATGGTAATTGCGCTTATAATTATAAACCCCTCACTCAGTCTTTCATAGATTAACACCTCACATTTTCAGGTTTTGCAGGTTGAGTGCTAGGCGGGATTTGGATCTTTCATGTTGAGTCTAGCATTCCCTTTTTATGTTAATATTTGTAGGAATTATGAATTGTTTTCATACCTCATAACTTGTTATGGAAGATGGTTGTATATAGTGAATTGATCGACCCGAATATGATAATGAATGAATGAATGTACATCTTTTTGCTTCCTCTTTATTGTTATGCATATTTGTTTTCATTTGAGGGTTAGTCCCTCCTAGGTAGTGACTCATTTTTTATTGTCTCCCGTTCGCTATAGGCTTGATTTATGTATGGATCGTCCATTCCATATGTGGATTGAACTATAGTGCGAGGGATGTGGCTACCTAGCATTCCAGGTGCTACAATTACACATCTACCATGACGTATAAGTCATAAATTGAAGTTAAGAAGCTCAAATGATCAACAAACACGCATCAAATCTCTTCAAAACTCAAGCTAAGTCAAGAATTCAAAAATCATCTTTGACCCTTACTATTCACCAAAATATTCATAGAATGCTCATCTCTTCATGAAATTTAGCAAATAACCACTTAAAAGAAATAAGAGAAGATGGAGAACACAATCATGGGCTTACCTTTCGAATTTGAAGCGAATCGGAGGTGTATTGAACTCAAAACATGGAAAATAAATAGTATTTCTTCCTTCACTTTGGTGTATCTCGGAAAACCCCCCTTTTCTTCAATTTGGAACGAAATGAGGGGCTGAGATATGAAAAGAAGATTAATTCTTGAAGATGTGGGCCCAAGTTTCATTTAATTTGGTCAATAATTGGTCAAGATATGGCTAAATTAGTAAAGGATGGCAGATTTGGTGAACGGGGCTCTTTCGGTGAAGTTTCGAAGGTTTAAATTGGCTTAGGAAATTATGAGGCTAATTCCATCAAACACGACTCATTGATACAAGTCCTATGCCATTGATGGAATTTGAATCCGAATTCCCGAGCTCAAGTTACACCGCCCAGAACCCAAGATGCGCTAAATGCTCTTTAGCCCCCTTTAGGTCCCGTAAAATAAAAATGAGCCAAAACTAAACCAAATAAATTCAAAATCATATAACAAGCATATAGTCATGTTAATAACTCATGTATTTCATGCATATCAAAATTTCACAAAAATCGGAATTGAAATCGGATACGTATAGCTCAAGTTCAAAGTCACGTAGTCATAAACGTTGAAAACTCATATTCAAAGTTCAAACCAAATTCATATAAGTTCATATAACATCAAAACATTAAATAAATCAAATAATAGCATAAATAAAGCCCAAATAACACACCCATGATGTCATACCTGTACGACCCAAAAACCGGGATGTGACAGAAGGCATAAAGCACCATGCCTCCTCAACCCCCAAGAGTCGCGCTTGAATACTTCGAATAAATTAACTAATTAAGGCGAGTGCAAGAGTAAATTAACTAATTAAGGAAATGAAAGTTAACTAAGATTAACAAACTAGAGATAACTAGAAAGCGAATAAAGTAGCAAATAACCAAGTTGACTAAGTGGCAAGGGGAAGTAATGATCATGCAAAGTTCGTGTCCAATTAGTGCTTTAGTGGAACAAGGATCTCACAATTCTAATCACTAAAATATGCAAAAGCTACTCTCGAAGTCAAATGTGTGTACCTAATTACGTCTAACACCGCTCTGGTGGTTATTAGCTCAATAATTAGATCAATTAAACCAGATTAGTGCAAGAAACTAACTAGCAGCTTGGCCCGGTTAATTAATTGCTTAATTGCTCAAGTCTAAGTTAAATTTCTTTATACTTAGCCCTTAAGTGTTATGAAACCTCTTCCAATTTACATACAATCTTTCAATTAGCATGCAAATCTAAGTTCATAATTAAGGTGATCAATCTTAATCATGCAAACAAATCAATTTCACAACCATAAGATCAAAGAGCCCACCTAAGCATTTCATCAAACACTTACCCTACATAAATCATCACCCCCCTTTGCCTAAAGATCTAGCCACTCATGTTCTTACAATCAACCAACAAATGAGAGAGATAACATGTTAAGGAATTCATACTCATTAATTGAAATTAAGGGTAATCATTCAACAACAAGTGCATTTCTACAAGATTCGAGGTCTCAACATAACACTTACTTAACTAAGACAAAGGAAATTAAAGATATAACTAGGAAAGCAATAAAGATGGAAAGTAATTGAACAATATTCTTCAATGCATCTTCAAAGGAACAAGGAAAAGAACTTGGTGTCCTCCATAGCCTCTCCTTCAGCTCCAGATCTGAATTCGGTAAAGAATGAGCCTCCTACCCTAGCTAAAATTCGTAAATAGGCTAAAGGAAGCAAAAACGTGTTAACACTTTTAACCTCGCACGGCCGTGCAAAAATCCAAGTATTGTGTTGCATGGCCGTGTATTATAAAATCCGGTAAACTCGAGAATTATGCACGGCCGTGCATAAATTGAACTCCTGAGATGCACGACCGAGTAGTGCTGCGCGGCCTTGCTGAAAAGCTATGTAAAGGCTACGTGGCCGTACATTGGACTACTCCACATCAACCAATTGCTGATTTTGACTCTTTAGCTCCGTTTCCGTTCCTTTTTTCGTCGTTTCTTCAATCCTTTGGTTTATACCTAAAAAGGAACCAAAATACGTCTAATCAACACTCAAACAGCATACACATCAATGTAAATCACACTCAAAAGAACACAGAAATTAAACCTAACAGGGACAATTGTGCAGAAACCTTCTGCATCTCCTTCCCCGACCGAGAAAGGTTTGTATTGGTCTGATCACCGGGCGGGGAGACTACTTGCGTGAAGAGTTAGTTGCTGCTTATTATTGAATTTGTTCATGCATGTGTGTGTGAGTGTTAGTGTTGCATGCATGATGTTATTTCTTTCTTTTGCTGCATGAATGGAATTAATGTGTGTGTTGTGTAATATATATATGTATATATATATATATATATATATATATATATATATATATATATACCTGTATATGTATATATATATATATATATATATATATATGTGTGTGTGTGTGTGTGTGTGTGTGTGTGTGTGTGTGTGTATGTATTGTAACGCCTCGGCTTTTCGGTCGTGTAGTATGACGTACGCGTCTATTAATTGTGCAATTAAATTGTTTAATGAAATGATTAATTGGTTATTAGGTTGATAATTAATTAATTATTTATTCTTTAGTTGTTATGAGTATTTCGTTAAAATAAATATTTATTTTATGAAAATATTTGAATTTTAAATGAATTCTTGAATGTTATGAACTTATATGTTTTGATCGAGGGTCGTTCCTATTTGATTTGATTTCGAAATTCTGTGAAATTTTAGTATGTTGTAGATTTATTTATGAATATGTCTATGGGCTCGTTTCATGTTTTCGATCTTGTTTGGTGTGTTAACGAATTTTATTTTGGGAACGAGACTAAGTCGGGGGCTAAAGAACACTCGGTGCACTTCTGGTTCCGAACAGCGTATCTTGAGTTAGGGAATTCGGATTTGAATTCCGGAAGAGGAGTTGGACTCGTAACGAAGAAGGGAAACCAAAGAAACTAGGTTCATATTTTTCTAAGCCCATTTGATACCTCGAATTTCGCCCGAAACATGACCCATGTGACTGCTTCACCACATCTTACCATTTTGCCCATAACTTACCCAATACTTGACCAAAATGCCCCTACCTTATATCAAATTCAACCTTATACACTCCTATTTCACCTAATTTTATCCCTTATTTTGTTCAGCCATAAGAGAGATAGAAAGAAGGGCTGAAACGTGACAGAGAAGAGGAGAAAAGAGGAGAAACAACCACTATTCATCATCTCCATTTCCAAGCTCGTTTGGTTTCGTCCCGAATTCGAAAGGTAGGTCCATAATCTTGATCTCTATCTACTTGTGGTTATTTTAGCTCTTGATTTACTGAATTTCTTGGAGTATGAAGCATGCTATGAAGACTTATGTGAATAGTTAGGTCCATGTGATAAATTAATGAATTCTTACCACTCTTTGATGAAATTCATGGATTGGAGTTGAATATATGATCTCCTTGACTTCCTTAATGCATGAGTGATGAATTATTTCATGGATTTTGATTGTAATTCAAACCACCATGGATGAGATTTCATGAACTTTGAAGCTTTGACGATGTGTGTGACAGTTTTACCTCCTTGCTTTGCCGTGTTGATTTGAGCATGTTATGTATGAGTTTTATGGCTTATTTTGCTGCTGTTTTGGTGCTCCTTGTGTGATGTTTACGTGCTGCTGTTGTGGTGTAGTTTGAGGAGGAGAAACAAGGGCTGGAAGCCCTGTTATGCGACTGCAACACAGTCGCGGGCGCGACCGCAGGAATGCCATTTTGGGGCGCACCCGCGACCTTAAATTGCCCCAGTTTCGATCTATTACTGCCTGTGCTACTGCTGGAGAGAGAGGTAGCGACCGCGACCCCATTTTTACTGATTTTGGTCGTGGCCGCGACCTTGATTTTTGGAAGTTTCGAGCCTTGTTGACTGCTGTTGCGGGAACTGTCTCTCTTTAATTTTAATTATGTTTTGCATGGATATCTTTGCCGATACATGTTTATTATACTGTCCCAAGTTGTGGTATATGTTATCTATATATATCTGTGTGTGCATTAAGTAGTTATATGTACGTATATATATTCTCTAATGCATGCATGAGTTATATGAATATTGTGTGATTTTAATGCATGCATGTAGTTTACGTAGGTATTAAGTCTTAATTGTTATTTCTAATTTATATTTATAATATATCATGAATTGTTTACCTTTTATGAAATTATGGAATAAATTGATATACATTATATATTGTTTGGTCTATTTTGAATTAATAGTATCTATTTCATATTTTGCATATTTAAATGATTGAATGCCTTTGTTTCGTTTAATTTATAATTGTAAGCATGATATATTGGAGTTACAATTGTTATATGAAATTCATGACTTGAATGACACTGAATTATGAAAGTTATGAAAACGAATGAACATGAAACCTTCATGTATTAGATACACTTGAACGAATTACTTGATTATATGACTTCATGACATCATTTCACTTCTTATACATCTCATATCACGTGCATAACATTGTCGTGCGTCATATGTGGTTCTGTGACGCCCCGATTTCTCCAAATCGTTCAGGTATGAATTATGTGATAATTACGTGCGCATTTAATTTATTTTAATTACGTTATTTCATTTCTTTATCTTATATTATATTAATTAGAGGATATTTAATTATTTGAAATATTTGAATTTATATGAATTTTCCTTGAACTATTTGCGCTTGAACGAAGTATTTGCTTGCCGTTTATACGTGAAATGATTTTGGAATTTCGTGTGAATTTAAGATGTTGGACTTATATGTGTTATGAATATGGTTATATGCTCGTTTTAAGTTTTCGGGTTTGTTTAATTGAGTTTTGAATTTATTTTGATTCGGAATCCAAAACGGGGGCTAACGAGCAATTAGCGCACCATTAGTTCCTTATTTGATAACTTGAGCTAAGAAACTCGGATTCAAGTTTCGTCAACTTCGTTGAACTCGTATCAAAAATTTGAGTTTGATGAGCTTAGCCTTATTTTTTTCCAAAGCCATTTGAATTCCCGGATTTCAACCGAAACACTTAACGGACGCCTAAACTGACCTTGCTACACCAAAATAACCATAACTTATTCATTTGTTGACCAAATTAACCATGGTTAGACCCTATGGAACCCTACCTCAACCCTTTCTTCAGCCATTAACCCCTGAAACCTAGATAACCCTTCTCACTTGGGGTAAATTGGCCAAACACCCTCTGCATTCCAGAAATCTCGTCACCCAAGCCCTTCTAGGAAATTCAAGCTCAAATCTCCTCCAAAACCTCCATTGATCCACAAGGTAAGCTTGGATATGTTATGTACTTTCAATATGAGTCATTTTCATTCATTCATCCCTAAATTTGAGCATGGTTTCATGAGTTTTGGCCAAGATGCATATATAGTTAGGTTTTGAGCATTTTAGTTGATCTCTTCCAACCCTTGAACTTTTTGAATGATTCCAAGCATGAAAATGATTGTTTTGATCTCCTCTTTACATTTATGGTGATGTATTAGTTGTTAGTTGAGTTATTTATGAGCCACCATTAATGAACTATTGAAGTTTTGGTATGATTTGGTCACCACACACTACATCTCACATTTCAAGGTCTTGGGAGCATGATTGGGAGTTGTTTTTTTAAGAGGTTTCATTGCATCTTGGTTGTCTTTTGTTGATTGAATGTGTTGAGATGTTATATCTTGGTTATACCCTGTTTCTGCGCGTTTTTTTCTCTGCTGCGTGCGTGCCACGGGCGTGTGACCCCTTTCTTCTTTTGGGTGACACGGGGGTGCAGTTTTGCTTGGTTCCGCTGTACCGTGACACGGGGGTGTCACGGTTTGCCTTGTAGTGGTGACATGGGCGTGTCACCCTCTGATTTCTTGTTCTGACTGTACCGTGACACGGGGGTGTCACGGATTGCTTTGTGTTGGTGACACGGGCGTGTCTCCTTCTGTTTTCATGCATTTTGTGGGTTCATGCATGTTGTGTATGTATGCATGTGTATATATATATACATATATTTTGATTATATGATTTAAATTCCTCATTAGTGCACATGGACATGTTCATTACATAACATATTCTTTTCCATACTTATAGCATGATCATTTCATTGCCGAGCGTCTTAGTTGGTCATTTTGAGTCTCACGTCACCTTTCTTGCACAGATTTTGATCCCGTTGGAGACGAGGCCGGTCCTTGAGGCTTTCGTGTCTTCCTTTTCTGGTTCAAGGTGGGTTTCTCTACTAATAGTTATCTTGTCCCAATATAACCCTTATGTGACCGTTTTAAGCCAAAAGTTATACTTATACTTATCGAGTCTTTTAAAGAGTCTTATGAATTTCGTTTGTTAAGCCTTCTTTATGAAAACCTACCTTATGTTTTGGCGAGATTGCATGTATGTTATGATCACGGGCCCCGGAGCTTAGTGTATCGTGGTAAACCGGGGAGGCAAGGGCCGACGGTGAACCCGTGCACTAGTTCCAACCATTTTACGTCGAAACGGATCTCGTCAGGAGTTTTGACAAGAAAACACTAGTCGGGCTTTTGAGGATTCATGTACCTCACTAGCCATTATGTATGAGGTGGTCGAGTCTTGCAAACTCGTCCACCACCGGAGGAAGAAGGTGTATATAAATGATTATGATCATTATGTATGTGCACATATGTTATGTATGATAACTTATGAATTTATGAATATGTATACACAAGGAGAAGGTTGGAGATGATGCACGCCCACTCGCCGGGCCTTAAACCCTATGTTAATTATGAATGAATATGATAGTCGTAATCCCATTGATGTTTTATTTGCTTTGCCCGCTTGGGAAATTTATTATCAAACTTCTATGGGATTAGGGCTTGCATGTATATGTTTCCATTCTGCGATATTTATACTTATGCCCCGCTTTTATACCCACCAGTCTCTTTTAGACTGAACCCGGTTGTTTTCAGTTGTTTCATGCAGGTTTGGAGGTGCTAGGCGGGAATTCGAGTCGTCTAGGTCTTGCATTTGTGTCTAGCATTTCCTTTACACTCAATTGCACTCATATTTTGTATCTTGGATTTGTATGGAGCGAATTATGTTATTTGAGCCGTGAGGGCATTGCTACCACTTATTGTATATGTTGATCTATTTTGGAGCTTGGATGCTCAATGTGAATATTTATGTTTATTACTTCCGCTATTGCTCTTGTTTCTCGATTTTAAATTCCTGTTGGCTGTTGTTTGGTTAAGGGTTAGCTCCCACCTAGCTTAGCGTGTGTGTTGTGTCCTCGTTCGCCGTGATTTGACACGTGTAGGGATTTCCATTTCCTATGCGGGTCGGGTCCCGGTGCGGGGGATGTAGCGCCTCGCGCTCGGGCGTTACAGGTTCAATTAGTCTCTTGTGTCTCACGAATGCACTATATTATCTTTTGTACAGTTTTGTCCAGGGCGGAGACTTGCCAGGTTCTTAGGCCTTTTTCAAGTATTCTTTTCTTCTTGGAATCGTTCGGTAAGGTATAACAGGTGGGTTTCTCTTCTATTAGTTAAATAATGACTCGATATACCTCAACGTGTATGTTTTAAGCCAAAGTAAGTATATATTTATATGGAGTCATTTCAAAGGAGTCATTTATTTCACGTTAAAGCCCTTTCTTATTTATTCAAACCCTAACCTAATGTTTTGGCGAGATCAGTGATCACAATGAATGATGGGCCCGAGACTTATGCATGGAGGGACCCGGGGAAGCAAGGGCTGACAGAGAACTTTGTGTGCGAGTCCCACAATGAATGACGGTGTAACTGGACGTCGTTAGGAGTTAGTGAGGAATGGACGTTGAGCGCTATCTGGGGAGTCATGTAACCCCTTTAGGTCAATGAATGGGTGGCCGGGCCTTGTAAACCTGTCCACCAACTGGAGGAAAAAGGTGTAAGTGTTACATGAATGAAGGAATGAACGAATGAATGAATGATAATGATTGAATGAAAGAATGATTATGCATGAATAAGTGTTGTATGATCACTAATGAATGAACGAACGAATGAATAATGCACACACGAGGAGAAGGTTGGAGAATTCGCTCCCTCGCTGGGCTCACGTAATGACCTCATGAATGAAATGAATTATGAAATAGATTGTTGTAATCCTGAGCATTGTTTTCTTTTGTTTTTTTTTTTTTTTTACCACTTGGGAAATATCTCAAAAACCTCGTACAGGATTATAGCTTGCATGTGTGAGTGCTTAAATTATGCGTTATTATTTATGATATGCCTTGTTTTATACCCACCAGTCTCCTATAGACAGAACCCGGCTTTGTTTTCAGTTCTTTTGCAGGTTTTGGGAGTGCTAGGTGGGATTTTGTGTCTGTCAAGTCCAGTGGTTAAGTCAGAGTCTAACCACACAAGCATTGTAATTTGATTATGTTATATTGAAATATGTATAAAGATTAAAATTATGGTTTATTGTTTAGGGACTAGAGAATTATGTTAGATGAACCCATCACTTGCTACCTGTATTTACGATTAATTACATGATATGCTTCCGCACGTGCATTTTTTTTATTGAATTACTTATGTGGTTTCGAAGGTTTAGTTCCCGCCTAGCCTAGTGTGTGAGTGAGTCCCCGTTCGCCGTGATTCGGTTCATGTATGGACTCCCTATTTCATATGTGAGTCAGGTCTCGGTGCGGGGGATGTGGCGTCTTCCTTTTGGGGTGTTACATGTATTATATATATAATATGTACAGGATTGTTATGTATATATATATATATATATATATATATATATGTATATATATATATATATATTATACATGCATGAAGTGTGTGCATGCATGAATATTGTGTACGTGTGTGTGTGAATTAAATGTTGTAATTGTTTGTTTTTAATTTATATATATGATAATAGGTCGATAAATATATTATATTATGAATTGTTTATCTTATATGAATTTATGGAATTTATTTGACATCTATTTCGTGTTCATATCTATCTAAATGATTTGAATGCCTTTATTTTGTCTATTTTATAAATGTGAATTTGTTATATTATATGTTATGATTTTATTATGAAGTCGGTAGATTGAATTGTTGTGATATATACATGATATGATCAAGAACGAATATGAACGAGCACGACCTCTTCGTTATTGAATGAATTGTACGTTTATGTGCCTCTAAGGCATTAATTGTGCATATGAGCATCTTTGTCCCACCTTGTTATGTCTTATGCATGTCATATCATGTTAATGCATTGTTGTGCATCGCATAAGGTTCGTTTGGAGTCTTGAGTATCACGTATGCACCGTGTTGTTTCGTGTACAGTTTTCTCCAGGGCGGAGACGTGCCGGGTTCATAGGGTACTTCCAAGTCTTCTTTTCTTCTTTGTATTGTTCGGTAAGGTGTAACAGGTGGGTTTCTCTTCTATTAGTTACAATGGCCCGATATATCCCTTACATGAAAATTTTGGGCCAAAGTATTATAATTGTATATCGAGTCTTTTTAGAGTAAATGATTTCCAACGTAAAGCCTTCTTTTATGTATCCCTACCTTATAATTTATGGCGTGGACATGATTATGAACACACGGGCCCAGGGACTTAGTGCTAGTGGCTATCCAAGGAGGCAAGGGCCGACGGTGATTCCTAGTACTAGTTCCAACCAAAACTACGGTGATACCAGACCTCGTTAGGAGTTTTAGCGAGGAATGGGAGCTGAGTGTGTAGCACCCGGAACGCTAGGTAGCCACATCCCCCGCACTATAGTTCAATCCACATATGGAACGAACACCCATACATGAATCAAGCCTATAGCGAACGGGAGACAATAAAAAAAAAATAATCTAACTTACTAGCTAGGCGGGACTAACCCTCAATTAAATATAAACATGCATAAAGATAAACGTAAGCATGATAATTTACATTCACTTCATTAACATCATTCAAGTCCACGACCATCACTTTTATTCATATACCATATCAATTATCCCTAACAATTTATAATATACATAAGTACCAAAATTGTATAAGTAATAGAAATACATCAATAAATTACATGAGCTATAATGGATCCAAAATGAAAGACTCAAATCCCGCCTAGCACGCACCCTGCAAGACCTAAAATTGTGAGGTGTCAGTCTAAGGACGACTGAGTGAGGGGTTTATAAATAAATATTAGCGCAATTACCATGCAAGCTATAATCTCGGGTAAGGTTTTATAAAAGAGGGCAATATAAGTTCAATAATAAAGTAGAACTCGCCCGAGATTACAACTAATCAATTAATAATTCAACCACGATCAATTCAATACGTGGCCCGGCGAGTGAGGGCAATTCTCCAACCTTTCACCAAAAGTGTACAATCATGGGTGTTTCCATTCAATGGTTATCATTCAAGTTATTACAGTGCACAATTAGCAGTTTCATGAAATCCTTCTTCCTCCGGGTGATGGTGGGTTTGCAAGACCCAACCATCCATGCATGGTGTACGTCAGGAACATGACTCCTATGCACAGGATTTCTTCCTCGACCAAACCTCCTGGTGGATTCAGAGGTGATCCCACATGTTGAGGATAGTGCAAGAGTTACCCATCAGCCCTTGCTTCCCCGGTTGGCTCAATACACTACCCTCGGGGTCCAACGTGAACATGCTTTACTCGCCAAAATAATCAATCAATCCGTTCATTTCATGAAATCAATTGTAAATCATTAAGATTTGAAAACTATAAATATATATATATACTTTTGGCCGAAAACAACACATAGGGTTGTAAGGGTTCTAAGTATCTAGAATTAAACCTCATTTGTACTTTACCAACCAAAAGAAGCAAGGAAACACCCTAAGGAGCGTGCTCCTCATCACTGGGACCGTGATCTGTATAAAAAGGACACGAGTACGTGAGACTCGACTCGTATGAACCATTTAAGACGAACAACAAAGTCATGTGATGTCAATCATGCCTTTACAATCAATAAATATCACGAATGTGTCTAAATTCCCAATTAAAGTATCAATAAGTGTCAAATAGGAGCATACTTATCAATAAAGTAAGCATATAATTCATATAAGTTGCATACGGGAGCCAAGGAAGTGAAAGGAATGCAATAAGAGAGGTTTTGGAGAAGTTTGACAAAAGTCGACAATTTTTAGAAATGCATAGGCTGTAGGAAAACTGGAATATCTTGAGTTGTAGAAGTTGGAATTGAGTTTTGTTTGATGGATATGAAACTATACACATAGACCTTTCCGAGGATATATGGCTCGTATTCTAGTTCAAAGTGAGGAGAAAATGGTGTAAGCTTGAAGTTAGGCGAGTGCAGTTTTTCGGGAAAGTGTCGACACCAAAAATAATTAATTACATCTCATAAATGGGAAAATATATTGAGTTTATTCCAATTGGATATTGTTCTAGACTTCAAGAGGTTTCCGTGAGTTCAAAAATTAGGTCAATCGGAGTTCGTATGAGGGAGAAACGCCCATTTGAAAAATGAACTGAAAGCAGAAACAGGAGTTTGGAACCTCTCGGGTAAGGCAGTCACATCTCACACGGGCGTTTGGTAAAATAAGTAAGGGACCAAACGCCCGTTTGGAAGCAATCTGGCCGAAAAACAGGGGAAAAATAGGGTATAGGCACGGGATTTGGCTCCTAAGCCATTCCAACACCAAATCAATGCAATTAACTAACCCAAAACTATCATATATCTCAATTAGGCACCAAACCAACCATCAAATATGCATCAATTATCAAGGAATCATCAAAGCAAACCCTATATTTCCTCATATCATCCAACTTTCATACAACTTCATGTTTTCATGCAAGCTTCGGAATATAAGGCCCTAAATGTAGCACCCCGCACGTGAGGCACCACATCCCCCGCACTATGGCTCAACACGAGTAACGAAATGGTAAATCGACACCCGTATCAAACCATAGCGAACGGGAGACAATTAGAAAACCCTCCTAAGCTAGGCCCTGCAATAATAACCAATCAACAAAACATAATGCATCGGAAAACTAAAATTCAAACACACGAACCATAAGCAGACTTGGGCTCTTCAGGCCTCTTTTTAACTCATAATCAAAGCCCGACAAGAGCAATTCAATAGAAAATACATAAAGAGTCAAATTCATGATCTTACAGAGTCGAATCAAATGCAATATAAGTACATATGTGAGTGCAGAGACTCTTGTAGATTAACCTAACCGAGTCAAAGACTCAACACAAACCCGCCTAGCTCGAACTCCAAAGCCAAACCTGCGCACTAAAAGGTTGGGGAGGGAGAGGGTCAGTCTCTAGAAGACTGAGTGAGCAGGAGCGATATACGTATATATAAAACATGTACATGCAAGTCATAAATCTCAAGCAAGGTTTTATTTAAAATTTGTTCCCAAAAAGGGCAAGGAAATGACTAAGCGATGCTCGAACTTTACGACTAATCCTATTAAATTTCTTAAGTTTAAAAATCATACATAAACATTAAGGCTCGGCGAGTGATCGTGCATTATCTCCAACCAAACTCCGACCGTGTACGACAAATATCATTAATATATTGAATATGTGATCATGCAGTATATTATAATACACACAAATCATATAACATAGTCGTTTGGGCGATCCGTATCCCGGCCTTCCCGCACGGTGCATAACAATCATAATTCAATCATATTCAAAAAACAAGTTCCAACCTTCTTCCTCCGGGTGGTGGATGGGCTTGCAAGACCCGGCCACCTCATACATTGACCAAAAGGGGTTACATGACTCCCCAGATGGAACTCAGCTCCCTTTCCCCGCCAATCTCCTGGCGAGGTCCGGTACCGCCGTTAAACATAAATGGAATCAGCACAAGGGATCACCGTCGGCCCTTGCCTCCCCGGATAGCCACATGTACTAAATTCCTGGGCCCGTGAACATAACATATGTAACGCCCCGGTTTTCCATTTATGCACTATGTGTTATTATTATAATTTTCATATCATTATATTCATTTTATTTTCATAAACTTATGTGAAATTTCTTTTAAAGTGAAATCTACGTGAATTAATTACTAATGTGATTAAATTCAATTATTTCATTCATTTATTATAAGTTTCATCATATTATATTCATCACATTTCTATGCATTTATATGAATTATCATTTATGTTAATTATATGAGGTAAGTGATTTAATTGTATTACATGACATTTATTGCTTCTTTGTGTAAATTTATGGACTTAATTGCATAATATGGATTGGAGCTAAGTGGTGTTTTGTGTAGAGATGGTACTTAATTGCATGAATTTAAATTAGAGAAGGACTTAGTTGCAAGTTGTGATGAGTCACATGAGTTAGTGGAAGACATTTGTGTATATCTATACATTATATACATAATATATCTTATGTATATCATATTCCCCACATTTTCATTTCATCACATTTCATCAAACCTCACACGCACACACACTAATACACGATCAAAACACCATGGAAGAGAAGAAGGAGATTTCATCATTTCAAGCTTGAATCAAGGAAGTTAATTGCATAAGTTGGAGCATCTTCATCATCCCATCATATCATCCATTCTTTCCTTCACTTTAAGGTATAGATGGAGTATTTATATGAATCTCTTGAACTTATTTGAAGTAGGGTTTGTTGATTATGATATGATTTCTTGTGTATAAGTGATTAGAAGCATGCTTAGGATCATTAATCTTGAAAGCTTGCATGATTTCTTGAATAATATGGAAGTTGGAGTTCATGATCATATATCGATTTGTTGGATGAAATCTTATGAATCAAAGCATGTTTCCATGGAGTATATGATGACTAATTGATATCTATGAGTTATATGCATGTTATATGTTGTTTTGGAGCATTTTGGTTGAGTTTGGTTTGGGTTTTGATCCCTTTTCTTCCTCCCCCGAACCTACCCCTGTTTTGCCCCTTTTTCCAGCCCTGGAACAGTACCCGGCCGGGTACTTTTTGTGCATAAAAAGTACCCGGGCGGGTAGTTTTCCCCCGAGAAGCTTCTGTATTGCTTACCCGGTCGGGGAACTTTTCCCCTTGAATTTTACCCGGAGGGGTACTCCCTCATCCGAACTCCAAATGACCTGATTTTTGATTCTTTGGAAAGATCTTGAAGTCTAGAACAACCTACAATTGGAATAATCCCAATATATTTTCCCATTTATGAGTTATGATCAATTCTTTTTGGTGTCGCTGCTTTCCCGACAAACTACACTCGCCTAACCTCAACCGTCCGCCATTTTCTCCTCGCTTTGAACTAGAAAACGAGCCATATATTCTCGGAAAGGTCTTTGTGTCTAGTTTCATATCCAACAAGAAAAACTCAATTCCCACTTCTAGAATTAAAGATATTCCAGTTTTCCCTCAACATGTACATTTTCTAAAATTGCTCGTTTTTGCCAAACTTCACCAAAACCTCTATTATTGCATTCCTTTCACTCTCTTGGCTCCCCTATGTGAATTATATGATATATATACTTGTTTAATTGATAATCGTGCTCCTACTTGACATTTTCCTAAGTGTTATTGAATGACTTATTGATCATGACTTTGCCGTGCGTCTTAAATGGTTCATAAGAGTCGTGTCTCACGAACACTTGTCCTTGTTATACAGATCACGTTCCCGGTGATGAGGAGCACGCTCCCTAGGGTGTTTCCTTGCTTGTTTTGGTTGGTAAAGTAAAGGTGAGGTTTAATTTCTAGTTATATAGGACCCGTACAACCCTTATGTGATGTTTTCGGCCAAAATGTATATATATATCTAGAGTTTTCCAAATCTAAACGATTGCAAGCAAGTCACACTTATGCAAAGGAATGCATGTAGTGTGATTAGCACCATGATCATGCAAAGCAATGCATGTATCGTGATTAGACAGTGATCTTATTGATTTTCAACTGATTTCATGGGATTTATTGATTGAACTAAACGGATTGATTAATTATTTTGGGCGAGTAAGCATGTTCACATTTAGGCCCGAGGGTAGTGTATTGAGCCAATTGAGGAAGCAAGGGCTGACGGGTAACTCTTGCACTATCCTCACTACTTTGGGATAACCCCTGAATCCACCAGTAGGTTTGGTGGAGGAAGGAATCCCGTACGTGGGAGTCATGTTCCCGACGTACGTAGCATGGATGGTTAGGGCCTTGCAAACCCACCATCACCCGGAGTAAAGGAGTTCATGAAATTGATACGTGTGCACTTTAATTAAATTACATGATCACATGATAATTACACAAGCATGTAATGTTCACTATTGGTGTAAGGTTGGAGAATTGCCCTCACTCGCCCGGGCCACGGATTGAATTGATAAATGATTGAATTGTTAAATTGAATAGTTGTAATCTCGGGCGAAGATTATTCCTTATTCAACCTATATTGTTTCATTTGTAAAAGCTTTACCCGGGATTATAACTTGCATGTTAATTGCGCTAATATTTATTCATAAACCTCTCACTCAGTCGTTGGTAGACTGACACCTCAACATTTTCAGGTACTCACGGTCGTGTGCTAGGCGGGAGTTTGAGTTGTGTCTTTTATTCAGTTGGGTCTAGCACCGTCACATGTACCTTATTGATGCATATATAGATTGTTATGGTTTTTGGTACTTTCGTATGTTACGTTAGGTTTTGGATATTTAAAGTGTATTTGTAAGTGATGAAGTTGAATTTAAAGAATGGTAATGAAATGCATGTATATCCTATTCTCATGTTACTGTTTATGCATGGTTGTGTCTAATTGAGTGTTAGTCCCGCCTAGCTAGTGGATCCTTTTATCTTGTCACCCGTTCGCTATAGTCTTAGTTCATGTACGGATTACTCATTTCGTATGTGGGCTGAGCTATAGTGTGGGGGTGTGGCATCTCGCGTTCCGGGTGCTACATCTTAGGTGGTATCAGAGCCCGGTTGCAAAACCGCGGTTCTAGCGTCGTGTCATGTCAAGTCTAGGTCTAACGGCATAGGAATTACTTGATAACTTGTGCATTGAATTGATTCATACCACTACTTGTGGATTAATTGAACTTATATGGCTTGGCATTTATGTGCTCAACGTGTTTAATTAAACTTTGCTGGAATTAATTGTTACATTTTGCATTCTAAATTGTTTATAAATGTGATATGTGCATTAGCACTTTAACCGGCATGCATTATTTAGTGATTAGTGTTTGTAGGTTACCTCCATTCGTTGCTACAACCATCAATCTAGTAACCGGAATTGACGAGAGTTTTGAGCTATTGGACTTCCAATCTAGTCTTCAAAAGGCTTAAGAAAGAAGATTTTCATTTTCTTACTTAAGGGGGGAGAGCCGGCCAAAGGAATAATTTAAACCTTAGAGGTATGCTCGCATGATGAAGGAAGTATCAATTGAAGAATTAAGCATTTAACCGAGATACTTCAATACAAGAATCCCAATCCACGGTGAACGGTACCCTTAATCATGCATATCACGTGCATCATGAATTTTATTCTTCTTGTTAGTTGCCATTTGGATGTACATAAGTGTTAGCTATATGATTCATGTGATTCTTCTTGCCCTATGTGACACTTATATAAATGTTTCTCTAAGTGTTTCCTTGAATCATTATTTGGGGTGTGTTTGAGAGACGGGGTTCTCTCATATCTTGTTGGAGAGACGGGGTTCTCTCATTTCTTGTTGGAGAGACGGGTGCTCTCATTTCGTGTTAGGGAGACGGGGCTCTCCCATTACTTGTCTAAGAGACGGAGCTCTCTTATTGCTTGTGCATCATTTTTAAACCCGGCAGTGGACCTGGGGACCAGGTCCTTTTAAGGGGGGGAGAATTGTAACGCCCCGGTTTTCCATTTATGCACTATGTGTTATTATTATAATTTTCATGTCATTATATTCATTTTATTTTCATAAACTTATGTGAAATTTCTTTTAACGTGAAATCTACGTGAATTAATTACTAATGTGATTAAATTCAATTATTTCATTCATTTATTATAAGTTTCATCATATTATATACATCACATTTCTATGCATTTATATGAATTATCATTTATGTTAATTATATGAGGTAAGTGATTTAATTGTATTACATGACATTTATTGCTTCTTTGTGTAAATTTATGGACTTAATTGCATAATATGGATTGGAGCTAAGTGGTCTTTTGTGTAGAGATGGTACTTAATTGCATGAATTTAAATTAGAGAAGGACTTAGTTGCAAGTTGTGATGAGTCACATGAGTTAATGGAAGACATTTGTGTATATCTATACATTACATACATAATATATCTTATGTATATCATATTCCCCACATTTTCATTTCATCACATTTCATCAAACCTCACACACACACACACACTAATACACGATCAAAACACCATGGAAGAGAAGAAGGAGATTTCATCATTTGAAGCTTGAATCAAGGAAGTTAATTGCATAAGTTGGAGCATCTTCATCATCCCATCATATCATCCCTTCTTTCCTTCACTTTAAGGTATAGATGGAGTATTTATATGAATCTCTTGAACTTATTTGAAGTAGGATTTGTTGATTATGATATGATTTCTTGTGTATAAGTGATTAGAAGCATGCTTAGGATCATTAATCTTGAAAGCTTGCATGATTTCTTGAATAATATGGAAGTTGGAGTTCATGATCATATATGGGTTTGTTGGATGAAATCTTAAGAATCAAAGCATGTTTCCATGGAGTATATGATGACTAATTGATATTTATGAGTTATATGCATGTTATATGTTGTTTTGGAGCATTTTGGTTGAGTTTGGTTTAGGTTTTGATCCCTTTCTTCCTCCCCCGAACCTACCCCTGTTTTGCCCCTTTTTCCAGCCCTGGAACAGTACCCGGGCGGGTACTTTTTGTGCATAAAAAGTACCCGGGCGGGTAGTTTTCCCCCGAGAAGCTTCTGTACTGCTTACCCGGTCGGGGAACTTTTCCCCTTGAATTTTACCCGGCCGGGTACTCCCTCATCCGAACTCCAAATGACCTGATTTTTTATTCCTTGGAAAGCTCTTGAAGTCTAGAACTCCCAGTTTCCTTTTTAATCAACCGGTGCAACCCAAAAATTCTCCTTTTCTTGATTCGAATATGGCTCGGTTGAAAACAATTTGATGAGTGAGCTGAAAGAAACTTCCTATCAAGTAAACACTTAATAATGCATGTCGGGTCAAAATGATGAGGCACGTGGCATACTTGCAACAATTAAATATTCCGCACATTAAAGCAACAAAATCAAATAGGAATACGCGCACAAACATAAGTAAGGAAAAATAATAATTTGATGCGAAATATGACGCACGTGCCATGAATGTTTTGGAACCTGTCACCAATATAGTAAGCCGTTAGCTCGGTAGCTTTTTCTCGTTCCTCCAATCAAGTGGTTACTTTGACTTGTGAATCATACCTTATCTTTCCCACGGTCTTCAAGTTTTCCATGAATCTCTTTGCATCACTTGTATCTTCTACTGTCTGGAATTCAAATTTCACGATCCCCGATTTCTTCGACATCCACTGAATTGGACTCTGCATTTCTCCCCCGAGAATCACTCTTCAACATTGCCCAAATTCTCTTACAACATTGAACCCTAAGGTAATTCTGAACCCTACTTCTCGCCATCACCGTGATCAAGACTCCCGTGCTTATCTTTTATGAGTTGAGATTAGTGTAATAAACTCATTTTCCGATTGCTTATACTTAGGCACATGATTTCCTCCCAAAGAGCCTTTGCCTTTCTTTACCGTTCCCATTTGTTGCTCCATATCTCCCAATTCAACCTGACAACTCGGTAATTTAGCTTGGATTTGGGAAACGAACTCCTCCCTACTCGTTTCTATCATCGAAATCCAAAGCACCTAAATTTAAACTCTTCTCGATCTTCACCTCCACAATCTCGATTTCTAATTCCCAGATTTAATTAGAAACCCTTCTTTGACAACTCTTGGTATCCAGTTCCCACTGGATTTATTTTACCTTAACTCCTCTCCGTTCTCGGTACCTCTTCAATGGTCCGAACCTTGAACCAAAGCACCTTCAAGGTTCATTTACTTCATTCCTTAGGTTGAACAGTCCTGTTGAATCCAATTATGACATCTTATGTAGGAGAGCTGTATATAACCATATGCGGAGTCATAACTATTTTTCCCGAACAACTCTTATCTTCTCAAGTGTCTCTCTCTACCATTGCATCCCTAAATTGAAACCTCCCAACCCTTGAACTCTAGCTCCATACCTCAGAAAGAGCTTACAATAGCTCGTCTTTACCGTGGAATTTGGCCGTGGTTTGATAAGATCTTCCTAACCTGTAAATCATAACTCATTTCGGAGATATATGCATGCGATTAGTGCATGCTCATGGCACTTATTCAACACGAAGGACACGGATTCCATTTAGAATGCAACAAGTAATTCGATAAGATTAAAAAGAAAGACAATCTCATGTTCAAGATCGATGCAATGCACACATTGACAAATTGTTCCTATGCCGTACGACTTAAACTGACTCAATCACGACACGAGAACACCGGTTTTGCAACCGGGCTCTGATACCACTTAAGGATGTAGCACCCCGACCGGAAGGCGCCACATCCCCCGCACTATGAGCCCGATCCACACATAAAATGGAGAGTTCATATATGAACCAAGCTCACAGCGAACGGGGACACACTCACTCACTAGGCTAGGCGGGAGCTTAAACTTCGAGACCAAATAAACAAATACCAAAAGGAATAACATATGCGGAAGCAATGCTACTAAATTCATTCCAATATAATAGAACAACGGGTTCAACAAACATAATTACCTAGTCCTGCAAATTCAACATACATCATAACATACTCATAATCATACAATGCTCATAATTAACGAATTACAATGAGGGTGTGTGACAAGACTCAACTTGACCAAAAAACTTGACAACACGACACCCCACCTAGCACTCCAACCAGCAAGAAAGCTGAAAACAATCCGGGTTCAGTCTATAGGAGACTGGTGGGTATAAAATGGGCATAATATAATAATACTTTGGAATTGAAACATACACATGCAAGCCCTAATCCCATAGAAGTTTGATAAGAATTTCCCAAGCGGGCAAAGCAAAGAAAACATCAATGGGATTAAAACTATCATATTCATTCATAATTTAAACATAGGGTTTAAGGCCCGGCGAGTAGGCGTGCATCATCTCCAACCTGCTCCTCGTGTGTGCATATCAAAACATACTTTTCATTAACGATCATACATATCCATTTCATAGTCATAATCATAATCAAAATCATAATCATACATACAAATTCCAACCTTCTTCCTCCGGTGGTGAACGGGCTAGCAAGACCCGGCACCTCATACATAATGGCTAGAGAGGTTCATGAGTCCTCAAAAGCTCGACTAGCGTTTTCCCGTCAAAACTCCTGACGAGATCCGTTTCGACGTTAATATTTGTTGGAACTAGTGCAAGGGATCCCCGTCGGCCTTTGCCTCCCCGGTTAGCCACAATACACTAAGTTCCGGGCCCGTGAACATAACATACATGCACCTCGCCATAACATAAGGTCGGATTTCATAAAAGAAGGGCTTAACAATGGAAAATCATAGACTCCTTTGAAAGACTCGATATATATATATATATATACAATACTTTTGGCTTTAAAACTTTCACATTGGATATATTGGGTCAATTCATATCTAATAGAAGAGAAACCCACCTGCTACACCTCTTACCGAACAATACCCGGCACGTCTCCGCCCTCGAGAAAACTGTACAAGAGACAATGTTGTGTACTCGTGAGACTCAAGACCCTAAGTGAACCATATATGACGCACGACAATGCAATGAATGGGATATGATATGCATAAGAGAATATTTCATGTCGTGGAGATGCATAAAGGCACATAGTTAATCACTTCATTCTTTCTTGGAGCGTTCATAATCATTCAAGTTCATATCTCCCATGTATCATATCAAATCGATCCATAAATTCCGAACAATGATCAGAACGCATATTTCAACAAGTACACACTTCATATGAATCATAAAAGAAGGATAAAGTAGGTAATTAGGGTTCACCCTCCAAGCATCAAGGCATTCCTGCGCATTAAGGAGCAATGAAGGCATGTGAATTCATATCTTGCACATAATACGCCAAACGAATCCATAAATTTCACAAAATGAGCATAACACACCATATAACATGTTAGGTCATAATTGGGGTGGGAAATTGCAAGGAAAATGGAAAAGAAACGTAAGAAGAACTCTGAACAAGATCTTGTAAATTCTGACAGTTTTTGGCGTAAGAATTTTTCCATGGCAAAACAGGGCATTAACGCAGCAGCTCTTGGAGGCTTTCTTATGCCAATTCAACACATATATTATGCATGAAATGAACACTAAATTACCACAATATCATGCCATAATGTGTAGCAACAATAGCTCCAAAACAGCCATGCAAAAACTGATGCTACGAAGGAATAAAATTAAACCATGCCATGTCTCAAATTTGCAGCAGCAGAGATGCATGAATTCAGGTCATAAAAGCTTAAGAAAACTTAGCTAACATGTAGAGAAACTCATATACTTCATGTACATGCAATTTCATACAAAATGGAGCTCAGGAAGTCATCAAACCCCGCACAAAATCTGACAGCAGTTCAAACCGGGAAGAGCAGATTCGCAGCAGTTTTTAAGGTTCAAGAACTCAAGTTCGCAGCCATAATGAAGCATGAATTCAGGGCAAAACAGAGCATATTCATAGAGTAACATTTATAATACATGACCAAGCCTTAGCACACGAAATTGGAGGCAAGAATTCAATCATTTGAACTAAAAAACGTGACAACAGTTCAGTTCGCACATAGCATACAAATGGGCTTCATGTTTCGGTTTAGGAGCTGAAATTGGATCTAAAATATTGGGGAAAGCATGCTAACATACTAAACAACTAATATACATCATATATATGCAAAATGGCACGAATTGAAGCACATTAGAATGACCAACGAACCACAACAATGCAACAGCAGCAGGTCTGTCATGGATCATGCATAAGAACAGGTCATGTATTTCGGTTTTGGGGCTTAAAATGGGTCCAAATACTTAAAACATGAATGCTAACATATAGATCAATGAGTCTACATCAACTCCATGCAATTTCACACGAAAATAAGGTCATTTGATCAAGCAACAAACCATAAATCCAGACAGCAGTCCCAAAACAGGGGAGGCAGTTTTGATTATCAAGTTTGAGGCTCTAAATCACATAATTTCAACAAAGGGTCTTAAGAGAAAATCATCCCAACATCACATACTATCAGTTAAGCAACAAAGAGGCAAAGAAACAAGTCCATAAACTCAGTTTAAAGCCACGAACTCAGCTGCACAACCAAGCAAGGTCACAAGAGCAATTACCCCAAAAATTCATATCAAGCTCATAACTGAAACCCTAACCAGATCTGATCCAAAATCAGAAATAAATGGATGAAAATATGTATAAAAGAGTAGAGAATGCGTAAATATTCATACCTTGAAGATTTGGTAAAGAAGGAAAGTGATTTGAGCTCAAAATCACAAAAATGCCCAAGGGTTTTTCTTCCTTTCTTCTCTTCCTCTATCTCGATCAGTTGCAGCAGCAAGGGAAGATATTTGGCTCGGTTTTTGCTGCTAAAAGGGATAATAAAGGGCTTAACTCAAGGTACAAAAGTCATGGTTAAGGTATGGTTAAGTTAGAGGAGGGTTATGGGTCCCACCATGAAGACTAGTCAACAAAAGGGTTAATCTTGCACAAGCTGCTCGTTACGGTTGGATTTCGGAGGTCTTAATGATTTCAAAAAGGTATGAGGCTTGTTCCATTGTCTCCGAATCGTCGATACGAAGGCAACGGAGGTGACGGAATTCGAATCTGAATTCCCGAGCTCAAGATATCAATGACGGAACCAAGGGTGCGATAATTGCTCGTTAGCCCCCGACTTGGATTCCAAAATTAAAATAAATCCGAAACACATGCAAATGAATCCGAAAATACGAAACGAACATATAATCACATACAAGACACGTTTAAATCCAACATATTAAATTTGTACGAAATTTTGATATCAATTTAAATAGAAACGAAGCACGTAAAGGCCACTCATACACAATGTAACATTAAAAATTCATAATATTGACAAATAATATAAAGTTAAATGCGTATAATTAATTTATAAATAGAAATGCATGCATCAATTATGAAACAATGTATTGCATGAGTTCATGCACATATATAATACAATACGTACCACAATTAACATATATATATATATTATGTAAATATATTTGATATTAGTATCATTAAAATATAGTAATTAACATTTAATATATTTAAAATAAAATTAAATATGTAAATCACGTATAAATAATTATTTCGCACAATTTAGTAAACACATACGTCGTGCTATACTACCTAAAAACTGGGGCGTTACAACTAATGTGTCGTTTTGTTTATAAATTGTGCAATTTAATTATTTAATGATATGATTAATAGTTTGAAAATGTTCCTATTTGATTTTAAAACTATAAATTGTTGTTATTTTAACTTAATTTGATATTTAGTGTTTAACTTCTTAATTAAGGTTTCATGTTACGTTAACTATTTCGAAAATTCTGTTAATTAATTTCAACATGTTATTAGTTGGCTTTAATTTATTTAAAATGGAATTTAAGTTTTAGTAATTAATTTATAACGTTATGAATTCATTCTTGCGAATGAGTGTTTTATTTGTGCTTCGTTCTTATATGTAATGATATCGAAATGTCGTGGAAATTTAGTATGTCGTAAATATGTGTGTTATGAACATGTCTATATGCTCGGTTTATGTTTTCGGATTCATTTGACGTGTTAACGAATTTAATTTTGATTGTGGAACCAAATGGGGGCTAACGAGCAATTAGCGCACCCTTGGTTCCGTACGTGATATCTTGAGCTCGGGAATTCAGATTCGAATTCCGACACCTCCATTGCCTTTGTATCGACGATTCGGAGACAATGGAACAAGCCTCATACCTTTTTGAGATCATTAAGACCTCCAAAATCCAACGGTAACGAGCAACTCATGTAAGTAGAGCTCCTTTTGTTGACTAGTCTTCATGGTGGGACCCTTTTTACTCAACCTAACCTAACCAAAGCTTAACCATGACTTATGTACCTTGAGTTAAGCCCTTTCTTCCCCCTTTTAGCAGCAAAAACCGAGCCAAATATCTCCCCTTTCTGCTGCAACTGATCGAGATAGAGGAAGAGAGAAAAAGGAAGAAAAACCCTTGGCCATTCTTGTGATTTTGAGCTCAAATCACCTCCCTTCTTCTTCCAATCTTCAAGGTATGAATATTTATGTCTTCTATACTCTATTATACTTGATTTCATCTACTTAATACATGAATTGGATCAGATTTGGTTAGGGTTTGAGTGATGAGTTTGATATGAACTTTTAGGGATTTTTGTTCTTGTGACCTATTTACTCGTGTAGCTGATTTTCTTGCTTATACATGATTATATGAGCTTTTTTCTTGGCCTATTTCTTTCCTAACTGGTAGTATATGATGTTAGGAGGATTTTATCTCTTGACCCTTTTATAAAATTATGAGATTTGGAGCTTCAAACTTGATGTTCAAAACTGCCTCCCCTGTTTCGGGACTGCTGTGTGGAATCATGGTTTGTTGCTTGATCTTATGGTCTCCATTTCGTGTGAAATTGCATGGATATGATGTACACTCATTGCTCTATATGTTAGCATTCATGTTGCAAGTATTTGGATCCATTTTAAGCCCCAAAACCGAAGGACATGGCCTGTTCTTATGCATGATCTATGACAGACCTGCTGCTGTTGCGTTTTGCGACTTGTTGGTCATTCTAATGTGCTTTAATTCGTGTCGTTTTGCATATATATGATGTACATTAGTTGTTTAGTATGTGAGCATGCATTCCCCACGGTTTCAGTTCCAAATTTAGCTCCTAAGTACTTGATCATGGCTTGATTGAAACAATAGGGCTCTTATGTACGATTTTGGCGACCCAGTTTTGCTGCAAGATTTAGATGCCCTTAATGTGTGATTTAGCCTTTGCACTCTAAATAAAATATGTTCCTTACATGCTAAATATGTTTTATATTAAGTTTCATAGCATTTGGAGTTGATTTGGTATGCTTTTCGATTGATTTTGTATGGATTCAGTTTTGCCGGTAAAGCCTTGTGTGCGATTTTGGTTCTGTACCGTGACACCCCCGTGTCTCATTTACACTAAAATGTGAGACACGGGCGTGTCACACCTTCTGGGCATGTCTGAACTGAGCCACGGTCGTGGCTCAGTGTAGCTAAGGTGGGTGACACCCCCGTGTCCCTTCCCCTGCGCAGTCCTTGTTGCTTCCTTTTCGGTTTTTGATTTGTTTCACCTCTTTAATGACTTTATCTCCTTTTGTGTTGAACTATGAACTTGTTTTGTTATGTGTTAGGAATATTGTGGTTTAATTTCATAGCATTTGGATGAGGTTTAAAGCATGCTTTTGGTGAATTGCTATGACGTGGTTTGAGTGCTTCTATATGGAATATTAAGTACCTTCTTGCATTCTTTTGATGTCTTAAGTGATGCTCTTTACCTTTTTATTTATTATACTCAATGTCAACATGTTGAAAGGTATAATGTGACTATGGTTCCAAGATTTTGTTAGATATTGCTATGAATTATGAAGGATATGAAAAGATGGAACTTGAATGTATATGAACGTTTATAATATCAAATGAATGACTTGGTTATGTGAGTTAAATTCCTTAATAGTGCACATGAACATTTTCATGACATAATATCATCTTTTATGCATTCATATCATGTTTATGCATTGCCGTGCGTCATATATGGTTCATTAAGAGTCTTGAGTCTCACGAACACGTCATGTTGTCTTTTGTACAGTTTGTCTCCAGGGTGGAGAGATCTTGATCTTTCAGGCACTCGGTAACTCGTATCCTTGTTTCGTCTTGTACCAGGTGAGGGTGTTTTCGTTTTAGCTACGTATTAAACCCTACAACCGTATGTGACAAGCTTTGGCCAAAAACCTAATATAGTTATATATGGTTTTCAAATGAACATACCGACTAATTATTGATCGAGTAAATCCTTTTCAAATGATTTATGAATTATGTTATGTTTCTTATGAATTGATATGTTTGGCGAGACACATTTATGATTTATGATTGTGCGGGCCTCGGGACTTAGTATATGTGGCTAACCGAGGAAGCAAGGGCTGACGGGGATCCCATATACTAGTTCCAACCAATTATGGCAAAACGGACTTCGTCAAGGAGTTTTTGACGGGGAAACGCTAACCGGGCTTTGAGGCCTCATGAACCTCATAGCCGCATTGATATGATTGGGTGGTCGGGCCTTGCAAACCCGTCCACCACCCGGAGGAAGAAGGTTGGAACTGTTTTATGAATATGATTATGTTATGTTATAATTGTTATGCACCGTGCGGGAAGGCCGGGACACGGATTGCCCAAACGAATATGATTTATGATATATGATCTGCATGTATTATGATACATTGCATGATCGCCTAATCAGCATATTAATGATATTTATCGTACACTGTCGGATTTTGGTTGGAGATTGTGCACGCTCACTCGCCGAGCCTTATGTATATGTATGATTTACGAATGTAATGAATTAATATGATTAGTCATAAAATCCGAGCATTGATTAATCATTCTCTTGCCCTTTTTGGGAACTAATTTCAAATAAAACCTTGTTCGGAATTTATGACTTGCATGTACATGTTTATATATATATATATATATCTCCTGCTCACTCAGTCTTCTAGAGACTGACCCTCTCCCTCCCCATCCTTTTAGTGTGCAGGTTTGACTTTGGAGTTTCGAGCTAAGCGGAGGTGGTTGGAGTCTTTAAGTTGGTCAAGATAGGTTAGGAGAGTCTCTGCACTCGCATATGTATTGGAATTATGCATGATTCGATTCTATAGTATCATGAACTTGAATATTTATGTAATTGTTATTGAATTGTTTTTTTTTGGGTTTTGCTATGGATTAAAAGAGGCTTGAAGAGCCCAATTCTGGTTATGGTTTGTATGTTTGAACTTTGGCTTTGCGTTGCATTATATTTCATCGACTGGTTATCATTGCAGGGTCTAGTTCGGCCTAGCTTAGGAAGGTTTTTATGTTTGTCTCCCGTTCGCTAGGGTTTGATGCGGGTGTGGATTTACTATTTCGTTACTCGTGTTGAGCCATAGTGCAGGGGATGTGGTGTCTCACTTGCGGGGTGCTACATCCTTAAGCGGTATCAGAGCCCGGTTGCAAAACCAGTGTTCTTGTGTCGTGTGTGAGTCAGTCTAGGTCGTACGGCTTAGGGACTATATGACAATGCGTGCATTGCATCGATCTTGAACGTGAAATTTGGCTTTTCTTTTGAATTTGGTGGAACTATCTGTTGCAATTACATAAGGATCCTTGCATTAATTGTTGAAAATGTGTCATGAGCATGCACTAATCGCATGCATCTACCCTAGAAGTAAGCTATGATTTATAGGTTATGGAGATAATATCAAACCACGGCCAGCTTCTACGACAAAGACGATCGATTGCAAACTTTTCTGAGACATGGAAGATGGGCAGGATACTCCGGGAAGAATGTAGAGAATTAGAGATGTGAGACTTCCCAAATGGAGCTAGAGTTCAAGGATTAGGATTCGGAATGGGAAGATTGAATCTAGAGATGCGGTGGTAGAAGGATACCTAGTGAAATAAGGATTGATTGTGGGATGGTTATGATCTAGAAGATTGACCTATACGGCTCTGCCACATAAGGTGCCTTGGATTGGGTGCACAGGATCTCTCAACCTAAAGAATGAAGTGAACAAACTTTGAAGATATATTGATTCCGGATTGGATCGTTGAAGAGGTATCAATAATTAGAAGAAACTAAGATAAAATGGGTCCGGTAGGAGTTGTGCACCTGGGGTCGACAAAGAAGGATTTCTGACTAAGCCTAGTGAATTGAAATCAAGTCTGTCAAAGTTAAGACCGGGAAGAGTTGGACTTGGGTGCTTTGGATTTCGATCGTGATGGGAAACTCATAAACAATAGTCACGGGAATCTTGATCAAGGTGTTGATTGGGATATGAGTTCGTTTTTCCAAAACCAAGCTGAATTGTCATGTTGTGAAGTTGAATTGGAAGATATGGAGCAACAAATGGAAACGGTAAAGAAAGGCAACCACTCCTTGCAAGGAAATCATGCTCTCAAGTATAAGCAATTGGAGGTGAATTACACTCACAAAGGGTAAGTGTGGGATTCTTGATTGCGGTGACGATTAGAAGTAAAGGTCGAATTTAGAGAAAAAGTTGGATGCTAACTCCTTGGAGGTGGAAGATACAAGTTGATTTATAAAGATGCATGGAAATCTCGAAGACCGTGGGAAAGGCAAGGAATAATCACTAAGTCAAAGTAACCTCGGGATTTGGAGGAACGAGAAAAAGCTATCGAGCTAACAACTTACCACATTGGTGACAGGTTCCAAAACATTCATAGCACGTGCAACATATTTAGCATCAATTATTTATTCTTCTTTATTTATGTTCGTGCGTACGGTTCTATTTGATTCCGTTGCTCTAATGTGTTGCATAAACGCTTGATGTAAACGTGACACATGCATTGACATCTTTACCCGACATGCATTTTAGTGTTTACTTGATAGGAAGCTCTGGCACCTCAATTGTCAAGTATATATTCGCTTGAACCATATCTGAGTTAAGGGAAAGGAAATAATAGGGTGGCACAGGAAAAGAAAGACGATTTGGGAAATAAAGAACTTTAGGTAAGGGGTAGGTTGGTGGAAGGAATCTGAAGGAAAGTGAAATTTGAATTGGCTTCGGAGTGTTCGAATGGAATGAGAATAGAGGAAGTAGTCCCGCACCTCAAGAGGAGTAGAAGGGAAATGGAAAGGCGAAAACCTTGGGTCGTCATTGGGGTTAAAACCCTCTATAATGGAAGTGGCTCCTCAAGAATTTCAATGAGAGAAGGATTAATGGAGTTTTACATGTAAGGGCAAAAATTTTAAGGGTGAGAGCACGATCGAGAGATAAATTGGAGGATGGAAGTGGTGCTCGAAGAAATATGGTAGTAGTGACAATGGGGATGCAAATTAAAGAGGATCTGAAAATCCTAATGGTGATCATTGGAAATGAATAAGACGACTGTAATGGTTAAGTTGTTAAGAGAGAAGTTACGATGCCAAATTCGGGGGAAGATTTTTCGAGATATAAAGAAAAAGGGTTTATTGAACATTTCTATGTCTGGAATTCCGATTTGGGGGTAATGAAAGTATAAGGGATGTTTTTGTGACCTCCTAAGTTAGAATTAACAGGGGAAAATTGAATCAAGTTGTTATATGAGGGGATGGTGTCGATCAAGATTTATTCAATAAAGTATGAAGGGGTCCGAGACAATATTATTAAGTTATCGGTTATATCAAAGGTGATCCAGAAGGAAACTTAAGAAGGGACCAAATAGAAAAGGATGATAATTGGAAGATTACATCAAGCTTCAGGAATCATTAAGAACATTTTGTCTTCGATTCAGGAAATATGGGGCCAATTACCGAATATAACTTTAAAGGGGTTAAAGAAAATAAATGGATGACATGAACAGAAGATGGGAAAGAAATCATAATAATAAATATCTCAAGATCGGTACTGAGCCGTCAGTGTTGCCAGGAGTAGCTATTTTGAGAATATGTTAGACTCTGATATGGGTAAAGGTAGTAACTATGGATCGGATTTCGGGACGGACAATTTAAGGGCATTCGGGGAGTTCAAGCTCGGTTGATTAAAAAGAGTTGATTGGGCGAATGAGGATTAAAAGAACATGATGGAAACTGGAAGCGGTACAATTCAGTAGGGATCGAAGAGTGTAATCCTTAAAGGATTCATCAATCGCTTCACCGAGGAACCCTGAAGAGGTTCAAGACAAGCTGACCACTGAGCTATCTTCAGGACAGATCATACACTGGACAACGACAACTCTCAATTCTAAACTTTGCAACTACGGTGAACGGTACTTATAACATCCATGATACATGCATCCATACAAATTTAATTCAAATAATTTCTTTGTTATGCGATCCGATTTCTTATCGTGTTAAATTACTTGGAGTAATTGATAATCAACGTGGGCGTTTACGTGATTTTAATTTTGGTTTTGCGTGTGTTGCTTGGGAGTATTGGAGACGTCCTTGCTTTATTTTTGTTTGAGAGACGGGGTGCTCTCGTTGTTTGTAAGAGACGGGGATGCTCTTATTTTTGTTTGAGAGACGGGGTGCTCTCGTTGTTTGTAAGAGACGGGGATGCTCTTATTTTTGTTTGAGAGAAGGGGTACTCTCTTTACTTGCGAGAGACGGGGTTCTCTCATTGCTGCTCGAGAGACGAGGCTCTCTCCTTGTTGCTTGTGAGAGACGGGGAATCTCTCATTGTTTGTTTTCAGGCGTGTTGTGAATCCGAGGACGGATTCTTTTTAAGGGGGAGAGATTGTAACGACCCGGTTTTTCATTTTAACTAATGTGTCGTTTTGTTTATAAATTGCGCAATTTAATTATTTAATGATATGATTAATTGTTTGAAAATGTTCCTATTTGATTTTAAAACTATAAATTGTAGTTATTTTAACTTAATTTGATATTTAGTGTTTAACTTCTTAATTAAGGTTTCATGTTACTTTAACTATTACGGAAATTCTGTTAATTAATTTCAACATGTTATTAGTTGGCTTTAATTTATTTAAAATAGAATTTAAGTTTTAGTAATTAATTTATAACGTTATGAATTCATTCTTGCGCATGAGTGTTTTATTTGTGCTTCGTTATTATATGTAATGGTATCGAAATGTCGTGGAAATTTAGTATGTCGTAAATATGTGTGTTATGAACATGTCTATATCCTCGGTTTATGTTTTCGGATTCATTTGACGTGTTAACGAATTTAATTTTGATTGTGGAACCAAATCGGGGGCTAACGAGTAATTAGCGCACCCTTGGTTCCGTACGTGATATCTAGAGCTCGGGAATTCGGATTCGAATTCCGACACCTCTGTTGCCTTCGTATCGACGATTCAGAGACAATGGAACAAGCCTCATACCTTGTTGAGATCATTAAGACCTCCGAAATCCAACCGTAATGAGCAACTCGTGCAAGTAGAGCTCCTTTTGTTGATTAGTCTTCATGGTGGGACCCTTTTTACTCAACCTAACCTAACCAAAGCTTAACCATGACTTATGTACCTTGAGTTAAGCCCTTTCTTCCCCATTTTAGCAGCAAAAACCGAGCCAAATATCTCCCCTTGCTGCTGCAACTGATCGAGATAGAGGAAGAGAGAAAAAGGAAGAAAAACCATTGGCCATTCTTGTGACTTTGAGCTCAAATCACCTCCCTTCTTCTTCCAATCTTCAAGGTTTGAATATTTATGTCTTCTATACTCTAGTATACTTGATTTCATCTACTTAATACATGAATTGGATCAGATTTGGTTAGGGTTTGAGTGATGAGCTTGATATGAACTTTTAGGGATTTTTGTTCTTGTGACCTATTTACTTGTGTAGCTGATTTTCTTGCTTATACATGATTATATGAGCTTGTTTCTTGGCCTATTTCTTTCCTAACGGATAGTATATGATGTTAGGAGGATTTTATCTCTTGACCCTTTTATAAAATTATGAGATTTGGAGCTTCAAACTTGATGTTCAAAACTGCCTCCCCTGTTTCGGGACTGCTGTGTGGAATTATGGTTTGTTGCTTGATCTTATGGTCTCCATTTCGTGTGAAATTGCATGGATATGATGTACACTCATTTCTCTATATGTTAGAATTCATGTTGCAAGTATTTGGATCCATTTTAAGCCCCAAAACCGAAAGACATGGCCTGTTCTTATGCATGATCTATGACAGAACTGCTGCTGTTGCGTTTTGTGACTTGTTGGTCATTCTAATGTGCTTTAATTCGTGTCATTTTGCATATATATGATTTACATTAGTTTTTTAGTATGTTAGCATGCATTCCCCAAGGTTTCAGTTCCCAATTTAGCTCCTAAGTACTTGATCATGGCTTGATTGAAACAATAGGGCTCTTATGTACGATTTTGGCGACCCAGTTTTTCTGTATGATTTAGATGCCCTTAATGTGTGATTTAGCCTTTGCACTCTAAATTAAATATGTTCCTTACATGCTAAATATGTTGTATATTAATTTTCATAGCATTTGGAGTTGATTTGGTATGCTTTTGGATTGATTTTGTTTGGGTTCAGTTTTGCCGGTAAAGCCTTGTGTGCGATTTTGGTTCTGTATCGTGACACCCCCGTGTCTCATTTACAATAAAATGTGAGACACGGGCGTGTCACACCTTCTGGGCATGTCTGAACTGAGCCACGGTCGTGGCTCAGTGTAGCTAAGGTGGGTGACACCCCGTGTCCCTTCCCCTGCGCAGTCCTTGTTGCTTCCTTTTCGGTTTTTGATTTGTTTCACCTCTTTAATGACTTTATCTCCTTTTGTGTTGAACTATGAACGTGTTTTGTTATGTGTTAGGAATATTGTGGTTTAATTTCATAGCATTTGGATGAGGTTTAAAGCATACTTTTGGTGAATTACTATGACGTGGTTTGAGTGCTTCTATATGGAATATTAAGTACCTTCTTGCATTCTTTTGATGTCTTAAGTGATGCTCTTTACCTTTTTATTTATTATACTCAATGTCAGCATGTTGAAAGGTATAATGTGACTATGGTTCCAAGATTTTGTTAGATATTGCTATGAATTATGAAGGATATGAAAAGATGGAACTTGAATGTATATGAACGTTTATAATATCAAATGAATGACTTGGTTATGTGAGTTAAATTCCTTAATAGTGCACATGAACATTTTCATGACATAATATCATCTTTTATGCATTCATATCATGTTTATGCATTGTCGTGCGTCATATATGGTTCATTAAGAGTCTTGAGTCTCACGAACACGTCATGTTGTCTTTTGTACAGTTTATCTCCAGGGTGGAGAGATCTTGATCTTTCAGGCACTCGGTAACTCGTATCCTTGTTTCGTCTTGTACCAGGTGAGGGTGTTTTCCTTTTAGCTACGTATAAACCCTACAACCGTATGTGACAAGCTTTGGCCAAAAACCTAATATAGTTATATATGGTTTTCAAATGAACATACCGAGTAATTATTGATCGAGTAAATCCTTTTCAAATGATTTATGAATTATGTTATGTTTCTTATGAATTGATATGTTTGGCGAGACACATTTATGATTTATGATTGTGCGGGTCTCGGGACTTAGTATATGTGGCTAACCGAGGAAGCAAGGGCTGACGGGGATCCCATATACTAGTTCCAACCAATTACGGCGAAACGGACTTCGTCAAGGAGTTTTTGACGGGGAAACGCTAACCGGGCTTTGAGGCCTCATGAACCTCATAGCCGCATTGATATGATTGGGTGGTCGGGCCTTGCAAACCCGTCCACCACCCCGAGGAAGAAGATTGGAACTGTTTTATGAATATGATTATGTTATGTTATGATTGTTATGCACCGTGCGGGAAGGCCGGGACACGGATTGCCCAAACGAATATGATTTATGATATATGATCTGCATGTATTATGATATATTGCATGATCGCCTAATCAGCATATTAATGATATTTGTCGTACACGGTCGGAGTTTGGTTGGAGATTGTGCACGCTCACTCGCCGAGCCTTATGTATATGTATGATTTATGAATGTAATGAATTAATATGATTAGTCATAAAATCCGAGCATTGATTAATCATTCTCTTGCCCTTTTTGGGAACTAATTTCAAATAAAACCTTGTTCGGAAATTATGACTTGCATGTGTATGTTTATATATATATATATCGCTCCTGCTCACTCAGTCTTCTAGAGACTGACCCTCTCCCTCCCCATCCTTTTAGTGTGCAGGTTTGACTTTGGAGTTTCGAGCTAGGCGGAGGTGTTTGGAGTCTTTAAGTTGGTCAAGATAGGTTAGGAGAGTCTCTGCACTCACATATGTATTGGAATTATGAATAATTCGATTCTATAGTATCATGAACTTGAATATTTATGTAATTGTTATTGAATTGTTTTTTTTGGGTTTTGCTATGGATTAAAAGAGGCCTGAAGAGCCCAATTCTGGTTATGGTTTGTATGTTTGAACTTTGGCTTTGCGTTGCATTATATTTCGTCGACTGGTTATCATTGCATGGTCTAGTTCCGCCTAGCTTAGGAAGGTCTTTATGTTTGTCTCCTGTTCGCTAGGGTTTGATACGGGTGCGGATTTACTATTTCGTTACTCGTGTTGAGCCATAGTACGGGGGATGTGGTGCCTCACGTGCGGGGTGCTACACTGAATCCACCAGGAGGTTTGGTGGAGGAAGGAATCCCGTACGTGGGAGTCATGTTCCCGACGTACGTAACATGGATGGTTAGGGCCTTGCAAACCCACCATCACCCGGAGTAAAGGAGTTCATGAAATTGATACGTGTGCACTTTAATTAAATTGCATGATCACATGATAATTACACAAGCATGTAATGTTCACTATTGGTGTAAGGTTGGAGAATTGCCCTCACTCGCCCGGGCCACGGATTGAATTGATAAATGATTGAATTGTTAAATTGAATAGTTGTAATCTGGGGGAAGATTATTCCTTATTCAACCTATATTGTTTCATTTGTAAAAGCTTTACCCGGGATTATAACTTGCATGTTAATTGCGCTAATATTTATTCATAAACCCCTCACTCAGTCGTTGGTAGACTGACACCTCAACATTTTCAGGTACTCACGGTCATGTGCTAGGCGGGAGTTTGAGTTGTGTCTTTTATTCAGTTGGGTCTAGCACCGTCACATGTACCTTATTGATGCATATATAGATTGTTATGGTTTTTAGTACTTTCGTATGTTACGTTAGGTTTTGGATATTTAAAGTGTATTTGTAAGTGATGAAGTTGAATTTGAAGAATGGTAATGAAATGCATGTATATCCTATTCTCATGTTACTGTTTATGCATGGTTGTGTCTAATTGAGGGTTAGTCCCACCTAGCTAGTGGATCCTTTTATCTTGTCACCCGTTCGCTATAGTCTTCGTTCATGTACGGATTACTCATTTCGTATGTGGGCTGAGCTATAGTGCGGGGGTGTGGCATCTCGGCGTTCCGGGTGCTACAACATACATGTATAATCTCGCCAAAACATATCAATTCATAAGAAACGTAACATATTTTATAATTTGTGACACCCCGACTCACAGTCGGTACAGGTAAATTATGTGATTTATCAAATGTGTAAGTTTCAAATTAATGGTATATGAATTTTATGAATTATTTGAACTTATATAAATTACTTGAACTAATTGCGTATGTGAATTATGTGAGTTGGCCTTATTTGAACCCGTATTTGTTGAACCGAACCTGGACAATTATGTGAGTTGGCCTTATTTGAAACAGTATTTGTTGAACCGAACCCGTGAACCGAACCGGTCCAACCTTAAAGGCTGAACCATTTTTCCCTTTCCTTCATTACGTGAAGCAGCAGCAGCTCTTGTCCAAGGAAGCCAAAACCCCAAGTTGATCATCCAACCTTCTCAAGCCAAGATCTCCCTCGTTTCTTCGTCTTTTCTCGAACTTGAGTATGTTTCGGTTTCCCCTCTTCGTGCTCGTCATTTCTATGGTTTAATTTCTGAGTTTGGAGTGAGTTTTGTATGCCTTGGCTTCCCTACGTGAATAGTAAGGGTTTGGTGTTTTGTTAAATACTTGCTCTATGCTTGCTATTATTGAATCCTAGCTTCATATATGAATTGTATATGTTGTATATGTCACATTTATTGCATTTAATCCTTTGGTAGTTGAGCATTTAATGTTATCTTTTGTTTAAGCTTGATTATTGGATCCTTGGATCATGCCTTTAACTTCCGTTTTTCTTGAGTTATTTGAGTGTTTATATGTCAAGCATGATTTATTTGAATTATGTGTGTAATTTGAGAAGTTGTGGCAACTTTTTGGTACTTGATTTTGGCCATTTTGGCACAAAAATGAAGCTCCCCTGCTTCTATAATGTGATTCTGCTCCAGCTTTTCGAACCAGGCCGGAACGGCCGTTCCCGTCCCAGTTATAAACTGGGAACGGCCCTTCCCGACCATTTATTGTTCCTTGCCGAGAGTGGGAACGGCCGTTCCCAGTTTGCACTGGGAATGGGAAGGGTCGTTCCCATGGCCAAAATCAGTTTTTAGTTCAACATTACAGAAGCGCGGGGAGAGTTTGGGATTTTTGGGTAACGGCCCTTCCCGTCCCCAGTACAAACTGGGAACGGCCGTTGCCATCTTCCAGAAACTTTGGGCGAGTGTGGGAACGGCCGTTCCCTACAGTGAAAGGGCCGTTCCCACCCCTTCCCGAGACCCAAGTGTTGTATTTTGTATGTGATCATGAATCATGCATTTTGCCGAGCGTCCTATTTGGGTTCATATAGAGTCTAAGTCTTGGGCTTTCGTGTTTTCTTTTCAGAGGAGGTTCCCGTTGACGAGCCCGAGGCGTAGGTTGTTCACGTCTGCTCGTATTTTGTCACGCACAAGGTGAGGTTTAGGACTTTTGTTAGTTAAGTGACCTAAAACCTTATGTGATGTTTTCGAACCCTCGCATGTGGATATATATGGTATATATAGATATGTATGTATGGATTAGAATATGTTTATAACCTTGTGAATACTCTATCTTTGGGAAAGGTACTATATAAGCATATGTAAGCTAAGTTTTGGAAAAGTCTTTATGTTTCAAGTTAGCGAGATTGCCATGAAAGATTTGGCATTTGATATGATTTGTGTTTGTGGATCCAAGGAGCTACGGGTAAGGAGCCCTCGGGACGGTTTGGGCCGTCGAGGTTAAGCCTGTTCGTAGTCTCCATCCGATATATCAAACGCGACCCCTGGGAGTTAGGGAAGGTGTGGTATTTCGATGCCTTAGGCATAAAAACCGGGGAGGGCACGATGTGGGCTCGCTACCCCTCATGAGTTTGTATATGTATGGATGATTAGGGCCGCCGGTGGGTCTTCCATCATTGGACTAGTGGTTGATATGTATGATTTCTGTTTTGTTTGTTCTGAGGAGTAAATGTTGGAAGCTCGTTCTCGCCGAGCATTATGCTGTTGTGTTATGTTTGGGAAGTATAAATCGGGATAGTGTTTGTGAAAAGGTTTTAAAGTATATGTATTTGTTTTGAAAGCTTTAGTTTGTAAAACCTATTCCGGTTCATAATTCCACCCTTTGCTATGTGCTTTGCTTTATATATATAGGGTGTGGGTGTGCGTTAGCCCCCTCACTCAGTCAGTTGACTGACTCCTCGTTTACTCTTTTAGTTGCAGGTTTTGGAGCGTGAGCTAGGCAGAGAAGTGTGTCTTCTTTATGCACTTGTCGGTCTAGGTCTCGTTAAGTGCATTTACATACTTGCACTTTATTGTTTTGTACTTGTATAGATATGGTTTGTAAATACTTGTTTACCTTTTTGCTCGAGCCGTGATGGCTTTTGTACAGCATTTGGTGTTGGTACCTATACGTATATATGTGATGCTCTTTTACTTGTCGTTTATTTTATTACTTCCGCGCACTCTGATTCGGTTTGGTTTAGCTCCGCCTAGCCTAGAGTGTGTGTTTGGTCTCCCGTTCGCTATGATTCAGATTCGGATAAGGACTTTCCATTTCGTATTCGGGTTTGGGTTATAGTGCGGGGGATGTGGCCCTACGTGTGGGTGCTACTTAATTCATTTGAAAAGGGTTTACTCGATCAATGCTATGCGTGCGGGTCTTCTGATCACTTGATTGATGCTTGCCCGAATAGGAGGCCGGTTGTGCAGGCTCATGTGTATGCTTTGGAGGGAGAGGAAGAAGCTGTTGATGTCGACCCGACTGCCGTGATAGAAGGTACAATAAGCATTCATGACATACCACTACATGCATTGTTTGATCCCGGGGCTCGCATTCCTTTATTTCCCGGGATATTGTTGCTTCTTTGCCTCTACTTGATGAATTATCTGCGCATGTATATGTGGTGAATACTCCTTTGGGTGGGTCTTTGGAAGCTGACAGGGTGTTTCAGGAGTGTCCGGTGGTGTTTGAGGGCCGAGTTTGTCCTGCCGATTTGATAGTTCTACCGTTGAAGAAGTATGAGGTTATCCTTGGCATGGATTTTCTCTTTAGATACTGAGCTCAGTTGGATTGTCATGAGAAGAAAGTGTCTTTGGGATCCGTGGTCTTTACGGGTGAGAGGTTGAAGTCCAGCCCGTTTGTGTCTTTTATGGAAGCAAATAAGCTCCTCCGGGACGGCGCGACAAGTTTTGTGGCTTACCTTCTGAATAAACCGAAGGATCAGGCCAAACTTGAGGAGAGGAGGCCGTGAGTGAGTTTCCCGATGTATTCCCTGAGAATTTTGGTTCTTTACCACCTGATAGGGACATCGAGTTTGTGGTCGACCTTTATCCTGGAGCTGAGCCTTTCTCTAAGACACCGTATCGGATGGCTCCTCCTGAGTTGAAGGAGTTGAAAACTCAGTTGGATGAGCTTTTGACTTGCGGTTACATCCGTCCGAGTACATCCCCGTGGGGTGCTCCCATGTTATTTGTGAAGAAGAAGGACGGGACTTTGAGGATGTGTATAGACTACCGCGAGTTGAACCGGATGACAGTGAAGAATAAGTATCCTTTACCTCATATCGAAGAGTTGTTTGATATTCTGCAAGGGTCGCAGGTGTACTCTAAGTTAGATTTGAGGCAGGGATATTACCAACTTCGTATCCGGGAGGAAGATATTTCTAAGACTGCGTTCAACACCCGCTATGGACACTTCGAGTTTGTGGTGATGCCGTTTGGGTTGACTAACGCTCCAGCCGTGTTCATGGATATGATGCACCGAGTGTTTAGACAGTTTCTTGACAAGTTTGTGGTCATTTTTATAGACGACATTTTGGTGTATTCTAAGTCTGCAAAAGAGCACGCAACGCACCTCAGGATTGTCTTGGAGACACTTAGAGAGCACAAGCTTTATGCCAAATTTAGCTAGTGTGAGTTCTGGCTCGACAGAGTGGCATTTCTGGGTCACATAATTTCAGGTGAAGGAATTGAAGTTGATCCCTCCAAGATTGAAACCGTGGCTCAGTGGGAACGACCGAAGAATGCTTCCGAGATAAGAAGTTTTCTCGGGTTAGCGGGTTACTATAGGAGATTTGTGAAGGATTTCTCCAAAATTGTGTGCCCGTTGACTCGGTTAACCAAGAAGGAGGTGAAATATGAGTGGGATGATGGGTGCGAGAGAAGTTTCCAAGCTTTGAAGGAAAGACTAACTTCGGCACCAGTTCTTACCCTACCCAAGGGATCCGAGGGTTATTCAGTTTTTGCAGATGCTTCTAAAGAAGGACTCGGATGTGTGTTGATGCAAAATGGCCGAGTGGTGGCCTATGCTTCTAGGAAGTTGAAGGAACACGAGAAGAACTACCCCACTCATGATCTTGAGCTCGCAGCTGTTGTGTTTGCTTTGAGGAAGTGGCGTCATTACCTTTATGGGACGACTTTTGAGATATTCACGGATCACAAGAGCCTCAAGTATCTTTTCACTCAGAAGGAGCTTAATGATAGACAGAGGCGTTGGATGGAATTCTTAGAGGATTATGACTGCTCGATTCAGTATCATCCGGGCAAGGCTAATGTCGTAGCAGATGCTTTAAGCAGAAAAGCAAGTGTTTCAGGTTTGAGTGCAGAGTCTTCAGGACAGGATTCGACCGTTTTGGTTTCAGTAGCTCGGTTAGCTAACATCACAGTTCAGCCGGATTTGAAACAGAGGTTATTGGATTCTCAGGCTTCGGATACAGAGATTAAGAGATTAGTGGTTCGGTGTAGGATAGACCCCAAGACGAAGTTTGGGTTTGATAATTCTGGTTTGTTCAGTTTTAAGACAAGAGTTTGTGTCCCAGAAGACCTCAAGAGGTTAATACTTGAGGAAGGACACCGTTCGGGATATTCCATTCACCCCGGTGGTACTAAGATGTACTGAGATTTGAAGGAATTCTTCTGGTGGAATGGCATGAAGAGAGATGTCGAAAAACTTTGTGAAGCGATGTCTCACGTGCCAAGTGGTGAAGGCGGAACACCAGAAACCGGGAGGAACCCTCCAACCACTTCCGATTCCTGAGTGGAAGTGGGAACAAGTGACTATGGACTTCGTGTCCGGCTTGCCGAGATCAAGAGGAGGTTATGATGGAATTTGGGTGATAGTCGACCGATTGACCAAGTCTGCTCATTTTCTCAAGGTGAAAATGTCCTACAAGACCCCGAAGTTGGCAGAGTTGTATTGTGATGAGATTGTGAGACTTCATGGAGCGCCTGCTAGTATTGTTTCTGATCGTGATCCGAGGTTCACAGCTAAGTTTTGGCAGGATCTTTAGAGTAGATTGGGTACCAGGCTTAATTTCAGCACCGCTTTTCATCCTCAGACGGATGGACAGTCAGAGAGATTGATTAAGTATTTCGAGGATTTGTTACGAGCGTGTGCTTTGGATTTCATGGAGAAGTGGGACAAGCATTTAGCTCTGGTTGAGTTTGCCTATAACAACAGTTACCGGACCTCTATTGGTATGGCTCCCTACGAGGCACTCTATGGAAGGAAGTGTAGATCGCCTCTCTTTTGGGATATAGAGGATTGGCGGTGGACAGAGGAGAACAAGCTCGAAAGAGCCACACCTCGAGAGAGATTGGATAAAACCACTGCTAAGGTCAAGTTAATTCAGCATAGAATGAAGGCAGCTCAGGACCGTCAAAAGAGCTACGCAGATAAGAGGAGAAGGCCCCTCGAGTTTGAAGTTGGAGATAAGGTTTTCTTGAAAGCATCTCCGAGAAAGGGCTTTTCTCGAATAGGTCGAGGTGGGAAGCTTAACCCGAGATACCTTAGCCCTTTTGAAATCTTTAGGAGAGTTGGAGAAGTGGCGTATCGGTTGGACCTACCGCCGAGATTGACCGGGATACATAATGTATTTCATGTTTCGCAGCTCAGGAATTATTATCCCGAGGAATCAACTATTCTCCCTGTTGAAGAGGTACAGCTTGAGTCGGATTTGACGATAGCAAGGCACCTAGTTGAGATTCAAGACCGGATGGTGCAAGTGTTGAGGAATAAACAGATTCCCTTGGTCCGAGTTCTGTGGAGAGATCAGAAATCCGAAGAGTCCACTTGGGAGACTGAGGAGAAGATGAAACAGTTGTACCCGGAGTTGTTCTCAGATCAGACAGTGAACCTGGGGACCAGGTTCTCCGAAGGGGGGGAGGTTGTGACACCCCGACTCACAGTCGGTATAGGTAAATTATGTGATTTATCAAATGTGTGCGTTTCAAATTAATGGTATATGAATTTTATGAATTATTTGAACTTACATGAATTACTTGAACTAATTGCGTATGTGAATTATGTGAGTTGGCCTTATTTGAACCCGTATTTGTTGAACCGAACTTGGACAATTATGTGAGTTGGCCTTATTTGAACCCATATTTGTTAAACCGAACCGGTCCAGCCTTAAAGGCTGAACCATTTTTCCCTTTCCTTCATTATGTGAAGCAGCAGCAGCTCTTGTCCAAGGAAGCCAAAACCCCAAGTTGATCATCCAACCTTCTCAAGCCAAGATCTCCCTCGTTTCTTCGTCTTTTCTCGAACTTGAGTATGTTTCGGGTTCCCCTCGTCGTGCTCGTCAGTTCTATGGTTTAATTTCTGAGTTTGGAGTGAGTTTTGTATGCCTTGGGCTCCCTAAGTGAATAGTAAGGGTTTGGTGTTTTGTTAAATACTTGCTCTATGCTTGCTATTATTGAATCCTAGCTTCATATATGAATTGTATATGTTGTATATGTCACATTTATTGCATTTAATCCTTTGGTAGTTGAGCATTTAATGTGATCTTTTGTTTAAGCTTGATTATTGGATACTTGGATCATGCCTTTAATTTCCGTTTTTCTTGAGTTATTTGAGTGTTTATATGTCAAGCATGATTTATTTGAATTATGTGTGTAATTTGAGAAGTTGTGGCAACTTTTTGGTACTTGATTTTGGCCATTTTGGCACAAAAATGAAGCTCCCCTGCTTCTGTAATGTGATTCTGCTCCAGCTTTTCGAACCAGGCCGGAACGGCCGTTCCCGTCCTAGTTATAAACTGGGAACGACCCTTCCGGGCCATTTCCTGTTCCTTGTCGAGAGTGGGAACGGCCGTTCCCAGTTTGCACTGGGAATGGGAAGGGCCGGTCCCATGGCCAAAATCAGTTTTTAGTTCAACATTACAGAAGTGCGGGGAGAGTTCGGGATTTTTGGGGAACGACCCTTCCCGTCCCCAGTACAAACTGGGAACGGCCGTTCCCATCTTCCAGAAACTTTGGGCGAGTGTGGGAACGACAGTTCCCTACAGTGAAAGGGTCGTTCCCACCCTTTCCCGAGACCTGGGAGCTGCCACTGCTTCTTTTTACTTAAGTTGTGCAATTTTATGGCTTTAAGTGTTGTTCTTTCGTGTGTTAATCGCTATGATTCGGTTTTTATTGCATAATAAATTGTAAATAATTATGTTGTGCTATAATTTGTGAATTATATGACCTAAGTGTAATATTTTTTATGTGATCATGAATCATGCATTTTGCCGAGCGTCCTATTTGGGTTCATATAGAGTCTAAGTCTTGGGCTTTCGTGTTTTCTTTTCAGAGGAGGTTCCCGTTGACGAGCCCGAGACGTAGGTTGTTCACGTCTGCTCGTATTTTATCACGCACAAGGTGAGGTTTAGGACTTTTGTTAGTTAAGTGACCTAAAACCTTATGTGATGTTTTCGAACCCTCGCATGTGGATATATATGGTATATATAGATATGTATGTGTGGATTAGAATATGTTTATGACCTTGTGAATACTCCTGCTTTGGGAAAGGTACTATATAAGCATATGTAAGCTAAGTTTTGGAAAAGTCTTTATGTTTCAAGTTAGCGAGATTGCCATGAAAGATTTGGCATTTGATATGATTTGTGTTTGTGGATCCAAGGAGCTACGGGTAAGGAGCCCTCGGGACGGTTCGGGCCATCGAGGTTAAGCCTGTGCGTAGTCTCCATCTGATATATCACACGCGACCCCTGGGAGTTAGGGAAGGTGTGGTATTTCGATGCCTTCGGCGTAAAAACCGGGGAGGGCACGATGTGGGCTCGCTACCCCTCGTGAGTCTGTATATGTATGGATGGTTAGGGCCGCCGGTGGCTCTTCCATCATTGGAGTAGTGGTTGATATGTATGATTTCTGTTTTGTTTGTTCTGAGGAGTAAAGGTTGGAAGCTCGTTCTCGCCGAGCATTATGCTGTTGTGTTATGTTTGGGAAGTATAAATCGGGATAGTGTTTGTGAAAAGGTTTTAAAGTATATGTATTTGTTTTGAAAGCTTTAGTTTGTAAAACCTATTCCGGTTCATAATTCGTGTAGCACCCACACGTAGGGCCACATCCCCCGCACCATAATCCAAACCCGAATACGAAATGGAATGTCCGTACCCGAATCCGAATCATAGCGAACGGGAGACCAAACACACCCTCTAGGCTAGGCGGAGCTAAACCAATACCAAATCAGAGTACGCGGAAGCAATAAAATAACAAGAAGTAGAAAACCATCACATATATACGTATAGGTACCAACCCACACCTATCCATATAGTACTTACATATAGGTACCAACACTTCAACCTGTACAAAATCCATCACGGCTCGAGCAAAAAGGTAAACAAGTATTTTAAAACCCTATCTATACAAGTACAAAACAATAAAGTGCAGGTATGTAAATGCACCTAACGAGACCTAGACCGACAAGTGTAAAAAGTAGACACACTTCTCCGCCTAGCTCACGCTCTAAAACCTGCAACCAAAAGAGTAAACGAGGAGTCAGTCAACTGACTGAGTGAGGGGCTAACGCACACCCACACCCTATATATATAAAGCAAATCACATAACAAAGGGTGGAATTATGAACCGAGATAGGTTTTACAAACTAAAGCTTTCAAAACAAATACATATACTTTAAAACCTTACCACAAGCACTATCCCGATTCATACTTCCTAAACATAACACAACATAACATAATGCTCGGCGAGAACGAGCTTCCAACCTTTACTCCTCAGAACAAACAAAACAGAAATCATACATAACCACCTCTACACCAATGATGGAAGAGCCACCGGCGGCCCTAACCATCCAAACATATACAGACTCACGAGGGGTAGCGAACCCACATCGTGCCCTCCCCGGTTTTTAACCCGAAGGCATCGAAATATCACACCTTCCCTAGCTCCCGGAGTCGCGTGTGATATATCGGATGGAGACTACGCAAAGGCCGAACCTCGACGGCCCGAACCGTCCCGAGGGTTCCTTACCCGTAGCTCCTTGGATCCACAAACACAAATCATATCATATGCCAAATCTCTCATGGCAATCTCGCTAACGGAAACATAAAGACTTTTTCCAAAACTTAGCTTACATAGGCTTACTTAGTATCTTTCCCAAAACAAAGTTGTTCACAAGATCATAAACATATTCTAATCGACACATATATATCTATATATATAATATATAGTCACATGCGCGGCTTGAAAACATCACATAAGGCTTTAGGTCACTTAACTAACAAAAGTCCTAAACCTCACCTTGTGCGTGACAAAAAGCGAGCAGACGTGAACAACCTACGCCTCGGGCTCGTTAACTGGAACCTCCTCTGAAAAGAAAACACGAAAGCCCAAGACTTAGACTCTATATGAACCAAAGAAGACGCCCGACAAAATACTTGATTCATGATCACATATAAAATAATACAATTAGGTCATATAATTCACAAATTATAGCACAACATATTTATTTACAATTTATTAAGCAACAAAAATTAAGTTATAACGATTAACATGCGAAATAACAACAATTAAAGTCATCCAAATGCATAATTAACATAAAAAGAAGCAGTGGCAGCTCCCAGGTCTCGGGAAGGGGGTGGGAACGGCCCTTTCACTGTAGGGAACGGCCGTTCCTGCCCTCGCTAAAAGTTTCTGGAGGATGGGAATGGCCGTTCCCTGTTTGTACTGGGGACGGGAAGGGCCGTTCCCAAAAATCCCGAACCCTCCCCGCGCTTCTGTAAGGTTGAACTAAAAACAAAGGTTTGGCCATGGGAACGGCCCTTCCCATTCCCAGTGCAAACTGGGAACGGCCGGTCCCACTCTCGGCAATGAACAGTAAATGGCCCGGAAGGGCCGTTCCCAGATTATAACTGGGACGGGAACGGCCGTTCCGGCCTGGTTCGAAAAGCTGGAGCAGAAACAGACATTACAGAAGCAGGGGAGCTTCATTTTTGAGCCAAAATGGCCAAAATCAAATACCAAAAAGTTGCCACAACTTCTCAAAATGCACAATTAATTCACATAAATCATGCTTGACATATTGACACTCAAATAACTCAAGGAAAAACGGAATTAAAGGCATGATCCAAGGATGCAATAATTAAGCTTAAACAAAAGATCACATTAAATGCTCAACTACCAAAGGATTAAGTGCAATAAATGTAATATATACAACACATACAACTCATTTATGAAGCTAAAGATCAAGAATAACAAGCAAAGAGCACATATTCAAGTTTTTAGCCAAACCCTTACTATTCACGTAGGGAAGCCAAGGCACAAAAACTCACTCCAAACTCAGAAATTAAACCATAGAAATGACGAGCACGACGAGGAGAAACCGAAACATACTTGAGTTCGAGGAAAGACGAAGAAATGAGGGAGATCTTGGCTTGAGAAGGTTGGATGATCAACTTGGGGTTTTTGGCTTCCTTGGACAAGAGTTGCTGCTGTAACGTGAAATGAAGAAGGAGAAAAATGGTTCAGCCTTTAAGGCTGGACCGGTCCGGTTAACGGTTCGATTCAAGGTGTTCTGGTTCAAGTTGGTTCGGTTCAACAATTACGGGTTCAAATAAGGCCGACTCAATTAAGACAAGTAATTCATATAAGTTCAAATAATTCATATAAGTCATATACAATTAATCTAAAACACAAATAATATTAAATCACATAATTTACCTGTACCGACTGTGAGTCGGGGTGTCACAGCCTCCCCCCCTTCGGAGAACCTGGTCCCCAGGTTCACTGTCTGACCTGAGAACAACTCCGGGTACAACTGTCTCATCTTCTCCTCAGTCTCCCAAGTGGACTCTTCGGATTTCCGATCTCTCCACAGAACTCGGACCAAGGGAGTCTGTTTATTCCTCAACACTTGCATCTTCCGGTCTTGAATCTCAACCGGGTGCCTTACTATCGTCAAATCCGTCTCAAGTTGTACCTCTTCAACAAGGAGAATAGTTGATTCTTCGGGTCAATCTCGGTGGTAGGTCCAACCGATACGCCACTACTCCCACTCTCTCAAGGATTTCAAAAGGTCCAAGGTATCTCGGGTTAAGCTTCCCACCTCGACCTATTCGAGAAAAGCCCTTTCTCGGAGATGCTTTCAAGAAAACCTTATCTCCAACTTCGAACTCGAGGGGCCTTCTCCTCTTATCTGCGTAGCTCTTTTGGCGGTCCTGAGCTCCCTTCATTCTCTGCTGATTTAACTTGACCTTAGCAGTGGTTTTATCCAGTCTCTCTTGAGGTGTAGCTCTTTCGAGCTTGTTCTCCTCTGTCCACCGCCAATCCTCAATATCCCAAAAGAGAGGCGATCTACACTTCCTTCCATAGAGTGCCTCGTAGGGAGCCATACCAATAGAGGCCTAATAACTGTTGTTATAGGCAAACTCAACCAGAGCTAAATGCTTATCCCACTTTTCGTTGAAATCCAAAGCACACGCTCGTAACAAATCCTCCAAATACTTAATCAATCTCTCTGACTGTCCATCCGTCTGAGGATGAAAAGCGGTGCTAAAATTAAGCCTGGTACCCAATCTACTCTGAAGATCCTGCCAGAACTTGGCTGTAAACCTCGGATCACGATCTGAAACAATACTAGAAGGCGCTCCATGAAGTCTCACAATCTCATCACAATACAATTCTGCTAACTTCTGGGTCTTGTAGGACATTTTCACCTTGAGAAAATGAGCAGACTTGGTCAATCGGTCGACTATCACCCAAATTCCATCATAACCTCCTCTTGATCTCGGCAAGCCGGACATCACTTGCTCCCACTTCCACTCAGGAATCGGAAGTGGTTGGAGGGTTCCTCCCGGTTTCTGGTGTTCTGCCTTCACCACTTGGCACGTGAGACATCGCTTCACAAAGTTCGCGATATCTCTCTTCATGCCATTCCACCAGAAGAATTCCTTCAAATCTCGGTACATCTTAGTACCACCGGGGTGAATGGAATATCCCGAACGGTGTCCTTCCTCAAGTATTAACCTCTTGAGGTCTTCCGGGTCACAAACTCTGGCCTTGAACCTGAACAAACCGGAATCATCAAACCCAAACTTCGTCTCGGGGTCTATCCTAGACCGAACCACTAGTTTCTGAATCTCTGTATCCGAAGCCTGAGAATCCAATAACCTCTGTTTCAAATCCGGCTGAACTATGATGTTAGCTAACCGAGCCACTGAAACTAAAACTGTCGAACCCTGTCCTGAAGACTCTGCACTCACACCTGAAACACTTGCTTTCCTGCTCAAAGCATCTGCCACGACATTAGCCTTGCCCGGATGATACTGAATCGTGCAGTCATAATCCTATAAGAATTCCATCTAATGCCTCTGTCTATTATTAAGCTCCTTCTGAGTAAAAAGATACTTGAGGCTCTTATGATCCGTGAATATCTCAAAAGTCATCCCGTAGAGGTAATGACGCCACTTCCTCAAAGCAAACACAACCGCTGCAAGTTCAAGATCATGAGTGGGGTAGTTCTTCTTGTGTTCCTTCAACTTCCTAGAAGCATAGGCCACCACTCGGCCATTTTGCATCAACACACATCCGAGTCCTTCCTTAGAAGCATCTGCAAAAACCGAATAACCCTCGGATCCCTCGGGTAGGGTAAGAACTGGTGCCGAAGTTAGTCTTTCCTTCAAAGCTTGTAAACTTCTCTCGCACCCATCATCACACTCATATTTCATCTCCTTCTTGGTTAACCGAGTCAACGGGCAAGCAATTTTGGAGAAATCCTTCACAAATCTCCTATAGTAACCCGCCAACCCGAGAAAACTTCTTATCTCGGAGGCATTCTTCGGTCGTTCCCACTGAGCCACGGTCTCAATCTTGGAGGGATCAACTTCAATTCCTTCACCTGAAATTATGTGACCCAGAAATGCCACTCTGTCGAGCCAGAACTCACAGTTGCTAAACTTGGTATAAAGCTTGTGCTCTCGAAGTGTCTCCAAAACAATCCTGAGATGCGTTGCGTGCTCTTCTACAGACTTAGAATACACCAAAATGTCGTCTATAAAAATGACCACAAACTTGTCAAGAAACTGTCTAAACACTCGGTGCATCATATCCATGAACACGGCTGGAGCGTTAGTCAACCCAAACAGCATCACCACAAACTCGAAGTGTCCATAGCGGGTGTTGAATGCAGTCTTAGAAATATCCTCCTCCCGGATATGAAGTTGGTAATATCCCTGCCTCAAATCTAACTTAGAGTACACCTGTGACCCTTGCAGAATATCAAACAACTCTTCGATATGAGGTAAAGGATACTTATTCTTCACTGTCATCCGGTTCAACTCGCGGTAGTCTATACACATCCTGAAAGTCCCGTCCTTCTTCTTCACAAATAACATGGGAGCACCCCACGGGGATGTACTCGGACGGATGTAACCGCAAGTCAAGAGCTCATCCAGCTCAATTTTCAACTCCTTCAACTCAGCAGGAGCCATCCGATACGGTGTCTTAGAGAAAGGCTCAGCTCTAGGATAAAGGTCGACCACAAACTCGATGTCCCTATCAGGTGGTAAAGAACCCCAATTCTCAGGGAATACATCGGGAAACTCACTCACAACCTCCGTCTCCTCTAGTTTGGCCTGATCCTTTGGTTTATTCAGAAGGTAAGCCACGAAACCTGTTGCGCCGTCCCGGAGGAGCTTACTTGCTTCCACAAAAGACACAAATGGGCCGGACTTCAACCTCTCACCCGTAAAGACTACGGACCCCAAAGACACTTTCTTCTCATGACAATCCAACTGAGCTCGGTATCTGAAGAGAAAAGCCATGCCAAGGATAACCTCATACTTCTTCAACGGTAGAACTATCAAATCTGCAGGAAAAACTCGGCCTTCAAACAACACCGGACACTCCCGAAACACCCTGTCAGCTTCCAGAGACCCTCCCAAAGGAGTAATAACCACATACACATGCGCAGATAATTCATCAAGTAAAGGCAAAGAAGCAACAATATCCCGGGAAATAAATGAATGCATAGCCCCGGGATCAAACGATGCATGTAGTGGTATGCCATGAATGTTTATTGTACCTTTTATCACGGTATTTGGATCAACATCAGCAGCTTCCTCCTCTCCCTCCAAAGCATACACACGTGCCTGCACAACTGGCCTCTTATTCGGGCAAGCATCCATCAAGTGATCAGAGGACCCGCACACAAAGCATTTGCCCAAAAGCTTCCAACACCTCTCAACTGGATATCTCCCCTGACAATGAGCACAAACAGGTGGTCCCTGAGCTGGAGCCGGTCGAGCTGGAATAGCAGGAGGTGCCACGAGACCGGTAATACGGGGCTTTTTGTTCCCTAAGCCCTGGGGACGAAAAGCCTGTGGGACAGGAGCTCGTGAAGCATAAGAAACGGGCTTCTTACCCGATCCAGAATCGGATCCCGCTACCCGAGTAGAAGAGAAAGGTGGAGGCTTCAACCGAGCCATTTGGGCCTCAACTTGAATTGCCCTCTTTGTAACTTTGGCCCAAGTACTCACGTTGGCGGCCTGTAGAGCTTCTTGAATATCCCGGCGAAGTCCATGAAGAAACTTTCGGGCCTTATGATCATCATGGTCGGTAATGTGAGTAGCATAAGGTGCTAGTCTCTCGAACTCCAATAAATAATCCTCCACCGTCCGATTGCCTTGCCTCAAATTGGAGAACTCTTGGAGGCGATGCTCTTGTGCACTATGAGGGATATATTTCTCATGGAATTCCTGCACAAACGTCTCCCAATTGAATTCCATACCCATTCTCTCAAGCCTGGATCTCACACTTCTAAGCCAAATAGCCCGCTGGCCCTTGAATGATACGACCCGTGCAAATGGCCTTGTCTTGGGAATTCCCCGGACAAATCTCCCAAATTCCTCGAATCTCAGACAACCACTCTTCCGCCTTAATATTATCACCTCCATACCACTTTGGACGGTTGTTGTTCCGGAAGTCCTTATACACGGCGGATATATCTTATCCTTCACCCGGATTTGCATTGCCCCTTTGATTTTGTTGGAGTTGATTGAGTAGGGCTTGGACAATATTCTCCGCATTCATAGGTGGTGGCGGAGGTGCATTTTGTGGAGTCGGTTCATTCAAATCAGGGGTTCGTTCACGGTTATTATGTCTCCTTGGAGGCATCCTGAGATTCACAAATTCAAGCAATATGGATGCATGTAAATTAGTATATGATCATGTGTACAATAAAAAAACTAATTAAGTAATCAAGTAATCAATTAGTCAAGTAAGCACATATTCAAATCATGTAGTCACACATGCACATAATCAAAAGTCACCTTGTCCTAAGCCGTACAACCTAGACAGACCCACACGACACTAGAGCCCGGTTTTGCAACCGCGCTCTGATACCACTTAAGGATGTAGCACCCACAAGTAGGGCCACATCCCCCACACCATAATCCGAACCCGAATACGAAATGGAATGTCCGTACCCGAATCCGAATCATAGCGAACGGGAGACCAAACACACCCTCTAGGCTAGGCGGAGCTAAACCAATACCAAATCAGAGTACGCGGAAGCAATAAAATAACAACAAGTAGAAAACCATCACATATATACGTATAGGTACCAACCCACACCTATCCATATAGTACTTACATATAGGTACCAACACTTTAACCTGTACAAAAGCCATCACGGCTCGAGCAAAAAGGTAAACAAGTATTTACAAACCCTATCTATACAAGTACAAAACAATAAAGTGCAGGTATGTAAATGCACCTAACGAGACCTAGACCGACAAGTGTAAAACGTAGACACACTTCTCCGCCTAGCTCACGCTCCAAAACCTGCAACTAAAAGAGTAAACGAGGAGTCCGTCAACTGACTGAGTGAGGGGCTAACGCACACCTACACCCTATATATATAAAGCAAAGCACATAACAAAGGGTGGAATTATGAACCGAGATAGGTTTTACAAACTAAAGCTTTCAAAACAAATACATATACTTTAAAACCTTACCACAAGCACTATCCCGATTCATACTTCCTAAACATAACACAACATAACATAATGCTCGGCGAGAACGAGCTTCCAACCTTTACTCCTCAGAACAAACAAAACAGAAATCATACATAACCACCTCTACACCAATTATGGAAGAGCCACCGGCGGCCCTAACCATCCAAACATATACAGACTCACGAGGGGTAGCGAACCCACATCGTGCCCTCCCCGGTTTTTAACCCGAAGGCATCGAAATATCACACCTTCCCTAGCTCCCGGAGTCGCGTGTGATATATCGGATGGAGACTACGCACAGGCCGAACCTCGACCGTCCGAACCGTCCCGAGGGTTCCTTACCCATAGCTCCTTGGATCCACAAACACAAATCATATCATATGCCAAATCTCTCATGGCAATCTCGCTAACGGAAACATAAAGACTTTTTCCAAAACTTAGCTGACATAGGCTTACTTTGTATCTTTCCCAAAACAAAGTTGTTCACAAGATCATAAACATATTCTAATCGACACATATATATCTATATATATAATATATAGTCACATGTGCGGCTTGAAAACATCACATAAGGCTTTAGGTCACTTAACTAACAAAAGTCCTAAACCTCACCTTGTGCGTGACAAAAAGCGAGCAGACGTGAACAACCTACGCCTCGGGCTCGTCAACTGGAACCTCCTCTGAAAAGAAAACACGAAAGCCCAAGACTTAGACTCTATATGAACCAAAGAAGACGCCCGGCAAAATGCATGATTCATGATCACATATAAAATAATACAATTAGGTCATATAATTCACAAATTATAGCATAACATATTTATTTACAATTTATTAAGCAACAAAAATTAAGTTATAACGATTAACATGCGAAATAACAACAATTAAAGTCATCCAAATGCATAATTAACATAAAAAGAAGCAGTGGCAGCTCCCAGGTCTCGGGAAGGGGGTGGGAACGGCCCTTTCACTGTAGGGAACGGTCGTTCCTGCCCTCGCTAAAAGTTTCTGGAGGATGGGAACGGCCGTTCCCAGTTTGTACTGGGGACGGGAAGGGCCGTTCCCAAAAATCCCGAACCCTCCCCGCGCTTCTGTAAGGTTGAACTAAAAACAAAGGTTTGGCCATGGGAACGGCCCTTCCCATTCCCAGTGCAAATTGGGAACGACCGGTCCCACTCTCGGCAATGAACAGTAAATGGCCCGGAAGGGCCGTTCCCAGTTTATAACTGGGACGGGAACGGCCGTTCCGGCCTGGTTCGAGAAGCTGGAGCAGAAACAGACATTACAGAAGCAGGGGACCTTCATTTTTTAGCCAAGATGGCCAAAATCAAATACCAAAAAGTTGCCACAACTTCTCAAAATGCACAATTAATTCACATAAATCATGCTTGACATATTGACACTCAAATAACTCAAGGAAAAATGGAATTAAAGGCATGATCCAAGGATGCAATAATTAAGCTTAAACAAAAGATCACATTAAATGCTCAACTACCAAAGGATTAAATGCAATAAATGTAATATATACAACACATACAACTCATTTATGAAGCTAAAGATCAAGAATAACAAGCAAAGAGCACATATTCAAGTTTTTAGCCAAACCCTTACTATTCACGTAGGGAAGCCAAGGCACAAAAACTCACTCCAAACTCAGAAATTAAACCATAGAAATGACGAGCACGACGAAGGGAAACCGAAACATACTTGAGTTCGAGGATAGACGAAGAAATGAGGGAGATCTTGGCTTGAGAAGGTTGGATGATCAACTTGGGGTTTTTGGCTTCCTTGGACAAGAGTTGCTGCTGTAACGTGAAATGAAGAAAGAGAAAAATGGTTCAGCCTTTAAGGCTGGACCGGTCCGGTTCACGGTTCGGTTCAAGGTGTTCTGGTTCAAGTTGGTTTGGTTCAACAATTACGGGTTCAAATAAGGCCGACTCAATTAAGACAAGTAATTCATATAAGTTCAAATAATTCATATAAGTCATATACAATTAATCTAAAACGCAAATAATATTAAATCACATAATTTACCTGTACCGACTGTGAGTCGGGGTGTCACAGCCTCCCCCCCTTCGGAGAACCTGGTTCCCAGGTTCACTGTCTGACCTGAGAACAACTCCGGGTACAACTGTCTCATCTTCTCCTTAGTCTCCCAAGTGGACTCTTCGGATTTCTGATCTCTCCACAGAACTCAGACCAAGGGAATCTGTTTATTCCTCAACACTTGCATCTTCCGGTCTTGAATCTCAATCGGAGTTCGTATGAGGGAGAAACGCCCATTTGAAAAATGAACTGAAAGCAGAAACAGGCGTTTGGAACCTCTGGAGTAAGGCAGTCACATCTCACACGGGCATTTGGTAAAATAAGTAAGGGACCAAACGCCCGTTTGGAAGCAATCTGGGAGAAAAACAGGGGAAAAACAGGGTATAGGCACGGGATTTGGCTCCCAAGCCATTCCAACACCAAATCAATGCAATTAACTAACCCAAAACTACCATATATCAATTATATAGCTCATATATCTTAATTAGGCACCAAACCAACCATCAAATATCGATCAATCATCAAGGAATCATCAAAGCAAACCCCATATTTTCTCATATCATCCACCTTTCATACAACTTCATGTTTTCGTGCAAGCTTTGGAATATAAGGCCCTAAACATGCTTCTAATCATTTGCACACAAGAAATCATCAAATATCCATCAAACCCTACACATATAACATTCAAGAGATCAACCAAATCATCCATTTTTTTACCTTGAAATGAAAGAAGAAGGAATGGAATGATGAGATGAGTATGATGCTTCCACTTATGCAAATTATCTTCCTTGAATTATGGCTTGAAAATGGATGAAATCTCCTCCTTCTCTTCCTATGGTCTTTTGATCGTGTATTAGTGTGTGTGTGTGTGTGTGTGTAACGCCCCGGCGGAGGGCAATCACATCCTACCCCGCGCTAAGGTTCTAGCTCGTATATGAAACTAACATCCATATACGCGCCGTTCCCAAAGCAAGCGGTGACGGACGAACAACCTGGCTAGGCGGTACCTAAACAACTCGACTCAACGCGCCGTAAAGAAAGCAACAGACATGCGGAAGCGAGCATAAATTTTTTTCAACAAACATGTAGCATGCAATCGGAATCAATTCATTAACGTCAACTAACAAGATCAATCATGCATCACACAATTCAACGGGTTCAAGGGCATGCAACCTGTCCCGATAAGAAATAATATAAATACGGGTTCCACTTCCTAGGCACCTGTCCCGAAACAAAATCATAAATACGGGTTCAACTACCTAAGCACCTGTCCCGATAATTAATATATCCAAATATCATTGGATCATCACGATCCCATCCTGTACAATTTTATAAACGGAATTCATTCAAGAATTTAACATTTCAAACTTTACCATAATGCCCACTGTAACAGCCCTAACCTGGGCCGAGTTGGAAAAGGTAAAGTAAAGGGGTTATCAAGAAGCATTTATAATCTCGGTCCTTATTTATTCTCTTCATGCATTACATTCTATGTGACTTATGTGTTTTTATGTGTTACACTTTAATTAAATGATCGTAGATTTAATTATTTCCTTTATTTAACTCGTACCTTGAAACTCTTCTCATAAAATCCTAGAATTCTAGTATTCATTCCCTTTTAGCACCTAAAACCCTTTCATATGCTTCAAAACCCATTCCTACAGTTTTAGGGTGGAAATTACGAAAATACCCCTACAGCTCAAAAATATTCCTACGTTTCCCGAAACACTTTCACTACCCAATATTGTAACCAAAAGAATCCTCACATTATTTCGAGGATCGTGATACTCTCCGTGGACCATAATTCCCATCCTAACTTCCGTAGCATCAAAAACCGGCGAAAACCCTAGTTTATGATTCGATCATAAATAAATCCTTGCTCATCTACTTTTTGATATTCAATATTATAACCAAAACGATCCTCAAATTATTTTATGAATTTTCATGCATTTACCAAAAACTCGATTTCACCATAGCATATTTTATAAATATTTTCCTTTCTAAAAATCACCATTTTATTTTAAACGATTAGCTTTTATTCAAGAGTCGAAATTATACTTAAAACGATCCTTGAATTTTTCTCTACATTATAGTGATTTTTCCAAACTCTAAACCTTATCATAGCTTCGTTTATATAATTTTCCTATGATTTTCATCATCTTTATTATTCATAACTTATGAACGAAAAGTCCAAATATTTCACAATTATAATCAAAACGAAGCCCGTTTTTCACTCGATCTTTCATTAATTCACTACTTCAAGATTTTACCTCTCGACTCTTGAATAAATTTTACATTTATTTTATTTCAAGATGACATCATCCATGACCTCATGCTCTTCTAGAAGGATTAATTAAATGAACATAATTTCTCCACATTTCCTAACTAATTACCTAACATTTGTTCATAATATAATTTAACCACATCTCCTAATTAATCACCAAGCATTTGTATGAATTAGGAGACATCCACATCTCCCTTAAACTTTCATTTATTGCTTAGAGACCCCTCATGACTACCTATAAATACCCCCTCAAGCCTCATTTATACTTCACAAATCAACACACAAAAATCACTCTCTTCCCTCCCCTAGCTCACGCCATTCACCCTCTCCCTCTCTAAGGTGAGTTTTTCTTCTATTATTTCATGCTTTATATTATGTTCTTAGTATAAAAATAATAGTAGCATGTCTAGGATTAATTAAATTATGCTTTAGGGATTTTATTTTATGAAATATGTGCATAATTGTTAGTTTTAAATACAATGTGTGCACATTATGGAATTTTATTTAATTAAATGCATGAATTATGATATGATATAATGTGAGTATGTATTTAAATGATTATGATCTTGTTTGATTAAATTCATGCCTAGAATAATTTATTTAGAATTATTTTTCATAGAGAATTTATATATTTTGCTATATTATGCTTCAAATCTTATGTTATGAATATGAATATAATCAAGCATGTGTAGAACATTTTATGAATACTTGAAGATATGAATAAATTCATGTTTAGGAATTTGTTTATGAATCATATTTCATGAAAAGTTTATATATTATGCTCATTTATTCTTTAATCTTATGTTATGACTATGAATTTGATCAAGAATGCCTAGAACATCTTATGGATATTCAAACATGATGAAGAACATGTTCTTGATGTTCTTGAAATATGTGTGTATCGTGTGTTAGTGTGTGTAAGTGTGTGTTTGATTTTATGTTTAAAAGTATTTAATCCCCTATGTTTAAATAGTAACCGTTTTTCAATAGTAACTTTGACTTTTGACTTTAAATATGAATTTTAACCAATAATATCATGTAGTAATTTCAAGAATTAATATAAAATAAAATTTGGTTTTATTTAAGAAAGGACTTTTGTCTAACGATTTCAAAATCGGGGATTAAATAACGTTTTCAAAATCGGGTTCACCTTTATTAAAAGTAAACCTTAATTTGGATTTATAAATTGAATAAGAATTTCTTGGTTAATTCGGTTGTATGACTTTGGTATCAGTGTGTTTTATAATAATATTTCAATTCTAGATTACCGAATTTCCTGTACCTTACTGTTACTCCTTGTTACAATATGCTTTAATTGTACGCATTCATGTATCGCATTAGTATAGAAAGAACCTAGTTCTCTAAGTCCGTAGTAGTTCACTACTTTCAGGAACTAGGTCTGGACAGTGGAACCCCGAGTACCTTACTTGATTCTGTATCGTAGCAGGTGAGGTTAAAATATTTTCAACTGGGATCATGAGTCTACATATAAAATATTTTATTATTTATCCTAATAAGGATTCAGTCTTATTTTCCCTAATTATAGTATTATCCCCTTTCTGGGAAATATCTGATATAAGGATATCTATTATCCTATTATATAAAACAAAATCCTTGTCCAAGTATAAGTTACAAACATATCATACTCAAGTCCATCTTGGTGAGTATTGATATGATGTAACTCAATTCTGTATCCAAAATGCAAGATCTGTATCTGTATCTGTATCTGTTGGGCCCGGTGGTACGGTAGAACTAATAGCCGGGTGGCAAGGGCCATCGTCTATTACTATACCTGCCGCCAAATCTGATCTTAATGTTGGTTTAACTGGAGGTTAGTTATTCCACATTAAGTGACGGGAAAGGTACGTCCCTCCCTCTGTCTGTATCTGGATCTCGAGGGGTTGCTCCCGACAGATCATGGAGGAAGAAGGCTGGATTGATTTTGTTATTTCTGATTTCATTCTGGTTAAGGAGTAAAGGATGGAGAACGCCTACTTGCAGGGCATTAATACTTTATTGTCGTATGGTTCATATTTCAAGAATCTGATACCCAGTCCCCTTATTCCCTTTTTCTCAAAATAAATATGAACCAAATATTTGTATTAATTATTATTTTATTGATTTCCGGTATAGTACTATTAATATATTATTATTTTAATAGTATCAAACTCCAACTTTTATAGTCAAACACTTTTCAAATATACCTATACCTATATATGTAGTCCCAACTACCCCCTCACTTAGTCACTTTGACTAACCTTCGCACTTTACAACTCATGGTTTCAGGTTTAACGGGCGCTTACTAGAAGGTATCTTGAAGCCTAGGGTGTCTTCCCGTTAGCATGATAGTCAAGGTTCTTTAGAATAAGTTATGCTTCTGAGCTTGTAATTGTCTATTACGGCGTGGTCACTACTTTCGATATTTATACTATGCCATTACTGGCTTACTTATTGCATTCCCCTATCATAGCTTTGAAAGTTTTTAAATTATAAGATTTCCGCTGCAGTGTTTAATACTCTGATATTGTATAGCACTGTCCGTTCGCCAGAGTGTTTCTCGGGTGCTAGGCCTCACATCCACTCGGGAGATACTTCGGTGCGGGGTTGTAGTGTATAGGGGCGCTACAACTAAAGTGGTATCAGAGCAACCGGGTTACTCTAGTACCCTAGGTGCTCTTTCTTGAAAAAAAAAAATTTAAGTTTAAAATACTTTATTGTTGCTCTTCTGCATGTTCATATCTCGAGTCCTAGGAATTGCTTCAAGATACCCGTAGGGCCGTTAGTGCATCATGCTTATTCCGTGTACATATTATGTGTTCATAACTTCAGTGTTATATTTGAATTTATTACCTTGTGTCAATCTGTGAATCTGTGAATCATTATTTAACCTCCATGCATTATATTTTCCAATGCGATTGTGATTCTAGCATCATAATGTCACCACCAAGGACCCCACACAATCAGACACCATCAGCCACAACAACTCCCATAGGAGCACTAGATATAGCAGAGGCCTTTAGACAGTTTATGCAGACATACGTGCCAGTACCTAGTCATGGAAATGAAAGAACCTTGGAAAAGTTTCTTCAGTTGAATCCACCAAAGTTCTTCGGGGAACCCAATGACCTTAAGGCAGAAAATTGGATTGCAAGCCTTGAAAAGATATATGAGGCAATGGATATTTACCCTGAAGATCCAAAACGAGTACAATATGCAACCTTCTTATTGGAAGAGGCGGCATTAAGTTGGTGGAAGCATGTCAAGCAGAGATGGTTGGATACCGGAGTTCAAAGTAATTGGATTGAGTTTGTAAGGGAATTTCAGCATAAGTACATTCCTCAAGTAACCAGGGATGCTCGAGAGGCCGAGTTCATGAATTTAGTACAAGGGTATATGTCAGTAGCCGAATACGAGGCCAAGTTTGTTAGGTTAATACAATATGCACCACACATCTTGAGTGACGAGCGTCGCAAAATAAAGAGATTTGTTGATGGATTGAAACCGGACCTACGATGGGCATTAGCTCCTTTTGATATTGAGGGATATACCCGGGCTGTGGATAAAGCCCTAAACACTGAGGCAACACACAAGAGTATTCGCCTGAATTCAAAACATCACAACCCAACTAATGATAAACTACCACAAGGAGAGGAAAAATTATTGTCAGAACTTCAAGAAACCCATTAGGAAAAGGCAGGGCCAACGCTATGGACGGGGATGTGCATCCCAAACCTTCAAGTAATGTGAAGGGTACGGTACATGTTCTTCACACGCCAGTTAAGGTCCTATGACCCTGGCGTCATGCATTCATTCATTGCATTACAATTATGTGCTTATTTATTTTCTGAGTGCCTTCTCTAGGGATTTAGGTCATTATGATATATATATAAACACTTCTCTTCTGGGCTAGTAATCATTACTACCCCCGAGTTTATGAAGTGATTAATGACAAAATACGAGATCATCCTAGAAAAGGATGAAAAATACTATCAAAATTATTTTATGACAAAATGAGAATCTGAGGACAGATTCTTTTTAAGGGGGGTGGATTGTAACAGCCCTAACCTGGGCCGAGTTGGAAAAGGTAAAGTAAAGGGGTTATCAAGAAGCATTTATAATCTCGGTCCTTATTTATTCTCTTCATGCATTACATTCTATGTGACTTATGTGTTTTTATGTGTTACACTTTAATTAAATGATCGTAGATTTAATTATTTCCTTTATTTAACTCGTACCTTGAAACTCTTCTCATAAAATCCTAGAATTCTAGTATTCATTCCCTTTTAGCACCTAAAACCCTTTCATATGCTTCAAAACCCATTCCTACAGTTTTAGGGTGGAAATTACGAAAATACCCCTACAGCTCAAAAATATTCCTACGTTTCCCGAAACACTTTCACTACCCAATATTGTAACCAAAAGAATCCTCACATTATTTCGAGGATCGTGATACTCTCCGTGGACCATAATTCCCATCCTAACTTCCGTAGCATCAAAAACCGGCGAAAACCCTAGTTTATGATTCGATCATAAATAAATCCTTGCTCATCTACTTTTTGATATTCAATATTATAACCAAAACGATCCTCAAATTATTTTATGAATTTTCATGCATTTACCAAAAACTCGATTTCACCATAGCATATTTTATAAATATTTTCCTTTCTAAAAATCACCATTTTATTTTAAACGATTAGCTTTTATTCAAGAGTCGAAATTATACTTAAAACGATCCTTGAATTTTTCTCTACATTATAGTGATTTTTCCAAACTCTAAACCTTATCATAGCTTCGTTTATATAATTTTCCTATGATTTTCATCATCTTTATTATTCATAACTTATGAACGAAAAGTCCAAATATTTCACAATTATAATCAAAACGAAGCCCGTTTTTCACTCGATCTTTCATTAATTCACTACTTCAAGATTTTACCTCTCGACTCTTGAATAAATTTTACATTTATTTTATTTCAAGATGACATCATCCATGACCTCATGCTCTTCTAGAAGGATTAATTAAATGAACATAATTTCTCCACATTTCCTAACTAATTACCTAACATTTGTTCATAATATAATTTAACCACATCTCCTAATTAATCACCAAGCATTTGTATGAATTAGGAGACATCCACATCTCCCTTAAACTTTCATTTATTGCTTAGAGACCCCTCATGACTACCTATAAATACCCCCTCAAGCCTCATTTATACTTCACAAATCAACACACAAAAATCACTCTCTTCCCTCCCCTAGCTCACGCCATTCACCCTCTCCCTCTCTAAGGTGAGTTTTTCTTCTATTATTTCATGCTTTATATTATGTTCTTAGTATAAAAATAATAGTAGCATGTCTAGGATTAATTAAATTATGCTTTAGGGATTTTATTTTATGAAATATGTGCATAATTGTTAGTTTTAAATACAATGTGTGCACATTATGGAATTTTATTTAATTAAATGCATGAATTATGATATGATATAATGTGAGTATGTATTTAAATGATTATGATCTTGTTTGATTAAATTCATGCCTAGAATAATTTATTTAGAATTATTTTTCATAGAGAATTTATATATTTTGCTATATTATGCTTCAAATCTTATGTTATGAATATGAATATAATCAAGCATGTGTAGAACATTTTATGAATACTTGAAGATATGAATAAATTCATGTTTAGGAATTTGTTTATGAATCATATTTCATGAAAAGTTTATATATTATGCTCATTTATTCTTTAATCTTATGTTATGACTATGAATTTGATCAAGAATGCCTAGAACATCTTATGGATATTCAAACATGATGAAGAACATGTTCTTGATGTTCTTGAAATATGTGTGTATCGTGTGTTAGTGTGTGTAAGTGTGTGTTTGATTTTATGTTTAAAAGTATTTAATCCCCTATGTTTAAATAGTAACCGTTTTTCAATAGTAACTTTGACTTTTGACTTTAAATATGAATTTTAACCAATAATATCATGTAGTAATTTCAAGAATTAATATAAAATAAAATTTGGTTTTATTTAAGAAAGGACTTTTGTCTAACGATTTCAAAATCGGGGATTAAATAACGTTTTCAAAATCGGGTTCACCTTTATTAAAAGTAAACCTTAATTTGGATTTATAAATTGAATAAGAATTTCTTGGTTAATTCGGTTGTATGACTTTGGTATCAGTGTGTTTTATAATAATATTTCAATTCTAGATTACCGAATTTCCTGTACCTTACTGTTACTCCTTGTTACAATATGCTTTAATTGTACGCATTCATGTATCGCATTAGTATAGAAAGAACCTAGTTCTCTAAGTCCGTAGTAGTTCACTACTTTCAGGAACTAGGTCTGGACAGTGGAACCCCGAGTACCTTACTTGATTCTGTATCGTAGCAGGTGAGGTTAAAATATTTTCAACTGGGATCATGAGTCTACATATAAAATATTTTATTATTTATCCTAATAAGGATTCAGTCTTATTTTCCCTAATTATAGTATTATCCCCTTTCTGGGAAATATCTGATATAAGGATATCTATTATCCTATTATATAAAACAAAATCCTTGTCCAAGTATAAGTTACAAACATATCATACTCAAGTCCATCTTGGTGAGTATTGATATGATGTAACTCAATTCTGTATCCAAAATGCAAGATCTGTATCTGTATCTGTATCTGTTGGGCCCGGTGGTACGGTAGAACTAATAGCCGGGTGGCAAGGGCCATCGTCTATTACTATACCTGCCGCCAAATCTGATCTTAATGTTGGTTTAACTGGAGGTTAGTTATTCCACATTAAGTGACGGGAAAGGTACGTCCCTCCCTCTGTCTGTATCTGGATCTCGAGGGGTTGCTCCCGACAGATCATGGAGGAAGAAGGCTGGATTGATTTTGTTATTTCTGATTTCATTCTGGTTAAGGAGTAAAGGATGGAGAACGCCTACTTGCAGGGCATTAATACTTTATTGTCGTATGGTTCATATTTCAAGAATCTGATACCCAGTCCCCTTATTCCCTTTTTCTCAAAATAAATATGAACCAAATATTTGTATTAATTATTATTTTATTGATTTCCGGTATAGTACTATTAATATATTATTATTTTAATAGTATCAAACTCCAACTTTTATAGTCAAACACTTTTCAAATATACCTATACCTATATATGTAGTCCCAACTACCCCCTCACTTAGTCACTTTGACTAACCCTCGCACTTTACAACTCATGGTTTCAGGTTTAACGGGCGCTTACTAGAAGGTATCTTGAAGCCTAGGGTGTCTTCCCGTTAGCATGATAGTCAAGGTTCTTTAGAATAAGTTATGCTTCTGAGCTTGTAATTGTCTATTACGGCGTGGTCACTACTTTCGATATTTATACTATGCCATTACTGGCTTACTTATTGCATTCCCCTATCATAGCTTTGAAAGTTTTTAAATTATAAGATTTCCGCTGCAGTGTTTAATACTCTGATATTGTATAGCACTGTCCGTTCGCCAGAGTGTTTCTCGGGTGCTAGGCCTCACATCCACTCGGGAGATACTTCGGTGCGGGGTTGTAGTGTATAGGGGCGCTACAACTAAAGTGGTATCAGAGCAACCGGGTTACTCTAGTACCCTAGGTGCTCTTTCTTGAAAAAAAAAAATTTAAGTTTAAAATACTTTATTGTTGCTCTTCTGCATGTTCATATCTCGAGTCCTAGGAATTGCTTCAAGATACCCGTAGGGCCGTTAGTGCATCATGCTTATTCCGTGTACATATTATGTGTTCATAACTTCAGTGTTATATTTGAATTTATTACCTTGTGTCAATCTGTGAATCTGTGAATCATTATTTAACCTCCATGCATTATATTTTCCAATGCGATTGTGATTCTAGCATCATAATGTCACCACCAAGGACCCCACACAATCAGACACCATCAGCCACAACAACTCCCATAGGAGCACTAGATATAGCAGAGGCCTTTAGACAGTTTATGCAGACATACGTGCCAGTACCTAGTCATGGAAATGAAAGAACCTTGGAAAAGTTTCTTCAGTTGAATCCACCAAAGTTCTTCGGGGAACCCAATGACCTTAAGGCAGAAAATTGGATTGCAAGCCTTGAAAAGATATATGAGGCAATGGATATTTACCCTGAAGATCCAAAACGAGTACAATATGCAACCTTCTTATTGGAAGAGGCGGCATTAAGTTGGTGGAAGCATGTCAAGCAGAGATGGTTGGATACCGGAGTTCAAAGTAATTGGATTGAGTTTGTAAGGGAATTTCAGCATAAGTACATTCCTCAAGTAACCAGGGATGCTCGAGAGGCCGAGTTCATGAATTTAGTACAAGGGTATATGTCAGTAGCCGAATACGAGGCCAAGTTTGTTAGGTTAATACAATATGCACCACACATCTTGAGTGACGAGCGTCGCAAAATAAAGAGATTTGTTGATGGATTGAAACCGGACCTACGATGGGCATTAGCTCCTTTTGATATTGAGGGATATACCCGGGCTGTGGATAAAGCCCTAAACACTGAGGCAACACACAAGAGTATTCGCCTGAATTCAAAACATCACAACCCAACTAATGATAAACTACCACAAGGAGAGGAAAAATTATTGTCAGAACTTCAAGAAACCCATTAGGAAAAGGCAGGGCCAACGCTATGGACGGGGATGTGCATCCCAAACCTTCAAGTAATGTGAAGGGTACGGTACATGTTCTTCACACGCCAGTTAAGGTCCTATGACCCTGGCGTCATGCATTCATTCATTGCATTACAATTATGTGCTTATTTATTTTCTGAGTGCCTTCTCTAGGGATTTAGGTCATTATGATATATATATAAACACTTCTCTTCTGGGCTAGTAATCATTACTACCCCCGAGTTTATGAAGTGATTAATGACAAAATACGAGATCATCCTAGAAAAGGATGAAAAATACTATCAAAATTATTTTATGACAAAATGAGAATCTGAGGACAGATTCTTTTTAAGGGGGGTGGATTGTAACAGCCCTAACCTGGGCCGAGTTGGAAAAGGTAAAGTAAAGGGGTTATCAAGAAGCATTTATAATCTCGGTCCTTATTTATTCTCTTCATGCATTACATTCTATGTGACTTATGTGTTTTTATGTGTTACACTTTAATTAAATGATCGTAGATTTAATTATTTCCTTTATTTAACTCGTACCTTGAAACTCTTCTCATAAAATCCTAGAATTCTAGTATTCATTCCCTTTTAGCACCTAAAACCCTTTCATATGCTTCAAAACCCATTCCTACAGTTTTAGGGTGGAAATTACGAAAATACCCCTACAGCTCAAAAATATTCCTACGTTTCCCGAAACACTTTCACTACCCAATATTGTAACCAAAAGAATCCTCACATTATTTCGAGGATCGTGATACTCTCCGTGGACCATAATTCCCATCCTAACTTCCGTAGCATCAAAAACCGGCGAAAACCCTAGTTTATGATTCGATCATAAATAAATCCTTGCTCATCTACTTTTTGATATTCAATATTATAACCAAAACGATCCTCAAATTATTTTATGAATTTTCATGCATTTACCAAAAACTCGATTTCACCATAGCATATTTTATAAATATTTTCCTTTCTAAAAATCACCATTTTATTTTAAACGATTAGCTTTTATTCAAGAGTCGAAATTATACTTAAAACGATCCTTGAATTTTTCTCTACATTATAGTGATTTTTCCAAACTCTAAACCTTATCATAGCTTCGTTTATATAATTTTCCTATGATTTTCATCATCTTTATTATTCATAACTTATGAACGAAAAGTCCAAATATTTCACAATTATAATCAAAACGAAGCCCGTTTTTCACTCGATCTTTCATTAATTCACTACTTCAAGATTTTACCTCTCGACTCTTGAATAAATTTTACATTTATTTTATTTCAAGATGACATCATCCATGACCTCATGCTCTTCTAGAAGGATTAATTAAATGAACATAATTTCTCCACATTTCCTAACTAATTACCTAACATTTGTTCATAATATAATTTAACCACATCTCCTAATTAATCACCAAGCATTTGTATGAATTAGGAGACATCCACATCTCCCTTAAACTTTCATTTATTGCTTAGAGACCCCTCATGACTACCTATAAATACCCCCTCAAGCCTCATTTATACTTCACAAATCAACACACAAAAATCACTCTCTTCCCTCCCCTAGCTCACGCCATTCACCCTCTCCCTCTCTAAGGTGAGTTTTTCTTCTATTATTTCATGCTTTATATTATGTTCTTAGTATAAAAATAATAGTAGCATGTCTAGGATTAATTAAATTATGCTTTAGGGATTTTATTTTATGAAATATGTGCATAATTGTTAGTTTTAAATACAATGTGTGCACATTATGGAATTTTATTTAATTAAATGCATGAATTATGATATGATATAATGTGAGTATGTATTTAAATGATTATGATCTTGTTTGATTAAATTCATGCCTAGAATAATTTATTTAGAATTATTTTTCATAGAGAATTTATATATTTTGCTATATTATGCTTCAAATCTTATGTTATGAATATGAATATAATCAAGCATGTGTAGAACATTTTATGAATACTTGAAGATATGAATAAATTCATGTTTAGGAATTTGTTTATGAATCATATTTCATGAAAAGTTTATATATTATGCTCATTTATTCTTTAATCTTATGTTATGACTATGAATTTGATCAAGAATGCCTAGAACATCTTATGGATATTCAAACATGATGAAGAACATGTTCTTGATGTTCTTGAAATATGTGTGTATCGTGTGTTAGTGTGTGTAAGTGTGTGTTTGATTTTATGTTTAAAAGTATTTAATCCCCTATGTTTAAATAGTAACCGTTTTTCAATAGTAACTTTGACTTTTGACTTTAAATATGAATTTTAACCAATAATATCATGTAGTAATTTCAAGAATTAATATAAAATAAAATTTGGTTTTATTTAAGAAAGGACTTTTGTCTAACGATTTCAAAATCGGGGATTAAATAACGTTTTCAAAATCGGGTTCACCTTTATTAAAAGTAAACCTTAATTTGGATTTATAAATTGAATAAGAATTTCTTGGTTAATTCGGTTGTATGACTTTGGTATCAGTGTGTTTTATAATAATATTTCAATTCTAGATTACCGAATTTCCTGTACCTTACTGTTACTCCTTGTTACAATATGCTTTAATTGTACGCATTCATGTATCGCATTAGTATAGAAAGAACCTAGTTCTCTAAGTCCGTAGTAGTTCACTACTTTCAGGAACTAGGTCTGGACAGTGGAACCCCGAGTACCTTACTTGATTCTGTATCGTAGCAGGTGAGGTTAAAATATTTTCAACTGGGATCATGAGTCTACATATAAAATATTTTATTATTTATCCTAATAAGGATTCAGTCTTATTTTCCCTAATTATAGTATTATCCCCTTTCTGGGAAATATCTGATATAAGGATATCTATTATCCTATTATATAAAACAAAATCCTTGTCCAAGTATAAGTTACAAACATATCATACTCAAGTCCATCTTGGTGAGTATTGATATGATGTAACTCAATTCTGTATCCAAAATGCAAGATCTGTATCTGTATCTGTATCTGTTGGGCCCGGTGGTACGGTAGAACTAATAGCCGGGTGGCAAGGGCCATCGTCTATTACTATACCTGCCGCCAAATCTGATCTTAATGTTGGTTTAACTGGAGGTTAGTTATTCCACATTAAGTGACGGGAAAGGTACGTCCCTCCCTCTGTCTGTATCTGGATCTCGAGGGGTTGCTCCCGACAGATCATGGAGGAAGAAGGCTGGATTGATTTTGTTATTTCTGATTTCATTCTTGTTAAGGAGTAAAGGATGGAGAACGCCTACTTGCAGGGCATTAATACTTTATTGTCGTATGGTTCATATTTCAAGAATCTGATACCCAGTCCCCTTATTCCCTTTTTCTCAAAATAAATATGAACCAAATATTTGTATTAATTATTATTTTATTGATTTCCGGTATAGTACTATTAATATATTATTATTTTAATAGTATCAAACTCCAACTTTTATAGTCAAACACTTTTCAAATATACCTATACCTATATATGTAGTCCCAACTACCCCCTCACTTAGTCACTTTGACTAACCCTCGCACTTTACAACTCATGGTTTCAGGTTTAACGGGCGCTTACTAGAAGGTATCTTGAAGCCTAGGGTGTCTTCCCGTTAGCATGATAGTCAAGGTTCTTTAGAATAAGTTATGCTTCTGAGCTTGTAATTGTCTATTACGGCGTGGTCACTACTTTCGATATTTATACTATGCCATTACTGGCTTACTTATTGCATTCCCCTATCATAGCTTTGAAAGTTTTTAAATTATAAGATTTCCGCTGCAGTGTTTAATACTCTGATATTGTATAGCACTGTCCGTTCGCCAGAGTGTTTCTCGGGTGCTAGGCCTCACATCCACTCGGGAGATACTTCGGTGCGGGGTTGTAGTGTATAGGGGCGCTACACCCACCAAGGCTAACGAAAGCATTAAAACATAATAAAATACATGAACATCAACTTAAGTAAATGCAGACTCGACACAACTTCTACGAGCCACGACTCTACGACACACCGCCTACTAAGACTCCAGAAAACCTGTAGACAATACAAAGGTTGAAGAGTCAGTTCAAAAGGAACCGGTGAGGATTTACTATAAGGAATATAATAAAGTGGGTACAATGCATGCGATATCAAAGGTGTTTATGATCCGTTTAACTTTTCAAAATCAAAGCAAAGGGGTTTTCAAAACAACGGATCATAAACTAGAAATATAACCGGCTCGGCGAGTACGAGCACTCCATCCTTACTTCCCAAATCAAGTGAAATCAAACCAATCCATCCTTAACGCCATTGATGTCGAGGGTGTGCACCCCCCGATCATCGCAAAAGATCCATGGAGAAGTGGGTCCATGAAACCGACCTTCTCCCAAGCTTACCTCAACCCCGAACCCTCCTCGGAGTCTTAGCAAACTTGTCCAAAAGTGGGTACTTCTTAAGGGTGCAACCGTCCGCCCTTGCGTTCCCGGTCTTACCACTTACTCCGCCCCGAGCGCTATCAATGTGACGCCCCGTTTTCTCGAAGGGCGTTCTTACGACATCAACAAGTAAGTCTCTACACTTATGTGTGTTTAATTTAAGAGTTCTTGAATTATGTGATTTAATGTAAATCCAATTTAATATGTGTTCATTCGAATTATTCTAAGATTAATTGCAACTTGATTAATTACGCGCCTATTTAACCCTAACTATCTAATTTGATTTAATTCAAATTTATTCCATGAAATAATTGTCAAGTTGATTTCAAATTCATCATGTTACTTAACTTGTTTAATTTCGGTTTACTTGAATTCCTTGAGATTAATTGTCAATCATGTGTTTACAAAGTGCCGCTAAATTATACGAAAAGTTTCTAAAATTAAATTGAATTAAACTCTAATTGATAAATCTCTATTTCACTTTTATTTGTAAAATTAATTCGGAGCTTGATTGTTTATTCGTAACTTTACCAATTTTATTTACGATTAATTGTACGCGATATTTATCTTTGCTACGCGATAAGGATACCCGGTTGTATATAGCTTGTGCACAAGACACATTTCTCCCAATCCCTTTTCTCTCTCTCTCTCCTCTCCCACTTTCTCTCTCCCGCGGGTTACTATCGCGGCTTCGGTTACGAGCCCATAACTCGATCGTTTCTCGACGGAATTCAACAAACGAATAGTCCATTTCGATTATCTCGGCGAGACCGACGTAAGAGTACCAATTTCACGGCCTAAAGATGAACGGTGGCGGAGTTATGGCCGGATTTCAGTAGCAGCGGCGGAGCTGTCAGACCGCCGCCACTTCGCCGGCGTTTCAGGGCGTTTTCCGGCCATTTCCTTGGTACACGCGCCTTGGACCCAGAAAGTAGACTTCCAGGCGCTTCGGTTGACGTCGGATTCGTGGCAATCGGAGCAGCGACGACTCTGCACGCGCTGCCCAAAGTTCGCGGCGTCAGCGCGAGTTACTGTAGCGGCGGCGGCAGAAACTTCGGTGGCCAACGGGGGCCTTTTCCGGCCATCTTTTGGTCTCGGGCTCTTCACGAAAGTTGTTCGGAACGACGAGAACTAGTGACCTGTGATCAGGCGACTCCAGATTCGGTGGTTTGGGGGCGGATCGGCGGCGGCAAAGTGGCGGTGCAACGGCGGCACTAGCTCCGAGGATTTTTCCGGAAAGCTACCTTAGGGCTTTCGAAGAGCTCATCATGGGTAAGTCAACACCTCTTTCGGATCGCATTTTGGTTCACCGGTTTGGAAGTAATTTAAGTTTGAAGATTTAGGGTTTTCGTGCTCTTAGATTTCAGATCTAGGACAATCGGCTTCGAATTTCCAGAAATTGATTGAGGATTCAGAACGGGTACGAAGACTTCATTCAGGAATGATTTTTCGGGATTTTTCCGGCGACTTTTGACGGCGGCCCGTCGGCGGTCCGGCCAAATTCCGGTAGCTACAGTGGTGGAGTTCCGGCGGCGTTTGCTCAGAATGTTCGTCTCGTTGTGGTGAGTTCAACGCCACTTTCCGTTAGTTAATCGGACACTCGGTTTATTTATTACGAATTATTTTGGGTAATTATGATTATTTGAATTAATTGTTTTAAGTGCAAATAAATTGGTTATTGTTGGTTTGTTGATCGAGATGTATTCCAATCGTATATGAAAACATGTATTGAATGGATTGTGATATGCATGAATGTTTCGATTTACAATTTGAATCCCGATGTGATGAATTTATGCTATGCGTTTATATATGAAGGGGTGTTAGTGTAATATTTATGAAACTATGAATGTGACTTGAGCTTGTGTACCAAACATTTTGTGAAGTTGTAAAGTATGACTTTAAGTGAATTAAATGCACTCTTTATTTGTATCAAGCATGCCATCTACGTACAACAACTTTGTATGTTTATATAATCAAGTTGCTCTTACTTATGCACTTTATAACTCGACATGAACTTGATGCTTAATTCTAACATTATAATTGAACCCTGTGATATTGGATGATTTAATATGCATTTTCTGAATACATTGACTTCCTAAATTGATCTTGCATCTTTGGATATGGAATTGCATGATGGTTGCTTGTAAATATGACCTTGTTGAGCATTGATTTGCCTTGAATGACCACGACACCTCATCCAAGCACAACATGAACACTTATGCATAACCACGATCATGTTGAGCAACGCCGTGCGTCTTGTTTGGTTCATATAGAGTCTAAGTCTGGGCTTCTGTATGTCTTGTCACAGAGTTTGGTGGTGCGGATGGGTCCGAGGTTTAGAGTGTTTGGCCCTTCACACTCTCAGACTCTACTACTACGAGGTGAGGTTTAGGATTTTGTATAGTTATGCGACCTATGGCCTTTACATGCTGATTTCTACCCCTGCATGCGAGTATACTCTATTATAGATATGTATGTGTTGAATATGATATGTTGATGATCTGGTGTGAGTCCTGCGTGGATGGAAGTCATGAGGCTTAAAGTTCCATTGCGTAGGAAGGGTGTAAATATAAAACCAGTTTTCGAGGCATATGTAAGCTATTTTGGAAAACAGTTGTGTTGTGATTATGTAGCGAGATTGCCATGAAAGATTGGCGTATGTGATCCGTTGTGATCTGTTCTGTTGTGATCCGTTGTGATCTGTTCTGTTGTGATCCGTTGTGATCTGTGTGTGGATCGATCCTGGTGAGCTGGTACGAGTGGAGACCGGTACGCATAGGGCCGTCGGATAAGCCACTGTGCTAGTTTCCATTTGAGATATCATTGCGCGACCTTAGGGTGATGAGGGAGGCGTGATATCTTGAGCCTTCGGCCAAGGCCGGGGAGGACTCTTGTGGGTTCGCAACCCCTTGAGGGTGAGTCTATTTTAGACGGTTTATTCTCGATGGTATGGGGACGGTACATCTCCTCCATCATTGGTGTAGAGGTTGGATTGATTTTGATTTATGTTATGAGGAGTTGAGGTTGGAAGCTCGTACTCGCCGAGCAGTTGATTATGTTATGTTATGGAATTATGAATCGGGATAGAGTCTTTCTGGAAAATGATTTCCAAACTTATATCTATATCTTATTTGGGTTCTTTCAAAATGTTTTGGTATGTAACACCTACTCCCGGTTCATGAATCCATCCTTTTATTCTGTGCTATGCTCCTTATATATATATTGTGGGTGTGCGTTAGCCCCCTCACTCGGTCAAGTTGACTGACCCCTCATTTACACTTTTAGTTGCAGGTTGTTGGCGTTTGCTAGGCGGAAGTGAGTCTTTTGTGTTGCACTTCGTCGATCTAGTCTTTCCTTTTGCATTTATCCTCTCATACACTTTACTTATGCTTTGACTTGTAGACTTGAGATTATACTTTACTATTCGGTTGCCCTGCGTGACACTCTCATTCGGCCCCTGGTGGCACTTGATGATTATTACTTTATGTTGATATTCGGGACTAGGGATTTATGCTAGTTGAACCCGTCACCTGCTTTGCATGTTTTGTTTAAAATGCTTCCGCTATCTTTTGTTATTGGTTTTAATTGCTTCCGCACTCTGAGTTTGTCGAGTTAGATCCGCCTAGCCTAGTGTGTGAGTTTGTCTCCCGTTCGCTATGATTCGGATTCGGGCATGGACTTTCTATTTCATGACCGGGTCGGGGTCCTAGTGCGGGGGATGTGGCATCCTCCGTTTGGGGTGTTACATCCTTAAGTGGTATCAGAGCTCTAGGTTGCAAAACCGAGCTCTTGAGTCGTGTTGAGTCTGTCTAGGTCGTACGGCATAGGAATAACTGCGCATTGCATTTGTTTGACTTGATATTTTGACCCTTCGGCGTGAATTGTTTCGTGATTATATGATTGCGTGCACATTGTGACTTTGATTATGCGACATCTTGTTTTATGTGCTTTATAAATTACAACTAAATGTTGCATTTACGTGATATACGTGTTACATTCCATTTGCATCTTTAATCCGCATGCATCGAATTTAGTGTTTGAATTTCAGGGTGTCCTATGAGTCAACACTAAGATTTCCCTCCGTCAACACTACCTATTGGTACTATAACGAAAACACGCCATAATTCGAAAATGAAAGGATTCTTTACCAAGATCAATGGTCATGAAAAGGTTCAGAGTTGAAGGAATGAGATTTGCTATGTTGACTTACTATCTTAAAGTCAATTGAAAGATGGAGTTTGATGAATTCTCACATTGAGGATTCGTTTATTTGGAAGTAGTCACCTTGTGGATGGAAATGAGTCAATGGAGGAGAATCTGGTCAAGTAGAACCGTTTTGAAGGAGTTTTGATGAGCTTTCGCCTTGATGATTCGTTTATTTGGGAATAGTCACCTTGTTGATGGAAACGAGTTAATGTAGAAGAATCCGATCAAGTTCAAGGGATGTGGATAGGTAACCATGTTACATAAGCAACGAGCTACAAACCATCGGTGAGTGTGGAAGGATTTGGTGTCGTTTAGAGTTAACAAACGACAGAACAAGATTGGTTGCTAGCTCTCTGGGTGTCTTCTTTCTGCTGAGGTGGAAGATTCTGCTAAGATCGAAAATTCTACTGAGATGGGAATAGAACACTTAGATGCCGAAATACTTTATCCAAGTTTCAGGATCATATACCATGGATTGCTTTGGGAAGTGCTTAGCACACGATCATCCAACGAAACTCTGAGGTAAATATCTAATTGACAAACGAACCATGGACAACTCCTTGAAGATGAGCAGACTAAGATTTAACGCATAAATGAGAATTCTTGGGAAAAACTGAAGATGATTCTAGTTGAGCAAGGATTACGGTCTAGTAAGGGGTTTGACGATAAACGAGCTTTGCTGAGTTACCACTTTATGAAAAGACTCAAGACAAAGAGGTTCAGATGACGAGGGTTGCATCCTTGACAGCTTAATCAACTCCTACTACTTCATCTCAACTTCCTGTCAAGAGTTTGACACTATGGTGATCGGTACGCCAGACATTCATGGCATTTGCATACATGCATCGCTTAAATACTCTTACCTTGTTTTGCTTGATGTGGGTGACGACCATTGTTGTTTTAATTGTGATAACTTGGATACCTGATCTAGTATTTATAACTTGAAATTTCTACTTGTTGTGAACTGTGCTGGAATGAATAAGTTATGTACTTGTGTAAACTATTCATGCTTATGTGATTTAAAACTCTTTTGATTGCTCACTAACTTCTCATATAACATACATACATACTGTAACCTTGTTTTATAGGGATTCCATCGCGATATCCCCCTTGAGTTGAGGTATGAGAGTTGAATCTATACTCAAGGGACACCGATATCAGTTGTATAAGGTACACCAAACATGCATCGCATACTTTTCGTCAAGTGTTACTATGATGTGTGTATGTATGAACAACTGATCAGTGGATTTATGTGTAAGAGAGACCTTAGGTTCCCTCTTTTTATGTGTTGGAGAGATGTAGGATTCTCTCTATTTATGTGGTAGAAAGATGTTGGAATCTTTCTAAGTTTTGTGCGCGAGAGATGTTGGATTCTCTTGTATTTAGATATTCAGGGATGCTGGATTCTCTTGAATCTAGGAGTTTGAGGAATGCTGGATTTTCTCAAACTAGAATGTTGGGAGATGTTGGAATCTGCCCGACTTAGGTTGAGAGACGGGGTTCTCTCAATTATGTGCTTGAGAGACGGGGTTCTCTCTTTTATATTTGCTCGAGAGACGGGGTTCTCTCTCTTGTGGGTGCTGGGGGACGGGGCTCTCTCTCTTACTTGTTGAGAGATGGGATTCTCTCTTGTTTGTTGTGGTTGCGTTACGCGTTGCTCTGACTACGGGTTGCAAGTGGCGAGTCTGAGACGACATCTAGGTTGGGTGCAGTTGCAGCTATCCGATCATGGGAATGACCGACCGAGTTCGAAACATCTAACGGATCAAGTACTCGCACGAACCTCGACGATAACAAGACATTCTAAAGGAGGTTCAGTGTAGATGACCGGAGTAAGCCTCACCATTAGAGTTATGATCTCACGCAAGTTCGGGAGAAGGGTTGGAGCACTACAACTCGAGGATCTACATTTTTTTCCAGTGGAACCTGGGGACCAGGTTCTCTTAAGGGGGGAAGGTTGTGACGCCCCGTTTTCTCGAAGGGCGTTCTTACGACATCAACAAGTAAGTCTCTACACTTATGTGTGTTTAATTTAAGAGTTCTTGAATTATGTGATTTAATGTAAATCCAATTTAATATGTGTTCATTCGAATTATTCTAAGATTAATTGCAACTTGATTAATTACGCGCCTATTTAACCCTAACTATCTAATTTGATTTAATTCAAATTTATTCCATGAAATAATTGTCAAGTTGATTTCAAGTTCATCATGTTACTTAACTTGTTTAATTTCGGTTTACTTGAATTCCTTGAGATTAATTGTCAATCATGTGTTTACAAAGTGCCGCTAAATTATACGAAAAGTTTCTAAAATTAAATTGAATTAAACTCTAATTGATAAATCTCTATTTCACTTTTATTTGTAAAATTAATTCGGAGCTTGATTGTTTATTCGTAACTTTACCAATTTTATTTACGATTAATTGTACGCGATATTTATCTTTGCTACGCGATAAGGATACCCGGTTGTATATAGCTTGTGCACAAGACACATTTCTCCCAATCCCTTTTCTCTCTCTCTCTCCTCTCCCACTTTCTCTCTCCCGCGGGTTACTATCGCGGCTTCGGTTACGAGCCCATAACTCGATCGTTTCTCGACGGAATTCAACAAACGAATAGTCCATTTCGATTATCTCGGCGAGACCGACGTAAGAGTACCAATTTCACGGCCTAAAGATGAACGGTGGCGGAGTTATGGCCGGATTTCAGTAGCAGCGGCGGAGCTGTCAGACCGCCGCCACTTCGCCGGCGTTTCGGGGCGTTTTCCGGCCATTTCCTTGGTACACGCGCCTTGGACCCAGAAAGTAGACTTCCAGGCGCTTCGGTTGACGTCGGATTCGTGGCAATCGGAGCAGCGACGACTCTGCACGCGCTGCCCAAAGTTCGCGGCGTCAGCGCGAGTTACTGTAGCGGCGGCGGCAGAAACTTCGGCGGCCAACGGGGGCCTTTTCCGGCCATCTTTTGGTCTCGGGCTCTTCACGAAAGTTGTTCGGAACGACGAGAACTAGTGACCTGTGATCAGGCGACTCCAGATTCGGTGGTTTGGGGGCGGATCGGCGGCGGCAAAGTGGCGGTGCAACGGCGGCACTAGCTCCGAGGATTTTTCCGGAAAGCTACCTTAGGGCTTTCGAAGAGCTCATCATGGGTAAGTCAACACCTCTTTCGGATCGCATTTTGGTTCACCGGTTTGGAAGTAATTTAAGTTTGAAGATTTAGGGTTTTCGTGCTCTTAGATTTCAGATCTAGGACAATCGGCTTCGAATTTCCAGAAATTGATTGAGGATTCAGAACGGGTACGAAGACTTCATTCCGGAATGATTTTTCGGGATTTTTCCGGCGACTTTTGACGGCGGCCCGTCGGCGGTCCGGCCAAATTCCGGTAGCTACAGTGGTGGAGTTCCGGCGGCGTTTGCTCAGAATGTTCGTCTCGTTGTGGTGAGTTCAACGCCACTTTCCGTTCGTTAATCGGACACTCGGTTTATTTATTACGAATTATTTTGGGTAATTGTGATTATTTGAATTAATTGTTTTAAGTGCAAATAAATTGGTTATTGTTGGTTTGTTGATCGAGATGTATTCCAATCGTATATGAAAACATGTATTGAATGGATTGTGATATGCATGAATGTTTCGATTTACAATTTGAATCCCGATGTGATGAATTTATGCTATGCGTTTAGATATGAAGGGGTGTTAGTGTAATATTTATGAAACTATGAATGTGACTTGAGTTTGTGTACCAAACATTTTGTGAAGTTGTAAAGTATGACTTTAAGTGAATTAAATGCACTCTTTATTTGTATCAAGCATGCCATCTACGTACAACAACTTTGTATGTTTATATAATCAAGTTGCTCTTACTTATGCACTTTATAACTCGACATGAACTTGATGCTTAATTCTAACATTATAATTGAACCCTGTGATATTGGATGATTTAATATGCATTTTCTGAATACATTGACTTCCTAAATTGATCTTGCATCTTTGGATATGGAATTGCATGATGGTTGCTTGTAAATATGACCTTGTTGAGCATTGATTTGCCTTGAATGACCACGACACCTCATCCAAGCACAACATGAACACTTATGCATAACCACGATCATGTTGAGCAACGCCGTGCGTCTTGTTTGGTTCATATAGAGTCTAAGTCTGGGCTTCTGTATGTCTTGTCACAGAGTTTGGTGGTGCGGATGGGTCCGAGGTTTAGAGTGTTTGGCCCTTCACACTCTCAGACTCTACTACTACGAGGTGAGGTTTAGGATTTTGTATAGTTATGCGACCTATGGCCTTTACATGCTGATTTCTACCCCTGCATGCGAGTATACTCTATTATAGATATGTATGTGTTGAATATGATATGTTGATGATCTGGTGTGAGTCCTGCGTGGATGGAAGTCATGAGGCTTAAAGTTCCATTGCGTAGGAAGGGTGTAAATATAAAACCAGTTTTCGAGGCATATGTAAGCTATTTTGGAAAACAGTTGTGTTGTGATTATGTAGCGAGATTGCCATGAAAGATTGGCGTATGTGATCCGTTGTGATCTGTTCTGTTGTGATCCGTTGTGATCTGTTCTGTTGTGATCCGTTGTGATCTGTGTGTGGATCGATCCTGGTGAGCTGGTACGAGTGGAGACCGGTACGGCATAGGGCCGTCGGATAAGCCACTGTGCTAGTTTCCATTTGAGATATCATTGCGCGACCTTAGGGTGATGAGGGAGGCGTGATATCTTGAGCCTTCGGCCAAGGCCGGGGAGGACTCTTGTGGGTTCGCAACCCCTTGAGGGTGAGTCTATTTTAGACGGTTTATTCTCGATGGTATGGGGACGGTACATCTCCTCCATCATTGGTGTAGAGGTTGGATTGATTTTGATTTATGTTATGAGGAGTTGAGGTTGGAAGCTCGTACTCGCCGAGCAGTTGATTATGTTATGTTATGGAATTATGAATCGGGATAGAGTCTTTCTGGAAAATGATTTCCAAACTTATATCTATATCTTATTTGAGTTCTTTCAAAATGTTTTGGTATGTAACACCTACTCCCGGTTCATGAATCCATCCTTTTATTCTGTGCTATGCTCCTTATATATATATTGTGGGTCTGCGTTAGCCCCCTCACTCGGTCAAGTTGACTGACCCCTCATTTACACTTTTAGTTGCAGGTTGTTGGCGTTTGCTAGGCGGAAGTGAGTCTTTTGTGTTGCACTTCGTCGATCTAGTCTTTCCTTTTGCATTTATCCTCTCATACACTTTACTTATGCTTTGACTTGTAGACTTGAGATTATACTTTACTATTCGGTTGCCCTGCGTGACACTCTCATTCGGCCCCTGGTGGCACTTGATGATTATTACTTTATGTTGATATTCGGGACTAGGGATTTATGCTAGTTGAACCCGTCACCTGCTTTGCATGTTTTGTTTAAAATGCTTCCGCTATCTTTTGTTATTGGTTTTAATTGCTTCCGCACTCTGAGTTTGTCGAGTTAGATCCGCCTAGCCTAGTGTGTGAGTTTGTCTCCCGTTCGCTATGATTCGGATTCGGGCATGGACTTTCTATTTCATGACCGGGTCGGGGTCCTAGTGCGGGGGATGTGGCATCCTCCGTTTGGGGTGTTACAATCAAAAGAACCAACCAAGCAAGCGTCCTTGCAAGGTATAACAAAGGCTCGCTACACAACTCACACGTGCATAAAATCCAAATGAAAGTTCTAAAAGCATTTTGGGTACCTATCCCATATACCAAAACACGAGTTTTACTTGTAAACCGTTTTCCAAAGTCAAACATCATAATATGAGCAACGCTCACAAAACTTGGCTTATTAAGCCTACATATACCTTTTCGAAAATGGGAGTTCAAAACCATCAAACATGATAGGTCATATGTGTCCACAGTTTTAGAAAACATTTTGATATTTTAACTCCTCACCTGGACCAAAGTTAACCAAGAAGAAGTCGACCAAACGAACAACAAGCACTTGACCTCCTGTGGCTCACCACCTATACAAGACATACACGCACTCCACAATTAAGACTGGACTCAGAAGATAACTTAACACGACGCACGGCGAAGTATCATGTTTATCATGAGATTTATGAATGCAAGGATGGCTCTATCGTGCATATCATGATATGTCATGGCCAAATAGAGCATAAAGAATGCACAACTAGTCATGGATAGGCATAAGTTTAACCACATAAATCATGAGAGGTCAATGGACATGTATGTAACCTTAACAATTATGAATCATACATAAATGGCACATAAGAGTCCAATTTCTATAAGTTATCAAGTTGATTGAATGCACATTAACAAGTAAGTTTCAAGCATAATACAAAGTATGTCCCAAGTTCATAAGATTATAATTAACAAGAATAATATCACATTTTGCATAATTACATCATACAAATACATCAAGGTCCAACGAAGATCATTCATTCAAAATACTAAGTCCATGTCTCATGTGAAATGCATAAATAAGAACAATTCGGTCATTTAAATGTGTATGAAGTTTGCAAGATTCTAAACATAGCGATTATAAGTCATACTTGACAATTAATTCAATTATTATACATAATAGATCATAATCTTAGTCAAGGATAAGTTCATGTAACGTTACTACATTCATACGTCATGCTCGATATGAATAAGGCATATTATTCACATAATTCATGCAAAGAAAGGTATATCGTGCACTCTCGTACCAACTTTACCTTGACCGAGAAGCGGGGTGTCACAGTGTGTGAGGTTTTTTATGAAATAAAATGAAATGTATTTGGGAGAGATATATGTAATATGATATATTATGTATGTAATGTATAGATATATACAAAAGTCTTCCACTAACTCCTATGACTCACCATAATTTGCAACTAAGTCCCTCTATAATTTAAATGTATGCAAATGAGTTCTATCTCTACACAATTTTCATATAACCTCCCAAGTCATGAAATGCAATTAAGTCCATGAATTTACACAAAAGAGCAATTAAGGTCATTTATTACAATTAGATCATATATATCACTTAGTTTATATAACTCACATTAATAACAATTCATAAAAATTCATAGAGATGTAATATATATAATATGATGAAGGTTGTAAATAATTGAATGAGATGATTAAATTAAATTCCCCCAACTCCCGAAGACCCACTCGTGGCGTGCTTACCTGAACTTCCGGAAATTGGGGCGTTACAGAGTGCCATTGGGGGATTCATGTACCCCAATTGGTCTATGAATGATCAAGTGGTTGGGCCTTGCTAACCCATCCACCACCCGGAGAAAAAAGGTGTAAGTGATTATGATTATGTAAGAATGAATATGAATGATTATGGAACGTATGATTATGTATGAATGTGTATGATCGCTAATGTAAAAATTGAAATGATATGCACACAAGAGGAGTAGGTTGGAGATATTCGCCCACCCGCTAGGGCTCACGTACTGACCGCATGATTGTAATGAATGAATGAACTTATTGGTTGTAATCCCGGGCGTTGTTTTCTTTGTTTTCACCCCCTTGGGAATTGTTTTAAAAACCTCGTACGAGATTATGACTCGCATGTGTGTGTGATTTTACTTCTCGTAATATTATAATATTAAGCCCTGTTTTATACCCACCAGTCTCCTATAGACTAAACCCTGCTTTGTTTTCAGATTTGTGCAGGTTTGGAGTGTTATGCGGGATTTTGAGTCGGTCGAGTTGTGTGGTCAAGTTAGCTCACTTCACACATATTGTGCAGTGTACAAGTTTATAGGAATTCGGGTAATTGGTGATTCTTACGATAAGGCTATAAGATGGGAGTTCACAGATAGAGATGGTAACTAAACCATGGGTGAAGATTCGGCATGGATAAGAAATCAAGTCCATCAAGACAATGAAGTGATTGGATATAACGCCCCAATTTTCAGACAAACAGGTACGCTCGACACGTGTGAGTTTCGAGCGTTAGGATATTATTTTATTATTTGTTATTTAATTTATACGTGTTATATTAATTTTATAAATTGTATTTCAACATGATTGCGTGAAAATATATGAAATACGTGCCAACTTGAGAATCATTTTATAATTCGATTTACTTGCTACGTGAAATAATTACCGGACGTGATTTAATTGTTTATTGTCCTTAATTGATCACTTATTTAGATTAAAAGGACCAAATTGCATGAAAACCTTTTGGACTAAATTGATTATTCTTCAATCATTGTATCCTTAATTGCATGACTTATATATTTGGAGGATTTAATAGCAAATTGGACAAATTCAAGAGATATATCACGTTATCTTCTTCATTCTTCCAAACAATTCATATCAACTTTGCTCTCCATCTCCCTCTCCCGATTCATGACCCTTAGAGGAGGAAGAAGAGATTTCATGAATTCAAGCTAGGTTTCCAAGAAAATTTCATGTTTTGAGGCTCAATCATCCGTTTGCATCTTCTTCTCCCATCTATTTTCCTTTCAACGTATATATAATTATGTATGTGACTTCTTGAGAATTATTAGATGAAGCTAGGGTTATGTGTTCTTGGAATAAATGGATTATAGGTTGTGTGATGTAAGAATATATGATTATACCTTGGATGGATGCATGAATTCTTGAAGAATTGAGCTTATATGATCAAATGGTGTATGGGCTTGAAACTCATAATTCTTGGTGATCAATTTGTGATATAAGTGTTTTGATGATTTTTATTGTACTTGGAGCATGTATACATGTTATTTTCCAGAATTCTTGCATTTAGAGATTGAATTATGATGATTATTGTGATATTTGGAACTGGTTCGAGCTTCCCATGTTTCTTACTCTGTTTCTGTTCTTTCTGCATAACGGGAACGGCCCTTCCCGTTCCCTTTGTGTTTGGGGAATGGCCGTTCCCATGTATTTGAATTTTGTGCATGGCGGCGAGGACGGGAACGGCCCTTCCCGTTTTAGCTTGTAAGCCGGAACGGCGGTTCCCATCTTCGGGGAGCAACTTCGGGGAGCTGGGAACAGCCCTTTCCATTTTAAAACTAAGGGTCGGAACGGTCATTCCCAGGCCTCTGGAAAGACAGTAACTGTAGCACCCGAGCGCAAGGTACCACATCCCCCGCACCGAGACCCGACCCGAATATGAAACGGACAATCCGCACTCGCTAAGCTAGGCGGGAGCTAACTTTTGCAACCAAAGAGACAATAAACCGAAATATCACCAAAGCGGAAGCAACATACATACATCAATAATAGGATAAGCAAACAACAACGGGTTCAACTAGCATAGATACCTAATCCCGAAAATCAATAAAATCATAGCACTTCCATTACGGTTTCTTATAAACTCATTCATAATTCATGATAGTGGTAACAATCAATACCAATTATACATTCTCTATAACTTAAACAAATCATGATTCATTATGCACATAGACCGACTCTAACCTATCCGAACGACAGAACAAACAAGACTTCCCGCCAAGCACTCCAAACCTGCAAGAACACTGAAAACAATCTGGGTTCAGTCTATACGAGACTGGTGGGTATAAAATGAGGCATAAATAGCATATACAACAATATTTAACATTCACATGCAAGTTATTATCCCAAATGAGGTTTTTGAGCATTTTCCCAAGTGGGTAAGATAAAGAAGTCATCAAAAGGGATTATAACGTTCATTTTCATTCTTTAGGTCTTTTGTGGCCCGGCGAGTAGCCGTGCATTATCTCCAACCAACACCTCGTGTAGTTCATTAAACATTCTTTCTTTCTTTCATTCATTCATGCATAACATTCTTTTGTGCACATTCATGAACATTTACACCTTCCTCCGGGTGATGGCCGGGTGATCGGCCCGAACCATCCATTCATTGACCAAAAGGGGAACATGACTCCCCAGATGGCACTCAGCGTCCATTCCTCGCTAACTCCTAACAAGGTCCGATTACGCCGTTCATTGGTGGGACTAGTCTGAGGGTTCACCGTCAGCCCATGCCTCCTCTGGTCACCACTCACACCAAGTCCCTGGGCCCCATTCTGTGCATAGAATTCATTCTTTCTCGCCAAAACAATTGGTAGGTTCATAAAAGAAAGGCTTTACGTTGAAATCATTTACTCTTGAAAACGACTCTATACACATATACTAGTTTTAGCCAAAATCTTTACACGTTGGGAGTATATAGGGTCATTTATCTAAATAGTAGAGAAACCCACCTGTACGCCTCTTACCGAACAATACCAAGAAGACAAGAAGACTTGAACGTGTCCTAAGAACCCGGCATCTCCGCCCTGGAGAAAACTGTACAAAGGTCAACGTAACATGTTCGTGAGACTCAAGACCCTAAATGAACCATATATGACGCACGGCAATGTTAGGTGTGTGGCGGGCCCGAATCAGAGTGACGGTATAGCAACATTTCAAAAAAATTCGCCGTAACCTCGTTATCAAAATATTTCCAAAATATTTTAATTAAGCAGCGGAACAAATCGGGCAGCATAACTCTAATATATATACAAACATTTATAACATAATTTTAAATCATCTAGCATATAATCACAATATGCAAATATTAATTTGGGTGGCATAACGGTATTACCGTACTGCACAAATGGCTATCAACGGCACTTTTCCAGCACCTCGATATCTTCTCGTGAAACCGGCAGAGCTTCCCCGCAATATCCCCGATTAAGAAATTGGAGTGTGGGCTCCGACAGTATTTCCCTAAATACTTGAGAAAATATTTTTCTAGAAAAACCCTTTTTTCTAATTTCAGAAAATCCCTATTTTCTAATAATTAAGTGGATTATATATTAATTATATAACCACCTAATTAAATATTAATTAATCCTTAATTAAAGGATTAATTATTAAATGAGAGAGAGAAGCCGAAATGCTTTGTAAGCTGAAAAATGAATTGCCAAAATTCTTAAAAATTTGCAAATGAATGCATAGCCTATTTATAGGCTAAATTTGAAGGGTAAAATGGCCAATTCGCAGGAAAAACAGCTGCCGTGCGTCCTTAGCCGCCGAGTCCAGCAAATCCGAGGACGCCACGCAGCAGCTCACGTCGTCACGAGGCCAATGCCGCCAGGCACGCGCGGAACGGAGGCCGCACGCGCCCGCACGCGCCGCCCGTGTGGCGGCTGTGCGTTTGGCGCGTGTGATGCTCACGCAGGCGTGAGCACCTACCACGTGGCGAACCGGTCCGGTCCAACCGGACGGTTCAGTGGTCAGACCGGTTCAGAGGTGAACCGGTCGGCTCAAGTTGGGTTCCAGCAACGCCACGTGTCCAAATCCCATTTGTCCACGTTTCCGGGTCGGTCAACCCATGACCCGACCCTATCCGGCGACCGGCTCCCACGGCCCGTTGACTTCTCAGTCAACACCATCCGGGCCGTTCAAACGCGCTGACGTGGCGCAATCCTCGCCGTCCACGCGGCGTGCCATTTGGCGCCCAGTGGCGCTGACCCGCTGACGTGGCGTGACACGTCACCTGCCACGCCAGCATTTCGCCACGTCATCAAAAAAACTTTTTTTTTTTTTTTTGAAAAAATTTCGTGCATTTCCAACTCTTTGGAATTTAATTTATTTTCTCAAAATAAATTCCTTGGCTATTTTCAAACACTTTGAAAAATCATTTCTGTCTCTCGTTTTAATATTTTCTCTTTGATGTTCGTTGGGGCTTGCGGGGGGACCTGCAGGACTAATTAATCTTAGCTCCAACCGGGTCAATCTATTATAATCCCATGATAATAATTGATTACCGTTTAACAATATTTAATTCCACTAAATAAATATTGTTGAACTCTAAAATTAATTAAATTATTCACGAATTTCTCGATCTAGAATAATTTTACATTTTACTCCTCTGTACAGATATCCATGAAAAATAAATCAATGCTACTATCATTTATTTTTCACTTCCAATCTGAAATTTCTTGATTCGCCTTAAGTCCAAATTCCCTGTATGTGAAACACATTCAACATACAACTTCGGTGACGAACACACGAAGTACTTTGGCCAAAGTTTTAATTCGAACTTTTTGCAAATCTATTTCAGGGATATCTTTAAACCTTCCAGCAAGGCTACAGATTCCTTGATCAATATTTCTCTTTAGCACATTTCATGCAATCACCGAACGTACAAAGTATTTTGGCCACCCATTACCGAGACCTCACTTCTGAGTACATTAAAGTGATTAACACTACATGCCTAAAGTCAAAATACTATCAGGATTAAGAGTCTAATGTTTCCGAGATTTTGTTCATTTTAGATAGCAGTATAAAATGAACAATCTCAGTGGTCCAGTTCGATGTTTCCAATCTCATTGAAAATCATCAACGTGTTATAATTGGAAACTCCATTTCCTTATGACAAAAGACTAATCATCTTATATAACACATTATAGTCTTGATAAGAACATTTTCTTATCATACTGACTAGAACTTTAATGACACGTGACTTCTGGTATTTAAAGTCTTTTTCCTATGAAACACATTTCATATAAAAATACCATCACACGTCATTAATTATTAAATTTGTAAAATACTCATAACTTGCGATAATTTCAGTTTTATTAATCCAAAATATTTACAATATAATTGGATTTTCAGGGCATTAATCCCAACAATCTCCCACTTGCCCTAAATCCAATTGGCTACATATCTAAGACCCATCCCTTCTACATGAGTATCAAAACTCTTTTGCGCCAAAGTCTTAGTGAAGGGATCTGCCAGATTATTTACTGAGCCAATTTTCACTACTGCCACTTCTCCACGTTCCACATAATCACGTATAATGTGAAACTTCCTCTCGATGTGCTTGGCACGTTTATGACTTCGAGGTTCCTTGGAGTTGGCCACCGCTCCAGCATTGTCACAGTACAATGTGACTGGCATAAGTCCGTCCTTGACGACTTCCAGATCCATTAGAAAATTCCGGAACCAATACGCCTCTTTGGCTGCTTCCGAAGCTGCCACGTATAATGCTTCCATGGTGGAGTCAGCAATGCAAGATTGCTTAATACTCCTCCAACTTACGGCTTCTCCTCCTAGAGTAAACACGTATCTAGACGTCGAACACCTAGAATCCAAATCAGATTGGAAATCCGAATCTGTGTACCCTATAGGAATGAGCTCATCACTGCGATAGACAAGCATATAATCCCGAGTCCTTCTCAAGTACTTCAATATATGCTTTACAGCTATCCAGTGTTGGGGTCCAGGGTTTGACTGATATCTGCTGACTAGACCTACAGCATAACAGATATCTGGCCTAGTACATAACATGGCATACATGAGGCTTCCGACTGCCGAAGCATACGGAACATCTTTCATTTCTTCTGTCTCTTCTGGGTTCTTGGGACACTGATCCCGAGACAGATGAACTCCATGTCTGAAAGGTAACGATCCTTTCTTGGAGTTAGCCATATTATATCTTGCCAGCATCTTATCTATATATGCTGCTTGTGATAAACCAATCATCTTATTCTTACGATCACGACAAAGACTGATCCCTAGAATATAGCTGGCTTCACCTAGGTCTTTCATGTCAAACTGGTTTGACAACCAAATCTTAACTGCTGACAATATTCCTGTGTCATTCCCAATGAGCAGAATATCGTCAACATATAGAACTAAAAATGTTACAACACTATCATGATGTCTCTTGTACACACATGGTTCATCAGGCAATTGCATAAATCCAAAGGATTTAATTGCCTCATTAAATCCGAGGTTCCATGATCTAGATGCTTGCTTAAGACCATAAATAGATCTATCAAGCTTGCATACCATATGCTCCTGATTTCTGGCAATAAAGCCTTCAGGTTGAGCCATGTATATCTCTTCTTGAAGGTGCCCGTTCAAGAAGGCAGTCTTTACATCCATTTGCCAAATCTCATAATCAAAATGAGCGGCAATGGATAGGAGAATTCTTATGGACTTAAGCATTGCTACAGGCGAGAAGGTTTCGTCATAATCGATACCTTCTTTCTGGGTATAACCCTTTGCCACAAGCCTTGCTTTAAAGGTCTCAACCTTTCCATCTATTCCCCTTTTTCTCTTGTAGACCCATTTGCATCCAATAGGTTTAATGCCCTCAGGCGCCTCTATAAGTTCCCAGACTTTATTGGAATACATTGAATCTAATTCAGATTCCATGGCTCTGACCCAACGGTCAGTGTCTATATCCTCTATGGCTTCATCATATGTGATAGGATCAGATACGTCAGATTCAACCACTTGGGTTAATCCTAGGTATCTGTCAGGTGCCCTGACAATCCTCCCACTACGACGAGGCTGCTGTGTACTCGTCCCTACATCATATGTTGTATCTGGTACATCATATATATCTAACACATTTTCAGTTACTACGGGTTCTTGGAATACAGAATCTGATGTTGTCATTTCTTCTAACACAATTTTGCTTCTACCCTTGTGGTCATTTACGAAATCATCTTCAAGATATTTGGCATTAGTGCTCACAAACACTTTGTGATCACTCGGATCGTAAAATGTACCACCTCTTGTTCCTTTAGGATAACCTATGAACAAGCAAACCTCTGTTCTTGATTCCAACTTGTCAGGATCCTTCCTTAACACATGAGCTGGGGTTCCCCATATCCGAAGATAGGAGACACTGGGCTTTTGCCCTCGTCACAGTTCCATTGGTGTTTTAGGAACCGACTTGGATGGAACAAGGTTTAATATGTGTGCCGCCGTTTCGAGTGCAAAGCCCCAAAACGAACTTGGTAGGGTAGCATGACTCATCATAGATCTTACCATTTCCATCAGAGTTCTATTTCTCCTTTCTGCAACACCGTTCTATTGGGGTGTACCCGGTGCAGATAATTGAGATCTAATCCCATTTGTAGTGAGAAATTCTAGAAACTCTGTAGACAGATGCGCACCACCACGATCTGATCGAAGTGCTTTGATACGTTTTCTGGTTTGATTTTCAACTTCAGCCTTGAATTCTTTGAACTTTTCAAAAGATTCAGACTTATATCTCATCAAATAAACGTATCCGTATCTGGAGTAATCATCCGTAAAAGTGATGAAATACTCAAAACCTCCTCTTGCTTGAATACTCATAGGACCACACACATCCATATGAATTAACACAAGCAATTCTGTGGCTCGATTACCTTTAGATTTAAAAGATCTCTTGGTCATTTTACCTTCCAAGCAGGATTCACAGACTGGTAGTTCTGTTAAGTCCAAGGGACTCAACAATTTATCTGAAATTAGTCTTTGGATCCTTTTTGGATTAATATGACCAAGACGTAAATGCCACTTGTGCGCCTCGTTAGGCATATGAGTTTTTCTTTTGGATGGTAAGTCAAGCGTAGTAGTGTTAAGTTCGAAATTAGGGTTTTTATCGGGGTATAACAAGAAAAGACCATCTTTTACCGTGCCAGAGCAAATAAACCTTTTATTTTGCTTAATAGTAAAGTTTTGTTTAAAACAAACACTGAAACCATTATTTATTAAACAACTCACAGAAATCAGATTTCTGCGAACACACGGTATATACAGAATGTCTTTTAGTACCAAAACCCTATCACCAAAATACAAATTTACAATCCCTACTGCTAATACAGATATACTTGTATTATCCCCGAGCAGTAGCTGCATCTCGCCATCTTCAAGCTTTCTGGTTAGCTTGAACCCCTGCAACGAATTGCAAATATGATTACTTGAACCCGAGTCCACACACCAGGAATCTGGTGGACTTTCAACTAAACATAATTCAATTAAACAAGATATCGATATACCTTGTCCAGATGGCTTAGCAGGAAGACTTGCTAAGTATTTTGGACAATTCCTCTTCCAGTGCCCATTCTCTTCGCAGTGGAAACATTTTCCCATCTGGGTTTGCCTTTCTTCTTCTGAACCTTTTTCTTGGGATTGGGAACCTTTCCCTTTCCCTTTTTCCACTTGTTGGCCTTTGGAGCCGTGGAAGTCGATGCCTGTGCCAGGAGAACAGTTCCCTTAGCTTTCATCACTCCCTCTGCCACTTTAAGTTCGTTCATCAATTCAGGCAGAGAAAAATCCAATTTGTTCATAGAATAATTTTGCCTGAATGTGTCGAACGACTTTGGCAGAGAGCATAGGATCATATCCTGTTTGCTGAGATCATCAAATTTAGCACCAAGGCTTTCAATTTCGTTCAGGCAAGCCATCATGTTCATAACATGATCCTGAACAGGTGATCCCTCAGACATCTTGGTAACTAACAGCCTCCGCATCAATTCGAGCCTCTTGGCTCGATTCTGTCCTCCAAACATTTGATGAAGATGATCCATTATGTTCCTAGCAGTTGGCATCTCGTGCATTTGATGCTTGAGAACATTGGAGACAGATGCCAGGATATAAGACCTAGCCAAATCATTGGACTTGATCCAATTGGCATAGGCATTTCTCATATCCTGATTGGCTGTAATTTTCGGTACCCCCGGACAAGGTTCAGTGAGCACTTGTTTCAGATTCTCGTGACCAAGCACGATGTCAAGATTCATTTTCCAGTCAGCATAGTTAGACCCTTCAAGCCTATTTTCCCTTAGGATCGATTGAAGCGGGCTAGCGGTCGTCATTGCTTAAAACTGAAATATTTTAAAAAGTGCAAGTTATGATTCTGTATTTTACATCTTTTGCGTTTAACCAATAAATGAAATCCACGTAAGCATTTTTTGGTTTACACAATGGTGACTTATCTAACCGCAGTTGACTCCCCGGAAGCGAGGTCGAAAACCGCTTAGAAAAGCAAGAATTAATCTTAATTAACATGCCATCTAGGTAACTCTTACCAAACTATGTTAATCCACCACGTTCACCTTTGGTCTCTAAGTAAATGTAACATAGCTCCGAAGGGAGGTTAATACATTACTTAGTCAAGCGTATACCATTACCTAGAAATTCGTACGAGTAGATCAGACACTCCACGGAGGCGTGGTCGAGCTGACTTTCCCCGTATTTCATTCTATCCGTAGAAGCCTTGTTAGGAATAGTGCCCTAAAAGCCGATTGTATATCCGCTTTGTGCTTTTCCTTATTGTAATCACAGATAATCTTTGAATAAAATAACGAATTGAGGCAACACTTCTTTATATGCTCTTGTTTGGTATGCGTTTACTTTAGCTGTGCATGTATGAGAACTCCCCTAATCCTGATGACTTTAGGACTCTACCATTTAGGTGAAATGGTTCATGAAACGAGTCCTATATCACATAAGTCATGATTAGTAAATTACTCCAAGCCGATGAGTCCTACAGACAGTGGGAGTGTCAACCTGACTCCTCTAAGGCTTGCTTATGGGATCACGCCCTTAAGAAGGACCACCTTGTTTCATGGAGGTGCAAAGTGTATAGTTGATACGTGCGTGATACATGAGGGTGCTTACTTTAATAAGTAAGTTCACTGAGGTGCCCCGTGTGAGAACATTCCTAAATGGGAAAGGAAGTTTCTATTTCAGGAAATGGAAACTTCCAGATTAGGAAATATCTCACGAGTCATTGATGTGATTAATTGATCCTTAGACTTGAGGTTCCTTGTCACTTTATAAGTTAACTCTGTAGTCTTAGGTATAAGCTTTAAAGGGTGTCGCCTTAGACAACTGATTCAAGGCTTATGCTGGGGCTGCACAAGTGATTCATGAAAGTGAATGAGAATCAAGAAAGGACCTACACTTGCATTTGCAAGGTGATCTCTTATTGTGTAAGTCATTCATATACCATATGGAGTCCTTGGCCAAGGCAGTAGATCAAGACATCAAGAAAAGGGTTTCTTGGATTGAGATCAAATGGATATGAAATGCACTTAACTTTAAGACCGGATTATTAGGGTTCTGATTATTCCCTTGCCCTAGATCTTGGTTGAGAGATAGTAAGTAGGAGGATTGTATCTCACATGAATCAATGACTTAAAGGTTCTGTCGAATCCGAACATTCCAATTCAGCTAGGGGTTAAACACCTGTTGCTAGACTATGGCCGTTTAATCTGTGGACTGATTAATTAATTAGTGAATTAATTAATTAGGGTCACTGCTAATTGAATTGAGAACCTAGAGGGTCACACACAACAGCTTGGTTACATGAGTTGAGGCTTGAAAATGATTAAACGAGTTAATCGGGCCAAGAGGGTTCCACACGTGTGAAATCACACGTGTGGCTCACGTGAGTGACACGTGTCACTGTGACACGTGTCACACACGTGTGAATATATATATATTATATATATATATGTATTAAATAATTAAATGTGTTAATTATTTAATAGACTTTGGTTTAATTTTGAATTAAAAAGAAAGTCTTATTTTAGAGGAAATAATCTAGTTAATTAATTACGAATTAATTAATTAGATAAAAATAAGTTATTTATTTTATAATAAATAAAGTATAAAATTATCCAAAAATAGTTTGGATATTTTTAGCTCTCTTAAAAGTTGACTTGAATTAGAATTCAAAGTCAAAGTTGGAAAATACTTGATGATCAAGTAATAGGAGAGAGAGGAACCAAATCCTTGCCCAACAAGGATTAGGATCGGCGCCCCTCTCCCTTTTCTTATATATAGGGGAGCTCCTGCTCCCCTTTAGAGTGAATTGGCAATTCTTTTGGTTCATGTGTTGAACACCTTCCTTTCTCCAAGATCAAATAAACCCTAGGTTAAGCCTAAACACTAACTAGAGAACTAGCATCCTTACTAGTTAGATTGTGATCAAGTTGGTGGACTTTCTCTAGAGACTTCAAGTTAGAAGTTTGAAGATTCGAGCTTTACCAAGGAGAGGGGATCAAGCCGCGAGAAGAGCGTTCTTGGGTGGCTTGAAATGCTTCAAGAAAGAACAAAAGAAAAGTAAGTTTTCTATCTTTACGAATTTGGTTACACGATTGCGAGTTCAAGGTCCTTTTGTTGGGAAATTTTTTTTTAAATTCCGCTGCTTTCTGATTCGTGTTTTCCAACAAGCCTAATCTTGTATACCGCGAATACATACCCGCCGAAGGGAGTAGTATATATTCACTATACTATAGACGGGTAATGGAGGCCGTGAGAATCCAACTCTTTTCATCTCGCTCCCACTTGAATTTTATAAAATTTGTGGATTATCTTTGATTATTAAATAATCACTTTTGGCGTCTTATTAATTTTGGAAGTAATTAATCTAATTAATAAGCTCCCACAAGGATTATTAAATAATCCTAATAATATTTTAAGGCTTTAATAACTCTTTATTAATTTAGGCCAAAAAATATTAATCCAATTATGCATCGTATTTAATCTCTATTAAATAATATTTATCTAATCACATTAAATAAATCATGCATAATTGAAACAACATAATATCACATATTATCATGCCATTTTTAAAATTAAAAGCATGCTTGCAAATAATTATCACATAATTATCACGCTTTAAATTTTTTATGGCCCCTTAAATAAATATGTTTTAAATTATCACATAATTTAAATCATATTTACTGATTCGACAATTAACCAGGAAGATTATTGAAATCAATTCCCAAAAAATTACCATTACACGCAAATTCCCAGAAATACTGGAGGGGTCACAATGGTCCCACTTAAAACCCAGCCTTCTTAGACAGAACTTACGTGCACAGTATCAGATTTAAAATTATGCATCTTATGCTTTATCAATGACAGTATATAATCAGAGCCCCGCTCTGATACCAGTTGGTTGGGTGCGTGGCGGTATAGCAACATTTCAAAAAATTTCGCCATAACCTCGTTATCAAAATATTTCCAAAATATTTTAATTAAGCAGCGGAACAAATCGGGCAGCATAACTCTAATATATATACATACATTGATAACATAATTTTAAATCATCTAGCATATAATCACAATATGCAAATATTAATTTGGGCGGCATAACGGTATTACCGTACTGCACAAATGGCTATCAACGGCACTTTTCCAGCACCTCGATATCTTCTCGTGAAACCGGCAGAGCTTCCCCGCAATATCCCCGATTAAGAAATTGGAGTGTGGGCTCCGACAGTATTTCCCTAAATACTTGAGAAAATATTTTTCTAGAAAAACCCTTTTTCTAATTTCAGAAAATCCCTATTTTCTAATAATTAAGTGGATTATATATTAATTATATAACCACCTAATTAAATATTAATTAATCCTTAATTAAAGGATTAATTATTAAATGAGAGAGAGAAGCCGAAATGCTTTGTAAGCTGAAAAATGAATTGCCAAAATTCTTAAAAATTTGCAAATGAATGCATAGCCTATTTATAGGCTAAATTTGAAGGGTAAAATGGCCAATTCACAGGAAAAACAGCTATCGCGCGTCCTTAGCCGCCGAGTCCAGCAAATCTGAGGATGCCATGCAGAAGCTCACGCCGTCACGAGGCCAACGCCGCCAAGCACGCGCGGAACGGAGGCCGCACGCGCCGCCCGTGTGGCGGCTGTGCGTTTGGCGCGTGTAATGCTCACGCAGGCGTGAGCACCTGCCACGTGGCGAACCGGTGCGGTCCAACCGGACGGTTCAGAGGTGAACCGGTTGGTTCAAGTTGGGTTCCAGCAACGCCACGTGTCCAAATCCCATTTGTCCACGTTTCCGGGTCGGTCAACCCATGACCCGACCCTATCCGGCGACCCGCTCCCACGGCCCGTTGACTTCTCAGTCAACACCATCCGGGCCGTTCAAACGCGCTGACGTGGCGCAATCCGCCCCGTCCACGTGGCGTGCCATGTGGCGCCCAATCAGCGCCACTTGGTGTTGACCCGCTGACGTGGCGTGACACGTCACCTGCCACGTCAGCATTTCGCCACGTCATCAAAAAAACTTTTTTTTTTTTCGAAAAATTTTATTTTCTCCAAAATAAAATTTCGTGCATTTCCAACTCTTTGGAATTTAATTTATTTTCTCAAAATAAATTCCTTGGCTATTTTCAAACACTTTGAAAAATCATTTCTCTCTCTCGTTTTAATATTTTCTCTTTGATCTTCGTTGGGGCTTGCGGGGCGACCTGCAGGACTAATTAATCTTAGCTCCAAACGGGTCAATCTATTATCATCCCATGATAATAATTGATTACCGTTTAACAATATTTAATTCCACTAAATAAATATTGTTGAACTCTAAAATTAATTAAATTATTCACGAATTTCTCGATCTAGAATAATTTTACATTTTACTCCTCTGTACAGATATCCATGAAAAATAAATCAATACTACTATCATTTATTTTTCACTTCCAATCTGAAATTTCTTGATTCGCCTTAAGTCCAAATTCCCTGTATGTGAAACACATTCAACATACAACTTCGGTGACGAACACACGAAGTACTTTGGCCAAAGTTTTAATTCGAACTTTTTGCAAATCTATTTCAGGGATATCTTTAAACCTTCCAGCAAGGCTACAGATTCCTTGATCAATATTTCTCTTTAGCACATTTCATGCAATCACCGAACGTACAAAGTATTTTGGCCACCCGTTACCGAGACCTCACTTCTGAGTACATTACAGTGATTAACACTACATGCCTAAAGTCAAAATACTATCAGGATTAAGAGTCTAATGTTTCCGAGATTTTGTTCATTTTAGATAGCAGTATAAAATGAACAATCTCAGTGGTCCAGTTCGATGTTTCCAATCTCATTGAAAATCATCAACGTGTTATAATTGAAAACTCCATTTCCTTATGACGAAAGACTAATCATCTTATATAACACATTATAGTCTTGATAAGAACATTTTCTTATCATACTGACTAGAACTTTAATGACACGTGACTTCTGGTATTTAAAGTCTTTTTCCTATGAAACACATTTCATATAAAAATACCATCACACGTCATTAATTATTAAATTTGTAAAATACTCATAACTTGCGATAATTTCAGTTTTATTAATCCAAAATATTTACAATATAATTGGATTTTCAGGGCAATAATCCCAACAGGCAATGCTATGCGCATGATATGAATGCATAAAAGATAATATTATGTAATGAACACGTTCATGTGTATGATTAATGCATTTAAATCATATAAACAAGCCATTCATTCGTTCAAGGAAGCGTTCATATTCATTTAAGTTCAATCCTTACACATTTCATAACAATTCAATCCACGAATTCAAATAACGGTCATATCACGTACTATAACACGTTTACAATTATAGAATAGACAAATAATTACATTCAATTTAAAATTGGAAATTAGAAAGGAACATGGAATAGATAACAATTTAATTTCCATAATTAAATTAAATTAAATAATATTTAATATATATATTAAACATATATCTATAATATTCATAACTATAGTATATAAGTATACCATTCCATATAAATTTCATATATCTACTTATAAAGGCACGTACAAACTGCATTATAATTCAACTAAAGAATCACCTCACATGCATGCAACATGAGAATTAGGAAATTCAATTTAACAAATTAAACCATGCATCTTAATTACACAAACATATCTTTCATGCATGCATCCAATTCATTCCACACCAAACACTTTGCATATAAATATATATATATATATATATATATATATATATATATATATATATGTATGTATATATACATAAATACACGTACATTCACTCGGTATACATGCATATTTAGAATTACATAACCCAACACACGCCTGCACCAAAACAACAACAACAACTCCAGTATGCATGCACAAAGGAAGAAGAAAAGAAGCAGCAGTTTTTGCCTAAAGGCTACCTGGCCGGGCCTTTTTATTCCCAAAAACTCCCCGACCGGGGAGAGGTAATTCAGACGCGACGCAGCAGCTCATTCAGACTTAAATCCCCTGCTTTACTTGTAAGATAACGCAACAGCAAGTAGCAGAAACTAAGGCTATCATTCAGAAGCAAAGCACACCCAAAACACCCACCAATTAACTGAAAATGAACAGCCAAGAAACAAGGAAGAAGGAACAGCAGCAGATGCAGCAGTTCAGGCCAAAACAGGGCACGAAAATGAAGCAAAACAGGGCAACAACTAAACCACTCCTTATGCAACATGATCAGGTATGTAGGTGCAGCAAACAAGGCAAAAATTATCAGCAATTGACCACAATTTAACTCCTAAAACGCAATGGCAGCAGTTCACGTAGTGAGGGAGGAAAATGACTTCAAGTTTCATCCAATTTCTCCAAAGTTCATTAATGGATTCTCAATGAATTCTCAACTACCATCTAATACATGTTCATACCTGATATAAAGGAGTTAAAGTGACCATTCTCATGCTTTAAAACAATCAAAATCATCAAGGAATCCAAGAGATCAAGAAATTAAACTATAACCTAACTATTCACTCATATGCATCAAACTCCATCAAAGCAAGCTCAAATTTGGGGATGAATACATCAAAATGACTCTAAATGAATTTATATTACAACCCTAAGCTTACCTTGTGGATTGAATGAAGTTTGGAGGAGATTTGAGCCTTGAATCTCCAAGGTTCCCAATAGCTACGGGACTGACTGGAAAACAGTGGGTTTTCGCTGATATTTCTTGGTGTGAGGAGTGTGGTTTGGTTTGGGGCTGATATGGAGTGTTAGTGGGTTGAGTTAGGGTTCCATAGCCTCCAACCATGGTTAATTTGGACAAGGTTTGAGGGAGTTATGGCATTTTTAGTAAAGTGTGGCAGTTTTGACGAACGTAACACTTTTCGGTTGCATTTCGGAGGTTCAAATAACTTTGGAAAAATATAAGGCTAAGTTCGTTAAACTCGAATTTTCGTTACGAGTTCAGCGAAGTTGACAAAACTTGAATCCGAGTTTCCTAGCTCAAGATATCACATACGGAACCAAGGGTGCGCTAAGTGCCCCTTAGCCCCCGATTTGGTTCCACAAATTAAAATAAACTCGTTACCACGTCAAAGAAAGTCGAAAGTATAAAATGAGCATATATTCATAATCATAACATGCATAAGTCCAACATATTAAATTTGCACGAGATTTCGGTATCAAATCATAAAAGAACGAAGCACGTTTATAACACTCATGAGCAATGCATATACAATTTCATTATATACCATAAAATAAAACAAAATATAAATTCATTATAAATTACAATTAGAGTGCACGGATTAATTGTTAAATCAAAATGTGAAATTTATATAATTAAAGGCAATACTATATATATTTAAAATTTAATTAGCACAAATTATATATATATATATATATATATATATATATATATATATATATAGTTTTAACACATTAGGAATTAAAAGTCACTAATCCGCACATAATTAATTTTAATTAACTTATGGTATGATTAATTAACATTTTAACATTTAAAATATAAAATTAAATATATAAAACACTTATAAACAATTAGTTCGCGCAAATTAATAAACACATACGACATATCAGTACAACTGAAAAACCGGGGCGTTACAGTAACATTCTGCATAAAAATGGAATTTTTAAGTTTAACTCCAATGATTTATTTGACCCCAATTTGTTATTATATGATTGATTACATGTCAAAACATGATATTTACATGCTACATTGCTCATTACACGAAGTCTCGTTACTTGATCACGCCGTGCGTCTTATTTGGTAATATTCTTGAATTGTGGTCTTATGCACGTACATTATCCCGTTTCTTGTCCAGTTATTCTCCAGGGCGGAGATTGTTGATCATGAACACGTTCACACATCCATGAGTCGTCGTGTCGCCTGTCAGGTGAGGTTTAATTCCTAGTTATATAGAACCCGTATACCCCTTATGTGATCTTTCGGCCAAAAAGGTATTTATATCTATAATTTTGAATGAAACCACTTATCATTTCAAGCATGTCATGTTCATGAAAAGCAAGCAAGCCATGTATCGTGCATGTTTAAGGCGAGTAGCATGACCGTTCACGTTGGGCCCGAGGGTAGTGGCTTGAGCTAACCGGGAAAGCAAGGGCTGATGGGTAACTCTCGCGCTATCCTCACCACATTGGGATGACCCCTGAATCCGCTAGGAGATTAGTGGAGGAAGGAGTTCCGGGCTTAGGGATTCATGTACCCTCCGCTCAACACGTCGTGGATGGTGAAGGCTAGCTACCTTCCCATCATTGGAGGGAGAAGGAGACTAGGGACGGGTCCGGCACCACGGAGTGTCCTCGGGTTATTGCATGATTTCCATGCCATGAATGTCTTACTTGATTACACTATCGCACGATTGCACGATAATTGAATTGCATGATCACCTATTGATTAACAAAGCAAACATGTTTCATGTACATTTGAAGTAAGGTTGGAGACCGCCCTCACTCGCCGGGGCCATGTATTGAATGCATGAAAATGATCAAGTATTTGATATTGATAGTTGTATTCTCGGGCGAAGATATCTTATTATTGAACTTATATATTTACCTTTTATAAAACTTTACCCGAGAATATAGCTTGCATGTTAACTGCGCAAATATCTATTTAAACCCCTCACTCGGTCTTTACAGACTGGCGCCTCCACCTTTCAGGTTATTGCAGGTGCACGCTAGGCGGGAAGTGAGTCGAGTCCAGTCCTTGTAGTCGAGTCAAGCACGCTGCATTTTATTTAATCATTTATTTATTGTTCAAAGGAATTATGTTTAATGTTATTTGTTAGGTATTTTAGGAGATGACAATGTATTGATACGTGAAATTGAGTTTTGGTTTACTTGTTAAATGTTCATCAAGTCATGCTTCCGCTTATTCCTTTTTGCATGATGATATTTAATTTACGAGTAGTCCCGCCTAGCCGGTCATTTTACTTTATTGTCACCCGTTAGCTGCAGGTTGGTTCATGTACGGACTATCCATTTCGTGCGTGGATCGATCTGTAGTGCGGGGTGTAGCATCTCCACGTGAAGGGGTGCTACATCTTAGGTGGTATCAGAGCCCGATTGCAAAACCGAGGTTCTAGTGTCGTGCCATGTCAAGTCGAGGTCGTACGGCATAGGAATTACTTGATAATTTGAGAGTCTTGCATATTATTTAAATTTCTTGATTTACTTGAACTTACATGAATTTATTGGAAGTAATTGAATTACTTGACAGCTTGTATACTGCATTGATTTAAGCTATTCATTGTTGATCGAATTGGCTTTAACTTGTTTGAAATTTATATGTTCAACTTGTTTACTTTGAAATTTAATCGAACTAGCGTAGCCTTATGTATTAAATTCTTGTCATTGGTATTAATTATGTGACATGAGTATGCCTTACCCACATGCATTTATTTCCAAAGTAAGTTGTGAGTTACAGGTTATGGAAATGATATCAAACCACAGCCCAATTGTTCAGTAACTCCAGTTTGCTACAAAATTCCTTTTTTAACTTTAGGATGGACAAGAAAGCGTGCCGAAAATTCATATAATGATTCGAGAGTCATTATCCTTCCTCTTGGGTTGAAAATTAAAGTGATGGGATCCGAAAAAGAAGAATCAAGCGTGGGAACCATTTACAAGATTCGAGGGGTCGAAAAAAAAAAAAAAAAAAAAAATATATATATATATTCGAAGATGTGTGACCTCGAGGTTTCTAGCAACAAGGAAGAAGTATCCTCGGGGAGTTGGTGATGAAGTGGCTTCAAGGATTAACAACTATGGTTTGATTGAATTGGAAGATATGGAGCAACAAATGGAGGCATTTGAATTTAGGAATTACAGATTCGGATTATCAGTTTACGCCAGGTACTACAAGGAAGGTGATAACCAAGGAATTAGTTGTAGAAAAGGGTTTCGAAACTATTTGGACATCAATAACCGAGAAGAAGTTGGGTTCAAGAAATTTCCAACCAAGTCAAGGAAAGGTCCAGGTGGAAGCCGGAGAAGCTTGAAGAGATAAAAGACTGTGGGAAAAATTAAAGAAGGATCAACCGTTCAAATCAAGCTTGTAACTTGGCCAACAAGGAATAGATACCGGATCCAAACTTAGTATTTCTACGGTGACAGGTTCTTCAATGCATTCATAAACACGTGCATCATATTTATTAATTAATTACTCTTGTTTATATATGTTGTCATGCTTGTTATTTAAGATTTCATATTTGATGTGTTAAATGTGTTGTTTAAAGTACGTAAATTAATCAAACTTCTCTGTGTATACATATATGTCTTTAAATTAATATAATTGTTTTAAAGTGTTGCATTTAAAATTATTTGTAAGTGTAACGTGTGTACATTAACATCTTAACCGGCATGTATTATTTAGTGTTTACCATGACAGGTTGGCTCTCTCTCTCCAATTCTATTTCAATTATCATCTCAACTAAGGTTATATTGAATCAAGAGATTGGAAGAAATTTATGTTCGAGTGTTATTGGTAAGATTATTGGGATCTGGGAAGAATGCTGATAAATTCAAGTTGATAAATGTTTAGTGGACTCTTCGATCTTCAGAAATTAGTCGATATCTTGGGGGTACAATGGTGCAGGAGTGAGCAACGAAATAGGCTAAGGATTTGACACGGAGAGGTATGTAAAGCGTGGTTGTGGCAAGGTAATTAATGTATCTTACGTATGTTATGTTTCTAATTAGTAGCGGGTTAGGATTTGATTGATTGAATGAATGGATGAATGGGGCCCAGGAGATGTGGGTAAGGGGGACCCGGGACGACCATAGGGGTCACCGGTTAACCCTGTGTTTACTCTCCACATGATTGATAGGACCAACCCGGAACCCACCAGGAGGTTTGGTTGGGTGATGGGAACCTGAGGGTTTGAGTGTTCGCGCTCCCCTCGTCTGATTGGATGGTTTGGGTCGCGCAACCCTTCCATCACCGGAGAAGGAGGTATATGATTGTTATGCTTGATTGATTGATATGTTTGATTGTACGATTCATATGAGGAGCCCAGGATGGGAATTGTTACTCGTACCCGCCGAGTTTTGCATGTTTGCTTTGTCAAAGTTCGTGAAACGGGGATAGATTTAACTATGACAAAATATGGATATTTTGAATATGAAAGATAAGAATTGATACGAATTGATATGAATCGGATATGATTTGATTTGACTTGATTCGGTATGTTTTGATATGATTTGGTATGATATGAGTCCTTGGAGCTTCAATTCGTTCGGTTTTTGTTAAGAATCCCTATATGTATGTATCATGGGCAAAACTTTGGTGTGCAAAAAACTATCCCTGAGTTCACGAACTGTATGTGATTGGAATATGCTTTGCTCCTATATATATATATATATGTAGCGTGTGTGGGTAGCCCCTCACTCAGTCGACTTGTAGACTGACCCTCTCCCTCCCCAACTTTTAGTGTGCAGGATTGGCGTTGGAGTTTCGAGCTAGGCGGAGTCTGTCGAGTTTGGTCGAGTCTAGTCCTTGCATTGCACTTCTGAATTTGTATAAGTTTGAACGTTTGTATGGATACCATATGATTATTTTGATATATTATATTTCGGGACAGGCTTCTAGGAAACAGATTGTACCTGTATGCATTATGATTTATGTTATATTCGGGATTAGGGATCTATGTTAGTTGAACCCGTCCACTGTTGCTTGTAATTTAAGTTTGATTATGTGAATCGCTTCCGCATAAGCTTTCATTTAGTTGGTTGGTTTAACTTGCAGGTTCTAAGTTCCGCCTAGCTTAGGAGGTTGTTTTATTTGTCTCCCGTTCGCTATGGTTTGATATGGATGCGGATTTTCCATTTCGTTACTCGTGTTGAGCCATAGTGCGGGGGATGTGGTGCCTCACGTGCGGGGTGCTACATAACCACTCCTACCAAGAAACTTAACGGTTATGATTACTTCTAACTTCAAGCCCAGAAAGGGTAGGCAAGGGAACCAACCTAAAAATGGTTTGATTGACAAATTTGAGATTTAGATTGGCTTGGACCTACGGTGACTGGCAATAATGACTTATGGGACTTGAAGAAAAGGAAAAGGAACACCAAGACCGAGGAAATGTTGAGAATTGAAAGTTTGAATCGGGATGAAAAATGGTAAGTGCTTTAAGAAGCTTCGGGAATAGGGGTTCTAAAGGATGAGAAGGTAATAGAGCAGGGAGAAAAAACTTCGGTTACAAGGTACTATACGTTGAGCATTTGAGGCATGATAGTACAGTGGGAAGAGATTTCAACCAAGAGATCAGGTATTCAGTCGGATTGTTACAAATGCAGGAAATTTCAATTCTTCAATCCCCGGTGAACGATACACTTAATCATGCATAACACGGGCATCATTTAAATAGGTATTGCCTACGTGATTCCTTGTTTACTATTAATTGGTTTTATGTGAACAACAACTTCGTATAATTGATATCTTGTACGTAATCTTTACGTGATAAGTGTGAATTACGTATTTAATTGTTACTTGAATTTTTTTTATTTATTTCGTGTGCGTGAGGGACGGGGAGTCTCTCAGGGTAATCAAGAGACCGGGTTCTCTTGTTTCTTGCTCGAGAGATGGGGTTCTTTCGTTAGTTGTTTGAGAGACGGAGCACTCTCATTATTTCTAGCTACTTGTCAACTTGCTCTAGTGGAAGGTTAGATTATCTTTCGAGTGTTTAGGCTCCGGAAAGTCGAGGGTCGTGATTTCACACATTGGAGAACCTTGTGGATTGAAGACCTCTTTCGAACTAATCCCTGACGGGGAGTAGCTAACCCGCGTGGGATGAACACGTAAGAGTCAATTAAATGCCAAGAATTCAGGACAATGAATCCGAGGACGGATTCTCTTAAGTGGGAGAGAGTTGTAACGCCCCAATTTTCAGACAGACAGGTACACTCGACACGTGTGGGTTTCGAGCGTTAGGATATTATTTTATTATTTGTTATTCAATTTATACATGTTATATTAATTTTATAAATTGTATTTCAACATGATTGCGTGAAAATATATGAAATACGTGCCAACTTGAGAATCATTTTATAATTTGATTTACTTGCTACGTGAAATAATTACCGAACGTGATTTCATTGTTTATTGTCCTTAACTGATCACTTATTTAGATTAAAAGGACCAAATTGCATGAAAACCTTTTGGACTAAATTGATCATTCTTCAATCCTTGTATCCTTAATTGCATGACTTATATATTTGGAGGATTTAATAGCAAATTGGGACAAATTCAAGAGATATATCACGTTATCTTCTTCATTCTTCCAAACACTTCATATGAACTTTTCTCTCCATCTCCCTCTCCCGATTCATGACCCTTAGAGGAGGAAGAAGACATTTTATGAATTCAAGCTAGGTTTCCAAGGACATTTCATGTTTTGAGGCTCAATCATCCGTTTACATCTTCTTTTCCCATCTATTTTCCTTTCAAGGTATATATAATCATGTATGTGATTTCTTGAGAATTATTAGATGAAGCTAGGGTTATGTGTTCTTGGAATAAATGGATTATAGGTTGTGTGATGCAAGAATATATGATTATACCTTGGATGGATGCATGAATTCTTGAAGAATTGAGCATATATGATCAAATGGTGTATGGGCTTGAAACTCATAATTCTTGGTGATCAATGGGTGATATAAGTGTTTTGATGATATTTATTGTACTTGGAGCATGTATACATGTTATTTTCCAGAATTCTTGCATTTAGAGATTGAATTATGATGATTATGGTGAGATTTGGAAGTGGTTCGAGCTTCCCATGTTTCTTGCTCTGTTTCTGTTCTTTCTGCATAATGGGAACGGCCCTTCCCGTTCCCTTTGTATTTGGAGAACGGCCGTTCCCATGTATTTGAATTAGGTGCATGGCGGCGAGGACGGGAACGGCCCTTCCCGTTTTAGCTTGTAAGACGGAACGGTCGTTCCCATCTTCGGGGAGCAACTTCGGGGAGTAACTTTGGGGAGCAACATCGGGGAGCTGGGAACGGCACTTTCCATTTTGAACTAAGGGCCGGAACGGCCGTTCCCAGGCCTCTGGAGAGGTAGTAACATTCTGCATAAAAATGAAATTTTTGAGTTTAACTCCAATGATTTATTTAACCCCAATTTGTTATTATATGATTGATTACATGTCAAAACATGATATTTACATGCTACATTGCTCATTGCACGAAGTCTCGTTACTTGATCACGCCGTGCGTCTTATTTGGTAATATTCTTGAATTGTGGTCTCATGCACGTACATTGTCCCGTTTCTTGTCCAGTTATTCTCCAGGGCAGAGATTGTTGATCATGAACACGTTCACGCATCCATGAGTCGTCGTGTCGCCTATCAGGTGAGGTTTAATTCCTAATTATATAGAACCCGTATACCCCTTATGTGATCTTTCGGCCAAAAAGGTATTTATATCTATAATTTTGAATGAAACCACTTATCATTTCAAGCAAGTCATGTTCATGAAAAGAAAGCAAGCCATGTATCGTGCATGTTTAAGGCGAGTAGCATGACCGTTCACGTTGGGCCCGAGGGTAGTGGCTTGAGCCAACCGGGAAAGCAAGGGCTGACGGGTAACTCTCGCGCTATCCTCACCACATTGGGATGACCCCTGAATCCGCTAGGAGATTAGTTCAGGAAGGTGTTCCAAGCTTAGGGATTCATGTACCCTCTACTCAACACGTCGTGGATGGTGAAGGGTAGCTACCTTCCCATCATTGGAGGGAGAAGGAGACTGGGGACTGGTCCGGCACCACGGATTGTCCTCGGGTTATTGCATGTTTTCCTTTCCATGAATGTGTTACTTGATTACACTATCGTACGATTGCATGATAATTGAATTGCATGATCACCTATTGATTAACAAAGCAAACATGTTTCATGTACATTTGGAGTAAGGTTGGAGACCGCCCTCACTCGCCGGGGCCATGTATTGAATGCATGAAAATGATCAAGTATTTAATATTGATAGTTGTATTCTCGGGCGAAGATATCTTATTATTGAACTTATATATTTACCTTTTATAAAACTTTACCCGAGAATATAGCTTGCATGTTAACTGCACAAATATCTATTTAAACCCCTCACTCGGTCTTTACAGACTGGCGCCTCCACCTTTCAGGTTATTGCAGGTGCACGCTAGGCGGGAAGTGAGTCGAGTCCAGTCCTTGTAGTCGAGTCAAGCACGGTGCATTTTATTTAATTATTTATTTATTGGTCAAAGGAATTATGTTTAATGTTATTTGTTAGGTATTTTAGGAGATGATAATGTATTGATACGTAAAATTGAGTTTTGGTTTACTTGTTGATGTTCATCAAGTCATGCTTCCGCTTATTCCTTTTTGCATGATGATATTTAATTTGCGAATAGTCCTGCCTAGCCGGTCATTTTACTTTATTGTCACCCGTTCGCTGTAGGCTGGTTCATGTACGGACTATCCATTTCTTGCATGGATCGATCTATAGTGCAGGGTGTAGCATCTCCACGTGAAGGGGTGCTACATTGGAGAATTGTGTAGAAGTCAAGATAGAGACCACAAGGGAGGATGTCAGATCTTGGTAATGCTTTGAAGACCAACCATTATGATGCAGAATCTATGCCTCGCTCTTGTGGGGTTTCAATTGGTTGTAGCTACTTAGGTTGAAGGCCTTGATTTGCCAACTCCTAAGCTTAACGTCAGGAGAGAAGATCTCTTCGTTAGGAATGGAAGGTAGGAATCGAATTAGGAAGAAGTTAAAGAAAGTCAATCAAGACAGTGAATATAAACCTATAGAAGATAAAGAGGCTAAAGGTTCTATCTTCAATCGAATTAGAGCTTATTTTCTAAATCTAAGTTGAATTATCGTGTTGTGAGGTCAAATAGAGAGATATGGAAACGATAAAGAAAGGCAAAGAGCTTTTGAAGGAATTTGTGTGATCAAGTGTAAACAATTGGAGAACAAGTCCTGCAACCGATTTGAACTCATGAGAGTAATTGAAGGAAATTCAATGAAGGGACAACAATGGTAAAGATATGGACGATATTTGGAGACTTATACTTGGAGAGAGGTCGAAACACCGATCCCATGGGAGTAGAAGAATTTGGGTTCAAGAAACCACAATATCAAACCATGGAGACATGTAAGTTTATACAAGAAAACTTTGAAGATTTGAAGACCATAGGAAAGCACGAAATGAACAACAATCCGAGGCAAGCTTGTAATTAGGGAAATGAAGAACAAGTTGTGGAGCTAAAGCTTACCACTATGGTGACAGGTGTAATACCTTCATGGCACGTGCATCATGCGTCGCTTTAAATTATTTAAATTCCTTTATTTATATGCGCATTTCTAATTGATATAATTGCTCCAATGTGTTGCATATTTAATTGTTTACAAGTGTACCATGTGCATTAACATCTTAACCTGACATGTATTTAGTGTTTACTTGATAGGAAGTTCTTTCATCTCATCTATCAAGCATCATTTCAATCGAGCCACAATCGAATCAAGATAAGGAGAAATAGTTGGGTTGCACATTGTGAATAAAAAAGAAAAGAGGAAATACCGAGGCTCGAGAAATTAGAACCGGAGGATGGAACAAGGGAAGTAGGTTATTATCTCTAGCAATCACTTCCAGGGAATGGGAGTGAAATCACTGGATATGTGGTACTTTTAAGATGAAGATGTTGAGAATCTCCTATTAAAGTTGAGAATCTCCTATTATACCGGGGAAGTTAAGATGAAGAAGTTGAGAATCTCCTATTATATGAACGATAGAACTTTTAAGGGGGAGAGTTCGATCGGGAAATGAATTAAAATCACGGTTGTGCTCGAACGGGTCACTTTTAGAAGGAACAATGGAAATGGAAGAGTTGACATGTAACGAGAATTCTATGAACTATGATATAATAGTTAAAGTGCAAAACTAACACAAGAATAAAGCTGGAAATGGATGAAATATATTGATATAACAGTGTTTTTCCTTCAAATACAGAAACAGAGCATGGGGATGAGAAGAGAGAGAATTAAGCAAGAGAGAAATAGACTACTAATGACTTGCTCCAAAAGTGAGCTAAATCCAGACTATATCCTAAACAAAACGACACCACAATCCCAACACGTCACTCTCAACAAATTAAAGGGAATATCAGCATAGCATTGGCACAAAAACACCAGCATAACGGCCATGGTCCCCTCCTGCAAAACAGACCATTCTCATAGCTCCTGAGCCATTGGATTACTAGATGAATCAACGGTTGGATCCTTCTCTTGACTCAAACAAATGACAGCCCTTGGATCTTCCTTCTCTGAATCAACGATGGAGATTTGGCTACCATTAGTTGAAACTACGCCGTTTTGATCCTTTACTTTAAAACAGATCCTACGGTCACGATATAACGCCATCCAACAGCTTACATTCAAATAATCCATATTAGCAAGATTTAGCAGGAATGTGACATTGCCGCCTCCATTTTTAGATCCTTGTCCACAAGGATCAAATGAGGGAAATTTCTTGCTGATAGTGTTATAGTCCTCCCAAGTGGCATCATCAGGTCCAGAGTACACCTATTGTATAAGAAGTTGTGCTACAGGTTTGTTGTTGCGAGGTACAATCCTCCTCTCCAGTACAGCAGCTGGGTATATTTTAAACCCACCATTCTCAGCAATTTCTGGCAGCTCAGAACTTACCACTCTTTTCATTCCTATTTTGTTCTTAAGTAAAGACACATGGAAGATTGGATGTATCATACTCCCAACTGGTAACTTCAATTTGTAGGCAACCTTTGCTTCCACTGTATAGGGACCCAAATATCTGGGAGCCAACTTCATGTTCCTTCTTAACTCCATAGATGTTTTCCTATAAGGTTGTAGCTTCAGATAAACCATATCACCTACCTCAAAACTCCTTTCACTCCGATTCTTATCAGCATAAGACTTGATCCTGTTTTGAGCAACCTCCAATGATTCTTTCAACATTTTATTAAATTTATCCCTTTCCTGTATTAACTCAGTGACTCCAACACTCAAAGTGTCATCATAAGGCCCCAGAATGTGCTTCTTTCGAGGGTATCCATATAGAACTTGAAAAGGGGTTATTTTGAAACTTGAATGATAATTCGTGTTATACCAGAATTCAGCTAATGACAACCATTTCTTCCACAGTTTTGGTTTGAGGAGACACATGCACCTAAGGTAGCTCTCTAGGTACTGATTTACTCTCTCAGTTTGTCCATCAGATTGTGGGTGGTATGCTGATGACATGGCTAAAGAAGTTCCCAATAACTTGAACAATTCTTTCCAAAAGTTACTAGTGAATACCTTATCTCTGTCAGATACAATGGTATGAGGCATATCATGGAGCTTATATATGTTGTCCAAGAACAGTTTTGCTATGGTTTCAGCAGTGTAAGGATGAGATAAGGCAAGAAAATGACTATACTTGCTGAATCTGTCCACTACCACCAATATAGTGTCCTTCCCCTCTGATTTTGGCAGTCCTTCAACGAAGTCCATTGAAATGTGAGTCCAAGCTTGATCAGGTATTGGTAAAGTGTAATGCCCCAACTTTCGGCGATTCAGGTATGATCGACACGTGTGCGTTTGAGAGTTAGATTTTAATTATTAATTGATCATTTCTTTAATTTTCCATTTCATGACATAACTTTATAAAATTATATTCTTGGTATTTTATTGAAAATTCATATCATATTATAATTGTCGTACATATTGAACGGGATTGCAACGTGTATTATTTTTCCCAAATGTGATTTAATTCTTTATGGCGTTAATTGCTCATTTTCATGAAGTTGGGACCTAATTGCATTGAACTTGATTGATCAATTATTATGGAAGTGGACTTCATTGCATGACTTAAATAATTGGAGGACTCAATAGCAAAATTGGCCATTTCTTCCCCTTCATTAGCAGCATATCACGTACCTTGGCTTTCCCTTTCATACAAACATCACACACACCTTTGCTCTTGCTTCCTTGCCAACCGAGCCAACCCTCTTCAAGCTAGGAGGGAGATTTCATTATTCCAAGCTAGAATTTGTGGAAATTGTGATCATTCAAGCATCATCAACATCATCTCATCATCTTGTCTTCCTTTTCTTTCTTTTGAGGTATTTATGGAATTTGGATGATCTTCTTGAATATGTAGGTTAGATAGGGCTTTAGTATTTGTTTGTTAAACTGTGTATTGGTTGTTGGAAATATGTTTAGGAACTTTAAGCTTAAGTTATATGTATTCAACTTGTTGATATTGCACTTGGAGCATGGTTGATGGAATGGGTTTCAATTGATGATTCTTGATGATCTAACATGGAAATGGATGTTTATATGAATTGATATTGGTTTATATGTAGGATAGTGTGTGTATTGCATGATATATATGCATTTCATCTTGGTTTGAATTCATTTGTGGGTTGTTGTTGTTGGTTCGTAGTTGCTGCTGCTATTGCTCTGTTTTTTTCCTGCTACGCACAGTGACACGGGCGTGTCACTATTCGTCTCTTCCGGGTGACACGGGGGTGCATGCTTGTTGGTTGGACTTTTTTGTACCATGACACGGGGGTGTCACGGTTTGCTTTGTTTTTGTGACACGGGCATGTCACCATTTTTTTTCCTGGCTTGCTGTTCGCTGTACTGTGACACGGGGGTGTCACAGCTTAGTGCATTTTGGTGACACGGGTGTGTCACCCCCTTATTTTTCATGCATATTGTTTTGCATGCGTGGCTGTACGTGTATGTGTTATATATTATTCATTATTTGGTTTAAGTGACTGTATTTAATTGTTTATTCCCTAATTGTGAGTTTGAATGAATTGACTGGATGACTTGAACGTATGATTTAATTTCTTAATAGTGCATATGAACATAATCTTGTCTGTTACATATTCATATCATACTCGTTGCATTTTCGCCGTCGTCCTATTTGGTACATTTTGAGTCGTGTCTCACGGATAATTGTCTTTCTTGCACAGACCAGCTTCCTGGTGACGAGGAGCAGGCCCCGTGAGCTGTGTCCTTGTTTGTTTAGGTCGTTCAGGTGAGGTTTAATTCTAGCTACCTAGAACCCGTATAACCCTATGTGAAGTTTTAAGCCAAAACCTATCTATATAGCTATAGTTTTCAAATGAGATTGGTTTTCAAATGATTTATCAACTTTTGAAGGAACAATTGATTGATTGATTGATTGGGCGAGTATTGTATTGCACTGTGGGCCCGAGGGTAGTGACTCGAGCCAACCGGGAAAGCATGGGCTGACGGGTAACTCGAGAGCTACTCTCACCAAATTGGGATGACCCCTGAACCCCCTAGGAGATTAGGGGAGGAAGGAGTTCCGGGCTTAGGGATTCATGTACCCTCTGCCCAGACTGATTGGATGGTGGGGCCTTGCAATCCCACCATCACCCGGAGGAAGAAGGATGGACTGAAACTGCTAATTGTGCACCGTAATGAATTGCATGATCACCTAACTATTGAATAATTGATTGATTGATTGTACACAGTTGGAGTAAGGTTGGAGAATTGCCCTCACTCGCCGGGCCACAATTGATGGTATTGAATTGATTAATTAATAAACTGAATTAGTTGTAACCTCGGGCGATTAGATCTTTTACTTTATTAAATTGTATTGTTGTTTCCCAAAATTATTACCCGAGATTATAACCTGTATGTATGTGCGGTTATATTTATTTATAACCCCTCGCTCAGTCCGTGTTGGACTGACACCTCGACTTTTCAGTTGTTTTGCAGGGCGTGCTAGGTGGGAATTAGAGTCTAGAGTGTCTTTAATTCGGATCTAGCACACTTCATCTCACATTTTGTTCATGTACAGATACTCTACCTATTTTTGTAGCATGCCTTGTTATGTGTCTTGCAGATGAAATTGTGTTGATATAGAACGTTGGTATCTATTAGTAAATAAATAAATATGGTACCTATAAGTATTGAATGAATTATTGCTTCTGCTTCTATCTACTCTGCGTTGTTGGTTTGGTTTTACTTGAGGGTACCCGCCTAGCCTTGTGGTTTTTTTTTATTGTTGTCTCCCGTTCGCTATAGCTTTGGTTCAGGTATGGATTGACCATTTCATATGTGGATTGGGGCTATAGTGCGGGGGATGTGGTGCCTAGCGTTCCGGGTGCTACATAAAGGCTGCAAGAGCCCAGGATACTTCACATTTTCATGCTTGGCTCTTTGACAGATGTCACATTCCTTCACCCATTGTTCCACATCCTTGTTGAGCCTTGGCCAAGTGAACATTGACTTTACTCTTTGATAAGTTCCCACCATTCCTGAATGTCCACCAAGAGAAGTATCATGCACAGACTTGATGATTCTTTGCTTCAATTCCATATTGTCCCCAATACAAATCTTTCCCTTCTTTCACAATAAGCCCCCATTTAACTGAAATTCAGGAAACATTTGATTGTCCACAGACTTTGCTTGAATAATCTGAGAATATAAAGAGTCCCTTTCATAAGAGTCACTTATCTCGGTTACCCATGCTAGAATCACAACTGATATTTGTGTACACTCTTCCTCTGTGTTGTGCCTTCTTGATAAAGCATCAGCAACAACATTGTCCACACCTTTCTTATATTGCACCTCATAATCTAAGCCTAATAGCTTAGAAATCCATCTCTGTTGCAGGACAGTACCCAATCTCTGTTCCAGCATGTGCTTAAGGCTCTGTTGATCAGATTTTATGATGAAGTGGTTGCCTTGCAAGTAATGTTTCCACTTGTTGACTGCCATCAATATTGCCAAAAACTCTTTCTCATATACAGACAAATCCCTATTTTTTTCCCCCCAAAGCCTTACTGAGGTAAGCAATTGGCCTTCCTTGTTGCATCAATACAGCTCCAATCCCCTCTTTGCATGCATCAGTTTCTAACACAAAAGTTTTGTTAAAATCTGGAAGTACCAACACTGGTGTTGTAGTGACCGCTTGCTTAAGCCTTTCAAAAGCCAGATTAGCCTTTTCACTCCACAAGAAACTATCCTTTCTCAGCAATTCTGTCAGTGGTTTGCTAATTAAAGCATAATTCTGGATTACTTTCCTATAATAACCAGTAAGCCCCAGAAATCCTCTCAGTTCTTTAACTGTCTTTGGAGTAGGCCATTGTATCATACACTTGATCTTTTCTGGATCAGTAGATACTCCCTTATCAGAGATAATATGGTCTAAATATTCAACATTCTCTTTACCAAAACTGCACTTACTCTTCTTGGCATATAATTGATGTTGTTTAAGGATCTCTAACACTAATTTCAAATGTGTAATGTGTTCACTCCAGCTTTTGCAATACACCAATATATCATCAAAGAATACTAGGATATATTTCCTGAGGAATGGAAAAAATACCTGATTCATTAATGACTGGAAAGTTGAAGGTGCATTGCAAAGTCCAAATGGCATCACTAGAAACTCATAGTAACCATTATGAGTGACAAAGCTGGTTTTAAGTATATCAGTGTCTCTCATTCTGATTTGGAAGTATCCAGACCTGAGATCAATCTTGGAAAAGTACTTAGCTCCATGTAGCTCATCCAACAGCTCATCAATGATAGGTATAGGGAAGTTGTGCTTGATTGTAAGAGTGTTTAAATATCTGTAATCAACACACATTCGCCATGAACCATCCTTCTTCTTCACTAATAGCACAGGAGAGGCATAAGGCTCTGACTTGGTTGGATAATCCCTTCCCTCAAAATATCCCTAACCAAGCTTTCAATTTCATTTTTTTGAGTATGTGAATACCTGTATGGTGCTTGTTTCTTAGGCATAGCATCTGTCTTCAATTCAATCTGATGTTCAATGTCCCTCTTGGGTGGTAGAGACTTAGGCTCTTCAAACACCACTCTATACTGATCAAGTAGATCCTTCAGTCCTTCTCCTTGTACCTCTTCTTCCACTGTTGTGATAGTCAGTGAAAAGATCTACTCACACATTCCCACATTGCCTTCTTCCACTAATTCTCTTAACTCCTCATCAGTCAGATACTTTAACTCATCCTTACCACTTAAGGATTGCAACTTAACTCTATCTTCTCCCTTTGATATAGTAACACTTTTGTCCTTGTAATCTACATGCACAGGTGTATGGTCATTCAGCCAATCTCCTCCCAGTAACATACCATAACCACCCAAGTCTAAGATTCTTACAGGGAAGGTGAATTCATGTCCCTGCATACTCCAGTTTAATTCTGGCAATATCATGTCACTTACCATCTTCCTCCCATCAGCCATCCTCACTCTAACTGGTTTAGCAGACTCCCTTTTGCATTTCAGTTTCTGAGCCAGCTGTTCATCTACAAAGTACAATGTTGCACCACAATCAATCATCATCCTTACTTCCCTTCCTTCAATCTGACCACCCATTTTGAACATATGAGAACCCCTCTAGGATGATATAGCATGTACAGCAATAGTTACATCCTCATGGTCAGATATATCTTCTTCACTCCATGGTGGTTCTTCACTCTCCCAATCCTCTTCAGGTATGATTATAAACATTTGTTTCTGAGTGCATTTGTGGCCCGGAGTGTAGATCTCATCACAGTTATAACACAGATTTCTTTCCCTCCTAGCTCTCATTTCTGAAGCTGTCAAGTACCTCCTTGAAGTTGGAAAAGGTTTGTTATGGTAATTACCTTTTCCCCCAGCATTCCAATTCTTTGATGGGATATTCTGTTATGTGTATTTCATTGGCTGCCTAACATTATTGTTATGTTTTGATCCCACCTGAGCTCTTGCTAACAGAGCATCCACAGCCACCTCCTGACTCTTGGCAGCACTAATAGCATCACTTAGATTTTTGGGCTTATGAGCAAACACTGAAGCCTTAATCTCTTCCTTCAATCCACAAATAAATGCAGCAATAAAGTAATCTTCGGTTAAATTCCTACAGAACAGCAGCAATTGGGATTTAAGTTCCTCAAACCTAACCAAATACTCCTCCACTGCACCTATCTGCTTCAGATTATGGAACTCACCTACTATCATCTGTCTATCCCCCACATCAAACCTCCTTAAAACCTTATCAATCAATTGATCCCATCCCAGATTAAGCTTAGTTTCAAGAAGATTCTGTAACCATGTTTCAGCTACTCCCGAAAAGTAAATGGATGACAAAATAATCCTCTCATGTTCTGGCACAGTTGGTAATAATTGGAAATATCTTTATGCTTTCCTTACCCAGCCTCTCAGATTAGCTCCATCAAAATAGGGAAAATCAATATACTTGTGAGAAGTGGTATTACCTCCATAACTGCTATGGGACTGCATCTCTGTATTTATGGTGTTGTTAGATACAGAACCTCCACCTTTCCCATTCGAAGCTTGTGACGCCCCGTATTCTCGAAGGGCGTCCTGACGATATCAACAAGTAAGTCTCTACACTTGAATTATGTAATTTAATATAAATCCAATTTAATATGTGATCATTTGGATTATTATAAAATTAATGGTTAAGATGATTTTAAATCCATCATGTTACTTAACTTGTTTAATTTCGATTTACTTGAATTCCTTGAGATTAATTGTCAATCATGTGTTTACGAAATGTCGTTAAATTGTACGAAAGGTTTCTAAAATTAAATTGAATTAAACTCTAACTGGTAAATCTCTCTCTTTCATTTTAATTTATAAATTTAATTCGGAGTTTGAATGTTTATTCGTAACTTTACCAAATTTATTTGTGATTATTTGTACGCGATATTTCACTTTGCTACGCGATAAGGATACCCGGTTGTATATAGCTTGTGCACAAGACACATTTCTCCCAATCTCCTTTTTCTCTCTCTCTCTCTCCTCTCCCACTCTCTCTCCCGCGGGTACTATGCGTGGCTTCGGTTACGAGCCCATAACTCGATCGTTTCTCGACGAAATTCAACAAACGAATAGTCCATTTAAATTATCTCGGTGGCGGAGTACCAATTTCACGGCCTAACGACAAAGGTGGCGGAGTTATGGCCGAATTTTAGTAGCAGCGGCGGAGGTGTCAGACCGCCGCCACTTCGCTGACCTTCGCGGCGGTTTCCGGCCATCTCCTCGATGCTCGCGCCCAAGACCCAGCAAGTAGACTCCTCGGTGCACCGTTTAACGTCGGCGGCGCGGCCATCTGGGCCGCGACGGTGCCGCACGCGATGCCTGAAGCTCGCGGCGGCGGCGCCCATCACTGTAGCGGCGGGATTCCGCCCCTTCCGACGGTGGTTTTCGACGGGACTTGATGGTTTCCAAGGTTTTTCGACCCCCTGAGTTCATTTCCGGCATCAATTTCACCAGATCTTGGCCGTAGGTGGTGGTTCCGGCGATGTGGGCGGCGGCAGAATCTGCGGCGGCCAGCGGGGCCCTTTTCCGGCTATCTTTTGGCCTCAGGCTCTTCACGAAAGTTGTTCGGCACGGCGAGAACTAGTAGCCTGTGATCACGCGACTCCAGATTCAGTGGTTTGGTGGTGGATCGCGGCTGTGCAGCGGCGGCGCAACGGCGGTGCTAGCTCCGAGGATTTTTCCAGCGAGCTACCTTAGGGCTTTCGAAGAGCTCGTCATGGGTAAGCCAATGCTTCTTTCGGATCGCATTTTGGTTCACCGGTTTGGAAGTAATTTGAGTTTGAAGATTTTAGGGTTTTCGTGTTCTTAGATCTGAAATTGGAGGAGATTGACTTGGAATTTCCAGAAATTGATAGAGGATTCGGAACGGGCACGAAGACTCCATTCAGGACTGATTTTTCGGGATTTTTCCGGCCACCTTCGGCGGCGGCCCGGCGGCGGTCCGGTCAAATTCCGATAGCTATAGTGGTAGCCTTCCGCCGGCGTCTGGTCAGAATATTCTTCTCGTTGTGGTGAGTTCAATGCCACCTTCCGTTCGTTAATCGGACACTCGATCTATTTATTACGAATTATTTTGCGTAATTGTGATTATTTGAATTAATTGTTTTAAGTGCAAATAAATTTTTTATTGTTGGTTTGTTGATCGAGATGTATTCCAATCATATTCAAAAATATGTATTGAATGAATTGTGATATGCATGAATGTTTCGATTTACAATTTGAATCCCGATGTGATGAATTTATACTATGTGTTTAGATATGAAGGGGTGTTAGTGTAATATCTAGAAACTAATCTTTTATGTGACTAAATGAACTTGAATGATATTTTAGAAGAACGAAAATGTTGTGATTTTTCTATATGAATTTGAGACGTTCTCAATGTTATGTTTGTTGTAAATTGTGTTTCAAATATAAAATTGAGATACATGAAAGATGCTTGAACAACTTGAGACTTCATGCATGATAGCAGTTAGAATTGTAATATCTTGATTTACTCTTACTACTCGAAGATGGTATATTATGAATTACAATAAATTGATAATTGTCATGTTTGTAAGTAATTAATTCCTAGTTGAATAATTGTATAAACACTTTAAACGAACAATTATGCTTAGTAATCAACTAAGGGGATGTAAGTGTAATATTTATGAAATTATAAATGTGACTTGAGCTTGTGTACCAAACATGTTGTGAAGTTGTAAAGTATGATCTTAAGTGAATTAAATGCACTCTTTATTTGTATCAAGCATGCCATCTACGTACAACAACTTTGTATGTTTATATGATCAAGTTGCTCTCACTTATGCACTTTATAACTCGACATGAACTTGATGCTTAATTATAATATTATAATTGAACCCTGTGACATTGGATGATTTAATATGCATTTTGTGAATACATTGACTTCCTAAATTGATCTTGCATCTTTGGATATGGAATTGAGTGTCGGTTGCTTGTAAATATGACCTCGTTGAGCTTTGATATGCCTTGAATGACCACGACACCTTATCCAAGCAGAACATGAACACTTATGCATAACCACGATCATGTTGAGCAATGTCGTGCGTCTTGTTTGGTTCATATAGAGTCTAAGTCTGGGCTTCTGTATGTCTTGTCACAGAGTTTGGTGGTGCCGGTGGGCCCAAGGTTTAGAGTGTTTGGCCCTTCACACTCTCAGTGTAGCACCCCGCACGTGAGGCACCACATCCCCCGCACTATGGCTCAACGCGAGTAACGAAATAGTAAATCTGCACCCGTATCAAACCCTAGCGAACGGGAGACAAACATAAAAACCTTCCTAAGCTAGGCGGAACTAGACCCTGCAATGATAACCAATCAACAAAATATAATACAACTCAAAGCCAAAGTTCAAACATACAAACCATAACCAGAATTGGGCTCTTCAGGCCTCTTTTAATCAATAGCAAAACCCAGTAAAAGCAATTCAATAACAATTACATAAATATTCAAGTTCATGATACTATAGAATCGAATCATATATAATTCCAATACATATGTGAGTGCAAAGACTCTCATAACCTAACTTGACCAACTTAAAGACTCCAAACACCTTCGCCTAGCTCGAAACTCCAAAGTCAAACCTGCACACTACAAGGCTGGGGAGGGAGAGGGTCTGTAACACCCTAACCCCCAGGGCACTACATCCTCCGCACTATAGCCTCGATCCACGTATGAAATGGAAAGTCCATACATAAACCAAAACTATAGCGAACGGGTGACCATAAAAATGACGAGTTAGGCGGGACACTCTCCCCAACACAAAACAAAGCCAACATGATAACGAAAGCGGAAGCAATAAAATCATTCATACATATAGGTACCATATTTACCGAATAGATACGTATAGATACCAATTTAACTATCAATACATTATCATCTCTTAATAGTATACATATCAAGTATTCAAAATATACTAACAACGATCAAATCATGAGATGTGCCAAAAGCTATACATGAAGGTACAGTACTAGACTCGTGAGAATGCAAAACTCGACCGGACACCCGCCTAGCACGACCAAGCTCTCAAGTACCTGAAAAGTGAAGTATCAGTCTACCGAAGACTGAGTGAGGGGCAATAATTAAATATCACACATCACATGCAAGTTGTAGCCTCGGGTGAAGACTTTGGAAGTGAAATAGATATATAGTTGAAAGAACTCGTTCTTTGCCCGAGATTACAACTAATCATTTTAACAGTTTAACTTGATCATTTCATGGTCATGTGACCCCGGCGAGCAGGGGTGATTCTCCAACCTTTACACCAAACGTGAAAATACGTGCTTGCTTTATCGATTCAATACATGACCATGCAATTCCAATTAGTGTTCACATAGACAGTTTCATGCTTGAAATCATGCAATAACCCGAGGATAACCCGACATGCCGGATTAATCCCCAGTCTCCTTCTTCCTCCGGGTGATAGCGAGTTTACAAGGCTCGACTATCCACGACATGGTGTGTGTAGAGGACATGACCCTCTAGACACAGAACTCCTTCCACCACTAATCTCCTAGTGGCTTCGGGGGTGATCCCAACAATGTGAGGATAATTCAGGAGTTACCCGTCAGCCCTTGCTTTCCCGGTTGGCTCAAGAATTACCCTCGGGCCCACGTGCAATCATGTACTCGCCAAACTTGCTTGAAAATCATGACAATCATTACTTGCTTGCTTGAAATGTTTATAACTTTGAAACGTTTATAAATATAATATGTTTTGGCCGAAAAGAACACATAGAGGTTATAGGGTTCATTTTACCGAAAACCAAACCTCACCTTTCTTACAAAATAAAACAAGGATATGCTCTACGGAACCTGCTCCTCGTCCGCACCCTCGTGACCTGTGCAAACACGACGTGTATACGTGAGACATGACCTAAAATGGACCAAATTGACGAACGACGGAAATGTATCGAGATGACGAGGAAAATGCAATGTGGCATGATAACATGTTGTTTTAATACATATTAACACATATTATAGCAATTCGGGGTCAAAGAAGTCGTCGGATCGAGGGGCTATTTTCGTAATTTTATGCAGTGAATTTTGTTCTGCAAGTCAGGTGGGAACGGCCGTTCCGGACCCCTTTGTAAAATGGGAACGGTCGTTCCCGTAATCCCCAAAAGCGTGCCAACGATTTCATTTTTTTAAAAGGGCGCCTTTAGCTGGGAATGGCCCTTCCGACACCAAGGCCAAAATGGGAACGGCCGTTCCCATGCTCGGCCGCCTAGTTTATTTGAAAAGGTGGGAACGCCCGTTCCCGAAATGCCTTGAGGCTGGGAACGGTCGTTCCCAGTTTCTGAAACTAAAAGAACAGAGGAAAAACAGGGGATGCTCACGGGAATGATCAACAACCACAACAAATTACAAGTTTTGATCAACCAAACCCCATAATTTCTGGTAACATGATACATATATGTTCAAGAAATGATAAAAACACACTTAAGCACAATAGGCATGAAATACTATCAAGAGATCAAAGTTTCATGCTTATGCTCATATTGATCAACCAAGCTCAAATTTCCAATAATTTCATGAATAAATCATGCAATATTTCAACAAATATTCACCTAATCATACTTCTAACTAGAATTAATCCATCTAACACATAATCCCTAAACCCTAGCTCAATCAAATATGGTCACACTCATCAATTCATGCAAACACCAACCTTGAAGATGAAAATATGGAGAAGATGGATGATGAAGATGATTAATTCCCAATTCCTTGAAATATTTCTTGAAAATCTTGTATAGAATGATGAAAATCTCTTCTTCCTTTTTGCTTCTTGATACCGAGAGAGAAAGAGCAAAGTTGTTGGGGAAATTTTGGATAGAAATGATCAAGGAAGCTTGGAGATATGTTTTTACGTGATTCACCATTTTTGGAAGAATGTGAAATGCTCAAATTGCCATTTAATCCTCCAAGCATTCAAGTTATGCAATCAAGTATATACGGTTTTGAATTATGATCAGTTAAGTCCTTGAAATAATATGCAATTAGGTCCCTAAAGTTTAGGAAGAAAATCAAGTAGGGACGATTCGGTAATTCAAGCACTCTCGATAATTGTTTTACGCAATAATTATTTTTCCGTGTCATGAAATAATATTTTCAATGATATGAATTCAAGTAATTCACATAAATAATGCTTCGTGAATTTTATAAAAATATAAATGCCACGTAGGAATATATTATAAAATAAAAGAATTAAAATAAAATCCTATGCTCAAACGCACACGTGGCGTGCTTACCTGTTCATCCGGAAACCGGGGCGTTACAGGGTCAGTCTCTAGAAGACTAAGTGAGCAGGAGCGATACATATATATATAAGAAACATGCACATGCAAGTCATAAATTCCAAGTAAAGGTTTTATTTAAAGTTAGTTCCCAAAAAGGGCAAGAGAATGACCAAGCAATACTCAGATTTTACGACTGATCATATTAATTCATTACATTCATAAATCATACATAAACATAAGGCTCGGCGAGTGAGCGTGCATCATCTCCAACCAAACTCCGACTGTGTACGACACATATCATTGATATACTGATTAGGTGATCATGTAATATATATCATAATACACACAAGTCATATATCATATAATAAAACATATTCATTTGGGCAATCCGTGTCCCGGCCTTCCCGCACGGTGCATAACAATCATAACATAACATAATCATATTCATAAAAATCAGTTCCAACCTTCTTCCTCCGGCGGTGGACGTGTTTGCAAGGCCCGACCACCAAAACATATCAATATGGCCATGAGGTTCATGAGGCCTCAAAGCCCGGTTAGCGTTTCCCCGTCAAAAACTCCTTGACGAGGTCCGTTTCGCCGTAACATAATGGAATCAGCACATGGGATCACCGTCGGCCCTTGCCTCCCCGGTTAGCCACATGTACTAATTCCTGGGCCCGTGCAATCATAATCATGTCTCGCCAAAACATATCAATTCATAAGAAACATAACATGATTCATAAATCATTTGAAAAGGATTTACTCGATCAATAATTACTCGGTATGTTCATTGAAAACCATATATAACTATATTAGGTTTTTGGCCAAAGCTTGTCACATACGGTTGTAGGGTTTAATACGTAGCTAAAACGAAAACACCCTCACCTGGTACAAGACGAAACAAGGATACGAGTTACCGAGTTCCTGAAGATCAAGATCTCTCCACCCTGGAGATAAACTGTACAAAAGACAACATGACGTGTTCGTGAGACTCAAGACTCTTAATGAACCATATATGACGCACGGCAATGCATAAGCTTGATATAAATGCATAAAAGATGATATTATGTCATGAAAATGTTCATGTGCACTATTAAGGAATTTAACTCATATAACCAAGTCATTCATTTGATATTATAAACGTTCATATACATTCAAGTTCCATCTTTTCATATCCTTCATAATTCATAGCAATATCTAACAAAATCTTGGAACCATAGTCACATTATACCTTTCAACATGTTGACATTGAGTATAATAAATAAAAAGATAAAGAGCATCACTTAAGACATCAAAAGAATGCAAGAAGGTACTTAATATTCCATATAGAAGCACTCAAACCATGTCATAGCAATTCACCAAAAGCATGCTTTAAACCTCATCCAAATGCTATGAAATTAAACCATAATATTCCTAACACATAACAAAACAAGTTCATAGTTCAACACAAAAGGAGATAAAGTCATTAAAGAGGTGAAACAAATCAAAAACCGAAAAGGAAGCAACAAGGACTGCGCAGGGGAAGGGACACGGGGGTGTCACCAACCTTAGCTAAACTGAGCCACGCCCGTGGCTCAGTACAGACATGCCCAGAAGGTGTGGCACGCCCGTGTCTCACATTTTAGTGTAAATGACACACGGGGGTGTCACGGTACAGAACCAAAATCGCACACAAGGCTTACCGGCAAAACTGATCCCAAACAAAATCAATCCAAAAGCATGCCAAATCAACTCCAAATTCTATGAAACTTAATATAAAACATATTTATCATGTAAGGAACATATTTCATTTAGAGTTCAAAGGCTAAATCACACATTAAGGGCGTCTAAATCATGCAGCAAAACTGGGTCGCCAAAATCGTACATAAGAGCCCTATTGTTTCAATCAAGCGATGATCAAGTACTTAGGAGCTGAATTTGGAACTGAAACCTTTGGGAATGCATGCTAACATACTAAACAACTAATTTACATCATATACATGAAAAATGGCACGAATTAAAGCACATTAGAATGACCAACAAGTCACCAAACGCAACAGCAGCAGGTCTGTCATAGATCATGCATAAGAACAGGCCATGTCTTTCGGTTTTGGGGCTTAAAATGGATCCAAATACTTGCAACATGAATGCTAACATATAGAGAAATGAGTGTACATCATATCCATGCAATTTCACACGAAATGGAGACCATAAGATCAAGCAACAAACCATAATTCCACACAGCAATCCCGAAACAGGGGAGGCAGTTTTGAACATCAAGTTTGAAGCTCCAAATCTCATAATTTTATAAAAGGGTCAAGAGATAAAATCCTCCTAACATCATATACTATCAGTTAGGAAAGAAATAGTCCAAGAAACAAGCTCATATAATCATGTATAAGCAAGAAAATCAGCTACACAAGTAAATAGGTCACAAGAACAAAAATCCCTGAAAGTTCATATCAAACTCATCACTCAAACCCTAACCAAATCTGATCCAATTCATGTATTAAGTAGATGAAATCAAGTATAATGGAGTATAGAAGACATAAATATTCATACCTTGAAGATTGGAAGAAGAAGGGAGGTGATTTGAGCTCAAAATCACAAGAATGGCCAAGGGTTTTTCTTCCTTTTTCTCTCTTCCTCTATCTCGATCAGTTGCAGCAGCAAGGGGAGATATTTGGCTCGGTTTTTTCTGCTAAAAGGGGGAAGAAAGGGCTTAACTCAAGGTACATAAGTCATGGTTAAGCTTTGGTTTGGTTAGGTTAGATTGAGTAAAAAGGGTCCCACCATGAAGACTAGTCAACAAAAGGAGCTCTTCTTGCACGAGTTGGTCGTTACGGTTGGGTTTCGGAGGTCTTAATGATCTCAAAAAGGTATGAGGCTTGTTCCATTGTCTCTGAATCGTCGATACGAAGGCAACGGAGGTGTCGGAATTCAAATCCGAATTCCCGAGCTCAAGATATCACGTACGGAACCAAGGGTGCGCTAATTGCTCGTTAGCCCCCGATTTGGTTCCACAATCAAATTAAATTCGTTAACACGTCAAATGAATCCGAAAACATAAACCGAGCATATAGACATGTTCATAACACACATATTTACGACATACTAAATTTCCACGACATTTCGATATCATTACATATAAGAACGATGCCCAAATAAAACACTGATGCGCGAGAATGAATTCATAACGTTATAAATTAATTACTAAAACTTAAATTCCATTTTAAATAAATTAAAGCCAACTAATAACATGTTGAAATTAATTAATAGAATTTCCGAAATAGTTAAGGTAGCATGAAACCTTAATTAAGAAGTTAAACACTAAATATCAAATTAAGTTAAATAACAACAATTTATAGTTTTAAAATCAAATAGGAACATTTTTAAACAATTAATCATATCATTAAATAATTAAATTGCGCAATTTATAAGTAAATACAGCACATCAGTTTAAACGAAAAGCCGGGGAATTACAATCTCTCCCCCTTAAAAAGAATTCGTCATCGGATTCACAACACACCTAAAAATAATCAATGAGAGATTTCCCATCTCTCACAAACAACAAGGAGAGAGCCCCGTCTCTCGCGCATCGATGAGAGAACCCCATCTCTCGCAAGCAAAGAGAGTACCCCCTCTCTCAAACAAAAATAAGAGAATCTCTGTCTCTTACAAACAACGAGAGCACCCCGTCTCTCAAACAAAAATAAGAGCAAGGAAGTCTCCAATACTCCCAAGCAACACACACAAAAACCAAAATTAAAATCACGTAAACGCCCATGTTGATTATCAATTACTCCAAGTAATTTAACACGATAAAAAAAAATCGGAACACATAACAAAAAAATTAATCAAGTTAAATTTGTATGGATGCATGTATCATGGATGCTATAGGTACCGTTCACCGTAGTTGCAAAATTTAAAGTTGTGAGTTGTCGTTGTCCAGTGCATGATCTGTCCTGAAGATAAGCTTAGTGTTCAGCTTGTCTTGAACCTCTTCAGGGTACCCCGGTAAAGCAATTGATGAATCCTCCAAGAATTATACTCTTAGACCCCTTCTGACTTTTATTGCTACTTATCTTCTTCAATCCTTCCTTAATCTCTATTATTTCCTTTCAGTCAGACTAACTCTTCCAATTAATCCAATTGACATTCACCTTTACGTTGAGAATATTTGTTCCGATGTCCAGTCCATATCTTCCATCCTTACCCATATCGGTGCTTAACATATCCCCGAGGATAACCATTCTGGGCAAACTTGATGATTCGATCCCGACCTTACGATGTTTATTCTTATGGTCTCTCTCAACACAAATCTTTTCCCACCTTCAGTTCCTATTGTCCGTTCATTCCCTTTTACCCCCTCAATGTTATATTCGATAACTGGTCCTATATTTCCTTAACCGAAGACAGAAGGTTCTTGATGATTCTTGAAGCTTGATGTAATCTTCCAATTATCATCCTTTTCTATTTGGTCCCTTCTTAAGTTTCCTTCTGGATCACCTTAGATATAACCGATAACTTAATAATATTGTCTCGGACCCCTTCATACATTATTGAATAAATCTTGATCGACACCATCCCCTCATATAATAGTTTGATTCAATTTTCCCCTATTAATTCCAACTTAGGAGGTCACAGAAACATCCCTTATAATTTCATCACCCCCAAATCGGAATTCCAGACATAGAAATGTTTAATAAACCCTTTTTCTTTATATCTCGAAAAATCTTCCCCCGAATTTGGCATCGTAACTTCTCTCTTAACAACTTAACCATTACAGTCGTCTTATTCATTTCCAATGATCACCATTAGGATTTCCAGATCCTCTTTAATTTGCATCCCCATTGTCACTACTACCATATTTCTTCGAGCACCACTTCCATCCTCCAATTTATCTCTCGATCGTGCTCTCCCCCTTAAAATTTTTGCCCTTACATGTCAAACTCCATTAATCCTTCTCTCATTGAAATTCTTGAGGAGCCACTTCCATTAGAGAGGGTTTTAAACCCAATGACGACCCAAGGTTTTCACCTTTCCATTTCTCTTCTACTCCTCTTGAGGTGTGGAACTACTTCCTCTATTCTCATTCCATTCGAACACTCCGAAGCCAATTCTAATTTCACTTTCCTTCAGATTCCTTCCACCAACCTACCCCTTACCTAAGGTTCTTTATTTCCCAAATCGTCTTTCTTTTCGTGTGCCACCCTATTATTTTCTTTCCCCTAACTCAGATATGGTTCAAGCGAAAATATACTTGACAATTGAGGTGCCAGAGCTTCCTATCAAGTAAACACTAAAATGCATGTCGGGTAAAGATGTCAATGCATGTGTCACGTTTACATCAAGCGTTTATGCAACACATTAGAGCAACGAAATCAAATAGAACCGTACGCACGAACATAAATAAAGAAGAATAAATAATTGATGCTAAATATGATGCACGTGCTATGAATGTTTTGGAACCTGTCACCAATGAGGTAAGTTATTAGCTCGGTAGCTTTCCTCATTCTTCTGATCCCAAGGTCACTTGATTCATTCTTCCTTGCCTTTCCAACGGTCTTCGAGATTTCCATGCATCTTTATAAATCAACTTGTATCTTCCACCTCCAAGGAGTTAGCATCCAACTTTTTCTCTAAATTCGACCTTTACTTCTAATCGTCACCTCGATCAAGAATCCCGCACTTACCCTTTGTGAGTTCAATTCACCTCCAATTGCTTATACTTGAGAGCATGATTTCCTTGCAAGGAGTGGTTGCCTTTCTTTACCGTTTCCATTTGTTGCTCCATATCTTCCATTTCAACTTCACAACATGACAATTCAGCTTGGTTTTGGAAAAACGAACTCATATCCCAATCAACACCTTGATCAAGATTCCCGTGACTATTGTTTATGAGTTTCCCATCACGATCGAAATCCAAAGCACCAAAGTCCAACTCTTCCCGGTCTTAACTTCGACAGACTTGATTTCAATTCACTAGGCTTAGTCAGAAATCCTTCTTTGTCGACCCCAGGTGCACAACTCCTACCGGACCCATTTTATCTTAGTTTTTCCTAATTATTGATACCTCTTCAACGATCCAATCCGGAATCAAAATATCTTCAAGGTTTGTTCACTTCATTCTTTAGGTTGAAAGATCCCGTTGAATCCATTTAAAACACTCCAAGTAGTAGATTAACATAAATTAGTCTTTTGAGTCACAACTATCCCATGATTAACTCTTATTCGGATTTCACCAAATGTCCCTCTGCCATAGCATCTCTAGATTCAATCTTCCCATTCCGAATCCTAATCCTTGAACTCTAGCTCCATTTGGGAAGTCTCACATCTCTAATTCTCTACATTCTTCCCGGAGTATCCTGCCCATCTTCCATGTCTCAGAAAAGTTTGCAATCGATCGTCTTTATCGTAGAACCTGGCCGGGGTTTGATATTATCTCCATAACCTATAAATCATAGCTTACTTCTAGAGTAGATGCATGCGATTAGTGCATGCTCATGACACATTTTCAACAATTAATGCAAGGATCCTTATGTAAATGCAACAGATAGTCCAACAAAATTCAAAAAGGAAAGCCAAATTCATGTTCAAGATCGATGCAATGCACACATTGTCATATAGTCCCTAAGCCGTACGACCTAGACTGACTCAAACACGACTCGAGAACACCGGTTTTGCAACCGGGCTCTGATACCACTTAAGGATGTAGCACCCCGCACGTGAGGCACCACATCCCCCTCACTATGGCTCAACACGAGTAACGAAATAGTAAATCCGCACCCGTATCAAACCCTACCGAACGGGAGACAAACATAAAAACCTTCCTAAGCTAGGCGGAACTAGACCCTACAATGATAACCAATCAACAAAATATAATGCAACCCAAAGCCCAAAGTTCAAACATACAAACCATAACCAGAATTGGACTCTTCAGGCCTCTTTTAATCAATAGCAAAACCTAGTAAAAGCAATTCAATAACAATTACATAAATATTCAAGTTCGTGATACTATAGAATCAAATCATACATAATTCCAATACATATGTGAGTGCAGAGACTCTCCTAACCTAACTTGACCAACTTAAAGACTCCAAACACCTCCGCCTAGCTCGAAACTCCAAAGTCAAACCTGCACATATAAGAAACATGCACATGCAAGTCATAAATTCCGAGTAAAGGTTTTATTTAAAGTTAGTTCCCAAAAAGGGCAAGAGAATGACCAAGCAATACTCGGATTTTACGACTGATCATATTAATTCATTACATTCATAAATCATACATAAACATAAGGCTCGACGAGTGAGCGTGCATCATCTCCAACCAAACTCCGACTGTGTACGACACATATCATTGATATACTGATTAGGTGATCATGCAATATATATCATAATACACACAGGTCATATATCATATCATAAAACATATTCGTTTGGGCAATCCGTGTCCCGGCCTTCCCGCACGGTGCATAACAATCATAACATAACATAATCATATTCATAAAAATCAGTTCCAACCTTCTTCCTCCGGCGGTGGACGTGTTTGCAAGGCCCGACCACCAAAACATATCAATATGGCCATGAGGTTCATGAGGCCTCAAAGCCCGGTTAGCGTTTCCCCGTCAAAAACTCCTTGGCGAGGTCCGTTTCTCCGTAACATAATGGAATCAGCACATGGGATCACCGTCGGCCCTTGCCTCCCCGGATAGCCACATGTACTAATTCCTGGGCCCGTACAATCATAATCATGTCTCGCCAAAACATATCAATTCATAAGAAACATAACATAATTCATAAATCATTTGAAAAGGATTTACTCGATCAATAATTACTCGGTATGTTCATTGAAAACCATATATAACTATATTAGGTTTTTGGCCAAAGCTTGTCACATACGGTTGTAGGGTTTAATACGTAGCTAAAACGAAAACACCCTCACCTGGTACAAGACGAAACAAGGATACGAGTTACCGAGTGCGTGAAGATCAAGATCTCTCCACCCTGGAGATAAACTGTACAAAAGACAACATGACGTGTTCGTGAGACTTAAGACTCTTAATGAACCATATATGACGCACGGCAATGCATAAGCTTGATATGAATGCATAAAAGATGATATTATGTCATGAAAATGTTCATGTGCACTATTAAGGAATTTAACTCATATAACCAAGTCATTCATTTGATATTATAAACGTTCATATACATTCAAGTTCCATCTTTTCATATCCTTCATAATTCATAGCAATATCTAACAAAATCTTGGAACCATAGTCACATTATACCTTTCAACATGTTGACATTGAGTATAATAAATAAAAAGGTAAAGAGCATCACTTAAGACATCAAAAGAATGCAAGAAGGTATTTATTATTCCATATAGAAGCACTCAAACCACGTCATAGCAATTCACCAAAAGCATGCTTTAAACCTCATCCAAATGCTATGAAATTAAACCACAGTATTCCTAACACATAACAAAACAAGTTCATAGTTCAACACAAAAGGAGATAAAGTCATTAAAGAGGTGAAACAAATCAAAAACCGAAAAGGAAGCAACAAGGACTGCGCAGGGGAAGGGACACGGGGGTGTCACCAACCTTAGCTAAACTGAGCCACGACCGTGGCTCAGTACAGACATGCCCAGAAGGTGTGACACGCCCGTGTCTCACATTTTAGTGTAAATGACACACGGGGGTGTCACGGTACAGAACCAAAATCGCACACAAGGCTTACCGGCAAAACTGATCCCAAACAAAATCAATCCAAAAGCATGCCAAATCAACTCCAAATTCTATGAAACTTAATATACAACATATTTATCATGTAAGGAACATATTTCATTTAGAGTTAAAAAGCTAAATCACACATTAAGGGCATCTAAATCATGCAGCAAAACTGGGTTGCCAAAATCATACATAAAGGAGCTGAATTTGGAACTGAAACCTTGGGGAATGCATGCTAACATACTAAAAAACTAATGTACATCATATATATGAAAAATGGCACGAATTAAAGCACATTAGAATGATGAACAAGTCACCAAACGCAACAGCAGCAGGTCTGTCATAGATCATGCATAAGAATAGGCCATGTCTTTCGGTTTTGGGGCTTAAAATGGATCCAAATACTTGCAACATGAATGCTAACATATATAGAAATGAGTGTACATCATATCCATGCAATTTCACATGAAATGGAGACCATAAGATCAAACAACAAACCATAATTCCACACAGCAATCCCGAAACAGGGGAGGTAGTTTTGAACATCAAGTTTGAAGCTCCAAATCTCATAATTTTATAAAAGGGTCAAGAGATAAAATCCTCCTAAGATCATATACTATCAGTTAGGAAAGAAATAGGCCAAGAAACAAGCTCATATAATCATGTATAAGCAAGAAAATCAGCTACACAAATAAATAGGTCACAAGAACAAAAATCCCTAAAAGTTCATATCAAACTCATCACTCAAACCCTAACCAAATCTGATCCAATTCATGTATTAAGTAGATGAAATCAAGTATAATAGAGTATAGAAGACATAAATATTCATACCTTGAAGATTGGAAGAAGAAGGGAGGTGATTTGAGCTCAAAATCACAAGAATGGCCAAGGGTTTTTCTTTCTTTTTCTCTCTTCCTCTATCTCGATCAGTTGCAGCAGCAAGGGGAGATATTTGGCTCGGTTTTTGCTGATAAAAGGGGAAATAAAGGGCTTAACTCAAGGTACATAAGTCATGGTTAAGCTTTGGTTAGGTTAGGTTGAGTAAAAAGGGTCCCACCATGAAGACTAGTCAACAAAAGGAGCTCTTCTTGCACGAGTTGCTCGTTACAGTTGGGTTTCGGAGGTCTTAATGATCTCAAAAAGGTATGAGGCTTGTTCCATTGTCTCTGAATCATCGATACAAAGGCAACGGAGGTGTCGGAATTCGAATCCGAATTCCCGAGCTCAAGATATGACGTACGGAACCAAGGGTGCGCTAATTGCTCGTTAGCCCCCGATTTGGTTCCACAATCAAATTAAATTCGTTAACACGTCAAATTAATCCGAAAACATAAACCGAGCATATAGACATGTTCATAACACACATATTTACGATATATACTAAATTTCCACGACATTTCGATATCATTACATATAAGAACGAAGCACAAATAAAACACTCATGCGCGAGAATGAATTCATAACGTTATAAATTAATTACTAAAACTTAAATTCCATTTTAAATAAATTAAAGCCAACTAATAACATGTTTAAATTAATTAACAGAATTTCCGAAATAGTTAAGGTAGCTTGAAACCTTAATTAAGAAGTTAAACACTAAATATCAAATTAAGTTAAATAACAACAATTTATAGTTTTAAAATCAAATAGGAACATTTTTAAACAATTAATCATATCATTAAATAATTAAATTGCGCAATTTATAAGTAAATACGGCACATCAGTTTAAACGAAAAGCCGGGGCGTTACACTCAGACTCTACTTGCACGAGGTGAGGTTTAGGATTTTGTATAGTTATGCGACCTATGGCCCTTATATGCTGATTTCTACCCTTGTATGCGAGTATATCTTATTATAAATACATACGTGTTGGATATGATATGTTTATGCCCTTTTTCCGTGCGTCCTGCGTGTGTGGGAGCCTTCGTGGCTTAAATTCCACAGCCTGGTAATATATAAAAATAAGTTTTTGAGGCATATGTAAGCTATTTTGGAAAATTCAGTTGTGTTATGATTCTGTAGCAAGTTAGCCATGTTATATGGTATCCGTTCTATCCTGTTATATTGTGGATCCGAGGAGCTACGGGTAATGGGGCCTCCGGGACGGTTAGGGCCGTCGGAGTTTCAACCATGTGCGTAGTTTCCATTTGAGATATCATTGCGCGACCTTAGGGTGATGAGGGAGGCGTGATATCTTGAGCCTTCGGCTAAGGCCGGGGATGACTCTTGTGGGTTCGCTACCCTCTTGAGATCGAGTCTATTTTAGACGGTGTTATTATAGATGGTTTTGGGGACTGTACATCCCCTCCATCATTGGTGTAGCGGTTGGATTGATTGTGATTTATTTTCTGAGGAGTAAAGGTGGGAAGCTCGTACTCGCCAAGCAGTTGATTATGTTATGTTATGGAATTATGAATCGGGATAGAGTCTTTCTGGAAAATGGTTTCTAAACTTATACCTATATCTTATTCGGGTTCTTTCAAAACGTTTTGGTATGTAACACCTATCCCTGATTCATGATTCCATTCTTTTTATTCTGTGCTATGCTCCTTATATATATATATTGTGGGTGTGCGTTAGCCCCCTCACTCGGTCAAGTTGACTGACCCCTCATTTACACTTTTAGTTGCAGGTTGTTGGCTTTTGCTAGGCGGAAGTGAGTCCTTTGAGTTGCACTTCGTCGGTCTAGTCTTCCTATTTGCATTTGTCTTTTCATACACTTTACTTATGCTTTGACTTGTAGACTTGAGATTATACTTTACTAATCGGTAGCCCCTTGTGGCACTCTCATTCGGCCCCTTGTGGCACTTGATGATTACTACTTTATGTTGATATTCGAGACTAGGGATTTATGCTAGTTGAACCCGTCACTTGTTATGTTTGTTGATCTATTATTCGGGATTAGGTATCTGTGCTAGTTGAACCCGTCACCTGCTTGGCATGTTTTGTTTAAATGCTTCCGCTAGCTATTGTGGTTGGTTTTAATTGCTTATGCACTCTGAGTTTTGGTCAAGTTAGATCCGCCTAGCCTAGTGTGTGAGTTGTTCTCCCATTCGTTATGATTCTGATTCGGGCATGGACTTTCTATTTCATGACCGGGTCGGGGTCCTAGTGCGGGGGATGTGGCATCCTCCGTTTGGGGTGTTACATCCTTAAGTGGTATCAGAGCTCTAGGTTACAAAACCGAGCTCTTGAGTCATGTTGAGTCTGTCTAGGTCGTACAGCATAGGAATAACTGCGCATTGCATTTGTTTGACTTGATATTTTGACCCTTCGACATGAATTATTTCGTGATTATATGATTGTGTGCACCTTTTGACTTTGATTATGCAACATCTTATTTTATGTTCTTTATAAATTGCAAATAACTATTGCATTTACGTGATATACGTGTTACATTTCATTTGCATCCTAATCCGAATGCATCGAATTTAGTGTTTGAATTTCAGGGTGCCCTATGAGTCAACACTAAGATTTCCCTCCGTCAACACTACCTATTGGTACTACAATGAAAACATACCATAGTTAGAAAATGAAAGGATTCCTCACCAAGATCAATACTCATGAAAAGGTTCAGAGTTGAAGGAATGAGATTTGCTATATTGACTTACTACCTTAAAGTCAATTGAAAGATGAAGTTTGACGAATTCTAACCTTGAGGATTCATTCGTTTGGAAGTAGTCACCTTGTTGAGGAAATGAGTCAATGGAGGAGAGTCTGATCAAGTAGAACCGTTTTGAAGGATTTTGATGAGCTTTCGCCTTGATGATTCGTTTATTTGGGAGTAGTCACCTTGTTGATGGAAACGAGTTAATGTATAAGGATCTGATCAAATAAGATCCGATCAAGTTCAAGGGATGTGGATAGGTAACCATGTTGGTGCTAACTTAAGCAACGAGCTACAAACCAACGGTGAGTGTTGAAAGTTTTGGTGCCGTTTAGGGTTAACAAACGACAAGAGAAGATTGGTTGTTAGCTCTTTAGTTGTTTCTTCAAGATGAGATGGAAGACACCGTTGAGGTGGGAATAGAACACTTAGATGCCGAAAGACTTTATCCAAGTTTCAGGATCATATACGATGGATTGCTTTGGGAAGTGCTTATCACCACGATCACTCAACGAAACTCTGAGGTACATATCTAATTGACAAACGAACCATGAACAACTCCTTGAAGATGAGCAGACTAAGATTTAACACATGAATGAGAATTCTTGGGAGAAACTGAAGATGATTCTAGTTGAGCAAGGATTACGGTCTAGTAAGGGCTTTGGTGATAAACGAGCTTTGCTGAGTTACCACTTTATGAAAAGACTCAAGACAAAGAGGTTCAGATGAAGAGGGTTGCATCATTGTCGGCTTAAACAACTCCTACTGCTTCATCTTGACTTTCTTGTCAAGATTTTTACACTTTGGTTAACGGTACGCCAAGCATTCATGGCATTTGCATACATGCATCGTTTAAATGCTCTTACCTTGTTTTGCTTGATGTGGGTGATAACTATTGTTGTTTTAATTGTGATAACTTGGATACCTGATCTAGTAATTGTAACTTGAAATTTCTACTCGTTATGAACCGTTGCTGATATGATGAATGAGTTATGTACTTATGTGAACTATTCATGCCTATGTGATTTAAAACTCTCTTGATTGCTCACTAACTTCTCATATAACATATATACATACTGTAACCCTGTTTTATAGGGATTCCATCGCGATATCCCCCTTGAGTTGAGGTATGAGCATTGAATCTATACTCAAGGGACACCGATATCAGTTGTATAAGGTACAGCAAACATGCATCGCATACTTTTCGTCAAGTGTTACTATGATGTGTGTATGTACGAATAACTGATCAGTAGACTTATGTGCAAGAGAGACCTTAGGTTCCCTCATTTTACGTGTTGGAGAGATGTAGGATCCTCTCTATTTATGTGGTAGAAAGATGTTGGGATCTTTCTAAGTTTTGTGCGTGAGAGAACTTGGATTCTCTCGTACTTAGATATTCAGGGATGCTGGATTCTCTTGAATCTAGGGGTTTGAGGAATGCTGGATTTTCTCAAACTAGAATGTTGGGAGATGTTGGAATCTGCCCGACTTAGGTTGAGAGACAGGGTTCTCTCAATTATGTGCTTGAGAGACGGGGTTCTCTCTCTTGTGGGTGCTGAGGGACGGGGCTCTCTCACTTACGTGTTGAGAGATGGGATTCTCTCTTGTTTGTTGTGGTTGCGTTACGCGTTGATTTGACTACGGGTTGCAATGGCAAGTATGAGACGACATCGAGGTTGGGTGTAATTGCAACTATCAGATCATGGGAATGACTGACCGAGTTCGAAACAACTAACGGATCAAGTACTCGCACGGACCTCGACGATAACAAGACATCCTAAAGGAGGTTCGGTGTAGATGACAGGAGTAAGCCTCACCATTAGAGTTATGATCTCACGCGAGTTCGGGAGAAGGGTTGGAGCACTACTACTCGAGGATCTACATTTTAGCAGTGGAACCTGGGGACCAGGTTCTCTTAAGGGGGGAAGGTTGTGAGGCCCCGTATTCTCGAAGGGCGTCCTGATGATATCAACAAGTAAGTCTCTACACTTGTGTGTGTTTAATTTAAAAGTTCTTGAATTATGTGATTTAATATAAATCCAATTTAATATGTGATCATTTGGATTATTCTAAAGTTAATGGTTAAGATTATTTTAAATCCATCATGTTACTTAACTTGTTTAATTTCGATTTACTTGAATTCCTTGAGATTAATTGTCAATCATGTGTTTACGAAATGTCATTAAATTGTACGAAAGGTTTCTAAAATTAAATTGAATTAAACTCTAATTGGTAAATCTACCTCTTTCATTTTAATTTATAAAATTAATTCGGAGTTTGAATGTTTATTCGTAACTTTACCAATTTTATTTGTGATTATTTGTACGCGATATTTCACTTTGCTATGCGATAAGGATACCCTGTTGTATATAACTTGTGCACAAGATACATTTCTCCCAATCTCCTTTTTCTCTCTCTCTCTCTCTCTCTTCTCTCTCTCCTCTCCCACTCTCTCTCCCGCGGGTACTATGCTCGGCTTCGGTTACGAGCCCATAACTCGATCGTTTCTCATCGGAATTCAACAAACGAATAGTCCATTTCGATTATCTCGGTGAGACCGACGCAAAAGTAACAATTTCACTGCCTAACGACAAACGGTGGTGGAGTTATGGCCGAATTTCAGTAGCAGCGGTGGAGGTGTCAGACCGCCGCCACTTCGCCGGCCTTCGCGCCCGTTTCCGGCCATCTCCTCGATGCACGCGCCCAAGACCCAGCAAGTAGACTCCCCAGTGCACCGTTTGACGTCGACGGTGCGGCCATCCGGGCCGCGACGGCATCGCACGCGCCGCCTGAAGCTCACGGTGGCGGCGCCCGTCACTGTAGCGGTGCGATTCCGTCCCTTCCGGTGGTGGTTTTCGACGGGGCTTGATGGTTTCCAAGGTTTTTCGACCCCCTGAGTTCATTTCCGGCATCAATTTCACCAGATCTTGGCCGTAGGTGGTGGTTCCGGCGATGTGGGCGGCGACAGAAACTTCGGTGGCCAACGGGGCCCTTTTCCGGCCATCTTTTGGCCTCGGGCTCTTCACGAAAGTTGCTCAGAACGGCGAGAACTAGTAGCCTGTGATCACGCGACTCCAGATTCGGTGGTTTGGCGGCGGATCGCGGCTGTGCAGCGGCGGCGCAACGGCGGTGCTAGCTCCGAGGATTTTTCCGGTGAGCTACCTTAGGGCTTTCGAAGAGCTCGTCATGGGTAAGCCAATGCTTCTTTCGGATTGCATTTTGGTTCACCGGTTTGGAAGTAATTTGAGTTTGAAGATTTTAGGGTTTTCGTGTTCTTAGATCTGAAATTGGAGGAGATTGACTTGGAATTTCCCGAAATTGATAGTGTATTCGGAACGGGCACGAAGACTCCATTCAGGACTGATTTTTCGTGATTTTTCCGGCGACCTTTGGCAGCGGCCCGTCGGCGGTCTGGCCAAATTCCGGCAGCTACAGTGGTGGCCTGTAACATCCCGACTGATCAGACTTTTCAGGTAACCTCTTATGTGCTCTATTTAATTATTACTTTAAGTGATTATGCGATATTTAATTGCTAACGTGGATTAATTGAAGTTATTTGAACTTAATTGCTTTGGTATGAATTTGTTTAACTTGAACGTTTAACTTTCCTTCACTTTGTATTTTGCTCGTTCTAGATTCGTATTTAATTTTGATTTTTGTGAATTCTTGATATGTGTTAATTATATGCTTTATGGACTCGTTTTTGTGCTCGTTATATGTTTTGGTATTTGTTTTGATTGCCTTTTTGGGTTCGTTTTGGAGACGGGACCTAACGGAGGCTAAAGAGAATTTAGCGCACCTTGGGTTCCGGGACGAGTATCTTGAGCTTGGGAATTCGGATTCGAATTCCGTCACCTCTGTTGAACTCGTTTCGACGATTCGGGTTTAATGGGACAAGCCTCACATTTTTCTAAGCTCATTAAGGCCTTCGAATTTCACCCGTAACGAGCCCCTTACGTTTGAGAGGCACCTTTTGACTCAATAAAGTCTTTGTGGACCCCACTTAAACCTTAACCAAGCCTTAACCATGAGCTATAACTTGAGTTGAGCCCTCTCTTGCCTTTTTTCTGCTGGAAACCGAGCCAAACCTCTCTATCTCCCACCAAGAACCGATCAGCCAAGCAAAGCAAGAAGGAAAAAGAAACCCCTTTGTCCCTTTTCTTGATTTTTGAGCTCAAATCTTCACCCAAGCTTCTCAAATTTGAAAGGTGAGTTCATGGTTGTCATCTACTCTCTCTCTTCTCTCTTTTATGTGCTCTTGAGTTCATTTCCATGGTTGATTGATGAGATATAGCAAGCATGTGAATAGTAGGTGTTGGGAGAATTTGTTGATCTTTGCTTCCATTCTTGTTTTCTTGAGTTTTGATGATGATATTATGCTCCTAGGACTTGATTCTTAGCATTTATTACATTTCCTTGCTTGGTAGTTGGAGTATGAGTGTTTGGTCATAATTGGGTTCTTGAGTTTGGATGTTGAGCTGGTTACGTTTTTCTGTACCGAGACACGGGGGTGTCTCGGTTTGCCCTATGTTGGTGACACGGGCGTGTCACCTTCTGGATTCCGTTGTTCGGTTTCTGTACTGAGACACGGGGGTGTCTCAGCTTGCCCTTCCGGGGGGGGGGGGGCACGGGCGTGTCCCCTAGGAACTCTAGTTTTTCGCCCGTCTTTGCTTGGTTTTGCTTCCTTTCCGTTGCTTCTTGTTGATCCTTCTTGCCTCGTTTTGGTGTGTATACATGACCAACTTGTTATATTTTGTGTTAAGCCTTATGTTATGAATTGTGACTTGATTTACGTCCTCGTTTATGATGTATGTCCGAATATGCATTGAATGCTCATAAATGGTCTAAATGTGGATTCATTTCATACCATTTGCATCATAGACATACATACGCATGTACCGAGCGTCAATGTGGTTCATATTGAGTCTAAGAGTGTTCCTTGTTCTTTGTCTTGTTCAGAGGATCTCCCTGTAGAGGACGAGCTTGCTTCGTAGGTGTCCGGTTGTCACACTTTTGTCTCCACTACGTTCGTTGACAAGGTGAGGTTTTTGTTCTTTTAGTTACTCGACCTATAACCCTATTTGATTTGAAACCTCGCATGCGAATACGTATAATATATGGTAAATAAGTGTATGATACATATGTTGCGGGACTTCTCCCATTTGTTATAAGAGCTTAAAGCGTTTTGTATAAGTATATAAGCTATTTTTCTTTCGTTTGAAAAGTTTAGTTTTGTGCAAGTGTCCGTGTGTAAGCGAGATGTGGCTTTGAAAGATAAGCTTTGAGATATGTTTGTGTGACTTTCGTGATCTGTTTGGGCCCCGGAGTGTGGTATGGTAATCTCGGGACAACCGAGGGGTCGTCGAGCTCTTCCATCAACACCTCCATTTGAGAGTCTCACCCAACCTTGGGAGGTTGAGGAAGGGTGTTTCTCTTGAGCCGGCGGAGGCAACCGCCGAAGGTTTCAAGGTAGTGATTAAACCTTGTCTCGTCTGTGTATGTGGATAGTTAGGGCCGATCAACCCTTCTATCAACCGGTGTTGGGGATGGATTCTGATTTGTTTTGTTTTGCTTTGATCTTTGTATATGGAAGTTGGGATGTGTGTGACTCGTACTCGCCGAGTTGGTTTAGCTTTGTATGATCTATGGAACGAGAGTGGATTCTTAATTCACCTAAAACTTGGAGTTTGGCATTTGCCCTTTTTCCTTTTCTTTAACCTATATATATATCTATATCACGGGAATTAATTTGGCTTGCAAAAACCACTCTCGGTTCAAGGATTATTCCGTTTTGATTAAATGCTTTGCTCTATTTATATATATCGGGTGTGTGAGTTAGCCCCCTCACTAGTCGCTAGGACTAACCCTCGTTGTTGTTTTCCCCTTTCCCTTTCTTTTGAGTTTGCAGGTTCCTCCGAGTCAAGCTAGGCGGCAAGTGTCTTTTGGGTTTACTTGTGGTATAGCTTGGGTCTGCATGCATCGTAGTGGTTTTTCCTATTCCTTACTTTACGCATTTTGGATTATGTATTCGGTATACACTTATGCTATTTTGGGCCGTGATGACATTGTACATTTGTATATAACCTAGCTTGTTGGTTGGAATACTTGACCCTTCCCCATTTTGATATGTATATATGTGATCTTGGGAATTTTGTTAGCTTATAAATTGCTTCCGCTACTCTGATTTTAAGTTTCGCAGTTCTTGAGGGTCTAGGCCGCCTAGCGAGGGTGTGGGTTTTGTGTGTCTCATGTTCGCTATGGTTTGATACGGGTGCAAACTTCCATTTCGTTACTCGTGTTGGACCTTAGTGCGGGGGATGTGGCATCCTTCTCTCCGGGGGTGTTACATCCTTGCGTGGTATCAGAGCTCTCGGTTACAAAACCAGAGCTCTGGAGTCGTGTCGAGTCTATCTAGGTAGTTCGGTATAGGAGTATGTGATTTTTTTTTTTGCATTCATCGACATCTCTATGTGACTTAATTGTTTAAATTCTAGATAATTGACTTCATGATCATGAACTAAACCCCATGCATCGATATCTTCTTGATTTGTGAATTTTCAGGATGGCTCCAAGAAGGAGAGCAGATAGGGAGCAGACTCCTGATCTTAATCAACCCCCTCCACAAGCACCTCCATGTCCTCCGATAAATGCTGAGAATATTGTGCAGGCTCTTTTGAATCAGCTTCAGCAGAATCAAAGAGATAATCCACATTGGGAAGGACAAGGTGGGCAAGTAACTCCGGCCTTTAAGGAGTTCAGAAACAACAATCCCCCGAAGTGGTATGGAGGAGATGACATCCAAGCCGAAGAGTGGTTGTCAGAAGTTGCGAGAATTTGGGAAATTTGCCCCGCTCCTTCACATGAGAAAGCTGTTTGCACGGCCTGGTTTGTTCAAGGCCCCGCGTCCAATTGGCTCAAGGCTATGAGAGCTCGATTGGAGAGGAATGGAGAAGAGTTTGATTGGGAGAGCTTTGTGAGAGAGTTTCGTCACAAGTATGTTCCACCAAGTGCTCGTGAGAGAAGACTTCAGCAATTTACAGAATTGAGACAAGGGAACCGTTCGGTTGAAGAGTATATTTTGGAATTTGAGAGACTTGCACCGTATGCTCCACACATCACCAATGATGACACCCAGAAAGCCCGTAATTTCCTTCATGGCTTGAGATATGAGATCCAGAGTGCTCTTAAGACTGCTACGGTGGATACGTGGGAAAAGGCTACGAGGAAGGCTATCAAAGTGGAAGCTAACAACACAAGATTGAGACCGACTTACTCTTCGGGCCAAGGTTCGAGCTCTAATTTGGGGAAGAGGCCTGCATCCTATAGTGGGCCTCCGGTTTTCAAACCCCAAGGTCCTACTACTTCAGTTAAGAAAGCTCGACCTCCGGTACCGGCGGCACCAGCTCTACCGGCCACGATTCAATGTAGTTATTGCAAGGGTCCCAATCACACCGAGGAGAATTGCCGGAAGAAATTGAGAAGATGTTATAAGTGTGGAGAGCCCGGTCATTTGATTAGTACTTGTCCTCAAGCGAGAGCACCTCAGCCTCGAGCTCCTCAGCCGTTGAATGTGATGCCTCCGAGAGCACCGATCCAAGCGAGAGCCTATGCTTTGGATGGCGAGGAAGAGAATGTAGAGGTGGATGCCAATGTCGTTGTTGAAGGTACTATCCACATTCATGGCATTCCATTGCATGCATTGTTTGATCCGGGAGCAACGCATTCATTTATTGCTTCCCGGCTTGTTTCTACTCTTCCATTGCCTGTTGCTTGCCTAGATGATTCCTTTAATGTTTCTTCTCCCCTTGGGTCTACTTTGGCTACGAATTGTGTTTACCGTGGTTGTCCGGTGGTTGTGGAAGATCAAGAGTATCCGGCAGATTTGATCAAGATGCCGATTAAGAATTATGAGGTGATTCTAGGTATGGATTGGTTGTACCGTTACCGAGCCATGATGGATTGTTTTGCCAAGAGAGTGACTTTGGGTTCTACGGTCTTTGTGGGTCAGAGGTTGAAGACCTGCCCGTTTATTTCCTTCATGGAAGCAAGTAGATTGTTCCGGGATGGTGCGACGGGCTATGTGGCCTACCTTTTGAATAAGCCAAAGGATCAGGCCAAGCTCGAAGAGACGGAGATCGTGAAGGAATTCCCCGATGTGTTTCCGGAGAATTTGGGATCTTTACCTCCGGATTGGGACGTCGAGTTCATAATAGATCTCTATCCTGGAGCAGAACCGTATGCGAAATCTCCCTATAGGATGGCTACAGCCGAGTTGAAGGAGTTGAAGACGCAATTGGACGAGCTCTTAGAGTGTGGTTACATTCGCCCGAGCACTTCTCCGTGGGGTGCTCCGGTCCTGTTTGTAAAGAAGAAAGACGGGACTTTGCGAATGTGTATTGACTACCGTGAGCTGAACCGGTTAACGGTTAAGAACAAATACCCGCTCCCTCACATTAAAGAGTTGTTCGACCTCTTGCAAGGTTCAAGTGTTTATTCCAAGTTGGATTTAAGGCAAGGGTATTACCAATTGTGTATCCGGGAGGGAGATATACCGAAGACGGGTTTCAACACGAGATATGGGCATTTCGAGTTTGTGGTCATGCCTTTTGGTCTTACCAATGCCCCAGCCGCGTTTATGGATATGATGCACCGAATATTCCGGCCTTACCTCGATAAATTCGTGGTCATCTTTATAGATGATATTCTGGTGTATTCGAGGTCCGAGGAAGAGCACGCGCGGCATTTGAGTATTGTCTTGTCTACACTGCGGGAGCACAGATTGTTCGCCAAGTTCAGTAAGCGCGAGTTCTGGTTGGATCGAGTCTCCTTTTTGGGTCACTTCATTTCTGGAAATGGTATAGAAGTGGATCCTGCGAAGATCGAAACGGTTATGCTTTGGAAGCAACCTAAGAATGCCTCGGAAGTGAGAAGTTTTCTCGGGTTGGCAGGGTATTATAGGCGCTTTGTGAAAGATTTCTCGAAGATTGCCTCCCCGTTGACCCGGTTAACTAAGAAAGAGGTGAAGTTCGAGTGGAATGAGGCGTGTGAGAAGAGTTTCCAAACTCTTAAGGAGAGATTGACTACTGCACGGGTTTTAACCCTACCCGAGGGTTCGGAAGGCTACTCAGTCTACACCGATGCTTCGAAGGAAGGCCTCGGTTGTGTGTTAATGCAGAATGGTAAGGTTGTAGCCTACGCCTCACGGAAGTTAAAGGATCACGAGATAAAATATCCCACTCATGACTTGGAACTCGTGGCAGTGGTGTTTGCCTTGATGAAATGGCGACATTACCTTTATGGTGTTACTTTTGAAGTGTTCACCGACCACCAGAGTCTTAAGTATCTGTTTACCCAGAAGGATTTGAACGTAAGACAGAGGAGATGGATGGAGACACTTGAGGATTATGATTGTAAGATTCAGTACCATCCGGGTAAAGCCAATGTGGTGGCGGATGCTTTGAGTTGGAAAGCGAGTGTTTCAGGTTTGGAAGCAGGTTCTAGTAGACAAGGTTCAGTGGTTCTGGTTTCAGAGGCTCATTTGGCTGATATTTCGGTTCAGTCGGTTTTGAAGCAGAGTTTGATAGAAGCTCAATTTGTGGATCCCGAGATTCAGAAATTGATAATTAAGTCAAGGATTGATCCTGAAACCCAGTTTGGATTTGATGATTCAGGGTTATTCAGATTTAAAGCTCGGGTTTGTGTTCCAGAAGATCTTAAGCAGTTGGTACTTGATGAAGCCCACAAGTTAGTGTATGCAGTACATCCCGGTACAACATACTAAATTTTCACAATTTTTCGAATTCAATTCAAATAGGAACGACACTCAAACATGTCACACATGCGCATATAGTTCAAGAATTCAATTAAATTCAAATAATACAAATATTTATAAAATAAACTAAAATTAAAATAAGTAAATAAATAAAACTTAACGGCCTAATTTAGTATAATAAAATAACAGTTAAGCTTATAAAAATGAAACAACTAAATTCCATTTCCAATTAATTTCAAAAGTCACGAATTAGATTAAATTAAATATTAGCAAAATCTAAGATATAACTAATTATCATTAACACTTAATTATCAAATTAATTATTTTGAATTAACGTAATAACATAGAATAATAAAATGAAATAAAATAAACTAATAACAATTTATATTAAAATTAAATATTTAAAACACTTATAAACAATTAATCATATAATTAAATAATTTAATTGCGCAAGTTATAAACAAATACGACACATTAATATAAATGAAAAACCGGGGCGTTACAATCTCTCCCCCTTAAAAAGAATCCGTCCTCGGATTCCTGCACGCCTAAACCAACTAATGAGAGATTCCCCGTCTCTCACAAGCAATCAGGAGAGAGCCCCGTCTCTCGAGCAGCAATGAGAGAACCCCGTCTCTCGCAAGCAAAGAGAGTACCCCGTCTCTCAAAAAAAAAATAAAGCAAGGAAGTCTCCAATACTCCCAAGCAACAAACGCGAAACCATAACTAAAATCACGCAAGACACCCCAAGGCAAGTAACAGATATCTTCCATGTTAATCATCAATTACTTCACGTAGTTTAACTTGATAAGAAATCGAAGCACATAACAAATAAATTTTTTGAATTAAATTTGCATGAATGTATGTATCATGGATGCTATAAGTACCGTTCACCGTAGTTGCGGAATTTAGAATCGTGAGTTATCGTTGTCCAGCGTATGATCTGTCCCGAAGATAAACTCAGTGCTCAGCTTCTCTTTAACCTCTTCAGGGTACCCCAGTGAAGCAATTGATGAATCCTTTAAGGATTATACTCTTAGATCCCTTCTGACTTTTATTGCTACCCAACGTCTTCGATCCTTCCTCAATCCCTATTACATTCTTTCAGTCGGACTAACTCTTCCAAGTAATCCAATTAACATTCACTTTTGCGTTTAGAATATTTGTTCCGATATCCAGTCCATATCTTCCATCCTTACCCATATCGGTGTTTAACATATCCCCGAGGATAACCACTCTTGACAATCTTGGCGATTCTTAGAGTCTAATTTAGTTTTTTCCAATTTTCACCCTCTCTGATTTTGTTTCTTTTTAACTCCTTCTGAAGTCATTGAACCAAGCTTTATTGACAGCATCCCTTTCTATGCTAATTTGAATCGATTTCCTCTCGACAATTCAACTAGAGAGTTTCCTTTAACTTCTTTATAACTTCTTTGCCTCCAAATCGCACTTGCATATATGAAAAGACTCGATAAGCTATTTTTCTAGTCCTCATGATAATCTTCAACCCGAATTTAGTGACTTAGGCCTCACTTTAGTGATTAACCTTTAAGGTTGTATTATTCCTCTTCGCTTACCACCATAAAATTCCCCGATCTTCCTTAATTACATTTCTATTATTTCTACTAATTATTTCTTTGGCACAACCTCCAATTTCTAATTCGTCTCTTGTCAGCTCTCCCCCTTAAAAATTTTCCGCCGTTACCTGTTGAACTCCGTCGATCCTTCTAAAACTTCTTTCCCACCAACCTATCCCTTATTTGAAGTTCGTTATTTCTCGAAGTCACCTTCCTTAAAACGCTCCATCCCATTAATTCTTTTCCTCTTAACTCAAATGCGGGCCGTTTACAAAGATACTTGATATATGAGATGACAGAACTTCCTATCAAATAAACACTAAAATGCATGTCGGGTTAAAATGGCAATGCACGTGACACACTTGCAACAATTAAATGTGCAGCACATTAGAGCAACGAAATCAGATAGAAATACATGCACGAACCAAAGTAAAGAAAATAAACAATTGATGCAAGGTATGATACACGTGCCATGAATGTTTTGAACCTGTCACCAATGTAGTAAGCCGTTAGCTCAGTAGCTTTTCTCAAGCCTCCAATCACGAGATTACTTTGACTTGCTAATCGTGCCTTGCCTTTACCACGGTCTTCAAGTTTTTCCATGAATTATTGTGCATCACTTGTATCTTCCATGGTCCGAATCAACCCCTGATTTCTTGACATCCACTGAATTAGCGTCTGGGTTTCTCCCCAAGAATCACCCTTCTCCATTGCCCAAGTTATCTTATATAAATGAACCCTAATGTAGTTCGGAACCCTACTTGTCATCATCACCGTGATCAAGACTCCCGTGCTTATCCGTTACAAGTGGAGATTCGTGAATCAACCTCGTTTTCCGATTGCTTATACAGTAGCACATGATTTTCTCCCAACGAGTCTTTGCCCTTCTTTACCGTTTCCATTTGTTGCTCCATATTTTCAATTTCAACCTCACAACACGACAATTCAGCTTGGATTTGAGAGAAAAGAACTCAAATCTTGTCTATAGTATAGTCACCTTCCATGAAGTATTTTCCACGTTGATTGACTCCTTCTAATCCTCTTCTGACTCATTTTTCATCTTGATCAAAATCTAGAGCTCCCGAATTCGGACTCTTCCAGGTCCTGACTTCTACCACTTGATACCTTCAAGATTCATTCCTTAGATTAAATGATCTCATTGCATCCAATTATCGCATCCTATGTTGGAGGCTACATACATCAATCTTCGGAGTCAAAGACATTCCCCGAACAACTCTCATTTCATCAATTGCCTCTCTACCCCTGCATCTCCAAAACGGTCCCCCATTCTTACTCCTAGCCCTTAACTCTAACTCCATCTATGAACATCACGCATCCCGAATTCTCTATATTCTCCCCCGGTGGTTTTTCCATTCTTTCATGCCTCAGAAAGGATTTGTAAGAGATTGTTGTGATCGTAGAACTTAGCCGTGGTTTGATATCATCTTCATAACCTAAGAATCATAACTCATATCGAGAATATATGCATGCGATTAGTGCATGCTCATGGCATATATTCAACACGAAGGGCAAGCATCCATAGAATAATGCAATAGATAATTCAGCAAAATTCAAAAGGAAATCCAAATTTCAAAATCAAGATCGATGCAATGCACACGTTGTTACGTAGTTCCTAAGCCGTACGACCTAAACTGACTCAAACATGACTCAAGAACATCGGTTTTGCAACCGGGCTCTGATACCAATTAAGGATGTAGCACCCCGCACTTGAGGCACCACATCCCCCGCATTATGGCTCAACACGAGTAACGAAATGGTAAATCCGCACCCGTATCAAACCGTAGCGAACGGGAGACAAACAGAAAAACCCTCCTAAGCTAGGCGAAACTTAGACCCTGCAAATATAACTAATTAACAAGACATTATGCAACGGAGAACTAAATCCACATACATGCATTGGCCATGGGCCTGCAGAAATTAAACACTCGAACCACAGGCAGGCTTGGGCTCCTCAGGCCTCTTTTAATTCATAACAAAGCCCAACAAGGCAATTCAATAACAATTACCTAAAGATTCAAGTTCACATTATTACAGAATCATCATGTATAAATTAAATACATATACGAGTGTCGAGACTCTCCTAACTTAACTTGACCAACTTAAGGACTCCCCACAACTCCGCCTAGCTCGAAACTCCAAAGCCAAACCTGCGCACTAAAAGTTTGGGGAGGGAGAGGGCCATTCTCTAGAAGACTGAGTGAGCAGGGGCGAAATATGTATATATAAAACATGCACATGCAAGTCATAAATCCCGAGCAAGGTTTTATTTAAAATTAGTTCCCAAAAAGGGCAACAAAAAGGCTAAGCAATGCTCGAACTTTACAACTAATCATATTAAATTTATTAAGTTTATAATTCATACATAACATAAAGGCTCGGCGAGTGAGCGTGTATTATCTCCAACCAAACTCCGACCGTGCACGACAAATATCATTAATACATTAAATAGGTGATCATGCAATATATCATAATACACTCAGATCATATATCATATCATAAGACATATTCGTTTGGGCAATCCGTGTCACGGCCTTCCCGCACGGTGCATATCAATCATAACATAATCATAAAAGAAGTTTCAACCTTCTTCCTCCGGGTGGTGGACGAGTTAGCAAGACCCGACCACCTCATACATAGGTCAATGGGGTTTCATGACTTCCCCAAGGGCACTCAGCTCCGATTCCCCGCTAAATCTCCTAGCGAGGGCCGGTATCACCGTAAAACATAGTGGAACTAGCACATGGGATCACCGTCGGCCCATGCCTTCCCGGATAGCCACATGTACTAAGTCCCTGGGCCCGTGAACATATCATACATGCATAATCTCGCCAAAACATTTGATTCATTAAAACATGACATATTTTATAATTCATTTGAAAAGGGTTTACTCGGTCAATATTTACTCGATAACTCTACTTTAAAAGTAACATATATATATACGTAAGGTTTTTGGCCAAAGCTTGTCACATAAGGTTGTAGGGTTTAATATGTAACTAGAACGAAAACACCCTCACCTGGAACATGGCGAAACAAGGATACGAGTTACCGAGGGCCTAGTTGATAAAGATTTCTCCACCCTGGAGATAAACTGTACAAAGGACAACATAACGTGCTCGTGAGACTCAAGACCCCAATTGAACCATATATGACGCACGGTAATATATGATCATGATTTGATTGCATAAGAAAGGATATTATGTCATGAAAATGTTCATGTGCATGATTAAGGAATTTAAGGCATATAACCAAGCCATTCATTCAAGTACTCTCAAGAAATGAAGGTATCAAACTCATTTGTTTCATATCCTTTCATGAATCATGCCAAGTCGAGTCAATCGATTAATTTTAATCAATAACGAAGGTTTCTCGTTCATTCAATTCGTAATTCATAGTAATTTAAGTCAAGAATTCCAAATAATAATTTATAATTTAAACAAATTATAGGCATTCCACTCATTCCATAAATTAAATACATAATTCATAGCATAACATTACAATTTGAAGGTCACACTTCATGAAATAATATTACTATTTTAATCTTATAAGTTCATTTCAAATTCATATCTTCACATTTTATATCAAATAAATCCACGAATTTCATATAACGATCGTAACACTTACTATTTCACGTTTACAATTAGAAAATAGGCAAATAAAAACATTCAGGTCATGATTGGTAATTAAATAACGCGGAATGGATAATAATTAAATTCTAAAATTGAATTAAATTAACTAATACTTAATATATATAATAAACTTTATAATATCATAACCTAAGGCAATTAATGCCCATGCATTTATATATATATATATATAGGTATGTACGTAGCATGCATGCATGCAAATTACTATAGACATATATATTTAAACATGCATGCAATATATATATATATATATATTTCATGTAAAAATTCCATATATTAAATATGTACTACAACATTTATGCATGCATTCATACATATATATATATTCACGTAGCATGTATATGTAAATATATATATACAATACATGCATGCAAAAACATAAATTACACACACATAACAAATACATATATATATATATATATAAACACCATGCACACACTATACATTAAATATATGTTTATACAAAATACACAGCAATTCAAAGAAGCAGCAGCAGGAAATAGGAAGAAAGAAACAGCAGTTCAGGTATATATATATATATGTACACGCATATTACAACAAGAAAGAAAGCAGCGCAGCACAGTAACACAGCAGCAGCAACATCACAGCAGATGCAGCAGCAAAACGAGAAGGGAGCAGCAGGCTATAGAAGAACGAAGCAGCAACAGCAAAATTGAAAGAAAGAACAGCAACAGAATTGAAAAAGAAGCAGCAACTTCCATCGCCTAAACTCCCCGGCCGGTTAAATAACACACAGGACATTCCCCGGCCGGGTAAGGGAGGAACAGAGAGCTCTTGCGCAAGTGTCCCCGCCCGGGGACACTTCCAGCTCAAAATCTCCCCGCCCGGGGAGATTACACAGCAACAAAGTTCAGCAGCAGCGGGCACATTTTCCCCTGTTCCAATCCTCAACATACAGCAGCAAAAAGGCAAGAAAAATACACCACATCAAGGCAGCAACAACTCAACTATAAACATGCTATTTCCAGCCTCAACCTCATGCACAAACCGTAGCAAGGAAGGAAAGAAAGCATCTGCCCAACCGTCATGAAGAAAGCTTGAAATTCAAAGGATTCAATAATGACAACATTCATTATGTCCAACCATCATCAGATATGACACCATAAATTCATTAAAGAAGCTCAAGGGATCAATTACCAGGCATCAAACTCAAAGGAACTCAAGGATACAAAGTTTATCAACATTTTCATATAAAACCTAACTATTCACTCACATAATCATATCTCAAGCAATCATGGTTCAAACTCAGTGATTCTAGGATCAAAATGTCTAAAATTAAGTGGCGAAAACAATCATAAACATACCCCTTGAATTTGGTTGAGTTTGGTTGAGATTGGAGCTCAAAACCTGACAAAATGAATAGTGACGGGAATAGTAATTGATCTCCAAGTTTGCAGCTATTTCTCCTCTTTCCTTGGTGTGGATCATTGTGAGGGAGAGAGAGATGATAGAGTCTTAAGTTAAGGTCAAGTGGGTCCAAGTTTCACTCCATTTGGTTAACTATGGTTCAAGCTATGGTTAAAATAGTGGTACGTGGTCATTTAGGCAGACGTCGCAAGTTCCGGTTAAAGTTCAGAGGTCAAAACGAGCTTAGAAAAATATGAGGCTTGTTTTATTGAACTCGAATCTTCGATACGAGTTCAGCGAAGTTGACGAAACTCGAATCCGAGTTCCCGAGCTCAAGATATCACGTACGGAACCAAGGGTGCGCTAATTGCTCGTTAGCCCCCGACTTGGTTCCACAATTCAAATTAAATTTGTTAACACGTCAAACGAGATCGAAAACATGAAACGAGCATACGGACATATTTATAACACATAAATGTACAACATACTAAATTTTCACAATTTTTCGAATTCAATTCAAATAGGAACGACACTCAAACATGTCACACATGCGCATATAGTTCAAGAATTCAATTAAATTCAAATAATACAAATATTTATAAAATAAACTAAAATTAAAATAAGTAAATAAATAAAACTTAACGGCCTAATTTAGTATAATAAAATAACAGTTAAGCTTATAAAAATGAAACAACTAAATTCCATTTCCAATTAATTTCAAAAGTCACGAATTAGATTAAATTAAATATTAGCAAAATCTAAGATATAACTAATTATCATTAACACTTAATTATCAAATTAATTATTTTGAATTAACATAATAAAATAGAATAATAAAATGAAATAAAATAAACTAATAACAATTTATATTAAAATTAAATATTTAAAACACTTATAAACAATTAATCACATAATTAAATAATTTAATTGCGCAATTTATAAACAAATACGACACATTAGTATAAATGAAAAACCGGGGCGTTAAATGATGTGTGTGTGTTATGTTTCCGTTTATGATTCATGAAACGAGTGAGGACTTCTAATCCTTAAAATTGGTTGATTTTGGCCTTCGGCCCTAAACCTTTTTCTATATATATGCTATCACGTGTCAAAATAATTTGGAATGTAAAAACCACGCCCGGTTCACGAATACTCTAAGATTTGAATATGCTATGCTATGCTTTGCTATATATCTATGTACGGGTGTGTGTGTTAGCCCCCTCACCAGTCTTTAGGACTGACCCCTCTTCGTTGTTTTCTTTTTCCCATTTTTGTTTCTTGAGTTGCAGGTGCAGGTCTTCGGTTCGTGCTAGGCGGTGTCTTTTCTTTAGGTCATTCTTGTATAGAAGAGGCTTTTGCATCCTTGCATCTTTACTTTCAGTTTTGGTACTACGTACAAATATGTATGAGTATGGTACTATGTATAAGCTTTGTACGATTTATAATTCGAATTTTGAGCTTGACTTGTATGATTCATTTGGCCTTGGATGGGCATATTATGTGTAAGTTGTATTATTGATAGCATGTATGTTTGTATATTCGTGATCCTGACGCTTCCGCATTCGTTTTGTTTTGTTGCGCGCTCTATTTAAGGGTCTAGACCGCCTAGCTAGCGTGTGGGTTTTTGTTTGTCACCCGTTCGGCGTGGTTTGGTGCGTGGGCGGAGTCTCCATTTCGTTACACGTGTTGGGCTAAGGTGCGAGGGATGTAGTGCCCTTTGCTCCGGGGTGTTACATGTATAATATATATATATAAATATACATAACAATCCTGCATATATTATATATATAGTACATACACACACACACACACACACAGATATATATATATAATATAGGGTGAATTACATCCAGGTACCCTGGCAATAGGCGAAATTACATTCCAGGCACCCTTGTTTGAAAAATTACATATTAATCCCTGTAGGACGTGTTTGGCTTGAAGTCCCTGATGAAAAATGTTTGAAAATGTGTAAAATTTCGGAACGATTAAGCCCTGTACCATGTTCTTGTGTTTTTGTTTTTTGAAATTTTTGTGAAAAACCCTTGCTTGGCTTTGAAATTACACATTTTTCGTCAGGGACTTCAAGCCAAACACATCCTATAGGGACTAATATGTAATTTTTGAAACAAGGGTGCCTGGAATGTAATTTCGCCTATTGTCAGGGTACCTGGATGTAATTCGCCCTATAATATATACTCATTATATATATATATATATATATATATATATATATATATATATATAATACATATATACATACGTACGCACACATATCACATGCACATGCACAAATACACAAAAACACACATATGTATGTATTATATGTATTTGTGCATGTGCATGTGATATGTGTGTGTACGTATGTATATAATACATAATACATATATGTGTGTTTTTTTGTATTTGTGCATGTGCATGTCATATGTGTGTGTACGTATATATATATGTATTATATATATATATATATATATATATATATACATGCACATACACAATATTCATGCATGCACACATTATATATATATATACATGCACATACACAATATTCATGCATGCACACATTATATATATATATATATATAATGTGTGCATGCATGAATATTGTGTATGTGCATGTATATATATATATAATGTGTGCATGCATGAATATTGTGTATGTGCATGCATGAATATTGTGTATGTGTGTGTGTGAAATAAATGTTGTAATTGTTTGTTTTTAATTTATATATATGATAATAGGTTGATAAATATGTTATATTATGAATTGTTTATCCTATAAGAATTTATGGAATTTATTTGACACCTATTTCGTATTCATATCTATCTAAATGATTTGAATTCCTTTGTTGTGTCTATTTCATAAATGTGAATTTGTCATATTATATGTTATGATTTTCGTATGAAGTCGGTAGATTAAATTGTTGTGATATATACATGATATGATCAAGAACGAATATGAACGAGCACGACCTCTTTGTTATTGAATGAATTGTACGTTTATGTGCCTCTAAGGCATTAATTGTGCACATGAGCATCTTTATCATGTCTTGTTATTTGTTATGCATGTCATATCATGTTAATGCATTGTCGTGCGTCGCATAAGGTTCGTTTGGAGTCTTGAGTCTCACGTATGCACCGTGTTGCTTCGTGTACAGTTTTCTCCAGGGCAAAGACGTGTCGGGTTCATAGGGTACTTCCAAGTCTTCTTTTCTTCTTGGTATTGTTCAGTAAGGTGTAACAGATGGGTTTCTCTTCTATTAATTACGATGACCCACCCGATATATCCCTTACGTGAAAACTTTGGGCCAAAGTATTATAATTGTATATCGAGTCTTTTTAGAGTAAATGATTTCCAACGTAAAACCTTCTTTTATGTATCCCTACCTTATGATTTATGGTATGGACATGATTATGAACACACGGGCCCAGGACTTAGTGCTAGTCGCTATCCAGGGAGGCAAGGGCTGACTGTAACGCCCCAGTTTTTCAGTTTAAACAATGTGGCGTATTTGTTTATAAATTGCGCAAATTAATTATTTAATCATATGATTAACTGTTTATAAATATTTATATTTGTTTTAAATTATAGACTGTTGCTATTTTAATTTAATTCATTCTATTTCAACTTGATATTTAGTGTTTAATTTCTTAATTAAGGTTTCATGTTACCTTAACTATTTCGGTAATTTCGATAATCAATTTCAACATATTATAAGTTGGCTTTAAATTTATTTAAAATGGAATTTAAGTTTTAGTAATTAATTTATAACGATATGAATTTATTCATGCGCATGAGTGTTCTATTTGTACTTCGTTCTTATATGTAATGATATCGGAATGGTATGAAAATTTAGTATGTCGTAAATATGTGTGTTATGAACATGCCTATATGCTCGGTTTATGTTTTCGGATTCATTTGACGTGTTAACGAATTTAATTTTGATTGTGGAACCAAATCGGGGGCTAACGAGCAATTAGCGTACCCTTGGTTCCGTACGTGATATCTTGAGCTCGGGAATTCGGATTCGAATTCTGACAACTCCGTTGCCTTCGTATCGACGATTCGGAGACAATGGAACAAGCCTCATACCTTTTTGAAATCATTAAGACCTCCGAAATCCAACCGTAACGGACAACTCGTGCAAGAAGAACTCCTTTTGTTGACTAGTCTTCATGGTGGGACCCTTTTTACTTAACCTAACCTAACCATACCTTAACCATGACTTTTGTACCTTGGGTTAAGCCTTTATCCTACCCTTTTAGCAGCAAAAACCAAGCCAAATATCTCCTCTCATTGCTGGAACTGATCGAGAGAGAAAGAGAGAAGAAAGGAGAGAAAACCTTGGCCATTCTTGTGATTTTGGAGCTCAAATCACCTCCCTTCTTCTTCTAATCTTCAAGGTATGAACATTTATGTCTTCTATACTCTATTATGCTTGATTTCATCTACTTACATCATGATTTGGATCAGATTTGATTAGGGTTTGGGTGATGAGTTTGGTATGAACTTTTAGGGATTTTTGCTCTTGTGACCTATTTGCTTGTGTAGCTGATTTTCTTGCTTATACATGATCATATGAGCTTGTTTCTTGACCTATTTCTTTCCTAACTGATAGTATATGATATTAGGAGGATTTTATCTCTTGACCCTTTGGTGAAATTATGAGATGTGGAGCTCCAAACTTGATGATCAAACTACTTCCCCTGTTTTTCGAACTGACGCTGTTCATTTTGCTTTGTTGCTTGATCAAATGATCTTCTTTTCATGTGAAATTGAATGGATATTATGTACACTCATTGTTCTATATGTTAACATTCATGTTTTAAGTATTTGGTTCTATGTGAAGCCTCAAAACCGAAAGACATGGCCTGTTCTTATGCATGATCTTTGACAGAATTGTTGCTGTTGCAATTGTGTGGTTGTTGGTCACTCTAATGTGCTTTAAATTGTGCCATTTTGCATATATATGATTTATATTAGTTGTTTAGTATGTTAGCATGCATTCCCCAAAGTTTCAGACCCAAATTCAACCCCTAAGTACATGATCATGGCATGATTAACCAATAGGGCTTTTATGTGCGATTTTGGCGACCCAGTTTTGCTGCATGATTTAGATGATCTTAACGTGTGATTTATCCTTTTCACTCTAAATGAAAAATGTTCCTAACATGCTAAATATGTTGTATATTAAGTTTCATAGCATTTGGAGGTTATTTGGTATGCTTTTGGATTGATTTGGTATGGGTTCAGTTTTGCCGGTAAAACTTTGTGTGTGGTTAAGTTCTGTACCGTGACACCCCCGTGTCTCATTTACACATAAGTGTGAGACACGGGCGTGTCAAACCTTCTGGGCAGGTCTGTACTGAGCCACGTTCGTGGCTCAGTTTAGCTAGGGTTGGTGACACCCCCGTGTCCCTTCCCTTGCGCAGTCCTTGTTACTTCCTTCTCGGTTTTTGATTTATTTCACCTCTTGAATGACTTTATCTCCTTTTGAGTTGAACTATGAACTTGTTTTGCTATATGTTGGGAGCATTGTGGTTCAATTTCATGGCATTTGGATGAGTTATAGGCATGCTTTTGCTTATTGCCGTTTATGTGTGTTTATATGTCGTTTATGAATCGCGTAATTCATTTTCTATATCATATGATTTCTCCTTGTTGTCAAACCTTGGAAATATGCTATCTTACGTAATATGAAGTATGTGGTAGCATTATGGGAGAGCTTGAATATGTTCTATGCTCCTATTTGAATTCTTGAATTAATTTGATTGGAGATATGAATTGATGAATTTGAATGAAAATGAACGAATGAGTGAATGACGTAGTTATATGATTTAAATGCCTTAATAGTGCACATGAACACTTTCATGACATAATATCATCTTTTATGCATTCATATCATGCCTGTGCATTGTCGTGCGTCATATGTGGTTCATTTAGAGTCTTGAGTCTCACGGACACGTCATGTTGTCTTTTGTACAGTTTATCTCCAGGGTGGAGAGATCTTGATCCTTCGGGCACTTGGTACTTGTTCCTTGTTTCGTCACGGTTCAGGTGAGGGTGGTTTTGTTTTAGCTATGTAACAAACCCTACAACCCTTATGTGAAAAGCTTTGACCAAAACCTTATGATTATATATATATGGTTTTCAAATGAAGTCATCGAGTAAATATTGATCGAGTAAACCCTTTTCAAATGATTTATGAAATATGTTATGTTTCTTATGAACTAAAATGTTTTGGCGAGATTGCATGTATGTGGCAATCCGGGAAGGTAAGGGCCGACGGTGATCCCATACACTAGTTCCAACCAAATTTACGACGAAACGGACCTCGTTAGGAGTTTTGACGAGGAAATGCTAGTCGGGCTTTTGAGGATTCATGTACCTCACTAGCCATTATGTATGAACCGTTGGCCGAGTCTTGCAAGCCCGTCCACCACCCGGAGGAAGAAGGTTGGTTATGATTTATGCTTATGCTTATATATATGTTATGATATGATTATGCACCGTGTGGGAAAGCCGGGACACGGATTGCCCAAACGAATATATTTATGATATGATTTATTGTCTGCATGTATTATGATATATCGCATGAACACCTAAGCAACTTATTAATGATATTTATCGTACATGGTCGGAGTTTGGTTGGAGATTGTGCACGCTCACTCGCCGAGCCTTATGTTTATGTATGATTTATGAATGTAATGAATTAATATGATTAGTTATAAAATCCGAGCATTGAGTAATCATCCTCTTGCCCTTTTTGGGAACTAAATTCAAATAAAAACCTTGTTCGGAATTTATGACTTGCATGTGCATGTTTCTATATATGTATATCGCTCCTGCTCACTCAGTCTTCTAGAGACTGACCCTCTCCCTCCCCAATCTTTTAGTGTGCAGGTTTGATTTTGGAGTTTCGAGCTAGGCGGAGGTGTTTGGAGTCTTTAGGTGGGTCGAGTTAGGTTAGGAGAGTCTCTGCACTCACTCATGTATTGGATTTATGTTTGATTCGTTTCTATAGTTTCATGAACTTGAATATTTTATGTAATTGTTATTGAATTGCTTTTACTGGGTTTTGCTATGATTTAAAAGAGGCCTGAAGAGCCCAATTCTGGTTATGGTTTGTATGTTGAACTTTGGCTTTGCGATGTATTATACTTTGTTGATTGGTTATCATTGCAGGGTCTAGCTCCGCCTGGCTTAGGAAGGTTTTTATGTTTGTCTCCCGTTCGCTATGGTTTGATCCAGGTGCGGATTTACTGTTTCGTTACTCGTTTTGAGCCATAGTACAGGGGATGTGGTGCCTCACGTGCGGGGTGCTACATCCTTAAGTGGTATCAGAGCCCGGTTGCAAAACCGGTGTTCTTGAGTCGTGTTTGAGTCAGTTAGGTCGCACGGCATAGAAACAACTTGTTAATGTGTACATTGCATCGATTTGGCATGAATATATGATATTAATTGTTGGAAATTGCTTAATACAAGTATACATTCTACTCTCTTATTTAGTTGTTTTAAATGTTGCAATTTGCATTCTATGTGCATTGATTCATTCAACTACGTGCCATGAGCATACACTAATCCTCATGGACCCATATTTGAGTTGATCTTTCTTATACAGGCTACTATCATGCAAACAAAGCTACAATTCACACCAACTACAATTGACAAAGTAACTTGAAGGCCGAGTGTTCAAATTCCACGGCTTGCACAATGGAACTACCTATCATGGCTCGTATCATGGGAGGAAGCTTGGATCAAGGGAAGGTTCATCAATCATGCCCTACCTACAAACCTTGAAGGTTCTCAACATACAAGAATTGCAAAGACTCAAGTTCTAACTTGAGGGATGCGTGAGACAACGAGAGGGGTGTGGAACTCTTCACCACTCCGGTTTTGAAGACATTTAATACAAGATTAAATGCTCCAAGGTTCACCGTTGAAGCTCCGAGTTTGGAATGGTTGGGTGATTGGAAGACCAAATTGGGAAGCTTCAAGGAGTCGGATGCAAGATGTGTTAAAAAGGTTCGACTCAACTCAGATGTAAGGATTGGGAGCCGTTAATCATAAAGCTCACTATGAGGTCGAATATGGAAGCTCACTTGATACGAATATAAGTGTGGGACAACCAATGGACGCGAGGCAAAGAGACTTATGAGCATCGAGGAATACAAATCGCGTCGTCTTCTTAGAACCTCGGAACATGGAGACATCAAGAAGCAAGCAAGAATGGAAAGCGTTACCATGGGTGAATTATGCGCGTAGATCGGAAACAAAGGATAAGCTAAAGGAACTTTGACCGGAGAGGACATCAAGATGAAGATTCGGACAAACCTTGGAGGTCGATGCTTGGGAGTACGTTGAGGTGTAAACTCCATTGACAAAGAAGACCTTGGGTTCAAGAATAGCACATTCGGGCTATGGGATATACAAATGGATGAAGAAGATTAGGGAGATTCGAAAACCATGGAAAGCTAAGGAGTTATCGATGTCTCCAAAGAAAGTTACAATTATGGGAATGAGGAACACGTCATCAAGCTAAAAGCTTACTACCTCGGTGACAGGTTCTGCATATTCATGGCATGAGCATCATGCATCGATTCAAATTAATTGCTTTCTTTATCTATATGTACGTTTATGTTTAATTAATATAATTGCCCCAACGTGTTGCATCGTTGCATCTTTAACTATTACTATGTGCATTGGCATGTTAATCCAACATGCATGGCTTAGTGTTTAATTGATAGGGAATGGTTCCACCTTGTTCATCACGCGATTCTTTAATCAAGGCTTACTCGAATCAAGACGAGAAGAATAGTTGGGTTATATCTTGGGAGTTCCGGGTATGTAGCTTAGCTAGCACAATCTACACCGAAGAAAATAAGTTGAAGAGTTTTGGAGAAACCTTAAATCTTAGAGGCGAAGTAACGAATTCAACTAAAATTTCCAAATAAGGGAGCATTGATTAGGAAATAATGTAAATCCTTTTCGATCCTTGAAGGGATTATCTTTAGTTGAAAGAATGGAGCTACAAGAGGGGATTAAAAATTAGTCTAGATTTCAAGAAGAGAAAGAAAGAGAAGAGTTGGGGATTAGAAGGAAGTAATTATTGAAAGGTTTGAATTAAACCTTAGGAGTGAATTAAAGAAACAGAAGTGGCTCAGCAAAAATTTCAATGAAAGAAGGATTCATGGAGTTTGACATGTAAGAGCAAAATTTGTTAAGGGGGAGAGCACGACCGAGAGGTGAATTGGAGGATGGGAGTGGTGCTCGAATGAATATGTTAGGAGTAATGACGGGGATGCAAATTAAGGAGAATCTGGAAGTCCTAAGGGTGGTGATTAGGAATGAATAAGACGGCGGTTATGGTTAAGCTATTAAGAGGGAAGCTACGTAAGGAATTCTGATCTGGAGGTGATGGAATCATAAGAGAGTTTCTATGAACTTTTAAGTTAGAATTAACAAGGGGAAAACCGAATCAAGCTATCATGTAAGGGGATGGTGTCGATCAAGATTTATTCAATAAAGTATGAAGGGGTCCGAGACAATATTATCGAGCTATCAGTGATATCAAAGGTGATCCAGAAGGAAACTTAAGAAGGGACCAAATAGAAAAGGATGATAATAGGAAGATTACTTCAAGCTTCCAGAATCATCAAGAACCTTCTGTCTTCGGTTAAGGAAATATGGGATCAGTTATCGAATATAACATTGAGGGGGTCAAGGGGAATGAACGGACAATTGGAACGGAAGGTGGGAAAAGACTTGTGTTGAGAGAGACTATAAGAATAAACGTCGTAAGGTTGGGGTCGAATTATCAAGTTTGCTCAGAATGGTGATCCTCGGGGATATGTTGAGCACCGATTTGGATAAGGATTGAAGAAGTGGGTAGCAGTACCAGTGAGAAAGGATCTAAGGATATACTCCTTAAAGAAATCCTTAATCGCTTCACCGGGGAACCCTGAAGAGGTTCAAGAAAAGTTGGGCACTGAGTTACATCCAGGACAGATCATACCTTGGACAACGACAACTCACAAATCTGAATTTTACAACTATGGTGAACGGTACTTATAGCATTCATGATACATGCATCCATGCAAGTTTAACCTACATAAATTTTATGTTAAGTGCTTTGATCTCGTACTGTGTTAAATTACTTGGAGCAATTGAAGATCAATGTGGACGACATTTATTACTTGCTTTGGGTGCCTTTCGTGATTTTAGATTTGTTTTTGTGTGAGTTGCTTGGGAGTATTGGAGACTCCTTGCTTTATTTTCGGTTGAGAGATGGGGTGCTCTCTTTGTTTGTAAGAGACGGGGATTCTCTTATTTTTGTTTAAGAGACGGGGTTCTCTCATTGTTGTTGGAGAGACGGGGTTCTCTCATTGCTGCTCGAGAGACGGGGCTCTCTCCTTGTTGCTTGTGAGAGACGGGGAATCTCTCATTGTTTGTTTTCAGGCGTGTTGTGAATCCGAGGACGGATTCTTTTTAAGGGGGAGAGATTGTAACGCCCCAGTTTTTCAGTTTAAACAATGTGGCGTATTTGTTTATAAATTGTGCAAATTAATTATTTAATCATATGATTAATTGTTTATAAATGTTTATATTTGTTTTAAATTATAGACTGTTGCTATTTTAATTTAATTCATTCTATTTCAACTTGATATTTAGTGTTTAATTTCTTAATTAAGGTTTCATGTTACCTTAACTATTTCGGTAATTTCGATAATCAATTTCAACATATTATAAGTTGGCTTTAAATTTATTTAAAATGGAATTTAAGTTTTAGTAATTAATTTATAACGATATGAATTTATTCATGCGCATGAGTGTTCTATTTGTACTTCGTTCTTATATGTAATGATATCGGAATGGTATGAAAATTTAGTATGTCGTAAATATGTGTGTTATGAACATGCCTATATGCTCGGTTTATGTTTTCGGATTCATTTGACGTGTTAACGAATTTAATTTTGATTGTGGAACCAAATCGGGGGCTAACGAGCAATTAGCGCACCCTTGGTTCCGTAGGTGATATCTTGAGCTCGGGAATTCAGATTCGAATTCCGACACCTCCGTTGCCTTCGTATCGACGATTCAGAGACAATGGAACAAGCCTCATACCTTTTTGAAATCATTAAGACCTCCGAAATCCAACAATAACGGACAACTGATGCAAGAAGAACTCCTTTTGTTGACTAGTCTTCATGGTGGGACCCTTTTTACTTAACCTAACCTAACCATACCTTAACCATGACTTTTGTACCTTGGGTTAAGCCTTTCTCCTACCCTTTTAGCAGCAAAAACCGAGCCAAATATCTCCTCTCATTGCTGGAACTGATTGAGAGAGAAAGAGAGAAGAAAGGAGAGAAAACCTTGGCTATTCTTGTGATTTTGGAGCACAAATCACCTCCCTTCTTCTTCTAATCTTCAAGGTATGAACATTTATGTCTTCTCTACTCTATTATGCTTGATTTCATCTACTTACATCATGATTTGGATCAGATTTGATTAGGGTTTGGGTGATGAGTTTGGTATGAACTTTTAGGGATCTTTGCTCTTGTGACCTATTTGCTTGTGTAGCTGATTTTCTTGCTTATACATGATCATATGAGCTTGTTTATTGACCTATTTCTTTCCTAACTGATAGTATATGATATTAGGAGGATTTTATCTCTTGACCCTTTGGTGAAATTATGAGATGTGGAGCTCCAAACTTGATGATCAAACTACTTCCCCTGTTTTTCGAACTGCCGCTGTTCATTCTGCTTTGTTGCTTGATCAAATGATCTTCTTTTCATGTGAAATTGCATGGATATTGTGTACACTCATTGTTCTATATGTTAACATTCATTTTTTAAGTATTTGGTTCTATGTGAAGCCTCAAAACCGAAAGACATGGCCTGTTCTTATGCATGATCTTTGACAGAATTGTTGCTGTTGCAATTGTGTGGTTGTTGGTCACTCTAATGTGCTTTAAATTGTGCCATTTTGCATATATATGATGTATATTAGTTGTTTAGTATGTTAGCATGCATTCCCTAAAGTTTCAGACCCAAATTCAACCCCTAAGTACATGATCATGGCATGATTAACCAATAGGGCTTTTATGTGCGATTTTGGCGACCCAGTTTTGCTGCATGATTTAGATGATCTTAACGTGTGATTTATCCTTTTCACTCTAAATGAAAAATGTTCCTAACATGCTACATATGTTTTATATTAAGTTTTATAGCATTTGGAGTTGATTTGGTATGCTTTTGGCTTGATTTGGTATGGGTTCAGTTTTACCGGTAAAACTTTGTGTGTGGTTAAGTTCTGTACCGTGACACCCCCGTGTCTCATTTACACATAAGTGTGAGACACGGGTGTGTCACACCTTCTGGGAAGGTCTGTACTGAGCCACGGTCGTGGCTCAGTTTAGCTAGGGTTGGTGACACCCCCGTGTCCCTTCCCTTGCGCAGTCCTTGTTACTTCCTTCTCGGTTTTTGATTTATTTCACCTCTTGAATGACTTTATCTCCTTTTGTGTTGAACTATGAACTTGTTTTGCTATATGTTGGGAGCATTTTGGTTCAATTTCATGGTATTTGGATGAGTTATAGGCATGCTTTTGCTTATTGCCGTTTATGTGTGTTTATATGTCGTTTATGAATCGCGTAATTCATTTTCTATATCATATGATTTCTCCTTGTTGTCAAACCTTGGAAATATGCTATCTTACGTAATATGAAGTATGTGGTAGCATTATGGGAGAGCTTGAATATGTTCTATGCTCCTATTTGAATTCTTGAATTAATTTGATTGGAGATATGAATTGATGAATTTGAATGAAAATGAACGAATGAGTGAATGACGTGGTTATATGATTTAAATGCCTTAATAGTGCACATGAACACTTTCATGACATAATATCATCTTTTATGCATTCATATCATGCCTGTGCATTGCCGTGCGTCATATGTGGTTCATTTAGAGTCTTGAGTCTCACGGACACGTCATGTTGTCTTTTGTACAATTTATCTCCAGGGTGGAGAGATCTTGATCCTTCGGGCACTTGGTACTCGTTCCTTGTTTCTTCACGGTTCAGGTGAGGGTGGTTTTGTTTTAGCTATGTAACAAACCCTACAACCCTTATGTGAAAAGCTTTGGCCAAAACCTTATGATTATATATATATGGTTTTCAAATGAAGTCAACGAGTAAATATTGATCGAGTAAACCCTTTTCAAATGATTTATGAAATATGTTATGTTTCTTATGAACTAAAATGTTTTGGTGAGATTGCATGTATGTTATGTTCACGGGCCCAGGGACTTAGTGTATGTGGCAATCCGGGGAGGCAAGGGCCGACGGTGATCCCATACACTAGTTCCAACCAAATTTACGACGAAACGGACCTCGTTAGGAGTTTTGACGAGGAAATGCTACTCGGGCTTTTGAGGATTCATGTACCTCACTAGCCATTATGTATGAACCGTTGGCCGAGTCTTGCAAGCCCGTCCACCACCCGGAGGATGAAGGTTGGTTATGATTTATGCTTATGCTTATATATATGTTATGATATGATTATGCACCGTGTGGGAAAGCCGGGACACGGATTGCCCAAACGAATATATTTATGATATGATTTATTGTCTGCATATATTATGATATATCGCATGAACACCTAATCAACTTATTAATGATATTTGTCGTACACGGTCGGAGTTTGGTTGGGGATTGTGCACGCTCACTCGCCGAGCCTTATGTTTATGTATGATTTATGAATGTAATGAATTAATATGATTAGTCATAAAATCCGAGCATTGAGTAATCATCCTCTTGCCCTTTTTGGGAACTAAATTCAAATAAAAACCTTGTTCGGAATTTATGACTTGCATGTGCATGTTTCTATATATGTATATCGCTCCTGCTCACTCAGTCTTCTAGAGACTGACCCTCTCCCTCCCCAATCTTTTAGTGTGCAGGTTTGATTTTGGAGTTTCGAGCTAGGCGGAGGTGTTTGGAGTCTTTAGGTGGGTCGAGTTAGGTTAGGAGAGTCTCTGCACTCACTCATGTATTGGATTTATGTTTGATTCGTTTCTATAGTTTCATGAACTTGAATATTTTATGTAATTGTTATTGAATTGCTTTTACTGGGTTTTGCTATGATTTAAAAGAGGCCTGAAGAGCCCAATTCTGGTTATGGTTTGTATGTTGAACTTTGGCTTTGCGATGTATTATACTTTGTTGATTGGTTATCATTGCAGGGTCTAGCTCCACCTGGCTTAGGAAGGTTTTTATGTTTGTCTCCCGTTCGCTATGGTTTGATCCGGGTGCGGATTTACTGTTTCGTTACTCGTGTTGAGCCATAGTGCGGGGGATGTGGTGCCTCACGTGCGGGGTGCTACACCGACGGTGATCCCTAGTACTAGTTCCAACCAAAACTACGGTGATACCGAACCTCGTTAGGAGCTTTAGCGAGGAATGGGAGTTGAGTGCCATTGGGGGATTCATGTACCCCCATTGGTCTATGAATGATCAGGTGGCCAGGTCTTACTAACCCATCCACCACACGGAGGAAAAAGGGGTAAGTGATTATGATTATGTATGAATGAATATGAATGATTATGAAACGGGTTTTTTGCAAGGAAACCCCTTGTGTCATGTGAAATGATTAAAAAAGACCCCGTGAAAAATAAATTCTCACATAAAACCCTATGTTTTCAAATTTTTGCAGAAAAAACCCTGAGACGCGTTTTTGAATCACACGCGCGTTTACTGCGTGTGATATTGGATTTTTCTTCACTTTTTCGCGTAACATGACAAATTTACCCCAACATTATATTTGGGTTTTTTGCAAGGAACCCCTTGTGTCATGTGAAATGATAAAAAAAGACCCCGTGAAAAAAAAAATTATCATATAAAACCCTATGTTTTCAAATTTTTGTAGAAAAAACCCTGAGGCGCGTTTTTTAAATTTCGGCGGAAGAAATCCTATCAACTTTTTTTTTTTTTTTTGAAATTTCTTTTATATGTATATATATGTATGTATTATATAGTATATTATATATATACATGTATATGTATAAAATTACTAATGTACTATATGTATTAAATATTATTTATAAATTTATTTATTTATTTTTGGTAGAATTTGCAAATTTATTGAACTTACATATATATATATATATATTAAATATTATTTATAAATTTATTTATTTATTTTTTTGTAGAATTTGTAAATTTATTGAATATATATATATATATATAATTATAATTATTGTACTACACATATAAATAATATTTAATATGTATATATGTAATGTCTTTTTTTCCTTTTGAAATTTCTTTTATATGTATGTATTATATAATATATTATATATATACATGCATATGTATAAAATATTAAAATTACTAATGTACTATATGTATTAAATATTATTTATAAATTTATTTAATATACATATATATATATATATATATATATATATATATATATATATAATATTTAATATGTATATATATAATGTATATAAATATATAAATTATATTATATATTTATTAAAAATCTTATAAATAAATATATATAAATATTTAATATGTATATATATAATGTATATAAATATATAAATTATATTATATATTTATTAAAAATCTTATAAATAAATATATATAATATTATAATGAAAATATATATGTATTGTACACTAATTATAATTATATATATACAATTAATATTTTATTTATTGCATATATTTACATATATATATATATATATATATAGATATATATTATAATTAATTTTTGGACTATTTAATTTTTTACAGGGTTTTTTTGGCTCATTTCATAAAACACAGGGTTGTGGGTGCATATAGTTCTTTAAGAATGTATTGTAATGAAAGAAGGGCAATTTTGACAAAACACGTCGGTTCTTTGACTAAATGGTGTAAAGGGGCGGTTTGCAAAAAATAAAAAATACAGGGTTTATTTTACTAATTTTTTTTTACAGGATTTTTTTTGCTCGTTTCATAAAACACAGGGTTGTGGGTGCATATAGCTCATTATGAAACGTATGATTATGTATGAATGTGTATGATCGCTAATGTAAAGATTGAAATGATATGCACAAACGAGGACTAGGTTGGAGATATTCGCCCAGCAGCCAGGGCTCAGGTACTGACCGCATGATTGTAATGAATGAATGAACTTATTGGTTGTAATCCCGGGCGTTGTTTTCTTTGTTTTCACCCGCTTGGGAATTGTTTTAAAAACCTCGTACGAGATTACGACTCGCATGTGTGTGTGCTTTTACTTCTTGTAATGTTATAATATTAAGCCCTGTTTTATACCCACCAGTCTCCGATAGACTGAACCCGGCTTTGTTTTCAGATTTGTACAGGTTTGGAGTGCTAGGCGGGATTTTGAGTCGGTCCAGTCGTGTGGTCAAGTTGGGTCACTTCACCCATATTGTGTAGCGTCAAGTTTATATGAATGTATGAACGATATGGTTACAATATTATGATTATGTTTACATTAAATTTTTGGGACTAGGTATTCATGCTAGTGGAACTCGTCTTTTATGATAAACATTATGTTGGAATATATGCACGTGCTTTTATCTTGTTGAATTGTTTAGTTGGTTTCTAGGTACTAGCTCCCGCCTAGCATAGTGAGTGAGTGAGTCCTCGTTCGCTCTGATCTGCCACGTGTATGGATTTTCCATTTCATATGCGAGTCGGGTCTGAGTGTTGGGGATGTGGTACCTTCCGTATGGGGTGCTACAAGTATAGACGCATGCGGGCTTCCAAACAAGCACATAGGGTTGTAGGTCACATTAACTAAAAGAAAACAAACCTAAACCTCCCCTTTTTACCAAAAGTACTCGCGGACGAGTGTTGACGACCGAGAAAGGGCTAAATGGTGGATCCGACACATCAAGAACCAAACTCTGAGACATACAAACATAAACTTATAACTTAGACTCAATCATGAACCAATTAGTCGCACGGCGATGCATAAGAATAAAATGGACGCATAAGAGAGGTCATAAGGTAGCACTTAAACGCATATGCACTAAAGTCACTTTTACACCCCGTAAAACATATCATAAAACTCATAATCACATCATAACATATCACACAATAAGCAATTAACATCTTAGATACAAGTTTGAGAGAATAGAGATCAATTAATCAGATAAGGAATGCGTTGAATGCAAACGTGATGGCATATGGAAGCACCTAGGGCATTCAAGTTATATAAAGCACACCATAAACTTATTATATAAAGCATAACACATAATATAACATGTTAACAACACATAGGAGTCATAATCGAGGCGGGAAAAGGCAACAAAAAGCATCAAAACATCAAACAAACACACACATGATAGCCCCTAACACATGCGCAGTCGTGCATGATTTGTTCTTGAATCATGTGTAGCACCCCGCACGGTGGGTCACCACATCCCCCGCACCAAAGCCCAATCCACATACAAGATGGGAAGCCCATACATGAACCAAGTAAAAGCGAACGGGAGACAGACAGACACACACCTAAGCTAGGAGGAGCTTAGACCCTGACTTCAAAATCAAACAATGAAACAAGTAAGAAAGCGGAAGCATTCAAGTTAAATTAAATTATGTAAGAACAGGTGACAGATTTAACTTGTAGCACCCCAAGCGGTGGGCACCACACCCCCGCACTATGACTCGACAGGTGGTACGAAATGGAAAGTCAGCACACGTACCAAGTCACAGCGAACGGGTGACAAGCGAAAAATCCAACCTAAGCTAGGTGGTACCTAAACCCTGTATAAGTAAAATATGCAAAAAAAAAAAAACGAATGTGGAACCGATGCAAAATATGAACTAACAAAAACTTTAATCAACAAACATAAATAAACGGGTTCAACTAATTCCACGAACCTGTCCTAACCTGTCCCGAAGTCAAACATACAATAAAGACGGGTTCAACTAATCCATGCCCTGTCCTAACCTGTCCCGAAAATTCATAAATCAAAGCATAAACATCATCTTGTACAGAACTTACTATATACATAATTTTCATACATAATTCGGAACAAAGTACCGCCTAGCTCGAACTCCAACAACTTGCACCTGCAAACTAAAACATAGGTGGGGCGAGGGTCAGTCCACTGACTGAGTGAGGGGGCTGAACTCACACACACTATACATAATAAGGAGCAGAGCACGTATCAAAAGAAACATTATGAACCGGGAGTAGGGTTTTGCATACCAAAACCATTTTCAAATCATACTTGTACAATTTCCAAACCAAACTTATACATATCTTATCTTATCCAAACTATAACATACTGAGCATAATCATATCATATCAAAAGAGAAAGCTCCTATCCCGTTTCATAATCAACATAACATATCATATTCATATACCCGGCGAGTACGGGTCTCCCACCTTACTTCCATATCGAATCATACGTATCATATCAGAAACCAACAAATATCATAAACAATCCAACCCCAACACCATGTAGTTCGGGGAGCAAACCCTCACTACTCATACAGATACAAACACATACGGGGTAGCAAACCCACACTGTGCCTTCACAGTTATCCACCTAGGGCTCAAGATACCACGCCTTCCCAATCTCCATAGGTCACACGTGAATATCTCAAATGAGAACGTGCACAGGGGTCACAACCGGCGACCCCATGGTCGTCCCGGGTCTCCCTTACCCACGTCTCGGCGCCCAACACAACAGAACATAGCATATCAGATCATAACTCGCTACACACCAAACTTATCATATCGTATCAAAATCATACTTACGTACCTTATCGGAGCATACCATACCTTGCAACTTAGCATATGCTATAAACGTACCTCTCCGTGTCATCCTAATCCGCAGCTGGTATGAAGACACACGGTTTGGAGCATAGCCTCATTGCAAAACATTTCAAGCTTACATATGCTCGTACATATACAGTTCGAAAACCTTTAATCGTATGACAAATTCATAAACATATCATATAAACACATATCTATTATATAAATATAATAGAATAATCACATGCAGGCTTGAAAACGAGCACAAAAGGTTGTAGGTCGCTTTAACTAAACAAAAATCCTAAAACCTCACCTTACACCGACGAGAACGGAAAACATAAGCCAGGAAGTCCTACTGGAACCCAAACAGCTGACAGACACCCCTTGGAAAAACCCTGATCGACTGAACACACAGAACACAAGACTCAGACTCAAATCACAACCATAAAGACGCATGGCCATGCTCACGAATACAAATGATGCAACATATAATCCATATCTATTCACTCAAGTCATTCAGGTCATATTATAATTCATATTACATATCAAGAGATGCATAGCTTATAAAATTCATAACATTAATTACATAAAATAAATTAAAGCATTACAAATTTAATTCTTATCAAGTATTAGGTCTCTAGACAAATAAACACGAATTGCATATCCATCCTATACATAAATCCATAATTGCAATACCATTTAGCTCACCTCACAAATAGGCATATATTCGAATAGAGCAATTAAATCAAACAAGGGTCAAGCTTAATTAATTACATCAAACAAATTAGGACATTAAGAATTTCATTCATATCATGCACCAAGTCTTGCAAGAATAAAACATCAAGTTCATATCAATTTATACAAAATTACATAGTTGTATAACTTACAACTTTTCTATCAATTAGTAAACTTAACAATTCGTTCAAACTAAAGCACCACGTATCATTTTTATAATTTAATATATAGGATTCATAATCACTTAGTTTCTAAAATTACACTAGCATCCCCTTAAATAATAATTATTCTCAAGTAGATAGGCGTAAAACGAGTTAGATAAATTCCATAAATCACGAATCAAGCTTTCATACATCATAACATATTTCCAAGTATCATACAACTCATAATTTCAATTTATAGCACATACAGGATCGAAATACATAATTAAAATCAATTAACGAATAAAATACAATAACTTCAAAAATTCATATAAAATCAACCGGACATCCGATTGACGAACGGAAAGTAGCGATGGACTCACCACGACGAAAGGAACTTGTTGTCCGAAGGTCGTCGGAACGCCGCCACCGGAACCAGCAGAACTGCCACGTACAGCCGCCGGACCACCACCTCCGGTGGTCGGAAAATTCCCCGGAAGGACAGAAACATGCGCCTCGGCCTGCTTGACAAAAGCCCTCAACCAATTTCAGAAAATAGCAAACACGTCGGACTTCGTTGATGAAAAACCGAACCAAATCCCAACGACAAAAACTGAAATTAAACACAAACCGTAAAACGAAAACGAAATCCGAACATACCGTTGGAAAGCTCGTAGCGAGGCCTTCGAAAGCCCCTATCCAATTTTTCGGAAAAACTGCCATAAAAGAGGGCCGCCGGTTCACGGTCGGTCCACCACCGGTTCGCCGGAAACCACCGGTTCTGGAGTCGGGGCCAACGTGAAAAGGTCGTCCTCCACCCACTGATCATCTTTTGTAAAGGGACCACCACCAAAACCCGCCGGAAAAAGGCCCCCAACCGCCACCAAAGTCCCGCCGCTGCCTCATCGCCGGTTCAACCACTTCCGCCGCGATTTGCTCTAATTTGATGCCGGAAATGGAATCAGGGGGCCGAAAAAGGTAGGGAACCGGCCCTTCTCGCCGGAAAGGACTGCCGGAACGCTGTGGAGCTGCGCGCTACAGTGCACGCGCCGCCGCTCGCGACTTTCAGGCGGCGCGTGAGCCGCCGTCCGTCCACCATTGGTCGCGCCGTTGAAACTGGAGTTGCACGGGGAGTTCTCCTAACTAGGGTTGGGGCGCGTGTCTGGGAAAAACCGCCGGAGACCGCCGCAATTCGCCGGAAAAGTGGCGGGCGTAAATCCCGCCGCCTGCAGGTTGCCGTAGCACCACCACCACTAGGTGTCGGGCCTCGATTCTTATATCATCGTGACGGGCTCGTCGAGCTGATAAATTTCCACTACTCACACTTCGAATTCCGTCGAGAAACGAGCGAGACCGGGCCTGTGCATGTAATTACACCTTGAGTGTGTGTGAAGGAGGTGAGATCGCTGGAGAAGGAGAGAGGCTGAGTCTGATCGTTTGGCACGAATTACGAGGATTCGGGTATTATATCTCGGGTCCTCGTACACGAAAACGGTCGAAAGAAGGGGCTAACGAAGTCAGAATTGGGCAAACTCAGAGTCTACGAACTCGTCTCGATGCCCCGAATGCAAAGCAAGGGTCAAAAAGGTCGAACTCTCGACTGAACGAGAAATAACCGAATAACCCCTAAAAAGAGAAAAAATACAAACAGGCCCCTAAACTCTAAAAGAGTTCAAAATAGGGCCACGCAAAACACAAAATCACATAATTAATCACATAAAAAGGTTGGAACGCGGAGTACCTTATACGTCGGACGAGCGGGGTGTCACACAACTAGCATAGATAACTAGTCCCGAATTCAAATAGAAATCATAAATCATAATCCAACTGGTTCGAACTATCCCTAGAAGCCTGTCCTGAAAATCCATATGGTAACAAAATAAGTCATACATACATTCTTATATAAATTCTTATTCGAATTTAAAAAAATACGAATGAAAAAGACTCAAACTTATCAATAGACTCGACAAACTCTAAGGACCTGACTCACGCTGCCTAGCTCTAACTCCGAAGCCAAACCTGCAAGCTAAACATGTTGGGAGGGAGAGGGTCAGTCAGACTGACTGAGTGAGGGCTACACACACACCCCCTACATATAGGTAAGAAGAAAACAACACATTAAAACATAAATGTTCATGAATCCGAGGATAGTTTTTGCACACCAAAACATTTGCCCGTGATAATATATAAATATATAGGAGGTGGCTTAACAAAACAAAGCTTGGCTAACACATATCAAGGCTTACGTTCATATCAAAACATAACTTAGCAAACCATTTCATAACATGTTTTATTTGGTTAAGAATATTCCAAATTTTACCTTAATTTAAGAATCTACCCCCGTTTCACAAACTATGACAAACAGAAAGAATCCTCGATGTGAGTACGAGCACAGACTCCAACCTCAACTCCTCGGAACATATCATATCAAAACGAAATAAAACAAAACAAATCAAAACATACCATATCATAACAGAACATACCAACCTCTTCTCCAGGTGATGGAAGGGTTGTACTGTAACATCCTGCATCTCTGAAGCACGACCCGATGACGTTTACGGGTAAGTCCTTCTACTTGAATGTTTAATTTATTAATTATGTGACTTATATGATTGAATATGAATTCATTTAGTATGTGATTTATTCGGACTAATTTATGATTAATTGTTAATTTAATTGATTACGTGTGTATATATTTAAATCGTTTAATTTATTTTAATTCGAATTTATTTCCATGAAATAATTGCCAAGTAGATTTTAAATTCCCTAAGTTATTTAACTTGTTTAATTTGAATTTATTCAAATTCTTTGTGAATTATTTGCTAATTAATTATTTTTGAGATATCGTTAAATTGTACGAAAGGTTTTCTAAAATTAAATTGAATTAAACTCTAATTGGTAAAATTTTTTCTGGTTTTAATTTGTAAAATTATTTCGCAGCTTGTAAGTTTATTTGTGTTGCACTCGGATTTTATTTTACGGTTTTTTTTCTATGCGTTCGGGTTCGGATTAAGTATTCAGAATTGGCTTGGACCGGTCAGAACCTTTCTCTCTCTCTCTTCCGTTTCTCTCTCCTCTCTCCCTCTCCCATGATCAGCCGAGACCCCTACCCCTCAAATTGCAACTTCTTCGTTCGGTCGCCGTTTTACGCAAATGAATAGTCGAAATTAAAGTACTCGACTAGAGGATCACGTTGATACCTATTTTGTAGCCTGAAAATGGCCGACGGCGGCGCAGCGACGATCTGAAGGTGGCGGGTTGCGCCACCTCCCTCAATGGCGGATTCCGGCGAGCTTCATCGGCCAATCACCCTCTTACCGCATAGTTTTCGACCTCTTGGACACGTTCCCGGCACCAGTTCTACACGAAAAGCACCGAAAATGGTGGTTTCTGGAAAGCAGCGGCGGCCCAACGATGACGATACCATAGGTGTTTTGCAGGGTTCGTCGAGGCGTGTCGATAGGTGGTGGTCCCGCGGCCTGAGACTCAGTGAATCGGCTGCAACGGCGGAGCAACAGTGGTGCGGCTAGGGCTTGCGACGGCACCGGTTTTCGACGAATAGCATATGGGTTTCGAAGGCCTTGTCACGGGTAAGGCAATGTAATTTACGAATTTCGTTTTCATTCACTGGTTTGAGAGTAATTGGATTTTGAAGATTTTGGGGTTTTCATATTCTTAGATCTGAAATTTGAGATGAACGGCTTGGAATTTTCAGAAATTGACCGAGGATTTGGAACGGGCATGAAGACTTCATTCAGGACTTATTTTTTAGGATTTTTTCGGCGACCTTCGGCGGCGGCCCGACCGATTTCCGGCAGCTACAGTGGCGGCGTTCAGGCGACGTCCGGTCTGAATGTTTCTCTCATTGCGGTGAGTCCAACGTCACTTCCCTTTCGTCATTTGGGTACTCGGTTGATTTATTATTAATTATTTCATGTTTCTTGAATTATCGGAATTTATCGTTTAAATACCGTTTTAATTACTTTTCGTATCGATATGACTTCGTTGAGCTAGAACATGATTATATACATGTTGATGGATATATTTGATAATTGATATGAATCTGATTGCCCTCTTTGAAAGGTTGATGTGGTCGTTATGTGCCTAAGGTAAACGAATTGACAACTTTAGTATAAGAATTCTTCATAAACTTGATTTTTTTTGTAAATAGACTCTATTTTCATGATGGTCGATGCTTTAAATAATTGTTGTGCTTGTAAATGGGTAGTTCCTATTTGTACAAAGTGTACAAATGCTCAAACGAACAAGCTATGCCTTGATATGATAATTCTTGGATTTTTCGTATGAATGCAACCTTATGATTCATGAAAGATGCTATAATTACTTGTGGAACCGTGTTGACTTGTGATTTTAGGATGCATGATTTTAGATAAGATTATGTCGAATTTGTTTGTTGGAATGACTTTCATGTATTTGGCGAAATTATACTTAATTAACTAAAGGGTTGTTCATGATAAGTTTTTAGAAATCATAAGGGATGTTTGTGTAATTTTTCTAAGCCTTATGAAATGCTTAGGGGAGTTATATGTATTATTCTTGAAACCTTGAATGAGTACCATCCTTGAGATTATATTCCAAAGCATGTTATGAATTCGTAAAGTATGACATAAATGATCAAGTTTTCTTTATTTATGCATTTTATGGATACTCTAATTTTCTAAAGTGGTCTTGTATCGTTGGATATGGATTTACATGATGGTTGTTTGAACTTTAATGGATTGAATTTAGAATTTTATGCAAATTGGGACCCGTTGTATGCTTCCTTGACTAAATTGCATCTTTCAAGGAATAATTGTAAATTGTAACCTGTTTTCCTGGGATAATTAGATAAGTGCACGATCTATTTGGCCTTCCAATGTCTGAATATCGTATGAAATATGGTATATGAACATAAATTGGTTGGTTTGCGAATATGTATCTTATGTATTTCGTTCTATACATTCATGAGCATTGTCGTTCGTCTTTGTGGTTCATTCTTGAGTCTGAGTCCTTTGTTTTGTGTCCAGTTTGATACAGGTGCACCCTGGGGGGTGACCAGTGGGTCTTGTGGGTTCCGGGGTGAACCGTTTACTTTGTCTTCAGCTTCATTTGGTACCAGGTGAGGTTTTCTTTGTTTTTAGTTATATCGACCTACAACCCTATGTGTGTTTTGAGCCCTGCATGCGACTACGTATATATATGTATTTAAATATGTGTTTGATATATATTTTGAGGGATTTATTTCGTTTGTCAAAAATCTTTGAAAAATAATTTTACGTATATGTATGATATTTTCCGTTTGATTTTGGAAAGCTTTGAAATATGTGTCAGTGTGTAGCGAGATATCGTTTTGAAAGAAAAGCTTTGTGAGATTATGAATATGATTTTGACTTTGAACTTGGGCCCCGGAGAAGTGGAATCTTATCTCGGGACAGCCGTGGGGTCGCTGAGCTCTCCCATCAACACAACTCCATTGAGAGATTCGCCTAACCTTAGGAGGTTGAGGAAGGGTGGATTTCATGGGCCGGCGTAACCCCGTTGAAGGTGCAGGGAAGTGATTAAACCCTGACTCGTGTGACTTTGAACGATAGTTAGGGCTTGCTACCCTTCTATCACCCGGAGTAAGGTTGGTTTATAATTTTGTTTTGAATATGAATACGACTTTGAATATGACTTTGAATATGAGGAGTTGGTAGTTTTAATTTGAATTTGGTTCGTGAAACGAGAATGGATTCATAATTAATAAAATTGGTTGATTTTGGCCTTTGGGCCTTAAACTTTTTTATATATCTATTATCATGGGAAAAATGTTTTAGATTGAAAAAACCATGCCCCGATTCATGAGCTTTTAAAATTTGATATATGCGTTGCTTGTATGTATATGTATGGGTGTGTGTGTGTTAGGACTGACCCCTCTTCGTTGTTTCTCTTTCCCCCTTCCTTTGTTTGAGTTGCAGGTTTGCTTTGGAGTTCGTTGGAGCTAGGCGGTTCAATCCAGTCTTTCATTTATGTTCGATTTGAGTTCTGTCTTTGTATTTGTATAGGTCTTGCATACATTTGAATTCGTTATACGTTGTAATTTGTATAAGTTAAATTTATTCGTTATAATTATGTTATTCGGGACAGGTTAGGACAGGCTCTGAACTAGTTGAACCCGTTTTTATTGTATGTTATTCGGGACAGGTTAGGACAGGTCCTTGGATTAGTTGAACTCGTGTAATTGATTTATTATATTTGAATTGTATTAATTATGCTCGATGAATGAAGTTTTTTGAAAGTTGAACCCGGACTGATTTGGAACGGGCATGAAGACTTCATTCAGCGGCGGTCCGACCAATTTTCGGTAGCTACAGTGGCGGCGTTCCAGCGACGTCCAGTCAGAATGTTTTTCTCGTTGCGGTGAGTCCAACATCACTTCTCGTTCATCATTTGGGCACTCGGTTAATTTATTATGAATTATTTCGTGTTTCTTGAATTATTGGAATTTGTCGTTTAAATACCATGTTAATTACTTTTCGTGCTGATATGGCTTCGTTGATCTAGAATATGATTGTATACATGTTGATGGATGTATTTGATAATTGATATGAATCCGATTGCCCTCTTTGAAAGGTTGATGTGCTCGTTTTGTGCCTAAGCTATGATGCACGGACACATCTAAAAATATCATTTTGTCGTGTCGTGTCGTGTCATGCCGTGTCGTGTCGGACACCGTACCCGACACTCCTTACGTGGGAAATTCAAGAAAAAATCCGTGTCGCCGTATCCGTGTCGTGTCGTGTCCGTGTCGTCGTATCCGTGTCCGTGCATCTTAGTGCCTAGGGTAAACCAATTGATAACTTTAGTATAAGAATTCTTCATAAACTTGATTTGTTTGTAAATAGACTCTATTTTCATGATGGTTGATGCTTTAAATAATTGTTGTGCTTGTAAATGGGCAGTTCCTATTTGTATATAGTGTATAAATGCCCAAACGAACAAGGTATGCCTTGATATGATAGTTCTTGGAATTTTCGTATGAATGCAACCTTATGATTCATGAAAGGTTCTATAATTACTTGTGGAACCGTGTTGACTTGTGATTTTAGGATGCATGATATTAGATAAGATTATGTCGAATTTGTTTGTTGGAATGACTTTCATGTAATTGGCGAAATTATACTTAATTAACTAAAGGGTTGTTCATGATAAGTTGTTAGAAACCATAAGGGATGTTTGTCTAATTTTTCTAAACCTTATGAAATGCTTAGGGGAGGTATATGTATTATTCTTGAAACCTTGAATGAGTACCATCCTCGAGATTATATTCCAAAGCATGTTATGAATTCGTAAAGCATGACATAAATGATCAGGTTTTCTTTATTTATGCATTTTATGGATACTCTGATTTCCTAAAGTGATCTTGTATCGTTGGATATGGATTTTCATGATGGTTGCTTGAACTTTAATGGATTGAATTTACAATTTTATGCAAATTGGGACCCGTTGTATGTTTCTTGACTAAATTGCATCTTTTAACGAATAATTGTAAATTGTAACCTGTTTTCCTGGGATAATTAGATAAGTGCATGATCTATTTGGCCTTCCAATGTGTGAATGCCGTATAAAATATGGTATATGAACATAAATTGGTTGGTTTGCGAATATATATCTGATGTATTTTGTTCTGTACATTCATGAGCATTGTCGTTCGTCTTTGTGGTTCATTCTTGAGTCTGAGTCCTTTGTTTTGTGTCCAATTTGATACAGGTGCACCCTGGGTGGTGACCAATGGGTCTTGTAGGTTCCGAGATGAACCGTTTACTTTGTCTTCAGCTTCGTTTGGTACGAGGTGAGGTTTTCTTTGTTTTTAGTTATATCGACCTACAACCCTATGTGTGTTTTGAGCCCTGCATGCGACTACGTATATATATGTATTTAAATATGTGTTTGATATGTATTTTGAGGGATTTATCCCGTTTGTTAAGAATCTTTGAAAACACGATTTTATGTATATATATGATATTTTTCTTTTAATTTTGGAAAGCTTTGAAATATGTGTGAGTGTAGAGAGATATGGTTTTGAAAGAAAAACTTTGTGAGATTATAAATATGATTTTGACTTTGAACTTGGGCCCCGGAGAAGTGGTATGGTGTCTCGGGACGGTCGTGGGCTCGCCGAGCTCTCCCATCAACACAACTACATTGAGAGATTCGCCTAACCTTAGGAGGTTGAGGAAGGGTGGATTTCTTGAGCCGGCGGTAACCCCGTCGAAGGTGCAGGGAAGTGATTAAACCTTGACTCGTGTGACTTTGAACGATAGTTAGGGCTTGCTACCCTTCTATCACCCGGAGTAAGGTTGGTTTCTAATTTTGTTTTGAATATGAATACGACTTTGAATATAACTTTGAATATGAGGAGTTGGTAGTTTGAATTTGAATTTGGGTCGTGAAATGGGAATGGATTCATAATTAATAAAGTTGGTTGATTTTGGCCTTTCGGCCTTAAACTCTTTTATATATCTATTACCATGGGAAAAATGTTTTAGATTGCAAAAACCATGCCCCAATTCATGAGCTTTTAAAATTTGATATATGTTTTGCTCGTATGTATATGTATGAGTGTGTGTGTTAGCCCCCTCACCAGTTGTTAGAACTAACCCCTCTTCATTGTTTCCCTTTCCCCCTTCCTTTGTTTAAGTTGCAGGTTTGCTTTGGAGTTCGTTGGAGCTAGGCGGTTGATTCGAGTCTTTCATTTATGTTCGATTTGAGTTCTGTCTTTGTATTTTTATAGGTCTTGCATACATTTGAATTCGTTATACGTTGTCATTTGTATAACTTTAATTTATTCGTTATAATTATGTTATTCGGGACAGGTTATGACAGGCTCTGAACTAGTTGAACCCGTTTTTATTGTATGTTATTTGGGATAGGTTAGGACAGGTCCTTGGATTGGTTGAGCCCGTGTAATTGATTTATTATATTTGAATTGTATTAATTATACTCGATGAATGAAGTTTTTTGAAAGTTTGTATTTTACATTGTTTTAGCATTCAAGTTTCGCATATTTTCCTTTGTACAGGGTTTAGGTACAGCTTAGCTTAGGTTGGGTTTTTATTTGTCACCCCGTTTGCTTTGACTTGGTGCCTATGAGGACTTTCCATTTCATACACGTTCCAGGTCCTAGTGCGGGGGATGTGGGGCCCCACATGTGGGGTGCTACATGCACGACCCTAACCATCCATACAGGTGAGGGGAGTGCAATCTACTCCAAAGCCTCAGGGTCCCATCACCCACCAACCTCCTGGTGGATTCCGGATTAGTCCTTTAATAGATGGAGACTGTACTCAGGAGTAGACCCGACGACCCAATGCCTTCTCGTGCCTCCTTACCCAGATATCCGAGGCCCAACAAACAGATAGATTCATATTCAAATTCATATCCAGATTCATATCCATATTCATATTCAGAACCCACTACAGACATACAGACATATTTTCCATATCATACATATATACGTACCATACGTTGCTACAACTATGCTTTGCTTATCTCTCAGTGTCACATCATTGTTCACCCTGCTAACGTAGGACGGGGTTCATGAGAGGCATGTGGTGTGAAGCATAATGCTTTACTTACCTCTCCGTGTCAATTCCATAGCTTATCCTCCGATCGCGACGTGTGGCTCACGAGAGGCACACGGCTTGAAGCATAGTGTAGCATGGTCCAAATCATATCAAAAACAAAAGCAAGCGTACATAAGCTGATACATAGCATTTTATACTTTCAAAACATATGGCAAAATCATCAAAGTATATACTCCACATATTTACTTATACTTAAGGCTTATGAACTACATGCATAGAAAAGGAGCACATTGCATTAGGGTTTAACTATATCTTAACCTCACCTTACAACGACGAAGCCAAAAACAAGACGATTGATCCACCCCAGAATCAACTCGGCTAACGAAACACCACCCCGGGTGCACCTGGATAAACTGAAGACAAACACAAGACTTAGACTCTAGAATGAACCACATAGACGCACGGTGTATGTTTATATGCACTTAAGAGATGCAATCACGTAGGCATAGTTCATATTCATATTAATTAAATGCAAAAGAAGACATCATATAGCTTAGTATATTCATAAAAACACGTTAAGAAACATTCATGTGCACAATTAATGCAAACAAGTGTAAATGAAAGGCATACGTAACACTTAAATGTTTACGAACATATATCAGATTTAAACACTTAAAACCATAACATGTAATCACAAAACACATCATATTTGATTAATTCATATTCATATAGGTGCATAAAATAAGTTAGGATCATAATTGAGGTGGGATAAAAGCGTAAAGTAAGCGTACGAAGCAAAACAAAACGAAACAACACGCATATGCACACAAGGAGGGGAGTCACCCCCGTGACTCCCCCACAGCACACATCCCCTCACGGGGGTGACTTAATACAGGCCTTCAAGGCCAAGAGGTCACGGGGGTGACCCCTCTAAGAACAAGGAAAGTCACAGGGGTGACTTGGTGTAGCAAGCAAAGGCCTAATTTGCTGCACTAAGTTAGCGGGCTGAATGGCTACAGCAAGGCAGCTCCAAGACAGCAACAATGTCAGGAAAAAGGGAAAGAAAGGAGAATAGTACAGCAGCAGCCATGGCAAAAACAGAGCATCTTATTTCACACCGAGATTCAATCCAAATGCATGTTTAAGTCCCAAATTCCATGCTTAACACTTAATCACATTTTTAGCTCATGAAATATGCTATAAAACAAGATGCCAAGGATGCACATTCAAGCTCCAACAATGGATTTTCAAGCTACAATCAACCAAATATCGAAATTCCAACAAATAAACGTCAAGGAAGCTCACGCGAACAACATACTTAAATCTTGAATCAAATGAATCAAATATGGAGACATGGGAGCAAATTTTCATATATATACACTATTCATCAACTTCTACAAGAGCAAGAAAACAAGCAAGAAAAATGAGATTTAATCGGATAGAATCGAAGCACACGAAGAGAGGAGTTCATTGCTTACCTTGGATCATTGATCGGACGAGAAATGGAGTCGAAACTTGAGCTCAAAGGTTGAGATGTGGGGGAAGCCCTTCTCTTCTTCTTCTTCTTTTCTTCTCTTGGATGATTTTCAAGAAATGGAGAGAAAGAAAAAGCGGTTCGGTTCTTAAGGGGAGAAAAACCGGTTCGATTCGGTTCAAAACGGGTTCGGTTTAATAGGTTAAAATTTAAATCTATAAGGAGTTCAAATGGCTTCAGAAAAATGCAAGGTTTATTCCGTTGGACTCGAATCGTCAAAACGAATCCAATGGTGAAGTTGGAACTTGAATCTGAATCCCCAAGCTCAAGTTAACCGAAGAACGACTCAAAACCCTAATAACGATTAGGCCCCTAAACTTGACTTAAATGGACTTTTGAGTCCAATCACATAATAATTAAATTCTAGAGTAAGAAATAACTTAAAATAAAGTTCACGTTGACACATAGAGCATGCGACATCATTTAATTAACATATTTGCAATTAAAACATTTAAATTACGTAATTAAATGCACTCGTGCCGTCATACCTAGATTGTCGATGTGACGCCCGAGCGTGGGTCCCCACATCCCCCCGCACTAAGACTAAACTCATATACAAATATAGTCCGCATACAAGTCCAATCCTAGCGAACATAGACACGACACGGACCTTGGCTAGGTGGGACTAACCCTGTACCAACAAATTCAACTTCTAACAAGAATAAACAAGCAATACCAGGACTTGTGGAAGCATAAATATCAAGTCTATCAAAATATTACATCCATCACACCTTATGTACAATCAACCATGAAGTGCGAGTATACGGCCCAACTGGCCAATAGGGTAAAAACAAGAGTATAACCAAGTGTGTGGTACAAAGTATGCGTGTGACTCAAGCTAGATACAATGCAAACTCCCGCCTAGCTACGCCAGCAACGAGCACTTGAGGGACAAAAAGGGCAGGGGTCAGTCTCTACAAGACTGAGTGAATAGCATAATTATATATTGAAAGCGGTAAAGTCATGCAACCATAATTCCATATAAAGTTTTAGAAGGAAAGTAAAACAGGAAATCAAGTTTAGAGTCGATATAAGGAATTATAGTATCAAGATTTATTCAAATCAAGTGAACAAGTGGCTCGACGAGTGAGCAGTCTCCAACCTTACTCCTTTCGTGAACAAGTCAAGATCTTATTAGGTTTTCATGCAAGGATTAGGGTTATAACTTATTACACTGGGTATTCATTTCAAGTAAACAATTACACCTTTTTCCTCCGGGTGCAATATGACGGATAGCTAGCCCTCACATCCGCGACAAAAGCAGTAGATAGTGGGTACATGACTCCCAAGGTCCGAAATCCCATCAATCCGCCAAACCTCCTGAAGGACAGCCGGGCTGCTCCAACAATGTTGGGACTTATGCAAGAGATGGCCGTCAGCCCATGCTTTCCTGTTTCTCTCAATACACAAGCCCCTGGGCCCCATGAACGGTAACAATAGTCTCGCTAAAACACGTCCAGATCAAGTCACGTTTGCTTTTAAAAACAAAACCATCTTTCAAAAACAAGCTATATATATATATATATATATATATATATATATATATATATATATATATTATAGATTTTTGGATAAATAATCACGTAAAAGGGTCGTAGGGTTTCATATATTAGTCCTAACTTCTCCTCACCTGAACAAGACAAAAAGAGGGACAACCAAACTCCCCGAACCCTATAAAGCTGGCTCGTCAACACCCTAAAAGTCCTTTGGACAAGAGAAACAAGACACGTGTGAAACACAACTCAATATGAACCAATTACGATGCACGACAAATGAAATAGATGATATGAGGTGCAATGAAGTTAAAATATGTCATGAACATGTTCATGTGCACAATTAATGTCCTACGTAAATGAAAACAAGAATTATAATTAATTCATATTAGTCAATAAAGATCACACAATTACAAGGCATAAAATTAAGACCACATTTTATATTTCGTAAATTAAATTCAATACGTACAATATAATACATTATATTATAAATTAATATCACGTGGGGATCATATACATCACAATTAGCAAACAATTCCAAGGTATGAATCGGATTTTAATTTCAAATTGAATGAATTAGATTTAATACATATAATATAACACATTATTTCATGAAATAAATAACACGTTGAAATCATAAACGGGACGAAAAAACATGAAATTATTAAATTAACAAACAAAAGAAATATATTTAAATATCATCAAATATATATATATATATATATATATATATATATATATCAACACACACAAATCTCCCGAGACCCAATCCTTTCATTTCTTATTTGGTGGTAATGGGGGTTACCAGGGGTTACTCAAGGCAGTAGCTAAATTCTTCTTCAACCTTAATGGGTAACGGGGGTTAAGGATTTCAAAGGTAAGGGTTGTCACAGGCGTTAACAAGTGCAGTGGTTGCCTTCTTCTCCAGCCCTTCATCATCTTCCAAAACAGGGCAGCTATGGAAACGTGAAGAGCAGTAGCAGGGGAAGGAAAACATGCGCAACAAACAGCCACAAACATCAAGCAAAATCTCAACAAATTCATGCAACAAAACATCCTAGGATCAAGCCTCACGTAAACTCATCAAAATACAAGAATTCCAACCAAAATTCAAGTTTTAAAGCTTCAACCATGAACTCATTAATGGTGACATTAATGTCAGCCGACTACCATGAAAATTGAGTTCATAAATGTATAAAGGAAGCCCCAAGGATTAAGAGAACAACCATATATGTAACAGCCCAAAACAGGGCCTGGATGAAAACGGTAAGCTAAGGGCATTGGTAAAGCGTTTATAGACCGTGATCCAACTCTTTGAACCTTCATGCATTGCATTCTTACATGAACTTTGTGCTCGTGTATGATCTAACATGTTTTAAGGGGGAGTTCTTGACCTTTGATACAGTTTACTATTCATAACCCGAGCCTACCTTGTTCATATTGCTACTCGAACCCTAGAGGTTCATCACACATCTTTCTCAATCGTTTGAACTTGTTTCCCAAGCTCAGAGAGTCTTTCTTTAACCATAAGGGCATTTTTGGAACTTACCGACCAAAGTTACTATTCATCTGAAAATGAGCTTTTGATTCTGACACCTTTCCTACCCAAGTTTACAGTTGAATCGACCCTTGAGTCGAGACGAGTCTTTTGAAATCATTCTTGACTTGGAAATCTATTTTGAGCATTGGTTTTATTGAAAATGTTTACGAAAACCCTAGTTCACTATTCCTTCTACGAACGGTTTTCATTCGAAAAATGTTTTCTCTTCGGATTTGCACTACTTCAGCTATTTCAAGATTTTTGAGATATTTTACAACTCTTGATTCAAACCCTAGCTTGAAATTTTGATGCGTAAGTCTGTACGTAAGAATTCACTATTCATTCTACGTTTTCAACTTTTTAATGGTAAAATGTTTTATAGTCGATATTGGACTCAAAAAGTTTCTGATTTATTTCTTGAATTTTGGAAACAATCCGGACTTGAAAATCATTCCAGAAAGTCGTTTTTCACTCATGTTGAGTTTCGAGCTCAAAACTTTCATTCACTAAAACTAATGTATCTTTCAAACGGTAAATCCGATTTCGACGTATGAATATGCGTTTCGAAGCTAATTTTTGCCCGGACGGAATGGTTATACTTCCAGCCACTTACCTTCATGTCTTGGCAGTGAAATGACCGAAATACCCCCAGCAGCCCCATTTTTAGCTTCATATGCCTAAACCTTCCAAGAGAAGTTATTCCACTTTTGCTCTCATACCCTTCCTTACATTTTATTTACAAGGTGAGGGGCTTATCTTCAACTATAAATAGAGGGCAAGAGGCATTTGAATCCTTGCTCAAAGTTGTTTTGACAACACCCTTTCTTTCTCTCCCTCTCCCCGTCGGCCTCCCCCCTTTGTAGCTAGGTTAGTTGTTTTATTTTATGTTATGTTTTAGTTTAGTTTATGTTTTTATGTTATGGTATGTTTATATTATGTTTAGGTTGGGTCTTAGGGTCTTCCCTAAGCCATATAGGATTTTATTTTATGCATTTATTATATAGTTTTCATGATATGTTTGTATATATGTTTATATGTTTTAATTGTTTAGTATATGCTTGAATATGTTATGAATTGCCCTAGTACATGCTATGATCATGTGATATGGCTGTTATATTATGAGAATTGATGCATGATTATGGAATTTGAATTATGTTCATGCATGCTAGCTAATGGTATAGTGATTTACAATTAATTATGTCACAACTTGTTACATGTTGATATTGAATTTAATTGTTACATGTTACATGCCTAAGGTTCATGATATGATATGATATACTTTGTGACATGTTGTCACATGGTTATATGATTCTTGAATTATGAATTGAGCTTATGATGATATGGATTAATGGATTAAAGCCTTGATCATATGTTATACACTTTAATAGTGTCACATATCCTAAGATAGAATAGTGTTTCATAACTTGATCTTATGCCTTAATTGGATCTCTTAACCATAGGTTATACCTTTAACCTAGATCACACTTGATTATAACAACATGAACTTGGAACTATAGGTTATAATCAAGATCATAATTTAATTAGGGTGTGTGTGTGTGTGTGCATGCCGTGTGTGTGTGTGTGTGTACATGCATGGTGTGTGTGTGTGTACCGTGTGTGTGGGGGTGTGTGTATAGTAAGGGTTTAACCCGACCCTTTGACCCGACATGTGAATAGTAATCATGAATAGTAATCTAGAATAGTACTTTTGAATAGTGCTTTTGAATAGTAAAAATGAAATAAAACTTGTGTTTTCTTAATAGACATTTGCACCTAGGGTTTCCATATCCAGGGTCTAAAATGTGTTTTCAAATTTTGTTTTCTTTCGTGGACTTGTTTCTTAACCTAAGGTTTGCGATAGGATTCATAATTTGACTAAAGCTTACTCGGTTATAGTAAGATCATAGTCTCACGTTAAGAGTAACTCACTTTAACGTATTCCTTTGTGTGTTACCTTTCTTGAATACCTTAAATGGTATTACTCTCTTGTGTTACATGTTCCTTGTTCATTGTTTCATGCATTTCATATGCATCTTGGTTAGTAGTGGGTCTTAGTTCTTAAGCTCACTCTAGTACACCACCTACAGGAGTTAAAGTCGAGCACTGGGATCCCCAGGGCACCGCGTAATCTGTCTACCTACCTTTTGTTACTATTAGGTGAGGTGAAGTTAAAATGTTTCCAAACTGGAACCACGATTATACTATCGTATCATATGTTTTGAAATTCGAAGCTAAACCTCGTTTTGAACCATCCCTTTTATTGGGACATTCTTTTGAAAGGATCATTCATACTTTAATAGTATACCTTGATCTACAACACATGTTTTCCAAAGTTCTGCATTCTTGTTCAAAGACAGTTATTTGTTCTGCACATGTTTTACAGACAGCATCACATGTTTTAAAGACAGCATCACATGTTTTACAGACAGCATCACATGTTTTACAGACAGCATCATATGTTACAGTTACCGTTTCACATGTTCTTGTTAGCATACTGGAGTGGTACTCTAGTCACTGCTAATCTTGAAATGCAAGCATACAGTTTACAGTTTGGGCCCGGCAGTTATGTGTGGAGGTGATGTTCGGGAGGTGTGCGCCAACGACATCACTAATACCGGCCGCCACAATTAGACAATTGACACCGACTTTTAACAGGAGGCTTGTTAAGTCAGGACAATCTGTCTGGGAACGGACAACAAATCTGTTCCCATTACATGTTTACAGGTCGCCTAGGGCTAGCTGTAACGCCCCGATTTCTCGGACGTAAAGGTACAATGTATGTGTTTACTAATTTGCGCGAATTAATTGTTTTTACGTGTTTTATATTTAATTTTATTATAATTGTTATATTTTATTATATTATATTATAATATTTTATTTAATATTAATAATTATATATATATGTATTTCGTAATTATATATATATATATATATATATATATTTAATTATTATATTATTAATTTAATGATTATACTAATTATATGTTTTATTAATTAATTATGTTTTGATTAACTAAATATATATATATATATATATATATATATTTATACGTGAAATCACATATATGCATGAAATTGTATTTTTGCATGGAAAATCATATGCATGCATGAGATTATAAAATTTTGCATGGAAATTTATTTATATTGCATGAATTTCATTTCCTTTTTTTGCATGAAAATTATATGAATTGCATGTTTAAGTTATTCGTTTATTTTGTGCTTCGTTCTTATATGATATGATATCAAATTGCCACGATTTTGTAATATGTCGTACATATATGTGTTATGAACATGATTTTATGCTCAAATTATGTTTTCGAATTCATTTGGTCGGTTAACGAATTTAATTTTGATCGAGGAACCAAAACGGGAGCTAACGAGCACTTAGCGTACCCTTGGTTCCGAATTTAATATCTTGAGCTCGGGAACTCGGATTCGAGTTCCGTCAACTTCGCTGAACTCGTAACGAAAATACGAGTTTAGTAAACTTAGCCTAACATTTTTCCCAATTCATTTGTAACTCCGAAATCCAACCGAAAAACGAATCGGCGACCAACATGACCTTGTTGCACTAAATCAGCCATATCTTGCCCAAACTATGACCAAATTAACCATGGTTGGATTCTTTGAAACCCTAACTCAACCCTCTATCATGCTATAATCAGCCTTGACCGAGATAATCATCACACAAGCCCCAAAACTCAGCCAAAGCTACTGTTTTTCTCTCCAGTCCCGTAACCCTTCACCATTTGGAGAATTTGGAGCTCAAATCTCATCCAAACCTCAACCAATCATCAAGGTAAGCTTAGGGTTGTATTGTATGATTAATTCTGGTCATTTTCATCTTTTTATTCATGATTTTGAGCATGGTTTCATCCATTTCTGGGCTTATTACCGAAAATATGAGTTTTTGAGCAATATGTTGATCTTCTTCATTTCTCAACGGTTTTGCTTGATTCCAAGCTTGAGATTGATTATTTTGACATCCTCATATCATTTATGATCATTAATTTTGTGGTTGTTGAAGTATTTATGACATATCATTTATGACAAATTTCAGAATTTTCACGTATAGGTCACGTATGTCTTCTCCTCTTGTTTGAGCTTGTTTGGAATTGATTTACTTGATGAATATATAATGTTTTGCTGCTTCTTGGTTGGCCTTGACTGAGTTGAATGATTGGAGAAGGAGTGAATTCGATCATGCCCTGTTTCTTCGAGTTTTTTTTGCCCTGTTTTCACGCAGAGAAAGTTGCTGTCAATTTGTTGTTTTTCCTTCTCCTTGTTGCTGTCATCTTTCATGGCTTTTTAGTGTGTATTATGGTGGAGTTATTGCAGCAATTTGTGCCTTGTATTGTTGCCTTTCTTGCTCGTTCATGGCTGCCTTTCTTCCTACTCTGTTTCTGCGTATTTTCTGTCAAAAACTGGGCTGTTGCTGTTGCACGACACGGGGGTGTCGTTTGCTGCCTTTCCGGCGAGGCACGGGGGTGCTGCAAGGCCTGAACTTGCTGTACCGAGACACGGGGGTGTCTCGGTCCAGGCTTTGTGGGTGACACGGGGGTGTCACCCCGTTTTGCTTGATTTATTTTGCTTCGTTCTCGGGTTGCTGCTGCTTTGATGTTTGCTTGGTTGATGGACTGTTACTGCTGCTACTAATGTAATTGCATGCATGGCTGTTTGTTGGTGTGTGCATGCATGTGTATGTAACTAATATATAGTATACATATATTATAGGTATATAGTTCTATATAATGCATGCATGGTTTTGGGTTTCTATATGCATGTAATAAATCTATAATGCATGCATGTGTGTGTGAGTACGTACGTATATATATATATATTATATATATATTATATATTATATATATTTATTATATATTTTAATTATTATTTGATTTAATTTAATTATTACAATTAATTGATTTCTATTTCGCGTATTTATTCTACTGACTTTTGATTGAACGTTCTATTTAATTTATTCCTATTTGTGAATTATGAATACTATGAATTTATGAAATTGATATGAATTTATGAATATTATATATGTTATGTTTATTAAATGAATGTTAGATTAATGGATGTGAATTATGAATTTATGATTTATGAATTTATGAAATTTATATGAATTATGAATTTATGAAATTGAATAAATAATTGAACAAATGAATGATTATATGTTTTAAATTTCTTAATCGTGCACATGAACATTGTATTAATATAATATGATCATTTATGCATTCACGTCATGTTCACGTCATTGCCGAGCGTCATATGTGGTCATTGAGTCTCATACCTTTTCTTTTGCACAGATTCGGGTTTGGTCGGAGACGAGGGCGAGCCTTGAGACGCTTGTGCCTTCATTTCTGCTTGGATAAAGGTGGGTTTTTCTTCTATTAGTTAAAACAACCTTATATATTCCTTATGTGCAAAGTTTTAAGCCAAAACCGTATATTTATATATATTGAGTCCTTTCGGGTAAATCATTTCAAACGTATGACCCCTTTCTTTTATTTATGAACCCTACCTTATGTTTGGCGAGATATTTATGATTTATGATTGCACGGGCCCCGGGACTTAGTATATGTGGCTAACCGAGAAGCAAGGGCTGACGGGGATCCCATATACTAGTTCCAACCAAACTACGGTGATACCGGCCCTCGCTAGGAGTTTTAGCGGGGAATGGGAGCTGAGTGCCCTTGGGGGATTCATGTACCCCCATTGGCCTATGTATGAACCGGTGGCCGGGTCTTGCAAGCCCGTCCACCACCCGGAGGAAAAAGGGATATATGAATGATTATGATCATGTATTTATGAGCACAAAAGACTTATGTATGATAATGGATTATTGAATAATTAATTATGATTACACGAGGAGTAGGTTGGAGAATGTGCACGCCCACTCGCCGGGCCATAAACCCTTATGAACATTTATGAACAATTATGAATGAATATGAACGTCGTAATCCCGTTGATGTCTTCTTTTGTTTAACCACTTGGTAAAATCTTACTAAACTTCATACGGGATTAGGGCTTGCATGTATGTGTTTAAATTATGCAATATTATATATTTATGCCCCGTTTTTTATACCCACCAGTCTCTTTTAGACTGAACCCGGTTGTTTTCAGTTGTTTTGTGCAGGGATAGGAGTGCTAGGCGGGAATACAGGTCGTCTAGGTCTTGCATTTTTGTTTAGCACTTCCTTTTGTCTCATATTCACACTATTGTTGATACTTGTTTATGATTATAATTATAGTTGGAGCGTTATGATTTTTGTAGGCCGTGAGCGCCGTTGAATATTTGGATGATCTTGTATATCTATTTTTGGAGCTTGGTGGCTCACTGTATATATGTTTGGTTATTCTTGCTTCCGCGAACTTTATTTTACTCTGATTTTATGATTCTTGCACTGATTGGTTTAAGGGTTAGTCCCGCCTAGCATAGCGTGTGTGTTTTGTCCCCGTTCGCCGTGGGTTTGGCACGTGTATGGACTTCCATTTCATATACGGGTCGGGTCCCGGTGCGGGGGATGTGGTACCTCACGCTCGGGTGCTACATCCTTAAGTGGTATCAGAGCTTAGGGTTGCAAAACCCGGGCTCTAGTGTCGAGTTGAGTCAGTTAGGTCGTTCGGCTTTAGGAACAACTTGTCAATGTGATGCATATGCATTGTTTACGTGCTTGTGTGCTTTAAATCCTGAATTTTGATCGAATTACTTGCACTTGCATGCATGGACTAAAAATAGCATGCATTTCAGTATTTCTTGAACAGGATGCCTCCGCGTAGACACCGTGAGAGATCTCCCGGACATCGTCGTCATCATGATCGATCTCCTACGCCTCCACCTCAACCACAAGCACCACCGGTGGACATGGGAAATTTCATGGAAGCGGTCTTCAACTATGTAGAGCATCGGAGAGCTCAAGCTCCTCCACCACAACAGGCAGAACAACCGGCGCCTCCACCAAATCATAATAACAATAGAGACCCTCATGGGGTGTTTCTGAGTTACAACCCCCCTCGGTTTTCTGGATCTATCGATGATGCGGTCTCGGAGGGTTGGTTGATTAGATTGGAGAGGATATTTGGGGTCCGACAGTTCAGTACGCAAGAGAAGGCCCAATTTGCTGTCTTCCAACTCGATGGAGATGCATATGAATGGTGGGAACGAACAAGGGAGAAGCTTGAAGTCGATGAAGAGGAAGTGACTTGGGAAGTTTTCAAGAGAGAATTCCGGGAGTGCTTTGTACCGGAAGTGGTAAGAGAAAGGAAGGAGCAAGAATTCATGGAATTAAAGCAAGGTACTCGTACGGTGACTCAATACCTTGCCGTATTCAATAGACTTGGGAAATATGCTCCTCATGTCACCCGGGACGAGAAGAGGAAAGCAAGGAAATTTATAGCGGGATTGAGACAGGATTTGAGGCATGGACAAGCGGGGCACAACTTCGAGTCATTTGCCGACACCGTGCAAAGGGCTTTAGTTCAAGAGGAGGAATTCAAGAAGAAGGATCCGATGTTTAGAGCTCCTATGGGAAGAGGATCCGGATCGAATTCGGGAAAGAGGCCGATGATTCAAGCTAGTCTGCCTCCTAAAGGTCCGTTTAAGAAGCCTAGGTTTGGAGGGCAAGGTTCTCAGGCCGTACCGACTCGACCAAAGGCTCTACCTATGGCTCCGGCACCTACGAATTCAAACCCGGATGTACCTCCATGTACTCATTGTGGAGGACCGACCCATACCTACAATAATTGTCGGAGAAGGTTGAACTTGTGCCTCATTTGTGGAAAAGGTGATCATATGGCGGAGACATGTCCCTACAAGAACCCCGGATTTCAGAAAGGAGCTCAAAGGCCAATGATTCAGGCTCGTGCTTACGCCCTCGAGGGTGAGGAGCAAGATGCTCAGATTGATCCCACAGCCGTGGTAGAAGGTACCCTATGCATACATAACATGAGCATACATGCACTCTTTGATCCGGGTGCCACGCATTCCTTTATTTCTTGTGATATAGTTGCCACTCTGTGCTTGCCTGTTATCTGTCTTTCTTCTTATTATTTGGTGAGTTCGCCACTTGGAGGGAGTCTTCAGACAGATCAGTTGGTTCGGGAGTGTTCGGTTTTGATTGAAGGGAGAGAGTATCCGGCGGATTTAATTGTTATGCCCATGAAGAGATATGGAGTTATCTTGGGTATGGACTGGTTGTTCAGGCATCGGGCCAATGTTGACTGTTTTGCGAAGAAGGTGATTTTAGGGAAAGAATTGGTGATTGGTAGTGGATCAAGAACGGTATCTCTCTTGTCTTATATGGAAGCTCACAAGTTGATGAGAGAAGGAGCAACGGGATTTATTGCTTACCTTCTTAATAGGCCGAAAGATCAAGTTAAGTTGGAGGATACCGAGGTTGTTAAGGATTTCTCTGATGTGTTTCCGGAGAATTTGAGTTCTCTACCACCTGACCGTGAGATCGAGTTCGTTATTGACTTACATCCAGGATCCGCACCGTATTCTAAGACTCCGTATCGGATGGCACCGGCCGAGTTGAAAGAATTAAAGATTCAATTAGAGGAATTGCTTGAAGTTGGATATATTCGGCCAAGTTCGTCACCTTGGGGTGCTCCGGTTCTCTTTGTTAAGAAAAAGGATGGAACCTTAAGAATGTGCATAGATTACCGAGAGCTTAATCGGATGACTATAAAGAATAAGTATCCTTTGCCCCATATTGAGGATTTATTCGACATGTTACAAGGATCGGGTGTTTACTCAAAATTGGATTTGAGACAAGGATATTATCAATTGAAGATCCGAGAAGAGGATATTCCGAAGACGGGATTTAACACCCGGTATGGACACTACGAGTTCGTAGTGATGCCTTTTGGGTTGACTAATGCTCCGGCTGCTTTTATGGATATGATGCATCGAATTTTCCGGCCCTATTTGGATAAGTTTGTGGTAATTTTCATCGATGACATCTTGGTTTATTCGAGAACTCCGGAGGATCATGCAAGGCATCTCAGAATTGTGTTGGAAACCTTAAGGGAACATCGGTTGTATGCTAAGTTTAGCAAGTGCGAGTTCTGGATTGATCGGGTAGCATTTTTGGGTCATATTATTTCAAGGAAAGGTTTAGAAGTAGACCCTTCCAAGATTGAGACGGTTATTCAATGGCAAAGCCCGAAAAATGCTTCAGAAATAAGGAGTTTCTTGGGTTTGGCAGGCTACTATCGAAGATTCGTCCAGGATTTCTCAAAGATTGCGGCTCCTTTAACCCGATTGACTAAGAAAGCGGTTAAGTTTGAGTGGGACGAGGCATGTGAGGCTAGTTTCCAACTTCTAAAGGAGAAGTTGACCACCGCTCCTGTATTAGCACTTCCCGAAGGTACAGAAGGATATACAGTTTATACGGACGCCTCAAAGGAAGGTTTGGGATGTGTGTTGATGCAGAATGGAAGAGTAATCGCTTATGCCTCAAGGAAACTGAAAGAGCATGAACAGAACTACCCCACTCACGATTTGGAATTAGCGGCAGTGATCTTTGCTTTGGGTAAGTGGAGACACTATCTTTATGGAATTTCATTCGAGGTCTTCTCCGATCACAAGAGCCTCCAATACTTATTCTCGCAAAAGGAATTGAATAAGAGACAACGGCGTTGGATGGAACTGTTGGCGGATTATGAGTGTACAATCCGATACCATCCCGGCAAAGCCAATTTGGTCGCGGATGCGCTTAGTCGGAAAGCTAGCGTGTCCAATGTGAAAGTGGAGATTGGAGATGAGAATGAGTTTTTCAAGCTGAGGGCTAGTGTTCGGAATATCACGGTTCAACCAGATCTTAAGCAGAAATTATTTGATGCTCAGAGGATTGATCCCGAGGTTCAGAAATTAGCTGAGAAAGCTCGAGCTGATTCAGAGTGTCCGTTTGGGTTTGATGATACGGGACTTCTGAGGTTCAAGAATAGGGTGGTTGTCCCGGAAGAGTTAAAAAGGATTATTCTTGAGGAAGCTCATCGGTCAGGTTATTCGATACATCCCGGAGGGAACAAAATGTATAAGGATCTTAAGCAATTCTATTGGTGGAATGGATTGAAACGGGATGTGATCGACTTCGTGAAACACTGCATGACTTGTCAAGTGGTTAAGGCAGAACATCAAAAGCCATCGGGGCTACTTCAACCATTGCCTATCCCGGAATGGAAATGGGAACAAATAGCTATGGATTTTGTTTCGGGATTACCAAAAGTGAGAGGAGGTTTCGATGGAATTTGGGTTATTGTGGACAGGTTGACAAAATCAGCTCATTTTCTTGCTATCAGAATGTCCGATAAAGTGAGTAAGTTGGCCAAGAGGTACAATGATGAGATTGTCAGACTTCATGGAGTACCTGTCAGTATTGTCTCGGATCGGGATCCCAGATTTACTTCAAGGCTATGGCAAGAATTACAGAAGTGTTTGGGAACAAGGCTTCAATTCAGCACAGCTTTCCATCCTCAGACCGACGGACAATCAGAAAGGTTAATTAAGTATCTGGAGGATTTGTTGAGAGCATGTGCATTGGACTTTCAAAGCTCGTGGAATGAGCAGTTGCCGTTAATCGAGTTTGCTTACAATAATAGCTATCAAGCCTCGATTGAAATGGCCCCTTATGAAGCTCTTTATGGACGTAAATGTCGATCACCGTTGTTCTTTGATTTGGAGGAATGGAATTGGACCAAGCAAGAAGGGATTAAAAGAGGGGAAAAGAAGGAAAAACCCTCTAAGGCTGTACAAGAGGCTATTGATAAGGTCCAGATAATTAGACAACGGATGAAAGCTGCTCAGGATCGACAAAAGAGTTATGCAGATCTTCGGAGGAAGAATTTGGAGTTTGAGATTGGAGATAGGGTTTTCTTAAAGGCTTCCCCACGAAAAGGATTTTCAAGGATTGGACGGGGAGGAAAGTTAAATCCTCGGTATATGGGACCGTATGAGATTTTGGAGAAGATTGGGGATACGGCCTATCGTTTGGATTTGCCGCCGAGTTTGACTGGAATCCATAACGTGTTTCATGTCTCACAGCTCCGAAAGTATTTTCGAGATGAGTCCGAGGTTCTACCGGTTGAAGAAGTGGAATTAGAACCGGATCTCACCTTCGTTCAGAAGCCGATTAAGATATTGGATCGGAAGTTTCAGGAACTTCGAAATCGGCGTATTCCACTAGTCAAGGTCCTTTGGAGAAGTGATAAAACCGAAGAGGCTACGTGGGAGACGGAGGATAAGATGAAAAGGTTTCACCCCGAGCTATTTCCGAGCGAGCAGTGAATCCGAGGACGGATTCTTTTAAGGGGGAGAGATTGTAACGCCCCGATTTCTCGGACGTAAAGGTACAATGTATGTGTTTACTAATTTGCGCGAATTAATTGTTTTTACGTGTTTTATATTTAATTTTATTATAATTGTTATATTTTATTATATTATATTATAATATTTTATTTAATATTAATAATTATATATATATGTATTTCGTAATTATATATATATATATATATATATATATATATTTAATTATTATATTATTAATTTAATGATTATACTAATTATATGTTTTATTAATTAATTATGTTTTGATTAACTAAATATATATATATATATATATATATATATATATTTATACGTGAAATCACATATATGCATGAAATTGTATTTTTGCATGGAAAATCATATGCATGCATGAGATTATAAAATTTTGCATGGAAATTTATTTATATTGCATGAATTTCATTTCCTTTTTTTGCATGAAAATTATATGAATTGCATGTTTAAGTTATTCGTTTATTTTGTGCTTCGTTCTTATATGATATGATATCAAATTGCCACGATTTTGTAATATGTCGTACATATATGTGTTATGAACATGATTTTATGCTCAAATTATGTTTTCGAATTCATTTGGTCGGTTAACGAATTTAATTTTGATCGAGGAACCAAAACGGGAGCTAACGAGCACTTAGCGTACCCTTGGTTCCGAATTTAATATCTTGAGCTCGGGAACTCGGATTCGAGTTCCGTCAACTTCGCTGAACTCGTAACGAAAATACGAGTTTAGTAAACTTAGCCTAACATTTTTCCCAATTCATTTGTAACTCCGAAATCCAACCGAAAAACGAATCGGCGACCAACATGACCTTGTTGCACTAAATCAGCCATATCTTGCCCAAACTATGACCAAATTAACCATGGTTGGATTCTTTGAAACCCTAACTCAACCCTCTATCATGCTATAATCAGCCTTGACCGAGATAATCATCACACAAGCCCCAAAACTCAGCCAAAGCTACTGTTTTTCTCTCCAGTCCCGTAACCCTTCACCATTTGGAGAATTTGGAGCTCAAATCTCATCCAAACCTCAACCAATCATCAAGGTAAGCTTAGGGTTGTATTGTATGATTAATTCTGGTCATTTTCATCTTTTTATTCATGATTTTGAGCATGGTTTCATCCATTTCTGGGCTTATTACCGAAAATATGAGTTTTTGAGCAATATGTTGATCTTCTTCATTTCTCAACGGTTTTGCTTGATTCCAAGCTTGAGATTGATTATTTTGACATCCTCATATCATTTATGATCATTAATTTTGTGGTTGTTGAAGTATTTATGACATATCATTTATGACAAATTTCAGAATTTTCACGTATAGGTCACGTATGTCTTCTCCTCTTGTTTGAGCTTGTTTGGAATTGATTTACTTGATGAATATATAATGTTTTGCTGCTTCTTGGTTGGCCTTGACTGAGTTGAATGATTGGAGAAGGAGTGAATTCGATCATGCCCTGTTTCTTCGAGTTTTTTTTGCCCTGTTTTCACGCAGAGAAAGTTGCTGTCAATTTGTTGTTTTTCCTTCTCCTTGTTGCTGTCATCTTTCATGGCTTTTTAGTGTGTATTATGGTGGAGTTATTGCAGCAATTTGTGCCTTGTATTGTTGCCTTTCTTGCTCGTTCATGGCTGCCTTTCTTCCTACTCTGTTTCTGCGTATTTTCTGTCAAAAACTGGGCTGTTGCTGTTGCACGACACGGGGGTGTCGTTTGCTGCCTTTCCGGCGAGGCACGGGGGTGCTGCAAGGCCTGAACTTGCTGTACCGAGACACGGGGGTGTCTCGGTCCAGGCTTTGTGGGTGACACGGGGGTGTCACCCCGTTTTGCTTGATTTATTTTGCTTCGTTCTCGGGTTGCTGCTGCTTTGATGTTTGCTTGGTTGATGGACTGTTACTGCTGCTACTAATGTAATTGCATGCATGGCTGTTTGTTGGTGTGTGCATGCATGTGTATGTAACTAATATATAGTATACATATATTATAGGTATATAGTTCTATATAATGCATGCATGGTTTTGGGATTCTATATGCATGTAATAAATCTATAATGCATGCATGTGTGTGTGAGTACGTACGTATATATATATATATTATATATATATTATATATTATATATATTTATTATATATTTTAATTATTATTTGATTTAATTTAATTATTACAATTAATTGATTTCTATTTCGCGTATTTATTCTACTGACTTTTGATTGAACGTTCTATTTAATTTATTCCTATTTGTGAATTATGAATACTATGAATTTATGAAATTGATATGAATTTATGAATATTATATATGTTATGTTTATTAAATGAATGTTAGATTAATGGATGTGAATTATGAATTTATGATTTATGAATTTATGAAATTTATATGAATTATGAATTTATGAAATTGAATAAATAATTGAACAAATGAATGATTATATGTTTTAAATTTCTTAATCGTGCACATGAACATTGTATTAATATAATATGATCATTTATGCATTCACGTCATGTTCACGTCATTGCCGAGCGTCATATGTGGTCATTGAGTCTCATACCTTTTCTTTTGCACAGATTCGGGTTTGGTCGGAGACGAGGGCGAGCCTTGAGACGCTTGTGCCTTCATTTCTGCTTGGATAAAGGTGGGTTTTTCTTCTATTAGTTAAAACAACCTTATATATTCCTTATGTGCAAAGTTTTAAGCCAAAACCGTATATTTATATATATTGAGTCCTTTCGGGTAAATCATTTCAAACGTATGACCCCTTTCTTTTATTTATGAACCCTACCTTATGTTTGGCGAGATATTTATGATTTATGATTGCACGGGCCCCGGGACTTAGTATATGTGGCTAACCGAGGAAGCAAGGGCTGACGGGGATCCCATATACTAGTTCCAACCAAACTACGGTGATACCGGCCCTCGCTAGGAGTTTTAGCGGGGAATGGGAGCTGAGTGCCCTTGGGGGATTCATGTACCCCCATTGGCCTATGTATGAACCGGTGGCCGGGTCTTGCAAGCCCGTCCACCACCCGGAGGAAAAAGGGATATATGAATGATTATGATCATGTATTTATGAGCACAAAAGACTTATGTATGATAATGGATTATTGAATAATTAATTATGATTACACGAGGAGTAGGTTGGAGAATGTGCACGCCCACTCGCCGGGCCATAAACCCTTATGAACATTTATGAACAATTATGAATGAATATGAACGTCGTAATCCCGTTGATGTCTTCTTTTGTTTAACCACTTGGTAAAATCTTACTAAACTTCATACGGGATTAGGGCTTGCATGTATGTGTTTAAATTATGCAATATTATATATTTATGCCCCGTTTTTTATACCCACCAGTCTCTTTTAGACTGAACCCGGTTGTTTTCAGTTGTTTTGTGCAGGGATAGGAGTGCTAGGCGGGAATACAGGTCGTCTAGGTCTTGCATTTTTGTTTAGCACTTCCTTTTGTCTCATATTCACACTATTGTTGATACTTGTTTATGATTATAATTATAGTTGGAGCGTTATGATTTTTGTAGGCCGTGAGCGCCGTTGAATATTTGGATGATCTTGTATATCTATTTTTGGAGCTTGGTGGCTCACTGTATATATGTTTGGTTATTCTTGCTTCCGCGAACTTTATTTTACTCTGATTTTATGATTCTTGCACTGATTGGTTTAAGGGTTAGTCCCGCCTAGCATAGCGTGTGTGTTTTGTCCCCGTTCGCCGTGGGTTTGGCACGTGTATGGACTTCCATTTCATATACGGGTCGGGTCCCGGTGCGGGGGATGTGGTACCTCACGCTCGGGTGCTACACTAGCTACCCGAAGTGACAACCGGTGGAGGATGATGCATGTTTGTATGTGTTGGTGGAGTATTGTTGACCTTGGTCCGGTGCTCTACTATACATGGAGTTATTGTTGATCCTGGTCCGATACTCTACTTCAACATGTTTTTCTGGAGTAAGGATGGAGAAGCCTAGCTTGCGGGCAAAATTCTGTTTCATAAAGGATGGTTCATATTTGGAAAAGTTCACTTTACCCTTATCCCGTTTTATGAAAGAACTATGAACCATCTACAGCATATGTGTGCGTGTGTGATAGCATTCATGAAAAGAGTTTTGAAACTCATATTCTTTTACAACATTGCATTCAAACAGTTTTATCAATCGAACTTGTTTCAAGTTCTTCTTTAAAGCATTGCATTAACAGTTTTGAACTACACTTCAAGTTCTTCATCATTTAGTACTTTCTTTTAAGTATTCCCTCACTTAGTCCTTTTGACTAATACCTCTCCCGTTTTTGTAACACCCCAAACGGAGAAGTGCCACATCCCCCGCACTATGACCCAGACCCGGAACATGAAATGAAAGTCCATGCCCGAATCCGAATCAGAGCGAACGGGAGACCAACTCACACACTAGGCTAGGCGGATCTAACTTGACCAAAACTCAGAGTGCGGAAGCAATTAAAACCAACAACAATAGATAGCGGAAGCATTTAAAACAAAACATGCAAAGCAGGTGACGGGTTCAACTCGCATAGATACCTAATCCCGAATAATAGATCAACAAACATAACAAGTGACGGGTTCAACTAGCATAAATCCCTAGTCCCGAATATCAACATAAAGTAATAATCATCAAGTGCCACAAGGAGCCGAATGAGAGTGCCACGCAGGGCTACCGAATAGTAAAGTATAATCTCAAGTCTACAAGTCAAAGCATAAGTAAAGTGTATGAAAAGACAAATGCAAATAGGAAGACTAGACCGACGAAGTGAAACTCAAAGGACTCACTTCCGCCTAGCAAACGCCAACAACCTGCAACTAAAAGTGTAAATGAGGGGTCAGTCAACTTGACCGAGTGAGGGGGCTAATGCACACCCACAATATATATATATATAAGGAGCATAACACAGAATAAAAAGGATGGACTCATGAACCGGGGATAGGTGTTACATACCAAAACGTTTTGAAAGAACCCGAATAAGATATAGATATAAGTTTAGAAACCATTTTCCAGAAAGACTCTATCCCGATTTATAATTCCATAACATAACATAATCAACTGCTCGGCGAGTACGAGCTTCCCACCTTTACTCCTCAGAACATAAATCACAATCAATCCAACCGCTACACCAATGATGGAGGGGATGTACAGTCCCCAAAACCGTCTATAATAACACCGTCTAAAATAGACTCGATCTCAAGAGGGTAGCGAACCCACAAGAGTCATCCCCGGCCTTAGCCGAAGGCTCAAGATATCACGCCTCCCTCATCACCCTAAGGTCGCGCAATGATATCTCGAATGGAAACTATGCACAAGGTTGAAACTTCGATGGTCCTAACCGTCCCGGAGGCCCCATTACCCGTAGCTCCTCGGATCCACAATAGAACAAAACAGAACAGAACATACGCCAGTCTTTCATGGCAATCTCGCTATAGAATTATAACACAACCGAATTTTTCCAAAATAGCTTACATATGCCTCAGAAAACTTAATTTTTATATATATATATTTCCACGCGATGGAATTTAAGCCCTTAGACACCCATCCACGCAAATCACACGCGATGGAATTTAAGCCCGTAAGCACCCATCCACGCAGAACACACGCTAAATATCATAAACATATCATATCCAACACATACGTACTTATAGTAAGGTATACTCGCATGCAAGGGTAGAATTCACCATATAAAGGTCATAGGTCACATAACTATACAAAATCCTAAACCTCACCTCGTGAAAGTAGAGTCTGAGAGTGTGAAGGGCCAAACACTCTAAACCTCAGGCCTACCGGCACCACCAAACTCTGTGACAAAACATACAGAAGCCCAGACTTAGACTCTATATGAACCAAACAAGACGCACATGATCGTGGTTATGCATAAGTGTTCATGTTGTGCTTGGATAAGGTGTCGTGGTCATTCAAGGCATATCAATGCTCAACAAGGTCATATTTACAAGCAATCGACACGTAATTCCATATCCGAAGATGCAAGATCGATTTAGGAAGTCAATGTATTCACAAAATGCATATTAAATCATCCAATGTCACAGGGTTCAATTATAATATTAGAATTAAGCATCAAGTTCATGACGAGTTATAAAGTGCATAAGTAAGAGCAATTTGATCTTATAAACATACAAAGTTGTTGTACGTAGATGGCATGCTTGATACAAATAAAGAGTGTATTTAATTCACTTAAGCTTCACAACATGTTTGGTACACAAGCTCAAGTCACATTCATAGTTTCGTAAATATTACACTTACATCCCCTAAGTTATTTATAAAAGTTTAGAATTATTACACATACATCCCCTTAGTTGATTACTAAGCATAATTGTTCGTTTAAAGTGTTTATACAATTGTTCAGCTAGGAATTAATTACTTACAAACATGACAATTATCAATTTATCTTAATTCATAATATACCATTTCCGAGTAGTAAGAGTAAATCAAGATATTACAATTCTAACTCCTTTCATGCATAAAGTCTCAAGTTGTTCAAGCATCTTTCATGTATCTCAATTTAATATTGGAAACACAATTTACAACAAACATAACATTGAGAACGTCTCAAATCCATATAGAGAAATCACAACATGTTCGTTCTTCTAAAATATCATTCAAGTTCATTTAGTCACATAAAAGATTAGTTTCTAAATATTACACTAACACCCCTTCATATCTAAACACATAGCATAAATTCATCACATCGGGATTCAAATTGTAAATCGAAACATTCTTGCGTATCACAATCCATTCAATACATGTTTTCGTATACGATTGGAATACATCTCGGTCAACAAACCAACAATAACCAATTTATTTGCACTTAAAACAATTAATTCAAATAATCACAATTACGCAAAATAATTCGTAATAAATAGATCGAGTGTTCGATTAACGAACGGAAAGTGGCGTTGAACTCACCACAACGAGACGAACATTCTGACCAGACGCCGCCAGAACGCCACCACTGTAGCTGCCGGAATTTGGCCGGACCGCCACCGAAGGTCGCCGGAAAAATCCCGAAAAATCAGTCCTGAATGAAGTCTTCGTGCCCGTTCCGAATCCTCGATCAATTTCTGGAAATTCCAAGTCAATCTCCTCCAATTTCAGATCTAAGAACACGAAAACCCTAAAATCTTCAAACTCAAATTACTTCCAAACCGGTGAACCAAAATGCGATCCGAAAGAAGCGTTGTCTTACCCGTGACGAGCTCTTCGAAAGCCCTAAGGTAGCTCACCGGAAAAATCCTCGGAGCTAGTGCCGCCGCTGCACTGCCGCGATCCACCGCCAAACCGCCAAATCTGGAGTCGCGTGATCAATGGTCACTAGTTCTCGTCGTTCCGAACAACTTTCGTGAAGAGCCCGAGACCAAAAGATGGCCGAAAAAGGCCCCCGTTGGCCGCCGAATATTCTGCCACCGCACACATCGCCGGAACCACCACCTACGGTCAAAATCTGGTGAAATTGATGCCGGAAATGAACTCAGGAGGTCGAACAACCTTGGTAACCATCAAGCCCCGTCGAAAAACACCGCCGGAAGCGGCAGAATCGCGCCGCTACAGTAACTCGTCACGGCTCCGATGGCCGCGCCGCCGACGTCAAACAAAGTGCCTGGAAGTCTACTTTCTGGGCATGGGGCGCGTGCATCAAGAAGATGGCCGGATACCATCGCGAAGGCCGGCGAAGTGGCGGCGGTCTGAAAGCTCCGCCGCTGCTACTGAAATCCGGCCATAACTCCACCACCGTTCGTTGTTAGGCAGTGAAATTGGTACTCTTGCATACGTCTCACCGAGATAATCGAAATGGACTATTCGTTTGTTGAATTCCGTCGAGAAATGATCGAGTTATGGGCTCGTAACCGAAGCCGCGCATAGTGACCCACGGGAGAGAGAGTGGGAGAGGAGAGAGAGAGAAGAGAGAGAGAGAGAGAGAGAGGAGATTGAGAGAAATGTGTCTTGTACACAAGCTATATACAACCGGGTATCCTTATCGCGTAGCAAAGAGACATATCGCGTACAAATAATCGTAAATAAAATTGGTAAAGTTACGAATAAACGTTCAAGCTCCGAAGTAATTTTATAAATTAAAATGAAAGAGAGAGATTTACCAATTAGAGTTTAATTCAATTTAATTTTTAGAAGCCTTTCGTACAATTTAACGACACTTCGTAAACACATGATTGATAATTAATCTCAAGGAATTCAAGTAAACCGAAATTAAACAAGTTAAGTAACATGATGGATTTAAAATCAACTTAACTATTAATTTTAGAATAATCCGAATGATCACATATTAAATTGGATTTACATTAAATCACATAATTCAAGAACTCTTAAATTAAACACACACAAGTGTAGAGACTTACTTGTTAATGTCGTAGGGACGTCCTTCGAGAAAATGGGGCATCACAGTTTTCTTGCCTCGTGGTTTCAGGTCTTGCAGCCGTAGTCTAGAGGTATCTTGAAGCTCTATATTGTCACTTTTGTTTCTGTCAGGACTTAGTAGTACTTTTTCTTTTGTGTCCTGCATATGTTTTATGGCTGCATTACTTTATGTTTCTGAATACTTGAGTATCTTTGTTATACTCTTCCTGCTACTCTGTTACCGATATTATGAACTCTGCTATATCGGTACTTATATGTGAATATGTTATATGTTCTGATATGCCGAGTCTCTCTTACACAATCAATATGTTCTTGCTTGTTACATGTCATCACGCACATGTTTTGAAAAGTTTTAAAATACTCTGATTTTCCGCTGCATAGCCACATCGTTATACATGTATGTTCTGATAGACAGCCGTTCGCTGGAGTATTTCTTGAGTGATGGCTCACACCATTACTTCAGGGGTGCTTCAGTGCGGGGGTAGAGACGCTGCTCTCCTCATGTTCCAGAGGTACTCAGGCTAATCTTTCTAACATTTGATCAACGAAGGGAAGGGGGAAGTGATCTTTCCTGGTCGCAGTATTTAACTTTCTATAATCTATGTAAACTCTCCATCCCGTGACAGTCTTAGTAGGAATCAATTCATTATTCTCATTTTTAACTACAGTCATCCCCCCTCTCTTTGGCACAACCTCAACAAGACTAACCCACTTACTGTCCGAGATAGGATAGATAATCCCGGTGTCTAACAGTTTTATTACCTCGGCCCTAACAACTTCCTTCATATTTGGATTTAGCCTTCGTTGGTGTTCTATACAGGGTTTGTGCTCATCTTCCATCAAAATTTCATGCATGCAAATAGCCGGGCTAATTCCCTTGATGTCGAAAATAGTCCAACCTATTGCTCGTTTATGATTTCTCAACACCCTCAACAAAGCATCTAATTGCAATTCAAATAATTCCGCAGAAACAACAACAGACAATGTGTCATCTTCGCCTAAAAACACATACTTCAGATGATTGGGGAGGGGTTTCAATTCGAAGGTAGGTGCCTTAACAATAGATGGAGGGGGAGTAGGCTTACCTGTACCCAACTCCTCATAAACAAACCTGTGTCGGAAAGGCACGAATGGAGTTGCCTCTAGTGCTCTCGAATAAGCAGCTATTTCTTCTAGCAACTCCTCCCCGTCTATTTTCTCTTCCAAACCCTGCAGACATAATTCAAGGGGGTCATCTTGCAGCGCTGAAGTTGCAATAATATCATCGACCTTGAAACACTGTTCTTCCAGCACTGGTCCTTTCATGGTTTTGAACAAATTAAATTCCACTTGCTCTTCCCCCACTCTTAGGGTCAGCAATCCGTTTTTATCAATCAACGCTCCAGCTATGGCAAAGAAAGGTCTTCCTCGAATCAATGGCATATCCCGGTCCTCTTCTATGTCAAGCACAAGAAAATCCATTGGGAGGTAAAACTTCCCGTCCCTTACAAGAGCATTCTCCTAGATTCCAATGGGATAAGTAATTGATCGGTCAGCTAACTGCAGTGACACCGTAGTCGGCTGTAGATCTTCCAACCCTAATTTCCTGTAAATAGATAAAGGCATTAAACTCACGCTAGCCCCAAAGTCACATAAAGCTTTATTGAAAGTCAAATTACCAATGGTACAAGGGATGGAAAAACTCCCTGGATCCTTAAGCTTCGGCAGAAGCTTATGCTGAATAATGGCGCTGCACTCCTCTGTGAGTACAATCGTGGTATATACTTCGAACTTCCTCTTGTTAGAGAGGATCTCTTTCAAAAACTTAACATAAGTCGGCATCTGTGTTAATGCTTCTGCAAAAGGGTGTTGATATGTAGCTCTTTGAAGATGCTTAAGAACTTCTCCAACTGTTTCTCCAATTTGCTACATTCACCTTTGGTGTTGAAGGGAGCTCCTTTTTTTTCTCGTCTACACTTCCCTCTTTTGTCTCAACTACTTTTTCCGGTTTTTCCCCTCCAGTATTACATTTATCAAGATCTGTAGGCATCCTCGGTCCTTCATACTCCTTACCACTTCTCAAGCCTATGGCTTTGCACTGTTCCTTATGGTTTTTACTGGCTTGATCTAGCCACATCGCTTGACCTATGGTATTCACTGATTGGGCTATTTGACCGATATAAGATTCAAAATTCTTATTCTGGTTCACCACCTGCTCTACCTGAGTTTCCAATTTCTGATAGTTATCCGAAGACACTGCTATGAACTTCTCAAGTGCAGTCTCCCAACCCTGTTTTTGTTCCAGAAAGGGCTGAGTATGAGGAATGTAAGGTGGAGGTTCTGATTGCATCAGATAACGGCCTGGAGTGTGGATTAGGCCTGGTCGGCGTAAATCCTAAGGCCTCGGTTGAAATGGCGATCTAGGCTGTGGCATCACCTATTGGGGATAGCTTCCCAAACTAGGGTTGTAGGGATTTCCATTACTGGCGTAACTCACTTGCTCTTGCACCTGCTCACCTACATTGGAATAGGGACAAATGTTAAACATATGTGGACCACTACAAGTATCACAAGTTACCTGCACTGGGTGGAATTGTGTTCCAATAACATTCACGGAGAGTTGGTCCAGTCTGTTAGTGAGAGCCTCAATTTGAGCATTGATGGCAGTCAGGTCATCTAGGTTTGTAACTCCCACTGAACCCTTGAGCGGTTGAGTACGGTTCCCTTCGTGTACAAAAACATCATTCTAAGACATATTCTCTAGAAGTTCAGCAGCAACCATTTCGGAATTTGACAAAAAAGCCCCACCTGCGGCTACGTCCATCGCTCCTCTAAAAGTAGGGAACATTCCATTATATAATGTCTGTATCAGTAGCCAGCCGGGTATCTCATGATGTGGACACTTCTTCTGTAAATCCTTATATCTCTCTCAAGCTTCATATAAGGACTCTCCGTCCATCTGCCTGAAACCTTGAATATCATTCCTGTACTTGGTGGTTTTGCTCAGTGGAAAGAACTTTGCTAGGAAAGCCTGAGATAATGTAGCCCAAGTCTGAAATGATTCATTTGGTACAGTGCCCAACCATGCTTTAGCTCGATCCCTGAGTGAAAAGGGAAAAAGCCTAACTCGGATAGCATCAGTGGTGACATTGTGAATTTTGAAGGTATCACAAACTTCCAAAAAACACTCCAAGTGTGAAGTTGGATCCTCTAAAGGTAATCCTGAAAACGGATTGTTTTACAGCAAGTTGATAATTGCTGGTTTGATCTCAAAATTAATCGCTACAATTGGGGGGGGGGGGGGGGGGGGGGCGAGTTGTAGTTTGAATCGCCCCTGCATTTGGTAAATTGTAATCTCTAATAGCAAGAGGGGGTCGCTCTTGAGGTGGATCGTCCAGCCCTCCATCTCTCGCGTTTGTAGGATCTTCAGCCATTGAATCTGCACAATATCAAGGAGAGTCCTTAGCTCAATTCCACAATGACAAAGACTACAAACACCAGATAGAATAATGGTCTAAAGCACTAGATCAAAATAATTGAGTAATATTGACTTAAACGCCTTCCCCAGCAACGGCGCCAAAAACTTGTTGTAAGGTTTTACCACAGTTAAAAACCAATCGTGCAAGTGTACACTAACATACGCGTAGCACAATAGGATCGAACCCACAGGGAAGGGAAATCAATCACTACTCTCTATTCCTCTCTAATCTAAAGACTTAACGGAATCAATGGTTGGTTCTATTAATCTACTAACGCAGAAATTAACAAGTAACTAGAATAAAATTGCGAATAACAATTTAAACACACGAATTAAATTTAGTAAACTAAACAGGCAGGGGAAAAGTTTGGAATCATATAATCAAGATCTGACGGGATACTCGTTTGACAAGTGTAATCCTACAACCTAGTCACTTATATTTGAATTACCCTCTCTCGAGGTATAACCAAGTGCTTAATTAGTGTTCAATGTTGCTCTCGCAATCACCAATAATTAATTAAACGATAGGAACAATGTAACACCCCAAGCGGTGGGGCATCACACCCCCGCACTATGACCCGACACGTGTACGAAATGGAGAGTCCGTACACGCACCAAGTCACAGTGAACGGGTGACAAACGAAAACACACACACTGGCTAGGCGGTATCTAACCCTGTACAAGTGAAAGAATGCAAAACATGACAGTGGAAGCATTACCAAAAAACCAACTTTTCAAAAACTTTCATGCGTTAAACATATTAAGCAATACAGAAATCAAAATCATCTACACGGGTTCAACTAATCTATCGAACCTGTCCTATCCTGTCCCAAACAATTACACAGCAAGACGGGTTCAACTAATCCGAGCACCTGTCCTAACCTGTCCCGAATTCCAATCAATCAAATCATATGTGCAACCTGCTCACAACATATCTTATACAAAATTTACAAATTATAAATCAGAACAAAATACTTAACAAACTTAAATGAACAGACACAGAATCAACAGACACGACACACCGCCGCCTAGCACGAACTCCAACGACCTGAACCTGCAACTAAAAATATAAAAAGGGAGGGGTCAGTCCAAAGACTGAGCGAGGGGCTACCCACACACACCTACATATATATAGAGCACAGCATGTAGAAGAAACAACGTTCGTGAACCCGGGGTTAGTTTTTGCATGCCAAAACAGTTTCCCGTGATAGTAAATATATAGGGTGACTTATCAAAACATAACGAACAAAACTTAGCTTATACATAACTCGAAACATACTTCAAACTCAAGCAGACCTAGCGCACATATCGGAGCATATTTTTATTAGCTTAAAAGTATATCAAATTTTATCTTAATTTAAGAATCTACCCCCGTTTCACGAACTTATGACAGACGGACAAACGAACACTCGGCGAGTACGAATTCAATCCAACCAAACTCCTCAAATCACACACAGGCATAAACAAACGGAATCAAAACAAACATACCTTCCTTCACATCGTTTGGGGAAGAGAGGTGCCCCTCTCAACCCCCACACAGAAATGTAATGAGACGGGGGATCCACCCGCTCCTTCGACGGGTCATGTAGCACGCCGCCGGCTCAAGAAGACCCGCTTTCCCCTCGACCTCCCGAGGATGAGCTAAGTCTCCTTTTTGTGGAGAAGTGCACAAGGGTCGTAACCGGCGACCCCATGGTCGTCCCGGGTCTCCGTTACCCACAACTCCGGGGCCCATCACATAGATAAACAGACATATATCGGAAACTTAACCCGCCATACACAGACAGACAGACATAACTCATGCATATCGTACTTATCATATCGTACGTACGTATCACGGAGACTGACCTCGAAATCATAACATATCAAAACTAAGCATACATAGGCTCGTACATAGTGTTTCTTACTTTCAAAATTATAACAAAACCATCAAAGTACATATTTCACACATATCTACGTATATACAAGGCTTATAAATCGCACACATTCGAAAACGAGCACATTGCAATAGGGTATAACTATATCCTAACCTCACCTGGTACCAAACACAGCCGAAGACACAACAAATGGTCCACCCGGGAACCTGCATGACCCACTTGTCACCACCCCGGGTGCACCTGTACCGACTGAACACACAAAACAAACTACAAAGCTCAGACTCAGACCTAGACAACCACACAGAGACGCACGGCACATGCTCAAAAACTTACGAAATGCAATCACATAAGCAGGTTTCAAATTCATATTAATTATATGCAAAACAAAACATTAAGGTATGTTCATACGCACGATTAATGCAATTCAGGGAACTCGAAAGGCAGGGAATTCACATTATTTCATATCAATATATTGCACATTTACAAAGTAAAAGAATCAAATTCACATATAACATTTCATAAATTTATATGTATTACAAAGCCAACCAAATCATATAATAACATGCTACAAATTCTATTTAAAGATCACGAAGTTACATATCGAATTCCAATCATACTAAGTTCATATAATTCCTATGTGGCCTGCCCAATTCATATGTTACATAATGGATTCAATTAGCAAGGTTGAACTAATTAAATCAAACAAATTCATCTTGTTTCAAAAATTACACAAACACCCCATCTAATCTAAACAATTAACATAAATTCAATAAATCAGAATTCAAATCGCAAATTACAAGTCCAAGCTTATCATATTTCATATCATACATGATTTCATACACATAGGAGAACATTTCGATCGACAATTTAAAAATATAGCAATTAATTCGCATTTAAACAATTAATTCAAATATGTCCCAAATACACAAATAAATTTGTATAAAATAAACCGAGTGGCCGATTGACGAACGAAAAGTGGTGTTAGACTCACCACGACGAAGCGAACAAGCTGTCCGAAGGTCACCGGAGCTGCCGAAACAATGGTCGGCCACCGTTCGGCCGCCGTCGGAACGTGCCAGAAAAATCCCGAAAATTCACCCGTGCAAGGATTCCTCGTGCTCATTCCAAATCCTCGATCAATTTCTGGAAATTCCAAGCCAATCGTCTCCAATTTCAGATCCAACAATACGAAACCCTAAAATCTTCAAACTCAAATTACTTCCAAACCGGTGAACCAAAATGAGATCCGTAAAAGGCATTGTCTTACCCGTGACGAGCTCTTCGAAAGCCCTAAGGTGATTACCGGAGAAAATCCCCGGAGTTAGTCCCGTCGTTGCGCCGCCGCTGCACAGCCACGATCCGCTGCCAAACCGCTGAATCTGGAGTCGCGTGATTGGTGGCCGATAGTTCTCGTCGTTCCGAACAACTTTCGTGAAGAGCCCGAGGCCAAAAGATCGCTGGAAAAGGGCCCCGTTGGCCGTCGAAGTTTCTGTCGCCGCCCACGTCGCCGGAACCACCTCCTACGGCCAAAATTGGATGAAATCGATGCCGGAAATGGACTCAGGGGGTCGGAAAAGGGTAGAAAACACCAACCTTGGTCGGAAAAAGCCGCCGAAAGGTGGCGAAACCCGCCGCTACAGTAACACGTCGTCGTCGCCGCCACCGCGAACTTCAGGCGGAGCGTGCGGCTCCGTCGCGGCCCTGATGGCCGCGTCATCAACGTCCACAGGTGCGTCGGGAGTCCTTCTTGCCGGGAATGGGGCGCGTGTCGCCGGAAGCCGCCGGGAAAAGCCGGCGAAGTGGCGGCTCCGCCACCTCCTCCAGCCGCGTCTGAAAATCAGTGATAACTCCGCTGTCGGTCGTTGGTTGGTCGAGATCTTGGTACGGTTGTGACCACATCATCGAGATAATCCAAATGGACTATTGGATCGTCGAATTCCGCCGAGAAACGAACGAGTTTGAGTAGTGTATGAAAACACATCGTGAGTGTGTGTGAATAGTGACTGAATCGCGGGAGAAGAGAGAGAGAGCTGGGTATGCTGCGTTTTGGCACGAAAAGCGAGAATCCAGGTATATATCTTGGGTCCTCGCGTGCAAAACGAATGGTAGAAGGGGTAAACGACGTCAGAATAGGGCAACCTCAGAGTCTACGGACTCGTCTCGATGCCCCGAACGTGTTGAAGGGGTCAAACTGGTCAAAATCTCGATCAAACGAGCAGTGACCGAAAAGCCCCTAAAAAGAGAAAATTGCAAACAAGCCCCTAAACTCTTAAAGAGTTCAAAAGAGGGCCATGCAAAATATAAAATCACACAATTAAACACGTAAAAAGGTTGAAACGTGGCGTACCTTATAAGTCGGACGAACGGGATGTTACAAACAAGACTAGTGTCATTCAGTATTCTGGCGGCTCGGCATGGAATAAGATTACGGTTGTATAAGCTAGGACCAAATCTCTTTGTATCCTACAACTCACAAGTGTTGAAAACAATCCAAATTACCATTAATCTCTCAATTTATAGGTAATTCTGAGACATGCTAAGCGTGGCCAGACTGTTGCAATTCAATTTAAGTCCGCTTTCAAAACTAAGAATCACACAAGTCATTCAAGCATTATGTCAAACATCTATCATGCATTCATCATCACTCCCCTAGCCCTAGAGAATTATCTACTCATAATGAAAGCAAAACTCATAAAACTAAACGAAATTGCATTAAAAGAAGTCATGGTCATCAAATCTAAACAAGGTCTAGAAAATAAACTCATAAACATTCTAACAATTCCAGAAAATTAAATCTAACATAAGAAAATTGAAATTAGACGGAATTAGTTTGAATAGTAAAGCAATAAAACTAGAAAAAAGGAATTAGTCTCAATTGATTCGTCTGAATTCTCTGAGAAATCCCTTGACTCTCCCTTAATAGCCGTCTTCTATCTCTTCCTCCAACTTTCTCTGTTCTTCCCCTCCCCCAAATAGTCCTCAAAACATGCATAAATACTAAACCTAAATTCTCTCGCCGAGCAGGGGTAACGGGCGTTACCTAGCCCCATGCAATTCGTGCTAACGCATGTTACCTGGATAAATCATATCTGCGCTTCTCTAAGTAGTAACGGCTGTTACTACTTTTCTTCAGTCTAAAGGTAACGGGCGTTACCCTTCCTTCTCCAGAATTCATCTCCTCCTACGACCGAAAACGGGCGTTTCCTGGTCTGTGCTGCCATGGAGTAACGGGCGTTACTCCTCTGATTCATCTCATGTAGAGCTCCTGTGTTCGTTAACGGGAGTTACACACCGTATACTCTTGTATGGTAACGGGGGTTACCATTCTTCCTCAAAAAGTGTGAGATCGATTTGTTTCGCCGTTCCGTAACTCCAACTCTAAAATCACCTAAAACGGGGCAATTTAAACACATAAACGCATCAAATGGCAACAATTTGTCATCGAATTAACGCTCAAAATCATGCAATTTCTACACACAACAACGGCTTTGGACATTCGAAGCACAAAGTGTGCACGGCAGTGCATGGCTGTCTTGTTCGAAAAAAAAAAATAGCAACTCATCAAGTGCAGGGAAAAAAGTATGGCAACAACGTATAGCAGCAAGGTAGGAGATAAAGCAACGAAATGCAGCACAAAATGAAAGCAAAAACGAGCACAACATCGACATAAAGCAACCAGCAACATAAGATGCAACAAGGGATGCAATATTCTCAACATATATCAAGTTATATCAAAGCTTAAGCTCAAGTTCATTAATGGCAACACATCCCACGCTCAACCACCATCAAATAAAAGTTCATAATGCAATAAGAAAGCAACAAGGATCACAAGTTTCAAAAAAACAAATAAAGCAAGGATGAGCATATGATTCAAGTATTGACATAAACCCTTACTATTCGTCATGAATCTCATATACCATGAATCTTAAGTTTAAAACAAGAAGTGTATAGATTAAAATGAGCAGAAGAAGATGGAGAATCAAAAACCTTTCTTACCTTGAGAAGGGTAGAAGGAAAAAGTGAAGATTGAGCTCAAATGGTGCAAGAATGGGGTGTGTGCTCTCTTTTCTCTTCCTTGCCCTATCTTTCTTGCAAGAATGGGAGGGAAATCAGGGATGCGGGGCCGGTTCTTGGGGTGAAAAGAGAAGAGAACTGATTGGTTCGATTTGCTCAAAAACCAGTTCGGTTCAATATTCGGTTCGTTTGGGTCGAATTTTAAGGCAAAGGGGGTTCAAACGGGCTTCGAAAAATAAATAGCTTGTTCCGTTGGGCTAGAATTATCGAAATGAATCCAATGGTGTTGTCGAAATTCGAACCCAAATTCCCGAGCTCAAAATAGCCCAAAAGGACTTAAGTTTGACCTATTTACAAATAGGTCCCGAAGCTTATAAAACATGACAATTAGGTCCAACCCTAATTTAAATCAATCGTAAAACATGCTAAGATCAAATAAATGCATTCATAAACCATGTAGTTCATTTAGTTTCACATAATTGACAAGTTCAACATCGAATTCACGTAGAACAAACAAGTACGAGGGACTACATGTCAATTTAAACACGTAGGGCAAAGAAATCACTTAAATGTGACACCCCAACTTTTCGGCCGTACAGGTATGAGGTAATTGCACATTTATATTATTTATTTATGCATTTATATGATTATTAAATGTTTAATTGTTATTCTTTTAATTATTTAAATTCATATTTGAACGTTTATACTCTTTCAATGTTTTTCTTTCCGTTGTTGATCATTTTCAATTTCGAATGTTGTGCTTATTTGCTACGCATGAGTTATACATGTTTTGAACTTGTGTATATGCTCGTTTACATTTTCGAGTTTGTTTGTTGAGATTTTGAGGTGTTTGATTCGTTTGGAACCTAAAGGGGACTAAAACGTTTTTAGCGCACCTTGGGCTCTGCGTTATGTAACTCGAGCTCGGGAATTCGGATTTGAATTCTGTTAATTCCATTAGCTTCATTTTGATGATTCTGAGCCAATGGACCAAGGCTTGTATTTTTCCTAAGCCCATTTGATACTCTGAAATTTGACCAAAACAAGCTACTCGCGCTAAACTGGCCATCTTTCACTAAATTCCACATAAGTCCCTCAATTTTCAACCTTTTCACATGATTCTTGGCCCCACTTAACCCCACTCAGCATACTATCACCCCTATACTCTCCATTTCGACCAAGGTAAGAAAAGGAAGAGAATTTTCAGCAATTTGGAGACATAACCCTTCATCCCCATCACTATTCACTCCAAGGAGATTTTGAGCTCAAATCTTCATTAAAATCCATCATATTCAAGAGGTAAGTGTATGTTTGTTTTCTCCATCCTTTCTTGGTCATTTTAATCCATTAATCTCAGATTTTGGCTTAGGTTTTATAGAGATATGAATATTCATATGAATAGTAAGGGTTTGTGTATATATATGAGATCTCTTGCCTTCTTTGAGTTATATCTTGAATTGATGCATGATATGTGACCACTTGAGCTTCATTTATGATTGTATGACTTCATATTTGTTGGTGGTTGAGTTAGTTGAGAGTTACCATTATTGCACTTGAAGTTTGAAGCTTGAGAATTTGATGGATTTTTTCTCTACACTTATGCTTCGGTTGGGCTTGATTTGGACAAATTTTATGCCTTGTTTTTGTTCCAATTTCCTAACATTTCATACTTTTTTAAGTTTTTTATTTTGTGGCAAAAGAAAGGGGTGAAATGCAGTGAAGAACAGGACCAAACTTAGCTCCATTTTGATGTCGCAGGGGCCGAACGGCCGTTCGTCCACGCCTTGTTTTTGGCCCGAACGGCCGTTCAGATATACAGAGATGCGCCCAAGACCTGAACGGCCATTTGGAGTTTTATCTTGTAGGTGGGAACAGCCGTTCCCAGGCTCGGAGGAGGGTTTTGTCCTTCAAAATGATCGTTCAGGCTTTTGTATGTATTTTGTGAACGACTGTTCGCGGCTCTTATGTGTTAACTTGATTTGTTTGATGTGTTTCTTGCTTCGTATGATCTCTCCCACCCCTTATATGATCTCTATGCTTTGTTAACATGTATTATTATGTGTTATGTTCATTGTATTAAGTTTATGGCTCCGTTTTATACGTGTTTTCCGAGTTATGATCTTGGACGTTTATAGTGATACATTTATACATTCCATTTGCATCCATTATATTTATGAGCATTGTCAAGCATCTATTTGGTTCACATTTGAGTGTAAGTCTCGGGTCTTGTCTTGTTTTGTTTCAAAGCCTCTTTCGGACATGCAAGGGCCCGAGGTTTAGGTGGTTGGTTGCCCGTTTTAATCCTACTTCTCCACTTTTGGTGTAAGGTGGGGTTTAGGAACTTTTGTATTAGTTATCATCCTACGGCCTATTATTTGATGTTTTCTCACCCCGTATGCGAATTTATATCTTATAGATATTTAAATACGTGTGTTTAAGCTATGATTATGATCTTATGGAAACGTTTGAGTCTTATGAAATCGGTATAAGTATGAGCATATGTAAGCTTAAGATTTTGAATCCTTTTGTACGTTTATGTTATGTTTGAGCGAGTTGTGCCCTGAAAGATGGGAATATGGTTTGGTTTGGTATGTTGGACCCCAGGAATTATGGGTAAGGAATAACCGGGGCGACAAGGGCCATCGGTTTTGGCCTGTGCGGACTTCCCTTTGAGATATTCACGTGCGACTCTTGGAGGTGGGGAAGGCGTGGTATTTTGAGCCCTCGGTGGATAACCAGGGAAGGGATATCGTGGGTTAGCTACCCCGTATATTTTTGTATTATAGGTGGAGAGGGTTTGATTCCCGAAACACTATTGATGTGGGGATGGATTTGTAATTATGATTTCGTTTTTTTTTATGTTATGTTTTGAGTTAGGGGAAGTCTGTACTCGCCGGACGTTTGTTTATGTTATGCATTGATGGATTATGAATTGGGATAGGATTTCTCTCTTGTTATTATAAGTTATCTTTTGAAAATGATTTGGTATGCAAAACCCTAGCCTCGATTCATGACCATCCCTTTTGATATATGCTCTGTTATATACTTTACGTATGTGGGTGTGTGTTCGCCCCCTGACTCAGTCGAGTTGTTGACTGACCCCTCTCTTTTCCCACCTTTAGTTGTAGGTTGCTCGTGCTAGGTGGGGAAGTGCGTCGTGGTCGAGTCGTACTTTCTGTTTTAGGACAAGTCTGCATTTCATATTTGCATCTTTTGATACTTGATAAGAATATTTTGGAGAATTTATGAACACTTGTATTAATTTTAGGCTGGGAGGCCTTGGTATATATGTTAGTGTAAGTTTTATTGAGCTCTATTTGGATCGTGATTCTTGCTTCCGCATATTCGTTTTATTGTTTTTACGCGCTATGTTCGTGTCCTAGCCCCGCTTAGCCTAGTGTGTGGGCGTAGGTCCCCGTTCGCTTAGACTTGGACTCATGTATGGAAGTCCATTTCATATGTGGGTTCAGGTTTGGGTGCAGGGGATGTGGTGGCCCACCGCTCCGGGCGTCACATTAAACGAGTGATTTAGTGCATATATTAAATTAAAATAGCTCAATTATACAAATAAACTCTCCCATGATGTCGTACCTGACTTGTCGGAGAAACGGGGTGTCATAGTACTATTCACAGTTGGCAGCGCCGTCTCTCTTGGTGGCCAGATCCACACTTTCCGTAAGGTGTACTTGCACGCACAAGACTCCCAACTATAAATACCCCTTCATTTATTACTCAGGTAAGCAACTATTCACACATTAAATATTCTCTAGTTTCCTTTGCATTCTCGACCTAGTAATCTGACTTAAACATCGGAGTGCAAAAAACGGGTGGGTCCAACCCCCACATTCCCCCTTTTTGGCCTTTGAACTTACATTTGCTCCTAGTTTCAGCTTAGGAAAATCCAGAGTTCATCCTACTCAAACAAATATCTTAGGTGATTGGGAGTTCAAGTCTGTCATTCCGTATATAGCCAGATTTAGACACTATCAATCTAGATATAGCTCTTTTTAATATTATCTTAATTTACAACATTTACATATAATATATGATATTATCACTTATATATTATATTTTTTATATAAATACTGTGCATAGTATGGGTATATGGTAGTATAGATATATAACAAGGCTTATTTAGAAATGTTGGAAATTTTCTTTCTAATTTTAATGTTGTTTAGATAGCATATGACTTTTTGTTGTAAAAAGAAAAATATATTTTAGGTAATCTTTAAGAGAGTTCCTCATGCCAAACTCAAACCATTAGTGACTCCGGTCAAAACTCCTAAACCGAACTCAACCAAAATTCATCGAATTGAGTTGGGTTGACACATGGATTGAACCGTGGATTTGAATCCATTTTGACACCCAGTAACAAAAATTCATCGGATTGGGTTGGGTTTACACATGGATTCAACCTGTGGACTTGAATTCATTTCGACACTTAGTAACAAAAATATCTTACTGTTTCCAAAAAAAAAAAAAATCTTATAAATCAATTAACCTCAAATATTATTAATATCTCTTTTTTAATTATTCGTAGCTCATCACTTTGCACTCGATGAATTCAAATACTACTCTAACATCTAACAACTTTGCAGCAAGAAAAAAAATATATTCATGCATCATAAAGGCGTTAATGGATTAGTTTGAGTTTCTTCTGAGTTAGTCACTAATAAATATAATAATTGTTATTATTCTAATTCATCAAATTAAATAACTAATATTTCCGTGTACAATTAATCAAATTATTTAATTTGATTTCAACAATCTTTGATCCGGAATGTCTTACTTTGTGTAAATATACACACATTTTAGTAATTCGACTTGATTCATTCCATCCAAAACCATTCGAACCCAACCCATCTATTTACCTCTCCTAATTTTCTTCTTCTTCTTTCTTTTTTTTTTTTTTTTTTTTTTTCTTATGTAGTTTTCTAATGTGGGACAAAGGTGAGGGGCATTAATTACACAATTCTACCAAGAAATGTGGAGACATAAAGGGGTCCTTGCAGAGGAATTGATCCTGTTTAGTGTTTTTTTATATGCAATATTTCATTTGTTATTGAATTGAGTCCGATCAGACCATTCAATTAGACTTTTATTATCAATATAGGTGTATATTCGGGTATATAATCAAGATTCATCTAATACTGATTGGTTGCTAAAATATCACGTATTCCACAAGAAGTAGATTCTATGTCGCTTGAGAAAAGTGTCCATATACACAAACACTACGTAGAAAATCAATAGTATTCCTCAAAACATAATCGTATTGCCAACTTTGGTAATTACTCGACAGGAAACAGAAATAAATTATTTATAAAACATACAAAAGCGTGAATACATAACCCACACTTACACACATGACTTGCAAACATGCCAATGTAAATTTTATATATATTTGAAACACGTAAAGATGATTAAATCAAGGGCGATGCCAGATTTTTGGGATCAACTTATGGATTGATGGAGCAGCCTTTGGCACTTTGGGAAACAAAGAGTTGATTTTCTCCTTCCTCACGCTTTCCGGACAACAATCAACGTTGTTGTCTTTGCAGCAAGGAATCCAACCTTCTGTTGACGTAGCTACAAGGAGAAGAACAAATACACAGACAATCATTTTTGTAGCCATTTCTAAGTGTTATTGTTTCTTTGTGAGAAACTGGGTTCGTGGCTTTCTCAAGATGGGAGGCTATTTATAGGGCTTCGTATCTAGTATTCTAATAATACTTTGTACATTATGAACATTGTAGGCATATAAGCTTGATTTAGGCCAAATTGTTTATTTAGGCCAACAGAGAAGAGAATTCCTCAATTTCATCGCAAACTTTTTACGAATTTCAGTTTAGTTCAGTTTCCTAAATTTCATATAAATGTGGTCTCTTAGTTAACCAAAAGGAAGTAGGTCACATGCCAGGCATATGCTAGGCTGACGGTTATTTTGCTCGACCGCCGTAGGTAGTGTTGGTGGTGGAGCTTAAAACATTATGGGAAAATCTTAAACAAAAACCAATAAAAAGGAATCGATTTTGAAGTACATGACCTAGGGTTTGGAAGGATAGAAATATTAGAAAATTGAAAATATGATAAAGGAAGGGTTACTAGTTCGAGTTTTACCCTTTTCACGTAATAGTGTTATTATTATTATTATTATTATTTTTGGCACAAAAATAATCGTCAATCAAACATGTGTGTACATATTATCTGCTTCCACTAGTTAACGGAAGTTAGGCTTTGAGACCACATTTGGAGGGTATTTGAGAAATGCTATGATGCACGGACACGGACACGGCGACACGGACACGACACGATACGGATACGGCGACACGGATTTTTTCTTGAATTTCCCACGTAAGGAGTATCGGACACGGTATCGAACACGAGTGTCCGACACGACACGGAATAACACGACACGGTAAAATGATATTTTTAGAAGTGTCCGTGCATCATAGGAGAAATGTGAACTAAACTGAAATTTTTGAAAAGATCGAGACAAAATTGACGAAGCCTTTCTACCATGGGACTAAATATACAATTTTCACCTGGATTTATTTTTATATTTTTTCGAAGAAAAAATTAAAGCGTGACTCAGCCGGCAATATTTAAGTTGTTCTCTCTGTAATAATCGATCTAAACATTGAAAGACTAAGATATCATTATCAAAACAGTTCAATAATTTGGATATTTTATATTTACAGCGAAACATTGTTGTTCACGATGATGCGGACAAAATAAAATAGTCAAAGGCGAGCAAATAAGAGGTCGCATTTGATGTATTTTCCCAACAAATTTAAGCTAAATAATTTTTGTGTGTTTCAAGAATTTGATTTAGAAATTAATTTTAAGGGCAACAATTAAACTCTACCCGAAAATTGATAATATTTTAAGACAGTTTCGCTTTGATTTCGAGTAAACATACAATAATGGTCTTTGTATGAGGTTTGCACGCATACTGAAAACAAATAAACAGGCCAGCTGTTGCTTTCTTCACCCAAAAAATTAGCTATATTCCCTGTGTTCGAGAGAGATTAAGACATTTAAACATGTAGTTAAACTTCCATGTTTGATTCATTTTTTTTTTTGTTTTTGTTGTTCATCTCCGTGAGTTGAATCGGATCGAACCACTTAGATATAAAATTCTTCCGACCAATGATATCTGCATTCCTAATGACTTGAATACAAAACCTCTAAGTTAAATTAACAGAGCACTGATCTGCTAAGTTGCGCACATTTGAGTCCCTTAAAACAAATAACATTGGTAAAAAGAACTTTGATCTGATTCGCTTTGAACCCAAGTAAATGAAGATGGGGATGCATGTAAGGAAATAAAAAAAGATAAAGAAAAAAGATAGTATAAGTGGTTATTTCACAATAAACCCCAACTTTGTCACTTAGAAATGGTGTTTTCCTTGTAATTTTCATCTTCTTGTGTCATATTAACCAAAATAACATAGAAGCAAGAATAGTCCTGAGGTTGATGTAGTATTAGATATCCGATGATGGTTTAACCTTCTCCTTCAGAAACTGTATTATGTGTTCTCGTTTCCAGTTATCCACTCTGCATAACAACAGAATTCCATATCAAACAAACAACCATATGGCAAAAAAGCAAAAGCAAAGGGAAAATAACGGGGTGTACTTCGTTTTCTCCCTTTACATTGACATCCCGGTAAGAATATGTACACAAAGCTCCATGCTAAATTACAAAAACCTTGTTTTGTCAACAAGATTTAATGAAAACTGGACTTTATTTCAGAATTTTGATGATATCTTCCATATGCAAACTAACTGTACTATGAAAACAAGTTAAAAGGAGGTATGTGTAATTTTAATACCATATGCAAAGACAAGTCGCTGTGGACAAGGGCATTGTAGCTATTGAATTTATACCATGTTGATATTAAGGTTCAAATTTGGTAGTTCCAGAAAAATTTATTTCCAACCTTTTGAGGATAAAAAATTACCTTGAGGACATTTAAAATTTAAAAGGTCAACTTTCATACAAGTAAATTCTCATCTCGTTCTCTTCCTAATTATTTTTCTTTTTTTTAAGGTTAGTTTTTAGGGATAATTACAAATTACCCATTGGGTTTTAACCCAATTACAAACGAACCTTCATAGTTGAGAAATTACTAAAAACACTTTAAACAAGGGTTACAAAAAACACCTTTAGAAGTTACAAATAACACCCGGTTTGGGGTATTTTTGTAATTTCTAAACTATGGTTTCCCCCCCTTCATAATTGGGTCAAACCTTAGGGGTTATTCATAATTATCCCTTTTATTCATGAAAGATGTTCTCCAACTATCCCTCACAGAGTAACAACACTAGAGCTCACCTAACGGTTTCTTTTATTTGTCCATCATCATCCAACATGATCAACTTTGGTGGAGAGTTATAGGAATATTGAACTCTGACAGATGGGAATTTATCTTTCTCTTCCTCAATGAACCCAACTATCTCCGGATAAAACACGAGTTTCCTCATGCAAACCTCTAAGATAGCACCAGAATAAACAACCTTCAACCAAGAATGGAGCAAGTGTAAATTTCATCCTAAAATAAATAAATAAAACAGAATCATGTGAAAAGATAGATTTGGATATAAGAAACAAGATATTGGCTATAAAAACTTCTGAATAACCTAATGTGTCAAAAACTTGAACAGAAGCACAGAGGTTCTTTCTTTTATATAAATTATAGACGAATTCAGATAACCATACCTTGCTCGTGGCATCATCAGAATCCTCAGCACAGCACTTTATACAATCAGATATCAGCTCTACAGTGAAATGGGAAATTAACGTATTATGAATCAACACTGATGAAAGGATCCATACACATTGTTATCAAAGTGTTTGATAGGTAAGAGAGAAAATTGTGAAAAATGATTACAATTTGGCCCAAGTACACTAACTTCCCTTGTAACCATGTGTTCTTACACAAACCTGCACTGATAGTATTTGAAATTACAGACAACCCTTTTCAATTGTTGAAAATAATCAAAACATGAAAATATTTCAAACCAACTAGGATAACATGACTCAAATATGTGTGAGCTTCAAATTGAGTCATAGCATCATTTAACTATTGGGGGTGGGGAAGGAATTGTACATCTCCATGATTTACTGCTATAATAAACTCTAAGTCATAATCTCTTCCTCCATCTTTTATCATGTATTGGAGGTCTCAAAAAATAACTACTGCATAATGAGTCTCTTCCGTCCTCTTGATTTATTTTTCTTTTCCCTTTTTCATGTTTCACTGCAGTATCCCTCTATCATATGCTCGACATTTTTTTTTTACAAGAACCTTTGAGTAATCTTGTAGATAAGTAGTAAAAGGGTAATTATGAAAACAGTTGTTACGTGTCCAAATTATCCTTAAATGAGTCAAAACTTGCGTATAAGTTTATTACCAAGTGTCTGACTTAGACTGACATATGAGTTACCAATACAGAACTATGTAATTCAGTCAATCACAAGTTGTCCCATGTGCAAATACACAAAGGATAAAAAAGTAGAGTGTAAAGTACGATGATTACAAATGAAGAAAGAAAGTTTCCTTTCTGTTCCTTAATGAAATCCAAGAACCACAAAATATACAACAAAAAGCTACCTACAGATTCATGAACACAAATTCCTCAATACATAGAACTTATTTTATGAATTCAATCCTGAACTTTGGTCTCAAGCCACTCAAAATTTCCCTCAACAAGAATCTTTTGTATGGACAACATGACCACACCCATTCAATTGTTTCGTTTGATAGAAAAACAGTTGCATATATGACAGGGCATGAATCCCAACTGTTTTATCGCATGAGTGGGACCAAACACATTTTGTTTAGTCCAACAAAAGATTTTCTATTCAAACCAAGATTGCCCCGAGTAAGCTGTTTGGTCTAAAATTTTAATTTTCAAACAGTATTCAGATAAAAATAGACTACATTTCATTTGGTAGGATTTGTTCAGCTTACTTATGTCCTCAGAATGAAAATTATACAGAATTGTATCTACTCCCACCACATCCTCCTCCTTTTCTTTTCTCCTTTTATGAATCTATTAACTGCTAGACAAATATGACTAATAGTAAACCATGCTCTTTAATAATCAACCAACAGATCCAATATTGTTTTCTCTTTCTGATAATTGTTTAATTTTAAATGTTAATGTCTTAAAAAGTGATCGTCAGTATATAAATTTCCCCAAAAGATGTAACCACCACAAAATTTAATTTATTGGCACACCACGAACCTGCCCACACCATAAATTTTCTTCACCTGGAAAAACAAGTTCTCAAGTTTTCATGGTCAAACCTGGTTTGCAAATGTAGGTAATTCAAAACAAATCAACCACTAGAGCTCAGCTTAATGATTAAAAGATCTAAACGCTGAAACCACTAGGTAATATCAAAACCCTTTCATAAACAGAGGAGACATCTAAAACGCAATTTCATCAATTACCCTGCAGATGCATAAACAGAATAAACACAAAATGATAACATTTTACAAGTACAAGCCCTCATTGTCACCATCAAATCAACAAGCTTATCCAAACATATTCATAAACTTAGAAAGAAATGCATAAACCTTTATCTTGTCATTATTTAGACATTTCCCCAACCATAATAATTGGGAATATGTGTACATAAATTTAAATAAAGTAGATATAGAATAAAAGGCTCAAAAATGTAAATCATCATAGAACAGAAAAGCAAAACTAAGAGAAATCCAAAGGTACCAGTGGAACCCACTAACTGAAAAACGAAAAATCAAATCTTTTAGGAGAAAAAGGATAAACAAACAAGCAAACAAGCACAGATTCATTATCAAATGCAGTAATACCTTGATCCTTGATGTATTCAGCGAAGGTGTGGCAATCAGAGCAAAGAGCAAGGCCCGTGAACCCTAAATTTTCGCATTCTTTAGTGCTCAGCTTCTGCTCGGCTTCACAGAAAGAGAGAAGCAACAATAACGGAATTAATGGCAGAAGCAAGTTCAAAGAAGACATTATGCCCTCAATTTTCGAATTGTCAGGTGTAGAATGACCTAATCAAATACGGAATTATAAACCTGTGAGAGTCCCCGGGGGAATTTGATCCCAAGGGACGGCAAAGTCTTTTTTTTTTTTTTTTTTTTTTTTTTGGATATAAACCTCGGTCTCTTTTTTCTTTATTTTTTTCTCTATTATCTGATGTGGCCGTCAATATCATATGGATATTCATGCTACCACGCCAAATCTTTCAAATTTCAGATCTCTCACCCAAATCAAACCCTAATTTCTTCTTCTTCTCTCCTCCTTCTCTCTTTCTCCTTCTCTCGCCGTTTCTCTCCTTCGCCTTCTCTCGTGAGTTCATCGTCTTCTACCGGTCGTTGCATTCATCGTCATTGTAATGCCCCAACTTTTTCGTATTCTAGTATGACGTATGTGTTTATTAAATTGTGCGAATTAATTGTTTATAAGTGTTTTATATATTTAATTTTATATATTAAATATTAAATTATTTCTATTTAAGTTTATTAACATTAAGATTTAATTTAATTTGTACCCTTTGATTAATTGTTAAATGTGTGATTAATTGAGATATATGAAATATTTGAATCGGAATTTATACGAATACTTGAACCACTCGTTCATGAATAACTTGTCTGTTCCCTAATTACGCGTTTAAATTATTTAATTACTTAATTAATCGTTTATTATAATTGCAATTTTTATTTTTTTTAATTAATCATATTAATTATATTTAGTTTGTTATATTTTAAGCAAAAGTTAAGTGGAGTTTAATTTATTATTGAAAATAGTTGAATTTTAAAGGAATTCTTGAATGTTATGCCCTTATATGTGTTAATCGCGTGCCGTTCTTACTTGAATTGATTTCGAAATTTGGTGTGATTTTAGTATGTTGTAGATTTATGTGTTATGAACTTGTGTACGTGCTCGTTTCATGTTTTTGATTTCGTTTGGTGGGTTAACGAATTTTATTTTGGGAACGAGACCAAGCCGGGGGCTAAAGAGTATTCAGCACACCTCTGGGTCCGGACGGCGTATCTTGAGCTAGGGAATTCGGATTCGAATTCCGGAAGTGGCGTCGGAATTGTAATGAAGAATGGAAGCTAGAGAAATTGGCCTCATATTTTTCTAATCTCGTTTGAACACCCGTATTTTGCCCGAAAATCGACCCTTGTGACAGATTCGCGACCTTTTACGGTTTTGGCCATAACTAATTCATTTCTTAAACTTTTAACCTCAAACTTGGACCCAATTAACCCTAATTAATCCATCTACCACCCCATTATTACCTCATTTCGTTCAGCAAGAGAGAGAGAGAGAGATTAGCTATAACGCCCCGACTTTTCGGACGTAAAGGTACGACGTATGTGTTTACCAATTTGCGCGAATTAATTATTATACGTGTTTTATATTTAATTTTATTATAAATTTTTATTATTTTATTTTATTATATTTTATTTTAATTTATTATTATTTTAAAATATTTCGTATTTTAAGTATATATATGTATATGTTTATTTCTTTTATTATTAATGTATTGATTAATGCAAATTAACCATGCTTTAATTAATTAATTACGTTGACTTTAATTCTATTTAATATTAGAATTTAATTTTATTTAGTTTAAATTTTATTATGTATGAATTTTATGAATGGTTGTTTAAATTGTGCATCGTTCTTATATGAAATGATGTCGAAATGTTGTTCATTTTTAGCTTGTTTGCAGCTGTGTTAAGGGTTATGTGATCATATTTTGGCTTGCTCCATTTTCTTCTTCTTCTTCCCATGTTTTTCCCGCTGGAGTTGCTGTCTTTTCCTTCTCAGTTTTGCTGCAATTGTTGAGGTTCATTCATGCCCGTTTTGCTGAGTATTGAAGTTTCTTCTTACCTTAGTTGTTGGCTTGAATTGTTTGCGATATGCGTGTGAGAATTTGGCCTGATTTGAACTCCTTTTCTCCTCCCCTGTTTCGCCATTTTTCTGCGTAGCTTCTGTTCTGCTGCTGTTGCTTGAGACACGGTGTGTCAGTTTTCCTCTTCCCAGCGTGTAACGGGGGTGCGAGTTTGGGCTAGAATTTCTGTACCGAGACGCGGGGGTGTCTCGGTTTGTGCTTGGGTGGTGACACGGGGGTGTCACCTTGTTCTTTCCAACTCTTGCCTGCGTTTTTTTTTCCTGGGTTGCATGCATGTATATGTTGCTGTATATATATATGTGTTGTGTGTGTTGTTGTGCATGCATGGCTGTGTGATTGTGTGTGCATGGCTTTGTAGTGTTAATTGCATGCATGTATATATATTATATATATATATATTTGTGTGTGTGCATGCATGGTAACGTATATGTATATATATATATATATATATATATATATTATATATGTTATAATTATGCATGCATGATATTCTACGTGCATATATATTTATTATATATATATATATCTGTTTATTATATATTTATTATATATTTTAAATATTATTTGATTTAATTCAATTTTTGAAATTAATTGATCACTATTTCGCGTATTTAATTTACCGATTATTGATTGAACGTTTTATTTATTCTATTTCTAATTGTGAATATGAATATTATGTGTTATGGATATTAAATGTATTCTTAGATTAATTAATATGAAAGGTATGAACGAATGGTTTGATTATGTGCTTTAAATTCCTTAATAGTGCACATGAACATTTCCATGATATAATATTATCTTTTATGCATTCATGTCATATTCACTTCATTGCCGAGTGTCATATATGGTCATTTTGAGTCTCATACCTTTCTTTTGCATAGATTCGGGTTTGGTCGGAGACGAGGGCGAGCATTGAGACGCTTGTGCCTTTCTTTTGCTTTGAAAAAGGTGGGTTTTCTTCTAATAGTTAAAACAACCCTATATATCCCTTATGTGCAAGATTTAAGCCAAAATTAGTATATTATATAAATCGAGTCGTTTTGTAAATGATTTCAAACGTATGACCCTTTTTAATTATGAAACCCTACCTTATGTTTTGGCGAGACATGATTATGATTGCACGGGCCCCGGGACTTAGTACATGTGGCTAACCGAGGAAGCAAGGGCTGACGGGGATCCCATGTACTAGTCCCAACCAAACTACAGCGAAACGAACCTCGTCAAGGAGTTTTGACGAGGAAACGCTAACCGGGCTTTGAGAACTCATGAACCTCATAGCCACATTGATATGATTTGGTGGTCGGGCCTTGCAAACCCGTCCACCACCCGGAGGAAGAAGGTGTATATGAATGATTATGATCATGATATGTATGAGCACGAAAGATATGTATAATAATGAATGAATAATTAATTATGATTACACGAGGTGTAGGTTGGAGATCGTGCACGCCCACTCGCCGGGCCATAAACCCTTATGAATAATTATGAATGAATATGAACGTCGTAATCCCGTTGATGTTTTCTTTTGTTTTAACCACTTGGGAAATGCTTATCAAACTTCACACGGGATTAGGGCTTGCATGTATGTGCTTAATTTCTGCAATATTATATCTTATGCCCCGTTTTATACCCACCAGTCTCGTATAGACTGAACCCGATTTGTTTTCAGTTGTTTTATGCAGGTATAGGAGTGCTAGGCGGGAATACAAGTCGTCTAGGTCTTGCATTTATGTTTAGCACTTCTTTTCAGCATCTCATACTCTTAGTGCTATTTTGTATATGATTCTAGTATGAAGCGTTGATCTTGTAGGCCGTGTGGCCATTGAATACCTGTATAGTTTTGTATATCTATTTTGGAGCTTGGTAGCTCATTGTATATATTATATGTCGTTCTTGCTTCCGCGTTTTATTTTAACTCTGATTTTATGTTGTCTTGAGTTTGAATGGTTTAAGGGTTAGTCCCGCCTAGCATAGCGTGTGTGTTGTGTCCCCGTTCGCCGTGGATTTGGCACGTGTATGGACTTCCATTTCATATACGGGTCGGGTCTCGGTGCGGGGGATGTGGTACCTTACGCTCGGGTGCTACATTAGCTGGGAACCGAAGCAACAAGAAGAAAGAAAAAGGAAGAGGGCTGTCACTATTCATTTCTCATGTTTTAAACTCGATTCACCTCCAATTCGCACGAAATTTGAAAGGTATGTTTATGAATGCATTCTCCATCCTTTCCTCTTTAATTTGACACCTTATTTGCTGGAATTAATGAAGAAATGAGCATGATATGAAGAACTTGATGAATAGTTAGGTTTAATTTTCATTTCTTGAATTCATGACTTTATTTTTGAATTCCTTGAGGATTAATGCATGAAATATGACCACTCTAGCTTCATTTACTTGTTCATGGACTTGAATTTGAATTATATGTTATGTATATGGATCCACCATGGCTGCAACTTGAATTTTTAGAGCTTTGAGAATGAATTTGCTTCCATGCCTGTTGAACCCGCAATTGATATTTTTTGATTTTATTGAATTTCGGGATTAGGTATCTATGCTAGTTGAATCCGTCACTCTTTGCTTATCTTGTTATTTATGAATGTACTTTGCTTCCGCGTAGGTATCATTTTGTGGTAATGTTTCTTTGGTTGTGAAAGTTAGCTCCCGCCTAGCTTAGCGTGTGTATATGTCCCCGTTCGCCGTGATTTAACTCGGGTATGGATTGTCCATTTCATATTCGGGTCGGGTCTCGGTGCGGGGGGATGTGGTACCTTGCGCTCGGGTGCTACATCCTTAAGTGGTATCAGACCCCCAGGTTGTAAAACCCGGGCTCTCGTGTCGTGATTGAGTCAGTTTAGGTCATACGGCATAGGAACTAATTATCAACATGTGCATTGCATTGATTCTTGACCCTCTTTGATGGTGTGATGCAAGATGTTGGAAATTTATTCGTTGAACTTGTTTTACTTGAAACGTTTCGATCATGTGTTGCATTTTACTTCAAATACGTGCTCTTGGTGCTACTTATGTTTCATATGCACTTACTGTAAAAGCCAAAGGTGCTTGTCCCACATCTGTTGGGGAGGGGAACTAAGCCCACTTTATAAAGTGGGTGGAAACCTCCCACTGTTGAGGCCTTTTCCCGGATGGTGATCTTAGCCATTGGGAGGAACAAAACCGTGAGGGTGTCGATTTTAGGCACCAAAGCGGACAATAACAACAGATGGGTTTTCGGGCTGTTACACATACTAACCGACATACATTTATATTTGAGATAAGTTGTGTTTGTAGGATATTCTTACAATATCAAACCACGACCAATCTCTACGACAACCACAACCTATCGCAAGCTCTAATTTCAAGCAAGGGAAATGTAAGGGAATGCATCGGGGTTTACCTACAAGGATCCGAGGATCGTGGTCTTTTCTAAATGGAGCTGTGTTCTTTGGTGTCCTTACAATGGTGCACCAAAGCTCTCTCATCGTTACAAGGAGCCTCACTAGAAGAGAAGTCAGGATGAAGACCATAAGGAAGGAGGTTGGAAGCCATGTTTTGCCAATTACTAACCTTAAAGTCAAGAGAGAATATCTCTTCGCTAGGAATAGGAGGTAAGATTCGGAGTAGAAGACTGATTTGTGGAATAGTCCCCAATTTTCGTGGTGGACGGTGAAGGTTTGTTAAGATAGTGGATCACCCATTTACGGGAGAAGTGAAGAAATCTTGCAGATGTTTAGATTCAAGGATTTTATCAATGAGGAAACGAAGACCCTCAAGGGAACTCAAGTTCGGGTAAAAGGGAGAGAAAGAGGTAAATTGAGACACTCGGATTTCGGGTAAGGAAGAAGTCGTATTGGAAGGATTTATTGAGAATCGATCGATACGGAGATATCAAGTTCATGGAAAGCCAAGATGCCAAAGGTTTTATCTTCGGGCGGATTGAAGTTTATTTTCCAGACTCAAGCTGAATTGTCGTGTGTAAGGTCGAATTGGGAAATATGGAGCAACAAATGGAAATAATAAAGAAAGGCAAAGACTTTTGGGAAGGAAATTATGCGCTCAAGTGTAAGCAATTGGAAAACAAGTTCAATTCACCAATCCAAACTCATAAAGGACGAGCACGGGAATCTTGATCAAGATGTAGAAGAAGTTAGGGATCGAGAAATTGTAATCCCGGACCGTGGAAAGCACAAGTTGATGCACAAGGACTCATGGAAATCTGGAAGGCCGTGGGAAAGACAAGAAATGATCAACACGTCAAAGTAAGCTGTGGTCGGAGAAATGTGAACAAGCTATTGAGTTAAACCACTTGCCATCTTGGTGACAGGTTCTAAAGCATTCATGGCACGTGCATCATACTTCGCATCAATTATTTATTTTTCTTTACTTATGATCGTGGGCGTATTTCTATTTGATTTCGTTGTTCTAATGTGCTGCATATTTAATTGTTACAAGCATGACACGTGCATTGACATCTTTACTCGACATACATTTTAGTGTTTACATCATAGGAAGTTCTTTCACCTCACTTATCAAGTATCTCTTCGACTGGGCTACATCTGAGTTAAGAGAAAAAGAAATAATGGGATGGTACATTCCAGGAAAGATGACTTAGGAAAATAAAGAACTTCAAGTAAGGGATACGTTGGTGGAAAGGAACTTCGAAGGAAAAGTGAGACTAGATTTGACTTCGGGGTGTTTGGATCGAACAAGAATAGAGAAGGGGGTTTTGATTATCAAGAGAATTGGAGGGAAGTTGAGAGAAATTTTAAGGGGGAGAGCATGACCAAGAGGCAAATTTGAAACTTGAGGTCGTGGCCGATGAAATAATTAGTAGAAATAACGGAAATACAATTAGGGAAGATCTGGGAATTTTATGGTGGTGAGCGGAGATGAATAAGATGACTTTAGAGGTTGACTATAAAAATGAGAGCTAAGCCACTAATTTTGGGTTGAAGATTTTCACGGGGAATAGAGAAGATAGCTCATTGAATCTTTCTACGTATGTAAGTTCTGTAGCACCCCTACACGTGGAGATGCCACACCCCCACACTATAGGTCGATCCACATACGAAACGGGTAATCCGTACATGAATTAACCTATAGCGAATGGGTGACAATGCAATAAAATGATAAGCTAGGCGGGATTGACTCATACACGCAACATAATAAAGCGGAAGCATAATTCATTCAATATCAATTACCAACATTGAACTATACTCTAACTTGGCATATCAATATATTATCATCTCCAAATATAAAATAATAACATTAATCATAACTTCGTATGTAACAACAAATAACTAAATGCACGGACCGTGTTTGACTCGACTACATGAACTAGACTCGACTCGACTTCCGCCTAGCGTGCACCTGCAATAACCTGAAAGGTGGAGGCGTCAGTCTGTGAAGACCGAGTGAGGGGTTTAAATAGATATTTACGCAAATAACATGCAAGCTATATTCTCGGGTCAAGGTTTAGAAAGATAAGAATATAAGTTCAATAATAAGATATCTTCGCCCGAGAATACGACTATCAATATTAAATACTTGATCATTTTCATGCGGTCAATACATTGCCCCGGCGAGTGAGGGCAGTCTCCAACCTTACTCCAATGTACATGAAACATGCTTGCTTGTTAGTTAATTAATAGGTGATCATACAATTTAATTATCGTGCAATCGTGCGATAGTGTAATCAAGTAACACATTCATAGAATGAAAATCATGCAATAACCCGAGGACAATCCGTGGTGCCGGACCCGTCCCCAGTCTCCTTCTTCCTCCGGTTGATGATGGGATTGCAAGGCCCCATCATCCATGCTCGTTGAGCAGAGGGTACATGAATCCCTATGCCCGGAACTCCTTCCTCCACTAATCTCCTAGCGGATTTTGGGTTCATCCCAATATGGTGAGGATAGCACCAGAGTTACCCGTCAGCCCTTGCTTTCCCGGTTGGCTCTAGCCACTACCCTCGGGCCCAACGTGAATGGTCATGCTACTCGCCTAAAACATGCACGATACATGGCTTGCTTGCTTTTCATGAACATGAATTGCTTGTAATCATGAGTATTTTCATGGAAAATTATAAATATAAATACCTTTTTGGCCGAAAGCTCACGTAAGGGTTGTATAGGTTATATATAACTAGAATTAAACCTCACCTGACAGGCGACACAATGACTCGTGGATGCGTGAACGTGCTCATGCTCGACAATCTCCTCCCTGGAGAAGAACAGGACAAGAAAATGGGACATACGTGCATTTGTGAGACAATACTCGACAATGGTACCAAATATGACGCACGGCATGATCACATAACGAGCTATCGGGCAATGAACAATGTAGCATATAATTATCATGTTTTGGCATGTAATCAATCATATAATAACAATTTGGGGTCAAATAAAGCATTGGAGTTAAACTCCAAAATTCTATTTTTATGCAGAATGTTTCTGCACCTGCAGAGGCCTGGGAGTGGCCGTTTCGGCCCTTAGTTTAAAATGGGAAGGGTCGTTCCCAGTTCCCCGAAGTGCTCCCCAAAGATGGGAACGGCCGTTCCGGCTTACAAGCCAAAACGGGAAGGGTCGTTCCCGTCCTCGCCGCCATGCACATAATTCAAATATCTGGGAACGGCTGTTCCCCAAATACAAAGGGAACGGGAAGGGCCGTTCCCGTTACACAGACAATACAGAAACAGGGGACGAAGTAGGGGAGCTTCGAACCACAATCAAAGATCACCATAACCATCATAATTCAACTCCTAATATTATATTTCATGAAAAGGAACATATATGCATGCTTTAGGTATAATAAAACTCAATATAAACACTTATATCATGCTTGAATCTCCAAGAATCATCATCATCCACTCATGTATGAACTTGTTCTATAACTCCAATTTCTTCAAGAATTCATACATAAATTCAAGCTAAAAGCATAGAATCATACTTCTAACATCAAATAACCAAGTTGACAAGCTTAAATCCTAATCCTAGCTTTAAGAGATATTTTTAAGAATTCACCTATATAACCATATATACCTTGGAATGAAAATAGATGGAAGAAGATGATGAAAATAGGTGATTGAGCTCCCAAAACATGAATTTCTTTGGAACAACTTGATTAATTTGATGAAATCTCCTCTCCCCTTCTTGATGGATTGGGTTCTGTGAGAAGAGAGTAGGATGGATGATGATTTTGATGAAAAATGAAATAAAGAGAAGCATGAAGAAACATATAACGTAATATCCCTTCCTCAATTTTAATGAAATACATAAATTGCACTTTAATCCTTAAGCTATACAAGTTATGCAATTAAGGTTACAAGGTTTGGAATGATCAATTTAGTCCACAAGATTTTCATACAATTTAGTCCTTAAAGAGAGAAAATGAGCATTTAGGGGCAATTAATTCATGCTCGACAATTATTCCATGTAGCAATTGAATTGTAATTATACAATAATTCGCAAATTGACACGTTTTCACATATTCTCACGTAATCATGTTGAAATGCAATTTATAAAATTAATGTAACACGTATAAATTGAATAAACGAAAATAATAAAATAAAATCCTAACGCTCGAACTCATACGTGTCGAGCGTACCTGACTGTCTGAAAATCGGGGCGTTACAAGTTCGATTTGGAGAAAGGAGTTATGAAGGAGCGTAGAGAAACTCCAAAGTTAAGTTGTCAAGAGGGAACCGATTCAAGTTATCATAAAAAGGGATGCTGTCCAATAAAGCTTGGTTCAATGAGTTTCGAAAGAGATTTAAGAAGAGACAAAACCGGAAAGAATGAACATTGGGAAATTTAAATCAAACTTTAAGAATCATTAAGAACATCCTACCTTCGATTAAAGAACTGTAGGGGCCGAATACCGAATTTCACCTTAAAGGTTTAAAGAGAGTGAAAAGGGTAAATTGAACGGAAGATAGGAAAAGATTTGTGTGATATATATATTAAGGTCAGGAATGAACTTTTAAGGACACCAAGGGTAGTTATTTTCGTTGGTATGTTAGTGTAGCACCCCGCACGTGAGGCACCACATCCCCCGCACTAAGGCTCAACACGAGTAACGAAATAGTAAATCCGCACCCGTATCAAACCCTAGCGAACGGGAGACAAACATAAAAACCTTCCTAAGCCAGGCGGAGCTAGACCCTGCAATGATAACCAATCAACAAAATATAATGCATAGCAAAGCCAAAGTTCAATCATACAAACCATAAGTAGAATTTGGGCTCTTCAGGCCTCTTTTAAATCATAGCAAAACCCAGTAAAGTCAATTCAATAACAATTACATAAATATTCAAGTTCATGATACCATAGAATCGATACAGACACAAATCCAATACATGAGTGAGTGCAAAGACTCTCCTAACCTAACTCGACCAACTTAAAGACTCCAAACACCTCCGCCTAGCCCGAAACTCCAAAGTCAAACCTGCACACTAAAAGATTGGGGAGGGAGAGGGTCAGTCTCTAGAAGACTGAGTGAGAAGGAGCGATATACATATAAAAACATGCACATGCAAGTCATAAATTCCGAACAAGGTTTTATTTGAAATTAGTTCCCCAAAAAGGGGCAAGAGAATGATTAATCAATGCTCGGATTTTATGACTAATCATATTAATTCATTACATTCATAAATCATACATAAACATAAGGCTCGGCGAGTGAGCGTGCACAATCTCCAACCAAACTCCGACCGTGTACGACAAATATCATTAATAAGTTGATTAGGTGTTCATGCGATATATCATAATACATGCAGACCATAAATCATATCATAAATATATTCGTTTGGGCAATCCGTGTCCCGGCTTTCCCGCACGGTGCATAATCATATCATAACATATACATAAGCATAAGCATAAATCATAACCAACCTTCTTCCTCCGGGTGGTGGACGGGCTTGCAAGACCCGGCCACCGGTTCATACATAATGGCTAGTGAGGTACATGAATCCTCAAAAGCCCGACTAGCATTTCCTCGTTAAAACTCCTAACGAGGTCCGTTTCGTCATAAATTTGGTTGGAACTAGTGTATGGGATCACCGTCAGCCCTTGCCTCCCCGGATTGCCACATACACTAAGTCCCTGGGCCTGTGAACATAACATACATGCAATCTCGCCAAAACATTTTAGTTCATAAGAAACATAACATTTTTCATAAATCATTTGAAAAGGGTTTACTCGATGACTTCATTTGAAAACCATATATATATAATCATAAGGTTTTGGCCAAAGCTTTTCACATAAGGGTTGTAGGGTTTGTTACATAGCTAAAACAAAACCACCCTCACCTGAACCGTGACGAAACAAGGAATGAGTTACCAAGTGCCCGAAGGATCAAGATCTCTCCACCCTGGAGATAAACTGTACAAAAGACAACATGACGTGTTCGTGAGACTCAAGACCCTAAATGAACCATATATGACGCACGAAAATGCTCAAGCATGATATGAAGGCATAAAGATCATATAACCAAGTCATTCACTTGTTCATTCATTTTCATTCAAATTCATTAATTCATATCTCCAATCAAATTAATTCAAGAATTCAAATAGGAGCATAGAACATATTCAAGCTCTCCCATAATGCTACCACATACTTCATATTACATAAGATAGCATATTTCCAAGGTTTGACAACAAGAAGGAAGCATATGAAATAGAAAATGAATTACGCGATTCCTAAACGACATATAAACACACATAAACGGCAATAAGCAAAAGCATGCCTATAACTCATCCAAATGCCATGAAATTAAACCATAATGCTCCCAACATATATCAAAACAAGTTCATAGTTTAACACAAAAGGAGATAAAGTCATTCAAGAGGTGAAATAAATTAAAAACCGAAAGGGAAGCAACAAGGACTGCACAAGGGAAGGGACACGGGGGTGTCACCCTCCTTAGCTAAACTGAGCCACGACCGTGGCTCAGTACAGAGCTTCCCAGAAGGTGTGACACGCCCGTGTCTCACACTTATGTGTAAATGAGACACGGGGGTGTCACGGTACAGAACTTAACCACACACAAAGTTTTACCGGCTAAACTGAACCCATACCAAATCAATCCAAAAGCATACCAAATCAACTCCAAATGCTATGAAACTTAATATAAAACATATTTAGCATGTTAGGAACATTTTTCATTTAGAGTGAAAAGGCTAAATCACACGTTAAGATCATCTAAATCATGCAGCAAAACTGGGTCGCCAAAATCGCACATAAAAGCCCTATTGGTTCAATCAGCCATGATCAAGTACTTAGGGGTTGAATTTGGATCTGAAATCTTGGTGAATGCATGCTAACATACTAAAAAACTAATATACATCATGTATATGAAAAATGGCACCATTTAAAGCACATTAGGGTGACCAACAACCACACAATTGCAACAGCAACAATTCTGTCAAAGATCATGCATAAGAACAGGCCATGTCTTTCGGTTTTGAGGCTTAAAATGGAACCAAATACTTAAAACATGAATGTTAACATATAGAACAATGAGTGTACATAATATCCATGCAATTTCACATGAAAAGAAGATCATTTGATCAAGCAACAAAGCAAAATGAACAGCAACAGTTCGAAAAACAGGGGAAGCAGTTTGATCATCAAGTTTGGAACTCCATATCTCATAATTTCATCAAAGGGTCAAGAGATAAAATCCTCCTAATATCATATAATATCAGTTAGGAAAGAAATGGGTCAAGAAACAAGCTCATATACTCAGATATAAACAAGAAAATCAGCCACACAAGCAAATAGGTCACAAGAGCAAAAATCCCTAAAAGTTCATACCAAACTCATCCCTCAAACCCTAACCAAATCTGATCCAAATCAAGCATTTAATGGATTAAATCAAGCATAATAGAGTATAGAAGACATAAATATTCATACCTTGAAGATTAGAAGAAGAAGGGAGGTGATTTGAGCTCAAAATCACAAGAATGGCCAAGGTTTTCTCTCCTTTCTTCTCTCTTTCTCTCTCGATCAGTTCCAGCTGCAAGGGGAGATGTTTGGTTCGGTTTTCAGAGTTAAAGGGGTAGGAGAAAGGCTTAACCCAAGGTACAAAAGTCATGGTTAAGGTATGGTTAGGTTAGAGGAGTGTTAAGGGTCCCACCATGAAGACTAGTCAACAAAAGAAGCTCTTCTTGCACGAGTTGTCCGCTACGGTTGGATTTCGGAGGTCTTAATGATCTCAAAAAGGTATGAGGCTTGTTCCATTGTCTCCGAATCGTCGATACGAAGGCAACGGAGGTGTCGAAATTCGAATCCGAATTCCCGAGCTCAAGATATCAAGTACGGAACCAAGGGTGCGCTAATTGCTCGTTAGCCCCCGACTTGGTTCCACAAATCAAAATTAAATTCGTTAACATGTCAAATGAATCCGAAAACATAAACCGAGCATATAGGCATGTTCATAACACACATATTTACTACATACTAAATTTCCATACCATTCCGATATCATTACATATAAGAACGAAGTACAAATAGAACACTCATGTGCGAAAATGAATTCATAACGTTATAAATTAATTACTAAAACTTAAATCCCATTTTAAATAAATTTAAAGCCAACTTATAATATGTTGAAATTGATTATCGAAATTACCGAAATAGTTAAGGTAACATGAAACCTTAATTAAGAAATTAAACACTAAATATCAAGTTGAAATAGAATGAATTAAATTAAAATAGCAACATTCTATAGTTTAAAACAAATATAAACATTTATAAATAATTAATCATATAAGTAAATAATTAAATTGCGCAATTTATAAACAAATACGTAACATTATTATTACTGAAAAACTGGGGCGTTACAATCTCTCCCCCTTAAAAGAATCCATCCTCGGATTCATAACACGCCTGAAAACAAACAATGAGAGATTCCCCGTCTCTCACAAGCAACAAGGAGAGAGCCCCGTCTCTCGAGCAGCAATGAGAGAACCCCGTCTCTCGAACAGCAATGAGAGAACCCCGTCTCTCGCAAGTAAAGAGAGTACCCCGTCTCTCAAACAAAAATAAGAGAATCCCCATCTCTTACAAACAAAGAGAGCACCCCGTCTCTCAACCGAAAATAAAGCAAGGAGTCTCCAATACTCCCAAGCAACTCACGCAAAACCAAATCTAAAATCACGAAAGGCACCCAAAGCAAGTAATAAATGTCGTCCACATTGGTCTTCAATTACTCCAAGTAATTTAACATAGTACGAGATCAAAGCACTTAACATAAAATTTATGTAGGTTAAATTTGCATGGATGCATGTATCATGAATGCTATAAGTACCGTTCACCATAGTTGCCAAATTCAGATTTGTGAGTTATCGTTGTCCAAGGTATGATCTGTCCTGAATGTAACTCAGTGCCCAACTTTTCTTGAACCTCTTCAGGGTTCCCCGGTGAAGCGATTGAGGAATTCTTTAAGGAGTATATTCTTAGATCCTTTCTAACTTGTATTGCTACCCAACTTCTTCAATCCTTATCGGTGCTCAACATATCCCCGAGGATAACCACTCTGGGTAAACTTGATGATTCGATCCCAACCTTACGACGTTTTTTCTTATAGTCTCTCTCAACACAAGTCTTTTCCCACCTTCCGTTCCAATTGTCCGTTCATTCCCTTTTGACCCCCTCAATGTTATATTCGATAACTGGTCCCATATTTCCTTAACTTAAGATAGAAGGTTCTTGATGATTCTTGAAATTTGAGACCAATCCTCCAATTATCATCCTTTTCTATTTGGTCCCTACTTAAGTTTCCTTCTGGATTATCGTTGATATAATCGATAACTTAATAATATTGTCTCGGACCCCTTCATACTTTATTGAATAAATCTTGATCGACACCATCCCCTTATATGATAGCTTGATTCGGTTTTCCCCTTGTTAATTCTAACTTAAAAGTTCATAGAAACTCTCTTATGATTCCATCACCTCCAGATCAGAATTCCATACGTAGCTTCCCTCTTAATAGCTTAACCATAACCGCCGTCTTATTCATTCCTAATCACCACCCTTAGGACTTCCAGATTCTCCTTAATTTGTATCCCCGTCATTACTCCTAACATATTCATTCGAGCACCACTCCCATCCTCCAATTCACCTCTTAGTCGTGCTCTCCCCCTTAAAAAATTCTGCTCTTACATGTCAAACTCCATGAATCCTTCTTTCATTGAAATTTTTGATGAGCCACTTCTGCTTCTTTAATTCACTCCTAAGGTTCAATTCAAACCCTTCAATAATTACTTCCTTCCAATCACCAACTTTTCTCTTTCTTACTCTTCTTGAAATCTAGACCAATTTAATCCCCTCTTGTATTTCCATTCTTCAACTAAAGGTAATCCTTTCAAGGATCAAAAAGGACTTACATTATTTCCTAATCAATGCTCCCTTATTTGGAGATTTTAGTTGAATTCGTTACTTCGCCTCTGAGATTAAGGTTTCTCCAAAACTCTTCAACTTAGTTTCTTCGGTGTAGATTGTGCTAGCTAAGCTATATGCCCGGAACTCCCAAAATATAACCCAACTATTCTTCTCGTCTTGATTCGAGTAAGACTTGATTAAAGAATCGCTTGAAGAACAAGGTGCAGCCATTCCCTATCAATTAAACACTAAGCCATGCATGTTGGATTAACATGCCAATGCACATAGTAAACAGTTAAAGATGCAACGATGCAACACGTTGGAGCGATTACATTAATTAAACATAAACGTACATATAGATAAAGAAAGCAATTAATTTAAATCGATGCATGATGCTCATGCCATGAATATGCAGAACCTGTCACCGAAGTGGTAAGCTTTTAGCTTGACGACGTGTTCCTCATTCCCATAATTGTAACTTTCTTTGAAGACATTGATAATTCCTTAGCTTTCCATGGTTTTCGAACCCTTAGAGGATCTTTTATTGCTTCACCGGGAATAAAGAATAAAACCCTTAGGGGATCTATTATTGCTTCACCGGGGTACCCTGAAGAGTTTAAAACCCTTAGAGGATCTATTATTGCTTCACCGGGGTACCCTGAAGAGTTTAAAGACAAGTCAAACACTGAGCTCACTTTCGGGGCAAATCATGCATTGGACAACAAAACTCACAATTCTAAATTATGCAACTACGGTGAACGGTACACGAAGCATCCATGATACATGCATCCATGCAAATTTAATTTAAATAATTTTATGCTATGTGCTTTGATTCCTTATCATGTTAAATTACTTGGAGTAATTGATAATCAACGTGGATGATATCTATTACCTACTTTGGGTGTCTTACATGACTTTAATTATTGTTTCGCATTGTGTTGCAAGGGAGTATTGGAGACTTCCTTGTTTTGTTGTTGTTTGAGAGACGGGGTGCTCTCGTTGTTTGTAAGAGACGGGGATTCTCTTATTTTTGTTCGATAGACGGGGTGCTCTCTTTGCTTGCGAGATACGGGGTTCTCTCATTGTTGTTTGAGAGACGGGGTTCTCTCCTTGTTTCTTGTGATAGACGAGGCTCTCTCATTGTTTATTTTCGTGCGAGTAGTGAATCCGAGGATGGATTCTTTTAAGGGGGAGAGATTGTAACGCCCCAACTTTTCCGTATTCTAGTATGACGTATGTGTTTATTAAATTGCACGAATTAATTGTTTATAAGTGTTTTATATATTTAATTTTATATATTAAATGTTAAATTATTTCTATTTAAGTTTATTAACATTAAAATTTAATTTAATTTGTACCCTTTGATTAATTGTTAAATATGTGATTAATTGAGATATTTGAAATATGTGAATTGGAATTTATACGAATACTTTAACCACTCGCTCATGAATAACTTGTTTGCTCCCTAATTACGCGTTTAAATTATTTAATTACCTAATTAATCGTTTATTATAATTGCAATTTTTATTTTTTTAATTAATCATATTAATTATATTTAGTTGGTTATATTTTAAAAAAAGTTAAGTGGAGTTTAATTTATTATTGAAAATAGTTGAATTTTAAAGGAATTCTTGAATGTTATGCCCTTATATGTGTTAATCGTGTGCCGTTCTTACTTGAATTGATTTCGGAATTTGGTGTGATTTTAGCATGTTGTAGCTTTATGTGTTATAAACTTGTGTACATGCTCGTTTCATGTTTTTGATTTCGTTTGGTGGGTTAACGAATTTTATTTTGGGAACGAGACCAAGTCGGGGGCTAAAGAGCATTCGACACACCTCTGGGTCCGGACGGCGTATCTTGAGCTAGGGAATTCGGAATCGAATTCCGGAAGTGGCGTAGGAATTGTAATGAAGAATGGAAGCTAGAGAAATTGGCCTCATATTTTTCTAATCTCGTTTGAACACCCGTATTTTGCCCGAAAATCGACCCTTGTGACAGATTCGCCACCTTTTACGGTTTTGGCCATAACTAATTCATTTCTTAACCTTTTAACCTCAAACTTGGACCCAATTAACCCTAATTAATTCCACCTGCCACCCCATTATTCCCTCATTTCGTTCAGCAAGAGAGAGAGAGAGAGATTAGCTGGGAACCGAAGCAACAAGAAGAAAGAAAAAGGAAGAGGGATGCCACTATTCATTTCTCATGTTTTGAACTCGATTCACCTCCAATTCGCACCAAATTTGAAAGGTATGTTTATGAATGTATTCTCCATCCTTTCCTCTTTAATTTGACACCTTATTTGCTGGAATTCATGAAGAAATGAGCTTGATATGAAGAACTTGATGAATAGTTCGGTTTAATTTTCATTTCTTGAATTCATGACTTTATTTTTGAATTCCTTGAGGATTAATGCATGAAATATGACCACTCTAGCTTCATTTACTTGTTCATGGACTTGAATTTGAATTATATGTTATGTATATGGATCCACCATGGCTGCAAGTTGAATTTTTGGAGCTTTGAGAATTAATTTGCTTCCATGCTTGCTGCTGTATCGTTGCTGCTTTCTTTCCTTTTCCCATGTGTGCTTTCTTTCCTTGATTTGTGTAAGTATACAGCAGCATGTGTATATGTAATGCATGGATTTAATTGATTAATTGAATTGCATGCATGCAATTTGTTTAATTCGTTGTAGCAAGTACGTGTATATATGTATATATTTTAGGTGTTAACTTTGTAAGTGCATGTATATATATATACATATATATTATATATGGCACGTATTTAATTATTAACTAGTTAATATGCATTTTATATAATTTAATTTGAATATCTTACATGCTATGGTCTCAATAAGTCGATTTCGTGTGTATGGCCCTCATACTTCTTTAGTTGTTTTCCTATGCCTCTTATTTGTCTGTTTTTTTATTTATGAGCTATGTGGACATGTTATATCCTATGTTATAAATCTTAAATTCATTTTTGTGGATTTATTTAATACGTGTTTTATGTGATATATGGCAAGATATGTTTGTTATACCTTCCTATGTGCATGCATGAAGTAGTACTTTGTTCAATTGCCTCATATGTTATTTCCTTGTTCGTTTTATGATAGGTGTGAATTGTTAACATATTAAATGATATATTATGCTCGTTATGTGAAGCTTATGGATTTGTTTATCGTGAAATATGCGAGTTATGATTTAATATGACATGATATGACTTCATTTGACCTAATGTGACTTAGATGCTCTCTAGCTTACATGCATATGTTGTGGTTCGTTATGAGCCCTACTTCATAACTTCTACCTTCTTCTGTGACTCATATGACTTGTGTACATGCAATAGTATGTGCTATGATTATTATATGGAATTTATGGCTAGTTTTTTGTGATTCATGACAGGTATAGAACGAATGAATATGAAACCTTCATATGTTGTACATACTTGAACATATTGAGTGAATTGCTTGATATCATGACTTCTTAACATCATTTAACTTCTTATGCATCTCATATCATGATTATTGCATGTCGTGCATCTTATATGGTTCATTTGGTGTCTCGAGTCTCACAAGCACGTTATATTGTTTCTTGTACAGTTTCTCCAGGGTGGAGACTTATCGGGTTCATAGGACACTCTCGAGTCTCCTTTTCTTCTGGTATTATTCGGTAAGAGTTGTACAGGTGGGTTTCTCTACTATTTAGATAAATGACCCTATATACTCCCAATATGTAAAGATTTCAGCCAAAGTATATATGTATATAGAGTCGTTTTCAAGAGTAATTAATTTTAAAGTAAAGCCCTTCTTTTATGAATCCACCAAATGTTTTGGCGAGAAAGAATGAATGAATGCACAGAATGGGGCCCAGGGACTTGGTGTGAGTGGTGACCCGGGGAGGCATGGGCCGACGGTGATCCCTCACACTAGTTCCACCAATGAACGGCGTAACCGGACCTTGTTAGGAGTTAGCGAGGAATAGACGCTGAGTGCCATCTGGGGAGTTATGTTTCCCTTTTGGTCAATGAATGGATGGTTCGGGCCGATCACCCGGCCATCACCCGGAGGAAGAAGGTGTAAATATCCATGAATGTGCACAAAAGAATGTAATGCATGAAATAAAGAAAGAATGAATGAATGTTTAATGAACTACATATGGTGTTGGTTGGAGATAATGCACGCCTACTCGCCGGGCCACGAAAGACCTAAAGAATGAAAAATGAACGTTATAATCCCTTTTGATGACTTCTTTATTTCACCAACTTGGGAAATGCTCTAAAAACCTCATTTGGGATTATAACTTGCATGTGAATGTTTAAATATTGTCTTACACTACACTTATGCCTCATTTTTATAACCACAAGTCTCGTATGGACTGAACCTGGATTGTTTTCAGTGTTCGCGCAGGTTGGAGTGCTAGACGGGAAGTCAAGTCTGTTAAGTCTTTCGGTTAAGTCAGAGTCTATTCATATGCATATTGAACTATGATTTTTGTAGTTATAAAAATGTAAGATTTGTATGGATTATTACCACTATCATGGATTCTGAATGAGTTTTTAGTAACAGAAAGAACCCGCAATTGATATTTTATGATTTTATTGAATTTCGGGATTAGGTATCTATGCTAGTTGAACCCGTCACTCTTTGCTTATCTTGTTATTTATGAATGTACTTTGCTTCTGCGTAATGTTTCTTTGGTTGCGAAAGTTAGCTCCCGCCTAGCTTAGCGTGTGTGTATGTCCCCGTTCGCCGTGATTTAACTCGGGTATGGATTGTCCATTTCATATTCGGGTTGGGTCTCGGTGCGGGGGGATGTGGTACCTTGCGCTCGGGTGTTACAGTCATTGCCTGCGTTCATCGTCTTCTCTCCTTCTCTCTTTCAACAATGATTTTCTCTCCTTCAACGATGAAAAACAGAAATCGTCGTCTTCTCGCCTGGGTCTGCATTCTCGTGCCTTTGCCTGCATTTGTCGTCGTCTTCTACAACCACGATTAACAAAAAAAGATAGAGAAATAAATATAGAAATATGATCTTCTTCTATCGTCTTGTGTTCTTTTTCCTTTTTTTTTTTATGTATTTGATGTTTGAAGATTCAAAGGATCGATTAATCGATCCTGTTGATCTTCAAAGTTTTTTAAGAAGATCTTCAAGAATAAAAGAAAATAAAAAAAATATATTAAAATCTATATGTCGATCCTATTGATTTTTGTGAATAAAAAAAATATAAAATTAAAGAATAAAAGAAAATAAAGAAAAAAAGAAAAAAAAAATCTTGAAGATCGAGAAAAAAATTCTCTAGATCGAGAAAAAAAATCACTCGACATGTTGACGTGGAAAATAATTATATTTAATATTTATTTTATTAAAGAAAGGGTTATATAATTAATTCTTTTGAAACTAGGGGTTACACTAACAAAAAAAAGACTTGCGCGTCCCTTATAACGCAATGTCCCTCGTATCCCTGCCTATCTTTATGTCTCGGATTGATTTGAGCAATAACGAAGGCAAGAAGTTGATATTAATCATAAGAGCAAATTACATTTTTGTTCTCATTTGTGATTTTAGTCCTATTTTTTTGAAAATTAGATATATTTAATCTTATTATTTTAAAAAACTTACAATTTCGATCTCAATCATCAAATAATCGATGGAAATTTTTTTTTTTTACAATTAATGTAGGAAAAAAATTATTGTTTATTAGGTTATTTTCCGTGGGAGTTTGTTTATTAATACCTCATTTTAGCACCACATTACCTTAACGAGAGTGATTCAGACTAATGCTTCAAAGTTGATTTAAGATACTAAAATGGGGTATTAATAAGTAAAATCCCACAAAAAACTAAATAATGAACAGTAAGTTTTTCCACCAAATTGCACTTAACGAAAAAAAATGCATTTTTTGTTAATTATTTGACGGATGGGACCAAAATTGTAACATTTTAAAAATTATTGGACTAAATATGTCTTAATTTCAAAGATATGAGACTAAAATTACAAAAGGCCTAATCCTATGGGATTAAATATGTAATTTGCTAATCGTAATATGTACTTATAAAAATTGGGTATGATTCTCGAGGAAAATTTATTTTGCGGTCCAATTACCCAAGTTAAGCTCATTTAAGAAAAAGTTAGGAGTTAGACCTTTTTAAGATGTACACTTTCTTTCTTTTTTCGGTTAGAAAAGCGAACAAAAGAGCTAAAGGAAACCACAAAAGACTACTCCAGGAGCCAGGAGGTGTATCACCTCCAAAGGTGGTTCCTCCCAGATAATGCGCCTATCCAGGCAATCTATGTCCCAGGTTAGCCAGACCATCCGCCCACACCATTACCCTCTCTAAAGGTGTGTTGCAAAATACAATTCCACGGACGATGTAGCAGAAATCGAACATCTTCGACAATGGATCCCAAGGGGTGGGAAACTATATCAGATTTCTTGATCAAATTAGTCACAACCTCAGAATTTGTTTTGGTCATAATAATCTGAATTCTTCTATCCCAGGCCAAGCGCAATTCTTCTCGAAGGCCTAAAGTTCCGCGGCAGTTATAGAACTGTTCCCAAGTCTCAATGAAAAGCCCATAATCCACCTACCCATCCAGTCTCTGAGTGTAAGCACCCCGCACGGTGGGTAACCACATCCCCCGTACCAAAGCCCAATCCACATGCAAAATGGCAAGTCCATGCATGAACCAAGCAGTGGCGAGCGGGAGACCGACTAACACACCTAAGCTAGGCGGAACGTAGACCCTGAACTGAAAGCGAATCAACAACAACAATTGCACATGCGGAAGCAAAGCATACATTTAAACGTAAAAGCACAAGTAGCAGATGAGGGGTTCGACTAGCATAAATACCTAATCCCGAAAGTTAAGCATAAATCATAAAATAACGGGTTCAAACTGTCCCTAGAAGCCTGTCCTAAAATCTCAATAACATAAGTTAATCATAGATACAATCATTCTCACAAACTTTATCGAATTACAAAAATGTATATGCGAAAGACTCAAACTTAACAAAAGACTTGACAGACTCGAGGGATTCGACTCATACCGTCTAGCTTGAACTCCGAAGCCAGAACCTGCAGCTAAAAACATTGAGGAGGGAGTAGGTTAGTCACACTGACTGATGAGGGGCTACCCACACACACTGTATAGGTATAAGGTGAGAACAACACGTTCAAATCATAATATTCATGAACTCGGGGACAGTTTTTGCACACCAAAATATTTACCCGTGATACATACATATAGGATTTACTTAGCAAAACGAAGCAAAATGTAACTTAACTTAAGTAAATCATATCGTATGTTTCATAACCTATGTTTTGAAACCCGGACCGGACGTCGAACCGGGAAGGCTTACTGGTTACTGGTTTTACTGGTTCGACCGGTTCGACCACCGGTCAAACCGTTATGACGTCATAATTAAATAATATTTATATTTAATTATATATATTATATAATATTATAAATATGAATAAAAAATAACCAAATAAACTAAATTATATAAAAGAAATTATAATTTTAAATACTTTCAGTTTTTTATTAATTTTCAAATAACATCTCTAATAATAAAATTTCAAATTATAAATGTACAAATATAATGCAATATCTGACTAAATAAAAAAATAATCAACATCTAACAAATTAATAATGTAAATAAAAGATTAATTCAACAATATCATACTTTTATTATAGAGTCATAAAAAAAAAATATCACCCATAATTTATATTTATATAAATATATATTATAAAAAACAAAAGAAATATTAAACATTAGTTTCTCGTTTTGTTAAATGAATTCAAATTCTTTCCCCAATATGATATTTGGCACATGAAAAGCATTATATATATTTTACTTTGAAAGTAAGTTAACAACAATTGAAGCAGCGGACATGGTTGTAGTGCGCTCCTTCAATCCTAAGGGTCTGGGGTTCGATTCCTTGCAATTACCAAACTCAAAACATTAATATTTGAAAAAAAAAAAAAGAAAAAAAATTAAAAATCCGGGCTATCTGGCCCGCTAACCGGTCCGGTTTGGTTTCAACACCGGTTCTTGACCGATTTTTAGCGGGTCAAACTAGTTTGTGAGACAACTGGTTTTGAGGGGTCAACCGGACCGGACTGGCGGCCGGTCACCGGTCGTACCGGTCCGACCGGCCGGTCCGATCCAGGTTTCAAAACTTATCTTATCATTTCGAGACATAACCATATTTTATCTTATTAAAAAATCTATCCCCGCTTCACGAACTTTAGCATACCATGCATACGTATAACTCAATGGGTACAAGTATCATAATCCATCTAACACACCTCATTCGTATCATTATATATCAAAACAAGATAAAACATAACTTACATTCATAACATACCTCCTTCACTCTAGAGATGGAAGGGTGTATACCCCCTAACCATCCATTACAGGTGAGGGGAGCGCGAACACTCAAACTCTTAGGGTCCCATCCCCCAACCAACCCTCCTGGTGGGTTCCGGGTTAGTCCTTAACATATAGAGACTATGTTTGGGCTTATCCCGACAGCCCGCTGCTGTCCCGGGCGTCCCAACACATAAACTCCGGGGCCCAACATTAACGTTACATTCGTATCATTTCATAACATAACATTCTTAACCCGCTACATATCATATCGTATTATAACATACATATACCTTACCTTGCAACCACTATGCTTTACTACCTCTCCGTGTCAGATTCATAACATTTCATTAGCTCGTAGCTCCCGGTTCATAAGAGCTACACGGTTTGGAGAATGGTGTAATGCAGCAAAACTTACCAAGTCAAATCCAACCATAACAAGCGTACTTAGGCTTGTACATAGCGTATCATACTTGTAAACGTATAAAAAAGTCATAAAAATACATATCACACACATATTTACTTATACTTGGGCTTATAAACCGTATGCATAGAAAACAAGCACGTTTCAATGGGGTTTATGTAACGCCCCAACTTTTCGACCGTACAGGTATGACGTTGCTGGGATGCGGGCCCAGAACAGTAGCAGTCCGGGACCACATTTTAAAATTTTTAATTATAATACAAGTATTAAAATATTTCTAAAACATTTTAATACAAAGCGGAAGACTTAGCCGGATCTACTCAAGTATATACATGCAATTGATAATAAATTTTAAATCACTTAAGCAGATAAATATCTAACATGCAATTAACACTTAAGAGCACATAATTTATCATGCTTAATGTAACGCCCCGATTTTCATTTATCAATATTTTATGTCTAAAATAATTTTATAAATTATATTTTATAATACTTTCATGAAATTCATATTTAATTTATAATTTATCTCATAACTTGAAAACGTTTATTTCGTGAGATAATTACCGAAAATGATTTAATTGTCAACTTGGCCCTATACGTTCATTCTTTTAAACTTAGGGACCGAATTGCATGAAAACCTTTGAGGACTAAAGTGATCACTTTCCAAACTTGATATCCTTAATTGCTTAACTTAAATAACTTGGAGGGTTTAATTGCAAATATTACATATTTCCTAAATATCACGGTATATCATCTCCTAGCTTCCAAACCCATTTCATTCTTGATCTTTCATCATATTTGCTTCCTCTCTCTCTTGGTATTAAGAAGAAAAGGAAAGGAAGTGATTTTCATCCATTTCATCAAGAATTTCAAGTATTAATCCAAGTTTGGGAAGCTTGATCATCACCCTCATCCATCTTCTTCCTTTCTTTCATTTCCAAGGTTGGTTGTGCATGAACTCTTGATTCTTGAGCATGTATGATTGAGCTAGGGTTTGGGATTTATATGTTAGATGAGTTAATTGAAGTTGGAAGCATGATTATGTGATTATATCATGAATTATGGCATGATTTGTGCATGAATTGGTTGAGAATTGAGCTTGAATGATCAAGTGTGATCATGAACTTGGAACCTGGATTCTTGGTGATTTTCCATGATTTAGGTGTTTAAATGGAGTTTTATTGCTTGTTGAATATGTATGCATCATACTTCCAGCAAAACATAACTTGGTAGATTGAAAATGGATTTTTGGTGGCTTTGTTATGCTTTCCCGTAGCCATACTCTGTTTTTTCCTCTGTTCTTCATATTTGCAGAAACAGGGAACGGCCGTTCCCAGCCTCAAGGCATTGTGGGAACGGGCGTTCCCACCTTTTCAAATGATTTAGGCGGCCGAGCATGGGAACGGCCGTTCCCATTTTGGCCTTGTGCCGGAAGGGCCGTTCCCAGCTTCCGCGCGTTTTAAAGGGGGAAAACGTTGGTGCGTTTTTGGGGGTTATGGGAACGACCGTTCCCATTTTACAAAGGGGTCCGGAACGGCCGTTCCCACCTCGCTGACAGAACAAATGTGACTGCATAAAATTACATTTTTAGCCCCTCGATCCAACGACTTCTTTGACCCCGAATTGCTGTAATATGTGCTAATATGATGTGGAATAACATGTTATCATACCACATTGCATTTTCGTGGTCATCTCGATACATTTCCGCCGTTCGTCACATTTTGTGCATTTTAGGTCATGTCTCATGTATAAGTGTCGTGTTTGCACAGGTCACGAGGGTAGGGACGAGGAGCAAGCCCCGTAGGTCGTGCCTACTTGTCTTTGTCGGTATAGGTGAGGTTTAATTGTTAGTTACATAGAACCCGTATACCCCTTATGTGATATTCTGGCCAAAATAGTATTTACGGTTATACTTTCTATAAATCATTAATCATTTCAAGCCAGGTTCAAGCAAGCAAGCAAGCAAGCAAGTCAGGTATCGTTTCATGCATGTTTAGGCGAGTAGCATGACCGGTTCCGTTTGGGCCCGAGGGTAGTGACTAGAGCCAACCGGGAAAGCAAGGGCTGACGGGTAACTCTGGCGCTATCCTCACCATGTTAGGGGTCACCCCTGAATCCACTAGGAGATTAGTGGAGGAAGGAGCTCCGGGCTTAGGGATTCATGTACCCTCTGCTCAATGAGATTGGATGTTGGGGCCTTGCAATCCCTTCATCAAACCGGAGGAAAAAGGAGACTGGGGACGAGTCCGGCACCACGGATGCGCCTCGGGTTATTGCATGATTGTCATTTCATGAACGTGTTATATGAGTACACTATCGCACGATTGCACGATAAGTGAATTGCATGATCACCTATTGACTATTAAACAAGCAAGCATGTTCATGTTCATTGGGAGATCGGTTGGAGACCGCCCTTACTCGCCGGGGCCATGTATTGATTAATTGCATGAAAACGAACAAGTACTTAATACTGATAGTTGTAATCTCGGGCAAGTTTATGTTATTGTGAACTTATATTACTTTTAATTATAAAACCTTACCAGAGGTTATAACTTGCATGTGATTGCGCTATATATATTTATGCCCCTCACTCAGTCTTCGGTAGACTGATACTTCACTTTTCAGGTACTTGAGAGCCGGTCGTGCTAGGCGGGAGTCTGGTCCAGTCTTGCATTGTCACGAGTCTATCAGTGTACCATCATGTATATATTTTACTACTTCTCATGTCATGTCTATTGTTATCACATTTTGAATACTTGATCATGTATCAGAGATGATAATGTATTGATAGTTAAGTTTGGTATCTATACGTATCTATCTGATAAATATGGTACCTATATGTATTTATAAGTTAATGCTTCCGCTTTTAACTGTTATGTCTTGATTTTGTATTGCCTTGGGGTTTAGTCCCGCCTAGCTCGTCTTTTCTTTTCTTTGTCACCCGTTCGCTATAGGTTAGTTCATGTACGGATTTTCCATTTCGTATGTGGATCGGCCTATAGTGCGGGGGTGTGGTATCTCTACGGATAGGGGTGCTACATCTGAGGTGGTATCAGAGCACGGTTGCAAAACCGAGGTTCTAGTGTCGTGTCGTGTCAAGTCTAAGTCGAACGGCATAGGACTAATTGTTGATTGAGAGTCTTGCATATTATTTGAATTCTTTGAATTAATTAGACTACTTGACAACTTGTGCTTTGCATTGAGTTTTGCAATTTATTGTCAATTAATTGATCTTGAATTATTTGAAGTTATGTGCTTAACGTGTTTTACTTTAAATACTGATAAATTGCTTGCTGCATTTATATTAAATCTTAGTTGTGAGCATTAATTATGTGATCATTATGTGACATAAGCGTGCCTTACCCACATGCATTTTATTTCAAAGAAAGTTGTGAGTTACAGGTTGTAGAAAGAATATCAAACCACGGCCAATTGCTCGATAACTTTGGGCTACTACAGGATTTGAGAAGGGGGTGCAAGTTGAGGCTAAAATCAGGGCGTGGAAGGAAAGTCAATTAAGTATGTCCGATTGAAGTACAAGCTTGGGAATTACCTTTGGGTTTAAATCAGTCGGATTCAACTTTCTAACACGACAGCCAGAAAGATTAAACAACCAATTATGGAAATCAACATGTTCGGGATTCTACATTTAGGGTAAGACAAGTTCATTAAGTTATGATTCAAAGGATGAGATCCGGGATAGAAGAATGCACTGTGGGAGATTTGTACTATCAAAGATGACGCGTCTACCGGGCCAGGAAGTCTACTTCATCCGAGGATAAGGTGAAGGAGATTGGGGTACTAATTACTCAAGATTCAGGTGTGTCGTTAAATTGAGACTTAGTTAATTAGAGAGCAAATTCAAGTGGGAGAAGAAGATCATTTCAATCGAGCTGGTAGATTTGGATTCACGAAAGGTAAAGCTCCTAGGACTCTATAACCGATTGGAATGAGTTTATTTTCCGGATTCAATTTGGAGGGTCGTGCAAGAGTGAGAATTGGGAGATTGGAGTACCAAATGAAAATGGCAACGAATGATAATGAATTTTGGAAGGAAATTATATGCTCACAAGTAGGTAAGTAAGAAGAGGAGTTCGATAACCGATTCAGAGTGAAAGAGTAGACTTGAAGGGTTTCAATCGCGGTGGCAACTTGGTGAATCGGGAGAATAACTGGAGACTTAAGGTTCGAGAGGGGTCAGGAAATCAATTCTATAAGTGGAACAGAAATTGAATTCAGGAGTCTTGTTTGGGGGATCATATAGTTACCCCAGTTAACGCAAGGACAATTTTGGGATTTCAATTAAGGAAGGGATAAAGGAAGCTCAGCACTCCAGTGAATATGAAATTGAAAGACAACCATGTTAAAGATTTCAGTAGTGGGCATATCTAGATCCAAGCTGAATTGTCGTGTGGAGAGATCGCGTTAAAGGACATGAAGCAATAAATGAAGACGGTAAAGAAGGCAACGAACTACTAGGTAAAGGTTGGGTGGTCGAATGCAAACAAGGAAAAGGGAATTTATTCAATTATTCAAACTCTTAATGAGCAAACCAGGAAGTTGGATCAGAGTGACGACCATGAAAAGGATTCGGGCAAATTGGGGAGCAATTACTAAAGAGTAAGCTAGATGTTAACTCCGTGAGCATTGAAGATTTCGGGTTTTAGAAATCATAATACGAGCCGTGAGAATGTTCAAGTGAAGGTTAGATAAATTTGAAGAATGGAAGACCGTGGGAAAACAAGAAATGATTACCAGTTCAAGGCAAGCCTATGATTCAACAAATAAGGAATTTCATGTCGAGATAAATTTTCCATCACCTCGGTGACAGGTTCAATGCACTCATAAGCAAGTGCATCATATGCAACTTTAATTTTAAATTTCTTTACATATATGTAATTTCCCTGATTGAACTTAATTGCTCCAATGTGCTGAATTATTATTTCTGAGTGTGTAACGCGCATCGGCATATTAATTCAACATGCATATTCAGTGTCTTGATTAACAGGATGTCACAAGATCGCCCTTATAAGGGAACAAGTGCCTAGAGTTTCTCCGCGTTTACCCCCTCCGGTTCAGCCTCAGGAGTTTTTCGAGTCTTTGGTTCGTTTAGTAGATCAGAAGATAAAAGAGTATGTTTCTTCCGAGTCGCGGGACTATGTTTCTTCCGAGTCGCGGGACTTAGCATCACAGCCGGGCCAAATTTCGATGGCATTTAGGGAATTTCAGAACCAACCATCCTCAAGACCCTTTGAAGGAAACAAGGATTCCACCGGATCACAACTCAAGAAAATCAAAAGAGTGTGGGAACTAACTCCGAGTGACTCCCAAGAAAAGGACCAAGGCACCACTTTGTTTGAGGCAAGAAGGTCTAATCCTCACCCCGGACAGGCTTCAGGTTCGAAGTCGGGACAGCTTTTTAGCAAAGGAAAGCGGCCTAGCTCGTCTTTTCTTTTCTTTGTCACCCGTTCGCTATAGGTTAGTTCATGTACGGATTGTCCATTTCGTATGTGGATCGGCCTATAGTGCGGGGGGTGTGGTATCTCTACGGATAGGGGTGCTACACTTAAAATAAAATAACTGTAAAATATTACCGTACTGCAAACATGGCTATCTAACGGCATTTTTTCAGCTCCTTGCCCACTCGTGAGACCGACAGAGCTTCCCTACAATGACCCCAGGGACACCCTCGGAGTGTGGGCTCCGAAAGTATTTCTCTAAATACTTAGAGAAAATAAACTTTAAACTAGAAAACCCTTTTCAGGGTTTATTCTCCCGAAATTAGGCGTTTTATACAAACACCTAATTAAAATTAATTCCGAAATAAATCGAAATTAACTAGGAGAAAAATGGGACTTGGTTTCAAAGCCAAAATTTGGCCAAAACCATCCCAAAACTGAATGGGAGAAATGGCAAGGGGATCAGCCTATTTATAGGTAAAAACCCGAGGGCAAAACGGTCATTTTGGATACAAAAGCAAGGGCAAAATGGTCATTTCACATCCCCACTTGCGTGTACAACTTGGACATGAAAACCAAGGTGACCACGTCGTAGATCTCTCAGCCACGAGTCCAACGCCGTCGGCCGATCGCCGATCGGAGGTCTCACGCGCCCACACGCGCGGCCACAAGGCGGCGCGTGTGATCACTTGCCGGCTAGGGTTTCCGGTGACGTGGCCTCTTCAAGAGATGCCACGTGTCCGGGTCTGGACCGACCCGGAATCGGACCCGGTCCGGCCCTATCCGGGAACCCGACCCGTTGACCCTACTCTGGACCCGTTGACCCGGTCAACATGGTGATGTAGCGCGATCTGGAACGTCCACGTGTCGCACACGTGGCGTGTCACGCGGCTGCCCAGTCAGCGCCACCTGGTCCATTTGCTGACGTGGCGTGACACGTCAGTACCACGTCACCTGCCACGTCAGCATTTTTACTTTTTTTTTTTTTTTTAAAAAAAATTAAAATTTTATTTTCTCCAAAATAAAATTTCGGGCACTTCCAACTCTTTGGAACTTGATTTATTTTCTTAAAATAAATCCCTTGGCTATTTTCAAACACTTTGAAAAATTCATTTCTCTTTCTCCTTTTATTATTTTCTCTTTGGGCTTTCAATTGAGGCTTGCAAGGGGACCTGCAGGACTAATTAATTTTAGCTCCAAACGGATTAATATATTATCATCTCATGACAATAATTATTTACCGTTTAACAATATTTAATTCCACTAAATAAATATTGTTGCACTCTAAAATTAATTAAATTATTCACGAATTTCTCGATCTAGAATAATTTCGCATTTTACTCCTCCGTGTAGATATCCATGAAAAATAAATTGCAACTACTATCATTTATATTTCATCTCTAAGTTGAAATTTATTGATTCGCCTTAAGTTCAAATTCTCTGTATGTGAAACACATTCATCATACAACTTCGGTGACGTCATCACGCGAAGTGCTTTGGCCAAAGTCTTAATTCGAACTTTTATAAATCTATTTCAAGGATATCTCTTACCTTCCAGCAAGGCCACAGATTCCTCGATCAATATAACTCTTTAGCACATTTCATGTAACCACCGAACATACAAAGTATTTTGGCCACCCGTTACCGAGACCTCACTTCGAGTATGTTACAGTGACTAACACTACATGCCTAAAGCCGAAATATTATCAGGATTAAGAGTACAATGCTTCCTGAGATTTTATTCATTTTGGATAGCAGTATAAAATGAATAATCTCAGTGGTCCAGTTCGATGTTTCCAATCCTATTGAAAAACATCAACGTGTTATAATTGGAATCACCATTCCCTATGACGAAAGACTAATCATCTTATATAACCACGTTATAGTCTTGATAAGAACATATTCTTATCTTACCGACTAGAACTTTAATAACACGTGATTTCGGTATTCAAAGTCTTTTCCTATGAAACACATTTCATATAAGAATACCATCACACGTCATTAATTATTAATATGTGAAATACTCACAACTCGCTGTAAATTCAGTTTAATTAATTCAATAAATTGAATTTTCAAGGCACTATTCCCAACAATCTCCCACTTGCCCTAAATTCAATTTGGCTGTACATCTAAGTCTTATTCCTTTCACATGAGTGTCAAAACTCGTTTTGCACTTTTTCGCGGCAATAGTTTTAGTGAAGGAATCTTTTAGACGTTTCTCTGAGCCAACAACTAGGAAATCATGAATCCAATACATCTAACTGGCTGCTTCTTAAGCTACCATGTATTTGACTTTCATGGCGGTGTAAGCAATACAAGTCTGCTTAACATTCTCCAATTAACGATTGCTCTTTCTAGAGTAAACTCGTATTCTGATATCAAATATCTAGAATACAAATCAAATTGTAAATCCGAATCTCTATACTCTATTGAAACGAGCTCACCACTGTGGTAGACAAGCATATAATCTCAAGTCCTTCTCAAGTACTCCAATATATGCTTTCACTACTACCCAGTGTTAGATTCTAGGGTTTGACTAATATCTGCTAACTTAGACCTATTTCATAATAGACATCTGGCCTTGTACATAATATGACATACATAAAGCTTCCGCTGCGGAACTCTAATCATGTCTTCTATCTCTTCAGTTGTCTTAGGACACTGATCCTGAGATAGATAAATTCCACATCTAAAAGGTAATAAACCTTTCTTGGAATTTGTCATATTATACCTTGCCAGCATCTTATCCATATATGCTTCTTGTGATAAACCAATCTCCTTATTCCTATGATCACGACATAAGTCTGATCCTTGGAATAACATTGGTCTCACATAGGTCTTTTCTTGTCAAAATGATTTGACTTCCAAATCTTGACCATTGACAAAATTCTTGCATCATTCCCAATGAGCAGAATACTAATTACGTACATAATGAAAACGGTACAACGATATCATGATGTCATTTTGCACACTTCATGGTTCATCAGGCAATTATGTAAATCCAATGGATTTTAAATTGCCTTATAATTCTGATGCTCCATAATCTAGACGCTTGCTTAAGACCATAAATTGTTCTATCAAGCTTGCATTATATGCATCTGATTTCTGGCTGTGAAGCCTTCAGGTTGTGCCATGTATCTCTTCTTCTTGAAGTTGCCCGTTCAAGAACATAGTCTTTACATCCATTTATCTAATCTCATAATCAATAATGAGATAAAATTGAGAGGCTAATGGAATTAAGCATTTCTATAGGCGAGAAGACCTCATAAATGATTTCTTCTTTCTGGGTAAAATCCCTTGCCATAAGTTTGCTTTAAAGTCTCTACTTTTGTCCATTTTTCTTTTTATCGTCTTGTAGAACCCAATTGCATCTAATGAGTTTAATGCCTTCAGGCGCCTCTACAAGTTCAAGACTTTGTTAGAATACAGATATTCTAACTTAGATTCCATGGATATTGACCAAACGGTCAGCGTCTATATCTTCTACAGCTTTATTACACGTGACAGGATCAAATACGTTAGATTCAACCTCTTAGGTATCTTGTCAGGTATCCTGACAATCCTCCCACTATAATGATGCTCTCGTGTACATGTCTCTACATCACATGTTGTATTTGGTACATCACATGTATCCAATATATTTTCAGTTATCACGGGTTTATGGAAATCAGTATCTAATACTGTTATTTCTTTTAACACTACTTTGCTTCTACCCTTTGTGGTTATCTATGTAATTATCATTGAAATAATTCACAAACATCTTTTGTGATTTCTCAAGTTACAAAATATACCACCTCTTGTTCTTCTTAGGATAACCTTAGAACAAGTAAACCTTTGTTCTTTATTCTAATTTGTCAGGATCCATCCTTAACTCATGGACCAGGCTATCTTAAATCCGAAGATAAAAGATACAGGGTTTTCATCCTAGCTACAGATCCATCAGTGTTTTAGGAACTGACTTAGATAGAACTAGGTTTGTTGTTTTGTGTGCAAGGCCCCAAAACGAAATTCATAGGGTAGCATGACTCTTCATGAATCTTTACCATCTCTATCAGAGTTTTATTTCTCTTTTCTGTAATACATCTTTGCCAAACCGTATCTCATACAGAAGGTTGAGATCTAATCTCATTTGAGAAATTCTATTTAACTCTGAGCATAGATACTTATCACTACTTCGATCTAATCGAAGTGCCTTGATATGTTTTCTAATTTGACTCTTTGACTTCAGTCTTATATTCTTTGAACTCTTCAAAATACAAACTTAAGTCTCATCAAATAAACATATCTTTATCTAAAGTAATCATTCAAATGAATGATGAAATATCCAAAACTTCCTCTTGCTTGAATAATCATAGGATCACATATTCGTATGAACTGACACAAGCAAGTTCATGGCTTAATACCCTTTGTCTTCAAAAGGCTTCTTGGTCATTCTAACCTTCTAAATAGGATTCGCAGATTGATACTATTTTCAAGTCAATAGGACTCAACAATCAATCTTTGGATCCTATTCAGATTCAATTGACCAATAGATAGGTGCCACGTAGAAGTTTTTCCTCTTAGATGGTAAGTTAAGCTTCTTAATGTTAAACTTGAATTAGGGTTTTCATTGAGGTATAATAGACCATCTTTTATTGTGCCAAAGCAAATAAACCTTTTATTTTGCTTAATGGTAACCCTTTGTTTAAAACAAACAGTTAAAGCCCTAGTTATCAAATAACTTACAAAAATCAGATTTTTGTATATATAGCACGTATAATATTAAAACCCATTCGCCAAAATACGACTTTATAGTCTTTACTGCTAATACAATTATACTTGTATTATCCCCGGGCAGTAGTTATGTGTTAGCCGTTTTTCAAACTTTTTGGTTAGTTTGAATCTTTGCAACAACTTGCAAATATGATTAGTTGATCTCAAATTCACACACCAGGAGTCCGGTGAATTTTCAACTAAACATATTTTCAACGAGTAAGATATCTTCATATCTTATCTAAACGGTATAACAAACAGACATACTAAGTATTTTGGATAATTTCTTTTTCCAATACCCGTTACCACCGAAATAGAAACACTTTTCCATTGTCGGATTTTGACTTTCTATTTCTGAACCTTAGATTGGGAACTTTTCCTTTTCTTTCTTCCACTTACTGGCTTTCTAGCCCGTGGATATTGATGTATGACCAAAGAGAACCTTTTCCCTTAGTCTATATCACATTTTTCTGCCATATTGAGGTCGTTCATTGGTTTTGTAAAAAAAATTATTTAAAATAATCTTGAACGTTCAAACGACTTAGGCAGAGAGTATAGGATCGTATCCTATCTGTTAAGATTGTCTCTTTAAGCACAGAGGCCTTCAATCTCGTTCAGATTAGTTATCATATCCATAATATGATTCTGAAACAGTGATCCTTCAAAACATCTTTGACTAACAACCTTTTTCGTGGCTCGTACCTTCGTACGATTCTGTTTCCAAAACATGTTCTTATCAGTAGACATCTCATATGTCTGATGCTCAAGAACATTTCAAACAGATGTCAGGATATAAGACTAGCCAGATCATCACACTTGATCTATTTAGAATAAACGTCTTTCTAATCCTGACTGGTTGTAGTTTCCGAAATTTTCGGATAAGGTTCAGTGAGTACGTAAACTTTCGTGTCCCAACACGATGTCAAGATTTATTACTTAGTCAGCGAGTTGAACCCTTACTAGCCTATTTCCTTATAGACATACAGTTTGGAGTGGGCTAAGAGAGATCGTAATTATAAAACTGAAATAAATAAATAAATGCAGGTTATGATTATGTATTTCACTTTCTTCTGCGTCCAACCAATAAATGAAATCCACGTAAGCATTTTGGTTTACGCAATGGTGACTTAACTAACTGCAGTTGACTCCCCGGAGGCGAGGTCGAAAACCGCTTAGAAAAGCAAGAACTATTCTTAATTAGCATGTCATCTAGGTAACTCTTACCAAACAATGTCAATCCACCACGTCAACCCTTGGCCTCTAAGTGAATGTAACATAGCTCCGAAGGGAGGTTAATACATTACTTAGTCAAGTGTGTACCATTACCTAGAAGTCCGTACGAGTAGGTCAAGACACTCCACGGAGGCGTGGTCGAGCTGACTTCCCCGTATTTCATTCTATCCGTAGAAGTCTAATCTTGTATACCGCGAATATATACCCGCCGAAGGGAGTAGTATACATCCACTATACTATAGACGGGTAATGGAGGCCGTGAGAATCCAACTCTTTTCATCTCGCTCCCACTTGAATTTTTAAAAGGTGTGGATTATCTTTTGGCGTCTTATTATTGGAAGTAATTAATCTAATTAATACCCTCCCACTAGGATTACTAAATCATATTTAAAATCCCAATAATAATATTTTAAGGCAATTTAATAACTATTTATTAATTAGGCCAAAAAATATTAATTCAATTATGCATCCCGTTCAATCTCTATTAAACAATATTATTTAATCACATTAAATAAAATATGCATAATTAAAATATCATAATATCTCATATTATCATGATCATGCCATAAAATAAAAATAATTAAGCATGCTTTCATATAATTATCACGTAATTATCATGCTTAAAATTTTAAATGACACAAAATAAATATGCCATAAATTAAATCAATTAAGCATGCTAGTATAATTATCACATAATTATCATGCTTTAAATGGCATAAAGTAAACATGTTATAAATAAATTATCTCATAATTTAAATCATGTTTACTGATTCGGTAATTAACCAGGAAGATTATTGAAATCGATTCCCAGAAAAATACCATTCCACGTAAATTCCCAGGAAACACTGGAGGGGTCACAACGGTCCCACTTAAAAACCAGCCTCCTTTGACAGAATTTACGTGCACAGTATCAGATTTTAAATTATGCATCGCATGCATCATATCAATGCATGTATATATCTAGAGCACGACTCTGATACCAGTTGCTGCCGTTCCTATCTCATAGGGTGACCAGCAAAGATACCTCACGAACTAGTTTTACGGTGTGCGTCTCCACACAACCAACCTTTGAAAGCCAGGACCGCAAGGGGTAAGAGTCAACACTTCGTCACAGGTCATACTGCGAGAACCCCCTCTACGATAGAGCCCCTTACGGGTTACTCAAACTAGCTCTGATACTAGTTGCTGGGATACGGGCCCAGAACAGTAGCAGTCCGGGACCACATTTTAAAATTTTTAATTATAATACAAGTATTAAAATATTTCTAAAACATTTTAATACAAAGCGGAAGACTTAGCCGGATCTACTCAAGTATATACATGCAATTGATAATAAATTTTAAATCACTTAAGCAGATAAATATCTAACATGCAATTAACACTTAAGAGCACATAATTTATCATGCTTAAAATAAAATAACTGTAAAATATTACCGTACTGCAAACATGGCTATCTAACGGCATTTTTTCAGCTCCTTGCCCACTCGTGAGACCGGCAGAGCTTCCCTACAATGACCCCAGGGACACCCTCGGAGTGTGGGCTCCGAAAGTATTTCTCTAAATACTTAGAGAAAATAAACTTTAAACTAGAAAACCCTTTTCAGGGTTTATTCTCCCGAAATTAGGCGTTTTATACAAACACCTAATTAAAATTAATTCTGAAATAAATCGGAATTAACTAGGAGAAAAATGGGACTTGGTTTCAAAGCCAAAATTTGGCCAAAACCATCCCAAAACTGAATGGGAGAAATTGGCAAGGGGATCAGCCTATTTATAGGCAAAAACCAGAGGGCAAAACAGTCATTTTGGATACAAAAGCAAGGGCAAAATGGTCATTTCACATCCCCACTTGCGTGTACAACTTGGACACGAAAACCAAGGTGACCACGTCGTAGATCTCTCAGCCACGAGTCCAACGCCGCCGGCCGATCGCCGATCAGAGGTCTCACGCGCCCACACGCGCGGCCACAAGGCGGCGCGTGTGATCACTTGCCGGCTAGGGTTTCCGGTGACGTGGCCTCTTCAGGAGATGCCACGTGTCCGGGTCTGGTCCGACCCGGAACCGGACCCGGTCCGGCCCTATCCGGGAACCCGACCCGTTGACCCGACTCTGGCCCCGTTGACCCGGTCAACATGGTGACGTGGCGCGATTTGGAACGTCCACGTGTCGCACACGTGGCGTGTCACGCGGCTGCCCAGTCAGCGCCACCTGGTCCATTTGCTGACGTGGCGTGACACGTCAGTGCCACGTCACCTGCCACGTCAGCATTTTTACTTTTTTTTTTTAAAAAAAATTAAAATTTTATTTTCTCCAAAATAAAATTTCAGGCACTTCCAACTCTTTGGAACTTGATTTATTTTCTTAAAATAAATCCCTTGGCTATTTTCAAACACTTTGAAAAATTCATTTCTCTTTCTCCTTTTATTATTTTCTCTTTGGGCTTTCAATTGGGGCTTGCAAGGGGACCTGCAGGACTAATTAATTTTAGCTCCAAACGGATTAATATATTATCATCTCATGAGAATAATTAATTACCGTTTAACAATATTTAATTCCACTAAATAAATATTGTTGCACTCTAAAATTAATTAAATTATTCACGAATTTCTCGATCTAGAATAATTTCGCATTTTACTCCTCCGTGTAGATATCCATGAAAAATAAATTGCAACTACTATCATTTATTTTTCATCTCTAATTTGAAATTTATTGATTCGCCTTAAGTTCAAATTCTCTGTATGTGAAACACATTCATCATACAACTTCGGTGACGTCATCACGCGAAGTGCTTTGGCCAAAGTCTTAATTCGAACTTTTACAAATCTATTTCAAGGATATCTCTTACCTTCCAGCAAGGCCACAGATTCCTCGATCAATATAACTCTTTAGCACATTTCATGTAACCATCGAACATACAAAGTATTTTGGCCACCCGTTACCGAGACCTCACTTCGAGTATGTTACAGTGACTAACACTACATGCCTAAAGCCGAAATATTATCAGGATTAAGAGTACAATGCTTCCTGAGATTTTATTCATTTTGGATAGCAGTATAAAATGAATAATCTCAGTGGTCCAGTTCGATGTTTCCAATCCTATTGAAAAACATCAACGTGTTATAATTGGAATCACCATTCCCTATGATGAAAGACTAATCATCTTATATAACCACGTTATAGTCTTGATAAGAACATATTCTTATCTTACCGACTAGAACTTTAATAACACGTGATTTCGGTATTCAAAGTCTTTTCCTATGAAACACATTTCATATAAGAATACCATCACACGTCATTAATTATTAATATGTGAAATACTCACAACTCGCTGTAAATTCAGTTTAATTAATTCAATAAATTGAATTTTCAAGGCACTATTCCCAACAATCTCCCACTTGCCCTAAATTCAATTTGGCTGTACATCTAAGTCTTATTCCTTTCACATGAGTGTCAAAACTCGTTTTGCACTTTTTCGCGCCAATAGTTTTAGTGAAGGAATCTTTTAGACGTTTCTCTGAGCCAACAACTAGGAAATCATGAATCCAATACATCTAACTGGCTGCTTCTTAAGCTACCATGTATTTGACTTTCATGGCGGTGTAAGCAATACAAGTCTGCTTAACATTCTCCAATTAACGATTGCTCTTTCTAGAGTAAACTCGTATTCTGATATCAAATATTTAGAATACAAAGCAAATTGTAAATCCGAATCTCTATACTCTATTGAAACGAGCTCACCACTGTGGTAGACAAGCATATAATCTCAAGTCCTTCTCAAGTACTCCAATATATGCTTTCACTACTACCCAGTGTTAGATTCTAGGGTTTGACTAATATCTGCTAACTTAGACCTATTTCATAATAGACATCTGGCCTTGTACATAATATGACATACATAAAGCTTCCGCTGCGGAACTCTAATCATGTCTTCTATCTCTTCAGTTGTCTTAGGACACTGATCCTGAGATAGATAAATTCCACATCTAAAAGGTAATAAACCTTTCTTGGAATTTGTCATATTATACCTTGCCAGCATCTTATCCATATATGCTTCTTGTGATAAACCAATCTCCTTATTCCTATGATCACGACATAAGTCTGATCCTTGGAATAACATTGGTCTCACATAGGTCTTTTCTTGTCAAAATGATTTGACTTCCAAATCTTGACCATTGACAAAATTCTTGCATCATTCCCAATGAGCAGAATACTAATTACGTACATAATGAAAACGGTACAACGATATCATGATGTCATTTTGCACACTTCATGGTTCATCAGGCAATTATGTAAATCCAATGGATTTTAAATTGCCTTATAATTCTGATGCTCCATAATCTAGACGCTTGCTTAAGACCATAAATTGTTCTATCAAGCTTGCATTGTATGCATCTGATTTCTGGCTGTGAAGCCTTCAGGTTGTGCCATGTATATCTTCTTCTTGAAGTTGCCCGTTCAAGAACATAGTCTTTACATCCATTTATCTAATCTCATAATCAATAATGAGATAAAATGGAGAGGCTAATGGAATTAAGCATTTCTATAGGCGAGAAGACCTCATAAATGATTTCTTCTTTCTGGGTAAAATCCCTTGCCATAAGTTTGCTTTAAAGTCTCTACTTTTGTCCATTTTTCTTTTTATCGTCTTGTAGAACCCAATTGCATCTAATGGGTTTAATGCCTTCAGGCGCCTCTACAAGTTCAAGACTTTGTTAGAATACAGATATTCTAACTTAGATTCCATGGATATTGACCAAACGGTCAGCGTCTATATCTTCTACAGCTTTATTACACGTGACAGGATCAAATACGTTAGATTCAACCTCTTAGGTATCTTGTCAGGTATCCTGACAATCCTCCCACTATAATGATGCTCTCGTGTACATGTCTCTACATCACATGTTGTATTTGGTACATCACATGTATCCAATATATTTTCAGTTATCACGGGTTTATGGAAATCAGTATCTAATATTGTTATTTCTTTTAACACTACTTTGCTTCTACCCTTTGTGGTTATCTATGTAATTATCATGGAAATAATTCACAAACATCTTTTGTGATTTCTCAAGTTACAAAATATACCACCTCTTGTTCTTCTTAGGATAACCTTAGAACAAGTAAACCTTTGTTCTTTATTCTAATTTGTCAGGATCCATCCTTAACTCGTGGACCAGGCTATCTTAAATCCGAAGATAAAAGATACAGGGTTTTCACCCTAGCTACAGATCCATCAGTGTTTTAGGAACTGACTTAGATAGAACTAGGTTTGTTGTTTTGTGTGCAAGGCCCCAAAACGAAATTCATAGGGTAGCATGACTCTTCATGAATCTTTACCATCTCTATCAGAGTTTTATTTCTCTTTTCTGTAATACATCTTTGCCAAACCGTATCTCATACAGAAGGTTGAGATCTAATCTCATTTGAGAAATTCTATTTAACTCTGAGCATAGATACTTATCACTACTTCGATCTAATCGAAGTGCCTTGATATGTTTTCTAATTTGACTCTTTGACTTCATTCTTATATTCTTTGAACTCTTCAAAATACAAACTTAAGTCTCATCAGATAAACATATCTTTATCTAAAGTAATCATTCAAATGAATGATGAAATATCCAAAACTTCCTCTTCCTTGAATAATCATAGGATCACATATTCGTATGAACTGACACAAGCAAGTTCATGGCTTAATACCCTTTGTCTTCAAAAGGCTTCTTGGTCATTCTAACCTTCTAAATAGGATTCGCAGATTGATACTATTTTCAAGTCAATAGGACTCAACAATCAATCTTTGGATCCTATTCAGATTCAATTGACTAATAGATAGGTGCCACGTAGAAGTTTTTCCTCTTAGATGGTAAGTTAAGCTTCTTAATGTTAAACTTGAATTAGGGTTTTCATTGAGGTATAATAGACCATCTTTTATTGTGCCAAAGCAAATAAACCTTTTATTTTGCTTAATGGTAACCCTTTGTTTAAAACAAACAGTTAAAGCCCCAGTTATCAAATAACTTACAAAAATCAGATTTTTGTATATATAGCACGTATAATATTAAAACCCATTCGCCAAAATACGACTTTATAGTCTTTACTGCTAATACAATTATACTTGTATTATCCCCGGGCAGTAGTTATGTGTTAGCCGTTTTTCAAACTTTTTGGTTAGTTTGAATCTTTGCAACAACTTGCAAATATGATTAGTTGATCTCAAATTCACACACCAGGAGTCCGGTGAATTTTCAACTAAACATATTTTCAACGAGTAAGATATCTTCATATCTTATCTAAACGGTATAACAAACAGACATACTAAGTATTTTGGATAATTTCTTTTTCCAATACCCGTTACCACCGAAATAGAAACACTTTTCCATTGTCGGATTTTGACTTTCTATTTCTGAACCTTAGATTGGGAACTTTTCCTTTTCTTTCTTCCACTTACTGGCTTTCTAGCCCGTGGATATTGATGTCTGACCAAAGAGAACCTTTTCCCTTAGTCTATATCACATTTTTCTGCCATATTGAGGTCATTCATTGGTTTTGTAAAAAAAATTATTTAAAATAATCTTGAACGTTCAAACGACTTAGGCAGAGAGTATAGGATCGTATCCTATCTGTTAAGATTGTCTCTTTAAGCACAGAGGCCTTCAATCTCGTTCAGATTAGTTATCATATCCATAATATGATTCTGAAACAGTGATCCTTCAAAACATCTTTGACTAACAACCTTTTTCGTGGCTCGTACCTTCGTACGATTCTGTTTCCAAAACATGTTCTTATCAGTAGACATCTCATATGTCTGATGCTCAAGAACATTTAAAACAGATGTCAGGATATAAGACTAGCCAGATCATCACACTTGATCTATTTAGAATAAACGTCTTTCTAATCCTGACTGGTTGTAGTTTCCGAAATTTTCGGATAAGGTTCAGTGAGTACGTAAACTTTCGTGTCCCAACACGATGTCAAGATTTATTACTTAGTCAGCGTAGTTGAACCCTTACTAGCCTATTTCCTTATAGACATACAGTTTGGAGTGGGCTAAGAGAGATCGTAATTATAAAACTGAAATAAATAAATAAATGCAGGTTATGATTATGTATTTCACTTTCTTCTGCGTCCAACCAATAAATGAAATCCACGTAAGCATTTTGGTTTACGCAATGGTGACTTAACTAACTGCAGTTGACTCCCCGGAGGCGAGGTCGAAAACCGCTTAGAAAAGCAAGAACTATTCTTAATTAGCATGTCATCTAGGTAACTCTTACCAAACAATGTCAATCCACCACGTCAACCCTTGGCCTCTAAGTGAATGTAACATAGCTCCGAAGGGAGGTTAATACATTACTTAGTCAAGTGTGTACCATTACCTAGAAGTCCGTACGAGTAGGTCAAGACACTCCACGGAGGCGTGGTCGAGCTGACTTCCCCGTATTTCATTCTATCCGTAGAAGTCTAATCTTGTATACCGCGAATATATACCCGCCGAAGGGAGTAGTATACATCCACTATACTATAGACGGGTAATGGAGGCCGTGAGAATCCAACTCTTTTCATCTCGCTCCCACTTGAATTTTTAAAAGGTGTGGATTATCTTTTGGCGTCTTATTATTGGAAGTAATTAATCTAATTAATACCCTCCCACTAGGATTACTAAATCATATTTAAAATCCCAATAATAATATTTTAAGGCAATTTAATAACTATTTATTAATTAGGCCAAAAAATATTAATTCAATTATGCATCCCGTTCAATCTCTATTAAACAATATTATTTAATCACATTAAATAAAATATGCATAATTAAAATATCATAATATCTCATATTATCATGATCATGCCATAAAATAAAAATAATTAAGCATGCTTTCATATAATTATCACGTAATTATCATGCTTAAAATTTTAAATGACACAAAATAAATATGCCATAAATTAAATCAATTAAGCATGCTAGTATAATTATCACATAATTATCATGCTTTAAATGACATAAAGTAAACGTGTTATAAATAAATTATCTCATAATTTAAATCATGTTTACTGATTCGGTAATTAACCAGGAAGATTATTGAAATCGATTCCCAGAAAAATACCATTCCACGTAAATTCCCAGGAAACACTGGAGGGGTCACAACGGTCCCACTTAAAAACCAGCCTCCTTTGACAGAATTTACGTGCACAGTATCAGATTTTAAATTATGCATCGCATGCATCATATCAATGCATGTATATATCTAGAGCACGACTCTGATACCAGTTGCTGCCGTTCCTATCTCATAGGGTGACCAGCAAAGATACCTCACGAACTAGTTTTACGGTGTGCGTCTCCACACAACCAACCTTTGAAAGCCAGGACCGCAAGGGGTAAGAGTCAACACTTCGTCACAGGTCATACTGCGAGAACCCCCTCTACGATAGAGCCCCTTACGGGTTACTCAAACTAGCTCTGATACTAGTTGCTGGGATACGGGCCCAGAACAGTAGCAGTCCGGGACCACATTTTAAAATTTTTAATTATAATACAAGTATTAAAATATTTCTAAAACATTTTAATACAAAGCGGAAGACTTAGCCGGATCTACTCAAGTATATACATGCAATTGATAATAAATTTTAAATCACTTAAGCAGATAAATATCTAACATGCAATTAACACTTAAGAGCACATAATTTATCATGCTTAAAATAAAATAACTGTAAAATATTACCGTACTGCAAACATGGCTATCTAACGGCATTTTTTCAGCTCCTTGCCCACTCGTGAGACCGGCAGAGCTTCCCTACAATGACCCCAGGGACACCCTCGGAGTGTGGGCTCCGAAAGTATTTCTCTAAATACTTAGAGAAAATAAACTTTAAACTAGAAAACCCTTTTCAGGGTTTATTCTCCCGAAATTAGGCGTTTTATACAAACACCTAATTAAAATTAATTCTGAAATAAATCGAAATTAACTAGGAGAAAAATGGGACTTGGTTTCAAAGCCAAAATTTGGCCAAAACCATCCCAAAACTGAATGGGAGAAATTGGCAAGGGGATCAGCCTATTTATAGGCAAAAACCCGAGGGCAAAACGGTCATTTTGGATACAAAAGCAAGGGTAAAATGGTCATTTCACATCCCCACTTGCGTGTACAACTTGGACACGAAAACCAAGGTGACCACGTCGTAGATCTCTCAGCCACGAGTCCAACGCCGCCGGCCGATCGCCGATCAGAGTTCTCACGCGCCCACACGCGCGGCCACAAGGCGGCGCGTGTGATCACTTGCCGGCTAGGGTTTCCGGTGACGTGGCCTCTTCAGGAGATGCCACGTGTCCGGGTCTGGTCCGACCCGGAACCGGACCCGGTCCGGCCCTATCCGGGAACCCGACCCGTTGACCCGACTCTGGCCCCGTTGACCCGGTCAACATGGTGACGTGGCGCGATTTGGAACGTCCACGTGTCGCACACGTGGCGTGTCACGCGGCTGCCCAGTCAGCGCCACCTGGTCCATTTGCTGACGTGGCGTGACACGTCAGTGCCACGTCACCTGCCACGTCAGCATTTTTACTTTTTTTTTTTTAAAAAAAATTAAAATTTTATTTTCTCCAAAATAAAATTTCGGGCACTTCCAACTCTTTGGAACTTGATTTATTTTCTTAAAATAAATCCCTTGGCTATTTTCAAACACTTTGAAAAATTCATTTCTCTTTCTCCTTTTATTATTTTCTCTTTGGGCTTTCAATTGGGGCTTGCAAGGGGACCTGCAGGACTAATTAATTTTAGCTCCAAACGGATTAATATATTATCATCTCATGACAATAATTAATTACCGTTTAACAATATTTAATTCCACTAAATAAATATTGTTGCACTCTAAAATTAATTAAATTATTCACGAATTTCTCGATCTAGAATAATTTCGCATTTTACTCCTCCGTGTAGATATCCATGAAAAATAAATTGCAACTACTATCATTTATTTTTCATCTCTAATTTGAAATTTATTGATTCGCCTTAAGTTCAAATTCTCTGTATGTGAAACACATTCATCATACAACTTCGGTGACGTCATCACGCGAAGTGCTTTGGCCAAAGTCTTAATTCGAACTTTTACAAATCTATTTCAAGGATATCTCTTACCTTCCAGCAAGGCCACAGATTCCTCGATCAATATAACTCTTTAGCACATTTCATGTAACCACCGAACATACAAAGTATTTTGGCCACCCGTTACCGAGACCTCACTTCGAGTATGTTACAGTGACTAACACTACATGCCTAAAGCCGAAATATTATCAGGATTAAGAGTACAATGCTTCTTGAGATTTTATTCATTTTGGATAGCAGTATAAAATGAATAATCTCAGTGGTCCAGTTCGATGTTTCCAATCCTATTGAAAAACATCAACGTGTTATAATTGGAATCACCATTCCCTATGACGAAAGACTAATCATCTTATATAACCACGTTATAGTCTTGATAAGAACATATTCTTATCTTACCGACTAGAACTTTAATAACACGTGATTTCGGTATTCAAAGTCTTTTCCTATGAAACACATTTCATATAAGAATACCATCACATGTCATTAATTATTAATATGTGAAATACTCACAACTCGCTGTAAATTCAGTTTAATTAATTCAATAAATTGAAGTTTCAAGGCACTATTCCCAACAGACGTATATGTTTACTATTTGCACATTTAATTGTTTATTTATTTTATTCTTCAATATTTAATTCGTTATTTGTTATACTTCGATTTATTTGAATATTCGTTTGAATTTATAAGTGAATTTTGGACATATTGCTTATATGATTATGAATGCGTGCCGTTTATATCCGATTTGATTTCCGTTTTCCGTGAAAACTTGGTATGCATGAATTATATGTATTATGATCAAGTTTATATGCTCGTTGCATGATTTTGATCTTGTTTGTTCGAGTTTTGGGTTTGTTTGTGTGATCGGAACTAAAAAGGGGCTAAAGAGCATTTAGCACACCTTGGGTTTCGGGTAGCGTATTCTGAGCTCGAGAACTCGGATTCGAGTTTCGTCACCTCCGTTAGCCTCATATCAATGATTTGGAGCCAATAGAATAAGCCTCATACACTACCAGAAACATGCCCTATAGCAACGGATTTAGCAACAGATTTTGGCTTAGCAACGGATTTAGCAACGAAAATTTTCCGTTGCTATAACCCTCGTGGCTAATATGTAGCAGCGGATTTAGCAACGAATTATTAGCAACGAATATTAGCAACGGAATTAGCAACAAACTTATAGCAACGGTTTTAGCAACAAAATACTACCCACGAAAATTAGCAACGGTTTTAGCAACGATTTTTAGCAACAGATTTTCCGTTGCAAACCAACCAATAATTAATTAATTTTGTGCCTTTTTGCAACGGAATTTCCGTTGCAAAATCCATCGTAAAAACTAATAATTCAAATTAATAAATTAAAAATTCATTTATGGGGCCCGGCGAGCCTAACCTAGCCCCACGTGAGCCCACATATTCACGTTGAGTAGGAATCGAACCCTGGTCCTCAAGTGAAGAAGGTTGAACCCCAAACCCATTGGGCTAACTCCATTATTGTTATTGTTATGTCATTTTTTATATTTAACCACTATCAAATATTCATATACTAATTTAAATAATTAAATACTTGTTATCATATAGTTTAAATAAAAATATTTTTAAATATATAATTATTTATATTATAATACATATTTCGTTAAAAATTTAAATATGTATTAATTAACTACATATCTCAACTTTTAGTTATGAGATAAAAATATAATGTATATCAACTTAAGTATAACTTTTTATGACATACAAAAAAAAGGATGAAAGTTTTACATAACTAAATAATTAGATTTAGTTGGTTGTTGAATAAAGAACTTTTATGTTATATGAAGTATTCACTTATACATTTGTATTATTTAGCAATCGTAGTTGAATAACGTAATGAAGAATTATTTTATTAATATGAAACATTTATATTTGAATTTGTAGAATTATATCTAAATATTGAAGAATTATTGTGTTAAATTCTATATAAACCCCAAGCATGTATATATATATATATATATATATATATAATACTGTATATCAACTTAAGTATAAGTTTTTATGACATATAAAAAAAAGATGAAAGTTTACATAATTAAATAAATAGATTTAGATGGTAGTTGAATAAAGAACTAATTTTATGTCAATATGAAGTATTCACTTATACATTTGTAGAATAATGTCTGCATTTTGAGGAACTATTGTATTATTTAGCAATCGAAGTTGAATAACTTAATGAAGAATTATTTTATTCATACGAAACATTTATATTTGAATTTGTAGAATTATATCTAAATATTGAAGAATTATTGTGTTAAATTCTATATAAACCCCAAGCATGTATGTACATATATATATATATATATATATATATAATACTAATATATATCAACTTAAGTATAAGTTTTTATGACATATAAAAAAAAGATGAAAGTTTACATAATTAAATCATTAGATTTAGTTGGTAGTTGAATAAAGAACTAATTTTATGTCAATATGAAGTATTCACTTATACATCTGTAGAACAATATCTACATTTTGAGGAACTATTGTATTATTTAGCAATCGTAGTTGAATAACTTAATATAAAGAATTATTTTCTTAATATGAAACATTTTTATTTGAATTTATAGAATTATATCTATACACTGAGGAATTATTGTGTTTTGCAACCGTATGTTAGATGTTAAATTAAGAAGTTTTCTTTTAATATAATGAATTTATATTAAAATTTGTAGAATTAAATCTAAATATTAAGAAATTATTGTGTTATGCAACCGTTACATGTTAAATGAAAAACTTTTCTCTTAATATTAATGATTTATAATGTATATTATACACACATATTATATATATGTACGTATATTATATATAAACATATAATATTAATTATTATTTAATATTTAAGATATAAGATATATATGTCTATATATTATATATATAGATATATAATATTTTATACAATATATATACGTTTATATGTATTATAAATATATTAAATATTATATAATATTATAATAATAAATATATATAATATATAATATGTATTTTATACATGTATATATTATATAATAAATATATATATACATATATAAAAAAGAGAGAGCCTAGGATTGAACCCAGGACCTCATGAAAAGAAAATGAGCATCCAACCAACTTGGATACAATCCGTTAGTGTTTTGTTTCAATGAAATTTTATTTGACTTTTAAATGCACTAAACAGTTTCGTCCAAAATTTAACGGTTGGGACAAAAAATGTAACAAAATGAAACCAACGAGACTATTTTTGTCTAATTCTAAAAGAATGGAACCAAAATTGAAAACGACACAATCCTATGGGACCAAAAATGTAATTTGCTCTATTTTTATTATTCATTTATTTTTATTCCATATAGCAACGAAAAGTCCGTCACTAAATTATAAATATTTTATTAATTTTTTTAATCATATGTTTATAGCAACGGATTTTCCATCGCTAATCTTTATTATATTTATTTTTTTTTATTTTTTTTTCTTCCTTATAGCAACGAAAAATCCATTGCTAATATTTTTTATATTTATTTATTTATATTTCTCTTTTTTTTTTTCATATAGCAACGAAAAATCCGTTGCTAAATAGCAATGAAAAATCCGTTGCTAAATTCCGTTGCTATTTAGCAATGGATTTTTCGTTGCAAATATTTATAAATATTATATTATATTTTATTAGGTTTTTATTTTAATAGCAACTGAATTTCTGTCGCTATATATACCAATTTATTTATTTTTTGTATTATTTAATTTTAGCAACGAAAAATCCATTGCTATTTTTTTTCATATATAGCAACGGATTTAGCAACGAAAATTTCGTTGCTAAAGCATTTTGCTACGAATTTTTTTTTCGTTGCTATATCCGTTGCTAAATAGTAACGAATAATTTCCGTTGCTAAATTTCCGTTGCTATTGTGCGTTTTTCTAGTAGTGATATTTTTCTAAGACCATTTGAACCTCCAAAATTTCACTGAAACAAGCTACTTGTGCCTAAATGACCACTTTCCACCATTTTGCACATAAGTCCCTCAATTTTCAAGCTTTTCACCTAATTCTTGGCCCCACATTTCACTTACCCAATACACTACACTCCCTCACTCTCCCCAAAACTGATCAAAGTAAGAAAGAAGGGGAAAAGTTCAGCCAAACTTGGAGAAAGATCATTATTCCAGCCACTATTCCCGCCACTATTCCTTTTTGAAGATTTTGAGCTCAAATCTTCTCCAAACTCAACCAAATTCAATAGGTAATTTTATGAATGTCCTCTCCATTCAATGTGGTCATTTTAATCCATGGATTTCAGATTTTGGCTTGGTATTAATTGGGTTTATGTATATATATGAGCTCTTATGCTTTCTCTTGAGTTTTCTTTGAATTAATGCATGAAACTTGACCACATGAGCTTTATTTATGATGTTAGGGACTTGATTTTGATGGTATTTGAGCTATATTAGAGATTCCATTAATGCTTTGAAGGTTTTGAAACCATATTTGCACAACATGCTCGCCTTTCGGTTCCTTGCTCTTGCTGCACGTATATGGAGTGTTAGGCTGGGAATTTGATGTTGTTTTGCTGCATATATGTTACCTTATTCATGCCTTATTTGTTGGTAAGTTGTTGGTTGAAGTTCAGGGCTGGAACAGGGGAGTTCAGTCCCGTTTGTGTTGCTGGTGCGCGCAGGTCTCGGTCGCGATGGCACCAAGGCCAACCTTGGTCGCGGCCGTAGCTGTAATTTAATTTTTCCTCGAATTTTTGGGTCACGACCGTGACCCTTTTATGCATGTTTTTAGTCATGTCTTCGACCCCATTTTTCCCAATTCTCAACCTGCAGTAGTAGTAGCAGTGGTCACGGCCGTGACCCCTTTTATGCATGTTTTTGGTCTCGGTCCCGACCCTTGTGTTACATGCATATTTTAATTTCACTTTCATTCGTGCTTTACATGATTTTTATGCCTCGTTTTATGATTTATATGCTTCATTAACATGTTATATTATGTGTTAACTTCTATGTTATGAATTTTCGTGTAAGTTTAATAAATATTTATGAGTTATGAATTAATATAACTTCAATGCTCCCTAACTTGCATGCATACTTCGTTGCTTCATTTATTAGCCCTAAATGATAACTTTTCTCTTCTTTTATGACTCATATTAATTGTAAACATGTTATAGCATGTGTTATGATCGTTATATGAAGTTTATAGCTCGTTTTGATATGATTTATGAAAGTTATGAAACGAATGAACATGAAACCTTCATGAATTGAACGTATTGAATGAATTTCTTGGTTATATGGTTTCATAACATCTCATATCATGTGCATAGCATTGCCGTGCATCGTATATGGTCATATTGAGTCTCACACTACCTCTTTTACATAGATTTGGGTCCAGTCGGATACGAGGGCGGTCTTTGAGGCTATTGTGCCATCTCTTTTGCTTTTCAAGGTGGGTTTCTCTTCTAATAGTTATGGTGACCCGATATATCCCTTATGTGAAAATTTTTGAGCCAACTTATTATATTTATATATCGAGTCTCTTTAGAGTAAATGATTCTCAACGTAAAGCCTTTCTTTTATGAATCCCTACCTAATGATTTTGGCGAGATCATGAATGCAAGCACGGGCCCAGGGACTTAGTGTGGCTATCTGGGGAGGGAAGGGTCGACGGTGATCCCATGTACTAGTTCCAATCAACTACGACGAAACTGACCTCGCTAGGAGTTTTGGCGAGGAAGGGGAACCGGGCTTTTGATGTAACGTCCCATTTTCTTAACAAGTCAGGTATGACGTCACGAGTGGGTTTCTCTTCTATTAGTTACGATGACCCGATATATCCCTTATGTGAAAGTTTTGAGCCAAAGTATTATAATTATATATCGAGTCTTTTTAGAGTAAATGATTTTCCAACGTAAAGCCCCTCTCTTATGTACCCCTACCTTATGATTGTTGGCGTGGACAGATTAGGCACATACGGGCCCAGGGACTTAGTGCTAGTGGCTATCCGGGGAGGCAAGGGCCGACGGTGATCCTTAGTACTAGTTCCAACCAACTACGGTGATACCGGCCCTCGCTAGGAGATTAGCGAGGAATGGGAGCTGAGTGCCTTTGGGGAATTTATGTAACCCCCTTTGGTCAATGAATGAGGTGGCCGGGTCTTTCTAACCCACCCACCACTTGGAGGAAAAAGGTGTAAGTGTTTATGATTATGAATGTTAATGATTATGACGATTATGTATGAATGTGTATGATCGCTAATGTAAAGATTGAATTGATATGCACACACGAGGAGTAGGTTGGAGATATTCGCCCACCCGCCAGGGCTCACGTAATGACCGCATGATTGTAATGAATGAATGAGATTAATGGTTGTAATCCCGAGCGTTGTTTTCTTTATTTTCACCCCCTTGGGAAATGTATCTCAAAACCTCATACGGGATTATGACTTGCATGTGAGGGTGTTTAATTTTGTACTATTTACGTATTAAGCCCTTGTTTTATACTCACCAGTCTCTTATAGACTGAACCCGGTTTGTTTTCAGTTTTCTTGCAGGTTTGGAGTGCTAGGCGGGAAGTCGAGTCTGTCAAGTCTCTTGGTCATGTCTGAGTTTGTTCATATGCATATTGTAAATTGAATAAGTTGTACGTTGAATGTATGAATTGTTATGATTATATTTTATGAAATCCGGGATAGGCTTCTAGGGATAGATTGAACCCCGTGAATTGTGATTTACGATTTATGATTTATGTTTAAATTTTCGGGACTAGGTATCTATGCTAGTTGAACCCGTCATTTATTACTTGTAATTGTGATTGATCATATATTCTGCTTCCGCACGTGCATTTATTTTGTTGCACTTTTGAGTCGTGTGTAGTCTTTTCCACTTCTTCACTCATGTCATATAATTGTCATTTATGATTCTGAATGCTTTCGAGCACCATAAGTGTTGTTGGATTCGAGCACGTGAGCTCACTAATTATGTTAATGAACATTTATGCTTCCACACTTGTCATTTTCTTTTGTAATTGCTTATTTGGTTTCGTCTGTTAGGTCGCGCCTAGCATCACGTATGTGTTGTGTCGCCGTTCGCTGTGATTCGGCATGTGTATGGACTTTCCATTTCATATGCGGGTCGGGTCTCGGTGCGGGGGATGTGGTGCCTTACGCTCGGGTGCTACATTTGAGGATTCATGTACCTCACTAGCCATAATGAATAGGTGGCCGGGCCTTGCAAACCCGTCCACCACCCAGAGGAAAAAGGTGTTTATGAACGATTATGAATGATAGATTGATTGTGCACAAAAAATTATGCGTGTGATAACTTAATGAAATATTTATGTTTACTCAAGGTGTAGGTTGGAGATTATGCACGCCCACTCGCCGAGCCATGAATAACCTAATGAATGAATATGATAGTTGTAATCCCATTGATGCTTTTCTTTGTTTTACCCACTTGGGAAATATTATAAAACTTCATATGGGATTATGACTGTAGTGCCCGACCGTGAAACGTCACATCCCCCGCACCGAGACTCGACCCGTATATGAAATGGAAGGTCCATACACGTGCCAAGTCAAGGCGAATGGGGACACAACACACTCACTATGCTAGGCGGGAGCTAACCCTTAAACCATTAGTACCAAAATGTAATAAAACAGAGTAAATCAATAAAAACAGAGTAGGCAACAGTAGCGGAAGCTATACATGATCAAAATATATACAATGAGCTTTCAAGCTCCAAAAATAATTACAATAGTTCAAGTATTCAAAGTTGCTATCACGGCTCAATCTATCAAGTACGTCCAACATATACATAATCAATATTCATAATACAAAATATAAGCATGAGTGTAGGTGAACAAAAGAATTCTAGACTCGAATGGAAGACACCTAAAGACTTGAATTCCCGTCTAGCACTCCTCCTATAAGCAAAAGCTGAAAAACAACGGGTTCAGTCTAAAGGGGACTAGTAGGTATAAAAACAGGGGATATTATATAAGTATTGCAGAATTGAAACACAATCATGCAAGTCATAATCCCATAAGAGGTTTTAGAACATTTCTCAAGTGGGTAAAATAAGAAAATCATCAAACGGGATTATAACAATTATATTCATTCAATAGGTTATTCGTGAGCCCGCGAGAGGGCTAAGTCTCCAACCTCCACCTTGTGTAATCATTAAAGTGTTCATTAGGTTTTCATACATAATCTTTCATGCGTAATCAATCGGTCAATCACAATCATTCGATCATTCATAATCATTCGAGTAAACACCTTTTTCCTCCGGGCGGTGGACGGGCTTACAAGACCCGGCCACCTCAATCATTGTGGCTAGTGGGGTACATGAATCCCCAAAAGCCCGATTCCCATTCATCACTAACCTTCTAGTGAGGGCCGGTATCGTCGCAGTTTTGGTGGAACTAGTATACGGGTTCACCGTCAGCCCATGCTTCCCCGGTTAGCCACGTACACTATGTCCCAGGGCCCCTATTCGGTGCATGCATTCATGTCTCACCAAAACATTAGGTAGGATATTCAATAAAGAAAAGGCTATACATTCAAAATCACTGACTCTTCAAAAGACTCGATATATACATATATTAATTTGGCTTAAAACATTACACGTTGGGGAATATACCGGGTCATTTAACTACTAGAAGAGAAACCCACCAGAAAGAACCAAAAGAACGGCACAAGAGCCTCATTGATCGGTCTCGTATCCGTTCGGATCAAAATATGTGCAAAGAAAGTAGTGTGGGACTCAAAATGACCAATTACGACGCACGACAATGTGAAACATGATATGGGATGCATATAAGACATTAATATGTTATGAAGTTGTTCCTACGCACAATTAATATCACATAAGCACATAATCGGGCAATTCGTTCAATTTACGGAAGAACAATATTCATTCATAATCAATTCAAGCCACTTCGTAACACATGATCAAATTACATGTATTCATAACAACCAACTCATAATCATTCATAACACAAGTCATTAGCATAATCAAACCAAGATTAAAGCATAAATTAAACAAGATTAGCCATATAATTAACACACAAAACGGTTAAAGGAAACAAGGGGGTAACCCTGCAAGAACAAATCCATTAGCATCAGTTTAGAGAGGCAGGCGATTTCTCCCTTGGTGGTAATGGGAATTACCCTCTTCTAGCTCATCTGGGGTAACGGGCATTACCCCAGGCAGTAGCTCAAAGTCTCGCAAAGGAGTGGAGCTAACGGGCGTTACCTCCCTTCAGTGAAAACGGGGTAACGGGCGTTACCCCTGGCAGACGAACCTCCCCTATTTTCTTTCTTCTTCTTCTCCAACGAACCAAAATCCTTATACCCAAACCTCTGTTCAAAAGCTAGGAAAAAGGCAAGGAATCCAACACTCCAATGGCACCAAATGATCACATAATCAAGGTAAATTCAATATACAATCATATATGATCAAGAATCCAAGAAAAGAAAGGAAGAGGAATGATCAAGGAATTCATCTTCAAGTTCAAGAAATCCAATTCATTAATGGCCACTCATTCAATGCCCAACTACCATAAAAACTAAGTTCATAAATGCTATAAGGATGTCAAAGTGATCAACAGTCATGCTTCAAACCATCTCAAAACTCCAAGAAATGAAAGAGATCAAGAATTCATCCAATAGCCTAACTGTTCATTCATATAATCAAAACTCTATTAAATCTTGTTGGAAAACACGAAAGAGTTGAGCAGCGAAAGTTAAAATTTTTCCAAAAGTTTAATCGTTGTCTTACAATTTTCGTATTGTATCGTAGGGTGTTTTAGAAACTTACAAAGGTAGAAGCTTTCTAGTGATATCGTTACCGCCTAACGAACCCCCTTCAAGCGAAATCCCTCGAATGTCCTTCGAATTAGACTCCAAATTAGAAGCCCTCCAAAGCGTATCCACACCAGTCCTACAACACGATCAAGCGAGTGAGAATGCTAGTTCTATGGCTTGCGTTAGGCTAGGATTTATTTTGAAAACTTTTGTAATAGCCTAAGGTGCTTGTCCCACATCGGTTGGAGAGGGGAACAAAGCCTCCTTTATAAGGGGGTGGATACCTTTCCCTTGTTGAGGCCTTTTCCTGGGTGGGTGCCTTTGGGCTTAAATTCCACCGGGAAGAACAAAACCGTGAGGGTGGTGTCGCATAGCCCACCAAAGCGGACAATATCGACAGACGGGTTTTCGGGTTGTTACAAATGGTATCAGAGCCGGGGCCCGGGCCGGTGTGCCAGCTAGGACGCTGGGCCCTCTTAGGGGGGGGTGGACTGTAATAGCCTAAGGTGCTTGTCCCACATCGGTTGGAGAGGGGAACAAAGCCTCCTTTATAAGGGGGTGGATACCTTTCCCTTGTTGAGGCCTTTTCCTAGGTGGGTGCCTTTGGGCTTAAATTCCACCGGGAAGAACAAAACCGTAAGGGTGGTGTCGCTTAGCCCACAAAAGCAGACAATTTCGACAGGCGGGTTTTCGGGTTGTTATAACTTTTCTTTTGAATTTTCTCAAAAACTTAACACTTCGTGAGTGTTGGTCTAAAAATAAGAGAAGCACCATCCCTAGTGTAGCACCCCAAACGAAAGGCACCACATCCCCCGTACTATGACCCAAACCCGGTTACGAAATGGAAAGTCCGTACCCGAATCCGAATCATAGCGAACGGGAGACCAACTCACACACTATGCTAGGCGGGAGCTAGAACCTCGAAACCAAAGAAACAATTCACAAGAGAAAGGCATGTGCGGAAGCAACATACAATGAATCCTATAATCTATCACAACCACAATGACAATAGGTGACGGGTTCAACTAGTATAGATACCTAGTCCTGGAATTCCAAGCATAAATCATAAAACATAAAACATAACTCACGGGTTCAAACTATCCCTAGAAGCCTGTCCCGAATCAATAAAACATAATCAAGGCAATTCATACATACTTCTTAACTTATTCAATATACAATATGCGTGTAGTGAGACTCAGACCCAACCAAAGGACTTGACCGACACCAAATCCCGCCTAGCACTCCAAAACCTGCAAAGAACCTGAAAACAAAGCCGGGTTCAGTCTATAGGAGACTAGTGGGTATAAAACAAGGTATAGGTAGAATATATAACGGTAATTACACAATCACATGCAAGCTATAATCCCAAGTGAGGTTTTAAAGAATTTCCCAAGTGGGTGAATAAAAATCATCAAAAGGGGTTATAACGAATCATTAACATTAGGTCATTATTGGCCCGACGAGTGGGCGTGCATTATCTCCAACCACCACCTCGTGTAATTCATTAAACATTCTTTCTTTCCTTTTTTCATTCATGTATAACATTCTTTTGTGCACAATCATAAACATTTACACCTTCTTCCTCCGGGTGATGGCCGGGTGATCGGCCCGAACCATCCATTCATTGACCAAAAGGGTTTCATGACTCCCCTAGTGGCACTCAGCGTCCATTCCTCGCTAACTCCTAACGAGGTTCGGTTACGCCGTACATTGGTGGAACTAATGTGAGGGATCACCGTCGGCCCATGCCTCCCCGGATAGCCACTCACACTAAGTCCCTAGGCCCCATTCGTGCATAACATTCATTCTTTCTTTCTCGCCAAAACATTTGGTAGGATTTAGAAATTAAGGCTTTACGTTGAAAACATTTACTCTTTAAAGTGACTCTATACATATATAATAGTTTTGGCCGAAATCTTTCCACATTAGGGTAGATAGGGTCATTAACTAATAGAAGAGAAACCCACCTGATACACCTCTTACCGAACAATACCAAAAGGAAAAGAAGACTTGAGGAAGCCTATGAACCCGGCACATCTCCGCCGTGGAGAAAACAGTACAAGGGACAATGTAATGTACACGTGAGACTCAAGACTCTAAATGAACCATATATGACGCACGACATGTTATGCACATGGTATGAGATGCATAAAAGGCATGAATCATGTTATGAGGTCATATAATCAAGTGATTCATTCAAAGCATTCAATACATGGTGGTTTCATATTCATGCTTTTCATATCTTTCATATTTTGTATCAAATCCAGCCATAAGCTTTATACAATATCCACAACACATTTTATAACATGTTTTCGATACATATGAGTCATATAGAGATGCAAGGAATCTATTTAGCACATAAGGAAGGCATTGGATATATAAAAGATTCACATTGTAGCACTTAGACGTTTATGCATATATTTCATGTTTGTCCATCACATCTTAAGTCATAAAGTTCATAATCAAATCATAACATATCACAATTACAAGATTTAGGCACAAGATATCGATTAAAACACATATGGAAGTCAAGAGGGGGTGAAAGAAACGCAAGAAGGTGGATTTTGGCGAAAGTTGACAATTTCAAAAATGAACAAGCTGTAAAGAATTGATCATATCTTGAGTTCTAGATGTTGGAATTGAACTTTTTTTATTGGATATGAAAGTAGACAAATAGACCTTTAAAATGGTAGGTGGCTCGAATCGTGGTTCAAAGTGAGGTGAAAATGGCGTGGGTTTGAATTTGGACCAATGCAGAAATTTGGCGAAGTTGCGACACCATTTTCAAACGATCTTATCTCACAAATGGCAAAAGATAATGAGGTGATTCCATTTGGAGGATGTTCTAGACTTCAAGAGGTTTCCGTGGGTTCAAAAATCAGGTCCATTGGAGCTCGGACGAAGTCTGCACGGCCGTGTCAATATTGGCCTGAAAACTGACACGGCCGTGTCGGATTAAAAAAAATTCCAACTCGAGGGCTTGACACGGCCGTGTTGTAAATGAACTAGGGTTCGACACGGCCATGTTGGGTCGTCTTCTCCGAAAAAGAGCAGCAAAGAAGCAGGGGTTCGACGGGAAATGGTCCAAAATCACCCCCAACCTCATTCCAACCAAATAATACACAAAAATGCATCAAATTACACATATATAACATATTAGCATCAATCTAAATCGCATATAAGCACGTTGGGAGCAAGTTATCGTATTTAGGCACTATTCAACCAATCACCATATCCATGGAATCAAGCAAGAAAAAGGGAAATCAATCGGTAGAAACAAAATACACGAAGAGAGAAACACATTGCTTACCTTGAATCGTTGGTCGAACGGTTGGATCTTGCGAAACCCGAGCTAAAAGTCTTGAGACCAAAATGGAAGAAATCCTCTCTTTCTCTCTTCCTTGATTGAACGTGAAAGTGGGGAAAAGAAAGAGCTTGGCCCTTATCACTTAACCAAGACAAGGGTAGGGTCGGACGGGTAAGATCAAACGGTATCCGGTCCACATGGATCGGATTTAAAACGGTTGGGTAATCAATAGCTTAAGAAATTAAATGGTTAGTCTATTGAATCCGAATTATTGAAACGAACTCAATGTTAAGGTTAGGATTCGAATCCGAATCCCCGGGCTCAAAGTAGCCACGAACGGCCCAAACACCCTAATTTCAAATTAGGTCCCTAATTGCAAATATTGGACAATTGAGTCCAAGTACATTTTAAATAGATTCTAAGGCGCACAATTTTAAAATAAACTTACACGTTGACACTTAAAACATGCGTATTCAATTAAATCACAGAAGTCCAGAATAAACTCTCCCGTGGCTTACCTGGTAGTCTTGAAAACACGGGGCGTTACATCTAGTATTTAAACTAGGTTGGTTTGTCCCATAGGGTTTTATAAACCTAGTGGATTTTGTTTTCTTGCTCACTAATTAACTTAATTAATTATTAATTTAATTGGAAGAATAAGTTCTCAACTTGTTCTCCAAGTCTTGCAAGAATAATCTTCTCTCTCCTACAATAGGAAGTTGGACTTTTCAACTTTTCTAAAGTTAAAAGTCAAGATTCAATAAATAATTTAATTCCCAATTAATTATTTATTGGGTTAAGTCAATTTGAGAATAGTCTTAACAATTAATTCAAAATTAATTAAAAGACCAAAATTAATTAATTATAATTTAATTAATTCTAGAAAAGAAATCACGTATGAAATAAATCATACGCACGAGGCCACGCGTGAAGCCATGTGTGCATAACACGTGGTAGCCACGTTGGCCGCGTGACACGTGGCAGCCACGTGTACATGACACGTGGCAGCAGTCACGTTTTGTGCCTCGTTTCGATCAACTATTTTGATCCTTCGTTAATCATATTAACATCCTACCATAACCCTCGTATTCTGGCATTTGTGTGTGACCCTTTAGGTTTATTATTCGATTAGCAGTGACAACAATTAATTAATTCCCTAATTAATTAATCACTTCACAGATCACACTACCGTAATCTAGCAATGGGTGTGTGACCCCTAACCGAATAACGAAATGAATCGAAGAACCTTTTAATCAATGACAATCAGTGAAATACGATCCTCCTACAACTCCATCTCTCAATCAAGAACTAAGGCATGGGAATATTCTCAGAGCCTAAATATGCTTGATCTTTAAAGTTAAGTTCGTTTCATATCTATTTCGATCTCAATCCTAGAAAACCCCATTTTCTAGATGTCTTGATCTTTTATCCACCTTGGCCAAGGGTTTAATGTTTAATGGACTATGAACAACTTAATCAGTAAGAGATCAGTCTTGTTCTTAACAAGTGTACCTCCTTTATCGATTCTACTAATTCTACATATGCCATTTGTGTAATCCCAACATAGGCCGTGGTTCAGGTGTGTAACGCCCCAGTTTTTTTTTAGTACAGCATGACGTATGTGTTTACCAAATTGCGCGAATAATTATTTATACGTATTTATTTTATATTAATTGTAATATTATGAATTTCATTGTTGCATTATTTATGAGCCTCCCTTACGTGCTTCGTTTCTATTTAAATTGATACCGAAATTTCGTGCAATTTAATATGTTGGACTTATATGTGTCTTGTATATGAATATATGTTCGTTTCATGATTTCGGACTTAATTGATTGAGTTTTGGAATATTTGATTAATGATATTAAGTTCTTAGGTTTGAAGTTTTAAACGTTTAAATCCTTTTCGAACCGTTTTTATTTGTTTAACTCCGTTTTCAATTTCGATTTTTGTGCCAACTTGGTATACTTGAATTATGTGAGTTATTAACGTGTTTACATGCTTACGTTGTAATTTTAAGCTCGTTTGATTTAGTTTTTGAATTCGGTTTTGGAGACGGAACTTATAGGGCTTAAAACGCTTTTAGCGAGCCCTGGGTTCCGGATGACATATCTTGAGCTCGGGAATTCGGATTCAAATTCCGTCACCTCCGTTGCCTTCGTATCGACGATTCGGAGACAATGGAATAAGCCTCATAACTTTTTGAGATCATTAAGACTTCCGAAATCCAACCGTAACGAACAACTCGTGCAAGAATAACCCTTTTGTTGACTAGTCTTCATGGTGGGACCCTTTAAGCCAACCTAAACCTAACCATGCCTTAACCCATTACTTATGTACTTGAGTTAACTCCTTTCTCCTCTTTTTATCAGCAAAAACCGAACCAAACCCCCCCATTTTGAGCAGCAGCAGATCGAGACAAGAGAGGAGAGGAGAAGAGAAGAGAAACCCTTGGCCCTTGTGATTTTTGAGCTCAAATCACTTCCCTTCTTCTCCATATCTTGAAGGTGTGTATATTTATGTATCCTCTACTCTTTTATACATGATTTCATCCACTTAATACTTGCTTTGCATCAGATTTGTTAAGGGTTTGGGCTAAGAGCATGAATAGGACTTTTTGGGGATTTTTGTTCTAATGACCTACCTAGTTGTGTGGCTGATTTCCTTGCTTATAAATGATTATATGAGCTTGTTTATTGGCCTATTTGTTTCCTATCTGATAGTATAAGATGTTAGGATGATTTTCTCTTTAGACCCTTTGATGAAATTATGAGATATGGAGCTCCAAACTTAGAGATCAAACTGCCTCCCCTGTTTTGGACTGCTGTGTAGAATCATGTCTTGTTGCTTGATCTAATGGCCTTCATTTCGTGTGAAATTGCATGGAGATGATGTACACTCATTTTTTTATATGTTAGGATTCATATTGCAAGCCTTTGGATCCATTTTAAGCCCCAAAACCGAAATACATGACCTGTTCTTATGCACAATCCATGACAGAACTGGACTGGTGCTGATGTTGCATTTTTGTGGTTTGTTGGTCTTCCTAATGTGCTCCAATTCGTGTCAATTTGCATATACATGGAGTGTATTAGTTGCTTATCATGTTAGTGTTCATTCCCTAAAGTTTCAGCTTCAAATTCAGCCCCTAAGTACTTGATCATAGCATGATTGAACCAATCGGGCTCATATGTGTGGTTTTGACGCCCCAGACTTGCTGCATGGTTTCGGTGCTCTTAACGTGTGATTTGTCCTTTTCACTCTAAATGAGATATGCTCCTAACATGCTAAATATGTTGTATATTAAGTTTCATAAGATTTGGAGTTGATTTGGTATGCTTGTGGGACTAATTTTGTATAGGGTCTGTTTTGTCGATAAACCTTGTTTTCATTTTTGGGTCTGTACCGAGACACCCCCGTGTCTCATTTGTCTTGTAATGTGAGACACCCCCGTGTCATGCCCTTTTTGCATGTCTGTACTACGACACCCCCGTGTCTCATTTGCCTTGTAATGTGAGACACCCCCGTGTCCCTTCCCCTGTGTAGCTCTTGTCTTTTCCTTTTCGGTTTTTGAATTGTTTCACCTCTTTAATGCCTTTATCTTCATTTGTGGTGAACTATGAACTTGTTATAATATGTGTTGGGAGTATTGTGGTTTAATTTCATAACATTTGGATGAGATTTAAGTATGCTTTTACGGAATGCCGTTTATGTGCGTTTTGTAGCATTTATGATTTCCGTAACCCATTTCCCCTATCATATGACTTCTTCTTGTCTTCAAACTTTGGAAATATGTTATATGATGTAATATGGTGTATGTAGTAGAGTTTTGTGAAAGATTGAATACGTTTGGATGTGTGTCGAACTTAATTTACTTCAATGCTCTTATTTGCCTAAATGTTGGATCTTGTGCTTTGAATTTCTTGAATTAAATTGATTGGAAACGTGAATTGATGAATTCGAATGAAAGTGAACGATTGATTGAATAACTTGATTATATGATTTAAATTCCTTTGACGTGAAATGTGAAGGATATGAACTCGTTTGAATACGAATGCTTCATTGATTGAATGAATTGAATGTTTATATGTCTTTAAGACTTTAATAGTGCACATGAACATGTTCATTACATTATAGCATCTTTTCTTCATTCATATCATGAGCATTACATTGCCGAGCGTCCTATTTGGTCATATTGAGTCTCACTTCACCTTTCTTGCACAGATTTTGATTTCGTAGGAGACAAGGCCGGTCAATGAGGCTCGTGTGTTCTCCTTTTTGCCGATAAGGTGGGTTTCTATTCTAATTAGATAAATGACCCTATATACCTTCAATGTGAAAAGCTTTCGACCAAAAATGAATATATATATATATATATATATATATAGTCATTTTCAAGAGTAAATGTTTTCAACGTAAAGCCTTATTTTATGAATCCTACCTACTGTTTTGGCGAGAAATTAATGAATGAATGCACTGAATGGGATCCAGGGACTTGGTGTGAGTGGTGACCCGAGGAGGCAAGGGTTGACGGTGATCCCTCACACTAGTCCCACCAATGAACGGCGTAACCGGACCTCGTTAGGAGTTAGCGAGGAATGGACGCTGAGTGCCATCTGGGGAGTCATGTTCCCCTTTTGGTTAATGAATGGGTTGATGGGCGTTGCAAACCCGCCACCAACCCGGAGGAAGAAGGTGTAAATGTTATTGAATGTGCACGAAAGAATGATATGCATGAAAAGAATGAATGAATGAATGTTAATGAATGTTAATGAATTACACGAGGTGTTGGGTGGAGATAATGCACGCCCACTCGCCGGGCCAATAATGACCTAATGTTAATGAATCATTATTGTAGCACCCCGCACGTGAGGCGCCACATCCCCCGCACTATGGCTCAACACGAGTGACGAAATGGTAAAATCCGCACCCGTATCAAACCATAGCGAACGGGAGACAAACAGAAAAAAAAACCCTCCTAAGCTAGGGGGAACTTAGACCCCGCAATTAAAACCAAACAACAAAACATAATGCAGCGGAAAACTAAATCCAAACACAGGCATTGGCCAAGGGCCTGCAGAAATTAAACACACAAACCACAACCAGACTTGGGCTCCTCAGGCCTCTTTTAAATTATAACAAAGCCCTGGCAAGGCAATTCAATAACAAATTCGTTAAGGATTCAAATTCATAATTATACGGAGTCGAATCATACAAAATGTAAATACATAAGCGAGTGCAGAGACTCTCCTAACTTGACTTGATCAACTCAAAGACTCAACACAACTCCGCCTAGCTCGAAACTCCAAAGCCAAACCTGCGCACTAAAAGATTGGGGAGGGAGAGGGTCAGTCTCTAGAAGACTGAGTGAGCAGGGGCGAAATACGTATATATAAAACATGCACATGCAAGTCATAAATCCCGAGCAAGGTTTTATTTAAAATCAGTTCCCAAAAAGGGTAAGAAAAGGCTAGGCAATGCTCGAACTTTACAACTAACCATATTAAATTTATTAAGTTCATAATTCATACATAGCATAAAGGCTCGGCGAGTGAGCGTGCATTATCTCCAACCAAACTCCGACCGTGTACGACAAATATCATTAATACATTAAATAGGTGATCATGCAATATATCATAATACACAAATCATATATCATTTCATAAGACATATTCGTTTGGACAATCCGTGTCCCGGCCTTCCCGCACGGTGCATATCAATCATAACATAATTATAATCATAAAAATAGGTTCAAACCTTCTTCCTCCAGGTGGTGGACGGGTTTGCAAGGCCCGGCCAACCTAATCATATCAATGTGGCTATGAGGTTCATGAGTCCTCAAAGCCCGGTTAGCGTTTCCTCGTCAAAAACTCCTTAACGAGGTTCGCTTCGCCGTAATCAATGTGGGACTAATGTACGGGATCACCGTCGGCCCGATGCATCCCCGGATAGCCACATACACTAAGTCCCTGGGCCCGTGTTCAATACATGTTCTCGCCAACATATTCAATTCATGAGAAACACATTACATTGTGACATAATTAATACGTTCATAACCATTGAGAAAATATTTACTCGATGACTCCATTTGAAAACAATATATAGATATATCTTAGGTTTTGGCCAAAATTTATCATATGAGGTTGTAGGGTTTAATACGTAACTAGAATGAAAACACCCTCACCTGGAACATGGCGATACAAGGATACGAGTTACCGGGTGCCTATTTGACCAAGATTTTCTCCTCCCTGGAGATAAACTGTACAAAGGACAACGTAACGTGTTCGTGAGACTCAAGACTCCAAATGAACCATATAAGACGCACGACATGAAATGAACATGATATGGATGCGTAAAAGATGATATTATGTCACGAACACGTTCATGTGCACGATTAACGTATTTAAATCACATAGCATCAAGTCATTCATTCATTCATTCATTTTTATTAAAATTTATAAATTCATATTCCATATCAATTCAATCCAAAGATTTCATATAACAATTATAACACGTACTAATTCACGTTTAAAATTAGCAATTAAACAAATAGAAGTATTCAAGTCATGAACGAAATTTAAATAACGCGAAATAGATAACAATTAATTTCTATAATTCAAATAAATCAACTAATATTTAATATATAATAACCATATATATATATATATGTATACGTAAGTATACATGCATGGCTTATGCATGCTATCTAATTTACAATTATAAACATGCATGCAATATTAAGCAACTATCTACGTACCATATCATGCATGCAATATTAATATATTACTAATGCACAAAGTGTTAATTTCATGCATGCAATTAAGTGATACACATGTACACATTACATGCACAAACAATTAAATTAACCACACACCCCATGTTACATGCATAAGGTATAAATCATGCACAAACATACTACATTATATATATATATATATATATATATATATATATATATATATTTATATATATATACGTAACATTTACCTACAAACACATGCACACACATGCGTTAATATATATTACATAACACAAACTCAATATGCCTACGGCAAGAAGGAGAGAAGATGCAGTAGCTTCTGCAACAAAGCTACCTGGCCGGGCCCTTTTATTCCCAAAACTCTCCCCGGCCGCGGAGCTCCAGTTCAGTCGCACAACAGCAGTTTAGGCGAAGCTCATCCCCTGTTTTCCTTACATAATTACACAGCAATACACAAGGTACTCCAAGGCAGCAACCACAGCAGCAAACACCACCATAACAACCTCTAATTCATGCTCAAACCAACCCACGCAGTACGTACAATGAACAACAGCAGTTCACGAAAAAAACAGGGGCGAATGAGTGCAAAACAGAGCAAGAGTACATACAAGACCTCAACCAACAATTAGACACGTAAAGATACATGAAAGAGCAACAAAACAACAGCAATTCAGGCCCCATATCAGCCCCAAGTCACGCAGCAGCAGTAGCACAAAAGCAAGGAGGAAACGAAGTCATTTTCATACAAGGTTCATTAATGGTATCTCATTAAATCTTCCACTACCACATAATCAATGATCATAATTGAGAAGAGAGAGTTAAATCAACCATTTTCATGCTTGGAATCGATCAAATTCATCAAGAATTGGAAGAGATCAACAAACATGCTCATAACCTAACTATTTTTCAAGTCAGCCATAAACTAATGAATCCATGATCAAAATTAGGGATGAATGGATTAAAATGACGCTTAATGAATGTATATTACAACCCTAAGCTTACCTTGTGGATTGGATGAAGTTTGGAAGAGATTTGAGCTTTGAATCTCCAAGGGTGACAAGAGTTACGGGAAACTGGAGAGCAGAATGTTTTGGCTGAGTTTTCTTTATATGATGAAGGTTATCTCGGTTTGGGGTGTTTAAGGTTGGTTAGAGGGTTGAGTTAGGGTTCTAAAGCACCCAACCATAGTTACTTTGGTTAAGAATTGAAAGAGTTATGGCAACTTTAGTGAAATGTGGTAGTTTTGGTGCCGTTTCGTTTTTCGGTTGGATTTCGGAGGTCCAAATAATTTTGGAAAATTATAAGGCTAAGTTCATTAAACCCGAATCTTCGATACGAGTTTAACGAAGTTGACGAAACTCGAATCTGAGTTCCCGAGCTCAAGATATCACACACGGAACCAAGGGTGCGCTAATTGCTCGTTAGCCCCAGATTTGGTTCCACAATTCAAATTAAATTCGTTAACATGTCAAATGAGTTCGAAAACATAAACCGAGCATATAGGCATGTTCATAACTCATAAATTTACGACATACTAAATTTCCACGACATTTCAATATCATTTCATATAAGAACGGAGCACAAATAAACGTTCATGCACATAACCTTAATAATTTCATACATTATAAATTAAAACTAAAATTTAAATTCTATTTCAAATTCTAATTCAAAGTCAACGGATTTATAAAATTAATTAGTATGATTAAAGCATGATTAATTAACATAACACTTAATTAACAATTTAAAATATTAAATTAACGAAATAAAATATTATAAATAAAATAAAATAGAATAATAATAATCTATAATAAAATTAAATATTTAACACTTATAAACAATTAATCAAATAATTAAATGATTTAAATGCGCAATTTATAAATAAATACGATATATTAATATAAATGAGAAAGCGGGGCGTTACAGTTATAATCCCTTTTGATGATTTATATTCACCCACTTGGGAAATTCTTTGAAAACCTCACTTGGGATTATAGCTTGCATGTGATTGTTAAATACCGTCGTATATTATATTTATGCCCTGTTTTTATACCCACCTGTCCCTTTTGGACTGAACCCGTTTGGTTTTTAGTTGTGTTGTGCAGGTGTCAAGGGAGCTAGGCGGGAATTCGAGTCATAGGTTTTACATACACTTTTAGCTCTTGTATCTTCGTCTTACACTTGCATATTGCACTTTTGATCATTGTTTATGAATAAGAATGGAGCGTACTTGTTGTTTGAGCCTTGATGGCATTTGATAATGTATATGGCTTACCTTTGGGAGCTTGAATGATCATTGTTTGTATTATGGCCAGTTATTGTTTCCGCACTTAATGTTTACTCTGATTTTATGGTTTTAAGGGTTAGCCCGCCTAGCATAGCGTGTGAGTTTGTCCCCGTTCGCCGTGATCTAGCTCGGGTATGGATCGTCCATTTCATATTCGTGTCGGGTCTCGGTGCGGGGGATGTGGTACCTTGTGCTCGGGTGCTACAAGGTGTCTATATAGCGACACCTTTTTGTGCCTATATCAAAGAGTACAGAGTTAACTCATATGAGATAATACAAAATCTCAAGTCTAAGGATTAATGAATCACGTCATTGACCTATGAGAAATTTCCTAATCTGGAAGTTTCTGGAAACTTCCTTTCCTATTTAGGAATGTTCTCACGCAGGACATCTCAGTGATGAAATTCTTGTAACAATTAACCTTATATATTATGTGTGACGCCCTGTTTCTCGATCAAGGTAAGTTTTGATACGTGAGTGAACGATTTACCCTTTTATGCATGAATTACGTGAAATTATGCCTTAAATTGATCGCCGTAATTGTGTTTATGTGAAATATATAATTTCCATGGTATATGTGGCTTCTTGATATGTTAATTAAGTGTTTGTATTGTTCTTATTGAGCTTTGATAGCATGCTTCGCGATTAAACGAAATAATGTGCTTATTTGGACATTTGAAGTATGATTAGGGATAAATTGGTAAATTTATTTCAAGCTTGGAACTGGTTAGAACTTAATGAAATTGGATAGATAATTCGATTGCGAGTTCGTAGGTTCTTGAATCGCTCAATTTGGAGTTCAGACGAAGAAGTTATGGCCATTTTACGAAAAGTCAACCTTTTTAAGCCCCAATTGTTGACCTGCGACCCAATTTCGAATTTAACCCAATTTGAGACCCAGTTTCACTTATAACCCACTCCATTTGACCCGGTTCGTGACCCAAATATCTGACTTAATTTTCTAAATCAGATTTTAACAACTCTAAACCCATTTTACGTTAAAACATAAGATTCAAACTCACTTTTCTCTCAATCCAATCATATTCTCCCAAGAACATCTCAAGCCATTTTCGAGAGACAAGATTGGGGATTGAAGCTGGAGATTCGAGGTCGAAGAGCACGATATTCTCTTTGATTTTCATCTCTCAAGGTAAGGTTTATGTGCTATTTTGTTGGATTTGTGTTCTTGAAGGTTTTGAGCTAAGATTTGAATGTAGGGTTCTTGTTGTTAGATTGAATTCATTTCTTGTTGGAAATGTGCTTCTTTTGATGCTAGGAACATTTTAGTATAAGAATTTCTTGCTTTTATGCTCTTATCTGAAATCCACCATTGAAGCACCTTGAAGCTTTTTGAAGAATTCTTGCATGTTCATGTTCTTGTATGTTTTAGCTTGATTTTGTGTTGAATTCTTGTTCCTTGAGCAATTTCATGACGAATGTGATTAATTCCTTTGAAATTCTTGCATGATTGAGAATTTCACAATTGTTGAGTTTGAAGCTTGAATACTTGAAGAACATGAAGTTCATATGTGCAAATTGTTGGATTTCTTGATGCATATTCATTCCTAAATGCTTTTGGTATGTTAATTGATGTTTAATTTCATTTATTCAAGTTGTAGGAGCTTTGAGGCATGATTTTGGAGCATTTGGAGTACATTTTTCGTCATGTTCACGCATATGTTCGTAATGGAGTTTTGCAACAGTAGCATTCTAAATGGGGGTTTCGATTTTGAACTAAAACCTCAAACGCCCATGTAGAAAGCTACTGTCACAAAATTCCCAGCCCAAACGGGCATGTGATGATTGGTCTTGTAGACCAAACGGCCGTTTGGAGGGCCTCGGGTCCCAAGTTTGAGTTTTTGTGATCTTGATCGTTTTGCTTCGTGTTCACTTCCTTTGCACTTCTCCCACCCCGAGTATGATATATATGACTTGGAATCATATTTATGTGGATATAATGTCTTGTATACCTCGATTATGTGTGGGAATATGCTAAGTAAGATTCATATGTTGTTATTTGCATGTCTTATGACTTGAAAGCTTGTTATATGACTCATATGATGTTGTTTGATTGTAATTGCTAAACTTATGCAATCTTGGACACTCATGGCACATCATTTGCATATTTGCATTCATTTTGAAGCTGTGCGTTGTCTTATTTGGTTTTGAGTAATGTCTTACCCTTGTCAGTACGTTTGTCTTGTTAGGTAGTGAGTCTCCGAACGAGTAGCTTGCTTGCTCGTGGTTGGCCTTTGGAGTTCTTGGTAAAGGTGAGGAGTTATGATATAAAATGTTTTCAAAATTGTGGACACCTATAGCCTATCATGTTTGATGGTTTAAACTCCCATTTTCAAAATGTATATGTAGGCTTTATAAGCCAAGCTTTGTGAGCTTTGCTCGTATTATGGATAATTGCTTGTGGAAAACGGTTTACAAGTAAAACTTGAGTTTTGGTATATGGGATAAATACCCAAAATAGTTTTGGAACTTTCTTTGGATATTATGTATATATGCGTTGTGTAGCGAGATGTTTTGGGCCATGCTATGAAAGTGGCATGGAGGTTGGTACCTTGCAGGAACGCTTGCATGGTTGGACTTGGATTTGAGAGCTTGGGGATGGAGTAAGTAGGGATATTGGGAAGGCAAGGGCTGATAGTTAACTCTTATTAAACTCCCAACTTGTAAGAGATACTTACGTTCCGGCGGAGTGTTCGGGGCCGAGGTATACTCGAGGGGGAATGTGGAGTTTCATGGACTCGCTTCCCAATGTTTTGGATCGATGTTCAGGGGCTGTACACCCTCGGAATCATGGAGTTTGGGTGGATTGGTTTTGTAGGCCCCACTTGTATATATATATATAGAGAGGAACGCTCCAACCCCCGCACCGATATACTCATCAAATAATGGTGTAGGCCATCACTCAACAAATACACCGGCGAACAGTTGATGAAGATCATGATGAATGCTGAATGATAATGCAGCGGAATTTAGGAAAATTTGAAACTTTTAAATCCATGCGTGGTGGTGACAAGTAATGAGAACATATGAAGAACAATACAGTCACGTTTAAGTAGAATAGACAAGTTGTAACATCCCGCTCGTCCGGCCCTACAGGTACGTTGTAACGAGAGTGTTATTTGCGTTTTAATTAATTAATTAAGCAATGGTGTGTTATTTTAATTATTATGTAATTATATGAAACTACTTGAATTATTTGATTTAAATGCCAAAATGTGCCTAAGTGTTTAAATTACTTGAAATCTTGAAATATGTGAATTTATAATATATGAATTTATTTCCCGAGCATGCTAATTTCGTGAATTATGTGATAAACGTGATTTAAGGATGTAATTGTATAATTTTATAATATGTGGACTTAATTGAAATTTGGTTACGTCCGATGGCACCTTGCTCCGACCTGAGCTATGCAACAACGAGATCCCCCTTGATCCTTGCCGGATGTGCTTGACGGTCCCCCATAATACGCTCACTTGGGGACTTCTTACTCTATTAATTTCTCAATCCCCCTAGTCGGGTGGGCGCCGACCGGTCTTTCAACCAGATCCCCCTAAAAACCGTACGTGCGGGTCTCCCCGTATCTTGGACTTAATTGTAACTTTTTGAAAGTTTTGGACTCATTTGAAAAATGAGCCTTTTTAGTACACTTGTGTACATTTTAATTCGTATCTTGAGCTACGACACTCGGATTCGAGCCCCGTCTTCGGCGTTCAACTCCTTTCGACGATCTGGACACAATGGAACTAGTTTCGTAATTTTTCGATGCCGTTTAGACCTCCGACGAAGTGAATTTCAGCCCCTCGTACCTAATTACACCCCTATGACCTATATTTTGAGCTATGGGACCCATCCTTCACCAATTCTTTGAATTATAAGCCATTTTCAGCCATATATCCTCTCATTTTCTTCCTCCCTCACACGAGATCAGCAGCCACAAGAGCAAGGAAGAGGGATTTTCACTATTCATCATCTTCAAGCTCAAGATTTGCTCAATATCTTCTAGCTTTCTTTGATCTTCAACAATCCGAGGTAAGATCTGTAATCCTTATGACTTGTGCTTCAATATATGCTCCATTTTGTGTCTTATACTTGAGGTTTTATGCATGATTGAAGAGAGGCATGAATAGTTAGGTTTTCTCCAAAAATTTGAATACATGCTCATATGTGTTTATTATGAGTTTTAAGCTAGAGAATGAGTTCCTTTATGTCCCTTTATCTCGTTTCTTTGCATTAAATACATGGTGGCTATGTGTATTAACTTCTACCATTAATGAACTTGAGCTTATGAAAGAAAAATGGAGGATTTTGGACTCCAAACCGAACTGCTGTCACAACTCAAAGTTGCTGTCAATATGCTACTGTTTTAATGAAGTTTTGCATGAATTTTGAGCATGAAATGCATGGTAAATGATCAGATTTCGTGGTGCCCTGTTACATGATGTTGTTGCCCTATTTTAACCTTCATTTTAGATGCATTATGGTTGAGTTTGAGCCTAAAACGAACTGCTGCACGCTGCTACTTCTTACACTCATTTACTGTCAGTTTTGGGAAGTTTTGAGCTTGATTCTTGCATGATTTGAGGCCTAACTTCCATGTAAAGCTCCAGCCCTGTTTTATGATCATGTTGCATGCTTTTAACCTTCATTTAGATGCAAATTGATTGAGTTTTAGGCTAGAAAAATGGACTACATACCTGCTGTCAATATGTTGTCAGTTTTGTGCTTTTGAGCATGAAATTTTCATGGTTTTGGCTTGAATTTCATTGCTTAATTGCTGCCCTGCTATGCTGTGCTATTTCCTTGCATTTAACCATCATTTAGAGGCATATTGGATGAGATTTAGGCTTGAAAATTTGCTGCAAACCTGCTGTACGTGTTGCTGTCAATTTTGGGAAATTTTAGCTTGAATTTGTGCATGTGTTGAACTGGATTGTTTGTGCATTTGTTGCTCTCGCTTTGCTGCATTACTACCTTGTATTTTCCATCCTTAATCAACCATTTTTGTTGGGGAAGAAGCTACTGTTGCTGCTGCTGCGAATTCCTTCAAAAGACGTGTCAAGATTTGAACTAAAATGGACATGGCCGTGTTGGGTTCTCGGATTTGGAAAAATAAATCGGACACGGCCTTGTCCATTTTGAATTGAAAACCAACACGGCCATGTCAAGCATCTGAATTTGGAAATTGTTTTGGATTTTCGGCAGCCGCATGTTTGCATGCATGTTATGCATTAAATTGTGATTATGGAGATTTGCATGTTCATGTGGGGGGGGGGGGGGCTGCATGTATTTATCTGCATGCATGAACTGATATTGGGTGCATGGGTGTATAATTATATATATATATATATATATACCTTAAAATGCATGTGTTTGTGCATATAAATAATAATATGCATGAAATACATATATATATGTATAGTTAATGCATGAAAATAATGTGTTGGTGCATGTGTGTGAACATGTGTGTCTGCATACATGTGGTGTGTGTTGTGTACGTGCATATGCATGTATATATTTATTACATGTTAAATTTTTGTTTATTAATAATTATTTTAAGCTTTGAACCTTAGTTTAATTTATGTATTTATTTTAAATGAGTGCTATGTGCTATAAACCTTATTTAATTTTATGAATCGATTTGTTTATAATATTAACTTGTTATATGATATGTTAAAATTCTTGGTTGGATTTTATGAATTTAATTTAATTTGAGTTGCATGTGATACCTTCTATAATTTGAAATTTAGATTTAATTTAGATGCTCGAATATTTATGATCTCACGTTCCTTTAAATGACTTAAGTATTTTTCTATGTGCTTGAATGAATTAGATCTTTGTCTATTTGTTTAACATGTCAATCCCTTGTCCCTTTTATGACTTGTAAGCTAAGTGAATATGTTAAATGTCTTATATTGACTTCATGAATTTATTTGATACGAGATATGACCTTAAGTGGCTTAAGTGGTACATTTAACGTTTTCTTGCATTCCTTGCTCTCTTTATAAACTTAAACTTATGAATGCTTGAGATAAGCCATAATATGGTATTTTATGAGTTTATTTGATGAGTGGTGAATTTAATTCTTGAATTATTTGTGTGATATTTCCTTAATTGCCTCGAGATGCCTAAGTACGAGCTTATTTTAAGTACATCGCATCATATGCACCCATATGCATCGCCGAACGTCTAATTGGTCCATATTGAGTCTAAGGTTGTTTTTGTTATTTGTTTTGTCTAGTGGTTCATCTCGGGGGTGACGACGTGGTTCCTTGAGCATCCTTTTGCTCTTCTTTTGTCCCTGCTTCGTCTTGAAGGTGAGGTTTTGTTCTTTTAGTTAATATGACCTACAACCCTAATTTGTATTTTGAACCCGCATGCGATGTATATATATATATATATATATATATATATATATATAGATACGTGTTTAATATGTATTTTGTGGGATATGTCCCGTTTTGTCACGAGTCCTTGAAAACGCTTTTATACGTATATACGCTCTATTTTCGTTGCTCTCTTGAAAAGGTTTGATAAGTGTGTGTCAGTGTGTGAGCGAGATAATCTTCGTGATAAGTATAAAAGTAAGTTTGGGCCCCGGAATAGTCGTATGTGATCTCGGGTCGGCCATGGGGTCGCCGGGCTCTCTCATCAACACAACTCCACAAAAGGGAGACTTAGCCCATCCTCGGGAGGTCGAGGGGAAGGCGGGTCTTTTTGAGCCGACGGTGTGCTACGTGACCCGTCGAAGGAGCGGGCGGATCCCCCGTCTCATTCAATTTATAAGTGGGGTTTGAGGGGTAGCGCCTCTCTCCCCAAACGGTGTAAAGGTGGGATTGATTTATGTACTTTGCTTTTGTTTATGCTATGGAGTAAGTGGGTTAGAACTCGTACTCGCCGAGTTATTATGCTTTGTTTATGGCTATGGAACGGGAGTGGATTTCTAAACTTTAAAACTTTGTTGATTTTGGCCTTCGGCCTTAAACCCCTTTTTCCTTATACGTAGTATCACGGGTTAAAATGTTTTAGATTGCCAAAAACCACACCCGGTTCATGAACCCCCCTTCAGCTTTGATTATGCTTTGTTCTTATATATGTAAGAGTGCGTGTGTTAGCCCCCTCACCCGTCTTTGGGACTGACCCTCGTGGTTGTTTTCCCCTTTTCCCCCTTTTTGAGTTGCAGGTGCATGCTTGGAGATTTGAGCTAGGCGGTTGTCTTGTGTCGTGGTTGGGGATAGCTCGAGTCCCATGCATTGTATTTTGTTTCCTTTCGCATTTTTTGAACTATGTATAAACTTATGCCTTAGAATTTTGGATTTTAGATAACTGTATAACTTAATTTGGCCCGGGTTGGGCATGGCATGTATAATTATTTTATTTACACCTAGTTGGAAAGCATGTATGTTGGGTTATTTGAACTCCTGGTGCTTCCGCATTCGATATTTATTTTTATTGCGCGCTCTGAGTAGGGTCTAGACCGTCTAGCTTAGGTTGTGTTTTTGTTTGTCACCCGTTCGCCATGGCTTGATGCGTGGGCGGAGTACCTATTTGATTTCACGTGTCGGGCTATGGTGCGGGGGATGTAGTGCCCTTCGCTCCGGGGTGTTACACAAGTAATGATAAGAGAAAAGTAATTGGACAATGTCACGGGAGCATGTAATAAGTAGAGTAGCAGTGTATCAAGTTACAGAATAAAGCTAGAAACATATGCAGCCATATATCATAATGCATGACACAAAATAGATTAATAACATATAAGTCCTGACTTGGGCAAAATAGACATTCTAGAGCTTCAAGATACCTCTAGAGTGCGGCTACAAGACCTGAAACCATGAGGCCAGAAAACCGGTAGAGGTATTAGTCAAAGTGACTAAGTGAGGGAGTACTTAAAAGGAATACTCTTGAAATGAAAGGATATTTGAAATGAATAAAGTTTACCTTGAAGAAAGATTTGAAAGATAAATACTTAATAAAACATTTGATATGCAAATGATGATGTTACACGCGCACACATATGATATGATTTAGTTCATATGATTTTAATAAAGCGTGATAGGGGTAAAGGATAACTTTGATAAATATGAACCAATGTTTATAAAGTGATTTATGCCCGCAAGCTAGGCATCTTCCACCCTTACTCCTTGAAAACAATGAAAGATGAGCGATGTTGGACCGAGATCAACAATGTAACACCCCGGAGCGAAGGGCACTACATCCCCCGCACCGTAGCCCAACACGTGGAACGAAATAGAGACTCCGCCCATGCATCAAACCACGGCGAACGGGTGACAAACAAAACCCACATGCTAGATAGGCGGTCTAGGCCATTATTTAGAGTACGCAACAAAATAAAACAAATGTAGAAGCACCAGGATCACGCTTACTCAAACTTACATATCAACAGTTATGCAAATTATACCTATTATGCCCAACCAAGGCCAAATGAATCATACAAACCAAGCTCAAAGTTCGAATCATAACTCATACAAAGCTTATACATAGTACCATAGTTATACATATTTATACGTAGTACCAAAACTGAAAGTAAAGATGCAAGGATGCAAGAGACTCTTCTATACAAGAGCGACCCAAAGAAAAGACACCGCCTAGCACGAACCGAAGGCCTGCACCTGCAAACTCAAGAAACAAAAAGGGGGAGAAGAAAACAACGAAGAGGGGTTAGTCCTAAAGACTGGTGAGGGGGCTAACACACGCACCCATACATGTAGAGAGCATAACATATACAAAACTTAGAGTATTCATGAATCGGGTATGGTTTTTACAATCCAAAACATTTTATCACGTGATAACATATATATATATATATATAAAGGTTTAAGGCCGAAGGCCAAAATCAACCAATTTTAAGAATTAGAAGTCCACTCCCGTTTCATGAATCACAGACGGAAGCAAAACTCACACACACATCACTCGACGAGAACGAGTGCACAACCAACCTCCTTCACAAGACAAAACTCGGAACTTAACACAACAAAGGCATAAATCAAACACATACACATACCTCCTTCTCCGGGGGATGGAAGGGTGGCCACCCTTCGCATCCACTTAGCTTATACATCAGGGTCGTGAGTTTCATGACACTCACGCCCAAGGACTCCGTCCCCCACTAACCTCCTAGTGGGTTTCGGGTTGATCCTATAAAGTGGAGAAGTGTAGGTTGCAACCCCTATGGTCGTCCCGGGTCTCCCATCACATATAACTCCGGGGCCCAAACTTACACTTACACTTACTCTTATCACAAAGCTTATCTCGCCAAAACATATCACACACACACACACACACAAACCCGATTTCAAGATAAAGAAACGAAAATATAATTTACTTATACATAAAAGCGTTTTCAACGTTTCATAACAAAAGGGCCAATTCCCGCAAAATACATATCATACACATATCTATATACATATATACGTATAAGTCGCATGCGAGCTTAAAACACAATTAGGGTTGTAGGTCATAATAACTAAAAGAACAAAACCTCACCTTGCCGACCACACCGACGAAGCAAACACAAACCCTTCTAAGAAACCGCCTTTTCAACCACGGGGCACACCTAAAAGCAAAGCAAAGATCACAAGGCAAACTTAGACACTCGGCATATGCATATGGATGCGTATGATGCTTAAGGAATGCAACGAAGTAGCACATAGATCATATGAGTTCAGACTAAGTCACATTGAAGCATAACTTGCCTATGTCACGTTAACAAGTTCACAAGCTTCATGCATCACATAAAACAAGTCATATAATCTTATAAACAAGGCATATACTTCATATAGGAGCAAGGAGATTTCATGCAAAGCAAGTATATAAAGCACAAAGTCATTTATGCACTTAAGGGTACGTATCGAATCACATAAGGAGCAAACCACGTCAAACGAATACAAAATCTTAATGCAACATGTATGACACGTTAATCAATCATAAACACATCACATTCATGCAATACCAAGCTATATCAAAGCATCTCATACATATAAACAAGTATTTATCATGTTGGGATCAAGATCGGGGAGGCAAACGAAAAAAACGATCAAGAAAACAAGTATGAGCTCAAGGTATGACCGTACCCAGATCCAGGGCCGTGGATTTTTAACAAAGAAGAGATCCACGACCATGGATCTTAGTCTAACAATGTACCAAATTCTGCCCTTCAAATCTACGGCCGTGGGTGGATTTTAGTGTAAAAATCCACAGCCCTAGATCTGCTCCAGCAGCAAAACTCGAGGTTTTTGGTCCCTAAAACACCAAGAACTCAATACAACATATTATACAAGATTTATGCAACTAAGATTCAAATATTTATGCCCTAGATCATGCAAAAACCGGACTAAAATGAGGGGAAAGGAAGGGATGCATCAACATGTCAAAGTTCTTCAACTTTTCAAGCAAAACCAACAATGGTATCTTCATGAATCTTGATCCAACATGCAAAATAAGTTTATATATATCAATAATGATGTGTTGGGATCTAAATACATGCTTCATGTCCAAATAATTCACAAGAATGCAAGCTAGGATCATGAAAATGCTCTAAACCCTCACTATTCAAGCTATAAGCCAAAAACCAAGCAAACATGGATTAAAACTTGTAAAATCAAAGGCAAAGTGAGCAAAGAAGCATGGAGGATACAAAAATGAACTTACCTCTTCAAATGGATGAGAAAATATAGAGCTTGGAGGTAAAACTTGGAGCAAAAATGGCAAACCCTTCTTCTTCTTCCTCTTCTTTCTTCTTTACTCTCTTCCTTTCTTCTTGTGGGGGTGAGGGGGGTCCGAAATGTCTGCTGGGGAGGGTGAGAGAGAGGAGTGTCTTATGGGCATAAAAGTCATGGGTTAGCTTAACTTGGGTTAAGGTGGAGCCCACACACTGAAGCCTAGTCAAAGGGTATCTTTTTGTCGCTACGTGCTCGTTTCGACTGAATTTTGGAGTCTCAAATGGGATTAGAAAATTACAAACTTGGGTTCTTAGCTTGCTTTCTTCGTTAAGAGTCCAATGCATCTTCCGGAATTTGAATCCGAATTTCCGAGCTCAAGTTACACCTTCCGGAACATGAGGTGCGCTAAACGCGTTAGGCCCTCAAGTCCCTCACAAATCCCGTCTTTACAAAATGAACCAAGAATCACATAAAACAAGCTCTAAAACATGTAATTAACACATAATCATATTCATAACTTATGTAGTTCACATATATCAAAAATTCGCAAGAAACGGAATTAAATTCGGGCACATACAGAGCAAATTACAAGACTTGCATATGTAAACGTTAAAACTCAAGTCGTTAAACAAGTAATATCAAATAATCACATTAGCATTAAAATAGAACATAATTGCATAATTAAATAATTAAAGACACAAAGAACTCTCTCGTAGAAGCGTACCTGGAATGGCTGGACGAGCGAGATGTTACAAACAACATCTTGAACATACACACATGCACCACCCTTCTCCGGTGTCACTTCGGGTAGCTAGCCCTAGGTGACGATAAACGATGAATGAGATAAGGATTTGCGGTTCTTTCTCTGACAGATTGTCCTGACTTAACCAACCTCCGATTAAAGTCGGTGTGAATTATCTAATGGTGACAGCCGGTATTAGCGATTTCGTTGGCACTCACCTCCTGAACATCACTTCCAAACATAACTGTCGGGCCCAATAACGATGAACGATAAAGCTTGCATATGAATGAACATCCAGAGTAAATCCGAATGCTTGAATATAATGAAGTCCGTGAAGGATAATGAAATGATGCGATGATGAACGATGAACGATAAATGATGAACGATAAACTTTGAATAAATGAATATGATTATTTGAAACGATAAATGAGATGAATAAATATGATATTTGAGTAAATGATAACTGAAGTAAATGATTGATGAAAGAGTTGTCCCAATAAGGGAATAGTTTAAAGTAATGCATTGAAACAACTAGGTTCCAGTTTGAAATAGTTAACCTCGCCTAGTAATAGGTAAAGATGCATAGTATGATTAAACAGTGCCTTAGGTGTAGCGCCCGGAACGGTGGGCCACCACATCCCCCGCACCTAAACCCGAACCCACATATGAAATGGATTTCCATACATGAGCCCAAGTCTAAGCGAACGGAAGCATCAAACAAGATCAAAAGAGCTCATCATATAACAAACATTAACATTCACATGGCCTCATGGCCTAAAAGATCGAGTTTATCCAACAAGTAATCATAATTCCCAAATATACAACCCAAATATGAAATAAATAATAAGAGTATCCAAAAGTAGGAAAGTATGTATGCAACTCGACCTAGACTCGAAAGTACGACAAGACTCGAAGCACTTCCCCGCCTAGCTCAAGACGACCTGCAACTGGGGGTAAGAAAAGGGAGGGTCAGTCAAAACTCGACTGAGTGAGGGGGCTAAACGCACGCCCACACCTAAATACATATAAATAGAGCATAGCAAATATCAAAGGTGATGGCCATGAACCGAGTTAAGGTTTTTCATACCAACACATTTTCAAAAGCTAGCATATAATACAAAAGGAAATCCTAACTTGATTCACGATCCATCAAACAAAACATAAACATAAGTCCGGCGAGAACGAACCTCCCCTAACTCCTCATAACATAATATAAAACCGAAATCATAAATCAAATCCAACCCCAACAACCATGGTGTTTCGGGAATCAAACCCTCTCCACCTACTTAATTATGTACAAGGGGTAGCTAACCCACAATATACTCGGAGCATCACGCCTCATCAACGTCCAAGAATCGTGCGTAATACTACGAATGGGAATCATACACAGGCTTAACCCGATGGCCCTTGCCGTCCCGGGCGTCCTTACCCACAATTCCCGGGGCCCAAGATACCTTACCAATACCAATTCCCATATTTCGGGGCTTACCTCACTCAAAAGATAACATAAACGAATAAACGGATTCAAATCATAAGCTTACATATGCTCGTACTTATACCAATTTCATAAACTTGAAGCTTATTCATAAGATCATAAACATATCTTAAGCACACATATTTAACTATACATAAGATATATAGTCTCATGCGGGATGAGAAATCAACACATATTAGGCCATAGGTCGCTTAACTAGAAGATAAAAATCCTAAACCTCACCTTATAGCAAAAAGGAGTAGAAACTGGGTCAAAAGAAGCGACAACCGCCTAAACTTCGGGTTCGTGGGCGTCCGGAAGAGGCTCTGAAACAAAAGAACACAAGACCCGAGACTTAGACTCAAATATGAACCAATTAGACGCCCGACAATGCTCATGAATGAAATGAATGCAAATGAAGTGCATAAACGTACTACTTAACATATATGAAATCATAACTCGTTCAAATCATATCAAATAGATTCAAAAATCTAATATAATCGAATTAACACATAATAATACATGTTAGCAAAGCTTAGGGATCATGTTCGGGGTGGGAGAGAAGCAAACAAGCGAAGAAAAACAAAAAAATAAAGTTCGGAGTGAAAATAAGTCACTGCCCTAAATCCACCCCGGTGGATTTTTTTTCAAAGGAGGAATCCACCCCCATGGATTCAAGGCAGCTCTCTGCCTCAAATCTACCCCGGCGGATTTTTTTCAAAGCAAAAATCCACCACGGTGGATTTGGGTCAGAGGCTAAAAAATTCGAAAATAGGGCTTGCAAACTCCATGAAAACTCCTTCCAAACCAAAGCATCAACAACAAGACATTAAATGGTGCAAATATAACACAAAATTAAGCAAGAAAAACATCCCAAATCATCTCCACTCATGCATACTACAAACCGAAAATGAAAAGAAGCAAAGAAGCTAAAGTTTCATCAAGTTCCTCCCAACTTCTCAAAAGAGCAATAATGGAAAATCATAATACTTTCACCTACCATGAAAAAGGAGAATATAAAAGCAATAAATAAGCCAAGTGAATCAACATATAAAGCTTCAAACTCAAAGAAAGCAAGAGATGCACTAGTTCTTCCAAAAATTCTTCAAAACCTAACTATTCATGACTCCAAGCAAATCTCATGAACTCCAACATTAAAGCATGATATAAGAAGTGTAAAATACTCACAAGATCAAGGAGATCAAATTCCCCAACTTACCTTGAAGAAATGGAGCAAGAAAAGCTAAAACTTGAGCTTTAAGGTCACAACAATGGAGGAAAATGGCTTAGGACTCTTTTTCTTCCTTTCTCCTTGCTTTGGTTCGAAATTATCAGCACAAAGGGGAGGAGAGAGCTGATTTTGATGATTAAAAGTCAAGGGTAGGGGTATGGGTAGGTCTAATAGTCTCCAAGTAGGCTTATAGGTGCGATATAGGTACGTAGGGCCGAAATTACGTCATTGGGGGTCGAAACGGCATCGAAAAAGTTCAAGGCTTGTTCCAATGTATCCAAATCATCGATTCAAGTACAATGGCGAAGACGAAAATTGGCCCAAAAATTTGAAATAAAATTCAATTGAGTCCAAACCAAACCAAACAAGTCCAAAACACAAATAAATCATACAACTAAGTCCAAGAATCAAATAATCAACGTTATACACAAATTAGGTATGCTCGGGTTCAAACTCCAAATCTTAAATCATAAATTCCAATATAATCAAAATTTCACATAAGTCCAAATAAGACAAGTAAGAAAATTATAAGAAATAAAACGACAGTTAAATCATATATTACATAATTAATGAATTTAAATCGCGCACGTATGTCATACCTGTACGGTTGAACATTCGGGGTGTCACATTAGGGATCCCAGTGCTCAACCTTAACTCCTGTAAGTGACGTACTAAAGTGAGCTTAAGAACTAAGACCCACTCTACATGATGCATATGAATGATGAAGTCACATAAGGAGATAACACATGAGAGTAATACCATTTAAGGCATTAGAGATAAGGTATCACATAAATAAACACGTTGAAGTGAGTTATCTTAACGTGAGACTATGATCTTACTAAAGTCGAGTAAGTATTAGTCAAATTATGAATCCTAACGTAACCCTAAGGTTATGAAACAAATCCACGAAAGAAAACTCATTTTGAAAAGATATTTTAGACCCGAGGTTGGGAAACCCTAAATGCAAATGTCTAATTAGGTATCCCGAATTTTATTCCATTTTACTATTTAAAAGTACTATTCAAGGTTACTATTCATAGTTACCATTCACATGTCGGGTCAAAGGGTTCGGGTCAAACCCACACACTAAACACACACTCATGCACACACACACGCACACCATGCACACATACACGACGCATACACACACACACTCTCTAAAGAAATTATGATCTTGTTATAATCTATGGTTCAAGTTCATATTATTAGAGGTATGTGTGATCTAGATTAAAAGATATAACCTAAGGTTACAAGGTCTAAGTAAAGTACTATTCTAGGTTATAAGGTGTGACACTAATCAAGTGTATAAGATATGATCAAATAATATTCCATTAATCCAAGTCATAACATAAGATCAATTCATAATATATGAATCATATTACAATGTAGTATCATATCATAACATAAGTCATAGCATAGCATGAGCATTGATCATATAATATGTGACAATTAAATCAATTGACAATATGTAACATGTTGTGACATGATTGATCATATAATACTATTCCATTAAATAACATGCATGAACATAATTTAAATATCATAAACATACATCAATATACAATATATATAAACCCTAAAGCATGATCATAGCATATATTAAACTAATTCATAACATATTATAAATAATTAAATCACATGAACAACTATTCAAATATATCATAAAAACTATACCATAAATGCATAAAATAAAATCCTATATGGCTTAGGGAAGACGCTAAGACCCATCCTAAACATAATATAAATAAACCATAACATAAAAACATAAATTAAACTAAAACATAACATAAAACTATAGCACAAAAAAATAAAACAACTAACCTAAAGGGGAGGGGAAGTGCTTCGGCATTAGAGGGAAAAGAGGGAGAGAGGAGTGCTTGTCAACACAAGACTTGGTGCAAGAGGAAATGAATGAGTTAGGGGGGTATTTATACTTGTTGGGAGGCCCCTCTCCTTGCAATAAAACTATCTCCAAGGGTAGGAGAGCGAATGGTAGTAGCTTCTCTTGTAAGCTTAGCCTTAGGCATTAAATAAAAAAGGGAAATGAAGGGTATTTAGGTAATTTAACATGGTAAACATGAAGGTGAGCTTCTGGAAGTTGGCATATGTGAATCGGACAAAAATTAGCTTCGAAACGAATATTTACTCAATGAAAACGGATTTACCGTTTGAAAGATATATTAGTTTTAAAGAATAGAAACTTGAACGTTTTAAACGAATATGAATGAAAAACGACCTCCGAACATGAATTGAAAGTCCAGATTGTTTTAAAACGTCAAATAAATCGACAATCGTTTTGAGCCCAATATTGACTATAAAAAGTTTTACCGATAAAAAGTTAGAAAGGTAGGATGAATAGTAACTTATTTTTAAAAACCGTTTTATACAAAACTCGAGTTAGGGCTTGAACGAAGAGATGTAATAAATCTCAAAAATCGTGAAATGAATCAAGAAGTACTTTAAACCCAAATTTGAAAATTAGAAGTTCTCCGAACGAAAAACCATTCGTAGAAGGAATAGTGAATTAGTGTTTTAAATAAACGTTTAATTTGAAATGAAGTTTGAAATAGATTTTCAAGTCAAGAATGATTTGAAAAGACTCGTATCGACTCAAGGATCGATTTGACTATAAATTTGAGTAGTAAAAGGTGTCCGAATCAAAACCCTTTTGCAAAATGAATAGTAACTTTGGAAGGTAAGTGCCCGAAATGCTCTTAATGCTAAAGAAAGGACTCTGAACCTTGGAAAACAAGTTCGAATGATTGGAAAACATTGATTATGAACCTCTAGGGTTCGAGTGACAAGATGGGTAAAGTAGGCTCGGTAAATGAATAGTAAAGTGGGTGAAAGGTAAAGAATTCCCCTTTAACGTACTAAAATTCACATATGAGCATGTTGATCAGATAAAAATGCAATGCATGAGGTTTTGTAAAGTTGGATCATGGTTTATAAATACTTTACCACTGCCCTTAGCTTACCATTTCAACCAGGCCCCATTACGGGCTGTTATAGGTTTGGTTTTGTTTGGATTCTGAAGTTGGTTGGAGTGCTCGTTCTCGCCGAGCCGGGTGTTTGTAGTTTATGATCCGTGCTTTGAAAACTTGCATTGTTTTGAAAAATCTTAGTGGATCATGAACAACCATTGGTTTTGCATGCATTGAACCCTTGTATATTATTCGTATATTTCACTCTTTCCTCACCGGTTCCTTTTGAACTGACCTCCTCTACCTTCGTGTCCTGTAACATCCCGTTTGTCCGGCCGTACAGGTACGTTGTATAGAGAGTGTTATGTGCGTGTTTGATTATTTATTTTAATGTTAAATGATTTTCTTAATTAATTTGAATTATTTGTTAATTAATAAGATTGAATATTTAAACGTTTTTAAGCTTTTGAACTTGTTTTAATTAGTTTGAGTTCCAACTTGTTTCGAAATTTCGTGAAAATTTAATATGCATGAGTTTTATGTGTTATGGATTTTCCTATATGCTCGTTTTTCATTTTTAGACTTGTTTGATATGGTAACGCACCATATTTTATTTGTTGGGGACTCAAGGGCCTAAATATTTTTAGCGCGCCTTATGTTATGGAATTTATATCTTGAGCTCGGGAATTCGGATTCGAATTCCAGAAGTATCGCCGGACTCGTGACTAGATTTGGAAGCTTTTGAACCTAGCCTTGTATTTTTCTAAGCTCGTTTGATTCTCCGAATTTTGCCCGAACCGAGCCTCATGCGCAGATTCGCGACCCTTCACCATTTTACTCGTACTTGACTCGTTTTAACTCCGTTTGATCCGATTCTTGAACCTACTTCTACCTAACACCTAAACCTACCTATCCACTTTCTCTTTTCCCTCATTTCAGCAGGTCAAGGACAGAGAGAGAGGAGAAAGGTGAAGAGAGGAGGGATTTCCGTCACTATTCACCCAAGACCGATTTCAAGCTCGTTCGACCTCCGTTCTTCATGAAATCGAAGAGGTAAGTGTACTTTCTTGTTGTCCACAACTTGGTACCTTTTTTAAGCCTTGAATCTCTGATTTTGAGCATGATTTGAGTAGGTTTTAAGCTTGAGCATGAATAGTTACGGGTTTGAAGGAATTTGTTGATATCTTGTTTGTTTTTGCTCCGATTCTTGATCCGTGAAATGCTATGTGACCCTTGATATATCCTTGATCTTTCTCTAGACCTTTATTTTGATTATATGTTGAGTTGTGAGTTCCACCATTGTTGTACCTTGGAGAATTTTGAAGCTTTCATGGAGGTTTTGGAACTTGTTGTCTTGCCGGTTGATATGTGCTCGTTTGTGGAGTGATTTACCATTATTTATTACATGAATTTGTGCCTTAATTGCTGTCCTCAAACCTGCCCTGAAGCTACTGCTTTTCCCTGCTTTTTCCTCCTGAAACAGCCGCCGCTGCTGCATATTCCTTTCGAACAAGAAGCATCAACACGACCGTGTTGATTTAAAGCTTCAAGTGGATATAGCCGTGTTGATATTTCGGCATCTTGGGTTGAATTAAATTAAATCGGACACAACCGTGTCCATTTTGAATTGAAAATCAACACGGCTGTGTCATGCTTTTGAAATTATTTTTTTTGTTTCAAAATTTTGCAGCAGCTGCCATGCTTGGTGGAGAAACTTAATTGTTTGTTCATTTCATGTGTATGGCTGCATGTAAGTTCTTGAAATGTGCTGCTATATGTATATAAATGTATGTTATGTACTTAATAATTAATAAGAATTTCATGCATACTACGTGATTTAATTCCGATGCAAATTATGTTGAATTTCATTTGTAAGTGGCAGGCTATGTTTATATTTATTATACTACGTTATGCGGCTATATATATATATATATATAATATATTATATATATATATATATATAATATATTATATATATATATGTGTGATAATTGAATTATTTGAAGTAGTTTTATAAAGTAAGATCTTAAATATTCCGATCTCGCGTGCATGACTTTCGTGCTTCGATTTGTCCTTTCTAATGCCTTCTTTTATTCGGTTATGACTCATATGCTATGTGAACATGTTATACTATATGATAAAAGTCTTGTATTATTTTTTATGAATTTATTTGACACGAATTTTACTCGATATGAACTTGAACGCTTGAATATACTATCTCTTGTTGTTCCATTTGCATCATGTGCATTCATATGCATTCTCCGAGCGTCTATATGGTTCATATTGAGTCTAAGTCCTCCCTTGTTACTTGTTTTGTTTAGAGGTTCGTCCCGAGGGTGACGAGGTCGCTCCGTAGGCGTGGTTCGCTTTGGCTTCCTCGTTTTGTTCGGTTTATTCGTCAAGGTGAGGTTTTGTTCTTTTAGTTTTTACGACCTACAACCCTAAATATGATTTAAGCCCGTATGTGACCTATGTATATATATGTATATAAATACGTGTTTGATATGTATTTTGTGGGAATTGGCCCTTTGGTTATAAAATGTTTGGAAACGCTTTTATGTATACTTAAGCTATTTTCATTTGTTTGTTTTGGAAAGAGTTGGTATGGGTGTGTATGTTTCGAACTAGCGAGCATTTTATGGGAACTATGTTTTGTGTGGGGCCCAGGAGATTTGGTACGAAAGGAGTCCCTGGACGCCAGCGGGCCGTCGGGTACTCCGTAGTACGGTCTCCGTATGAGTAAAGGATCAACCCGGAACCCACTAGGAGGATTGGTGGGGGATGGAGTCCTTGGGAAGTGAGTGTCGCGAAACTCACTACCGTGACAGTTCATACGGATGCTTAGGGGTGTATAACCCTTCCATCACCGGTTCATACGGATGCTCAGGGCTCATGCTCGCCGAGCATGTGTGTGTGTGAGTATGAACTTGATTCGTGAAATGGGCGTGGACTTATAATTACTAAAATTGGTGAATTTTGGCTTTCGGCCTAACTCTTTTCTATATACTTACTATCACGGGCAAAAATGCTTTGGATTGCAAAAACCATGGCCTGGTTCATGAGTCTTTATAACTTTGACATGCTTTGCTCTTATGTTTATGTACGTGTGCGTGGGTTAGCCCCCTCACCAGTCTTTAGGACTGACCTCTCCTCGTTGTTGTTTTTCTCCCTTTTTATTTCTTTGAGTTTGTAGGTTTAGGAGTTGGTTCGTGCTAGGCGGTGGTTTTCTTTTAAGTCTTTCGAGTCTAGTTCGGGTCTTTTGCATCCTTTGTATTTCTACGTTTATGTATTGTTATGAAGTTGAATATGTATAAGATTATCTTTAGGGATAGTTGAACGTTTTATATTTATGATTTAATGTTTGATATTCGAGATTAGTAATTATGCTAGTTTGAACCCGTCAACTGTTCTTAAATGAAATTTTCATATGAGTTGTGAATGTGATGATCCTGTATGCTACCGCACTTTTGTTTTAATGTTTGTTGCGCGCTCTGAATTAGGGTCTAGACCGCCTAGCATAGGTGTGATTTTGTTTGTCTTCGTTTCTCTGTAGGTTGGTGCATGTGCGAAGGTTCCGTTTCGTAACACGTGTCGAGCTATGGTGCTGGGGATGTAGTGCTCTGTACTCCGGGGGTACTACATGTCCGTAGGTTGAATTTTGGAGTCAAGCTAGGCGGGGTCTTTCTTGAGAGTCTTGTTTAGTCGTCTAGATGTACTCTGTATCATACTTTATGTTTACGTTATGCTTTCAGAAATTATTTATGGAATTTAGTATGTATGATGTTCTATTATGCTAGTTTGGACCGTGTTGGTCGTTAGGATGATTTTACATTCTGCACTTGAGCATTTTGTGCTGGACCATGATGGTCACTTAATTGATGAATGAATGAATTTATGCACTTGTTATGTTTTGATTTAAGCTTCCGCATACTTGTGTTTGATTTACTCGCTTTGTGAGTCTAGTACCACCTAGCTAGGTTATCCGTTTATCACCCCTTGCTTCGGTGTCGATGGGTATATGGCTAGCAATTCTATATACAAGCTAGGCCCGCAGCGCGGGATAGGTGTGGATGCCCTCGTTGGGGCGTTACACCCCTATTTGGTTGGTATCAGAGAAGGTTCAAAACCGGGCTCTTGAGTCGTCTCGAGTCATCTAGGTTGTATGACATAGGAATAATGTGCTTCGTGTTTATTTACTTTGCTTTTGCATATGACTTTATGTTACTTATATCTTGTTAATTCTTGCTTTCAATTTATGTAATCGCATTTCTCACTTGATATTATGTGACATGAGCATATGACTAATCAACATGCATACATGATTGAATTGTGTAGGATGCCTCCACATCGTCGTGACCGTTCTTCGGCCCGTGGAAATGAGCAAGATCCACCGAGGAATAATAAAAATCTACCTCCACCGCCACCTCTACCTAATGCAGTGGATCTTATGTGTAGCACCCGGAACGCCGAGATGCCACACCCCCGCACTATAGCTCAGTCCACATACGAAATGGATAATCTGTACATGAACCAAAACTATAGCGAACGGGTGACAAAAGAAAATAAATCTCTAGCTAGGTGGGACTAACCCTCAAAATAATACCAACATGCATAAATAATAAAACGGAAGCATAAGTTACATTCACTTCATCAACAAAATCTTTCCCAACATTTACGTAAATCCAATTCCCCAAAGATATCAAAATAAGTCAGACTTAATACATAGATACCAAGAGTAGTAACAATCTATATATGCATCATTAATATACAAGAAAATGAGGAAGACAAGTGCTAGACCCAAAGAACAAAAGACCTGACTCGATCCCGCCCAGCATGCAACCCACAGACCTGAAAATGTTGAGGTGTCAGTCTACCAACGACTGAGTGAGGGGTTTATAAATAAATATTAGATCAATTAACATGCAAGTTATAATCTCGGGTAGGATTTTAATAAAGGAAACAATATACGTTCGATAATAAAATAGATCCCACCCGAGATTACAACTAAATCCATTTAACATTACAGTCATTATCAATTCATTCCGTGGCCCGGTGAGTGAGGGTAATTCTCCAACCTTACACCAATAGTGAACAATCAAGAATTAGGTTTCAATTCAATAATTATCATGCAAGTGATTACAGTGCATAATAAGCAGTTTCATGAACCCTTTTCCCTCCGGTGATGGTGGGTTTGCAAGACCCAACCATCCATGCACTATGTCCGTTAGGAACATGACTCCTATGTACGAGGATTCCTTCCTCCACCAAACCTCCTGGTAGATTTAGAGTTGATCCCAAAACACTGAGGACAGTGCAAGAGTTTCCCGTCAGCCCTTGCCTCCCCGGTTGGCTCAATACACTACCCTCGGGCCCAACGTGAACATGCTTTACTCACCAAAACACTATCAACCATGATAAGTTCAATGTCATGAAAACCATTTGCAATCCAGAAGGTTTTGAGAAAGATATATATACAGATCTATGTTTATATTTTGGCCGAAAGCATCACGTAGGAGTTGTACGGGTTCTATATATCTAGTAATTAGACCTCACCTGTGTCAACAATTAACAAGGATACAACTATGGAGCTTGCTCCTCGTCAACGGAAAGACAATCTGTGTAAAAAGGGACAAGTGATTGTGAGACACGACTCGCATGAACCATTTACGACGCACGGAAAAGTCATGATCAATGTGTCATGCAGTAACAATTAAGGAATATCAAATAAAAGCATAATTATCAATTAAATAAGCATATATATCATATAATTCACATACGGGAGCCAAGGAAGTGAAAAGAATGCAATATGAAAGGTTTTGGTGAAGTTTAGGAAAAACTGACAATTTTGGGAAATGCACACCTTGTAGAAATCCCAAAATAACTTGAGTTTTAGAAGTTAGAATTGAGTTTTGTTTATTGGGTGTGAAACTAGACACAAAGACCTTTCCAACGATATATGACACGTCTTCTAGTTCAAAGTGAGATGAAAATGGCGTAGGTCGGAAGTTGGACAAAATGCAGATTCTGAAGGGGTCGCGGGCGCGACCAAAACCATTCAAAAAATGGTCGCAGCCGTGACCAATTATTTTTCGGAATTTTTCCTGCAATTTTCCAAAAGTCGAAAGTTGGCCAAAATGGGGTCGCGGGCGCGACCAGTTTTATGCATATTTTTGGTCGCGGGTGCGACCTGCTTCGCAGCAACAGAAAACAGGGGAGAAACAGGGCATTTCCATGCCAAAACCAACCAAAACAACAATAATACCAAGTTCCAACCATAACAATTATTTCAAATCATCAAATACACATTATACTTCATTTATTCATCAAACTAACCATGGAATATACATCCAAGCACTAGAATCAAATATGAAAACCCCAACTATAATCACATGCTTCCAACTTCCATGGAACTCAATATTTTCATGCAATTTCAACTCTCTTTCAATCCTAAGCATGCATCTAACTCCCAACATGTAAGAATTCATCATCTCAACATCAAACCCTAAACAAATATAATTCAAGGCATTCATATAACTTCACTTCTACCTCTAAAATGAAGGAAAGATGGGATGAGAAGATGGTATGATGATGATGATGCTTCTAGCTCCTCAAGACCTCCAAAATCTAGCTTGAAAATGGATGAAATCTTCTCCTTCTCTTCTTGGTGTGGGTAACGTGATTTAGTGTGTGTGTGTGTGTATATTTTGATGAAATGAAATGAAAGAGATATGATGTATATGATATATTCAAAGTCTTGTAAATATATGCATGAATCATCACTTTTTGCACTTTAGTCACTCTAATATACAATGTAATGTAATCAAGTATCATTTCATAGCACATAATTAATTAAGTCCAAAGAATTTATGCAATTAAGTCCTCACATTTAGATAAGGAACAATTAAAGTTATATATGAGCAATTAGTCACATTATCAATTTATTCATATAAATTTCACATTAACAACATTTTCATATAATTGCATGAATATATAATGCATATAATATTAGGAAGATTAATATAATAACACATAACACATGAATGGAAAAACCGGGGCGTTACATTATAGCTCTTATGACTCAGTTTGTGCAAGCCGTGAATGCACAACAAGCCGCACAAGCACCTCCTCCACCACTGGCACCGATTGAGAGTGTTTATGATCGATTTAGAAGACGTCGTCCACCTAGATTTCCGAGCACTACAGATGACATGAAAGCAGAGTATTGGATCCCTACTATTGAGAGGATCTTTCGGGTTGTCACTTGTACCGAAACGGAGAAGGCTTTGTGTGCTATTGATCTTCTTCGTGACGAGGCTTATAATTTGTGGCGTAGCACCATATCCTGCCTTGGGGTTGGTGAGGATAATGTGACATGGGAGATATTTGCTAGAGAGTTTTGGGCAGACTATATACCGAAACAAACAAGGAAGCGCCGTGAGAGGGAATTCATGAATTTGGAGCAAGGGAATATGTCCCTAACCGAGTACATAGCTGAGTTCAACCGATTGTCTCCATATGGACCTCATATCATCGATGAGGAAGACCGCAAGTGTGAGAAGTTTGTAGAAGGGCTTTGTGAGGAGCTAGTAAAATCCTTGGCTCCAGTACTTATTGATAATTGGGCTGATACTACCGGGTTAGCTCTGAAGGTTGAAGCGGAAGAATAAAGGCTTGGGACTAAGAAGAATGTTGCTAATTTTGGCTCCTGTTCGGGATTTAAGAGGGCAGCTCCACAATCATTTTCTAAGTCACCACAACCATCTTCTAAAGGCTGTATGATGGGTAATAAGGGGAAAGGAAAGCAAGCTCCACAAGTTGCCAAGAAACGCGATATGTGTAAACATTGTGGGAGCCTTACACGTTTCGGGGATAATTGTTGGAAGAAGCAAGGAAAGTGCTTCAATTGTGGCAGCCCTAAGCACATGGTGAGTGTAATGCCCCGGCGAGGGCATCCACGCCTATCCCGCGTTACGGACCTAGCTTGTATATAGAATTGTTATCCATATACCCGCTAAGGCCGAAGCAAGCGGTGACAAACGGACAACCTAGCTAGGCGGTGCTAGACTCACAAAGCGAGAATAAAAACACAAGTATGCGGGAGCTTAGATCAAAACATAATACGTGCATAAGTCAATTCATTCAATAATTAAGTGACCATCACGGTCCAGCACAAAATGCCCAAAATACGGAATCTAAAATCAACCTAGCGACCAACCCGGTCCAAACTAGCATAATAATTCATCATACAAGCCGGATCCATAAATCCAAAAGCGGAACGTAAAACATAAAGTATATTACGACACAACAAGTAAAGCTAGACTCGACAACAACTCTCAAGCAAGACCCCGCCTAGCAAGACTCCAAAGCACGACCTGCGGACACGAAAGGTAAAGGAGATCAGTTCAAACGGAACCGGTGAGGAGAAGTGTACATAATATAAGTGATATAAGAGGGTTTAATGCATGCTCAAAACAAAGGTGTTCATGATCCCACTTATTTTCAAAGTAGATGCAAGTTTTAGAAAAATATGGATCATAAACCACACATAACCGGCTCGGCGAGAACGAGCACTCCGTCCGATCTTCCCAAACTAAGAAATCAAACCAATCCAATCTTTACGTCGTTGATGTCGAGGGAGTGCACCCCCCCCGAGCATCCCTTTTGCCTTTTGAGTGGAGAATTCGGTCCATGTAACCTAGCTCTCTCCAAGAAAACTTCAACCCCAAAACCTCCTCGGAGTCTTAGTAGTCTTGTCCACAGTGGGAACTTTGGATAAGGAAATCCGTCGGCCCTTGCCTTCCCGGAATATCTCTCACCTCCATCCCCGAGCTCAATTTCGATTACCCCAAGCAAGCGTCCTCGCAAGGTACATCATAACCTCGCTACACAACTCACAAATATATATATAATATTCGAATGAAAGTTCCAAAATAGCATTTTGGGTACCTATCCCATATACCAATTCAAGTTCTACTTGTAAACCGTTTTCCATAGTCAAACATCGTAATATGAGCAACGCTCACAAAACTTGGCTTGTTAAGCCTACATATACCTTTTCGAAAATGGGAGTTCAAAACCATCAAACATGATAGGTCATATGTGTCCACAGTTTTAGAAAACATTTTTATATTATAGCTCCTCACCTTTACCAAGAACCTCAAAGGTCGACCACGAGCAACAGACTACTCGGCCGGAGACTCACCACCTAACAACATAAACGTACTAACAAAGGTAAGACACGACCCAAACCAAGTAAACGACGCACGGCTTAAGTAACAAGTCACTTACGAGAGTTATGTATCAAGTTCTCAAGTCATATGTATTAAGCGACCTAAGAATCATACTTAACACAATTTAATTAAACGCATAACTTAGTCAATTAAAATAACTTAAGCATGCTTGAGGTATAGAGATCATAATATAAGGTATGCATGAGATGCGAGGATCAATCATGAGCATGTATAGCATGTCAAGGTCACACATAACGTAGGAAGTCATACAAGTTCAAGTAAATGCATAACTTAGCAAAATGTGACAACTTAAACTTGATCAAGGCAATAAAATCATAACAAGTGATATGCAAGAAGTTCCACCACATATAATACAGCCACAACTCATTAAAGGCATCATAGAAATAAGAAAAGGACATACAAGAGTCAAAACAAGCGAAACAAGTCAAGAAAACAAGGCTGGGGAAAATCCACCCCCATGGATTTTCCTTCACAAAAAATCCACCCTCGCGGATTGTCCAGAAGCTACTGCCTCAAATCCACCCCCATGGATTTTTACACAGCAAAAATCCACCCTAGTGGATTCGGCCCAGAACTTAAAAAAAACGTGACAGCAACTTCAAACTCGACGGGAATGAGTTCAAAACACCCCAAAACATGAAATTAAGCTTCCAAAACCACAACTAAGCATCATTAATCATCAAGTTACATAATAAAGCACTTAGGAACATTTAAACATCAAGAATTCTAGCAATTCATGCAAGAACTTCATCTTCTACAAGTTTCAAGAAAGCTTCAAGCACAACAACAATCATCAATCATGCAAGAAACTCAAGGGAAATAATCACATTCTTCATGAAAACACATAAGGAACAAGAATCCATCATCAAATCAAGCTAAAACATGCTAGAACATAGACATGCAAGAATCTTCATAAAAGCTTCAAGGGTCAACAATGGAGGATTTCTCATAAGAGCATAGAAACATGAAATTCTTACAGCAAATCATTCCTAGCAACATAAGAAACATATTTCCATCAACAAATTCGGATTTAATCCATCTAACATGAACCCTAGATTTCAAACTCAAGCTTCAAGTTCAAAGAAGAAGACCCACATGAGCATTCAAGCATTTCTTACCTTAAGAGCTGAAAATGGAAGAGGGAATCTTGTTCTTTTAGTCTTGAATCTCCAGCTTTAACCTTCACTCTTGGCTCTTGAAGATGGCTTGAAGTTCTTGAGAGAATATGGATGGTCTCTTGAGAAAAGTGAGGGAGAGAGTGACTTGAATCTTATGAAATAAAGTAAGAATGGGTTTTGGAGTGTTAAATCTGATTTTGTAAATTGGGTCAGCTATATAGGGTCATGGAGCGGGTCATACGGGTCAGATTTAAGTGAGATTGGGTCTCAAATTGTGTCAGAATTGAAATTGGGTCGTAGGTCAACTGGGTTAAGTAAAAAGGTTGACTTTTCGTAAAATGGCCATAACTTCTTCGTCCGAACTCTGAATCGAGCGATTCAGGAACCCACGAACTCGTAATCGAATTATCTATTCAATTTCATCGAATTCTAACCAGTTCCAGGCTTGGAAAATAAATTTACCATTTAGTCCCTAATTTATGCTTTAATGTCCAAGTAAACACATTGTTTCATTTCACCATAAAGCATGCTATCAAAATTCTTTAAGCACAACACGAGCACATACTTATCATATCATGTAGCCACATGAGTCATGCAAATCATATCTTTCACATAAGCCCAAATAGAACGATCAATTAAGGCATAATTTCCACATAGTTCATACAATGAAAGGTAAATCGTACACTCTCGTGCCAAACCCTACCTTGATCGAGAAGCGGGGCGTCACAGTGAGAGATTATGATTAACCAAAACCACAAGGACCGGGTGATGGGACAAGGCTCGTGGCTTATGCACGTGCTTATGCTTTGGATGGGGAGCAAGAGAATACCAAGATCGACCCTACTGCTATGGTGGAAGGTACACTCCACATACATGACATTCCCATACCTGCATTATACGATCTGGGTACATCTCATTTGTTTATTACTCCTATTGTGGATGCTATGTTAAATTTGCCTCTTGCGAGTGATTCTATGCTTTATATTGTGCGTTCTCCTTTGGGTGGTATGATTAGAACTGATTGCTTGTACCATAACTGTCTGGTGAGTATTGAGGGATGCGTTTACTCGGCGAACTTGACTGCTATTCCGATGAAAAAGTACGATGTGATACTCGGTATGGATTGGTTATATGCACATCGGGTGAAGATGGACTATTTTGGGAAGAAGGTTGAGTTGGGTACCGGTGTTGTTACGGGATCAAGTGTTCGAGGGAGTCCGTTTGTTTGTTCGATGGAAGCTAAGAAGCTTATTTGTGATGGGGCTACCGTGTAACATCCCGATCGTTCGGATTTCCAGGTACGCCGTAACGAGAGTGTTTTATGTGCTTTAAATTATTTAATTACGTATTTGAATGTTATTTTAATGCTTATATGATTATTTGAATTGATATGTAATTAATTGTTTATATTTATGAACTTTGAATTTTAAACGTTTAAGTTTCGTATGCTCGTATTTTACTCGTTATGTGCCGAATTCAATTTCGATTTTTGTGAAATTTTGATATGCGTGATATATGTGAGTTATGAATGTGTTTGAATGCTCGTTTTAAGCTTCGTGTTCATTTGTCGAGGTTTTAAACCTTAAGTATTTGACGAGGGACATGAGGACCTAACTAGTTTTAGCGCGCCTTGTGTTCCGGAGGCCATAACTTGAGCTCGGGAATTCGGATTTGAATTTCGGAAGATGCGCCGGACTCGTAACGAAGAAAGAAAACTTATGAACCTAGTTTGGTATTTTCCTAAGCTTGTTTGAACCTCCATTTTTCACCCGAAACGAGCAGCTTGTGCTAAAGCCACCATCTTTGACTAGTCTCACACGTGCGGGCCCAAACTAACCATACCTAAGCCTTAACCTTGGTTTACATGACCTTGATTCATCCCTCTCTCTCCCTATCAGCAGAATTTCGTGCTCCTCACCCACAAGAGAAGGAAAAAGCTGCTGAAATGAAGAAAGAAAGGAGAAGAAGAAAGCCCTCTTCAAGACCTTGTGATTTTTGGAGCCAATCTTTTCCATACTCCATGAACTCTTAAAGGTATGTGTATTTTCGAATTCTCCTTGATTATATGGTGAATTTGATCCATGAATTTCATGTTTTACTTGAGATTTAATATGAGTTTGGGAGATTGTATGAATAAAAGGGTTTGAGGTCATTTCTTGCTCCTTTGCCTTAGATTGAATATGTGGCTGATTTGATGCTCCCTTGATGATTATATGAACTTCTTTGCTTCCATTCTTGATTTATACTTCATGTTAGATGTGTTAGGGTTGTTTTCTCTTTGATAACTCGATTGAAACTTGGAGCTTTTGGGCATGAAAAACTGAAATTATAATCTGCTCTCCAGGTATGAACTGCTGTCACGTTTTGAGGTTCGTTTGATTGAATTCTTGCCTCCAATTTCCTGTGTTAATGCATGGCTATGTAGTAAACATGTTGCTCTATAAATATGCTCTTGGTTGCCCCGATTTCATGCCTAATTTCAGCTGCATCTATGGATTACATGAGCGAGAACATAACTTATTTTCCCTCCTTTCTCGCAATGGTTTTATGTGGCTGTTTTGGTGCTCAAAAACTGATTATATGGACTTTTTTCTTTGATCATTTTATGCTAAACTGATAGTATATGATGTTTGGATGATTTTCTCTTAAGATCCTTTGATGAAATTTTGAGTTTTTGAGCCCCAAAGCTAAGCTAGAAATCTGCTCCCCTGTTTTGGAACTGCTGTGACGTTATGTGCTTTGTTGCTTGAGTTAATGGCTTCCAATTCGTGTGAATTTGCATGGAGACGTGGTATACTAATTGCTTTACATGTTAGCCCCGTTCTTCCAAGCTTGTAGATCCGATTTCAGCTCCTAAACCGAAATCTGAAGCCTATATGCATGCTATGTGCGAACCTAACTGCTGCTGCAAATCTGCTCATTTTCACCAAGTTGTTGTCACGTTTTTGGGGTTTGTTTGATGGATTCTTCCATCCAGCTTCGTGTATTAATGCATGGTTATGTGGTACATATGTTACTCTATGAATATGTTTTGTTTTGCCTTGATTTCATGCTCCATTTCAACCTCAAACATGACAATATGCCCTGCTCTTCCCGGTTTGAATTGTTGTCAGAATTTTAGTCCGTTTGATGACTTCTTGAACTCCATTTCGTGTGAAATTGCATGTACATGAAGTATATGAGTTGCTTTACATGTTAGCTATGTGTTTACAAGCTTTTATCCCATGTTTTAGTCCCAGACTTGAGGTATATGACCTGCTGCGTTCCTTCCTTTTTGTGACAGATTTGGTGAATGAGTTTTGAGTTGCTTGTTGCTGCTTTTTGAGGCATGATTTGGTGATGATTTGGTGTTGGTTTCATGCATGTTATGTGTGTGCTTGAGGCCTAAGAAATTCCCTAAGAGCTGCTACAAAAAATACCCCGTTTTTGCCTTCAAAACCATTGATGCGCCAAAGTTTAATTTTCAGAAATTTGAACTGGACACGGCCGTATCTAGTTTGTTCTAATTCTTGAAACGGCCGTGTCAATAGTTCAAGATGGGCACCTGATTTTATTTAATTCAGACACGGCCGTGTCCGTTTCCTTTGTATTGTGGACATGGCCATGTCATGTGTCACGGTGGCGCCCCGGGGGAGTTTCTTTCGCCATTTCGTTGATTTTCTTGGCCTTCTCTCGTCTCGTTTGTGACCTATATGCATTATTAGCCTATGTATTACGTGTTAACTTGTGTAATATGAATTTATGGTTTGATTTATGTGCTCGTTTTCGATTTATGGCTTCATATCTCGCTTATGTGCCTTGCATGATCAATCCTTGCTCCTTGCATGGGATGAATACGTTAGTAACATGTTGTATGATATGATAAGATTATTATATGAAACTTAAGGATTCGTTTGACACGATTTATGAGACTTATGAATAAATATGAACTCGTATGCCTTATTATATGCCAATTTGTTAAGCTTCACATCCGTCACTCACATTCATACGCATTAGCCGAGCGTCAATATGGTTCATTTTGAGTCTACGTTTGCCTCTTGCTCTTTGCTTTGCTTTTAGGTTTGTTCCGATGTGAGGAAGTGGTTCGTTTGACTCCTTTTGGCCCGTTTTGTCCGGTTGGTCGACAAGGTGAGATTTTCTTTCCTTTTAGTTATGATGACCTAAAACCCTATTTGTATTTTGAACCCGCATGCGATATATATATGTATATCTATATAGATATGTGTTTTGATATGTATTTTGGGGGTTTTGTCCCGTTTGTCAAGAGGCTTTGAAAACGCTTTTATATGTATCTAAGATCTATTTTCGTTTACTTTGTTAAGCTTTGATAAGTGTGTGTGAGTATAAGCATGGTATGACTTGTGAATAAGCTTCGTCTGGTAAGTGTGATAAGTATAAGAATATATGTGTGTTATATGTGTGATGGGCCCCGGAGTTGTGGGTAAGGGAGACCCGGGACGACCATGGGGTCGCCGGTTACGACCGCTGTGCACTTCTCCACCAACGGGAGACTTAGTTCTCCTATGCCGGCGGAGCGCATTTTGGTTGGCCGTCGAAGGAACCGGGCGGGATCCTCCGGTTCACAAGTTTCGTTCTGTGGTGGGTTAAGAAGGGCACCTATCTTCCCCAAACGGTGTGGAGGAGGGATTGATTGATGATTCATTTTGTGTTTCGGTTCGCCTTTGTTTCTGGAGTAAGTGGGTTGGATTTAAGCTTTCGGTTCGTTATGTTTCGTTTATGGTTGTGAAACGGGGGCGGATTTCTAAACTCTAAAACTTGATTGAATTTGGCCTTCGGCCCCAAACTTCTTTCTTTATATATATTACCATGGGTTAAATGTTTTAGAATGCAAAAACCGTGCCCGGTTCATGAACCCTTTCTGCTTTGTATACGCTTTGCTATTATGTATATGTATGGGTGCATGTGTTAGCCCCCTCACCATTCTCTAGGACTGACCCTCGTTATTTGTATCTTTTTCCCCATTTGATTTGAGGTTGTAGGTACCCGTTTCGTGGGAGTTGGAGTTAGGCGGTTGTCTTTGAGTCTTGGTTTTGGAGAGCTTGTGTAACGCCCCGGTTTTTCGTTTAAACTAATGTGTCGTATTTGTTTATAAATTGCGCAATTAAATTAGCTAACTATGTGATTAATTGTTTATAAGTGTTTCTTATTTAATTTTATTATTTAATTTTATTATAAATTGTTACTTAAGTATTATGTTAATTAATTATGCATTAATCCTTTGCATTAATTTATTCAAATCCGTTGACCTTGGATTATATTTAAAATGGAATTTAAAGTTTAGTTTTAAATTATAATGCATGAATTTATTAAAGTTATGCGCATGATTGTTTGTTTATGCTTCGTTCTTATATGAAAGGATATCGGAATGTTATCGAAATTTAGTATGTCGTAAATATGTGTGTTATGAACATGTCTATATGCTCGGTTTATGTTTTCGAATTAATTTGAAGTGTTAACGAATTTATTTTGAATTGTGGAACCAAATCGGGGGCTAACGAGCAATTAGCGCACCCTTGGTTCCAAACGTGATATCTTGAGCTCGGGAATTCGGATTCGAATTCCGTCACCTCCGTTGCCATTGTATCGACGATTCGGAGATAATGGAACAAGCCTCATACCTTTTTGAGATCATTAAGACCTCCGAAATCCAACCGTAACGAACAACTCGTGCAAGAAGAACCCTTTTGTTGACTAGTCTTCTTGGTGGGACCCTTTAAGCCAACCTAAACCTAACCACACTTTAAACCATGTTTGTGTACTTGAGTTAGCCCCTTTCTCCTCCTCTTTCATCAGCAAAAACGAGCCAAACACCCCCCCCCCCCATTTTCTACTGCTACTGATCGAGATAAGGAGAGAAGAGAAGAGAAGAAGAAACTTTACCCCTTTTGTGATTTTGAGCTCAAATCACCATCTCTCTTCACCAAATCTTCAAGGTATGAATATTTATGTATCCTCTACTCTTCTATGCTGGATTTCATCCATTTATTTCTTGTTTTGCTTCAGATTTGATAAGGGTTTCATTTAGAACATGTTTAGGTTTTTGAGGGATTCTTGCCTTCTTGGAGTAGCTTAGGTTTAGGGCTGATTTCTTGCATGAAACTTGGTTATATGAACTTTTTTCTCTTCCTTTTTGATACCCAAGCCATGCTAGATGATTTATGGATGATTTCTCTTTAGAACCCTTGGATGAAATGAGAGTTTTTGAGCATGAAACTTGAGGTTGGATCCCCTCCCCTGTTTTTCGAACTGCTGCTGCACATTTTGCCTTTGTTACTTGATTTCGTGCTTGAAAACTGATATTATGAGCTTGTTTTCTTGTCCATTCGATGCCTAACTGATAGTAGGTGATGTACAAATGATTTACTCTTTAGATTCTTTGGAGAAATTATGAGATCTTAAGCTTGAAACTTGATTGCAAAACTGCCTCCCCTGTTTCGTGACTGCTGTGTGAAATTATGGTTTGTTGCTTGATCAAATGACCTTCTTTTCGTGTGAAGTTGCATGGATATGATGTACACTCATTGCTTTATATGTTAGCATTCATGTTTCAAGCTTTTGGATCCATTTTGAGCCCCAAAACCGAAATACATGACCTGTTCTTATGCATGATCCATGACAGACCTGCTGATGTTGCGTGTTGTGACTTGTTGATCATTCTAATGTGTTTCAATTCGTGCCATTTTGCATATATATGATGTATATTAGTTGTTTAGTATGGTAGCATGCATTCCCCAAGGTTTTAAATTCAGATTCAACCCCTAATTGCTTGATCATGGCATGATTGAACAATTGAGCTCATATGTGCGGTTTTGGCGCCCCAGGTTTGCTGTATGATTTTGGTGCTCTTAACGTGTGATTTGGACTTTGCAATCTAAATTAAAAATGTTCCTAACATGCTTAATATGTTTTATATCAATTTTCATAAGATTTGGAGTTGATTTGGTATGTTTTTGGGACTGATTTTTGTATGGGGTTGTTTGCCGGTAAGCTTTGGTTGCATTTTTGAGTCTATACCGTGACACCCCCGTGTCTCATTTGCCTTATAGGGTGAGACATCCCCGTGTCATGGACTTTTTTCAGTTCTGTACTGAGACACCCCCGTGTCTCAGTCTAGTTTAATTGAGGGACACGGGCGTGTCCCTCCTCCTGCGCATTTCTTGTCTTTTCCTTTCCGGTTTGTGATTGTTTCACCTTTTTAATGCCTTTATCTTCAATTGTGTTGAACTATGAACTTGTTTTGCTATGTGATAAGAGTATTGTTCTTTAATTTCATAACATTTGGATGAGATTTAGGCATGGTTTTGGTGAATTGTTCTGACGTGGCTTGAATGCTTCTATATGAAATGTTAAGTACCTTCTTGTATTCTTTTGATGTCTTAAGTGATACTCTTTGCCTTTTATTTATTATACTCATTGTAAACATGTTGAAAGGTATAATGTGACTATGGTTTTAAAGATATTGTTATGAATTTCGATAGATATGAAAAGATTGAACTTGAATGAATATGAACGTTTATAATATCAAGTGAATGGCTCGTCTATTTGATTTAAAGACGTTAATAGTGCACATGAACATGTTCATTACATAATATTATTTCTTATGCACTTATATCATGTTTATTGCATGCCGTGCGTCATATTTGGTTCATTTAGAGTCTTGAGTCTCACGAACACGTTACGTTGTCTTTTGTACAGTTTATCTCTAGGGTGGAGAGATCTTGATCTTTCAGACACTCGGTAACTCGTATCCTTGTATCGTCTTGTTTCAGGTGAGGGTGTTTTCGTTCTAGTTATGTATAAAACCCTACAACCGTATGTGACAAGCTTTGGCCAAAAACCTAATATAGTTATATTTTGTTTTCAAATGAAATGTACCGAGTAAATATTGATCGAGTAAACCCTTTTCAATGATTTACGAATTATTTTATGTTTCTTATGAATTGATATGTTTTGGCGAGACATGATTATGATTGCACAGGCCCAGGGACTTAGTACATGTGGCTATCCGGGGAGGCATGGGCCGACGGTGATCCCATATGCTAGTTCCACTATATTACGGCGAAACGGACTTCGTCAAGGAGTTTTTGATGGGGAAACGCTAACCGGGCTTTGAGGCCTCATGAACCTCATAGCCATAATGATATGTTTAGGTGGTCAGGCCTTGCAAACCCGTCCACCGCCGGAGGAAGAAGGTTGGAACTTGCTTTATAAATATGATTATGTTCTGTTATGATTGTTATGCACCGTTCGGGAAGGCCGGGACATGGATTGCCCAAACGGATATGTTTTATGATATATGATATGCGTGTATTATGATATATTGCATGATCACCTGTTTAAAGTATTATTGATAGGTGTCGTACATAGTCGGAGTTTGGTTGGAGATGATGCACGCTCACTCGCCGAGCCTTTATGTTTATGTCTAAATTATGAACCTAATGAATTTAATATGAATTAGTCGTAAAGTTCGAGCATTGTTTATTTATTTTCTTGCCCTTCGTGGGAACTAACTTCCAATAAAACCTTTGCTCGGGATTTATGACTTGCTTGTGCATGTTTCTTATATATATATGTATCGCTCCTGCTCACCTAGTCTTCTAGAGACTGACCCTCTCCCTCCCCTACACTCTAGTGTGCAGGTTTGGCTTTGGAGTTTCGAGCTAGGCGGAGTTATGTTGAGTTTGAGTCGGTCAAGTTAAGTTAGAAGCGTCTCTGCATTCACCTTATGTATTTAAATTGTGAATGATTCGACCTTGTAAGTTATGGAGTTGAATCTTGTATATTGCTATTGAATTGCTTTTGTTGGGCTTTGATTATGAGTTTAAAAGAGGCCTGAAGAGCCCAAGTCTGCTTATGGTTTGTGTGTTTGAAATTTTAGTTGTCCGATGCATTATGTTTTGTTGATTGGTTATTATTGCAGGGTCTAAGTTCCGCCTAGCTTAGGAGGGTTTTCTGTTTGTCTCCCGTTCGCTATGGTTTGATACGGGTGCAGATTTACCATTTCGTTACTCATGTTGAGCCATAGTGCGGGGGATGTGGTGCCTCCCATGCGGGGTGCTATATCCTTAAGTGGTATCAGAGCCCGGTCGCAAAACCGGTGTTCTCGTGTCGTGAGAGAGTCAGTCTAGGTCGTACGACTTAGGAACTATATGACAATGTGTGCATTGCATCGATCTTGAACGTGAAATTTGGCTTTCCTTTTGAATTTTGTGGAACTATCTGCTGCATTATTATATAGATCCTTGTCCTTAGTGTTGAATATGTGCCATGAGCATTCACTAATCGCATGCATATATATTCCCGAAAGGAGTTATGATTTCCAGGTTATAAAGATAGTATCAAACCATGGCCAATTTCTGTGATCACAACAATCTATTGCAAATTCTTTCGGAGGCACGAAAGATAGGAAGGATGCCCGGGGAGGAATGTGGAGAATGCTAGATACGTGGCTTCATAGAGTGAGTTGCAATTAACGGTTAGGATTCAGAATGGGAGGTTCGGCTTTGGCGATGCGATGGCAGAGGGACATTTGGTGAAATAGGAATAGGAGTTAATCAAGGGATGGTTGTGACTCAGAAGATCAACTTATGTGAATCCACTACTTGGAGTGCTTTAATTGGATTCAACGGGATCTTTCAACCTAAGGAATGAAGTGAACAAAACCTTGAAGGTATTTTGGTCCCGGATTTGGATCATTGAAGAGGTATCAATAATTAAGAGGAGTTAAGATAAAAGGGGTCCGGTAGGGGTTATGCACCAAAGGTCTACAAAGAAGGACTTCGAACTAAACCTAGTGATTAGAAGTCAGGTTTGTAGAAGGCAAGTACCTGGATAAATACAAATAGAGGGAAGGTGGCGATATTGAGAACAGGATTTGAGTTCGTTTTTCCAAATCCAAGTTGAATCGTCATGTTGTGAAGTTGAGTTGGAAGATATGGAGCAACAAATGGAAACGGTAAAGAAAGGCAAACACTCCTTGCAAGGATATCATGCGCTCAAATATAAGCAATTGGAGGTGAATTGAATTCACAAAGGATAAGCACGGGATTCTTGATTGAGGTGACGATTAGAATTAAAGGTCGAATTTCGAGGAGAAGTGTGGATGCTAACTCCGTGGACGTGGAAGAATTAGGGATCAAGAAATTGCAATCTCGGATAGTGGAAGGTACTAGTGATTTATAAAGATTCATGGAAATCTCGAAGACCGTGGGAAAGGCAAGGAATAATCACTAAGTCAAAGTAACCTCGGGATTTGGAGGAACGAGGAAAAGCTATCGAGCTAACAACTTACCACATTGGTGACAAGTTCCAAAACATTCATAGCACGTGCATCATACTTCGCATCAATTATTTATTCTTCTGGACTTATGCTTATCTGTACATTTCTATTTCTTTTTGTTGCGCTAATGTGTTGCATAAATGCTTGATGTAAACGTGACACATGCATTGACATCTTTACCCGACATGCATTTTAGTGTTTACTTGATAGGAAGCTCTAGCACCTCATTTGTCAAGTATATCTTCGCTCGAACCATATCTGAGTTAAGGGAAAGGAAATAATGGGGTGGCACATGACAAGAAAGACGATTTGGGAAATAAAGAACTTTAGGGAAGGGGTAGGTTGGTGGAAAGGAATTCCGAAGGAAAGTGAGATTAGATTTAGCTTCGGGATGATCGGATCGAATAAGGATAGAGAATAGGGATTGAGGGAGTTCGACATGAAAGAGCAAAAATTTTAAGGGGGAGAGCACGACCGAGAGATAAATTGGAGGATGGCAGTAGTGCTCGAATAAATATGTTAATAGCAACAACGGGGGTGCAAATTAAGGAGAATCCGGAAATCCTAATGGTGGCCATTGGAAATGAATAAGACGACTGTAATGGTTAAGTTGTTAAGAGAGAAGTTGCGATGCCAAATTCGGGTGAAGATTTTTCGAGATATAAAAAAAAAAAAAAAAAAAAAGGGTTTATTAAACATTTATATGTCTGGAATTCCGATTTGGGGGTGATGAAATTATAAGGGAGTTTCTGTGACCTTCTAAGTTAGAATTAACATGGTAAAATTGAATCAAGCTATTATATGAGGGGTTGGTGTCGATCAAGATTTATTCAATAAAGTATGAAGGGGTCCGAGACAATATTATTAAGTTATCGGTTATATCAAAGGTGATCCAGAAGGAAACTTAAGAAGGGACCAAATAGAAAACGATGATAATTGGAGGATTACATCAAGCCTCAAGAATCATCAAGAACCTTCTGTCTTTGATTAAAGAAATATGGGACCAGTTATCGAATATAACATTGAGGGGGTCAAAGGGAATGAACGGACAATAGGAACGGAAGGTGGGAAAAGATTTGTGTTGAGAGAGACCGTGAGAATAAACATTGTAAGATCGGGATTGAATCATCAAGGTTGCCCAGAGTGGTTATCCTCGGGGATATGTTAAGCACCGATATGGGTAAGGATGGAAGATATGGACTGGACATCGGAACAAATATTCTAAACGTAAAGGTGAATGTCAATTGGATTACTTAGAAGTGTTAGTCTGACTGAAAGAAAATAATAGAGGTTAAGGAAGGATTGAAGAAGTTGAGTAGCAATAAAAGTCAGAAGGGGTCTAAGAGTATAATTCTTAGAGGATTCATCAATTGCTTTACCGGGATACCCTGAAGAGGTTCAAGACAAGTTGAACACTAAGATTATCTTCAGGACAGATCATGCACTGGACAACGACAACTCACAACTTTAAATTTTGCAACTACGGTGAACGGTCCTTATAGCATCCATGATACATGCACCCATACAAATTTAACTTGAATAATTTTTATGTTAGGTGTTTCGATTCCTTATCGTGTTAAATTACTTGGAGTAATTGATGATCAACGTGGGCGCCTTACGTGATTTTAATTTTGGATTTTGCGTGTGTAGCTTGGGAGTATTGGAGACTTCCTTGCTCTATTTTTGGTTGAGAGACGGGGTGCTCTCGTTGTTTGTAAGAGACGGGGATTCTCTTATTTTGTTCGAGAGACGGGGTACTCTCTTTGCTTGCGAGAGACGGGTTTCTCTCATTATTGTTGTGGGAGAGACGGGGTTCTCTCATTGATGCTCGAGAGACGGGGCTCTCTCCTTGTTGTTTGTGAGAGACGGGGAATCTCTCGTTGATTGTTTTTAGGCGTGTTGTGAATCTGAGGACGGATTCTTTTTAAGGGGGAGAGATTGTAATGCCCCGATTTTTCCTTTAAACTAATGTGTCGTATTTATTTATAAATTGCACAATTAAATTAGCTAACTATGTGATTAATTGTTTATAAGTGTTTAGTATTTAATTTTATTATTTAATTTTATTATAAATTGTTACTTAAGTATTATGTTAATTAATTATGCATTAATCCTTTGCATTAATTTATTCAAATCCGTTGACCTTGGATTATATTTAAAATGGAATTTAAAGTTTAGTTTTAAATTATAATGCATGAATTTATTAAAGTTATGCGCATGATTGTTTGTTTATGCTTCGTTCTTATATGAAAGGATATCAGAATGTTATGGAAATTTAGTATGTCGTAAATATGTGTGTTATGAACATGTCTATATGCTCGGTTTATGTTTTCGAATTAATTTGAAGTGTTAACGAATTTATTTTGAATTGTGGAACCAAATCGGGGACTAACGAGCAATTAGCGCACCCTTGGTTCCAAACGTGATATCTTGAGCTCGGGAATTCGGATTCGAATTCCGTCACCTCCGTTGCCATCGTATCGACGATTCGGAGATAATGGAACAAGCCTCACACCTTTTTGAGATCATTAAGACCTCCGAAATCTAACCGTAACGAACAACTCGTGCAAGAAGAACCCTTTTGTTGACTAGTCTCCTTGGTGGGACCCTTTAAGCCAACCTAAACCTAACCATACTTTAAACCATGTTTGTGTACTTGAGTTAGCCCCTTTCTCCTCCTCTTTCATCAGCAAAAACGAGCCAAACACCCCCCCCCCCCATTTTCTACTGCTACTGATCGAGATAAGGAGAGAAGAGAAGAGAAGAAGAAACTTTACCCCTTTTGTGATTTTGAGCTCAAATCACCATCTCTCTTCACCAAATCTTCAAGGTATGAATATTTATGTATCCTCTACTCTTCTATGCTGGATTGCATCCATTTATTTCTTGTTTTGCTTCTGATTTGATAAGGGTTTCATTTAGAACATGTTTAGGTTTTTGAGGGATTCTTGCCTTCTTGGAGTAGCTTAGGTTTGGGGCTGATTTCTTGCATGAAACTTGGTTATATGAACTTTTTTCTCTTCCTTTTTGATACCCAAGCCATGCTAGATGATTCATGGATGATTTATCTTTAGAACCCTTGGATGAAATGAGAGTTTTTGAGCATGAAACTTGAGGTTGGATCCCCTCCCCTGTTTTTCGAACTGCTGCTGCACATTTTGCCTTTGTTACTTGATTTCGTGCTTGAAAACTGATATTATGAGCTTTTTTTCTTGTCCATTAGATGCCTAACTGATAGTAGGTGATGTACGAATGATTTACTCTTTAGATTCTTTGGAGAAATTATGAGATCTTAAGCTTGAAACTTGATTGCAAAACTGCCTCCCCTGTTTCGTGACTGCTGTGTGAAATTATGGTTTGTTGCTTGATCAAATGACCTTCTTTTCGTGTGAAGTTGCATGGATATGATGTACACTCATTGCTTTATATGTTAGCATTCATGTTGCAAGCTTTTGGATCCATTTTAAGCCCCAAAACCGAAGTACATGACCTGTTCTTATGCATGATCCATGACAGACCTGCTGCTGTTGCGTGTTGTGATTTGTTGATCATTCTAATGTGTTTCAATTCGTGCCATTTTTCATATATATGGTCTATATTAGTTGTTTAGTATGTTAGCATGCATTCCCCAAGGTTTTAGGTTCAGATTCAACCCCTAAGTACTTGATTATGGCATGATTGAACAATTGAGCTCATATGTGCGGTTTTGGCGCCCCAGGTTTGCTGTATGATTTTGGTTCTCTTAACGTGTGATTTGGACTTTCCACTCTAAATTAAAAATGCTCCTAACATGCTAAATATGTTGTATATCAAGTTTCATAAGATTTGGAGTTGATTTGGTATGTTTTTGGGACTGATTTTTGTATGGGGTTGTTTGCCGGTAAGCTTTGGTTGCATTTTTTAGTCTGTACTGTGACACCCCCGTGTCTCATTTGCCTTATAGGGTGAGACACCCCCCGTGTCATTGCCTTTTTGCAGTTTTGTACTGAGACACCCCCGTGTCTCAGCCTAGTTTAATTAAGGGACACGGGCGTGTCCCTCCTCCTGCGCATTTCTTGTCTTTTCCTTTCCGGTTTGTGATTGTTTCACCTTTTTAATGCCTTTATCTTCAATTGTGTTGATCTATGAACTTGTTTTCCTATGTGATAGGAGTATTGTGGTTTAATTTCATAACATTTGGATGAGATTTAGGCATGCTTTTGGTGAATTGCTCTGACGTGGCTTGAATGCTTCTATATGAAATGTTAAGTACCTTCTTGTATTCTTTTGATGTCTTAAGTGATACTCTTTGCCTTTTATTTATTATACTCATTGTAAACATGTTGAAAGGTATAATGTGACTATGGTTTTAAAGATATTGTTATGAATTTCGATAGATATGAAAAGATTGAACTTGAATGAATATGAACGTTTATAATATCAAGTGAATGGCTCGTCTATTTGATTTAAAGACGTTAATAGTGCACATGAACATGTTCATTACATAATATTATTTCTTGTGCACTTATATCATGTTTATTGCATGCCGTGCGTCATATTTGGTTCATTTAGAGTCTTGAGTCTCACGAACACGTTACATTGTCTTTTGTACAGTTTATCTCCAGGGTGGAGAGATCTTGATCTTTCAGACACTCGGTAACTCGTATCCTTGTATCGTCTTGTTTCAGGTGAGGGTGTTTTCGTTCTAGTTATGTATAAAACCCTACAACCGTATGTGACAAGCTTTGGCAAAAAACCTAATATAGTTATATTTGGTTTTCAAATGAAATGTACCGAGTAAATATTGATCGAGTAAACCCTTTTCAATGATTTACGAATTATTTTATGTTTCTTATGAATTGATATGTTTTGGCGAGACATGATTATGATTGCACGGGCCCAGGGACTTAGTACATGTGGCTATCCGGGGAGGCATGGGCCGACGGTGATCCCATGTGCTAGTTCCACTATATTACGGCGAAACGGACTTCGTCAAGGAGTTTTTGATGGGGAAACGCTAACCGGGCTTTGAGGCCTCATGAACCTCATAGCCATAATGATATGTTTAGGTGGTCGGGCCTTGCAAACCCGTCCACCGCCGGAGGAAGAAGGTTGGAACTTGCTTGATAAATATGATTATGTTATGTTATGATTGTTATGCACCGTTCGGGAAGGCCGGGACATGGATTGCCCAAACGAATATGTTTTATGATATATGATATGCGTGTATTATGATATATTGCATGATCACCTGTTTAAAGTATTATTGATAGGTGTCGTACACAGTTGGAGTTTGGTTGGAGACAATGCATGCTAACTCGCCGAGCCTTTATGTTTATGTCTAAATTATGAACCTAATGAATTTAATATGAATTAGTCGTAAAGTTCGAGCATTGTTTATTTATTTTCTTGCCCTTCGTGGGAACTAACTTCCAATAAAACCTTTGATCGAGATTTATGACTTGCATGTGCATGTTTCTTATATATATATGTATCACTCCTGCTCACTTAGTCTTCTAGAGACTGACCCTCTCCCTTCCCAACACTCTAGTGTGCAGGTTTGGCTTTGGAGTTTCGAGCTAGGCGGAGTTATGTTGAGTTTGAGTCGGTCAAGTTAAGTTAGAAGCGTCTCTGCATTCACCTTATGTATTTAAATTGTGAATGATTCGACCTTGTAAGTTATGGAGTTGAATCTTGTATATTGCTATTGAATTGCTTTTGTTGGGCTTTGATTATGAGTTTAAAAGAGGCCTGAAGAGCCCAAGTCTGCTTATGGTTTGTGTGTTTGAAATTTTAGTTGTCCGATGTATTATGTTTTGTTGATTGGTTATTATTGCAGTGTCTAAGTTCCGCCTAGCTTAGGAGGGTTTTCTGTTTGTCTCCCGTTCGCTATGGTTTGATACGGGTGCAGATTTACCATTTCGTTACTCGTGTTGAGCAATAGTGCGGGGGATGTGGTGCCTCCCATGCGGGGTGCTACATCCTTAAGTGGTATCAAAGCCCGGTTGCAAAACCGGTGTTCTCGTGTCGTAAGTGAGTCAGTCTAGGTCGTACGACTTAGGAACTATATGACAATGTGTGTATTGCATCTATCTTGAACGTGAAATTTGGCTTTCCTTTTGAATTTTGTGGAACTATCTGCTGCATTATTATATAGATCCTTGTCCTTAGTGTTGAATATGTGCCATGAGCATGCACTAATCGCATGCATATATATTCCCGAAAGGAGTTATGATTTCCAGGTTATAAAGATAGTATCAAACCATGGCCAATTTCTGTGATCACAACAATCTATTTCAAATTCTTTCGGAGGCACGGAAGATAGGAAGGATGCCCGGGGAGGAATGTGGAGAATGCTAGATGCGTGGCTTCATAGACTGAGTCGCAATTAACGGTTAGGATTCAGAATGGGAGGTTCGGCTTTGGCGATGCGATGGCAGAGGGACATTTGGTGAAATAGGAATAGGAGTTAATCAAGGGATGGTTGTGACTCAGAAGATCAACTTATGTGAATCCACTACTTGGAGTGCTTCAATTGGATTCAACGGGATCTTTCAACCTAAGGAATGAAGTGAACAAAACCTTGAAGGTATTTTGGTCCCGGATTTGGATCATTGAAGAGGTATCAATAATTAAGAGGAGTTAAGATAAAAGGGGTCCGGTAGGGGTTATGCACCAAGGGTCTACAAAGAAGGACTTCGAACTAAACCTAGTGATTCGAAGTCGGGTTTCTAGAAGGCAAGTACCTGGGTAAATACAAATAGAGGTAAGGTGGCGATATTGAGAACAGGATTTGAGTCCGTTTTTCCAAATCCAAGTTGAATCGTTATGTTGTGAAGTTGAGTTGGAAGATATGGAGCAACAAATGGAAACGGTGAAGAAAGGCAAACACTCCTTGCAAGGAAATCATGCGCTCAAATATAAGCAATTGGAGGTAAATTGAATTCACAAAGGATAAACGCGGGATTCTTGATTGAGGTGACGATTAGAAGTAAAGGTCGAATTTCGAGGAGAAGTGTGGATGCTAACTCCGTGGACGTGGAAGAATTAGGGATCAAGAAATTGCAATCTCAGATAGTGGAAGGTACTAGTGATTTATAATGATTCATGGAAATCTCGAAGACCGTGGGTAAGGCAAGGAATAATCACTAAGTCAAAGTAACCTCGGGATTTGGAGGAACGAGGAAAAGCTATCGAGCTAACAACTTACCACATTGGTGACAGGTTCCAAAACATTTATAGCACGTGCATCATACTTCGCATCAATTATTTATTCTTCTGGACTTATGCTTATCTGTACATTTCTATTTGTTTTCGTTGCGCTAATGTGTTGCATAAATGCTTGATGTAAACGTGACACATGCATTGACATCTTTACCCGACATGCATTTTAGTGTTTACTTCATAGGAAGCTCTAGCACCTCATTTGTCAAGTATATCTTCGCTCGAACCATATCTGAGTTAAGGGAAAGGAAATAATGGGGTGGCACATGACAAGAAAGACGATTTGGGAAATAAAGAACTTTAGGGAAGGGGTAGGTTGGTGGAAAGGAATTCCGAAGGAAATTGAGATTAGATTTAGCTTCGGGATGTTCGGATCGAATAAGGATAGAGAATAGGGATTGAGGGAGTTCGACATGAAAGAGCAAAAATTTTGAGGGGGAGAGCACGACCGAGAGATAAATTGGAGGATGGCAGTAGTGCTCGAATAAATATGTTAATAGCAACAACGGGGATGCAAATTAAGGAGAATTCGGAAATCCTAATGGTGGCCATTGGAAATGAATAAGACGACTGTAATGGTTAAGTTGTTAAGAGAGAAGTTGCGATGCCAAATTCGGGTGAAGATTTTTCGAGATATAAAAAAAAAAAAAAAAAAAGAAAGGGTTTATTAAACATTTCTATGTCTGGAATTCCGATTTGGGGGTGATGAAATTATAAGGGAGTTTCTGTGACCTTCTAAGTTAGAATTAACAAGGGAAAATTGAATCAAGCTATTATATGAGGGGTTGGTGTCGATCGAGATTTATTCAATAAAGTATGAAGGGGTCCGAGACAATATTATTAAGTTATCGGTTATATCAAAGGTGATCCAGAAGGAAACTTAAGAAGGGACCAAATAGAAAACGATGATAATTGGAGGATTACATCAAGCTTCAAGAATCATCAAGAACCTTCTGTCTTTGATTAAAGAAATATGGGACCAGTTATCGAATACAACATTGAGGGGGTCAAAGGGAATGAACGGACAATAGGAACGGAAGGTGGGAAAAGATTTGTGTTGAGAGAGACCGTGAGAATAAACATTGTAAGATCGGGATTGAATCATCAAGGTTACCCAGAGTGGTTATCCTCGGGGATATGTTAAGCACCGATATGGGTAAGGATGGAAGATATGGACTGGACATCGGAACAAACATTCTAAACGTAAAGGTGAATATCAATTGGATTACTTAGAAGAGTTAGTCTGACTGAAAGAAAATAATAGAGGTTAAGGAAGGATTGAAGAAGTTGAGTAGCAATAAAAGTCAGAAGGGGTCTAAGAGTATAATTCTTAGAGGATTCATCAATTGCTTTACCGGGATACCCTGAAGAGGTTCAAGACAAACTGAACACTAAGCTTATCTTCAGGACAGATCATGCACTGGACAACGACAACTCACAACTTTAAATTTTGCAACTATGGTGAACAGTACTTATAGCATCCATGATACATGCACCCATACAAATTTAAGTTGAATGATTTTTATGTTAGGTGTTTCGATTCCTTATCATGTTAAATTACTTGGAGTAATTGATGATCAACGTGGGCGCCTTACGTGATTTTAATTTTGGATTTTGCGTGTGTAGCTTGGGAGTATTGGAGACTTCCTTGCTCTATTTTTGGTTGAGAGACGGGGTGCTCTCGTTGTTTGTAAGAGACGGGGATTCTCTTATTTTGTTCGAGAGACGGGGTACTCTCTTTGCTTGTGAGAGACGGGGTTCTCTCATTATTGTTGTGGGAGAGACGGGGTTCTCTCATTGATGCTCGAGAGACGGGGCTCTCTCCTTGTTGTTTGTGAGAGACGGGGAATCTCTCATTGATTGTTTTTAGGCGTGTTGTGAATCCGAGGACGGATTCTTTTTAAGGGGGAGAGATTGTAACGCCCCGATTTTTCATTTAAACTAATGTGTCGTATTTGTTTATAAATTGCGCAATTAAATTAGCTAACTATGTGATTAATTGTTTATAAGTGTTTCGTATTTAATTTTATTATTTAATTTTATTATAAATTGTTACTTAAGTATTATGTTAATTAATTATGCATTAATCCTTTGCATTAATTTATTCAAATCCGTTGACCTTGGATTATATTTAAAATGGAATTTAAAGTTTAGTTTTAAATTATAATGCATGAATTTATTAAAGTTATGTGCATGATTGTTTGTTTATGCTTCGTTCTTATATGAAAGGATATCGGAATGTTATGGAAATTTAGTATGTCGTAAATATGTGTGTTATGAACATGTCTATATGCTTGGTTTATGTTTTTGAATTCATTTGAAGTGTTAACGTATTTATTTTGAATTGTGGAACCAAATCGGCGGCTAACGAGCAATTAGCGCACCCTTGGTTCCGAACGTGATATCTTGAGCTCGGGAATTCGGATTCGAATATCGTCACCTCCGTTGCCTTTGTATCGATGATTCGGAGACAATGGAACAAGCCTCATACCTTTTTGAGATCATTAAGACCTCCGAAATCCAACCGTAACGAACAACTCGTGCAAGAAGAACCCTTTTGTTGACTAGTCTTCTTGGTGGGACCCTTTAAGCCAACCTAAACCTAACCATACTTTAAACCATGTTTGTATACTTGAGTTAGCCCCTTTCTCCTCCTCTTTCATCAGGAAAAACGAGCCAAACACCCCCCCCCCCCCCCATTTTCTACTGCTACTGATCGAGATAAGGAGAGAAGAGAAGAGAAGAAGAAACTTTGCCCCTTTTGTGATTTTGAGCTCAAATCACCATCTCTCTTCACCAAATCTTCAAGGTATGAATATTTATGTATCCTATACTCTTCTATGCTGGATTTCATCCATTTATTTCTTGTTTTGCTTCAGATTTGATAAGGGTTTCATTTAGAACATGTTTAGGTTTTTGAGGGATTCTTGCCTTCTTGGAGGAGCTTAGGTTTGGGGTTGATTTCTTGCATGAAACTTGGTTATATGAACTTTTTTCCCTTCCTTTTTGATACCCATGCCATGTTAGATGATTTATGGATGATTTCTCTTTAGAACCCTTGGGTGAAATGAGAGTTTTTGAGCATGAAACTTGAGGTTGGATCCCCTCCCCTCTTTTTCGAACTGCTGCTGCACATTTTGCTTTTGTTACTTGATTTCGTGCTTGAAAACTGATATTATGAGCTTTTTTTCTTGTCCATTCGATGCCTAACTGATAGTAGGTGATGTACGAATGATTTACTCTTTAGATTCTTTGGAGAAATTATGAGATCTTGAGCTTGAAACTTGATTGCAAAACTGCCTCCCCTGTTTTGTGACTACTGTGTGAAATTATGGTTTGTTTCTTGATCAAATGACCTTCTTTTCGTGTGAAGTTGCATGGATATGATGTACACTCAGTGCTTTATATGTTAGCATTCATGTTGCAAGCTTTTGGATCCATTTTAAGCCCCAAAACCGAAGTACATGACCTGTTCTTATGCATGATCCATGACAGACCTGCTGCTGTTGTGTTTTGTGACTTGTTGATCATTCTAATGTGTTTCAATTCATGCCATTTTGCATATATATGATTTATATTAGTTTTTTAGTACGTTAGCATGCATTCCCCAAGGTTTTAGATTCAGATTCAACCCCTAAGTACTTGATTATGGCATGATTGAACAATTGAGCTCATATGTGCGGTTTTGGTGCCCCAGGTTTGCTGTATGATTTTGGTGCTCTTAACATGTGATTTGGACTTTGCACTCTACATGAAAAATGCTCCTAACATGCTAAATATGTTGTATATCAAGTTTCATAAGATTTGGAGTTGATTTGGTATGTTTTTGGGACTGATTTTTGTATGGGGTTGTTTGCCGGTAAGCTTTGGTTGCATTTTTGAGTCTGTACCGTGACACCCCCGTGTCTCATTTGCCTTATAGGGTGAGACACCCCCCATGTCATGGCCTTTTTGCAGTTCTGTACTGAGACACCCCCGTGTCTCAGTCTAGTTTAATTGAGGGACACGGGCGTGTCCCTCCTCCTGAGCATTTCTTGTCTTTTCCTTTCCGGTTTGTGATTGTTTCACGTTTTTAATGCCTTTATCTTCAATTGTGTTGAACTATGAACTTGCTTTTCTATGTGATAGGAGTATTGTGGTTTAATTTCATAACATTTGGATGAGATTTAGGCATGCTTTTGGTGAATTGCTCTGACGTGGCTTGAATGCTTCTATATGAAATGTTAAGTACCTTCTTGTATTCTTTTAATGTCTTAAGTGATACTCTTTGCCTTTTATTTATTATACTCATTGTAAACATGTTGAAAGGTATAATGTGACTATGGTTTTAAAGATATTGTTATGAATTTCGATAGATATGAAAAGATTGAACTTGAATGAATATGAACGTTTATAATATCAAGTGAATGGCTCGTCTATTTGATTTAAAGACGTTAATAGTGCACATGAACATGTTCATTACATAATATTATTTCTTATGCACTTATATCATGTTTATTGCATGCCGTGCGTCATATTTGGTTCATTTAGAGTCTTGAGTCTCACGAACACGTTACGTTGTCTTTTGTACAGTTTATCTCCAGGGTGGAGAGATCTTGATCTTTCAGACACTCGGTAACTCGTATCCTTGTATCGTCTTGTTTCAGGTGAGGGTGTTTTCGTTCTAGTTATGTATAAAACCCTACAACCGTATGTGACAAGCTTTGGCCAAAAACCTAATATAGTTATATTTTGTTTTCAAATGAAATGTACCGAGTAAATATTGATCGAGTAAACCCTTTTCAATGATTTACGAATTATTTTATGTTTCTTATGAATTGATATGTTTTGGTGAGACATGATTATGATTGCACGGGCCCAGGGACTTAGTACATGTGGCTATCCGGGGAGGCATGGGCCGACGGTGATCCCATGTGCTAGTTCCACTATATTACGGCGAAACGGACTTCGTCAAGGAGTTTTTGATGGGGAAACGCTAATCGGGCTTTGAGGCCTCATGAACCTCATAGCCATAATGATATGTTTAGGTGGTCGGGCCTTGCAAACCCGTCCACCGCCGGAGGAAGAAGGTTGGAACTTGCTTTATAAATATGATTATGTTATGTTATGATTGTTATGCACCGTGCGGGAAGGTCGGGACATGGATTGCCCAAACGAATATATTTTATGATATATGATATGCGTGTATTATGATATATTGCATGATCACCTATTTAAAGTATTATTGATAGGTGTCGTACACAGTCGGAGTTTGGTTGGAGATGATGCACGCTCACTCGCCGAGCCTTTATGTTTATGTCTAAATTATGAACCCAATGAATTTAATATGAATTAGTCGTAAAGTTCGAGCATTGTTTATTTATTTTCTTACCCTTCGTGGGAACTAACTTCCAATAAAACCTTTGCTCGGGATTTATGACTTGCATGTGCATGTTTCTTATATATATATGTATCGCTCCCGCTCACTCAGTCTTCTAGAGACTGAACCTCTCCCTCCCCAACACTCTAGTGTGCATGTTTGGCTTTGGAGTTTCGAGCTAGGCGGAGTTATGTTGAGTTTGAGTCGGTCAAGTTAAGTTAGAAGCGTCTCTGCATTCACCTTATGTATTTAAATTATGAATGATTCGACCTTGTAAGTTATGGAGTTGAATCTTGTATATTTCTATTGAATTGCTTTTGTTGGGCTTTGATTATGAGTTTAAAAGAGGCCTGAAGAGCCCAAGTCTACTTATGGTTTGTGTGTTTGAAATTTTAGTTGTCCGATGCATTATGTTTTGTTGATTGGTTATTATTGCAGGGTCTAAGTTCCGCCTAGCTTAGGAGGGTTTTCTGTTTGTCTCCCGTTCGCTATGGTTTGATACTGGTGCGGATTTACCATTTCGTTACTCGTGTTGAGCCATAGTGCGGGGGGATATGGTGCCTCCCGTGCGGGGTGCTACAGCTTGAGTCTCATGCATTGTATCTCGGTTATTTTAAGCAATTTGTTAGTTTCGAAATATGTATTATTTTGCTACTTAGTTCTATCCTGGGATTCACTTTTTATATTTGCTTAGGTGTCTAAAATTTGTATAAGTAATATGTGGAGAACAAGATATGATTTGTGCTTGCATGCTATAAGTTTTTATTTATTGGCTTCCGCGATTTTATCTATTGTGTGCTCTGAGTAGGGTCTAGACCGCCTAGCTTAGGTTGGATTTTTGTTTGTCACCCGTTCGCCATGGCTTGATGCGTGGACGGAGACTTAATTTCGTTTCACGTGTTGGGTTATGGTGCGGGGGATGTGGCGCCCTTCGTTCCTGGGTGTTACATACCAGGTACGTGGCTTATATGTTGAATCGGCCTAAAGATCGACTTAAGCTTGAGGAGACGAAAGTGGCGAATGAGTTCCCCGATGTCTTTCCGAAAAGTTTGGGGACATTGCCACCGGAAAGAGAGATTGAATTCGTCATTGATCTATTCCAAGAGGCCAATCCATTTTCGAATATGTCGTATAGAATGGCTCTCACCGAACTCAAGGAGCTTAAAACTCAACTTGACGAGTTATTGGCACGGGGGTTTGTACGGCCGAGTACTTCACCTTGGGGTGCTCAGGTATTGTTCGTCAAGAAGAAGGATGGGACACTTCGTATGTACATAGACTATCGGCAGTTGAATAGGATGACAATGAAGAACAAGTATCCCCTCCCGCACATCGAAGAGTTGTTCGATTTGTTACAAGGTTCGAAGGTATATTTGAAGCTCGATCTCCGACAGGGTTACTACCAATTACGGATTAAGGTGTCGGATATACCAAAGACGAGCTTTAACATGAGATATGGACACTATGAGTTCGTTGTGATGCCCTTCAGACTTACCAATGCACCCGTAACTTTTATGGATTTGATGCACCGGGTTTTCAAGGAATCCTTGGATAAGTTCGTTGTTATATTCATTGATGACATTTTGGTTTTCTCTAAGTCGGTTGAAGAACACGCTCTACATCTTCGTTTGGTACTTGAGAAGCTTCGTGAACACAAGTTGTACGCCAAGTTTAGCAAATGTGATTTTTCGATTGATCGGGTATCATTCTTGGCATATATTATTTCCGGTGATGGGATTTCAGTGGATCCTTCTAAGATCGAAACGTTTCTCTCTGGGAGCAATCAAAGAATGTATCAAAAGTAAGGAGTTTCCTCGGCTTAGCAGGTTATTACCGCCGATTTGTCAAGGATTTTTCTAAGATCGTAACACCTCTGACACATTTAACTAAGAAGGAAATGAAGTTTGTGTGCGATGAAGCTTGTGAAGAGAGCTTCCGTGTGCTTAAGGAGAAATTGACAACGGCTCCAGTGTTGACCTTACCGGAAGGTTCAGATGGATTCTCAGTTTTTACCGATGCATCCAAGGAAGGGTTGAGATGTGTACTTATGCAGAATGGCCGGGTGATTGCTTATGCTTCGAGGAAATTTAAGGAGCACAAGCAGAATTACCTAACACACGATCTTGAGTTAGCCGCGGTGATATTTACCTTAGCGAAATGGCGACACTATCTTTATGGAATTAAGTTTGATGTATTCACCGATCACAAGAGTCTTCGTTTCTTGTTCACACAAAAGGATTTAAATATGAGACAATGTCGGTGGATGGAATTCTTCGAAGACTATGATTGTGTCATACAATATCATCTGGGCAATGCGAATGTAGTTGCAGATACCTTGAGTCGAAAAGCAAAGATTTCTATTCTTGAGGTCATTTTCGAAAAGGGTGTAGACGAGATCCTTGTTTCACAACCGAGGTTTGCTAACATCACTATAAGACCGGATTTGAGACAATGAATCCTAAATGCTCAATCAACGATGAATGGATTCAAAGACAAGTGGTTCGGACAAGGCTAATCCGAAGTCTATGTTTGGATTCGATGATTTTGGGATCTTTAGGTACAATGGCCGAGTGTGTATACCTGATGGATTGCAAAGGTTAGTGCTTGAAGAAGCACATAGGACCGTTTATACGATGCATTTGTTGGGAATAGTTCCCTAGAAAGCTATTATGCTTTGGGACTTTCCCTTTATCACAGACAATCTTTGAATAATATACGAACGATTATCTTCATAGGTGAACACTTCTTATGTGTCAATACGTGTTTTGTGTGTTTCCATTATGTGTGCATGTCAAGAACTCCCCTAATCCGATGAGGCCGTTAAGAACTTTGTCGTTATGGGAATGACACATGAAACAAGTTCTTCACTCCATAGGCAAGGAGTAGAAACTTCTCCAACTCAATGAGGCCGACAGACAGTGGGAGTGTCGACTTTGCCTCTGTTGAGACTTGCTTGTGTAGTTGTGTCCTTAAGAAGGATCATCCTATTTCATGGGGTGTAAAGTGCATAAGTTGATGCGTACACAATATACAAGGGTGCTTGTTGTAAAGACGAGTTCACTGAGAGTGCCCCGCTTGAGAAGATTCCTAAATGGGAAAGGACGTTACTAGAACTTCCAGATTAGGAAATATCTCACATGTCAATGACATGAGGAATTAATCCTTAGACTTGAGATTCCATATTGTCTCATATGAGCTAACTCTGTAAGCTTTGATATAGGCTCAAAAGGGTGTCGCCATATAGACACTTGAACCACGGCCTATGTTGGGATTACACAAGTGGCATATGAGAATTTTTGGAATCAATAAAGGACCTACACTTGTTGTAGGCAAGATGACCTCTTATTACACAAGTCATTCATGATTCCATCTTAAAATCCTTGTGCAAGGTGGTTAGATCAAGACATCAAGAAAATGGGGTTTTCTTGTATTGAGATCAAATGGAATATGAAGGGAACTTTATTTTAAGATAAAGATTAGTAGGGCTCTCTATATTTCCATGCCCTAGATCTTAATCGAGAGATAGGATGGTAGGAGGATTGTATACCCACATGATGTCATTCACAGAAAGGTTCTTTCGAATATACATTCACATTTCGGGTAGGGGTCACACATTTGTTGCTAGACTATGGTCGTGTGATCTGTGAGGTAATTAATTAATAGAGTGTATTATTAATTAGGCTCACTGCTAACTGAAATTCAACCTAGAGGGTCATCCATTTGAGAAATTGGATCATGTGTTAATTAATTAGAGAATTAATTATCAAGCCTAAATATAATTAATTAGTGAATTAATTATAAAGCCAAGATATAATTGATTGGAGAATTAATTATAAATCCCTAAATATAATTAATTGGAGAATTAGTTATATAGTCGAAATAAAATTAATTGGAGAATTAATTTTAGTCCGTTAGAATTAATTCTAAAGTCCTTGATGGAATTAATTGGAGAATTAATTCTAAGTATTTAATTATTTGCTTGTTCTAATTAGATTAGAATAAATAAATAAATAAATATCTTCTATTTTATTATTCTAATAAAGTATTAATTCTAATATGATTAGAATAAATATTATTAGGATAAGATATTTAATTATTGCTAGAATAATTAAATATTCCTAAATTAGTTAGGGGCACTTTTTCTATAAAATAAATATCATATTTTAGAGAACATATTATTTTACTTGGAGAGAAAGAAAAGATAGAAGAAAAGTCAAAGTACGAGACTATCTCCTACAAGACTTTAGGGTTTCGAACCCTACGCTATAAAAGGGACTAGGGGTTCGAATTTTTGCCTTACATGTGATTTCGAGATCATGTCCAACCTTCATGGAGTTTTGCGGATAATTCTCTTGCTCTCTTTTCTCGTTTCTTCTTTTTTTAATATGTATGTTATAGTACTAGCATACTCACTAACATGATTTAAATCTAGGTTGGTGTGGATTAATACTCTAGAGGATTTCTACTTTGGAATCTCGAAGAAAGAATCGATCAAGAAACGAGGATTCATGCCGCTTGAAGAATGTTTGAGGGCGGCTCAAAACGTTTCAAGAAAGCTTCAATTGTTGTAAGTTTCTTGAAATCCCATAAGTTTTGAAACGAACATTGCAAGATCACGATCTCTTTTGAAAATTTTTTTAAATCTTTCGCTGGTTTTGCTATGTGTTTTCCAACAAGTGGTACCAGAGCCACGTTGCAACTTTCGTTTCGAAATGTCACTGTTTTGAATTTTTATAGAAAATTCTTGAATTTGGATTTATGTTATGTATTCTTGGTTTTTATTTGAAATACGAATATATCGGATCAAAACTGTTTCGTGAAAATTCGTGAAAAATTATTTTCGGAAAAATCTGGTTTTAAGCTGTTTTAATTTGAAACTGAATTGGTTGAATTTGCGAAATTGCGATACAAGATCGGAACGAGTGCGTAGCCACGTGCGACCGTGCATGGCCTTAGCCCATCACATGCATGGGCGGCGTGCCTAGTCGGCCCTCGTGCGGGCGACCCGGTCGGGACTGCGCGGATCCCTGGGCGCAGTGCCCTTACATCCCAAGCCAGCCGCCCGCAGCGTTCCCCCCCCCCCCCCCCCCGGTAGTCCCTGCCCGGGCAGCGCACGAAGCTGCGCGGGAGATGCCGGTGCTGCTTAGAACGGCTGCGCGAGCCATGTGCGGGAGACAGCCTGCTCGCGCACGACTTACGTGCGCGCTTGCGGGTGGACTGTCCCTGGTCCGGATTTCGTCTCGTGTTTTCGGTTTCATAAAATCCCGTTTTATAAAATCTTATTTTATTTTAAAATATGATGTTCATTTTATAAAAAATATTTATTTGAAATAATTACAAATTTTGGGATTTTATGAATTGAAGTCAAGTTCTACTTTTTCAAGAAAATATTAAATATCACTTTGAATGATATTTTTGACAAAAATTTAATTTTGAATTAATTGTGGTTTTGTCATATTGATCCGAATTCGTCTTTTGAATAAATTCTTGAATTGTGAACTATATTCAAATTACTTAAGTTATTGTAACTTGAAGTCAAGGGAATTTTAAATTTAGTTGGTAAATTTAAATTCAAGCGGATGCCTGCTAGTTTAGGTGATCATGGGTTAGTTTTATGAATGTTTTAATTTATGCACATGGATGATTTCAATTGGGGTTGGAGCCCCATAGTTGCGTTATTTCAATTGGGGTTGGAGCCCTACTTATGTGAGTACTGTTATGTGTTTATTTTGTGGCTTTCCTTATTATTATTTTTGGGCCGGGGTATGCCCCGTGTACTTGTCTTTGGTCAATATGAAGATTGAGCCATATTACATTATTTTAAGAGAGTAGAACTTAGGAAGTGCGGATTTTTCTTTTCATTTTGGAGACAAGCACCCAAGGAGCAAGAGGGATCCACAAGGAACACTTGAAGAACGGTGGCCATAAGAGAAGACCCCTCAAAATGTTTAGGAGGGTTTTTATTAATGTAATAGATAGGGTTTTCCATTAAATTCTGTACCCCTATGTGATATGAACTGTCTTATGTGGCATGAATGTTAGAACTAGTGATTATGGAGTGGCTCCCATAATTGCATATAAGATAGGATACACATGATCATCTCATAATTAGGATCATACTAGGACATGTTATCTGCTAATTGCTTCTGTGATGCACTTTATGTGAAACTGTATTAATCCAGAGAATTAAAAATGGATAACTGTACATGTTGGTGAAGTTAAAACCAGACAACTCTCGGGTTAATTCGAAAATCCCTAAATTAAAATATTGAGCAACTTTCGAATAAATAGGTATTCTATTGCGGAAATAAAATTCCTAGCATTCCATCAATAGTATTTAAGAGTTAGTAGGTAAGCTAATTGCTGTCTCACGAGTCGCGGGGTAATTAGTGCAACCTATTAAATCTTAGTTTGTTGATTGATCACCTTAGGTGATTGATATTTCTTGATCATTTTAGAATGGTTGATGTCTCACGAGTCGTGGGTCGTTCCGGACTAAGTTTGATTGAGATCTTATGATTGGTGGGTCCTGCTCAACAATGAAGTAGATATGGATGTCTCACGAGTCGTGGGTCTATGATTGAAAGATCGGTGATGCAAAAACATTACTAGTAATTCCATGGAGATGGAATTGGTAATTTTGTACCTACCTAAAGATCCTTAGACCTTTGGATGTCTCACGAGCCGTGGGTCCAAAACTAAGAATGTTTGGGATCCTAGTACCTACTGAGAAAACAAGTTTCTTCTAAGGTCGTTTGGGATTTAGAGACCTTCTAAAAACAGTGGGAGCCACATACGATAAAAGACCTAATCCTATGTGTTACGTTATTATTCAATATGCTCACATTTTCTCTGCTTAGCATTTAGGTTGTAGTTCTGTGATTGTCTACAAGTTGAAATGCGACCTATTAGTATCCATCCTTGAGTCAAGAAAGTTGACTAAAGTCCTATCCACTCCGATTGGCTTCAAATCTTAAAATCAGTTTTAAGATTTCAAAAGAGAAAATTGTTCTCTAAAAGGCAAACTTTTCTCCTATTGTGAAAATTCGACCTAGGCTTAAGAGAGGCAATTGAAAAGTGAAAGGAAATTCTCCAAACACTTAAGAGCAATTGTACTCCCACATAAATGTGTTACAAAGTATAACACATTATAGGAACACTTAAGAGTAATTGTACTCTCTTACGAACTTGTTACAAGGTATAACACATCGAAGGAATTGTTCCATATTTGTATGAAGGAATACACGTGTAACATGGACTGAAAGTCCTGACTAAGGAGAACCTTGTAGCCATGTACACAAACTAAGAAATGAGTTCTTAGTCCACTGATTGCTTGAATTGCTTCTATCATCATTTTAGACCCTTTTGCTCAATCTTAGATGATGCTATTGTAGCATAGTTGATCAAATTAGTTGATAACTTAAGAAAGCAACCTTATGAAGGACAAAAAGGTAATGATAATTAGTTCTTCTTCAAAACCTAATAAGATAAAGGCATCTAGGCCAAAGAAGAAGAAACCCTTAAAACCCGATGTAGGAAGGAAAGCCTAAAAGAAAGATCAAACTTTAACTTCCATAGTGGCAAACTAGGGCCTTGGAAAGGAACTGCAAAGAGTATAAGGATACTCCATATGTCTCTCGTTGTGGTAATTCTGATAGGATCAGAATTCACTAGTCTTGAGTTAATTTTACACAAACTGTTGTGTAAAACTTAAAGCATTGATGTTTCGAACATACAACTAGATAACATAAGTAAGTAAGATGACAAAGTTTCAAATAACTTTGGATCGTCTTAAATGGGATTAGTAAGTTAATTATCTTAGGATCATTTTACGAAAATGAACTCAAAGACTTAACTTCCTAAGAATCCTATTTGGAGGGAAACATTCCTGAAAACCCTGTTTATGTGAAACAAGAAACACCTCCCAGAGTTTAGATGGATCTCGATCCATACTAAGGATTAAGGTTTGCTTAATGTAAGCACTAGACTAAATCCTTAGTTTAATCATTATGAATGTGTGTACTTAATGAAGTACGAATTTGAAACTTTTGTGAAATTACTAGAATTTCAAAGGGGAGGTTAGGAACCTTAGTAGTCATAAGACATTAGCAGCTTGATCGGATCGAGGTGGCAAATACCTTATTGACTAATTCCTTAGTCATCTTAGAGACAATAAGATTATCCTTCAGTAAGCTCATTCGAGAACATTTAGTTTTTGAATGAAGGAACATAACCCTATAGGATATGGTCCGTTCTTATTACTGACTTACCTTCGTTCTGAACTTATGCTTCAGAAAAACGCAGTTGGGATTTTGAATCCTGCAAATTCCATATCAGTCTCTTAAACACAGTATGAATTGTGGCTTTCACAATTCTCTAATAATTCTTATCGTAGAATTTTGGGATTGTCTTCTTATATGAAGAGGACAGTAGGAGTCTTCTTGAGAGAAGAAGACAGTGGGAGATGAACTTGAAACAAGTTCAAGTTTATATGAACAATATATATTATTACTTATACAAATCTTTGGAACAAATGTTGTTTGTTCTAAATAATGTCTCTCTCTTGAGTCTTCTTAATTGAAGGGAATATTAAGAGATAAGATTGAAACTGTTTCAAGTCTGTGCAGACAATATAGAATATTGTTTCTACGATTCTTTTGAGCAAATGTTGTTTGTTTTAAAGAATATACCTTTCTTGAGGAATCGTTCCTAAGAGAGAAGAAAGGTAAGCCCAAAGACTTCAAAAGGTTTGAGGACATAACCTGTAACATCCCGATTCTTCGGCAATCCAGGTACGGCGTCACGAGAGAGTTTAATTTATTATTTTTTTGATTTATGTGACTTCACATGCCTTATGTGTCAATTTGTAATTTTATTTAATTATGTGCGCATTAGAATTTACTTAAATGTACTTGGACTCAATCGTCTAATATTTGCAAATTAGGGACTTAATTGTAATTAGGGTGTTTAAGCCTTTGTGGCTCCTTGAGCTCGAGAATTCGAATTCGAATTCTGACTTCACTTTTGGATTCATTCCGATGATTCGGGTCCAATATGACTAGCCTTGCCTTTTTCTAAAGTCGTTTGACCTCCCTACCGATTTAATTTCTAACAGATTGAACTAAACCCGTCTTGAACCGAACCGAACTGGTTTTCTTGGCCTTAATAAACCGAACCACCCCATCTCTCTCCCTCATTCTTGCTTGCACGATCAAAGGGGAAGAAGAAAAGAAAAGAAGGGTTTTATCCATCTTCAACCTTTGAGCTCAAGCCCCGTTTCCATTTCTCGCCCAATCAACGATCCAAGGTAAGATTTGGACTCCACTCCTCGTGTGTTTCGATTCTATCCGAATAAATCTTTTCTTTCTTACTTATTCTTTGAACTTGGAGAAGATGATGAGTAGTGTGAAATGTGAAAATTTGCTTCTAATGTCTTCAAATGTGAATTATATGCTCCTAGATTGTTGTATGCTGTTCGTGTGAGTTCCCTCTTCGTTTATTTGTTGAGATTTTGTTCGTTTTTTGCATATTTCTTGAATCACCATTGTTGTACCTTGCTTGAAGCTTCCATGGAAACTTAGTTTCTAGCTCGTTTCATGTCATTTTGATAGCATTTTATGTTAGAGTATGTATATATCGACTTATGTTTTGAATTTGAGGTGTTTTGGTTGAGTATTCTTGGAGTTGTGATGATTTTTGGTTTGCCTCGTTCATAGCCGTTGTTGCTGCAGTGTATTTTGGGCCTGTATTGTAACGCCCCGCTCATTCGATAAATAAGGTACGTCACCTTCTAACCTTTTTATGTATTTAATTTTGTGTTTGGTGCGTTGTGTGGCCCACTTTTGAACTCTTTTAGAGTTAGGGCCCTTTTTGTAATTTTCTTCTTTTAGGGGATTTTTCGGTCACTTCTCGTTCGGTAGAGATTTTGACTTCTTTGATCCCTTTAACGAGTCCGGGGCAGCGAAACGAGTCCGTAGACTCTAAGTTTGCCCAATTCTGACTTCGTTAGCCTGTTCTTCCGATCGTTTTTGAGTACGAGGCCCCGAGATATATACCCGGATTTTCTCGTTTTGCGTGCCATATCACAGCAGCTCCAGCCATCGTCTTCTTCCCCGCGACCCGTCACTGTTCACACAGTGAAGGTGTGAAAACACACACTTGCCGTTCTCCCTCGTTTCTCGACGGAATTCGACGAATCAATAGTGCAAATTTATCAGCTCGACGAGCCCGTCACAACCGTACCAATATCGTGGCCAACCGAAGACCGACGGCGGCGCATCGGCGGCCTGAAAGTGGCGGGTGGCGCCACCACTTCGCCGGCGGCGTTCCGGCGAGTTTCGCGAGCGGAGCTTGACCCTACCCTATGTTTTTGGACCTTCTCGTTCCATTTCCGGCCTCCGTTCAGCACGAAAACCACCGCAAGTGGTGGTTCCGGCGATGATGCACCAGCAGAAACTTCGGCAGCGATTTCGGGCCTTTTCCCGGCCGGTTTTGGTGGTGGAGCCTTTACAAAAGTTGCTTAGAATGACGAAACGTAGTGGATGGCATCAGTGGCGTCCCGAGAACCGGCCGTTGGCGGCGGACCGGCGGTGAACCGGTGGTGAACCGGCGGGTCCGAACCGGTTACTGTTCCGGCGATTTTTCCGGCGATTTGACTTGGGGCTTTCGTAGGGCTCGTTATAAGCTTTCCAACGGTATACCCGGATTTCATTTTCGTTTTACGGTTTAAGTTTAATTTTAGTTTTCGTACTAGGATTCAAGTTCGGTTTTTCGTCAACGAAGTCCGGCGTGTTTGGCATTTTCTGAAATTGATTGAGGGCTTTTGTTTAGCAGGCCGAGACGCACGTTTCTGTCCTTCCGGGGATTTTTCCGACCACCGGAGACGATGTTCCGGTGGCGGCCGGTGACTGTTCCGGCGGCTCCGGTAGCGGCATTCCGGTGACCTTCGGACAGATGGTTCCTTTCGTTGTGGTGAGTCCAACGCCACTTTTCGTTCGTCAATCGGATGCCCGATTGATTTGTTGTGATTTATTTTGTGTATTTCTATTTATTTGGAATTAATTGTTTTAATTGCAATAAATTGTCAATTGCTTGATTTGTCGATCAATATGAATTCCAATGTGTACTAAAGCATGAATTAAATGAACTATGATATATGTTGATGCTTTGATTTGCAATTTGAATCCCGTTATGCCGAAATTGTATTAATTGTTAATTGTTTTAAAATGTAATTTGTTCTTGTATACTTGATAATTAATGAATATGCATTGGATGGCATTTGAAAACATGTAATAAATTATGAATGTATGAATTCATGTTGTTATTGATATAGTTGGAATTGATATGTGATTTTGGGAGATTTAAGTGATTTGAATGACTCTATTTTGTCTATTTTATAATTGTATACTTGAGTTATAAACGTTATATGAAGCTCATGACTTGATTGCAAGGAATTATGAAAAATATGGAATGATTGGGCTTGAAACCCTCATGTATGGAATATACTTGAACGAATTACTTGATTATGTAACTTCATAACATCATTTTAATTCTTATACATCTCATATCATGTGTTTAGCATTGCCGTGCGTCTATGTGGTTTCATATTGAGTTAATTCTCACAAGTACCCATTGTTCCTTCCCTTTATTGTACAGTTCTTCTCCAGGGTGGAGACTTCTGGATCGAATAGGCAACCGTAGTGCTCTTGTTCTTGTTCTTGTCTTGTGGTATTCCAGGTGAGGTTTAATTTCTAGTTATTTAGAACCCGTATAACCTTTACGTGGTTTTTGGCCAAAGGTATTTATATTTAGAATTTCCTGAAAGCTCTTATTATTCCAAGCATGTTATTGTTCATGAATCAAGCAAGTAGGTCATGTTAGTGTGCACCCAATCAAGCATGTCATGTCATGAAAGCATGTACCTGTGTTCTCCTGGCCAGGTTCTCCTTAGGGAGGGCGCTGGGCTGGTCTTCGGGCTGGTGGTTGTCCGTCCAACCATAGGAAGAACAATACCCTACCGTGTACTTGTGTTCTCCTGGCCAGGTTCTCCTTAGGGAGGGCGCTGGGCTGGTCTTCGGGCTGGTGATTGTCCGTCCAATCACAGGAAGAACAATACCGTATCGTGATCGTGTGTTCTCTTGGCCAGGTTCTCCCTAGTGAGGGCGCTGGGCTGGTCTTCGGGCTGGTGGTTGTCCGTCCAACCACAAGAAGAACAAAGACCTATCGTGTACCCGTGTTCTCCTGGCCAGGTTCTCCTTAGGGAGGGCGCTGGGCTGGTTTTTAGAGCTGGTGGTTGTCCGTCCAACCACAGGAGAAATAACCCTACCATGTTACAAGCCAGCCATGTAGTGATTACATGCACTCCATTCCATGAACGTGTTATATGATTACACTACTGCATGATTGCACGATAATTGAATTGCGTGGTCACCTAATGATTAACAAACAAGTAAGCATATTTATTGATTGCATGAAAAGGAACAAGTAATTAATATTGACCGTTGTATTCTCGGGCGAAGCTATATTGATATTGAACTCCTATATTTATCTTTTATAAATCTTTACCCGAGAATATGACGTGCATGTATCTGCGCTTATATATTATTATGCCCCTCGCTCAGTCTCGTGGAGACTGACACCTCACTTTTCAGTTTTTCAGGTGGTGTGCTAGGCGGGAGTCAGAGTTGTGTCTTGTCTTTCCTTTCGAGTCTTGTTCCAGTCTCATCACTTACATTCACTGCATATTGTATTTTAATTACCGTATTGAGCTTACTATTGAATTAGTATGGTATTTACTGAATTAATTGAAATCGGGACAGGTTTCTAGGGCTTTAGTTGAACCCGTTTTATGATATTGTATTGAATTGATCCGGGACAGGTTAGGACAGGTGTATTATCTTAGTGGAACCCGTATTTAATTTCCTTAAACTTGCATTCATTTTATTGATATTGGTTGGATAATTGCTTTATTTCCGCACCTTGGTCATTATTGATTGTTTTAGGGTTAGATTCCGCCTAGCTAGGACTGTCTTTTTTTTTTATTGTCTTCCGTTCACTGTGAGTTTAGTTCATGTATGGACTAGCTATTTCATATGTGGACCGAACTCATAGTGCGGGGGATGTGGTGCTCACGTCACGGGGTGCGACATCCTTAGGTGGTATCAGAGCTACCAGGTTCAGAACCGGTGCTCTGGGTTGTGTTGTCTCGAGCATAGGTCGCACGGCATAGGAACTAATTGTCAATGTGTGCATTGCATCATTCTTGAATACTGAATTGTGTTTTTTTTTAAAACTTTATTAGATTATTTGTTGCATTTTGCATTGAATCCATTCTTTTGGTGTTAATTATGTGGCATGAGCATATACTAAGCGCATGCATTTATTTTCAAAATGAGTTGTGATTCGTAGGATATGAAGACAATATCAAACCACGGCCAATCTTTACGACAACCACAGGCTACCACAAGCTCTTCTTTCTAGCTCGGAAGCTGTAAGGAATGCCTTGGGAATTTCTACAGAAATTTATGAGTCAAACCTTTTCTAAAATGAGGTTAGGGCTCGAGTGATAAAGTCCAGAATAAGAGGTCAGTTCGAAGGAGAAGTTTGCCAGCTCTATTACCGATGGTGAATCCATGATGAGACGGGATTTGTGGTGTGTAATGATTTGGTTTCACGAGATTAACGTGTTTGCTTACACTACGAAGATTTGTCAACCAGATTCCAAAGAAGAGAAATCTCGAAGATGTTTTAGATTCAAGGTTTCTATCAACGTGGAAACGATAAAGAAAGACAACGAACTATTGGAGGGAAATTATGTATTCGACTGTAAACAATTGGGGGGTTGAGCTCATACAACTATTCGAACTCATAAGGAATAAACCAGAAATGCTTTAATCAAAGGAACAACTATGGTAAGGACTGGGACAACAATTGGAGATTGATTTTTCAAGAGAAGTCAGGATGCCAACTTCATGGGTGCTGAAGAATTTGGGTTCAAGAGATTTCAAACTCGGACTTGGGAGATCCATAAGTTAATACACGGGAACTTTGAAGATTTGGAAGACCGTGGGTAAAGAAGAGATGAACAATTAATTCAAGACAAACCTGCAATTTGAGAAACAAAGAAATATGCCAAGTTAAAGTTTACAACTACGGTGACAGGTTCTATGCATTCATAAGCACATGCATCATACATCGCTTTAATTATTTAAATTTCTCTATTCATATGCGCATCTCTAATTTGTATAATTGTTCCAATGTGTTGCATCTTTAATTGTTTACAAGTGTGATACGGCATTGGCACCCTAACCCGACATGCATTTTAGTGTTTACTTGATAGGAATTTCCCACATCTTATTTATCAAGTGGTACTCCGACTGATTCTTGCTGGAATCAAGAAAAGAAGAAATTCGGGGTTACACTGGTTGGTTAAAAAAAAAAAAAAAAAAAAAAAAAGGAAATGGAAAATTCTGAGGTTTGGAAAATAGAATCGAAAGTGGGAACGAGAGAAGCAGCTTGTCATTCCTACTAATTGCTTTAAAGGAAATGTGAGGACTATCACTAGACAAGTGGAGTGATTAGAACCACTTATACCGAGGAAGCTAGGTTGAAGAAATTGAGGTGTTTTGATCCGAGAAGCGGTAGAAAAAGTTTAAGGAGTTGAGATAGAATTTCTTGGGGGAGAGCACGACCGGACATGAAACTTAAATTCACAGTTGTGCTCAAGGAAGTTACTCCTCGTAGCAGAGAAAAATGCAAGCCATGACGGACATGAATGATCTAATGATAGTGACAGGAAAAGAATAAGGCGGCGTTATCAGTTTAAACCTTCAAAGTTTGAGTTAAGTTAATATAACCGGGATGAAGATCTTCATAAGGCATGGGAGAGAGTGGTTCGTTTGGAAAGTTATAAGTACGTGATTCAGACAGCGAGGATGATGATATTATCAGGGAACTTCTGATGGATTCCTAAATTAGTTTCAAGAAAGGAAAATTGGTCAAATTTATCACCTTTAAGAAGGATGTCCACTAGTTCCAGATGACCAAATCTTCAACAAAGGACTTAACCAGTTGGTGACAATGTATGAAGTGGGAGTTAAAGTTTAAGATTCTTGTACGGCCAAAGAGAATATAACGAACCTGGTACAAAGATAAATGTTCTAATCATAGGCGAAATAAATTAGTGCTCGGTTAATTATAGAAGATAACTGTGAGTAAGGATCCGAAGGGAATCGAGAATAGGACCAACCAAGGGTCTGACTTTCTCAGTCACATAAACTAAAGATATGAGAGACAAGTTGGGAATCAAGCCAGCTAGAGATCAGATTATCCAAATCGTAGAAGTAAAGTCACAACATCAAATCCATTACTTCGGTGAACGGTACACTAACATCCATCGCACGAGCATACATGCATCGTTTATATATTTAAAATTTTGTTATTTTGTGATACCCTGGCCCGATGGGATGTGTATTGATTATTGTGAACCTTGCTTCTGCTTGTGTGCTTGAGTGAAAGGGAGATTTGATTATCTCTGATTACGTGCCAGGAAGATGTGGATTCTCCCTGTTTATGTGTCAGAAAGATGCTGGATTCTTTCTGTTTTCTGTGCACGAGAGATGCTGGATTTTCTTGTACTTAGGTATTCGAGGGATGTTGGATTCTCTTGGATTTAGGAGTTTGAGAAATGCTGGATTTTCTCAAACTAGAATGTCTGGAAGGAGGTGGAATCTAACAGACTTAGGCTGGGAGACGGGGTTCTCTCAATTCTGTGTTTGAGGGACGGGGATCTCTCAATTCTGTGCCCGAGAGACGGGGTTCTCTCTTTTGTGTGTGCTGAAGGACGGGGTTTCCTCACTTGTGTGTTGAGAGATGGGATTCTCTCTTGGTTGTCGTGTTTGCGTTACGCCTGGACAGACAACGGATAACAAGTGACGAGGCAATGGACTAGTAGCAGTCGAACGAGTTTTGAAGTGATTAACGGCCAAGTGTTCGAGCAGATCTTTGTGACTACCAGACTCTGAAGGGGTTGATACAAATAAGGGGAGTAAACTTCACAACCAGGGCTAAGATGCTAAGCAATTTCGGGGAATAGATCGATACATTTCAATTTGAAACTTTTTCAGGTCCAGCAGTAGGACCTGAGGACAGGTCCTTTTGAAGGAGGGAAGATTGTAACGCCCCGCTCATTCGATAAATAAGGTACGTCACCTTCTAACCTTTTTATGTATTTAATTTTGTGTTTGGTGCGTTGTGTGGCCCACTTTTGAACTCTTTTAGAGTTAGGGCCCTTTTTGTAATTTTCTTCTTTTAGGGGATTTTTCGGTCACTTCTCGTTCAGTAGAGATTTTGACTTCTTTGATCCCTTTAACAAGTCCGGGGCAGCGAAACGAGTCCGTAGACTCTAAGTTTGCCCAATTCTGACTTCGTTAGCCTGTTCTTCCGATCGTTTTTGCGTACGAGGCCCCGAGATATATACCCGGATTTCCTCGTTTTGCGTGCCATATCACAGCAGCTCCAGCCATCGTCTTCTTCCCCACGACCCGTCACTGTTCACACAGTGAAGGTGTGAAAACACACACTTGCCGTTCTCCCTCGTTTCTCGACGGAATTCGACGAATCAATAGTGCAAATTTATCAGCTCGACGAGCCGGTCACAACCGTACCAATATCGTGGCCAACCGAAGACCGACGGCGGCGCATCGGCGGCCTGAAAGTGGCGGGTGGCGCCACCACTTCGCCGGCGGCGTTCCGGCGAGTTTCGCGAGCGGAGCTTGACCCTACCCTATGTTTTTGGACCTTCTCGTTCCATTTCCGGCCTCCGTTCAGCACGAAAACCACCGCAAGTGGTGGTTCCGGCGATGATGCACTAGCAGAAACTTAGGCAGCGATTTCGGGCCTTTTCCCGGCCGGTTTTGGTGGTGGAGCCTTTACAAAAGTTGCTTAGAATGACGAAACGTAGTGGATGGCATCAGTGGCGTCCCGAGAACCGGCCGTTGGCGGCGGACCGGCGGTGAACCGGTGGTGAACCGGCGGGTCCGAACCGGTTACTGTTCCGGCGATTTTTCCGGCGATTTGACTTGGGGCTTTCGTAGGGCTCGTTATAAGCTTTCCAACGGTATACCCGGATTTCATTTTCGTTTTACGGTTTAAGTTTAATTTCAGTTTTCGTACTAGTATTCAAGTTCGGTTTTTCGTCAACGAAGTCCGGCGTGTTTGGCATTTTCTGAAATTGATTGAGGGCTTTTGTTTAGCAGGCCGAGACGCACGTTTCTGTCCTTCCGGGGATTTTTCCGACCACCGGAGACGATGTTCCGGTGGCGGCCGGTGATTGTTCCGGCGGCTCCGGTAGCGGTATTCCGGTGACCTTCGGACAGATGGTTCCTTTCGTTGTGGTGAGTCCAACGCCACTTTTCGTTCGTCAATCGGATGCCCGATTGATTTGTTGTGATTTATTTTGTGTATTTCTATTTATTTGGAATTAATTGTTTTAATTGCAATAAATTGTCAATTGCTTGATTTGTCGATCAATATGAATTCCAATGTATACGAAAGCATGAATTAAATGAACTATGATATATGTTGATGCTTTGATTTGCAATTTGAATCCCGTTATGCCGAAATTATATTAATTGTTAATTGTTTTAAAATGTAATTTGTTCTTGTATACTTGATAATTAATGAATATGCATTGGATGGCATTTGAAAACATGTAATAAATTATGAATGTATGAATTCATGTTGTTATTGATATAGTTGGAATTGATATGTGATTTTGGGAGATTTAAGTGATTTGAATGACTCTATTTTGTCTATTTTATAATTGTATACTTGAGTTATAAACGTTATATGAAGCTCATGACTTGATTGCAAGGAATTATGAAAAATATGGAATGATTGGGCTTGAAACCCTCATGTATGGAATATACTTGAACGAATTACTTGATTATGTAACTTCATAACATCATTTTAATTCTTATACATCTCATATCATGTGTTTAGCATTGCCGTGCGTCTATGTGGTTTCATATTGAGTCAATTCTCACAAGTACCCATTGTTCCTTCCCTTTATTGTACAGTTCTTCTCCAGGGTGGAGACTTCTGGATCGAATAGGCAACCGTAGTGCTCTTGTTCTTGTTCTTGTCTTGTGGTATTCCAGGTGAGGTTTAATTTCTAGTTATTTAGAACCCGTATAACCTTTACGTGGTTTTTGGCGAAAGGTATTTATATTTATAATTTCCTGAAAGCTCTTATTATTCCAAGCATGTTATTGTTCATGAATCAAGCAAGTAGGTCATGTTAGTGTGCACCCAATCAAACATGTCATGTCATGAAAGCATGTACCTGTGTTCTCCTGGCCAGGTTCTCCTTAGGGAGGGCGCTGGGCTGGTCTTCGGGCTGGTGGTTGTCCGTCCAACCACAGGAAGAACAATACCCTACCGTGTACTTGTGTTCTCCTGGCCAGGTTCTCCTTAGGGAGGGCGCTGGGCTGGTCTTCGGGCTGGTGATTGTCCGTCCAATCACAGGAAGAACAATACCGTATGGTGATCGTGTGTTCTCTTGGCCAGGTTCTCCCTAGTGAGGGCGCTGGGCTGGTCTTCGGGCTGGTGGTTATCCGTCCAACCACAAGAAGAACAAAGACCTATCGTGTACCCGTGTTCTCCTGGCCAGGTTCTCCTTAGGGAGGGCGCTGGGCTGGTTTTTAGAGCTGGTGGTTGTCCGTCCAACCACAGGAGAAATAACCCTACCATGTTACAAGCCAGCCATGTAGTGATTACATGCACTCCATTCCATGAACGTGTTATATGATTACACTACTGCATGATTGCACGATAATTGAATTGCGTGGTCACCTAATGATTAACAAACAAGTAAGCATATTTATTGATTGCATGAAAAGGAACAAGTAATTAATATTGACCGTTGTATTCTCGGGCGAAGCTATATTGATATTGAACTCCTATATTTATCTTTTATAAATCTTTACCCGAGAATATGACGTGCATGTATCTGCGCTTATATATTATTATGCCCCTCGCTCAGTCTCGTGGAGACTGACACCTCACTTTTCAGTTTTTCAGGTGGTGTGCTAGGCGGGAGTCAGAGTTGTGTCTTGTCTTTCCTTTCGAGTCTTGTTCCAGTCTCATCACTTACATTCACTGCATATTGTATTTTAATTACCGTATTGAGCTTACTATTGAATTAGTATGGTATTTACTGAATTAATTGAAATCGGGACAGGTTTCTAGGGCTTTAGTTGAACCCGTTTTATGATATTGTATTGAATTAATCCGGGACAGGTTAGGACAGGTGTATTATCTTAGTGGAACCCGTATTTAATTTCCTTAAACTTGCATTCATTTTATTGATATTGGTTGGATAATTGCTTTATTTCCGCACCTTGGTCATTATTGATTGTTTTAGGGTTAGATTCCGCCTAGCTAGGACTGTCTTTTTTTTTATTGTCTTCCGTTCGCTGTGAGTTTAGTTCATGTATGGACTAGCCATTTCATATGTGGACCGAACTCATAGTGCGGGGGATGTGGTGCTCACGTCACGGGGTGCTACATGTATTGAATCCACGGTCGTGGATTTTGGCCTTGAAGAAATCCATGGTCGTGGATTTGAGGCAGGGACTCCGGATGGGTTCCACGGTCGTGGAACCTCCCCTGTTTTCTGTTTGAGCTTGTTTTGTTCTGTTTACCCTTCTTCGAAGCTCCAATTGACCTGATTTTTGGACACAATCAACCTTTTTGAGTCTAGAACATTCTCCAAGTGGAATCACCCCAAAATTAGTTCTAGATTATGAGATATAACCATTTGCATTTTGTGTCGACACTTCGTCAAAATTCTGCTTTTGTTCAACTTCAAACCTAAGCCATATTCGCCTCGGTTTGAACCATGATTCGAGCCATATACCATCAGAAAGATCTATGTGTCTACTTTCATGTACAAGAAACAAAACTTAATTCCCATTTCTCAAACTCAGGTTATGATCGTTTTCCTACAGCTTGTCCGTTTAGGAAATTTCCAGCTTTTGCCCGTTTTTGCTCGAAATCATTTCTTATGCATTTCTTCTACTTTTCTTACACCTTTTCACCTCCGAACTTGATCTTAACTTGTTGTTTCATATGTTATGTGTATGTAGTTATTCTTATATGCATTTTATGTTACTTAAGTAATGGGAATTATTTGCACGAGGCACATATGCACCATGTTATGTATCTCCACCTCGTGATATGCATTAATTGTGCATATGAATGTGTTATATGATAATAAATGAATATTTTGGGCAATGTAATATCTTTCTTTACATATGATTGATACGAATATGTGTTATGCATACGTGATTGCATCTTTTATATGCATGAACATACGTCGTGCATCTATGTGGTTCATTGTTGAGTCTAAGTTTTGTATTTTGTCTTTAGTTTGTTCAGGTGCACCCGGGGTGGTGTTTTGTCAGCCTTGTTGATTCCAGGCTGAATCAAGCACTTTGTTTTGGCCGCGTTTGGTACAAGGTGAGGTTAGGATATAGTTATACCCTAATGGAACGTGCTAGTTTTGAATGCATGCGACTTATAAGACTTATGTATATGTAAATATGTTCGGAATACGTATTTTGATGGCTTTGTTATACGTTTGGAAGTAAGAACGCTATGTATGAGCCTATGTATGCTTGTGTGGGTTTTGGTACGTTTGTGTGTGGTATGCAAGTTAGTATGTATGTATAATATGTATGCATGGAATACGTATGTATGTGTGTGTATATATATGATACGTATGTTTGTGGCACACACGATATGTTTCGATATGCACGTCCGTAGCGGACTTCGGATTTAATTTGCTTTTACCTTGTACGTGAGTATGATTTATCTGATAGGGCCCCGACGTATGTGATATGCCAAGGATGTACCGGAACCCACCCCGGGAGTGGGTTGGGGGATGGAGTTCTGAGGGTTTGAGGAGCATTGAGCACTCCCCTCGACCGTTTTGCATGGCTAGGGTTGCGCAACACTTCCATCACTCTGTAGATTTACCTGGTATGTATCGTTTTGGTTTATTTTGTAGTGGTTTTCACTCGTACCCGCCGAGTCTTGTTACGTTGGTCTTAAGTTCGTGAAACGGGGGTAAATTCTTAAATTAAGACAAAATTTGATATACTTTAACCTAGTAAAATATGTTTTGATGTGTGTTGTAACGCCCCAGTTTTTCAGTTTAAATAATGTGGCGTATTTGTTTATAAATTGCGCAAATTAATTATTTAATTATATGATTAATTGTTTATAAATGTTTATATTTGTTTTAAACTATAAACTATTTCTATTTTAATTTAATTCATTTTATTTTACCTTGATACTTAGTGTTTAATTCTCAATTAGGGTTTCATGTTACCTTAAATATTTCGGTAATTTCGTTAATTAATTTCAACATGTTATTAGTTGGTTTTAATTTAATTAATATGGAATTTAAGTTTAGTAATTTATTTATAACAATATGAATTCGTTCATGCGCTTGAGTGTTCTATTTCTACTTCGTTCTTATATGTAATGATATCGGATTGGCGTGAAAATTTAATATGTCGTAAATATGTGTGTTATGAACATGCCTATATGCTCGGTTTATGTTTTCGGATTTATTTGTCGTGTTTACGAATTTATATTGATTTGTGGAACCAAGTCGGGGGCTAACGAGCAATTAGCGCACCCTTGGTTCCGTATGTGATATCTTGAGCTCGGGAATTCGGATTCGAATTCTGACACCTCCGTTGCCTTCGTATCGACGATTCGGAGACAATGGAACAAGCCTCATACCTTTTTGAAATCATTAAGACCTCCGAAATCCAACCGTAACGGACAACTCGTGCAAGAAGAGCTCTTTATGTTGACTAGTCTTCATGGTGGGACCCCATAACACCTCTTAACCTAACCACACCTTAACCATGACTTATCTACCTTGAGTTAAGCCCTTTCTCTCCTCTTTAGCTCTGAAAACCGAACCACATATCCCCATTTCCAGCTGCAACTGAAACGAGAGAGGGAAGAAGAGGAGAAGGAAGAAACCCTTGGCCATCCTTTGTGATTTTGAGCTCAAATCACCATTTTTCTTCACCAAATCTTTAAGGTATGAATATTTATGTCTTCTCTACTCTATTATACTTGATTTCATCTCATTACAACATGATTTGGATCAGAATTGATTAGGGTTTGAATTATGAGTTTGGTATGAACTTTTAGGGATTTTGTTCTAGTGACCTATTTGCTTGTGTGGCTGATTTCCTTGCTTGTAGATGAGTATATGAGCTTGTTTCTTGGCTTATTTCTTTCCTAACTGATAGTATATGATGTTATGAGGATTTCATCTCTTGCTCCTTTTATAAAATTTTGAGTTATGGAGCTTCAAACTTGATAATCAAACTATTTCCCCTGTTTTCGAACTGCTGTGTGAAATATTGTGTTGTTGCTTGATCAAATGGTCTCCATTTCGTGTGAAATTGCTTGGAGTTGATGTACACTCATTGCTATATATGTTAGCATTCATGTTTCAAGTATTTGGATCCATTTGAAGCCTCAAAACCGAAATACATGGCCTGTTTTTATGCATGCTCCATGACAGATTTGTTGCTGTTGCCTATGTGTGGTTGTTGGTCACCCTAATGTGCTTTAAATTGTGCCATTTTGCATATATATGATTTATATTAGTTGCTTAGTATGTTAGCATGCATTCCCCAAAGTTTCAGATCCAAATGCAAGCCCTAAGTACTTGATCAAGGCATGATGGAATCATTAGGGTACATATGTGCGATTTTGACGACCCAGTTTTATTGCATGGATTCGATGATCTTAACGTGTGATTTAGCCTTTGCACTCTAAACGAAAAATGTTCATAACATGCAAAAGATGTTGTATATTAAGTTTCAGAGGATTTGGAGTTCATTTGGTATGTTTTTGGATTGAGTTTGTAAGGAGTCAGTTTTGCCGGTTTAACTTTGTGAACGGTTTTAGTTCTGTACCGTGACACCCCCGTGTCTCATTTACTCATAAGAGTGAGACACCGGCGTGTCACACCTTCTGGGCAGCTCTGTACTGAGCCACGCCCGTGGCTCAGTTTGGCTAAGGAAGGTGACACCCCCGTGTCCCTTCCCCTGTGCAGTCCGTGTTGCTTCCTTTTCGGTTTTTGATTCGTTTCACCTCTTGAATGGCTTTATCTCCTTTTGTGTTGAACTATGAACTTGTTTTACTATATGTTAGGAGTATTGTGGTTTAATTTCATGGCATTTGGATGTGTTATAGGCATGCTTTTTCTTAATGCCGTTTATGTGTGTTTATATGTCTCTTATGAATCGCATCACTTATTTTCTATATCATATGACTTCTTCTTGTTGTCAAACCTTGGATATATGCTATGTTATGTAATATGAAGTATGTGGTAGCATTATGGAAGAGCTTGAACATGTTCTATGCTCCTATTTGAGTTCTTGAAATAAATTGATTGGACATATGAATTGAAGAATTTGAATGATTTATGATCGAACAAGTGAATGATTTGGTTATATGATTTTCATGACTTAATATGATCTTTATGCCTTCATATCATGCTTATGCATTGCCGTGCGTCATATATGGTTCATTTAGAGTCTTGAGTCTCACGAACACGTCTTGTGGTCTTTTGTACAGTTTGTCTCCAGGGTGGAGAGCTTTTGATCGTTCAGGCACTTGGTGCTCGATCCTTGTTTCTTCACGGTTAAGGTGAGGGTGGTTTTGTTTTAGCTATGTAACAAACCCTACAACCCTTATGTGAAAAGCTTTGGCCAAAACCTTATGATTATATATATATATATGGTTTTCAAATGAAGTTATCGAGTAAATTCTGCTGAATTATACGTATGAGCGTATATAAGCTTGAAAATGGTTTTGTAATGAGGCTATGCTCCAAACCGTGTGTCTTCATGCTAGCTATGGATTAGGATGACACGGAGAGGTACGTATATAGCATATGCCGAATTACACGGTAAGGTATTTACGAATTATGTTATGTACTTATGAATTATGATATGTACTTATGAATTATGTTATGTACTTATGAATTGATATGTTTTGGCGAGACACATTTATAACTTATTATTGAATGGGCCCCGGGACTTAGTATATGTGGCTAACCGAGGAAGCAAGGGCTGACGGGGATCTCATATACTAGTCCCAACCAAACTACGGTGATACCGGCCCTCGCTAGGAGGTTTAGCGGGGAATGGGAGCTGAGTGCCCTTGGGGGAGTCATGAAACCCCATTGGCCTATGATTGAGGTGGTCGGGTCTTGCAAGCCCGTCTACCACCCGGAGGAAGAAGGTTGGTTAGGATTTATGCCTCTTCTTATGTATATGTTTTGATAGAATTATGCACCGTGCGGGAATTCCGGGACACGGATTGCCCAAACGCATATGTTTATGTTATGATTTATGGTCTGCGTGTATTATGATATATTGTCTGATCGCCTAATCAATATATTACTGATATTTATGTACACGGTCGGAGTTTGGATGGAGGTTGTGCACGCTCACTCGCCGAGCCTTATATTTATGTATGGTTTATGAATGGAATGAATTTAATATGAATTAGTCGTAAAAGTCGAGCATTGTTTATCTATTTTCTTGTCCTTTTGGGAACTAAATTCAAATAAAACCTTGCTCGGGATTTATGACTTGCATGTGCATGTTTTATATATATGTATCGCTCCTGCTCACTCAGTCTTCTAGAGACTGACCCCTCTCCCTCCCCAAATCTCTTTAGTGTGCAGGTTTGGCTTCAGAGTTTCGAGCTAGGCGGAGGTGTTGGAGTCTTTGTGTTGGTCAAGTTAGGTTAGGAGAGTCTCTGCACTCATATCTGTATTGGAATTATGTATGATTCGTTCTATTATACCATGAACTCGAATAATTTGTAATTGTTATTGAATTGCTGTTACTGAGTTTTGCTTTTGAGTTAAAAGAGGCCTGAAGAGCCCAAATTTCGTTTATGGTTTGTATGTTTGAACTTTGGCATTGCAATGCATTATACTTCGTGGATTGGTTTTCATTGTAGGGTCTAGCTCCGCCTGGCTTAGGAAGGTTTTTATGTTTGTCTCCCGTTCGCTATGGTTTGATACGGGTGCGGATTTACTGTTTCGTTACTCGTGTCGAGCCATAGTGCGGGGGATGTGGTGCCTCACTTGCGGGGTGCTACATCCTTAAGTGGTATCAGAGCCCGGTTGCAAAACCGGTGTTCTCGTGTCGTGTGTGAGTCAGTCTAGGTCGTACGGCTTAGGGATTATATGACAATGTGTGCATTGCATTGATCTTGAACATGAATTTGGCTTTCCTTTTTGAATTTGGCTAGACTATCTGTTACAATTACCTAAGGATCCTTGCATTAATTGTTGAAAATGTGTCATGAGCATGCACTAATCGCATGCATCTATTCTTGAAGTAAGCTATGATTTATAGGTTATGGAGATAATATCAAACCACGGCCAAGTTCGACGATAAAGAAGATCGATTGCAAACTTTTCTGAGACATGGAAGATGGGCAGGATACTCTGAGAAGACTGTAGAGAATTAGATAGGTGAGACTTCCCAAATGGAGCTAGAGTCAAGGATGAGGATTCAGAATGGGAAGATTGAATCTAGAGATGCGATGGCAGAGAGACATTTGGTGAATCGGAATAGGAGTTAATCATGGGATTGTTGGGACTCAAAAGACTAATTTATGAGAATCTGCTACTTGGAGTGTTTTAATTGGATTCAGCAAGATCTTTCAACCTAAAGGATGAAGTGAACGAACCTTGAAGATATTTTGATCCCGGATTGGATCGTTCAAGAGGTCTCAGTAATTAGGAGAGACAAAGATAAAATGGGTTCGGTAGGAGCTGCGTATCTGGGGTCGACAAGAAGGATCCATGATTAAGCCTAGTGAATTGAAATCAAGTCTATCGAAGTTAAGACCGGGAAGAGTTGGACTTGGGTGCTCTGGATTTCGATAGTGATGGTAAACTTATAAACAATAGTCACGGTAATCTTAAGCAAGGTGTTGAGTGGGAGATGAGCTTGTTTTCCAAGACCAAGCTGAATTGTCATGTTGGAAGTTGAAATGGAAGATATGAAGCAACAAATGGAAACGTTAAAGAAAGACAACCACTCCTTGAAAGGAAATCATGCGCTCAAATGTAAGCAGTGGGAGGAGAATTGAACTTTCGAAAGGGTAAGTGCGGGATTCTTGATTGAGACGACGATTGGAAGTAAAGGTCGAATTTCGAGGAGAAGTTTGGATACTAACTTAGTGGACGTGGAAGAATTAAGGATTAAGAAATTGCAACCTCGGATAGTGGAAGATACAAGTAATGCCAAAAGACTCATGGAAAACTTGAAGACCGTGGGAAAGGCGAGGAATAATTACCAGGTCAAGTGACCTTGGGATCGGAAGAACGAGGAGAGCTACCGAGTTAATAACTTCCCACATCGGTGACAGGTTCCAAAGCATTCATAGCACGTGCATCATATCTTGCATTAATTATTTATTCTTTTAACCTTCTGTTTATCCGTGCATTTCTAATTGGTTTTGTTACGCTAATGTGTTGTATAACTGCTTGATGTAAACGTGACACATGCATTGTCATTTTAACCCAACATGCATTTTAGTGTTTACTTGATAGGAAGTCCTTTCGCCTCAACTATCAAGTATCAGTTCAACCGAGCCGCATCTGAGTTATGAGGAAGAGAAATAATAGGATGACATTAGAAGGAAGGTGAAATTGGGAAATAAGAACTTCTATTAAGGGATAGGTTAACGGAAACAAGAATTTAGAAGGAGAAGTGAGACTAGAGTTCCGGACAAGATTAAGAAAGGAGTTTCGGACATCAAGAGAACTAGGGAAGGAGATGAAAGGCCAAATCATTGATTTCTATATCAGTTAAACTCCACCTAATGAGATTTACTCATCAAGAGTTTCAATAAAAGGAGAATCGATGGAGTTCAACCCGGGACAACAGAAATTTAAGGGGAAGAGCACGACCGAGGAACAAATTGACGATTGAAAGGGTGCTCGAAGAAATATTTTAGTGAGAATAATGGAATTACAAATTAAGGAAGACCTGGAAGTCCTATTAGTGATGATCGGAGATAACTAAGGTGGCGTGAATGGTTAAGTGTTAAGAGGAGAACTAAGTTATTAAATTCGGGTTGAAGTCCATCATTGGGAATGGAGGAAATGGTTTGGAGAATATTCTTATGTGTAGAATATGGATCTGGGGGTAACAAAATTATAATGGAGTTTTTGTGAACCCTAAGTCAGAATTGACAAGAGAGAGAGTCGAATCCAGTTAGCATATAATGAAATGATGGCGATCCAGAGTAATCCAATAAAGTACACAGGGGGTTCAATAATGACAATATTACCAAGTCTTCGGTTAGTCCCACGATAATTCGGAAGAAACCAAATCGGAGAAGATGATCATTGGAGGATTTACATCGAACTTCAAGAGTCATCAAGAACACTCTATCTTCGATTCAAGAAATGTGGGGCCAGATACCGAATAACCCTAAGGGGTTAAAGAGTATGAATAGATAACATGAACGGAAGATGGGAAGAGGATTCGTGTTAAGGTAGATCCTAATAACGAATACCTCTAGGTAGGGATTGAATCGTCAAGGTGGTCAGGGGTAGTTATTCTTGAGGATATTTTAAACTCTGATATGAGTAAGATAGTAGCTATGGATCTAATATTGAGACAGATGGTTTAAGGATATTCGGGGAGGTCAAGCTCGGTTAATTAAAAAGAATTGGATGGTCGAACGAAGATTGTGGGAAATGGTGAAGACTGGAAATAGTACAAGTCAGAACGGATCCAAGAGTATGATCCTTAAAGGATTTATCAATAGCTTCACCGAGGAACCTTGAAGAGGTTCAAGACAAGCTGACCACTGAGCTATCTTCAGGATAGATCCTACACTGGACAACGACAACTCTCAGTTCTAAACTTTGAGACTTCGGTGAACGGTACTTATAGCATTCATGATACATGCATCCATGCAAAATTAACTTTTATAAACTTTATGTTAAGTGCTTTGTTCTGCACTGTGTTAAATTACTTGGAATAATTGGAAACCAATATGGGAGATATTTATTACTTACTGTGGGTGCCTTACTTGATTTTAAACTTGGTTTTGCGTGAGTTGCTTGGGAGTATTGGAGACTTCCTTGCTTTATTTTTGGTTAAGAGACGGGGATTCTCTTATTTTTGTTTGGGAGACGGGGTACTCTCTTTGCTTGCGAGAGACGGGGTTCTCTCAATGTTGTTGGAGAGACGGGGTTCTCTCATTGCTGTTCGAGAGACGGGGCTCTCTCCTTGTTGCTTGTGAGAGACGGGGAATCTCTCATTGTTTGATTTAAAGCGTGTTTTGAATCCGAGGACGGATTCCTTTTAAGGGGGAGAGATTGTAACGCCCCAGTTTTTCAGTTTTAAATAATGTGGCGTATTTGTTTATAAATTGCGCAAATTAATTATTTAATTATATGATTAATTGTTTATAAATGTTTATATTTGTTTTAAACTATAAACTATTTCTATTTTAATTTAATTCATTTTATTTTACCTTGATACTTAGTGTTTAATTCTCAATTAGGGTTTCATGTTACCTTAAATATTTCGGTAATTTCATTAATTAATTTCAACATGTTATTAGTTGGTTTTAATTTAATTAATATGGAATTTAAGTTTAGTAATTTATTTATAACAATATGAATTCGTTCATGCGCTTGAGTGTTCTATTTCTACTTCGTTCTTATATGTAATGATATCGGATTGGCGTGAAAATTTAATATGTCATAAATATGTGTGTTATGAACATGCCTATATGCTCGGTTTATGTTTTCGGATTTATTTGACGTGTTTACGAATTTATATTGATTTGTGGAACCAAGTCGGGGGCTAACGAGCAATTAGCGCACCCTTGGTTCCGTATGTGATATCTTGAGCTCGGGAATTCGGATTCGAATTCCGACACCTCCGTTGCCTTCGTATCGACGATTCGGAGACAATGGAACAAGCCTCATACCTTTTTGAAATCATTAAGACCTCCGAAATCCAACCGTAACGGACAACTCGTGCAAGAAGAGCTCTTTATGTTGACTAGTCTTCATGGTGGGACCCCATAACACCTCTTAACCTAACCACACCATAACCATGACTTATCTACCTTGAGTTAAGCCCTTTCTCTCCTCTTTAGCTCTGAAAACCGAACCACATATCCCCATTTCCAGCTGCAACTGAAACGAGAGAGGGAAGAAGAGGAGAAGGAAGAAACCTTTGGCCATCCTTTGTGATTTTGAGCTCAAATCACCATTTTTCTTCACCAAATCTTTAAGGTATGAATATTTATGTCTTCTCTACTCTATTATACTTGATTTCATCTCATTACAACATGATTTGGATCAGAATTGATTAGGGTTTGAATTATGAGTTTGGTATGAACTTTTAGGGATTTTGTTCTAGTGACCTATTTGCTTGTGTGGCTGATTTCCTTGCTTGTAGATGAGTATATGAGCTTGTTTCTTGGCTTATTTCTTTCCTAAATGATAGTATATGATGTTATGAGGATTTCATCTCTTGCTCCTTTTATAAAATTTTGAGTTATGGAGCTTCAAACTTGATAATCAAACTATTTCCCCTGTTTTCGAACTGCTGTGTGAAATATTGTGTTGTTGCTTGATCAAATGGTCTCCATTTCGTGTGAAATTGCTTGGAGTTGATGTACACTCATTGTTATATATGTTAGCATTCATGTTTCAAGTATTTGGATCCATTTGAAGCCTCAAAACCGAAATACATGGCCTGTTTTTATGCATGCTCCATGACAGATTTGTTGCTGTTGCCTATGTGTGGTTGTTGGTCACCCTAATGTGCTTTAAATTGTGCCATTTTGCATATATATGATGTATATTAGTTGCTTAGTATGTTAGCATGCATTCCCCAAAGTTTCAGATCCAAATGCAAGCCCTAAGTACTTGATCAAGGCATGATGGAATCATTAGGGTACATATGTGCGATTTTGACGACCCAGTTTTATTGCATGGATTCGATGATCTTAACGTGTGATTTAGCCTTTTCACTCTAAACTAAAAATGTTCATAACATACCAAATATGTTGTATATTAAGTTTCAGAGCATTTGGAGTTCATTTGGTATGTTTTTGGATTGAGTTTGTAAGGAGTCAGTTTTGCCGGTTTAACTTTGTGAACGGTTTTAGTTCTGTACCGTGACACCCCCGTGTCTCATTTACTCATAAGAGTGAGACACGGGCGTGTCACACCTTCTGGGCAGCTCTGTACTGAGCCACGCCCGTGGCTCAGTTTGGCTAAGGAAGGTGACACCCCCGTGTCCCTTCCCCTGTGCAGTCCGTGTTGCTTCCTTTTCGGTTTTTGATTCGTTTCACCTCTTGAATGGCTTTATCTCCTTTTGTGTTGAACTATGAACTTGTTTTACTATATGTTAGGAGTATTGTGGTTTAATTTCATGGCATTTGGATGTGTTATAGGCATGCTTTTTCTTAATGCCGTTTATGTGTGTTTATATGTCGCTTATGAATCGCATCACTTATTTTCTATATCATATGACTTCTTCTTGTTGTCAAACCTTGGATATATGCTATGTTATGTAATATGAAGTATGTGGTAGCATTATGGAAGAGCTTGAACATGTTCTATGCTCCTATTTGAGTTCTTGAAATAAATTGATTGGACATATGAATTGAAGAATTTGAATGATTTATGATCGAACAAGTGAATGATTTGGTTATATGATTTTCATGACTTAATATGATCTTTATGCCTTCATATCATGCTTATGCATTGCCGTGCGTCATATATGGTTCATTTAGAGTCTTGAGTCTCACGAACACGTCTTGTGGTCTTTTGTACAGTTTGTCTCCAGGGTGGAGAGCTTTTGATCGTTCAGGCACTTGGTGCTCGATCCTTGTTTCTTCACGGTTAAGGTGAGGGTGGTTTTGTTTTAGCTATGTAACAAACCCTACAACCCTTATGTGAAAAGCTTTGGCCAAAACCTTATGATTATATATATATATATGGTTTTCAAATGAAGTTATCGAGTAAATTCTGCTGAATTATACGTATGAGCGTATATAAGCTTGAAAATGGTTTTGTAATGAGGCTATGCTCCAAACCGTGTGTCTTCATGCTAGCTATGGATTAGGATGACACGGAGAGGTACGTATATAGCATATGCCGAATTACACGGTAAGGTATTTACGAATTATGTTATGTACTTATGAATTATGATATGTACTTATGAATTATGTTATGTACTTATGAATTGATATGTTTTGGCGAGACACATTTATAACTTATTATTGAACGGGCCCCGGGACTTAGTATATGTGGCTAACCGAGGAAGCAAGGGCTGACGGGGATCTCATATACTAGTCCCAACCAAACTACGGTGATACCGGCCCTCGCTAGGAGGTTTAGCGGGGAATGGGAGCTGAGTGCCCTTGGGGGAGTCATGAAACCCCATTGGCCTATGATTGAGGTGGTCGGGTCTTGCAAGCCCGTCTACCACCCAGAGGAAGAAGGTTGGTTAGGATTTATGCCTCTTCTTATGTATATGTTTTGATAGAATTATGCACCGTGCGGGAATGCCGGGACACGGATTGCCCAAACGCATATGTTTATGTTATGATTTATGGTCTGTGTGTATTATGATATATTGCCTGATCGCCTAATCAATATATTACTGATATTTATGTACACGGTCGGAGTTTGGATGGAGGTTGTGCACGCTCACTCGCCGAGCCTTATATTTATGTATGATTTATGAATGGAATGAATTTAATATGAATTAGTCGTAAAAGTCGAGCATTGTTTATCTATTTTCTTGTCCTTTTGGGAACTAAATTCAAATAAAACCTTGCTCGGGATTTATGGTTTGCATGTGCATGTGCATGTTTTATATATATGTATCGCTCCTGCTCACTCAGTCTTCTAGAGACTGACCCCTCTCCCTCCCCAAATCTCTTTAGTGTGCAGGTTTGGCTTCAGAGTTTCGAGCTTGGCGGAGGTGTTGGAGTCTTTGTGTTGGTCAAGTTAGGTTAGGAGAGTCTCTGCACTCATATCTGTATTGGAATTATGTATGATTCGTTCTATTATACCATGAACTCGAATAATTTGTAATTGTTATTGAATTGCTGTTACTGAGTTTTGCTTTTGAGTTAAAAGAGGCCTGAAGAGCCCAAATTCCGTTTATGGTTGGTATGTTTGAACTTTGGCATTGCAATGCATTATACTTCGTGGATTGGTTTTCATTGCAGGGTCTAGCTCCGCCTGGCTTAGGAAGGTTTTTATGTTTGTCTCCCGTTCGCTATGGTTTGATACGGGTGCGGATTTACTGTTTCATTACTCGTGTCGAGCCATAGTGCGGGGGATGTGGTGCCTCACGTGCGGGGTGCTACATGTGTGCTAAGTCTGCCTGAATTTGAACATACGTTTTGATATATGTATAAGTTATGTTTAGTTTGTCTGTTTTGACAAGACATCCTATTTATATTATCATGGGCAAATATTTTGGCATGCAAAAACTAATGCCGGATTCACGAACATTTAATTTTGAATGTGCTATGCTCTATATATATGTAGGTGTATGTGGGTAGTGTAATGCCCGAGCGCGAGACGTCACATCCCCCGCACCATGACCCGACCCGTATACGAAATGGATTTCCATACACTTGCCGAATCATAGCGAACGGAGACATACACACGCGCTAAGCCAGGCGGGACTAGCCTATAACTTAAACCCCAACAACAATCAAAGTAACAACAGAGCAATAGAAAAGCGGAAGCAATCATTCATATGTTATATATTGAGCTAGATGCTCTAAGTACCAATTTAATGTTCAAGTAAGATACATATAGGTACCAGTTACAAGTACGCTCCATACATACAAAATCCAAAAGTGATCATTAATGTAATCATATGCCTGTAAAGGAAAGGCTAGACACGATGCAAGACTCTCCCTGACTGGTATCCCGCCTAGCATCCCCCTTCCTGCAAAAACAGCTGAAACAACTCCGGGTTCAGTCTTAGACAGACTGGTGGGTATAAAAAAATAGGCATAATATCATAATATCACGGAACTGAAACACATACATGCAAGTTATAATCCTTATTCGAGGTTTAGAAGCATTTTTCCCAAGTGGGAAAGTAAATACAACGAATAGGATTATAACCATTTATTTCGTTCATTAGGTCATTAATAGCCCGGCGAGAGGGCGTGTATTATCTCCAACCACCACCTCGTGTAATCCATTATTCATTCATTCATTCATTCGTACATTACATTCTTTCGTGCACATACATTAGAACATTCATTCGTTCATTCATATACTCCTTTTTCCTCCGGGTAGGGAACGGGTTTGCAAGGCCCGAGCCCTCATTCATTAATGCTAGAGGGGTACATGAATCCCCAAAAGCGCGGGACCCCTTTCATTCACTAATCTCCTAGTGAAATCCAGGTTGCCGAAATTGTTGGAACTAGTATAAATGGATTCCCATCAGCCCATGCTTCCCCGGTTCACCATTACACTAAGTCCCGGGGCCTCATTCATTGTGATCACTCAATCATTACTCGCCAAAACATTTGGTAGGATATTCAAGAAAAAGGCTTTCGTTTAAAACATTTACTCATTAAAACATGGTATAAATACCTATATAGGGTTTTGGCCAAAATCTTGCACATTAGGTGTTCGGGTCATATTGTTATCTAATAGAAGAAAAACCCACCTGGTAGACAAAAGAACCCGACAAGCTCTTACTACCCGACCTTGTCACCCACTGGATCAAGATCTGTGTGACAAAGGTAGTGTGAGACTCAATCATGACCACATTAGACGCTCGGCTGAGAAATGACATGCTATGGAATGCATAAAATGCGATAATATGTTCAGATATGGTCATGAATATCATAAAATCCAATTAAACACATAATTCATCAAGTTTCGTTCATTATACGGTAAAACCGTATTCATTCCCGTTCATATCGTTCATACTTTCATTCGTAAGGTCATCAATATCATATATCAATCATAAAACTTTACTTTAACATAATCATGTTACATATAATCCACAATTACAAGTAATAAACAAGATAAAAGCAAGAAAAGAGGTTCCCCAAAGCTGCCATTTCAAATGACACGGCCGTGTTGAGTTTTCAAAGGAAACGGACACGGTCGTGTCCGAGGTTTAAAATCAGAAAAATTCAAAGTCGAGGGCTTGACACGGCCGTGTTGAGTTTTCAAAGCATTTGGACACGACCGTGTCCGAGGTTAAATTCAGAAAAATTCGAAGTCGAGAGCCCAACACAAAATCCTAGCCTATAGAAATGATAAGGAAGCTACAAGCAACACCTTCCATGCATCAACTCTCACTCAAAACCAAGGAAAGACATGGACCCAAGAATTCATATCATTTATTATTTTCAAGAATTCCCTCACATCACATGATTCCCCAACTCATACCAAGATATAATCGGAAGAAAATGGAGAGGAGAAGGAGAGAAAAACAATCCATACCTTACCTTGGGAGAAGATTGGATGAAAGTTGATCTTGAGCTTAGGGTTTGGATGATCAACTATGGAGGGTTTTGGAGCTTCTCTTTTCTCTCTTGGATGATGATGATCGATCAATTGTGGGAGCAAGGAGAAAGAAAAAATGCTGATATTTAGTGCTAAATGGGTAGGATACGGGTCGGTCCAAGTCCGGTTCGAATAGTAAACGGTTCAAACAAGTTATAAGAAACGAGGTCGTGGAAAGATTCATTGTCGAAGGTTCGAACGGTATCGAAAAAGTATAAGGTCAAGTTTAATGGATAGGTAACGTCGAAACAAGCTCAACGCCGGTTACGGATCTCGATTTCGAGGTTCGGAGCTCAAGATATCGCGAAAACCGTTCAGAGTTGCCTATATTCAAATAGGTCCCTAAACTTTCAAAAAGTGGCAATTAAGCCCAAACTCAATTTCGAATTGACTCCAAAACATTCAAATAAGTTGCAATCAAGTCCACGAATTACACGAAACACGTAAATTCATTCAATTAACACCGAATTCACGAAATTCACAATTTCATTCATATATTCGAATCTCACATTGGAATTCATATAAAATTTAAACAATTAAATCAAATTAGAACGAATTCAATTAATAAAACAAGATATAAAATCATATAATTAAATGAAAATGCACACGTAACTCTTACCTGCACGTGTGAAAACACGGGGCGTCACAACCTCTCCCCCTTAAAGAGAATCCATCCTCGGATTCGTTGCTCGGTCGAAAACAATTCGGGATAGAACTTCTTCATTTTCTCTTCCGTTTCCCACGTAGCTTCTTCCGTCTTATCACTTCGCCACAATACTTTCACCAAGGGAAACCGTCTATTTCGAAGTTCTTGAAATTTCCGATCCAGAATTTTAATTGGTTTCTGAACAAAAGTGAGATTCGGTTCAAGCTCAACCTCTTCAACCGGTATGATCACGGATTCATCGGGGTAGTACTTCCGAAGTTGTGATACATGGAAGACATTGTGAATACCCGTTAAACTTGGAGGTAAATCCAATCTATAAGATGTATCTCCGATTCTCTCTAAAATCTTATAAGGTCCCAAATATCGGGTATTCAACTTTCCTCCTTTTCCAATCCGGGTAAATCCTTTCCGAGGTGAAGTTTTCAGGAATACCCTATCCCCAACTTCAAATTCAAGATCTTTCCTTCGCTTATCTGCATAACTTTTCTGTCGATCTTGAGCTACCTTCATCCTTTGTCGGATAATTTGAACCTTTTCAATAGCATCTTGAATAGCTTTGGAAGATTTATCTTTCCTTTCACCTCTTTGTACCCCTTCTTGCTTACTCCACTTCCATTCTTCCAAATCGAAAAACAACGGGGATCGGCACTTTCTTCCATAAAGAAACTCATACGGTGCCATTTCTATAGAAGCTTGGTAACTGTTATTGTAGGCAAACTCAATTAAGGGCAATTGTTCATTCCATGAACTCGAGAAATCCAATGCACACGCCCTTAACATATCCACAAGATATCTGATTAACCTTTCAGATTGCCCATCCGTCTGTGGATGAAAAGTTGTACTGAACTGAAGCTTAGTTCCTAGATACTTCTGTAACTCTTGCCAGAACTTGGAAGTGAATCTCGGATCCCTGTCTGGAACAATACTAGCTGGCACTCCATGTAACCGAACAACCTCATCACAATACCTCTTAGCCAACTTACCTATCTTATCTGTCATCCGAACTGCAAGAAAATGCACTGACTTGGTTAACCTGTCCACGATTACCCAAATTCCATCGAATCCACCTTTCACTCTGGGTAAACCCGATACAAAATCCATTGCTATCTGTTCCCATTTCCATTCTGGAATAGGTAGTGGCTGCAACAATCCTGACGGCTTCTGATGCTCAGCTTTCACTAGCTGACAAGTCAGACAATGCTTCACATAATTCACTACGTCTCTCTTCAACCCGTTCCACCAATAATACTGTTTCAAATCCCGATACATCTTGTTTCCACCAGGATGTACCGAATATACAGTTTTATGACCTTCATCCAAAATAGCTCTTCTCAACTCCTTTGGAACTACCACTCTGTTCTTAAATCGAAAAATTCCCGTATCATCGAATCCAAACGGACACTCGGAGTCCGATCGAGCCTTTTCAATCAACTTCTGAATCTCAACATCCGTCCGTTGTGCCTCGAATATCTGTTGTCTTAACTCTGGACGTACTGAGATGTTACCAATACGAGCCTTTATCTTAACCAATTCCATTGGTTGTCCAACACTTACCTTCAAATTAGATACACTAACCTTCCTGCTCAATGCATCCGCGGCCACGTTAGCTTTACCCGGGTGATACTTAATCACACAGTCATAATCTTCGAGAGTCTCCATCCACCTTCGTTGCCTTCTATTCAAATTCTTCTGAGAGAACAAGTACTGAAGACTCTTATGATCGGTGAAAATCTTGAAAGAAGTTCCATACAAATAATGTCTCCACTTCCCTAAGGCAAAAATCACCGCTGCAAGTTCAAGGTCGTGAGTGGGATAATTCTTCTCATGCTCTTTCAATTTCCTAGAGGCATAAGCAATTACTCTCCCATTTTGCATCAAAACACAACCTAGGCCTTCATGGGAAGCATCCGTATACACCACAAACCCTTCAATACCATCCGGAAGTGCAAGTATCGGCGCAGAAGTTAACTTATCCTTCAAGAGCTGAAAACTAACTTCACACTTCTCATCCCACCTAAACTGAACCTCTTTCTTGGTTAACCGGGTTAACGGAGCCGCAATCTTAGAAAAATCCTTAACAAATCTTCGATAATAACCGGCTAAACCCAAGAAACTTCGGATCTCAGAAACATTCTTAGGACTCAGCCACTTAGAAACTGCCTCTATTTTCGAAGGATCCACTTCTAATCCTTTGCTCGAAATAATATGTCCCAAGAAACTCACCCTGTCAATCCAAAACTCGCATTTACTGAACTTGGCATAAAGCTGGTTACCTCTTAAAGTTTCCAATACCAACTCAAATGCCGAGCATGATCCTCTTCTGACCTTGAGTACACCAAAATATCATCGAAGAAGATCACAACAAACTTATCCAAATACGGCCGGAAAATCCGATGCATCATGTCCATAAAAGCTGCCGGCGCATTAGTTAATCCAAATGGCATCACCACGAATTCATAATATCCATACCGGGTATTAAATCCTGTCTTAGGAATATCCTCCTCCTTAATTTTTAACTGATAATATCCTTGCTGTAACGCCCCAATTTTTCAGTAATAATAATGTGACGTAATTGTTTATAAATTGCGCAATTTAATTATTTAATTATATGATTAATTGTTTATAAAATGTTTATATTTGATTTAAACTATAAACTATTGCTATTTTAATTTATTTCATTTTATTCTACTTTGATACTTAGTGTTTAAATTCTCAATTAGGGTTTTATGTTACCTTAAGTATTTCGGTAATTTCGTTAATTAATTTCAACATGTTATTAGTTGGTTTTAAATTAATTAATATGGAATTTAGGTTTAGTAAATTATTTATAACAATATGAATTCGTTCATGCGCATGAGTGTTCTATTTGTGCTTCGTTCATATATGTAATGATATCGGATTGGTATGAAAATTTAATATGTTGTGAATATGTGTGTTATGAACATGCCTATGTGCTCGATTTATGTTTTCGGATTCATTTGACGTGTTTATGAATTTAATTTCGATTGTGGAACCAAGTCGGGGGCTAACGAGCAATTAGCGCACCCTTGGTTCCGTCCGTGATATCTTGAGCTCGGGAATTCGGATTCGAATTCCGACACCTCCGTTGCCTTCGTATCGACGATCCGGAGACAATGGAATAAGCCTCATACCTTTTTGAGATCATTAAGACCTCCAAAATCCAACCGTAACGGACAACTCGTGCAAGAAGAGCCCTTATGTTGACTAGTCTCCTTGGTGGGACCCTTTCTACTTAACCAAACTTAACCAAAGATTAACCATGACTTTTGTACCATGGGTTAAGCCTTCTCCTACCCTTTTACCTCTGAAAAACCGAACCAAACTCTCACTCTCCAGCTGCAACTGAAACGAGAAAGAAAAGAAGAGGAGAAAGGAAGAAACCCTTGGCCATCCTTAGTGATTTTGAGCTCAAATCACCATTTTTCTTCACCAAATCTTCAAGGTATGAATATTGATGTCTTCTCTACTCTATTATACTTGATTTCATCTCCTTAATTCATGATTTGGATCAGATTTGGTTAGGGTTTGGGCTAAGAGCATGAATAGGGTTTTTGGGGAAATTGCTCTTATGATCTTGTTTGCTTGTATAGCTGATTTTCTTGCTTATACATGATCATATGAACTTGATTCTTGACCTATTTCTTTCCTAACTGATAGTATATGATATTAGGAAGATTTCATCTCTTGCTCCTTTTATGAAATTATGAGTTATGGAGCTCCAAACTTGATGATCAAAGTGATTCCCCTGTTTTCAAACTGCTGTGTGAGATTTAGTGTTGTTGCATGATCATATGGCCTCCATTTCGTGTGAAAATGCATGGAGTTGATGTACACTCATTGTTCTATATGTTAGCATTCATGCTTTAAGTATTTGGTTCCATTTGAAGCCTCAAAACCGCAAGACATGGCCTGTTCTTATGCATGCTCTTTGACAGAATTGTTGCTGTTGAGTTTGGTAACTTGTTGGTCCTTCTAATGTGCTTTAAATTGTACCATTTTGCATATATTTTATGTATATTAGTTTTTTAGTATGTTAGCATGCATTCCCCAAAGTTTCAGATTCAAATTCAAGCCCTAAGTACTTGATCAATGCATGATAGAATCATTAGGGCTCATATGTCCGATTGTAGCGATCCAGTTTTGTTTCACGGTTTCGATGATCTTAACGTGTGATTTAGCCTTTGTACTCTAAATGAAAAATTTTAATAACATGCCAAATATGTTGTATATTAAGTTTCAGAGCATTTGGAGTTCATTTGGTATGCCTTTGGATTGAATTTGTGTGAGTCCAGTTTTGCCGGCAGAATTTTTACATGTGATTTGGTTCTGTACCGTGACACCCCCGTGTCTCATTTACTCATAAGAGTGAGACACGGGCGTGTCACACCTTCTGGGCAGCTCTGTACTGAGCCACGCCCGTGGCTCAGTTGGGCAAGGGTTGGTGACACCCCCGTGTCACCTCCCATGCGCAGTCTTCGTTACTTCCTCTTCGGTTTTTGATTTGTTTCACCTCCTTAATGACTTTATCTCCTTTTGTGTTAAACTATGAACTTGTTTTGCTATGTGTTAGGAGTATTGTGGTTCAATTTCGTGGCATTTGGATGAGTTATAGGTATGCTTTTGCTTAATGCCGTTTATGTGTGTTTATACGTCGTTTATGAATTGCATAACTTATTTTCTATATCATATGATTTCTTCTTGTCGTCAAACCTTGGATATATGCTATGTTATGTAATTTGAAGTATGTAATAGCATGTTGGGAAAGTTTGAACATGTTCTATGCTTCTATTTGAATTCTTGAATAAATTGAATGGAGATATGAATTGAATGATCTATGATTGAACAAGTGAATGAATTGGTTATATGATTTTCATGACTTAATATGATCTTTATGTCTTCATATCATGTGTGAGCATTGCCGTGCGTCATATATGGTTCATTTAGGGTCTTGAGTCTCACGAGCACGTCTTGTGGTCTTTTGTACAGTTTGTCTCCAGGGCGGAGAGCTTTCGATCGTCAGGCACTTGGTGCTCGATCCTTGTTTCTTCACGGTTAAGGTGAGGGTGGTTTATGTTTTAGCTATGTACAAACCCTATAACCCTTATGTGCAAAGCTTTGGCCAAAAACCTTATGATTATATATATATATGATTTCCAAGCGAAGCTATCGAGTAAATTCTTCTGAATTATACGTATGAGCATACATAAGCTTAAAAATGGTTTTGTAATGAGGCTATGCTCCAAACCGTGTGTCTTCATGCTAGCTATGGATTAGGATGACACGGAGAGGTACGTATATAGCATATGCCGAGTTACGCGGTAAGGTATGATTTCTTATAGTATGTATCATATGTATGTATTGATATGTTTTGGCGAGACACATTTATTACTTATTACAGAACGGGCCCCGGGACTTAGTATATGTGGCTAACCGAGGAAGCAAGGGCTGACGGGGATCCCATATACTAGTCCCACTATTTAAACAGCGGTACTGGACCTCGTCAGGAGATTGGCGGGGAAAGGGAGCTGAGTGCCATCTGGGGAGTCATGTAACCCCTTTTGGTCAAAGACGGGGTGGTCGGGCCTTGCAAACCCACCACCAACCCGGAGGAAGAAGGTTGGAATTAATTATAATTGAATGATTGATTGACTGATTGATTATCGATTGATAGGCACTGTGCGGGAAGGCCGGGAATCGGATTGCCCAAACAATATATTTAGGACTTGATTTATGGTCTGCCTGTATTATGATATATTGCATGATCACCTAATCAATATATTATTGATATTTGTCATACACGGTCGGAGTTTGGATGGAGGTTGTGCACGCTCACTCGCCGAGCCTTATATTTATGTATGATTTATGAATGTAATGAATCTAATATGAATTAGTCGTAAAGTCCGAGCGTTGATTAATCATTCTCTTGCCCTTTTTGGGAACTAATTCCAAATAAAACCTTGCTCAGAATTTATGACTTGCATGTGCATGTTTTATACGTATTTATCGCTCCTGCTCACTCAGTCTTCTAGAGACTGACCCTCTCCCTCCCCAACACTTTAGTGTGCAGGTTGTCCTTGGAGTTTCGAGCTAGGCGGAGGTGTTTGGAGTCTGTAAGTGGGTCGAGTTAGACTAGGAGAGTCTCTGCATTTGTATCTGTATTGGAATTATGTATAATTCATTTCAGTTATATCGTGAAATTGGATACCTATGTATTTATTATGAAATTGGTTTTACTGAGTTTTGCTATGTTTTTAAAAAGAGGCCTGAAGTGCCCAATTATAGTTATGATTTGTATGTTTGAATTGAGTATGTTGATGCATTATATTTTGTTGATTGATTATCTTTGCAGGGTCTAGTTCCGCCTAGCTTAGGAAGGGTTTTTTTTATGATTGTCTCCCGTTCGCTATGGTTTGATACGGGTGCGGATTTACTGTTTCGTTACTCGTGTTGAGCCATAGTGCGGGGGATGTGGTGCCTCACGTGCGGGGTGCTACATCCTTAAGTGGTATCAGAGCCCGGTTGCAAAACCGGTGTTCTCGTGTCGTGTGTGAGTCAGTCTAGGTCGTACGGCATAGGAACAACTTGTGAATGTGTACATTGCATCGATCTTGGACATGAATTTGGCTTTCCTTTTGAATTTTGGCTAGACTATCTGTTGTATTTACATAAGGATCCTTGCGCTAATTGTTGAAAATGTGTCATGAGCATGCACTAACCGCATGCATCTATTCTTGAAGTAAGCTATGATTCATAGGTTATGGAGATAATATCAAACCACGGCCAAGTTCGACGATAAAGAAGATCGATTGCAAACTTTTCTGAGACAAGGAAGATGGGCAGGATACTCTGGGAAGAATGTAGAGAATTAGAGATGTGAGACTTCCCAAATGGAGCTAGAGTCAAGGAAGAGGATTCGGAATGAGAAGATTGAATCTTGAGATGCGATGGCAGAGAGACATTTGGTGAAATCGGAATAGGAATTAATCATGGGGTTGTTGGGACTCAAAAGACTAAATTATGAGGATCTGCTACTTGGAGTATTTTAATTGGATTCAGCAAGATCGGTCAACCTAAGGAATGAAGGGAACAAAACCTTGAAGATAAATTGGTCCCGGATTTGGATCGTGGAAGGGGTACTAGTAATTAAGAGGAGTAGGGATAACAAGGGTCCGGTAGAGGTTATGTATCAGGGGTCTACAAAGAAGAACTTTGAACTCAGCCTAGTGATTAGAAGTCAGGTTTTAGAAGAAGAGCATTTGGATAAACACAAATAGAGGGAAGGTGGCGATATGGAGAGCAGGATTTGAGATCATTTTCCAAATCCAAGCTGAATTGTCATGTTGTGAGATTAAATTGGAAGATATGGAGCAACAAATGGAAATGAGAAAGAGAGGAAATCGTGCGCTCAAGTAGAAGAAATTGGAGGTGAATTGAATCCACAAAGGATAAGCGCGGGATTCTTGATTGAGACGACGATTGGAAGTAAAGGTCGAATTTAGAGAATAGATTGGATGCTAACTCCTTGGAAGTGGAAGATACAAGTTGATTTATAAAGATGCATGGGAATCTCGAAGACCGTGGGAAAGGCGAGGAATAATTACCAAGTCAAAGTAACCGCGGGACTTGGAGTAGCAAGGAAAAGCTGTCAAGCTAACTACTTACCCCATAGGTGACAGGTTCTGCATATTCATGGCATAAGCACCATGCATCAATTTAAATTAATTGCTTTCTGTATCTATATGTACGTTTATGTTTAATTATTATAATTCCTTCAACGTGTTGCATTGTTGCATCTTTGACTGTTTATTAAGTGCATTGGCATGTTAATCCAACATGCATGGCTTAGTGTTTAATTGATAGGAAATGACTCCACCTTGTTCATCAAGCTATTCATTAATCAAGGCTTACTCGAATCAAGATAAGAAGAATGGTTGGGTTATATTTTGGAGTTCCGGGTATATAGCTTAGCTAGCACAATCTACAACGAAGAAACTAAGTTGAAGAGTTTTGGGGAAACCTTAATCTCAGAGGTGAGGATTACCTTTAGTTGAAGAATGGAAATACAAGAAGGGATTAAATTGGTATAGATTTCAAGAAGAGAAAGAAAGAGAAGAATTGGTGATTAGAAGGAAGTAATTACTGAAGGGTTTGAATTGAATATTAGGAATGAATTAAAGAAACAGAAGTGGCTCAGCAAAAATTTTAATGACGGAAGGATTCATGGAGGTTGATATGTAAGAGCAAAAATTTTAAGGGGGAGAGCACGACCGAGAGGTGAATTGGAGGATGGGAGTGGTGTTCGCATGAATATGCTAGGAGTAATGACGGGGATGCAAATTAAGGAGAATCTGGAAGTCCTGAGGGTGGAGATTAGGAATGAATAAGACGGTGGTTATGGTTAAGTTATTAAGAGGGAAGCTACGTATGGAATTCTGGTCTGGAGATAATGGAATCATAAGAGGGTTTCTATGAATTTCTAAGCTATTATATAAGGGGGTTCAATAATGACAATATTATCAAGTCTTCGGTTAGTCCCACGATAATTCGGAAGAAACCAAATCGGAGAAGATGATCATTGGAGGATTTACACCGAACTTCAAGAGTTATCAAGAACACCCTATCTTCGATTCAAGAAATATGGAGCTAGATGCCAAATATAACCTGAAGGGGTCAAAGGGAATGAATGGATTTGTTAAAGTAGATCCTAATGACGAATACCTCAAGGTAGGGATCGAATCGTTAAGATTGTCAAGAGTAGTTATCCTTGAGGGTATTTAAACTCCGATGTGGGTAAGCTAGGAGCTATGGACCTACCTTCGAGACGGATGGTCTAAGGGCAGTCGGGAAATCAAGTTCGGTTAATTAAAAGGAATTGGATGGTCGAACGAAGATTGTGGGCAATGGTGAAAACTGGAAGCAGTACAAGTCAAAAGGGATCTAAGAATGCTCCAAAAAGAATTCATCAATCGCTTCACCGGGGAACCTTGAAGAGGTTCAAGACAAGCTGACCACTGAGCTATCTTTAGGATAGATCCTACACTGGACAACGACAACTCTCAATTCTAAACTTTGAAACCTCGGTGAACGGTACTTATAGCATTCATGATACATGCATCCATGAAAATTTAACTTATATAATTTTTATGTTAGGTGCTTTAATCTTGTATCGTGTTAAAATACTTGGAGTACTTGGATATCGATGTGGGCGACATTTATTACTTGCGTTGGGTGCTTTACGTGATTTTAAATTCGGTTTTGCGTGAGTTGCTTGGAAGTATTGGAGACTTCCTTGTTTTAATTTCGGTTGAGAGACGGGGTGCTCTCCTTGTTGTTTGTAAGAGACGGGGATTCTCTTATTTTTGTTGAGAGACGGGGTACTCTCTTTACTTGCGAGAGACGGGGTTCTCTCATTGCTGCTCGAGAGACGGGGCTCTCTCCTTGTTGCTTGTGAGGGACGGGGAATCTCTCATTGTTTGATTTCAAGCGTGTTTTGAATCCGAGGACGGATTCTTTTTAAGGGGGAGAGTTTGTAACGCCCCAATTTTTCAGTAATAATAATGTGACGTAATTGTTTATAAATTGCGCAATTTAATTATTTAATTATATGATTAATTGTTTATAAAATGTTTATATTTGATTTAAACTATAAACTATTGCTATTTTAATTTATTTCATTTTATTCTACTTTGATACTTAGTGTTTAAATTCTCAATTAGGGTTTTATGTTACCTTAAGTATTTTGGTAATTTCGTTAATTAATTTCAACATGTTATTAGTTGGTTTTAAATTAATTAATATGGAATTTAGGTTTAGTAAATTATTTATAACAATATGAATTCGTTCATGCGCATGAGTGTTCTATTTGTGCTTCGTTCATATATGTAATGATATCGGATTGGTATGAAAATTTAATATGTTGTGAATATGTGTGTTATGAACATGCCTATGTGCTCGATTTATGTTTTCGGATTCATTTGACGTGTTTATGAATTTAATTTCGATTGTGGAACCAAGTCGGGGGCTAACGAGCAATTAGCGCACCCTTGGTTCCGTCCGTGATATCTTGAGCTCGGGAATTCGGATTCGAATTCCGACACCTCCGTTGCCTTCGTATCGACGATCCGGAGACAATGGAATAAGCCTCATACCTTTTTGAGATCATTAAGACCTCCAAAATCCAACCGTAACGGACAACTCGTGCAAGAAGAGCCCTTATGTTGACTAGTCTCCTTGGTGGGACCCTTTCTACTTAACCAAACTTAACCAAAGATTAACCATGACTTTTGTACCATGGGTTAAGCCTTCTCCTACCCTTTTACCTCTGAAAAACCGAACCAAACTCTCACTCTCCAGCTGCAACTGAAACGAGAAAGAAAAGAAGAGGAGAAAGGAAGAAACCCTTGGCCATCCTTAGTGATTTTGAGCTCAAATCACCATTTTTCTTCACCAAATCTTCAAGGTATGAATATTGATGTCTTCTCTACTCTATTATACTTGATTTCATCTCCTTAATTCATGATTTGGATCAGATTTGGTTAGGGTTTGGGCTAAGAGCATGAATAGGGTTTTTGGGGAAATTGCTCTTATGATCTTGTTTGCTTGTATAGCTGATTTTCTTGCTTATACATGATCATATGAACTTGATTCTTGACCTATTTCTTTCCTAACTGATAGTATATGATATTAGGAAGATTTCATCTCTTGCTCCTTTTATGAAATTATGAGTTATGGAGCTCCAAACTTGATGATCAAAGTGATTCCCCTGTTTTCAAACTGCTGTGTGAGATTTAGTGTTGTTGCATGATCATATGGCCTCCATTTCGTGTGAAAATGCATGGAGTTGATGTAAACTCATTGTTCTATATGTTAGCATTCATGCTTTAAGTATTTGGTTCCATTTGAAGCCTCAAAACCGCAAGACATGGCCTGTTCTTATGCATGCTCTTTGACAGAATTGTTGCTGTTGAGTTTGGTAACTTGTTGGTCCTTCTAATGTGCTTTAAATTGTACCATTTTGCATATATTTGATGTATATTAGTTGTTTAGTATGTTAGCATGCATTCCCCAAAGTTTCATATTCAAATTCAAGCCCTAAGTACTTGATCAATGCATGATAGAATCATTAGGGCTCATATGTCCGATTGTAGCGATCCAGTTTTGTTTCACGGTTTCGATGATCTTAACGTGTGATTTAGCCTTTGTACTCTAAATGAAAAATGTTCATAACATGCCAAATATGTTTTATATTAAGTTTCAGAGCATTTGGAGTTCATTTGGTATGCCTTTGGATTGAATTTGTGTGAGTCCAGTTTTGCCGGCAGAATTTTTACATGTGATTTGGTTCTGTACCGTGACACCCCCGTGTCTCATTTACTCATAAGAGTGAGACACGGGCGTGTCACACCTTCTGGGCAGCTCTGTACTGAGCCACGCCCGTGGCTCAGTTGGGCAAGGGTTGGTGACACCCCCGTGTCACCTCCCATGCGCAGTCTTCGTTACTTCCTCTTCGGTTTTTGATTTGTTTCACCTCCTTAATGACTTTATCTCCTTTTGTGTTAAACTATGAACTTGTTTTGCTATGTGTTAGGAGTATTGTGGTTCAATTTCGTGGCATTTGGATGAGTTATAGGTATGCTTTTGCTTAATGCCGTTTATGTGTGTTTATACGTCGTTTATGAATTGCATAACTTATTTTCTATATCATATGATTTCTTCTTGTCGTCAAACCTTGGATATATGCTATGTTATGTAATTTGAAGTATGTAATAGCATGTTGGGAAAGTTTGAACATGTTCTATGCTTCTATTTGAATTCTTGAATAAATTGAATGGAGATATGAATTGAATGATCTATGATTGAACAAGTGAATGAATTGGTTATATGATTTTCATGACTTAATATGATCTTTATGTCTTCATATCATGTGTGAGCATTGCCGTGCGTCATATATGGTTCATTTAGGGTCTTGAGTCTCACGAGCACGTCTTGTGGTCTTTTGTACAGTTTGTCTCCAGGGCGGAGAGCTTTCGATCGTCAGGCACTTGGTGCTCGATCCTTGTTTCTTCACGGTTAAGGTGAGGGTGGTTTATGTTTTAGCTATGTACAAACCCTATAACCCTTATGTGCAAAGCTTTGGCCAAAAACCTTATGATTATATATATATATGATTTCCAAGCGAAGCTATCGAGTAAATTCTTCTGAATTATACGTATGAGCATACATAAGCTTAAAAATGGTTTTGTAATGAGGCTATGCTCCAAACCGTGTGTCTTCATGCTAGCTATGGATTAGGATGACACGGAGAGGTACGTATATAGCATATGCCGAGTTACGCGGTAAGGTATGATTTCTTATAGTATGTATCATATGTATGTATTGATATGTTTTGGCGAGACACATTTATTACTTATTACAGAACGGGCCCCGGGACTTAGTATATGTGGCTAACCGAGGAAGCAAGGGCTGACGGGGATCCCATATACTAGTCCCACTATTTAAACAGCGGTACTGGACCTCGTCAGGAGATTGGCGGGGAAAGGGAGCTGAGTGCCATCTGGGGAGTCATGTAACCCCTTTTGGTCAAAGACGGGGTGGTCGGGCCTTGCAAACCCACCACCAACCCGGAGGAAGAAGGTTGGAATTAATTATAATTGAATGATTGATTGACTGATTGATTATCGATTGATAGGCACTGTGCGGGAAGGCCGGGAATCGGATTGCCCAAACAATATATTTAGGACTTGATTTATGGTCTGCCTGTATTATGATATATTGCATGATCACCTAATCAATATATTATTGATATTTGTCGTACACGGTCGGAGTTTGGATGGAGGTTGTGCACGCTCACTCGCCGAGCCTTATATTTATGTATGATTTATGAATGTAATGAATCTAATATGAATTAGTCGTAAAGTCCGAGCGTTGATTAATCATTCTCTTGCCCTTTTTGGGAACTAATTCCAAATAAAACCTTGCTCGGAATTTATGACTTGCATGTGCATGTTTTATACGTATTTATCGCTCCTGCTCACTCAGTCTTCTAGAGACTGACCCTCTCCCTCCCCAACACTTTAGTGTGCAGGTTGTCCTTGGAGTTTCGAGCTAGGCGGAGGTGTTTGGAGTCTGTAAGTGGGTCGAGTTAGACTAGGAGAGTCTCTGCATTTGTATCTGTATTGGAATTATGTATAATTCATTTCAGTTATATCGTGAAATTGGATACCTATGTATTTATTATGAAATTGGTTTTACTGAGTTTTGCTATGTTTTTAAAAAGAGGCCTGAAGTGCCCAATTATAGTTATGATTTGTATGTTTGAATTGAGTATGTTGATGCATTATATTTTGTTGATTGATTATCTTTGCAGGGTCTAGTTCCGCCTAGCTTAGGAAGGGTTTTTTTTATGATTGTCTCCCGTTCGCTATGGTTTGATACGGGTGCGGATTTACTGTTTCGTTACTCGTGTTGAGCCATAGTGCGGGGGATGTGGTGCCTCACGTGCGGGGTGCTACACTTGCCTTAAATCAAGCTTGGAATATACTCTCGACCCTTGTAGCATGTCAAATAAATCCTCTATATTAGGCAATGGATACTTATTCTTTACAGTCATCCGATTTAACTCCCGGTAGTCAATACACATCCTTAAAGTTCCATCTTTCTTCTTAACAAAGAGAACCGGCGAGCCCCACGGTGATGAACTCGGTCGAATATAACCATTCTTGAGAAGATCTTCCAACTGAACTTTTAACTCCTGTAACTCTGCCGGTGCCATCCGGTAAGGAGTCTTAGAATAAGGTTCAGATCCCGGATATAAGTCTATTACAAATTCAATCTCTCGATCCGGAGGCAAAGAACCTAAAACTTCGGGGAACACCTCGAGATATCCCTTCACTACTTCTGTCTCTTCGAGTTTCGCCTGATCTTTCGGCTTATTCAAGATATAGGCAATAAATCCCGTTGCCCCATTCCTTATCAACTTATGAGCCTCAGTAAACGACAAGAGAGGTGCATTCTCTGATTCTATCCCCACTGTCACTTCTTCTCCCAACTTAACTGTCTTGGTGAAACAATCAACCGTGGCGTGGTATCGAAACAACCAATCCATTCCCAGGATAACCCCATATCTGTTCATCGGTATTACCACCAAATCTGCTCGATATTCTCTGCCTTCAAACCCAAACATACAATCTCTGACCACCCGATCCGTCTCAAGACTTCCACCCAACGGCGAACTCACCACATAATAAGCATTTAAGCACGTAAACGGCAAACACAAAGTATCAATCAATTTACAAGAAATAAAAGAATGTGTAGCGCCAGGGTCAAATAATGCATGTATGTTCGTGTTATGGATGCATATCGTACCTTCCACTATAGCATTGGGATTGGCTTCCACATCTTGCTCTTCACCCGCAAGGGCATATGCACGAGCTAGGATCATCGGCCTCTGAGCTCCCGGTTGATATCCCGGAGTCTTATCTGGACAAGTATTGGCCATATGCGTCGTTTTCCCGCAAATCAGACACTGTCCCAACCTCCTTCTGTAAGTGTTGTAAGTGTGAGTCGGGCCTCCACAAAATAGACATGGTGACCTATCATGGTGGGGATCAGAAGTAGCCGGAGGTGCTTGTGGCTTCGGCGGTGCAGCTCCTGTAGGTCGAAACCTCTTAGCTTGTCCTTGAAATGGCTGAGGAGGAGATACCATAGGTCTTTTCCCTTTTCCAAGTTCCGATCCTTGTCCCATTTGCATACGAGGTAAGGGGTCCTTTTTCTTATACTCCTCTTCCAACACCAATACCCTCTGTACCGTGTCAGCAAAAGATTCAAAGTTATGGCCTGCGTGCCCGTGCCTCAGATCCTGCCTCAATCCAGCTATAAACCTCTTTCCCTTTCTTTTTTCATCCCGTGTAATATGAGGTGCATACTTTCCAAGTCTGTTGAAAAGAGAAAGATACTGAGCCACCGTGCGAGTCCCTTGCTTCAAATCTATAAATTCTTGTTATTTCCTTTCTCGAACGACTTCAGGAACAAAGGCTTCTCTAAACTCCCTCACAAACACTTCCCAAGTAACTTCTTCTCCTTCCACTTCGAGCTTCTCTCGGGTGCGTTCCCACCAATCATAGGCCTCTCCATCCAATTGAAAAACAACAAACTGAGCCTTTTCTTGAGATGTGAATTGTCGAACATTAAAAATCCTCTCAATCCTTGTGAGCCATCCTTCCGATATAGCATCATCAACAGAACCCGAAAACCTTGGAGGGTTATAGCTAAAAAACAACCCATGATGATCTCTCGGGTTATTAGGAGGAGGTGCTTGATGTTCAGCTTGCGGTTGTACTGGAGGATCCTGAGCCCTTCTATGTTCCACATAGTTATATACCGCCTCCATAAAGTGCTCCATATTCATAGGCGGTTGTGGAGGATTAGGAGAACGATCTCTATGATGATGACGATCCGGAGACCTTTCCGATGTCTTCTAGGAGGCATCCTGTTCACTCAAACACTAACATGCGTGCTAATTTTAGTTCATGCGTGACAATGCATTAATTCAATCAAGCATTGCAGTCAAGAATCAAAACACCTTATCATAAAAAAGTGCAAATGCTCCAATTACCAAGTAATTCCTATAGCCGAACGATCTACTGACTCAACACGACACTAGAACCCTGGTTTTGCAACCTTGGGCTCTGATACCACTCAAAGGATGTAACGCCCGAGCGCGAGACGTCACATCCCCCGCACTATGACCCGACCCGTATACGAAATGGATTTCCAAACACGTGCCGAATCATAGCGAACGGAGACATACACACGCGCTAAGCCAGGCGGGACTAGCCTATAACTTAAACCCCAACAACAATCAAAGTAACAACAGAGCAATAGAAAAGCGGAAGCAATCATTCATATGTTATATATTGAGCTATATGCTCTAAGTACCAATTTAATGTTCAAGTAAGATACATATAGGTACTAGTTACAAGTACGCTCCATACATACAAAATCCAAAAGTGATCATTAATGTAATCATATGCGTGTAAAGGAAAGGCTAGACATGATGCAAGACTCTCCCTGACTGGTATCCCGCCTAGCATCCCCCTTCCTGCAAAAACAACTGAAACAACTCCAGGTTCAGTCTTAGACAGACTGGTGGGTATAAAAAAATAGGCATAATATCATAATATCGCGGAACTGAAACACATACATGCAAGTTATAATCCTTATTCGAGGTTTAGAAGCATTTTTCCCAAGTGGGAAAGTAAATACAACTAATAGGATTATAACCATTTATTTCGTTCATTAGGTCATTAATAGCCCGGCGAGAGGGCGTGCATTATCTCCAACCACCACCTCGTGTAATCCATTATTCATTCATTCATTCATTCATACATTACATTCTTTCGTGCACATACATTAGAACATTTATTCGTTCATTCATATACTCCTTTTTCCTCCGGGTAGGGAACGGGTTTGCAAGGCCCGAGCCCTCATTCATTAATGCTAAAGGGGTACATGAATCCCCAAAAGCACGGGACCCCTTTCATTCACTAATCTCCTAGTGAAATCCAGGTTGCCGAAATTGTTGGAACTAGTATAAATGGATTCCCGTTAGCCCATGCTTCCCCGGTTCACCATTACACTAAGTCCCGGGCCCTCATTCATTGTGATCACTCAATCATTACTCGCCAAAACATTTGGTAGGATATTCAAGAAAAAGGCTTTCGTTTAAAACATTTGCTCATTAAAACTTGGTATAAATACCTATATAGGGTTTTGGCCAAAATCTTGCACATTAGGTGTTCGGGTCATATTGTTATCTAATAGAAGAAAAACCCACCTGGTAGACAAAAGAACCCGACAAGCTCTCACTGCCCGACCTCGTCACCCACTGGATCAAGATCTGTGTGACAAAGGTAGTGTGAGACTCAATCATGACCACATTAGACGCTCGGCTAAGAAATGACATGCTATGGAATGCATAAAATGCGATAATATGTTCAGATATGGTCATGAATATCATAAAATCCAATTAAACACATAATTCATCAAGTTTCGTTCATTATACGGTAAAACCGTATTCATTCCCATTCATATCGTTCATACTTTCATTCGTAAGGTCATCAATATCATATATCAATCATAAAACATTACTTTAACATAATCATGTTACATATAATCCACCATTACGAGCAATAAACGAGATAAAAGCAAGAAAAGAGGTTCCCCAAAGCTGCCATTTCAAATGACACGGCCGTGTTGAGTTTTCAAAGGAAATGGACACGGCCGTGTCCGAGGTTTAAAATCAGAAAAATTCAAAGTCGAGGGCTTGACACGGCCGTGTTGAGTTTTCAAAGCATTTGGACACGGCCGTGTCCGAGGTTAAATTCAGAAAAATTCGAAGTCGAGAGCCCAACACAAAATCCTAGCCTATAGAAATGATAAGGAAGCTACAAGCAACACCTTCCATGCATCAACTCTCACTCAAAACCAAGGAAAGACATGGACCCAAGAATTCATACCATTTATTCATTTTCAAGAATTCCCTCACATCACATGATTCCCCAACTCATACCAAGATATAATCGGAAGAAAATGGAGAGGAGAAGGAGAGAAAAACAATCCATACCTTACCTTGGGAGAAGATTGGATGAAAGTTGATCTTGAGCTTAGGGTTTGGATGATCAACTATGAAGGGTTTTGGAGCTTCTCTTTTCTCTCTTGGATGATGATGATCGATCAATTGTGGGAGCAAGGAGAAAGAAAAAATGCTGATATTTAGTGCTAAATGGGTAGGATACGGGTCGGTCCAAGTCCGGTTCGATTAGTAAACGGTTCAAACAAGTTATAAGAAACGAGGTCGTGGAAAGATTCATTGTCGAAGGTTCGAACGGTATCGAAAAAGTATAAGGTCAAGTTTAATGGATAGGTAACGTGGAAACAAGCTCAACGCCGGTTACAGATCTCGATTTCGAGGTCCGGAGCTCAAGATATCGCGAAAACCGTTCAGAGTTGCCTATATTCAAATAGGTCCGTAAACTTTTAAAAAGTGGCAATTAAGCCCAAACTCAATTTCGAATTGACTCCAAAACATTCAAATAAGTTGCAATCAAGTCCATGAATTACACGAAACACGTAAATTCATTCAATTAACACCGAATTCACGAAATTCACAATTTCATTCATATATTCGAATCACATTGGAATTCATATAAAATTTAAACAATTAAATCAAATTAGAACGAATTCAATTAATAAAACAAGATATAAAATCATATAATTAAATTTAAATGCACACGTAACTCTTACCTGCACGTGTGAAAACACGGGGCGTCACAGGTAGCCCCTCGCTCAGTCTTTGGACTGACCCCTCCACCTTTATGTTTTTAGTTGCAGGTTCAGGTCGTTGGAGTTCGCACTAGGTGGAGTCTTTCGTTTGTGGAGTCCGTTCGAGTCGGTCTTTCGTTTAGTCTGCATTTTGCATTTTGTATTTCATATTCAAATTATATTTGTACGATATGATTGCACGTTTGTATATATGATTTGCTTAGTTATGATTTGAATTTGGGACAAGCTTCTAGGGCTAGTATGAACCCGTTTGTATTTATAAATTATGTTATGATTTGATTTCGGGATTAGGAATTATGCAAGTTTGAACCCGTCACCTGTTTGCATGGTTTTGATTTTTGTTTGGCATGTTCACGTTTCCGTATATTCTGTTAAGTACTGTGACGCTCCGTATTCTCGAAGGGCGTCCTGACGATATTAACAAGTAAGTCTCTACACTTGTGTGTGTTTAATTTAAGAGTTCTTGAATTATGTGATTTAATGTAAATCCAATTTAATATGTGATCATTCGGATTATTCTAAAATTAATGGTTAAGTTGATTTTAAATCAATCATGTTACTTAACTTGTTTAATTTCGGTTTACTTGAATTCCTTGAGATTAATTATCAATCATGTGTTTATGAAGTGTCGTTAAATTATACGAAAGGTTTCTAAAATTAAATTGAATTAAACTCTAATTGGTAAATCTCTCCCTTTCATTTTAATTTATAGAATTAATTCGGAGCTTGAATGTTTATTCGTAACTTTACCAATTTTATTTACGATTATTTGTACACGATATTTCACTTTGCTACGCGATAAGAATACCCGGTAGTATATAGCTTGTGCACAAGACACATTTCTCCCAATCTCTTTTCTCTCTGTCTCTCTCTTCTCTCTTCTCTCTCTCTCCCGTGGGTACTATGCGCGGCTTTGGTTACGAGCCCACAACTCGACCGTTTCTCGATGGAATTCAACAAAAGAATAGTCCATTTCGATTATCTCGGCGAGACTGACGCAAGAGTACCAATTTCACGGCCTAACGACGAATGGTGGTGGAGTTATGACCGAATTTCAGTAGCAGCGGTACAGCTGTCAGACCGCCGCCACTTCACCGGCCTTTCGCGGCGATTTCCGGCCACCCCTCGATACACGTGCCAAAGACCCATAAAGAGGACATACTGGTGCACCGTTTGACGTCGGTGGCACGGCCATCCGGGCCACGATGGTCCCGCACGCACCGCCTGAAGCTCGCGGCGGCGTCGCCCGTCATTGTAGCGGTGCGATTTCGCCGCCTCCGACGGTCTTTTTCAGCTACCCTCTTCGGTTTCCAAGGTTTTTCGACCCCCTGAGTGTTAGGAATAGTGCCCTAGAAAAGCCGATTCGACGTAATCTGCTTTGGGACTTTTCTTATATCACAGACAATCTTTGAATAATATACGATTGATTATAGGCAAACACTTCTTTATATGCCAATACGTGTTTTGTGTGTTTCCATTACGTGCGCATGTATGAGAACTCCCCTAATCCTGATGACTTTAGGACTCTACCATTTAGGTGAAATGGTTCATGAAACGAGCCCTATATCACATAAGTCATGATTAGTAAAATACTCCAAGCCGATGAGTCCTACAGACAGTGGGAGTGTCAACCTGACTCCTCTAAGGCTTGCTTGTGGGATCACGCCCTTAAGAAGGACCACCTTGTTTCATGGAGGTGCAAAGTGTATAGTTAATACGTGCGTGATACATGAGGGTGCTTACTTTAATAAGTAAGTTCACTGAGGTGCCCCATGTGAGAAGATTCCTAAACGGGAAAGGAAGTTTCTATTTCAGGAAATGGAAACTTCCAGATTAGGAAATATCTCACGAGTCATTGATGTGATTAATTGATCCTTAGACTTGAGGTTCCTTGTCACTTTATGAATTAACTCTGTAGTCTTTGGTATAAGCTTTAAAGGGTGTCGCCTTAGACAACTGATTCAAGGCTTATGCTGGGGCTGCACAAGTGATTCATGAAAGTGAATGAGAATCAAGAAAGGACCTACACTTGCATATGCAAGGTGATCTCTTATTGTGTAAGTCTTTCATATGCCATATGGAGTCCTTGGCCAAGGCAGTAGATCAAGACATCAAGAAAAGGGTTTCTTGGATTGAGATCAAATGGATATGAAATGCACTTAGCTTTAAGACCGGATTATTAGGGTTCTGATTATTCCCTTACCCTAGATCTTGGTTGAGAGATAGTAAGTAGGAGGATTGTATCTCACATGAATCAATGACATAAAGGTTCTGTCGAATCCGAACATTCCAATTCAGCTAGGGGTTAAACACCTGTTGCTAGACTATGGTCGTTTAATCTGTGGACTGATTAATTAATTAGTGAATTAATTAATTGGGGTCACTGCTAATTGAATTGAGAACCTAGAGGGTCACACACAACAACTTGGTTACACGAGTTGAGGCTTAAAAATGATTAAACGAGTTAATCGAGCCTAAGGGGTTCCACACGTGTGAAATCACACGTGTGGCTCACGTGATTGGACACGTGTCATTAAGACACGTGTGCCACACGTGATTATGTGATGTTAAATAATTAATGTGTTAATTATTTAATAGACTTTGGTTTAATTTTGAATTAAAAAGAAAGTCTAATTTTGGAGAAAATAATCTAGTTAATTAATTATGAATTAATTAATTAGATAAAAATAAGTTATTTATTTTATAATAAATAAAGTATAAAATTATCCAAAAATAGTTTGGATAATTTTAGCTCTCTTAAAAGTTGACTAGAATTAGAATTCAAAGTCAAAGTTGGAAAATACTTGGTGATCAAGTAATAGGAGAGAGAGGAACCAAATCCTTTCCCAACTAGGATTTGGATCGGCACCCTCTCTCTATAAATAGGGGAGCTCGAGCTCCTTATGGAGCTAATGGACAATTCTTGGTTCATGTGTTGAACACCTTCCTTTCTCCAAGATTAAATTAAACCCTAGGTTAAGCCTAAACACTAACTAGAGAACTAGCATCCTTACTAGTTAGATTGTGATCAAGTTGGTGGACTTTCTCTAGAGACTTCAAGTTAGAAGTTTGAAGATTCGAGCTTTACCAAAGGAGAGGGGATCAAGCCGCGAGAAGAGCGTTCTTGGGTGGCTTGAAACGCTTCAAGAAAGAATAAAAGAAAAGTAAGTTTTCTATCTTTACGAATTTGGTTACACGATTGCGAGTTCAAGGTCCTTTTGTTGGAAAAATTTTTAAATTCCGCTGCTTTCTGATTCGTGTTTTCCAACAAGTGGTATCAGAGCCACCTCGTTAATCATGTTTCTGATTCGTCTCAATTATACTGAATTTGGTAGAAATTCTTAGGCTTGATGCGATTGAGTATTTGTAATTGTTTTAGAAAGCCTGAATTACGAAACTGTATTTTTTCCTGAAAGTTTCTGAAAATTGGTTTTTGCAAAATTTAATTTTTGAAAACTATTTTAGATTTGAAACTGTATAAACTGTTTTTGGATTTCTTGGATTGGTTTTGCTTTTTGAACGAAAACACGAAACGAAAACCCGGATTACGACGAACACGCGAAACCCTGTGCTAGGCGTGCGCAAGGGCAACCGCCCAGGCTTGGCCGGGACAGACCGGCCAGCCGCCCAGCTCCTCCCGCACGCCTGTGCGGGAGCCTCCCGGGCGCGCCTAGGCGCGCCCGCCCAGGGCGGCCGAGACAGGCCGCCCGCCGTCTCGCCCAGGTTGGGCGAGAATCCCGCAAGGCGTGCGGGATAGCTCGCCCAGGCCGCCCGCTGTCGCCCGCCATCCTTGCCGAGAAGAGCTGCGCGCAGGAGCGCGCGGCGTGCACGCCCAGCACGCGCACTCGTGCGGCCTTGGCCGCGCGCAGTGTGCGCCCGCGCGCAGTGTGCGCCCGCGCGCACGCCCGCAACGAGCAGCCGGTCTCGTGCAAGGGCCCCGGTTTCGTAGTCCGTGTTTTTCGTGTTTCGTGCAATCCAGTCCCAATTTTATTTTTAATTTTAAAATTTTATTTTTGAATATTTTTTTTAATTTTTGAATAAAACTTAAAATTGGGATTTTTGAGAAATTGAAACGGTTTATATTTTGGGAAAATACATCTTTGATAAAATTATTAATTTTCAGAAATTAATTGGAATTTTATCTGTTTTGGTAATTGGGATTTATTGAAAACTTTTATAAATAAGACTTGCATCAAGTCGTGTTTTAAGTCATTAGGACTTGAAACGGGAATTTTAATTTATTGGCTAAATTTAAATTCTCGCAAAAGCATGTTAGGTGATCATGGGTTTAGATCTATGTATGGTTTTAATTTATGCACATGGATGGTTTAAATTGGGGTTGGAGCCCTATAGTTGCGTTTTTCAATTGAGGTTGGAGCCTCACTTATGTGCGTACTGTTATGTGATTTATTATGTGGCTTTCCATATTACTGTTTTTGAGGCCGGGGTATGCCCCGTGTAATTGTCTAAGGCCAATATGAAGATTGAGCCTTATTACTTTATGTCTTTTTCTTTTTATTGTAATTTGAGAGTAGAGATAGGTGGTGAGGTTTTATTTTCATTTTGGAGACAATGCACCCATGGAGTAAGATGGACCACATTCAAGTAACAAGGAGGCCATAAGTGAAGACCCCTCAAAATGTTAGGGAGGGGAATCTCAATTGTTAAATGTAATAGAGATAGGGCTCGTATTTTGTTACCGCTTTCCCTTATGTGATTTAAACTGTTTATGTGGCATGTATGTTAGAACTTGTGATTGTGGAGTGGCTCCCGCATATCACGCATAAGATAGGTAGAACCCATGATCATTACATGTTAGTATCATGCTAGGACATGTTATCTGTTTATGTGCTTGTTTGAAATGCATTTAAGTTGTACTTGCATTAATCAAGACTAATTAAATTGGATAACATATATGTTGGTGAGGTCGAACCGAACAACTCTTCGGTTGATTCGAAAATTCCCATTAAATATTAAGCTCATTTCGAATAATAGGTATTTAATTCGAGATGCAAATTTTGAATTAAATTCCTAGCATTCCATCAATAGGTTTTAAGTTTAGTAAGTAAAGCTAGTTATTGTCCGCGAGTCGTGGGATAGCTAGTGGAGCTTATTAGTTCTTAGTTACCTAATTGATCATTTTAAATGATCAATATTTCATGGTCAATTTTAGCAAGGGCGATGTCCGCGAGTCGTGGGTCGTTCGAACTAAGTTTTGATCATGATCTTATGATTGATGGGTCTGGCTTAACGCCTAAGTAAATATGGATGTCGCACGAGTCGTGGGTCCATATTGAAAGATAGGTGATGCAAAAATAATTACTAAGAGTTCTAAAGGTGTTAGAATTGGTAAGTTGTACCTACCTAGGGTTTTACTTAGAATGTCCGCGAGTCGTGGGTTCGAGGTAAAATGCTTAGGATCTTAGTACCCATTGGGAAAAGCGTTCCTCTTAGATCTTTGGGAATTATAGATCTTTGAAAAACAGTGGGAGCTACATTAGATTAAAGACCTTATCTTTTGTATATCGTTATAATTCAGCATGCCCACATTTTCTCTGCTTAGCATTTAGGTTGTAGTTCTGTGATTCTCTACAATATGAAATGCAAACCCATTCGTATCCATCCTTAAGTCAAATAAGTTGACTAAGTCCTGACTAACTCTAAATGGCTTCGGATCCTAAAATTCATTTTAGAATCCGACTGGAGAAAGGCGTTCTCTAAAGGGCGAAGTTTTCAATTGTGAAAAGTCGACCCGGGCCAAAAGAGAAGCAATCTGAGGTGAATAGATTTTTCCAAACCACTTAAGAGCAATTGAACCACCTCATAAAAATGTTACAAGGTATAACATTATGGAATTATTCAATATCCCAAATGAGGAAACAAGTGCACACGAACAAGGTCTAAAGATCTTATTTGAAGATCTTATGGTCTTGATCATCAACTGAGAAAAGAGTTCTCAATGCACTGATTGCTTACATTGCTTCCACCATCATTCAAACCCTTTATGCTCAACTAGAATGATGCTAATGTAGCATAGTTAATCAATTAGGTGATAATGATTGAGAGCATCCTTAAGAAGGAATAAAAGGTTGAGATGGTCAATTCTTCTTCTAAACTCCCTAAGTTAAAGGCTTGAACGCCTAAAGAAGAAGAAACCCTTAAGAGCCCAATGGAGGGGCATGTAAGGGGTACGCCCAAAAGACACTAGAGATCAAATTGGACGTTTGCTTCTATGGTAGCAAATAAGGACTTTGAAAGGGAACTGCATAGAGTATGAGTACTCTGAAATGTTACCTCGTTTAGTAATTCTACTAGGAATAGAATTCACTAGTCTTGAGTCAATTCTGCATAATCCGTTGTGCAAAGACTCAAGGCACTAATGTTCTGAACATACAACGAGATAACAAAAGTAAGTGAGATGACAAAGCTTCGAATTACTTTGGAACGTTGAGATATAAAAGGATTAGCAAGTCAGACACCTTAGGATCATTCTATGAAAATGAACCTATAGAGTTGACTTCCTGTGAATCCTATCTCAAAGGGAAACGTTCCCGAAACATAGTTTGCGTGAAACGTGGAACGTGCCAAAATTCTAGTGGATATCGATCCACGCTGATGAGTGTAAGATGCTTAATGTAAGCACTAGATACAATCATCAGTTTAATCATTATGAATGAATATACTTATTGAAGTACAAATTCGAAACTTATATGAAATTCTTAGAATTTCAAAAGGAGGTTAGGAACCGAAGTAGTCGTAAGTTATAGGTAAATCGATATGATCGAGATAGTCAATATCTTAGCAACTAATTCCTTGGTCATCCTAGAGATAATAGGATTATCTCTCAGTAAACTAATTCGAGAACACATTAATGTTTCCGAATGATGGAATGAAACCTAATAGGATATGGTCGATTCCATAGTAAGCTTTACTGACTTATAATCATTCTAGGAATAAACTACTAGAATATGCAGTTAGAGATTTTGAATTTAGTACCTTCCAAAATCAGTCCTTTAGTTGCACTATGCAAAGTGGCATACTAAATTCCCTAATTATTCTTACCCAAGAATTCAATGGAATCCTCTTACATGAAGAGGATAGTGGGAGATAAGCTTGAAATGAGTTCAAGTTTATGCAATGATATTGGATATCGTTTCTGCAATTCCCTTAGACAAAGGTTGTTTTTCTCAGGGAATGTACCTTTCCTAAGGAATCGTTCCTATAGAAGAAGAAAGGCAAGCAAGCAGACCTCAAAGAAATTTGAGAAAAAATATCTATGCCACATATAGAAGAAACGAGCCCATCTGATAAAACTTAGCCAAATTTTAGAGTATGTACACGTGTGAAAACCCTTCTCTTAAGATGCGTTTAGAACGCGTTCCTAGATAGCCAAGGAATTACTTGAAGAGGAGACACTGTCAGATTTCGAATCTGAGTAGTGTAAGTAAGCCTTGAAATCCAATATGGATTCCATATACTCAAACCAAGTTTTGACCTTGGTTCATCCACCTGATAGGATCAAGCTCGTGGAGCTTCGAGTAAATGGAAAGCATTACAACCTTCTTGACGATTGAAATGCAAAAGTCCATTGGATTGTGTTTACCATATCCTCATATTCTGACTATGAGATGTGATAAATGAATATGAGAACTATCTTGTTCAATATGAGATTGAAAGAGACTGGAATAAGGTATTTCTATAAATCTCATATTCAGTGGGAGTATGCATAAGGTATGCAAATCCCTAAAGTCAATCTGTGGATTGATAAAGGCTTCTAGGAGTTAGACAATTCGATTCCACAGTCAAATCATTTGACACAGATAGAAGTCGAATAAGTCTCAGAGTGTACATATGAAAGTTAGTGATGTAAGAGTCAATTTTGGTTCTTTAGAAGACGATGTCCTTCTCATTAGGAATGTCAAGGACGACGTGAAAGTTACCAATTCTTGTTTAAGAAACAATTTGACATGAAAGATCTTAGTGATTATCCTATATTCTCGACATTCGGATCTATAGAAGATAGATCTAAGAGAATAAAAGGATTATCACAAAATGAGTACATGTAGCACCCTAGACCCCAAGGCGCCACATCCCCCGCACTGTAGCCTCAATCCACGTATGAAATGGACAGTTCATACATAAACCAAGACCACAGCGAACGGGTGACAACAAAACGACGCTCTAGGCGGGACACTCTCCCCAACATAATCAACAAAGCTGAATAGAAAAGCGGAAGCAATAAAGTCATTCATATATATATAGGTACCATATTTATTCCATAGATACATATAGGTACCATTTACTATCAATCCATTATCATCTCACAATAAGCTACATCATTAAGTATTCAAAACGTGACAATAACTATCATAACATGAAATGTCTCAAAGTACTATACATGAAAGGTATGAAACTAGACCCGTGGAAATGCAAGACTCGAACCACTCCCGCCTAGCACGACCACGCTCAAAAGGTACCTGAAAAGTGAAGTATCAGTCTACCGAAGACTGAGTGAGGGGCCATAAATATATATAACACACGTCACATGCAAGTTGTAGCCTCGGGTGAAGACTTTAACATAAATAGATATATATACAAATCAATATATTTAATCTTTGCCCGAGATTACAACTATCCATTTTAACACGTTTATTTAATCATGTTTGTCAATATCATGAACATGTGGCCCCGGCGAGTAAGGGCAATCTCCAACCGAACTCCCAATCGTGAACAATACGTGATCATGCTTGCTTGCTTGATAAATAAGTGATCATGCATTACATTTAGTGCTCACATAGACAATTTCATACTTGAAAACATGCAATAACCCGAGGATAACCCGACATTCCGGATTAATCCCCAGTCTCCTTCTTCCTCCGGGTGATAGCGAGTTTGCAAGGCTCGACTATCCACGACATGGTGTGTGTAGAGGACATGACCCTCTAGACACGGAACTCCTTCCACCACTAATCTCCTAGTGGCTTCGGGGTTGATCCCAACAATGTGAGGATAATTCAGGAGTTACCCGTCAGCCCGTGCTTTCCCGGTTGGCTCAAGAATTACCCTCGGGCCCACGTGCAATCATGTACTCGCCAACATGCTTGAAAATCATTACAATCAATACATTCTTGCTTGAAATGTTTATAAGTTTGAAAACGTTTATAATTATAATAGGTTTTGGCCGAAAACTAGCACGTACGGGTGGTAGGGTTCATTTTACCAAAACAAAACCTCACCTTTCTTGCAAAATATAATAAAGTAGCGTTCTAAGGAGCTTGCTCCTCGTCCACGCCCTCGTGACCTATGCAAATACGACATATGAACATGAGACATGGACTAAAATGGCCAAAATATGACGAACGGCGAAAACGTGTCGAGACGACCTCGAAAATGCAATGTGGTATTATAACTTTTTGTTTCACATCATATTAACACGTATTATAGCAATTCGGGGTCAAAGAAGTCGTTGGATCGAGGGGTCAAAATCGTAATTTTATGCAGTGAGTTTTGTTCTGTCAGTCCCTTGGGAACGGCCGTTCCAGGCTTCCTTTGAAAACTGGGAACGGTCGTTCCCGTTGTCCAGAAAAACGCGGCAACGATTTCCATTTTTAAAAGCGCGCCTACGCTGGGAACGGCCCTTCCGGCCCTTAGGCCAAAATGGGAACGGCCGTTCCCATGCTCGGCCGCCCATATTTTGAAAAGGAATGGGAACGCCCGTTCCCTCCAAGCTTTGAGGCTGGGAACGGTCGTTCCCAGTTCCTGCAACTGAAAAACAGAGCAGAAACAGGGGAAGCTCTCGGGAAGAAAGCAACAAAGCAACCAAATTCCATTTTTGATCCCCAAATGCTATAATCTCTAGAAATATGATGCAAACAACTTCACTACATGATAATATATCCCTTAGACACCTAAAACCACGAAATAGCATCAAGAATTTCAAGTTTCAAGTTTATGATCAACTTGATCATTCAAGCCACATATTCAAGAATTTCATGATCAAATCATGCTATAATTCCACATATGATTACATATTCATGCTTCCATGTCCAATCAATCCATCTAGCATATAAATCTTAAACCCTAGCTCATGCAATTATGATCAATAATCCTCAACTCATGCAACCAACCTTGTAAATGGAAGAAATGAAGAAGTATGATGATGATGATGATGATCACTCAATTTCTTGCAATATTTCTTGATGATTCTTGAGATGGATGATGAAAATCACTTCTTCCCTTTTCTTCTATGAAACCGAGAGAGAGAGGAAATATGTTTGGCAAATTTTGGTTGAAAATGATCAAAGAATGTGGGAGAAGAGATGATATCGATACATTCCATTCTTGGTTTGAGTGAAAATTGTCAATTTGCCAATTAATCCTTGAGGTTTCTAAGTTATGCAATTAGGTATGTCACCATTTAAAATATGATCAATTTGGTCCTTAGAAATCATGCAATTAAGTCCCTAAGATTTTAGAAAATATTTAACTAGGGACAATTTGGTAATTTATCACTCTCGGTAATAATTTCATGCAAGAAAATATTTCCCGTGTCATGAAATAATTTTTCAATGATATGAAATCAAATAATTGATATAAATAATGTCTCGTGAATTTTATAAAAGTATGAATGCCACGTAAGAATATATTATAAAATTAAAAGAATAAAATAAAACCTACGCTCAAAACGCACACGTGGCGTGCTTACCTGTTCATCCGGATACTGGGGCGTTACAACTCTCCCCCCCTTAGAAGAATCTGGTCCCCAGATTCTCTAGTCCTGCTCGAACAACTCCGGGTGGAACCGTTTCATTTTATCCTCTGTTTCCCACGTAGCTTCTTCGGTTTTGTCACTTCTCCACAACACTTTAACCATGGGAATCCTCCGGTTTCTCAACTCCTGAAATTTCCGATCCATGATTTTAACCGGCCTCTGAACAAACGTCAAATTCGGTTCGAATTCAACTTCTTCCACGGGGAGAATCGTGGTCTCATCGGGGTAATATTTCCTTAGTTGTGAAACATGAAACACGTTGTGAATCCCCGTAAGACTCGGTGGTAGGTCCAATCGATAGGCTACCTCGCCTATTCTTTCAAGAATCTCGAACGGACCTAAGTAGCGAGGATTAAGCTTTCCTCCTCTCCCGATCCGGGTGAAACCTTTCCTTGGTGACACCTTTAAGAATACTCGGTCCCCCACTTCGAACTCTAGATCCCTTCGGCGCTTATCTGCATAGCTCTTTTGCCTGTCTTGCGCGGCTTTCATCCGTTGTTGAATCATTTGAACCTTTTCAATCATAGCCTGAACGACTTTGGAAGGCCTTTCGAATCTTTCACCTCTCTTCACCCCTTCCTGTTTCGACCATTTCCATTCTTCCAAGTCGAAAAACAACGGAGATCGGCACTTTCTTCCATAAAGTAACTCGTAAGGAGCCATCCCGATCGAAGCCTGAAAGCTGTTATTATAAGCAAACTCGATCAAGGGAAGCTGTTCTGACCACGAGTTCTGAAAATCCATCGCGCAAGCCCGAAGAAGATCTTCCAAATACCTGATTAACCTTTCAGTCTGGCCGTCTGTCTGAGGGTGAAATGCTGTACTGAACTTAAGCTTCGTTCCCAAGACAGCCTGTAATTCCTGCCACAACTTCGAAGTAAATCTCGGGTCTCGGTCAGAAACTATGCTCACCAGAATACCATGAAGTCGAATAATCTCTCTGTTATAGATCTCGGCCAACTTCGGGATTTTATAGGACCTCCGGACCGGTAGAAAGTGAGCAGACTTCGTAAATCTATCCACGATCACCCAAATTCCATCAAACCCGCCTTTAACCTTTGGTAACCCAGAAACAAAGTCCATAGTTACTTGTTCCCACTTACACTCGGGAATAGGTAACGGTTGTAGAAGTCCCGCGGGTTTTTGGTGCTCCGCTTTCACTTTCTGGCAAGTCAGGCAATGTTTCACGTACTCTGCTACGTCTCTCTTCAACCCGTTCCACCAATAATATTGCTTCAAATCTTTATACATCTTATTTCCTCCTGGGTGGATCGAGTAAGCTGACTTGTGAGCTTCCTCGAGTAGGACCCGTCTTAATTCTTCAGGTACTACTACTCTGTTTTTAAACCGAAGCAACCCGGTCTCATCAAACCCAAACGGACTCTCCGGGTCATCCTTAGCCTTACTTGCAAATTTCTGTACTTCCGGATCCCTATTCTGAGCCTCAAATAACTGATTCTTTAATTCCGGCTGAACGGTGATATTAGAAACCCGAGCCCGTAACACAATCGGGGCAACTTCCTTACTTTCCTTTATTTCCAAACTCGATACACTCGCCTTCCTGCTAAGTGCATCGGCAACCACATTGGCTTTCCCGGGATGGTACTTAATTGTACAATCATAATCTTCCAACTTTTCCATCCAACGCCGTTGCCTCATATTCAAATCCTTCTGTGTGAACAAATACTGGAGGCTCTTGTGGTCGGTAAATATCTCAAAGGAAGTCCCGTAAAGATAATGTCTCCATTTCCCGAGCGCAAAGATCACGGCTGCTAGCTCCAGGTCGTGTGTCGGATAATTCCTTTCATATTCTTTTAGCTTCCGAGAAGCATAGGCGATCACCTTTCCTTTCTGAGTCAAAACACAACCTAAGCCTTCTTTGGAAGCATCTGTATACACTGCATACTCTTCTGAACCCTCGGGAAGCGTTAACACCGGAGCTGAGACTAACTTTTCTTTCAAAAAGTTAAAGCTTTGATCACATTTCTCATCCCAGACAAACTTAACATCCTTCTTTGTCAACCGGGTTAACGGTGCAGCAATCTTAGAGAAGTCCTGAACAAACCTTCTGTAATAACCGGCCAATCCCAAAAAGCTTCTAATCTCCGAGGCATTCTTTGGTTTCTCCCACTTAAGTACGGCCTCAATTTTCGAGGGATCGACTTCCAATCCTTTCCCTGAAATCACATGCCCCAAGAAGGAAACCCGATCTATCCAAAATTCACACTTGCTGAACTTCGCAAATAACTGATGCTCTTTTAGTGTCTGAAGAACGAGTCTGAGATGTCTTGCGTGCTCCTCGGCTGACTTTGAGAAAACCAGAATATCATCAATAAATATTACCACAAACTTGTCGAGGAAAGGCCTGAATATCCGGTGCATCATATCCATGAAAGCTGCAGGGGCATTAGTCAATCCAAACGGCATAACCACGAACTCATAGTGCCCGTACCGAGTATTGAATCCTGTCTTTGGAATGTCCTCTGCTCGGATTCGCAGCTGATAGTATCCCTGTCTTAAATCCAATTTCGAATACACCTTAGAACCCTGGAGTATGTCGAATAACTCCTCGATATGTGGAAGGGGATACTTATTCTTAATAGTCATCCTGTTCAACTCCCTGTAATCGATGCACATTCTTAAAGTCCCGTCCTTTTTCTTTACAAACAACACTGGTGCTCCCCACGGCGAAGAACTTGGCCGAATGTACCCAACTTCCAATAAAGCCTCAAGCTGAACTTTTAATTCCTTCAATTCGGCTGGAGCCATCCGGTAAGGAGTCTTTGAATACGGCTCAGCATTCGGGAAAAGATCAATCACAAATTCAATCTCCCGCTCAGGAGGCAAAGAATCCAGCTTTTCTGGGAATACCTCGGGGAATTCCTTTACCACTTCGGTATCCTCTAATTTCACCTGATCCTTTGGCTTGTTCAGAATGTAAGCAATGAACCCTGTAGCCCCGTCTCTGACTAGTCTCTGAGCCTCTGAAAATGAAAGTAAGGGTACAGTCTTCGAAGTACAACCCGTAATAACCTCTGAACCCAACTGAACCTTTTTAGCCCGACAATCCACAGTAGCACAATGCCTGTATAACCATTCCATCCCCAAAATAGCCCCGTATCTCTCCATTGGCATCATAATAAAGTCTGTCAGAAATTCCCTGCCTTCAATCACAACTGGAACATCCCTGTAAACCTGATCCGTCTCTCGCCTACTACCGAAAGGAGTACTAACTATATAGCGCACAGAAGTACACATAGCAGGCAAAGACAAAGTAATAGCAATAGAATGCGCAAGAAAGGAGTGTGTAGCTCCGGGATCAAATAATGTATGAATGTTCGTGTCATGGATGCAAATAATACCTTCAACTACTGCAGCGGGGTCAATATCAGCATCCTGCTCCTCTCCCGCAAGTGCATAAGCTCGGGCCCTCACAAGTGGCCTCGGTCCTGCAGGGGGTGGATCCTGGCGATCCGGACAACCGTCAACCAGGTGCTCGTTACTCCCACAAATCAAACATAGGCCCAACCGGCGTCTGCAGTTATCATAGGTGTGCGTAGGATGTCCACACCATGTGCATCTCGGTCTCTGAGGTGGCTGAGGTGGTGCTGGAGCTCTCGGACCTCTCAGTAACGGCCCTGCACCCTTCTGTGATGATCCTGCAGTCTTAAACTTCTTCCCAGTCTCCCTCTGTGCTGGAGGTGCGGAGTAAACCATCGGCCTCTTTCCTGAGCTCGATCCCTGACCTGCTCTCGAGCCTGAAGCCTGTCCTGCTCGCTGAGTAGCCCTCCTAGCACTATCAGAATCCTCAACCTTCAGGGCCTTTGCAGTAGCCTTTGCCCAAGTACTGGTATTAGTCGCTTTCAGTGCATCCTGGATGTCCGGTCTCAACCCCTGAACAAACTGCATCGCTTTGTGAAAGTCATCATTCGCTATGTTGGGTGCATAGCGAGAAAGCCTCTCGAACTCGGCGATGTACTGACCCACAGACCTGCCTCCCTGCTTTAATTCTGTAAACTCCCTCAACCTGCGGGTACGGGAAGCTGGAGGAATATACTTGTTTCTGAACTCCCGTACAAAGACCTCCCAAGTAATCTCTGTCCCTGCTGCCTCCAGAACGATCTGAGTGCTCTCCCACCAGGAGTAGGCCTCGCCCTGAATAAGAGTAAGGGTACAACGAGCCTTCTCCTGACTGTCACAAGGGATAAGCTGCCATATTCTCTCAATCTCCTTCAACCACATCTCTGCCTGTATGTCGTCTCCCTTATAGAACTTCGGGGGACGCTGATTCTGAAACTCTCGCAAAATAGCAGAAATGGGATTCTCTGGAGGTGCTACCTGCGCTGGTGGTGGTGGTGGAGGTACCCGTTCCTGTAACCTCTGATCAATTAGCCCCACTACTGCGTTCATGAAATCCTGGGGCTGTGCCTGGGCAGGTGGAGGAGGTGGTGATCTCTCGCGGCGATGATGTCGGCGATGATGATGCCTGTGCCTCGAGGATCGATCACTGTAATGTCTATCGGGCTCCATCCTGAAATTAGATCACTAAACATGCGTGGCTTGATCAATAAATGCAAATGTGTGCATAGAATTTCCATAATATCAAGTAGCACATATTCAAGAAAGATCAAGTAGTGCAATTAATGCGAATAAGGGAGTAAATCAAGTAAGTCAGCCCAATGCAGACTCCCAAATACCACATAATCCTATGCCGTGCGACCTAGACTGACTCAACACGACTCAAGAACCTCGGTTTTGCAACCGGGCTCTGATACCACCTGTAGATGTAGCACCCTAGACCCCAAGGCGCCACATCCCCCGCACTGTAGCCTCAATCCACGTATGAAATGGACAGTTCATACATAAACCAAGACCACAGCGAACGGGTGACAACAAAACGACGCTCTAGGCGGGACACTCTCCCCAACATAATCAACAAAGCTGAATAGAAAAGCGGAAGCAATAAAGTCATTCGTATATATATAGGTACCATATTTATTCCATAGATACATATAGGTACCATTTACTATCAATCCATTATCATCTCACAATAAGCTACATCATTAAGTATTCAAAACGTGACAATAACTATCATAACATGAAATGTCTCAAAGTACTATACATGAAAGGTATGAAACTAGACCCGTGGAAATGCAAGACTCGAACCACTCCCGCCTAGCACGACCACGTTCAAAAGGTACCTGAAAAGTGAAGTATCAGTCTACCGAAGACTGAGTGAGGGGCCATAAATATATATAACACACGTCACATGCAAGTTGTAGCCTCGGGTGAAGACTTTAACATAAATAGATATATATACAAATCAATATATTTAATCTTTGCCCGAGATTACAACTATCCATTTTAACACGTTTATTTAATCATGTTTGTCAATATCATGAACATGTGGCCCCGGCGAGTAAGGGCAATCTCCAACCGAACTCCCAATCGTGAACAATACGTGATCATGCTTGCTTGCTTGATAAATAAGTGATCATGCATTACATTTAGTGCTCACATAGACAATTTCATACTTGAAAACATGCAATAACCCGAGGATAACCCGACATTCCGGATTAATCCCCAGTCTCCTTCTTCCTCCGGGTGATAGCGAGTTTGCAAGGCTCGACTATCCACGACATGGTGTGTGTAGAGGACATGACCCTCTAGACACGGAACTCCTTCCACCACTAATCTCCTAGTGGCTTCGGGGTTGATCCCAACAATGTGAGGATAATTCAGGAGTTACCCGTCAGCCCGTGCTTTCCCGGTTGGCTCAAGAATTACCCTCGGGCCCACGTGCAATCATGTACTCGCCAACATGCTTGAAAATCATTACAATCAATACATTCTTGCTTGAAATGTTTATAAGTTTGAAAACGTTTATAATTATAATAGGTTTTGGCCGAAAACTAGCACGTACGGGTGGTAGGGTTCATTTTACCAAAACAAAACCTCACCTTTCTTGCAAAATATAATAAAGTAGCGTTCTAAGGAGCTTGCTCCTCGTCCACGCCCTCGTGACCTGTGCAAATACGACATATGAACATGAGACATGGACTAAAATGGCCAAAATATGACGAACGGCGAAAACGTGTCGAGACGACCTCGAAAATGCAATGTGGTATTATAACTTTTCGTTTCACATCATATTAACACGTATTATAGCAATTCGGGGTCAAAGAAGTCGTTGGATCGAGGGGTCAAAATCGTAATTTTATGCAGTGAGTTTTGTTCTGTCAGTCCCTTGGGAACGGCCGTTCCAGGCTTCCTTTGAAAACTGGGAACGGTCGTTCCCGTTGTCCAGAAAAACGCGGCAACGATTTCCATTTTTAAAAGCGCGCCTACGCTGGGAACGGCCCTTCCGGCCCTTAGGCCAAAATGGGAACGGCCGTTCCCATGCTCGGCCGCCCATATTTTGAAAAGGAATGGGAACGCCCGTTCCCTCCAAGCTTTGAGGCTGGGAACGGTCGTTCCCAGTTCCTGCAACTGAAAAACAGAGCAGAAACAGGGGAAGCTCTCGGGAAGAAAGCAACAAAGCAACCAAATTCCATTTTTGATCCCCAAATGCTATAATCTCTAGAAATATGATGCAAACAACTTCACTACATGATAATATATCCCTTAGACACCTAAAACCACGAAATAGCATCAAGAATTTCAAGTTTCAAGTTTATGATCAACTTGATCATTCAAGCCACATATTCAAGAATTTCATGATCAAATCATGCTATAATTCCACATATGATTACATATTCATGCTTCCATGTCCAATCAATCCATCTAGCATATAAATCTTAAACCCTAGCTCATGCAATTATGATCAATAATCCTCAACTCATGCAACCAACCTTGTAAATGGAAGAAATGAAGAAGTATGATGATGATGATGATGATCACTCAATTTCTTGCAATATTTCTTGATGATTCTTGAGATGGATGATGAAAATCACTTCTTCCCTTTTCTTCTATGAAACCGAGAGAGAGAGGAAATATGTTTGGCAAATTTTGGTTGAAAATGATCAAAGAATGTGGGAGAAGAGATGATATCGATACATTCCATTCTTGGTTTGAGTGAAAATTGTCAATTTGCCAATTAATCCTTGAGGTTTCTAAGTTATGCAATTAGGTATGTCACCATTTAAAATATGATCAATTTGGTCCTTAGAAATCATGCAATTAAGTCCCTAAGATTTTAGAAAATATTTAACTAGGGACAATTTGGTAATTTATCACTCTCGGTAATAATTTCATGCAAGAAAATATTTCCCGTGTCATGAAATAATTTTTCAATGATATGAAATCAAATAATTGATATAAATAATGTCTCGTGAATTTTATAAAAGTATGAATGCCACGTAAGAATATATTATAAAATTAAAAGAATAAAATAAAACCTACGCTCAAAACGCACACGTGGCGTGCTTACCTGTTCATCCGGATACTGGGGCGTTACAACTCTCCCCCCCTTAGAAGAATCTGGTCCCCAGATTCTCTAGTCCTGCTCGAACAACTCCGGGTGGAACCGTTTCATTTTATCCTCTGTTTCCCACGTAGCTTCTTCGGTTTTGTCACTTCTCCACAACACTTTAACCATGGGAATCCTCCGGTTTCTCAACTCCTGAAATTTCCGATCCATGATTTTAACCGGCCTCTGAACAAACGTCAAATTCGGTTCGAATTCAACTTCTTCCACGGGGAGAATCGTGGTCTCATCGGGGTAATATTTCCTTAGTTGTGAAACATGAAACACGTTGTGAATCCCCGTAAGACTCGGTGGTAGGTCCAATCGATAGGCTACCTCGCCTATTCTTTCAAGAATCTCGAACGGACCTAAGTAGCGAGGATTAAGCTTTCCTCCTCTCCCGATCCGGGTGAAACCTTTCCTTGGTGACACCTTTAAGAATACTCGGTCCCCCACTTCGAACTCTAGATCCCTTCGGCGCTTATCTGCATAGCTCTTTTGCCTGTCTTGCGCGGCTTTCATCCGTTGTTGAATCATTTGAACCTTTTCAATCATAGCCTGAACGACTTTGGAAGGCCTTTCGAATCTTTCACCTCTCTTCACCCCTTCCTGTTTCGACCATTTCCATTCTTCCAAGTCGAAAAACAACGGAGATCGGCACTTTCTTCCATAAAGTAACTCGTAAGGAGCCATCCCGATCGAAGCCTGAAAGCTGTTATTATAAGCAAACTCGATCAAGGGAAGCTGTTCTGACCACGAGTTCTGAAAATCCATCGCGCAAGCCCGAAGAAGATCTTCCAAATACCTGATTAACCTTTCAGTCTGGCCGTCTGTCTGAGGGTGAAATGCTGTACTGAACTTAAGCTTCGTTCCCAAGACAGCCTGTAATTCCTGCCACAACTTCGAAGTAAATCTCGGGTCTCGGTCAGAAACTATGCTCACCAGAATACCATGAAGTCGAATAATCTCTCTGTTATAGATCTCGGCCAACTTCGGGATTTTATAGGACATCCGGACCGGTAGAAAGTGAGCAGACTTCGTAAATCTATCCACGATCACCCAAATTCCATCAAACCCGCCTTTAACCTTTGGTAACCCAGAAACAAAGTCCATAGTTACTTGTTCCCACTTACACTCGGGAATAGGTAACGGTTGTAGAAGTCCCGCGGGTTTTTGGTGCTCCGCTTTCACTTTCTGGCAAGTCAGGCAATGTTTCACGTACTCTGCTACGTCTCTCTTCAACCCGTTCCACCAATAATATTGCTTCAAATCTTTATACATCTTATTTCCTCCTGGGTGGATCGAGTAAGCTGACTTGTGAGCTTCCTCGAGTAGGACCCGTCTTAATTCTTCAGGTACTACTACTCTGTTTTTAAACCGAAGCAACCCGGTCTCATCAAACCCAAACGGACTCTCCGGGTCATCCTTAGCCTTACTTGCAAATTTCTGTACTTCCGGATCCCTATTCTGAGCCTCAAATAACTGATTCTTTAATTCCGGCTGAACGGTGATATTAGAAACCCGAGCCCGTAACACAATCGGGGCAACTTCCTTACTTTCCTTTATTTCCAAACTCGATACACTCGCCTTCCTGCTAAGTGCATCGGCAACCACATTGGCTTTCCCGGGATGGTACTTAATTGTACAATCATAATCTTCCAACTTTTCCATCCAACGCCGTTGCCTCATATTCAAATCCTTCTGTGTGAACAAATACTGGAGGCTCTTGTGGTCGGTAAATATCTCAAAGGAAGTCCCGTAAAGATAATGTCTCCATTTCCCGAGCGCAAAGATCACGGCTGCTAGCTCCAGGTCGTGTGTCGGATAATTCCTTTCATATTCTTTTAGCTTCCGAGAAGCATAGGCGATCACCTTTCCTTTCTGAGTCAAAACACAACCTAAGCCTTCTTTGGAAGCATCTGTATACACTGCATACTCTTCTGAACCCTCGGGAAGCGTTAACACCGGAGCTGAGACTAACTTTTCTTTCAAAAAGTTAAAGCTTTGATCACATTTCTCATCCCAGACAAACTTAACATCCTTCTTTGTCAACCGGGTTAACGGTGCAGCAATCTTAGAGAAGTCCTGAACAAACCTTCTGTAATAACCGGCCAATCCCAAAAAGCTTCTAATCTCCGAGGCATTCTTTGGTTTCTCCCACTTAAGTACGGCCTCAATTTTCGAGGGATCGACTTCCAATCCTTTCCCTGAAATCACATGCCCCAAGAAGGAAACCCGATCTATCCAAAATTCACACTTGCTGAACTTCGCAAATAACTGATGCTCTTTTAGTGTCTGAAGAACGAGTCTGAGATGTCTTGCGTGCTCCTCGGCTGACTTTGAGAAAACCAGAATATCATCAATAAATATTACCACAAACTTGTCGAGGAAAGGCCTGAATATCCGGTGCATCATATCCATGAAAGCTGCAGGGGCATTAGTCAATCCAAACGGCATAACCACGAACTCATAGTGCCCGTACCGAGTATTGAATCCTGTCTTTGGAATGTCCTCTGCTCGGATTCGCAGCTGATAGTATCCCTGTCTTAAATCCAATTTCGAATACACCTTAGAACCCTGGAGTATGTCGAATAACTCCTCGATATGTGGAAGGGGATACTTATTCTTAATAGTCATCCTGTTCAACTCCCTGTAATCGATGCACATTCTTAAAGTCCCGTCCTTTTTCTTTACAAACAACACTGGTGCTCCCCACGGCGAAGAACTTGGCCGAATGTACCCAACTTCCAATAAAGCCTCAAGCTGAACTTTTAATTCCTTCAATTCGGCTGGAGCCATCCGGTAAGGAGTCTTTGAATACGGCTCAGCATTCGGGAAAAGATCAATCACAAATTCAATCTCCCGCTCAGGAGGCAAAGAATCCAGCTTTTCTGGGAATACCTCGGGGAATTCCTTTACCACTTCGGTATCCTCTAATTTCACCTGATCCTTTGGCTTGTTCAGAATGTAAGCAATGAACCCTGTAGCCCCGTCTCTGACTAGTCTCTGAGCCTCTGAAAATGAAAGTAAGGGTACAGTCTTCGAAGTACAACCCGTAATAACCTCTGAACCCAACTGAACCTTTTTAGCCCGACAATCCACAGTAGCACAATGCCTGTATAACCATTCCATCCCCAAAATAGCCCCGTATCTCTCCATTGGCATCATAATAAAGTCTGTCAGAAATTCCCTGCCTTCAATCACAACTGGAACATCCCTGTAAACCTGATCCGTCTCTCGCCTACTACCGAAAGGAGTACTAACTATATAGCGCACAGAAGTACACATAGCAGGCAAAGACAAAGTAATAGCAATAGAATGCGCAAGAAAGGAGTGTGTAGCTCCGGGATCAAATAATGTATGAATGTTCGTGTCATGGATGCAAATAATACCTTCAACTACTGCAGCGGGGTCAATATCAGCATCCTGCTCCTCTCCCGCAAGTGCATAAGCTCGGGCCCTCACAAGTGGCCTCGGTCCTGCAGGGGGTGGATCCTGGCGATCCGGACAACCGTCAACCAGGTGCTCGTTACTCCCACAAATCAAACATAGGCCCAACCGGCGTCTGCAGTTATCATAGGTGTGCGTAGGATGTCCACACCATGTGCATCTCGGTCTCTGAGGTGGCTGAGGTGGTGCTGGAGCTCTCGGACCTCTCAGTAACGGCCCTGCACCCTTCTGTGATGATCCTGCAGTCTTAAACTTCTTCCCAGTCTCCCTCTGTGCTGGAGGTGCGGAGTAAACCATCGGCCTCTTTCCTGAGCTCGATCCCTGACCTGCTCTCGAGCCTGAAGCCTGTCCTGCTCGCTGAGTAGCCCTCCTAGCACTATCAGAATCCTCAACCTTCAGGGCCTTTGCAGTAGCCTTTGCCCAAGTACTGGTATTAGTCGCTTTCAGTGCATCCTGGATGTCCGGTCTCAACCCCTGAACAAACTGCATCGCTTTGTGAAAGTCATCATTCGCTATGTTGGGTGCATAGCGAGAAAGCCTCTCGAACTCGGCGATGTACTGACCCACAGACCTGCCTCCCTGCTTTAATTCTGTAAACTCCCTCAACCTGCGGGTACGGGAAGCTGGAGGAATATACTTGTTTCTGAACTCCCGTACAAAGACCTCCCAAGTAATCTCTGTCCCTGCTGCCTCCAGAACGATCTGAGTGCTCTCCCACCAGGAGTAGGCCTCGCCCTGAATAAGAGTAAGGGTACAACGAGCCTTCTCCTGACTGTCACAAGGGATAAGCTGCCATATTCTCTCAATCTCCTTCAACCACATCTCTGCCTGTATGTCGTCTCCCTTATAGAACTTCGGGGGACGCTGATTCTGAAACTCTCGCAAAATAGCAGAAATGGGATTCTCTGGAGGTGCTACCTGCGCTGGTGGTGGTGGTGGAGGTACCCGTTCCTGTAACCTCTGATCAATTAGCCCCACTACTGCGTTCATGAAATCCTGGGGCTGTGCCTGGGCAGGTGGAGGAGGTGGTGATCTCTCGCGGCGATGATGTCGGCGATGATGATGCCTGTGCCTCGAGGATCGATCACTGTAATGTCTATCGGGCTCCATCCTGAAATTAGATCACTAAACATGCGTGGCTTGATCAATAAATGCAAATGTGTGCATAGAATTTCCATAATATCAAGTAGCACATATTCAAGAAAGATCAAGTAGTGCAATTAATGCGAATAAGGGAGTAAATCAAGTAAGTCAGCCCAATGCAGACTCCCAAATACCACATAATCCTATGCCGTGCGACCTAGACTGACTCAACACGACTCAAGAACCTCGGTTTTGCAACCGGGCTCTGATACCACCTGTAGATGTAGCACCCTAGACCCCAAGGCGCCACATCCCCCGCACTGTAGCCTCAATCCACGTATGAAATGGACAGTTCATACATAAACCAAGACCACAGCGAACGGGTGACAACAAAACGACGCTCTAGGCGGGACACTCTCCCCAACATAATCAACAAAGCTGAATAGAAAAGCGGAAGCAATAAAGTCATTCGTATATATATAGGTACCATATTTATTCCATAGATACATATAGGTACCATTTACTATCAATCCATTATCATCTCACAATAAGCTACATCATTAAGTATTCAAAACGTGACAATAACTATCATAACATGAAATGTCTCAAAGTACTATACATGAAAGGTATGAAACTAGACCCGTGGAAATGCAAGACTCGAACCACTCCCGCCTAGCACGACCACGTTCAAAAGGTACCTGAAAAGTGAAGTATCAGTCTACCGAAGACTGAGTGAGGGGCCATAAATATATATAACACACGTCACATGCAAGTTGTAGCCTCGGGTGAAGACTTTAACATAAATAGATATATATACAAATCAATATATTTAATCTTTGCCCGAGATTACAACTATCCATTTTAACACGTTTATTTAATCATGTTTGTCAATATCATGAACATGTGGCCCCGGCGAGTAAGGGCAATCTCCAACCGAACTCCCAATCGTGAACAATACGTGATCATGCTTGCTTGCTTGATAAATAAGTGATCATGCATTACATTTAGTGCTCACATAGACAATTTCATACTTGAAAACATGCAATAACCCGAGGATAACCCGACATTCCGGATTAATCCCCAGTCTCCTTCTTCCTCCGGGTGATAGCGAGTTTGCAAGGCTCGACTATCCACGACATGGTGTGTGTAGAGGACATGACCCTCTAGACACGGAACTCCTTCCACCACTAATCTCCTAGTGGCTTCGGGGTTGATCCCAACAATGTGAGGATAATTCAGGAGTTACCCGTCAGCCCGTGCTTTCCCGGTTGGCTCAAGAATTACCCTCGGGCCCACGTGCAATCATGTACTCGCCAACATGCTTGAAAATCATTACAATCAATACATTCTTGCTTGAAATGTTTATAAGTTTGAAAACGTTTATAATTATAATAGGTTTTGGCCGAAAACTAGCACGTACGGGTGGTAGGGTTCATTTTACCAAAACAAAACCTCACCTTTCTTGCAAAATATAATAAAGTAGCGTTCTAAGGAGCTTGCTCCTCGTCCACGCCCTCGTGACCTGTGCAAATACGACATATGAACATGAGACATGGACTAAAATGGCCAAAATATGACGAACGGCGAAAACGTGTCGAGACGACCTCGAAAATGCAATGTGGTATTATAACTTTTCGTTTCACATCATATTAACACGTATTATAGCAATTCGGGGTCAAAGAAGTCGTTGGATCGAGGGGTCAAAATCGTAATTTTATGCAGTGAGTTTTGTTCTGTCAGTCCCTTGGGAACGGCCGTTCCAGGCTTCCTTTGAAAACTGGGAACGGTCGTTCCCGTTGTCCAGAAAAACGCGGCAACGATTTCCATTTTTAAAAGCGCGCCTACGCTGGGAACGGCCCTTCCGGCCCTTAGGCCAAAATGGGAACGGCCGTTCCCATGCTCGGCCGCCCATATTTTGAAAAGGAATGGGAACGTCCGTTCCCTCCAAGCTTTGAGGCTGGGAACGGTCGTTCCCAGTTCCTGCAACTGAAAAACAGAGCAGAAACAGGGGAAGCTCTCGGGAAGAAAGCAACAAAGCAACCAAATTCCATTTTTGATCCCCAAATGCTATAATCTCTAGAAATATGATGCAAACAACTTCACTACATGATAATATATCCCTTAGACACCTAAAACCACGAAATAGCATCAAGAATTTCAAGTTTCAAGTTTATGATCAACTTGATCATTCAAGCCACATATTCAAGAATTTCATGATCAAATCATGCTATAATTCCACATATGATTACATATTCATGCTTCCATGTCCAATCAATCCATCTAGCATATAAATCTTAAACCCTAGCTCATGCAATTATGATCAATAATCCTCAACTCATGCAACCAACCTTGTAAATGGAAGAAATGAAGAAGTATGATGATGATGATGATGATCACTCAATTTCTTGCAATATTTCTTGATGATTCTTGAGATGGATGATGAAAATCACTTCTTCCCTTTTCTTCTATGAAACCGAGAGAGAGAGGAAATATGTTTGGCAAATTTTGGTTGAAAATGATCAAAGAATGTGGGAGAAGAGATGATATCGATACATTCCATTCTTGGTTTGAGTGAAAATTGTCAATTTGCCAATTAATCCTTGAGGTTTCTAAGTTATGCAATTAGGTATGTCACCATTTAAAATATGATCAATTTGGTCCTTAGAAATCATGCAATTAAGTCCCTAAGATTTTAGAAAATATTTAACTAGGGACAATTTGGTAATTTATCACTCTCGGTAATAATTTCATGCAAGAAACTATTTCCCGTGTCATGAAATAATTTTTCAATGATATGAAATCAAATAATTGATATAAATAATGTCTCGTGAATTTTATAAAAGTATGAATGCCACGTAAGAATATATTATAAAATTAAAAGAATAAAATAAAACCTACGCTCAAAACGCACACGTGGCGTGCTTACCTGTTCATCCGGATACTGGGGCGTTACAGTACATAACCACGGTACTAAAAGGAGTTTAGTATGGACAATGGAACATCTCTTTTGAAGAGTATGTGTCCTAAGACAACTTTAAGAAAGTTAGAATATCCAAAATCCCTTTAAGTGAAAGGGTGCATAATGTATAAAAGGTTATGTACTAAATTAGATATGGCGCAACACTAAGCGTAGTAGGCCGAATCTAATATGACCTCAGAGAAGGTCATTAGATCTCTGTAAAGGATGTCCTCAGAGTACTTGAGAAGAAATGAGGATATGTATTAGTTTACAGAGCCCAAAAGATCTTGTTGTTAGAAGGATATTTGATGTAACCGTTCATCAAACATAGATGATTATGAAATCATTGAAAGGATACAACTTCTACCAGAATGGTAATGCAATGTGTTGGAAAGGGGTTCCAAGGACGGACATTGCAAAACTCAACTATCGTAGTTGAGAACTTAGTCGTATTATATAATACTAAGTTAAGTGTTTGGGTAAGAAACTCCATCTAACTTGTTAGATGAAGTTCCTAGCATGAAAACAACTCCTTGATCATATTGTATGATAAAAAGGATGGTTGCTCAAGTAAGAGAACCAAGACCTCACCAAGAGACTGAACACGTGATTACGAATCACTTTATAAGGAAAAGGTGTTTCCTAAGAGATGTGTAAACAAGAGGGTCACATCAGCAGAGAATATAGCAGATCCACTTTGGAAACGCCCAAAGTCAATAGGGTCTCTAAGTGCATCTTGAGAAGATGGGACTTAGAGTACCTAAATGGCTTTTACGGGGAAGTGGGAGATTGTTAGGAATAGTGCGCTAGAAAAGCCGATTCGACGTAATCTGCTTTGGGACTTTTCTTATATCACAGACAATCTTTGAATAATATACGATTGATTATAGGCAAACACTTCTTTATATGCCAATACGTGTTTTGTGTGTTTCCATTACGTGCGCATGTATGAGAACTCCCCTAATCCTGATGACTTTAGGACTCTACCATTTAGGTGAAATGGTTCATGAAACGAGCCCTATATCACATAAGTCATGATTAGTAAAATACTCCAAGCCGATGAGTCCTACAGACAGTGGGAGTGTCAACCTGACTCCTCTAAGGCTTGCTTGTGGGATCACGCCCTTAAGAAGGACCACCTTGTTTCATGGAGGTGCAAAGTGTATAGTTAATACGTACGTGATACATGAGGGTGCTTACTTTAATAAGTAAGTTCACTGAGGTGCCCCGTGTGAGAAGATTCCTAAACGGGAAAGGAAGTTTCTATTTCAGGAAATGAAAACTTCCAGATTAGGAAATATCTCACGAGTCATTGATGTGATTAATTGATCCTTAGACTTGAGGTTCCTTGTCACTTTATGAATTAACTCTGTAGTCTTTGGTATAAGCTTTAAAGGGTGTCGCCTTAGACAACTGATTCAAGGCTTATGCTGGGGCTGCACAAGTGATTCATGAAAGTGAATGAGAATCAAGAAAGGACCTACACTTGCATATGCAAGGTGATCTCTTATTGTGTAAGTCTTTCATATGCCATATGGAGTCCTTGGCCAAGGCAGTAGATCAAGACATCAAGAAAAGGGTTTCTTGGATTGAGATCAAATGGATATGAAATGCACTTAGCTTTAAGACCGGATTATTAGGGTTCTGATTATTCCCTTACCCTAGATCTTGGTTGAGAGATAGTAAGTAGGAGGATTGTATCTCACATGAATCAATGACATAAAGGTTCTGTCGAATCCGAACATTCCAATTCAGCTAGGGGTTAAACACCTGTTGCTAGACTATGGTCGTTTAATCTGTGGACTGATTAATTAATTAGTGAATTAATTAATTGGGGTCACTGCTAATTGAATTGAGAACCTAGAGGGTCACACACAACAACTTGGTTACATGAGTTGAGGCTTAAAAATGATTAAACGAGTTAATCGAGCCTAAGGGGTTCCACACGTGTGAAATCACACGTGTGGCTCACGTGATTGGACACGTGTCATTAAGACACGTGTGCCACACGTGATTATGTGATGTTAAATAATTAATGTGTTAATTATTTAATAGACTTTGGTTTAATTTTGAATTAAAAAGAAAGTCTAATTTTGGAGAAAATAATCTAGTTAATTAATTATGAATTAATTAATTAGATAAAAATAAGTTATTTATTTTATAATAAATAAAGTATAAAATTATCCAAAAATAGTTTGGATAATTTTAGCTCTCTTAAAAGTTGACTAGAATTAGAATTCAAAGTCAAAGTTGGAAAATACTTGGTGATCAAGTAATAGGAGAGAGAGGAACCAAATCCTTTCCCAACTAGGATTTGGATCGGCACCCTCTCTCTATAAATAGGGGAGCTCGAGCTCCTTATGGAGCTAATGGACAATTCTTGGTTCATGTGTTGAACACCTTCCTTTCTCCAAGATTAAATTAAACCCTAGGTTAAGCCTAAACACTAACTAGAGAACTAGCATCCTTACTAGTTAGATTGTGATCAAGTTGGTGGACTTTCTCTAGAGACTTCAAGTTAGAAGTTTGAAGATTCGAGCTTTACCAAAGGAGAGGGGATCAAGCCGCGAGAAGAGCGTTCTTGGGTGGCTTGAAACGCTTCAAGAAAGAATAAAAGAAAAGTAAGTTTTCTATCTTTACGAATTTGGTTACACGATTGCGAGTTCAAGGTCCTTTTGTTGGAAAAATTTTTAAATTCCGCTGCTTTCTGATTCGTGTTTTCCAACACTGAGTTCATTTCCGGCATCAATTTAACCAGGTCTTGGCCGTAGGTGGTGGTTCCGGCGACGTGGGCGGCGGCAGAAACTTCGGCGGCCAACGGGCCCCTTTTCCGGCCATCTTTTGGCCTCGGGCTCTGCACGAAAGTTGTTCGGAACGGCGAGAACTAGTAGCCTGTGATCACGCGACTCCAGATTCGGCGGTTTGACGGTGGATCGCGGCTGTGCAGCGGCAGCGCAACAGCTGCGCTAGCTCCGAGGATTTTTCCGGCGAGCCACCTTAGGGCTTTCGAAGAGCTCGTCATAGGTAAGACAATGCCTTTTATGGATCGCATTTTGGTTCACCGGTTTGGAAGTAATTTGAGTTTGAAGATGTAGGGTTTTCGTGTTCTTCGATTTCAGATGCAGGGCAATCGACTTGGAATTTCCAGAAATTGATTGAGGATTCGGAACGGGCACGAAGACTTCATTCAGGACTGATTTTTCAGGATTTTTCCGACGACCTTCGGTGGCGGTCCGGCCAAATTCCGGCAGCTACAGTGGTTTCCTTCCGACGGCGTCTGATCGGAATGTTCTTCTCGTTGTGGTGAGTTCAACACCACTTTCCGTTCGTTAATCGGACACTCGGTTTATTTATTACGAATTATTTTGTGTAATTGTGATTATTTGAATTAATTGTTTTAAGTGTAAATAAATTGTTTATTGTTGGTTTGTTGATCGAGATGTATTTCAATCATATTCAAAAATATTTATTGAATGAATTGTGATATGCATGAATGTTTCGATTTACAATTTGAATCCCGATGTGATGAATTTATGTTATGTGTTTAGATATGAAGGGGTGTTAGTGTAATATTTATGAAACTATGAATGTGACTTGAGCTTGTGTACCAAACATGTTGTGAAGTTGTAAAGTATGATCTTAAGTGAATTAAATGCACTCTTTATTTGTATCAAGCATGCTATTTACGTATAACAACTTTGTATGTTTATATGATCAAGTTGCTCTTACTTATGCACTTTACAACTCGTCATGAACTTGATGTTTAATCCTAATATTATAATTGAACCCTGTGACATTGGATGATTTAATATGCATTTTGTGAATACATTGACTTCCTAAATTGATCTTGCATCTTTGGATATGGAATTGTGTGTCGGTTGCTTGTAAATATGACCTTGTTGAGCATTGATATGCCTTGAATGACCATGACACCTTATCCAAGCACAACATGAACACTTATGTATAACCACGATCATGTTGAGCAACGCCGTGCGTCTTGTTTGTTTCATATAGAGTCTAAGTCTGGGCTTCTGTATGTCTTGTCACAGAGTTTGGTGGTGCCGGTGGGCCCGAGTTTTAGAGTGTTTGGCCCTTCTCACTCTCAGACACTACTACTGCAAGGTGAGGTTTAGGATTTTGTATAGTTATGCGACCTATGACCTTTACATGCTGATTTCTACCCCTGCATGTGAGTATACCTTACAATAGTTATGTATGTGTTGAATATGATATTTTTATGATCTTATGGTTGCACTTCTCCACGGGCGGGCTATCCCTGCAGCGTGGGAATGTAAGTGTATGAGTCCTGCGTGGGCGGGCTATCCCTACAGCGTAGGAATATATATAAAAACCAGTTTTTGAAGCATATGTAAGCTATTTTGGAAAAACAAGTTGTGTTGTGATTATGTAGCGAGTTGGCTATGAAATATTAGCATCTGTATGTATGTATATATGTATGTGGATCCGAGGAGCTATGGGTAAGGAGCCCCCGGGACGGTTAGGGCCGTCGGGGATATACCTGTGCGTAGTTCCATTTGAGATATCTTCACGCGACCCGTGCTGTAGGGAAGGTGTGGTATCTTGAGCCTTCGGCTAAGGCCGAGGAGGAATCTTGTGGGTTCGCTACCCCTCGAGGGTATGTCTGTTATGGATGGTTTGGGGACGGTACATCTCCTCCATCATTGGTGTGACGGTTGGATTGATTTGGTATTTTATGTTTTGATATGTTCTGAGGAGTAAAGGTTGGAAGCTCGTACTCGCCAAGCATGTGATCTGTTCTGTCTGGGAATCATGAATCGAGATAGAGTTCTGAAATGTTTTGTAAACTTATATCTATATCTATTTGGGTTATTTCGAAATGTTTTGGTATGCAACACCTATCTCCGGTTCATGAGTCCACCCTTCTGATATGTGTTATGCTCTATATATATAACGTGGGTGTGCAATATCCCCCTCACTCGGTCAAGTTGACTGACCCCTCATTTACACTTTTAGTTGCAGGTTGTTGGCGTTTGCTAGGCAGAAGTGAGTCCTTTGAGTTGCACTTCGTCGGTCTAGTCTTTCTATTTGCATTTGTCTTTTCATACACTTTACTTATGCTTTGACTCGTAGACTTGAGATTATACTTTACTATTCGGTAGCCCTGCGTGGCACTCTCATTCGGCCCCTTGTGGCACTTGATGATTATTACTTTATGTTAATATTCGAGACTAGGGATTTATGCTATTTAAACCCGTCAATTGTTATGTTTGTTGATCTATTATTCGGGATTAGGTATCTATGCTAGTTGAACCCGTCACCTGCTTTGCATGTTTTGTTTTAAATGCTTCCGCTATCTTTTGTTATTGGTTTTAATTGCTTCCGCACTCTGAGTTTTGGTCAAGTTAGATCCGCCTAGCCTAGTGTGTGAGTTGGTCTCCCATTCGCTCTGATTCGGATTCGGGCATGGACTTTCATTTCATGTTCCGGGTTTGGGTCATAGTGTGGGGGATGTGGCATCCTCCGTTTGGGGTGTTACATCCTTAAATGGTATCAGAGCTCTAGGTTGCAAAACCGAGGTCTTGAGTCGTGTTGAGTCTGTCTAGGTCGTACGGCATAGGAATAACTACGCATTGCATTTGTTTGACTTGATATTGTGATCCTTCGGCATGAATTGTTTCCTGATTATATGATTGTGTGCACATTTTGACTTTGATTATGCAACATCTTATTTTATGTGCTTTATAAATTGCAAATAATTATTGCATTTACATGATATACGTGTTACATTTCATTTGCATCCTAATCCGCATGCATCGAATTTAGTGTTTGAATTTCAGGGTGCCCTATGAGTCAACACTAAGATTTCCCTCCTTCAACACTACCTTTTAGTACTACAATGAAAACATACCATAGTTCGAAAATGAAAGGATTCCTCACCAAGATCAATACTCATGAAAAGGTTCAGAGTTGAAGGAATGAGATTTACTATATTGACTTACTACCTTAAATTCAATGAAGTTTGACGAACTCTAACCTTGAGGATTCGTTCATTTGGAAGTAGTCACCTTGTTGAGGAAATGAGACAATGGAGGAGAGTCTGATCAAATAGAACCGTTTTGAAGGATTTTGATGAGCTTCCGCCTTGATGATTCGTTTATTTGGGAGTAGTCACCTTGTTGATGGAAACGAGTTAATGTATAAGGATCTGATCAAATAAGATCCGATCAAGTTCAAGGGATGTGGATAGGTAACCATGTTGGTGCTAACTTAAGCAACGAGCTACAAACCAACGGTGAGTGTTGAAAGTTTTGGTACCGTTTAGGGTTAACAAACGACAAGAGAAGATTGGTTGTTAGCTCTTTGGGTGTTTCTTCAAGATGAGATGGAAGACATTATTGATGTGGGAATAAAACACCTAGATGAAGAAAGATTTTATTCAAGTTTTGGAATCATATACCATGGTTGCTTTGGGAAATGATTAATACCACTAGCGCCGAACTTAGCTCTGAGATAGATTTCTGATTGACGTTCTATTTATGGGCAATTTCTTGAAGATGAACAGGTTAAGGTTTCACACATGAATTAGGATTCTTGGTGGGAACCGAAGATGATTCTGGTTGAGCAAGGGTGACGGTCTGGTAGAGAGTTGGATTATAAGCATGCTTGTTGGGTTACCTCTTCACACAAAAAGATTCATGACCTTATTCACGTTTCAGAATCGTGTGCCATGACTTACCTTGGGAAATACTTAACATCATGGTCATCCAGCATAGCTCAAAGACAAATTTCGGATTGGCAATTGAATTGTGGGATTCCGTAAGAAAGAGCAAACTAAGGTTAACATATAAATCAGAATTCTAGTAGAAACCGAGGATGATTCTGGTTGAGCCAGGGGTTACGGTTTAGTAGAGGGTTGGAGGATGGGCATGCTTGTTGGATCGTCTCTTCACCCAAAGAGGATCCAAGACGAAGAAGTGGCATCATTGATGGCTTAATCAACTCCTACTGCTTCATCTTGACTTTCTTGTCAAGATTTTTACACGTCGGTTAACGGTACGCCAAGCATTCGTGGCATTTGCATACATACATCGCTTAAATACTCTTAGCTTGTTTTGCTTGATGTGGGTGACGACCATTGCTATTTTAATCGTGATAACTTGGATACCTGATCTAGTATTTGTAACTTGAAATTTCTACTTGTTATGAATCGTTGCTGAAATGAATGAGTTATGTACTTGTGTGAACTATTCATGCTTATGTGATTTAAAACTCTTTTGATTGCTCACTAACTTCTCATATAACATACATACATACTGTAATCCTGTTTTATAGGGATTCCATCGCGATATCCCCCTTGAGTTGAGGTACGAGTGTTGAATCTATACTCAAGGGACACCGATATCAGTTTTATAAGGTACACCAAACAGGCATCGCATACTTTTCGTCAAGTGTTACTATGATGTGTGTAAGTACGAATAAATGATCAGTAGATTTATGTGCAAGAGAGACCTTAGGTTCCCTCTTTTTACGTGTTGGAGAGATGTAGGATTCTCTCTATTTATGTGGTAGAAAGATGCTGGATTCTTTCTAAGTTTTGTGCACGAGAGATGTTGGATTCTCTTGTACTTAGATATTCGGAGATGCTGGACTCTCTTGAATCTAGGGGTTTGAGGAATGCTGGATTTTCTCAAACTAGAATGTTGGCAGATGCTGGAATCTGTCCGACTTAGGTTGAGAGACGGGGTTCTCTCAATTATGTGCTTGAGAGACGGGGTTCTCTCTTGTATATGTGCTCGAGAGACGGGGTTCTCTCTCTTGTGGGTGCTGAGGGATGGGGCTCTCTCTTGTTTGTTGTGGTTGTGTTACGCGTTGATCTAACTACGGGTAGCAAGTGGTGCATCGGAGACGACATCGAGGTTGGGTGCAGTTGCAGCTATCCGATCATGAGAATGACCGTCCGAGTTCGAACAACTAGCGGATCAAGTACTCGCAGGGACCTCGACGATAACAAGACATCATAAAGGAGTTTCGGTGTAGATGACAGGAGTAAGCCTCACCATTAGATTTATGATCTCACGCGAGTTCGGGAGAAGGGTTGGAGCACTACAACTCGAGGATCTACATTTTAGCAGTGGAACCTGGGGACCAGGTTCTCTTAAGGGGGGAAGGTTGTGACGCCCCGTATTCTCGAAGGGCGTCGTGACGATATTAACAAGTAAGTCTCTACACTTGTGTGTGTGTTTAATTTAAGAGTTCTTGAATTATGTGATTTAATGTAAATCCAATTTAATATGAAATCATTCGGATTATTCTAAAATTAATGGTTAAGTTGATTTTAAATCCATCATGTTACTTAACTTGTTTAATTTCGGTTTACTTGAATTCCTTGAGATTAATTATCAATCATGTGTTTACGAAGTGTCGTTAAATTATATGAAAGGTTTCTAAAATTAAATTGAATTAAACTCTAATTGGTAAATCTCTCTCTTTCATTTTAATTTATAAAATTAATTCGGAGCTTGAATGTTTATTCGTAACTTTACCAATTTTATTTACGATTATTTGTACACGATATTTCACTTTGCTACGCGATAAGAATACCCGATAGTATATAGCTTGTGCACAAGACACATTTCTCCCAATCTCTTTTCTCTCTCTCTCTCTTCTCTCTTCTCTCTCTCTCCCGCGGGTACTATGTGCGGCTTTGGTTATGAGACCATAACTCGATCGTTTCTCGACGGAATTCAACAAACGAATAGTCCATTTCGATTATCTCGGCGAGACCGACGCAAGAGTACCAATTTCACAGCCTAATGACGAACAGTGCTGGAGTTATGACCGAATTTCAGTAGCAGTGGCGCAGCTGTCGGACCGCCGCCACTTCGCTGGCCTTTTGCGGCGGTTTTCGGCCACCCCCTCGATACACGAGCCGAAGACCCATGAAGAGGACATCCCGGCGCACCATTTGACGTTGGCGGTGCGGCCATCCGGGCCGCGACGGCGCCGCACGCGCCGCCTGAAGCTCGCGGCGGCGGCGCGAGTCATTGTAGCGGTGCGATTCCGCCGCCTCCGACGGTTTTTTTCCGCGACCCTCTTTGGTTTCTAAGGTTTTTCAACCCCCTGAGTTCATTTCCGGCATCAATTTTACCAGATCTTGGTCGTAGGTGGTGGTTCTGACGACGTGGGCGGCGGCAGAAACTTCGGCGGCCAACGGGCCCCTTTTCCGGCCATCTTTTGGCCTCGTGCTCTGCACGAAAGTTGTTCAGAACGGCGAGAACTAGTAGCCTGTGATCACGCGACTCCAGATTCGGCGGTCTGACGGCGGACCGCGGCTTTGCTGCGGCGGCGCAACAGCTGCCCTCGCTCCGAGGAATTTTCCGGCGAGCCACCTTAGGGCTTTCGAAGAGCTCGTCATGGGTAAGACAATGCCTTTTATGGATCGCATTTTGGTTCACCGGTTTGGAAGTAATTTGAGTTTGAAGATTTAGGGTTTTCGTGTTCTTCGATTTCAGATCTAGGACAATCGGCTTGGAATTTCCAGAAATTGATTGAGGATTCGGAATGGGCACGAAGACTTCATTCAGGACTGATTTTTCGGGATTTTTCCGGCGACCTTCGGCGGCGGCCCGGCGGCGGCCCGGCCAAATTCCGGCAGCTACAGTGGTGAGTTCAACGCCACTTTCCGTTCGTTAATCGGACACTCGGTTTGTTTATTACGAATTATTTTGTGTAATTGTGATTATTTGAATTAATTGTTTTAAGTGTAAATAAATTGTTTATTGTTGGTTTGTTGATCGAGATGTATTTCAATCATATTCAAAAATATGTATTGAATGAATTGTGATATGCATGAATGTTTCGATTTACAATTTGAATCCCGATGTGATGAATTTATGTTATGTGTTTAGATATGAAGGGGTGTTAGTGTAATATTTATGAAACTATGAATGTGACTTGAGCTTGTGTACCAAACATGTTGTGAAGTTGTAAAGTATGATCTTAAGTGAATTAAATGCACTCTTTATTTGTATCAAGCATGCTATCTACGTACAACAACTTTGTATGTTTATATGATCAAGTTGCTCTTACTTATGCACTTTACAACTCGTCATGAACTTGATGCTTAATTCTAATATTATAATTGAACCCTGTGACATTGGATGATTTAATATACATTTTGTGAATACATTGACTTCCTAAATTGATCTTGCATCTTTGGATATGGAATTACGTGTCGGTTGCTTGTAAATATGACCTTGTTGAGCATTGATATGCTATGAATGACCACGACACCTTATCCAAGCACAACATGAACACTTATGTATAACCACGATCATGTTGAGCAACGCCGTGCGTCTTGTTTAGTTCATATAGAGTCTAAGTCTGGGCTTCTGTATATCTTGTCACAGAGTTTGGTGGTGCCGGTGGGCCCGAGTTTTATAGTGTTTGGCCCTTCACACTCTCAGACACTACTACTGCGAGGTGAGGTTTAGGATTTTGTATAGTTATGCGACCTATAGCCTTTACATGCTGATTTCTACCCCTGCATGTGAGTATATCTTATAATAGTTATGTATGTGTTGAATATGATATTTTTATGATCTTATGCTTGCACTTCTCCGTGGGCGGGCTATCCCTGCAACGTAGGAATATATATAAAAACCAGTTTTTGAAGCATATGTAAGCTATTTTGGAAATACAAGTTGTGTTGTGATTATGTAGCGAGTTGGCCATGAAATATTGGCATCTATATGTATGTATGTATGTATGTGGATCCGAGGAGCTATAGGTAAGGAGCTCCCGGGACGGTTAGGGCCGTCGGGGATATACCTGTGCGTAGTTCCATTTGAGATATCTTCACGCGACCCGTGTTGTAGGGAAGGTGTGGTATCTTGAGCCTTCGGCTAAGGCCGGGGAGGACTCTTGTGGGTTCACTACCCCTTGAGGGTATGTCTGTTATGGATGGTTTGGGGACGGTACATCTCCTCCATCATTGGTGTGACGATTGGATTGATTTGGTATTTTATGTTTTGATATGTTCTGAGGAGTAAAGGTTGGAAGCTCGTACTCGCCGAGCATGTGATCTGTTCTGTCTGGGAATCATGAATCGAGATAGAGTTCTGAAATGTTTTCTAAACTTATATCTATATCTATTTGGGTTATTTCAAAATGTTTTGGTATGCAACACCTATCTCCGGTTCATGAGTCCACCCTTCTGATATGTGCTATGCTCTATATACATAACGTGGGTGTGCATTAGCCCCCTCACTCGGTCAAGTTGACTGACCCCTCATTTACACTTTTAGTTGCAGGTTGTTGGCGTTTGCTAGGCGGAAGTGAGTCATTTGAGTTGCACTTCGTCGGTCTAGTCTTTCTATTTGCATTTATCTTTTCGTACACTTTACTTATGCTTTGACTCGTAGACTTGAGATTATACTTTACTATTCGGTAGCCCTGCGTGACACTCTCATTCGGCCCCTTGTGGCACTTGATGATTATTACTTTATGTTAATATTCGGGACTAGGGATTTATGCTAGTTGAACCTGTCAATTGTTATGTTTGTTGATCTATTATTCGGGATTAGGTATCAATGCTAGTTGAACCCGTCACCTGCTTTGCATGTTTTGTTTTAAATGCTTCCGCTATCTTTTGTTATTGGTTTTAATTGCTTCCGCACTCTGAGTTTTGGTCAAGTTAGATCCGGCTAGCCTAGTGTGTGAGTTGGTCTCCCCGTTCGCTCTGTTCGGATTCGGGCATGGACTTTCATTTCATGTTCCGGGTTTGGGTCATAGTGCGGGGGATGTGGCATCCTCCGTTTGGGGTGTTACAAGTACCGTTTTGCTCAGGGTCTACGTTCCGCCTAACTTAGGGTTGGTTTTATTTTGTTTGTCTCCGTTTGCTATGGCCCGGCACGTGTGCGGAGGTCTGGTTTCTTTACACGTGTCGGGCTATGGTGCGGGGGTGTGGTGCTGTAACAGCCGTACTCAGGGCCGAGTCGAGAAAGGTAAGTAAAGGGTTATTCAGGAAGCGTTTATAACCTCGATCCTTATTAATTCTCTTCATGCATTGCATTTTATGTGACTTATGTGCTTTTTTGTGCTATAGTTTAATTAAATGTTCGTAGATTTAATTATTTCCACTATTTAACTTGTACCTCGAAACTCTTTTCATAGAATCCTAGAAATCTAGTATTCATTCCCTTCTAGCACCTAAAACCCCTTCATATACTTCAAAACCCATTTCTACAGTTTTAGGTTGAAAATTACAAAAATACCCCTAAAGCCCTAGAATTTTCCTACATTCTCCGAAATACTTTTCCTATCCGATATTATAGTCAAAACGATCCTTGAATTATTTTATGAATTTTCATACATTTACCAAAACTCGATTCCACCCATAGCATATTTTATAAATATTTTCCTTTTTAAAAATTATCATTTTATTTTAAACAAATTAACTTTTATTCAATAGTCGAAATTATACTGAAAACGATTCTTGAATTTTTCTCTAAATTATAATGATTTTTCCAAACTTTAAACTTTATCATAGCTTCGTTTATATAATTTTCTTATGATTTCATCAGATTTAATATTCATAATTTATAAACGAAAACTCTAAATATTCCACATTTATAACCAAAACGAAGCTTATTTTTCACTCGTTCTTTCATTAATTCACTACTTCAAGTTTTTACCTCTCGACTCTTGAATAAATTTTATATTATTTTACATTTATTTTTATTCAATATGACATCATTCATGACAACATGAGCTTCTAGAAGATTTAATTAAATGAATGTAATTTCTCCACATTTCTTATGTTAGTACCAAGCATTTGTTTAAAATGTAGTTTAACCACATCTTTTAAATAATTACCAAGCATTTGTTGAAATAATAGACAACCACATCTCCCTTAAACTTTCATAAATTGCTCAAAGACGCCTCATGACTACCTATAAATACCCCCCTCAAGCATCATTTATAACTCACAAAATTAACACAAAAATCACTCCCTCTCTCCCTAAACCTCACGCCCCAACTCTCTCTCTCTCAACAAGGTATGTTTTCTTCTATTATTTCATGCTTTATATTATGTTCTTAGTATAATAATAATAGTAGCATGTCTAGGATTAATTAAATTATGCTTTAGGAATTTATTTTTATGAAATATGTGCATAATTGTTAGTTTAAATGCAATGTGTGTACATTATGGAATTTTATTTAATTAAATGCATGAATTATGATATGATATAATGTGAGTATGTATTTAAATTATTATGATCTTGTTTGAATAAATTCATGCCTAGAGTAAATTATTTAGAATTATTTTTCATAGAAAATTCATGTATTTTGCTATATTATGCTTCAATCTTATTGCTTGCCGTTTCTACGTGAAATGATTTTGGAATTTCGTGAAAATTTAATATGTTGGACTTATATGTGTTATGAATATGTTTATATGCTCGTTTTATATTTTTGGGTTTGTTTGATTGAGTTTTGAATTTATTTTGGATTCGGAATCCAAAACGGGGGCTAAAGAGCAATTAGCGCACCATTGGTTCCTTATTTGATAACTTGAGCTAGGAAACTCGGTTTCGAGTTTCGTCAACTTCGTTGAACTCGTATCGAAAATTCGAGTTTGATGAGCTTAGCCTTATATTTTTCCAAAGCCATTTGAACCTCCGAAATTCAACCGAAACACACAACGGACGCCTAAACTGACCTTGCTGCACTTAAATGGCCATAACTTATTCATTTGTTGACCAAATTAACCATGGTTAGACTCTATGGAACCTTAACTCAACCCTTTATTCAGCCCTTAACCCCCCAAACCGAGATAACCCTTCCCACTTGGAGTAAATTGGCCAAACATCCTCTGCATTCCAGAAATCCCGTCACTCAAGCCCTCCTTCGAGATTCAAGCTCAAATCTCCTTCCAAACCTCCATTAATCCACAAGGTAAGCTTGTATATGTTATGTACATTCAATATGAGTCATTTTCATTCATTTATCCCTAAATTTGAGCATGGTTTCATGAGTTTTGGCAAAGATGGATCTATATTTAGGTTTTGAGCATTTTGGTTGATCTCTTTCAATTCTTGAGCTTTTTGGATGATTTCAAGCATGAAAATGATTGTTTTGATCTCCTCTTTACATTTATAGTGATGTATTAGTTGTTAGTTGAGGTATTTATGAGCCACCATTAATGAGTTATTGAAGTTTTGGTAAGAATTGATCACCACACACTACATCTCACGTTTCAAGGTTTTGGGAGCATGATTGGGAGTTGTTTTTAAGTGGTTTCATTACATCTTAGTTGTCTTTTGTTGATTGAATGTGTTGAGAATGTTGTGTCTTGGTTATGCTCTGTTTTCTGCTGCGATTTTTTTCTCTGCTGCGTGCGTGACACGGGCGTGTCACCCCTTTCTTCTTTAGGGTGACATGGGGGTGCATGATTGTTTAGTTCCGCTATACCGAGACACGGGGGTATCACGGTTTGCCTTGTGGTGGTGACACGGGCGTGTCACCTTCTGATTTCTTGTTCCGCTCTACCGTGACACGGGGGTGTCACGGATTGCTTTGTGTTGGTGACACGGGCGTGTCACCTTCTGTTTTCATGCATTTTGTGGTTTCATGCATGTTGTGTATGTATGCATGTGTATATATATATACATATATTTTGATTATATGATTTAAATTCCTTAATAGTGCACATAAACATGTTCATTACATAACATACTCTTTTACATATTCATAGCATGATCATTTCATTGCCGAGCGTCATATTTGGTCATTTTGAGTCTCACGTCACCTTTCTTGCACATATTTTGATCCCGTTGGAGACGAGGCCGGTCCTTGAGGCTTTCGTGTCTTCTTTTGTCGGTTCGAGGTGGGTTTCTCTACTAATAGTTATCTTGACCCAATATAACCCTTATGTGACCGTTTTAAGCCAAAAGTTATATTTATAATTAACGAGTCTTTTAAAGAGTCTTATGATTTTCGATTGTTAAGCCCTTCTTTATGAAAACCTACCTTTTGTTTTGGCGAGATTGCATGTATGTTATGATCACGGGCCCCGGAGCTTAGTGTATCGTGGTAAGCCGGGGTGGCAAGGGCCGACGGTGAACCCGTGCACTAGTTCCAACTATTTTACATCGAAACGGATCTCGTCAGGAGTTTTGACGAGAAAACGCTAGTCGGGCTTTTGAGGATTCATGTACCTCACTAGCCATTATGTATGAGGTGGTCGAGTCTTACAAACTCGTCCACCGCCGGAGGAAGAAGGTGTATATGAATGATTATGATCGTTATGTGTGTGCACATATGTTATGGATGATAACTTATGAAATTATGAATATGATTACACGAGGAGAAGGTTGGAGATGATGCACGCCCACTCGCCGGGCCTTAAACCCTATGTTAATTATGAATGAATATGATAGTCGTAATCCCAGTGTTGTTTTATTTACTTTGCCCGCTTGGGAAATTTCTTATCAAACTTCTACGGGATTAGGGCTTGCATGTATATGTTTCAATTCCGCGATATTTATACTTATGCCCCTCTTTTATACCCACCAGTCTCTTTTAGACTGAACCCGGTTTGTTTTCAGTTGTTTCGTGCAGGTTTGGAGGTGCTAGGCGGGAATTCGAGTCGTCTAGGTCTTGCATTTGTGTCTAGCATTTCCTTTACACTCATTCGTACTTATATTTTGTATTTTGGATTTGTATGGAGCGAATTATGTTATTTTGAGCTGTGGGGGCATTGCTACCACTTATTGTATAGGTTGATCTATTTTTGGAGTTTGGATGCTCAATGTGAATAATTATGTTTATTGCTTCCGCTATTGCTTTTGTTTCTCGATTGAATTCATGTGGTTATTGTTTGGTTGAAGGGTTAGCTCCCGTCTAGCTTAGCGTGTGTGTTGTGTCCTCGTTCGCCGCGATTTGACATGTGTAGGGATTTTCCATTTCCTATGCGGGTTGGGTCTCGGTGGGGGGATGTGGCGCCTCTCGCTCGGGCGTTACATGTACATTATGAAATTTTATTTAATTAAATGCATTAATTATGATATGATATAATGTGAGTATGTATTTAAATGATTATGATCCTATTTGAATAAATTCATGCCTAGAGTAAATTATTTAGAATTATTTTTCATAGAAAATTCATATATTTTGCTATATTAGGCTTCAATCTTATGTTATAAATATGAATATGAATGAACGTGTTACACACCCTCTTTGAATATTCAAATAAGCTCAAGAACATGTTATTAATGTTCTTGGATGTGTGTGTGTGTGTGTGTACCGTGACTAGTGTGTGTGAGTGTGTCAATTTGACTTTGTGTTATAAAGTGTTTAATCCATAAGAAATTGAATAGTAAATGTTTTCAATAGTAATTTTGACTTTTTGGTCAACTTTAATTCAATTAATTTCGAAATTATTTTAAAAATAATTATAAAATGGGTTTTGGAATTTTTAAAGAAAGATTTTTCCCGAATTTTCCAAAAATCGGTAAACTATGTAATATTTTCAAAAGATAACCTACATTGTCAAATTAAACCTTAAATTTCATTTCAAATCTTACAATTATAATTATAATATAGTTAATAAATATTTGATTAGTTAAAGATCCCATAAACCCTGAATTTATTAATTAAACAGGTGAATTTAGGGTTTACCGGGAAATCTTTAACGTATTACATAATATGTACCTTCTATAATTATTTTGTTATGGTATTTTGTGCAATTAGATTAGTTGGGAACTAAGGACAGAGCTCTAAGTCAGTAGTAGTTATTACTTTCTGGCGACAATAGGATCGAAGAGTTGAATCCTCACAATTCCACTTAAATCTCGGTACTCGGTGAGGGTTTAAATTCTTTTAACTGAAATCATGATAAAATATTTTATTGAATTTCCTTTTAAACGTTATTACCCCTTTTGGGAAATTGTTTCATATTAAATTATAGTATTATCCCAAAATTCATATATTTACCCGAAAGTACTTAATACTTTCTCTCGGTAAATATTCTCGTCTTGCAAGTAAAATTATTGTTTTCCCATGGGCCCGGTGGTATTGGTAGAAGTAGCAGTCCGGGAGGCATGGGCCGAGGTCTACTATTATACCAGCCGCCAACTAGATCTTGATGATGGTCTAACCGGAGGTTGGTTATTCCACATCAAGTGACGGGAACAGGTACGTCCCTCCCACAATCTTGTTCATCATCACTAGGGTTTGCTCCCCTACGTGACACTAAGAAGTGAAGGTTGAAAATCTCGTATTTGTTTTATTATGTATCGACACCTTGATCAGTGTCGTTACTATTTTTCTCGGATTTTAAGGAGTTAAGGTTGGAGAAGCCTAGCTTGCAGGCCTCAAAATTATTTCTTCAAAAAACGGTTCATAAGTTTTCTAAAGTATAACTTATATTACCCCTACTCCTATTGTTTCAAACTAATATGAACCGGATATTATTGTCATATAATTATTTGTTACTATATAGTATATTTTTAAACTAAGATTTTCTTGGTCAAAGATTTCAAAAGGAAACTTTACTTATAATCATAAACCTCAAACCCCCCGTCACTTAGTCACTTTGACTAACCCTCCTACTCTTTTCATTCATGATTTCAGGTATCTATGCGTCGACGCCTTAGAGGTATCTTGAAGCTTTAAGGTGTCACATTTCAGTTACTTAGAGTGATCACGAGTGCATGTACATATTTCAATAAGCACTCTCTTGTGAAGTTAGATCTATCGCTGTAATTACTTATCCAACTTAATAATATGTGTTTCGTTATATATTGTCCCCTTTTTATTGCTCAAGTTTATTTTCCGTTGCGTTTAAACTTCATACTCTGGTATTATTTAGTCTTGTCCGTTCGCGGGAGTATTTCTCGAGTGCTAGGTCTCACATCCACTCGGGAAGTACAACGGTGTGGGGTTGTAGTGTTAAGGGGCGCTACAGCTAAGGTGGTATCAAAGCATCAGGTTTTCTTAGAGAGAACTTAACTTAAACATTAGGTAGAGAATGTATTTCACTGTAACTTCTTCGCTTTAATAATATGTAAAGTGTTTTTCTTATAGTAAAAATGGCTGGATACGGTGAGCTTCCACATTCTGACAGCATAGAGTGGCTTGATCAATACGAGCCTCCTAGGACCTTAGTTGGTACTCGTAGTGGGGGTCCTAGATACTATCCCTGGCAGAGGATTAGGCAGCATAGTCAGGATCCGCATCAGGAGGCCTTTCCCGGATATGCTTATCTGAACAGAGCAGTCCATATATTAGAGACCGAGAGAGATGCTTACTTTTGTGAGTATCAGAGGACTGGTGAGTACCGATTGGAGGCTGAGAGGAATAGAGAGATGGCTAGACAGACGCAGTGGATCGTGATCATGCTCGGGGACCAGTTAGCCGCATCTCAGATTGCTATTTCTCAGTTGGCATCACGCATAGCTGAGCTCGAGGAGGATGTGGTCAGTTTGACTTTGGATCGTGAGGCTTCTATTGTGATCCATGATCAGTACCGAGCCCAGATGAGGAGCCGTTTGGAGGATGCACTTCACCTGAATGACACTCAGGTTATGGAGGAGGTTCTAGAGATGCTCGGACCCGCTCAGCCCGGAGGAGATAGCGAGGCTTCAGAGGCTATAGTCCATTCTGATGAGGAGGAGGAGCCCCAACAGGTCGGTGAGATCGGCGAGGGTACTGACGGATTACAGGTTGTACCCGAGGAGGAGGACAGTGTTGAGCCCAGCCAGGAGTGGAGCCCTATTAGGGTTCCGGATTCAGATGATACCGTTGACCTTGAGGCAGATAGTACTAGAGAGGATTGAGTTCAGATCGGGGGATACAGTATATAGGATAGTTACCCGGGGGTATGTATATAGTAGCCAGTGGAGACACTCCCCTTTTTTTTTGCAGCGGTACATAGTAGCAGCAGCTGACAGTAGCAACTTTGACTTACTAGGAGTGACAGTACTTGTAGGGTGTAACTCGAGGTAGATTGGGTCCGCCCTCCCCCCACCCCTCTTTTGCTTTTACTTTTGTAGCTCTTGAAGCATACTAATCTTGATGCATATATATATGACACATTTTGATCATTTTACACTGTTATTTCGTGTTACTTTACATTTCTTGCATCATGAGTCTTAGAGTCGCTTCAAGATACCAGCAGGACCGTGAGTACTAATGTTATTTCTTTTTGCACTTTATGTTTGATGATTCATATTATTTGAAGTTTATTGTTCTGTGATAATCTTTGAAACATTCTTACCCCACATGCATTATATTTCCTATGTGATTGTGATTTCAGCATTCATAATGCCTCTACAAAAAACAGTACGAAACAACTCACCATCGCCACAAGACCCACCAGGACACCCAGAACTTATAGAAGCCTTAAGGCAGTTTGTTCGAACTTGTACACCTGGGAATAAACCCTACCAACGAGTGATCCTTAGAAAGGTTTCTCCGAATGAATCCCCCAAAATTCTTTGGAGAACCTAACGACCTGAAGGTTGAAAACTCGATAGCCAGTTTAGAAAAGATTTATGAGGCTATGGATATATTTCCCGAGGAACAGGAACGAGTGCAGTACGCAGCCTTTCTCTTAGAAGGACCCGCTTTGAGTTGGTGGAAGCACGTCAAGCTAACCTGGATAGAAGACCAGACTGATTACAGTTGGGCGGAATTTGTAAAGGAGTTTCAGAATAAATATATTCCTCAAGTGATAAGGGATACTTGAGAGGCTGAATTCATGAATTTAACTCAAGGGTTATATGTCAGTGGCTGAATACGAGGCAATGTTTGTGAGACTAATTCGGTATGCTCCACACATTCTGAATGATGAATGACGAAAGACCAAGCGATTCATTGATGGACTCAAGCCAGACCTTCGATGGGCTTTAGCTTCATTGGATATTGAAACTTGCAATAAGGCTACAGATAAAGCCCTGAAAACCGAAGTAGCTCATAAGAATATTCGTTTGGCAGCTAATCGTCCTGGTCCCCCTCAAAATAAACCTTCTCAAGGAATGAAACGTCCCGCTGGACCATCCAGCTAGAAATTTGGGAAGAAACCCACACCAACCCAGCAAAAGCCTAAGTCAGTCCCGTCCAATTCACAAGAGGAGATCACTTGTGAATATTATCACAAGCCGGGACATACTGAACAAGAATGCCAGAAGAAAGCTGGCACGTGTTTATGGTGTGGAAACCCTGATCATCAGTTTAATTCATGCCCAAAGAGACCAGGACCCAAGGAAAAGGAGAAAGTTGTGGGAAAGCCAGGAAAGCCACTTGTCAAAAGTAGAACTTATGCGTTGGATGGAAACGAGGATCTAGACCCTTTAGATGTTGTCGAAGGTACGGTACACATTTTAAACACGCCAGTTAAGGTCTTATATGACCCTGGTGCCACGCATTCATTCATTGCATCAAATTTATGTGCGCGTTTAAATTTTCCACTTGAATGTTCATCATATAATTTCGAAGTAAGTTCCCCTTTGGGAGCTTATTTCATAACGGATCGAGTATATAAACACTACCCTATATAAATCGGTGACCATTACTACCCAATGGACCTCATCGAACTTCCGATAACAAGATATGGAATCATTTTGGGAATGGATTGGCTCTACAAATACCATGCTAAATTGGATTTTTTCAAGAAGGAAATCGTCTTAGGACAAGATGAAAGTTGGATTTCTGAAGACAAAAGATCAGTGGCAATAGTTACTATGACAGAAGCTAAGAAGTTAGTTCAAAAGGGAGCTACAGGATTCGTTGCCTATCTCCTAAATAGGCCAAAGGACCAACTCAAGGTTGAGGAGGTAGAAGTGGTAAATGAGTTTCTCGACGTATTCCCAGAACATCTAAACTTGCTACCTCCAGACCGTGAGTTAGAATTTGTAATCGATACAATTCCTGGGGCAGAGCCTTTCTCTAAGACCCCTTATCGGATGGCCCCAGCCGAACTTCAAGAGTTGAGAAAACAACTTGATGATTTGACTGAATCAAGATATATCCATCCCAGTAAATCACCTTGGGGAGCACCAGTACTGTTCGTAAAGAAGAAAGATGGGTCATTACGAATGTGCATAGACTACCGAGAACTTAACCGAATGACCATAAAGAACAAATACCCTCTACCCCAAATAGAGGAGTTATTTGATGTCCTTCAAGGATCTCGAGTCTATTCCAAGTTAGACTTAAGGCAAGGGTACTATCAATTAAAGATTAGGGAGGAGGATATCCCTAAAACAGCTTTCAATACCCGCTATGGACACTTTGAGTTCATAGTAACGCCTTTTGGATAAACTAATGCACCCGCTGCATTCATGGACATGATGCATCGGATATTCCGACCATATCTGGATAAATTTGTGGTCATTTTCATCGATGACATTCTGGTATTTTCAAAAACGCCTGAGGAACATGCTGAACATCTTCGCATAGTGTTAAGCACTTTGCAAGATCATAAGCTATATGCTAAGTTCAGTAAATGTGAGTTCTGGATAGAAAAAGTTGCATTCCTCGGACATATAATCTCGGGATTAGGTGTTGAGGTAGATCCTTCGAAGATCGAAGCAATTACAAACTGGAAAATACCAAGAAATCCATCAGAGGTGAGAAGCTTCCTAGGACTTACAGGCTATTATCGAAGGTTTGTAAAGGACTTCTCCAAGATAGCTGCACCTCTCACAAAGCTAACAAAGAAGGAAAGAAAATTTGAGTGGACTGAACGATGCGAACAGAGTTTTCAAGAATTAAAGCAACGATTGACATCTGCACTAGTTTTAACCTTACCTGAAGGAAAAGAAGGTTATACGGTTTATACCGATGCCTCTAAAGAAGGGCTAGGTTGTGTATTGATGCAACAAGGAAAAGTTATAGCCTATGCCTCAAGAAAACTCAAACCTCACGAAGAGAATTATCCTACTCATGACTTGGAGTTAGCAGCAATTGTGTTTGCTCTCATCAAGTGGAGACATTATCTCTACGGGGTTACTTTTGAAGTTTTCACTGATCACAAGAGCCTACGGTACCTTTTTACTCAGAAGGAGTTGAATATGAGGCAAAGAACATGGATGGAATTTCTGGAGGATTACGACTGTATAATCCAGTACCATCCAGGAAAGGCTAACGTAGTGGCTGACGCTTTAAGTCGAAAATCAAGCTTAGCGTCACTTCCAGGAAAGCCTTCAAGTAACCTACAAAAATCGGTAAAAGTAGTTTCAAGGGCTCGATTAGCAAATTTAGTGGTACTACCACCACTAAAGGAGAAGATAAAAGAAGCTCAAGTTCAAGATGAATGGATTCAGAAATGTCTCAAATCCAAAGAAAGGGATCTCGAGGAAAAATTCAAAACCGATGATCAAGGGATTTTAAGGTACAAGGATCGGGTCTGCGTGCCTAGTATCGTTCGAAAGGAAATATTGGACGAGGCACATAAAACTCGTTATTCGATACATCCTGGAGAAACTAAGATGTATCAAGACCTTAAAAGGCATTTTTGGTGGAACGGTATGAAAAGAGACATAGCCAATTACATCAAGAAATGTCTAACTTGTCAACGAGTTAAAGCAGAACATCAAAGACCTGGAGGATTGTTGCAACCATTACCTATCCCTACCTGGAAATGGGATCAGGTAACCATGGATTTTGTTTATGGATTACCCAAGGTTAAAGGAGGATTTGATGGTATTTGGGTTATCATTGATAGATTAACAAAATCCGCACATTTCTTACCTGTCAAAGCAACCGATAATGTTAACTCGCTAGTCAAGCTTTATCAAAAAGAAATTATTCGGTTGCATGGAGTACCTATTAGTATAATATCAGACAGGGATCCAAAGTTCACCTCACAACTTTGGCAAAACATTCAAGAAATGATGGGTACCAAGCTGAACTTCAGCACAGCAGCACATCCTCAAACAGATGGACAATCTGAAAGAACCATCAGATACCTAGAAGACATGTTGAGGGCTTGTGCCTTAGATTTCCAAGATAATTGGAAAGATCGCCTACCCCTTGTGGAGTTTGCATACAACAATAGTTATCAAGCCTCTATCCAAGCTGCACCTTACGAGGCCTTATATGGAAAGAAATGCAGATCTCCCTTATACTGGGATATGGATGAAACCAAGGGAGTTAAAAAGAAACCTCAAGGGAACATTGCTAAGAGTTGGGTAGAAGAAGCAACAGAAAAAGTTGAAATCATCAAGCAAAGAATGAAAGCTGCCCAAGATCGGCAGAAAAGTTATGCTGATAATCGAAGAAGGGACATAGAATTTACAGTAGGCGAGAAGGTATTCTTGAAAGCATCTCCAAGAAAAGGGTTTATACGAATTGGGAAAGGAGGAAAGTTAAACCCTCGATATACTGGACCTTTTGAGATACTAGAACGTATCGGTCCAACAGCCTACCGCCTAGACCTACCAGCATGTCTTACTAGGATACATAATGTATTCCATGTGTCCCAACTCCGAAAATACTTTGCTAATGATTTACACGTTCTACCAATTGAAGAAGTACCACTAGAACCCGACCTTACTTATGAAGTGAAACCAGTCAGAATCTTGGATAGGAAATTCCAAGAAATGAGAAATCGAAGAATTCCTCTCGTTAGAATCTTATGGAAAAGAAATGGTACAGAAGAACAGACTTGGGAAACAGAGGAAAAGATGTTAAAACATTATCCAGAATTATTCAAGGACAGCAATAGAATCTGAGGACAGATTCTTTTAAAGGGGGGACTTATGTGACAGCAATAGAATCTGAGTACATAAGTAAAAGGTTCTTCAGGAAGCGTTTATAACCTCGATCCCTATTAATTCTCTTCATGCATTGCATTTTATGTGACTTATGTGCTATAGTTTAATTAAATGTTCATAGATTTAATTATTTCGTCTATTTAACTTGTACCTCGAAACTCTTTTCATAGAATCCTAGAAATCTAGTATTCATTCCCTTCTAGCACCTAAAACCCCTTCATATGCTTCAAAACCCATTCCTACAGTTTTAGGTTGAAAATTAAAAAAATACCGCTCAAGCCCTAGAATTTTCCAACATTCTCCGAAATACTTTTCCTATCCGATATTATAGTCAAAACGATCCTTGAATTATTTTATGAATTTTCATACATTTACCAAAACTCGATTCCAACCATAGCATATTTTATAAATATTTTCCTTTTTAAAAATTGTCATTTTATTTTAAACAAATTAACTTTTATTCAATAGTCGAAATTATACTTAAAACAATTCTTGAATTTATCTCTAAATTATAATGATTTTTCCAAACTTTAAACTTTATCATAGCTTCGTTTATATAGTTTTCTTATGATTTTCATCATCTTTAATATTCATAATTTATAAACGAAAACTCTAAACATTCCACATTTATAACCAAAACGAAGCTTATTTTTCACTCGTTCTTTCATTAATTCACTACTTCAAGTTTTTACCTCTCGACTCTTGAATAAATTTTATATTATTTTACATTTATTTTTATTCAATATGACATCATTCATGACAACATGAGCTTCTAGAAGATTTAATTAAATGAATGTAATTTCTCCACATTTCTTATGTTAGTACCAAGCATTTGTTTAAAATGTAGTTTAACCACAACTTTTAAATAATTACCAAGCATTTGTTGAAATAATAGACAACCACATCTCCCTTAAACTTTCATAAATTGCTCAAAGACGCCTTATGACTACCTATAAATATCCCCCTCAAGCATCATTTATAACTCACAAAATCAACACAAAAATCACTCCCTATCTCCCTAAACCTCACGCCCCAACTCTCTCTCTCTCAACAAGGTATGTTTTCTTCTATTATTTCATGCTTTATATTATGTTCTTAGTATAATAATAATAGTAGCATGTCTAGGATTAATTAAATTATGCTTTAGGAATTTATTTTTATGAAATATGTGCATAATTGTTAGTATAAATGCAATGTGTGTACATTATGGAATTTTATTTAATTAAATGCATGAATTATGATATGATATAATGTGAGTATGTATTTAAATTATTATGATCTTGTTTGAATAAATTCATGCCTAGAGTAAATTATTTAGAATTATTTTTCATAGAAAATTCATATATTTTGCTATATTATGCTTCAATCTTATGTTATAAATATGAATATGAATGAACATGTTACACACCCTCTTTGAATATTCAAATAAGCTCAAGAACACGTTCTTAATGTTCTTGGATGTGTGTGTGTGTGTGTGTGCCATGACTAGTGTGTGTGAGTGTGTGAATTTGATTTTGTGTTATAAAGCCCGCGCGCGCGACGCCTTCGCGCGCGGGGTTTCGCGTGTTCATCGTGATCCGGGCTTTCGTTTCGTGTTTTTGTTCAAAAGCAAAACCAATTCAAGAAATCCAAAAACAGTTTATACAGTTTCAAATCTAAAATTGTTTTTCAAAATTAAATTTTATAAAAACCAATTTTCAGAAGCTTTCAGGAAAAAAATACAGTTTCGTAATTCAGGCTTTCTAAAACAATTACAAATACTCAATCGCATCAAGCCTAAGAATTTCTACCAAATTCAGTATAATTGAGACGAATCAGAAACACGATTAACGAGGTGGCTCTGATACCACTTGTTGGAAAATACGAATCAGAAAGCAGCGGAATTTAAAAAAAATTTTCCAACAAAAGGACCTTGAACTCGCAATCGTGTAACCAAATTCGTAAAGATAGAAAACTTACTTTTCTTTTATTCTTTCTTGAAGCGTTTCAAGCCACCCAAGAACGCTCTTCTCGCGGCTTGACAACCCGTCCCTCGAAAGTCTCTTTCTACTTCAGAATCCATTGTCGGGATAACAATCCACACCAACCTAGATTCAAATCATGTTAGGGAAGTTCTTAACAATATAACATAAAGAAAGAAACATGAAGCGAGAAAGGCATGATTGAAACTCCCTTCGAAAACCAGTTTTGCGAAAGTAGAAATCTGCCAGCCATAAAACCCTCGTGAAAAAACTCATCTTTCAGGATATGGACGAACGGTTTTCGCCATCTTCTTTGGTTCGATTTTTTCACTCGTTTTCTGTTGGGTTCAGAATCGTTTCATCATCCCTTCTGATCGTTTTGCTTAATCCCCACTTTTGGTAAAGCTCGAATCTTCAAAACTTCTAACTTGAAGTCTCTAGAGATAGTCCACCAACTTGGCTACAATCTAACTAGTAAGGATGCTAGTTCTCTAGTTAGTGTTTAGGCTTAACCTAGGGTTTAATTTAATCTTGGAGAAAGGAAGGTGTTCAACACATGAACCAAGAATTGTCAATTAGCTCCATAAGGAGCTCGAGCTCCCCTATTTATAGAGAGAGGGTGCCGATCCAAATCCTAGTTGGGAAAGGATTTGGTTCCTCTCTCTCCTATTACTTGGTCATCAAGTATTTTCCAACTTTGACTTTGAATTCTAATTCTAGTCAACTTTGAAGAGAGCTAAAAATATCCAAACTATTTTTGGATAATTTTATACTTTATTTATTATAAAAATAAATAACTTATTTTATCTAATTAATTAATTCATAATTAATTAACTAGATTATTTTCTCCAAAATTAGACTTTCTTTTTAATTCAAAATTAAACCAAAGTCTATTAAATAATTAACTAATTAATTATTTAACATATATATAATATATATATATACACACGTGTGTGACACGTGTCACTCACGTGAGCCACACGTGTGACTTCACACGTGTGGAACCCTCTAGGCTCGATTAACTCGTTTAATCATTTTCAAGCCTCAACTCATGTAACCAAGTTGTTGTGTGTGACCCTCTAGGTTCTCAATTCAATTAGTAGTGACCCTAATTAATTAATTCACTAATTAATTAATCAGTCCACAGATTAAACGACCATAGTCTAGCAACAGGTGTTTAACCCCTAGCTGAATTGGAATGTTCGGATTCGACTGAACCTTTAAGTCATTGATTCATGTGAGATACAATCCTCCTACTTACTATCTCTCAACCAAGATCTAGGGCAAGGGAATAATCAGAACCCTAATAATCCGGTCTTAAAGCTAAGTGCATTTCATATCCATTTGATCTCAATCCAAGAAACCCTTTTCTTGATGTCTTGATCTACTGCCTTGGCCAAGGACTCCATATGGCATATGAATGACTTACACAATAAGAGATCACCTTGCATATGCAAGTGTAGGTCCTTTCTTGATTCTCATTCACTTTCATGAATCACTTGTGCAGCCCCAGCATAAGCCTTGAATCAGTTGTCTAAGGCGACACCCTTTAAAGCTTATACCAAAGACTACAGAGTTAATTCATAAAGTGACAAGGAACCTCAAGTCCAAGGATCAATTAATCACATCAATGACTCGTGAGATATTTCCTAATCTGGAAGTTTCCATTTCCTGAAATAGAAACTTCCTTTCCCATTTAGGAATGTTCTCACACGGGGCGCCTCAGTGAACTCACTTATTAAAGTAAGCACCCTCATGTATCACGCACGTATCAACTATACACTTTCCACCTCCATGAAACAAGGTGGTCCTTCTTAAGGGCGTGATCCCACAAGCAAGCCTTAGAGGAGTCAGGTTGACACTCCCACTGTCTGTAGGACTCATCGGCTTGGAGTATTTTACTAATCATGACTTATGTGATATAGGGCTCGTTTCATGAACCATTTCACCTAAATGGTAGAGTCCTAAAGTCATCAGGATTAGGGGAGTTCTCATACATGCGCACATAATGGAAACACTCAAAAACACGTATTGGCATATAAAGAAGTGTTTGCCTATGATCAATCGTTTATTATTCAAAGATTGTCTGTGATACAAGAAAAGTCCCAAAGCAGATTACGTCGAATCGGCTTTCTAGGGCACTATTCCTAACAATCTCCCACTTGCCCGTAAAAGCCATTTAGGTACTCTAAGTCCCATCTTCTCAAGATGCACTTTGAGAGCCTATTGACTTTGGGCGTTTCCAAAGTGGATCTGCTATATTCTCTGCTGATGTGACCCTCTTGTTTACACATCTCTCAGGAAACACCTTTTCCTTATAAAGTGATTCGTAATCACGTGTTCAGTCTCTTGGTGAGGTCTTGGTTCTCTTACTTGAGCAACCATCCTTTTTATCATACAATATGATCAAGGAGTTGTTTTCATGCTAGGAACTTCATCTAACAAGTTAGATGGAGTTTCTTACCCAAACACTTAACTTAGTATTATATAATACGACTAAGTCCTCAACTACGATAGTTGAGTTTTTGCAATGTCCGTCCTTGGAACCCCTTTCCAACACATTGCATTACCATTCTGGTAGAAGTTGTATCCTTTCAATGATTTCATAATCATCTATGTTTGATGAACGGTTACATCAAATATCCTTCTAACAATAAGATCTTTTGGACTCTGTAACTAATACATATCCTCATTTCTTCTCAAGTACTCTGAGGACATCCTTTACAGAGATCTAATGACCTTCTCTGAGGTCATATTAGATTCGGCCCACTACGCTTAGTGTTGCGCCATATCTAATTTAGTACATAACTTTTCATACATTATGCACCCTTTCACTTAAAGGGATTTTGGACATTCTAACTTTCTCAAAGTTATCTTAGGACACATACTCTTCAAAAGAGATGTTCCATTGTCCATACTAAACTCCTTTTAGTACCGTGGTTATGTACTCATTTTGTGATAATCCTTTTATTCTCTTAGATCTATCTTCTATAGATCTGAATGTCGAGAATATAGGATAATCACTAAGATCTTTCATGTCAAATTGTTTCTTAAACAAGAATTGATAACTTTCACGTCATCCTTGACATTCCTAATGAGAAGGATGTCGTTTTCTAAAGAACCAAAAATTGACTCTTACATCACTAACTTTCTTACGTACACTTTGAGACTTATTCGACTTCCATCTGTGTCAAACGATTTGACTATCCTATGGAATCGAATTGTCTAATCCTAGAAGCCTTCATCAATCCACAGATTGACTTTAGGGATTTGCATACCTTATGCATACTCCCACTGAATATGAGATTTATAGAAATACCTTATTTCAGTCTCTTTCAATCTCATATTGAACAAGATAGTTCTCATATTCATTTATCATATCTCATAGTCAGAATATGAGGATATGGTAAACACAACCCAAATGGACTTTTGCATTTCAACCGTCAAGAAGGTTGTAATGCTTTCCATTTACTCGAAGCTCTAGGAGCTTGATCCTATCAGGTGGATCAACCAAGGTCAAAACTCGGTTTAAGTATATGGAATCCATATTGGATTTCAAGGCTTGCTTACACTACTCAGATTCCAAATCTGACAGTGTCTCCTCTTCAAGTAATTCCTTGGCTATCTAGGAACGCGTTCTAAACGCATCTTAAGAGAAGGGTTTCACACGTGTACATACTCTAAAATTTGGCTAAATTTTATCAGATGGGCTCGTTTCTTCTATATGTGGCGTGGATATTTATTCTCAAATTTCTTTGAGGTCTGCTTGCTTGTCTTTCTTCTTCTATAGGAACGATTCCTTAAGAAAGATACATTCCTTGAGACAAACAACCTTTGTCTAAGGGAATCGCAGAAATGATATCCAATATTGTTTGTATAAACTTGAACTCATTTCAAGCCTATCTCCCACTATCCTCTTTACTTAAGAGGATTCCACTAAATTCTTGGACAAGAATAATTAGGGAATTTAGTGTGCCACATTGCATAGTGCATCTAAAGGACTGATTTTGGAAGGTGCAAAATTCAAAATCTCTAACTGCATAATCTGGGAGTTTATTCCTAGAATGATTATAAGTCAGTAAAGTTTGCTATGGAATGGACCATATCCTATAAGGTTTCATTCCCTCATTCGGAAACACTAAGGTGTTCTCGAATTAGTTTACTGAGAGATAATCCTATTATTTCTAAGATGACTAAGGAATTAGTTGATAAGATATTGGCTATCTCGATCATATCGATTTGCCTATAACTTATGACTACTTCGGTTCCTAACCTCCTTTTGAAATTCTAAGAATTTCATATAAGTTTCGAATTTGTATTTTAACAAGTACATTCATTCATAATGATTAAACTGACGATTGTATCTAGTGCTTACATTAAGCATCTTACACTCATCAGCATGGATCGAAATCCACTATAATTTTGGAACGTTCCATGTTTCACCTAAACAATGTTCCGGGAACGTTTTCCCTTTGAGATAGGATTCACAGGAAGTCAACTCTATAGGTTCATTTTCATAGAATGATCCTAAGGTGTCTGACTTGCTAATCCTTTTATATCTCAACGTTCCAAAGTAATTCGAAGCTTTGTCATCTCATTGACTTTTGTTATCTCGTTGTATGTTCAGAACATTAGTACCTTGAGTCTTTGCACAACGGATTATGCTGAATTGACTCAAGACTAGTGAATTCTATTCCTAGTAGAATTACTAAACGAGGTAACATTTCAGAGTACTCATACTCTTCGCAGTTCCCTTTCAAAGTCCTTATTTGCTACAATAGAAGCAAACGTCCTATTTGACCTCTAGTGTCTTTTGGGCGCACCCCTTACATGCCCCTCCATTGGGCTCTTAAGGGTTTCTTCTTCTTTAGGCCTTCAAGCCTTTAACTTAGGGAGTTTTAGAAGAAGAATTAACCATCTCAACCTTTTATTCCTTCTTAAGGATGCTCTCAACCATTATCAACTTAAATGATTAACTATGCTACACTAGCATCATTCTAGTTGAGAATAAAGGGTTTGATTGATAGTCGAAGCAATGTAAGCAATCAGTGCATTGAGAACTCTTTTCTCAGTTGATGACCGAGACCATAAGATCTTCAAATAAGATCTTTAGACCTTGTTCGTGTGCACTTGTTTCCTCATTTGGAATATTGAATAATTCCATAATGTTATACCTTGTAACGTTTTTATGAGGTGGTTCAATTGCTTTTAAGTGGTTTGGAAAAATCCATTCACCTCAGATTGCTTCTCTTTTGGCCCGGGTCGACTTTTCACAATTGAAAACTTCGCCCTTTAGAGAACGCCTTTCTCTAGTCGGATTCTAAAATGAATTTTAGGATCCGAAGCCATTTAGAGTTAGTCAGGACTTAGTCAACTTATTTGACTTAAGGATGGATACGAATGGGTTTGCATTTCATATTGTAGAGAATCACAGAACTACAACCTAAATGCTAAGCAGAGAAACGAGGTGAGCATGCTGAATAATAACGATATACATAAGATAAGGTCTTTAATCTAATGTAGCTCCCACTGTTTTCAAAGATCTATAATTCCCAAAGATCTAAGAGGAACACGTTTCCCAACGGGTACTAAGATCCTAAGCATTTTACCTCGAACCCACGACTCGCGGACATTCTAAGTAAAATCCTAGGTAGGTACAACTTACCAATTCTAACACCTTTAGAACTCTTAGTAATTGTTTTTGCATCACCTATCTTTCAATATGGACCCACGACTCGTGCGACATCCATATTTACTTAGGCGTTAAGCTAGACCCATCAATCATAAGATCATGATCAAAACTTAGTTCGAACGACCCACGACTCGCGGACATCGCCCTTGCTAAAATTGACCACGAAATATTGACCATTTAAAATGATTAATTAGGTAACTAAGAACTAATAAGCTCCACTAGCTATCCCACGACTCGCGGACAATAACTAGCTTTACTTACTAAACTTAAAACCTATTGATGGAATGCTAGGAATTTAATTCAAAATTTGCATCTCGAATTAAACACCTATTTGTTCGAAATTAGCTTAATATTTAATGGGAATTTTCGAATCAACCGAAGAGTTGTTCGGTTCGACCTCACCAACATATATGTTATCCAATTTTATTAGTCTTGATTAATGCAAGTACACTTAAATGCATTTCAAACAAGCACATAAACAGATAACATGTCCTAGCATGATACTAACATGTAATGATCATGGGTTCTACCTATCTTATGCGTGATTTGTGGGAGCCACTCCACAATCACAAGTTCTAACATACATGCCACATAAACAGTTCAAATCACATAAGGGAAAGCGGTAACAAAATACGAGCCCTATCTCTATTACATTTAACAATTGAGATTCCCCTCCCTAACATTTTGAGGGGTCTTCACTTATGGCCTCCTTGTTACTTGAATGTGGTCCATCTTACTCCATGGGTGCATTGTCTCCAAAATGAAAATAAAACCTCACCACCTATCTCTACTCTCAAATTACAATAAAAAGAAAAAGACATAAAGTAATAAGGCTCAATCTTCATATTGGCCTTAGACAATTACACGGGGCATACCCCGGCCTCAAAAACAGTAATATGGAAAGCCACATAATAAATCACATAACAGTACGCACATAAGTGAGGCTCCAACCTCAATTGAAAAACGCAACTATAGGGCTCCAACCCCAATTTAAACCATCCATGTGCATAAATTAAAACCATACATAGATCTAAACCCATGATCACCTAACATGCTTTTTCAAGAATTTAAATTTAACCAATAAATTAAAATTCTCGCCTTAAGCTCTAATAGCTTAAAACACGACTTGATGCGAGTCTTATTTATAAAAGTTTTCAATAAATCCCAAATTACCAAAACAAATAAAATTCCAATTAATTTCTGAAAATTAATAATTTTATCAAGATGTATTTTCCCAAAATATAAACCGTTTCAATTTCTCAAAAAAAAATCCCAATTTTAAGTTTTATTCAAAAATTAAAAATAAATATTCAAAAATAAAATTTTTAAAATTAAAATAAAAATTGGGACTGGATTGCACGAAACACAAAAGGGGCCAGATCACGAAAACGGGGCCCGTGCGCGAAACTGGGCGCAGCGTTGCAAGCGCGCGCGGACGCGCACGGCAGGCGCGCATAGCGCCCGGCCAAGGCCGGGCGAGTGCGCGCACTGCGCGAGCATGTCGCGCGCCTGGCGCGCGTGCGCCCTGTCGGGCGGTGGGCGGCCAGTCTCGGCCGCCCTGGGCGGGCGCGCCTAGGCACGCCCGGGAGGCTCCCGCACAGGCGTGCGGGAGGAGCTGGGCGGCTGGCCGGTCTGTCCCGGCCAGGCCTGGGCGGTGATGGGCGGCGCGCCCGGGAGGGCCTCCCGCAGGGTTGCAGGAGGGTGGCGCGCGAAGCCCGCGCGCGACGCCTTCGCGCGCGGGGTTTCGCGTGTTCATCGTGATCCGGGCTTTCGTTTCGTGTTTTTGTTCAAAAGCAAAACCAATCCAAGAAATCCAAAAACAGTTTATACAGTTTCAAATCTAAAATTGTTTTTCAAAATTAAATTTTATAAAAACCAATTTTCAGAAGCTTTCAGGAAAAAAATACAGTTTCGTAATTCAGGCTTTCTAAAACAATTACAAATACTCAATCGCATCAAGCCTAAGAATTTCTACCAAATTCAGTATAATTGAGACGAATCAGAAACACGATTAACGAGGTGGCTCTGATACCACTTGTTGGAAAATACGAATCAGAAAGCAGCGGAATTTAAAAAAATTTTTCCAACAAAAGGACCTTGAACTCGCAATCGTGTAACCAAATTCGTAAAGATAGAAAACTTACTTTTCTTTTATTCTTTCTTGAAGCGTTTCAAGCCACCCAAGAACGCTCTTCTCGCGGCTTGACAACCCGTCCCTCGAAAGTCTCTTTCTACTTCAGAATCCATTGTCGGGATAACAATCCACACCAACCTAGATTCAAATCATGTTAGGGAAGTTCTTAACAATATAACATAAAGAAAGAAACATGAAGCGAGAAAGGCATGATTGAAACTCCCTTCGAAAACCAGTTTTGCGAAAGTAGAAATCTGCCAGCCATAAAACCCTCGTGAAAAAACTCATCTTTCAGGATATGGACGAACGGTTTTCGCCATCTTCTTTGGTTCGATTTTTTCACTCGTTTTCTGTTGGGTTCAGAATCGTTTCATCATCCCTTCTGATCGTTTTGCTTAATCCCCACTTTTGGTAAAGCTCGAATCTTCAAAACTTCTAACTTGAAGTCTCTAGAGATAGTCCACCAACTTGGCTACAATCTAACTAGTAAGGATGCTAGTTCTCTAGTTAGTGTTTAGGCTTAACCTAGGGTTTAATTTAATCTTGGAGAAAGGAAGGTGTTCAACACATGAACCAAGAATTGTCAATTAGCTCCATAAGGAGCTCGAGCTCCCCTATTTATAGAGAGAGGGTGCCGATCCAAATCCTAGTTGGGAAAGGATTTGGTTCCTCTCTCTCCTATTACTTGGTCATCAAGTATTTTCCAACTTTGACTTTGAATTCTAATTCTAGTCAACTTTGAAGAGAGCTAAAAATATCCAAACTATTTTTGGATAATTTTATACTTTATTTATTATAAAAATAAATAACTTATTTTATCTAATTAATTAATTCATAATTAATTAACTAGATTATTTTCTCCAAAATTAGACTTTCTTTTTAATTCAAAATTAAACCAAAGTCTATTAAATAATTAACTAATTAATTATTTAACATATATATAATATATATATATACACACGTGTGTGACACGTGTCACAGTGACACGTGTCACTCACGTGAGCCACACGTGTGACTTCACACGTGTGGAACCCTCTAGGCTCGATTAACTCGTTTAATCATTTTCAAGCCTCAACTCATGTAACCAAGTTGTTGTGTGTGACCCTCTAGGTTCTCAATTCAATTAGCAGTGACCCTAATTAATTAATTCACTAATTAATTAATCAGTCCACAGATTAAACGACCATAGTCTAGCAACAGGTGTTTAACCCCTAGCTGAATTGGAATGTTCGGATTCGACAGAACCTTTAAGTCATTGATTCATGTGAGATACAATCCTCCTACTTACTATCTCTCAACCAAGATCTAGGGCAAGGGAATAATCAGAACCCTAATAATCCGGTCTTAAAGCTAAGTGCATTTCATATCCATTTGATCTCAATCCAAGAAACCCTTTTCTTGATGTCTTGATCTACTGCCTTGGCCAAGGACTCCATATGGCATATGAATGACTTACACAATAAGAGATCACCTTGCATATGCAAGTGTAGGTCCTTTCTTGATTCTCATTCACTTTCATGAATCACTTGTGCAGCCCCAGCATAAGCCTTGAATCAGTTGTCTAAGGCGACACCCTTTAAAGCTTATACCAAAGACTACAGAGTTAATTCATAAAGTGACAAGGAACCTCAAGTCTAAGGATCAATTAATCACATCAATGACTCGTGAGATATTTCCTAATCTGGAAGTTTCCATTTCCTGAAATAGAAACTTCCTTTCCCATTTAGGAATGTTCTCACACGGGGCGCCTCAGTGAACTCACTTATTAAAGGAAGCACCCTCATGTATCACGCACGTATCAACTGTACACTTTCCACCTCCATGAAACAAGGTGGTCCTTCTTAAGGGCGTGATCCCACAAGCAAGCCTTAGAGGAGTCAGGTTGACACTCCCACTGTCTGTAGGACTCATCGGCTTGGAGTATTTTACTAATCATGACTTATGTGATATAGGGCTCGTTTCATGAACCATTTCACCTAAATGGTAGAGTCCTAAAGTCATCAGGATTAGGGGAGTTCTCATACATGCGCACATAATGGAAACACTCAAAAACACGTATTGGCATATAAAGAAGTGTTTGCCTATGATCAATCGTTTATTATTCAAAGATTGTCTGTGATATAAGAAAAGTCCCAAAGCAGATTACGTTGAATCGGCTTTCTAGGGCACTATTCCTAACAGTATCGACACCTTGATCAGTGTCGTTACTATTTTTCTCGGATTTTAAGTAGTTAAGGTTGGAGAAGCCTAGCTTGCAGGCCTCAAAATTATTTCTTCAAAAAACGGTTTATAAGTTTTCTAAAGTATAACTTATATTACCCCTACTCCTATTGTTTCAAACTAATATGAACCGGATATTATTGTCATATAATTATTTGTTACTATATAGTATATTTTTAAACTAACATTTTCTTGATCAAAGATTTCAAAAGAAAACTTTACTTATAATTATAAACCTCAAACCCCCCGTCACTTAGTCACTTTGACTAACCCTCCTACCTTTTAATTTATGATTTCAGGTATCTTTGCGTCGACGCCTTAGAGGCATCTTGAAGCTTTAAGGTGTCACATATCAGTTACTTAGAGTGATCACGAGTGCATGTATATCTTTCAATAAGCACTCTACTGTGAAGTTAGATCTATCTCTATAATTACTTATCCAACCTAATAATATGTGTTTCGTTATATATTGTCCCCTTTTTATTGCTCAAGTTTATTTTCCGTTACGTTTAAATTTCATACTCTGGTATTGTATAGTCTTATCCGTTCACCGGAGTATTTCTCGAGTGCTAGGTCTCACATCCACTCGGGAAGTACAACGGTGCGGGGTTGTAGTGTTAAGGGGCGCTACAGGTGCCCACCGTTGGGGTGCTACATAACCCACGCCACAAATAGGAAGAAACGAATCGTTCTGATGAAACTTGGACAATCTTCAGAGATAGTACACGAGTGAACTCTCCTCCCTGATGCGTTCAGGACGTATTCCTAGATAGCCTATAAGATAATATGGTTTTCACCATGAAATCTTCTAAAGTGGATACTGATCCATTTACCCTGTCGGGAGGCACTGTCAGATTTGGAATCTGAGCAGTGAAAACAATTATGAAATCTGAAATGGATTCCATATAGTCAAACTAAGTTTGGACCTTAGTTGAGCTACTTGATAGGATCAAGCTTGTCTTATCGATATAAGATTGATGAGGACATAAATATGGAACATCCATGGATTTCACATTTAGTAGGAGTAAGCAAAAGGTTTGCAGACTCAAATTGGTCAATTTATGAAATTGGATCAGGCTTCTAGGAATTAGAGTATTCGAATTAGTGAAATAGTCAAAATTGTTTGACTTAAAATTCGAGCATATCGCGTATACAAAAGTCAAAATTGTTTGACTTAAAATAGTTCAACTTTTGGTACTTTGTGAAGATGACATCCTTCTCATTGGGAATGCGAAGGATGACATAAAAGTCACCAAAGCATGGTTAGGAACCATTTTGAGATGAAAGGTCTTGGTGATAGATCCGACATTCTCGAGATAAATATCTATGGAGATAGATTTAAGAGAATAATTGGATTATCACAGTCAAGGTACACAGACAATGTACTAAAAGGTTTTAGTATGGAAGATTCCTACAGAATTTCCAATGGACAATGGAACATCTCTTTTGAAGAGGATGTGTCCTAAAATAACTATGAGATATAGCTTCCCACATAGCGTGATGGGCCTAGTCTGAATGTAACCGTAGAGAAGGTCACTGGATTGTTGTAAAAATACCCTCTAAGTACTTTAGAAGAAATGAGGATATATTTTAAGAGTCCAGGAAGATCTTGTCATTAAAGGATATTTTGACGTAATCATTCCATCAAAAACATAGATGTTGATCTATAAGAGGATACGCCTTTTGCCTAGAAGGCAGAATAGTGCTTTGAAAAGAGTTCTAATCGAGAGGCACTATAGATTCGACACAAAGTTGAATACTTAGTCGTATTGAATACCGCTAAGTTAAGTGTTTGGGTAAGAAACTCCATCTAACGGGTAGATGTACTTCTTAGCATGAAACAACAACATTATCATATAATATGATGAAATGGATAGTTGCTCAAGTAAGAGAACTGAGACCTCACCAAGGGACCAAACGCTTTATTATGAATCACGTGAATAAGGAAATCGTGTTTCCTTAATGATGTACAAATTAGAAACATTCACATCAGCAGAGAATATAGCGGATCCACTTTGGAAACGCCCAAAGTCAGTAAGTCTCTTAAGGTACACCTTGGGAAGATGGGACCTAGAATAGACCTGAAAGGCTTTTACGGGTAAGTGGGACAGTGTTCAGAATAGTGCCCTAGAATGCTGTGACGCCCCGACTTTTCGGCCGTACAGGTATGACGTAATTGTTTACCTAATTGCGCGAAATAATTATTCATATGTGATTTACATGCTTATTTTTATTTTAAATATATTAAATGTGAATATATGTTAATTATTATATCCTAAGTTTTTAATATTTAGTATTTTGTGAATTCATTGCAATTGATATTTATTGCCTAAATCGAACTTGATTGCAACGTGAATTAATTTCCCGAACTTGACTTAATTTCGTTGTGACCTTATTTGATCATTTCATGAATTTGAGGACTTAATTACATTGGACTTAATTCCTCATTTGTTATGGAATTGAACCTAATTGCATGACTTAAAGAATCGGAGGACTTAATAGCAAATTGACCATTTCTTACTCCTTCATAGCAGCATATTACGTATCATTCCTTTCCTTCATTCATACAAATATTACATACACAATTGCTCTTGCTTCCCTTGCCAACTGAGCCAACCCTCATCTAGTGGAGAGGGAGATTTCATCTTTCAAGCTTCATTTTTGTGGGATTTGTGATCATTCAAGCATCATCAACATCATCTCTTCATCACTTCTTCCATTTCTTTCATTTAAGGTAATTTTGGAGATTTGATGAATTCTTGATTTGAATGTGATAGCTAGGGCTTTGGTATGAATTGGTTGATCTGAGTAATTGTTGTTGGAAGCATGTTTGTGAACTTTGAGCTTATGTTTGATGCATATATCGTGAAGTTTAGGAGCTTAGATCATAGGTTGGCATATGGGTTTGATATTGATAAATCTTGATGATCAATGCATGATACGAGTATATATGTTAGATTTTATGGTGCTTCAAGTATGGATACATGTTTTTTCAAGTTTTGATTGCATTTGACGATTGAAAATTGGTGTTTTGGTTGGTTTTTGTTGTTGTCCGTGAACTCCCCTGTTTTTTTTTTCCAGCGTACAGTTGACCGTGCGTGTCAACTTTGGCTTGTTCTTCATGACACGGGGGTGCATGTTGGTCTGGGTTTTCTGTACCGTGACACGGGGGTGTCACGGTTTGGTTTGTAATGGTGACACGGGCGTGTCACCTTCTGTTCTCATGCATATAGTCCGTTGTGACCTAACACGGGGGTGTCACGACTTAGTGTATAGAGGTGACACGGGCGTGTCACCCTCTGTTTTTCATGCATTTTGTTTTGCATACATGGCTGTACGTATGCATGTATTATATGTATGTATATGTTTTATATAATGTAACATATTTACACATTTATATATGTTTAGTGAATATTTAATATTATTTGGATTTATTTGACTGAAATTGTGGAATTGAGAGTTCGAATGAATTGATTGAATGAATGACTTGAATGTATGATTTAATTCCTTAATAGTGCACATGAACATAATCTTACCTTTTGCATATTCACATCATGATCACTGCATTGCCGAGCGTCTTATTTGGTCATATTGAGTCTCACTTCACTTTTCTTGCATAGATTTTGATCCAGTTGGAGACGAGGCCGGTCAGTGAGGCTCGTGCTTTCTTTTTTTGACGGTTTAAGGTGGGTTTCTCTTCTACGTAGATATATGACCCCATATATATATACCTTCCATGTGAAAGTTTTCGACCAAACTTAATATATATATAGAGTCGATTTAAAGAGTAAATGTTTTCAACGTAAAGCCTTATTTTATGAACCCTACCTAATGTTTTGGCGTGAAATGATCGAATGCATGAATGGGGCCCAGGAACTTAGTGTGAGTGGCTATCCGGGGAGGCACGAGCCGACGGTGATCCCTCACACTAGTTCCACCAATGAACGGCGTAACCGGACCTCGTTAGGAGTTAGCGAGGAATGGACGCTGAGCGCCATCTGGGGAGTCATGTAACCCCTTTTGGTCAATGAATGGGTGGTCGGGCCTTGCAAACCCACCACCAACCCGGAGGAAGAAGGTGTAAATGTTAATGATTGTGCACAAACGAATGATTGCATGAAAAGAATGAAGGAATGAATGTTTAAATGATTTACACAAGGTGTTGGTTGGAGATAATGCACGCCCACTCGCCGGGTCACTAATGACCTAATGTTAATGATTCGTTATAATCCCTTTTGATGATTTCTATTCACCCACTTGGGAAAGTCTTTAAAAACCTCACTTGGGATTATAGCTTGCATGTGATTGTTTAATTACCGTCTTATATTCTATTTATGCCCTGTTTTATACCCACCAGTCCCTTTTGGACTGAACCCGTTTGGTTTTCAGTTGTTTTGTGCAGGTGTTGAGAGAGCTAGGCGGGAATACGAGTCCTAGGTCTTGCATTCGTCTCTAGCTCTTATATTTTGGTCTTACACTTGCATACTCTTATTTTTCACCGTTGTATATGAATTATTTTTGGAGCTGTGATGCTCATTGTTTATATATATGATGTATGTTTGTTTATTGCTTCCGCTTTAATGTTTATTCTGATTATATGGTTCAAGGGTTAGCCCCGCCTAGCTTAGAGTGTGTGTTTGTCCCCGTTCGCCGTGATTTGGCTCGGGCATGGATCGTCCAATTCATATTCGGGTCGGGTCGGGTCTGGGTGCGGGGGATGTGACACCTTGCGCTTGGGTGTTACATCCTTAAGTGGTATCAGAGCCTAGGGTTGCAAAACCCGGGCTCTCGTGTCGTGTGAGTGAGTCTAGGTAGTTCGGCTTAGGGACTACATGACAATGTGTTGCATATGCATCTCGTTTGTGCTTAATTGAGTTGAATTTTGAATTTTACTTGAATTATTTGCATTAACATGCATAAACTAAAAATAACACGCATTTTAGTGTTTATTGACAGGATACCTCCACGTAGACATCGTGATCGATCTCCAGGACGACGTCATCATCGTGATCGTACTCCTACACCTCCACCACCACAACCACCGCCGGCAGTGGCCTTTGTTAATTCAATTATCAATATCATAGATCAAAGGCTCCGAGATTATGTACCACTGGCACCTCCAGCACCACCTGCACCTGTTGTACCGCCCGAGGCACCGCTTTCTGTTATACTTAGGGAGTTTCAGAATCAAAGACCTCCCAAGTTCTTAAAGGGAAATGATATACACGCAGAAATGTGGCTGAAAGAGGTAGAGAGGATATGGGAGCTCATTCCATGTGAGTCCCAAGAGAAGGCTCGATGCACCATCACTTTAATACAAGGGGAAGCCTACTCTTTGTGGGAAAGCACTCGGATTGTATTGGAAGCAGCTGGAGAAGAGATCGATTGGGAAATATTCACGAGAGAATTCAAGAATAAGTTCATCCCTCCCCGCATCCCGGACTCGAAGGCTTAAGGAATTAACTGAATTGAAGCAAGGATCGAGGTCTGTGGCCGAGTATATTTCAGAGTATGAGAGGTTATCCCGCTATGCACCAAATATAGCAGGCAATGACTTCCATAAGGCTATGCAGTTTGTTCAGGGGCTTCGACCGGATATCCAGACAGCTCTAGAGGCAGTTAATACGGGCACATGGGCGAAGGCTACTTCGAAAGCCTTAAACTTTGAAGATTCGGTGAATGCTAGGAGGCCAGTTTCTCGCTAAGGACAAGGGTCAGGATCCGGCTGGGGATTTAACAAAGGAAAGAGGTCGATAAACGTACTCCACCGTGAAAAGGGTCTTTCAAGAAGCCGAGAATCGGAGGTCCGATTGCACCCGTTCCACGACCACCTCAGGCTCCACCGGTTCCTAAAGGATCTCGCAATGATCAGCCACCGTGTACTTATTGTGGATGGCCAACTCATTCTTATAACAATTGCCGAAAAAGATTAAAGTTGTGTTTGATTTGCGGGAAAGGAGATCATATGGCTTTTGCATGCCCGGATAAGATTCCAGGATATCAAGCTGGAGCTCAAAGACCGATGGTTCAGGCACGAGCCTATGCTATTGAGAGCGAGGAGCAGAATGTTGAGGTCGGCCCAAACGCTGTGGTGGAAGGTACCGTTTGCATTCATAACACGAGCATTCATGCATTATTCGATCCAGGTGCCACGCATACTTTTATATCTTCTGATCTATGTGCCTCTCTGTGCCTACCTGTTATTTGCTCAAATTCCTGTTATTTTGTGAGTTCGCCTCTGGGAGGTAGTTTGCAGACAGATCGGGTTGTCAGGGGCTATTCAGTTTTGATTAAGGGGAAAGATTATCCGGAAGATTTCATTGTTATGCCTATGAAGAAGTATGGGGTAATCTTGGGGATGGATTGGTTGTATCGGCACCGGGCCGAAGTTGATTGTTTTAAGAAGAAGATAAAGTTGGGTCGAAGAATGTACCTCTATTATCGTTTATGGAAGCTCACAAGTTGGTAAAGGATGGAGCCACGGGATTTATTGCCTATCTCCTTAATAAACCAAAGGATCAATCAAGTTTTGAGGAGACGGCTGTAGTAAAGGAATATCCCGATGTATTTCCAGAAAATTTAGGTTCTCTACCCCCGGATCGAGAGATTGAATTTGTTGTTGATTTATATCCGGGATCAGAACCTTACTCCAAGACTCCTTATAGAATGGCTCTGGCAGAGTTGAAGGAGCTGAAGATTCAATTCGAGGAATTACTTAAGAGGGAATATATCCGACCGAGTTCATCTCCGTGGGGTGCTCCGGTTCTTTTTGTCAAAAAGAAAGATGGGACGTTGCGAATGTGTATAGATTACCGGGAGCTTAATCGGATGACTATCAAGAATAAGTACCCATTGCCCCACATCGGATTTAATACCTGGTATGAGCATTATGAGTTCGTAGTAATGTCGTTTGGTTTAACAAATTCCCCTGCAGCATTCATGGACATGATGCATCGGATTTTTCGGCCGTATTTGGATAAATTCGTCGTAATCTTCATTGATGACATTCTCGTGTATTCAAAGACTCCGGAAGATCATGCTAGGCATCTCAAATTGGTATTGGAGACGTTGAGAGAGCACCGGTTGTATGCGAAGTTTAGTAAGTGTGAGTTTTAGATCGACCGGGTTGCTTTTCTAGGCCATATTATTTCAAGTAAGGGTTTGGAAGTTGATCCTTTAAAGATCGAGACGGTTATTCAGTGGCAGAGTCCGAAAAATGCTTCCGAGGTTAGAAGTTTCTGTTAGGAATAGTGCCCTAGAAAGCCGATTGTATATCCGCTTTGTGCTTTTCCTTATTGTAATCACAGACAATCTTTGAATGAAATAATGAATTGAGGCAACACTTCTTTATATGCTCTTGTTTGGTATGCGTTTACTTTATCTGTGCATGTATGAGAACTCCCCTAATCCTGATGACTTTAGGACTCTGTCATTTAGGTGAAATGGTTCATGAAACGAGCCCTATATCACATAAGTCATGATTAGTAAAATACTCCAAGCCAATGAGTCCTACAGACAGTGGGAGTGTCAACCTGACTCCTCTAAGGCTTGCTTGTGGGATCACGCCCTTAAGAAGGACCACCTTGTTTCATGGAGGTGCAAAGTGTATAGTTGATACGTGCGTGATACATGAGGGTGCTTACTTTAATAAGTAAGTTCACTGAGGTGCCCCGTGTGAGAACATTCCTAAATGGGAAAGGAAGTTTCTATTTCAGGAAATGGAAACTTCCAGATTAGGAAATATCTCACGAGTCATTGATGTGATTAATTGATCCTTAGACTTGAGGTTCCTTGTCACTTTATGAGTTAACTCTGTAGTCTTAGGTATAAGCTTTAAAGGGTATCGCCTTAGACAACTTATTCAAGGCTTATGCTGGGGCTGCACAAGTGATTCATGAAAGTGAATGAGAATCAAGAAAGGACCTACACTTGCATTTGCAAGGTGATCTCTTATTGTGTAAGTCATTCATATGCCATATGGAGTCCTTGGCCAAGGCAGTAGATCAAGACATCAAGAAAAGGGTTTCTTGGATTGAGATCAAATGGATATGAAATGTGTAGCACCCCGGACACGTGGAGGTGCCACACCCCCGCACTATAGGTCAATCCACATACGAAACGGCCAATCCGTACATGAACCAACCTACAGCGAACGGGTGACAATGCAATAACTCAATAGGCTAGGCGGGATTACTACTACATGCAGCAAAATAAAGCGGAAGCATAAACTGGTTTCTACCAAATATTTCCATTTACCCAATCATGAAATTTCTCATTTACCAAATAAAGTATATTCCAACTTATCATATCAATACATTATCATCTTCCTTGAAAACAATAACAATAACTAAAATTCCATAATTAACAATAATAATTAAATACACGAACCACGGATGACACGACTACATGAACTGGACTCGACTCGACTCAACTCCCGCCTAGCGTGCACCTGCAATACCTGAAAGGTGGAGGCGTCAATCTGTGAAGACCGAGTGAGGGGTTTAAATACATATTAGCACAGATAACATGCAAGTCATATTCTCGGGTAAAGATTTATAAAAGGTAAATATACAATTTCAATAATAATATAGCTTCGCCCGAGAATACAACTATCAATATTAAATACTTGCTCTTTCATGCAATCGATGAACATGCTTGCTTGCTTGTTAATCATTAGGTGATCATGTAATTCAATTATTGTGCAATCGTGCGATATTGTAATCAATTAGCACATTCATGGAATGGAAATCATGCAATCACTACATGGCTTGCTTGTAACATGACAGGGTTTGTTCCTCCTGTGGTTGGACGGACAACCACCGGCTCTAAGACCAGCCCAGCGCCCTCTCTAAGGAGAACCTGGCCAGGAGAACACATGCACACGATAGGCCTTTGTTCTTCTTGTGGTTGGACGGACAACCACCAGCCCGAAGACCAGCCCAGCGCCCTCACTAGGGAGGACCTGGCCAAGAGAACACACGAACACGATACGGTATTGTTCTTCCTGTGATTGGACGGACAATCACCGGCCCGAAGACCAGTCCAGCGCCCTCACTAAGGAGGACCTGGCCAGGAGAACACATGACTTGCTTTCATGACATGACATGCTTGATTCATGCACACTAACGTAACCTACTTGCTTCATTCATGAACAATAACATGCTTGAAATGATACGTGCTTTCATGAAATTATAAATATAAATACCTTTAGCTCAAAATCCACGTAAAGGTTATACGGGTTCTATATAACTAGAAATTAAACCTCACCTGACAGGCGACACACGACTCGTGATTGCGTGAATGTGCTCATGCTTGATAATCTCCACCCTGGAGAATAACTGGACAAGAAATGGGACAATGTACGTACATGAGACCACAATTCAAGCATATTATTCCATATAATGACGCACGGCATGATCATGTACGAGACATCGAGCAATAAACAATGTAGCATGATAACATGTTGTTTCGATATATAATCAATCATATAATAGCAATTTGGGGTCAAATAACCCGTTGGAACGACGTCCCAAAATTCCATTTTTATGCAGAAAGTTTTACACTACCAGAGAGCTGGGAACGGCCGTTCCAGGTTTCAGTTCAAAGTGGGAATGGCCGTTCCCGCTGTCAGGCTCCGCGAAGATGGGAACGGCCGTTCCCGTCTGTGAGACAAAGTGGGAACGGGCGTTCCCATCCTCGCCGCCTGACACATTATTCAAACAATGGGAACGGCCGTTCCCCATTTACAAAGGGAACGGGAAGGGCCGTTCCCGTTACACAGAAGGTTCAGAAAACAGGGGAGAAGAACAGAGCAAGCACGAAATGAACAACCAATCTCCACAAACACTCATAATTCAATCTCTTATGCTGTAATTCATAGAAGGAAACATATATACATGCTTTTGGTACAATAAAACTCATTATAAACACACAATCCATACTTTAATCATCACAATCACCAACTATAGCTCATATACCAACTTATGCCATATCCATCCATGATCTTCAAGAATTCAAGTTCCAATTCATGTCAAAAGCTCCTAATCATGCTTCTAACATCTAAAGCACATGATAATCCATCTAACCTCAAACCCTAGCTTCATGAATTATCATCAAGAAATCACATATATGATCATATATACCTTCAAGTGAAAATAGATGGAAAAGATGATGAACATGGGTGCTTGAGCTTGAATTCCCTAGCTTTCTCGTAAAATAGCTTGAAGATGAAGGATTTCTCTTCTTCTTTCTTGGAGGGTTATGGTTCGGTGGGGAGAAGAGCAAACATGGGATAATTGGTATGAAATGAAGATGATGGTTGTAGAAGAGATGCATATATCGTTACACTTGGGGGAAATATGTGGTATTTATGATGCAATCCTCCAACTCCATAAATCATGCAATTAAGTATATCAAGTTTGGGAAATGATCAATTGGGTCCACAATATTTTCATGCGATTAAGTCCTTAAATAAAAGGAAGTGAGCAATCAAGGACAATTATGTAATTAATACAATTTGGGCAATTAGTTCATGTAGCAATTAAATCCCATTTATACAAGAATTGTCAAAATGAAATGAATATCACATAATTTTCACGTAATCATGTTGAACATAATTTATAGAAATTAATGTAACACATATAAATTAAATAAACGAAAATAATAAAATAAAGTCCTAACGCTCGAAACCCACACGTGTCGAGCGTACCTGACTGTCTGAAAATCGGGGCGTTACAAAATGCACTTAGCTTTAAGACCAGATTATTAGGGTTCTGATTATTCCCTTACCCTAGATCTTGGTTGAGAGATAGTAAGTAGAAGGATTGTATCTCACATGAATCAATGACTTAAAGGTTCTGTCGAATCCGAACATTCCAATTCAGCTAGGGGTTAAACACCTGTTGCTAGACTATGGTCGTTTAATCTGTGGATTGATTAATTAATTAGTGAATTAATTAATTAGGGTCACTGCTAATTGAATTGAGAACCTAGAGGGTCACACACAACAACTTGGTTACATGAGTTGAGGCTTAAAATGATTAAACGAGTTAATCGGGCCAAGAGGGTTCCACACGTGTGAAACCACACGTGTGGCTCACTTGAGTGACACATGTCTTTGTGACACGTGTCCCACACGTGTGAATATATATATATATATATATATATATATATATATATATAAAATAATTAAATGTGTTAATTATTTAATAGACTTTGGTTTAATTTTGAATTAAAAAGAAAGTCTTATTTTGGAGAAAAAAAATAATCTAGTTAATTAATTATGAATTAATTAATTAGATAAAATAAAGTTATTTATTTTAACTAAATAAAGTGTAAAATTATCCAAAAATAGTTTGGATATTTTTAGCTCTCTTGAAAGTTGATTTGAATTAGAATTCAAAGTCAAAGTCAAAATACTTGATGATCAAGTAATAGGAGAGAGAGGGACCAAAACCCTAGTCCATAAGGACTAGGAATTTCGGCCACTGCCCTCTTATAAATAGGGGAGCTCGAGCTCCCCTTAGAGCGAATTGGCAATTCTTTTGGTTTATGTGTTGAACACCATCCTTTCTCCAAGATAAACGAAACTCTAGGTTAATCCTAAACACTAACTAGAGAACTAGCATCCTTACTAGTTAGATTGTGATCAAGTTGGTGGACTATCTCTAGAGAGCTTCAAGTTAGAAGTTTGAAGATTCGAGCTTTACCAAGGAGAGGGGATGGCTTGAAACGCTTGAAGAAAGAATAAAAGAAAAGTAAGTTTCTTAACTATACGAATTTGGATACACGATTGCGAGTCCAAGGTCCTTTTGTTGGGAAATTTTTTAAATTCTGCTGCTTTCTGATTCGTATTTTCCAACAGTTTCTTGGGATTGGCAGGTTATTACCGAAGGTTCGTGAAGGATTTTTCGAAGCTAGCCGGTCCTTTAACTCGATTAACTAAAAAGGAAGCTAAATTTGAGTAGGACGAGGCATGCGAAGCGAGTTTTCAACACTTGAAGGAAAAGTTGACCACTGCACCGGTATTAGCACTCCCTGAAGGCAGGAAAGGATATATGGTTTATACGGACACCTCGAAAGAAGGATTGGGATGTGTTTTGATGCAGAATGGTAGGGTGATAGCCTATGCCTCGAGGAAGTTGAAAGATCATGAACAGAATTATCCCACTCACGATCTCGAGCTTGCAGTAGTGATCTTCGCTTTGGGAAAGTGGAGACACTATCTTTACGGAGTTTCTTTTGAGATTTTTTTCGAGCACAAGAGTCTCCAGTACTTGTTTTCTCAGAAGGAGCTAAACAAGAGACAGAGACGTTCGATGGAGATGTTGGCGGATTATGAATATACGATTCGATACCATCCAGGAAAGGCCAACGTGGTCGCAGATGCGCTTAGTAGGAAAGCTAGCGTGTCAAGTGTTAAGGTGGAAGTTGAGGATGAATCTGAGTCTTTTAAGCTGAGAACTAGTATTCGGAATATTACGGTACAACCAGATCTTCAGCAGAGGTTATTTGAGGCTCAGAGAAAGGATCCCGAGGTTCAGAAGTTAGCTGAGAAAGCTGGAGTGGATCCTGAGTGCCCGTTAGGATTTGATGATACGGGACTCTTAAGGTTTAAGAACAGGATTGTGGTTCCAGATGAATTGAAGAGGATTATTTTGGAAGAAGCTCACCGTTCAGGGTATTCGATACATCCCGGAGGTAATAAGATGTATAAGGATTTGAAGAAATTTTATTGGTGGAATGGACTTAAACGGGATGTGATCAACTTTGTGAGACATTGTTTGATTTGTCAAACCGTGAAAGCCGAGCATCAGAAGCCATCGGGGCTACTTCAACCGTTACCTATCCCAGAATGGAAGTGCAACAGGTGGCGATGGATTTCGTTTCGGGTCTTCCTAGAGTAAAGGGTGGTCTTGATGGGATTTGGGTGATTGTGGATAGATTAACGAAATCGGCACATTTTTTGGCTGTTCGGATGTCGGATAAGGTACCTAAGTTGGCAAAGAAGTATGTTGATGAGATTGTTCGACTTCATTGTGTGCCGGTCAGTATTGTATCAGATCGAGATCCGAGGTTTACTTCTAGGTTTTGGCAAGAATTGCAAAGGAATCTGGGAACAAGGCTTCAATTCAGCACAGCTTTCCATCCTCAGACAGATGGCCAGTCGGAGAGATTAATCAAGTATTTGGAGGATATGTTGAGAGCGTGTGCATTGGACTTTTCGAGTTCATGGAACGAGTAGCTACCTTTAATTGAGTTTGCCTATAATAACAGTTTTCAAGCTTCGATAGGAATGGCACCTTATGAAGCCCTTTATGGAGGCAATTGTAGATCTTCCTTATTTTTCGACCTTGAGGAGTGGAACTGGTCTAAACAGGAGGGAGTGAAACGAGGGGAGCAGAAGGAGAAGCCTTCTAAGGCCGTGCAAGCAGCGATTGATAAGGTTCAGATAATTCAGCAAAGAATGAAAGCAACTCAAGATAGACAGAAGAGTTATGCGGATCGACGAAGAAATGATCTTAAGTCTGAGGTTGGTGATAGGGTATTTCTGAAAGCTTCGCCACGAAAAGGATTTTCGAGGATTGGAAAAGGAGGTAAATTGAATCCTCGTTATTTGGGTCCGTATGAGATTCTTGAGAAAATTGGAGACATGGCTTATCGATTGAATCTACCTCCGAGTTTGATAAGAATTCACAATGTATTTCATGTTTCACAACTTCGCAAATATTATCCGGATGAAGCCGAGATCCTACCTGAGGAAGAGGTAGAAATTGAGCCTAATCTCACCTTCGTTCAGAAACCGGTTAAGATTTTGGATCGAAAATTTCAAGAATTAAGAAACCGGAGAATCCCACAGGTTAAGGTACTATGGAGAACTGATAAAACGGAAGAGGCCACGTGGGAAACGGAGGATAAGATGAAGAGATTTCATCCCGAATTATTCCCGAGTAATCAGTGAATCCGAGGAAGGATTCTTTTAAGGGGGAGAGGTTGTGACGCCCCGACTTTTCGGCCGTACAGGTATGACGTAATTGTTTACCTAATTGCGCGAAATAATTATTCATATGTGATTTACATGCTTATTTTTATTTTAAATATATTAAATGTGAATATATGTTAATTATTATATCCTAAGTTTTTAATCTTTAGTATTTTGTGAATTCATTACAATTGATATTTATTGCCTAAATCAAACTTGATTGCAACGTGAATTAATTTCCCGAACTTGACTTAATTTCGTTGTGATCTTATTTGATCATTTCATGAATTTGAGGACTTAATTGCTCATTTGTTATGGAATTGAACCTAATTGCATGACTTAAAGAATCGGAGGACTTAATAGCAAATTGGCCATTTCTTACTCCTTCATAGCAGCATATTACGTATTATTCCTTTCCTTCATTCATACAAACATTACATACACAATGGCTCTTGCTTCCCTTGCCAACCGAGCCAACCCTCATCTAGTGGAGAGGGAGATTTCATGTTTCAAGCTTCATTTTTGTGGGATTTGTGATCATTCAAGCGTCATCAACATCATCTCTTCATCTCTTCTTCCATTTCTTTCATTTAAGGTAATTTTGGAGATTTGATGAATTCTTGATTTGAATGTGATAGCTAGGGCTTTGGTATGAATTGGTTGATTTGAGTAATTGTTGTTGGAATCATGTTTGTGAACTTTGAGCTTATGTTTGATGCATATGTTGTGAAGTTTAGGAGCTTAGATCATAGGTTGGCATATGGGTTTGATATTGATAAATCTTGATGATCAATGCATGATACGAGTATGTATGTTAGATTTTACGGTGCTTCAAGTATGGATACATGTTTCTTCAAGTTTTGATTGCATTTGACGATTGAAAATTGGTGTTTTGGTTGGTTTTTGTTGTTGTCCGTGAACTCCCCTGTTTTTTTTCTGCAGCGTACAGTTGACACGGGCGTGTCAACTTTGCCTTGTTCTTCGTGACACAGGGGTGCATATTGGTCTGGGTTTTCTGTACCGTGACACGGGGGTGTCACGGTTTGCTTTGTAATGGTGACACGGGCGTGTCACCTTCTGTTCTCATGCATATAGTCTGCTGTACCCTGACACGGGGGTGTCACGGCTTAGTGTATAGAGGTGACACGGGCGTGTCACCCTCTGTTTTTCATGCATTTTGTTTTGCATACATGGCTGTACGTATGCATGTATTATATGTATGTATATGTTTTATATAATGTAACATATTTACACATTTATATATGTTTAGTGAATGTTTAATATTATTTGGATTTATTTGACTGAAATTGTGGAATTGAGAGTTCGAATGAATTGATTGAATGAATGACTTGAATGTATGATTTAATTCCTTAATAGTGCACATGAACATAATCTTACCTTTTGCATATTCACATCATGAACATTGCATTGCCGAGCGTCTTATTTGGTCATATTGAGTCTCACTTCACTTTTCTTGCATAGATTTTGATCCAGTTGGAGACGAGGCCGGTCAGTGAGGCTCGTGCTTTCTTCTTTTGACGGTTTAAGGTGGGTTTCTCTTCTACGTAGATATATGACCCCATATATATACCTTCAATGTGAAAGTTTTCGACCAAACTTAATATATATATATAGAGTCGATTTAAAGAGTAAATGTTTTCAACGTAAAGCCTTATTTTATGAACCCTACATAATGTTTTGGCGAGAAATGAACGAATGCACGAATGGAGCCCAGGAACTTAGTGTGAGTGGCTATCCGGGGAGGCACGGGCCGACGGTGATCCCTCACACTAGTTCCACCAATGAACGGCGTAACCGGACGTCGTTAGGAGTTAGCGAGGAATGGACGCTGAGCGCCATCTGGGGAGTCATGTAACCCCTTTTGGTCAATGAATGGGTGTTCGAGCCTTGCAAATCCACCACCAACCCGGAGGAAGAAGGTGTAAATGTTAATGATTGTGCACAAAAGAATGATTGCATGAAAAGAATGAAGGAATGAATGTTTAAATGATTTACACAAGGTGTTGGTTGGAGATAATGCACGCCCACTCGCCGGGCCACTAATGACCTAATGTTAATGATTCGTTATAATCCCTTTTGATGATTTCTATTCACCCACTTGGGAAAGTCTTTAAAAACCTCACTTGGGATTATAGCTTACATGTGATTGTTTAATTACCGTCATATATTCTATTTATGCCCTGTTTTATACCCACCAGTCCCTTTTGGACTGAACCCGTTTGGTTTTCAGTTGTTTTGTGCAGGTGTTGAGAGAGCTAGGCGGGAATACGAGTCCTAGGTCTTGTATTCGTCTCTAGCTCTTATATTTTGGTCTTACACTTGCATACTCTTATTTTTTACCGCTGTATATGAATTATTTTTGGAGCTGTGATGCTCATTGTTTATATATATGATGTATGTTTGTTTATTGCTTCCGCTTTAATGTTTATTCTGATTATATGGTTCACGGGTTAGTCCCGCCTGGCTTAGAGTGTGTGTTTGTCCTCGTTCGCCGTGATTTAGCTTGGGTATGGATCGTCCATTTCATATTCGGGTCGGGTCTCGGTGCGGGGGATGTGACACCTTGCGCTCGGGTGTTACAAATGCTATCATGCTTTGTGACTTTCCCTTTATCACAGACAATCGTTGAATAATATACGAATGATTATAATCACAGGTGAAAACTGTAACGCCCCAATTTCTTGACAGGTCAGGTATGACGTTACGAGTGGGTTTAGACCGAGTGTTATGTGATTTTAATTATGTTTTAATTGCTAAGTCACTACAAGAAAACAACGGAATTCTGACGGCATTGTTCGTCGGAATTCCGTCGGAAATCCGTCGGAAACATCAAATACCGACGGATTTCCAACGGATGATTGTTGTCGCATAAATAGTCCTCGGAAAAATTTACCGACGGGTTACCGACGGAATTGTCCGTCGGAAATATTTCCGACGGATTACCAACAGATTTCCGACGGAAATTTTAGCGAAATGTTAAAAATAATAAACGACTTTCCGACGGAAAATCCGTCGGAAATCCGTCGGAAAATATATTTTCCGACTGACAATCCGTCGAAAAATAGAATAAAAGTAAATAATCTAAAAAAAATAAAAAAATCATTTGTGAGACCCGAACCACCCCCGAAACGAGCCACACCAACACCTCAGACGAGCCACGAGACGGGCTTAAGCTCGGCGAGCCAACCTAATGCGAGAATTAATTCCCGCGATTATTGCGCTCGCGGGGATTCGAACTCGGGTCTCCAAGAGAGAATGGTGACTCCCTTACCAACTTGGATAACTTACTTATTGTTAATGTTATGTCTTTAAATATATTTATATACTTATTTCAAATAATTATTTAAATACGTTTTGTTATTAATATTAAATATAAAATTTTAAATATATGATTATATGAATTAAATATAATCATATTTATTGGAATTTTTAAAAGTACTTATTCAAATAAAAATAAAACTCATTAGAATTAAGAGTTCCCCGATCTATTGAAAATATATAGAGTATGATAATAAGAATTTTTTTTTAAATTAATATATTAATTATAAGTTACATTATAAGATATTTGTACATTTAAAAATAAAATTAGTAAATAGAAAAAAATTTATTTAATTAAATTTAATAGTTTCCGACGGATTACCGACGGAATTTTCGTCGGAAATATTTATTTTTATTTTTATATTCTTATATTTTTATAGTTTCCGACGGATTACCGAAGGAAATTTCCGTCGAAAAATATTTATTTTTATTTTTATGTCTTTATATTTTTATAGTTTCCGACGGATTACCGACGGAATTTCCGTCGGAAAATATTTATTTTTATTTTTATATTTTTCAACAAATTCCGTCGGAAAACCGTTGGTATTCCGTCGAAAAATATTTATTTTTATTTTTATTTTTATATTTTTATATTTACCGACGGAATTGTCCATCGGAAATGTTTCCGACGGATTACCGACGGAATTTCCGTCGAAAAATATTTATTTTTATTTTTATATTTTTGAACAAATTCCGTCGAAAATTGACAGTTTTCTTGTAGTGAGTGACTATTTAACTCAATAATTTCGTGAACTAATTGCTATTATGTGACTTATATGACTTAGATGATTTATTTGACTTTGCTATTTAAATTCGTTTATAGCATGTTTACTTGTTAATTAAATGTTTTATTTCACTTATGCACTTATTTGAACTTATATGAAATCCTTGGACTTAATCGCACTTTGAATTTGACCCCAATTACTCACCTACCAAACTTGCGGGACCCAATTGGAGCACTGAAACTCTTGAAGGACCAAAGTGCAATTTTCCCTCATTCTTCCCCTTAATTACACGATCCACACCCCCTACAATCTCATTCTTCTTCTTTCATTTTTCCTAGTAAAAGAAGGGCTCCCAACTTCTTCTTCCTTCTTCTTTTGATCGATCCAAACTAGCAAATAAGGAGACAAGAGGATTTCTTAAAGTTTTGGTCCAAGAATTCAAGCTCTAACCATTTCTTCCTCTCCTCCATTTTCTTTTCCAAGGTATATGTGGTTATATATATGATTATGTTGGGTGATAACTAGGGTTGAGTGATTCTTGCATCATAACTTGATATATGTTGTTTCTTGAAGCTCAATGGATGTATATTTGTTAAATTTTGAGTTAATTGTTGAAGCATGATTGCATCACCATTGTTGGACCTTCAAGATGCAAAAATGGTGGATTGGTTTCTTGTGCATTTCATGCCATTTTGCTAGGCTATAATGATAAAGAATGTATATATGAGCTTATACCTTGAATTTTGATGGATTTGGAGAGAGTTTGCTTGCCCTTTTGATGCCTTCTTGTTTGAGCTTCGTTGCTATCGCGTTTTGCTACTGTAGAAGGATCCATAGGCGTGGATTTTGACCTATGGCCGTGGATTTGTGTCCAGAGACCTGGAGGCCTTCCCACGGGCGTGGATTTTTATGAAGGAAAAACCCACGACCGTGGATCCTCCCCTGTTTTCTGTCTGAGTTTGTTTTATTCCTTTTGCCCATCAAACGTATTCCGATTGATCTGAATTTTGGACCACTAAAACCTTTTGAAGTCTAGAATATTCTCCAATTGGAATCACCTCAATATCTTTTCTTGTTTGTGAGATATAATCAATTCGTTTTGGTGTCACCACTTCATCGAGAATCTGCATTCATCCAACTTCGGGCTTACGCCATTTTCACCTCTCTTTAAACCATTGATAATCTCTATTTGTCTAGTTTCATTTTCAACAAACAAAACTTAATTCCAACTTCTAGAACTCGAGATATCTCCAGTTTTCCACAACTTGTTCGTTTCCAAAAACTGTCAACTTTTGCTAAACGTTGCCTAAGCCTCTCTTCTTGCGTTCCTTTCACTTCCTTGATCCCCGTATGTGAATTGTATGACTTGTATGCTTGATTAAGTGATAATTATGTTGTTATTTAACACTCTATCATTCTTAATTGCACTCTCTATGTGTTTAATAACTTCTTTCCACTTCTAAATGATTCATATGCATTGTTAACATGTATTGTAATGTATGATGAATTGAATGTGACACCCCGCTCGTCCGACGTATAAGGTACGCCACGTTCCAACCTTTTAATGTGTTTAATTATGTGATTTTATATTTTTCGTGGCCCTATTTTGAACTCTTTTAGAGTTTAGGGGCCCCTTTGTAATTTCTTGTTTTAGGGGTTTTCCGGTCACTTCTCGTTCGGTCGAGATTTTGACCTCTTTGACCCCTTCAACGTGTCTGGGGCGGCGAAACGAGTTTGTAGACTCTAAGTTTGCCCAATTCGGATGTCGTTAGATCGTTTGTTCGATCGTTTTTCCGTACGAGGACCCAAGATATATACTCGGATTTCCTCGTTTTGCGTGCCAAAATCAGTTCAGCCTTCCTGCGTCGTCTTCGTCCCGCGACTGGTACTGTTCATGCAGTCAAGGTGTGAAAACACACATAAGCTCGTTCTCGCTCGTTTCTCGACGGAATTCGACGTGTGAATAATGGAAATTTATCAACTCGACGAGCCCATCACAATGGTACAAAAATCGGAGGCTAAAAATCAACGGTGGTGGCGCATCGGCGAACAGCAGGCGGCACGGCTTAGAGCCGCCACTTCGCCGCCCATTCGCGGCGGCTTCCGGCAGCAATTTTCCGACACGCTCCCCTGACCCATGACGAGGACTCCCCGGCATGTTTTTCTGGATAAGCGGCGCCGCTATCGGGGCGGCGAGGAGGCCGTACGCGCCGCCCAAAGTGGACGACGGGCGGTGCCACCACTGTAGCGGCGAGTTTGGCCGCTCTCCGGCGTCTTTTTCCGACGGGGTTTGGTGGTTTCCGGACGTTTTCGACCCCCTGAGTCCATTTTCGGTGGTGGTTTGAGCAGACGATGCAGCGAACCGGTGGCGGACCGGCCCTGGACCGGCGGTCCGATTTTCCGATGATTTTTTTGGCATATGGCTATGGGGCTTTCGTAGGGCTCGCTACGGGCTTTCCAACGGTATGTCCGGATTTTATTTTCATTTAGCGGTTTGTATTTAATTTTAGTTTTCGTATTAGGATTTTGGTTCGGTTTTTCATCAACGAAGTCCGGCGTGTTTGCTATTTTCTGAAATTGTTTGAGGGCTTTTATTGAGCAGGCCGAGGCGCACGTTTCTGTCCTTCCGGGGATTTTTTCGACCACCGGAGGCGGTATTCCGGTGGCGGCCGGTGGCTGTTCGGCCGGCTGCGGTGGCGGCATTCCGGTGACTTTCGGACAGTAGATCCATTTCGTTATGGTGAGTCCAACGCCACTTCCCGTTCGTCAATCGGATGTCCGGTTGATTTTATATGAATTTTTGAAGTGGTTGTATTTACTTTTGTTAATTGTTGGTAATTGTCAATTAATTACTGTAAGTTTGAATTACTGATTTAATTGTGCTCCAATGTGTATGAAAAATTATATGAATTATAATTTGATTTGTAAATTGAACCCCCGACTTGTTGATTTTGCTACTTGGTTAGTCTAGAGGGGGTGTTTGTGTAATTTTTGAGAAAAGTAGGAATTTGTTTAATTTGAATTAATAGACCTTAGTAATGAAATCTAAAATGTAATGTACGAATTGAATATGTAACGTATGAATTTAATAAACTTAGTTTGATTAGAATTTGACTTATATGAAATATGAAACATGCTATTATGATTTATTTGATTTGTGTGCTACATGAATTTGTATGAATTGTTTTGTGTGAGGAATGAAATAATATGAAATGCACTGCGTGAATTTGCATGAAATGAATTATATGAACCTTGAATGATTAAATAACTTGCTTTGAATTTGTATAAGACTTCGTGGGGTTTAAATAAACTAGAAGCACGTTACAGTGATTTGCTTGACTTATTAATACTTGGAAATTTGTTTGAAATGCGATATGAATTGTCTGAACTTTGTTAATTGAATTTGTTAGGTATTAAATGAATTGATATGAAATGATATGAAGTGCTTTGCCTTTAATTTTGTTATTTGCATTAATTATGCACATGAACATGCCTTAATGTTTTGTTTCGCATATAATTTATATGAATTTGAACTTTGCTGATGTGATTGCATTTATTAAGTGTTTGAGCATATGCCGTGCGTCCCTATGTGGTTGTTTGCTTAAGTCTGAGTTCCGTGCTGTGTTTGTGTGTTCAGTTGGTACAGGTGCACCCGGGGGGGTGACTTGAGGTCGTGCAGGTTCCGGGGTGGACCTTCTGCTTTGTATTTGGCTCCGTTTGGTGTAAGGTGAGGTTTTAGGATTTTTGTTTTAGTTACAGCGACCTACAACCCTCTGTGCTCGTTTTCAAGCCTGCATGCGATTATTCTATTATATTTATATAATAGATATGTGTTTATATGATATGTTTATGAATTTGTCATAAGATTAAAGGTTTTTGAACTGTATATGTACGAGCATATGTAAGCTTGAAATGTTTTGCAACCAGGCTATGCTCCAAACCGTGTGTCTTCATACCAGCTGCGGATTAGGATGACACGGAGAGGTACGTTTATAGCATATGCTAAGTTGCAAGGTATGGTATGCTCCGATAAGGTACGTACATTACGATTATGATTTGATAAGTATGATATGTAGCGAGTTATGATCTGTTATGTTATGTTCTGATATGTTGGGCCTCGGAGACTGTGGGTAAGGAACCCCGGGACGGTAACGGACCGTCGGGTTAAGACTGTGCATAGTCTCCATTTGAGGTATCTTGTGCGACTCAGGGAGATAGGGGAGGCGAGATATTCTTGAACCGGTGGCGTAAAACCTGCCGAGGACTCGTAGGGGATCATTACCCCTCGAGGTATGTATATGATATGGATGGTTAGGGGCGTATACACCCCTTCCATCACACGGAGTTGAGGATGTTATGTTATGTTATGTTTTCTGTTTTGATATTATGATTTGGAAGTAAGGTTGGAGACCCGTACTCGCCGAGTATATGATTATGATCTGTTATGTTGATTATGAAACGAGATAGGAGCTTTCTCTTTTAATAAGATATGAGTGTGCACAGTTGTTAAGTTATAAATAAGATAAGATATATATAAGTATGTTTTGGAAATGGTTTTGGTATGCAAAACCCTACTCCCGGTTCATAATCTTTCTTTTGATACGTGCTTTGCTCCTTATTATGTATAGTGTGTGTGAGTTCAACCCCCTCACTCAGTCAGTGGACTGACCCTCGCCCCACCTATGTTTTTAGTTTGCAGGTGCAAGTTGTTGGAGTTCGAGCTAGGCGGCTTTGAGTCGGGTCTGTCAAGTCTGTGTCGGTCCGTTTGATTTTGTTAAGAATTTTGTTCTGAATTTTTATGAAAATTATGCATATAGTCTGTTCTGTACAAGATGATACTTATGCTTTGATTATATGTAATTTCGGGACAGGTTAGGACAGGGCTTGGATTAGTTGAACCCGTCTTTGTTGTATGTTTGAATTCGGGACAGGTTAGGACAGGTTCGTGGAATTAGTTGAACCCGTTTATTTATGTTTGTTGATTAAAGTTTTTATTAGTTCGTATTTTTCATCGCTTCCGCATTCGGGTTTTTGCATATTTGGCTTGTACAGGGTTTAGGAACCGCCTAGCTTAGGTTGGATTTTTCGTTTGTCACCAGTTCGCTGTGACTTGGTACATGTGCGGACTTTCCATTTCGTGCTACATGTCGGGTCATAGTGCGGGGGTGTGGTGCCCCACCGCTTGGGGTGCTACATCTTAAGTGGTATCAGAGCTACCAGGTTCAGAACCGGTGCTCTGGAGTCGTGTTGTGTCAGTTTAGGTCGTACGGCATAGGAATACTTGTGCATTGCATTCGCTTGATGTGAAATTTTGATTTCTCTGCATGAATTGGTCTGAGTTTATGTAATTGTGTGCACACTATGATTACGATTTATGCAAAATTATCATTGTTATGCTTTAAATTTTACTAAATTACTTGTTGCATCTGCATTAATTAGATGCTCTTAATTGCTTTCATTATTTGACATACCCACGTACTAACCCTCATGCATAGATAATTGTCCAATTTGTGAATTGTAGGGTGACACTCGGTGCCGAATTGCAATTGATCATGACAACACTCCCCACTTCTACAAAATTATGAAGGAAGATTTGAAACTTCCGTTTTCTGACTACTTGGATGAGAAGCAAATGAACCTTTACAAGAATTTATAATAAGGAATCAATGCTACTGCTATGAAAACGGGTATTATGTATACATGGCACGTGCATCATGCATTGGAGTAAATTTTAATTATTTTGGACATTTGTTCTACGTGCTCGACTGCTTTCTTTGCTGGATATGAGTGCACGCCATTGACATCCCTAACCCCACATGCATTAGCTCTGTGGTTATATTTAGGTGACTTCCTTACCTGTTCCAACGAGGATCGATTTTAGTGGAAGCAATATTGGGATTCGAATAGGGGTTGACCAGATGATGTATGATCAAGTTAACACAGTCAGGGTAGTGAGTGGATAAAAGAAGATACTCGAATATGAGAGAGACAAGAGATCCTTTAACTATCAGGGTGCCCTCAGGGTAGGTACGTATTACTTGGAGGTGCTCGGGAGTACATGTTTTATAAGAAAGCCAGAATTTCTAACTCTGGATGGTGTGAGGTGACAATGAAGAGATCAAGGCACTTGTATCATTCAGAGAATTCCAAGCAGGAAATCGGGTTACTATTATAAAGACACTCACCAGAGTAGTTACACTTACACGAAGGAAAAGGGCAAAATTGTGCAAGCAATGGAATTTTGTGCCGAGGTCATTGAAGATCAACTCCACCAAATATTGAGGGTAAGGACATCTTTTACAACGACGGTGTACTAAGCAAGACGGTGTAAAGATTCTTCATTTATTTCTCCACGATTGTCCTGAGAGATTTCACATTTGAAAGAAATGGTAATTTCCAATTACCGAGGATCCTATTGGGATTTCAAGAGATTACACGGATCACTATACTCCGAGAATCAAGTGAGACGGTCCAAGATCAGTTGAGTACCCGAGAATCTGAAGGAATACTAAAGAATACAAGTTTGAACGGAAAGTTGGAACTATGGCCAATTAAGGAGTTGACTAACCTTTCAAGTTAAAGAATTGCCAACCTCGACTTCATTTCTATGGTGAAAGGTACATTGATCATTCATGGCATTTGCACCCATGCATTTCATAAGTAATTATATTTTATTTTGCTTGACTAATGTGACAACGTGGAATGCGTGATGCCGCCTTGATTGTAATAACGTGGGTAATTGATTTAATTTCCATAATTTAAGATTTATTGTTGTTGTGAATTCTTGTAAACTAAATGGATTGCATACTTGCATGGATTGTTCGTACTTCAGTGTTTATATTTTCCTTATTGGCTTACTAACCCTTCATGCACATACATACATATTATAATTTTATCTTACAGTGATTCCATCTCGATATCCCCCTTGAGTTAAGCATGGATGATGAGTCTATACTCTAGGGACACCGATATCAGTAGGGTAAAGGTACACTATACATGCATCCCATGTTTTGCATTCGGTGCTACTTTAATGTGTGTATGTATGAATGCTGTGTAAGTGAACTTGCGTGCTAGAGAGTTGTTGAGATCTCTCTATTTGGGTGTTAGGGAGATGTGGGATTCTCCCTATTTATGTGATAGAAAGATGCTGGATTCTTTCTGAATTTATGTGAGCAAGAGATGCTGGATTCTCTTGGAGTTAGATTTTTGGGATATGCTGGATTCTCTCGAATTTAGGGGTTTGAGAAATGCTGGATTCTCTCAAACTAGAATGTTTGAAAATGTGGAAGTCTGCCAGACTTAGGTTGAGAGACGGGGCTCTCTCAATTTTGTGGTTGGGAGACGGGGTTCTCTCAATTCTGTACCTGAGGGATGGGGTTCTCTCTTTTGACGTGCCGGGAGACGGGGATCTCTCTCTCTTGCGTGCTGAGAGATGGGATTCTCTCTTGTTTGCCGCGGCTGAGTTACATGGGGCCTGTTGTTGGTTTGCAATCGACGAGGAAGCCATGGTATCGAGCCTTGGGTGCAGTGGCCTAGTGGGCGGATCGAACAAGTTTGAAGCGACCAACGGTCAACTGTTTGAACAAACTTTTGAGGATTCATGTACCTTACTAGCCACTATGTATGAGGTGGCCAGGTCTTGCAAGCCCGTCCACCACCCGGAGGAAGAAGGAGTATATGTATGATTATGTTATTATTGTTATGCACCGTGAGGGAAGGTCGGGGCACGGATTGCCCAAACGATTATACCTCATGTTATATGGCTTACGTGTATTTTAATGTATTGCATGGTGGCGTATTCAATGTGTATTTTAATGTATTGCATGGTGGCGTATTCAATGTATTAATTATATTTATCGTACATGGTCGGAGTTTGGTTGGAGATTATGCGCGCTCACTCGCCGAGCCATAATGATTATATATGGACTTTGAACTTAATGAATTTAATATGAATTAGTCGTAAAGTCCGAGCATTGCTTAGTTATTTTCTTGCCCTTCGAGGGAACTAACTTTAAATAAAACTTTGCTCAGGATTTATGACTTGCATGTGCATTTATATATATATATATATATATATATATATATATATATATATATATCTCCTGCTCACTCAGCCTTCTAGAGACTGACCCCTCTTTTTACTCTTTCAGTTTCTTACAGGTTTAGCTAGGCGGGAGTCGAGTCTTAGCTTGCTTGTTCGAGTCACTTGTGCACTTGAGTCACATTTCACATTGTTATGAATTAAGTTGTATCTTTTTATGTATTTGGGCCTGGGTGCCAATTTTAATTATTGGATTTGACTCGGGATAGGTTGCATGCTTAGTTGAAGCCGTTGTTAGGTTGCATGTCGGATTTAATTTATATTTATGATATGTATTGGTCTTGTAGCCATGAATGAAGTTCATGTTTAGCTCTATTGGTTTCGCACTGCACTTTGATTATTCGTTGATTGATTGATTGGTACAGGGTTAGATTTTCGCCTAGCCAGGATCTTTTATTTTGTCACCCGTTCGCTATGAGTCCGGTCCATGCTTGGACTATCCATTCCATGTGTGGACTAGACTTGTAGCGCGGGGGATATGGTGCCTATCGTTGCGGGTGCTAAATCCTTAAGTGGTATCAGAGCCCCAGATTGCAAAACTGGGGTTTCTTGTGTCATGTCATGTCAAGTATAGGTCGCACGGCTTAGGAACAACTTGTCAATTTGTGCACCGTATTGATCATGAGCATTGTTATTGAGATTTGATATGGAAGTACATGATTAAATGTATTTAATTTAAATTTTGTTGACATATGTATTGCATTTTGCATCACATAGGTGGTCTTGGTGCTAATTATGTGTCATATGCATTTACTAACCAGCATGCATTTATATTTGAGATGAGTTGTGATTGTAGGATATTCTTACAACATCAAACCACAACCAATTATCATGATTACAACAACTCACCATGAGCTCTACTTTCAAGCATAGAGGATGTAAGGAATGCACCGGGGATTTTATACAAGATTTCGAGAGTCGTGGCCTTCCTTAATTGGGCTATGATTCGAGTGATGAAATCCGAGATGGAAATAACTTGTGGGAATAATCGACAAATTCTACCAAGGTTGATGAGTATTCGGAAGGATAGTAGTAGGTGTGCGATGTCTACCATTCATAAGATCAACACATACACCTATATTACCAGGGTTAATCAACTGGATTCCTTAGGATTACTTAATTCAGGAAAGAAGCAAAGAAAAACCTCAAAGGTACTTTATTTCGAGGTTTAGATCGACGAAGGGACGATGATAACCAAGAGGACTTAAGGTAAAATAGGTTTACTGAGAAGTGAGCAACAAAGATCGTCGAGGATGACCGTCCAAGTAAATCAAGCTATTTGAAATCCAATTCGAAGAATAATAGGGTCAATGAATGGTGAGCAATACAAATTATCAAGGCAGAGCCTTCAAATAAACCAATTCATTAGAAGTTAAGACCGGGGAACAAGGAAAAAGAAGTGGTGACTTGGGATACTTTGGATTCCGGACAAGGTAGGAATCGAATTTGGAGAAGTTAAAGAAAGTCAAGCAACACAAAGATATGGTGTAACGCCCCGGTTTCCGGATGAACAGGTAAGCACGCCATGTGTGCGTTTGAGCGTAGGATTTTATTTTAATTCTTTAATTTTATAATATATTCATATGTGACATTTCATATTTTTACAAAATTCATGAAGCATTATTTACATCAATTAATTGAATTCATATCATTGAAAATATTATTTCATGACACGGAAAATAATTATTGCATGAAACAATTACCGAGAGTGTTTTAAATTACCAAATTGTCCTTAGTGGAATATTTCTTTAAATGCTAGGGACTTAATTGCATGATCTTCTAAGGACTTAATTGACCATTTTCAAAACCATGTATACTTCATTGCATAACTTGAGTCTTTGGAGGATTAATTGGCAAATTAGCATATTTCACACATTTCAAAAATGGTTGATACGTAATGCATCTCCAAGCTTCTTCTTTGATCCATTTTCAATCCAAAAATCTCCCAACAACTTGCTCTCTCTCTCGGTATCAAGAAGCAAGGAGAAGAAAGTGATTTTTCCATTCAATCATCAAGATTTCAAGAAATACTTCAAGGAATTAGGGAGTGATCATCTTCATCCATCTTCTCCATTTCTTTCATTTCAAGGTTGTTTTGGCATGAATGGATGATTGTTGATCATAACTGATATAGCTAGGGTTTGAGTTTGATGTGCTAGATGGACTATTGGTAGAGGGAAAACTTGAATATGTGATCATATCATGAAGTATAGCATGATTTATTCATGAAATCATTGAATATTGAGCATGAATGAGCAAGTTTTGATCATGGGCATAAATCATGAATTCTTAATAATATTGCATGCTTTGAGTGTTTGAATGTTATAATATCATTTCTTGAGCAAGTATACATGTATATTTCCAGAAATCATGACTTTGTTGATCAAGATGGAGTTTTGGGTGGTTTTGTTTGCATTGCCGTAGCCTTCCCCAGTTTCTGCTCTGCTTCTGTAAGTTGCAGAAACTAGGAACGACCGTTCCCAGCCTCAAGGCATTGTGGGAGCGGGCGTTCCCCTCTTTTAAACTAAAAGGAGGCGGCCGAGCATGGGAACGGCCGTTCCCATTTTGGCCTTGGTGCCGGAAGGGCCGTTCCCAGCTTGAAGGCGCGCTTTTATTTTAAAATCGCTGGCGCGTTTTGGGGAACTCATGGGAACGACCGTTCCCATTTTACAAAGGGGACCGGAACGGCCATTCCCACCTGGGTTGCAGAACAAAATTCACTGCATAAAATTATGAAAATGACCCCTCGATCCAACGACTTCTTTGACCCCGAATTGCTATAATATGTGCTAATATGATGTGAAACTACATGTTATCATGCCACATTGTATTTTCCTGGTCGTCTCGATACATTTCCGTCATTCGTCATATTTTGGTCATTTTAGGTCATGTCTCACGAATGTACATCGTGTTTGCACAGGTCACGAGGGCGTGGACGGGGAGCAAGCTCCTTAGAACACCACATTATTGTATTTTGCAAGAAAAGGTGAGGTTTTAGGTTATGTTTATAGAACCCTACCACCCTTATGTGCTATTTTCGACCAAAACCTATTATAATTATAAACGTTTTCAAAGTTATAAACATTTCAAGCAAGAAAGTATTGATTGTCATGATTTCAAGCATGTTTGGCGAGTACATGATTGCACGTGGGCCCGAGGGTAATTCTTGAGCCAACCGGGAAAGCAAGGGCTGACGGGTAACTCCTGAATTATCCTCACATTGTTGGGATCACCCCCGAAGCCACTAGGAGATTAGTGGTGGAAGGAGTTTCGTGTCTAGAGGGTCATGTCCTCTACACACACCAAGTCGTGGATAGTCGTGTTGGAAAACACGAATCAGAAAGCAGCGGAATTTACAAAATTTTCCCAACAAAAGGACCTTGAACTCGCAATCGTGTAACCAAATTCGTAAAGATAGAAAACTTACTTTTCCTTTATTCTTTCTTGAAGCGTTTCAAGCCACCCAAGAACGCTCTTCATGCGGCTTGATCCCCTCTCCTTGGTAAAGCACGAATCTTCAAACTTCTAACTTGAAGTCTCTAGAGAAAGTCCACCAACTTGATCACAATCTAACTAGTAAGGATGCTAGTTCTCTAGTTAGTGTTTAGGCTTAACCTAGGGTTTAATTTAATCTTGGAGAAAGGAAGGTGTTCAACACATGAACCAAGAATTGTCTATTAGCTCTAAAGGGGAGCATGAGCTCCCCTATATATAGGAAAGGGGAGGGGCGGCCGAACCTAGTCCTGATGGACAAAGGATTTGGTCCCTCTCTCTCCTATTACTTGATGATCAAGTATTTTCCAACTTTGACTTTGAATTCTAATTCAAGTCAACTTTTAAGAGAGCTAAAAATATCCAAACTATTTTTGGATAATTTTATACTTTATTTATTATAAAATAAATAACTTATTTTATCTAATTAATTAATTCATAATTAATTAACTAGATTATTTTCTCCAAAATTAGACTTTCTTTTTAATTCAAAATTAAACCAAAGTCTATTAAATAATTAACTAATTAATTATTTAACATATATATATATACACACGTGTGTGACACGTGTCACAGTGACACGTGTCACTCACGTGAGCCACACGTGTGACTTCACACGTGTGGAACCCTCTTGGCCCGATTAACTCGTTTAATCATTTTCAAGCCTCAACTCATGTAACCAAGTTGTTGTGTGTGACCCTCTAGGTTCTCAATTCAATTAGCAGTGACCCTAATTAATTAATTCACTAATTAATTAATCAGTCCACAGATCAAACGACCATAGTCTAGCAACAGGTGTTTAACCCCTAGCTGAATTGGAATGTTCGGATTCGACAGAACCTTTAAGTCATTGATTCATGTGAGATACAATCCTCCTACTTACTATCTCTCAACCAAGATCTAGGGTAAGGGAATAATTAGAACCCTAATAATCCGGTCTTAAAGCTAAGTGCATTTCATATCCATTTGATCTCAATCCAAGAAACCCTTTTCTTGATGTCTTGATCTACTGCCTTGGCCAAGGACTCCATATGGCATATGAATGACTTACACAATAAGAGATCACCTTGCAAATGCAAGTGTAGGTCCTTTCTTGATTCTCATTCACTTTCATGAGTCACTTGTGCAGCCCCAGCATAAGCCTTGAATCAGTTGTCTATGGCGACACCCTTTAAAGCTTATACCTAAGACTACAGAGTTAACTCATAAAGTGACAAGGAACCTCAAGTCTAAGGATCAATTAATCACATCAATGACTCATGAGATATTTCCTAATCTGGAAGTTTCCATTTCCTGGAATAGAAACTTCCTTTCCCATTTAGGAATGTTCTCACACGGGGCACCTCAGTGAACTTACTTATTAAAGTAAGCACCCTCATGTATCACACACGTATCAACTATACACTTTGCACCTCCATGAAACAAGGTGGTCCTTCTTAAGGGCGTGATCCCACAAGCAAGCCTTAGAGGAGTCAGGTTGACACTCCCACTGTCTGTAGGACTCATCGGCTTGGAGTATTTTACTAATCATGACTTATGTGATATAGGGCTCGTTTCATGAACCATTTCACCTAAATGGTAGAGTCCTAAAGTCATCAGGATTAGGGGAGTTCTTATACATGCACAGCTAAAGTAAACGCATACCAAACAAGAGCATATAAAGAAGTGTTGCCTCAATTCGTTATTTCATTCAAAGATTGTCTGTGATTACAATAAGGAAAAGCACAAAGCGGATATACAATCGGCTTTCTAGGGCACTATTCCTAACAATCTCCCACTTGCCCGTCAAAGCCATTCTAAAGCTACTCTAAGTCCCATCTTCTGAAGATGACCTCGGAAAGCTTCTCGACTAAGGGGTTTAGTAAGTGGATCTGCCACGTTCTCTGCTGATGTGACCCTCTCAATTTGCACATCTCCTCTTTTGATAATATCACGGATTAGGTGATACTTCCTCATAATGTGCTTGGTCCGTTGGTGAGATCTTGGTTCTCTTGCTTGAGCAACCGCCCCAGTGTTGTCACAAAACACAGTAATGGGGTCTTTCATGCTAGGAACAACATTCAACTCTTGAATGAAGTTTCTAATCCAAACACCTTCCTTAGCTGCATCATTTGCAGCTAAGTATTCGGCCTCAGTGGTCGAATCTGCAGTGGTAGTCTGCTTGGAACTCTTCCAACTTACTGCCCCGCCGTTTAGGCAGAAAATGTATCCTGACATTGACTTAAAATCATCTAAGTCAGATGCAAAGCTTGCATCGCAGTATCCTTCGACAGTAAGATCTTTCTGACCTCCGTAAACTAAGAATAAATCTTTAGTACTCTTCAAGTACTTAAGAATATTCTTCACGGCAGCCCAGTGACCATCTCCAGGGTCAGATTGGAAACGACTTGTCACACTAAGTGCATAAGCCACATCCGGTCGAGTACATAACATTGCATACATTATGCTACCTATTGCTGATGCATAAGGTGTATGAGTCATTCTTTCCTTCTCAAGGTTAGTCTTAGGACACATCTTCTTTGAAAGACATGTTCCTATACTCATAGGAAGGTTCTTAACCTTTGCTGACTCCATATTGAATCTCTTCAATACTTTGTCAATGTACATCGACTGTGATAGTCCTATTAACCTTCTAGATCTATCTCTATAGATTTTAATTCCAAGGATATAGGACGCATCACCAAGATCTTTCATCTCGAATTGGTTCGATAACCATAACTTAGTCACTTTCATGTCATCCTTCGAATTCCCAATAAGAAGGATGTCATCAACATAAAGTACTAAGAATTGCACTGAGGTCTCCAATTCCTTTCTATACACACATGATTCATTCGAAATTTGGATGAAGCCAAACGCTTTAACCGATTCATCAAATCGAATGTTCCAATTCCTAGAAGCCTGTTTCAATCCATAGATTGATCTTTGGAGTTTGCAAACCTTTTGCTCACTCCCACTGAATGTGAAACCTATGGGTTGCTCCATATAAATGTCTTTGTCAATGTCACCATTGAGAAAGGCAGTTTTCACATCCATTTGCCATATCTCATAGTCATAATATGCAGCAATGGCAAGCATGATCCGAATAGACTTTTGCATTGCAACTGGTGAAAAGGTTTCGTCAAAGTCCACGCCGGGTATCTGAGTGAATCCTTTTGCAACCAGTCTTGCTTTGTAGGCTGCAATGCTTCCATCAACTCCAAGCTTTCTCTTAAAGATCCATTTGCAACCTATGGGTTTGACCCCATCAGGCAAATCTACTAAGGTCCAAACTTGGTTGGAGTTCATGGAATCCATTTCGGATTTCATGGCTTCTATCCACTGTTCAGACTCAGAATCTGAAAGTGCCTCCTCATATGTTGAAGGATCATTATCCTTTTGAGAGATTTCATGGAAGAATCCATACCATCTCTCCGGCTGTCTAGGATTGCGTTCAGAACGCCTTAGAGGAGGATTTTCATGTGTATCGAAATTCGTGATTGGTTGTGGTTGATCAGAGTGGGACGTTTCTTCAGTGGGTGGTATGGGGTCACTTTGTACTTCTTCTAATTCTATGATCTTGCCTTGCTTTTCTTTAAGGAACGGTTCCTCCAGAAAAGTAGCATTTCTGGAAACAAACACCTTTTGCTCAGATTGATCATAGAAGTAGTATCCTATGGATTCCTTAGGATAACCTACAAAGTAGCATAAGTTAGAACGAGATTCTAACTTATCTCCCACTGTCCTCTTCACGTAAGCAGGACAACCCCAAATTCTTAAGTAAGAATAACTAGGGATTTTACCATGCCACATTTCGTAGGGCGTTTTAGGGACTGACTTAGAGGGAACTAGATTCAAAATCTTTGCTGCACTTTCTAGGGCATAACCCCAGAAAGAAGGTGGTAAGTCAGTGAAACTCATCATGGAACGAACCATATCAAGTAGGGTTCGATTCCTTCTCTCAGAAACTCCATTAAGCTGAGGAGTTCCCGGAGGAGTCCACTGAGAGATAATCCCATTATCCTTGAGATGATTATGGAATTCTTCACTAAGATACTCGCCTCCTCGATCAGATCGAAGTGCTTTGATCTTGTGACCAGTTTGGTTCTCAACCTCCTTTTGAAATTCTAAGAATTTCTCAAAAGCTTCAGATTTATACTTCATTAAGTATACATAACCATACCGACTAAAGTCATCAGTAAAGGTTATGAAATACTGATGATTGCTTCTAGTGCTTACACTAAACGGTCCACAAACATCAGTATGGATCAAATCCAAAACCTCAGTGGCACGTTCCACAGTTCCCTTAAAAGGGACTTTGGACATTTTTCCTTTGAGACAGGATTCGCAAGAAGTTAACTCTTTAAGATCATTTTCAGAGAATGATCCTAAAGTGTTTATCTTGCTAATTCTGTTCTTGGAAATGTGTCCTAATCTAGCGTGCCATAAGGGAGCTGAAACTTTGTCATCTCTCTTACGCTTCGTTTCTCGTTGTATTTCATAATATTGATATTTTGAGTTAGGTAAAGTCCATTACTTAGAGTACCGATGTGAACGGAAGAGTTGTTCCATTTGATAAAATATTTACCATTCTTAATATAAGTTTCATAACCTTCACAATCTAATATTGGAACTGAAATTATATTACGAATAATGCTCGGTACATAAAGGACTTTATTTAATACTAACTCAAAACTACCTAAATCTAATCTAATTGTGCCTAAAGCTCGAGCTTCAACGTTTGAGCCATCGCCGATCTTCAAGACACATTCTCCTTCTTTTAGTTGTTGAACATCACTTAGCATCTGTACATCATTACAGATATGAGTTCCACAACCGGTATCAAGTACCCAAGAACTAGAATTAATAGAAAGATTTACTTCAACGAGAAAGATACCTTTCTTTAGAGTAGCCTTGTACTCTGGGCAGTTTCTCCTCCAATGTCCCGCTCTGCCACAATGGAAGCAAACATCCTCTTTCTGATCACGCTTCTTCTTTTTGGCCTTCCCCTTCGAAATGACACCAGTGGGCCTAAGGGGTTTCTTCTTCTTCTTTTGGGCTTTCTTGCCCTTACCTTTAGAAGGCCCAGAAGAGGAAGATGGAGCATTCACCATCAAAACCTTATTGTCCTTCTTGATCGTGCTTTCAGCAGTCACAAGCTGACTAATCAGCTCAGCTACGGTAGCACCAGCATGATTCATGTTGAAGTTAAGGACAAATGGGTTGAATGATGGTGGGAGCGAAGCTAGCAACAAATCCACTGAAAGCTCATCTTTCAGTGGCATGTCCATGGAAGCAAGTTTCTCAGTAAGGGCAAGAAACTTGAGTCCATATTCATGGACACTTGAACCTTCCCTCATTCTCAAGTGGAACAATTCCTTTGAAGTGTTATACCTTGTAACACGTTCATGAGGGCGGTAAAGTTGCTCTAAGTGGTCGTAAATCTCCCAAGCAAATTCCATGGCCTCATGTTGCCTTTGCAAGTCCGGAGACATGTTAGCCAACATAAGGCAACGGGCTTGGAGATTATCATCCTTCCACTTCTGAATCGCATCCCGCTCGGCCCGAGTGGGAGCCTCCCCTTCGGGACTAGGCTCCCCTTCGAAGAGAACATAAGTTCTCTTCTCAGAATCTAAAATGATTTTTAGATTCCTCAGCCAATCAGAATAGTTGGGACCAGTCAACTTGTTTGACTCGAGGATCGATACAAGAGGGTTTTTGGTTGCCATTTCAAAACACGTAGAGAATCACAGAATCTACGACCTAAATGGTAAATCAGAGAACTAGTGAGCATGCTGAATTATAACGATATACAAAAGATAAGGTCTTTAATCTAATGTAGCTCCCACTGTTTTTCAAAGATCTAGAATTCCCAAAGATCTAAGAGGAACACGTTTCCCAATGGGTACTAAGATCCTAGGCATTTTACCTCGAACCCACGACTCGCGGACATTCTAAGTAAGAACCCTGGGTAGGTACAACTTACCAATTCTAACACCTTTAGAACTCTTAGTAATTGTTTTTGCATCACCTATCTTTCAATATGGACCCACGACTCGTGCGACATCCATATTTACTTAGGCGTTAAGCTAGACCCATCAATCATAAGATCATGACAAAAACTTAGTTCGAACGACCCACGACTCGCGGACATCGCCCTTGCTAAAATTGACCACGAAATATTGACCATTTAAAATGATTAATTAGGTAACTAAGAACTAATAAGCTCCACTAGCTATCCCACGACTCGCGGACAATAACTAGCTTTACTTACTAAACTTAAAACCTATTGATGGAATGCTAGGAATTCAATTCAAAATTTGCATCTCGAATTAAACACCTATTTGTTCGAAATTAGCTTAATATTTAATGGGAATTTTCGAATCAACCGGAGAGTTGTCCGGTTCGACCTCACCAACATATATGTTATCCAATTTTATTAGTCTTGATTAATGCAAGTACACTTAAATGCATTTCAAACAAGCACATAAACAGATAACATGTCCTAGCATGATACTAACATGTAATGATCATGGGTTCTACCTATCTTATGCGTGATATGTGGGAGCCACTCCACAATCACAAGTTCTAACATACATGCCACATAAACAGTTCAAATCACATAAGGGAAAGCGGTAACAAAATACGAGCCCTATCTCTATTACATTTAACAATTGAGATTCCCCTCCCTAACATTTTGAGGGGTCTTCACTTATGGCCTCCTTGTTACTTGAATGTGGTCCATCTTACTCCATGGGTGCATTGTCTCCAAAATGAAAATAAAACCTCACCACCTATCTCTACTCTCAAATTACAATAAAAAGAAAAAGACATAAAGTAATAAGGCTCAATCTTCATATTGGCCTTAGACAATTACACGGGGCATACCCCGGCCTCAAAAACAGTAATATGGAAAGCCACATAATAAATCATATAACAGTACGCACATAAGTGAGGCTCCAACCTCAATTGAAAAAACGCAACTATAGGGCTCCAACCCCAATTTAAACCATCCATGTGCATAAATTAAAACCATACATAGATCTAAACCCATGATCACCTAACATGCTTTTGCAAGAATTTAAATTTAACCAATAAATTAAAATTCTCGCTTTAAGCTCTAATAGCTTAAAGCACGACTTGATGCGAGTCTTATTTATAAAAGTTTCAATAAAACCCAAATTACCAAAACAAATAAAATTCCAATTAATTTCTGAAAATTAATAATTTTATCAAGATGTATTTTCCCAAAATATAAACCGTTTCAATTTCTCAAAAATCCCAATTTTAAGTTTTATTCAAAAAAATTAAAATAAATATTCAAAAATAAAATTTTAAAATTAAAATAAAAAAATTGGGACTGGATTGCACGAAACACGAAAAGGCCGGATCACGAAAACGGGGTTGCCCGTCCCAAGTGCGGCGTGTGCGCACAGCATGCGCGCAGCTCCTGCCGGGCATTGGGCGGCCAGTCTCGGCCGCCCTGGGCGGGCGCGCCGGAAGGCTCCCGCACAGGCGTGCGGGAGGTGCTGGGCGACTGGCCGGTCTGTCCCGGCCAGGCCTGGGCGGCGACGGGCGGACGGCGTGCGGGAGACTGGCCGGTCTGTTCCGGCCAGCCCTGGGCAATGATGGGCGGGCACGCCTAGGCGTGCCCGGGAGGGCCTCCCGCGCGGTTGCGGGAGGGTGGCGCGCGAAGCCCGCGCGCACGACTCCTTCGCGCGCGGGGTTTCGCGTGTTCATCGCGATCCGGGCTTTCGTTTCGTGTTTTCGTTCAAAAGCAAAACCAATCCAAGAAATCCAAAAACAGTTTATACAGTTTCAAATCTAAAATTGTTTTTCAAAATTAAATTTTATAAAAACCAATTTTCAGAAACTTTCAGGAAAAAATACAGTTTCGTAATTCAGGCTTTCTAAAACAATTACAAATACTCAATCGCATCAAGCCTAAGAATTTCTACCAAATTCAGTATAATTGAGACGAATCAGAAACACGATTAACGAGGTGGCTCTGATACCACTTGTTGGAAAACACGAATCAGAAAGCAGCGGAATTTAAAAAATTTTCCCAATAAAAGGACCTTGAACTCGCAATCGTGTAACCAAATTCGTAAAGATAGAAAACTTACTTTTCCTTTATTCTTTCTTGAAGCGTTTCAAGCCACCCAAGAACGCTCTTCACGCGGCTTGATCCCCTCTCCTTGGTAAAGCACGAATCTTCAAACTTCTAACTTGAAGTCTCTAGAGAAAGTCCACCAACTTGATCACAATCTAACTAGTAAGGATGCTAGTTCTCTAGTTAGTGTTTAGGCTTAACCTAGGGTTTAATTTAATCTTGGAGAAAGGAAGGTGTTCAACACATGAACCAAGAATTGTCTATTAGCTCTAAGGGGGAGCATGAGCTCCCCTATATATAGGAAAGGGGAGGGGCGGCCGAACCTAGTCCTGATGGACAAAGGATTTGGTCCCTCTCTCTCCTATTACTTGATGATCAAGTATTTTCCAACTTTGACTTTGAATTCTAATTCAAGTCAACTTTTAAGAGAGCTAAAAATATCCAAACTATTTTTGGATAATTTTATACTTTATTTATTATAAAATAAATAACTTATTTTATCTAATTAATTAATTCATAATTAATTAACTAGATTATTTTCTCCAAAATTAGACTTTCTTTTTAATTCAAAATTAAACCAAAGTCTATTAAATAATTAACTAATTAATTATTTAACATATATATATATACATACGTGTGTGACACGTGTCACTCACGTGAGCCACACGTGTGACTTCACACGTGTGGAACCCTCTTGGCCCGATTAACTCGTTTAATCATTTTCAAGCCTCAACTCATGTAACCAAGTTGTTGTGTGTGACCCTCTAGGTTCTCAATTCAATTAGCAGTGACCCTAATTAATTAATTCACTAATTAATTAATCAGTCCACAGATCAAACGACCATAGTCTAGCAACAGGTGTTTAACCCCTAGCTGAATTGGAATGTTCGGATTCGACAGAACTTTTAAGTCATTGATTCATGTGAGATACAATCCTCCTACTTACTATCTCTCAACCAAGATCTAGGGTAAGGGAATAATTAGAACCCTAATAATCCGGTCTTAAAGCTAAGTGCATTTCATATCCATTTGATCTCAATCCAAGAAACCCTTTTCTTGATGTCTTGATCTACTGCCTTGGCCAAGGACTCCATATGGCATATGAATGACTTACACAATAAGAGATCACCTTGCAAATGCAAGTGTAGGTCCTTTCTTGATTCTCATTCACTTTCATGAGTCACTTGTGCAGCCCCAGCATAAGCCTTGAATCAGTTGTCTATGGCGACACCCTTTAAAGCTTATACCTAAGACTACAGAGTTAACTCATAAAGTGACAAGGAACCTCAAGTCTAAGGATCAATTAATCACATCAATGACTCGTGAGATATTTCCTAATCTGGAAGTTTCCATTTCCTGAAATAGAAACTTCCTTTCCCATTTAGGAATGTTCTCACACGGGGCACCTCAGTGAACTTACTTATTAAAGTAAGCACCCTCATGTATCACGCACGTATCAACTATACACTTTGCACCTCCATGAAACAAGGTGGTCCTTCTTAAGGGCGTGATCCCACAAGCAAGCCTTAGAGGAGTCAGGTTGACACTCCCACTGTCTGTAGGACTCATCGGCTTGGAGTATTTTACTAATCATGACTTATGTGATATAGGGCTCGTTTCATGAACCATTTCACCTAAATGGTAGAGTCCTAAAGTCATCAGGATTAGGGGAGTTCTTATACATGCACAGCTAAAGTAAACGCATACCAAACAAGAGCATATAAAGAAGTGTTTCCTCAATTCGTTATTTCATTCAAAGATTGTCTGTGATTACAATAAGGAAAAGCACAAAGCGGATATACAATCGGCTTTCTAGGGCACTATTCCTAACAAGTCGAGCCTTGCAAACTCGCTATCAACCGGAGGAAGAAGGAGACTGGGGATTAATCCGGCATGTCGGGTTATCCTCGGGTTATCGCATGATTTCAAGCATGAAATTGTCTATATGAGCACTAAATGAAATTGCATGATCATGTATTGAGTTGATAAAGCAAGCACGTATTGTCACGTTTGGTGTTATGGTTGGAGATTTGCCCCTACTCGCCGGGGTCACCTGTTCATGAAATGGTTAAACTAAAATGTTAAAGTGATTGGTTGTAATCTCGGGCAAAGATTAAGTTTCTTGAATTATATATATTCCTTTCATTTCCAAAGTCTTCACCCGAGGCTACACCGTGCATGTGATGTGTGTTATATATATTTATTGCCCCTCACTCAGTCTTCGGTAGACTGATACTTCACTTTTCAGGTACCCTTTTGAGCGTGGTCATGCTAGGCGGGAGTTGTTCGAGTCTTGCATGTCCTCGGGTCTAGTTTCATACCCTTTTGTATAGTCTTATGCTAGTTTCATTTTATGATAATTATTGTCACGTTTTGGATACTTGAATATGTGTATTATCAAGAGATGATAATGTATTGATAAATAAATTGGTATCTATAAGTATCTATTCAATAAATATGGTACCTATACATATGAATGATCTTATTGCTTCCGCTTTCATTATCACGTTTGCTTTGGTGTTGTTGGGGACTTCGCTATAGTTTTGGTTTATGTATGGACTTTCCATTTCATACGTGGATCAAGGCTATAGTGCGGGGGATGTGGTGCCCAGGGGGTTAGGGTGCTACATCTACAGGTGGTATCAGAGCCCGGTTGCAAACCCGAGGTTCTCGAGTCGTGTCCAGTCAGTCTAGGTCGCACGGCATAGGATTATGTGGTATTTGGGAGTCTGCATTTGGTTGACTTACCTGATTTACTCATTTCTTCGTATTAATTGAGCTACTTGATCTTTCTTGAACATGTGCTACTTGATATTATGGAAATTGTATGCACACATTTGCATTTATTGATCAAGCCACGCATGTTTAGTGATCTAATTTCAGGATGGAGCACAACAGATGTTCCAGTGACCGATCCTCGAGGCACAGGCATCATCACCGCCGACATCATCGCCGCGAGAGATCACCACCTCCTCCGCCTTCTCAGGCACAGCCCCAGGATTTTATGAACGCGGTAGTGGGGCTAATCGATCAGAGGCTACAGGAAAGGGTTCCTCCACCACCTCCAGCACCAGTAGCACCTCCGGAGAACCCCATTTCTGCCATTTTACGAGAGTTTCAGAACCAGCGTCCCCCGAAGTTCTAAAAGGGAGACGATATACAGGCAGAGATGTGGCTAAAAGAGATTGAAAGGATTTGGCAGCTTATCCCTTGTGACAGTCAGGAGAAGGCTCGCTGTACACTTACTCTTATTCAAGGCGAGGCCTATTCTTGGTGGGAAAGCACACAGATTGTTCTGGAGGCAGCCGAGACCGAGATTACTTGGGAGGTATTTGTACTGGAGTTCAGAAACAAGTATATTCCTCCAGCTTCCCGTACTCACAGGTTGAGAGAGTTCACTGAGCTAAAGCAGGGAGGCAGGTCTGTGGGTCAGTATATCGCCGAGTTCGAGAGACTTTCTCGCTATGCACCCAACATAGCGAATGATGACTTTCACAAGGCAATGCAGTTCGTCCAAGGACTCAGACCGGATATTCAGGATGCCTTGAAAGCAGCTAATACGAGCACCTGGGCAAAAGCTACCACTAAGGCCCTAAAAGTTGAGGATTCGGATACTGCTAGGAAAGCTACTTCGCGGACTGGACAGGCTTTGGGCTCGAGAGCAGGTCAGGGATCGACCCCGCCGCAGTAGTTGAAGGTATTATTTGCATCCATGGCACGAACATCCATACATTATTTGATCCAGGAGCTACACACTCCTTTCTTGCGCACTCTATTGCTATTACTTTGTCTTTGCCTGCTATGTGTACTTCTGTGCACTATCTAGTTAGTACTCCTTTCGGTAGTAGGCGAGAGACGGATCAGGTTTACAGGGATGTTCCAGTGGTGATTGAAGGTCGGGAGTTTCTGACATATTTCATTGTTATGCCGATGGAGAGATACAGAGATATATTGGGGATGGAATGGTTATACAGGCATTGTGCTACCGTAGATTGCCGGGCTAAGAAGGTTCAGTTGGGTTCAGAGGTTACTACGGGTTGTACTTCAAAGACGTACCCCTACTTTCATTTTCAGAGGCTCAGAAGTTAGTCAGAGACGAGGCTACAGGGTTCATTGCCTATATTCAGAACAAACCAAAAGATCAGGTGAAGTTAGAGGACACCGAAGTGGTAAAGGAATTTCCCGAGGCATTCCCAGAAAAATTGGATTCCTTGCCTCCTGAACGAGAGATTGAATTTGTGATCGATCTTTTTCCGAATGCTGAGCCGTATTCAAAGACTCCTTACCGGATGGCTCTAGCTGAATTAAAAGAATTAAAAGTCCAGCTGGAAGCATTGTGGGAAGTTGGGTACATTCGACCGAGTTCTTCGCCTTGGGGAGCACCAGTTTTATTTGTAAAGAAAAAGGATGGGAATTTAAGAATGTGTATCGATTACAGGGAGTTGAACAGGATGACTATCAAGAACAAGTATCCCCTCCCACATATCGAGGAGTTATTCGATATACTTCAAGGTTCCAAAGTTTATTCGAAATTGGATTTAAGACAGGGATACTATCAGCTGCGAATCCGAGCAGAGGATATTCCTAAGACAGGATTCAATACTCGGTACGGACACTACGAGTTCGTGGTTATGCCATTTGGATTAACTAACGCCCCTGCAGCTTTTATGGATATGATGCATCGGATATTCAGGCCTTTCCTCGACAAGTTCGTGGTGATTTTTATTGATGATATTCTGGTTTTCTCAAAATCAGCCGAGGAGCACGCGAGACATCTCAGGCTCGTTCTTCAGACTCTGAAAGAGCATCAGTTGTTTGCTAAGTTCAGTAAGTGTGAATTTTGGATCGATCGGGTTTCCTTTTCGGGACATGTGATTTCGGGAAAAGGGTTGGAAGTCGATCCCTCGAAAATCGAGGCCGTGCTTAAGTGGAAGAAACCAAAGAATGCCTCGGAAATTAGAAGCTTCTTGGGATTGGCCGGTTATTATAGAAGATTTGTTCAGGACTTCTCCAAGATTGTGGCGCCGTTAACCCGATTGACAAAGAAGGATGTTAAGTTTGTCTGGGACGAGAAGTGTGATCAAAGCTTTAATTTTCTAAAAGAAAAGTTAGTCTCAGCTCCGGTATTAACTTTACCCGAGGGTTCAGAGGGATATGCAGTGTACACCGATGCTTCTAAAGAAGGCTTAGGTTGTGTTTTGACTCAGAAAGGAAAAGTGATCGCCTACTCTTCTCGGAAACTAAAGGAATATGAAAGGAATTATCCGACACACGACCTAGAGCTTGCAGCCGTGATCTTTGCTCTCGGTAAATGGAGACATTATCTTTACGGGACTTCTTTTGAGATTTTCACCGACCATAAGAGCCTCCAGTATTTGTTCACTCAGAAAGATCTAAATATGAGGCAACGGCGATGGATGGAAAAGCTAGAGGATTATGATTGTACAATTAAATACCATCCCGGGAAAGCAAATGTGGTCGCCGATGCACTTAGCAGAAAGGCGAGTGTCTCGAGCTTGGAAATAAAGGAAAGTGAGGAAGTTGTCCCGATTGTGTTAAAGGCTCGGGTTTCTAATATCACAATTCAGCCAGAATTAAAGTATCAGTTATTTGAGGCTCAGAATAAGGATCCGAAAGTGCAGAAGCTTACAAGTAAAGCTAAGGATGACCCGGAGAGTCCGTTTGGGTTTGATGAGACCGGGTTGCTTCGGTTTAAAAACAGAATGGTAGTACCTGAAGAATTGAAACGGGTCCTACTTGAAGAAGCTCACAAGTCAGCCTACTCGATCCACCCAGGAGGAAATAAAATGTATAAGGATTTGAAGCAATATTATTGGTGGAACGGGATGAAAAGAGACGTGGCAGAATATGTGAAACATTACCTGACCTGTCAAAAGGTGAAAGCTGAGCACCAAAAGCCCGCGGGACTTCTACGACCGTTACCTATTCCCGAGTGGAAGTGGGAACAAGTAACGATGGACTTTGTTTCCGGATTACCAAAGGTTAAAGACGGGTTTGATGGAATTTGGGTAATCGTGGATAGATTTAGAAAGTCTGCTCACTTTCTACCGGTCCGGATGTCCTATAAGATCCCGAAGTTGGCTGAAATCTATAACAGAGAGATTATTCGACTTCATGGTATTCCGGTGAGCATAGTTTCAGACCGAGACCCGAGTTTTACTTCTAAGTTGTGGCAAGAGTTACAGGCCGTTTTGGGGACGAAACTTAAGTTCAGTACAGCATTCCACCCGCAAACAGACGGTCAAACTGAAAGGTTAATCAGGTATTTGGAAGATCTTCTTCGGGCTTGCGCGATGGATTTTCAGAACTCGTGGCAGAACAGCTTCCTTTAATCGAGTTTGCTTACAATAACAGCTTTCAGGCTTCGATCGGGATGGCTCCTTACGAGTTACTTTATGGAAGAAAGTGCCGATCTCCGTTGTTTTTCGACTTGGAAGAATGGAAATGGTCAAAACAGGAAGGAGTAAAGAAAGGTGAAAGATTCGAAAGGCCTTCCAAAGTCGTTCAAGCTATGATTGAGAAAGTTCAAATGATTCAACAACGGATGAAAGCCGCGCAAGATAGGCAAAAGAGCTATGCCGATAAGCGCCGAAGAGATCTAGAATTTGAAGTTGGTAACCGGGTATTCTTGAAGGTGTCACCAAGGAAAGGTTTCACCCGGATCGGGAAAGGAGGGAAACTTAACCCTCGCTACTTAGGTCCGTTCGAAATTCTTGAAAGAATAGGTGAGGTAGCCTATCGACTGGACCTACCATCGAGTCTTACGGGGATTCACAACGTATTTCATGTTTCACAATTAAGGAAATATTACCCCGATGAGACTACGATTCTCCCCGTGGAAGAAGTTGAACTGGAACCGAATTTGACATTTATTCAGAGACCGGTTAAAATCATGGATCGGAAATTTCAAGAGTTGAGAAACCGGAGAATTCCCATGGTTAAAGTGCTGTGGAGAAGCGATAAAACCGAAGAAGTTACATGGGAAATAGAGGATAAAATGAAACGGTTCCACCCGGAGTTGTTCGAGCAAGACTAGAGAATCTGGGGACCAGATTCTTCTAAGGGGAGGAGAGTTGTAATGCCCCGGTTTCCGGATGAACAGGTAAGCACGCCACGTGTGCGTTTGAGCGTAGGATTTTATTTTAATTCTTTAATTTTATAATATATTCATATGTGACATTTCATATTTTTACAAAATTCATGAAGCATTATTTACATCAATTAATTGAATTCATATCATTGAAAATATTATTTCATGACACGGAAAATAATTATTGCATGAAACAATTACCGAGAGTGTTTTAAATTACCAAATTGTCCTTAGTGGAATATTTCTTTAAATGCTAGGGACTTAATTGCATGATCTTCTAAGGACTTAATTGACCATTTTCAAAACCATGTATACTTCATTGCATAACTTGAGTCTTTGGAGGATTAATTGGCAAATTAGCATATTTCACACATTTCAAAAATGGTTGATACGTAATGCATCTCCAAGCTTCTTCTTTGATCCATTTTCAATCCAAAAATCTCCCAACAACTTGCTCTCTCTCTCGGTATCAAGAAGCAAGGAGAAGAAAGTGATTTTTCCATTCAATCATCAAGATTTCAAGAAATACTTCAAGAAATTAGGGAGTGATCATCTTCATCCATCTTCTCCATTTCTTTCATTTCAAGGTTGGTTTGGCATGAATGGATGATTGTTGATCATAACTGATATAGCTAGGGTTTGAGTTTGATGTGCTAGATGGACTATTGGTAGAGAGGAAACTTGAATATGTGATCATATCATGAAGTATAGCATGATTTATTCATGAAATCATTGAATATTGAGCATGAATGAGCAAGTTTTGATCATGGGCATAAATCATGATTTCTTAATAATATTGCATGCTTTGAGTGTTTGAATGTTATAATATCATTTCTTGAGCAAGTATACATGTATATTTCCAGAAATCATGACTTTGTTGATCAAAATGGAGTTTTGGGTGGTTTTGTTTGCATTGCCGTAGCCTTCCCCTGTTTCTGCTCTGCTTCTGTAAGTTGCAGAAACTGGGAACGACCGTTCCCAGCCTCAAGGCATTGTGGGAACGGGCGTTCCCCTCTTTTAAACTAAAAGGAGGCGGCCGAGCATGGGAACGGCCGTTCCCATTTTGGCCTTGGTGCCGGAAGGGCCGTTCCCAGCTTGAAGGCGCGCTTTTATTTTAAAATCGCTGGCGCGTTTTGGGGAACTCATGGGAACGACCATTCCCATTTTACAAAGGGGACCGGAACGGCCGTTCCCACCTGGGTTGCAGAACAAAATTCACTGCATAAAATTACGAAAATGACCCCTCGATCCAACGACTTCTTTGACCCCGAATTGCTATAATATGTGCTAATATGATGTGAAACAACATGTTATCATGCCACATTGTATTTTCGTGGTCGTCTCGATACATTTCCGCCGTTCGTCATATTTTGGTCATTTTAGGTCATGTCTCACGAATGTACATCGTGTTTGCACAGGTCACGAGGGCGTGGACGGGGAGCAAGCTCCTTAGAACACCACATTATTGTATTTTGCAAGAAAAGGTGAGGTTTTAGGTTATGTTTATAGAACCCTACCACCCTTATGTGCTATTTTCGACCAAAACCTATTATAATTATAAACGTTTTCAAAGTTATAAACATTTCAAGCAAGAAAGTATTGATTGTCATGATTTCAAGCATGTTTGGTGAGTACATGATTGCACGTGGGCCCGAGGGTAATTCTTGAGCCAACCGGGAAAGCAAGGGCTGACGGGTAACTCCTGAATTATCCTCACATTGTTGGGATCACCCCCAAAGCCACTAGGAGATTAGTGGTGGAAGGAGTTCCGTGTCTAGAGGGTCATGTCCTCTACACACACCATGTCGTGGATAGTCGAGCCTTGCAAACTCGCTATCAATCGGAGGAAGAAGGAGACTGGGGATTAATCCGGCATGTTGGGTTATCCTCGGGTTATCGCATGATTTCAAGCATGAAATTGTCTATATGAGCACTAAATGAAATTGCATGATCATGTATTGAGTTGATAAAGCAAGCACGTATTGTCACGTTTGGTGTTATGGTTGGAGATTCGCCCCTACTCGCCGGGGTCACCTGTTCATGAAATGGTTAAACTAAAATGTTAAAGTGATTGGTTGTAATCTCGGGCAAAGATTAAGTTTCTTGAATTATATATATTCCTTTCATTTCTAAAGTCTTCACCCGAGGCTGCACCGTGCATGTGATGTGTGTTATATATATTTATTGCCCCTCATTCAGTCTTCGGTAGACTGATACTTCACTTTTCAGGTACCCTTTTGAGCGTGGTCGTGCTAGGCGGGAGTTGTTCGAGTCTTGCATGTCCTCGGGTCTAGTTTCATACCCTTTTGTATAGTCTTATGCTAGTTTCATTTTATGATAATTATTGTCACGTTTTGGATACTTGAATATGTGTATTATCAAGAGATGATAATGTATTGATAGATAAATTGGTATCTATAAGTATCTATTCAATAAATATTGTACCTATACATATGAATGATCTTATTGCTTCCGCTTTCATTATCACGTTTGCTTTGGTGTTGTTAGGGAGAGTGTCCCGCCTAGCTCATCATTTTTATTATCACCCGTTCGATATAGTTTTGGTTTATGTATGGACTTTCCATTTCATACGTGGATCAAGGCTATAGTGCGGGGGATGTGGTGCCCAGGGGGTTAGGGTGCTACATATGGAGCCACAAATGGAAACGAAAAAGAAAGACAAAGAGCTTTTGGAGGAGATTGTGAAACTAAGTGTAAGCAATTGGAGAGCGAGTGCATTCCACTGATTCAAACCCATAAGGGATAAGCCAAGAGAACTTCGAACATAGTGAAAATCAAGGTGAAAATTCGGATAACCTTTAGAGATTGATACTTAGGAGTAAGTCGAGATACCGATTCCATGGACATAGAAGACTTTGGGTTCAAGAAATTGCAATCTCGGGCCATGGAGATACGCAAGTTGATGCAAGAAGATTATAGAGATTTGAAGACCGTAGGAAAAATAAAAAATGACCAACGAGTTCAAGGCAAGCCGTAATTAAGGAAATGAAGAACAAGTTATCGAGATAAAAGCTTACCACCACGGTGACAAATTTAACATATTCATGGCACATGCATCATATATCGCTTAAAATTATTTAATTTCCTTTTCTATTTGTACGTGTATCTTTAATTGATATAATTGCTCCAATGTGTTACATCTTTAATTGCTTGCTATGTGCATTGGCATCTTAATCCAACATGCATTGCTTACTGTTTATTTGATAGGGAATTGCTTCACTTTCTTTATCGAGTGTTACTCCGATCTGGTCTTGCTTAAATCAAGATGAGAAGAATATTTTGGGTTGCACAGTGTGAATTGAAAAGGAAATGAAGGAATATGTAGGCTCGGGAAAGTAGAACCGGAGTTAGAACAAAAGAAGTAGGGGTTATCCCTACCAATCACTTCAAAGTGAGTGTGAGCAAGATCAGTAGGCACATAGCTTACCTAGAATCACATATATCGAAGGAGCTAAGTTGAAGAGGTTGGAAATCCTTAATCCAAGAAGCGAAGAAACGAGTTCAACGGATAAGAGTAAAACTTTTTAAAGGGAAGCGCCGATCGGGAGATGATTTAAATCCTTGACGGTACTCAAATGGATCACTTCTAGTAGGAACAATGGAAATGCAAGAGCCAACAAGCAATGAGAATTCTACATAAGTGACAAGGGATGAATTGGAAGAATTAGCACTTGATATAATTTCAAAATCAAAGTGGATGAAACTTTGAGAATAATAGCGGAAGGAATAAGTACTTCGAGAGATGAAGATATAAATTTAAGGAATGCTTGGGAATTGAAACGATAGGAGGAGGTGAAGAATGACCGATGGTGACTGTAGATACAAAATTTACATTGTTGGTTTTGCTACTGGACCTATACGAACTCAATCTCCCAGGTGTGAAAGGATCGTGTTTGGCTTACCGTGTGTCATAACTTGAAGATGATGGATTCAAGAATGAGCGTATAGAGTTGGTAAGAAAGGTAGTGAATAGGGGAAATCGAACTAATCACTATAATTGGTGACCGATTAAGTGAGAGTCAATTCAATCAGGTGTTGGAAGTGGAATGTCTAGGAGATATTATAATCTAAACAAGAAGGACTACCGGCTCTTCAAATCATTTTCCATGGTGAGCTGGGGATGCTATTTAGACGGAAAAATGAATTCGAGCTACTACAGACCCTCTCGAGCATCCGAGAAAGGGTTAAGTATAATTCGAGGATGAAGATTGACTATGGAACGAAGACCGGGTAGTTATTGAAATGTCAACACGTCAAGGATTCCAAAGCTTGACACTACGAGCAAGGGGAACTCCAACAATGAATCAAGTGCCAAATCAGATCCTCCAACCGCATTACGAACTACCAAACTTTCAATATCATTACTACGGTGAACGGTACATAAAACATCCATGGCATATGCATACACGCAACTTTAGTTCGAATAACTTTATGATACTAGGTGTGCTTTAATTGCTTGTTGTATTAACTGCTCTTGAATGAACGATACTTGATTTACTTGATGTTTCTTACCTATCCCTTGTGTGGTATATACATGAAGTTTATTTATCTTTTCTCTTGGGTTGTTGTGTTGTTGTTTGAGAGATGGGGTTCTCTCGTTGTTGTTTGAGAGACGGGGTTCTCTCGTTGTTACTTGTGAGAGATGGCGTTCTCTCCTTGTTGTTCGAAAGATGGGGTTCTTTCATTGCTTGCTACCTGCTTAGACTTTCGAGTGCTTAGGTTTCGGGGAGTTGCTAATCCGCGTGGGATGAACATGGGAAAGTTTGTTCAGAAGTTAAGACTCCAGGCAGTGGACCTGAGGACAGGTCCTTCTTGAGGGGGAGAGGTTGTACCGGCCCAATTTCTTGATAGGTCAGGTATGACGTCACGAGTGGGTTTAGACCGAGTGTTATGTGATAACTCAGTAATTTTGTGAACTAATTGCTATTATGTGACTTATATGACTTAGATGATTTATTTGACTATGCTATTTAAATTCGTTTATAGCATGTTTACTTGTTAATTAAATGTTTTATTTCACTTATGCACTTATTTGAACTTATATGAAATCCTTGGACTTAATCGCACTTTGAATTTGACCACAATTACTCACCTACCAAACTTTCGGGACCCAATTGGAGCACTGAAACTCTTGAAGGACCAAAGTGCAATTTTCCCTCATTTTTCCCCTTAATTACACGATCCACACCCCCTACAATCTCATTCTTCTTCTTTCATTTTTCCTAGTAAAAGAAGGGCTCCCAACTTCTTCTTCCTTCTTCTTTTGATCGATCCAAACTAGCAAATAAGGAGACAAGAGGATTTCTTAAAGTTTTGGTCTAAGAATTCAAGCTCCAACCATTTCTTCCTATCCTCCTTCTTCTTTCCCAAGGTATATGTGGTTATATATATGATTATGTTGGGTGATAACTAGGGTTGAGTGATTCTTGCATCATAACTTGATATATGTTGTTTCTTGAAGCTCAATGGATGTATATTTGTTAAATTTTGAGTTAATTGTTGAACCATGAGTGCATCTGTAGCGGCCCGATTTTTTCAGTTGTACAAGTATGATGTATGTGTTTATTAATTGCGTAATTAAATTATTTGATTAAGTGATTAATTGTTTATTATAGTTATAATTATAATTAATTAGTTTTCTTAAATTATTTTTATTTCGTTAAAATTTATTTTATTTTATATTACGAATATTGAATTTGAATTTATATGTAATGAAATTATGAATGAATGTTTTTATGGTTATGAAATGCGTGTCGTTCTTATTCGAACTCAATTTCGATTTTTGTGAAAATTTGGTATGCATGACTTATGTGTGTTATGATTATGTTCGTATGCTCAACGCTTGATTTCGAACTTGTTTGGCTTGGTTTTGGATTTATTCTGTTTGAACGGGACCAAAATGGGGCTAAAGAACATTTAGTGCACCTTTGGTTCCGGGCGCCGTTTCTTGAGCTCGGGAACTCGGATTCGAGTTCCGTCACCTCCGTTGGTCTTGTATAAGTGATCGCAATCAATGGAATAAGCCTTATATTTTTCTATGCTCGTTTGGACTTTCGAACTTTCACCGAAAAACTGATTACCCACCTAAATGATGACCCTTAACCATATTAGCCATAACTTAACCCATACTTAACCAAACCTCGTCAAACTTGAACCCTTGTTCACCTAACTCACTCCCCTACACCTCACATCAGCCTTATACCCAGATCACTCCAAGAGAGAGGGAAAAAGTTGCTGAAATTCGGACCTCAAAAGAGAAGGGAAAAAGAACTATTCACCATCTTTGATTTTGAGCTAATACTTCCTCCAATTCTTCTCCAACTTGAAAGGTAATTACATGATTGAGTTCTCTACCTTCTTGTGATCATTTCAAGACTTTATTTTCCTCTTTTCATCCATGAATGATTGTGATATGAATTTTGAATGAACAGTTAGGTTATGTAGCACCCGAGCGCAAGGTACCACATCCCCCGCACCGAGACTCGATCCGAATATGAAATAGACGATCCATACCCGAGCTAAATCACGGTGAATGGGGACAAGCACACACTCTAAGCTAGGCGGGCTAACCCTAAACCATAAAATCAGAGTAACATTAATGCGGAAGCAAAATCTGAACATATAACATATATATATACCATGAGCATCAAAGTTCCAAAAACAAGCCATATACATCGCCAATTGCCGTCAAAGCTCAAAACATGTACGCTCCATTAATATTCATATACAATGATCAAAAGTGCAAAATGCAAGTGTAAGACCAAAATACAAGAGCTAAAAGCGAATGCAAGACCTATGACTCGAATTCCAGCCTAGCTCCCTTGACACCTGCACAACACAACTGAAAGCCAAACGGGTTCAGTCCAAAAGGGACTGGTGCGTATAAAAACAAGGATAAATATAATATACGACGGTATTTAAACAGTCACATGCAAGCTATAATCCCAAGTGAGGTTTTAGAGAATTTCCCAAGTGGGTGGAATAGAGAAATCATCAAAAAGGTTTATAACGATTCAATTACATTAGGTCATTAGTGGCCCGGCGAGTGGGCGTGCAGTATCTCCAACCAACACCTTGTGTAATTCATTAACATTCATTCTTTCTTTCTTTTCATGCATATCATTCTTTCGTGCACATTCAATAACATGTCCACCTTCTTCCTCCGGGTTGGTGGTGGGTTTGCAAGGCCCGACCACCTATTCATTGACCAAAAGGGGAACATGACTCCCCAGATGGCGCTCAGCGTCCATTCCTTGCTAACTCCTAACGAGGTCCGGTTACGCTGTTCATTGGTGGAACTAGTATGAGGGATCACCGTCGGCCCGTGCCTCCCCGGATAGCCACTCACACTAAGTCCCTGGGCCCCATTCGTGCATTCATTCATTTCTCGCCAAAACGTTAGGTAGGATTCATAAAATAAGGCTTTACGTTGTAAACATTTACTCTTTAAAACGACTTTATATATATATATATATATAATCATTTTGGTCAAAACTTTTCACATTGAAGTTATATAGGGGCATATATCTACATAGAACAGAAACCCACCTTAAACGGCAAAAGGAGAACACACGAGCCTCACTGACCGGCCTCGTCTCCAACGGACTCAAAATCTGTGCAAGAAAAGTGAAGTGAGACTCAATATGACTAAATAAGGCGATCGGCAATGTAATGATCATGATATGAATGTATAAAAGATAAGATTATGTCATGAAAATGTTCATGTGCACTATTAAAGAATTTAAATCATATAAACAAGCCATTCAATCATTCGTTCACTTTCATTCAAATTCATAAATTCACATTTCATATCAATTCAATCCAAGAATTTCAAACATGATCATAGCACGTATTAAATCATATTTACAATGAGAAAATAAACAATTAAATACATTCAATTTAAAAAATGGAAATTAAATAAAACGTGAAATAGGTAACAATTAAATTCCATAATTCAATAAATCAAATATTATTTAATATTTAATAAACATATATAAATATATATATATATATATTAATATACGTACATATATTATATTCCATGCATGCAACTATTGAATTATATATATGCATGCATACGTACCAAAATGCATGCAATTTCATGCATCAAATACCAATACCATGCATGCAACAATTAAAATACAACATATGCCTACCTACTATTATAACACAAAATAAACTGAAATTCATGCATGAAATTACACTATAATATATATATATATATATATATATATATATATATATATATATATATATATATATGCATGTACATGCAGACTTAAATAATTCATATGCACACAGTTCATGTATTAACATAAGGAAGGAAAATAAGTAACAGCAGCAACAACAACACAGCGACTCCAGAAACAATCTCCCCACCCGGGGAGATTTTGCACAGGAAAATTACCCGCCCGGGGAGTTTCATGCAGGAGGTTTCTGCATAACCACTACCCGGCCGGGCCATTTTACGGCTAAAATCTCCCCGCCCGGGGAGATCCATTCCAGTCGCAGCAGCAGTTCAACAAACAAAGCAAAACTCCCCTGTTTTCTGTCATGAAACAGAGCAACAAGATGCAGCAACCAAAGGCAATTGTTGCAGCCACATGAGGCATGAAATGCAGCAAAAAAAGGACTAAAACTGATAGCAACAAGCAAGGTAAAACGCTGCAGTTTGACAGTAGCAACAACCAGTCCAAAACAGGGGCAAAACTACGTAAAAACAGGGCAACATCTGATCTTCTTCATCTCAACATGATCAGGTAAGTTAGGCCATTCAATACACACCAAAACAACACCAATTCAACATATAAATCAGTCCCAAGAAAGCTCAACTTGAAAAGAAGGCATATATGTTCATTTCATGAAATTTTTCTCAAAGTGCCATTAATGATATCTCAAGAATACTTCAACAACAATGCAATCAATGATCATAAATGCAAAGAAGATGTCAAAACAATCAGATTCAAGCTTGGAATCAATCAAAACCATCAAGAATTGAAAGAGATCATAAAAAATGCTCTAAACCTAACTATTCATTCAATCGGCCATATGTTCATGAAAACTGACTCAAATTCAGGGAGGAAAGGATGAAAATGACCAGGAATGAACATATATTACCACCCTAAGCTTACCTTGTTGATTGGATGAAGGTTGGAAGAGATTTGAGCTCCAAAATCTCCAAGGAAGGCAAGGTTGCGGGAATGACTGGAAGTCAGTGAATTTAGCTGAAATTTCTGATTTGTGTGAGGGTTGGTTAGGTTAAGGGATGGTATAACAGGATAGGTGGTTGATTTAGGGCTCCATAGCATCAAACCATGGTTAAATTGGTTAAAGTTTGGATGAGTTATGGTCATTTTGTTAAAACATGGTAAGTTTTGTCGCGGTTTCGTTTTTCGGTTGGATTTCGGAGGTTCAAATGACTTTGGAAAAATATAAGACCAAGTTTATTAAACCCGAATTTTTGATACGAGTTCAACGAAGTTGACGGAACTCGATTCCGAGTTCCCGAGCTCAAGATATCAAGTACAGAACCAAGGGTGCGCTAATTGCTCGTTAGCCCCCGACTTGGATTCCAAAGTTAAAATAAATTGAAACTCGTGCAAATGCACCCGAAAATATGAAACGAACATATATTCATATACAAGACACATATAAGTCCAACATATTAAATTTGCACGAAATTTCGGTATCAATTTATATAAAAACGAAGCACGTAAATGTCACTCATAAGCGATGCACTTAAAAAATCCATAACATTTCATAAATTTATAACAAAATAAAATTCAACTTTAAATAATAATAATAATAAGCACGATTTAATATCATCATTTCAAATTCATAATAACATTCATATATAAATTACAAATAAAATACATGTATTAATCATAGTTTTTGGAAAAAGAAAGTGCATGAACGAAATGCATAATAAAATTATAATCATAGTGCACGAATATATACTTATATTCAAAGTGGTACAAATTAGTTTAAGATTGAATATTAATTAACTTAAGATATAATATTTAACATTTAATATAAAATTAAATATACAAATCACTTATAAACAGTTAGTTAGCGCAATTTGGTAAACACATACGTCATGCTGTACTAACTTACTAAAAAGAAATTGGGGCGTTACAGGTTAAATGTGATTTTTTAATTCATATGTTAAACTCTATCTATATGAACTTTTATGAATGAATTCTTGCTCTCTTGGGATCCTTTTGTGCATTTATAAGCTTAGATTTCTTGGTAGTCGATCTAAAATGACTTCACCATTAATGAGCATGAACTTGAAGCTTGGAAACTTGAATTTTGTTGGAATTCTTGCACTTTGTTGATGGTTACGTGAGGCATGGTCTTAGGGATGATATGTGCATGATTCTTGTGAGTTTTTAGTTAAGTTTTGTGGTTGTTTCATTTCGTTTCCTCCCTTCCCCTGTTGTTGCTCCTCACGTTGCCTTGGAAATGAGCTGCTGTTGGAGATGATGAATGGAGAAGGTGAAGACCGCTACCTCTATTAACGGCCGTTACAGCCCTTGCCTTTGAAATGCTTGATCCCCTTTACCATGCATGAAGAATCGAAGGAACCACTTGTACTCCTTAACCCCCGTTACCCAGCCTTCACTTGCACACATACATGCCCGTTAATGCTTAAGAGTTTTTACAGCTGCTGTGTATTTCCTTTCCTTTCCTTTCCTTCTTGCTGTAATTGTTACGTATGTGTGTGTGTGAGTGTTATATTATATATATATATATATATATGTGTGTGTGTGTGTGTGATTTGTGTTTGTGTATGTAATATGTAGCACCCGAGTCGGTGGCACCACATCCCCCGCACCAGGTATTCAATCCACATATGAAATAGTAATCCATACATGAACTAAACATGTGGCGAACGTAAGATAATAAAAAACCCTAGCTAAGCGGGGCTAACCCTGAACCAATGATTCAATAAAGACAATGCAATATAATAAAAGCGAAAGCAGTAATGATAAATCCAAGTAGTAAACATAATATACAACTATGGCCACCACGGCCTACAATCATCAAACCCCAAAAGTATCATAATACAATCCGTAAAAGTATAAGTATCTCAATACACATATCATGATCATGCTAGGCTACGAATTAAAGACACGACTCACTCTAATTCCCCACCTAGCAAGCACCTGCAAAAGCTGAAAGTGAGGAGGGGTTAGTCTGTGAAGACTAACCGAGGGGTTTAATTATATATATAGCTCACATAGCATGCAACCCATAATTTCGAGTATGGTTTTAGCAAAGGTCCAAGTGGATAGTTAAAGAAAAGAGCCAACAGCCGGAATTACAAGTATCATTTAATTAGAATTAGCATTTGGCATACGTGACCCGGCGAGTAGGTAAATTCTCCAACCATTCTCCCATTGTGTAAATATTTCATTTCAGGTGATAAATGACCATGCAATTTAGTGTAATCAAGTTCATGTTATGTATTGTCCATCCTTTTCCCCAAGAATCGATGGTCGAGTTTGCAAGGCTCGGACCGTCTTATGTAAATGTTGTGACCGGGGCTCATGACTCCTACCCGCTTCTTCGATGGATTGTGAACCACCGGCTCAAGAATAACCCGCCTCATGATCTCCATGTTCGCACGAAAGATTCTCAAAGGGTACTACGTGCTATGTGGTTGCCCGACGGCCCGATGCCGTACCGTTGTCCAAGCTCGTGTTTCCCCCAGGCCCAATTCATGTGCTTGCATTTTCTCACCAAAATGGTTGTCATGAAATCATTTTAGTTTAGAAAGGCTTCTTTATGAAAACATTTTCATTTTGAAAGGATACATACATAGATATATATATATATATATATATATAAAGTTTTGGCCGAAATCATTCACATTGGATATTACAGGCTTTAAATACATAAATAAAACCTCACCTTGAAAAGTAAGAGAAAGGATACGAGCTATGGAGCCTGCTCCTCAAACTCCCGACCGACCTCTGTTCAAGAAAAGGAAATAACTAACATAAGACTCGACTCCATGAACCAATTATTTGATGAACGACATGTTCATGATATGGAATGATGATAATAATAATTCATGAGGATGTTCATACACAATTAATGCTTCACAAATATCAATTAATCAAGCATATAATTCATAAAAATCACATACGGGAGCCAAGGGGGTGTAAAGAATGCAAGAAGAGGGGTTTTGGCAAAGTTTGGCAAAAGCTGACAATTTTTGAAAATGCACAAGCTGTGGAAAATTGGAAATATCTTGAGTTCTAGAAGTTAAGATGGAGTTTTATTTGTTGGATATGAAACTAGACAAATAGAGCTTTCCAAGGATATATGGCATAAATCATGGTTCAAAGCGAGGTGAAAATGGCGTAGGCCCGAAGTTGGATGAATGCGGATTTTTGGTGAAGTGGCGAAACCAAAAGGAATTGATGATATCTCCCAAAGTAGAAATGATAATGAGGTGATTTCAATTGGAGAATATTCTAGACTTCAATAAGTTTCCATCGGTTCAAAGTTCAGGTCAATCGGAGCTCGTTTAAGGGGTAAATGGAATAAAACAAATTCAGGCAGAAAATAGGGAAGGATCCACGGACGTGGATTTTTCCTTCATAAAAATCCACGCCCGTGGGAAGACCTCCAGGTCTCTGGACACAAATCCATAGCCGTGGGTCAAAATCCACGCCCGTGGATCCTTCCACAATATCAAATTCGAAGTAAAAACAGGGCAAAGCTCGAAATTTGGCTCCCAATCCAAACCAACACCAAACCACAACAATTAAACACCTCAAAACTAGCATATAACACCAATATACATCTAATACTTGCTTTATACATCAATTAATCCAAGCAAACATGTTAAGATCATCAAGAATTCAATCCACAAACCCTCAAATATATCACCTTGATCCACTTTCATCAAATACTCAAGGTTCATGCACCAAATCAATAAGATATCATATATTCATGCTAAAATATCACTAGCAACAAGATATAAGTCTATAAATCATAAAGCCCTTCTACAACTCATCCACACACATACACATATATAAACACACATATATCACCAACCTTAAGAGAAAGATAGAAGAGATGATATGGATGAAATGATGAAGGTGATGATGATGATGATCCTAGACCTCTTCTTCTCCTTCCTCTTGCTTGATCAAAAGTGTGTATATGAAGAAAATGGAAGAAAAGGGGTTTGTGTGTGTTGTAGAGATTTAGTGTGTGTGTGTTCTTGTCTTTGAATGAGAGAGATGAGTGAGTGTATGTAATGTAATGTATATATGATATATGATATATTAGTGAAATGTATATGTATATGTATATGATAAGAGGTGCAAAAGTCTTGCCTAATTATGATTAATACAACTAGACCCTTATCTCTTAGATAATTACATGTTAGAAGTGGGTGGAATGGGGGTGTAAATGCAATTATATTATATAATGATCAAGTGGATGCATATATATATATATATAAGTTGTAGAAATATATAGTCAAGTATAATATATATATATATCTATATATACATGATTCATTTAAGTTATATTAATGCATTTAAGACCAATTATACTTAGTTAAGCATTTATTCTTACAAATTTACATAATCTGGTGATATCAAAATAAATAAATAATCCTATCTCTCGAAAAACCACACGCGCGACATGCGTACCTTGAAGTCGAGAACACGGGGCATCACATAATATGTATTATATATTATCTATGTGGACGTATATATATATTTACATTGTTACTATGTGATAAAATTTATATGTGTGCACGTGTAATGTATGTATATATTATATATATAATTGTGCATGAAATATGTTTATACTTTATATATATATATATATATATATATATATATATATATATGTAATTGTGTGCATGTCTAGTATGTATAATATATATATATTATGCATGTGAATGTGTACGTGTATATATATATGTTTATTATATATTTTATGTATGTTATATATGCCAGGTATTATTTAATTTATTTGGAATTTATTTGTTATCTATTTCACATTCTTACCTATTTAAATGATTTGAAAGCCTTTATTTTTGCCCATTCTCTAATTGTAAACTTGTTATATTTGAGCTATAATTGTTATATGAAATTTATGACTTGAATTGCTATGAATTATGAAACGCTTGGACGTGAAACCTTCAAGTATGGAACGTATTGAATAAACTACTTAGTTATATGGGTTCATAACATGATTTATACCTCGTATGCATCTCATATCATGTTAATGCATTGTCGTGCGTCATATATGGTTCATTTGGAGTCTTGAGTCTCACATATGCACCATGTTGTTTCTTATACAGTTTTCTCTAGGGCGGTGACATGCCGGGTTCATAGGTTACTTCCAAGTCTTCTTTTCTTCTTGGTATTGTTCGGTAAGGTGTAACATGTGGGTTTCTCTTCTATTAGTTATGATGACCCGATATATCCCTTATGTGAAAGATTTGAGCCAAAATATTATAATTATATATCGAGTCTTTTTAGAGTAAATGATTTCCAACGTAAAGCCTCCTTTTACGTATTCCTACCTTATGATTTTTGGCGAGACATGATTGAAATTACATGGGCCCAGGGACTCAGTACATGTGGCGATCCGGGGAGGCAAGGGTCAACGGTGATCCCATGTCCTAGTTCCAACCAAACTACGGTGATACCGGACCTTGCTAGGAGATTACCGAGGAATGGGAGCTGAGTGCCCTTGGGGGATTCATGTACCCCCATTGGCCTATGTATGGACCGGTGGCCAGGTCTTGCTAACCCATCCACCACTCGGAGGAAAAAGGTGTAAGTGATTATGATTATGTATGAATGAATATGAATGCTTATGGATCGTATGATTATGTATGAATGTCTATGATCACTAATGTAAAGATTGAAATGATATGCACACACGAGGAGTAGGTTGGAGGTATTCTCTCACCCGCCAGGGCTCACGTACTGACCGCATGATTGTAATGAATAAATGAACTTATTGGTTGTAATCCCGGGCGTTGCTTTCTTTGTTTTCACCCGCTTGCGAAATATTTTAAAAACCTCGTATGGGATTATGACTCGCATGCGTGTCTGCTTTTACTTCTTGTAATATTATGATAGTAAGCCCTGTTTTATACCCATCAGTCTCCTATAGACTGAACTTGGCTTTATTTTTCAGTTTCTTGCAGGTTGGAGTGCTAAGCGGGATTTTGAGTCGGTCGAGTCGTGTGGTCAAGTTGGGTCACTTCACGCATATTATGTATCATACAAGTTTATACATGTATGAACGATATGGTTACAATATTATGATTATGTTTACCTTGAATTTTTGGGACTAGGTATGTATGCTAGTGGAACCCGTCTTTTATGATATACATTGTGATTGAATATATGTTTTGCTTCCGCACATGCCTTTATCTTGTTGAATTGTTTAGTTGGTTTCGAGGTTCTAGCTCCCGCCTAGCATAGTGAGTGAGTGGGTCCCCGTTCGCTCTGATCTGGCACGTGTATGGATTTCCCATTTTGTTTGCGGGTCTGGTCTGAGTGCGTGGGATGTGGCGCCTTCCGTCTGGGGTGTTACAACATCATCATTGTTGGACCTTCAAGATGTAAAAATGGTGGATTGGTTTCTTGTGCATTTCATGCCATTTTTCTAGGCTATAATGATAAAGCATGTATATATGAGATCGTGCCACCCCGGAGGGTAGGGCACTACACCCCCCACACTGTAGCCCGACAAGTGTAACGAAATGGAGACTCCGCACACGCACCAAGCCACAGTAAACGGGTAACGAACAAGAAACCCACACACTAGCTAGGCGGTCTAGACCTTAATACAGAGCCCGCATATAAAACAAAACCAAATGCGGAAGCACCAGGAATCACATATACCAACATACATGCTCGAAATATTACAAATTATATATAAAGTGCCCATCCAAGGCCAAATAAATCATACAAAGTTCTAAGCTCAAATTCGGAATCATATCTTATACAAATTTCATATATATACCTAAAAATAAAACAAATGCAAAAAATGTAAAGATGCAAAGACCGACCGACCAACTCGAATAAAACTAAACAAAAGACCGCCACCTAGCACGCACCAACCTGCACCTGTAAATTCAACAAAATCGAAGGGGAAAAAGAAAACAACGAGGAGGGGTCAGTCCTAATGACTGGCGAGGGGCTAACACACTCACATATACATATACATAGAGCAGAGCATATTCAAAATTAGAAAGTTTGTGAATCGGGGCATGGTTTTTACAAGCCAAAACATTTAACACGTGATATTAGATATAGAAAAAGGTTTAAGACCGAAGGCCAAAGTCAACCAAATTTTAATACTTATGAATCCACTCCCGTTTCACAAACAAGTTCAAACTCACACACACGACTCGACGAGTACGAGCCTCAGACCCAGCTAACTCCGTTCATAAATCCAACATATAAATCAAAAGCAAACATAATTCAGAATTAGACAAACATACCTCTTCTCCGGGTGATGGAAGGGTGTATACTCCCCTAACCATCGGTCATACAATATGGGTCGTGAGTTTCATAACGCTCACGCCCGAGGACTCCTTCCCCCACCAAGCCTCCTAGTGGGTTCAGGGTTGATCCTTAAGTTGAAGACCGCACTAGGGACTAACCGACGGCCCACACCGTCCCGGGTCTCCTTCGCACAAATCTTCGGGGCCCAATCAAATTCTTCAAATTGTTCGAAAGTTCTTAATTTTCAAAATCCAACATAATTTTCAAAACATAACTCGCGGTTCAAAGCATACTCACACCAACTCCTTTTCGAAACAAACAAACGAAAATATCTCTTACATATATATAAAAGCGTTTTCAAATATTTCATAACAAAAGGGCCAAAATCCCACAAAATACGTATCAAACACATATCGAAGTACTTATATATATACATAGTCACATGCGGGCTTAAATCACATCAAGGGTTGTAGGTCGTAACAACCAAAAGAAAGAAACCTCACCTTGTCGACCACACGGAAGAAGTAAACCGAAACACACCTAAAAGACCACCTCCTTTCCCCCGAAACAAAGCTCTGAACAAAACAAAGGACAAAAGACGGACTTAGACTCACAAATGAACCATATAGACGCTCAACATATGTATACAGATGCAAAAGATACATAAGAGATGCAATGCATTAACATATGACGAATGCAAGTTCATATCAAATCATACGTCTCCTAAATCAAGTCACATAAATTCATAAAATTCATGCAACGGACATAACACGTCATAAAACATATGAGGCATGCATGCATACGATAAAATAATCAAGAAAATATCAAACGAGATAAGAAAACGACACCTTGATGCATGCTACCACATTAAAGGGCATAAAACGCATATTAGGTCATACATTACACGTAAAAGAATCAAACTTACCTAAATAAATTCACAAAATTCATATAACATGCATAACATATCATACAACACATCAGGAAGACATTTCATATCATTTAAGGGCAAAGAAAAATCATTCAAGGTACATAAACGAAGCATGAAATCATATACACAAGTTAAGGTAGCATATTGCACGTATGAAGTCATAAATAAAAAACGAGCACGTAAAACACGCCATAAATTCATAACATAACATTTAACACATAATTTGACATGTTAACATATATTTATATCATATATTAATCATATAAGAGCAAGCAAAGACAAGCAAAGCAACAAACCGAAAAATAACCAACTACAACAACACAAATTGAAACTGGCCTCAAAGAGGGTCACGGCCGCTACCAAAAATGAACCGAAAATGGTCTCATCTGCCAGCATGGTCGCAGTCACGACCAAAGGTAAACTGGTCCCGATCGCGGCCGCGACCAGTTACGCAACAGCAGCAAAACAGGGGAAAAACGGTGAAATCTCAAGCAAAAACCATCCTAATTCATGCTAGCATGCATGGGAAAGGTCATACAACAAATAAACATCAATTTCAGATCCTAATATCAAGCAAAAACTGAACAAACATGCAAGGAATGGAAGAAAATGGATCAAACACTCATGCTCTTCATTTTCATATAAATGCATTAATTGAATCCAAAAATATATGCAACCACCAACTGAATTGAGGCCATACAAGTAATAAAGGATGTCTTAAGATCATAATGATGCATCCAACCAACAAGAAACACAAGAATTCATGCGAAATTCATCAAATTCATCTAAACCCATAGCATGCTTTAAACTCCACCAAATTCAGCAAATAAACTGTAACATCCCGACTGATCGGACTTTTCAGGTAAACTATTATGTGCGCTATTCAATTATTTCCTTATGTGATATTTCATTGCTAACATGAGTTATTGAAGTTATTTGAACTTATTTGCTATAATATGAACTTGGTTGTCTTTGAACGTTTAATTTTCCTCGCTTTGTATTTGTTCGTTTTGGATCCGTATTTAATTCTGGTTTCTGTGAATTTGTGATATGTGTTAATTATATGCTTTATGAACTCGATTATGTGCTCGTTACATGTTTTGGTATTTGTTTTGATTGGCTTTTTGGGTTCGTTTTGGAGTCGGGACCTAAAGGAGGCTAAAGAGCATTTAGCGCACCTTGGGTTCCGGGATGCGTATTTTGAGCTCGGGAATTCGGATTCGAATTCCGTCACCTCCATTGAACTTGTTTCGACGATTCGGGTTCGATGGGACAAGCCTCACATTTTTCTAAGTTCATTAAGACCTCCGTATTTCACCCGTAACGAGCCTCTTATGCTTGGAAGCTACCTTTTGACCTAGCTTTGAGTTGTGGACCCCACCTTAACCCAACCAAGCCCTTAACCTTGGTTTATACTTGAGTTAACTCACCAATTCAGCCTCTAAAACCCCCTAAACCGATTCACTCTCCCTCTCTCTCCTCTAAACCGATCAGCAACCAAGGAAGCAAGAAGGAAGAAGAAACCCTTTGGCCATTTCTTTGATTTTGAGCTCAAATCAACTCCTTAGCTTCTCAAGTTTGGAAGGTAAGTCCATGGTTGCAATCTACACTCTCTCTTCTCTCTTTTATATGATCTTGAGCTGAATTTCTTTGGTTGAATATTGAGATATAGCAAGCATGTGAATAGTAAGTGTTGGGAGAATTTGTTTGATTCTTGCTCATTCCTTGTTTCTTTGAGTTTGGATGATGATATATGACTTATATGACTTGATTCTTGCCATTTATTGCACTTCTTTACTTGTTACTTGGAATATGATCAATTTACCATAAATGAAGCTTGAATTTTGATGATATAACTTGATGCATTTCTCCCTCATTCTTGCCTTGTATTGCTTGCATTTTTGGAACTGAAGTTATTTCACTTTTTATGGCATGAAACTTTGGTGAATTGTTGTTATTTTGATGCATGATGTTGTGTTTTGAAAGGCATAAGAGTCCCCTTGAAGCCCCAACCAAAATACCCTGTTTTTGCTTTCTTTTTCGGCCTTTTTTTCGCCAAAACTTGCTCAGGCCGAAGGCCTGACACGGCCGCGTCAAGTTTCAAAGGAAAATGGACACGGCCGTGTTGAGCCCTCGACCTTTATTTTTCTGAATTTTTTCGCCTGACATGGCAGCGTCAGTTTACAAAGGAAAATGGACACGACCGTGTCAAGCCCTCGGAAATGTTTTTTTTCGAATTATTTTGCCTGACACGGCCGTGTCCATTCCCCTTTATTTTCTGACACGGCTATGTCAAGCAGGGTGGCATCCGGGGAGATTTCTTTCGCCTTTTCGTTGGTTCTTCTTGCCTCGTTTTTGGTATGTATGCATGACTAACTTATCTTATGATGTACTAAGCCTTGTGTTATGAATTTTTGTTTGGATTTACCTCCTCGTTTGTGATATATGTTCTTATATGAATTGTTTGCTCGTAAATGGCATAAATGAGGGTGCATTTCATATCCTTGGCATCACAAGCATACATATTCATGTATCGAGCGTCAATGTGGTTCATATTGAGTCTAAGAGTGTCCCTTGTTGTTTGTTTTGTTCAGAGGATCTTCCTGTAGAGGACGAGCTTGCTCCGTAGGTGTCCGGTTGTCACACTTTTGGTCTCCACTACGTCTGTTGACAAGGTGAGGTTTTGTTCTTTTAGTTATTTGACCTACGACCCTAATTGGTTTCAAACCTCGCATGCGAATACGTATTATATATGGTAAATATGTGTTTAATACGTATGTTACAGGGTTGTCCCCTTTGTTATAAGAATTGGAAAACGTTTTGTATAAGTATATAGACTATTTTGCTTTCGTTTGAAAAGTTTAGTTTTATGCAAGTGTGTGTGTGGGTAAGCGAGATTTGGCTTTCAAAGATAAGCTTTGAGATATGTTTGTGTGACTTTCGTGATATGTTTGGGCCCCAGAGTGTGGTATGGTAATCTCGGGACGGCCGAGGGGTCGCCGAGCTCTTCCATCAACACCTCCATTTGAGAGTCTCACCCAACCTTAGGAGGTTGAGGAAGGGTGTTTCTCTTGAGCCGGCAGAGGCAACCGCCGAAGGTTTCAAGGTAGTAATTAAACCTTGTCTCGTTTCTGTGTGTGGATAGTTAGGGCCGATCAACCCTTCTATCAACCGATGTTGGGGATGGATGATGATTTGTTTTGTTTTGCTTTGATCTTCGTATATAGGAGTTTGGTGTGTGACTCGTACTCGCCGAGTTGGTTTAGTTTTATATGATCTGTGAAACGAGAGTGGATTTCTAAGTACTTAAAATTTGGCAATTTCCCCTTTTGCCTTCTTTTTACTTTATATATATATTTATAACACGGGAACTACTTTGGCTTGCAAAAACCAATCTCGGTTCAGGGATCCTTCCATTTTGATAAATGCTTTGATCGATATGTATATCGGGTGCGTGAGTAGCCCCCTCACTAGTCACTAGGACTAACCCTCGTTGTTGTTTTCCCTTTTTCCTTTCTTTTGAGTTGCAGGTTCTTCCGAGTCAAGCTAGGCGGCAAGTGTCTTTTGGAGTTTAGTTGTGGTTTAGCTTGAGTCTTCATGCATTCGTAGTGGTTTACTTTCTCTTTTGCTTATGTACTGGGAGATTATGTATTCTGGTTACACTTTTGCTATTTTGGCCGAGAGGGCATAGTACATATTGTATATGTTCTAGTATGACAGTTGGAATTCTCGACCCTACCCTCTTTTTGATGATGTATATATATATATGATGATCTTGGGATATATGTTTAGTTGTGAATTGCTTTATTTGCTTCCGCTACTCTGATTTTATTTTACGCAATTCTTGAGGGTCTAGGCCGCCTAGCGAGGGTGTGAGTTTTGTGTGTCTCCCGTTCGCTACGGTTTGATACGGGTGCGAACTTCCATTTCGTTACTCGTGTTGGACCGTAGTGCGGGGGGATGTGGCACCCTTCGCTCCGGGGGTGTTACATTAACACTCAAATCAAAGAGGAGAAGATGGAGAATGAAATTCCGGACTTACCTTTCGAATTTGAAGTGATTCCGAGTTGTATGGAGCAAGAAATGGCCAAAGGAAGAGTGTTTCTCCCCCTTTTTCTCTCTCTCGGTATGAACTGCTGCTTTCTTCCTTTCTCTTGGATGGAGTCCATAATGAGGAGCAAATAGGTTGAAAGAGGGTTAAGTTAGGGTCAAATGGGTTCAAGTATGGGGCAATTCGGATAAGAAATGGGTCGGTTATGAATAAAACGGGTGAACATGGTAAATCTGTCACAAGGGGCGTGTTTCGGGCAAAATTTGGAGGATCAAATGGGCTTAGAAAATTACAAACTCAGGTTCCAAAGCTTCCATTCTTCTTTACGAGTCTGACGCTTCTTTCGGAATTCGAATCTGAATTCCCGAGCCCAAGTTACGCCTTGCGGAACACAAGGCGCGCTAAAGCGAGTTAGGCCCTCATGTCCCTAACAAATAAAACGGTTCAAAACGGTATCAAACAAACTCAAAAACATAAAACAAACATGTAGACATATACATATCACACATATTTCATGCATATCACGTAGTCACATACTTAGGAGCAAATACGGGTCACACGGATCGAATGGGGAATCAAACGGGGGTCAAAACGAACAAATTACTTAACAAAATGAAACAAATAATTATTCAAATCATCAATTAGGCATAAGTTCAATTTAATAATCGCGTAAAGGAATAAATAAATAATAAAACACGTACGAAACACTCTCAAAAGTGCATACCTGTACGGCCGGACGAGCGGGATGTTACAGAATGGGCACCCGTATTACTCATGCTTCTTGTCTCGTGGTATTCCAGGTGAGGGTGTTTTTGTTCCAGTTAAATATCGAACCCTATAACCTTATGTGACGAGTTTTGGCTAAAAAACTAATGTTTATATATATATTGTTTTCAAATGAAGTCGTCGAGTAAATTATTTCTCAAGGATATGAAATGTATTATGTTTCTCATGACTTGAATGATTTTGGCGAGAGCATGATTATGAACCCATGGGCCCAGGGACTTAGTGCATGTGGCTATCCGGGGAGGCAAGGGCCGACGGTGATCCCATGTACTAGTTCCAACCATGTGTACGGAGAAACCGACGACGTCAAGAGTTTTGGTGTAGCACCCGAGCGTAAGGTACCACATCCCCCGCACCGAGACCCGACCCGTATATGAAATGGAAGTCCATACACGTGCCAAATCCACGGCGAACGGGGACACAACACACACGCTATGCTAGGCGGGACTAACCCTTAAACCAATCAGTGCAGGAATCATAAAATCAGGGTTAAATAAAATTCGCGGAAGCAAGAACTACATAGCATATATACAATGAGCTAACAAGCTCCAAAAATCAATATACAAGAGCATTCAAATATGCACGACACTCACGGCCTACAAAATCATAACGCTCCAATCTATACTAGAATCAAATACAAAAGTAGCAACACGGGTATGAATATGATACTGAAAAGAAGTGCTAAACATAAATGCAAGACCTAGACGACTTGTATTCCCGCCTAGCACTCCTATACCTGCACAAAACAACTGAAAACAACCGGGTTCAGTCTAAAAGAGACTGGTGGGTATAAAAACGGGGCATAAGATACATAATATCGCGTAATTTAAACACATACATGCAAGCCCTAATCCCGTGTGAAGTTTGATAAGAATTTACCAAGTGGTTAAAACAAAAGAAAACATCAACGGGATTACGACGTTCATATTCATTCATAATTGTTCATAAGGGTTTAAGCTCGGCGAGTGAGCGTGCACAATCTCCAACCTTCTCCTCGTGTAATCATATCGTAATTAGTGATTGTCATACATATCTTTCGTGCACATACAAAATGATCGTAATCATACATATACACCTTCTTCCTCCGGGTGGTGGACAAGTTAGCTAGACCTGACCACCGGTAAATACATAGGCCAATGGGGGTACATGAATCCCCCAAAGGCACGCAGCTCCCATTCCTCGCTAAAACTCCTAGCGAGGGCCGGTATCACCGTAGTTTGGTTGGAACTAGTATATGGGATCCCCGTCAGCCCTTGCTTCCTCGGTTAGCCACATATACTAAGTCCCGGGGCCCGTGAACATAACATCCATACAATCTCGCCAAAACATAAGGTAGGGTTTCATAATTAAAAAGGGGTCATACGTTTGAAATTATTTACCCGAAATGACTCGATATAAATATATATACGATTTTGGCTTAAAACTTTGCACATAAGGAATATATAAGGTTGTTTTAACTAATAGAAGAAAAACCCACCTTTACCAAAGCAAAATAAAGACACAAGCGTCTCAATGCTCGTCCACGTCTCTGACCAAACCCGAATCTGTGTAAAAGAAAAGGTATGAGACGCAATGACCACATATGACGCTCGGCCATGACGTGAATATGACATGAATGCATAAATGATCATGTTATATCATAAAAATGTTCATGTGCACGATTAATAAATTTAAAACATATACTCATGCATTCGTTCATACATTTCATTCAATTCCATAATTTCATAGATTCATATTAAGTCCATAAATTCATAACATTCATAGGTTCATATAAATTTCATAAATTCGAATCATTCGTAATATTCATAGTACATAACAATTAATCTAAAATTCATTGAAGAAGCATCACACATATTATTCAATTTCACATTTAGGAATGAAATAAATAAAACGTTCAATCAAAAGTCGATAATTAAATACGCGAAATGGAAATCAATTAATTTCAGTAATTAAATTAAATCAAATAATATTTAAAATATATAATAAATATATATATATAATATAATATATATATATAATATACTAAATATATAATAACATATAATATATATAATATATATATATTCACCTACACACTCACACATGCATGCACAAATACACACCTAATATATACTATACATTATACATAAACCAAGCATGCATTTAATTACACAATATATATATAATACATATCATACTTTCATGCAATTACACACACACAATTCCACAGTAGCCATGCACAATTATACTCAGCAGCAACAGTTCCCGTAACGCCGCAAACAGTTCAGAGAAAAATGGGGTGACACCCCCGTGTCACGCACCAGACCTAGACCGAGACACCCCCGTGTCTCGGTACAGAAATCCCAGGCCCAGACTGCACCCCCGTGTCTCGCCGGAACGGCCAAAAATGGCACGCCCGTGACGTGCAGCATCAGTTTCCCTGTCGACAGCCGAAACACGCAGAAACAGAGCAGCTATGTACGCAGGAATAGCAGGCCATACGAGCAACAAAACAAGGCATGAAAGGCAGCAAAATTCAACAAGAATACATGCTACAAGATCACGAAATTGACAGCAAGAAAAAGGAAGGAAATGAGCAGTTTTTGACAGCAAAAATAGTCCAGAAAAACAGAGCAAAAATCGATGAAAACAGGGCAAGCTTGAACTCGAACCTTCTCCATCTATACAACTCAGTTAAGGCCATCAAATACGCAGCAAAACATCAAATATTCAACAAGGGAAACAGCTCCAAAAGTGATCAATCAAAGCATGGAGCATACGTGACATATATGTGGGATTTTCTGAAAATTTCATAGATGATATCTCATGAATAACTCAACAACCACGAAATCAAAAATCATAAATGATATGAGGATGTCAAAATAATTAAACTCAGGCTTGGAATCAATCAATACCAATGAGAAACGAAGAAGATCAACTTTTTGCCCAAAATTTCTTACTTTCGGGAATTTGCCCAGAAATGGTGAAACCAAGCTCAAAATCATGAATGGAAAGATGAAAATGACCAGAATTACTCATACAATACAACCCTTAACTTACCTTGATGATTGGTTGAAGTTTGGACGAGAATCGAACTCCAAAATTTCCAAAATTGAAGGGTTACGGGACTGGCAGGAGATGCAGTAGCTTTGGCTGAGTTTTTAGGGATGGTGAGAGGGTTATCTCGGTTAAAGCTTGAAATATCTAGATAGATGGTTGAGTTAGGGTTTAAAGGAATCCAACCATGGTTAATTTGGTTGTGGTTTGGCCAAGTTATGGTTGAATTAGTGTAGCAAGGTCAAGTTAGTCGCCGATTCGTTTTTCGGTTGGATTTCGGAGTTTCAAATGAATTGGGAAAAATGTAAGGCTAAGTTTACTAAACCCGAATTTCCGTTACGAGTTCAGCGGAGTTTACGGAACTCGAATCCGAGTTCCCGAGCTCAAGATATTAAATTCGGAACCAAGGGTACGCTAAGTGCTCGTTAGCTCCCGTTTTGGTTCCTCACTTAAAATTAAATTCGTTAGCATAACAAATGAATTCGAAAACATAAATTGAGCATAAAATCATGTCCATAACACATATATGTACGACATATTACAAAATCGTAGCAATTTGATATCATTTCATAAGAGAACGAAGCACAAAATTAATAACATGCACATTTTATGAAATTCATGCATAAATTTAAAATCCCATGCATAAATATAAAAATTCATGCAAAATTATATTCCCATGCAAAAATTCTGATTTTCATGCAAAAATTTATATTAATTTGCATGCATATTTAAAATCTTCATGCATAAATATATTTTCTCATGCATATATAGTTTCCAACGTATAAATATATATATATATATAAATAATCAATTAATTAATTAAAACATGATTAATTAACATAATATATAATTAGCATAATCGTTAAATTAATAATAAAGTGATTAGCATATATATATATATATAATACGAAACATATATATATAAAATTAATAATATTAAAATAAAATAATATAATATAATGTAATATAATAATAACAATTATAATAAAATTAAATATATACCACGTAAAACAATTAATTCGCGCAATTAAGTAAACACATACACTCTACCTTTACGTCCGAAAAGTCGGGGCGTTACAATCTCTCCCCCTTAAAAGAATCCGTCCTCGGATTCACTGCTCGCTCGGAAACAACTCGGGGTGAAACCTTTACATCTTATCCCCTCGTTCAAACCTTGAGAATCCTTTTCGTGGGGAAGCCTTTACGAAAACCTTATCTCCAATCTCAACCTCCAATTTCTTCTTCCGAAGACCTACATAAATCTTTTGTCGATCCTGAACAGCCTTCCTCCGTGGTCTAACTATCTGGAACTTATCAATAACCTCTTGTACAGCCTTAGAGGGTTTTCCTTCCTTTCCCCTCTTTTAATCCCTTCTTGCTTGGTCCAATTCCATTCCTCCAAGTCAAAGAACAACGGTGATCGACATTTACGTCCATACAGAGCTTCACAATGGCCGTGTCAATCGAGGCTTGATAGCTATTGTAATAAGCAAACTCGATTAACGGCAACCGCTCATTCCACTTCTTCAACCGATAAAACCTCGGACTCATCTCGATAGTACTTTCGGAGCTGTGAAACATGAAACAGGTTATGGATTCCAGTTAAATTCGGAGGCAAGTCCAATGCACATGCTCTCAACAGATCCTCCAGGTACTTAATCAATCTTTCTGATTGTCCGTCGGTCTGAGGATGGAAAGCTGTGCTGAATTGAAGCCTTGTTCCCAAACACTTCTGCAATCCTTGCCATAACCTTGAAATAAATCTGGGATCCCGATCCGAGACAATACTAACAAGTACACCATGGAGCCTGATAATCTCCTCATTGTATCTCTTAGCCAACTTACTCACTTATCGGACATTCTGGTCGCAAGAAAATGAGCGGATTTTGTCCACCTGTCCACGATAAGCCAAATCCCATCAATAGGATTGCTTCAATAAAACCTCAACACCTTCTTTCAGGTTAGCTCTTCTACCTTTCTTGTAGTTCCACATTTCTGAAATAATGTAACGTCCACTCGGGTTGTATTCGTTTACCTCAAACAGAACTGATGTCACAGCTTTGAAAATTTCCTCACCGTAATTCTCCTTCAAGTCTCTCACCTTTCATCGTCTTCATTTATTACTGCCTGTTCTCTGCCATTAATTTTAACCACTTCCTTGTTTCTAAATGCCTTGAGTAGCCAATCCACTGTATATAATACTTCCAAGTCCCCTTCATTACTCAAAGCAAAGATCACTGTCACTAGTTCCAAATCATGAGTGAGGTGGTTCTGTTCATACTCTTTCAGTTTCCTTGAGGCATAGGCGATCACTCTTCTATTTTGCATCAATACACATCCCAAACTTCCTTTTGAGGCGTCCGTAAAACTGTATATCTTTCTGTACCTTCAGGAAGTGCTAATACAGGAGCGGTGGTCAACTTTTCCTTTAAAAGTTGAAAGCTATCCTCATACCTCGTCCCACTCAACTTACCCACCTTCTTAGTCAATCGGGTTAAAGGAGCTGTAATCTTCGAAAATTCTGTACAAAGCTTCGATAGTAATCTGCCAAACCCCAGAAACGCTTTACTTCTGAAACAGTTTTCGGGCTTTGCCATTGAATAACCATCTCAGTCCTGGAAGGGTCTACCTCCAAACCTTTCCTTGAAATAATATGACCCAGAAATGCTGCCTGATCAATCCAAAACTCGCCTTTGCTAAACTTAGCATACAATCCGATGCTCTCTTAAGGTCTCCAACAAAATTCTGAGGTGCCTTGCATGATCCTCTAGAGTTCTCGAATAAACCCAAATGTCATCGAAGAAGATTACCACAACTTATCCTTCCATCAGAACTGAACACTCCCGAACCAACTGATCTGTCTGAAGACTACCACCCAGTGGCGAATTCACCAAACAACAAGAAGAAAAAGCAAATAGCAGGCAAGCACAGAATAGCAACTAAGTCACAAGAAATAAAAGAATGCGTGACACTCGAATCAAAAAGTGCATGAAAGAGTGCATGAATGCTCATGTTATGTATGCATAGGGTACCTTCTACCGCTGCTGGGGGATCGATTTCTGCATCTTGCTCTTCACCTTCAAGGGCGTAAGCACGAGCCTGGATCATTGGCCTTTGAACTCCCTTTTTAAATCCCGGATTCTTGTCGGGGCATATATCCGCCCTATGATCCGCTTTTCCACATATTAAGCATAAACCCAACCTCTTCCAGCAGTTGTGATAGTTGTGAGTTGGCCCTCCACAATATGTGCATGGTGGCTTGGAGAATCGTGCTTCATTCGGACCTTGTCGATCCCTTGTTGGTGCAGGCAAAGCTTTGAGAGCCGGTGGAGTTTGTCCTCCCATTCTTGGCTTCTTAAATGGAATCTTAGGAGGGGAAGTAGCTTGAACCATAGGTCGCTTTCCCGAACTTGTTTCAGAACCTCGCCCCATCAGTGGCCTAAAAATCGGATCTTTCTTCTTATACTCCTCTTCTTGAACTAAAGCCCTCTGTACCGTATCGGCAAAAGACTCAAAATTGTGACCTGCCTGACCGTGTCTCAAATCCTGTCTTAACCCCGCAATAAATTTCCTTGACTTTCTCTTCTCATCCCAGGTGACATGAGGAGCATATTTCCCAAGCCTATTGAATACTGTGAGATATTGGGTCACCGTACGCGCTCCTTGCTTTAACTCCATGAATTCTTGCTCCTTCCTTTCCCTTACCACTTCCGGTACGAAGCATTCCCGGAATTCTCTCTTGAAAACTTCCCAAGTTACTTGCTCTTCATCGACTTCAAGCTTCTCTCTTGTTCGTTCCCACCATTCATATGCATCCCCATCGAGTTGGCATATAGCAAATTGAGCCTTCTCTTGTGTAGTAAACTGTCGGACCCCAAATATCCTCTCTAATCGAATCAACCAACCCTCCGAGACCGCATCGTCAATAGAACCAGAAAATCGAGGGGGGGTTGTAGCTCAGAAACACCCCATGAGGATCTCTATTGTTATGGTTTAGTGGAGGAGCTTGTTGTTCTACTTGTTGTGGTGGGGGAGCTTGAGCCCTCCTATGCTCTACATAGTTGAAAACTGCTTCCATAAAATTCCCCATATCCATCGGTGGTGCTTGTGGTTGAGGTGGAGGCGTAGGGGATCGATCATGATGACGACGATGTCCGGGAGATCTCTCACGATGTCTACGTGGAGGCATCCTGTTCAAGAAACACTAATATGCATGCTATTTTTAGTCCATGCATGCAAGTGCAATTAATTCGATCAAAATTCAAGATTTAGAGCACACAAGCACGTAAACAATGCATATGCAACACATTGACAAGTTGTTCCTAAAGCCGAACGACCTAACTGACTCAACACGACACTAGAGCCCGGGTTTTGCAACCCTAAGCTCTGATACCACTTAAGGATGTAGCACCCGAGCGTAAGGTACCACATCCCCCGCACCGAGACCCGACCCGTATATGAAATGGAAGTCCATACACGTGCCAAATCCACGGCGAACGGGGACACAACACACACGCTATGCTAGGCGGGACTAACCCTTAAACCAATCAGTGCAGGAATCATAAAATCAGGGTTAAATAAAATTCGCGGAAGCAAGAACTACATAGCATATATACAATGAGCTAACAAGCTCCAAAAATCAATATACAAGAGCATTCAAATATGCACGACACTCACGGCCTACAAAATCATAACGCTCCAATCTATACTAGAATCAAATACAAAAGTAGCAACACGGGTATGAATATGATACTGAAAAGAAGTGCTAAACATAAATGCAAGACCTAGACGACTTGTATTCCCGCCTAGCACTCCTATACCTGTACAAAACAACTGAAAACAACCGGGTTCAGTCTAAAAGAGACTGGTGGGTATAAAAACGGGGCATAAGATACATAATATCGCGTAATTTAAACACATACATGCAAGCCCTAATCCCGTGTGAAGTTTGATAAGAATTTACCAAGTGGTTAAAACAAAAGAAAACATCAACGGGATTACGACGTTCATATTCATTCATAATTGTTCATAAGGGTTTAAGCTCGGCGAGTGAGCGTGCACAATCTCCAACCTTCTCCTCGTGTAATCATATCGTAATTAGTGATTGTCATACATATCTTTCGTGCACATACAAAATGATCGTAATCATACATATACACCTTCTTCCTCCGGGTGGTGGACAAGTTAGCTAGACCTGACCACCGGTAAATACATAGGCCAATGGGGGTACATGAATCCCCCAAAGGCACGCAGCTCCCATTCCTCGCTAAAACTCCTAGCGAGGGCCGGTATCACCGTAGTTTGGTTGGAACTAGTATATGGGATCCCCGTCAGCCCTTGCTTCCTCGGTTAGCCACATATACTAAGTCCCGGGGCCCGTGAACATAACATCCATACAATCTCGCCAAAACATAAGGTAGGGTTTCATAATTAAAAAGGGGTCATACGTTTGAAATTATTTACCCGAAATGACTCGATATAAATATATATACGATTTTGGCTTAAAACTTTGCACATAAGGAATATATAAGGTTGTTTTAACTAATAGAAGAAAAACCCACCTTTACCAAAGCAAAATAAAGACACAAGCGTCTCAATGCTCGTCCACGTCTCTGACCAAACCCGAATCTGTGTAAAAGAAAAGGTATGAGACGCAATGACCACATATGACGCTCGGCCATGACGTGAATATGACATGAATGCATAAATGATCATGTTATATCATAAAAATGTTCATGTGCACGATTAATAAATTTAAAACATATACTCATGCATTCGTTCATACATTTCATTCAATTCCATAATTTCATAGATTCATATTAAGTCCATAAATTCATAACATTCATAGGTTCATATAAATTTCATAAATTCGAATCATTCGTAATATTCATAGTACATAACAATTAATCTAAAATTCATTGAAGAAGCATCACACATATTATTCAATTTCACATTTAGGAATGAAATAAATAAAACGTTCAATCAAAAGTCGATAATTAAATACGCGAAATGGAAATCAATTAATTTCAGTAATTAAATTAAATCAAATAATATTTAAAATATATAATAAATATATATATATAATATAATATATATATATAATATACTAAATATATAATAACATATAATATATATAATATATATATATTCACCTACACACTCACACATGCATGCACAAATACACACCTAATATATACTATACATTATACATAAACCAAGCATGCATTTAATTACACAATATATATATAATACATATCATACTTTCATGCAATTACACACACACAATTCCACAGTAGCCATGCACAATTATACTCAGCAGCAACAGTTCCCGTAACGCCGCAAACAGTTCAGAGAAAAATGGGGTGACACCCCCGTGTCACGCACCAGACCTAGACCGAGACACCCCCGTGTCTCGGTACAGAAATCCCAGGCCCAGACTGCACCCCCGTGTCTCGCCGGAACGGCCAAAAATGGCACGCCCGTGACGTGCAGCATCAGTTTCCCTGTCGACAGCCGAAACACGCAGAAACAGAGCAGCTATGTACGCAGGAATAGCAGGCCATACGAGCAACAAAACAAGGCATGAAAGGCAGCAAAATTCAACAAGAATACATGCTACAAGATCACGAAATTGACAGCAAGAAAAAGGAAGGAAATGAGCAGTTTTTGACAGCAAAAATAGTCCAGAAAAACAGAGCAAAAATCGATGAAAACAGGGCAAGCTTGAACTCGAACCTTCTCCATCTATACAACTCAGTTAAGGCCATCAAATACGCAGCAAAACATCAAATATTCAACAAGGGAAACAACTCCAAAAGTGATCAATCAAAGCATGGAGCATACGTGACATATATGTGGGATTTTCTGAAAATTTCATAGATGATATCTCATGAATAACTCAACAACCACGAAATCAAAAATCATAAATGATATGAGGATGTCAAAATAATTAAACTCAGGCTTGGAATCAATCAATACCAATGAGAAACGAAGAAGATCAACTTTTTGCCCAAAATTTCTTACTTTCGGGAATTTGCCCAGAAATGGTGAAACCAAGCTCAAAATCATGAATGGAAAGATGAAAATGACCAGAATTACTCATACAATACAACCCTTAACTTACCTTGATGATTGGTTGAAGTTTGGACGAGAATCGAACTCCAAAATTTCCAAAATTGAAGGGTTACGGGACTGGCAGGAGATACAGTAGCTTTGGCTGAGTTTTTAGGGATGGTGAGAGGGTTATCTCGGTTAAAGCTTGAAATATCTAGATAGATGGTTGAGTTAGGGTTTAAAGGAATCCAACCATGGTTAATTTGGTTGTGGTTTGGCCAAGTTATGGTTGAATTAGTGTAGCAAGGTCAAGTTAGTCGCCGATTCGTTTTTCGGTTGGATTTCGGAGTTTCAAATGAATTGGGAAAAATGTAAGGCTAAGTTTACTAAACTCGAATTTCCGTTACGAGTTCAGCGGAGTTTACGGAACTCGAATCCGAGTTCCCGAGCTCAAGATATTAAATTCGGAACCAAGGGTACGCTAAGTGCTCGTTAGCTCCCGTTTTGGTTCCTCACTTAAAATTAAATTCGTTAGCATAACAAATGAATTCGAAAACATAAATTGAGCATAAAATCATGTCCATAACACATATATGTACGACATATTACAAAATCGTAGCAATTTGATATCATTTCATAAGAGAACGAAGCACAAAATTAATAACATGCACATTTTATGAAATTCATGCATAAATTTAAAATCCCATGCATAAATATAAAAATTCATGCAAAATTATATTCCCATGCAAAAATTCTGATTTTCATGCAAAAATTTATATTAATTTGCATGCATATTTAAAATCTTCATGCATAAATATATTTTCTCATGCATATATAGTTTCCAACGTATAAATATAAATATATATATAAATAATCAATTAATTAATTAAAACATGATTAATTAACATAATATATAATTAGCATAATCGTTAAATTAATAATAAAGTGATTATCATATATATATATATATAATACGAAACATATATATATAAAATTAATAATATTAAAATAAAATAATATAATATAATATAATATAATAATAACAATTATAATAAAATTAAATATATACCACGTAAAACAATTAATTCGCGCAATTAAGTAAACACATACACTCTACCTTTACGTCCGAAAAGTCGGGGCGTTACATTTGGCGAGGAAGGGGAACCAGGCTTTTGAGGATTCATGTACCTCACTAGCCACTATGTATGAGATGGCCGGGTCTTGCAAGCCCGTCCACCACCCGGAGGAAGAAGGAGTATATGTATGATTATGTTATTATTGTTATGCACCGTGAGGAAAGGCCGGGGCACGAATTGCCCAAACGATTATGTCTCATGTTATATGGCTTACGTGTATTATAATGAATTGAATGATTGCGTATTCAATGTATTAATTATATTTATCGTACACGGTCGGGGTTTGGTTGGAGATTATGTACGCTCAATCGCTGAGCCATAATGATTATGTATGGACTTTGAACTTAATGAATTTAATATAAATTAGTCGTAAAGTCCGAGCATTGCTTAGTTATTTCTTGCCCTTCATGAGACCATTTATACGATGCATCTATTGGGAATAGTGCCCTAGTAAGCTGTTATGCTTTGGGACTTTCCCTTTATCACAGATAATGTAACAGCCCGAAAACCTTCCTATAGATATTGTCCGATTTGCTATCCATAAGTCGGCATAGCCTCACGGTTTTGTTCTTCCCAGTGGAATTTAAGCCAAAGGCTCCCACCTAGAAAAAGACCTCTACAGGGAAGAGGTATCTACCCCCTTATAAGGAAGGCTTAGTTCTCCTCTTCCTTCGATGTGGGATATTACATCCACCCCCCCCCCAATGGGAGCCCAGCATCCTCACTGGTACGCCGGCCCGGGCCCCGGCTCTGATACCATTTGTAATAGCCCGAAAACTCGCTTTTAGATATTGTCCGCTTTGCTATCTATAAGTCGGCATAGCCTCAAGGTTTTGTTCTTCTCGGTGGAATTTAAGCCAAAGGCGCCCACCCAGGAAAAGGCCTCTACGGGGAAGTGGTATCCACCCCCTTATAAGGAAGGCTTAGTTCTCCTCTTCCTCCGATGTGGGACATTACAAACAATCTTTGAATAATATACGAATGATAATAATCACAGGAGAACACTTTTTATGTGCCAATATGTGTTTTGTGTGTTTCCATTACGTGTGCATTTCAAGAACTCCCCTAATCCGATGAGGCCGTTAAGAACTTTTTCGTTATGGGAATGACACATGAAACAAGTTCTCAACTCCATAGGCAAGGATTAGAAACTTCTCCAAGCCAATAAGGCCGACAGACAGTGGGAGTGTCGACTTTGCCTCTGATGAGACTTGCTTGTGTAGTTGTGTCCTTAAGAAGGATCATCCTGTTTCATGGGGTGTAAAGTGCATAAGTTGATGCGTACACAATACACAAGGGTTCTTGTTGTAAAGACGAGTTCACTGAGAGTGCCCGGCGTGAGAAGACTCCTAAATTGGAAAGGACGTTACTAGAACTTCCAGATTAGGAAATATCTCACATGTCAATGACGTGAGGAATTAATCCTTAGACTTGAGATTCCACATTGTCTCATATGAGCTAATTCTGTAATCTTTGATATAGGCTCAAAAAGGTGTCGCCATATAGACACCTGAACCACGGCCTATGTTGGGATTACATAAGTGGCATATGAGAATTTTTGGAATCAATAAAGGACCTACACTTGTTGTAGGCAAGATGAACTCTTATTACACAAGTCATTCATGATTCCATCTTAAAATCCTTGCGCAAGGTGGTTAGATCAAGACATCAAGAAAATGGCGTTTTCTTGGATTGAGATCAAATGGAATATGAAGGGAACTTTGTTTTAAGATTAAGGTTAGTAGGGCTCTCTATATTCCTATGCCCTAGATCTTAATCGAGAGATAGGATGGTAGGAGGATCGTATCCTACATGATGTCATTGATTGAAAGGTTCTTTCGAATATACATTAACATTTTGGGTAGGGGTCACACACCTGTTGCTACACTATGGATCGTGTGACCTGTGAGGTAATTAATTAATAAAGTGTATTATTAATTAGGCTCACTGCTAACTGAAATTGAACCTAGAGGGTCACACATAAATACAAGGTTCAAAGGGTATTATAGAAAGATCAAATAGTTGATCGAAATGAGACCACAGTGTAAAGTACACTTGTGGATCGAGAGCATTGTTTGGGACGTGTGATCCATTTGAGAAATTGGATAATGTGTTAATTAATTAGAGAATTAATTATCAAGCCCAAATATAATTAATTAGTGAATTAATTATAAAGCCAAGATATAATTGATTGGAGAATTAATTATAAATCCCTAAATATAATTAATTGGAGAATTAATTATATAGCCGAAATAAAATTAATTGGAGAATTAATTTTAGCCCGTTAGAATTAATTAGTGAATTAATTCTAAAGTCGTTGATGGAATTAATTGGAGAATTAATTCTAAGTATTTAATTATTTGCTTGTTCTAATTAGATTAAAATAAATAAATAAATAAATATCTTCTATTTTATTATTCTAATAAAGTATTAATTATAATATGCTTAGAATAAATATTATTAGGATAAGAAATTTAATTATTTCTAGAATAATTAAATATTTCTAAATTAGTTAGGAGCTCTTTTTCTATAAAATAAATATCTTATTTTAGATAAGATATTATTTTACTTGGACAGAAAGAAAAGATAGAAGAAAAGTTAAAGTAGGAGACCATCTCCTACAAGACTTTAAGGTTTCGAACCCTACCCTATAAAAGGGACTAGGGGTTCGAATTTTTTGCCTTATACGTGATTTGGAGATCACGTCCAACCTTCATGGAATTTTGGGGATAATTCTCTTGCTCTCTTTTCTCGTTTCTTGTTTCTTTAATACGCATGTAATAGTACTAGCATACTCACTAACATGATTTGAATCTAGGTTGGTGTGGATTAATTGTAACGCCCCGACTTTTTGGTCGTACAGGAATGACATCACCAGTGGGTTTAGACCGAGAGTTATGTGACTTATATGTGTTTTAATTGCTAAGTGAGTATTTAATTTATTAATTTCATGAACTAATTGCTACTCTGTGATTTTTATGTGCTTTAAGTGCCACTTGGATGTTCTTGAAATTAATTGCCATTACGTGATCTGTATCGCCCCTTAACACTACAACGCCGCACCGTAGTACTTCCCGAGTGGATGTGAGACCTAGCACTCGAGAAATACTCCGGCGAACGGACAAGACTATGCAATACCAGAGTATGAAATTTAAATGCAACGGAAAATAAACTTGAGCAAATAAAAGGGGACAATACATAAGAAAGCACATATTATTAAGTTGGATAAGTGTTTACAACAAAAGTTCTGACTTTAGAGAAGAGTGCTTATTGTAAGATGTACATGCACTCGTGATTACTCTAATTGACTGGAATGTGACACCTTAAAGCTTCAAGATACCTCTAAGGCGTCGCTGCATAGATTCCTGAAATCATGAATGGAAAGAGTAGGAGGGTTAGTCAAAATGACTAAGTGACGGGGGGTTTGGGATTTAGGATTATAAGTAAGATTTTTGAAATGTTTTGACCAAGAAAGTCTTGGTTTGAAATGTATATACTATATAGTAACAAATAAATATATGACAATAATATCCGGTTCATATTGTTTTGAAACAATAGGAGTAGGGGGAATATAGGCTATACTTTAGAAAATCTATGAACCGTTTTGAAAAGGATTTTATGCCCGCAAGCTAGGCGTCTCCAACCTTAACTCCTTAAAACCAAGAATATTCGTAACGACATTGATCAAGATGTCGTTACTCAGTAAAAAGAAATACAACAATACAATACCATCCTTCTTCCTCCGGTGTCACCTCAGGGAGCTACCCCTAGTGACAATATACATGAATTTGGGAGGGACGTACCTTTTCCCGTCACTTGGTGTGGAATAACTAACCTCCAGTTAGACCACCACCAAGATCTAGTTGGTGGCTGGTATAATAGTAGACCTCGGCCCGTGCCTCCCGGACTACTACTTCTACCAAGACCACCGGGCCCATAGGAAAAACAATAACTTTGCTTGCAAGACGAGAATATTTACCCGTAAGAAAGTACTAAGTACTTTTCGGGTAAATGTATGTTTTCAATAATTAACAAGAATTATTTTCCCATAAAGGGAAGAATAACTTGAGAGGAGATTCAAGAAAATAAAGTAAAGTAGTTTATCATGATTTCAGTTGAAAAGATTTAAAACCCTCACCGGTATCGAGATTTAAGTGGAACTGTGAGGATTCCACTCTTCGATCCTAGGTTCGCTTGAAAGTAATAACTACTACTGGCTTAGAACTAGGTTCTTAGTTCCTAACTAACTAATTACACTCAATACTACAATGAAATAATTAGAGAAGATACACGTTGTGTAATGCGTTAAAGATTTCCCGGTAAACCCTAAATTTACCCGTTTAAGGGAATTTGATTAACAAATTAGGGTTTATGGGATCTTTAACTAATCAAATATTTATCAACCATACTATAATTCTAATTATAAGGTTTGAAATGAAATTCAAGGTTTAATTTGACAATGTAGGTTATCTTTTGAAAAATATTACATAATTTATTGATTTTTGGAAAAATTTAGGAAAAATATTTCTTTAAAAATTCCAAAACTTATTTTATGATTATTTTTGTAATAATTTCGAAATTAATTGGATTTTGGTTGACCAAAAGTCAAAATTACTATTAAAAACATTTACTATTCAATTTCATGTGAATTAAACACTTTATAACACAAAATCAAATTCACACACACACACACACATTGATCACGGCACACACATGCACACACATATTCAAGAACATTATGAACATGTTCTTGAGCTTATTTGAATATTCAAAGAGGGTGTGTAACATGTTCTATCATATTCATATTCATAACATAAGATTGAAGTATAATATAGCAAAATATATGAACTTTCTATGAAAAATAATTCTAAATAAATTATTTCTTGGCATGAATTTAATCAAACAAGATCATAAGCATTTAAATACATATTCACATTATATCATATCATAATTCATGCATTTAATTAAATAAAATTCCATAATGTGCTCACATTATATTTAAACTATCAACTATACACATATTTCATAAAATAAATTCCTAAAGCATAATTTAAATAATCCTAGGCATGCTACTATTATTTCTATACTAAGAACATTATATAAAGCATGAAATAATAGAAGAAAACATACCTTAGAGAGAAAAGAGGGAGAGTGGCGTGAGGATGGGGAGAGGGAGAGAGTGATTTTTGTGTGTTGAATGTGAGGTATAAATGAGGCTTAAGAGGGGTATTTATAGGTAGTCATGAGGGGTTTCTAAGCAATAAATGAGAGTTTATGGGAGATGTGGTTGCCTAAGGTTTCAACAAATGCTTGGTAATTAAATTGGAGATGTGGTTTAATTTCATGATGAACAAATGCTAGGTTATTAATTAAGAAATGTGGAGAAATTATGCTCATTTGTTCATTTCTTCTAGAAGAGCATGAGGTCATGGATGATGTCATTTGGAATAAAAATAAATGTAAAAATAATATAAAATTTATTCAAGAGTCGAGAGGTAAAATTTTGATGTAGTGAATTAATGGAAGAATGAGTGAAAAATGAGCTTCGTTTTAGTTATAAACATGAAATATTTGGAGTTTTTGTTTATAAATTATGAACATTGAAGATGATGAAAATCATGAGAAAATTATATAATCGAAGCTAGGATGAAGTTTAAAGTTTGGAAAAATCACTATGTTGTAGAGAAAAATTCAAGGATCGTTATAAATATAATTTCGACTATTGAATAAAAGCTAATTATTTTAAAATAAAATGAGGAGTTTTAAATAGGAAAATATTTATAAATATGCTATAGGTGAAATCGAGTTTTTGGTAAATGCATGAAAATTCATGAAATAATTTGAGGGTCGTTTTGGTTATAATTTTGAATATCAAAAGATAGATGAATAAGGTCTTATTGATGATCGAATCATAAGCTAGGGTTTTTGCCGGTTTTTGATACTACGGAAGTTAGGATGGGAATTATGGTGTAAGGAGAGTATCACGATCCTCGAAATAATGTGAAGATTATTTTGGTTAAAATATTGGGTAGTGAAAGTGTTTCGGGAGATGTAGGAATATTTTTGGGCTGTAGGGGTATTTTCGTAATTTCCAACTTAAGACTGTAGGAATGGGTTTTGAAGCATATGAGGGGTTTTTAGGTGCTAGAAAGGAATGATTACTAGAATTCTAGGATTTTATGAGAAGAGTTTCAAGGCATGAGTTAAAAGAATTAAATATATGAACATTTAGTAAAATGTAACACATAAAAACACATAAGTCACATAAAATGCAATGCATGAAGTGAGTTAATAGGGATCGAGGTTATAAACGCTTCCTGAGTTGCCCTTTACTTACCTTTCTCAACTTGGCCCTGAGTAGGGCTGTTACAATCTTCCCCCCTTTAAAAGAATCTGTCCTCAGATTCTATTATTATCCTTGAACAGTCCTGGGTAATGTTTCAACATCTTTTCCTCTGTCTCCCAAGTCTGTTCTTCTGTACCATTTCTTTTCCACAAGATTCTAACAAGGGGAATTCTTCGGTTTGTCAACTCTTGGAATTTCCTATCCAAGATTCTGACTGGCTTTACTTCATAAGTAAGGTCGGGTTCCAGTGGTACTTCTTCAACAGGTAGGATATGTGAATCATCTGCAAAGTACTTGCGGAGTTGGGACACATGGAATACGTTATGTATTCCAGTAAGACTTGCTGGTAGGTCTAGGCGATAGGCTATTGGACCGATACGTTCTAGTATCTCAAAAGGTCCAATATATCGAGGGTTTAACTTTCCTCCTTTCCCAATTCGTATAAACCCTTTTCTTGGAGATGCTTTTAAGAATACCTTTTCGCCTATTGCAAATTCTATGTCCCTTCTTCGATTATCAGCATAACTTTTCTGCCGATCTTGGGCAGCTTTCATTCTTTGTTTGATGATTTCAACTTTCTCTGTTGCTTCTTCTACCCAACTCTTAGCAATATTCCCTTGGGATTTCCTTTTAATTTCCTTGGTTTCATCCATATCCCAGTATAATGGAGATCTGCATTTTCTTCCATATAGGGCCTCATAAGGTGCAGCTTGGATTGAGGCTTGATAACTGTTATTGTATGCAAACTCCACAAGGGGTAGGCAATCCTTCCAATTATCTTGGAAATCTAAGGCGCAAGCCCTTAACATATCTTCCAGGTATCTGATGGTTCTTTCAGACTGCCCATCAGTTTGAGGATGTGCTGCTGTGTTGAAGTTTAACTTGGTACCCATCATTTCTTGAATATTTTTCCAAAGTTGTGAGGTGAACTTTGGGTCCCTGTCTGAAACTATTCCAAGAGGTACTCCATGCAACCGAATAATTTCTTTTTGATAAAGCTTGGCTAACGAGTTAACATTATCAGTTGCTTTGACAGGTAAGAAATGTGTGGATTTTGTTAATCTATCGATGATAACCCAAATACCATCAAATCCTCCTTTTACTTTGGGTAATCCGTAAACAAAATCCATGGTTACCTGATCCCATTTCCAAGTAGGGATAGATAATGGTTGCAACAATCCTCCAGGTCTTTGATGTTCTGCTTTAACTCGTTGACAAGTCAAACATTTCTTGATGTAATTGGCTATGTCTCTTTTCATACCGTTCCACCAGAAATGCTTTTTGAGATCTTGATACATCTTAGTTCCTCCAGGATGTATCGAGTAACGAGTTTTGTGTGCCTCGTCCAATATTTCCTTTCGAATGATACTAGGCACGCAGACCCGACTCTTGTATCTCAAAATCCCTTGATCATCGGTTTTGAATTTTTCCTCAAGATCCTTTTCTTTGGATTTGAGACATTTCTGAATCCACTCATCCTGAGCCTGAGCTTCTTTTATCTTTTCCTTTAGTGATGGTAGTACCACTAAATTTGCTAATCGAGCTCTTGAGATTACTTTCACAGCTTTTCGTGGGTTACTTGAAGGCTTCCTTGAGAGTGACGCTAAACTTGACTTCCGACTTAAAGCATCAGTCACTACGTTAGCTTTTCCTGGATGGTACTGGATTACACAGTCGTAATCTTCCAGGAATTCCATCCATCTCCTTTGCCTCATATTCAACTCTTTTTGAGTAAAAAGATATCGTAGGCTCTTATGATCAGTGAAAACTTCAAAAGTTACCCCGTAAAGATAATGTCTCCACTTGGTAAGAGAAAACACAATTGCTGCTAATTCCAAGTCATGAGTAGGGTAGTTTTCTTCGTGGGGTTTGAGCTTTCTTGAGGCATAGGCTATAACTTTTCCATGTTGCATTAATACACAACCTAGCCCTTCTTTAGAGGCGTCGGTATAAACTGTATAACCTTCCTTCCCTTCAGGTAAGGTTAGTACTGGTGCAGAAGTCAATCGTCGCTTTAATTCTTGAAAACTTTGTTCGCATTGTTTGGTCCATTCAAATTTTCTTTCCTTCTTTGTTAGCTTTGTGAGAGGTGTAGCTATCTTGGAGAAGTCCTTTACGAACCTGCGATAATAGCCTGCAAGTCCTAGGAAACTTCTCACCTCTGATGGGTTCCTTGGTACTTTCCAATTTGTAATTGCTTCAATCTTTGAAGGATCTACTTCAACACCTGATCCCGAAATTATGTGTCCAAGGAATGCAACTTTTTCTATCCAGAACTCACATTTGCTGAACTTAGCATATAGCTTATGATCTCGCAAAGTACTCAACACTATGCGAAGATGTTCAGCATGTTCCTCAGGCGTTTTGGAAAATACCAGAATGTCATCGATGAAAATGACCAAAAATTTATCCAGACATGGTCGGAATATCCGATGCATCATGTCCATGAATGCAGCAGGTGCATTGGTCAATCCAAAAGGCATTACTATGAACTCAAAGTGTCCATAGCGGGTATTGAAAGCTGTTTTAGGGATATCCTCCTCCCTAATCTTTAATTGATAATACCCTTGCCTTAAGTCTAACTTTGAATAGACTCGAGATCCTTGAAGGACATCGAATAACTCCTCTATATGGGGTAGAGGGCATTTATTCTTTATAGTCATTCGGTTAAGTTCTCGGTAGTCGATGCACATCCGTAATGACCCATCTTTCTTCTTTACAAATAATACTGGTGCTCCCCAAGGTGAGGTACTGGGACGGATATATCTTGATTCGATCAAGTCATCAAGTTGTTTTCTCAACTCTTGAAGTTCAGCTGGGGCCATCCGATAAGGGGTTTTAGAGAAAGGCTCTGCTCCAGGGATTGTATCGATTACAAATTCCAACTCGCGGTCTGGTGGTAACGAGTTTAGATGTTCTGGGAAAACGTCGAGAAACTCATTTACCACTTCTACCTCCTCAACCTTAAGTTGATCCTTTGGCCTATTTAGGAGATAGGTAATGAATCCTGTGGCTCCCTTCTGAATCAACTTCTTAGCCTCCGTCATAGAAATCATTGCTACTGATCTCTTATCTTCAGGAATCCAACTTTCATCTTGTCCTAAGATGATTTCTTTCTTGAAACAATCCAACTTAGCATGGTATTGTAGAGCCAATCCATTCCCAGAATGATTCCATATCTTGTTATCGAAAGTTCGATGAGGTCCATTGGGTAGTAACGGTCACCGATTTGTATAGGGCAGCGTTTATATACTCGATCCGTTATTAAACAAGCTCCCAAAGGGGAACTTATCTCAAAATTATATGATGAACATTCAAGGGGAAAATTTAAACGCGCACATAAATTTGATGCAATGAATGAATGCGTGGCACCAGGGTCATATAGGACCTTAACTGGCGTGTTTAGAATGTGTACCGTACCTTCGACAACATCCGAAGGGTCTGGATCCTCGTTTCCTTCCAACGCGTAAGCTTTTCCCTTGACAAGTGGTTTTCCGGACTTTCCCACGGCTTTCTTCTTTTCCTTAAATCCCGGTCTCTTTGGGCATGTATTAAACTGATGGTTAGGGTCTCCACACCATAAACAAGTGCCACCTTTCTTTCGACAATCTTGTTCAGTATGTCCCGGTTTGTGACAATATTCACAAGTGATCTCTTCTTGTGAATTAGATGGGACTGACTTAGGCTTTTGCTGGACTGGTGTGGGTTTCTTCCCAAATTTCTGGTTAGATGGTCCAGCGGGACGTTTCATTCCTTGAGAGGGCTTATTTTGAGGGGGAACAGGGCGATTAGCTGCCTGGCGAATATTCTTGTGAGCCGCTTCGGTTTTCAGGGCTTTATCGACCGCCTTATTATAAGTTTCAATATCCAATGAAGCTAAAGCCTATCGAAGGTCTGGCTTTAATCCATCAATGAATCGCTTGGTCTTTCTCCGTTCATCATTCAGAATATGTGGAGCATACTGAATAAGTCTCACGAACTTTGCCTCGTACTCAGCCACTGACATATAACCCTGAGTTAAAGTCATAAACTCAGCCTCTCGAGTATCTCTTACCACTTGAGGAATATATTTATTCTGAAATTCCTTCACAAACTCCACCCAACTGTAATCAGTTCGATCTTCTATCCAGGTCAACTTAACGTGCTTCCACCAACTCAAAGCAGGTCCTTCTAGGAGAAAGGCTGCATACTGCACTCGTTCCCGTTCCTCGAGAAATATATCCATAGCCTCATAAATCTTTTCCAAACTAGCTATCCAATTTTCAGCCTTCAGGTCGTTAGGTTCTCCAAAGAATTTTGGGGGATTCATTCGGAGAAACCTCTCTAAAGATCGCTCGTTGGTGGGGTTATTCCCAGGTGTACATGTTCGAACGAACTGCCTTAAAGCTTCTACAAGTTCGGGGTGTCCGGGCGGATCTTGTGGCGATGGTGAGTTATTTCGTGGTGTTCTTCGTAGAGGCATTGTGAATACTGAAATCACAATTATATAGGAAATATAATGCATGTGGGGTTAAGAATGTCTCAACGATCATCACAGAACAACAATCACCAAATAACATCAATCATCAAACATAAAGTGCAGAAAGAAATAACATTAATACTCACGGTCCTGTTGGTATCTTGAAGCGACTCAAAGACTCATGATGCAAAAATGTAAAGCAACATGAAATAACAGTGTAAGATGATCAAAATGCGTCATTTATATATATGCATCATGGTTAGTATGCTTCTCTCTATCTAAACCTGATGCTCTGATACCACCTTAGCTGTAGCGCCCCTTAACACTACAACGCCGCACCGTAGTACTTCCCGAGTGGATGTGAGACCTAGCACTCGAGAAATACTCCGGCGAACGGACAAGACTATGCAATACCAGATTATGAAATTTAAATGCAACGGAAAATAAACTTGAGCAAATAAAAGGGGACAATACATAAGAAAGCACATATTATTAAGTTGGATAAGTGTTTACAGCAAAAGTTCTGACTTTAGAGAAGAGTGCTTATTGTAAGATGTACATGCACTCGTGATTACTCTAATTGACTGGAATGTGACACCTTAAAGCTTCAAGATACCTCTAAGGCGTCGCTGCATAGATTCCTGAAATCATGAATGGAAAGAGTAGGAGGGTTAGTCAAAATGACTAAGTGACGGGGGGTTTGGGATTTAGGATTATAAGTAAGATTTTTGAAATGTTTTGACCAAGAAAGTCTTGGTTTGAAATGTATATACTATATAGTAACAAATAAATATATGACAATAATATCCGGTTCATATTGTTTTGAAACAATAGGAGTAGGGGGAATATAGGCTATACTTTAGAAAATCTATGAACCGTTTTGAAAAGGATTTTATGCCCGCAAGCTAGGCGTCTCCAACCTTAACTCCTTAAAACCAAGAATATTCGTAACGACATTGATCAAGATGTCGTTACTCAGTAAAAAGAAATACAACAATACAATACCATCCTTCTTCCTCCGGTGTCACCTCAGGGAGCTACCCCTAGTGACGATATACATGAATTTGGGAGGGACGTACCTTTTCCCGTCACTTGGTGTGGAATAACTAACCTCCAGTTAGACCACCACCAAGATCTAGTTGGTGGCTGGTATAATAGTAGACCTCGGCCCGTGCCTCCCGGACTACTACTTCTACCAAGACCACCGGGCCCATAGGAAAAACAATAACTTTGCTTGCAAGACGAGAATATTTACCCGTAAGAAAGTACTAAGTACTTTTCGGGTAAATGTATGTTTTCAATAATTAACAAGAATTATTTTCCCATAAAGGGAAGAATAACTTGAGAGGAGATTCAAGAAAATAAAGTAAAGTAGTTTATCATGATTTCAGTTGAAAAGATTTAAAACCCTCACCGGTATCGAGATTTAAGTGGAACTGTGAGGATTCCACTCTTCGATCCTAGGTTCGCTTGAAAGTAATAACTACTACTGGCTTAGAACTAGGTTCTTAGTTCCTAACTAACTAATTACACTCAATACTACAATGAAATAATTAGAGAAGATACACGTTGTGTAATGCGTTAAAGATTTCCCGGTAAACCCTAAATTTACCCGTTTAAGGGAATTTGATTAACAAATTAGGGTTTATGGGATCTTTAACTAATCAAATATTTATCAACCATACTATAATTCTAATTATAAGGTTTGAAATGAAATTCAAGGTTTAATTTGACAATGTAGGTTATCTTTTGAAAAATATTACATAATTTATTGATTTTTGGAAAAATTTAGGAAAAATATTTCTTTAAAAATTCCAAAACTTATTTTATGATTATTTTTGTAATAATTTCGAAATTAATTGGATTTTGGTTGACCAAAAGTCAAAATTACTATTAAAAACATTTACTATTCAATTTCATGTGAATTAAACACTTTATAACACAAAATCAAATTCACACACACACACACACATATTGATCACGGCACACACATGCACACACATATTCAAGAACATTATGAACATGTTCTTGAGCTTATTTGAATATTCAAAGAGGGTGTGTAACATGTTCTATCATATTCATATTCATATTCATAACATAAGATTGAAGTATAATATAGCAAAATATATGAACTTTCTATGAAAAATAATTCTAAATAAATTATTTCTTGGCATGAATTTAACCAAACAAGGTCATAAGCATTTAAATACATATTCACATTATATCATATCATAATTCATGCATTTAATTAAATAAAATTCCATAATGTGCTCACATTATATTTAAACTATCAACTATACACATATTTCATAAAATAAATTCCTAAAGCATAATTTAAATAATCCTAGGCATGCTACTATTATTTCTATACTAAGAACATTATATAAAGCATGAAATAATAGAAGAAAACATACCTTAGAGAGAAAAGAGGGAGAGTGGCGTGAGGATGGGGAGAGGGAGAGAGTGATTTTTGTGTGTTGAATGTGAGGTATAAATGAGGCTTAAGAGGGGTATTTATAGGTAGTCATGAGGGGTTTCTAAGCAATAAATGAGAGTTTATGGGAGATGTGGTTGCCTAAGGTTTCAACAAATGCTTGGTAATTAAATTGGAGATGTGGTTTAATTTCATGATGAACAAATGCTAGGTTATTAATTAAGAAATGTGGAGAAATTATGCTCATTTGTTCATTTCTTCTAGAAGAGCATGAGGTCATGGATGATGTCATTTGGAATAAAAATAAATGTAAAAATAATATAAAATTTATTCAAGAGTCGAGAGGTAAAATTTTGATGTAGTGAATTAATGGAAGAATGAGTGAAAAATGAGCTTCGTTTTAGTTATAAACATGAAATATTTGGAGTTTTTGTTTATAAATTATGAACATTGAAGATGATGAAAATCATGAGAAAATTATATAATCGAAGCTAGGATGAAGTTTAAAGTTTGGAAAAATCACTATGTTGTAGAGAAAAATTCAAGGATCGTTATAAATATAATTTCGACTATTGAATAAAAGCTAATTATTTTAAAATAAAATGAGGAGTTTTAAATAGGAAAATATTTATAAATATGCTATAGGTGAAATCGAGTTTTTGGTAAATGCATGAAAATTCATGAAATAATTTGAGGGTCGTTTTGGTTATAATTTTGAATATCAAAAGATAGATGAATAAGGTCTTATTGATGATCGAATCATAAGCTAGGGTTTTTGCCGGTTTTTGATACTACGGAAGTTAGGATGGGAATTATGGTGTAAGGAGAGTATCACGATCCTCGAAATAATGTGAAGATTATTTTGGTTAAAATATTGGGTAGTGAAAGTGTTTCGGGAGATGTAGGAATATTTTTGGGCTGTAGGGGTATTTTCGTAATTTCCAACTTAAGACTGTAGGAATGGGTTTTGAAGCATATGAGGGGTTTTTAGGTGCTAGAAAGGAATGATTACTAGAATTCTAGGATTTTATGAGAAGAGTTTCAAGGCATGAGTTAAAAGAATTAAATCTATGAAGATTTAGTAAAATGTAACACATAAAAACACATAAGTCACATAAAATGCAATGCATGAAGTGAGTTAATAGGGATCGAGGTTATAAACGCTTCCTGAGTTGCCCTTTACTTACCTTTCTCAACTTGGCCCTGAGTAGGGCTGTTACATGATCTCTATATGATTTAGGTGTTTTTTTTAGTATATTATTTAAATTCATTCACTACTCGTATACTTGTTAATTTATGTTTGGTTTCACTTATGCACTTATTAGAAATTATATGAAATTCTTGGACTCAATCAAACCTTGTTTCGGACCTCAATCGTTCCCCAACTAAACCTCGGTAACCTAATTGAAGCATTTAAATTCTTGGAGGACCAAAGTGCAAATTCCCTCCTCTCTCGTCCCTTAATACACGATCCAACCCCTCCTCCCCCCCCCCCCTTGTCTTCTCATTCTTCTTCTTCTTCATTTCTTTTCTCAACACACAAAGCTTCCAAACCCTCCAATCTCTCTTCCCCATCAACGAGCCATGATCCAAGCAAGGAAGACGAGAAATTCGAGCTCCATTCTCCTCTCTCAAGTTCAAGACCCAAGCTCTACATCATCTATCTTCTCTTCTAAGGTATATTGTGGGTTTGTATATTTATGTTTAGTAAGTTAGGGCTTGAATTCCTTGGTGTTCAAAGCATGATTTTGTATGTGTTTGATGCTTTGATACTTGAATCCATGAGTTTTATATTTGATTGTTGAATCCTTTGAGCAAGAATGTATATGTATATGTGTGTATGTAGATGTATATATATATATATATATATATGTGGGTGGGTTTGTGAATTAATGTGTTTAAATTGTTCTAAACTTGCATGTGACATTCCTAGATGATATTTTACATGTTTTAAGTGAATTGGGTTGAGTTTTGGTTGGGATTTTGCCCCCCTTTCTTCCCTCCACGCATAAACCCCTGTTTTGCTTCTTCTTCTCGGCCAGGAGGACTACCCGGGCGGGTAGTCTTGTACAGAAGAGTTTCTGCACTCTTTTCTCCCCGACCGGGTAGTTTTTGCCTCGTATTTTCCCCGGCCGGTTACTCCCTCATCCGAACTCCGATTGACTTGATTTTTGAGCCGTTGGAAACCTCTTGAAGTCTAATAATACCTCCAATTGTAATCACCTCTTGATCGTTTGAAAATCGTGTCGCTGCTTTGCCAAAACACTGCACTCACCCAACTTCGAACCTTCGCCATTTCCACATCGCTTTGAATCACGATTTGGGCCATATATAATTTGAAAGGCCTGTGTGTCTAGTTTCATTCCCAATAAACAAAACTCCATTCCAAATTCTAGAACTCAAGATATGTTCAATTCTTTACAGCTTGTGCATTACTAAAAACTGTCAGCTCTCACTAAAAGCTTACCCAATCCGTTTTCTTGCTTTCCCTCCACTTCCTCGGACTCCATATGTGGTTTGAATGTATTTTATGCTTGATTAATTGATTATATGTGATATATCTTGATATTTTTATGAATTTTATGCTATGAATTCAATGCATATGCTTGAAATGACAACATGAACGTTATGTGCTACTCTTATGCATGCGTGAATGGTTTGCTCCGTTTAATTGTTTTGTATGTTGTGGTTAGCTTCTTCCATGACTTGTATATTTTGTTAATATGTTATGATATGTGATAACTTGTATATTATGAGATCATAATGTAATTTTGTTAATACATTTTGTAAATTATGATCCAATATGCCTTCAAATGCTCTCTAGCTTGCATGCATGAATTGTTCCTCCATTTATTGGCCTCATATGATAACTTCCTGCTTCATTTATAACTCGCGTGCCTTATAAATATGTTATAGTATGAGTTATGATTAATATATGAAGCTTATGGCTCGATTTGATACAAAATATGAAAGATATGAAACGACCATGTATTGAATGTTTTAAATAAATTACTTGTTATATGACCTCATCACATGATTCATGCTTCTTATGCATCTCACATCATGCGCATAACATGCCGTGCGTCTATGTGGTTTCATATTGGGTCAATTCTCACGAGTACATATTGTTCCTTCTCTTGTACAGTTCATTTCCAGGGCGGAGACTTCTGAATTGATTAGGCACCCGTATTACTCATGGTTTATGTCTCATGGTATTCGAGGTGAGGGTGTTTTCGTTTTAGTTACGTATTAAATCCTACAACCTTACGTGACAAGCTTTGGCCAAAAACCTTATATATATATATATGTTACTTTTAAAGTAGAGTTATCGAGTAAATTCTTCTGAAATTATACGTATAGGCGTATATAAGCTTAAAATGGTTTTGCAACGAGGCTATGCTCCAAACCGTTTGTCTTCATGCTAGCTACGGATTAGGATGACACGGAGAGGTACGTGTATAGCATATGACGAGTTACACGGTAAGGTATGTTTTCTTATAGTATGTATCCTAAGTATGAAGCAAATGTTTTGGCGAGATTATGCATGTATGATATGATCACGGGCCCAGGGACTTAGTACATGTAGCTATCCGGGGAGGCATGGGCCGACGGTGATCCCATGTGCTAGTTCCACTATGTTACGGCGATACCGGCCCTCACTAGGAGGTTTAGCGGGGAATGGGACCTGAGTGCCCTTGGGGGAGTCATGAAACCCCATTGGCCTATGTATGAGGTGGTTGGGTCTTGCTAACCCGTCCACCACCCGGAGGAAGAAGGTCGGAACTTATTTTATGATTATGATTATGTTTATGTATGATAGATATGCACCGTTCGGGAAGGCCGGGACACGGATTGCCCAAACGAATATGTCTTATGATATGATATATGATCTGTGTGTATTATGATATATTGCATGATCACCTATTTAAAGTATTAATGCTATTTATCGTACACAGTCGGAGTATGGTTGGAGATAATGCACGCTCACTCGCCGAGCCTTTATGTTTATGTATGAATTATAAACCTAATGAATTTAGTATGAATTAGTCGTAAAGTTCGAGCATTGTTTATTTATTTTCTTGCCTTTCGTGGGAACTAACTTCCAATAAAACCTTTGCTCGGGATTTATGGCTTGCATGTGCATGTTTCTATATTTATGTATCGCTCCTGCTCACTCAGTCTTCTAGGGGCTGACCCCTCTTTCCCTGTAACGCCCCAGTTTTTCTTATTTGTACAGCATGACGTATGTGTTTACCAAATTGTGCGAAATAATTATTTATACGTGTTTTATATATATTTAATTTTATTTTAAGTGTATTAAATGTTAATTACTTTATTTTAATGATATTAAGCTTTTAGTTTTGGAATTTAAACGTTTAAACCCTTTTCGAACCAATTTTGATTTGTTTAACTCCGTTTTCAATTCCGATTTTTGTGCCAACTTGGTATACTTGAATTATGTGAGTTAATAACGTGTTTACATGCTTACGTTGTATTTTTTAAGCTTGTTTGATTTAGTTTTGACTTCGGATTTGGAGACGGAACTTATAGGGCTTAAAACGCTTTTAGCACGCCCTGGGTTCTGGACGTCATATCCTGAGCTCGGGAATTCGGATTCGAATTCCGTCACCTCTGTTGCCTTCGTATCGACGATTCGGAGACAATGGAACAAGCCTCATACCTTTTTGAGATCATTAAGACCTCCGAAATCCAACCGTAATGAACAACTCGTGCAAGATCAACCCTTTTGTTGACTAGTCTTCATGGTGGGACCCCTTAACACCTCTTAAACCTAACCATGCTTTAACCATGACTTGTATGCTTGAGTTAACCTCTTTATCCTACATTTTATCAGTAAAAACCGACCCAAAACCCCCATTTTTCTGCTGCACTTGATCGAGAGAGAGGAAGAGAAGAAAAGAGGAGAGAAAACCTTGGCCCTTGTGATATTTGAGCTCAAATCACTTCCTTTCTTCTCCATATCTTGAAGGTATGTATATTTATGTATCCGCTACTCTTTTATACATGATTTCATCCATTTAATACTTGCTTTGGATCAGATTTGATAAGGGTTTGGGCTAAGAGTTTGAATAGGATTTTTGTGGGTAATTGCTCTTGTGACCTTGCTTAGTTGTGCAGCTGGTTTCCTTACTTGTAAATGATTATATGAGACTTTTTCTTGGCCTAATTTTTTCCTAAATGATATTATATGATGTTAGGATGATTTTCTCTTTAGACCCATTGTTGAAATTATGTGATTTAGAGCCCCAAACTTGATGATCAAAACTGCCTCCCCTGTTTTGAACTGCTGTGTGGAATCATGTCTTGTTGCTTGATCAAATGACCTTATTTTCGTGTGAAATTGCATGGATATGATGTAAACTCATTTCTCTATATGTTAGCATTCATGTTGCAAGCCTTTGGATCCATTTTGAGCCCCAAAACCGAAATACATGACCTGTTCTTATGCATGACAGAACTGGACTGCTGCTGTTGCATTTTTGTGGTTTGTTGGTCATCCTAATGTGCTCCAAATTGTGTCAAATTTCATATACATGGAGTATATTAGTTTCTTATCATGTTAGTATTCATTCCCTAAACTTTGAGCTTCATATTCAGCCCCTAAGCACTTGATTATAGCATTGAGCTCATATGTGCGATTTTGGCGCCCCAGATTTGCTGCAGGGTTTTGGTGCTCTTAACGTGTGATTTGGCCTTTTCTTTCTAAATGAAATATTCTCCTAACATGCTAAATATGTTGTTTATCAAGTTTCATAATATTTGGAGTTGGTTTGGTATGCTTTTGGGAATGATTTGGTATAGGATTTGTTTTGCCGGTAAGCTTTGGTTGCGTTTTTGGGTCTGTACCGTGACACCCCCGTGTCTCATTTGCCTTGTAATATGAGACACCCCCGTGTCATGCCCTTTTGGAAGGTCTGTACTGAGACACCCCCGTGTCTCAGTCTATTCAAATTGAGGGACACGGGCGTGTCCCTCCCCCTGCACATTTCTTGTCTTTTCCTTTTCGGTTTTTGACTGTTTCACCTCTTTAACGCCTTTATCTTCATTTGTGTTGAACTAAGAACTTGTTTTACTATGTGTTGAGAGTATGGTGGTTTGATTTCATAACAATTGGATGAGATTTAGGCATGCTTTTGGTGAAAGCCGTTTATGCGCGTTTTGTGGCGTTTGTGATTTCGGTAACCTATTTTCCTAATCATATGATTTCATCTTGTTTTCAAACTTTGGAAATATGTTATATTATGTGATGTGATGTATGTAATTGTTTATTTTCTAATTAGAAATGTGATCTAACTTGTGCTATGATTATATTTGAATGACTTGATTATATGATTTAAATTCCTTTGACGTGAAATGTGAAGGATATGAATTCGTTTGAATACGAATGCTTCATTGAATGAATGAATTGAATGTTTATATGTCTTTAAGACTTTAATAGTGCACATGAACGTGTTCATTACATTATAGCATCTTTTCTTCATTCATATCATGATCATTACATTGCCGAGCGTCCTATTTGGTTCATATTGAGTCTCCTCTCACTGGTACACATTGTTCATTCTCTTGTACAGTTTGTTTCCAGGGCGGAGACTTTCGGATTAAATAGGCACCCGTAATGCTCATGTTTTATGTCTCGTGGTCTTCCAGGTGAGGGTGTTTTCGTTTTAGTTACATATTAACCCTATAACCTTATGTGACTAGCTTTGGCCAAAACCTTATGTATATATATATGTTACTTTTAAAGTAAAGTTATCGAGTAATTATTGATCGAGTAAACCCATTTTCAAATGAATTATGAAATATGATATGTTTCACATGAACTGATATGTTTTGGCGAGGTTATGCATGTATGTTATGTTCACGGGCCGAGGAATTTAGTACATGTGGCTATCCGGGGAGGCAAGGGCTGATGGTGATTCTATGTGCTGATTCCATTATGTTAACGGCGAAACGGACCTCGTCAAGGAGTTTTTGACGAGGAAACGCTAATCGGGCTTTGAGGCCTCATGAACCTCATAGCCACAATGATATGTTTAGGTGGTCGGGCCTTGCAAACCCGTCCACCACCCGGAGGAAGAAGGTTGGAACTTACTTTATGACTATGGTTATGTTATGATTGATATGCACCGTGCGGGAAGGCCGGGACACGGATTGCCCAAATGAATATGTCTTAGGATATGATATATGATCTGTGTGTATTATGATATATTGCATGATTCACCTATTCAAAGTATTAATGATATTTGTCGTACACGGTCGGAGTTTGGTTGGAGTTGATGCACGCTCACTCGCCGAGCCTTTCTGTTTATGTATAAATTATGAGCTTAATTAATTTAATATGGTTAGTCGTAAAGTTCGAGCATTGCTTAGTATTTTCTTGCCCTTTTTGGGAACTAACTATAAATAAAACTTTGCTCGGGATTTATGACTTGCATGTGCGTGTTTTATATATATTTATCGCTCCTGCTCACTCAGTCTTCTAGAGACTGACCCTCTCCCTCCCCAACACTTTAGTGTGCAGGTTTGGCTTGGGAGTTTCGAGCTAGGCGGAGTTGTGTTGAGTTCGAGTCGGTCAAGTTAAGTTAGAAGCGTCTCTGCATTCACTTATGTATTTAAATTGTGCATGATTCAACCTTGTACGATTATGAACTCGAATCTTTGTATAATTGCTATTGAATTGCTCTTGTCGGGCTTTGGTTATGAGTTAAAAAGAGGCCTAAAGAGCCCATGTCTGCTTATGGTTCGTGTGTTTGAATTTTAGTTTTCCGATGCATTATGTTTGGTTGTTTAGTTCTCATTGCAGGGTCTAAGTTCCGCCTAGCTTAGGAGGGTTTTCTTTTTGTCTCCCGTTCGCTATGGTTTGATACGGGTGCGGATTTACCATTTCGTTACTCGTGTTGAGCCATAGTGCGGGGGATGTGGTGCCTCACGTGCGGGTTACTACATTCCCACTTCTCAGTATCTTGCAGGTTTTGCTAGGCGGAGGTCAAGTTTAATTCTCTTGTTGAGTCACACCTGTACACTCGAGTCACATGTTACATTGTTATGATTTAATTGTAATTCCTTTATGTATTTGGGCCTGTGAGCCAATTATGAATTATTATTAATATGGATTCGGGACAGGTTGCATGCGTAGTTGAACCCGTGGATAGGATGCATGTTGAAATTTTCTTAGTCATCTTATGATAATGTTATATGTTGGGGCTATTATTGAAATTTATGCTTGGTATTATTGTTTCTGTAGCACCCCGGAGCGTAGGGTCACCACATCCCCCGCACTCTGACCCGACACATATACGAAATGGGAAATCCGTATACATGCATAAGTCAAAGCGAACGGGAGACAGACAAACACTCCTAAGCTAGGCGGATTCTAACCCTTACGAAATGTACATTCAAGTATCAAATTACAAACACATGCGGAAGCGTAATATTTCAAAACGATTTACACACACGAGCCCATCACAGGTTATAACTGAGCAAATATCCAACATATACCAAGTTTATTCCAAAAGTTCCAGCCCGACAGTGGCAATTTAAAACTTAACATCTATGCTGGTAAGGCCACAATATGTACATGAACAAAATGTAGAGTGTATGCAAGTGCAACCCAAAGACTCGACTTAGACGAACATGAACTACTCAATGCTCCGCCTAGCTCGACCAAAGCATACCTGTACCTGCGAAACTAAAAGATGGAAAAGCAAGGAATCAGTCCACGACTGAGTGAGGGGTTAACCCACGCACGCTATAGATATAACAGAGCAGAGCACGTACCAAAATTTGAATGTTCATGAACCCAAGGATGGTTTTTGCATACCAAAACATTTTCTAAAAGCCAAAAGATACATACGTATACAAAAGAAATTAAAATCCTATTCATTCCATCCTTGTTTCACAACTCAAAATAGAACAGAGCTCGGCGAGTACGAGCTTTCAAACCACATCCATCAACACGCCTCAAAAATATAGGAAAAAACAGAAATCAAAACACAATCCCACCATCACGCCATGGAAAGGAAGGGAGTGCACCCCAATCCTTTCAGAAACACGTATACACATCGAGACGGGGGCTCATGACTCCTACCCGCTCCTTCGATGGGGTTACCACCGGCTCAAGATAACTGACATGTACCAAACCTCCTGGAAACAAGCAAGTAATCTCAAATGAAGACTATGCACAGGGCACGGTCCTGACGGCCCAATACCGTTCCAGGCTCCCTTACCCATAGCCTCCGGGCCCAATGCACGAATTATACACAAGTATCAGGAACGTACTTGCCATATCTTTCAATGGCTTATCTCGCAATAGTACAGATATCACATTTTATCACTTTCAAGAGTTACCACTTCTCAAGATCAAGGCATACCTAGGCCCAAAATTATACACGTATCAAATAAAACCTTCAAGAGTGCAAATATCAGAAGTATACGTACATATATAACCTTAATACATAGCTATTCAGGCCGGAAACAATCATATAAGGGTATTAGGGCATAACTAAAACACACCTAACCTCACCTTTGACAAAAGAGTTCCAAAGAACGACACCGGGCACGGAAATGAGACTAACCCTCCGTTTCGAACTCTCCTGGGATCACCTCTGAACAAACAAAGAGCAAAACATGACAAAGACTCGATCATGAACCACTTAGACGCACGGCAGTGAAAAATGAATGCAATGGAATGCAAGAATTGAACTGCACTTGAGCAAGGGTTTCATTTAGGCATGCCGGGCTACGAGGAAGCAAATCACGGAGCATATTTTCTCCTCGTATCATAGCACCATAATCTGAACAGTTCATAATTACATAATTTAACATGTTAGGAACAAGTTCGGTATGGAAAAATCACGAAAGAAACGGAAGAGAAGCTCAAACGAGGCTTCGGTTGCAATTCTAGTAAAAGCTGGCAGTTTTCTGAAAATGACCAGGCTGTAGGAAAATCAGAATATCTTAAAATTTAGAAGTCCAAATTCAGTTTCGTTTTTTGGAAATGAAACTAGACACACACATCTTTCTGAAAATATATGGCTCAATTTTTTATTCCAAGTGGATCAAAACAGTTTATTATTTAAAGTTGGCTGAACGCAGGATTTCGGCAGACTGGCGACACCATTTTGTATTGGGCATATCTCACTCTCCAGAATGAATTTTGACAAGCCGTAAAAAGGAGAGTGTCCTAGACTCAACGAAGTTTCAGTGGTTACAAATTCAGGCAATTCTAAGATGTTTTGCTTGGGTAACAGATGCGAGAAAGTCACTGCAGAAACTATGAAACAGGGCAGAACAGGGGATTCACTTGTGGTTTCGGTTCTTCTTGTTCCAGGCCTCAAAACTTGAATATCAGGTCCATAACTCACACATAAAGCATCTATAATATCAAATAAGGTAACATGCTGCAAATTTAACTTCAGTTTATGCAAGAACTATGCAGTTTATGCACTTGAAGTCACACAACGGTGATCAACTTTCAGCAAATACACAAGAATCTCCAATATCTCACATAACTCTACATGTATCTGAAATCCTAAGCTCCATATCCAACTCTTAGAAGCTAAACCTTGCTGATATGGAGGGGGAAACATGATGAGAAACTTACTCCTTACCTCCCTTAACTGAATACCGAAGATGGAAAGAGATGGAGGATTGCTTCTTCACTTGCCTTCAATTATGTTCTTCAAATTTTTGCAAGAAGAAAAGGGGCTGTCCGTGAGGGGAAAAGAAGAAAATAGGTGTGTATGGCTGTTGCTCTTTCCTTTAACGTGAGGAGAAAAGAAGAAAAATAGGTATAGAATGGCTGCTGCTCTATGTTTTAACGTGAGAAGGGTGAGAAGGAAAGGAAGCAAGGAGGTGATGATGCCTTTGAAGTTAGGAGCTGCTGCCACTTGCTCAAACGTGGAAGGAAAATGCAAGCAAGTAGGTGATGAGGCTGAAATTAAGGCTGCTATGTCTTGCTTAAATGTGAAGGAAAGAGTGGAAGCAAGTAGGTGAATAATCTAGACTAAATTCCAAGAGATAACCGGTCGAAGTGGACCGGTTTTAGGGTGTCGGAATAGCAAACGGTTTCCGAAAATTATGAAATTAACGTCATTCATCTCAAGACGTCAAAATGAATTAAATGGCGAAGACGGATCTCATATAGCTCATCCCCAACTTAGGTTAATTCAAAGAAACTTCAAGGCGATCTATTGACGTTGTTATCCCGAAACAAGCTTGCTAGGGTTACATTCATTCTATCGGATTCTTCGTTCGAACTTCCCACTACCCTAACACTTGTTAACATAAACCTTTAGATGAACGGGGCGTCATAGTTTCCGCATTATGTATTCGGGATTTTGATTTAATTGGTTCAGGGTTAGTTTCCGCCTAGCCAGGTGGATTTTTTTTTTTGTGTCTCCCGTTCGCTATGAGTCCGGTTCATGCTTGGATTATCCATTTCATGTGTGGACTAGACTTGTAGTGCGGGGGATGTGGTGCCTATCGTCCCGGGTGCTACATTAATACTCTAGAGGATTTCTACTTTGGAATCTCGAAGAAAGAATCGATCAAGAAAAGGAGATTCATACTGCTTGAAGAACGTTTGAGGGCGGCTCAAAACGTTTCAAGAAAGCTTCAATTGTTGTAAGTTTCTTGACATCCCATAAGTTTTGAAACGAACATTGCAAGATCAAGATCCCTTTTGAAATTTTTTTTAAATCTTCCGCTGCTTTTGCTCTGTGTTTTCCAACAACATCCGGGTGGCAACAAGATGTACCAGGATCTTAAGAAGTACTTTTGGTGGCATGGAATGAAACGGGATGTGGCTAATTTTGTTAAGAGATGTCGGGTTTGCCAACAAGTTAAGGCTGAAAATCAATTATCAGCGGGTAAGTTGCAACCGATACCTATACCCGAGTGGAAATGGGAACAAGTCACGATGGATTTCGTGACCGGAATTCCGAGAGTACAAAAGGGATTTGATGGAATTTGGGTTATTGTAGATCGCTTCACCAAATCTGTACACTTTCTACCGATTTAATCAACCGATAAAGTGGAGAAATTAGCGGAGTTGTATCACCGAGAAATTATGAGATTACATGGGATACCCGCTATGTAGCGCCAGGAACGCTAGGCCACCACATCCCCCGCACTAAAGCCCAATCCACATACGAAATGGAAAATCCGTACACGAACCAAGTAGTAGCGAATGGGTAACAAACAAGCCCCTGCCTAAGCTAGGCGGTACCTAAACCCTATACAGCAGATAAAACAGAAACTAAAAGCGGAAGCAAAGCAAAGAATACGAATTTTAAAAAATTTAAACATCAAACATATTAATACATTTAATATCATCTACATGGGTTCAACTGGTCCTAGAAGCCTGTCCCAAAATAAATCACAATAAAGACGGGTTCAACTAATCCATGAACCTGTCCTAACCTGTCCCGAATTCCATACATATAATTCAGAAGAAGAAACCTGTACAGAGTACATACGTTTACAAATTACAAACATAATTGAAACAAAAACTTAACAAACTCAACAAAAGACATAGACACGACACACCACCGCCTAACTCGAACTCCAACAACCTGTGTAGCACCCCAAACGGAAGGCGCCACATCCCCCACATTATGACCCAAACCCAGTTATGAAATGGGAAGTCCGTACACGAATCCGAATCATAGCGAACGGGAGACCACTCACACCCTATGCTAGGCGGGAGCTAAAACGTCGAAATTAAGGAAACAAATCCCACAAGATAAAAGCATGTGCGGAAGCAGAACATAATGCCAATCACAATAAAAGCAGCAGGTGACGGGTTCAACTAACATAGATGCCTAGTGTGACGCCCCGTATTCTCGAAGGGCGTCCTGACGATATTAACAAGTAAGTCTCTACACCTGTGTGTGTTTAATTTAAGAGTTCTTGAATTATGTGATTTAATGTAAATCCAATTTAATATGTGATCATTCGGATTATTCTAAAATTAATGGTTAAGTTGATTTTAAATCCATCATGTTACTTAACTTGTTTAATTTCGGTTTACTTGAATTCCTTGAGATTAATTGTCAATCATGTGTTTACGAAGTGTCGTTAAATTGTACGAAAGGTTTCTAAAAATTAAATTGAATTAAACTCTAATTGGTAAATCTCTCTCTTTCATTTTAATTTATAAAATTACTTCGGAGTTTGAATGTTTATTCGTAACTTTACCAATTTTATTTACGATTATTTGTACACGATATGTCTCTTTGCTACGCGATAAGGATACCCTGTTGTATATGTCTTGTGCACAAGACACATTTCTCTCAATCCCTTTTCTCTCTCTCTCTCCTCTCCCACTCTCTCTCCCGCGGTCACTATGCGCGGCTTCGGTTACGAGCCCATAACTCGATCGCTTCTCGATGGAATTCAACAAACGAATAGTCCATTTAGATTATCTCGGCGAGACGTACGCAAGAGTACCAATTTCACGGCCTAACGAAGAACGATGGTGGAGTTATGGCCGGATTTCAGTAGCAGCGGCGGAGCTGTCAGACCGCCACCACTTCGCCGGCCTTCGTGGCGGTTTCCAGCCATCACCTCGATGTACGCACCGAAGACCCAGCAAGAGGACATCCCGGTGCTTCGTTTGACGTTGGCAGCACGGCCATCGGAGCCGCGACGGTGCCGCACGCGCCGCCAGAAGCTCGTGGCGGTGGCGCCCGTCACTGTAGCGGCGCGATTCCGCCGCTTCCGGCGGTGGTTTTCGACGGGGCTTGATGGTTTCCAAGGTAAGACAATGCTTTTTACGGATCGCATTTTGGTTCACCGGTTTGGAAGTAATTTGAATTTGAAGATTTAGGGTTTTCGTGTTCTTAGATTTCAGATCTAGGACAATCGGCTTGGAAATTCCAGAAATTGATTGAGGATTCGGAATGGGCACGAAGACTTCATTCAGGACGGATTTTTCGGGATTTTTCCGGCGACCTTCGGCGGCGGTTCGGCCAAATTCCGACAGCTACAGTGGTTTCCTTCCGGCGGCGTCTGGTCGGAATGTTCTTCTCGTTGTGGTGAGTTCAATGCCACTTTTCGTTTGTTAATCGGACACTCGGTTTATTTATTGTGAATTATTTTACGTAATTGTGATTATTTGAATTAATTGTTTTAAGTGCAAATAAATTGTTTATTGTTTGTTTGTTGATCGAGATGTATTCCAATCATATTCAAAAATATGTATTGAATGAATTGTGATATCCATGAATGTTTCGATTTACAATTTGAATCCCGATGTGATGAATTTATGTTATGTGTTTAGATATGAAGGGGTGTTAGTGTAATATTTATGAAACTATGAATGTGACTTGAGCTTGTGTACCAAACATGTTGTGAAGTTGTAAAGTATGATCTTAAGTGAATTAAATGCACTCTTTATTTGTATCAAGCATGCTATCTACGTACAACAACTTTGTATGTTTATATGATCAAGTTGCTCTTACTTATGCACTTTACAACTCGTCATGAACTTGATGCTTAATTCTAATATTATAATTGAACCCTGTGACATTGGATGATTTAATATGCATTTTGTGAATACATTGGCTTCGTAAATTGATCTTGCATCTTTTGATATGGAATTATGTGTCGGTTGCTTGTAAATATGACCTTGTTGAGCATTGATATGCCTTGAATGACCATGACACCTTATCCAAGCACAACATGAACACTTATGCATAACCACGATCATGTTGAGCAACGCCGTGCGTCTTGTTTGGTTCATATAGAGTCTAAGTCTGGGCTTCTGTATGTCTTGTCACAGAGTTTGGTGGTGCCGGCGGGCCCGAGGTTTAGAGTGTTTGGCCCTTCACACTCTCAGATACTACTACTACGAGGTGAGGTTTAGGATTTTGTATAGTTATGTGACCTATGGCCTTTACATGTTGGTTTCTACCCTTGCATGCGAGTATACTCTATTATAGATATGTATGTGCTGAATATGATATGTTGATGATCTTGTGTGAGTCCTGCGTGGATGGAGGTCATGAGGCTTAAAGTTCCCTCGCGTAGGAAGGGTGTAAATATAAAACCAGTTTTTGAGGCATATGTAAGCTATTTTGGAAAACAGTCCTGTTCTAATTCTGTAGCGAGATTGCCATGAAAGATTGGCGTATTTTATGTTATGATCTGTTCTGTTGTGGATCCTAGGAGCTGCGGGTAATGGGTCCCCCGGGACGGTTAGGGCCGTCGGGTTATTTACCCATTGTGTAGTTCCATTTGAGATATCATTGCGCGACCTTAGGGTGATGAGGGAGGCGTGATATCTTGAGCCTTCGGCTAAGGCCGGGGATGACTCTTGTGGGTTCGCTACCCTCTTGAGATCGAGTCTATTTTAGACGATGTGATTATAGATGGTTTTGGGGACTGTACATCCCCTCCATCATTGGTGAAGCGGTTGGATAGATTGTGATTTATGTTCTGAGGAGTAAAGGTGGGAAGCTCGTATTCGCCGAGCAGTTGATTATGTTATGTTATGGAATTATGAACCGGGAAAGAGTCTTTCTGGAAAATGGTTTCTAAACTTATATTTATATCTTATTCGGGTTCTTTCAAAACGTTTTGGCATGTAACACCTATTCCCGGTTCATGAGTCCATCCTTTTTATTCTGTGCTATGCTCCTTATATATATAACGTGGGTGTGCGTTAGCCCCCTCACTCGGTCAAGTTGACTGACCCCTCATTTACACTTTTAGTTGCAGGTTGTTGGCGTTTGCTAGGCGGAAGTGAATCCTTTGAGTTGCACTTCGTCGGTCTAGTCTTTCTATTTGCATTTGTCTTTTCATACACTTTACTTATGCTTTGACTCATAGACTTGAGATTATACTTTACTATTCGGTAGCCCTGCGTGGCACTTGATGATTATTACTTTATGTTAATATTCGGGACTAGGGATTTATGCTAGTTGAACCCGTCACTTGTTATGTTTGTTGATCTATTATTCGGGATTAGGTATCTATGCTAGTTGAACCCGTCAGCTGCTTTGCATGTTTTGTTTTAAATGCTTCCGCTATCTTTTGTTATTGGTTTTAATTGCTTCCGCACTCTGAGTTTTGGTCAAGTTCGATCCGCCTAGCCTAGTGTGTGAGTTGGTCTCCCATTCGCTCTGATTTGGATTCGGGCATGGACTTTCATTTCATTTTCCGGGTCTGGGTCATAGTGCGGGGGATGTGGCATCCTCCGTTTGGGGTGTTACATCCTTAAGTGGTATTAGAGCTCTAGGTTGCAAAACCGATCTCTTGAGTCGTGTTGAGTCTGTCTAGGTCGTACGGCATAGGAATAACTGCACATTGCATTTGTTTGACTTGATATTGTGATCCTTCGGCATGAATTGTTTCGTGATTATATGATTGTGTGCACATTTTGACTTTGATTATGCAACATCTTATTTTATGTGCTCTATAAATTGCAAATAATTATTGCATTTACGTGATATACGTGTTACATTTCATTTGCATCATAATCCGCATGCATCGAATTTAGTGTTTGAATTTTAGGGTGCCCTATGAGTCAACACTAACATTTCCCTCCGTCAACACTACCTATTGGTACTACAATGAAAACATACCATAGTTCGAAAATGAAAGGATTCCTCACTAAGATCAATACTCATGAAAAGGTTCAGAGTTGAAGGAATGAGATTTGCTATATTGACTTACTACCTTAAAGTCAATTGAAAGATGAAGTTTGACGAATTCTACCCTTGAGGATTCGTTCATTTGGAAGTAGTCACCTTGTTGAGGAAATGAGTCAATGGAGGAGAGTCTGATCAAATAGAACCGTTTTGAAGGATTTTGATGAGCTTTCGCCTTGATGATTCGTTTATTTGGGAGTAGTCACCTTGTTGATGGAAACGAGTTAATGTATAAGGATCTGATCAAATAAGATCCGATCAAGTTCAAGGGATGTGGATAGGTAACCATGTTGGTGCTAACTTAAGCAACGAGCTACAAACCAACGGTGAGTGTTGAAAGTTTTGGTGCCGTTTAGGGTTAACAAACGACAAGAGAAGATTGGTTGTTAGCTCTTTGGGTGTTTCTTCAAGATGAGATGGAAGACATTATTGATATGGGAATAGAACACCTAGATGAAGAAAGATTTTATTCAAGTTTTAGAATCATATACCATGGATTGCTTTGGGAAATGATTAATACCACTAGCGCCGAACTTAGCTCTGAGATAGATTTCTGATTGACGACCGATTTATGGGCAATTTCTTGAAGATGAACAGGTTAAGGTTTCACACATGAATTAGGATTCTTGGTGGAAACCGAAGATGATTCTGGTTGAGCAAGGGCTACGGTCTGGTAGAGAGTTGGATTATAAGCATGCTTGTTCGGTTACCTCTTCACACAAAAAGATTCATGACCTTATTCACGTTTCAGAATCGTGTGCCATGACTTACCTTGGGAAATGCTTAACATCATGGTCGTCCAGCATAGCTCAAAGACAAATTTCAGATTGGCAATTGAATTCTGGGATTCCGTAAGAACGAGCAGACTAAGGTTAACATATAAATCAGAATTCTGGTAGAAACCGAGGATGATTCTGGTTGAGCCAGGGGTTACGGTTTAGTAGAGGGTTGGAGGATGGGCATGCTTGTTGGATCATCTCTTCACCCAAAGAGGATCCAAGACGAAGAAGTTGCATCATTGACGGCTTAATCAACTCGTACTGCTCATCTTGACTTTCTTGTCAAGATTTTTACACGTCGGTTAATGGTACGCCAAGCATTCATGGCATTTGCATACATACATCGCTTAAATACTCTTACCTTGTTTTTCTTGATGTGGGTGATGACCATTGCTATTTTAATCGTGATAACTTGGATAACTGATCTAGTATTTGTAACTTGAAATTTCTACTTGTTATGAATCGTTGGTGAAATGAATGAGTTATGTACTTGTGTGTACTATTCATGCTTATGTGATTTAAAACTCTTTTGATTGCTCACTAACTTCTCATATAACATACATACATACTGTAATCCTGTTTTATAGGGATTCCATCGCGATATCCCCCTTGAGTTGAGGTACGAGCGTTGAATCTATACTCAAGGGACACCGATATCAGTTGTATAAGGTACACCAAACATGCATCACATACTTTTCGTCAAGTGTTACTATGATGTGTGTATGTACGAATAACTGATCAGTAGATTTATGTGCAAGAGGGACCTTAGGTTCCCTCTTTTTATGTGTTGGAGAGATATAGGATTCTCTCTATTTATGTGGTAGAAAGATGCTGGATTCTTTCTAAGTTTTGTGCACGACAAATGTTGGATTCAGTTGTACTTAGATATTCAGAGATGCTGGATTCTCTTGAATCTAGGGGTTTGAGGAATGCTGGATTTTCTCAAACTAGAATGTTGGCATGTAACGCCCCAGTTTCCGGATGAACAGGTAAGCACGCCACGTGTGCGTTTTGAGCGTAGGTTTATTTTATTTCTTTTAATTTCATAATATATTACGTGGCATTTCATATTTTCATAAAATTCACGAAACATTATTCATGTCAATTATATGATTTCACCTCATTCAAAATATTATTTCATGACCCGGAAAATATTTTCTCGCATGAAATCAATTACCGAGAGTGATAAAATTACCAAATTGTCCCTAGTTAAATACTTTCTAAAATATTAGGGACTTAATTGCATGATTTCTAAGGACCAAATTGATCATATTTTAAATGGTGACATACCTAATCGCATAACTTAGAAACTCCAAGGATTAAGTGGCAAATTAGCATAATTCACATTTTTCAAAATGGGATGTATCGGTTTAAGGCTTCCAAAAGCTTCCTTGATCAAATTTCATTCTAAAATCTTCCAACAACTTTGCTTCTTCATTCTCGGTTCATCAAGGAAAAGGGAAGAAGTGATTTTCATCATCCATCTCAAGAATCATCAAGAAATATTGCAAGAAATTGAGAGTTCATCATCTTCTTCATCCATCTCTTTCTTTTTAAGGTTGGTTTGCATGAATCCATGATTCTTGATCCTACATGGGATAGCTAGGGTTTGAATGACATATGCTAGATGTGTTCTTAGTTGTGCAAAACATGATTGAAGGATTATTTCATGAATTATTGCATGAATTTTAGCTTGAGAAATTGGAATTTATGGCTTGAATGATCAAGTTGGCCATGAACATGAAACCTTGGAATCTTGTGGTTATTGCATGTTTTATGTGTTTAAGTGTCATATTATCACTTCTTGAATGTGTATGCATCATATTCTCATAGATTATAGCTTTTGGGGTTCAAAAATGGAATTTTGAAGCTTTGTTGCTTTCTTCCCGAGAGCATACTCTGTTTCTGCTCTGTTTTTCAGTTGCAGAAGCAGGGAACGACCGTTCCCAGCCTTAAGGCATTGCGGGAACGGGCGTTCCCTTCTTTCAAATGGAAACCGCGCGGCCGACTATGGGAACGGCCGTTCCCATTTTGGCCTTAGAGCCGGAAGGGCCGTTCCCAGCGTAGGCGCGCTTTTAAAATGAAAAACGTTGCCGCGTTTCTCTGGGCAACGGGAACGACCGTTCCCAGTTTTCAAAGGAAGCCTGGAACGGCCGTTCCCACGGGGCTGACAGAACAAAATTCACTGCATAAATTTACGATTTTGGCCCCTCGATCCAACGACTTCTTTGACCCCGAATTGCTATAATACGTGTTAATATGATGTGAAACGAAAAGTTATAATACCACATTGCATTTTCGAGGTCGTCTCGACACATTTTCGCCGTTCGTCATATTTTGGCCATTTTAGTCCATGTCTCATGGTTGTATATCGTATTTGCACAGGTCACGAGGGCGTGGACGAGGAGCAAGCTCCTTAGAACGCTTATTTATTATATTTTGCAAGGAAAGGTGAGGTTTTGTTTTGGTAAAACGAACCCTATAACCCTTATGTGCTAGTTTTCGGCCAAAACCTATTATACTTATAAACGTTTTCAAAGTAATAAACATTGCAAGCAAGAATGTATCGATTGTCATGGTTTTCAAGCATGTTTGGCGAGTACATGATTGCACGTGGGCCCGAGGGTAATTCTTGAGCCAACCGGGAAAGCAAGGGCTGACGGGTAACTCCTGAATTATCCTCACATTGTTGGGATCACCCCCGAAGCCACTAGGAGATTAGTGGTGGAAGGAGTTCCGTGTCTAGAGGGTCATGTCCTCTACACACACCATGTCGTGGATAGTCGAGCCTTGCAAACTCGCTATCACCCGGAGGAAGAAGGAGACTGGGGATTAATCCGGAATGTCGGGTTATCCTCGGGTTATTGCATGATTTCAAGCATGAAACTGTCTATTTGAGCACTAATTAAATTGTATGATCACGTATTTATCAAGCAAGCAAGCATGATCACGTATTGTTCACGATTGGGAGTTCGGTTGGAGATTGCCCTTACTCGCCGGGGCCACATGTTCATGATATTGACAAGCATGATTAATTAAACGTGTTAAAATTGACAGTTGTAATCTCGGGCAAGGATGAGATTCTTGAACTATATAATTATTGTTTTCTAAAAGTCTTTACCCGAGGCTACAACTTGCATGTGACGTGTGTTATATATTTTTATTGCCCCTCACTCAGTCTTCGGTAGACTGATACTTCACTTTTCAGGTACCTTTTGAGCGTGGTTGTGCTAGGCGGGAGTTGGTCGAGTCTTGCATTTCCACGGGTCTAGTTTCATACCTTCATGTATATTACCTTTGGAACATTTCATGTATTGATCAATGTTAGTATTTTGGGATTCATGGTTATGTATATTATTAATAGGCCCTAATGTATTGATAGAAATGGTACCTATATGTATCTATGGAATGAATATGGTACCTATATATGTATGAATGACTTTATTGCTTCCGCTTTTCTATTCATGTTTGTTTGGTTATGTTGGGGTGAGTGTCCCGCCTAGAGCGTCATTTTGTTGTCACCCGTTCGCTGTGGTCTTGGTTTATGTATGAACTGTCAATTTCATACGTGGATTGAGACTACAGTGCGGGGGATGTGGCGCCTTGGGGTCTAGGGTGCTACATCTACAGGTGGTATCAGAGCCCGGTTGCAAAACCGAGGTTCTTGAGTCGTGTCGAGTCAGTCTAGGTCGCACGGCATAGGATTATGTGGTATTTGGGAGTCTGCATTGGGCTGATTTACTTGATTTACTTCCTTATTCGTATTAATTGCACTACTTGATCTTCCTTGAATATGTGTTACTTGATATTATGGAAATTCTATGCACACATTTGCATTTATTGATCAAACCACGCATGTTTAGTGATCTGATTTCAGGATGGAGCCCGACAGACATTACAGTGATCGATCCTCGAGGCATAGGCATCATCATCGCCGACATCATCGCCGCGAGAGATCACCACCTCCTCCACCTGCCCAGGCACAGCCCCAGGACTTTATGAATGCAGTAGTGGGGCTGATTGATCAGAGGTTACAAGAACGGGTACCTCCCCCACCACCACCAGCGCAGGTAGCACCTCCAGAGAATCCCATTTCTGCTATCTTGCGAGAGTTCCAGAATCAGCGTCCCCCGAAGTTCTATAAGGGAGACGACATACAGGCAGAGATGTGGTTGAAAGAGATTGAGAGGATATGGCAGCTTATCCCTTGTGACAGTCAGGAGAAGGCTCGCTGTACACTTACTCTTATTCAGGGCGAGGCCTACTCCTGGTGGGAGAGTACAGAGATTGTTCTGGCGGCAGCAGGGACAGAGATTACTTGGGAGGTCTTCGTACGGGAGTTCAGAAACAAGTACATTCCTCCAGCTTCCCGTCCCCGCAGATTGAGGGAGTTTACAGAGCTAAAGCAGGGAGGCAGGTCCGTGGGCCAGTATATCGCCGAGTTCGAGAGGCTTTCTCGCTATGCACCCAACATAGCGAATGATGACTTTCACAAGGCGATGCAGTTCGTTCAGGGGTTGAGACCAGACATCCAGGATGCACTGAAAGCGACTAATACCAGTACCTGGGCAAAGGCTACTGCAAAGGCCCTGAAGGTTGAGGATTCTGATAGTGCTAGGAGGGCTACTCAGCGAGCAGGACAGGCTTCAGGCTCGAGAGCAGGTCAGGGATCGAGCTCAGGAAAGAGGCCGATGGTTTATTCTGCACCTCCAGCACCGAGGGACTCTGGGAAGAAGTTTAAGACTGCAGGATCGTCACAGAAGGGTGCAGGGCCGTTACTGAGAGGTCCGAGAGCTCCAGCACCACCCCAGCCACCTCAGAGACCGAGATGCACATGGTGTGGACATCCTACACACACCTATGATAACTGCAGACGCCGGTTGGGCCTATGTTTGATTTGCGGGAGTAACGAGCACCTGGTGGATGGTTGTCCGGATCGCCAGGATCCACCCCCTGCAGGACCGAGGCCACTGGTGAGAGCCCGAGCTTATGCACTTGCTGGAGAGGAGCAGGAGGCTGATATCGACCCCGCTGCAGTAGTTGAAGGTATTATTTGCATCCATGGCACGAACATCCATACATTATTTGATCCAGGAGCTACACACTCCTTTCTTGCGCATTCTATTGCTATTACCTTGTCTTTGCCTGCTATGTGTACTTCTGTGCGCTATATAGTTAGTACTCCTTTCGGTAGTAGGCGAGAGACGGATCAGGGTTACAGGGATGTTCCAGTTGTGATTGAAGGCAGGGAATTTCTGACAGACTTTATTGTGATGCCAATGGAAAGATACGGGGCTATTTTGGGGATGGAATGGTTATACAGGCATTGTGCTACAGTGGATTGTCGGGCTAAGAAGGTTCAGTTGGGTTCAGAGGTTGTTACGGGCAGTACTTCGAAGACCGTGCCACTACTTTCGTTTTCAGAGGCTCAGAAGTTAGTCAGAGACTGGGCCACAGGGTTCATTGCTTACATTTTGAACAAGCCAAAAGATCAGGTAAAGTTAGAGGACACTGAAGTGGTAAAGGAATTCCCTGAGGTATTTCCAGAGAAATTGGATTCTTTGCCTCCTGAGCGGGAGATTGAGTTCGTGATTGATCTTTTCCCGAATGCCGAGCCGTATTCAAAGACTCCCTATCGGATGGCTCCAGCTGAGTTGAAGGAACTAAAGATCCAGCTTGAGGCTTTATTGGAAGTTGGGTACATTCGGCCGAGTTCTTCGCCGTGGGGAGCACCGGTGTTGTTTGTTAAGAAAAAAGACGGGACTTTAAGAATGTGCATCGATTACAGGGAGTTGAACAGGATGACTATCAAGAACAAGTATCCCCTTCCACATATCGAGGAGTTATTCGATATACTCCAGGGTTCTAAAGTGTATTCGAAATTGGATTTAAGACAGGGATACTATCAGCTGCGGATCCGAGCAGAGGACATTCCTAAGACAGGATTTAATACTCGGTACGGGCACTACGAGTTTGTGGTTATGCCGTTTGGATTGACTAATGCCCCTGCAGCTTTCATGGATATGATGCACCGGATATTCAGGCCTTTCCTTGACAAGTTTGTGGTAATTTTCATCGATGATATTCTGGTTTTCTCGAAATCACCCGAGGAGCACGCGAGACATCTCAGGCTCGTTCTTCAGACATTAAAGGAGCATCAGTTGTTTGCCAAGTTCAGCAAGTGTGAATTTTGGATCGATCGGGTTTCCTTCTTGGGGCACGTGATTTCAGGAAAAGGGTTGGAAGTCGATCCCTCGAAAATTGAGGCCGTGCTTAAGTGGGAGAAACCAAAGAATGCCTCGGAGATTAGAAGCTTCTTGGGATTGGCCGGTTATTACAGGAGATTCGTTCAGGATTTCTCCAAGATTGCTGCACCGTTAACCCGGTTGACAAAGAAGGATGTTAAGTTTGTCTGGGACGAGAAGTGTGATCAAAGCTTTAATTTTCTGAAAGAAAAGTTAGTCTCAGCTCCGGTGTTAACGCTTCCCGAGGGTTCAGAAGAGTATGCAGTGTATACAGATGCTTCTAAGGAAGGCTTAGGTTGTGTTTTGACTCAGAAAGGAAAGGTGATCGCCTATGCTTCCCGTAAGCTAAAGGAGTATGAAAGGAATTATCCGACACACGACCTGGAGCTAGCAGCCGTGATCTTTGCGCTCGGGAAATGGAGACATTATCTTTACGGGACTTCTTTTGAGATATTTACCGACCATAAGAGCCTCCAGTATTTATTCACGCAGAAGGATCTAAATATGAGGCAACGGCGTTGGATGGAAAAGTTGGAAGATTATGATTGTACAATTAAGTACCATCCCGGGAAAGCCAATGTGGTCGCCGATGCACTTAGCAGGAAGGCGAGTGTATCGAGTCTGGAAATAAAGGAAAGTAAGGAAGTTGCCCCGATTGTGTTAAAGGCTCGGGTTTCTAATATCACAATTCAGCCGGAATTGAAGAATCAGTTGTTTGAGGCTCAGAATAGGGATCCGGAAGTGCAGAAACTTGCAAGTAAAGCTAAGGATGACCCGGAGAGTCCGTTTGGGTTTGATGAGACCGGGTTGCTTCGGTTTAAGAACAGAGTAGTAGTACCTGAAGAATTGAGACGGGCCCTACTCGAGGAAGCTCACAAGTCAGCCTACTCGATCCACCCAGGAGGGAACAAGATGTACAAGGATTTGAAACAATATTATTGGTGGAACGGGTTGAAGAGGGACGTGGCAGAGTATGTGAAACATTGCCTGACTTGTCAGAAAGTGAAAGCTGAGCACCAAAAACCCGCGGGACTTCTACAGCCGTTACCTATCCCCGAGTGGAAGTGGGAGCAAGTAACGATGGACTTTGTTTCCGGATTACCGAAGGTTAAAGGCGGGTTTGATGGAATTTGGGTGATCGTGGATAGATTTACAGAGTCTGCTCACTTTCTACCGGTCCGGATATCCTATAAGATCCCGAAGTTGGCCGAGATCTATAACAGAGAGATTATTCGACTTCATGGTATTCCGGTGAGCATAGTATCGGATCGAGACCCGAGGTTTACTTCGAAGTTGTGGCAAGAATTACAGGCCGTCTTGGGAACGAAACTTAAGTTCAGTACAGCATTTCACCCTCAGACAGACGGTCAGACTGAAAGATTAATCAGATATTTGGAAGATCTTCTTCGGGCTTGCGCGATGGATTTTCAGAACTCGTGGTTAGAACAGCTTCCCTTGATCGAGTTTGCTTATAATAACAGCTTTCAGGCTTCGATCGGGATGGCTCCTTATGAGTTACTTTATGGAAGAAAGTGCCGATCTCCGTTGTTTTTCGACTTGGAAGAATGGAAATGGTCGAAACAGGAAGGGGTAAAGAGAGGTGAAAGATTCGAAAGGCCTTCCAAAGTTGTTCAAGCTATGATTGAAAAAGTTCAAATGATTCAACAACGGATGAAAGCCGCGCAAGATAGGCAAAAGAGCTATGCTGATAAGCGCCGAAGAGATCTAGAGTTTGAAGTGGGTGACCGGGTATTCTTAAAGGTGTCACCAAGGAAAGGTTTCACCCGGATCGGGAGAGGAGGAAAGCTTAATCCTCGCTACTTAGGTCCATTTGAGATTCTTGAAAGAATAGGCGAAGTAGCCTATCGACTGGACCTACCACCGAGTCTTACGGGGATTCACAACGTGTTTCATGTTTCACAATTAAGGAAATATTACCCCGATGAAACTACGATTCTCCCCGTGGAAGAAGTTGAGCTGGAACCGAATTTGACGTTTGTTCAGAGGCCGGTTAAAATCATGGATCGAAAATTTCAAGAGTTGAGAAACCGGAGAATTCCCATGGTTAAGGTTTTGTGGAGAAGCGATAAAACCGAGGAAGCTACGTGGGAAACGGAGGACAAAATGAAACGGTTCCACCCGGAGTTGTTCGAGCAAGACTAGAGAATCTGGGGACCAGATTCTTCTAAGGGGGGGAGAGTTGTAACGCCCCAGTTTCCGGATGAACAGGTAAGCACGCCACGTGTGCGTTTTGAGCGTAGGTTTATTTTATTTCTTTTAATTTCATAATATATTACGTGGCATTTCATATTTTCATAAAATTCACGAAACATTATTCATGTCAATTATATGATTTCACCTCATTCAAAATATTATTTCATGACCCGGAAAATATTTTCTCGCATGAAATCAATTACCGAGAGTGATAAAATTACCAAATTGTCCCTAGTTAAATACTTTCTAAAATATTAGGGACTTAATTGCATGATTTCTAAGGACCAAATTGATCATATTTTAAATGGTGACATACCTAATCGCATAACTTAGAAACTCCAAGGATTAAGTGGCAAATTAGCATAATTCACATTTTTCAAAATGGGATGTATCGGTTTAAGGCTTCCCAAAGCTTCCTTGATCAAATTTCATTCTAAAATCTTCCAACAACTTTGCTTCTTCATTCTCGGTTCATCAAGGAAAAGGGAAGAAGTGATTTTCATCATCCATCTCAAGAATCATCAAGAAATATTGCAAGAAATTGAGAGTTCATCATCTTCTTCATCCATCTCTTTCTTTTTAAGGTTGGTTTGCATGAATCCATGATTCTTGATCCTACATGGGATAGCTAGGGTTTGAATGACATATGCTAGATGTGTTCTTAGTTGTGCAAAACATGATTGAAGGATTATTTCATGAATTATTGCATGAATTTTAGCTTGAGAAATTGGAATTTATGGCTTGAATGATCAAGTTGGCCATGAACATGAAACCTTGGAATCTTGTGGTTATTGCATGTTTTATGTGTTTAAGTGTCATATTATCACTTCTTGAATGTGTATGCATCATATTCTCATAGATTATAGCTTTTGGGGTTCAAAAATGGAATTTTGAAGCTTTGTTGCTTTCTTCCCGAGAGCATACTCTGTTTCTGCTCTGTTTTTCAGTTGCAGAAGCAGGGAACGACCGTTCCCAGCCTTAAGGCATTGCGGGAACGGGCGTTCCCTTCTTTCAAATGGAAACCGCGCGGCCGACTATGGGAACGGCCGTTCCCATTTTGGCCTTAGAGCCGGAAGGGCCGTTCCCAGCGTAGGCGCGCTTTTAAAATGAAAAACGTTGCCGCGTTTCTCTGGGCAACGGGAACGACCGTTCCCAGTTTTCAAAGGAAGCCTGGAACGGCCGTTCCCACGGGGCTGACAGAACAAAATTCACTGCATAAATTTACGATTTTGGCCCCTCGATCCAACGACTTCTTTGACCCCGAATTGCTATAATACGTGTTAATATGATGTGAAACGAAAAGTTATAATACCACATTGCATTTTCGAGGTCGTCTCGACACATTTTCGCCGTTCGTCATATTTTGGCCATTTTAGTCCATGTCTCATGGTTGTATATCGTATTTGCACAGGTCACGAGGGCGTGGACGAGGAGCAAGCTCCTTAGAACGCTTATTTATTATATTTTGCAAGGAAAGGTGAGGTTTTGTTTTGGTAAAACGAACCCTATAACCCTTATGTGCTAGTTTTCGGCCAAAACCTATTATACTTATAAACGTTTTCAAAGTAATAAACATTGCAAGCAAGAATGTATCGATTGTCATGGTTTTCAAGCATGTTTGGCGAGTACATGATTGCACGTGGGCCCGAGGGTAATTCTTGAGCCAACCGGGAAAGCAAGGGCTGACGGGTAACTCCTGAATTATCCTCACATTGTTGGGATCACCCCCGAAGCCACTAGGAGATTAGTGGTGGAAGGAGTTCCGTGTCTAGAGGGTCATGTCCTCTACACACACCATGTCGTGGATAGTCGAGCCTTGCAAACTCGCTATCACCCGGAGGAAGAAGGAGACTGGGGATTAATCCGGAATGTCGGGTTATCCTCGGGTTATTGCATGATTTCAAGCATGAAACTGTCTATTTGAGCACTAATTAAATTGTATGATCACGTATTTATCAAGCAAGCAAGCATGATCACGTATTGTTCACGATTGGGAGTTCGGTTGGAGATTGCCCTTACTCGCCGGGGCCACATGTTCATGATATTGACAAGCATGATTAATTAAACGTGTTAAAATTGACAGTTGTAATCTCGGGCAAGGATGAGATTCTTGAACTATATAATTATTGTTTTCTAAAAGTCTTTACCCGAGGCTACAACTTGCATGTGACGTGTGTTATATATTTTTATTGCCCCTCACTCAGTCTTCGGTAGACTGATACTTCACTTTTCAGGTACCTTTTGAGCGTGGTTGTGCTAGGCGGGAGTTGGTCGAGTCTTGCATTTCCACGGGTCTAGTTTCATACCTTCATGTATATTACCTTTGGAACATTTCATGTATTGATCAATGTTAGTATTTTGGGATTCATGGTTATGTATATTATTAATAGGCCCTAATGTATTGATAGAAATGGTACCTATATGTATCTATGGAATAAATATGGTACCTATATATGTATGAATGACTTTATTGCTTCCGCTTTTCTATTCATGTTTGTTTGGTTATGTTGGGGTGAGTGTCCCGCCTAGAGCGTCATTTTGTTGTCACCCGTTCGCTGTGGTCTTGGTTTATGTATGAACTGTCAATTTCATACGTGGATTGAGACTACAGTGCGGGGGATGTGGCGCCTTGGGGTCTAGGGTGCTACATGGCAGATACTGGAATCTGTCCGACTTAGCTTGAGAGACGGGGTTCTCTCAATTATATGCTTGAGAGACGGGGTTCTCTCTTTTATATGTGCTCGAGAGACGGGGTTCTCTCTCTTGTGGGTGCTGAGGGATGGGGCTCTCTCACTTACGTGTTGAGAGATGGGATTCTCTCTTGTTTGTTGTGGTGGTGTTACTCGTTGATCTGACTACGGGTAGCAAGTGGTGCATCGGAGACGACATCGAGGTTGGGTGCAGTTGCAGCTATCCGATCATGAGAATGATCGTCCGAGTTCGAAACAACTAGCGGATCAAGTACTCGCAGGGACCTCGACGATAACAAGAAATCATAAAGGAGGTTCGGTGTAGATGACAGGAGTAAGCCTCACCATTAGAGTTATGATCTCACGCGAGTTCGGGAGAAGGGTTGGAGCACTACAACTCGAGGATCTACATTTTAGCAGTGGAACCTGGGGACCAGGTTCTCTTAAGGGGGGAAGGTTGTGACCTCTAAAGCACGGACACGCCTAAAAAATGGTCCGTGCAGTGTCCGACACGTGTCGGACACGGACACGGCTCGGACACGGCACCGACACGTGTCGGACACGGCTGAAGGAGTGTCCGAAAAAAAAAAAATAAAAAAAAAATTGGGACACGGTGTCGGACACGGCCAGGTGGAGTGTCCGACATGGCTCGGACACGGCGGTGCAAATTTGATCATTTTTTTATGCTTTTTTTAATATTTTTTGAATTTTTTGGAGAGAAAATTGAAATAACAAAACTTATTTTAGTTTTTAATATTATATATTTTTATAAATATTTTATGTTACATAGATTATACTTATAAAATATTTTTATTTTTATATAAATTATTTTTATTTATATAAAATATAACCGTATCGGAGCCGTGTCGTGTCCTAAAATTTTGAAAAAATCCGTGTCGTGTCGTGTCCGTGTCCATGCAACATAGGTTGTGACGCCCCGTATTCTCGAAGGGCGTCCTGACGATATTAACAAGTAAGTCTCTACACTTGTGTGTGTTTAATTTAAGAGTTCTTGAATTATGTGATTTAATGTAAATCCAATTTAATATGTGATCATTCGGATTATTCTAAAATTAATGGTTAAGTTGATTTTAAATCCATCATGTTACTTAACTTGTTTAATTTCGGTTTACTTGAATTCCTTGAGATTAATTGTCAATCATGTGTTTACGAAGTGTCGTTAATTTGTACGAAAGGTTTCTAAAAATTAAATTGAATTAAACTCTAATTGGTAAATCTCTCTCTTTCATTTTAATTTATAAAATTACTTCGGAGCTTGAATGTTTATTCGTAACTTTACCAATTTTATTTACGACTATTTGTACGCGATATGTCTCTTTGCTACGTGATAAGGATACCCGGTTGTATCTAGCTTGTGCACAAGACACATTTCTCCCAATCCCTTTTCTCTCTCTCTCTCCTCTCCTACTCTCTCTCTCTCGCGGTCACTATGCGCATTCGGTTACAAGCCCATAACTCGATCGTTTCTCGACAGAATTCAACAAACGAATAGTCCATTTCGATTATCTCAGCGAGACGTACGCAAGAGTACCAATTTAATGGCCTAACGACGAACGGTGGTGGAGTTATGGCCGGATTTCAGTAGCAGCGGCGGAGCTGTTAGATCGCCGCCACTTCGCCAGCCATCGCGGCAGTTTCCGGCCATCACCTCGATGCACGCGCCGAAGACCCAGCAAGAGGATATCCCGGTGCTTCGTTTGACGTCGGCGGCGTCACTGTAGCGGCGCGATTCTGCCGCTTCTAGCGGTGGTTTTCAACGGGGCTTGATGGTTTCCAAGGTTTTTCGACCTCCTGAGTTCATTTCCGGCATAAATTTCACCATATCTTGGCCGTAGGTGGTGGTTCCGGCGATGTGGGAGGCGGCAGAAACTTCGACGGCCAACGGGGCCCTTTTCCGGCCATCTTTTGGCCTCGGGCTCTTCACAAAAGTTGTTCGGAACGGCGAGAACTAGTAGCCTGTGATCACGCGACTCCAGATTCGGCGGTTTGGCGGCGGATCGCGGCTGTGCAACGGCGGTGCTAGCTCCGAGGATTTTTCCGGCAAATCGCATTTTGGTTCACTGGTTTGGAAGTAATTTGAATTTGAAGATTTAGGGTTTTCGTGTTCTTAGATTTCAGATCTAGGACAATCAGCTTTTAATTTCCAGAAATTGATAGAGGATTCGGAACGGGCACGAAGACTTCATTCATGATGGATTTTTCGGGATTTTTCCGGCGACCTTCGGCGGCGGCCCGGCCAAATTCCGGCAGCTACAGTGGTTTCCTTCCGGCGGCGTCTGGTCGGAATGTTCTTCTCGTTGTGGTGAGTTCAACGCCACTTCCCATTTGTTAATCGGACACTCGGTTTATTTAGTACGAATTATTTTACGTAATTGTGATTATTTGAATTAATTGTTTTAAGTGCAAATAAATTGTTTATTGTTGGTTTGTTGATCGAGATGTATTCCAATCATATTCAAAAATATGTATTGAATGAATTGTGATATGCATGAATGTTTCGATTTACAATTTGAATCCCGATGTGATGAATTTATGTTATGTGTTTAGATATGAAGGGGTGTTAGTGTAATATTTATGAAACTATGAATGTGACTTGAGCTTGTGTACCTAACATGTTGTGAAGTTGTAAAGTATGATCTTAAGTGAATTAAATGCACTCTTTATTTGTATCAAACATGCAATCTACGTACAACAACTTTGTATGTTTATATGATCAAGTTGCTCTTACTTATGCACTTTACAACTCGTAATGAACTTGATTCTTAATTCTAATATTATAATTGAACCCTGTGACATTGGATGATTTAATATGCATCTTTGGATATGGAATTGCGTGTCGGTTGCTTGTAAATATGACCTTGTTGAGCATTGATATGCCTTGAATGACCATGACACCTTATCCAAGCACAACATGAACACTTATGCGAGTATACTCTATTATAGATATGTATGTGCTGAATATGATATGTTGATGATCTTGTGTGAGTCCTGCGTGGATGGAGGTCATAAGGCTTAAAGTTCCCTCGCGTAGGAAGGGTGTAAATATAAAACCAGTTTTTGGGGCATATGTAAGCTATTTTGGAAAACAGTCGTGTTCTAATTCTGTAGCGAGATTGCCATGAAAGATTGGCGTATGTTATGTTATGATCTGTTCTGTTGTGGATCCTAGGAGCTGCGGGTAATGGGTCCCCCGGGACGGTTAGGGCCGTCGGGTTATTTACCCATTGCGTAGTTCCATTTGAGATATCATTGCGCGACCTTAGGGTGATGAGGGAGGCGTGATATCTTGAGCCTTCGGCTAAGGCCGGGGATGACTCTTGTGGGTTTGCTACCCTCTTGAGATCGAGTCTATTTTAGACGGTGTGATTATAGATGGTTTTGGGGACTGTACATCCCCTCGATCATTGGTGTAGCGGTTGGATTGATTCTGATTTATGTTCTGAGGAGTAAAGGAGGGAAGCTCGTACTCACCGAGCAGTTGATTATGTTTTGTTATGGAATTATGAACCGGGATAGAGTCTTTCTGGAAAATGGTTTCTAAACTTATATCTATATCTTATTCGGGTTCTTTCAAAATGTTTTGGCATGTAACACCTTGTCATGAGCATGCCAATTCCTCAGGGACAAACTCGTTAATTAGATTGAAACAGGGAGGGCTTAATTGGAAAGAAGTAGAAACGTATAAAGTTAAGAGAAAGTGTCACTCTTATATTACGTTTTATTCTCTTTTCCTGGTGTTAGTCCAGTTTTGAGAATTAGTTGCTGCTCTTAGGGCTTCGGTAATCGGACAGTCCTTATATATGTCTTTTGTAATGAGATTTGGAACAAGTTTTATGAATGAAGAATGTCTAATTTCTTTTCTTCGGCTCTTCTCTCTCTCTTTTTCTTCTCTCACTGATTTATCTGTTCTTTCTCTCCCACTTTTCTGTAACGTTTCCTTCAAGATTGAGGGGTATTTTCTGTGAAATTGTGGGAGCAATTGTAGGGATCATAACAATGGCCTCAGAGCAAGGTTTCGAGCAATACTGGGAAAGGAAGATGACAAAGACTCAAACTCAACGTCTTGACGACTTAGAGCTTGAGGTGATGCAACTGAAAGAAGGCTTTGGTGTCTTGGTAAGTGGTCTTGAAGAAATTAAAGGGCAGTGGGTGGATTTTGAAGGATCAATTAACTCCAAGTTGGAGGAAATTGTGAGGTTGATTAGAGGGGAGGATACCACGGGTAATATGCTACCTACATATACTGAATTGGATGCTGGAGTGGGAAGTGGAAATGGAGGCAGCTCCGGTTTGATTACACCTCCTGGATTTAGAGCTCTAGATCCACAAGCAGTGTTGGAGAGGGTTGATTCATTGGAGACGCAAGTGGATATGCCAAATTTCATGGGTGGCTTAAAGGGTGAGAAACTCCTAATAAATGAAGCTGCAAAAGATATCGACACTCAGTTGTTCGATAAAATGCCAGAGAGAAAAACAAAGGAGGTGTTTGAAGTGAGCAGGTTAGAGGGCGGTTTGTTGATTGAGAATTGTCCTAAAGTCACAGGTACCACAAAATCCTATAAAGAGATTGATGATCTGATAAAATCTTTGATTAATTGTTATTTTTTTGATGGGGATTGGGTGAGAGATTATTCTTATCCACGTTGTAAGCCTAATTCATGTTCTCTGATTGATGAGAAATTCAACTATTCTCTCATTGGAAGACCTGATAATGGCTACCTTAAACATAAATGGAAGCAAAAGAGTTGCAAAAATCAAAATGATCGTTGTTTCACTGATAGTCTGCAATATGCAACGCAAGAATCAGTAAATCAGTGGCTATCAAAGGCTCAGAACTTTTTCAATGAAGTAACTTCTCCACTGGTAAAATCTGTTAATGACGGAAGGCCTAACCCTCAGAATGAGAATGAAGATATGGAAGATATATTGATTACTGAACAGACTATTGATTCTAGAATTTCCGGTGGAGAAATTTCTGGAGATGCCAATACTTCCATCGAGCAATTTAGCCGGATGAACGGTTTGATAGGGAAGAAAATGCAGAAAATCTTCAAAGCACTTGTTCATGAATATATTTTTATCGATCCACGTAACTTAGTGGAGTATTGTTGCTTCAGGATTTTATCAAGAAATAGTGCTGATGTTCATCCAAGCCTCAAGGAATCAGCGTTTCAGAGGTTAATTTTTGTAACTATGCCTACGTGGGAGAATCCTTACAGGAAAGGAAAGGGTAACCGAGCTAAATTACTAGAAAAAGAAAGTCTCCAGAAGAAACTTGTTGGAGAAGAGGCATTCATTCGCATTGCTCCAGTTGTTTCTGGTTTGACTGATTGTCCCAGTGCGCATAATCTTTGCAAAGCTCTTGCTGGTGATAATAAAGGCATCTCATTTAATATATGGTCTACATATATTAATGAACTTCTCAAAGTGCATGAAGGTCGAAAGTCGCACCAATTGCAGGAATTCACCGATCTTTCTATGGAAAGAGTGCTCTGCCCTGGTTCTAGCAGAAAGCAGCCTGTAATAAGATGGGAAAAGAAAATGGCTCGGCCTGAGAAGGTTACATTAACAGATAAGGCCCTTTACTTTGAGGTATTTAACTTGGTAGGTGATGAGAAAGAAGCTGTAAAGCTCGATCTTACAAGTAATAATTCAAGAGTAGAGAAGACAAGAGTTGGACCTTTAGGGTCAAATCTTTTTGATTCTGCTATCTCTGTCACATGTGGTCCGGAGTCTCAGTCACTAGTTCTTGAATTTGTTGACTTGGGAGGCGACATGAGAAGGGACGTCTGGTATGCATTCATCAGCGAAGTCATTTCTTTGTACAAATTTATTAGTGAATTTGGACCAAAGAAAGGAGATCAATCAGTGTTCGACATATACGGGGCCCACAAAGGAGAAGATCGAGCAATCATTCAAGCTCTAAATTCCGTTGCTAGAGTTCAGGCTCTTCAATTCGTGAGGAAGACCTTAGAGCATAATCAAATCTCCACCAATTGCCAAGTACTCGAGAGAGTGAATATTTCTCTGATGGCTTTAGTAAATGTTTCTTTCACTGCATCTCTTAAGCTCTTGGCTGAACGCAATCACGACTCGTGGCTTATGTTTGGTGATCTTTTTCAGAACAAATTGATTCCACGCATCATTTTCTTCGTCAGTTGGATTATGCCAATTTTGTGGGAGTGCTTCATCCAACACTCAAGATTGGTAGTGTACTTTGATCTGTTGTTGGAAACAAGATCGATTTATAATGGAGATTTGTGGGCTATGCGTTGGTTTTCAATTGCATGCTTATCTTTGGCTATAGAGATGGAGGTTGTTAGGAATGCTCGTTGGATTAAGATTTTAATATTTGAAATAGTTGTTGGGGATGCTGTGACTTTAAAAATTGATGATCAGGTTCTTGCTGATGGGTATGGTAACATGCTGGTAACAAGTGTGGTACAAAATGGGGATTACTCATGGCAAGCATATCAGAGGATAATGGTGAAGGAACATCATTACAGATTTTTTACTAAGCATACCAAGGATGCCCAAGGGAGAGCAGAATTCATGGATGGAAAGACCAAAATTGATGATGCAATAGATGGATTCATAAAAATATTCACTGTTGCAGTGACCATTGTTGTTGTTGCAGTACTAGAAGATCTTCCATTGTCTGTTATTTTGACACTTGCATATTCAATGAGAAAAATGATGGCATCTGGATTGTGTACCAGCACTATTTTGTTGATGGAATTGGTCCCTGTTGGTGGGGATTTAGTGACTACCACAGACTGCTATAGGAAAACTCGGATCTTCATTGAAACTTTTCTTCCCAAAAGGGTCGCCACCGCCACTATTATTGATCCTGCTGATATTGAAGGTCTGGAGTCTGCCTCAGAGAAGAACAAGGTCAGTTTTTTCCTTACCGAGTCTCCAACCAATTTCCTCTTGAGATGTGTCAACATTGAGCTTGTCTCGAAGCTTTTTCATGAGAAAAAAGCCTTGGTGTGCATAGATGGGACATTTACAACTCCTCTTAACCAGAAGGCCCCGACTCTTGGAGCTGAAACTGTCCTACACCCTGCAGCTAAATACATTAGGGGCCACAATGATGTTATCGCAGGATGTATCAGTGGTCCAGAGAAATTGCTTGCTCCTGTTCGTAACTTGAATCATGTTCTAGGTGGTACACTCAATCCCAACGCCGCATATGCAATCATGAGAGGCATGAAGACGCTGCATGTTCGTGTACAACAACAAAACTCAACAGCATAAAGGATGTTTCAGTTGATCAAGGAGCATTTGGCTATTGCTCCAAACAGAATGAAGCAAATGATGGGAGTTACGAGGAAGTGGTGGCGTTGCCGGTTAGGATCCTTGAGGACAAGGATCTTTTCAAGGGGGGAGATTTGTCATGAACATGCCAATTCCTCAGGGACAAACTCGTTAATTAGATTGAAACAGGGAGGGCTTAATTGGAAAGAAGTAGAAACGTATAAAGTTAAGAGAAAATGTCACTCTTATATTACGTTTTATTCTCTTTTCCTGGTGTTAGTCTAGTTTTGAGAATTAGTTGCTGCTCTTAGGGCTTCGGTAATCGGACAGTCCTTATATATGTCTTTTGTAATGAGTTTTGGAACAAGTTTTATGAATGAAGAATGTCCAATTTCTTTTCTTCGGCTCTTCTCTCTCTCTTTTTCTTCTCTCACTGATTTATCTATTCTTTCTCTCCCACTTTTCTGTAACGTTTCCTTCAAGATTGAGGGGTATTTTCTGTGAAATTGTGGGAGCAATTGTAGGGATCATAACACACCTATCCCCGGTTCATGAGTCCATCATTTTTATTCTGTGCTATGCTCCTTATATATATAACGTGGGTGTGCATTAGCCCCCTCACTCGGTCAAGTTGATTGACCCCTCATTTACACTTTTAGTTGCAGGTTGTTGGCGTTTGCTAGGCGGAAGTGAGTCCTTTGAGTTGCACTTCGTCGGTCTAGTCTTTCTATTTGCATTTGTCTTTTCATACACTTTACTTATGCTTTGACTCGTAGACTTGAGATTATACTTTACTATTCGGTAGCCCTGCGTGGCACTTGATGATTATTACTTTATGTTAATATACGGGACTAGGGATTTATGCTAGTTGAACCCGTCACTGTTATGTTTGTTGATCTATTATTCGGGATTAGGTATCTATGCTAGTTGAACCCGTCACCTGCTTTGCATGTTTTGTTTTAAATGCTTCCGCTATCTTTTGTTATTGGTTTTAATTGCTTCAGCACTCTGAGTTTTGGTCAAGTTCGATCCGCCTAGCCTAGTGTGTGAGTGACATTTACGTGCTTCGTTTTTATATAAATTGATACCGAAATTTTGTGCAAATTTAATATGTTGGACTTATACGTGTCTTGTATATGAATATATGTTTGTTTCGTATTTTTGGGTTCATTTGTATGAGTTTCGGATTTATTTTAATTTTGGAATCCAAGTCGGGGGCTAACGAGCAATTAGCGCACCCTTGGTTCCGTATTTGATATCTTGAGCTCGGGAACTCGGATCCGAGTTCCGTCAACTTAGCTGAACTCGCAACGAAAATTCGAGTTTATTGAACTTAGCCTTATATTTTTCCAAAGTCATTTGAACCCCCGAAATTCAACCGAAAAACGAAACGGCGACAAAACTGACCATGTTATACTAAAATGACCCTAACTCATCCAAACTTTCACCAAATTAACCATGGTTTGATGCTATGAAACCCTAACTCAACCACCTAGCTTGTTATATCATCCCTTAACCGAACCAACCCTCCCACAAACCCCAAATCTCAGCCAAAGCTACTGCCATCCAGTCATTCCCGCAACCTTGCCTTCCTTGGAGATTTTACAGCTCAAATCTCTTCCAACTTTCATCCAATCAACAAGGTAAGCTTAGGGTTGTAATATATGTTCATTCCTGATCATTTTCATCCTTTCATCCCTGAATTTGAGTCAGTTTTCATGAAGATATGGCTGATTGCATGAATAGTTAGGTATAGAGCATTTTTTATGATCTCTTTCGATTCTTGATGGATTTGAGTGATTCCAAGCTTGAATATTATTGTTTTGACATCCTCTTCTCATTTATGATCATTGATTACATGGTAGTTGGAGTATTTATGAGATATCATTTATGGCTCTTTGAAAAAATTTCATGAAATGGTCACGTATGCCTTCTTTCTGCGTTTGAGCTCTTTTGGAACTGATTTATACGTTGAATTGGTGTTGTTTTTCTGCACATTTGATAGCCTAATTGACCTGAACATGTAGAGTTAAATGAGATCAGTTATGCTCTGTTTTTTCATGGATTTTTGCCCTGTTTTGGACTGAATTTTCTGCTGTCAGCTGCTACGTTTCTTCTTCCTTATTGCTGTCAGTTTTAGTGGGTTGTTAGGGCTGAGTTGTTGCTGCATTTCATGCCTTGTATTGTTGCATATCCTTTCTGTTTGTTGCTTTAGCTGCTGTTGCGTTTTAAGCCATTAAACATGGGTTGCTTCGTGTGTTGCTGCTGCCTTGTTCTGGACTGGATCTCCCCGGGCGGGGAGATTTTGGCTGCAAAAGAGCCCGACCGGGTAGTGCAAATGCAAAAACCTTCTGCATAAGGCTCCCCGACCGGGTAATTTTGTGAACAAAATCTCCCCGGTCGGGGAGATTGATTCTGAAACGGGTTGCTGCTGCTGCTTCATTTTTCTAGTTGTTGCTTCTTTTTTCTTTCTTTTTCTTTGCTTGTAATTGCATGGGTCGTTGTGATGCATGTAATGCATGAAAGGTGTGATTGTTGCATGTATAATAAGCTTCAGACCTGCAATTCTTAAATTGGATAATTCATGCATGACATTGTTTATGCTTTAAGGTATTTGCAAGCATTTTGTACGTGTGCATGTACATATATACGTATTCATACTAAAAATAGTTGCATGCATGTTAAATAATTAGGGTTACATGCATGGAATGAATAATTTGCATGCATGTTGTGTACGTGTGCATGTATATATGTATAAATATATATATATATTTTTATATATTTGTTTTTTATAATACTAAATAATATTTGAATTAATTGATTATAGTGTTTAATTGTTACCTATTTATGTTTTATTTAATTTTCGATATTGAATTGAATGTATTTAATTGTTTATTTTCTCATTGTAAATGCGATTTAATACGTGCTTTGACCATAATTGAAATTCTTGGATTGATTTGATATGAAATGTGAATTTATGAATTGAATGAAAGTGAACGAATGATTGAATGGCTTGTTTATATACCTTAAATTCCTTAATAGTGCATATGAACATTTTCATAATATAATCTTATCTTTTATACATTCATATCATGATCATTACATTGTCGAGCGTCTTATATGGTTATATTGAGTCTCACTTCACCTTTCTTGCACATATTTTGATTCCGTTGGAGACGAGGCCGGTCAGTGAGGCTCTTGTGTTCTCCTTTTGGCGTTTAAGGTGGCTTTCTCTTCTAATTAGATAAATGACCCTATATACCTCTAATGTGAAAAGATTTCGGCCAAAAGTGTATATATGTATATAGAGTCGTTTTCAAGGGTCAATGATTTTAAAAGTAAAGCCTTTCTTTCATGAACCTACCTAATGTTTTGGCGAGAATGAATGAATGAATGCATAGAATGGGGCCCAGGGACTTGGTGTGAGAGGTGACCCGAGGAGGCATGCGCTGACGGTGAACCCTCACACTAGTCCCACCAATGAACGGCGTAACCGGACCTCGTTAGGAGTTAGCGACGAATGGACGCTGAGTGCCATCTGGGGAGTCATGTTCCCCTTTTGGTCAATGAATGGGTGGTCGGGCCTTGCAAACCCACCTCCAACCCGGAGGAAGAAGGTGGAAATGTTATTGAATGTGCACGAAAGAAAGAATGATATGCATGAAAAGAAAGAATGAATGAATGTTTAAATGAATTACACAAGGTGTTGGTTGGAGATAATGCACGCCCACTCGCCGGGCCGATAATGACCTCATGTAAATGAATCGTTATAATCCCTTTTGATGATTTCTCTATTTCACCCAATTGGGAAACTCTTTAAAAACCTCATTTGGGATTATAGCTTGCATGTGACTGTTTAAATACTATTGTATATTATATTTATGCCCTGTTTTATACCCACCAGTCCCTTTTGGACCGAACCCGTTTGACTTTCAGTTGTGTTGTGCAGGTGTCAAGGGAGCTAGGCGGGAATTCGAATCATAGGTCTTGCATTCGCTTTTAACTCTTGTATTTTGGTCTTACACTTACATATTGCACTTTTGATCATTGTATATGAATATTAATGGAGCGTACATGTTTTGAGCCTTGATGGCATTGGATGATGTTATATTTTACTTTTGGAGCTTTGATGTTCTTGATATATATATATATATGTATGTTATATGTTCAGTTTATGCTTCCGCTTTAATGTTTACTTTGAATTTTATTGTTTAAGGGTTAGCCCGCCTAGCATAGCGTGTGTGTTTGTCCCCGTTCGCCGTGACTTAGCTCGAGTATGGATCGTCCATTTCATATTTGGGTCGGGTCTCGGTGCGGGGGATGTGGTACCTTGCGCTCGGGTGCTACATCCTTAAGTGGTATCAGAGCCTCGGGTCGCAAAACTCGGGCTCTCGTGTCGTGTGGGTCAGTCTATGTCCTTCGGTATAGGAACTACGTGATAATGTGCGCATTCCATCGATCTTGAACATGAAATTGTCTTTCTTTTTAATCTTGTCGAATTACTTGTTGCATTTTATATTGAATCCTTGCCTTTCGTGTTGAATATGTGCGATGAGCATGTACTAATCGCATGTATATATCTCTGAAATGAGTTATGATTTACAGGTTACAAAAATAATATCAAACCACGGCCAAGTTCCACGATAAAAACGATCTATTGTAAGTTCTTCCAGAGGCATGGAAGATAGGAGGGATGCACCGGGGAGGAATATGGAGAATTCGAGATCTGAGTCCTTCCTATATGGAGCTAGAGTTCAAGGGTTGGGAGCCGGAATGGGAGGTTCCACTTTAGGGATGCAATGGTAGAGAGAGACACTTGATAAGATAAGAGTTGTTCGGGGAAATTATTTATGACTCCTAATATGGGTATATACGGCTCTCCTACATAAGATGCCATAATTGGATTCAACAGGACAGTTCAACCTAAGGGATGAAGTAAATAAACCTTGAAGGTATTTTGGTTCAGGGATCGAGCCATTGAAGAGGTACCGAGGATTGAGAGGAGTCAAGGTAAAATAAATTCGATGGGAATTGAGCGCCCAGAGTTGTCAAAGAAGGGTTTCTAAATAAACCTGGAAATTAGAAATCGAGATTGTGGAGGTGAAGATCGAGAAGAGTTTAAATTTAGGTGCTCTGGATTGCGACTAAGATAGAAACGAGTGGGGAAGGGAGTAGAGAAAGGCAATTGACGGGGTAAATACAAATTTTGGAAAGGTGGTGACATTGAGGACGGAAATTGAGTTCCTTCTCCAAACCCAAGCTGAATTGTCGGGTTGTGAGGTCGAATTGGGAAATATGGAGCAACAAATGGAAACGGTAAAGAAAGGCAAGGACTCTTTGGGAGGAAATCATGTGCTTAAGTATAAGCAATCGAAAAATGAGTTTATTTCACTAATCTCAACTCATAAAGGATAAGCACGAGATTCTTGATCACGGGGATGGCGAGAAGTAGGGTTCAGAATTACGTTAGGGTTCAATTTTGTAAGAGAATTTGGGCAATGTTGAAGGGTGATTCTCGGGGGGAAATGCAGAGGCCATTTCAATGGGTGTCAAAGAAATCAGGGATCGTGAAATTCCAATTCCAGACAGTGGAAGATACAAGTGATGCGAAAAGATTCATGGAAAACTTGAAGACCGTGGGAAAGACAAGGCATGATTACCTCGTGATTGGAGGAACGAGGAAAAGCTACCAAGCTAACAGCTTACCATATTGGTGACAGGTTCCAAAACATTCATGGCACGTGTATCATACTTCGCACCAAATTATTTATTTTTTTTCTTTACTTATGTTCGTGCGCTCAATTTTTTGGATTTTGTTGCTTTAATGTGCGGCATATTTAATTGTTGCAAGTATGCCACGTGCATCATCATTTTAACCCGACATGCATTCTAGTGTTTATTTAATAGGAAGTTCTTTCATCCCACTTATCAAGTATTTCTTCGATCGGGCCACATCTGACTTAAGAGGAAAAGAAATAATGGGATGGTACGTTACAAGGAAGGTGACGTCGGGAAAACAAAGAATTTCAAGTAAGGGATAGGTTAATGGAAACGGGAATTCATAAGGAAAAGCGAGATTAGAGTTGATTGCGGGGTGTGTGGATTGGACAAGAATAGGAAAGGGGTTTCGGACATCAAGCGAAGTAGAAGAGAAGTTGAAAGGCAAAACCTTAGGGTTGCCCTTCTGATTAAATCCTCCCTAATGGGAATTATTCATCCAGAATTTCGACAAAAGAAGAATCGATGGAGTTCAACACGTGACAATAGAAATTTAAGGGGGAGAGCACGACCGAGAAACAAATTGGAAAATTGAATTGGTGCTTGAAGAAATATTTTAGTAGGAATAACGGAATTTCAAATTAATGAAGATCTGGAAGTCCTAATGGTGGTGATCGGAAATAAATAAAAGAGCCTCAACGGTTAAACCGTTAAAGTGAGCGTTAAGTATTAAGTTAGTGTTGAAGGCCACCACGGGATATTGAGGAGATGGTTTGTTGAGCATTTCTACACATAGGATTTAAATTTTGGGAAATAATGGAATTGTGGAAGAGCTTCTGCGAGACCATTAAATCGCCTCAGGGAGCAGAAATTAAATCAAATTAATATGTTCGTGATGGCAACCATAGAGGGTAATTTGACTAAGGATTGGAGGAATTCGGGCATCACTTAACAAAATAAAACCATACTGCATCGCTAGTCATTTTTCCATAACAAGTTAGAAGGAATTTAAGCAGAAAGGAATCAGAAAGAAGTGACTATGGAAGGACTTGATCTGAATCTCAAGAAGTATCAAGGAAGTTTTCGCTCGATTAGAAATTTGGGTGGACAGAAAATTAATGCACGCTTAATGGCTCTAAGAGGATAAAGGGATGAGGAAACGATGATCACAATCCGGTTTGGAAAGAACTCGTCAAGAAGGCTGTGATCATTAATCAAAAAGGTTATTGAATTTCAGGGGTTTCACCAAATTATAGAAGGAGACGCGAACCGTGAAGAAGACCGGTCCGAAATCTTAAAATGTAGGGTAAAACTCGTTTTGGAAGGTCAGGTTGATTGGATCAGGGTTAACGTATAACCGAGAAATGGAAGAAGGTAAGAAGATATAAGAATGAGAGTGGAATTAAGAATAGGACCAGTCGAGAGCCATATCAGTTTCTCAGGTGGACACGTTGAAGATATTAAAAACAAGCCAAGAGTCGAGCTAGCTTTTGGGTTCAGACCATACCTTGGGACCATGAAGGCTTTAGCTTCAAATTCATTTCCATGGTGAACGGTACCTCAGACATCCATGGCATATGCATACACGCATTGTTAATTTAAATAATTTTGATAATCTGTACTTTGACTCTTTGATGTGTTAACTATTGTTGTATAATTGATGTTGTATGTAAGTAAGTGATGATTGTCCCCTGGCGTTATGTGACTGTTTTGATTAAGTTGTCGTAATTGGATATTTTGATGTTTTCTCCTTGGTATTTGCTCTTCGTTGTGGCTGTATTTTGTATTTTGAACTTCTTTACCTGCTTTTGAGAGACAGGGTTCTCTCGTTCCTGCTTTTGAGAGACGGGGTTCTCTCATTTTTGTTCGAGAGACGGGGTTCTCTCATTTTTGTTTGAGAGACGGGGATTCTCTCCTTGTTGCTTGTGAGGAACGGGGTTCCTTCATTAATTGTCTTCAGACAGACAGTGAATCCGAGGACGGATTCTTTTAAGGGGGAGGTTGTAACGCCCCAGGCTTTTTTTTTTTTTTTGTAAGTAGTACAGCATGACGTATGTGTTTACCAAATTGCGCGAAATAATTATTTATACGTGTTTTATATATATTTAATTTAGTTTTAAAAATATTAAACGTTAATTATGTTAATTATTATATCCTAAGTTATTTAATATTAAATATTTAATTAATTTCGTCCATTTACATTAATTGAATTAATTAGTGCATGCATTTTATATTTTAATTAGTGCATGCATTTTATATTTATTAGTATATACGAATTTAAATTCTATATTATTTGTAATGTTATGAATTTTCTTGTTGCATTGCTTATGAGTGACATTTACGTGCTTCGTTTTTATATGTTCGTTTCGTATTTTCAGGTTCATTTGCATGAGTTTCGGATTTATTTTAATTTTGGAATCCAAGTCGGGGGCTAACGAGCAATTAGCGCACCCTTGCTTTCGTATTTGATATCTTGAGCTCGGGAACTCGGATTCGAGTTCCATCAACTTAGCTGAACTCGCAACGAAAATTCGAGTTTAGTGAACTTAGCCTTATATTTTTCCAAAGTCATTTGAACCCCCGAAATTCAACGGAAAAACGAAACGGCGACAAAACTGACCATGTTATACTAAAATGACCCTAACTCATCCAAACTTTCACCAAATTAACCATGGTTTGATGCTATGAAACCCTAACTCAACCACCTAGATTGTTATAACATCCCTTAACCGAACTAACCCTCCCACAAACCCCAAATCTCAGCCAAAGCTACTGCCTTCCAGTCATTCCCGCAACCATGCCTTCCTTGGAGATTTTACAGCTCAAATCTCTTCCAACTTTCATCCAATCAACAAGGTAAGCTTAGGGTTGTAATATATGTTCATTCCTGATCATTTTCATCCTTTCATCCCTGAATTTGAGTTAGTTTTCATGAAGATATGGCAGATTGCATGAATAGTTAGGTATAGAGCATTTTTTATGATCTCTTTCGATTCTTGATGGATTTGAGTGATTCCAAGCTTGAATATTATTGTTTTGACATCCTCTTCTCATTTATGATCATTGATTACATGGTAGTTGGAGTATTTATGAGATATCATTTATGGCTCTTTGAGAAAATTTCATGAAATGGTCACGTATGCCTTTTTTCTGCGTTTGAGCTCTTTTGGAACTGATTTATACATTAAATTGGTGTTGTTTTGCTTCACATTTGATAGCCTAATTGACCTGAACATGTAGAGTTAAATGAGATCAGTTATGCTCTGTTTTTTCGTGGATTTTTGCCCTGTTTTGGACTGAATTTTCTGCTGTCAGCTGCTACCTTTCTTCTTGCTTATTGCTGTCAGTTTTAGTGGGTTGTTAGGGCTGAGTTGTTGCTGCATTTCATGCCTTGTATTGCTGCATATCCTATCTGTTTGTTGCTTTAGCTGCTGCTGCGTTTTAAGCCATGAAATATGGGTTGCTTCGTGTGTTGCTGTTACCTTGTTCTGGACTGGATCTCCCCGGGCGGGGAGATTTTGGCTGCAAAAGAGCCTGACCGGGTAGTGCAGATGCAAAAACCTTCTGCATAAGGCTCCCCGGTCGGGGAGATTGATTCTGAACCGGGTTGCTACTGCTACTTCATTTTTCTTGTTGTTGCTTCATTTTTCTTTCTTTTTCTTTGCTTGTAATTGCATGAGTTGTTGTGATGCATGTAATGCATGAAAGGTGTGATTGTTGCATGCATAATAAGCTTCAGACCTGCAATTCTTAATTTGGATAATTCATGCATGACATTGTTTATGCTTTAAGGTATTTGCATGCATTTTGTACGTGTGCATGTACATATATACATATACATACTAAAAATAGTTGCATGCATGTTAAATAATTAGGGTTACATGCATGGAATGAATAATTTGCATGCATGTTGTGTACGTGTGCATGTATATATGTATAAATATATATATATATATATATATATATATATATATATATATATATATATATATATATATATATATATATTATATATATGTTTATTATAATACTAAATAATATTTGAATTAATTGATTATATAGTTTAATTGTTACCTATTTATGTTTTATTTAATTTTCGATATTGAATTGAATGTATTTAATTGTTTATTTTCTCATTGTAAATGCGATTTAATACGTGCTTTGATCATAATTGAAATTCTTGGATTGATTTGATATGAAATGTGAATTTATGAATTCAATGAAAGTGAACGAATGATTGAATGGCTTGTTTATATGCCTTAAATTCCTTAATAGTGCACATGAACATTTTCATAACATAATCTTATCTTTTATACATTCATATCATGATCATTACATTGTCGAGCGTCTTATATGGTCATATTGAGTCTCACTTCACTTTTCTTGCACAGATTTTGATTCCGTTGGAGACGAGGCCGGTCAGTGAGGCTCTTGTGTTCTCCTTTTGGCGTTTAAGGTGGGTTTCTCTTCTAATTAGATAAATGACCCTATATACCTCTAATGTGAAAAGATTTCGGCCAAAAGTGTATATATGTATATAGAGTCGTTTTCAAGGGTCAATGATTTTAAAAGTAAAGCCTTTCTTTCATGAACCTACCTAATGTTTTGGCGAGAATGAATGAATGAATGCATAGAATGGGGCCCAGGGACTTGGTGTGAGAGGTGACCCGAGGAGGCATGCGCTGACGGTGAACCCTCACACTAGTCCCACCAATGAATGGCGTAACCGGACCTCGTTAGGAGTTAGCGACGAATGGACGCTGAGTGCCATCTGGGGAGTCATGTTCCCCTTTTGGTCAATGAATGGGTGGTCGGGCCTTGCAAACCCACCTCCAACCCGGAGGAAGAAGGTGGAAATGTTATTGAATGTGCACGAAAGAAAGAATGATATGCATGAAAAGAAAGAATGAATGAATGTTTAAATGAATTACACAAGGTGTTGGTTGGAGATAATGCACGCCCACTCGCCGGGCCGATAATGACCTCATGTAAATGAATCGTTATAATCCCTTTTGATGATTTCTCTATTTCACCCAATTGGGAAACTCTTTAAAAACCTCATTTGGGATTATAGCTTGCATGTGACTGTTTAAATACTATTGTATATTATATTTATGCCCTGTTTTATACCCACCAGTCCCTTTTGGACCGAACCCGTTTGACTTTCAGTTGTGTTGTGCAGGTGTCAAGGGAGCTAGGCGGGAATTCGAATCATAGGTCTTGCATTCGCTTTTAACTCTTGTATTTTGGTCTTACACTTACATATTGCACTTTTGATCATTGTATATGAATATTAATGGAGCGTACATGTTTTGAGCCTTGATGGCATTGGATGATGTTATATTTTACTTTTGGAGCTTTGATGTTCATGATATATATATATATGTATGTTATATGTTCAGTTTATGCTTCCGCTTTAATGTTTACTTTGAATTTTATGGTTTAAGGGTTTGCCCTCCTAGCATAGCATGTGTGTTTGTCCCCTTTCGCCGTGACTTAGCTCGAGTATGGATCGTCCATTTCATATTTGGATCGGGTCTCAGTGCGGGGGATGTGGTACCTTGCGCTCGGGTGCTACAATCCACCCCCATGGATTTTTCCAAAGAGAAAAATCCACCCCCATGGATTCTGGTCAGAAACCCACTGACTCAAATCCACCCCTATGGATTTTTCCAAAGGGGAAAATCCAACCCCGTTGATTTGTGTCTGTGGCAAAAAAAACATCCAAACAAGGCATGCACGAAAGAGAAGGGAAAAGATGCATGTTACCAACTTAAAACTTAATCAAAAGCATATATATTCAGGTCATAATCTCATACATACATGCCAAAACCGAAGCTAAATCATGATAATGGAAGAGATGCTCACATAGGTTCATGTTCTTCAAGTTTCATGAAAAATCATTAACGGTAACTTCCAAATAACTCATCTATCATGCCATACAAGTTTAGGGAGACATAAATGGAGGTCTTAGGATCATATATCATGCTTTATACTAAAAGAATTCACAAGATCTCAACAAAGAATCATTAAAATTTCACAAACCCTTACTATTCATCATCTTCTCCAATACTAAATCAAACCTTGGTGAAATCATGCAATATGGGACTTAAAATAACTACAAGGAGATACACAACATAAAAATTGGATTACCTTTCGAATTGGAGAAGAAATGGATGTGAGATGAGCTCAAAATCTCAAATGGGGCAAAAGGGTTCTTCTTCTATTTTTTTCTTAGCTGAAAATATTTAGCTTTGGGGGAGTGGGATCTCGGTTTAGGGCAAGTGGGATTAGGGTCAAAGGGTAGGTCATAGGTGTGTTGGTTTAGGTCCGTAGCTTAGGTAGAGTCATGAATGGTCATTTTAGACGAGAGTTGCTCATTTCGGTTGAAATTCGGGGATCTAAATGGTCTTAGAAAAATATGAGGCTTGACCCATTGGATCCGAATCGTCGATACGAGTCCAATGGAGATGACAGAACTCGGAACACGAGGTGCGCTAAATGCTCTTTAGCCCCCTCTTCGGTTCCGATCACACAAACGATTCCAAAATTCAAATATACAATAACGAAATCATGCAACGAGCATACAAAAATAATTATAATACACATAATTCACTCATACCAAGTTTTCACCAAAAATTGAAATCAATTTAAATAGATACGACACTCAAACACGATCACAAATGCAGAAACGTTCAACAGTCTATATTCAATTAATAAAAACTAATAAAAGAAATACTAATGAAAGCATATATAATTAATTTAATTTTGCATATTGGTAATCAATTACGTCATGCTTAAACCACTGAAAAACTGGGGCGTTACAACCTCACCCCCTTAAAAAGAATCCGTCCTCGGATTCACTAAATCCTATGCAAACAATGAGAGAACCCCGTCCCTCGAAAGCAACAAAGAGAGAGCCCCGTCTCTCAAACAACAAGGAGAGAACCCCGTCTCTCAAATAACAAAGCAAGGGAGTCTCCAATACTCCCGAGTAACACAACCCAAACAGTTACATCAAAGTGCAAACATCGAGAAGGAGGCAACACATATCAATTACCATAGTTAACATCATATAAGACACAAAAGGTCCAGCAATATATATACAGCAAGCACATAAGTCATCATTTATACAAAGCGATGATACGATAGGGAATCAAGGCACACATCATCACAATTATTTGAATCAAAATTGCATGTATGCATATGCGATGAATGTTTCTTATACCGTTCACCGTAGCAATGAGATTGAAGGTTGATAATTCATAATATGGTTGGAGGATCCAGTTTGGCTCTTGATTAAATTCTTGGAGTTCCCTTTGCTGGTAGTGTTAAGGTTGACATCCTTGGGGTGCTGACATTGCAATAGCTACCCGATCCTCATTTTATAGCCAAACTTCATTCACGAATTTTACTTAACCCTTTTCTCAGATGCTTGAATTCATTCTTCCGTCCGAATAGCATCCCCAACTTACCATGGAAAACGTTTGAAGTGCCGATAACCCATCTTGTTTAGATTGTAACATCTCCTAGATGTTTCACTCCCAACACCCAATCGCAATAACTCTCACTCAATCGGTCACCAATTATAGTGATCGGTCCGGTTTCCCTTATTCACTACCTTTCTTATCAACTCCACCTACTCCTTGTCGAACCCCTCATCTTTAAGTTATAAAATACGGTAGCTGTGATACCCCGACTTTCAGACCGTACAGGTATGACGTATGTGCGCGATTTATATTATTTAAATTCATATTCTTTACTCATTTAATTCTTATTTTAAATATTTCTTAAGAATTCTATATGATTATGAATGCTATTTGTTAAGATTTGATTCGTTGATGCTTGATTTGATTTCAGAATTTCTCGTTGTTCGAATATGTTGGAGAATTACGTGTTATGAACTTTGATTATGGTCGTTATATGTTTTCGAATTTATTTGTTCAACTTTTGAATTAATTGTTCGTTCGGAACCTAAAGGAGGTTAAAACGCTTTTAGCGCACCTTGGGTTCCAATGTGTGTATTTTGAGCTCGGGGATTCGGATTCGAATTCCGTCACCACCGTTGAACTCGTTTCGACGATTCGAGTTCGATGGACTAAGCCTCATAATCTTTTAAGCTCATTTGGTAATCCGAAATCCGACCGGAAATTCACCTCGCTCTTATATGACTACTTTTCACCTATTTGCATCTTAGTCCCTCAATTCTTGACATATTACCCTCAAGCTTGGCCCCACTTTACACCCAAAACTCAGCATATCCATCTCTCTCACTCTCATTATCGGTACAAGCAAGGAAAAAGGAGAGAAAGTGCAGCAACTTTGGAGCTTAAACCCTTGAACCCGTCACTATTCACCCTTGGGAGAATTTGAGCTCTAATCTCCATTTTCTTCCATCTTCTTCAAGAGGTAAGTTAGTATTTAATATGTACATGATATTATGAGCATTTTGAGCTATTGAATCCATGCTTTGAGCTAGGTTTGAAATAATTATGGAGCTTAACATGAATATTGAGGGTTTGATGATCTTCCTTGTTTCTTGGACTTAAGCTTTGATTTGAAGATATGCATATGATCCCACATGACTCTAATATGCTTGTATGATCTCCTTTGTTATTATGGTCGAGCATGGTGGAAGATACCATTAGTGAAATTCAAATTTTGGATTGGATGAACTTGAGATATATGATGATTCTTGAGCTTTTATGATGATTGGGTGATTATATGTTGAATATGAAGTGATTTGCTATGATTTGCATGAGTTTTGTGGTTTGAGGTTGTTGCTTGTTGTTACTGCGTGCTCCCCTGCTTCCCTTGCTCTGTTTTCCAGCAGAATTACTGTTGCTGTTGTTATTTTTTTTCGAAGACGAAGGGCCAACACGGCCGTGTCAGCTTTGTACATGTTTTGGACACGGCCGTGTCAGCCTCTCGACTTAGGGCAAATTATTTTTATAAAATTGGACACGGCCGTGTCCATTTTGTACTAAAACTCAACACGGCCGTGTCAGCCCCTCGAATTAGGCTTCTGAATTTATTTTAATCGGACACGGCCGTGTCCATTTTGAAGTAAAACCCAACACGGCCGTGTCATTTGAAATATAGCGGCGGCAATTGCTCGTTTTATGGCTTCGGTGTTTTTCTTTGTATTTTCTTTCTTCGTTTATGACGTGTATGCAATGTTAGCTGGTTATATTACGCGTTATGTGCTTTGTTTTGAACTTATGACTTTATTTTCTATGAATTGTGTGAATAAGATTTGGTAGGTTTTATTTGAAGTGTTATGCATTTCATTTACATTCTTTGCATTCCTAAGCATTGTCGAGCGTCTATTTGGTTCATATTTGAGTCTAAGTCTCGGGTCTTGCTTTCTTTTGTGTTTCAGAGCCTCTTCCGGTCGCGCAAGAACCCGAAGCTTAGGTGGTCGGTTGCCGTTTCGATCCTATCTTTTGTCTCCTTTTTGTTAAGGTGAGGTTAGGAATTAGTAGCTAAATACCCTATGGCCTATAATATGATGAATTTTTCCCTTGAATGCGGATATGGTACATATATCTAGATACGAGTTCTTAATTTATGTTTATGATTTTATGGAATAACTTTGGTCTCTTGGAAACGATATATGTACGAGTATATATAAGCTTGATTTTAAATCTCTTTTAGTATGTTTTGTTATGTTGAGCGAGTGTGCCCTGAAAGATGGGATTTTTGGTTTGAATTGGTTTGTGGGCCCTGGAGACGTGGGTAAGGAAGGCCCGGGGTGATCGCGGGGTCGCCAGGTTTAACCCCTTTGCACGTTCTCATTTGAGATATTCACGTGCAGCCTAGGGAGGTTGGGAAGGCGTGGTATCTTGAGCCTTCGGTGGATAACCGGAGAAGGCATAACGTGGGTTAGCTACCCCGTATGTTTTTGGTAATGTAGGTGCTAGGGTTTGATTCCCGACACACCATGGATGCAAGGGTGGATTTATGATTTGATATTTATGTTTAGAGGCGTAAGGGATAGTCCGTTCTCGCAGGGCTTTTAATTATGTTTTGACTGATGGATTATGAATCGAGATAGATGATTTTCTTACTATTTATTAATTTCGTGAAATGGTTTTGGTGTGCAAACCTCTAACCTCGATTCATGACTATCACTTTTGATTTGTGTTGTGATCTATACGTATTTAAGGTGTGGGTGTGTAAGCCCCTCACTCAGTCGAGTTGTGAGACTGACCCTCTCCTTTCCCTTTCAGGTATGCCGAGCTAGGCGGGGAAGTGCATCGAGTCGAGTTGTACATAGCCGTTTAGGTCGAGTAACATTGCATCTCTTTTGTTTTTAGCATCTTGTATGAAATATAACCTTGGCACTTGAATTCTTATATCTATTTTGGGCTGAGAAGCCATGGTATATATATTGTTACTTTTGCATGAGCTCGTTTGGATCCTGTTTATTGCTTCCGCGTATATGATTGGTGTTTGCGCACTCTGGTGTTGTTTATCCCCGTTTAGCCTAGTGTGTGGGTGTAGGCCACCGTTCGCTTAGACTTGGGCTCATGTATGGAAATCCATTTCATATGTGGGTTCGGGTTTAAGTGCGGGGGATGTGGTGGCCCACCGCTCCGGGCGTCACATTCTTAAAGTGGTATCAGAGCTCTCGGTTGCAAAACCGGAGCTCTTGAGTCGAGTCTGGTGAGTCTAGGTCGTTCGACTTAGGATAACGTGGTTATATGCATTTATATGATTATTTGTTTACCTTCTTGTTAATAGTGCACATGAACATGCACTAACCCTCACGCATATGAATTGGAATCTCTTGTTTTGTAGAAATATGCCTCCACGACGACACCATCGCCGAGATAGATCTCCGGAACATCGTCATCACCGAGATCATTCTCCAAAACAAGAAAACAACAATCCACCACCACCACCTCAAATGGATCCCGGAAACTTTATGGAAAGATTGGCCGTATTTTTGGAACAAAGGGCTCTAGAAAGGAATAATGCATCTCCGGCCGGACATCATGGAGGGAATGCTATCACTGCTCTACTTCGGGAATTTAAAAATCAGAATCCACCGGTTTTCATTGGTGGGAATGATGTGCAGGTAGAGGAGTGGTTAATCCAGACAAATCGGGTATGGCGCCTCATTCCTTGTGACCCGATGGACAAGCTACAGTGCACTCTTAGCATGATACAGGGACAGGCCTACAGTTGGTGGACTAACACTCAGATTAAGTTGGAAGCTTCCGGGGAAGAGATTACATGGAATATCTTTGAGCAGGAATTCAAGAACAAATATATCCCTAAGGCTACGAGAAACCGAAGGTTGAGAGAATTTATAGATTTGAAACAAGGGAGTATGTCTGTTACTGATTATATCAACGAGTTTGAGAGACTCTCCCGTTATGCCCCTAATATCGCCAATGACGATGAAGCGAGGGCCTCTCAGTTTCTCCGAGGACTACGGGAGGATATGAAAGATGCTTTGGAAGCAGCCAACACTAGCACGTGGGCGAAAGTAGTTGATAAGGCTCTCAGGGTCGAAGAGAGAGTGGTTTTGAGGAGGAGGACTTCACATTCAGGGCAAGGGTCCAGTTCAGGGACTATGAATAAATTTGGAAAGGGGCCAGCCTTTCAAACTTTTCAACAGGCTAAGCCTCAGAACAAATCATTCAGACCAGCGGGACCAATTCAAGCCAAGCAACCTTTAGCACTTCCAGCACCACCTAAAGTGCAATGTACCTATTGCAAAGGTCCTCACCACGTGGATAACTGCTTCAGACTCCATAAAAGGTGTTTCATTTGTGGAGCACCGGATCATATGATGAATACGTGTCCGAAGAAGAAAGACAATCCGAGGCCTGCAATTCCAGCTAGGGCATATGCGTTGGGAGCTGAGGAGGAGCAAGTTGTAGATGTCGACCCTAACGCGGTGATCGAAGGTACTATAAGTATCCATGGCACTACATTACATGCATTATTCGATCCCGGGGCTACTCATTCATTTATTTCCCGGAATATTGCTGCTTCTATGTACTTGCCTGTTTCTTTATGTGCGCATGACTACGTGGTTAGTTCCCCTCTTGGTGGTAGCTTAGTATCTTGCAGGGTTTTTCGGGGTTGTCCAATTAGATTTGAAGGTCGAGTCTTTTTGGAAGATTTGATTGAGATGCCTATACAGAGGTATGATGTTATTTTGGGGATGGATTGGTTGTATAGGTATGGGGCTCAGATGGATTATCGGGAGAAGAAAGTTTCCTTTGGTTCAGTGGTGTTTAAGGGCGAGAAGGTTAAGTCAAGCCCGTTTATTTCTTTCATGGAGGCTAGTAAACTGGTCCGGCACGGAGCAACAGGTTTTGTGGCCTATCTTTTGAATAGACTGAATGATCAGGCCAAACTTGAAGAGACGGAGGTCGTGCGAGAGTATATCGATGTTTTCCCTGAGACTTTGGGTTCTCTTCCGCCTGATAGGGACATCGAGTTCATAATTGACCTTTATCCCGGAGCAGAGCCTTTCTCGAAGACTCCCTACAGGATGGCTCCTGCAGAGTTGAAGGAACTGAAGTCGCAGCTTGATGAACTTCTAGCTTGCGGGTACATTCGTCCGAGCACTTCTCCGTGGGGTGCTCCCGTTCTATTTGTAAAGAAGAAGGATGGAACGTTACGGATGTGTATAGATTACCGTGAGCTGAATCGGATGACCGTGAAGAATAAGTATCCATTGCCTCACATCGAGGAGCTATTTGATATTTTGCAAGGGTCTAAGGTTTATTCTAAGTTGGATTTGAGACAGGGTTACTACCAGCTGCGGATAAGGGAGGAGGATATCCCTAAGACTGGATTCAACACTCGCTATGGGCACTTTGAATTCGTGGTCATGCCTTTCGGGTTAACTAAAGCTCCAGCCGTATTCATGGATATGATGCACCGAGTGTTCAGGTAGTTCCTTGACAAGTTTGTGGTAATTTTTATAGACGACATTCTGGTGTATTCTAAGTCGGTTGAAGAGCATGTTCAGCATCTTCGGATTGTTTTGGAAACCCTAAGAGAGCATAAGTTGTATGCCAAGTTCGGCAAATGCGAGTTTTGGATCGATCGGGTTATGTTTCTCGGTCATATCATCTCGGGTAATGGAATTGAGGTGGATCCGTCTAAGATTGAATCCGTGCTTCGTTGGGAGAGACCGAGGAATGTATCAGAAATTCGGAGTTTTCTTGGATTGGCCGGTTATTACAGAAGGTTTGTTAAAGATTTTTCTAAGATTGCTGCTCCGTTGACTCAGCTGACTAAGAAAGAAGTGAAGTTTGAGTGGGATGATAAGTGTGAAGCAAGTTTTCAGACTTTGAAAGTGAAATTGACTTCAGCACCAGTTCTCACCCTACCCGAGGGCACCGAGGGTTATGCAGTTTACACGGATGTTTCTAAGGAAGGTTTGGGTTGTGTTTTAATGCAGCATGGTAGAGTGGTAGCTTATGCTTCAAGAAAATTGAAGGAGCATGAGAAGAATTACCCTACACATGACTTGAAATTAGCTGTCGTTGTGTTTGCTTTGATGAAGTGGTGACACTACCTCTACGGTACAACGTTCGAGGTGTTTACGGATCACCAAAGCCTCAAGTATCTCTTTTCTCAGAAAGATCTGAATGTAAGACAGAGGCGTTGGATGGAGTTATTAGGGGATTATGATTGCAAGATTCAGTACCATCCGGGAAAAGCGAACGTGGTCGCCGATGCCTTGAGTAGAAAGGCGAGTGTGGTTAATTTGGAAGTAGGTTCTTCAAGTTCGGGTTCAGAGATTATGGCTTCAGGGACTTGGTTGGCTAACCTCAGAATTATACCAGATTTGAAACAACAGTTATTGGAGGCTCAAGCCTTGGATGTTGAGATTCAGAAGTTGATAGCTCGTTCCAGAGATGATCCAAATTCTAAATTTGGATTGGATGACTTAGGTTTGTTAAGGTTTGGATCGAGAGTTTGTGTTTCAACCGAGCTCAGGAGGCTGGTTTTAGAAGAAGCACATCGTTCGGGGTACTTGATTCATCCGGGGGGTACTAAGATGTATCGAGACCTGAAAGAGAAATTCTGGTGGAATGGCATGAAAAGGAACGTCGCGAACTTCGTGAAGCGATGTCTTACGTGTCAAAAGGTGAAGGCAGAGCACCAGAAACCGGGAGGAACTCTCCAACCACTTCCTATTCCCGAGTGGAAGTGGGAGCAAGTGACAATGGACTTTGTGTCCGGCTTGCCTAGAGTCAAAGGAGGGTTTAATGGAATTTGGGTGGTTATCAACAGGTTGACTAAGTCTGCCCATTTTCTTAAGGTTCGGATGTCTGATAAGGTACCAAAACTAGCAGAGTTGTTTGTGCGGGAAATCGTAAGATTACACGGAATTCCAGTCAGCATAGTTTCAGATCGAGACCTGAGGTTCACTTCGATCTTTTGGCAGAATCTTCAGAGATGTTTGGGTACCAAGCTCAAGTTCAGCACCGCTTCGCATCCTCAGACAGACGGTCAGTCGGAGAGGTTAATCTAGTATTTGGAGGATATGCTCACACCGGAAATTGGTCGCCTTCGAAAGTGTGTAATCGGCTTCGAATCTCCGACGAATCAATTGAGTGTGGGTTCTTTTACCAAATCCGATTGTTTGGATTGAAGAGAGTTGAGTCGAGATTTCGGCAGAGTTTCGGTATGTATTTTTGTCTGTCCCATTCTGGTGAAAGAAATGATATTTATACTCTCAGTTGGAGTAGGCTCGAGCTCGATCTGACTTAGTGGGCGCGAGAATTACGGACCACGTACTTAGATCGTGGGGTGATTGGCGAGTGGGAACAACCATCGACGTTGAGCTTGTGCTAAGCGCTTAAGGGGCGAGTGCTTGCTCGCTGAGCACTTACAAGCCGAGGGCTCCCCTTAGCCAATTCTTAGAGATTATGTCGAGCACTTACGAGCTGAGCCCTTGATAGAACGAGGGCTTGCCTTAGCCAATTTTAAGGGATATACTAAGCACTTACGAGGTGAGCACTTGGTATGACGAGCTCTTGCCTTAGCCGATTTTAAGGGACATACTAAGCGCTTACGAGCTGAACACTTGGTATGACGAGCCCTTGCCTTAGTCAATTTTAGGAATACGAGGATCACGGATAGTCTAAAATACGAGGAGGTTACTTAGTCATTTTTCGGTACTATCATTTGCCCCCCCGCTCCTCGAGTACGAGGCGTGCGAGGTGCTCGTGGAGCGAGAATGTCGAGTCCTATAATTTCGAAATTTCTAAGCGTTTTTCGCGTCGTTCGTTACCTTATTATTCCGTATTTTAGGGTTTTGACTTTTCAAAGATTTTCAACTAGGGTTTAGCTTTTCACTATAGTAATTTTGAATTTCAATTTACCGTAGGTACTGTTCATACTTCTCCCAAGAGCTGCTCGGAAATTTCTCGTCCTAAGCCAGGACTCAAAACTTCACCTGCATCGTGGTAGCGCCGGTGGACTGGCTCGTTCGTCGCCGGTCGCGTGCTTGTTTTCCGGTGACTTTCTCGTTGTTCTAAGATCGTCGGTGACTCGTTCATCTTCAAAGCTTTGGATATTCAGTTGCTGCCATTTGTTTCAAAGCTGTGCCGGCAAAATCCCATTTACAGATCTGTTATCTGCCCAGGCCGAGGTCGCGTATAGCTGCGCCCTTGAGTGCCGACGACTCGTGTCGTCTTCTTCGGCGAGATTTTGGTGGGTTTTGAGGAGTCATCAGTTATTTTTCAGTAACTCACCTATCACTCGGTTGGGTTTAAATTGCACGATTTTTCGGTGAGCTTGGCGCAGGGTTGGCGTGATCTTCGACTAGTTTGGAGGGACCAGATCTGCACAATTTCCCGGCGAGATTTGCAGATCTCCGACGATCCACTCGCAACTTAGAAGCCGCGGGCCATTCGCTTGGGATTCCCGAAGGTGGTTGCCTAGATCTGGTGAGTTTTCCTCGAGATTTTTCAGAATCTGGAGTTTTGTTTTGCTCCATAATTTTAGCCATAAGGGTTTTCGATATCTCTGTCTTTCCGAGGTGATGTCTTCGACCGCATTTCAGTTCCATGTTGAGATCCCCAAATTCATTTTCTTACCTTCACGCTGTAATGATTATCATCATTATTGCTGAATAAATAATGTATAAGCTAAAGTATTTTTTGAAAATTCATGCAGATTTCTGAATGTGGGATATTAGTGGCGGTCCCCACTTCACTTGTCTGTTGGGAGAAAATGGAAAAGGTTTGTTAAATTTCTTTATGTATTCCATTTGCAAATTCTTTGGTATGCTCCGACATTGAATGAAAATTATTGTTCCTTCAATTTTGTGCAGCTGCAATGGGTCAGCTGACTCAAGTTTAAGGAATTTGCTTGATTCTGGATAACACGATAGAGTTCCCCTTCTGCCGAGCTGTCCGACTTTTCGACTTGAGGGAGTGAGATTGCTTGAATCTTGGTTTGGAAAATAGGGCTGTTAGGATCTGCTTGAAAAACGAGGGGGTGCTGCTCGAATTTTCAATACTTATTGAGGTAACCCCGAGCTCTCTCCTTGAGTTATTTTCCTCGAATTATTTGGATTGGATTTTATATGTCGAGATGTTTTCCCTACCATAATCGTTATTCGTCGGGTTGGAATAGTGAAGTTGATATGAGTGACGAGCGGGGTGCTCGAATTGAAGGAGCTATTGAGAGCTCGAGTGTTGGTGTCGAGGCTGTCGGGGCCGAAGTGGACACCGCAGTAGAGGCGACAAATGAGGCCATCGGGGCCGATTGTATTGTGGCTAATAAGAAAGGGGTTAGTTTCAACCCGTCCGAAATGTCGTCGAACATAAGTGATTCGGAATTTGACGAGCTAAGGAGTTTGTTTCATATTCCAGACTTCTTTGAGATTATACGACCATTGCCTCACGAGAGGATTACTTCACCGCCTGAGGGCACTATAGCGGTATATACCGATGCATTTACTTGCGGTTTTCGACTCCCGATTGGGCCTGGCGTGCTTGAGTTATATAAGGCGACGGGGGTTAGTCTGAGCCAATTAGCACCCAAGCTGTATGTGATAATCCATTGTTTCCTCGTGATCATGGCGTGTTTGGGAGAGGTACCCTCGGCTGCGAATTTTGCAAAACTTTATAGGACTCAACGGTCTAGTCGATCGGCTACCGATGGGGCAGATGCTGGATACCTTTGTATCACGCCTCAGAGGGATGCTCCTCGTTTAGATGCTGACACTCTGTATGATAGGACTTGGAAGAGTCGGTTTGTATTCATTAGAAATACGAGGGGCGATTCGTGGGGTGTGCCCGAGAAGTGGGTTATTCCTGGAAAACGAGCTAAGAAAGGTCGAGCGGGGTCTGTCGAAGACGAGTCGAGTGCGATCTCAAGTGGCTCGATAAAGACGTGGAAAGAATTGGGGTGTTTATCTATCGTTAAACTGTTGGCTGAGCGAAATCTTTCTTGGGCTGGTATATCTCCCGTTTCGATTGGCTCCGAGCCGTTAGGTAGCTTTATTATCTTACAGCTTTGACTCTTATCTCTTTTCTGTTGTTATACTCCAGCTTTTGAGTTCGAAAATTCTAAGTACCCTGTTCGTGCTAATGTGCTTGTTTTGCGCTTTCCAGGCGTCGACGACTTGATGAATGCTCAGGTGGAACTTGCGCTTGCTCAGGCGGTTCGAGGGAACAAGGTCGTTCGGCGCAAGCCTGGGAAAAGAAAGCGGGCCTTTTCGGATCAACAACATCCCAACTCTGAACGTGCATTGGAGCCGATCCAAGAAGAACCTATAGAACTGGCCCCCCTTGTCGGTGATAACGACGGACAATCTGATCCTCCCGTGCCTTCTCCAGCTGATCTTGTTGCCGAGGGGTCCCACACTACGCACCCTAGAGTGAATAATATTGTGGAAGAGAGGTGTTTGAATCATCGTGCTAGGGACGTCGAAGTGATTGTCGCTTTGGATAATTTTCTGCCTTCTACGAGCATGCCGACAGCATCGGGCACCTCTACACCTTTGAGGGGTGGAGCTAGTAGAGGAGAGGCGCCTAACAATCAAGATTTGGTGGAAGCTTCTGACTCAGACCACGAGAATCAGCTTCCCGTTCATGACCAGCCCCGCGAGGTGCAAGGACTTTCTGATGCGATATTTAACTCGGAGCAGCTAGAGCACGATCTCCGGCGCTTGGGGCAAGTCGATTTTCAAACCAACCAGCTAGCTATGAGAGAGGGTGTCACGGTAGTTTCATACTTAGTCTTTTTGTCATTTCATTTTTTATACTTGTGTCGATATGGAGTAACACGCTGAGCCCTTATACTTGGTGTATTTTCAGGATCTTATGCTGAGGATCGAGCACTCCTCTCGCTTAGCTTCTTGGTATAATAGCAGGAAAGTCATGTATAAGCAGCTATATAAGCGAGCCAAGACCGATCTCGATGCACAAACTAAGGCTTCTGAGAGCCTTCGAGGTAGGTTCGAGAAGGCGAGAGAAACTATCCAGACACAAAAGAGTCAGTGTGCGAGGACCCAAGCGCTTCAAGACCAGGTGTTGGAGCTTAAAAAGGTGATCGAGGAGATGAAGGAGAAGTCGACGAGCGACGATCGCCTATTGGTTTTATCCAAGGAAAGACTCGACGGAAGTGAGAAGGCACGCTTGGAACTAAACGTGAAGCTCGAGGAAAGCGAAAGAGAGCGTATGGAGTTGAGCGCGAAGCTTGAGGAGTGCAAGCTTGCCTACTCTGCTCGAACTCGTTCGGATGTAGTCGAGGGGGTGAAACGCTTCATGAGGAGTCCCGCATTCGATGTTGTTTGTGCTCTCAACAATGCTGATGGATTCCAGGCTGCTTTTGATCGTGCATATAACCAGCTTAACCACTTGGGAGCCATTTATGAAGATGCCGACATTGATGAGATCGGTCTTCATAGGGACGGCGAAATGAGGCCAATACTTGGCCGCGTGGGCGGACAGGATTCGACCTCAGGGGGTGCTAATGACGATGAGTTTGGGTTCGCCCTTGCTGAGATTCATGTCATAGATGCTGAGAGGAAAGCTGCTCAGCCTGGGGGCGACTATGTTCAAATTGAAACAGGGGCTCAAGACGAGCGCGAGTTGGCCGAGGCTCGAGGCGAGCGCGGGGAAGTCGAGGCTCGAAGCGAGCGCGAAGACGAGAGTGTCATGGTCGAGACGACCGAATGGGCGGACGGCAACTATCAATGTACCGAGGATGACATCAGAGGTGCCGAGCAGATCACTGGCGACGTTATGGATCACATTGACGTAGATGCTCCTTAGGATGCTTTGTTTGCTTCTTTTGCATTTGATGTAGTTGGGGACATTCGTAGCGTATTCTGTTTTGCTTTTGTTTTGGAAGGGAGCCCCTCGAATTTGCTATGTTGAGGGCCCCTTGAACTTTGTAAAGCCATTGGAATGAAATGCAAGATATGTGCGCGACAAACTAATTTGAATGCATGTATGTTTGTACTTAGCTTTTTATGCATGTATTTGACGATGTATGCAATTTGTATGAAAAATATCTAAGTATTGTGATCAAACTTTGTCATGTAACTCATATAATTTGTATTGGGTAACGGAAATTTGGCTAAGTGTTGTGCTTCAACGTTGTATATTTGAACCTTGTTACCAAATTTTGAGAATTTTGTATCGAAGGGGCTTGGCTCCCCCCTCGAGTAGGCTTCTTGAGCCGAGGTCATACTATAAGAAAAATTTGTCGGGTGTTCAAATACGAGATAAAACGAGCAAAGTTGCGAGGTCTTCGCTTTTCATTGAATCAAACTGAACTGAACACTTGTGCAAATACAAATGTCTTTCTTTCCTAACATAAGCCGAATGCAAACTAAACTGAATGTCAAAGAAAAAGAGCATCATACTTAGAATAAAATGCAACAGATCTTACGCGTAGAACTTTTTCAAGTTGATCGCGTTCCAAGGCCTAGGCAGGGGCTTATTCTCCGCGTCCGCCAAGCGATAAGCATTGTTGGCGAGCGCTTCGATCACCTTGTACGGACCCTCCCAGTTCGGCTGGAGCTTGCCGACGTGTTGGGAAACTTCAACTTTTCTAAGCACCAAGTCTCCAAGTTGGAAGTTTCGCGGATTGACGCCTTTGTTATAGTGCTTGGCCATTGTTGCCTGATAACGCTTCATGTTTTGCCAAGCTCTAATCCGCTTTTCTTCGAGACAGTCGAGTTCGAGCGATCTATTATCCTCGTTGGTGAGGGGCGCGAAGTATGCCACCCGAGCTGTCTCGTGGAGAATCTCAACTGGTAGAACCGCCTCAACTCCGTAAACAAGCGAGAAGGGGCTCTCATTCGTGGCGGTTCGAGGGGACGTTCGGTATGCCCAAAGAACACGAGGAAGCTCCTCGGCCCATTTGGTCCTCTTCCCGTCGAGGACGGTCTTCAGATTCTTCAAGATGATTCGATTAGTCACTTCGGCTTGCCCATTTGATTGTGGATTGCCGACCGAGGAGAACCGTTGTTCGATTCCAAGCCCGTAACACCAATCTACTGTTCGCTTGCTGATGAACTGGAGCCCGTTGTCCGAGACGAGGACTCTGGGTACTCCAAAGCGACAAACGATGTTTTTCCATATGAAATCCTGAACAATAGAGTCAGTGATCTTTGCAACGGGTTCAGCCTCGGCCCACTTCGTGAAGTATTCCACTGCTACAATCGCATACAGCTTTTGAGCCTTTGCTAATGGGAATGGCCCAATGATATCGATTCCCCATTGGTCGAAGGGCCATGAGATCTCGTGACTTACCATTTCCGCAGCGGGTTGGTGGAGAACGTTCCCGAACTTCTGACATTGAGGGCATTTGCGAGCGTAGGCGATAGCGTAGGCGATAGCGTCAGCGAGCAGGGTTGGCCAAAAGAAACCCGCCCGGGCTATCTTTTTTGCGAGCGCTCATCCCCCAGCATGATTCCCACAAGTACTTTCTTCTTGGCCAGAATGAACATGTTTGAGCACTTCCTCGGTTTGTGATGGACGAAGGCATCTCTGGTCAGGCCCAAAGAATGATTTGCGAAATAATCTTCCATCTTCATCCAAAGTGTACCGGGTGGAGCGGTACCTTATCTGTCGAGCCTGAGTTTGATCCGAGGGGAGTATTCCATCCCTGAGAAAGATCACCAAAGGGTCGAGCCAACATGGCTCGGCTGGATCGAGGGAGAACACTTCTTTGCAACCTTCCAAGGCGATCGCGGGATCCTTCGCGGTTAGGAAAGTGATTGCATGATCCGAGGTGCCTTGCATACTATTTGCGAATTTGGACAAGGCGTCCGCCCTTTGATTTTCTTCCCTCGGTATTTGTGAAAGGCTGAAGGCTTTGAACCGAGCACGGAGTTCGTTGACCTTCTGCAAATACTGGATCATGGTTTCTTCCTTCGCTTCATACGAGCCTTCCACTTGGCTTGCCACAAGTTGGGAATCAGTAAATACCGCCAAATGTTGTATTCCTCTTCGTATCGCCAAGTTGAGTCCGGCCAAGAGGGCCTCATATTCTGCCTCGTTGTTCGTGGCTCGCCATTCAAGTCTTATGGCAAAGTCGAGCTCTTGACCGTCCGAACTCCTTAGTGAGATCCCTGCTCCCCCTCCTCCGTTTGTCGAGGAGCCATCAACATGGAGGGTCCATGGGAGTGCGACCTCTGCTGGGACGATCTCGCTGGGAAGATCACTTCGCTCCAACAAGAAATCCGCTAACACTTGGGCTTGTTGAGCAACTCTTGGTTGATAGGCGACCTCGAACTGCCCAAGTTCGATCGCCCACTTTACAAGTCTCCCCGAAACATCTGGCTTGCTCAACACTTGCCTCAATGGTTGATCCGTTAAAACAACTATGAGTGGGATTGGAAGTAGGGCTTTAACTTCCTCGATGTATACACAAGGGCAAGCGCGAACTTCTCAATCTCCAAATAGTTTAACTCTGGTCCGTGGAGCACTTTACTCAAGTAATATACCGGCAAATGTTTCCGCTCGCGCACGACCACCACTACCGAACTGATTGCTTCTGACGAGACCGCAAGATACACACACAATGTTTCTCCTTTGTTAGGTTTTGCCAGAAGAGGAGCTGATGCGAGGTACGCCTTAAGACTAGCGAGGGCCTCATCGCACTCCTTCGTCCATTTGAACTGTTTCATGTTCCTTAGAATTTTGAAGAATGGAAGGCTCCGATCAGCCGAGCGTGATATAAACCTGTTGAGCGAAATGATCCGCCCGAGGAGCACTTGAACTTTTTTGATCGAATCTGGAGGTTGGATCGCTTGAATGGCTTCGATCTTATCCGGATTTGCCTCAATTCCACGCTGGCTAACTACATAGCCCAAGAACTTTCCTCCTTCAACGCCAAATGTGCACTTGCTCGCGTTGAGCTTCATTCCGTATTTTCTCAGAATCGAGAAGGTTCCTTTAAGATGTTCCAAGTGGTCGGATGCCTTAACACTTTTAGTGATCATGTCATCGACGTACACCTCCATAGTGTCACCGATCTCGGAGGCAAACATCCGGTTTACCAGCCTTTGATAAGTCGCGCCCGCATTCTTGAGGCCGAACGGCATAACTTTGAAGCAATATATTCCGTTTACAACTACGATGGCTGTTTTCGCTCGATCCTCGGGAGCCATGAAGATCTGATAATAACCCTGGAACGCGTCCATCATACTCATGAGTTCGCACCCAGCTGTGGAGTCAACGAGCTGGTCTATCCGAGGAAGTGGATAGGGATCCTTAGGGCATGCCTTGTTCAGATCCGTAAAATCATTGCACATACGCCATTTGCCATTTGCCTTAGGAACGAGGACAACATTACACAACCATTCTGGAAATTGGATAGGCTCAATGTAATCCGCGTCACGCAGTCTATTCACCTCCTCGTCGATAATCGCGTTCCGTTCATTCCCTAACTTCCTTGCTTTTTGTCTGACGGGCTTCACAGAAGGATCGACGTTGAGTCGATGCACAATCACGTTTGGATCGATCCCTTTGAAGTCCGAGGGCTTCCAGGCGAATATGTCTGTATTTTCGCGTAGGAAATCAATCAACATGACTTGTTCTTTTCCTTTGAGTTGAGCCCCAACCTTAGTTGTTTTCGAACTATCACCCGGGATGAGCTCGATCTCTTTGAAATCTCCGGTGGGCTTCAGCCTCGTTTCCTTGGGCTCAATTTGTCGAGCCTCTAACTTGCGTTTTTTCGGATGAGGAATCCCCTCCATATCGGGCATTTCGTCTTCCTCTCCATGAGCCGCTTCCAACGGTTTCGGAGTTTCATGAATCGGCTTAGGCTTCACAGTTGAGAGCATGTAGCACTCCCAAGCCTCTTTTAATTGACAATTTATGTAACGCCCCCACCCGTACCAGAACAAGAGGAGAGCGGCGTCTCAACCCCCGCACTGAAGCACCTCTCAAGTAATGGTGTGAGCCATCACTCAAGAAATACTCCAGCGAACGGCTGTCTATCAAAACTATACATGTACAACGATGTGGCTATGCAGCGGAAAATCAGAGTATTTAAAAACTTTTCAAAACATGTGCGTGATGGCATGTAACAAGCAAGAACATATTGATCGTGTAAGAGAGACTCGGCATATCAGAACATATAACATATTCACATATAAGTACCGATATAACAGAGTTCAAATATCGGTAACAGAGTAGCCGAAAGAGTATAACAAAGATACTCAAGTATTCAAAAACGCATACAGAAACATAAAGTGATGCAGCCATAAAACATATGCAGGACACAAAAGAGGAAGTAATACTAAGTCCTGACTGAAACAAAAATGACAATCTAGAGCTTCAAGATACCTCTAGACTGCGGCTGCAAGACCTGAAACCACGAGGCAAGAAAACGGGAGAGGTATTAGTCAAAAGGACTAAGTGAGGGAATACTTTAAAGAAAGTACTGAATTAAAGAACTTGAAGTAAAGTTCGAAACTGTTAAATGCAATGCTTTAAAGAAGAACTTGAAACAAGTTCGGTTGGTAAAACTCTTTGAATGCGATGCTGTAAAAGAATGCACGTTATAAAACATTTTCATGAATGCTATCACACGCGCACACATATGCTGTTGATGGTTCATAGTTCTTTCATAAAACGGGATAAGGGTAAAGTGAACTTTTCCAGATATGAACCATCCTTTATGAAACAGAATTTTGCCCGCAAGCTAGGCTTCTCCATCCTTACTCCAGAAAACATGATTCGGTAGAGTGTCGGACCAGGATCAACAATAATTCCACGTTAGTAGAGTATCGGACCAAGATCAACAATAACCCCACATAAAGTAGAGCATTGGACCAAGATCAACAACAACTCCGCACATAGTAGACTATCGGACCAAGGTCAACAACGACTCTTACCAACACATACAAACATGCACCATCCTCCACCGGTTGTCACTTCGGGTAGCTAGCCCTAGGCGACCTGTAAACATGTAATGGGAACAGATTTGCTGTCCGTTCCCAGACAAATTGTCCTGACTTAACAAACCTCCTGTTAAAAGTCGGTGTCAATAGTCTAAGTGTGGCGGCCGGTATTGGTGATGTCGTTGGCGCTCACCTCCCGAGCATCACCTCCACACATAACCGCCGGGCCCAAACTGTAAACTGTATGCTTGCATTTAAGATTAGCAGTGACCAGAGTAACACTCCAGTATACTAACTTATAACATGTGAAACTGTAACTGTAACATATGATGTTGTTTGTAAAACATATGATTCTGTCTGAAAACATGTGAAACTGTCTGTAAACTGTACTTTGAAAACATATGCAAAACATGTAACTGTCTTTGAACAAGAATGCAGAACTTTGGAAAACATGTACTGTTGATCAAGATATACTATTAAAGTATGAATGATCCTTTCAAGAGAATGTCCCGATAAAAGGGAGTAGTTCAAAACGAGGTTTAGCTTTGAATTTCAAAACATATGATACGATAGTATAATCGTGGTTCCAGTTGGAAAACATTTATAACTTCACCTCACCTAATAGTACCAAAAGGTAGGTAGACAGATTATGCGGTGCCCTGGGGATCCCAGTGCTCAACTTTAACTCCTGTAGGTGGTGTACTAGAGTGAGCTTAAGAACTAAGACCCACTACTAACCAAGATGCATATGAAATGCATGAAACAATGAACAAGGAACATGTAACACAAGAGAGTAATACCATTTAAGGTATTCAAGAAAGGTAACACACAAAGGAATACGTCAAAGTGAGTTACTCTTAACGTTAGACTATGATCTTACTATAACCGAGTAAGCTTTAGTCAAATTATGAATCCTATCGCAAACCTTAGGTTAAGAAACAAGTCCACGAAAGAAAACACCTTTTGAAAACACATTTTAGACCCTGGATATGGAAACCCTAGGTGCAAATGTCTATTAGGAAAGCACAAGTTTTAATTCATTTTTACTATTCAAAAGTACTATTCTAGATTACTATTCACAGGTTACTATTCACATGTCGGGTCAAAGGGTCGGGTCAAACCCTTACTATACACACACCCACACACACACGGTACACACACACACCATGCACGAACACACCCTAATCAAATTATGATCTTGATTATAACCTATAGTTTCAAGTTCATGTTAATATAATCAAGTGTGATCTAGGTTAAAGGTATAACCTATGGTTAAGAGATCCAATTAAGGCATAAGATCAAGTTATGAAACACTATTCTATCTTAGGTTATAACATGTGACACTATTAAAGTGTACCACATGATCAAGGCACTAATCCATTAATCCAAATCATATCATAAGCTCAATTCATAATTCAAGAGTCATATAACAATGTGACAACATGTCACAACATATATCATGTCATAGCATATCATATATCATGAACCTTTAGGCATGTAACATGTAACAATTTAATTCCATAACAACATGTAACAAGTTGTGACATATTAATTGTAAATCACTATTCCATTAGCTAACATGCATGAACATAATTCAAATTCCATAATCATGCATCAATTCTCATAATATAACAACCATATCACATGATCAAAGCATATACTAGAGCAATTGATAACATATTCAAGCATATACTAAACAATTAAAACATATAAACAACTATCAAAACATATCATGAAAACTATATAATAAATGCATAAAATAAAATCCTATATGGCTTAGGGAAGACCCTAAGACCCAACCTAAACATAATATAAACATACCATAACATAAAACATAAACTAACTAAAACATAACATAAAAATAAAACAACTAACCTAGCTACCAAAGGGGGGAGGCCGACGGCAATGAGGGGGAGAGGGAGAGAAGAAAGGGTGTTGTTAACACAACTTTGAGCAAGGATTCAAATGCCTCTTGGCCTCTATTTATAGCTGAAGATAAGCCCCTCACCTTGGAAATAAAATGTGGAGAAGGGTAGGAGAGCAAAAATTGGATAGATTCTCCTGGAAGCTTTAGGCATGTTGAAGCTAAAATGGGACTGCTGGGGGTATTTCTGTAATTTCGTCCCCCATGGCTCGAGGATAAGTGGCTGGAAGTTTAACCATTCCGACGGCAAGAAAATTAGCTTCGAAACGCATATTCATTCATCGAAATCGGATTTACCGTTTGAAAGATACATTCGTTTTAGTGAATAAAAGTTTTGAGCTCGAAACTCGACATGAGTGAAAAACGACTTTCTAGAATGATTTTCAAGTCCGGATTGCTTCTAAAATTCAAGAAATAAATCGAGAAGCGTTTTGAGTCCAAAATCGACTATAAAACGTTTTACCGTTAAAAAGTTGAAAACGTAGGATGAATAGTGAATTCTCACGTACGAACGTACGCTTCAATTTTTCAAGCTAGGACTTGAATCAAGAGTTGTAAAACATCTCAAAAATCTTGAAATAGCTCAAGTAGTGCAAATCCGAAGAGAAAACATTTTCCGAATGAAAACCGTTCGTAAAAGGAATAGTAAACTAGGGTTTTCAAAAACGTTTTCAATAAAACAAAGCTCCGGAATGGATTTCCAAGCCAAGAATGATTTCAAAAGACTCGTCTCGACTCAAGGATCGATTCGACTGTAACTTGGGTAGAAAAAGGTATCAGAATCAAAAGATCATTTTCTGATGAATAGTAACTTTGGTCGGTAAGTTCCAAAAATACCCTTATGGCTCAAGAAAGACTTTCTGAGTTCGGGAAACAAGTTCAAACGATTGGGAAACATGTGTGATGAACCTCTAGGGTTCGAGTAGCAATATGAACAAGGTAGGCTCGGGTTATGAATAGTAAACTGAATCAAAGGTCAAGAATTCCCCTTAAAACATGTCAGATCATATACGAGCACAAAGTTCATGTAAAATTGCAATGCATGATGATTCAAAAAGTTGGATCACGGTCTATAAACGCTTTACCACTGCCTTAACTTACTGTTTTCATCCAGGCCCTGTTTTGGGCTGTTACAATCACCCCTCCTTAAAGAGAATCTGTCCTCAGATTCTTCTGCTGTAACTGCAAACAACTCAGGGTGATGCTTCTGCATTTTCTCTTCTGTCTCCCAGGTTGCCTCTTCTGTCCCATGTCCCTTCCAAAGGACTTTAACTAATGGAATCTTCCTATTCCTCAGCTCTTGAAACTTCTTATCAAGAATCTTAGCGGGCTTCAAAACATAAGTCAAATCCGGTTCCAACGGTATCTCCTCTACCGGCACAACCTCTGTCTCATCCGAGAAACACTTGCGAAGCTGAGATACATGAAATACGTTGTGGATTCCTGTTAGACCTACAGGCAAATTCAATCTATAAGCAGTCAGTCCGACTCTTTCCAGTATCTCATACGGTCCAACATATCTTGGGTTTAACTTTCCACCTTTCCCAATTCGGGAAAATCCTTTCCTTGGCGATGCCTTCAGAAAAACCTTTTCGCCTACTGTGAATTCCAAATCCCTTCTTCGTCGATCAGCATAACTCTTCTGCCTGTCCTGGGCAGCTTTCATTCTCTGGCGAATGATCTGAATCTTTTCTGTCGCGTCTCTTATCCATTTGGCAGAATTCACTCTGATCGGTCCTTCCTCAGTACATCTCGTTTCATCCAAATCCCAATATAACGGGGATCTACATTTCCTTCCATACAGAGCTTCATATGGAGCAGCTTTAATAGAAGCTTGATAACTATTATTGTATGCAAACTCCACAAGAGGTAAACACTCTTTCCAACTTTCCTGGAAGTCTAAAGCGCAAGCTCTTAGCATATCTTCCAAGTATTTGATCATCCTTTCAGATTGTCCATCCGTCTGAGGATGCGCTGCAGTACTGAAGTTCAACTTCGTTCCCATCAAAGTCTGAATTTCTTTCCATAAGTGCGACGTGAATTTCGGATCTCTGTCCGACACTATACTGTTCGGGACTCCATGTAATCTAACGATCTCTTGTCGATACAGCTTTGCCAACGTGCTGACCTTATCCGTCATCTTTACTGGCAAAAAGTGTGCTGACTTTGTCAATCGATCAATGAGCACCCAGATACTATCTTGTCCTCCTCTGACTTTGGGTAATCCAGTGACAAAATCCATCGTGATTTGCTCCCACTTCCATGTCGGAATCGGTAATGGTTGCAACTTCCCACTCGGCTTCTGGTGCTCAGCTTTAACTTTCTGACAAGTTAAGCACTTCGTGACATAGTTGGCTATGTCTCTCTTCATTCCGTTCCACCAGAAATGCGTCTTAACATCTTGATACATCTTAGTGCCTCCGGGATGTATCGTGTACTTAGTCTTATGCGCTTCATCGAGAATCACTTTCCTCAAAACAGTTGGTACGCATACTCGACCTTTGTACCTCAATATTCCATGTTCATCAACCTTGAACTTGGTCTCATCATCTTTCTCCTTAGATTCGAGACATTTCTTAATCCACTCGTCGTTCTTCTGAGCTTCCAACACTTGTTCTTTCAATGGTGATATCATCACAACGTTCGCAATTCGAGCTTTAGTTATCACCTCGATTCTTTTTCTTTGATCAACCTCGGGATTGGCAGAAATCTGTGCCAAATGAACTTTCCTGCTTAGTGCATCGGCTACAACATTCGCCTTTCCTGGATAGTATTGAATAATGCAATCGTAGTCCTCCAGAAATTCCATCCATCTCCTCTGTCGCATATTCAACTCCTTCTGAGTGAATAGATATCGCAGGCTCTTATGATCAGTAAAGATCTCAAACGTAACTCCATACAGGTAATGTCTCCATTTCCCAAGGGCAAAAACTATCGCGGCTAACTCCAAATCATGTGTCGGGTAGTTGACTTCATGCGTTTTGAGTTTCCTTGATGCATACGCAATCACCTTTCCATTCTGCATCAAAACTCCTCCTAGTCCTTCTTTCGAAGCATCGGTGTAGACTGTATAACCTTCTTTTCCTTCGGGTAACGCTAACACGGGTGCAGTTGTTAGCATCTCCTTCAATCTTTGAAAACTTTGCTCACACTTCTCCGTCCAATCAAACTTCCCTTCTTTCTTTGTCAACTTAGTGAGAGGTGTAGCTATCTTCGAGAAATCTTGGACAAACATCCGGTAGTAACCAGCTAATCCCAGAAAACTCCTCACTTCTGAAGGATTCTTCGGTGACTTCCAATCCATGATCGTCTCGATCTTCGAGGGATCTACTTCGATTCCAGATCCTGATATGATGTGTCCGAGAAATGTAACTCTCTCAAGCCAGAATTCGCATTTACTGAACTTTGCATATAGCTTGTGATCCAGCAAAGTGCGTAACACGATTCGAAGATGTTCAGCATGTTCCTCCGGTGTCTTCGAAAATACCAAAATATCGTCGATGAAGATCACTACAAACTTGTCAAGAAACGACTTGAATATACGGTGCATCATATCCATGAATGCAGCTGGTGCGTTTGTCAAACCAAACGGCATTACTACAAACTCATAATGTCCGTATCGGCTATTGAAAGCAGTCTTCGGAATATCTGCTTCCCTGATCTTCAACTGATAATACCCTTGTCTAAGATCTAACTTGGAGTAGACCTTCGATCCTTGAAGTATATCGAACAGCTCTTCAATATGAGGGAGAGGATACTTATTCTTTATTGTTATCCTGTTCAGCTCCCGATAGTCAATGCATAAACGCAATGATCCATCCTTCTTCTTAACGAAAAGCACAGGTGCTCCCCAAGGCGATGTGCTCGGTCGAACATATCCAAACTCAATCAGTTCGTCCAATTGCTTTCTCAGTTCATCTAATTCAGCTGGTGCCATTCTGTAAGGTGTCTTTGAATACGGCTCAGCTCCTGATATCGTCTCGATCGTAAACTCCAACTCTCGGTCAGGAGGTAACGAATCTAAATGCTCAGGAAACACATCTAGGAACTCGTTCACCACTTCCACTTCTTCGATCTTAAGTTGATCTTTCGGTCTATTCAAAAGATAAGCCACAAATCCACTAGCTCCTTTCTGAATCAACTTCTTAGCTTCCATCGAAGAAATTACTGATAACTTCTCAACTTTCCCTTCTGATGTCCCACTTTCATCTTCTTCCAAGATGATCTCTTTCTTGTAACAATCCAACTTAGCTCGGTACTTAGACAACCAATCCATACCAAGTATAACATCATATCTTGTCATCGGTAACTCAATAAGATCCGTCGGGTAACAACGGGTACCAATACATATAGGGCAGCGTTTATATACTTGATCCGTAACAAGGCAAGTTCCCAAAGGAGAACTCACTTCAAATTTATATGGCAAGTATTCAAGCGGAAACTGTAAATGCGCACATAATTCAGAAGCAAGAAAAGAATGCGTAGCACCAGGGTCATACAAGACCTTAACTGGCGTGTTAAGAATGTGCACAATACCTTCCACAACAGACGAAGGATCAACCTCCTCCTTACCATCCAAAGCATAAGCTCTGCCTCGGACCACCGGTTTGTTCGTCGTACCCACCACTGCTTTTCCTTTATCCTGGACCCCAAATCTCCTGATCTTGTGCGGGCAACTATCCATCTGGTGCTCAGGGGAACCACACGCGAAACACTGTCCAGCTTTCTTGCGACAGTTCTCCTCAGTGTGTCCCGTTCGGCGACAATATCGACAAACAATTTCCTCTGGACCTGGCTGAGGTGCTCTCTGCTGTTGTGGCGCCTTCTGATAGTGCTGTGGCGCTTTCTGCTTCTGTGCTTGCTGTTTCGGTGGAGCATTCTGCTGTTGACGCTGTGGTGTTATCATTGGCCTCTTTCCAGTTCCTTGGGGAAAAGATCCGGAAGGTCGCTTATTCCCTTGATAAGGCTTAGGGTTAGAAGGTCCTTGACGGGCAGTAGTTATCTTGATCTCCTTGTGTGCAGCTTCAACCCTTAGCGCTCTATCAACAGCCTGGTTGTAGGTCTCAATTACCAAAGAAGCAAGTGCCAATCGAAGTTCAGGCTTCAGTCCATCGATAAATCTCTTCGTCTTGCGACGCTCATCAGTCAAAATATGAGGCGCATACTTGATTAGCCTCACAAACCTAGCCTCATACTCCATCACATTCATAGTTCCCTGAACCAGACTCATAAACTCAGCCTCTCGTGCATCACGAGTCACTTGAGGCGTATACTTCTGCTGAAACTCTCTGATAAACTCATCCCAACTTTCCTCGACGTTATTCTCATTCCACATGTGCTGAACGTGCTTCCACCAATTGTATGCAGCTCCTTCCATAAGAAAAGTAGCATACCGAACTCGTTCACGATCCTCTGGGTAGATTTCCATAGCCTCGAAAATCTTCTCAAGACTGGTAATCCAATTCTCAGCCTTTAGGTCGTTCGGTTCTCCATAGAACTTAGGTGGATTCATTCTCAGAAACTTCTCCAATGACCTTTCATTAGGAGGGTTATCTCTCGGTGCACAAGCCCTCATAAATTGTCGTAGCACATCCCTTAATTCCGGAGTTCTTTCTCTTTCAGGGGGTGGCGTGACATCTCTTTGGGGTGGCGTGATCTCTCTTTGGGGTGGCAGTGGTGGTACACGATTCCGGGGTGCTCTTCTCGGTGGCATATTGTTACTGAATTCATAAGCATTCAGATACATATATTCGATGCATGACATATAATGATTCACAGAATCCGTAACCATGTATTCACATTCTCACGTAGTCACATATAAGTATGAGAACACACATTCCCATAACAACATGTCAGCAAAGATTCAAGATCTTCAAACATATCATATAATCAGAAACAATTGTCAGACAACATGAAAACAGAAGCTCGGGTAACATATCAACATATCAGAAACATGTATAACATATCCCAAAACATGATGAACATGTAAAACGGGAACAGAACGTATACTGTCATATCAACAAGAACTGTAACATGATCAGAAGCATGATCAACATATCCAGAAGCGTATTCAACATATCAAGAACAATAGCATGCTAACAATAAATGAAATGGCATGATCCTATCAACGGTCCTAATGGTATCTTGAAGTAACTCTAAGACTCATGCAATGACAGTTATGGAAAGCAGTAAACAGATATCCAACATAAAGCCGAAAGTGTTATAACTGTGCAAGGTTTGGTAAAATTTACTACAGGCCACATGTTAACAGTATTAATTCAAAATGGGGAGGACCCGATACTATCGAGTTGACTCCCTTACAGGCCTTACCAATCCGTCCAACCCTGCTGACAATAACCTAGTAGGTACCAAGTCATCTGAACCGTCATCCGTGGTGCCAAAAGTCGGGGATCATCTACCAGAGCTATACATCCCCTCATCCAAAAGTCAGTCCTGAACTGTCCCGGCTATACGTCCGCCATCCATAGATAGATATGTATGCATCAGTACTATATACAGAAATCTCCCATCAGCAATCAACCCTGATAACTGTGATCCAAAGAACCCCTGGTGGTGTCATCAGAAACGGCAACGACCTCACCCTGTCCGTGTCCTGCTGGATCATCTCCGCCATCATCATCATCATCAGATCCTCCATCGCCTCCATCAGACTGCTCCTGCATAGGCTCGGGCTCCTGAGAAGCCTGACTGACATCCTGACCCTCGACCTCCTCAACTGCCTGCTCATCGGATAAGTGATAGGTATCATACAGGCGAGCTCTCACGCGGGCACGGTAGTGCTGGTGACGCTCCATAGAGGTGTCGCGATCAATAGTCATCTGCATAAGATCTGCCTCCAGCTCAGCAATACGAGCAGCCCTCTGATCAGCAATATGAGTCATCTCTGCAGCATGCTCACGAGCGATGTCCCTATCAATCTGGTACTGCAGTGACTGATCCTGATAGCGCAGAGACTCCAACCTAACCTCACGGGTCCTCTGATACTCCTGAAAGTAACCATCTCTCTCAGACTCGAGATAGTGCACAACTCTGTTAGGATAGGAATACCCAGGCCTGCTACTGTTCCTAGACCTGCGCCAGGTGTAGAAACGAGTGCCTCCACGGCGAGAAACTGCCACAGTACGCGGGGTCTCAAACTGCTCAAAGAAAGCCTCATCCATCTGCTGATTAGGATCCTGGTGTGGCTGAACTGCCATAGCTATACAGAAGATACCACAGATATGAAATCCAGATAACAGAACCATGTAATCCCCAAATATCCTGTCTCGATGCAATATGAGAATGATCCTGGATGCAATGCGTGAACAATCCATGATGCAACATGAGAGCAATCTAGGTTAAGTCTCTTCTTACTTAACCCGATGCTCTGATACCACCTCAGGCTGTAACGCCCCCACCCGTACCAGAACAAGAGGAGAGCGGCGTCTCAACCCCCGCACTGAAGCACCTCTCAAGTAATGGTGTGAGCCATCACTCAAGAAATACTCCAGCGAACGGCTGTCTATCAAAACTATACATGTACAACGATGTGGCTATGCAGCGGAAAATCAGAGTATTTAAAAACTTTTCAAAACATGTGCGTGATGGCATGTAACAAGCAAGAACATATTGATCGTGTAAGAGAGACTCGGCATATCAGAACATATAACATATTCACATATAAGTACCGATATAACAGAGTTCAAATATCGGTAACAGAGTAGCCGAAAGAGTATAACAAAGATACTCAAGTATTCAAAAACGCATACAGAAACATAAAGTGATGCAGCCATAAAACATATGCAGGACACAAAAGAGGAAGTAATACTAAGTCCTGACTGAAACAAAAATGACAATCTAGAGCTTCAAGATACCTCTAGACTGCGGCTGCAAGACCTGAAACCACGAGGCAAGAAAACGGGAGAGGTATTAGTCAAAAGGACTAAGTGAGGGAATACTTTAAAGAAAGTACTGAATTAAAGAACTTGAAGTAAAGTTCGAAACTGTTAAATGCAATGCTTTAAAGAAGAACTTGAAACAAGTTCGGTTGGTAAAACTCTTTGAATGCGATGCTGTAAAAGAATGCACGTTATAAAACATTTTCATGAATGCTATCACACGCGCACACATATGCTGTTGATGGTTCATAGTTCTTTCATAAAACGGGATAAGGGTAAAGTGAACTTTTCCAGATATGAACCATCCTTTATGAAACAGAATTTTGCCCGCAAGCTAGGCTTCTCCATCCTTACTCCAGAAAACATGATTCGGTAGAGTGTCGGACCAGGATCAACAATAATTCCACGTTAGTAGAGTATCGGACCAAGATCAACAATAACCCCACATAAAGTAGAGCATTGGACCAAGATCAACAACAACTCCGCACATAGTAGACTATCGGACCAAGGTCAACAACGACTCTTACCAACACATACAAACATGCACCATCCTCCACCGGTTGTCACTTCGGGTAGCTAGCCCTAGGCGACCTGTAAACATGTAATGGGAACAGATTTGTTGTCCGTTCCCAGACAAATTGTCCTGACTTAACAAACCTCCTGTTAAAAGTCGGTGTCAATAGTCTAAGTGTGGCGGCCGGTATTGGTGATGTCGTTGGCGCTCACCTCCCGAGCATCACCTCCACACATAACCGCCGGGCCCAAACTGTAAACTGTATGCTTGCATTTAAGATTAGCAGTGACCAGAGTAACACTCCAGTATACTAACTTATAACATGTGAAACTGTAACTGTAACATATGATGCTGTTTGTAAAACATATGATTCTGTCTGAAAACATGTCAAACTGTCTGTAAACTGTACTTTGAAAACATATGCAAAACATGTAACTGTCTTTGAACAAGAATGCAGAACTTTGGAAAACATGTACTGTTGATCAAGATATACTATTAAAGTATGAATGATCCTTTCAAGAGAATGTCCCGATAAAAGGGAGTAGTTCAAAACGAGGTTTAGCTTTGAATTTCAAAACATATGATACGATAGTATAATCGTGGTTCCAGTTGGAAAACATTTATAACTTCACCTCACCTAATAGTACCAAAAGGTAGGTAGACAGATTATGCGGTGCCCTGGGGATCCCAGTGCTCAACTTTAACTCCTGTAGGTGGTGTACTAGAGTGAGCTTAAGAACTAAGACCCACTACTAACCAAGATGCATATGAAATGCATGAAACAATGAACAAGGAACATGTAACACAAGAGAGTAATACCATTTAAGGTATTCAAGAAAGGTAACACACAAAGGAATACGTCAAAGTGAGTTACTCTTAACGTTAGACTATGATCTTACTATAACCGAGTAAGCTTTAGTCAAATTATGAATCCTATCGCAAACCTTAGGTTAAGAAACAAGTCCACGAAAGAAAACACCTTTTGAAAACACATTTTAGACCCTGGATATGGAAACCCTAGGTGCAAATGTCTATTAGGAAAGCACAAGTTTTAATTCATTTTTACTATTCAAAAGCACTATTCAAAAGTACTATTCCAGATTACTATTCACGATTACTATTCACAGGTTACTATTCACATGTCGGGTCAAAGGGTCGGGTCAAACCCTTACTATACACACACCCACACACACACGGTACACACACACACCATGCACGAACACACCCTAATCAAATTATGATCTTGATTATAACCTATAGTTTCAAGTTCATGTTAATATAATCAAGTGTGATCTAGGTTAAAGGTATAACCTATGGTTAAGAGATCCAATTAAGGCATAAGATCAAGTTATGAAACACTATTCTATCTTAGGTTATAACATGTGACACTATTAAAGTGTACCACATGATCAAGGCACTAATCCATTAATCCAAATCATATCTTAAGCTCAATTCATAATTCAAGAGTCATATAACAATGTGACAACATGTCACAACATATATCATGTCATAGCATATCATATATCATGAACCTTTAGGCATGTAACATGTAACAATTTAATTCCATAACAACATGTAACAAGTTGTGACATATTAATTGTAAATCACTATTCCATTAGCTAACATGCATGAACATAATTCAAATTCCATAATCATGCATCAATTCTCATAATATAACAACCATATCACATGATCAAAGCATATACTAGAGCAATTGATAACATATTCAAGCATATACTAAACAATTAAAACATATAAACAACTATCAAAACATATCATGAAAACTATATAATAAATGCATAAAATAAAATCCTATATGGCTTAGGGAAGACCCTAAGACCCAACCTAAACATAATATAAACATACCATAACATAAAACATAAACTAACTAAAACATAACATCAAAATAAAACAACTAACCTAGCTACCAAAGGGGGGAGGCCGACGGCAATGAGGGGGAGAGGGAGAGAAGAAAGGGTGTTGTTAACACAACTTTGAGCAAGGATTCAAATGCCTCTTGGCCTCTATTTATAGCTGAAGATAAGCCCCTCACCTTGGAAATAAAATGTGGAGAAGGGTAGGAGAGCAAAAATTGGATAGATTCTCTTGGAAGCTTTAGGCATGTTGAAGCTAAAATGGGACTGCTGGGGGTATTTCTGTAATTTCGTCCCCCATGGCTCGAGGATAAGTGGCTGGAAGTTTAACCATTCCGACGGCAAGAAAATTAGCTTCGAAACGCATATTCATTCATCGAAATCGGATTTACCGTTTGAAAGATACATTCGTTTTAGTGAATAAAAGTTTTGAGCTCGAAACTCGACATGAGTGAAAAACGACTTTCTAGAATGATTTTCAAGTCCGGATTGCTTCTAAAATTCAAGAAATAAATCGAGAAGCGTTTTGAGTCCAAAATCGACTATAAAACGTTTTACCGTTAAAAAGTTGAAAACGTAGGATGAATAGTGAATTCTCACGTACGAACGTACGCTTCAATTTTTCAAGCTAGGACTTGAATCAAGAGTTGTAAAACATCTCAAAAATCTTGAAATATCTCAAGTAGTGCAAATCCGAAGAGAAAACATTTTCCGAATGAAAACCGTTCGTAAAAGGAATAGTAAACTAGGGTTTTCAAAAACGTTTTCAATAAAACAAAGTTCCGGAATGGATTTCCAAGCCAAGAATGATTTCAAAAGACTCATCTCGACTCAAGGATCGATTCGACTGTAACTTGGGTAGAAAAAGGTATCAGAATCAAAAGATCATTTTCTGATGAATAGTAACTTTGGTCGGTAAGTTCCAAAAATACCCTTATGGCTCAAGAAAGACTTTCTGAGTTCGGGAAACAAGTTCAAACGATTGGGAAACATGTGTGATGAACCTCTAGGGTTCGAGTAGCAATATGAACAAGGTAGGCTCGGGTTATGAATAGTAAACTGAATCAAAGGTCAAGAATTCCCCTTAAAACATGTCAGATCATATACGAGCACAAAGTTCATGTAAAATTGCAATGCATGATGATTCAAAAAGTTGGATCACGGTCTATAAACGCTTTACCACTGCCTTAACTTACTGTTTTCATCCAGGCCCTGTTTTGGGCTGTTACAATTTACTTCTCCGATTCCGTTGGGAGTTGGAAACTTCATCTTGCGGTGGAACGTTGAATGAATGGCTTTAAACTTCGCAAGAGCGGGTCTCCCAAGGATCACGTTATATGGGAGGTTAACCTCGACCACCGTATAGATCAATGGGACCGTGGCCCTTCTTGGGGCGCAACCTAAGGCGCTCGCCAATCTTACTTGGCCGAGCGGGTATAGCTCTGATCCACCAAAGCCGAGGAGAGGGGTCTCTACGGCATCCAGAGTGACATCATTTCCACATAACTTTTTGAAGGTGGAGAGTGGTAAGACGTTCACCGAGCTGCCACTATCTACCAATACCCTTTTGACTTGGGTGTTGTAGATGTCGACATTGATTACCATTGGACAATCCGGGCACTCACCATCCTCGTCGACTACGACATTATCAAAATCTCGATCTGTAAAACCCAGGACCTCGCCTTTCTCAATATGGAAGATGTGTTGAGCAGGAGTGTTAGGCTCTTGGCTAAATCGGCGTCCTGCTTTCTTTCGCGAGGTCTTGGTATCACCATTTGTTGCCCCTCCGGAAATCATATTAACCACTCCACGAATGGGCATGTTATCATCAAGTGCTTGCTTAGTGCCTTTACTTGCTCGTCGCCCGCGCTGAGGGCTGCGTGAGCGCGAACGAGACCTACGAGGACTGCGCGAACGAGAGCGTGCTCTGCCTCCTCGCCCTTTATGATGTCGATCCATGGACTTAACAAATTCTGATAGTTTGCCTCCAGCTACCAAACGTTGGATCTCCTTCTCCAAGCTGATGCACTCATCTGTATCGTGTCCATTCTGTTGGTGGAACGCACAATACTTGTTGGAACGGGAGTTTTTCTCGCTTTGAGGCATCGGACGAGGCTTTCTGAAGATCTTTGAGCCGGCAATGTTCAAGATCTCGGAGTTGCGTTTGGTAAGTTCAACTCGTGGTCCCCCGTGGAGGGGTCCTGCTCGCCGTTCTCTACGTTCCTCCCTATTTGAGCTTCTTGATAGTCTATCCTGGATATTTGAGCTTCTTGATAGTCTATCCTGGACACGCGCTCGTTTTATGCGAGCCATGTCTTCCTGCTCCATGTACTCGCTTGCTATCCTCCGGAGATGTATCATGTCCTTAGGTCTTTGACGAGCAATAGCATCTCCACATTCTGTACTGATCTTGGAGTTATTCAACCCTTGGTAAACCGCTTGCCTCAAGAAGTCGCCAGACGGACTTTCAACCTTGGTTAGTTCAGCACCAAAACGAGCAAAGAATTCCCTTAGAGTTTCATTGGGACCTTGCTCCACATTCCAAAGGTATGTGGTAGGCAACTTGGTCTCCTTCAGAGGGCTAAAATGGCTATCGAATTGTTCGTACAAGTCGTCAATGCTCCGAATCGAGCCCGGGGGAAGTCGCTTGAACCAATCATAGGCAGTTCCTGAGAGCGAAGTAACGAAGATTTTGCACCAGAAGTCCAATGAATGTTCATACAAATGCATGAGGTGATCGAAGGCTGTTAAATGCTCCTCGGGATCACTCGTACCATCATAGCGAGGAACGTTGGTGGGAACCTTAGAATTTCCTGCTCGCGCCATCAATATCTCCTCGCAAAGTGGTGAGGCTCGCTCAGCCCTCGATCTTCGAGGTCGTCTATTCCTCCGACGAGGGGAGAGTTCGATAGGTCTCTCCCGATCGCCTTGTACTGGATGACGTCGGGGCTTATCGACCACTTCCTCATCCCGACGCCGATGATAAACTTCCTCGTCTCGACGTCGCGCATGTCGATGATGGACCTCTTCTTGGTCACCAACGTGAGACCCTTCCACGACCTTGCTCAGGGCAGCACGTAAGTTCTGGTTCTCCTCTTCTAACTGAGTGAGGCGGTCATTCTCTTTCTCCTCTACTCGAGTTTTTGAATGTTGAGCGGGATTGAGAGAATCCGGTTCCTTCTCGTCTTCCACCATAGTCTGTTTCCCATTGCGCCGCACAAACGGGACTTGATCATCACCGTCTGAAGGTGGGATAGGGTCTCTCACTCGGCTCGGTCCCGCTACCGTTGGATTTGCCCCGGTACGAACGGGTGGGGGATCCGTTCGAACGGGCAGTTCCTCTTGTAGCGGCCGGTTGGCCGTGCGCTCTGCTCCGCTCGTCATGACGGTAGTGCGAGGTGGAGCAATGGTGGCCTGGACTCCTCCGATCTGGGCTTGCGTTCCACCCTGAAGCCCCCATACCGGGTTAAACAACAATGGGTTCAGCAGCAGTGGGTTTATGCCTGCCGGAATGTTTAAGTTTTGATTCATTCCGGTGCCGAGGGCTTGCAAGGAGTGGACGGGCAGACTGAAGTCTACGGTGGCTCCAGTTCGATTTTTCTTATGTGGGAACGCAGGCGGCAAGCGGCGCAACACGTCAATGTTCGCCTGACTCACAATGTTCGCCTGAGTTACTCGGGTTGGGGATAGTCGCGGCGGCAAACTAGAGCTGCGCTCGTCACGACTTCTAGTTTCAGATCCTGTCATCTTCCAAACGAAAACAAAGAGAATAACTTCGAAAAAGATTGGGAAATCCGGTGGTTTCCCACAGACGGCGCCAAACTGATAACGCCGGAAATTGGTCGCCTTCGAAAGTGTGTAATCGGCTTCGAATCTCCGACGAATCAATTGAGTGTGGGTTCTTTTACCAAATCCGATTGTTTGGATTGAAGAGAGTTGAGTCGAGATTTCGGCAGAGTTTCGGTATGTATTTTTGTCTGTCCCATTCTGGTGAAAGAAATGATATTTATACTCTAAGTTGGAGTAGGCTCGAGCTCGATCTGACTTAGTGGGCGCGAGAATTACGGACCACGTACTTAGATCGTGGGGTGATTGGCGAGTGGGAACAACCGTCGACGTTGAGCTTGTGCTAAGCGCTTAAGGGGCGAGTGCTTGCTCGCTGAGCACTTACAAGCCGAGGGTTCCCCTTAGCCAATTCTTAGAGATTATGTCGAGCACTTACGAGCTGAGCCCTTGATAGAACGAGGGCTTGCCTTAGCCAATTTTAAGGGATATACTAAGCACTTACGAGGTGAGCACTTGGTATGACGAGCTCTTGCCTTAGCCGATTTTAAGGGACATACTAAGCGCTTACGAGCTGAACACTTGGTATGACGAGCCCTTGCCTTAGTCAATTTTAGGAATACGAGGATCACGGATAGTCTAAAATACGAGGAGGTTACTTAGTCATTTTTCGGTACTATCAGCGTGTGCTTTGGATTTTCAAGACAAGTGGGACGAACATCTGGCTTTGGTTGAGTTTGCTTATAATAACAGCTATCAGGGTTCGATTGGAATGGCTCCTTATGAGGCTTTATATGGGAGGAAGTTCAGATCCCCTCTATTTTGGGATATTGAGGATTGGAGATGGACTGAAGAGCATAAACTCGAGAGAGCCGAACCTAAGGAAAATATTGCTGCTACGATTGAGGAAGTTTATCAGATTAGACAGAGAATGAAAGCGGCTCAGTCTCGTCAGAAGAGTTACGCTGACAGAAGAAGAAGACCTTTACAGTTTGAGGTAGGAGATAAGGTCTTTCTAAAAGCATCTCCAAGGAAGGGGTTCACTCGGATTGGTAAAGGTGGGAAACTCAGTCCCCGATATCTTGGACCGTTTGAGATTTTAGAAAGAATTGGGGAAGTGGCGTATAGGTTGGATTTACCGCCGAATTTGACCGGGATACACAACGTGTTTCATGTTTCTCAACTCCGTAAATATTATCCCGATGAGGCCACAATTCTCCCAGTTGAAGAGGTTCAGTTAGAGCCGGATTTGACGATTGAGAAACATTCAGTTGCAATTCAGGATCGAAAAATGCAAGAGTTAAGAAACCGACAGATTCCTTTAGTCAGGGTACTTTCGAGAGATCAGAAATCAGAGGAATCCACCTGGGAAACTGAAGAAAAGATGAAGAGATTATATCCAGAGTTGTTCCAGAACTCGGTTCGGAGTTGAGGACAAGTCCTTTTTAAGGGGGAAGGATTGTGACACCCCGACTTTCAGACCGTACAGGTATGACGTATGTGCGCGATTTATATTATTTAAATTCATATTCTTTACTCTTTTAATTCTTATTTTAAATATTTCTTATGAATTATATATGATTATGAATGCTATTTGTTAAGATTTGATTCGTTGATGCTTGATTTGATTTCGGAATTTCTCGTTGTTCGAATATGTTGGAGAATTACGTGTTATGAAGTTTGAATATGCTCGTTATATGTTTTCGAATTTATTTGTTGAACTTTTGAATTAATTGTTCGTTCGGAACCTAAAGGAGGTTAAAACGCTTTTAGCGCACCTTGGGTTCCAATGTGTGTATTTTGAGCTCGGGAATTCGGATTCGAATTCCGTCACAACCGTTGAACTCGTTTCGACGATTCGGGTTCGATGCACTAAGCCTCATAATCTTTTAAGCTCATTTGGTAATCCGAAATCCGACCGGAAATTCACCTCGCTCTTATATGACTACTTTTCACCTATTTGCATCTTAGTCCCTCAATTCTTGACATATTACCCTCAAGCTTGGCCCCACTTTACACCCAAAACTCAGCATATCCATCTGTCTCACTCTCATTATCGGTACAAGCAAGGAAAAAGGAGAGAAAGTGCAGCAACTTTGGAGCTTAAACCCTTGAACCCGTCACTATTCACCCTTGGGAGAATTTGAGCTCTAATCTCCATTTTCTTCCATCTTCTTCAAGAGGTAAGTTAGTATTTAATATGTACATGATATTATGAGCATTTTGAGCTATTGAATCCATGCTTTGAGCTAGGTTTGAAATAATTATGGAGCTTAACATGAATATTGAGGGTTTGATGATCTTCCTTGTTTCTTGGACTTAAGCTTTGATTTGAAGAAATGTATATGATCCCACATGACTCTAATATGCTTGTATGATCTCCTTTGTTATTATGGTTGAGCATGGTGGAAGATACCATTAGTGAAATTCAAATTTTGGATTGGATGAACTTGAGATATATGATGATTCTTGAGCTTTTATGATGATTGGGTGATTATATGTTGAATAGGAAGTGATTTGCTATGATTTGCATGAGTTTTGTGGCTTGAGGTTGTTGCTTGTTGTTGTTGCGTGCTCCCCTGCTTCCCTTGCTCTGTTTTCCCTCAGAATTACTGCTGCTGTTGTTATTTTTTTTCGAAGACGAAGGGCCAACACGGCCGTGTCAGCTTTGTACATGTTTTGGACACGGCCGTGTCAGCCTCTCGACTTAGGGCAAATTATTTTTATAAAATCGGACACGGCCGTGTCCATTTTGTACTAAAACTCAACACGGCCGTGTCAGCCCCTCGAATTAAGCTTCTGAATTTATTTTAATCGGACACGGCCATGTCCATTTTGAACTAAAACCCAACACGGCCATGTCATTTGAAATATGGCGGCGGCAATTGCTCGTTTTATTGCTTCGGTGTTTTTCTTTGTATTTTCTTTCTTCGTTTATGACGTGTATGCAATGTTAGCTGGTTATATTACGCGTTATGTGCTTTGTTTTGAACTTATGACTTTATTTTCTATGAATTGTGTGAATAAGATTTAGTAGGTTTTATTTGAAGTGTTATGCATTTCATTTACATTCTTTGCATTCCTAAGCATTGCCGAGCGTCTATTTGGTTCATATTTGAGTCTAAGTCTCGGGTCTTGCTTTCTTTTGTGTTTCAGAGCCTCTTCCGGTCGCGCAAGAACCCGAAGCTTAGGTGGTCGGTTGCCGTTTCGATCCTATCTTTTGTCTCCTTTTTGTTAAGGTGAGGTTAGGAATTAGTAGCTAAATACCCTATGGCCTATAATATGATGAATTTTTCCCTTGAATGCGAATATGGTACATATATCTAGATACGAGTGCTTAATTTATGTTTATGATTTTATGGAATAACTTTGGTCTCTTGGAAACGATATATGTACGAGTATATATAAGCTTGATTTTAAATCTCTTTTAGTATGTTTTGTTATGTTGAGCGAGTGTGCCCTGAAAGATGGGATTTTGGGTTTGAATTGGTTTGTGGGCCCTGGAGACGTGGGTAAGGAAGGCTCGGGGCGATCGCGGGGTCGCCGGGTTTAACCCCTTTGCACGTTCTCATTTGAGATATTCACGTGCGACCTAGGGAGGTTGGGAAGGCATGGTATCTTGAGCCTTCGGTGGATAACCTGAGAAGGCATAACGTGGGTTAGCTACCCCGTATGTTTTTGGTAATGTAGGTGCTAGGGTTTGATTCCCGACACACCATGGATGCAAGGGTGGAATTATGATTTGATATTTATGTTTAGAGACGTAAGGGATAGTCCGTTCTCGCCGGGCTTTTAATTATGTTTTGACTGATGGATTATGAATCGAGATAGATGCTTTTCTTACTATATATTAATTTCGTAAAATGGTTTTGGTGTGCAAACCTCTAGCCTCGATTCATGACTATCACTTTTGATTTGTGTTGTGATCTATACGTATTTAAGGTGTGGGTGTGTAAGCCCCTCACTCAGTCGAGTTGTGAGACTGACCCTCTCCTTTCCCTTTCAAGTATGCCGAGCTAGGCGGGGAAGTGCGTCGAGTCGAGTCGTACTTAGCCGTTTAGGTCGAGTAGCATTGCATCTCTTTTGTTTTTAGCATCTTGTATGAAATATAACCTTGGCACTTGAAGTCTTATATCTATTTTGGGCTGAGAAGCCATGGTATATATATTGTTACTTTTGCATGAGCTCGTTTGAATCCTGTTTATTGCTTTCGCATATATGATTGGTGTTTGCGCACTCTGGTGTTGTTTATCCCCGCTTAGCCTAGTGTGTGGGTGTAGGTCACCGTTCGCTTAGACTTGGGCTCATGTATGGAAATCCATTTCATATGTGGGTTCGGGTTTAAGTGCGGGGGATGTGGTGGCCCACCGCTCCGGGCGTCACAGTAGCTAAAGATACCCCCTTCACACTGGAAGATTGAGTTCGTATATACCATCAGCATCGGTCATCCTTCACCTCCTCCTATTTCGATTTTCAAGCATTCTTTAAATTCATGCCTCCATCTCTTGAAATGCTTATTCCTTCCGCTATTATTCCCGAAGTTTATCCACTTTGATTTTGAAATTGTAGCAATTACTAATCCTTCCCATTTCATCCCTTATCACTTATGTAGAGTTTTTGTTGCTTGTTGGCTCTTGCATCTCTAATGCTCCTACTCACAGTGATCCATTCAAGTACAAACAAAGATTTATCTCATCTCCTAATCGACGTTTTCCCAATTTGGAATTTTTGCATCTCTTACTTGTTCGTTGAACTCGTTTCTTCGCTTCTTAGATTAAAAATTCCCAAACTCTTCAACTTAGCTCCTTCGGTGTAGGTGGTTCTAGCTAAGCTACGTGACCGGTGGTCTTGCTTACATTCACTTTCAAGTGGTTGGTAGGGGAAAGCACCCACTTCTCCTATTTTAACTCCGGTTCTACTTTCTCAAGCCTCCGCATTCCTTCCTTTCCTTTTTAGTTCACACTATGCGACCCCCAAAATATTATCTTTACCTTGATCCAAGCAAGACCCGATCGGAGTAACACTTGATGAACGAAGTAGAGCAATTCCTAGCAAATAAACACTTGTAATGCATGTTGGATTAAGATGTTAATGCATGTAGTAGACAATTAATGGTGCAACACATTGGATCATTTATATTAATTAAAGATACACCCACATATAGATAAAGAAAATAAGTAATTTAAAGCGATGTATGATGCACGTGCCATGAATATGTTAAACCTGTCACCGTGGTGGTAAGCTTTTAGCTTGGCAACTTGTTCTTCATTTCCTTAATTACAGCGTGCTTTGAACTCATTGATCATTTCTTATTTTTCCCCACGGTCTTCAATCCCTATAATCTTCTTGTATCAACTTGTATATTCCCATGGCCCGAGATTGCTATGTCCATGGAATCGGTGTCTCAATTTACTCCCAAGTATCGATCTCCAAAGGTTGTCCGAATCTTCACCATGATGTTCACTTTGTTCAAAGTTCTCTTGCAGATAGTGTATTCCCACGGTCCGAGATTTCATTTGATCCCAAAACTTATATCCATGGAACCGATCTCTTGATTCTTTCTCAATTTTTATTCCAATTTGTTAAAATCTTCTACATGGATATTGCCTTACTTAGAGTTATCTTGTTCTATCCCTTGCGAGTTCATACGTGGAAATGAACTCTCACCCTCTATAATTAAGTAATCTTATTTCTTCCACTCCGATTCGAATACCGAAATTAAATGCCAACTAGGATATCTTAATTTCCCATGGCTCCCAAATCCTCAAAGTTTCTTGTATCAACTTACATACCTCCATGGTCCGAAATTTCGTGATTCTTGAAGCTAAATTCTTCTTACTCAAAGTCCTTTGCCTTATCCCTTGTGAATTCAAATTGGTTGAATGACTCGTCCTCCGATTGTTTACACTAGAGCACCTAATTTCCTTCCAAAAGCTCTTTGCCTTTCTTTATCGTTTCTCTTTATTGCTCCATAACTTTGTGTTGCTTGACTTTCTTTAATCTTCTTCAAATTTGATTCCTATCTTGTTCGAAATCCATAGTATCCCAAGTCACTACCTGTCTTTTGCTTGTTCCCGGACTTAATCCCAAATGACTTGGTTTATCCGAAAGATCTTCCTTGACAATTGGTATTACTCACCATTCATTAATCCTATCATTCTTCGAACTTGATTTCAATTGACTTGATTTACTTCGAAGTTCATCCTGGATGATCTTAGTTGTTCATTTCACCCAAATCTATTTTACCTTAAGTCCTCTTGGTTATCATCACTCCTTTGTCGATCCAAACCTCGAAATAAAGTTAATTTGAGGTTTTCCTTTGCTTCTTTCTTGAATTAAGTATTCCTAAGGAATCCGATTGATTAACCCCGGTAGTGTAGGTGTATGTGTTGATCTTGTGAATGGTAGACATCGCACACCCACTACTATCCCTTCGAATACTCATCACCCTTGGTAGAACTTGTCGATTATTCCTACAAGTTGAATTTTCCATCTCCGATTCCATCACTCGAATCATGGCCCAATTAAGGAAGGCAATGACTCTTGAATTCTTGTGTAAAATCCCGGTGCGTTCCTTACATCTTCGATGCTTGAATGTGAGTTGTTGTGATCGTGAGAATTGGCCGTGGTTTGATGTATAAGAATATCCTACAATCATAACTCATCTCATATATCAATGCATGCCAATTAGTAAGTGCATATGACAAATAATTAGCACCAAGAGCACGTATTTGATGCAAAATACAACACATAAGTTAACAAAATTTAAATTAAGCACATTTAAAAATTTATTTCCACATCAAGTTCCAATGACAATGCTCATGATCAATGCGGTGCACACGTTGACAAGTTGTTCCTATGCCGTACGACCTAGACTTGACATGACACGATGCTAGAAACCCCGGTTTTGCAACCTAGGGCTCTGATACCACTTAAAGATCTAGCACCCCAAACGGAATGCCCCACATCCCCCGCACTATGACCTAAACCCGGTTACGAAATAGGAAGTCCGTACCCGAATCCGAATCATAGCGAACGGGAGACCACTCACACCCTATGCCAGGCGGGAGCTAAAACCTTGAAACCAAGGAAACAAATCCCACAAGATAAAAGCATGTGCGGAAGTATAACATAATGCGAATCACAATATAAGCAGCAGGTGACGGGTTCAACTAACATAGATGCCTAGTCCCCAAAATTCAAGCATAAATCATAAATCATAAACTCAGTGTTTATACATGTTTCAATATAACTTAATCAAATTACAAAGCACGTGTAGAAACACTCAGACTTAACTACAGAACTTGACCAACATAAAATCCCGCGTAGCACTCCAAAACCTGCAAAAGAACTAAAATCAAAGCCGGGTTCAGTCTGTAGGAGACTGGTGGGTATAAAACAGGGCATACTATATTTATATTTCAGAATGTAAACACCCTCACATGCAAGCTATAATCCCGTGCGAGGTTTTAAAACATTTCCCCAAGTGGGGTGAAAACAAAGAAAAACAACGCTCGGGATTATAACGATCAATTTCATTCATTCATTAAAATCATTCGGTCATTTCGTGAGCCCGGTGAGAGAGCAAATTCTCCAACCTCCACCTCGTGTGTGCATTTAATCACTCATTCGTTCATTTATTAGTGATCATACCACAGTCATTCATTCATTCGTTCATTCATTCATTCATTCGTTCATTAACAATCGTACATAATCATTAACATTCTGATAGTGTGCATAAAATACATGAAAAACTCTTTCTTTTCCCCCTGAATTGGATTAGATTTCTACTTAATTTGCTTTTATTTGGCTTTTGCAGAAACAAGTTGATAAATGAGGGATTTGGCAGAATTACGTAGGAAAAGATGCTAAGTGTTGAAAATGCCTGAGCCATGACCCCAACACATGATCATCCCTAAGGCCAATGCGCGTAAAGCAGACCACGGTCAACAAGTGCGGCTGAATCCTCTTGTTGGGACAGGTGGCACACATGCAACAGCCTGCTACATGGCTAACATGCAAGAATTGATCCTGCATTTTTGGAAGTTTCAAGAGTCCTAATCATGTTTATTGGGACTTGAAAAAGTTAATTTGTTCCCCTTGATCATTATCTTAAGTAGAGAGGAGGAGAAAGAAGGAGAAAATTCAGCTTTGGGGGCTGGAGAGGAAGTAACGTAGCAGCAGCAGCTGCTGGAGTAGAGCAAGAACAGGGGCTGATCCCCTGTTTCGGCCAAGAGCAAGAAATCCCTTTTCCTTTCCTCTTTTTAGTTGAATTTCATGCTTAGATTATAAAATGCTTTAGTATATCTTTTGTAGCTTAATTTAGTTGGTTTAAATTCAGTTCCTTAGCAGTTTATTAGCCTTATATATTCTGTAAATATGATCCGTGGCTGAACATATTTATCTTAGTTAGGTTGTATCTTTATTCCTTGCCAATATCTATGAGATCTAAATGAATGAATGCGAATCTAGTCCATGGTATTTATGCATGCTTTGAACGTATCTATATGAGTTGTTTTCGAATCATCTTTCTGATCAATCGATGCTTAGATAACAACTTGATAAGGTTATACCAATACTTGATACGTAATAGTCTTGTAAAGGTATATAAGAACTGCACATCATTGAGAGTTTACCACCATGTTTACTCAATAAAATGGTGAGGCATGCATAATATGATTTCATAAATCCAAGCTTCTTGAGATTTTGGATCATGATTAATGTCCTTTTGGTGCTCAATGCTATCATATAGTTAAATCCTAGATACTTGTTCGCGGGACTGCTATGTGGTAAGAATTTAATTGATGAGCTTCTCTTGATTAAGTTAAAAATAAGAAAGGATGATATAGATGAGCTTCTTGTCTATTGTAAGTTAATCTACCATTCGATCAGGTTTGATTTTTGCATCAAGGATTAGATACAGGTATGGAATGAAGTAACAACTTAGCTAGGGTATTTCTCTCATAATCAACCTTCACAACTCTCTTTATTTTTCAGCTCTAGATAGTTGAAGTAATCTGATTTTGTGCTTTAAGTTAGTTTGTTTTAATTACGTTAACCTCCCCCCCTTCTTTACTTTTGTTGTTTGTTTGCTTGGCTATTAGGAGATTTACGAGACCAACCAATCTCTGTGGGATCGACCCTTTACCACTATACACAATTTATTGTGTTTGGTAGTTTAGGTTTATTATTTGGTGGATTCGACAACCATCAAATTTTTGGCGCCGTTGCCGGGGATTGGTTCTAATTGGTTTTGTTTTTCTTTTGATAGCTTAGTGTTGTTTTTGTGCAGAGAAGTCAGTTTAGGGAATCAACCTGTTGCCATCAATGGCTACAAGCTCTCAAAGTGATGTTTGTGGAATTTGTATTGGAAACCATCCAACCAATAGATGTCCCTTGCTTGATGAGGAACTTCTTCCGAAAACAACAAAGCAAGACTATGATGTAGGCACAACGTTTCAACCTCCACAACAATATCCCTCATCTTCCAATTCAGGTACGTCTCTTGAAGACATGTTTAAGGCATTTATGATTAATACACAACAATTTCAACAGGAGACAAGATCGAATATGCAACAATTTCAACAAGAGACAAGGACCAATATGCAAGAACTCCAAGCGTGCGTTCAAAGCTTGAAGAATGAGTTGAGCCAATTAACTTCTTCCGTGGCTGAATTGAAGAGTAAGCAGGAGTTTGAAGAAGGACAACACTCACTTCAGAAAACAGGGGCTGAAACAGAGCATAATAGAGCAGTACAAATTTCTGGAATTGAAACAGAGCAGGACTGTACAACGGACCTGAGCATAAGGCATGACCATGACTTAAGGTCATACGAGGAGTCCAGACCTACTGTACAATCTCAACAATTGATTAGCCTAAACCCAACTGCAAAGAGGTATGTTGAGTTTCAAAAAGATGAATCAGAGTTCCAAAATGATGAATCAATGTTCCTAAAGGCACTTTACAATGTTGAGGTAAATATCCCATTACTTGATGTAATTAAATCTATGCCTCAATATATGAATTCTCTTGAAGAATTGTGTGCAACTAAAGAAAACATGCCTTGTTATGGGAAGGTAAGTATTGGAAAGCATTTCTCTGATATCCTTCAAGAAGAGATACCTCAAGTGAGTAATGTTAAAGGTTTATTTGCTCTTCCATGTAAAATAGGAACTATTGGGATTGATAGAGCTTTATGTGATGGTAGTTCCTCTATTAATTTGATGCCTTTGTCTATTTGCTCACACTTGCATATTAATTCCATGAGAAAAACAGGTATGATCATTAAACTTGATAATGGAACAATTGTTTATCCTAAGGGCATATTGGAAAATGTTTTAATTCAAGTAGATGGCATGATTTTTCCCGTGGACTTCTTTGTTGTTGATAACTCATTTGATATTTTGTTAGGAAAGCCTTTTCTTGACATATCTAAAACAAAAATCAATGAGTTTGATCACACACTCACGATGGACTTTAATGGAAATGTTGTTAAATTTGCTATGTTTGATTCCATAACATCTCCTAGTGAGTTGTTTTGTTTAGATGATATGGATTTCATTAGTCCCCTTCCATGTGGTGCATCTTTTGAGCTAAGATATGATGATAAAAATGTTTTTAGCTCTCACTCTCAATTGCTTTTTAGGAAATCCTGCTTTGTTGAAGCTAAGTGGTTGTTTTATCAATCCTTATTGAGTCAATTTCCTAATAAGTTGAGTTTTAAATGGAAGAAAACATTTCTATGCACTCACATATATCTTTGTCATATAGGGGATTTCAACAGCCATGATGAAGACCTGTTAATTCTGAACATACATTACTTGAAGCTATTTTATGCAGGTTTTCCCATGAAAGATGTGAAGGATTTTAATTGAAGACATGTTATGTAACACATCGTCTAGCCTAGGACGTTAAATAAGGGCGCTTGTTGGGAGGCAACCCAATCCTTTTTGATTTGCTGTTATTTAGTTCGTGTTTCTCTGTGTTTCTTGGCTAAGGACCGCTTTTTCCGTAATTTTCAGATTTTGGCAGAAACAGGGCTCCAGAACCCAGACTGCAAAGGATGATCATCCCTTAGCCTCATGAATCCCTGACAGTTTCAATAAAAAAATTCAGGGGAGTCCTCATGCTCTTACCTTTTCTTTACTTTTACATTGAGGATAATATGGAATAAGTGTGGGGGAATTATTCTGGTAGTTTATGAATATTTTGGCTGGAATAGTAAAGGATGAAAAGCATGTAGAATGATTATTTTGCATGGTTATATTTTATTTCTGCCTAATTTGATAGCCTAGTTGTTAGTCTTTCTAGCTCTTTTTGCTCAGGTCCTTAGTTCCTTTTGGGGTGTTTTTGTTTCTGCTATGAGAAGCTGTGAACCTGATAACCTCATGTGCAACATGTTTTGATTTGAGAGTTTTTGAACATGAAAAATAGTTGAAATAGCATGAATTTCCATGCTTGATTTTTGGATTTGATCAAATTTATAAGTTCTTTGGCTCTGATAGAGAATGTTTTTGAATTTGGACTAATGGGTAAAAACTGAAATTGCATGCTTAAATTGGACCTTCATGTGTGAAAAAGTGTGCGATTTTTGGACTGTCTAAAACTGAATGTTATTGATGCTGAATGCTAATGCTAATGTTGATTGAGGGATTATGTTATGAATAAGGCTGTAATGCCATTTAGTTTCTGAATAAGGCTTTTAAAGCCATTGCTCTCTGAATAAGGCTGTTACAGCCATTTGCTTGATGCAATCCGCTTGTTTCACTCCGCTGGTTACCTAAGGCTGAATACAAATCATAAACTGAAAAAATGGGTGACCATGAGTGATGCACTTAGTGCAGTCTAGGGATAGTCATATATTACCAAAGCGGTATTATGACACCCGAAATAGACAACTTTTTTGAATTTTGGTATAAGTGTTATGTTGGAACCCTCACTTTATCTTTTGTTTTGTTGGAATTTAGACAGTCCAGAATGAGCACCCTTTGATCATATGTTGTGATTACTATTTGGTAAATGTGCATGCTTAAATGAATTCTGAATTCCTTAACATTCTCTAGCAAGTTAAACACTTAAGATTTGTTCTTTTCCATCTTGAAGGCTGTGGAGACTTGTTATTAAACTCATTTTAGTGTTCATATTTTCTCATTGAGAAACTGTGCGGCTGATGTGGTTTGTTGATGATCATCTTGCAGTTGTTTAGGAATAGATGTTGTTGCTTAGGGACAAGCAAAAGTCTAAGTGTGGGGGGATTTGATAGTGTGCATAAAATACATGAAAAACTCTTTCTTTTCCCCCTGAATTGGATTAGATTTCTACTTAATTTGCTTTTATTTGGCTTTTGCAGAAACAAGTTGATAAATGAGGGATTTGGCAGAATTACGTAGGAAAAGATGCTAAGTGTTGAAAATGCCTGAGCCATGACCCCAACACATGATCATCCCTAAGGCCAATGCGCGTAAAGCAGACCACGGTCAACAAGTGCGGCTGAATCCTCTTGTTGGGACAGGTGGCACACATGCAACAGCCTGCTACACGGCTAACATGCAAGAATTGACCCTGCATTTTTGGAAGTTTCAAGAGTCCTAATCATGTTTATTGGGACTTGAAAAAGTTAATTTGTTCCCCTTGATCATTATCTTAAGTAGAGAGGAGGAGAAAGAAGGAGAAAATTCAGCTTTGGGGGCTGGAGAGGAAGTAACGTAGCAGCAGCAGCTGCTGGAGTAGAGCAAGAACAGGGGCTGATCCCCTGTTTCGGCCAAGAGCAAGAAATCCCTTTTCCTTTCCTCTTTTTAGTTGAATTTCATGCTTAGATTATAAAATACTTTAGTATATCTTTTGTAGCTTAATTTAGTTGGTTTAAATTCAGTTCCTTAGCAGTTTATTAGCCTTATATATTCTGTAAATATGATCCGTGGCTGAACATATTTATCTTAGTTAGGTTGTATCTTTATTCCTTGCCAATATCTATGAGATCTAAATGAATGAATGCGAATCTAGTCCATGGTATTTATGCATGCTTTGAACGTATCTATATGAGTTGTTTTCGAATCATCTTTCTGATCAATCGATGCTTAGATAACAACTTGATAAGGTTATACCAATACTTGATACGTAATAGTCTTGTAAAGGTATATAAGAACTGCACATCATTGAGAGTTTACCACCATGTTTACTCAATAAAATGGTGAGGCATGCATAATATGATTTCATAAATCCAAGCTTCTTGAGATTTTGGATCATGATTAATGTCCTTTTGGTGCTCAATGCTATCATATAGTTAAATCCTAGATACTTGTTCGCGGGACTGCTATGTGGTAAGAATTTAATTGATGAGCTTCTCTTGATTAAGTTAAAAATAAGAAAGGATGATATAGATGAGCTTCTTGTCTATTGTAAGTTAATCTACCATTCGATCAGGTTTGATTTTTGCATCAAGGATTAGATACAGGTATGGAATGAAGTAACAACTTAGCTAGGGTATTTCTCTCATAATCAACCTTCACAACTCTCTTTATTTTTCAGCTCTAGATAGTTGAAGTAATCTGATTTTGTGCTTTAAGTTAGTTTGTTTTAATTACGTTAACCTCCCCCCCTTCTTTACTTTTGTTGTTTGTTTGCTTGGCTATTAGGAGATTTACGAGACCAACCAATCTCTGTGGGATCGACCCTTTACCACTATACACAATTTATTGTGTTTGGTAGTTTAGGTTTATTATTTGGTGGATTCGACAACCATCAAATTTTTGGCGCCGTTGCCGGGGATTGGTTCTAATTGGTTTTGTTTTTCTTTTGATAGCTTAGTGTTGTTTTTGTGCAGAGAAGTCAGTTTAGGGAATCAACCTGTTGCCATCAATGGCTACAAGCTCTCAAAGTGATGTTTGTGGAATTTGTATTGGAAACCATCCAACCAATAGATGTCCCTTGCTTGATGAGGAACTTCTTCCGAAAACAACAAAGCAAGACTATGATGTAGGCACAACGTTTCAACCTCCACAACAATATCCCTCATCTTCCAATTCAGGTACGTCTCTTGAAGACATGTTTAAGGCATTTATGATTAATACACAACAATTTCAACAGGAGACAAGATCGAATATGCAACAATTTCAACAAGAGACAAGGACCAATATGCAAGAACTCCAAGCGTGCGTTCAAAGCTTGAAGAATGAGTTGAGCCAATTAACTTCTTCCGTGGCTGAATTGAAGAGTAAGCAGGAGTTTGAAGAAGGACAACACTCACTTCAGAAAACAGGGGCTGAAACAGAGCATAATACAGCAGTACAAATTTCTGGAATTGAAACAGAGCAGGACTGTACAACGGACCTGAGCATAAGGCATGACCATGACTTAAGGTCATACGAGGAGTCCAGACCTACTGTACAATCTCAACAATTGATTAGCCTAAACCCAACTGCAAAGAGGTATGTTGAGTTTCAAAAAGATGAATCAGAGTTCCAAAATGATGAATCAATGTTCCTAAAGGCACTTTACAATGTTGAGGTAAATATCCCATTACTTGATGTAATTAAATCGATGCCTCAATATATGAATTCTCTTGAAGAATTGTGTGCAACTAAAGAAAACATGCCTTGTTATGGGAAGGTAAGTATTGGAAAGCATTTCTCTGATATCCTTCAAGAAGAGATACCTCAAGTGAGTAATGTTAAAGGTTTATTTGCTCTTCCATGTAAAATAGGAACTATTGGGATTGATAGAGCTTTATGTGATGGTAGTTCCTCTATTAATTTGATGCCTTTGTCTATTTGCTCACACTTGCATATTAATTCCATGAGAAAAACAGGTATGATCATTAAACTTGATAATGGAACAATTGTTTATCCTAAGGGCATATTGGAAAATGTTTTAATTCAAGTAGATGGCATGATTTTTCCCGTGGACTTCTTTGTTGTTGATAACTCATTTGATATTTTGTTAGGAAAGCCTTTTCTTGACATATCTAAAACAAAAATCAATGAGTTTGATCACACACTCACGATGGACTTTAATGGAAATGTTGTTAAATTTGCTATGTTTGATTCCATAACATCTCCTAGTGAGTTGTTTTGTTTAGATGATATGGATTTCATTAGTCCCCTTCCATGTGGTGCATCTTTTGAGCTAAGATATGATGATAAAAATGTTTTTAGCTCTCACTCTCAATTGCTTTTTAGGAAATCCTGCTTTGTTGAAGCTAAGTGGTTGTTTTATCAATCCTTATTGAGTCAATTTCCTAATAAGTTGAGTTTTAAATGGAAGAAAACATTTCTATGCACTCACATATATCTTTGTCATATAGGGGATTTCAACAGCCATGATGAAGACCTGTTAATTCTGAACATACATTACTTGAAGCTATTTTATGCAGGTTTTCCCATGAAAGATGTGAAGGATTTTAATTGAAGACATGTTATGTAACACATCGTCTAGCCTAGGACGTTAAATAAGGGCGCTTGTTGGGAGGCAACCCAATCCTTTTTGATTTGCTGTTATTTAGTTCGTGTTTCTCTGTGTTTCTTGGCTAAGGACCGCTTTTTTCGTAATTTTCAGATTTTGGCAGAAACAGGGCTCCAGAACCCAGACTGCAAAGGATGATCATCCCTTAGCCTCATGAATCCCTGACAGTTTCAATAAAAAAATTCAGGGGAGTCCTCATGCTCTTACCTTTTCTTTACTTTTACATTGAGGATAATATGGAATAAGTGTGGGGGAATTATTCTGGTAGTTTATGAATATTTTGGCTGGAATAGTAAAGGATGAAAAGCATGTAGAATGATTATTTTGCATGGTTATATTTTATTTCTGCCTAATTTGATAGCCTAGTTGTTAGTCTTTCTAGCTCTTTTTGCTCAGGTCCTTAGTTCCTTTTGGGGTGTTTTTGTTTCTGCTGTGAGAAGCTGTGAACCTGATAACCTCATGTGCAACATGTTTTGATTTGAGAGTTTTTGAACATGAAAAATAGTTGAAATAGCATGAATTTCCATGCTTGATTTTTGGATTTGATCAAATTTATAAGTTCTTTGGCTCTGATAGAGAATGTTTTTGAATTTGGACTAATGGGTAAAAACTGAAATTGCATGCTTAAATTGGACCTTCATGTGTGAAAAAGTGTGCGATTTTTGGACTGTCTAAAACTGAATGTTATTGATGCTGAATGCTAATGCTAATGTTGATTGAGGGATTATGTTATGAATAAGGCTGTAATGCCATTTAGTTTCTGAATAAGGCTTTTAAAGCCATTGCTCTCTGAATAAGGCTGTTACAGCCATTTGCTTGATGCAATCCGCTTGTTTCACTCCGCTGGTTACCTAAGGCTGAATACAAATCATAAACTGAAAAAATGGGTGACCATGAGTGATGCACTTAGTGCAGTCTAGGGATAGTCATATATTACCAAAGCGGTATTATGACACCCGAAATAGACAACTTTTTTGAATTTTGGTATAAGTGTTATGTTGGAACCCTCACTTTATCTTTTGTTTTGTTGGAATTTAGACAGTCCAGAATGAGCACCCTTTGATCATATGTTGTGATTACTATTTGGTAAATGTGCATGCTTAAATGAATTATGAATTCCTTAACATTCTCTAGCAAGTTAAACACTTAAGATTTGTTCTTTTCCATCTTGAAGGCTGTGGAGACTTGTTATTAAACTCATTTTAGTGTTCATATTTTCTCATTGAGAAACTGTGCGGCTGATGTGGTTTGTTGATGATCATCTTGCAGTTGTTTAGGAATAGATGTTGTTGCTTAGGGACAAGCAAAAGTCTAAGTGTGGGGGGATTTGATAGTGTGCATAAAATACATGAAAAACTCTTTCTTTTCCCCCTGAATTGGATTAGATTTCTACTTAATTTGCTTTTATTTGGCTTTTGCAGAAACAAGTTGATAAATGAGGGATTTGGCAGAATTACGTAGGAAAAGATGCTAAGTGTTGAAAATGCCTGAGCCATGACCCCAACACATGATCATCCCTAAGGCCAATGCGCGTAAAGCAGACCACGGTCAACAAGTGCGGCTGAATCCTCTTGTTGGGACAGGTGGCACACATGCAACAGCCTGCTACATGGCTAACATGCAAGAATTGATCCTGCATTTTTGGAAGTTTCAAGAGTCCTAATCATGTTTATTGGGACTTGAAAAAGTTAATTTGTTCCCCTTGATCATTATCTTAAGTAGAGAGGAGGAGAAAGAAGGAGAAAATTCAGCTTTGGGGGCTGGAGAGGAAGTAACGTAGCAGCAGCAGCTGCTGGAGTAGAGCAAGAACAGGGGCTGATCCCCTGTTTCGGCCAAGAGCAAGAAATCCCTTTTCCTTTCCTCTTTTTAGTTGAATTTCATGCTTAGATTATAAAATACTTTAGTATATCTTTTGTAGCTTAATTTAGTTGGTTTAAATTCAGTTCCTTAGCAGTTTATTAGCCTTATATATTCTGTAAATATGATCCGTGGCTGAACATATTTATCTTAGTTAGGTTGTATCTTTATTCCTTGCCAATATCTATGAGATCTAAATGAATGAATGCGAATCTAGTCCATGGTATTTATGCATGCTTTGAACGTATCTATATGAGTTGTTTTCGAATCATCTTTCTGATCAATCGATGCTTAGATAACAACTTGATAAGGTTATACCAATACTTGATACGTAATAGTCTTGTAAAGGTATATAAGAACTGCACATCATTGAGAGTTTACCACCATGTTTACTCAATAAAATGGTGAGGCATGCATAATATGATTTCATAAATCCAAGCTTCTTGAGATTTTGGATCATGATTAATGTCCTTTTGGTGCTCAATGCTATCATATAGTTAAATCCTAGATACTTGTTCGCGGGACTGCTATGTGGTAAGAATTTAATTGATGAGCTTCTCTTGATTATTAAGTTAAAAATAAGAAAGGATGATATAGATGAGCTTCTTGTCTATTGTAAGTTAATCTACCATTCGATCAGGTTTGATTTTTGCATCAAGGATTAGATACAGGTATGGAATGAAGTAACAACTTAGCTAGGGTATTTCTCTCATAATCAACCTTCACAACTCTCTTTATTTTTCAGCTCTAGATAGTTGAAGTAATCTGATTTTGTGCTTTAAGTTAGTTTGTTTTAATTACGTTAACCTCCCCCCCTTCTTTACTTTTGTTGTTTGTTTGCTTGGCTATTAGGAGATTTACGAGACCAACCAATCTCTGTGGGATCGACCCTTTACCACTATACACAATTTATTGTGTTTGGTAGTTTAGGTTTATTATTTGGTGGATTCGGCACCCATCACATTCATAAACATAAACACCTACACCTTTTTCCTCCGGGCGGTGGATGGGTCAGCAAGACCCGACCACCTCATTCATTGACCTAAAGGGGTTACATGACTCCCCAGATGGCGCTCAACGTCCATTCCTCGCTAACTCCTAACGAGATACGATTACGCCGTCATTGTTTATTGGGACTAGTGTACGGGGATCACCGTCAGCCCGAGCTTTCCCGGATAGCCACGTACACATAGTCCCGGGCCCCATTAAACATTGTGTTCACTGATCTCGCCAAAACATTGGGTAAGGGTTCATGAAAGAAAGGCTTACGTTCGAAATCATTTACTCGAGAAATGACTCTATATACGTAGTAAATACATTTTGGCTTAAAACTTTTCACGTTGGTTTATATAGGGTCGTTTTAGCTAATAGAGGAGAAACCCACCTTTACAGCTTACCGACCAATACCAAGAAGAAAAAAAGAGGACTTAAAAGTGTCCTATGAACCCGACAAGGCTCCACCCTAGAGAAAACTGTACAAAGGACAATATAATGCATTCGTGAGACTCAAGACTCTAAATGAACCATATATGATGCACGGCAATGCAATGAATGTCTTATGATATGTATAAGAGAGTAAATCATGGTATGGAGATGCATTAAGGCACATAATCAGTCATTCCATTCATTCTTGGTGCTTTCATAGTGACTCAAGTTCTTATCTCCCATGTATGGTATCAAATCCATCCATTAATTTCGAACAAAGATCATAACACTTATTTTAACAAGTATACAATTCATATGAATCATAAAAGAAAAGATAAATACCAATTAGGGTTCATATTGATAGCAAAGATCCATACATGCACGTACTTGGAGCATTGATGAAATATTAAATCATAACTCGTGAAATATTCCACGAAAAATCATGAAAATTTATAATAAATAAGATAACACATTATAAAACATGTTCGTATAGCATAGAAGTCATAAAAGAGGTGGAAGTCTATAAACAAGCGATGAAAAACGGAACCGGAGTATCAAAAACCAGCAGGACAGAATCCACCCCCAAGGATTTTTCCAAAGGGAAAAATCCACCCCCATGGATTCTGGTCAGAAACCCATTGACTCAAATCCACCCCCATCGATGTTTCCAAAGGGGAAAATCCACCCCCGTGGATTTGTGTCTGTGGCCAAAAAAATACCCAAACAAGGCATGCACGAAAGAGAAAGGAAAAGATGCATGTTACCAACTTAAAACTTAATCAAAATCATACATATTCAGGTCATAATCTCAAACATACATGCCAAAACCGAAGCTAAATCATGAGAATGGAAGAGATGCTCACATAGGTTCATGTTCTTCAACTTTCATGAAAAATCATTAATGGTAACTTCCAAATAACTCATCTATCATGCAATACAAGTTTAGGGAGACATAAATGGAGGTCTTAGGATCATATATCATGCTTCATACTAAAAGAATTCACAAGATCTCAAGCAAGAATCATCAAAATTTCACAGACCCTTACTATTCGTCATCTTCTCCAATACTAAATCAAACCTTGGTGAAATCATGCAATATGGGACTTAAAATAACTACAAGGAGATACAAAACATAAAAATTGGATTACCTTTCTAATTGGAGAAGAAATGGATGTGAGATGAGCTCAAAATCTCAAATCGGGCAAAAGTGTTCTTCTTCTCTTCTTTTCTTTAGCTGAAAATATCTAGCTTTTGGGGGGGGTGGGAGGGGTGGGATATCTGTTTGGGGCTAATAAGGGTGAGAGAGAGAGTGTGCAAGTGGGATTAGGGTCAAAGGGTAGGTCATAGGTGTGTTGGTTTAGGTCCGTAGCTTAGGTAGAGTCATGAATGGTCGTTTTAGACTAGAGTTACTGGTATCGGTTGAAATTCGGGGATCCAAATGGTCTTAGAAAAATATGAGGATTGACCCATCGAATCTGAATCGTCGATACGAGTCCAATGGAGGTGACATGTAGCACCCCGCACGTGAGGCACCACATCCCCCGCACTATGGCCCAACACGAGTAACGAAACAGTAAATCCGCACCCGTATCAAACCATAGCGAACGGGAGACAAACATAAAAACCTTCCTAAGCCAGGCGGAGCTAGACCCTGCAGTGATAACCAAACAACAAAATACAATGCACAGTAAAACCAAAGTTCAATCATACAAACCATAAGTAGAATTTGGGCTCTTCAGGCCTCTTTTTAAAACATAGCAAATCCCAATAAAATCAATTCAATAATAATTTCATAAATATTCAAGTTCGGGATACTAAGGAATCGAATCATACATAAATCTAATACATGAATGAGTGCAGAGACTCTTCTAACTAACTCGACCACATAAAGACTCCAAACACCTCCGCCTAGCTCGAATCTCCAAAGCCAAACCTGCACACTTAAGTGTTGGGGAGGGAGAGGGTCAGTCTCTAGAAGACTGAGTGAGCAGGAGCGATACATATATATATAAAACATGCACATGCAAGTCATAAATCCCGAGCAAGGTTTTATTTGAATTTAGTTCCCAAAAAGGGCAAGAAAATAGATAAACAATGCTCGACTTTTACGACTAATTCATATTAAATTCATTACATTCATAAATCATACATAAATATAAGGCTCGGCGAGTGAGCGTGCACAATCTCCAACCAAACTCCGACCGTGTACGACAAATATCAGTAAGAAGTTGATTAGGTGTTCATGCGATATATCATAATACACACAATTCATATATCAAATCCTAAATCATATTCGTTTGGGCAATCCGTGTCCCGGCCTTCCCGCACGGTGCCTATCAATCATAACATATTCATAATCATAATCATAATCATAATCATAATCATAATCATAAAGTAAGTTCCAACCTTCTTCCTCCGGATGGTGGACGGGTTAGCAAGACCCGAACACCGGTCCATACATAGGCCAATGGGGTTACATGAATCCCCCAAGGGCACTCAGCTCCCATTCCCCGCTAAACCTCCTAGCGAGGGCCGGTATCACCGTAAATGTGGTGGGACTAGTACAAGGGATCACCGTCGGCCCTTGCCTCCCCGGATAGCCGCTTGCACTAAGTCCCTGGGCCCGTGCAATCATAATCTTATCCATAATCATATTCTCGCCAAAACATTTGATTCATGAGAAACATAATACATTCATAACATACTTATTCCCTTTCATAATCATTGAGAAAAGATTTACTCGATGACTCCATTTGAAAACAATATATAGATATACATAGGTTTTTGGCCAAAACTTATCACATAAGGTTGTAGGGTTTAATACATATCTAGAACGAAAACACCCTCACCTGGAAGATGACGATACAAGGATACAAGCTAGGCCGTGAGCCTATCGATCACGATATCTCCACCTTGGAGATGAACTTGAAGTTTTGGTGAAGGAAGGTGGTGATTTGAGCTCAAAATCACAAAGATGGCCTAGGGTTTTCTTTCTTCTCCTCTTCCTCTCTCTCTCGTTTCAGTTGCAGCTGGAAATGGAGGTATGTGGTTCGGTTTTCAGAGCTAAAGAGGAGAGAAAGGGCTTAACTCAAGGTATGTAAGTCATGGTTAAGGTATGGTTGGGTTAAGAGGTGTTATGGGGTCCCACCATGAAGACTAGTCAACCAAAAGGAGCTCTTCTTGCACGAGTCGCCCGTTACGGTTGGATTTCGGAGGTCTTAATGATCTCAAAAAGGTATGAGGCTTGTTCCATTGTCTCCGGATCATTGATACGAAGGCAACGGAGTTGACGGAATTCGAATCCGAATTCCCGAGCTCAAGATATCACGCACGGAACCAAGGGTGCGCTAATTGCTCGTTAGCCCCCGATTTGGTTCCACAATCAAAATTAAATTCATAAACACGTCAAATGAATCCGAAAACACAAACCGAGCATACAGGCATGTTCATAACACACATATTTACAACATACTAAATTTCCATACCAATCCGATATCATTACATATATGAACGAAGCGCAAATAGAACACTCATGCGCATGAACGAATTCATATTGTTATAAATGATTTACTAAAACTTAAATTCCATATTAATTAAATTAAAACCAACTAATAACATGTTGAAATTAATTAACGAAATTACCGAAATAGTTAAGGTAACACAAAACCTTAATTGAGAAGTTAACACTAAATATCAAAGTAGGAATCAAATGAATTAAATTAAATATTAATAGTTTATAGTTTAAATCAAATAAAAACACTTATGAACAAGTAATCATATGATTAAATAATTGAATCGCGCCATTTATAAACAAATACGCCACATTATTTAAACTGAAAAACGGGGGCGTTACAATCTCTCCCCCTTAAAAAGAATCCGTCCTCGGATTCCCACACGCCTGAAAGCAAACAATGAGAGATTCCCCGTCTCTCACAAGCAACAAGGAGAGAGCCCCGTCTCTCGAGCAGGAATGAGAGAACCCCGTCTCTCCAACAACAATGAGAGAACCCCGTCTCTCGCAAGTAAAGAGAGTACCCCGTCTCTCAACCGAAAATAAACAAGGGAGTCTCCAATACTCCCAAGCAACTCACGCAAAACCAAATCTAAAATCACATAAGGCACCCAAAGCAAGTAATAAACGTCGCCCACATTGATATTCAATTACTCCAAGTAATTTAACACATTACAGATCAAAGCACCTAACATAAAATTTATAAAAGTTAAATTTGCATGGATGCATGTATCATGAATGCTATAAGTACCGTTCACCGTAGTTGCGAAAATTCAGATTTGTGAGTTGTCGTTGTCCAAGGTATGATCTGTCCTGAATGTAACTCGGTGCCCAACTTGTCTTGAATCTCTTCAGGGTTCCCCGGTGAAAAGATTGATGAATTCCTTAAGGATTATATCCTTAGATCCTTTCTAACTTGTACTGCTACCCAAATTCTTCAATCCTTATCCAAATCGGTGCTCAACATATCCCCGAGGATAACCACTCTGAGCAACTTGATAATTCGATCCCATCCTTACGACGTTTATTCTTATAGTCTCTCTCAACACAAGTCCTTTCCCACCTTCCGTTCCAATTGTCTGTTCATTCCCTTTGACCCCCTCAACGTTATATTTGATAACTGATCCCATATTTCCTTAATCAAAGACAGAAGATTCTTGATGATTCTTGAAATTTGATGTAATCTTCCAATTATCATCCTTTTCTATTTGGTCCCTTCTTAAATTTCCTTCTGGATTATCGTTGATATACTAATAACTCGATAATATTATCTTGGGCCCCTTCATACTTCATTGACTAAGTCTTAATCGACACCATCCCCTTATATGATAGCTTGATTCGGTTTTCCCCCTTGTTAATTCTAACTTAGAAGTTCATAGAACTCTCTTATGATTCCACCACCTCCAGATCAGAATTCCATACGTAGCTTTCTCTCTTAACAGCTTAACCTTAACCGCCGTCTTATTCATTCCTAACCACCACTCTTAGGACTTCCAGATTCTCCTTAGTTTGCATCCCCGTCATTACTCCTAACATATTTATTTGAGCACCACTCCCATCCTCCGATTCACCTCTCGGTCGCGCTCTCCCCCTTAAAATTTTTGCTCTTACATATCAACCTCCATGAATCCTTCTTTCATTGAAATGTTTGACGAGCCAACTTCTGTTTCTTTAATTCACTCCTAAGGTTCAATTCAAACCCTTCAATAATTACTTCCTTTCAATCACCAACTCTTCTCTTTCTTTCTCTTCTTGAAATCTAGACCAATTTAATTCCCTCTTGTATTTCCATTCTTCAACTAAAGGTAATCCTTTCAAGGGTTAAAAAGGACTTACATTATTTCCTACTCAACGCTCCCTTATATGAAAATTTCAGTTGAATTTGTTACTTCGCCTCTGAGATTAAGGTTTCTCCAAAACTCTTCAACTTAGTTTCTTCGGTTTAGATTATGCTAGCTAAGCTATATGCCCGGAACTCCAAAATATAACCCAACTATTCTTCTCATCTTGATTCGAGTAAGCCTTGATTAATGAATAGCTTGCTGAACAAGGTGGAGTCATTCCCTATCAATTAAACACTAATCCATGCATGTTGGATTAACATGCCAATGTACTTAATAAACAGTCAAAGATGCAACAATGCAACACGTTGGAGAAATTATATTAATTAAACATAAACGTACATATAGATACAGAAAGCAATTAGTTTAAATCGATGCATGATGCTTATGCCATGAGTATGCAGAACCTGTCACCGAGGTGGTAAACTTTTAGCTTGATGACGTGTTCCTCATTCCCATGATTGTAACTTTCTTTGGAGACATCAATAATTCCTTAGCTTTCCATGGTCTTCGAATCTCCCTAATCTTCTTCATCCATTTGTATATCCCATGGCCCCGAACGAGCTATTCTTGAACCCAAGGTCTTCTTTGTCAATGGAGTTTACAGCTCAACGTACTTCCAAGCATCAACCTCCAAAGGTCATCCGAATCTTCATCTTGATGTGCTCCCCGGTTGAAGTTCCTTTAGCTTATCCTTTGTTTCCGATCTGCGCGCATAATTCACCCATGATACGCTTTCCATTCTTGCTTGCTTCTTGATGTCTCCATGTTCCAAGGTTCCAAGAAGACGACGTGATTGTATTCCTCGATGCTCATAAGTCTCTTTGCCTTGCGTCCATTTGTTGTCCCATGCTTATATTCACATCAAGCGAGCTTCCATATTTGACCTCATCGTGAGCTTTGTGATTACCGGCTCCCAATCCTTGCATCTGAGTTAAGTCGAATCCCTTTTTTAACACATCATGTATCCGACTCCTTGAAGCTTCCCAATTTGGCCTTCCAATCACTCAACCATTCCAAACTCGGAGCTTCCAAGGTGAACCTTGGGGCATTTACTCTTGTATTAGATGTCTCCAAAAATCGGGGTGGTGAAGAGTTCCACATCCCTCTTGTTGTCTCACGCATCCCTTAAGTCGAAACTTGAGTCTTTGCAATTCTTGTATGTTGAGAACCCTCAAGGTTTGTAGGTAGGGTAAGATTGATGAACCTTCCCGTGATCCAAGCTTCCTCCCATGATACGAGCCATGATAGGTGGTTTCATCGTGCACGCCATGGCATTTGAACACTCGGCATTCAAGTTACCTTGTTAATTGTAGTTGGTGTGAATGGTAGCTTTGTTTGCATGATAGTAACCTATATAAGAAAGATCAACTCAAATATGGATGCATGAAGATTAGCGTATGCTTATGACACGTAGTTAAATGAATCAAGGCGCATAGAATGCAAATTGCAACACTTAAAACATCTAAATGAAAGCGTAGATTGTATACATGTATTAAGCAATTTCCAACAATTGATGTCAAATATACAGGCCAAAACGATGCAATGCACATATTAACACGTTGTTCCTATGCCGTGCGACCTAACTGACTCAAACACGACTCAAGAACACCGGTTTTGCAACCGGGCTCTGATACCACTTAAGGATGTAGCACCCCGCACGTGAGGCACCACATCCCCCGCACTATGGCCCAACACGAGTAACGAAACAGTAAATCCGCACCCGTATCAAACCATAGCGAACGGGAGACAAACATAAAAACCTTCCTAAGCCAGGCGGAGCTAGACCCTGCAGTGATAACCAAACAACAAAATACAATGCACAGTAAAACCAAAGTTCAATCATACAAACCATAAGTAGAATTTGGGCTCTTCAGGCCTCTTTTTAAAACATAGCAAATCCCAATAAAATCAATTCAATAATAATTTCATAAATATTCAAGTTCGGGATACTAAGGAATCGAATCATACATAAATCTAATACATGAATGAGTGCAGAGACTCTTCTAACTAACTCGACCACATAAAGACTCCAAACACCTCCGCCTAGCTCGAATCTCCAAAGCCAAACCTGCACACTTAAGTGTTGGGAAGGGAGAGGGTCAGTCTCTAGAAGACTGAGTGAGCAGGAGCGATACATATATATATAAAACATGCACATGCAAGTCATAAATCCCGAGCAAGGTTTTATTTGAATTTAGTTCCCAAAAAGGGCAAGAAAATAGATAAACAATGCTCGACTTTTACGACTAATTCATATTAAATTCATTACATTCATAAATCATACATAAATATAAGGCTCGGCGAGTGAGCGTGCACAATCTCCAACCAAACTCCGACCGTGTACGACAAATATCAGTAAGAAGTTGATTAGGTGTTCATGCGATATATCATAATACACACAATTCATATATCAAATCCTAAATCATATTAGTTTGGGCAATCCGTGGCCCGGCCTTCCCGCACGGTGCCTATCAATCATAACATATTCATAATCATAATCATAATCATAATCATAATCATAATCATAAAGTAAGTTCCAACCTTCTTCCTCCGGATGGTGGACGGGTTAGCAAGACCCGAACACCGGTCCATACATAGGCCAATGGGGTTACATGAATCCCCCAAGGGCACTCAGCTCCCATTCCCCGCTAAACCTCCTAGCGAGGGCCGGTATCACCGTAAATGTGGTGGGACTAGTACAAGGGATCACCGTCGGCCCTTGCCTCCCCGGATAGCCGCTTGCACTAAGTCCCTGGGCCCGTGCAATCATAATCATATCCATAATCATATTCTCGCCAAAACATTTGATTCATGAGAAACATAATACATTCATAACATACTTATTCCCTTTCATAATCATTGAGAAAAGATTTACTCGATGACTCCATTTGAAAACAATATATAGATATACATAGGTTTTTGGCCAAAACTTATCACATAAGGTTGTAGGGTTTAATACATATCTAGAACGAAACCACCCTCACCTGGAAGATGACGATACAAGGATACAAGCTAGGCCGTGAGCCTATCGATCACGATATCTCCACCTTGGAGATGAACTTGAAGTTTTGGTGAAGGAAGGTGATGATTTGAGCTCAAAATCACAAAGATGGGCTAGGGTTTTCTTTCTTCTCCTCTTCCTCTCTCTCTCGTTTCAGTTGCAGCTGGAAATGGAGGTATGTGGTTCGGTTTTCAGAGCTAAAGAGGAGAGAAAGGGCTTAACTCAAGGTATGTAAGTCATGGTTAAGGTATGGTTGGGTTAAGAGGTGTTATGGGGTCCCACCATGAAGACTAGTCAACCAAAAGGAGCTCTTCTTGCACGAGTCGCCCGTTACGGTTGGATTTCGGAGGTCTTAATGATCTCAAAAAGGTATGAGGCTTGTTCCATTGTCTCCGGATCATCGATACGAAGGCAACGGAGTTGACGGAATTCGAATCCGAATTCCCGAGCTCAAGATATCACGCACGGAACCAAGGGTGCGCTAATTGCTCGTTAGCCCCCGATTTGGTTCCACAATCAAAATTAAATTCATAAACACGTCAAATGAATCCGAAAACACAAACCGAGCATACAGGCATGTTCATAACACACATATTTACGACATACTAAATTTCCATACCAATCCGATATCATTACATATATGAACGAAGCGCAAATAGAACACTCATGCGCATGAACGAATTCATATTGTTATAAATGATTTACTAAAACTTAAATTCCATATTAATTAAATTAAAACCAACTAATAACATGTTGAAATTAATTAACGAAATTACCGAAATAGTTAAGGTAACACAAAACCTTAATTGAGAAGTTAACACTAAATATCAAAGTAGGAATCAAATGAATTAAATTAAATATTAATAGTTTATAGTTTAAATCAAATAAAAACACTTATGAACAAGTAATCATATGATTAAATAATTGAATCGCGCCATTTATAAACAAATACGCCACATTATTTAAACTGAAAAACGGGGGCGTTACATGACAGAACACGATTCAGAGTTCCGAGCTCAAGATATGTCGCCCGGAACACAAGGTGCGCTAAATGCTCTTTAGCCCCCTCTTCGGTTCCGATCACACAAACGATTCCAAAATTCAAACATACAATAACAAAATCATGCAACGAGCATACAACCTTAATCATAATACGCATAATTCACTCATACCAAGTTTTCACCAAAAACGAAAATCAATTCCGATAGATACGACACTCAAACACGATCATAAATGCATAAACGTTCAATAGTCTATATTCAATTAATAAAAACTAATAAAAGAAATACTAATGAAAGCCTATATAATTAATTTTCGCATATTGGTAATCAATTACGTCATGCTTAAACCACTGAAAAACTGGGGCGTTACAACCTGCACCTGCAAACTAAAAACATCGGTGGGGCGAGGATCAGTCTACGGACTGAGTGAGGGGGCTGAACAAACACACACTATACCTAATAAGGGGCAGAGCTCGTATCAAAAGAAAGATTATGAACCTGGAGTAGGGTTTTGCATACCAAAACCATTTTCAAATAAAACTTATACTTAACTTATCTTATTCAAAACTTAACAAACTGAGCAAACTCATATCATATCAAAAGAGGAAGCTCCTATCCCGTTTCATAATCAACATAAGAGATCATAATCTAATACCAGACGAGTACGGGTCTCCAACCTTACTTCCATATCTTACCATAAATAAATAAAATAGGAAAAAACATAAATCAAATCATATCAATTCTCGTATCCAACCCCAACATCGGGAAGTCTGCACGCAGGGTATGGGCCCACATCGTGCAACTCAATATACACGGGATAGCTAGTCCACATCGTATGTAGCGCCCCCTAACACTACAACCCCGTACCGTAGCACTTCCCAAGTGGATGTGAGTCCTAGCACTCGAGAAATACTTTGGCGAACGGACAGGATAATGCAATACTAGAGCATAAAATTTAAAGTGCAGCGGAAGATAAACAATTTAAAACAAAAGAACTTGATATCTCAAGTCAACCGAAATTTATATTACTTGGTTAAGAAGTAAGATATTTACAGTGATAAGTCTAGACCCAACACGAGAGTGCTTATTAAAAGATGTACATGTACTCTTAATATAATCCTGATTGACTAAGATATGACACCTTAAGGCTTCAAGATACCTCTAAGACGTCGTTCCGTGGATTCCTGAAATCATGCATTTGAAACCAAGCGAGAGGTTAGTCAAAGTGACTAAGTGAAGGGGTTTAATAACTTATAAGTGAAGGGGTTTAATAACTTATATGTATATGTATATGTATATATATATATATATGTATATGATCAAGAAGATCTTGATCTGAAATATTAATAGGATATAACAAATAGGAAACAGTTCATAATAATTATAAAACATGGATAGGGGTAGTTTGGAATATTTGTAGAAATATGAACCGTTTGTAACAAGAACATTAATGCCCGCAAGCTAGGCCTCTCCATCCATAACTCCTTAAATTATGATAAAATAGTAACGGCGTTGATCAAGACACCGATACTTCAATAAAACCAAGAATATTAACTCCACTACTCCTTGATGTTAATAGGGAATCAAACCCTAGAGACCACGAACACGATTCGGGAGGTAGCTATCTCTCCCTCATCCCTTGGCGTGTAGTAACTAACCTCCAGTTAAGCCACTACCAAGAGGTGGTGGCAGTCCGCAGCACCAACAATACCCTCGGCCCGATACCTTCCGGGTAATTGCTCGCTACGGATACAGCCGGGGCCCATAACATGAATCAAGAACAATATTTTGCTTGCATAACCCAGAATCAATGTTTTGATAAAGTGGACTTAAAATATATAACGTCCTAGTAAAACGTTGATTCTGGCATGAAAGTATTTTTCCCTTAAGAGGGACATTGTAGCAAAATAATATATATAGGGTAGTAAATCAAAATGATAGGTAGGCTTGGAAATAGTTTGAATATAGATACATATGTAGAGCATGATTCCAGTTGAAAACATTCTAACCCTCACCGAGTGTCTTGACGGTCTAGATAAAATCCTTGGGATTCCACTGTTCAATTATATCCTCGCCTGAAAGTACTACTACCGGTTTAGGACTAAGTCTTAATACTCAAATAAACAACGCACAAGAAATTTTTAATAAGCTAGAGTTATTTTTTTTTTTGGAAATTGTTATTTAATCCCTGGTTTTGGAAATTTTAGATAAAAGTTCTTTCTAAAAATCCAAAATATTATTTTGTATTAATATTTGAAATTTCTACAAGATTTTATGAGTCAAAGTGTTCATTTGAAATTAAAAGTCAAAGTTAATTTTGAAAAATGGTTACTATTTAATTATGGGGGATTAAATACTTTTAAACACAAAATCGAACACATACTTACACACACTAGGCACACACGGTACACACACACTTCAAGAACATTAAGAACATGTTCTTGAGCCTATTTGAAAATTCAAAGAGGGTGCGTAACATGCTTAATCATATTCATATTTATAACATAGAATTGAAGCATAATATAGCAAAATATATAAATTCTCTATGAAAAATAATTCTAAATAAATTCTTTAAACATGCATTTGTTCTAACATTCAAGAACATACTTATGAATATTCAAACACACATTTAAATAAATACACATAACAATCATGCAGTTAAATTCCTAACTTTAATTCATGAAAATAAATTTCCTAAAGCATAATTGTCTAACATAATTTAAAACATATAAAATATAAATTAAATTGCATAATTTAAATATATAATAAAGCGCGAATTAAAGCATAAATTGTAACACCCCAAACGGAGGATGCCACATCCCCCGCACTAAGACCCAGATTCGGTCACGAAATGGAAAGTCCATGCCCGAATCCGAATCAAAGCGAACGGGAGACCAACTCACACACTAGGCTAGGCGGATCTAACTCGACAAACTCAGAGCGCGGAAGCAATTTAAACAATTATCATCAGATAGCGGAAGCAATTAAATCAACGTACAAAATAAGTGACGGGTTCAACTAGCATAGATACCTAATCTCGAATATCAGCATACATAACAGGTGACGGGTTCAACTAGCATAGATACCTAGTCCCGAATCTCAAATCATCGCAACGTAATGAACCAATATAAGTATCAGCAAAATAGCTAATTACATCCAAATGCTAGCATACTAACCCCACACGGGTTTAAGTCTAAGTAAAGCATAAAACATAATCTCCAAAAGCGAAATAAGAATACATAACATAAATAGAGTATGTGACAAATGCATCTTAACACCGACTAAACCAACAAGTGTGACCCCGAAGACTGACATCCGCCTAGCTCAAGCCAAAAGAAACCTGCAACTAAAAGATAAAATGAGGTGTCAGTCAACTGACTGAGTGAGGGGGCTAATGCTCACCCACTGTATATATATAGAGCATAGCACATATCAGAAGGGTGGACTCATGAACCGGAGATAGGTGTTGCATACCAAAGACATTTCCAAAATTACCCAAAAGATAGTTATAAGTATAAGCTTTAGAAAACATTTCAAAAACTCTATCTCGATTCATGATTCCTAGACAGAACAGAACACATGCTCGGCGAGTACGAGCCTCCAACCTTTACTCCTCAGAACATATCAAACATAGAATACAAAAATCAATCCAACCGTCACACCAATGATGGAGGGGATGTACCGTCCCCAAACCATCCATAACAGACATACCCTCAAAGGGTAGCGAACCCACAAGAGTCCTCCCCGGCCTTAGCCGAAGGCTCAAGATACCACACCTTCCCTACAGCACGGGTCACGTGAAGATATCTCAAATGGAACTACGCACAGGTATATCCCCGACGACCCTAACTGTCCCGGGGGCTACTTACCGATAGCTCCTCGGATCCACATACATACATACATACATACAGATGCCAATATTTCATAGCCAACTCGCTACATAATCACAACACAACTGTTTTTCCAAAATAGCTTACATATGCTTCAAAAACTGGTTTTTATATAAATTCCTACGCTGCAGGGATAGCCCGCCCACGTAGGACTCACACACTTACATTCCCACGCTGCAGGGATAGCCCACCCACGGAGAAGTGCAAGCATAAGATCGTAAAAATATCATATTCAACACATACATAACTATTGTAAGGTATACTCGTATGCAGGGGTAGAAATCAGCATGTAAAGGCCATAGGTCGCATAACTATACAAAATCCTAAGCCTCACCGCGTGAAAGTAGAGTCTAAGAGTGTGAAGGGCCAAACACTCTAAACCTCGGGCCCACCGGCACCACCAAACTCTACGACAAGACATACAAAAGCCCAGACTTAGACTCTATATGAACCAAACAAGACGCACGGCGTTGCTCAACATGATCGTGGTTATGCATAAGTGTTCATGTTGTGCTTTGATAAGGTGTCGTGGTCATTCAAGGCATATCAATGCTCAACAAGGTCATATTTACAAGCAACCATCATGCAATTCCATATCCAAAGATGCAAGATCAATTTAGGAAGTCAATGTATTCACAAAATGCATATTAAATCATCCAATGTCACAGGGTTCAATTATAATATTAGAATTAAGCATCAAGTTCATGACGAGTTGTAAAGTGCATAAGTAAGAGCAACTTGATCATATAAACATACAAAGTTGTTGTACGTCGATAGCATGCTTGATACAAATAAAGAGTTCATTTAATTCACTTAAGATCATACTTTACAACTTCACAACATGTTTGGTACACAAGTTCAAGTCACATTCATAGTTTCATAAATATTACACTTACATCCCCTAAGTTATTTATAAAAGTTCAGAATTATTACACATACATCCCCTTAGTCGATTGCTAAACATAATTGTTCATTTAAAGTGTTTATACAATTATTCAACTAGGAATTAATTACTTACAAGCATGATAATTATCAATTTATCGTAATTCATAATATACCATTTCCGAGTAGTAAGAGTAAATCAAGATATTACAATTCTAACTCTTATATGCATCAAGTCTTATGTTGTTCAAGCATCCTTCATGTATCTAAATTTTATATTTGAAACACAATTTACAATAAACATAACATTGAGAACGTCTCAAATTTATATAGAGAAATCACAACATGTTCGTTCTTCTAAAATATCATTCAAGTTCATTTAGTCACATAAAAGATTAGTTCCTAAATATTACACTGTAGCACCCGAGCGTAAGGTACCACATCCCCCGCACCGAGACCCGACCCGTATATGAAATGGAAGTCCATACACGTGCCGAATCCGCGGCGAACGGGGACACAACACACACGCTATGCTAGGCGGGACTAACCCTTGAACTAATCAGTGCAAGAATCATAAAATCAGAGTTAAATAAAATTCGCGGAAGCAAGAACTACATAGCATATATACAATGAGCTAACGAGCTCCAAAAATAGATGTACAAAAGCATTCCATAATCAATGGCGCTCATGGCCTACAAAATCATAACGCTCCAAGCATAAACTATGATCATATACAATAGCAACAAGAGTATGAATGTGAGACTGAAAGGAAGTGCTAAACATAAATGCAAGACCTAGACGACTTGTATTCCCGCCTAGCACTCCTAACCTGCACAAAACAGCTGAAAACAACCGGGTTCAGTCTAAAAGAGACTGGTGGGTATAAAAACGGGGCATAGAATATATAATATCGCAGAAATTAAACACATACATGCAAGCCCTAATCCCGTGTGAAGTTTGAAAGGAATTTACCAAGTGGTTAAAACAATAGAAAACATCAACGGGATTACGACGATCATTTTCATTCATAATTGTTCATAAGGGTTTAAGCTCGGCGAGTGAGCGTGCACAATCTCCAACCTTCTCCTCGTGTAACCATATCATAATTATTGGTTGTCATACATATCTTTCGTGCACATACATAAATGATCATAATCATACATATACACCTTCTTCCTCCGGGTGGTGGACAAGTTAGCTAGACCTGACCACCGGTAAATACATAGGCCAATGGGGGTACATGAATCCCCCAAGGGCACTCAGCTCCCATTCCTCGCTAAACCTCCCAGCGAGGGCCGGTATCACCGTAGTTTAGTTGGAACTAGTATATGGGATCCCCGTCAGCCCTTGCTTCCTCGGTTAGCCACATATACTAAGTCCCGGGGCCCGTTCAGTAATAAATAATAAATGTGTCTCGCCAAACATAAGGTAGAGTTTCATAATTAAAAGGGGTCATACGTTTGAAATGATTTACCCAAAATGACTCGATTGATATAAATATATTATTTTGGCTTAAAACTTTGCACATAAGGGATTTATAGGGTTGTTTTAACTAATAGAAGAAAAACCCACCTTTACCAAAGCAGAAATAAGGCACAAGCGTCTCAAGGCTCGTCCTCGTCTCCGACCAAACCCGAATCTGTGCAAAAGAAAAGGTATGAGACTCAATGACCACATATGACGCTCGGCAATGAAGTGAATATGACGTGAATGCATAAATGATCATGTTATATCATAAAAATGTTCATGTGCACGATTAATAAATTTAAAACATATACTCATGTATTCGTTTATACATTTCATTAAATTTCATAATTTCATAAATTCATAACATTCATATAATTTTCATCAATTCATAAGTTTACAATATTCATAATAGTTAAAACATTTATAATGCATATCGATTAATCTAAAATTCATTTAAGAAGCATGACACATATTATTCAAATTCACATTTAGAAATAAAACAATTAAAACGTTCAATCAAAAGTCGATAATTAACTACGCGAAATGGAAATCAATTAATTTCAATAATTAAATTAAATCAAATAATATTTAAAATATATAATAAATATATAATATAGCATATAATATATAATATACAATATATATAATATATTCATATATGTACGTACATACTCACACACACATGCATGCATAACTATATAAATATAACATGCAATATATATACACTATATAAATTATACACATGCATGCAACACATGCATATAATATATGTACTATATATTACATATATTTAGTTATAACCCATGCATGAAAAATTATAGAATATATACATATATATATATACACGTATGCATGCAACTTCAACACAAAACCATGCACACAATTCACAGCCATGCATGCAACATACACACTTGTACAAAAATGCATAAATATGCAGCAGCAACCACACAGAAAACAGGAAAGAAGATGCAGCAAAAGGCTAGAAACAACAGCAGCAACAATTCCAGAAACGCGGCAAGGACTCAAGCAAAACGGGGTGACACCCCCGTGTCACCCACAAAGCCTGGACCGAGACACCCCCGTGTCTCGGTACAGCAAGTTCAGGCCTTGCTGCACCCCCGTGCCTCGCCGGAAAGGCAGCAATCGACACCCCCGTGTCGTGCAACAGCAACCTCCCCTGAACTGGACATAAAACGCAGAAACAGGGCAGCCCCTCTCGCATGAAATGCAGGCAACACGAGCAACAAAACAAGGCATGATTTACGGCAAAAACTCATCTAAAACACACCTCAAGAACCCACGAAAATGACAGCAAAAGCATGAAGGTTCACGGCATTCCTGACAGCAACAAACTCACGCCAAAACAGAGCCACAACTCGAAAAAAAAACAGAGCAAGAACGACTCACTTCAACTCCACTCAACCATACCAGCTTAGGCCACCAAATACTCATCCAAGAAACACAATTTCAACAAGTAATTCAGTTCTAAGCTAGCTCAACCCATAAATGGAAGCGTACGTGACATGAAGTGAATTTTCTGAAAATTGTCATAATTGATCTCTCATATATTTCTCAACAAACACGAAAGCAATGATCATAATTGATATGAGGATGTTAAAACAATTAATCTCAGGCTTGGAATCAATCAAAATCATTGAGAATCAAAAGAGATCAAGAATTTACCTAAAAACCTTCATTTTCGGAAAAATGGCCAGAAATGAAGAAGCCATGCTCAAAATCATGAATGAAAAGATGGAAATGATCAGAATTAAACATATAATACAACCTTAAGCTTACCTTGATGATTGGTTGAAGTTTGGAGAAGATTTGAGCTCCAAAATCTCCAAGGGATGGAGGGTTACGGGTCTGGAGAGAAAACAGTAGCTTTGGCTGAGTTTTGGGGATGGTATGAGGGTTATCTCGGTTAGGGCTTGATATGTACTGATAGATGGTTGAGTTAGGGTTAAAAGGAATCAAACCATGGTTAATTTGGTTGTGGTGTGGATGAGATATGGCTCAATTAGTGCAACAAGGTCAAGTTGGTCTCCGTTTGGTTTTTCGGTTGGATTTCGGAGTTTCAAATGATTTAGGAAAATTATAAGGCTAAGTTTACTAAACTCGAATATTCGTTACGAGTTCAGCGGAGTTGACGGAACTCGAATCCGAGTTCCCGAGCTCAAGATATTAAATCCGGAACCAAGGGTACGCTAAGTGCTCGTTAGCTCCCGTTTTGGTTCCTCAATTAAAATTTAATTCGTTAACCTATCAAAAGAATTCAAAAACATAATTTGAGCATAAAATCAGGTTCATAACACATATATGTACGACATATTACAAATTCGTGGTATTTCAATATCATTTCATAAGAGAACGAAGCACCAAAATGAACAACATGCATATTCCAAACAATTCATGCATAAATTTAAAATTCCCAAGCAATTCATGCAAATTTTCATGCAAAATGAAATGAAACTCATGCATATTAAATTCCCATGCATAAATGAAATGAAATTTCATGCAATAATAATTCCCATGCAAAATATGATTTTCATGCATAAATAAAATTTTCATGCAAAATATATTAATTTGCATGCATATATAAAATCTTCATGCATGATTACATATTGTACGTAAAATATATATATATATATTAATAATCAATTAATTAATTAAAACATGATTAATTAACATACCATATAATTAGCATAATCATTAAATTAATAATAATATAATACTTAAACATATATATATATATATATATAATACGAAACATACATATATAAAATTAATAATATTAAAATAAAATAATATAATATAATATAATAAAATAACAACAATTTTAATAAAATTAAATATAAAACACGTAAAAACAATTAATTCGCGCAATTAAGTAAACACATACGCTCTACCTTTACGTCCGAAAAGTCGGGGCGTTACAATCTCTCCCCCTTAAAAGAATCCGTCCTCGGATTCACTGCTCGCTCGGAAACAACTCGGGGTGAAACCTTTACATCTTATCCTCCGTCTCCCTCGTAGCCTCTTCGGTTTTATCACTTCCCCGGAGAATCTTGACTAATGGAATACGCCGATTTCGAAGTTCCTAAACTTCCGATCCAATATCTTAATCGGCTTCTGAACGAAGGTGAGATCCGGTTCTAATTCCACTTCTTCAACCGGTGGAACCTTGGACTCATCTTGATAATACTTTCGGGGCTGTGAACATGAAACACGTTATGAATTCCAGTTAAATTCGGATGCAAGTCCAATCGATAAACCGTATCCCCAATCTTCTCTAAATCTCATACGGTCCCAAATACCCAGTGTTTAATTTTTCTCCTCGTCCAATCCTTGAGAATCCTTTTTGTGGGAAAGCCTTTAAGAAAACCTTATCTCCCATCTCAACCTCCAATTCTTCTTCCGAAGACCTGCGTAACTCTTTTGTCGATCTTGAGCGACCTTCATCCGTTGTCTAATTATTTGGACCTTGTCAATAGCCTCTTGTACAGCCTTAGAGGGTTTTTCTTCTTTTCCCCTCTTTTAATCCCTTCTTGCGTGGTCCAATTCCATTTCTCCAAGTCCAAGAACAACGGTGATCGACATTTACGTCCGTAAAGAGCTTCATAAGGGCCATTTCAATCGAGGCTTGATAACTGTTGTAGTAAGCAAACTCAATTATCTGTAGCTGCTCATTCCACGAACTTTGAAAGTCCAATTCACATGCTCTCAACAGATCCTCCAGATACTTAATCAACCTTTCTGATTGTCCGTCGGTCTGAGGATGGAAAGCTGTGCTGAATCGAAGCCTTGTTCCCAAACACTTCTGCAATTCTTGCCATAACCTTGAAGTAAACCTGGGATCCCGATCCGAGACAATACTAACAAGTACACCCTGGAGCCTGATAATCTCATCATTGTATCTCTTAGCCCACTTATTCACTTATCGGACATTCTGGTTGCAAGAAAAGGAGCGGATTTCGTCAACCTGTCCACGATAACCCAAATTCCATCAAAACCTCCTCTCACTTTTGGTAATCCTAAAACAAAATCCATAGCTATCTGTTCCCATTTCCTATCCGGGATAGGCAATGAACGAAGTAGCCCTGATGGCTTTTGATGTTCTGCCTTAATCACTTGACAAATCATACAATGTTTCACAAAGTTGATAACATCCCGTTCTCATCCAATCCACCAATAAATTCGCTTAAGATCCTTATACCTCTTGTTCCCTCCGGGATGTATCGAATACCCTGACCGATGGGCTTCCTCAAGAATAATCCTGTTTAATTCTTTCGGGACAACAACTCTATTCTTAGATCTTAGAAGTCCAGTATCATCAAACCCAAACGGACATTCCGAATCAGCTCGAGCTTCCTCATCTAAATTCTGAACCTCGGGATCAATCCTCTGAGTATCAATTAACCTCTGTTTAAGATCTGGTCGAACCGTAATATTCCGAATACTAGTCCTCAGTCTGACAACTCATTTTCATCTCCAATTTCCACTTTCACTTCGGACACACTGGTTGTCCTACTAAGTGCATCCATGAACAAATTAGCTTTGCCGGGATGGTCTCAGATTGTACACTCATAATCCGTCAAAAGTTCCATCCAACGCCATTGTCTCTTGTTTAATTCCTTTTGCGAGAATAAGTATTGGAGACTCTTGTGATCGGAGAAGACCTCGAACGAAACTCCATGAAGATAGTGTCTCCGCTTACCCAAAGCAAAGATCACTGCCACTAATTCCAAATCATGAGTGGGGTAGTTCTGTTCATGCTCTTTCAGTTTCCTTGAGGCATAGGCGATCACTCTTCTGTTTTGCATCAATACACATCCCAAACCTTCCTTTGAGGCGTCCGTAAAAACTGTATATCTTTCTGTACCTTTGGGAAGTGCTAATACAGGAGCGGTGGTCAACTTTTCCTTTAAAAGTTGAAAACTATCCTCACATGCCTCGTCCCACTCAAACTTAACCACCTTCTTAGTCACTCGGGTTAGAGAAGCTGTAATCTTCGAAAATCCTGTACAAATCTTCGATAGTAGTCTGCCAACCCCAGAACTTCTTACTTCTGAAACATTTTCGAGTTTTGCCATGGAATAACCGTCTCAATCTTAGAAGGGTCTACCTCCAAACCTTTCCTTGAAATAATATGACCCAAAAATGCTACCTGATCAATTCAAAGCTCGCCTTCGCTAAACTTAGCATACAATCCGATGCTCTCTTAAGGTATCCAACACAATCCTGAGATGCCTAGCATGATCCTCCGGAATTCTCGAATAAACTAAGATGTCACCGATGAAGATTACCACAACTTATCCAAATACCATAAAGCAGCCGGAGCACCCCAAATGGGACGAACTTGGCCGTATATATCCAACTTTGAGTAATACCTCTAATTGAATCCTTAAACTCTTCCAAATTAGCCGGATATTCTTTCCTTCAATCAAAACTGAACACTCCCGAATCAACTGATCTGTCTGAAGACTACCATCCAGTGGCGAACTCACCCAACAACAGAAGGAAAAGCAAATAACAAGCAAGCACAGAATAGCAACTAAGTCACAAGAAATAAAAGAATGCGTGGCACCCGAATCAAAGAGCGCATGAATGCTCATGTTATGTATGCATAGGGTACCTTTTATCACAGCTGTGGGATCAATCTCGGCATCTTGCTCTTCACCTTCAATAGCGTAAGCACGAGCCGGGATCATTGGTCTTTGAACTCGTCTTTGATATCCGGGGTCTTTATAGGGGCAAGTATCCGCCATATGGTCGACTTTTCCACATATAAAGCACAAATTCAACCTCCTCCGACAGTTATAGTAATTATGAGTTGGTCCTCCACAATGTGTACAAGGAGCTTGAGCCAACCTCGCCTCACTCGGACCTTGTCGATCCCTCGTTGGTGCCATGGATAGAGCCTTTTGTCGAGTCGGTGCGGCCTGAGAACCTTGTCCTCCAAACCGAGGTTTCTTAAATGGACCCTTAGGAGGCGGACTAGCTTGAATTATCGGCCTCTTTCCCGAATTCGATCCGGATCCTCTTCCCATAGGAGCTCTAACAACCGGATCCTTCTTTTTGATTTCCTCCCCTTGCGTAGTAGACTGTCGGACTCCAGATATCCTCTCTACTCGAATCAACCAACCCTCCGAGACCGAATCGTCGATAGGACCAGAAAATCGAGGGGGATTGTAGCTCAGAAACACCTCATGAGGGTCTCTATTGTTATTATGATTTGGTGGAGGAGCTTGTTGTTCTGCCTGTTGTGGTGGGGGAGCTTGAGCCCTCCTATGCTCAACATAGTTGAAAACTGCTTCCATAAAATTCCCCATATCCATCGGTGGTGCTTGTGGTTGGGGTGGAGGCGTAGGAGATCGATCATGATGACGACGATGTCCGGGAGATCTCTCACTATGTTTACGTGGAGGCATCCTGTTCAAGAAACACTAAAATGCATGCTATTTTTAGTCCATGCATGCAAGTGCAATTAATTCGATCAAAATTCAAGATTTAGAGCACACAAGCACGTAAACAATGCATATGCAACACATTGACAAGTTGTTCCTAAAGCCGAACGACCTAACTGACTCAACACGACACTAGAGCCCGGGTTTTGCAACCCTAAGCTCTGATACCACTTAAGGATGTAGCACCCGAGCGTAAGGTACCACATCCCCCGCACCGAGACCCGACCCGTATATGAAATGGAAGTCCATACACGTGCCGAATCCGCGGCGAACGGGGACACAACACACACGCTATGCTAGGCGGGACTAACCCTTGAACCAATCAGTGCAAGAATCATAAAATCAGAGTTAAATAAAATTCGCGGAAGCAAGAACTACATAGCATATATAGCACCCGAGCCCGTAAGGTACCACATCCCCCGCACCGAGACCCGACCCGTATATGAAATGGAAGTCCATACACGTGCCGAATCCGCGGCGAACGGGGACACAACACACACGCTATGCTAGGCGGGACTAACCCTTGAACCAATCAGTGCAAGAATCATAAAATCAGAGTTAAATAAAATTCGCGGAAGCAAGAACTACATAGCATATATACAATGAGCTAACGAGCTCCAAAAATAGATGTACAAAAGCATTCCATAATCAATGGCGCTCATGGCCTACAAAATCATAACGCTCCAAGCATAAACTATGATCATATACAATAGCAACAAGAGTATGAATGTGAGACTGAAAGGAAGTGCTAAACATAAATGCAAGACCTAGACGACTTGTATTCCCGCCTAGCACTCCTAACCTGCACAAAACAGCTGAAAACAACCGGGTTCAGTCTAAAAGAGACTGGTGGGTATAAAAACGGGGCATAGAATATATAATATCGCAGAAATTAAACACATACATGCAAGCCCTAATCCCGTGTGAAGTTTGAAAGGAATTTACCAAGTGGTTAAAACAATAGAAAACATCAACGGGATTACGACGATCATTTTCATTCATAATTGTTCATAAGGGTTTAAGCTCGGCGAGTGAGCGTGCACAATCTCCAACCTTCTCCTCGTGTAACCATATCATAATTATTGGTTGTCATACATATCTTTCGTGCACATACATAAATGATCATAATCATACATATACACCTTCTTCCTCCGGGTGGTGGACAAGTTAGCTAGACCTGACCACCGGTAAATACATAGGCCAATGGGGGTACATGAATCCCCCAAGGGCACTCAGCTCCCATTCCTCGCTAAACCTCCCAGCGAGGGCCGGTATCACCGTAGTTTGGTTGGAACTAGTATATGGGATCCCCGTCAGCCCTTGCTTCCTCGGTTAGCCACATATACTAAGTCCCGGGGCCCGTTCAGTAATAAATAATAAATGTGTCTCGCCAAACATAAGGTAGAGTTTCATAATTAAAAGGGGTCATACGTTTGAAATGATTTACCCAAAATGACTCGATTGATATAAATATATTATTTTGGCTTAAAACTTTGCACATAAGGGATTTATAGGGTTGTTTTAACTAATAGAAGAAAAACCCACCTTTACCAAAGCAGAAATAAGGCACAAGCGTCTCAAGGCTCGTCCTCGTCTCCGACCAAACCCGAATCTGTGCAAAAGAAAAGGTATGAGACTCAATGACCACATATGACGCTCGGCAATGAAGTGAATATGACGTGAATGCATAAATGATCATGTTATATCATAAAAATGTTCATGTGCACGATTAATAAATTTAAAACATATACTCATGTATTCGTTCATACATTTCATTAAATTTCATAATTTCATAAATTCATAACATTCATATAATTTTCATCAATTCATAAGTTTACAATATTCATAATAGTTAAAACATTTATAATGCATATCGATTAATCTAAAATTCATTTAAGAAGCATGACACATATTATTCAAATTCACATTTAGAAATAAAACAATTAAAACGTTCAATCAAAAGTCGATAATTAACTACGCGAAATGGAAATCAATTAATTTCAATAATTAAATTAAATCAAATAATATTTAAAATATATAATAAATATATAATATAGCATATAATATATAATATACAATATATATAATATATTCATATATGTACGTACATACTCACACACACATGCATGCATAACTATATAAATATAACATGCAATATATATACACTATATAAATTATACACATGCATGCAACACATGCATATAATATATGTACTATATATTACATATATTTAGTTATAACCCATGCATGAAAAATTATATAATATATACATATATATATATACACGTATGCATGCAACTTCAACACAAAACCATGCACACAATTCACAGCCATGCATGCAACATACACACTTGTACAAAAATGCATAAATATGCAGCAGCAACCACACAGAAAACAGGAAAGAAGATGCAGCAAAAGGCTAGAAACAACAGCAGCAACAATTCCAGAAACGCGGTAAGGACTCAAGCAAAACGGGGTGACACCCCCGTGTCACCCACAAAGCCTGGAACGAGACACCCCCGTGTCTCGGTACAGCAAGTTCAGGCCTTGCTGCACCCCCGTGCCTCGCCGAAAAGGCAGCAATCGACACCCCCTTGTCGTGCAACAGCAACCTCCCCTGAACTGGACATAAAACGCAGAAACAGGGCAGCCCCTCTCGCATGAAATGCAGGCAACACGAGCAACAAAACAAGGCATGATTTACGGCAAAAACTCATCTAAAACACACCTCAAGAACCCACGAAAATGACAGCAAAAGCATGAAGGTTCACGGCATTCCTGACAGCAACAAACTCACGCCAAAACAGAGCCACAACTCGAAAAAAAACAGAGCAAGAACGACTCACTTCAACTCCACTCAACCATACCAGCTTAGGCCACCAAATACTCATCCAAGAAACACAATTTCAACAAGTAATTCAGTTCTAAGCTAGCTCAACCCATAAATGGAAGCGTACGTGACATGAAGTGAATTTTCTGAAAATTGTCATAATTGATCTCTCATATATTTCTCAACAAACACGAAAGCAATGATCATAATTGATATGAGGATGTTAAAACAATTAATCTCAGGCTTGGAATCAATCAAAATCATTGAGAATCAAAAGAGATCAAGAATTTACCCAAAAACCTTCATTTTCGGAAAAATGGCCAGAAATGAAGAAGCCATGCTCAAAATCATGAATGAAAAGATGGAAATGATCAGAATTAAACATATAATACAACCTTAAGCTTACCTTGATGATTGGTTGAAGTTTGGAGAAGATTTGAGCTCCAAAATCTCCAAGGGATGGAGGGTTACGGGTCTGGAGAGAAAACAGTAGCTTTGGCTGAGTTTTGGGGATGGTATGAGGGTTATCTCGGTTAGGGCTTGATATGTACTGATAGATGGTTGAGTTAGGGTTAAAAGGAATCAAACCATGGTTAATTTGGTTGTGGTTTGGATGAGATATGGCTCAATTAGTGCAACAAGGTCAAGTTGGTCTCCGTTTGGTTTTTCGGTTGGATTTCGGAGTTTCAAATGATTTAGGAAAATTATAAGGCTAAGTTTACTAAACTCGAATATTCGTTACGAGTTCAGCGGAGTTGACGGAACTCGAATCCGAGTTCCCGAGCTCAAGATATTAAATCCGGAACCAAGGGTACGCTAAGTGCTCGTTAGCTCCCGTTTTGGTTCCTCAATTAAAATTTAATTCGTTAACCTATCAAAAGAATTCAAAAACATAATTTGAGCATAAAATCAGGTTCATAACACATATATGTACGACATATTACAAATTCGTGGTATTTCAATATCATTTCATAAGAGAACGAAGCACCAAAATGAACAACATGCATATTCCAAACAATTCATGCATAAATTTAAAATTCCCAAGCAATTCATGCAAATTTTCATGCAAAATGAAATGAAACTCATGCATATTAAATTCCCATGCATAAATGAAATGAAATTTCATGCAATAATAATTCCCATGCAAAATATGATTTTCATGCATAAATAAAATTTTCATGCAAAATATATTAATTTGCATGCATATATAAAATCTTCATGCATGATTACATATTGTACGTAAAATATATATATATATATTAATAATCAATTAATTAATTAAAACATGATTAATTAACATACCATATAATTAGCATAATCATTAAATTAATAATAATATAATACTTAAACATATATATATATATATATATATAATACGAAACATACATATATAAAATTAATAATATTAAAATAAAATAATATAATATAATATAATAAAATAACAACAATTTTAATAAAATTAAATATAAAACACGTAAAAATAATTAATTCGCGCAATTAAGTAAACACATACGCTCTACCTTTACGTCCGAAAAGTCGGGGCGTTACATACACTAACACCCCTTCATATCTAAACACATAGCATAAATTCATCACATCGGGATTCAAATTGTAAATCGAAACATTCATGCATATCACAATTCATTTAATACATATTTTTGAATATGATTGGAATACATCTCGATCAACAAACCAACAATAAACAATTTATTTGCACTTAAAACAATTAATTCAAATAATCACAATTACGCAAAATAATTCGTAATAAATAGATCGAGTGTCCGATTAACGAACGGAAAGTGGCGTTGAACTCACCGCAACGAGAAGAATATTCTGACCAGACGCCGCCGGAAGGCCACCATTGTAGCTGCCGGAATTTGGCCGGACCGCCGCCGGACCGCCTCTGAAAGTCGCCGAAAAAATCCCGAAAAATCAATCCTGAATGAATTCTTTGTGCCTGTTCCTAATCCTCGATCAATTTCTGGAAATTCCAAGCCAATCGTCATAGATCTTAGATCCAAGAATACGAAAACCCTAAAATCTTCAAACTCAAATTACTTCCAAACCGGTGAACCAAAATTCGATCCGAAAGAAGCGTTGTCTTACCCGTGACGAGCTCTTCGAAAGCCCTAAGGTAGCTCGCCAGAAAAAATCCTCGGAGCTAGTGTCGTCGTTGCGCCGCCGCTGCACAGCCGCGATCCGCCGCCAAACCGCCAAATCTGGAGTCGCGTGATCAATGGCTGTAGCACCCCGCACGTGAGGCGCCACATCCTCCGCACTAAGGCTCAACACGAGTAACGAAATAGTAAATCCGCACCCGTATCAAACCCTAGCGAACGGGAGACAAACATAAAAACCTTCCTAAGCCAGGCGGAGCTAGACCCTGCAATGATTACCAATCCACAAAATATAATGCAGCAAAGCCAAAGTTCAATCAAACCAACTATAAGTAGAATTTGGGCTCTTCAGGCCTCTTTTCAATCATAGCAAAACCCAGTAAAGTCAGTTCAATAACAATTATATAATAGAATGAATCATACAATATTCCAATACATAAATGAGTGCAGGGACTCTCCTAACTAACTCGACCACTTAAAGACTTCAAACACCTCCGCCTAGCCCGAAACTCCAAAGATCAAACCTGCACACTAAAAGAGTGGGGAGGGAGAGGGGTCAGTCTCTAGAAGACTGAGTGAGCAGGAGCGATACATATATATAAAACATGCACATGCAAGTCATAAATCCCGAGCAAGGTTTTAATTGAATTTAGTTCCCGAAAAGGGCAAGAAGATAGATAGACAATGCTCGACTTTTATGACTAATTCCTATTAAATTCATTCCATTCTTAAATCATACATAAATATAAGGCTCGGCGAGTGAGCGTGCACAACCTCCATCCAAACTCCGACCGTGTACATAAATATCAGTAATATATTGATTAGGCGATCAGGCAATATATCATAATACACACAGACCATAAATCATATCATAAATATACGCGTTTGGGCAATCTGTGTCCCGGCCTTCCCGCACGGTGCATAATTCTATCAAAATATATACATAAGAAGAGGCATAAATCCTAACCAACCTTCTTCCTCCGGGTGGTGGACGGGCTTGCAAGACCCGGCCACCGGTTTATACATGGGCCAATGGGGGTACATGAATTCCCCAAAGGCACTCAGCTCCCATTCCCCGCTAAACCTCCTAGCGAGGGCCGGTATCACCGTGGTTGATTGGAACTAGTATATGGGATCCCCGTCAGCCCTTGCTTCCTCAGTTAGCCACATATACTAAGTCCCGGGGCCCGTTAAATCAGAAGTCATAAATCAGAAATGTGACTCGCCAAAACATAACAATTCATAAGTACATATCATAATTCATAAATACATATCATAATTCATAAATCTTTTGAAAAGGGTTTACTCGATCAATACATACTATAAGAAATCATACCTTACCGTGTAAATCGGCATATGCTATATACGTACCTCTCCGTGTCATCCTAATCCGTAGCTAGCATGAAGACACACGGTTTGGAGCATAGCCTCATTACAAAACCATTTTTAAGTTATACGCTCATACGCATAATTCAGAAGGATTTACTCGATGACTTCATTTGAAAACTATATACATATAATCATAAGGTTTTGGCCAAAGTTTTTCACATAAGGGTCGTAGGGTTTAATACGTAGCTACAACGAAAACCACCCTCACCTTAACCGTGAAGAAACAAGGGTCGAGCACCAAGTGCCTGACGGTCAAAAGCTCTCCACCCTGGAGACAAACTGTACAAAAGACCACAAGACGTGTTCGTGAGACTCAAGACTCTAAATGAACCATATATGACGCACGGCAATGCATAAGCATGATATGCAGGTATAAAGATCATATTAAGTCATGAAAATCATATAACCAATTCATTCACTTGTTCCATCATAGATCATTCAATTCATATCTCCATTCAATTCATTCAAGAACTCAAATAGAAGCATAGAACATGTTCAAACTCTCCCAACATGCTACTACATACTTCAAATTACATAACATAGCATATATCCAAGGTTTGACGACAAGAAGAAATCATATGATATAGAAAATAAGTGATGCGATTCATAAACGACATATAAGCACACATAAACGGCAATAAGCAAAAGCATACCTATAACTCATCCAAATGCCACGAAATTGAACCACAATACTCCTAACACAAAGCAAAACAAGTTCATAGTTTAACACAAAAGGAGATAAAGTCATTAAGGAGGTGAAACAAATCAAAAACCGAAGAGGAAGTAACGAAGACTGCGCATGGGAAGTGACACGGGGGTGTCACCAACCCTTGCCCAACTGAGCCACGGGCGTGGCTCAGTACAGAGCTTCCCAGAAGGTGTGACACGCCCGTGTCTCACTCTTATGAGTAAATGAGACACGGGGGTGTCACGGTACAGAACTTAATCACCCTTTGAAATTTTTCCGGTAAAACTGAACCCAAACAAACTCAATCCAAAGGCATACCAAATGAACTCCAAATGCTCTGAAACTTAATATACAACATATTTGGCATGTTATGAACATTTTTCATTTAGAGTGCAAAGGATAAATCACACGTTAAGATCATCGAATCCATGCAACAAAACTGGGTCGCCAAAATCGCACATATGAGACCTAATGATTCTATCATGCCTTGATCACGTACTTAGGGCTTGAATTTGGATCTGAAACTTTGGGGAACGCATGCTAACATACCAAACAACTAATTTACATCATATATATGCAAAATGGTACAATTTAAAGCACATTAGAAGGACCAACAAGTTACCAAACTCAACAGCAACAATTCTGTCAAAGATCATGCATAAGAACAGGCCATGTCTTGCGGTTTTGAGGCTTCAAATGGAACCAAATACTTAAAGCATGAATGCTAACATATAGAACAATGAGTGTACATCAACTCCAAGCAATTTCACACGAAATGGAGACCATTTGATCAAGCAACAACACCAAATTTCACACAGCAGTTCGAAAACAGGGGAAATAGTTTGATCACCAAGTTTGGAGCACCATATCTCATAATTTCATAAAAGGATCAAGAGATGAAATCCTCCTAACATCATATACTATCAGTTAGGAAAGAAATAAGCCAAGAAACAAGCTCATATGATCACATATAAGCAAGAAATTCAGCCACACAAACATATAGGTCACAAGAGCAACAATCCCTAAAAGTTCATACCAATCTCATAATTCAAACCCTAATCAAATCTGATCCAAAACATGATTTAAGTAGATGAAATCAAACATAATAGAGTAGAGAAGACATAAATATTCATACCTTAAAGATTTGGTGAAGAAAAATGGTGATTTGAGCTCAAAATCACAAAGGATGGCCAAGGGTTTTCCTCTCCTTTCTTCTCTCTTTCTCTCTCGATCAGAAGCAGCAGCAATGAGGGAGATATGGTTCGGTTTTTGCTGCTAAAAGGGAGAGGAAAGAGTTAACTCTAGGTACAAAAGTCATGGTTAAGCTTTGGTTAAGTTTGGTTAAGTAAAAAGGGTCCCACCAAGGAGACTAGTAAACATGAAGAGCTCTTCTTGCACGAGTTGTCCGTTACGGTTGGATTTCGGAGGTCTTAATGATTTCAAAAAGGTATGAGGCTTGTTCCATTGTCTCCGAATCGTCGATACGAAGGCAACGGAGTTGACGGAATTCGAATCCAAAAATATAAACCGAGCATATAGGCATGTTCATAACACACATATTTACAACATATTAAATTTTCACGAGATTTCGATATCAATACATATATGAACGAAGCACAAATAGAACACTCACGCGCATGAACGAATTCATATAGTTATGAATAAATTACTAAACTTAAATTCCATATTAAATAAATTAAACAAACTATTAACATGTTGAAATTAATTAACGAAATTACCGAAATATTTAAGATAACATGAAACCCTAATTGAGAATTTAAACACTAAGTATCAAGGTAAAATAAAATGAATCAAATTAAAATAGAATTAGTTTATAGTTTAAAACAAATATAAACATTTATAAACAATTAATCATATAATTAAATAATTGAATTGCGCAATTTATAAACAAATACGCCACATTATTTAAACTGAAAAACTGGGGCGTTACAATCTCTCCCCCTTAAAAAGAATCCGTCCTCGGATTCAAAACACGCTTGAAATCAAACAATGAGAGATTCCCCGTCTCTCACAAACAACAAGGAGAGAGCCCCGTCTCTCAAGCAGCAATGAGAGAACCCCGTCTCTCCAACAACAATGAGAGAACCCCGTCTCTCGCAAGCAAAGAGAGTACCCCGTCTCTCAAACAAAAATAAGAGAATCCCCGTCTCTTAACCGAAAATAAAGCAAGGAAGTCTCCAATACTCCCAAGCAACTCACGCAAAAACCAAATTTAGAATCACGTAATGCACCCAAAGCAAGTAATAAATGTCGCCCACATTGATATCCAATTACTCCAGTAATTTAACACAATACCAGATTAAAACACTTAACATAAAAAAAATATATAAGTTAAATTCGCATGGATGCATGTATCATGAATGCTATAAGTACCGTTCACCGAAGTTTCAAAGTTTAGAATTGAGAGTTGTCGTTATCCAGTGTAGAATCCATCCTGAAGATAGCTCAGTGATCAGCTTGTCTTGAACCTCTTCAAGGTTCCTCGGTGAAGTTATTGCTAAATCCTTTAAGGATCATACTCTTGGATCCGTTCTGACTTGTACTATTTCCAGTCTTCACCATTTTCCACAATCTTCGTTCGACCCTCCAATTCTTTTTAATTAACCGAGCTTGACCTCCCCGAATATCCTTAGATCATCTGTCTCGAAGTTAGACCTATAGCTTCTATCTTAACAAATCCATTCACCCCCTTTTTGACCCCCCTTCAGGTTATATTTGGCATCTAGCTCCGTTTTTCTTGAATCGAAGATAGAGTGTTCTTGATGACTCTTGAAGTTCGATGTAAATCCTCCAATGATCATCTTCTCCGGTTTGGTTTCTTCGTGGATTTCTTTCCGGATCACCTTTGATAGAACCGATAACTTAATAATGTTGTCTCGGATCCCTTAATACTTCTGCTAAATAAATCTTGGTCGACAACATCACCTCATCTAATAGATTGATCAAATTTTCCTTTAGTTAATTCCATCTTAGGAGGTCACGGAAACTCCCATATAATTTCATCACTCCCAATTTGAAATTCCAGGCATAGAGTCGTTTAATAACTCTCTTCTTTATATCGCGAAAAATCTTCCCTCGAATTTGGCATTGACACTTCTCTCTTAACAACTTAACCATTACCGTCCTCTTATTCATTTCCAATGGCCACCATTTGGATATCCGGATTCTCCTTAATTTGCATCCCCGTTGTTGCTATTGACATATTTATTCGAGCACTACTTCCATCCTTTATTTTATCTCTCGGTCGTACTCTCCCCCTTAAAATTTTGCTTTTTCATCGAACTCCCTCCATCTCTCTTCCCCATTCTTATTCGATCCGAACACCCCAAAGATGAATCTAATCTGACTTTCCTTCGGAGGTCCTTTCCACTAACCTATCCCTTACCTAAAGTTCTTTATTTCCCAATTGTCTTACTTGTCAGGTGCCACGCCATTATTTCCTTTCCCTTAACTCAGATATGGTTCGAGCGAGGATATACTTGACAATTGAGGTGATAGATTTTCCTATCAAGTAAACACTAAAATGCATGTCGGGTAAAGATGGCAATGCATGTGTCACGTTTACACCAAGCAATTATACAATACCTTAGCGCGACGAAACCAATTAGAAATGCACGGATAAAATAAGGTTAAAAGAATAAATAATTAATGTAGAATATGATGCACGTGCTATGAATGCTTTGGAACCTGTCACCGATGTGGGAAGTTATTAGCTCGGTAGCTTTCCTCGTTCTTCCGATCCCAAGGTCACTTGACCTGGCAATTATTCCTTGTCTTTCCCACGGTCTTCGAGATTCCCATGCATCTTTGTAAATCAACGTGCATCCTCCATTGTCCGAGATTGCAATTTCTTGATCCCTAATTCTTTCACGTCCACTGAGTTATCATCCACCCGTCTCCTCGTAATTCGACCTTTACTTCTAATCGTCACCTTAATCAAAAATCCCGTGCCTATCCTTGGTGAATTCAATTCACCTCCAACTGCTTACATTCGAGCGCATGATTTCCTTGCAAGGAGTGATTGTCTTTCTTTACCATTTCCATTTGTTGCTTCATATCTTCCATTTTACTTCACAACATGGCAATTCAGCTTGGTCTTGGAAAAACAAGCTCATCTCCCACTAAACACCTTGCTCAAGATTACCGTAACTATTGTTTATGAGTTTCCCATCACGATCGAAATCCAAAGCACCCAAGTCCAACTCTTCCCGGTCTTAACTTCGACAGACTTAATTCCAATTCACTAGGCCTAATCAGAAATCCTTCTTGTCGAGCCCAGGTACACAGCTCCTACCGGACCCATTTTATCTTAGTCTCTCCTAATTATTGAGACCTCTTCAACGATCTCATCCGGGATCAAAATATCTTCAAGGCTCGTTCACTTCATTCTTTAGGTTGACAGATCTTGCTGAATCCAATTAAAACACTCCAAGTAGCAGATTCTCATAAATTAGTCTTTTGAGTCCCAACAATCCCATGATTAACTCCTATTCCGATTTCGCCAAATGTCTCTCTGCCATCGCATCTCTAGATTCAATCTTCCCATTCCGAATCCTCATCCTTGACTCTAGCTCCATTTGGGAAGTCTCACATCTCTAATTCTCTACATTCTTCCCAGAGTATCCTGCCCATCTTCCATGTCTCAGAAAAGCTTGCAATCGATCTTCTTTATCGTCGAACTTGGCCGTGGTTTGATATTCTCTCAATAACCTATAAATAATAGCTTACTTCAAGAGTAGATGCATGCGATTAGTGCATGCTCATGACACATTTTCAACAATTAATGCAAGGATCCTTATGTAATTGCAACAGATAGTCTAGCAAAAATTCAATAAGGAAAGCCAAATTCATGTTCAAGATCAATGCAATGCACATATTGTCATATAGTCCCTAAGCCGTACGACCTAGACTGACTCACACACGACACGAGAACACCGGTTTTGCAACCGGGCTCTGATACCACTTAAGGCTGTAGCACCCCGCACGTGAGGCGCCACATCCCCCGCACTAAGGCTCAACACGAGTAACGAAATAGTAAATCCGCACCCGTATCAAACCCTAGCGAACGGGAGACAAACATAAAAACCTTCCTAAGCCAGGCGGAGCTAGACCCTGCAATGATTACCAATCCACAAAATATAATGCAGCAAAGCCAAAGTTCAATCAAACCAACTATAAGTAGAATTTGGGCTCTTCAGGCCTCTTTTCAATCATAGCAAAACCCAGTAAAGTCAGTTCAATAACAATTATATAATAGAATGAATCATACAATATTCCAATACATAAATGAGTGCAGGGACTCTCCTAACTAACTCGACCACTTAAAGACTTCAAACACCTCCGCCTAGCCCGAAACTCCAAAGATCAAACCTGCACACTAAAAGAGTGGGGAGGGAGAGGGGTCAGTCTCTAGAAGACTGAGTGAGCAGGAGCGATACATATATATAAAACATGCACATGCAAGTCATAAATCCCGAGCAAGGTTTTAATTGAATTTAGTTCCCGAAAAGGGCAAGAAGATAGATAGACAATGCTCGACTTTTATGACTAATTCCTATTAAATTCATTCCATTCATAAATCATACATAAATATAAGGCTCGGCGAGTGAGCGTGCACAACCTCCATCCAAACTCCGACCGTGTACATAAATATCAGTAATATATTGACTAGGCGATCAGGCAATATATCATAATACACACAGACCATAAATCATATCATAAATATACGCGTTTGGGCAATCCGTGTCCCGGCCTTCCCGCACGGTGCATAATTCTATCAAAATATATACATAAGAAGAGGCATAAATCCTAACCAACCTTCTTCCTCCGGGTGGTGGACGGGCTTGCAAGACCCGGCCACCGGTTTATACATGGGCCAATGGGGGTACATGAATTCCCCAAAGGCACTCAGCTCCCATTCCCCGCTAAACCTCCTAGCGAGGGCCGGTATCACCGTAGTTGATTGGAACTAGTATATGGGATCCCCGTCAGCCCTTGCTTCCTCAGTTAGCCACATATACTAAGTCCCGGGGCCCGTTAAATCAGAAGTCATAAATCAGAAATGTGACTCGCCAAAACATAACAATTCATAAGTACATATCATAATTCATAAATACATATCATAATTCATAAATCTTTTGAAAAGGGTTTACTCGATCAATACATACTATAAGAAATCATACCTTACCGTGTAAATCGACATATGCTATATACGTACCTCTCCGTGTCATCCTAATCCGTAGCTAGCATGAAGACACACGGTTTGGAGCATAGCCTCATTACAAAACCATTTTTAAGTTATACGCTCATACGCATAATTCAGAAGGATTTACTCGATGACTTCATTTGAAAACCATATACATATAATCATAAGGTTTTGGCCAAAGTTTTTCACATAAGGGTCGTAGGGTTTAATACGTAGCTACAACGAAAACCACCCTCACCTTAACCGTGAAGAAACAAGGGTCGAGCACCAAGTGCCTGACGGTCAAAAGCTCTCCACCCTGGAGACAAACTGTACAAAAGACCACAAGACGTGTTCGTGAGACTCAAGACTCTAAATGAACCATATATGACGCACGGCAATGCATAAGCATGATATGCAGGTATAAAGATCATATTAAGTCATGAAAATCATATAACCAATTCATTCACTTGTTCCATCATAGATCATTCAATTCATATCTCCATTCAATTCATTCAAGAACTCAAATAGAAGCATAGAACATGTTCAAACTCTCCCAACATGCTACTACATACTTCAAATTACATAACATAGCATATATCCAAGGTTTGACGACAAGAAGAAATCATATGATATAGAAAATAAGTGATGCGATTCATAAACGACATATAAGCACACATAAACGGCAATAAGCAAAAGCATACCTATAACTCATCCAAATGCCACGAAATTGAACCACAATACTCCTAACACAAAGCAAAACAAGTTCATAGTTTAACACAAAAGGAGATAAAGTCATTAAGGAGGTGAAACAAATCAAAAACCGAAGAGGAAGTAACGAAGACTGCGCATGGGAAGTGACACGGGGGTGTCACCAACCCTTGCCCAACTGAGCCACGGGCGTGGCTCAGTACAGAGCTTCCCAGAAGGTGTGACACGCCCGTGTCTCACTCTTATGAGTAAATGAGACACGGGGGTGTCACGGTACAGAACTTAATCACCCTTTGAAATTTTTCCGGCAAAACTGAACCCAAACAAACTCAATCCAAAGGCATACCAAATGAACTCCAAATGCTCTGAAACTTAATATACAACATATTTGGCATGTTATGAACATTTTTCATTTAGAGTGCAAAGGATAAATCACACGTTAAGATCATCGAATCCATGCAACAAAACTGGGTCGCCAAAATCGCACATATGAGACCTAATGATTCTATCATGCCTTGATCACGTACTTAGGGCTTGAATTTGGATCTGAAACTTTGGGGAATGCATGCTAACATACCAAACAACTAATTTACATCATATATATGCAAAATGGTACAATTTAAAGCACATTAGAAGGACCAACAAGTTACCAAACTCAACAGCAACAATTCTGTCAAAGATCATGCATAAGAACAGGCCATGTCTTGCGGTTTTGAGGCTTCAAATGGAACCAAATACTTAAAGCATGAATGCTAACATATAGAACAATGAGTGTACATCAACTCCAAGCAATTTCACACGAAATGGAGACCATTTGATCAAGCAACAACACCAAATTTCACACAGCAGTTCGAAAACAGGGGAAATAGTTTGATCACCAAGTTTGGAGCACCATATCTCATAATTTCATAAAAGGATCAAGAGATGAAATCCTCCTAGCATCATATACTATCAGTTAGGAAAGAAATAAGCCAAGAAACAAGCTCATATGATCACATATAAGCAAGAAATTCAGCCACATAAACATATAGGTCACAAGAGCAACAATCCCTAAAAGTTCATACCGATCTCATAATTCAAACCCTAATCAAATCTGATCCAAAACATGATTTAAGTAGATGAAATCAAACATAATAGAGTAGAGAAGACATAAATATTCATACCTTAAAGATTTGGTGAAGAAAAATGGTGATTTGAGCTCAAAATCACAAAGGATGGCCAAGGGTTTTCCTCTCCTTTCTTCTCTCTTTCTCTCTCGATCAGAAGCAGCAGCAATGAGGGAGATATGGTTCGGTTTTTGCTGCTAAAAGGGAGAGGAAAGAGTTAACTCTAGGTACAAAAGTCATGGTTAAGCTTTGGTTAAGTTTGGTTAAGTAAAAAGGGTCCCACCAAGGAGACTAGTCAACATGAAGAGCTCTTCTTGCACGAGTTGTCCGTTACGGTTGGATTTCGGAGGTCTTAATGATTTCAAAAAGGTATGAGGCTTGTTCCATTGTCTCCGAATCGTCGATACGAAGGCAACGGAGTTGACGGAATTCGAATCCGAAAATATAAACCGAGCATATAGGCATGTTCATAACACACATATTTACAACATATTAAATTTTCACGACATTTCGATATCAATACATATATGAACGAAGCACAAATAGAACACTCACGCGCATGAACGAATTCATATAGTTATGAATAAATTACTAAACTTAAATTCCATATTAAATAAATTAAACAAACTATTAACATGTTGAAATTAATTAACGAAATTACCGAAATATTTAAGATAACATGAAACCCTAATTGAGAATTTAAACACTAAGTATCAAGGTAAAATAAAATGAATCAAATTAAAATAGAATTAGTTTATAGTTTAAAACAAATATAAACATTTATAAACAATTAATCATATAATTAAATAATTGAATTGCGCAATTTATAAACAAATACGCCACATTATTTAAACTGAAAAACTGGGGCGTTACAATCTCTCCCCCTTAAAAAGAATCCGTCCTCGGATTCAAAACACGCTTGAAATCAAACAATGAGAGATTCCCCGTCTCTCACAAACAACAAGGAGAGAGCCCCGTCTCTCAAGCAGCAATGAGAGAACCCCGTCTCTCCAACAACAATGAGAGAACCCCGTCTCTCGCAAGCAAAGAGAGTACCCCGTCTCTCAAACAAAAATAAGAGAATCCCCGTCTCTTAACCGAAAATAAAGCAAGGAAGTCTCCAATACTCCCAAGCAACTCACGCAAAAACCAAATTTAGAATCACGTAATGCACCCAAAGCAAGTAATAAATGTCGCCCACATTGATATCCAATTACTCCAGTAATTTAACACAATACCAGATTAAAACACTTAACATAAAAAAAATATATAAGTTAAATTCGCATGGATGCATGTACCATGAATGCTATAAGTACCGTTCACCGAAGTTTCAAAGTTTAGAATTGAGAGTTGTCGTTATCCAGTGTAGAATCCATCCTGAAGATAGCTCAGTGATCAGCTTGTCTTGAACCTCTTCAAGGTTCCTCGGTGAAGTTATTGCTAAATCCTTTAAGGATCATACTCTTGGATCCGTTCTGACTTGTACTATTTCCAGTCTTCACCATTTTCCACAATCTTCGTTCGACCCTCCAATTCTTTTTAATTAACCGAGCTTGACCTCCCCGAATATCCTTAGATCATCTGTCTCGAAGTTAGACCTATAGCTTCTATCTTAACAAATCCATTCACCCCCTTTTTGACCCCCCTTCAGGTTATATTTGGCATCTAGCTCCGTTTTTCTTGAATCGAAGATAGAGTGTTCTTGATGACTCTTGAAGTTCGATGTAAATCCTCCAATGATCATCTTCTCCGGTTTGGTTTCTTCGTGGATTTCTTTCCGGATCACCTTTGATAGAACCGATAACTTAATAATGTTGTCTCGGATCCCTTAATACTTCTGCTAAATAAATCTTGGTCGACAACATCACCTCATCTAATAGATTGATCAAATTTTCCTTTAGTTAATTCCATCTTAGGAGGTCACGGAAACTCCCATATAATTTCATCACTCCCAATTTGAAATTCCAGGCATAGAGTCGTTTAATAACTCTCTTCTTTATATCGCGAAAAATCTTCCCTCGAATTTGGCATTGACACTTCTCTCTTAACAACTTAACCATTACCGTCCTCTTATTCATTTCCAATGGCCACCATTTGGATATCCGGATTCTCCTTAATTTGCATCCCCGTTGTTGCTATTGACATATTTATTCGAGCACTACTTCCATCCTCTATTTTATCTCTCGATCGTACTCTCCCCCTTAAAATTTTGCTTTTTCATCGAACTCCCTCCATCTCTCTTCCCCATTCTTATTCGATCCGAACACCCCAAAGATGAATCTAATCTGACTTTCCTTCGGAGGTCCTTTCCACTAACCTATCCCTTACCTAAAGTTCTTTATTTCCCAATTGTCTTACTTGTCAGGTGCCACGCCATTATTTCCTTTCCCTTAACTCAGATATGGTTCGAGCGAGGATATACTTGACAATTGAGGTGATAGATTTTCCTATCAAGTAAACACTAAAATGCATGTCTGGTAAAGATGGCAATGCATGTGTCACGTTTACACCAAGCAATTATACAATACCTTAGCGCGACGAAACCAATTAGAAATGCACGGATAAAATAAGGTTAAAAGAATAAATAATTAATGTAGAATATGATGCACGTGCTATGAATGCTTTGGAACCTGTCACCGATGTGGGAAGTTATTAGCTCGGTAGCTTTCCTCGTTCTTCCGATCCCAAGGTCACTTGACCTGGCAATTATTCCTTGTCTTTCCCACGGTCTTCGAGATTCCCATGCATCTTTGTAAATCAACGTGCATCCTCCATTGTCCGAGATTGCAATTTCTTGATCCCTAATTCTTTCACGTCCACTGAGTTATCATCCACCCGTCTCCTCGCAATTCGACCTTTACTTCTAATCGTCACCTTAATCAAAAATCCCGTGCCTATCCTTGGTGAATTCAATTCACCTCCAACTGCTTACATTCGAGCGCATGATTTCCTTGCAAGGAGTGATTGTCTTTCTTTACCATTTCCATTTGTTGCTTCATATCTTCCATTTTACTTCACAACATGGCAATTCAGCTTGGTCTTGGAAAAACAAGCTCATCTCCCACTAAACACCTTGCTCAAGATTACCGTAACTATTGTTTATGAGTTTCCCATCACGATCGAAATCCAAAGCACCCAAGTCCAACTCTTCCCGGTCTTAACTTCGACAGACTTAATTCCAATTCACTAGGCTTAATCAGAAATCCTTCTTGTCGAGCCCAGGTACACAGCTCCTACCGGACCCATTTTATCTTAGTCTCTCCTAATTATTGAGACCTCTTCAACGATCTCATCCGGGATCAAAATATCTTCAAGGCTCGTTCACTTCATTCTTTAGGTTGACAGATCTTGCTGAATCCAATTAAAACACTCCAAGTAGCAGATTCTCATAAATTAGTCTTTTGAGTCCCAACAATCCCATGATTAACTCCTATTCCGATTTCGCCAAATGTCTCTCTGCCATCGCATCTCTAGATTCAATCTTCCCATTCCGAATCCTCATCCTTGACTCTAGCTCCATTTGGGAAGTCTCACATCTCTAATTCTCTACATTCTTCCCAGAGTATCCTGCCCATCTTCCATGTCTCAGAAAAGCTTGCAATCGATCTTCTTTATCGTCGAACTTGGCCGTGGTTTGATATTCTCTCAATAACCTATAAATAATAGCTTACTTCAAGAGTAGATGCATGCGATTAGTGCATGCTCATGACACATTTTCAACAATTAATGCAAGGATCCTTATGTAATTGCAACAGATAGTCTAGCAAAAATTCAATAAGGAAAGCCAAATTCATGTTCAAGATCAATGCAATGCACATATTGTCATATAGTCCCTAAGCCGTACGACCTAGACTGACTCACACACGACACGAGAACACCGGTTTTGCAACCGGGCTCTGATACCACTTAAGGATGTAGCACCCCGCACGTGAGGCGCCACATCCCCCGCACTAAGGCTCAACACGAGTAACGAAATAGTAAATCCGCACCCGTATCAAACCCTAGCAAACGGGAGACAAACATAAAAACCTTCCTAAGCCAGGCGGAGCTAGACCCTGCAATGATTACCAATCCACAAAATATAATGCAGCAAAGCCAAAGTTCAATCAAACCAACTATAAGTAGAATTTGGGCTCTTCAGGCCTCTTTTCAATCATAGCAAAACCCAGTAAAGTCAGTTCAATAACAATTATATAATAGAATGAATCATACAATATTCCAATACATAAATGAGTGCAGGGACTCTCCTAACTAACTCGACCACTTAAAGACTTCAAACACCTCCGCCTAGCCCGAAACTCCAAAGATCAAACCTGCACACTAAAAGAGTGGGGAGGGAGAGGGGTCAGTCTCTAGAAGACTGAGTGAGCAGGAGCGATACATATATATAAAACGTGCACATGCAAGTCATAAATCCCGAGCAAGGTTTTAATTGAATTTAGTTCCCGAAAAGGGCAAGAAGATAGATAGACAATGCTCGACTTTTATGACTAATTCCTATTAAATTCATTCCATTCATAAATCATACATAAATATAAGGCTCGGCGAGTGAGCGTGCACAACCTCCATCCAAACTCCGACCGTGTACATAAATATCAGTAATATATTGATTAGGCGATCAGGCAATATATCATAATACACACAGACCATAAATCATATCATAAATATACGCGTTTGGGCAATCCGTGTCCCGGCCTTCCCGCACGGTGCATAATTCTATCAAAATATATACATAAGAAGAGGCATAAATCCTAACCAACCTTCTTCCTCCGGGTGGTGGACGGGCTTGCAAGACCCGGCCACCGGTTTATACATGGGCCAATGGGGGTACATGAATTCCCCAAAGGCACTCAGCTCCCATTCCCCGCTAAACCTCCTAGCGAGGGCCGGTATCACCGTAGTTGATTGGAACTAGTATATGGGATCCCCGTCAGCCCTTGCTTCCTCAGTTAGCCACATATACTAAGTCCCGGGGCCCGTTAAATCAGAAGTCATAAATCAGAAATGTGACTCGCCAAAACATAACAATTCATAAGTACATATCATAATTCATAAATACATATCATAATTCATAAATCTTTTGAAAAGGGTTTACTCGATCAATACATACTATAAGAAATCATACCTTACCGTGTAAATCGGCATATGCTATATACGTACCTCTCCGTGTCATCCTAATCCGTAGCTAGCATGAAGACACACGGTTTGGAGCATAGCCTCATTACAAAACCATTTTTAAGTTATACGCTCATACGCATAATTCAGAAGGATTTACTCGATGACTTCATTTGAAAACTATATACATATAATCATAAGGTTTTGGCCAAAGTTTTTCACATAAGGGTCGTAGGGTTTAATACGTAGCTACAACGAAAACCACCCTCACCTTAACCGTGAAGAAACAAGGGTCGAGCACCAAGTGCCTGACGGTCAAAAGCTCTCCACCCTGGAGACAAACTGTACAAAAGACCACAAGACGTGTTCGTGAGACTCAAGACTCTAAATGAACCATATATGACGCACGGCAATGCATAAGCATGATATGCAGGTATAAAGATCATATTAAGTCATGAAAATCATATAACCAATTCATTCACTTGTTCCATCATAGATCATTCAATTCATATCTCCATTCAATTCATTCAAGAACTCAAATAGAAGCATAGAACATGTTCAAACTCTCCCAACATGCTACTACATACTTCAAATTACATAACATAGCATATATCCAAGGTTTGACGACAAGAAGAAATCATATGATATAGAAAATAAGTGATGCGATTCATAAACGACATATAAGCACACATAAACGGCAATAAGCAAAAGCATACCTATAACTCATCCAAATGCCACGAAATTGAACCACAATACTCCTAACACAAAGCAAAACAAGTTCATAGTTTAACACAAAAGGAGATAAAGTCATTAAGGAGGTGAAACAAATCAAAAACCGAAGAGGAAGTAACGAAGACTGCGCATGGGAAGTGACACGGGGGTGTCACCAACCCTTGCCCAACTGAGCCACGGGCGTGGCTCAGTACAGAGCTGCCCAGAAGGTGTGACACGCCCGTGTCTCACTCTTATGAGTAAATGAGACACGGGGGTGTCACGGTACAGAACTTAATCACCCTTTGAAATTTTTCCGGCAAAACTGAACCCAAACAAACTCAATCCAAAGGCATACCAAATGAACTCCAAATGCTCTGAAACTTAATATACAACATATTTGGCATGTTATGAACATTTTTCATTTAGAGTACAAAGGCTAAATCACACGTTAAGATCATCGAATCCATGCAACAAAACTGGGTCGCCAAAATCGCACATATGAGACCTAATGATTCTATCATGCCTTGATCACGTACTTAGGGCTTGAATTTGGATCTGAAACTTTGGGGAATGCATGCTAACATACCAAACAACTAATTTACATCATATATATGCAAAATGGTACAATTTAAAGCACATTAGAAGGACCAACAAGTTACCAAACTCAACAGCAACAATTCTGTCAAAGATCATGCATAAGAACAGGCCATGTCTTGCGGTTTTGAGGCTTCAAATGGAACCAAATACTTAAAGCATGAATGCTAACATATAGAACAATGAGTGTACATCAACTCCAAGCAATTTCACACGAAATGGAGACCATTTGATCAAGCAACAACACCAAATTTTACACAGCAGTTCGAAAACAGGGGAAATAGTTTGATCACCAAGTTTGGAGCACCATATCTCATAATTTCATAAAAGGATCAAGAGATGAAATCCTCCTAACATCATATACTATCAGTTAGGAAAGAAATAAGCCAAGAAACAAGCTCATATGATCACATATAAGCAAGAAATTCAGCCACACAAACATATAGGTCACAAGAGCAACAATCCCTAAAAGTTCATACCAATCTCATAATTCAAACCCTAATCAAATCTGATCCAAAACATGATTTAAGTAGATGAAATCAAACATAATAGAGTAGAGAAGACATAAATATTCATACCTTAAAGATTTGGTGAAGAAAAATGGTGATTTGAGCTCAAAATCACAAAGGATGGCCAAGGGTTTTCCTCTCCTTTCTTCTCTCTTTCTCTCTCGATCAGAAGCAGCAGCAATGAGGGAGATATGGTTCGGTTTTTGCTGCTAAAAGGGAGAGGAAAGAGTTAACTCTAGGTACAAAAGTCATGGTTAAGCTTTGGTTAAGTTTGGTTAAGTAAAAAGGGTCCCACCAAGGAGACTAGTCAACATGAAGAGCTCTTCTTGCACGAGTTGTCCATTACGGTTGGATTTCGGAGGTCTTAATGATTTCAAAAAGGTATGAGGCTTGTTCCATTGTCTCCGAATCGTCGATACGAAGGCAACGGAGTTGACGGAATTCGAATCCGAAAATATAAACCGAGCATATAGGCATGTTCATAACACACATATTTACAACATATTAAATTTTCACGACATTTCGATATCAATACATATATGAACGAAGCACAAATAGAACACTCACGCGCATGAACGAATTCATATAGTTATGAATAAATTACTAAACTTAAATTCCATATTAAATAAATTAAACAAACTATTAACATGTTGAAATTAATTAACGAAATTACCGAAATATTTAAGATAACATGAAACCCTAATTGAGAATTTAAACACTAAGTATCAAGGTAAAATAAAATGAATCAAATTAAAATAGAATTAGTTTATAGTTTAAAACAAATATAAACATTTATAAACAATTAATCATATAATTAAATAATTGAATTGCGCAATTTATAAACAAATACGCCACATTATTTAAACTGAAAAACTGGGGCGTTACAATGGCCACTAGTTCTCGTCGTTCCGAACAACTTTCGTGAAGAGCCCGAGACCAAAAGATGGCCGAAAAAGGCCCCCGTTGGCCGCCGAATATTCTGCCACCGCACACGTCGCCGAAACCACCAACTACGGCCAATATCTGGTGAAATTGATGCTGGAAATGAACTCAGGGGGTCGAAAAACCTTGGAAACCGAAGAGGGTCGTGAAAAAGACCGCCGGAGGCGGCGGAATCGCGCCGCTACAGTGACGGACGCTGCCGCCGCGAGCTTCAGGCGGCGCGTGCGGCGCGCCATCGCGGCCCGGATGGCAGCGCCGCTGACGTCAAATGATGCACCGGGAAGTCCTCTTACTGGGCATGGGGCGCGTGCATCAAGGAGGTGGCCGGAAACCGCCGCGAAAGGCCGGCGAAGTGGTGGTGGTTTGACACCTCCGCCGCTGCTACTGAAATTCGGCGATAACTCCGCCACTGTTCTTCTTTAGGCCGTGAAATTGGTACTCTTGTGTACGTCTCGTCGAGATAATCGAAATGGACTATTAGTTTGTTGAATTCCGTCGAGAAACGATCGAGTTATGGGCTCGTAACCGAAGCCGCGCATAGTGACCGCGGGAGAGAGAGTGGGAGAGAAGAGAGAGAGAGAGAAAGGAGATTTGGGAGAAATGTGTCTTGTGCACAAGGTATATACAACCGGGTATCCTTATCGCGTAGCAAAGAGTAATAGCGCGTACAAATAATCGTAAATAAAATTGGTAAAGTTACGAATAAACATTCAAGCTCCGAATTAATTTTATAAATTAAAATGAAAGAGAGAGATTTACCAATTAGAGTTTAATTCAATTTATTTTTAGAAACCTTTCGTACAATTTAACGACACTTCGTAAACATAAGATTGACAATTAATCTCAAGGAATTCAAGTAAACCGAAATTAAACAAGTTAAGTAACATGATGGATTTAAAATCAACTTGTCAATTATTTCATGGAATAAATTTGAATTAAATTAAATTAGACAGTTAGGGTTAAATATGCACGTAATTAATAAAGTTGACAATTAATATTAGAATACTTCGAATGAGCACATATTAAATTGAATTTACATTAAATCACATAATTCAAGAACTCTTAAATTAAACACACACAAGTGTAGAGACTTGCTTGTTAATGTCGTCAGGACGCCCTTCGAGAATACAGGGCGTCACATAAATTAAAGCACAAAAACTAACCTTTGTCTCTTGAATGGGAGGGGTGTGGCATGTGGGGGGAGATTGAGGGGAGAGATTTGTGTGTTGATTTGTGAGTTAGAAATGATGCTTGAGAGGGGTATTTATAGGTAGTCATGAGGGGTCTTAGAGCAATTTCTAAGAATTTAGGGGAGATGTGGATGTCTCTTAATTCAAACAAATGCTTGGTAATTATTTAAGAGATGTGGTTGTCTAATAACTTAAACATATGCTTGGTAATAATATAAGAATTGTGGAGAAATTATATTCACTTATTTAAACTTTCTAGATGACTATGCTGTCATGAATGATGTCATGTTGAATAAAAATAAATATAAAATGATATAAAATTTATTCAAGAGTCGAGAGGTGAAAACTTGAAGTAGTAAATTAATGAAAGAACGAGTGATAAAAATAAGCTTCGTTATGATTATAAATGTGGAATATTTAGAGTTTTCATTTATAAATTATGAACATTAAAGATGATGAAAATTATATAAACGAAGCTATGATAAAGTTTAAAGGTTGTAAAAATTATCATAGTTTAGGGAAAAATTCAAGAAACGTTTTAAATTAAAATTTCGAATATTGAATGAAAGCTAATTGTTTAAAATAAAATGACAATTTTTAAAAAGGGAAAATATTTATAAAATATGCTATGGGTGGAATCGAGTTTTGGTAAATGTATGAAAATTCATAAAATAATTTCCAACCTAAAATTTTAGGAATGGGTTTTAAAGCATATGAAGGGATTTTAGGTGCTAGAAAGGAATGAATACTATATTTCTAGGATTCTATGAAAAGAGTTTCGAGGTACAAGCTAAAGAGAGGAAAGAATTAAATTTACAAACATTTAATTAAATTATAGCACATAAGAGCACATAAGTCACAAAAAATGCAATACATGAAGAGAATTAATAGGGATCGAGGTTATAAATGTTTTCTTCTCACTCTTTACCTACCTATTTCTTCTTGGCCCCAAATCAGGTGTAACACCCCAAACGGAGGATGCCACATCCCCCGCACTAAGACCCAGACCCGGTCACGAAATGGAAAGTCCATGCCCGAATCCGAATCAAAGCGAACGGGAGACCAACTCACACACTAGGCTAGGCGGATCTAACTCGACAGACTCAGAGCGCGGAAGCAATTTAAACAATTATCATCAGATAGCGGAAGCAATTAAATCAACGTACAAAATAAGTGACGGGTTCAACTAGCATAGATACCTAGTCCCGAATATCAGCATACATAACAGGTGACGGGTTCATCTAGCATAGATACCTAGTCCTGAATCTCAAATCATCGCAACATAATAAACCAATATAAGTATCAGCAGAATAGCTAATTACATCCAAATGCTAGCATACTAACCCCACACGGATTTAAGTCTAAGTAGAGCATAAAACATAATCTCCAAAAGCGAAATAAGAATACATAACATAAATAGAGTATGTGACAAATGCATCTTAACCCCAACTAAACCGACAAGTGTGACTTAAAAGACTCACTTCCGCCTAGCTCAAGTAAAAAGGAAACCTGCAAACTAAAAGATAAAATGAAGGGGTCAGTCAACTGACTGAGTGAGGGGGCTAACGCACACCCACTATACATATATAAAGCACATCACATATCAGAAGGGTGGACTCATGAGCCGGAGATAGGTGTTGCATACCAAAGACATTTCCAAAAGCACCCCAAAATATAGATATGTAAGTTTGAGAAAATATTTCAGAAACTCTATCTCGATTCATGATTCCCAGACAGAACAGATCACATGCTCGGCGAGTACGATCTTCCAACCTTTACTCCTCAGAACATATCAAAACATAGAATACAAAATCAAATCCAACCGTCACACCAATGATGGAGGAGATGTACCGTCCCCAAACCATCCAGAACAGACAAACCCTCAAGGGGTAGCGAACCCACAAGAGTCCTTCCCGGCTGTACACCGAAGGCTCAAGATGTCACGCCTCCCCTATCTCCCTGAGTCGCGCAATGATATCTCAAATGGAGACTATGCACAGGACGAGCCCTGACGGCCCTATACCGTCCCAAGGATTCCTTACCCATAGCTCCTCGGATCCATAACAGAACAGATACCATATATCATGGCTAACTTGCTACAGAACAGATCATAACATAACATAACTTTTCAAAACAACTTACATATGCTTTCATATCTAATTTTCAAAAACAGAGCTCATTCACAAGGCCATAAACATATCATATCCAACATATACGTATTTATAATAGATATACTCGCATGAAAGGGTTGAAATCAACATATTAAGGCCATATGTGACGCCCAGTTTCTCGATCATGGTATGATTTGGTACGAGAGTGAACGATTTACCTTTCTTTGCATGAATTATGTGAATAATATGCCTTAATTGACCGTTATGCTTGAACTTATGTGGAATATAAGACATGTATGAAATACGTGACTATTTGATATGGTAATTATGTGCTCGTATTGCTTCCATTTGGCTTTGATGGCATGCTTCGTGTTTAATCAAAACAATGTGCTTATTTGGACATTAAAGCATAATTTAGGGACCAAAAGGTAAATTTATTTTCTAAGCCTCAAACTGGATAGAACTTGTTGTAATTGAGTAGATAATTCGATTACGAGTTCGTGGTTTTTTGAATCGCTCGATTTGGAGTTCGGAGGAAGAAGTTATGGCCATTCTACGAAAAGTCAACCTTTTTATAAGACTTATAACCCAATTCCGAACTTAGCCCAATTTGAGACCCAATTTCACTCCTGACCCGCTCCAATTGACCCGGTTCGCGACCCAAATAGCTGACCCAAATAACTAAATCAGATTTTAACACCCAACATCCCATTTCACGTTATTTGAAAGATTCAAACCCATCTCTCCCTCACTTTTCTCTCCAACCCATTCATCTTCTCTCAAGAACACCTTCAACCATTTTCAAGAGACAAGATTGGAGATTGAAGCTAGAGATTCAAGACTCAAGACCAAGCTATTCTCTTCGATTCTCAGCTCCTAAGGTAAGGTTTTGTGTAAATGCTCGGGTTATGCTTTGAGCTTGAAGTTCTTGGTAGAAGCATGAACTAGGGTTGAATTTTATGAGTTTAATTCATGTTTTCTTGATGAATTTGTGTTCTAAGTATGCTATTTGGACCCTAGAAACATGTTTAGGTTGGATACCATCTATTCTCTTGATTTCACCATTTTTGAGTTTTTGAAGATTTGAAGAAATTCTTGCATGTCTAAGATTTATTTGATTTCTTGCAATCTTGGTGTTGTAGAATGATTATGCTTGAGTTGTTATGAGGTTTGGAATCAATTTTAGTTGAATTCATGCTAGGATTAGAGATTCACCATTGAAGAGCATGCTTGAACTATGAAGCTTTTATGCATATATGTAATTCTTGCTTAAATGATTCCATTCTTCGATTTTATGCTTATATTATGTTCTTATATGATATATGAATGTTTTATGATGCTTAATTGATGTTTTGGAATCTTAATTTCATGTTTTGGGGTGTTTAGAACTCATTCCCGTCGAATTCAAAGTGGTTGTCACGTTTTTTTTAAGTTCTGGGCAGAATCCACTAGGGTGGATTTTTGCTGTGTAAAAAATCCATGGGGGTGGATTTAAGGCAGAAGCTCTGGACCAAATCCGCGAGGGTGGATTTTCTGTGAAGGAAAATCCACGGGGGTGGATTGTCCCCAGCCTTGTTTTCTTGATTCGTTTCGCTTGTTTTGACTCTTGTATGTCCTTTTCTTGTTTCTATAATACCTTTAATGAGTTGTGGCCTTATTATATGTGGTGGAACTTCTTGCATATCACTTGTTATGATTTTATTGCCTTGATAAAGTTTAAGTTGTCACATTTTGCTAAGTTATGCATTTACTTGAACTTGTATGACTTCCTATGTTATGTGTGACCTTGACATGCCATACATGCTCATGATTGATCCTCACATTTCATTAAGTGCATGATATGACTCCATAAGCATACATAACTCTCATAAGTGACTTGTTACTTAAGCCGTGCGTCGTTTACTTGGTTTGGGTCGAGTCTCACCTTTGTTAGTACGTTTGTCTTGTTAGGTGGTGCGTCTTCGGCCGAGTAGTTCGTTGCTCGTGGTCGACCTTTGAGTTCTTGGTAAAGGTGAGGAGTTATTTATATATATATAAATGTTTTCAAAACTGTGGACACTTATGGCCTATCATATTTGATGATTTAACTCCCATTTTTGAAACGTATATTTAGGCTTTATAAGCCAAGTTTTGTGAGCTTTGCTCGTATTATGAATATTTGCTTATGGAAAACGGTTTACAAGTAAAACTTGAAGTTTTGGTATAAGGGATAGATACCCAAAATGGTTTTGAGACTTCCGTTCGAATATTACGTATGCGTGAGTTGTGTAGCGAGGTTATGTATACCTTGCAAGGATGCTTGCTTGGTTGGATCTTTTGATAGCGCTCGGGGCGGAGTAAGTGGTAAGACCGGGAACGCAAGGGCGGACGGTTAAACCCTTACGAAGTACCCATTTTTGGACAAGTTTGCTAAGACTCCTAGGAGGTTTCGGGGTTAAGGTAAGCGTGGGGGAAGGTCGGTTTCATGGACCCACTTCTCCATGGTTCTTTTGCGATGTTCGGGGGCTGTACACTCTCGACATCAACGGTGTAAGGATGGATTGGTTTGATTTCTTTTGGTTTGAGAAGGATGGATTGCTCGTACTCGCCGAGCCGGTGCTTCGGTTCATGATTCGATTTTTATAAAACTTGCATTGTTTTCCAAAAGAATTCGGATCATGAACATCTTTGATTTGAGCATGCATTGACCTCTTATATTTAAACTATGTAACCTTCTCCTCACCGGTTCCGTTTGAACTTACCTCCTTTACCTTTCGTGTCCGCAGGTCGCGTTTTGGAGTTTTGCTAGGTGGGGTCTTGCTTTGAGAGTTGTGTCGAGTCTAGCTTATACTCGTGTGTCTTTACATACTTCATATTTATGTCGCTTATGTTTTGGATTTATGGATTTAGAATGTATGATGTTATTATGCTAGTTTAGACCGTGTTGGTCACTAGGATGATTTTACATTCCGTATTTTGAGCATTACGTGGTGGACCGTGACGGTCATCTACTTGTTGAATATATATTTCTCTTAGACCTTGTTGAATGTATTTTAATTCGAGCTTCCGCATAGTTGTGATTGTTTACCCGCTTTGTGAGTTTAGTACCGCCTAGCTAGGTTGTCCGTTTGTCACCGCTTGCTTCGTTCTTGGCGGGTATATGGATAGCAATTCTATATACAAGCTAGGACCGTAGCGCGGGATAGGCGTGGATGCCCTTGTAGGGGCGTTACACCCCTATTTGGTTGGTATCAGAGCCAAAGCTTCAAAACCGGGCTCTTAAGTCGTCTAGGTTGTACGGCTTAGGGACAATGTGCTTTCTTGTTTATTTATTTTGCTTTTGCATAAGACTTTATGTTACTTATATCTCGTTAATTCTTGCTTTTAATTTATGTAATTGCATTTCTTACTTGATATTACGTGACATGAGCATATAACTAACCAACATGCATACATGATTGAATTGTGTAGGATGCCTCCACGTCGTCGTGACCGTTCTCCGGCTCGTGGAAATGAGCAAGATCCTCCAGGGAATAATCCGAATCCACCTCCACCGCCGCCTCTACCTAATGCAGCGGATCTTATGGCTCTTATGACTCAGTTTGTGCAAGCCGTGAATGCACAACAAGCCGTGCAAGCACCTCCTCCGGCACCTCCTCCACCATCGGTTCCGGTTGAGAGTGTTTATGACCGATTTAGTAAGCGCCGTCCACCTATATTTCCGGGTACTACGGATGATTTGAAAGCGGAGTATTGGATCACTACCATTGAGAGGATTTTCCGGGTTGTCACTTGCACCGAGACGGAGAAGGCTTTGTTTGCTATCGATCTTCTTCGTGATGAGGCTTATAATTGGTGGCGTAGCACTATATCCCGCCTTGGGGTTGGTGAAGATAATGTTACATGGGAGATGTTCGCTAGAGAGTTTCGGGCACATTACATCCCGAAGCTAGCAAGGAAGCGCCGTGAGACGGAATTCATGAATTTGGAGCAAGGGAATATGTCCGTGACCGAGTACATCGCCGAGTTCAATCGATTGTCTCCGTATGCACCTCATATCACCGATGAGGAAGACCGCAAGTGCGAGAAATTTGTGGAAGGACTTCGTGAGGAGATTTCAAGATCTTTGGCTCCGGTGCACATTGATAATTGGGCCGATGCTACCGGGTTAGCTTTGAAAGTTGAAGCGGAAGAACAAATGCTTGGAACTAAGAAGGGTGTTATGGGTTCCGGTTTGGGATTTAAGAGAACAACTCCACAATCGTTCTCTAAGTCACCACAACCATCTTCTAGGGGTCATTTTATGGGAAACAAGGGAAAAGGAAAGCAAACTCCGCAAGTGGTGAAGAGGCATGATCCATGTGAGCATTATGGGAGTACTACACATGTTGGGGAGAAATCACAACATGTTCGTTCTTCTAAAACATCATTCAAGTTCATTTAATCACATAAGAGATTAGTTTCTAGATATTACACTAACACCCCTTCATATCTAAACACATAACATAAATTCATCACATCGGGATTCAAATTGTAAATCAAAACATTCATGCATATCATAATCCATTCAATACATGTTTTCGTATATGATTGGAATACATCTCGATCAACAAACCAACAATAAACAATTTATTTGCACTTAAAACAATTAATTCAAATAATCACAATTACGCAAAATAATTCGTCATAAATAAACCGAGTGTCCAATTAACGAACAGAAAGCGGCATTGGACTCACCGCCTCGAGATCGACATTCTGTCTGAAAGTCACCGGAGTGCCGCCACCGGAGTCGCCGGAGTGCCGCCACCGGAGCCGCCGGAGTGCCACCGGGCCGCCGCCGGAAGTCGCCGGAAAAATCCTGAAAAATTACCCGAGAAGGTAGTCCTCGTGCTCATTCCAAATCCTTGATCAATTTCTGAAAATTCCAAGCCAATCGTCCTAGATCTTAAACCCAAGAATACGAAAACCCCAAAAACTTCAAAATCAAATTACTTCCAATCCGATGAACGAAAATGAAATCCGTGAAAGGGATCGACTTACCCATTATGTGCTCTTCGAAACCCCCAAGTTGGTCGCCGGAGAAAATGGCCGAAAAGTCAAGAATTCGGCCGCTACAGTAACAAGCCGCCACCGCCGCGACTTCAGACGGCTCGTGTGCCGCCACCTCCACTCCGATGGTTGTGCCACCAACCCAGAATTCATTCCCCATGAGAATATCTTCAGATCGGTATCTCATCCGCCCAAAACCGCTGCCGGAATCGCCAGGAACGGCCGGCGAAGTTCGCCGAGATTCACCACCAGCGCCGTGATATTCGGACCGCGCGTGTGGAGCCACCGCTGCCCCAATGACTGCGCCAGCACTTCCATCTTGTAGATCTCGTCGAGACGTTCGATTTGCATACCAATTTCACTATATTCCAATGTCGGAGGAGGCCGTACGAGGCTGTCGAAGTTGCTACCGCAATCCAGTTGAGAATTTCCGAACTTTGAGCAGTTACATCTGAAAATCGCAGATATCTCCTCCACCGTTGGTCGTTTGACCAAGATCTTTGTACCGTCGTGATCCTCTCATTGAGCTCTTTGAAATGGACTACTCATTCATCGAATTCCGTCGAGAAACGGCCAAGTTACGACTAGTGTGTGTTTTAGGTGGAGTGTATGTGCGGGAATGAGAGAGAGAAAACCAAGAGAGAGAAGAGGAGATTGGGAGAAATGTGTCTTGTGCACAAGATATATACAACTAGGTATCCTTATCGCGTAGCAAAGAGTAATAGCGCGTACAAATAATCGTAAATAAAATTGGTAAAGTTACGAATAAACATTCAAGCTCCGAATTAATTTTATAAATTAAAATGAAAGAGAGAGAGATTTACCAATTAGAGTTTAATTCAATTTAATTTTAGAAACCTTTCGTACAATTTAACTACACTTCGTAAACACATGATTGATAATTAATCTCAAGGAATTCAAGTAAACCGAAATTAAGCAAGTTAAGTAACATGATGGATTTAAAATAAACTTGACAATTAATCTTAGAATAATTCGAATGATCACATATAAAATTGGTTTTACATTAAATCACATAATTCAAGAACTCTTAAATTAAACATACACAAGTGTAGAGACTTACTTGTTAATATCATCAGGACGCCCTTCGAGAATACGGGGCGTCACATCAGGGCTGTTACAATCCTTCCCCCTTAAAGAGAATCTGTCCTCAGATTCTACTCATGTTTCATAATAGCTTTAGGTAATGTTTGTATCCTCTATCGATGATAAGTAGGTTTCCAAAAGAGAACTTACTTTTAAACACATAAGGCAATTGTTCAAGTAAGAAATTTAAACGTACAAATAAATGATGTAATGAATGTGTGGGGCCAGGACTATATAAAGTAGTAACTGGCGTGTTTAGAAGGTGTATCGTACCCTCAACATTATTGGCAAGATTCGGTTTCATGTTTCCTTCTACAACATAAGCTCGTGCTTTGACCATTGGTTTCTCAGATGTTCCTTCTGTAGTCTTTCCTTTATTCCTTGATTTTGGTCTTTTCGAACAATTCTCCATTTGATGATCGGGGTTTCCGCACCATAAACATGTACCAGCCTTCCTTTGACATTCCTCCTCTGTATGCCCTCGCCTCTGACAGTACTCACAAATAATCTCTTCCTGAAGTTTTGGTGGTGCCTGTTGAGGCCTGGGCCAGGATTGTACTTGTTTCTTTCCGGAAGTTGACTTAAATGGTTCAGCGGGACGTTTGGATTCTTGGAATGACTTATAGGGTGGCTCCAAACGATTATCTGCCAGATGGACTTCCATATGTGTGGCCTCCGTTTTCATAGTCGTTTCTACAACCTTAGTGTAAGTTTCCAATTCAAATGGAGCTAAGGCCCATTGAAGATTGGATCTAAGACCATCAACAAACCGTTTAATTTTGCGGCGTTCATCGTGTAGGATATGTGGGGCATACTGGATTAGTCTAACAAATTGAGTTTCATATTCGGCCACCGATGCTTTGCCTTGAACTAGATTCATAAACTCTGCTTCTCGGGCATCCCTAGTCAGCTGGGGAATATACTTGTCATAGAACACTCTTACAAAGTCATTCCACCTATAATTCACTTGATTTGCTGCCCAAACTCGTTTTATATATTTCCACCAACTTAAGACTGCTTCTTCTAGCATGAAGACAACATACTGAAGTCTTTCGGGTTCTTCAGGATTAATACCCATTGCTTCAAAGATTTTCTCAAGACTTGTTATCCAGTTTTCGGCCTTAACATAGTTGGGTTCTCCGAAGAACTTAGGTGGATCCATCAGTAGAAACTTTTCAAGAGTCTTCTCGTTATCACCTTTTGATCCATTGGCGCATGTTTGCACTATTTCCTTTAAAGCATTTACTAACTCAGAATTTCCTCCGGCCGATGATACATCTTCACTTGGCGGAGTGCTATCTTGGGTGGTTCTTCGTGGAGACATTATGAGCTGCAATCAACTTTAGAAAGAATATGATGCATGATGGTTAAGAATGACTCACAGATAATCACTTAGGTAGGAATTTTCCAAATAATGGCAATCAATACACGTATTATCACATAAATTGTAGCAGAGATAAGGCATACAAAGATACAGGAGAATAACATGTTAACTTACGGTCCTACTGGTATCTTGAAGCAACATTAACTTATAAAGCAACAGACAAGAGATTAGAGCACCCTTTCAGTTAAGTCTCTTCTTAACTTAACTGGGCTCTGATACCACTTTAGTTGTAGCGCCCCCTAACACTACAACCCCGCACCGTAGCACTTCCCGAGTGGATGTGAGTCCTAGCACTCGAGAAATACTTCGGCGAACGGACAGGACAATGCAATACTAGAGCATAGAATTTAAAGTGCAGCAGAAGATAAACAATTTAAAACAAAAGAATTTGATATGTCAAGTCAACCGAAATTTATATTACTAGGTTAAGAAGTAAGATACTTACAGTGATAAGTCTAGAGCCAACATGAGAGTGCTATTAAAAGATGTACATGCACTCTTAATATAATCCTGATTGACTAAGATATGACACCTTAAGGCTTCAAGATACCTCTAAGACGTCGTTCCGTGGATTCCTGAAATCATGCATTTGAAACCAGGCGAGAGGTTGGTCAAAGTGACTAAGTGAAGGGGTTTAATAACTTATAAGTGAAGGGGTTTAATAACTTATATGTATATATATATATATATATATATATATATATATATATATATATGTATATGATCAAGAAGATCTTGATCTGAAATATTAACAATAGGATATAACAAATAGGAAACGGTTCATAATAATTATAAAACAGGGATAGGGGTAGTTTGGAATATTTGTAGAAATATGAACCGTTTGTAACAAGAACATTAATGCCCGCAAGCTAGGCCTCTCCATCCATAACTCCTTAAATCATGATAAAATATTAACGGCGTTGATCAAGACAACGATACTTCAATAAAACCAGGAATATTAACTCCACTACTCCTTGATGTCAATAGGGAATCAAACCCTAGAGAGCACGAACAGGATTCGGGAGGCAGATATCTCTCCCTCATCCCTTGGCGTGGAGTAACTAACCTCCAGTTAAACCACTACGAAGAGGTGGTGGCAGTCCGCAGCACCAACAATACCCTTGGCCCGATACCTTCCGGGTAATTGCTCGGTACGGATACAGCCGGGGCCCATAACATGAATCAAGAACAATATTTTGCTTGCATAACTCGGAATCAATGTTTTGATAAAGTGGACTTAAAATATATAACGTCATAGTAAAACATTGATTCCGGCATGAAAGTATTTTTCCCTTAAGAGGGATATTGTAGCACAATAATATATATATAGGGTAGTAAATCAAAATGATAGGTAGGCTTGGAAATAGCTTGAATATAGATACATATGTAGAGCATGATTCCAGTTGAAAACATTTTAACCCTCACCGAGTGTCTTGACGGTCTAGATAAAATCCTTGGGATTCCACTGTTCAATTATATCCTCGCCTGAAAGTACTACTACCGGTTTAGGACTAAGTCTTAATACTCAAATAAACAATACACAAGATATTTTTAATAAGCTAGAGTTATTTTTTTGGAAATTGTTATTTAATCCCTGTTATTGAAAATTCTAGATAAAAGTTCTTTCTAAAAATCCAAAATATTATTTTATATTAATATTTAAAATTTCTACAAGATTTTATGAGTCAAAGTGTTCATTTGAAATTAAAAGTCAAAGTTACTTTTGAAAAATGGTTACTATTTAATTATGAGGGATTAAACACTTTTAAACACAAAATCGAACACATACTTACACACACTACGCACACACTTCAAGAACATTAAGAACATGTTCTTGAGCCTATTTGAATATTCAAAGAGGGTGTGTAACATGCTTAATCATATTCATATTTATAACATAAAATTGATGCATAATATAGCAAAATATATAAATTCTCTATGAAAAATAATTCTAAATAAATTCTTTAAACATGCATTTGTTCTAACATTCAAGAACATACTTATGAATATTCAAACACATTTAAATAAATACACATAACAATCATGCAGTTAAATTCCTAACTTTAATTTATGAAAATAAATTTCCTAAAGCATAATTCTCTAACATAATTTAAAACATATAAATTATAAATTAAATTGCATAATTTAAATATATAATAAAGCATGAATTAAAGCATAAATTAAAGCACAAAAACTAACCTTTGTCTCTTGAATAGGAGGGGTGTGGCGTGTGGGAGGAGAGTGAAGGGAGAGATTTGTGTGTTGATTTGTGAGTTAGAAATGATGCTTGAGAGGGGTATTTATAGGTAGCCATGAGGGGTCTTAGAGCAAATTCTAAGAATTTAGGGGAGATGTGGATGTCTCTTAATTCGAACAAATGCTTTGTAATTATTTAAGAGATGTGGTTGTCTAATAACTTAAACATATGCTTCGTAATAATATAAGAATTGTGGAGAAATTATATTCACTTATTTAAACTTTCTAGAAGACTATGTTGTCATGAATGATGTCATGTTGAATAAAAATAAATATAAAATGATATGAAATTTATTCAAGAGTCGAGAGGTGAAAACTTGAAGTAGTAAATTAATGAAAGAACGAGTGAAAAAAATAATCTTCGTTATAATTATAAATGTGCAATATTTAGAGTTTTCATTTATAAATTATGAACGTTAAAGATGATGAAAATTATATAAACGAAGCTATGATAAAGCTTAAAGGTTGTAAAAATTATCATAGTTTAGGAAAAAATTCAAGAAACGTTTTAAGTAAAATTTCGAATATTGAATGAAAGTTAATTGTTTAAAATAAAATGACAATTTTTAAAAAGGAAAAATATTTATAAAATATGCTATGGGTGGAATCGAGTTTTGGTAAATGTATGAAAATTCATAAAATAATTCAAGGATCGTTTTGACTATAATATCGGATAGGAAAAGTATTTCGGAGAATGTAGGAAAATTCTAGGGCTTTAGGGGTATTTTTATAATTTTCAACCTAAAATTTTAGGAATGGGTTTTGAAGCATATGAAGGGATTTTAGGTGCTAGAAAGGAATGAATACTAGATTTCTAGGATTCTATGAAAAGAGTTTCGAGGTACAAGCTAAATAGAGGAAAGAATTAAATTTATGAACATTTAATTAAATTATAGCACATAAGTCACATAAAATGCAATTCATGAAGAGAATTAATAGGGATCGAGGTTATGAATGTTTTCTTCTCACTCTTTACTTACCTATTTCTTCTTGGCCCCAAATCAGGGCTGTTACATCGTACCTTCCCCGGTTATTCACCGAGGGCTCAAAGCACCACGCCTTCTCAACCTCCAAGAGTCGCACGTAGGTACTTCAAATGGAGATAGTGCACAGGCCAAACACCACGGCCCAACACTGGCTCGAGCATTCCTTACCCACATCTCCGGGGCCCAGCAAATCAGGGCAGAACATATCATATCATAACTCGCTATAATACAAACTTATCATAACTTATGTACCTTATCAGAGCATACCTTACCTTGCAACTTAGCATATGCTCTAAACGTACCTCTTCGTGTCATCCTAATCCGTAGCTGACATGAAGACACACAATTTGAAGCATAGCCTTGTTGCAAAACATTCAAGCTTACATATGCTCGTACATATACAGTTCAAAAACCTTTAACCGTATGAGAAAATCATAAACGTATCGTATAAACACATATCTATTATATAAACACAATAGAATAATCGCATGCAGGCTTGAAAACGAGCACAAAGGGTTATAGGTCTCTTTAACTAAAACAAAAATCCTAAAACCTCACCTTACACTGACGAGAACGGAAAACTCCAACAAGGAAGTCCCACTGGAACCCACACAGCTGACAGAAATCCTAAAACCTCACCTTACACTGACGAGAACGGAAAACACCAACAAGGAAGTCCCACTGCATTTCTAGGATTCTATGAAAAGAGTTTCGAGGTACAAGCTAAATAGAGGAAAGAATTAAATTTACGAACATTTAATTAAATTATAGCACATAAGAGCACATAAGTCACATAAAATGCAATGCATGAAGAGAATTAATAGGGATCGAGGTTATAAATGTTTTCTTCTCACTCTTTACTTACCTATTTCTTCTTGGCCCCAAATCAGGGCTGTTACATCGTACCTTCCCCGGTTATTCGCCGAGGGCTCAAAGCACCACGCCTTCTCAACCTGCAAGAGTCGCACGTAGGTGCTTCAAATGGAGATAGTGCACAGGTCAAACTCAACGTGTAACATCCCGACTGATCGGACTTTTCAGGTAAACTATTATGTGCGCTATTCAATTATTTCCTTATGTGATATTTCATTGCTAACGTGAATTATTGAAGTTATTTGAACTTATTTTCTTTAATATGAATTTAGTTATCTTTGAACGTTTAATTTTCCTTGCGTTGTATTTGTTCGTTTTGGATCCGTATTTAATTCTGATTTCTGTGAATTTGTGATATGTGTTAATTATATGCTTTATAAACTCGATTATGCACTCGTTACATGTTTTGGTATTTGTTTTGCTTGCCTTTTTGGTTTCGTTTTGGAGTCGGGACCTAAAGGAGGCTAAAGAGCATTTAGCGCACCTTGGGTTCCGGGACGCGTATTTTGAGCTCGGGAATTCGGATTTGAATTCCTTCACCTCCATTGAACTCGTTTTGACGATTCGGGTTCGATGGGACAAGCCTCACATTTTTCTAAGTTCATTAAGACCTTCGAATTTCACCCGTAACGAGCCCCTTTCGCTTGTAAGTCATCTTTTAACCTAGCTTTGAGTTGGGGACCCCACTTAAACCCAACCAAGCCCTTAACCATGAGTATTAACTTGAGTTGAGCCCTCCCTTGCCCTTATGTTGCTGAAACCGAACCAAACCTCTTCTCTCTCTCCCTCAATACCGATCAACCAAGCAAAGGAGAATGAAGAAGAAACCCCTTTTTGCCAACCTTGTGATCTTGAGCTCAAATCTTCACCTTAGCTTCTCCAATTTAAAAGGTAAGTCCATGGTTGCAATCTAAACTCTCTCTTCTCTCTTTTATATGATCTTGAGCTGAATTTCTTTGGTTGAATATTGAGATATAGCAAGCATGTGAATAGTAGTAGTTGGGAGAATTTGTTTGATTCTTGCTCCTTTCTTGATTCCTTGAGACTTGATGATGATATATAACTTCTAGAGCATGCTTATTGATGTTTATTGTTTCTCCTCTTTTGGTAGTTGAGATAGAATCAATTTGCCATTAATGTAACTTGAGCTTTGATGATATACTTGATGCATTTCTTTCTCCCTCATTCTTGCCTTGTAATGCTTACATTTTGGGGCTGATTTGTGGCTACTTGTTGGGCATGAAACTTTGGTGAATTGTTGTTATTTTGATGCTTGATAATTATGTTTTGAAAGGCATAAGAGTTCCCTTGAAGGCCCCAACCGAAAATGCCTTCTTTTTGCTTCTTTTTCGGCCATTTTTCGCCAAAATTTTTCCAGGCCGAAGGCCTGACACGGCCGCGTCAAGTTTCAAAGGAAAATGGACACGGCCGTGTTGAGCCCTCGACATTGTTTTTCTGAATTTTTCCGCCTGACACGGCCGCGTCAGTTTACAAAGGAAAATGGACACGGCCTTGTCAAGCCCTCGGAAATGTTTTTTTTCGAATTATTTCGCTTGTTTTCTGACACGGCCGTGTCAAGAAGGGTGGCATCCGGGGAGATTTCTTTCGCCTTTTCGTTGCTTCTTATTGGTCCTTCTTGCCTCGTTTTTCGTATGTATGAATGACTAACTTGTCATATGATGTGCTAAGCCTTATGTTATGAATTTGTGCTTTGATTTACCTCCTCGTTTGTGATATATGTTCTTATATGAATTGTTTGCTCGTAAATGGCATAAATGTGGGTGCATTTCATATCATTTGCATCATAAGCATACATATTCATGTACCGAGCTTCAATGTGGCTCATATTGAGTCTATGAGTGTCCCTTGTTGTTTGTCTTGTTTAGAGGATCTTCCTGTAGAGGACGAGCTTGCTCCGTAGGTGTCCGGTTGTCACACTTTTGGTCTCCACTGCGTCCGTTGACAAGGTGAGGTTTTGTTCTTTTAGTTATTTGACCTACTACCCTAATTGGTTTCAAACCTCGCATGCGAATACGTATAATATATGGTAAATAAGTGCATGATAAGTATGTTGCGGGATTTTTCCCATTTGTTATAAGAGTTTGGAAAACGTTTTGTATTTGTATATAAGCTATTTTGCTTTTGTTTGGAAAAGTTTAGTTTTGTGCAAGTGTGTGTGTGTGCGCGAGCTGTGGCTTTGAAAGATAAGCTTTGAGATATGTTTGTGTGACTTTCGTGATATGTTTGGGCCCCGGAGTGTGGCATGGTAATCTCGGGACGGCCGAGGGGTCGCCGAGCTCTTCCATCAACACTTCCATTTGAGAGTATCACCCAACCTTAGGAGGTTGAGGAAGGGTGTTTCTGTTGAGCCGGCGGAGGCAACCACCGAAGGTTTCAAGGTAGTAATTAAACCTTGTCCCGTTTCTGTGTGTGGATAGTTAGGGCCGATCAACCCTTCTATCAACCGGTGTTGGGGATGGATGATGATTTGTTTTGTTTTGCTTTGATCTTCGTATATGGGAGTTTGGTGTGTGACTCGTACTCGCCGAGTTGGTTTAGTTTTGTATGATCTGTGAAACGAGAGTGGATTTCTAAGTACTTAAAATTTGGCAATTTCTCCTTTTGCCTTCTCTTTACTTTATGTATATATATATATAACACGGGAACTAATTTGGCTTGCAAAAACCACTCTCGGTTCAGGGATCCTTCCGTTTAGATAAATGCTTTGATCGATATGTATATCGGGTGTGTGAGTAGCCCCCTCACTAGTCACTAGGACTAACCCTCGTTGTTGTTTTCCCCTTTTTCCTTTCTTTTGAGTTGTAGGTTCTTCCGAGTCAAGCTAGGCTGCAAGTGTCTTTTGGAGTTTACTTGTGGTTTAGCTTGAGTCTTCATGCATTCGTAGTGGTTTACTTTCTCTTTTGCTTATGTACTTGGAGATTATGTATTCTGATTACACTTTGCTATTTTGGCCGAGAGGGCATTGTACATATTGTATATGTTCTAGCATGACAGTTGGAATTCTCGACCCTACCCTCTTTTTGATGATGTATATATATATGTGATGATCTTGGGATATATGTTTAGCTTGTGAATTGCTTTAATTGCTTCCGCTACTCTGATTTTATTTTGCGCAGTTCTTGAGCTTCTAGGCCGCTAGCGAGGGTGTAAGTTTTGTGTGTCTCCTGTTCGCTACGGTTTGATACGGGTGCGAACTTCCATTTCGTTACTCGTGTTGGACCCTAGTGCGGGGGATGTGGCACCCTTCGCTCCGGGGGTGTTACACAACGGCCCAACTCTGGCTCGAGTATTCCTTACCCACATCTTCGGGGCCCAACAAATCAGGGCAGAACATATCATATCATAACTCGCTATAATATAAACTTATCATAACTTATGTACCTTATCAGAGCATACCTTACCTTGCAACTTAGCATATGCTCTAAACGTACCTCTTCGTGTCATCCTAATCCATAGCTGACATGAAGACACACGGTTTGAAGCATAGCCTTGTTGCAAAACATTCAAGCTTACATATGCTCGTACATATACAGTTCGAAAACCTTTAACCGTATGATAAAATCATAAACGTATCGTATAAACACATATCTATTATATAAACACAATAGAATAATCGTATGCAGGCTTGAAAACGAGCACAGAGGGTTATAGGTCTCTTTAACTAAAACAAAAATCCTAAAACCTCACCTTACACTGACGAGAATGGAAAACACCAACAAGGAAGTCCCACTGGAACCCAAACAGCTGACAGACACTCCCTGGAAAAAACCCCTGAACAACTGAATATACAGAACACAAGACTCAGACTAAAATAACAACCAAAAAGACGCATGGCCATGCCCACGAATACAAATGATGTAACATATAATCCATATTTATACACTCAAGTCATTCATATCAAATCATATTCATTTAATACATTAGAAGATGCATAACATCAATTAGGGAATATAAATCGTGACATTATAATTTAATTCTATCATGCTCCAAGTCACACGAGAATAAAACACTAATTTCATATCAATTTGTTTATAATTACATATTTGCATAATTTACCACTTTCCCAACAATTAGCATACTTGAACAATTCATTCAAATTAAATACAACATACCCTTTCATAATTTATTACGTATATTTCATATAATTTCACAATCAATTTACTTTCTAAAATTATACTAACACCCCTTAAACAATAAATATTCTTAAGTAGATAGGCGTAAAACAAGACAAATAAATTCAATAAATCTCGAACCAAACTTTCATACATCATAACATATTTCCAATTATCATACAACTCATAATTTCAGTTTATAGTACAAACATGATTGAATTTTACCATTAAAAGCAATTAACGAATAAAATACAATAACTTCAAAAATTCATATAAAATCAACCTGACATTCAATTGACGAACGGTAAGTGGCATTGCACTCACCACAACGAAACGAACCTACTGTCCGAAAGTCACCGGAATGCCGCGGCCGTAGCCGGCCGAACAGCCACCGGAACAACACCTCCGGTGGTCGAAAAAATCCCCGGAAGCACAGAAACGTGCGGCTCGGCCTGCTCGACAAAAGCCCTCAAACAATTTCAAAAAATACCAAGGATACCAGATTTCTTTGACGAAAAATCGAACTAAATCCCTAAAACGAAAACTGAAATTAAACGCAAACTGTGAAACGAAAATGAAATCCGAAAGTACTGTTGGGAAGCCCGTAACGAGGCCTTCGAAAGCCCCTAGCCAAATACCGGAAATACTCGCCGAAAAATTGACCGCCGGTTCATAGCCAGTCAGCCACCGGTTCGCCGCCAACGGCCGGTTCTCGAGCCGGGACCAACACGGAAAGCTTGGCCTCATGAACCCGAACAAGTTCTCTGAAGAAACCGTCGCCAAAGGACTGCCGAAAAAGTTCCAAAACCGCGGCCGAAATCCCGCCACCTCTGCCATGGCCAGAACCACCACCTACGGTGCGAATTAGACCAAACTGAGGCCGGAAATGAGATCAGAGCATCGGAAAACCTAGGAAACTACTGAAACTCCCCGGAAAAACCCACCCAAACACGGCGGAACGTGCTGCTATAGTACACGCGCTGCCGCGACGTGAATTCAGGTGGAGCGTGCGCCGCAGTCCGGCACGTAACAGCTGCGTCACCACCGCGAACAGAACCGCCATCCAAAGTGTAGCACCCGGAACGCAAGGTAGCCACATCCCCCGCACTATAGCTCGGTCCACATATGAAATGAGTAATCCGTACATGAACTAAGGCTATAGCGAACGGGTGACAAGAGAAAAGAACCACTAGCTAGGCGGGATGTAGCATCCTAACCCCCAAGGCACTACATCCCCCGCACTATAGCCCAATCCACATATGAAATTGATAATCCGTACATAAACCGAACATATAGCGAAGGGGTGACAATCAAGAAAATAATGAGCTAGGCGGATCACTCCCCAACATACAGAAACCAAGTCATAAAATTAATAGCGGAAGCATTTCAATTAATACGTGCAGGTACCATATTTACCAAAGTATATACATAATAGGTACCAACTTTAACTATCAATACATTATCATCTCTTATATATTATACATGTCCAAGTATCACAATGTATTACTAATAATCATAACATGATATGCCCAAAAGTTCTATACATGGAAAGGTACGATGTTAGACTCGGTGAAATGCAAGACCTGACTCAACTCTCGCGTAGCACGACTACCACCAAAAGTACCTGAAAAGTGAAGTATTAGTCTACCGAAGACTGAGTGAGGGGCAATATATATATAACACACGTCACATGCAAGTTATAGTCTCGGGTGAAGATTTGAAATGAAATAAATATAAAGTTCGAGAATAGATTGTTCTTTGCCCGAGATTACAACTATCCAATTTAACATGTTAACTTGATCATTTCATGAAACATGTGGCCCGGCGAGTAGGGCAATTCTCCAACCTTTACGCCAATCATGAATAATACGTGCTTGCATGATTAATTTAATACGTGATCATACATTTCATTTAGTGCTCAATTAGACATAATCATGATTAAAACATTCAATAACCTGAGGACAATCCGTGGTGCCGGATCCGTCCCCAGTCTCCTTCTTCCTCTGGGTGATAGTGGGTTTGCAAGGCCCAACTATCCACGACATGGTGTACGTCGGGAACATGACTCCCTACGCACGGAACTCCTTCCACCACTAATCTCCTAGTGGCTTCGGGGGTGATCCCAAGAGGTGAGGATAGTTTAAGAGTTACCCGCCAGCCCTTACTTTCCCGGTTGGCTCAAGAAACTACCCTCGGGCCTACGTGCAATTATGAACTCGCTAAAACATGCTTGAAATCATGAACAATCATGGCTTGCTTGCTTGAAAATGTTTATAGTTTGAAAAACGTTTATAGATATAATAAGTTTTGGCCGAAAATGTCACATAAGGGTTGTAGGGTTCTAAATACCTAGAACAAAACCTCACCTTTGCTACAAAATGAAACAAGGATATGCTCTAGGGAGCCTGCTCCTCGTCCACGACCTCGTGACCTGTGCAAACACGACGTGTATACGTGAGACATGACTCAAAATGATCCAAATAGGACCAATGGCGAAAATGCAATGAGATGACGAGCAATGAACAATGTAGCATGAAAATATCTTGTTTTAGCATGTATTCTATCATATAATAGCAACCAATCCATTTATGCTGTAGATTCACAAACCCTAACTATCATACATATGCTCAAGAATCATTACTCCATGCAAACACCCACCTTGAAGCTAAAGAAATGAAGAACATAATCAAGCTTCAAATCTTGTAATATTTCTTGAATTCCTGATGAAAAGATGAAAATTCTCTTCTTTCCTTTTTCTTCTTGAAACCGAGAGTGAGAGAAATTGATGTGTTGTAGAAATTTTTGGATGAAATTGATCTTGGAAGCATGAGGAAGCCATATACCGTGATTCATCTCTTGGAAATGTGTGAAATATTCAATTTGCTATGTAATCCTCCAAGCATTCAAGTCATGCAATCAAGTATGTAAGGTTTTGAAATATGATCAATTAAGTCCTTGGAAAGTTGTAACGCCCCGGTTTTTTCCATTTATGCATTATGCATTATTATTATAATTTTCATATATTTTATTTTCATTAACTTATGTGAAATTTCTTTTAACGTGAAATTTACGTGAATTAATTACTAATGTGATTAAATGCTCTTATATGTTTACTTGATCATTTCATAAATGGTGAACTTAATTCTATAACACGAAGGGGTTAAGTGATCTTTTGTGTAGAGATGAGACTTGTTGCATTAATTCAAATATTAGGGGAACTTATGTTCAAATTGTGGAGAGAACTTTGGTGTATATCATGTATCTCTTCCATTCCATTCCATTACATTCCATTTCATTCAAGAGATAAAATCTCACACACACACCTACCATATACCGATTTCTACACCATCAAGAGGGGAAGGAGGATTTCACCATAACTCAAGCTAGATTTTAAGGAATTATGGAGCTAGGATCATCAACATCATCATATCTTCATTTCATCCTTTCTTCTTGGCTTTAAGATCACGGTCCCGGTGATGAGGAACACGCTCCGTAGGGTGCTTCGTTGCTTCTTTTGCTTGGTAGAGGTGAGGTTTAATTACTAGATATATAGAACCCGTACAACCCCTACATGATGTTTTAGGCCAAAATGTATATATATATCTCTATATATCTTTCTCAAAACCTATCATGATTGCAAATGATTTCGTGACCTATTGAAATATCGTGTTATCGTGATTGATCGTGTTTTGGTGAGTAAGCATGTCATGTTCACTTGGGCTCGAGGGTAGTGTATTGAGCCAACCAAGGAGGCAAGGGCTGACGGGTAACTCTTGCACTATCCTCACAACTTTGGGATGCCCCCTGAACCCACTAGGAGATTAGTGGAGGAAGAAGTCCCGGGCATAGGGACTCATGAACCCTCTGCTCGCCGTGATTGGGTGGTGGGGCCTTGCAATCCCACCATCACCGGAGGGAGAAGGAGATCGTGAAATTGCTACTTGTGCACTATAATTGACTGCATGATCACTTAACCGTTTATAACTTAATCATGGTAATGTTCACTATTGGTGTAAGGTTGGAGAATTGCCCTCACTCGCCGGGCCATTGATTGAATTGGAATGAATTGATTGATTGATATTATTAAATTGGATAGTTGAAGTTTCGGGCGAGATCTAGTTTATTATTGAACTTATATTGTTCCTTTTATAAAACTTACCCGAGACTATAACTTACATGATATGTGCGCTAATATTTATTTATAAACCCCTCACTCAATTGTTGGTAGACTGACACCTCAACATTTTCAGGTACTCACGGTCGTGTGCTAGGCGGGAGTCCGAGTTGTGTCTTTTATTCAGTTGGGTCTAGCACCGTCACATGTACCTTATTGATGCATATATAGATTGTTATGGTCTTTGGTACTTACGTATGTTACGTTATGTTTTGGAAGATTTAAAGTGTATTTATAAGTGATGAAGTTGAATTTGAAGAATGATAATGAAATGCATGTATATCCTATTCTCATGTTATTGTTTATGCATGGTTGTATCTAATTGAGGGTTAGTCCCGCCTAGCTAGTGGTTTCTTTTCTCTTGTCACCCGTTCGCTATAGTCTTAGTTCATGTACGGATTACTCATTTCGTATGTGGACTGAGCTATAGTGCGGGGTGTGGCATCTCGGCATTCCGGGTGCTACAAAAGTTGTACAATTAAGTCCCTAAAGTTGGAAAAATGATCAAGAAGGGACAATTTTGTAATTGAAGCACTCTCGGTAATTATTTCACATAATAACTATTTGTCCATGACTTGAAATAATTTTTCCAATGATATAATTTCATATAATTCATGTAACAGCCCAAAACAAGGCCTGGATGAAAACAGTAAGTTAAGGGCATTGGTAAAGCGTTTATAGACCGTGATCCAACTTTTTGAATCATCATGCATTGCATTCTTACATGAACTTTGTGCTCGTATATGATCTGACATGTTTTAAGGGGGAATTCTTGACCTTTGATACAGTTTACTATTCATAACCCGAGCCTACCTTGTTCATATTGCTACTCGAACCCTATAGGTTCATCACACATGTTTTTCTATCGTTTGAACTTGTTTCCCGAGCTCAGAGAGTCTTTCTTGAACCATAAGGGTATTTTTGGAACTTACCGACCAAAGTTACTATTCATCCAAAAAAATTAGCTTTTGATTCTGATACCTTTCCTACCCAAGTTTACAATCGAATCGATCCTTGAGTCGAGACAAGTCTTTTGAAATCATTCTTGGCTTCGAAATCTATTCTGGAACTTTGTTTTATTGAAAATATTTTCGAAAACCCTAGTTCACTATTTCTTCTACGAACGGTTTTCATTCGGAAAATGTTTTCTCTTCGGATTTGCACTACTTGAGATATTTCAAGATTTTTGAGATGTTTTACAACGCTTGATTCAAACCCTAGCTTGAAATTTTGAAGCGTACGTTAGTACGTAAGAATTCACTATTCACTCTACGTTTTCAACTTTTAACGGTAAAACGTTTTATATTCGATTTTGGACTCAAAACGCTTCTCAATTTATTTCTTGAATTTTGGGAACAACCCGGACTTGAAAATCATTCTAGGAAGTCGTTTTTCACTCGTGTTGAGTTTCGAGCTCAAAACTTTTATTCACTAAAACTAAGGTATCTTTCAAACGGTAAATCCGATTTCGACGAATGAATATGCGTTTCGAAGCTAATTTTTGCCCGGACAGAATGGTTACACTTCCAGCCACTTATCTTCAAGTCTTGGCCACGAAATTACAGAAATACCCCCCAGCAGTCTCATTTTTACCTTCATAATGCCTAAAGCTTCTAGAAGATGCAAGTGGATGAACTTTTGTTTTGCTCTCCTACCCTTAAGCCATCTTTCTTTGCAAGGTGAGGGGCTTCCTCACAACTATAAATACCCCTCTCATGCCATTAGAATCCTTGCTCAAAGTCTTGTGTTGACAAGCACTCCTCTCTCCCTCCTTTCCCCCTTGGCCGTCGGCCTCCCCTCCCCTTTGCTAGGTTAGTTGCTTTATTTTTATGTTATGTTTAGTTAGTTTATGTTTTTATGTTATGGTTTGTTTATATTATGTTTAGGTTGGGTCTTAGGGTCTTCCCTAAGCCATATAGGATTTTATTTTATGCATTTATTATATAGTTTTCATGATATGTTTGAATAGTTGTTTATATGTTTTATTTGTTTAGTATATGCTTGAATATGTTATGAATTGCCCTAGTATATGCTATGATCATGTGATATGATTGTTATATTATGAGAATTGATGCATGATTATGGAATTTGAATTATGTTCATGCATGCTAGCTAATGTAATAGTGATTTACAATTTATTATGTCACAACTTGTTACATGTTGATATTGAATTAAATTGTTACATGTTACATGCCTAAAGGTATATGATATGATATGATATATGTTGTGACATGTTGTCACATTATTATATGATTCTTGAATTATTAATTGAGCTTATGGTATGATATGGATTATTGGATTAGTGCCTTGATCATATGTTATACACTTTAATAGTGTCACAAGTTATAACCTAAGATAGAATAGTGTTTCATAACTTGATCTTATGCCTTAATTAGATCTCTTAACCATAGGTTATTCCTTTAACCTAGATCACACTTGATTATATTAACATGAACTTGAAACTATAGGTTTTAATCAAGATCATAATTTAATTAGGGTGTGTGTATGTGTGTGTGTTCGTGCATGGTGTGTGTGTGTACCGTGTGTGTGGGTGTGTGTGTATAGTAAGGGTTTGACCCGACCCTTTGACACGACATGTGAATAGTAACCTGTGAATAGTAATCTGGAATAGTAATCTTGAATAGTACTTTTGAATAGTGCTTTTGAATAGTAAAAGTGAAATAAAACTTGTGCTTTCTTAATAGACATTTGCACCTAGGGTTTCCATATCCAGGGTCTAAAATGTGTTTTCAAAATGTGTTTTCTTTCGTGGACTTGTTTCTTAACCTAAGGTTTGCGATAGGATTCATAATTTGACTAAAGCTTACTCGGATATAGTAAGATCATAGTCTCACGTTAAGAGTAACTCACTTTAACGTATTCCTTTGTGTGTTACCTTTCTTGAATACCTTAAATGGTATTACTCTCTTGTGTTACATGTTCTTTTATATGTTCCTTGTTCATTGTTTCATGCATTTCATATGCATCTTGGTTGGTAGTGGGTCCTAGTTCTTAAGCTCACTCTAGTACACCACCTACAGGAGTTAAAGTTGAGCACTGGGATCCCTAGGGCACCGCATAATCTGTCTACCTACCTTTTGTTACTATAGGAGAGGTGAAGTTATAAATGTTTTCCAACTGGAAACACGATTATACTATCGTATCATATGTTTTGAAATTCAAAGCTAAACCTCGTTTTGAACTATCCCTTTTATCGGGACATTCTTTTGAAAGGATCATTCATACTTTAATAGTATACCTTGATCTACAACACATGTTTTCCAAAGTTCTGCATTCTTGTTCAAAGACAGTTACATGATCTGCATATGTTTTCAAAGTACCGTTTCATATGTTTTACAGACAGAATCATATGTTTTACAGACAGCATCATATGTTACAGTTACAATTTCGCATGTTATAGTTAGCATACTGGAGTGGTACTCTGGTCACTGCTAATTTTAAATGCAAGCATAGAGTTTACAGTTTGGGCCCGGCGGTTATGTGTGGAGGTGATGTTCGGGAGGTGTGCGCCAACGACATCACCAATACCGGCCGCCACACTTAGACAATTGACACCGACTTTTAACAGGAGGTTTGTTAAGTCAGGACAATCTATCTGGGAACGGACAACAAATCTATTCCCATTACATGTTTACAGGTCGCCTAGGGCTAGCTACCCGAAATGACAACCGGTGGAGGATGGTGCATGTTTGTATGCGTTGGTGAGAGTCGTTGTTGACCTTGGTCCGATTGTCTACTGTGTGTGGAGTTGTTGTCGACCTTGGTCCGATGCTCTACTATATGTGGGGTTATTGTTGATCTTGGTCCGATACTCTACTATACGTGGAATTATTGTTGATCCTGGTCCGATGCTCTACCAAATCATGTTTTTCTGGAGTAAGGATGGAGGAGCCTAGCTTGCTGGCAAAATTCTGTTTCATAAAGGATGGTTCATATCTGGAAAAGTTCACTTTACCCTTATCCCGTTTTATGAAAGAACTATGAACCATCAACAGCATATGTGTACGCGTATGATAGCATTCATGAAAATGTTTTAAAACGTGCATTCTTTTACAGCATCACATTCAAAGAGTTTTATCAACCGAACTTGTTTCAAGTTCTTCTTTAAAGCCTTGCATTTAACAGTTCTGAACTTTACTTCAAATTCTTTATCACTCAGTACTTTCTTTTAAGTATTCCCTCACTTAGTCCTTTTGACTAATACCTCTCCCGTTTTCTTACCTCGTGGTTTCAGGTCTTGCAGCCGCAGTCTAGAGGTATCTTGAAGCTCTACATTGTCATTTTGTTTCAGTCAGGACTTAGTATTACTTTCTTTTGTGTCCTGCATATGTTTTATGGCTGCATTACTTTATGTTTCTTGATACTTGAGTATCTTTGTTATACTCTTTCTGCTGCTCTGCTACCGATATTTTGAACTCTGCTGTATCGGTATTTATATGTGAATATGTTACATGTTCTGATATGCCGAGTCTCTCTTACACGATCAATATGTTCTTGCTTGTTACATGCCATCACGCACATGTTTTGAAAAGTTTTAAAATACTCTGATTTTCCGCTGCATAGCCACATCGTTATACATATATAGTTCTGAGATAGACAGCCGTTCGCTGGAGTATTTCTTGAGTGATGGCTCACACCATTACTTGAGAGGTGCTTCAGTGCGGGGGTTGAGACGCCGCTCTCCTCTTGTTCCAGTACGGGTGGGGGCGTTACAATTGACATAAATAATGTATCATGAATTTTGTAAAAATATGGAATGTCACGTAGGAAAATAGAAATTTAAAAGAATTAAAATAAATCCTACGCTCAAAATCTCACGTGGCGTGCTTACCTGTTCATCCGGAACCGGGGTGTTACAACTCTTCCCTCCTTAAAAGAATCTGGTCCCCAGATTCTCTAGTCCTGACTGAACAACTCCGGGTAGAACCGTTTCATTTTATCTTCGGTTTCCCATGTAGCTTCCTCGGTTTGATCGCTTCTCCACAAAACTTTAACCATGGGAATCCTCTGCTCGGATTCGCAGCTGGTAGTATCCCTGTCTTAAATCCAATTTCGAGTAGACCTTAGAACCCTGAAGTATATCAAATACTTCCTCGATGTGTGGAAGGGGATACTTGGAACCCTTATGTGACATTTTCGGCTAAAACTTATTATATCTATAAGCGTTTTTCAAACTATAAACATTTTCAAGCAAGCAAGCCATGATTGTTCATGATTTCAAGAATGGTTTGGCGAGTTCATGATTGCACTTGGGCCCGAGGGTAGTTTCTTGAGCCAACCGGGAAAGCAAGGGCTGACGGGTAACTCTTGAACTATCCTCACCTCATTGGGATCACCCCCGAAGCCACTAGGAGATTAGTGGTGGAAGGAGTTCCGTGCGTAGGGAGTCATGTTCCCGACGTACACCATGTCGTGGATAGTTGGGCCTTGCAAACCCACCATCACCCGAAGGAAGAAGGAGACTGGGGACGGATCCGGCACCACGAATTGTCCTCGGGTTATTGCATGTTTTAATCATGATTATGTCTAATTGAGCACTAAATGAAATGTATGATCACGTATTGAATTAATCATGCAAGCACATATTGTTCACGATTGGCGTAAAGGTTGGAGAATTGCCCTACTTATCGGGTCACATGTTTCATGAAATGATCAAGTTAACATGTTAAATTGGATAGTTGTAATCTCGGGCAAAGAACAATCTATTCTCGAACTTTATATTTATTTCATTTCAAATCTTCACCCAAGACTATAACTTGTATGTGACGTGTGTTATATATATATTGCCCCTCACTCAGTCTTCGGTAGACTGATACTTCACTTTTCAGGTACTTTTGGTCGTGGTCGTGCTAGGCGGGAGTTGAGTCAGGTTTTGCATTTCACCGAGCCTAGCATCGTACCTTTCCATGTATAGAACTTTTGGGCATATCATGTTATGATTATTGGTAATACATTGTGATACTTGGACATGTATAATATATAAGAGATGATAATGTATTGATAGTTAAAGTTGGTACCTATTATGTATATACTTTGGTAAATATGGTACCTGTACGTATTAATTGAAATGCTTCCGCTATTAATTTTATGACTTGGTTTGTGTATGTTGGGGAGTGTTCCGCATAGCTCGTTATTCTCTTGATTGTCACCCGTTCACTATATGTTCGTTTTATGTACGGATTATCCATTTCGTATGTGGATCGGGCTATAGTGCGGGGGATGTTGTGCCTTGGGGGTTAGGGTGCTACATCTACAGGTGGTATCAGAGCTTCGAATCTTGTAATATTTCTTGAATTCTTGATGAAAAGATGAAAATTCACTTCTTTCCTTTTTCTTCTTGAAACCGAGAGTGAGAGAAATGGATGTGTTGTAGAAATTTTTGGATGAAATTGATCTTGGAAGCATGAGGAAGCCATATACCGTGATTCATCTCTTGGAAATGTGTGAAATATTCAATTTGCTATGTAATCCTCCAAGCATTCAAGTCATGCAAACAATTATGTAAGGTTTTGAAATATGATCAATTAAGTCCTTGGAAAGTTGTGCAATTAAGTCCCTAAAGTTGGAAAAATGATCAAGCAGGGACAATTTCGTAATTGAAGCACTCTCGGTAATTATTTCACGTAACAACTATTTTTCCATGACTTGAAATAATTTTCCAATGATATAATTTCATATAATTCACATAAATAATGTATCATGAATTTTGTAAAAATATGCAATGTCACGTAGGAAAATAGAAATTTAAAAAAATTAAAATAAATCCTACGCTCAAAATCTCACACGTGGCGTGCTTACCTGTTTATCCGGAACCGGGGCATTACACGGGACTAACCCTCAATCAATTACAACAATGCATAACGAATCAAGCAAAAACATAATATACATATCTCATTCCATTCATTTACTAAGTATCTAGATATACAATCTAAACTTTCTAAGAACAATTCATAATATACATAATTATCATAAACAAAAGATATGCATCAAAAGTGACTATGAACCGTGCTAGACTCGAAATAAAGACTTGACACGACTCCAATCCCGCCTAGCACACACCTGCAAAACCTGAAAAGTGAGGTGTCAGTCTATGAAAGACTGAGTGAGGGGTTTATAAATAAATATTAGCGCAGATAACATGCAAGTCATAAACTCGGGGTAAAGCTTTTGCAAACAAAAAAATATAAGTTCAATAAGGAAGTAATCTTCACCCGAGATTACAACTATCCAATTTAACATTTTAATCATTTTCAGTCAATCAATCAGTGGCCCGACGAGTGAGGGCAATTCTCCAACCTTTACTCCGATAGTGAACATTACCATAATTGGATTATCAATGGTTAAGTGATCATACAATTTATTACAGTGCACAAGTAGCAGTTTCATGAACTCCTTTTTCCTCCGGGTGATGGTGGGATTGCAAGGCCCCACCCCCCAATCAGGGTGAGCATAGGCTTCATGTGTCCATATGGCCGGAACTCCTTCCTCAACTAATCTCCTAGTGGATTCAGGGGGCATCGCAAAGTAGTGAAGATAGTGCAAGAGTTACCCATCAGCCCTTGCTTTCCTGGTTGGCTCAATACACTACCCTCGGGCCCATAGTGAACATGCTTACTCGCCCAATCAATCAATCAATCAATCCATTCCAAGAAATCAGTTGAAAATCATTAAGGTTTGGAAAATATATATATGTACATTTTGGCCGAAATATCACATCGGGTTTTACGGGTTCTATATACATATCTAGCCATTAAACCTCACCTGTGCCGACAATTAACAAGGATACAACTATGAAGCTTGCTCCTCGTCAACGGGAAGAAGATCCTGAATGAAAGAAAGGATGGAAGAGATGAAGTGATGGTTGTTGTGATGTTTCAAATAATGTAATTTCCCTTAAATTATGGCTTGACAAGTGATGAAATCTTCCTTCTCTTCCTTGGTGTTTTAAACCGAGATGAGTGTGTGAATGTGTGTGAAGTCTTGGATGAATGTGATGAATGAAATGAGATAGATGAAATACATATGATATTTTCCAAAGTCTTCCACTAATATGCATGAGTCACCACTTTTTGCACTTAAGTCCTTCAATTATTTGAATGCATGCAATCAAGTTTCATTCCATGGAAAATGATCAAGTAAGGTCACACATAAGCAATTAGGCACTTAACAATTAATTCATGTAATTTCTCACATTAACAACAATTTTCATATAAGTTCATAGAAACATCATGCATCTAATGTTAGGAAATTTATATAAAATCACATAATGCATAAATGGAAAAACCGGGGCGTTACAATTCTCCCCCCTTTAAGAGGACCTGGTCCCCAGGTCCAATGTCAAGTTCTGAACTTATAACAAACAACAAGAGAGCCCCGTCTCTCAACAAGTAACGAGAGAATCTCCGTCTCTCAAGCAAGCAAAGAGAGAATCACGTCACTGTAAGACGTGAGAGAACCTCGTCTCTCAAACACACAAGAAACAAGCATAACCATGTTGATTACGTCAATTACCACTCATACATAAACAATTGCACCTAATAAGAATTTACATACGAGAACAATAAAATCCATGATGCACGTGATATGCATGATTAAGTGTACCGTTCACCATTTTTTGTGCCATGAATGTAATTGATACCTTCTGCTACCAAGGCCGAATCCACATTCGCATTTTGCACCTCTCTCTCTAGAGCATAAGCACGAGCTCGAATGAGTGGCCTCTCACCCCCGGTAGACTTCCCTCGTCGCTTTGGGCTTGTGTCTACTTGATGCTCATCACTTCCACGTCGCAAGCATAAGCCTAAACGCCTTCTACAATTGTCGTAAGTATGAGTGTCGCGTCCACACTACGTGCAAAGAGACTTCCTCGAAGGTGATGTTTAAGCCGAGGCATGTGGAACCTCGGAACCTGGTCTAATTGATCGGATTTTCTTGTTCTGAGATCCTTCTTGAGGTGACGGTGTATGATAAGAAATGGGCCTCTTCCCATTGTTAGAATCCTGCCCGGAAGTAGGTGTAGGTCTCCTCGCATTCACTGAATCTTCAACTTTCAAAGCTTTGGTGTTAGCTTTGCTCCAAGTACTCGTGTTAACCGCTTCCAAAACTCTTTGTAGGTCCGGTCATAATCCTTGTACAAACTGCATGGCTTTGTGGAAGTCGTCACTCGCTATATTGGGAGCACAGCGAGATAACCTTTCAAACTCGGATATGTACTTGGAAACACACATTTCTCCTTACCTTAGCTTAGTGAACTCCTTCACCCTTCGAGTCCGAGAAGATGTAGGGATAAACTTATTCTTGAACTCTCGAACGATTACCTCCCAAGTTACCTCTTCACCCGCAGCTTCTAAGATAATCTTAGTACTCTCCCACCAAGAATAAGCTTCGCCTTGTATTAAGGAGATAGTGCATCGGGCTTTCTCTTGCGATTCACATGGAATCAACTCCCAAATCCTCTCCACCTCCTTAAGCCACTGTTCTGCCTAAAAATCATTTCCTTTGTAAAACTTTGGAGGTTACTGGTTTTGAAATTCCCTAAGTACAACCGGAATCTGTGTTGGTTGTAGCGGTGGTGTCGGTGGTACTGGAGGAACAAAATCCCTTATCCTCTGATCAACAAGTCGAACTATGGAATCAAGAAAATCCTGAGGCTGAGCCGGAGGGGGTGGATGTGGAGGAACCCTAGGAGAACGATCACGGCGATGTCTCCTATGACCTGGGGAATGTTCACGGCGAGGACGACCTCGAGGCATCCTGTAATCAAGCCACTAGATATGCATGTGGGATTAGTGGATGCAAATGAATACAAATCAAACCGCAAGATGCAAGTAAAACACATAATTAAAGTAATTCAAAGAATTCAAGTAAAGTCAAATAAGTTTAAGTAAGTTCAATTAAGATGTAAGACTCTTAAAGTTACCAAATAATCCTATGCCGCAAGACCTAGACTCAGGAGACACGACACTAGAACCGCGGTTTTGCAACCGGGCTCTGATACCACTTAAGATGTAGCACCCGGAAAGCAAGGTAGCCACATGCCCCGCACTATAGCTCGGTCCACATACGAAATGAGTGATCCGTACATGAACTAAGGCCATAACTAACGGGTGACAAGAGAAAAGAACCACTAGCTAAGCGGGACTAACCCTCAATCAATTACAACAATGCATAACGAATCAAGCAAAAACATAATATACATATCTCATTCTATTCATTTACCAAGTATCTAGATATACAATCTCAACTTTCTAAGAACAATTCATAATATACATAATTATCATAAACAAAAGATATGTATCAAAAGTGACTATGAACCGTGCTAGACTCGAAATAAAGACTTGACACGACTCCAATCCCGCCTAGCACACACCTGCAAAACCTGAAAAGTGAGGTGTCAGTCTATGAAAGACTGAGTGAGGGGTTTACAAATAAATATTAGCGCAGATAACATACAAGTCATAAACTCGGGTAAAGCTTTTGCAAACAAAACAATATAAGTTCAATAAGGAAATAATCTTCACCCGAGATTACAACTATCCAATTTAACATTTTAATTATTTTCAGTCAATCAATCAGTGGCCCGGCGAGTGAGGGCAATTCTCCAACCTTTACTCCGATAGTGAACATTACCATAATTGGATTATCCATGGTTAAGTGATCATACAATTTATTATAGTGCACAAGTAGCAGTTTTATGAACTCCTTTTTCCTCCAGGTGATGGTGCGATTGCAAGGCCCCACCACCCAATCTGGGTGAGCATAGGGTTCATGAGTCCCTTTGCCCGGAACCCCTTCCTATACTAATCTCCTAGTGGATTCAGGGGGTATCCCAAATTTGTGAGGATAGTGCAAGAGTTACCCGTCAGCCCTTGCTTTCCCGGTTGGCTCAAGACATTACCCTCGGGCCCATAGTCAACATGCTTACTCGCCTAATCAATCAATCAATCAATCCGTTCCAAGAAATCAATTGAAAATCATTAAGGTTTGGAAAACTATATATATATATATATTTTGGCCGAAAGATCACATAGGGTTTTACGGGTTCTATATATATATCTAGCAATTAAACCTCACTTGTGCCGACAATTAACAAGGATACAACTATGAAGCTTACTCCTCGTCAACGGGAAGAAGATCTTGAATGAAAGAAAGGATAGAAGAGATGAAGTGATGGTAGTTGTGATGCTTCAAATAATGCAATTTCCCTTGAATTATGGCTTGACAAGTGATGAAATCTTCCTTCCCTTCCTTGGTGTTTTAAACCGAGATGAGTGTGTGAATGTGTGTGAAGTCTTGAATGAATGTGATGAATGAAATGAGAGAGATGAAATACATATGATATTTTCCAAAGTCTTCCACTAATATGCATGAGTCACCACTTTTTACAATTAAGTCCTTCAATTATTTGAATGCATGCAATCAAGTTTCATTCCATGGAAAATGATCAAGTAAGGTCACACATAAGCAATTAGGTACTTAACAATTAATTCATGTAATTTCTCACATTAGCAATAATTTTCATATAAGTTCGTAGAAACATCATCCATCTAATGTTATGAAATTTATATAAAATAACATAATGCATAAATGGAAAAACCGGGGCGTTACACAAAGCCCACTCAAAATCCGTCAAATCCCGCCACCGGAAAAGCTTGAAACTCACCGAAAAAGTCACGGCCTTCACCGCCACCGCCTGCAACTCAGATGTCCTCTGCCACCACTGGGTTTCAAGCTACGATTTAGGAATCATCGTGTCCGCCTCGTCGAGCTGATCAATTTCCGTTATTCACACGTCGAATTCTGTCGAGAAACGAGCAAGTTATGGACGAGTGTGTGTTTATGGTGTTGTGTGTGTGTTGATCACGTGAAGAGGGAGAGAGAGAACGAGGAAGATGAATTCTGGAGCTATGGCACGAATAACGAGGATCCGGGTATTTTATCCCGAGTTCTCGCGCATAAAACGATCGGTAGAAAGGGCTAACAATGTCAGAATTGGGCAAACTTAGAGTCTACGGACTCGTTTCGCTACCCCGAACGCGTTAAAGGGGTCAAAGAGGTCAAAATCTTGATCGAACTAGCAGTGAGCGGAAAACCCCCCCAAAAGAGAAATTACAAACATGCCCCTAAACTCTTAAAGAGATTAAAATAGGGCCACACAACGCACGAAATCATAGAATTAAAAGCATAAAAGCGCGTTAAGCATCAAGTAAAAATAAATTAAACACTTAAACACACAAAGCAATTAACACGTGGCGCCTGCTCAAACGATCGAAAAAGCCGGGGTGTCACAATCTCCCCCCCCCCCCTTTAGAGAACCTGGTCCCCAGGTTCGAGTGCTGAGTTGGACGACTTCGATCACTTCAACACTGCCAAAAACCTTGTTCCAAGGGATGTTCGTGGCTCGGACCCCCCATCTAAATGTTCTTCATACCGCTACGGTGTGCCTGTGGACCCGATCACTAGTTGTTCAACCTCCCAACGAAAAGCACGAAACAAGCACAAAGAGAGAATCCTATCTCTCGAAACGAATGAGAAAGAGAGAGCCCCGTCTCCTGAGCACATAAACAAGAGAACCCCGTCTCTCAAACACCCAATTGAGAGAACCCCATCTCTCAAGCACATAATCGAGAGAACCCCGTCTCTCAACCTAAGTCTGGCAGACTCCACATCTCCCAAACATCCTAGTTTGAGAAAATTTGGCATTTCTCAAACCCTAGATTTGAGAGAATCCAACATCTCCCAAACATCTTGTAGAGCCCCAAATACGCTGTAACCCAGCACCGTCGCACTTCCCAGGCGGATGTGAGACCTAGCACCTGAGAGGCACGCCGGCGAACGGACGATGCTATACGATATCAGAGTAAGAAAACATGGCAACGGAATTTGAAATATTTAAAACAACAACTTATGTTTGGGGCAGTAAATAAAAGAATTTGGAATAATTTGAAACTCATAAAAATTTAGAAGCAATATGGTAGGGTTAGAGTTATTCATGATCTAAGAGTATGATACTGAAGTAATATAATAAATATACAAGATTATAGTCTAACTTGGCTTAGTTAAGAAACCTGATCTAATATGCATAAGATAATGGACTCTCTATGCTTCAAGATACCAGCTAATGAGCGATGGCAATACCAGAAATCATGAATTTTAAAAGAGCGAGGGGTTAGTCAAAGTGACTAAGTGAGGGGTGGTTGAGTGAAACTATAAAACTTTAGGATTTTTACCAAGAGACTTTTATTTAAAAGGATCTTTTATAGTAATTGAATAAGAATGAAGTAATAATTTTGAGAGTAATGTGAAATCAGTATCTATAGTGGGATGAACCAAGAAACTCCTTGGTTAGTACACGATAATAGGAAAATACTACAACAATATCAATGTTGGGTTCATATTTATTTGAAGATAAAGGGGTAGGGGTATTATGTACTATACTTTTTTTAAGAAAATATGAACCCCTTTTGTGAAACAATATGGTGCCCGCAAGCTAGGCGTTCTCCAACCTTAACTCCTTAAAAACTAAGAAAATTCGTAACGACATTGATCAAGATATCCTTACTTAATAAAAAGAAATACAACGATACCATCCTTCTTCCTCCGGTGTCACCTCAGGGAGCTACCCCTAGTGACGATATACATGAACTTGGGAGGGACGTATCTTTTCCCATCACTTGATGTGGAATAACTAACCTCCAGTTAGACCACCACCAAGATCTAGTTGGCGACTGGTATAATAGTAGACCTCGGCCCATGCCTCCCGGACTACTATTTCTACCAAGACCACCGTGCCCACAATAAGAAAATATATTTTGATTGCATTTAACGATACCCGATAAGCGGTAGCATAGTACCGAGATAATTTAGCAGGAGATACTTTTAATTATTTATGAAAAGATGTTATGAATACTTTAAAATAATTGATTGTGTATACTGGAACAATATAAGTTGATATCAAAGTATTTTCAAAAAGGGCAGTGTAACGCCCTGTTTTCAATTTATGCATTATGTGATAATTTATCTACATTTCATAATATTGTATGTATTATATTTCTATGCATTTATGTGAATTATCCTTAACGTGAAATTTACATGAAATAATTGATAATGTGCTTAATTGATATTATGTGATACTTTATATATATTTTTCATAACATTGGATGCTTAATATTTCCATGAGCTTTTATGAATTGATTGTTAATGTGACTAAATGCACTTATATGAACTTAAATGCTCATATATGTAAATGTGTGGATTTAATTGCATGACTTAAATGGAGTTAGATACTCACTTACCATGGAATTACACTTGAGTACATGCATTCATATTCTTGAGGGACTAGAATGCAAAAAGTGATGATTCATACACTTTAGTGGAGGATATATTATATCATATGTATCTCATCTTTCTCATTTTCTCTCATTCATCATTTTCATACAAAAATACACACACTTACACCTACATATGTCGATAAAAACACCAAGGGGGAAAGGAGGAATATTTCATCTCAATAGCAAGCTTGATCTTAAGGAATATTGCATAAGTTGGAAGCATCATCACTCTTCATGATTTCATCCATTCTTTCTGGTATATTAAAGGTATAGATGGAGAACTTGATTGAATCTCTTGAATATATGAAGTAGGGTTTGATGAATATGATGTGATTTCTTAGTTAGTTGAGATTAGAAGCATGATTATGAACTTTAACCTTGAATTCCATGCTTAATTCTTGAGTTACTTGGAAGTTGAATATCATGATATATATATAGGGTTTGAATGATGAATTTTGATGATCTAAGCATGTTTCCTTGGATTAAATGTTAACTTAATGATGTCTCCAAGTTATATGCATGATATATGATTGTTTTGGAGCATTTTGGTTGAGTTTGCTTTAGGTTTTGATCCCTTTGAAAAATTAGGTTTTGCCCCTTTTGCCAGCTCTGGAAGGGTACCGGGCGAGTACTTTTGTCCCATAGAGCTTCAGGACAGCTTTACCCCGCCGGGGAATTTTTCCCATGAACTTTACCCGTACGGGTACTCCCTAATCCGAACTTCAAATGACCTAATTTTTCAACCGTTTGAAAGATCTTGAAGTTTAGAACAACCTCCAATTGGAATCATCTCAATATATTTTCTAGTTTGTGAGATATTAGCAATTATTTTTGGTGTCGCTGCTTTACCGACAAACTGCATTCACCCAATTTCAAGCTTACGCCATTTTCTCCTCGCTTTGCACTAGAAAACGAGCCATATATCCTTGGAAATCCCTTTGTTTCTAGTTTCATTCCAAAAAAACAAAACTCAATTCCAACTTCTACAACTCAAGATATTTCCTTTTTCCTACAAACAAAACGTAGTCATTCATGCACGTAGGAGTACCCATTGCATCACATAAGGCCTAAATCAAATCGAACGAATTCAAAATCATAATACAACACACATGACACATTAATCACACATAAAACATATCACATTCAAACATTAACAAGCCATAGTAAAGCATATCATACATATAAACAAGTATTCATCACACTAGGAACAAGTTCGGGGAGGGAAACGAACAAAACGGCCAAGAAAACAAGTTCAGGAGCAAAAAGAGGTTGTCCCCCAGAATCCAGGGTCGTGGATTTTTATCAAAGAAAAGATCCACGGCCGTGGATCTGAGTTACAGAAAATCTCCACGCAGCTGCTCCAAATCCACGGCCGTGGATGCTTCAAAGCTTAAAATCCACGGCCCTGGATTTGCTCCAGCCAAGAAAATCCGAAATTTTAGCCCTAAACACACCAAGAACTCAACCCACACTCAATCTAACACATAATGGAAGGATAGTGAAGCAACACACATGCATTTCAAGCCATAAAATCGGACCAAGGAAGCAACAATCAAGCAAGGAGTGAAATGGAAGCAAACTCATGCAAAACCTTCAAATTCATTAATGGCAAAGTCATAAATTCTAACCTACCACCCAAATCAAGTTCATATATATCATAAATAAGGTCTTAGGATATAAAATAATGGTTCAAACCAAAAGAAATTACAAGGAAGCAAGCAAGAATCATGAAATTCATACAAACGCTCACTATTCATCACATATGCCATAAATCATGAAATCCTTGGTGAAAACTTGAAAAATGGAACTTAAAGCAACCACATAAGAATGGAGGAGTCAAAAGTGAGCTTACCTCTTCAAATGGATGAGAATTGATGGAGCTTGGAAGCAAATCTTGAAGAAAATGAATAGTGTCTTCCTCTCTTCTCTTCTTCTATTCTTTCTTCACTTTTGGAGCAAATATCTTTGTCTTGGGGAGAGGGGGACTAAATTCAGCTGATAAGGGAGAGATATGAGTGTATCTAGAGTATAAAAATAAAGGGTAGGCTTAACTTGGGTTAAGGTGGGGCCCACAAGCAAGACTAGTCAACAAGAGTGTCTTCTTGGCACAAGGTGCTCGTTCCGGCTGAATTTTGGGGGATCAAATGGGCTTAAAAAATTACAAACTTGGGTTTCTTGGTTTCATCTCTTCATTACAAGACCAACGCATCTTCCAGAATTCGAATCCAAATTCCTGATCTCAAGTTACGCTTCCCGGAACACAAGGTGCGCTAAATCTAGTTAGGCCCTCGTGCCCCTAATAAATGTCGTCTTTACAAAACGAGTGAAACCAAATAAAACAAACTCTAAAACAAGTATAAAGCATATAAACTCATTCATAATCTACATAATTCATGCATGGTATGTTTTTACAAAAATCGGGATTGAAAACGGGGTCGAAACAAGTTAAAACGAAGAAAAAGGGGCTAAAACGTAAACTTTTAAAACATGAAACACCTAATGCTCATTCAAAAGACACATATGTCATATAATTGCATGCTTAATTAATTAAAAGTGTACTTAGCACACTCGTGACGTCCGTACCTGGAGAACCGAAGAGTTGGGATGTTACAATCTCCTCCCCCCCTTATAAGGACCTGGTCCCCAGGTCCAGCCGCTCAAGTTAGAACCGCAAGCTACTCTCTCGTATTCACCCAAGTTCGAGGTTCACGACATCCCGATGAGGGTTAGCTCGAGAAAGGTCTTCTAGCACAAGGGGTCTGATTCTTCAAGTGTGGTCGAGGAACTCCCTCCTACTTTGATTCCGGTTAGGAGCAACTCGATTTGTCTCGCACGATGAGTGTGTCTAAACTAGATTCATCACCCACCGTTTGATTCATTTAAAGCCACTCAAGAGCTCGAAGATACACGAGCGCTGTAGTCACCGGACTTCCACCACTCGCACCTTCTCATCTCTGTTAATCACCTTGGAAGCTCGGTAGGAAATACGACCCTCCACTTACCGTAGAACTAGAACACTCGTACACTCAAAGTTGTCACTCGGGACAACTAAGAAACAACACACCATATGCGTAAGTAACAAGAAAAGGAAATAGGCCACACGCAAATAATAGGCATGCGTATAAAGGAGGTAAATAGGCAACAACAAAAGCGGGTTACCCCGAATTAAACAATGTATGTAATGAGATGCCATGAATGCAAGTACCTCAATTCGAGGTTTGATTCAGCCTCCCCTCTAAGGCTCTTGATTTCTTTTCCTCTTCTTATTGGTTCTTGCACGATCACATTCCGGGAACTTATGCTCTGAAGACCTGCAAGCGTAGCATCTTCTTAGTCTTATCCAACACCCCTCATAGGTATGGTTCGTTCCCCTGTAATGAGCGCACGGTTGGAACTCTCTCTCGGCTCGTGGTGTCTTCCAGGTCTTACGCTTCTTCCCATGCCTTCTCTCGGTTTGTGTGCCCTGTCGAGGAGGTTTCTCTTCTACTTGTAGGTTGGAACATGATCCCAACGTAGGTGGTTGTTCCAATGCATCTCTAGACTGCGGCTGCAAGACCTGAAACCACGAGGCAAGAAAACGGGAGAGGTATTAGTCAAAAGGACTAAGTGAGGGAATACTTTAAAGAAAGTACTGAATTAAAGAACTTGAAGTAAAGTTCGAAACTGTTAAATGCGATGCTGTAAAAGAAGAACTCGAAACAAGTTCGGTTGATAAAACTCTTTGAATGCGATGCTGCAAAAGAATGCACGTTATAAAACATTTTCATGAATGCTATCACACGCGCACACATATGCTGTTGATGGTTCATAGTTCTTTCATAAAACGGGATAAGGGTAAAGTGAACTTTTCCAGATATGAACCATCCTTTATGAAACAGAATTTTGCCCGCAAGCTAGGCTCCTCCATCCTTACTCCAGAAAACATGATTTGGTTGAGCATTAGACCAGGATCAACAATAATTCCACGTATAGTAGAGTATCGGACCAAGATCAATAATAACCCCACATAAAGTAGAGCATTGGACCAAGGTCAACAACAACTCCGCACACAGTAGACTATTGGACCCAGGTCAACAACAACTCTTACCAACACATACAAACATGCACCATCCTCCACCGGTTGTCACTTCGGGTAGCTAGCCCTAGGCGACCTGTAAACATGTAATGGGAACAGATTTGCTGTCCGTTCCCAGACAGATTGTCCTGACTTAACAAACCTCCTGTTAAAAGTCGGTGTCAATTGTCTAAGTGTGGCGGCCGGTATTGGTGATGTCGTTGGCGCTCACCTCCCGAGCATCACCTCCACACATAACCGCCGGGCCCAAACTGTAAACTGTATGCTTGCATTTAAGATTAGCAGTGACCAGAGTATCACTCCAGTATGCTAACTATAACATGTGAAACTGTAACTGTAACATGTGATGCTGTCTGTAAAACATATGATGCTGTCTGTAAAACATGTGATTCTGTCTGTAAACTGTACTTTGAAAACATATGCAAAACATGTAATTGTCTTTGAACAAGAATGCAGAACTTTGGAAAACATGTGCTGTAGATCAAGGTATACTATTAAAGTATGAATGATCCTTTCAAGAGAATGTCTCGATAAAAGGGAGTAGTTCAAAACGAGGTTTAACTTTGAATTTCAAAACATATGATACGATAGTATAATCGTGGTTCCAGTTGGAAAACATTTATAACTTAACCTCACCTAATAGTAACAAAAGGTAGGTAGACAGATTATGCGGTGCCCTAGGGATCCCAGTGCTCAACTTTAACTCCTGTAGGTGGCGTACTAGAGTGAGCTTAACAACTAAGACCCACTACTAACCAAGATGCATATGAAATGCAAGAAACAAATGAACAAGGAACATGTAAAGAACATGTAACACAAGAGAGTAATACCATTTAAGGTATTCAAGAAAGGTAACACACAAAGGAATACGTCAAAGTGAGTTACTCTTAACGAGAGACTATGATCTTATTATAACCGAGTAAGCTTTAGTCAAATTATGAATCCTATCGCAAACCTTAAGTTAAGAAACAAGTCCACGAAAGAAAACACATTTTAGACCCTGGATATGGAAACCCTAGGTACAAATGTCTATTAAGAAAGCACAAGTTTTAATTCATTTTTACTATTCAAAAGCACTATTCAAAAGTACTATTTAAGATTACTATTCATAGGTTACTATTCACATGTCGGGTCAAAGGGTCGGGTCAAACCCTTACTATACACACACCCACACACACACGGTACACACACACACAATGCACGAACACACACACACACACACACACGGCATGCACACACACACACACCCTAATTAAATTATGATCTTGATTATAACCTATAGTTTCAAGTTCATGTTAATATAATCGAGTGTGATCTAGGTTAAAGGTATAACCTATAGTTAAGAGGTCCAATTAAGGCATAAGATCAAGTTATGAAACACTATTCTATCTTAGGTTATAACATGTGACGCTATTAACGTGTATAACATAATCAAGGCACTAATCCATTAATCCATATCATAACATAAGCTCAATTCATAATTCAAGAGTCATATAACAATGTGACAACATGTCACAACATATCTCATATCATATCATATCATATATCATAAACCTTTGGGCATGTAACATGTAACAATTTAATTCCAATATCAACATGTAACAAGTTGTGACATAATTAATTGTAAATCACTATTCCATTAGCTAGCATGCATGAACATAATTCAAATTCCATAATCATGCATCAATTCTCATAATATAACAAGCATATCACATGATCATAGCACATACTAGAGCAATTCTTAACATATTGAAGCATATACTAAACAATTAAAACATATAAACAACTATCAAAACATACCATGAAAACTATATAATAAATGCATAAAATAAAATCCTATATGGCTTAGGGAAGACCCTAAGACCCAACCTAAACATAATATAAACATACCATCACATAAAAACATAAACTAAACTAAACATAACATAAAACAAAACAAACTAACCTAGCTTCTAATGGGGGGTGCCGACGGCAAAGAGGGGGGGAGGAGAGGGAGAGAAAGGGTGTTGTCAACACAACTTTGAGCAAGGAATGAAATGCCATGGGAGGGGTATATATAGGTGTGAAGAAGCCCCTCACCTTGCAATTAGAGATGGCATAAGGGTAGGAGAGCAAAACAAGAGTTCATCCACTTGTATCTTCTAGAAGCTTTAGGGATTAAGAAGGTAAAAATGGGCTGCTGGGGGTATTTCTGTAATTTCATCCCCCAAGGCTCGAGGATAAGTGGCTGGAAGTATAACCATCCCGACGGAAAGAAAATTAGCTTTGAAACGCATATTCATTCATCGAAATCGGATTTACCGTTTGAAAGATACATTAGTTTTAGTGAATAAAAGTTTTTAGCTCGAAACTCGACATGAGTGAAAAACGACTTTCTAAAATGATTTTCAAGTCCGGATTGCTTCCCAAATTCAAGAAATAAATCGTGAAGCGTTTTGAGTCCAAAATCGACTATAAAACGTTTTACCGTTAAAAAGTTGAAAACGTAGAGTGAATAGTGAATTCTCACGTACGAACGTACGCTTCAAAATTTCAAGCTAGGGTTTGAATCAAGAGTTGTAAAACATCTCAAAAATCTTGAAATAGCTCAAGTAGTGCAAATCCGAAGAGAACATTTTCCGAATGAAAACCGTTCGTAAAAGGAATAGTAAACTAGGGTTTTCGAAAATGTTTTCAATAAAACAAAGTTCCGGAATTGATTTCCAAGCCAAGAATAATATCAAAAGACTCGTCTTGACTCAAGGATCGATTCGACTGTAACTTGGGTAGAAAAAGGTACCTGAATCAAAAGCTCATTTTCTGATGAATAGTAACTTTGGTCGGTAAGTTCCAAAAATACCCTTATGGCTCAAGAAAGACTTTCTGAGCTCAGGAAATAAGTTCAAACAATTGGGAAACATGTGTGATGAACCTCTAGGGTTCGAGTAGCAATATGAACAAAGTAGGCTCGGGTTATGAATAGTAAGCTGTATCAAAGGTCAAGAATTCCCCCTTAAAGCATGTCAGAACATATACGAGCACAAAGTTCATGTAAGAATGCAATGCATGATGATTCAAAAAGTTGGATCACGGTCTATAAACGCTTTACCACTGCCTTAACTTACTGTTTTCATCCAGGCCCTGTTTTGGGCTGTTACAATCACCCCTCCTTAAAGAGAATCTGTCCTCAGATTCTTCCGCTGTAACTGCAAACAACTCATGGTGATGTTTCTGCATTTTCTCTTCTGTCTCATGTCCCTTCCAAAGGACTTTAACCAAAGGAATCTTCCTATTCCTCAGCTCTTGAAACTTCCTATCAAGAATCTTAGCGGGCTTCAAAACATAAGTCAGATCCGGTTCCAACGGTATCTCCTCTACCTGCACAACCTCTGTCTCATCCGAGAAACAATTACGAAGCTGAGATACATGAAATACGTTGTGGATTCCTGTTAGACCTACAGGCAAATCCAATCTATAAGCTGTCGGTCCGACTCTCTCTAGTATCTCATACGGTCCAACATATCTCGGGTTTAACTTTCCACCTTTCCCAATTCGGGAAAACCACCCTTTTCTTGGCGATGCCTTCAGAAATACCTTTTCGCCCACTGCGAATTCCAAATCCCTTCTTCGTCGATCAGCATAACTCTTCTGCCTGTCCTGGGCAGCTTTCATTCTTTGGCGAATGATCTAAATCTTTTCGGTCGCTTCTCTTATCCATTTAGCAGAATTCACTCTGATCGGTCCTTCCTCAGTACATCTTGCTTCATCCAAATCCCAGTATAACGGGGATCTACATTTCCTTCCATACAATGCTTCATATGGAGCAGCTTTAATAGAAGCTTGATAACTATTGTTGTATGCAAACTCCACAAGAGGTAAACACTCTTTCCAACTTTCCTGGAAGTCTAAAGCGCAAGCTCTTAGCATATCTTCCAAGTATTTGATTATCCTTTCTGATTGTCCATCCGTCTGAGGATGCGCTGCAGTACTGAAGTTCAACTTTGTTCCCATCAAAGTCTGAATTTCTTTCCATAATTGCGATGTGAATTTCGGATCTCTATCCGACACTATACTGTTTGGGACTCCATGTAGTCTAACAATCTCTTGTTGATACAGCTTTGCCAACGTGCTAACCTTATCCGTCATCTTTACTGGCAAAAAGTGCCCTGACTTTGTCAAACGATCAATGATCACCCAGATACTATCTTGTCCTCCTCTGACTTTGGGTAATCCAGTGACAAAATCCATCGTGATTTGCTCCCACTTCCAAGTCGGAATCGGTAATGGTTGCAACTTCCCACTCGGCTTCTGGTGCTCAGCTTTAACTTTCTGACAAGTTAAGCACTTCTTGACATAGTTGGCTATGTCTCTCTTCATTCCGTTCCACCAGAAATGCGTCTTAACATCTTGATACATCTTAGTGCCTCCGGGATGTATCGTGTGCTTAGTCTTGTGCGCTTCGTCGAGAATCTCTTTCCTCAAAACAGTTGGTACGCATACTCGACCTTTGTACCTCAATATTCCATGTTCTTCAACCTTGAATTTGGTCTCATCATCTTTCTCCTTCGATTCGAGACATTTCTTGATCCACTCATCGTTCTTCTGTGGTTCCAGCACTTGTTCTTTCAAAGGTGATATCATTACAACGTTCGCGATTCGAGCTTTAGTTATCAACTCCATTCTTTCTCTTTGTTCAACCTCGGGGTTGGCAAAAATCTGTGCCAAACGAACTTTTCTGCTTAGAGCATCTGCTACAACATTCGCCTTTCCTGGATGGTACTGAATAATGCAGTCGTAGTCCTCCAGAAATTCCATCCATCTCCTCTGTCGCATATTCAACTCCTTCTGAGTGAATAGATATCGCAGGCTCTTATGATCAGTAAAGATCTCAAACGTAACTCCATACAGGTAATGTCTCCATTTTCCCAGAGCAAAAATTATCGCTGCTAACTCCAGATCATGTGTCGGGTAGTTGACTTCATGCGTTTTGATTTTCCTTGATGCATACGCAATCACTTTTCCATTCTGCATCAAAACTCCTCCTAGTCCTTCTTTCGAAGCATCGGTGTAGACTGTATATCCTTATTTTCCTTCTGGTAATGCTAACACGGGTGCAGTTGTTAGCATCTCCTTCAATCTTTGAAAACTTTGCTCACACTTCTCCGTCCATTCAAACTTCCCTTCTTTCTTTATCAACTTAGTGAGAGGTGTAGCTATCTTCAAGAAATCTTGGACAAACCTCCGGTAGTAACCAGCTAATCCCAGAAAACTCCTTACTTCTGAAGGATTCTTCGGTGACTTCGAATCCATAATCGTCTCGATCTTCGAGTGATCTACTTCGATTCCAGATCCTGATATGATGTGTCCGAGGAATATAACTCTCTCAAGCCAGAACTCACATTTACTGAACTTTGCATATAGCTTGTGATCCAGCAAAGTGCGTAACACGTTTCGAAGATGTTCAGCATGTTCCTCCGGTGTCTTCGAAAATACCAAAATATCGTCGATGAAGATTACTACAAACTTGTCAAGAAACGGCTTGAATATACGGTGCATCATATCCATGAATGCAGCTGGTGTGTTTGTCAAACCAAACGGCATTACCACAAACTCATAATGTCCATATCGGCTGTTGAAAGCAGTCTTCGGAATATCTGCTTCCCTGATCTTCAACTGATAATACCCTTGTCTAAGATCTAACTTGGAGTAGACCTTTGATCCTTGTAGTATGTCGAACAGCTCTTCGATATGAGGGAGAGGATACTTATTCTTGATTGTCATCCTGTTCAGCTCCCGATAGTCAATGCATAAACGCAATGATCCATCCTTCTTTTTAACGAAAAGCACTGGCGCTCCCCACGGCGAGGTGCTCGGTCGAACATATCCTGACTCAATCAACTCGTCCAATTGCTTTCTCAGTTCATCTAATTCAGCTGGTGCCATTCTATAAGGTGTCTTCGAGTACGGTTCAGCTCCTGATATCGTCTCGATCGTAAACTCCAACTCTCGGTCAGGAGGTAACGAATCCAAATGCTCAGGAAACACATCTAGGAACTCGTTCACCACTTCCACTTCTTCGATCTTAAGTTGATCTTTCGGTCTATTCAGAAGATAAGCCACAAATCCACTAGCTCCTTTCTGAATCAACTTCTTAGCTTCCATCGAAGAAATCACTGATAACTTCTCAACTTTCCTTTCTGATGTCCGACTTTCATCTTCTTCCAAGATGATCTCTTTCTTGTAACAATCCAACTTAGCTCGGTACTTAGACAACCAATCCATACCAAGTATAACATCGTATCTTGTCATCGGTAACTCAATCAGATCCGTCGGGTAACAACGGGTACCAATACATATAGGGCAGCGTTTATATACTTGATCCGTAACAAGGCAAGTTCCCAAAGGAGAACTCACTTCAAATTTATATGGCAAGTATTCAAGCGGAAACTGTAAATGCGCACATAATTTAGAAGCAACAAATGAATGCGTAGCACCAGGGTCATACAAGACCTTAACTGGCGTGTTAAGAATGTGCACAATACCTTCCACAACAGACGAAGCATCAACCTCCTCCTTACCATCCAAAGCATAAGCTTTGCCTTTGACCACCGGTTTGTTCGTTGTACCCACCACTGCTTTTCCTTTATCCTGGACCCCAAATCTCCTGATCTTGTGCGGGCAACTATCCATCTGGTGCTCAGGGGAACCACACGCGAAACACTGTCCAGCTTTCTTGCGATAGTTCTCCTCAGTGTGTCCCGTTCGGCGATAATATCGACAAACAATTTCCTCTGGACCTGGCTGAGGTGCTCTCTGCTGTTGTGGCGCCTTCTGATAGTGCTGTGGCGCTTTCTGCTTCTGTGCTTGCTGTTTCGGTGGAGCATTCTGCTGCTGACGCTGTGGTGTTACCATTGGCCTCTTTCCAGTTCCTTGGGGAAAAGATCCGGAAGGTCGCTTATTCCCTTGATAAGGCTTAGGGTTAGAAGGTCCTTGACGGGCAGTAGTTATCTTGATCTCCTTGTGTGCAGCCTCAACCCTTAGCGCTCTATCAACAGCCTGGTTGTAGGTCTCAATAACCAAAGATGCAAGTGCCAACCGAAGTTCAGGCTTCAGTCAATCGATAAACCTCTTCATCTTGCGACGCTCATCATTCAGAATATGAGGCGCATACTTGATCAGCCTCACAAACCTAGCCTCATACTCCATCACATTCATAGTTCCCTGAACCAGACTCATAAACTCAGCCTCTCGTGTATCACGAGTCACTTGAGGCGTATACTTCTGCTGAAACTCTCTGATAAACTCATCCCAACTTCCTTCAACGTTATTCTCGATCCACATATGCTGAACGTACTTCCACCAATTGTATACAGCTCCTTCCATAAGAAAAGTAGCATATCGAACTCGTTCACGATCCTCTGGGTAGATCTCCATAGTCTCGAAAATCTTCTCAAGACTAGTAATCCAACTCTCAGCCTTTAGGTCGTTCGGTTCTCCATAGAACTTAGGCGGATTCATCCTCAGAAACTTCTCCAATGACCTTTCATTAGGAGGATTATCTCTCGGTGCACAAGCCCTCATAAATTGTCCTAGCACATCCCTTAATTCCGGAGTTCCTTCCCGTTCAGGGGGTGGCGTGACATCTCTTTGGGGTGGCGTGATCTCTCTTTGGGGTGGCAGTGGTGGTACACGATTCCGGGGTGCTCTTCTTGGTGGCATGTTGTTACTGAATTCATAAGCATTCAGATACATATATTCGATGCATGACATATAATGATTCACAGAATCCGTAACCACGTATTCACATTCTCACGTAGTCACATATAAGTATGAGAACAACACATTCCCATAACAACATGTCAGCAAAGATTCAAGATCTCCAAACATATCATATAATCAGGAACAATTGTCAGACAACATGTAAACGAGAACAGAAGCTCGGGTAACATATCAACATATCAGAAACATGTATAACATATCCCAAAACATGATTAACATGTAAACGGGAACAGAACGTGTACTGTCATAACAACAAGAACTGTAACATGATAAACATATCCAGTAGCGTATTCAACATATCAAGAACAATAGCATGCTAACAATAAATGAAATGGCATGATCCTATCAACGGTCCTAATGGTATCTTGAAGCAACTCTAAGACTCATGCAATGAAAGTTATGGAAAGCAGTAATAAGATATTCAACATAAAGCCGAAAGTGTTATAACTGTGCAAGGTTTGGTAAAATTTACTACAGGCCACATGTTAACAGTATTAATTCAAAATGGGGAGGACCCAATACTATCGAGTTGACTCCCTTACAGGCCTTACCAATCCGTCCAACCCTGCTGAAAATAACCTAGTAGGTACCAAGTCATCTGAACCGTCATCCGTGGTGCCAAAAGTCGGGGATCATCTACCAGAGCTATACATCCCCTCATCCAAAAGTCAGTCCTGAACTGTCCCGGCTATACGCCCGCCATCCATAGATATATATATGCATCAGTACTATATACAGAAATCTCCCATCAGCAATCAACCCTGATAACTGTGGTCCAAAGAACCCCTGGCGGTGTCATCAAAAACGGCAACGACCTCACCCTGTCCGTGTCCTGCTGGATCATCTCCGCCATCATCATCATCATCAGACCCTCCATCGCCTCCATCAGACTGATCCTGCATAGGCTCGGGCTCCTGAGAGGCCTGACTGACATCCTGACCCTTGACCTCCTCAACTGCCTGCTCATCGGATAAGTGATAGGTATCATACAGGCGAGCTCTCACACGGGCACGATAGTGCTGGTGACGCTCCATAGAGGTATCGCGATCGATAGTCATCTGCATAAGATCTGCCTCTAGCTCAGCAATACGAGCAGCCCTCTGATCAGCAATATGAGTCATCTCTGCAGCATGCTCACGAGCGATGTCCCTGTCAATCTGGTACTGCAGTGACTGATCCTGATAGTGCAGCGACTCCAACCTGACCTCACGGGTCCTCTGATACTCCTGAAAGTAACCATCTCTCTCAGACTCGAGATAGTGCACAACTCTGTTAGGATAGGAATACCCAGGTCTGCCACTGTTCCTAGACCTACGCCAAGTGTAGAAACAAGTGCCTCCACAGCGAGAAACTGCCACAGTACGCGGGGCCTCAAACTGCTCAAAGAAAGCCTCATCCATCTGCTGATTAGGATCCTGGTGTGGCTGAACTGCCATAGCTATACAGAAGATACCACAGATATGAAATCCAGATAACAGAACCATGCAATCCCCAAATATCCTGTCTCGATGTAATATGAGAATGATCTTGGATGCAATGCGTGAACAATCCATGATGCAACATGAGAGCAATCTAGGTTAAGTCTCTTCTTACTTAACCCGATGCTCTGATACCACCTCAGGCTGTAACGCCCCCACCCGTACCAGAACAAGAGGAGAGCGGCGTCTCAACCCCCGCACTGAAGCACCTCTCAAGTAATGGTGTGAGCCATCACTCAAGAAATACTCCAGCGAACGGCTGTCTATCAGAACTATACATGTACAACGATGTGGCTATGCAGCGGAAAATCAGAGTATTTTAAAACTTTTCAAAACAAGTGCGTGATGGCATGTAACAAGCAAGAACATATTGATCGTGTAAGAGAGACTCGACAAATCAGAACATATAACAGATTCACATATAAGTACCGATATAGCAGAGTTCAATGTATCGGTAACAGAGTAGCAGAAAGAGTATAACAAAGATACTCAAGTAATCAAAAACATATACAGAAACATTAAGTGATGCAGCCATAAAACATATGCAGGACGCAAAAGAGGAAATAATACTAAGTCCTGACTGAAACAAAAATGACAATCTAGAGATTCAAGATACCTCTAGACTGCGGCTGCAAGACCTGAAACCACGAGGTAAGGAAACGGGAGAGGTATTAGTCAAAAGGACTAAGTGAGGGAATACTTTAAAGAAAGTACTGAATTAAAGAACTTGAAGTAAAGTTCGAAACTGTTAAATGCGATGCTGTAAAAGAAGAACTCGAAACAAGTTCGGTTGATAAAACTCTTTGAATGCGATGCTGTAAAAGAATGCACGTTATAAAACATTTTCATGAATGTTATCACACGCGCACACATATGCTGTTGATGGTTCATAGTTCTTTCATAAAACGGGATAAGGGTAAAGTGAACTTTTCCAGCCATCCTTTATGAAACAGAATTTTGCCCGCAAGCTAGGCTCCTCCATCCTTACTCCAGAAAACATGATTTGGTTGAGCATCAGACCAGGATCAACAATAATTCCACGTATAGTAGAGTATCGGACCAAGATCAACAATAACCCCACATAAAGTAGACCATTGGACCAAGGTCAACAACAACTCCGCACACAGTAGACTATTGGACCCAGGTCAACAACAACTCTTACCAACACATACAAACATGCACCATCCTCCACCGGTTGTCAGTTCGGGTAGCTAGCCCTAGGCGACCTGTAAACATGTAATGGGAACAGATTTGCTGTCCGTTCCTAGACAGATTGTCCTGACTTAACAAACCTCCTGTTAAAAGTCGGTGTCAATTGTCTAAGTGTGGCGGCCGGTATTGGTGATGTCGTTGGCGCTCACCTCCCGAGCATCACCTCCACACATAACCGCCAGGCCCAAACTGTAAACTGTATGCTTGCATTTAAGATTAGCAGTAACCAGAGTATCACTCCAGTATGCTAACTATAACATGTGAAACTGTAACTGTAACATGTGATGCTGTCTGTAAAACATATGATGTTGTCTGTAAAACATATGATGCTGTCTGTAAAACATGTGATTCTGTCTGTAAACTGTACTTTGAAAATATATGCAAAACATGTAACTGTCTTTGAACAAGAATGCAGAACTTTGGAAAACATGTGCTGTAGATCAAGGTATACTATTAAAGTATGAATGATCCTTTCAAGAGAATGTCCCGATAAAAGGGAGTAGTTCAAAACGAGGTTTAACTTTGAATTTCAAAACATATGATACGATAGTATAATCGTGGTTCCAGTTGGAAAACATTTATAACTTCACCTCACCTAATAGTAACAAAAGGTAGGTAGACAGATTATACGGTGCCCTGGGGATCCCAGTGCTCAACTTTAACTCCTGTAGGTGGCGTACTAGAGTGAGCTTAACAACTAAGACCCACTACTAACCAAGATGCATATGAAATGCAAGAAACAAATGAACAAGGAACATGTAAAGAACATGTAACACAAGTGAGTAATACCATTTAAGGTATTCAAGAAAGGTAACACACAAAGGAATACGTCAAAGTGAGTTACTCTTAACGAGAGACTATGATCTTACTATAACCGAGTAAGCTTTAGTCAAATTATGAATCCTATCGCAAACCTTAAGTTAAGAAACAAGTCCACGAAAGAAAACACATTTTGAAAACACATTTTAGACCCTGGATATGGAAACCCTAGGTACAAATGTCTATTAAGAAAGCACAAGTTTTAATTCATTTTTACTATTCAAAAGTACTATTCAAAAGTACTATTCAAGGTTACTATTCATAGGTTACTATTCACAGGTTACTATTCACATGTCGGGTCAAAGGGTCGGGTCAAACCCTTACTATACACACACCCACACACACACGGTACACACACACACCATGCACGAACACACACACACACACGGCATGCACACACACACACACACACCCTAATTAAATTATGATCTTGATTATAACCTATAGTTTCAAGTTCATGTTAATATAATCGAGTGTGATCTAGGTTAAAGGTATAACCTATAGTTAAGAGGTCCAATTAAGGCATAAGATCAAGTTATGAAACACTATTCTATCTTAGGTTATAACATGTGACACTATTAAAGTGTATAACATAATCAAGGCACTAATCCATTAATCCATATCATAACATAAGCCCAATTCATAATTCAAGAGTCATATAACAATGTGACAACATGTCACAACATATCTCATATCATATCATATCATATATCATAAACCTTTGGGCATGTAACATGTAACAATTTAATTCCAATATCAACATGTAACAAGTTGTGACATAATTAATTGTAAATCACTATTCCATTAGCTAGCATGCATGAACATAATTCAAATTCCATAATCATGCATCAATTCTCATAATATAACAAGCATATCACATGATCATAGCACATACTAGAGCAATTCATAACATATTCAAGCATATACTAAACAATTAAAACATATAAACAACTATCAAAACATATCATGAAAACTATATAATAAATGCATAAAATAAAATCCTATATGGCTTAGGGAAGACCCTAAGACCCAACCTAAACATAATATAAACATACCATAACATAAAAACATAAACTAAACTAAACATAACATAAAACAAAACAAACTAACCTAGCTTCTAATGGGGGGTGCCGACGGCAAAGAGGGGGAGGAGAGGGAGAGAAAGGGTGTTGTCAACACAACTTTGAGCAAGGAATGAAATGCCATGGGAGGGGTATATATAGGTGTGAAGAAGCCCCTCACCTTGCAATTAGAGATGGCTTAATGGTAGGAGAGCAAAACAAGAGTTCATCCACTTGTATCTTCTAGAAGCTTTAGGGATTAAGAAGGTAAAATTGGGCTGCTGGGGGTATTTCTGTAATTTCGTCCCCCAAGTGGCTGGAAGTATAACCATCCCGAAGGCAAGAAAATTAGCTTCAAAACGCATATTCATTCATCGAAATCGGATTTACCGTTTGAAAGATACATTAGTTTTAGTGAATAAAAGTTTTGAGCTCGAAACTCGACATGAGTGAAAAACGACTTTCTAAAATGATTTTCAAGTCCGGATTGCTTCCCAAATTCAAGAAATAAATCGTGAAGCGTTTTGAGTCCAAAATCGACTATAAAACGTTTTACCGTTAAAAAGTTGAAAACGTAGAGTGAATAGTGAATTCTCACGTACGAACGTACGCTTCAAAATTTCAAGCTAGGGTTTGAATCAAGAGTTGTAAAACATCTAAAAAATCTTGAAATAGCTCAAGTAGTGCAAATCCGAAGAGAAAACATTTTCCGAATGAAAACCGTTCGTAAAAGGAATAGTAAACTAGGGTTTTCGAAAACGTTTTCAATAAAACAAAGTTCCGGAATGGATTTCCAAGCCAAGAATAATATCAAAAGACTCGCCTCGACTCAAGGATCGATTCGACTGTAACTTGGGTAGAAAAAGGTATCAGAATCAAAAGCTCATTTTTTGATGAATAGTAACTTTGGTCGGTAAGTTCCAAAAATACCCTTATGGCTCAAGAAAGACTTTCTGAGCTCAGGAAATAAGTTCAAACAATTGGGAAACATGTGTGATGAACCTCGAGGGTTCGAGTAGCAATATGAACAAAGTAGGCTCGGGTTATGAATAGTAAGCTGTATCAAAGGTCAATAATTCCCCCTCAAAGCATGTCAGAACATATACGAGCACAAAGTTCCTGTAAGAATGCAATGCATGATGATTCAAAAAGTTGGATCACGGTCTATAAACGCTTTACCACTGCCTTAACTTACTGTTTTCATCCAGGCCCTGTTTTGGGCTGTTACATAGACCCAATCCACAAGTGAGATGGAAGCCCACACATGAACCGAGCATAGGCGAACGGGAGACACACACACATGCACGAAAGCTAGGCGGGACGAAGAGACCACGAACAAAACAAAATGCAAAGTCTGCGAATGCGGAACTTAACCTGCCAATAATAAAAATCCAAACACACAAACAACGGGTTCAACTAGCATAAATCCCTAATCCCGAAAATCATACATAAACGTAAATCAAACGGGTTCTAACTATGTAACTCCCCGGTTTTTCATTCGTTCAAATATGTCGTATGTGTTTATAAATTGCGTAATTAAATCATTTAACTATGTGATTCATTATTTATAAGTGTTTAAATATTTAATTTTAATATAAATTGTTATTAGTTTATTTTATTTTATTTTATTTTATAATTTTATTTCGTTAATTAATTCATTTAATTGATAATTAAGAATTAATGTTAATTAATTATGCCTTTACTTATACTAATTAAGTTTGCCATTTAAATCGTTGACTTTATTTAAATTAATATAGAATTTGAATTTTATTATTTAATTTGAAATGTTATGAAATTGTTACGTTTGCGCATGAGTGTTTTAATCATGCTTCGTTCTTATATGATTTGATTTTGAAAATTCATGAAAATTTAGTATGTTGTAGATTTATTTGTTATGAACATGTTTATATGCTCGTTTTATGTTTTCGACTTCGTTTGACGTGGTAACAAATTTATTTTGAATTGTGGAACCAAATCGGGGGGCTAACGAGCAATTAGCGCACCCTTGGTTCCGTATGTGATATCTTGAGCTAGCAAACTCGGATTCGAGTTTCGTCAACTTCGCTGAACCCGTAACGAAAAGTCGAGTTTAATGAACTTAGCCTTATATTTTTCCTATGTTATTTGAACCTCCGCAATTCAACCGAAACACGATACGGAAACCAAATCTGCCATAGTTTACTAAAATGACCAAAACTCATTCAAACCTTGACCAAATTAACCATGGTTAGAGGCATTGGAACCCTAACTCAGCCTTATCTCCTTCAACCGATCCTTATCTCCTTTAACCGAACCAACCCTCACCCATCAGGAAAAATCAGCCAAAGATCTCCTATTCCAGAAAATCCCGTAGCTCTTGCCACCCTTGGAGATTCAATCTCAAATCTCTTCCATCTTCCATCCAATCAACAAGGTGAGTTTAGGGTTGTGTTATACATTCATTCAGAGTCATTTTGATCTATTCATCCCCAATTTTGAGCATGCTTTCATGGATTTATGGCTGAAAATACGAAATGGTAGGTTATGGGTACATATGTTGATATCTCTTTCATTCCTTAATGAATTTGGTTGATTCCAAGCATGAATATGATTGTATTAACTCCCTCTTTTCATCTATGATCATTTATTTTGTGGTAGTTGGCTATTAAGTGAGTTACCATTAATGAACTTGTTATGAAAAGCATGAATTGGGACTGAAAATTTTCCTATCTCTCGATGTACTGCTGCTGGTGCGTTTTGGGACTCATTTTGTTGTCATTTGCTGCTCCTTTTTGTCATGTTTGATGCACATACATACCTGATTATGTTGAGTAAGAGATGGATTGATTGTTTCCCTGTTTTACTCCCGATACCCCCTGTTTTTTGCCTGAATCGTTGCTGTCAGCTGCTGCTCTTTCTCCTTGCTATTTGGTTGTGCAATTTCAGTTAATTAGTGGGAGTTTTGGTGTTGTTTTGTTGCTGAACTTCTGCCTTATGTTGCTGCTACTTGCTGTTGTAATTTATTACAATCATAACATGGGAAAGCTTTGTATTAAGCTGCTGTCTCGCGTCTGTATTGTAACTCCCCGGCTGGGGAGATTTTATGCATGGAAAAAGCCCGACCGGGTAGTTGTGTTGCAGAAGCTGCTGCCCCTTTCTTGCAATTGCGGCTGCTTGATTATTAATGTATATTGCATGGTTAACTATATGTAAATGCATGAAGTACGTGCATGCATGGGATTAATTTTGATTCATGAATAATTTATGATCTAATTGCATGCATGGTGTAATTTAATTGTGATTATTTATGCATGCCTGTGGTGTATGTATATATATATATGTATATATTATGTGTTTAATAGTATGCATGCAATGGTTGTTTGGTGCATGGGCTTTATGTTGTAAGTGTACGTGCATGTTTAGGTTTAGATATATTACATGCAGGTTTATGTTTGTTAATATGTTGCATGCATGAGTGATTTCCATGGAATGGCATATATATATATATATGTATATATATCTATTTATGTATATATATGATTATATTATATTAAATATTAATTGATTTAATTAAATTATGGAAGTTAAATTTTTACCTATTTCATGTTCCTTCCTAATTTCCAACCTCGAGTTGAATGTAATTATTTGGCTATTCTATATTTGTAAGCGTGTTATAATATGTGATATGATTGATTAATTTGAATTCCTTGGATTGATTTGATATGAAATATGAAATTCATGACTTAAATGATATGAACGCTTCTTTGAACGAATGAATGACTCATCTATATGATTTAAAGACGTTAATAGTGCACATGAACGTGTTCATTGCATAATATCATCTTTTAGGCATTCATATCATGTTCATTGCAGGCCGTGCGTCCTATATGGTTTATTTGGAGTCTTGAGTGTCACAAACACGTTACATTGTCCTTTGTACAGTTTCTCCAGGGTGGAGATGTCGGGTTCATAGGGCACTTTCAAGTCTGCTTGACTTCTTGGTATTGTTGGTAAGAGGCGTACAGGTGGGTTTCTCTTCTATTAGAGAAAACAGACCCGATATATTCCAATGTGTATATTTCAAGCCAAAGGTATTATATATATATATCGAGTCGTTTTCAAGGAGTCTATGATTTTTATTGTTAAACCCCTTTTCTTTATTGAATACCCTACCTAATGTTTTGGCGAGTACTGAATGATTGCACATATGGGGTCCCTGGGCTTGGTAAATATGGTGATCAGGGGAGGCAAGGGCCGACGGTGATCCCTATGTGCTAGTCCCAACCAAATTACAGATTCCGGAACTCGCAAGGAGATTAGCGAGGGAAGGGGGCTGAGCGCCTTTGGGGAACTTATGACACCCCTTTGGTCAATGATTGAGGTGGTCGGGTCTTGCTAACCCGTCCACCACCCGGAGGAAGAAGGTGTAAGTGTAATACATGATTGAATGAATGATTGAATGAAGGAATGAATGAATGAACGAATGAATAAATGAATGATTGTGTGATCACTTATGAACGAATAAATGAATAAATGCACACACGAGGTGGAGGTTGGTTCGCCCTCTCGCCGGGCTCACGTATTGACCGCTTATTTGATTGAATGAATGAATGAAATTGATTGTTGTAATTCCAGGCGTTGTTTTCCTTTGTTTTCTCCCACTTGGGAAATATTCTAAAACCTCGCACGGAATTATAGCTTGCCTGCGTGGGTGTTTAAATTCTGCAGTATTATTCTAATATGCCCCATTTTATACCCACCAGTCTCCTATAGACTGAACCCGGTTTGTTTTCAGTTTCTTTGCAGATTTGGAGTGCTAGGTAGGGAGTCGTGTCGGTCAAGTCGATTGGTTAAGTTTAGGTCACTTCATATGCATATTGTAATTTGATTGAATTTTCATTAATGGATAAATTTTATGATTATGATTATGATCATTCCATTAGGTTTATGTACGAATTTTCAGGATTAAGTCTTTGTGATAGTTGAATACGTCATGGCTTGAATTGGTACTGAAGGGTTTGCTATGCTACCGTAATTGTCATTTATCTTTGTTCTTTATATTTGGGTTGCGAAGGTTTAGTTCCCGCCTAACCTTATGAGTGAGTGAGTCCCCGTTCGCTGTGGGCTGGGTTCATGCATGGACTTTCCATTTCATGTGTGGATCAGGCTCATAGTGCGGGGGATGTGGAGCCTTTCCGGTTGGGGTGCTACATCCTTAAGTGGTATCAGAGCCCGGTTGTAAAACTGGTGTTCTAGTGTCGTGATTGAGTCAGTCTAGGTCGTACGACTTAGGAATTACGTGACAATGTGTGCATTGCATCAATCGTGAATATGAAATTACCTTTCCTTTGAATCTTGTTGAATTAAATGTTGCATCCTTACATTGGATCGGTGTCTTTCGTGTTGAATACGTGCCATGAGCATTCACTAATCGCATGCATGTATTCTTGAAATAAGTAATGAATTACAGGGTATGAAGATACTATCAAACCACGGCCAAGTATCGTGTTAACAACGCCCTATTGCAAGTTCTTTTGAGGCATAGAAGATAGGAAGAACCACCGGGGAATAATATAGAGAATTCGGGATGCGTAGTCTTCATAGATGGAGTAAGATTTAAGGGCTAGGAGTTAGAATGGAGGACCGTTTTCGAGATGTAAGGGTAGAGAAACATTTGAAGAAATAAGAGTTGTTCGTGGAATGTTTATGACTCCGAAGATTTGTATTTGAGGCTCTCCTACCTAGGATGTGATAATTGGATTCAACTAGATTATTTAATCTAAGGAATGAAGTGAATGACCCTTGAAGGTATTTTGGTTCAGGGCTCGGATTATTGAAGTGATATTGATAATGATGAAGAGTCAAGGTAAAAAGGGGTCCGGTGGGAGTCGTGCACCAAGGGACATCAAGGAAGGGTTTCTGGATAAACTTATTGATTAGAACTTGGGTTGTAGAAGTCAAGATCGGGAGAAGTTCGGATGCGGGTGTTCTAGATTTCGATTGAGATGGAAGACGAGTCAGGAAGGGATTGAAGAAAGGCAAGTAAGGTGATAAATACAAATTCATGGAAGGTGACAACACTATGGACAGGATTTGAGTTCATTTTTCAAATCCAAGCTGAATTGTCGTGTTGTGAGGGTGAATTGGGATATATGGAGCAACGAATGGAAACGGTAAAGAAAGACAAAGACTTTCTGGAAAGAAATCATGCGCTCAAGTGGAAGTAATTGGAAAACAAAGTTCAAGTCGCCAACCTAAGCTCGTAAAGGATGAGCACGGGAATTTTGATCAGGGTGATAACTGGAAGTAGGATTCGGAAACACAATCGGGGTAATTTTATAACAGAGTTGGGCATTATTGAAGGGCAATTTTCGGGAAGAAATTTGGGTATTAATTCCGTGGATAAAGAAGAAGGTGGGATCGAAAATTTGAATCCCGGACCGTGGAAAGTACAAGTTGAGGTACAAAGATTCTTGGAAAACTTGAAGACCGTGGGAAAAACAAAGCATGATCAGCAAGTCAAAGTAACCTCGTGATTGGAGGAACGAAGAAAAGCTACCGAGCTAACAACTTACACATTGGTGACAGGTTCCAAAACATACATAGCACGTGCATCATACTTCGCACCAATTATTTATTCTTCTTTACTTTTGTTTGTGCATGCATTTCTATTTGATTTCGTTGCCCTAAGGTGCTGCATATTTAATTGTCGTAAGTGTGCCACATGCATCATCATTTTGACCTGACATGCATTCTAGTGTTTAATTGATAGGAAATTCTTTCATCTCACTTATCAAGTATCATTTCAACTGACCCACATCTGAGTTATAAGGAAGATGACTTTGGGAAACAAATAACTTTAAGAAAAGGGATAGGTTGGTGAAAAGGAAATTGTAGAAGAAAAGTGCAGCAGGATTTGGTTTCGGGGTGTTCAGATCGAATAAGAATAGAGTAGGGGGATTTGATTACCAAGAGGATTGGAGTAAAGTTGAAAGGCAAAACCTTTGGGTTGCTATATCAGTTAAAATCCTCCCTGATAAAAAAATTTTCCATCAAGAATTTCGATGCAAGAAGGATCGATGGAGTTTAATGTGTAACGACATGAAATTTAAGGGGGAGAGCATGAACAAGAGAAAAATTGAAACTTGAAGTTGTGACCGAAGAAAGGATTAATAGAAATAACGGAAATACAATTAAGGAAGATCTGGGAAATTTTATGGTGGTGAGCGGAGATGAATAATATGACTTTAAGGGTTAACCATTAAAATGAGCACCAAGTCACAGAATTTGGGGTTGGGAGATTTTCACGGGAAGGAGAGAGGATAGCTCGTTGAATCTTTCTACGTATCTAAGTTAACTGAAGATAAAGGAGTTATGAGAGTTTCGGGAAACTCCTGAGCTGAATTGTCAAGAGGGAACCGATTCAAGTTATCCTAGAAAAGCATGCTGTTAATAAAGCTTGGTTCAATAAGTTTGGAAAGAGATTTAAGAAGCGACAAACTGATAAGGATGAACAGTGGGAAATTTAAATCAAACTTCAAGAATCATCAAGAACATCCTAATATCGATTAAAGAATTGTACGGTCCGAATGCCAAATTTCACCTTAAAGGTTTAAAGAAAGTGAAAAAGGGTAAATCGAACGGAAGATGGTAGAAGATTTGTGGGATATCTATATTAAGGTCGGGAATGAACATTTAAGGATGCCAAGGGTAATTATCTTTAATGGTAGGTTAGGTTTTGATACGGAAAAAGGAAATAATTATGGATCGGATTTCGGGACAGAGAATTTAAGGGTATCCGGGGAGGTCAAGCTCGGCTATTTAAAAGAGTTGGTTGGTCGAATGAAGATTATGGGAAATGATGAGAGATCGAAGAAGACTGGAAGCAGGACAAGTCAGGAGGGAATAACGAGTAAAATCCTTGGAGGATCTATCATTGGTTCGCCGGGGTACCCTGAAGAGCTTAAAGACAAGTCGAGCATTGAATTCACTTTTGTGGTAGACCACGCTCTGGACAACGAAACTTATCACTCTGAATTATGCAACTACGGTGAACGGTACATGAAGCATCCATGATACATGTATCCATGCAAATTTAACTTAAATAATTTTTATGTTAGGTGCTTTGATTCCTTATCATGTTAAATTACTTGGAGTAATTGTTGATCAACTTGGATAATATCTATTACCTGCTTTAGGGTGTCTTACGTGATTTTAATTATGGTTTCGCGTGTGTTGCTTGGGAGTATTGGAGACTTCCCTGCTTTATTTTTGTTTGAGAGACGGGGTGCTCTCGTTGTTTGTAAGAGATGGGGATTCTCTTATTTTGTTTGAGAGGCGGGGGTACTCTCTTTGCTTGCGAGAGACGGGGTTCTCTCATTGCTGCTCCAGAGACGGGGCTCTCTCTCTCTTGATTGCTTGTGAGAGACGGGGAATCTCTCATTGGTTGTTTTAGGCGTGCAGTGAATCCGAGGACGGATTCTTTTTAATGGGGAGAGATTGTAACGCCCCGGTTTTTCATTCGTTCATATATGTCGTATGTGTTTATAAATTGCATAATTAAATCATTTAACTATGTGATTAATTGTTTATAAGAATTTAAATATTTAATTTTAATATAAATTGTTATTAGTTTATTTTATTTTATAATTTTATTTCGTTAATTAATTCATTTAATTGATAATTAAGAATTAATGTTAATTAATTATGTCTTTACTTATACTAATTAATTTTACCATTTAAATCGTTGACTTTATGTAAATTAATATAGAATTTGAATTTTATTACTTAATTTGAAATGTTATGAAATTGTTACGTTTGCGTATGAGTGTTTTAATCACGCTTCGTTCTTATATGATTTGATTTCGAAAATTCATGAAAATTTAGTATGTTGTAGATTTATGCGTTATGAACATTTTTATATGCTCGTTTTATGTTTTCGACTTCGTTTGACGTGGTAACGAATTTATTTTGAATTGTGGAACCAAATCGGGGGCTAACGAGCAATTAGCGCACCCTTGGTTCCGTATGTGATATCTTGAGCTAGGAAACTCGGATTCGAGTTTCGTCAACTTCGCTGAACTCGTAACAAAAATTCGAGTTTGATGAACTTAGCCTTATATTTTTCCTAAGTTATTTGGACCTCCGCAATTCAACCGAAACACGAAACGGAAACCAAATCCGCCACAGTTTACTAAAATGACCATAACTCATTCAAACCTTAACCAAAAATTAACCATGGTTAGAGGCATTGGAACCCTAACTTAGCCCTTAACTGATCCTTATCTCCTTGAGCCGAACCAACCCTCACCCATAAGGAAAAATCAGCCAAAGATCTCCTATTCCAGAAAATCCCGTAGCTCTTGCCACCCTTGGAGATTCAAGCTCAAATCTCTTCCATCTTCCATCCAATCAACAAGGTGAGTTTAGGGTTGTGTTATACATTCATTCAGATTCATTTTGATCTATTCATCCCCAATTTTGAGCATGCTTTCATGGATTTATGGCTGAAAATACGAAATGGTAGGTTATGGGTACATATGTTGATATCTCTTTCATTCCTTGATGAATTTGGTTGATTCCAAGCATGAATATGATTGTATTAACTCCCTCTTTTCATATATGATCATGTATTTTGTGGTAGTTGGCTATTAAGTAAGTTACCGTTAATGAACTTGTTATGAAAAGCATGAATTGGGACTGAAATTTTTCCTCTCTCTCGATGTACCGCTGCTGCTGCGTTTTGGGCCTCATTTTGTTGTCATTTGCTGCTCCTTTTTGTCATGTTTGATGCACATACATACCTGATTATGTTGAGTAAGAGATGGATTGATTGTTGCCCTGTTTTGCTCTCGATACCCCCTGTTTTTGGCCTAAATCACTGCTGTCAGCTGCTGCTCTTTCTCCTTGCTGTTTGGTTGTGCAATTTCAGTTAATTGGTGGGAGTTTTGGTGTTGTTTTGCTGCTGAACTTCTGCCTTATGTTGCTGCTACTTGCTGCTGTAATTTATTACAATCATAACAGGGGAAAGCTTTGTATTAAGCTGTTGTCTCGAGTCTGTAATGTAACTGCCCGACCGGGGAGATTTTATGCATGGAAAAAGCCCGGCCGGGTAGTTGTGTTGCAGAAGCTGCTTCCCCTTTCTTCCAGTTGCGCCTGCTTGATTATTAATGTATATTGCATGGTTAACTATATGTAAATGCATGAAGTACGTGCATGCATGGGATTAATTTTGATCCATGAATAATTTATAATCTAATTGCATACATGGTGTAATTTAATTGTGATTATTTATGCATGCCTGTGGTGTACGTATATATATATATGTATATATTATGTGTTTAATAGTATGTATGCAATGTTTGTTTGGTGCATGGGCTTTATGTTGTAAGTGTACGTACATGTTTAGGTTTAGATATATTACATGCAGGTTTATGTTTGTTAATATGTTGCATGCATGAGTGATTTCCATGGAATGGCATATATATATATATATATATATATATATATATATATATATATATATGTATATATATGATTATATTATATTAAATATTAATTGATTTAATTAAATTATGGAAGTTAAATTGTTACTTATTTCATGTTCCTTCCTAATTTCCAACCTCGAGTTGAATGTAATTATTTGGCTATTCTATAATTGTAAACATGTTATAATATGTGATATGATCGATTAATTTGAATTCCTTGGATTAATTTGATATGAAATATGAAATTCATGACTTAAATGATATGAACGCTTCTTTGAACGAATGAATGGCTCGTCTATATGATTTAAAGACGTTAATAGTGCACATGAACGTGTTCATTACATAATATCATCTTTTAGGCGTTCATATCATGTTCATTGCAGGCTGTGCGTCCTATATGGTTTATTTGGAGTCTTGAGTCTCAGAAACACGTTACATTGTCCTTTGTACAGTTTTCTCCAGGGTGGAGATGTCGGGTTCATAGGGCACTTTCAAGTCTGCTTGTCTTCTTGGTATTGTTGGTAAGAGGCGTACAGGTGGGTTTCTCTTCTATTAGATAAAACAGACCCGATATATTCCAATGTGTATATTTCAAGCCAAAGGTATTATATATATATATCGAGTCGTTTTCAAGGAGTCTATGATTTTGATTGTTAAACCCCTTTTCTTTATTGAATGCCCTACCTAATGTTTTGGCGAGTATTGAATGATTGTATATATGGGGGCCCGGGGCTTGGTACATATGGTGATCCGGGGAGGCAAGGGCCGACGGTGATCCTATGTGCTAGTCCCAACCAAATTACAGATTCCGAAAACTCGCTAGGAGATTAGCGAGGGAAGCGGGCTGAGCGCCTTTGGGGAACTTATGACACCCCTTTGGTCAATGATTGAGGTGGTCGGGTCTTGCTAACCCGTCCACCACCCGGAGGAAAAAGGTGTAAGTGGAATGCATGATTGAAAGAATGATTAAATGAAGGAATGGATGAATGAACGAAGGAATAAATGAATGATTATGACTGAATGAATGATTGTGTGATCACTTCTGAACGAATAAATGAATAAATGTACACACGAGGTGGAGGTTGGAGAATTCGCCCTTTCGCCGGGCTCACGTATTGACCGCTTGATTGATTGAATGAATGAATGAAATTGATCGTTGTAATTCCGGGCGTTGTTTTCCTTTGTTTTCACCCACTTGGGAAATATTCTAAAACCTCGCACGGAATTATAGCTTGTCTGCGTGGGTGTTTAAATTGTGCAGCATTATTCTAATATGCCCCATTTTATACCCACCAGTCTCCTATAGACTGAACCCGGTTTGTTTTCAGTTTCTTTGCAGATTTGGAGTGCTAGGCGGGGAGTCTTGTCGGTCAAGTCGATTGGTTAAGTTTAGGTCACTTCATATGCATATTGTAATTTGATTGAATTTTCATGAATGGATAAATTTTATGACTATGATTATGATCATACCATTAGGTTTATGTACGAATTTTCAGGATTAAGTCTTTGTGATAGTTGAATACGTCATGGCTTGAATTGGTACTGAAGGGTTTGCTATGCCGCCGCAATTGTCATTTATCTTTGTTCTTTATATTTGGGTTGTGAAGGTTTAGTTCCCACCTAGCCTTATGAGTGATTGAGTCCCCGTTCGCTGTGGACTGGGTTCATGCATAGACTTTCCATTTCATGTGTGGATCAGGCTCACAGTGCAGGGGATGTGGCGCCTTTCCGGTTGGGGTGCTACAAACTAGCCCTAGAAGCCTGCCCCGAAATCCATATAAAGTAAATCATAATTCAAATTACATATACAAGACCATAACTTACAAACTTAAACGAATTCGAATGCGAAAGCTTATACAAAGAGTCGAAACAAAACCGACTTCACGACCGACACAAGCCGCCTAGCTCGAACCCAAAGCAAACCTACAAAGCTAAAAACATGGGGAGGTAGGAGGGTCAGTCCAAAGACTGAGTGAGGGGTTACACACACACACTTACATATATTTATAGAGCAAAGCAAGTAGTTGAAGCAATGTTCGTGAACCCGGGATTAGTTTTTACATGCCAAAATATTTTACCGTGATAATATACATATAGGGAGCTTATCAAACAAACCGAACAAATCTTAGATCATACGTTTCTTAAGGTATATGCTTATTTTCATGCAGACTTAGCACACATATCGGAACATAACTTATTAGGTTGAAAGCAAATCAAAATTTATCTTAGCTTAAGAGTCTAACCCCGTTTCACGAACTTGTGACCGACAAACCTAACTTAACGAAACTCGACGGGTACGAGCGCAAAACCAACCAACTCCTTCATAACGCACGAAGACTTAAGCACACAAAATCATAAAACACATACCTCCACTTACTCCAGTTGATGGGTGGGTTATACATACCCAAGCCATCCGCGCTTATATGTATGGGTCGTGAGTTTCATAAAACTCACGCCCGAGGATTCCATTCCCCAACCAACCTCCTGGTGGGGTCCGGGTTGATCCTAAGTTGGAGAAGTGTCCTGGGGTTGCAACCGGCGACCCCGATGGTCGTCCAGGGTCTCCCGAACCACACAACTTCGGGGCCCAAACTTACACTTACACTTACACGAAAATCGGAAGCTTAAACCGGCTAAACTTACACTTATACTTAGCTCATGTATATCGTAGTTATCATATCGTACGTACATATCACACCGACCTCAGAAACATAACGAAAATCAAAGTTATGCATCCATAGGCTTATACATAGCTCCATACTTCCAAACTTAAGGCAAGACCAACATATACGTATCCCACACATATCTACATATATATAGAGGCTTATAGATAGCACGCATTCACAAACCGACATGTTTCATTAGGGTATAACTATATCCTAACCTCACCTTACACCAACAAAGCCGAAGACACACGATCGATTCACCCCGGAATCAACTTGACCAACAAAACACCACCCCGAGTGCACATAAACAAACTGAATCCAAACACACACAAGACTTAGACTCAAAATGAACCATATAGACGCACGACATATGCTTACACACTTAAGGAATGCAATCACTTAGGCAAAGCTCACATTCTTGTGCACAATTAAGGTAATGCATTCATATAAGATAGCAAAAGATGGCAGTTAGTAATTTACGAGCACACGGAACACTTAACACTTAGAAACATGTGTTAGGTCATATAATTCATCGTATCACATCGATTCAAATTCATACAAGGGCATATAGCAAGTTCACAGATATACAAGGCATACACTTAGGTCACATTAAGTCATACTGAGACATATCGGAACATAATTCACGTATTTCACGTTAAACAAACTCATGCATATCATACAACACGTATAACATGTCATATATCAAGTTAGAGAAGCATAAATTTCATATAAGAGCAAAGAAATAACATGCAAGGTAAGCAAACAAAGTACGTAGTCATTCATGCACGTAGGAGTACCCATTGCATCACATAAGGCCTAAATCAAATCGAACTAATTCAAAGTCATAATACAACACACATGACACATTAATCACACATAAAACATATCACATTCAAAAATTAACAAGCCATAGCAAAGCATATCATACATATAAACAAGTATTCATCACACTAGGAACAAGTTCGGGGAGGGAAACGAGCAAAACGACCAAAAAAACAAGTTCGGGAGCAAAAAGTGGTTGTCCCCCAGACCCAGGGCCGTGGATTTTTATCAAAGAACAGATCCACGGCCGTGGATCTGAGTTACAGAAAATCCCCACGCAGCTGCTCCAAATCCACGGCCGTGGATGCTTTCAAAGCTTAAAATCCACGGCCCTGGATTTGCTCCAGCCAAGAAAATCCGAAATTTTAGCCCTAAACACACCAAGAACTCAACCCACACTCAATCTAACACATAATGGAAGGATAATGAAGCAATACTCATGCATTTCAAGCCATAAAATCGGACCAAGGAAGCAACAATCAAGCAAGGAGTGAAATGGAAGCAAACTCATGCAAAACCTTCAAATTCATTAATGGCAAAGTCATAAATTCTAACCTACCACCCAAATCAAGTTCATATATATCATAAATAAGGTCTTAGGATATAAAATCATGGTTCAAACCAAAATAAATTACAAGGAAGCAAGCAAGAATCATGAAATTCATACAAACCCTCACTATTCGTCACATATGCGATAAATCATGAAATCCTTTGTGAAAACTTGCAAAATGGAACTTAAAGCAACTACATAAGCATGGAGGAGTCAAAAGTGAGCTTACCTCTTCAAATGGATGAAAATTGATGGAGCTTGGAAGCAAATCTTGAAGAAAATGAATAGTGCCTTCCTCTCTTCTCTTCTTCTCTTCTTTCTTCACTTTTGGAGAAAATATCTTTGTCTTGGGGAGAGGGGGCCGAAATTAAGCTGATAAGGGAGAGATATGAGTTATCTAGAGTATAAAAATCAAGGTTAGGCTTAACTTGGGTTAAGGTGGGGCCCACAAGCAAGACTAATCAACAAAAGTGTCTTCTTGGCACAAGGTGCTCGTTCCGGCTGAATTTTGGGGGATCAAATGGGCTTAGAAAATTACAAACTTGGGTTTCTTGGTTTCATCTCTTCATTATGAGACCAACGCATCTTCCGAAATTCAAATCCAAATTCCCGATCTCAAGTTACGCTTCCCGAAACACAAGGTGCACTAAATCTAGTTAGGCCCTCGTGCCCCTAATAAATGTCGTCTTTACAAAACGAGTGAAACCAAATAAAACAAACACTAAAACAAGTACAAAGCATATACACTCATTCATAATCCACATAATTCATGCATGGTAAGTTTTTACAAAAATCGGGATTGAAAACGGGGTCGAAACAAGTTAAAACGAAGAAAAAGGGGTTAAAACGTAAACTTTTAAAACATGAAACACGTAATGCTCATTCAAAAGGCACATATGTCATATAATTTCATGCTTAATTAATTAAAAGCGCACTTAGCACACGAAATTAAACTCAAACCGCTTGACAAAAATTAAATCCGAACATACCATTGGAAAACCCGTCTCGAGTACTTCAGAACCCCTATGATGTTCGCCGGAAAAAGTCACAGGAAGGTTGATCGATGTTTCACGCCACGTCCCGCCGCTGACCACTGCTATCTGGCCGATTCTTGAGTCAGGACCACCATGAAAAGCTCGGTATCATCATCCCGAACAACTTCTCTGAAGAAACTGTTGCCAAAAGATCACCGGAAAAGTCTCAAAACCGCCGTCAAATCTCCGTCACTGCTTCCTTGCCCAAACCACCACCTACAGCCACCGTTTTCCCAAAATGATGCCAGAATCGGACTCAGGGGGTCGAAAAGGGTAGGGTAGCATCAAGGGTCGTCTGGAAAACTCGTCGAAACGCGCTGAAACCACCGCGCTACATTGCACGTGCCGTGGCGATGTGACTTCAGACGGAGCGTGTGACGCGATCCGGCATCCAAATGTTGCACTGCTAACGGGAAAGGTTGCGCCCAGGAGTCGCGCTCCAAACCTGTCCAAACTCCGGCCGATTGAACCGCCGTAAGCCACCGCGAATCACCAGTGAAGGTGGCGGTCGAAATCCTGCCACCTGTAACTCGCCATAACTCCACCACCCATCATCGTTAGGCTATCATTTTGGTATCATCGTGTCTGGCTCATCGAGCTGATCAATTTCCACTACTCACATGTCGAATTCCATCGAGAAACGAGCAAGTTATGGGCTTGTGTGTGTTTAAGGTGTAAGTGTGTGTGAAACGCATGAGGGGAGAGAGAGATGATCGGGAGAGAGAGCTGACTCGGTCTGGCTCATTTAACGAGGATCCGGATATTTTATCTCGGGTCCTCGCACGCAAAACGAATGGTAGGAGAGGCTAACGATGTCAGAATTGGGTAAACTTAGAGTCTACGGACTCGTTTCGATGCCCCGAACGGGCTAAAGGGGTCCAAGAGGTCAAAACCTCGATCGAACGAGAAATAACCGAAAACCCCTAAAAAGACGAAATTGTAAACAGGTCCCTAAACTCTTAAAGAGTTGAAAATAGGGCCACACAACACACAAAATCATAGAATTAAAAACATAAAAGCGCGTTAAACAACAAGTAAAAGTAAATCAAACAACTAAGCACACAAGGAAATCAACACGTGGTGCCTGCTCGAACGATCAGAAAAGCGGGGTGTCACATCAGGGGAAGAGATAACTTGGGAGGTGTTTGTCAGGAATTTAAGAACAAATATACGCCAAAAGCTACACAGAGCCGGAGGGAATTAATGGATCTCAAGCAAGGAAGTATGTCTGTGACGGATTACATCAACGAATTTGAAAGGCTTGCCACTATGCCCCAAATATTGCAAACGATGATGAAGCTAAAACCTCTCAATTTCTCCAGGGTCTTCGTGAGGACATGAAAGATGCTTTGGAAGCTGCTAACGGAAGTACCTGGGCCAAAGTCACGGATAAAGCTTTGAGGATTGAAGATAGGGTGGTTATGAGGAGAAGAAGCAAATATACCGGGCAAGGGTCTAGCTCAGGGAGCTCTAATAAATTCGGGAAGAGGCCGACATTTCAAGCTTTACCACAAGCTAAGCCTCAAAACAAGAAACCCCGACCCGTGAGACCGAATCAACCGAATCAACCCTTGGCACTTCCGGCTCCGCCTAAGGGTCAATGCACCTACTGTCAAGGAAATCACCTCATGGAAAATTGCTTCAAGTTACATAAGAGGTGTTATGGGTATGGGTCACCTACTGACAAGGACATGTTGCGGGAGGCAATCAAGGCCTGCTATCCAAGCTAGGGCCTATGCTTTGGGAGGCGAAGAGGAAGAAGCTGTAGAAATTGATCCTAACGCCGTTGTTGAAGTTAACATTAACATCCATGGCACTACATTACATGCATTATTTGATCCTGGGGCTACTCATTCTTTTATTTCCCTGGACATTGCTTCTTTTTTGTCTTTATCTATATCCTTATGTACACATGATTATGTGGTGAGTTCTCCCCTTGGGGGAAGTTTGGTTACTTGTAGAGTATACCAAGAGTGTCATGTGAGTTTTGAGGGCCATGTTTTTCTGGTTGAGTTGATCGAGATGCTGATGCAGAGGTACGGGGTAATCCTGGGTATGGATTAGTTGTTTGAGGATGGGGCTTTGATGGATTATTGTAAGAAGAAGGTTTCCTTTGGTTCAGTTGTGTTTACGGGCGAGAGGGTGAAGTCGACCCCATTTGTTTCCTTTGTTGAGGTAAGTAAACTGGTCCAGGACGGTGCAACAGGTTTTGTGGCCTATCTCTTGATAAAACCTAAGGATCAGGCTAAACTTGAGGAGACGGAGGTCATGCAAGAGTATGTCGATGTTTTCCCTGAGACGTTGGGTTCTCTACCGCCCAATAGGGACATCGAGTTTGTAATGGACCTCTATTCCGGAGTAGAGCCTTTTTCAAAGATTCTCTATAGGATGGCTCCTGTTGAGTTAAAGGAGCTGAAATCGCAGCTTGATGAGCTTTTAGCTTGTGGGTACATCCGTCTGAGCACTTCTCCATGGGGTGCTCCCGTTTTGTATGTAAAGAAGAAAGATGGAACGTTACGGATGTGCATAGATTACCGTGAGTTGAACTGGATGACCGTGAAGAACAAATACCCTTTGCCTCATATCAAGGAGTTATTTGATATTTTGTAGGGTTCCAAGGTTTGCTCCAAGTTAGATTTGAGGTAGGGTTATTATCAGTTGCGTATCAGGGAGGAGGATATACCGAAGACCGGGTTCAATACTCGGTATGGGCATTTTGAGTTCGTTGTGATGCCATTTGGGCTAACAAATGCCCCAGCTGTGTTTGTAGATATGATGTACCGAGTGTTCAGGCTACTCCTTGATAAGTTCGTGGTGAACTTATAGACGACATTCTGTTAATGTCATATTCGAAGTCCGCCGAAGAGCATACACAGCATCTTCTGATTATCTTGGAAACACTAAGATAACATAAGCTTTATGCTAAGTTAAAAAAAGTGTGAGTTTTGGATGGACACAGTTATCTTTCTTGGTCATATCATTTCAGGCAATGGAATTGAGGTTGATCCCTCAAAGATTGAAACCATGCTTTATTGGGCAAGACCGAAGAATGCCTCGGACATCGGAAGTTTTCTTGGGTTAGCCAGGTATTATCACAGGTTTGTGAAGGATTTTGATAAAATTGCTGCCCCGTTGACTCGGCTAACTAAGAAGGAGGTGAAGTTTGAATGGGATGATAAGTGTGAAGTTAGTTTTCAGACTCTGAAGGTGAAATTGACTTCGGCAGCGGTACTTACCCTACATGAGGGTACTGAAGGTTATGCGGTTTATACGGATGCTTCCAAGGTTGCTCTCGGGTGTGTTTTGATGCAGAACGGTAGAGTGGTAGCTTATGCTTCAAGGAAGTTGAAGGAGCATGAGAAGAATTACCCTACCCATGACCTTGAATCAGCTGCTGTTGTGTTCGCTTTGATGAAGTGGCGACATTATCTCTATGGTGCTACGTCTGAAGTGTTTACCGATCATCAGAGCCTTAAGTATCTCTTTTCTCAGAAGGATTTGAGTATAAGACAGAGGCATTGGATGGAGTTGTTAGAGATTATGATTGCATTACCCAATATCATCCTGGTAAGGCGAATGTGGTAGCCGACACTTTGAGTAGAAAGGTAAGTATGGCAAATTTGGAAGCTGGTTCCTCGACTTCGAGTTCAGAGGTTTTGGTTTCGGGGACTTGCTTGTCTAACCTTACAGTTAAGCCGGATTTGTTGCTACAGTTGTTGGAAGCTCATAATCCAGATGCAGAGATTCAGAGATTGGTTGCTCGTTCAAGAAATGATCCGAGTTCTAACTTCAGGGTTGATGATACATGTTTGTTGAGGTTTGACGCAAGAGTGTGTGTCCTTAAAGAGCTCAAGAAACTTATACTCAAGGAGGCACATCACTCAGGGTACTCTATCCATCCGGGAGGTACCAAGATATACAGTGATTTGAGAGAGAAATTATGGTAGAGTGGCATGAAAAGGGATGTCACAAACTTCGTGAAGTGATGTCTAACGTGCCAAAGGGTGAAGGCAGAACACCAGAAGCCGAGAGGGACTCTCCAACCACTTCCTATCCCCGAATGGAAGTGGGAGCAAGTGACAATGAACTTCGTGTCAGGCTTCCCCAGAGTTAAAGGAGGGTATGATGGGATATGGGTGATTGTGGACAGCTTTACTAAGTCAGCCCATTTCCTCAAGGTTTGGATGTCCTACAAGGTACCAAAACTAGCTGAGTTATATGTTCAGGAAATGTTCAGGTTACATGGAGCTCCGGCAAGTATTGTTTCGGATCAAGATCCAAGGTTCACTCCAATCTTTTGGCAGAATCTTCAGAAGTGTTTGGGCACCCGGCTCATGCTTAGCACAACCTTTCATCCTCAAATAGACGGTCAATCTGAAAGGTTAATTGAATATTTGGAGGATATGCTTACGGCGTGTGTGTTGGAATTGCAAAATTAGTGGGACGAGCACGTAGCGTTGGGTCTGTTTGCTTGTAGCAATGGTTATCAGGCTTCCATCAAGATAGCTCTGTATGCGGTACTTTATGGAAGAAAGTGCAGGTCTCCTCTGTTTTGGGACATAGAAGATTGGAGATGGACCGAAGAGGACATGCTCGAGAGAGCAGAGCCTAAAGAAAAGATTATCAAAACCATCGAGAAGGTTCATAAGATCCGGTAAAGAATGAGGGCAACTCAAGCTCGTCAGAAGAGCTATGCTGACAAGAGAAGAAGGCCCTTGGAATTCGAAGTCGGAGATAAAGTCTTTCTTAAGGCATCTCCTAGAAAGGGCTTTGCTAGAATAGGTAAAGGTACAAAACTTAATCCATGATACCTCGGGCCTTCCGAGATCTTGGAACGAATTGGAGAAACGGCGTATAGGTTGGACCTACGGCCAAGTTTGACCGGGATACATAACGTGTTTCATGTTTCTTAGCTTCGTAAGTATTATCCCGATGAGGCAACCATTCTCCCTGTTGAAGAGGTACAGTTAGAGCCGGACTTGACGATAGAAAAGCACCCAGTTGTAATTCAGGACCAGAAGTGGCAGGAGTTAAGCAACCGATAGATTCTCTTGATCAGAGTGCTTTGAAAAGATTAGAAATCCGAGGAGTCTACTTGGGAAACCGAAGAGATGATGAGATCCTTGTACCCCGAGTTGTTCGAGACCCCGGTTCGGACCTAAGGACAGGTCCTTTTTAAGGGGGAGAGGTTATAACATCTTTTCGTTCGTACATACCGATTGGTACCACGTGTGAGTTTAATTTCTATATTTGCATTCATTTTCTTACTAATTGATACATCTCATATGATATATATACCTCTTCTTTCAATTCTTATTTGATTATGTGACTTATTTGATACGAATATGCCTTACTTGAACGGTTGATTATATTTTTTGAGTTTTGAGATTTGGAATTTGAGAGCATGCCTAATTAGTGTAACATGAAATATATGATTCTTGAACTTAATTGTATGACTTATATGTGTTTTGGACTTGTTTGAACTTCTTTGGACTAAATTGAATTTTATTTCAATGTTTTGGGCCAATTTGCAATTTGGCCACTCTTGAGTCATTTCTTCGTAACTTGAACTCGAGAACTCGGATTCAAGTTCCGTCTTCTTCATTGAACTCGAATCGATGATTTGGAGACAATGGAGTAAGCCTTGTACTTATTCGATGCTGTTTTGACCCCTAACGACGTAGATTTTGACCCTTTGTGTAGCACCCCGCACGGTGGGTCACCACATCCTCCGCACCAACATACTAGATGGAAGCCCGTACATGAACCAAGCAATGGCGAACGAGAGACAGAAAGACTCACACCTAAGGTAGGCGGGACGTAGACCCTGAACTTCAAAATTAAAACTCAGAATAAGTACAGAAGAGGAAGCATTCCAATCAAATTAAATCATATAAGAACTGTTGACGGGTTCAATCTATCCCTAGAAGCCTATCTCGAAATAATCACAACAAAACGGGTTCATCTAATCAAAGCACCTGTCCTAACCTGTCTCGAATTCCAAACAATCAAATCGTGATCATAACATGTACATAACACATCATATACATAATATTCATACATTCAACGTATAACTTATTCAATTTACAATATGCATATGAACAGACTCAAACTTGACCAAGAGACTCGACAAACTCGACTTCCCGCCTAGCACTCCAAAGCCTGCAAAAGAACTGAAAACAAAGTCGGGTTCAGTCTATAGGAGACTGGTGGGTATAAAATAGGGCTATTAATATAATATCTCATAACTTAAACACCCACACATGCAAGCTATAATCCCTTGCGAGGTTTTTGAGATATTTCCCAAGTGTTTAAAATAAAGGAAAATAACGCTTGGGATTACAACGATCAATTCCATAATTCATTCATTCATGAGGTCATTACGTGAGCCCTAACGAGTGGGCGAATTCTCCAACCTTCACCACATGTGTGCATTATTCATTCATTCATTAGTGGTCACACAACAATCATTCATTCATTTATAATCTTTCATTCATAATCATAATCATAATCATTCATTCATAATTATTAACACTTACACCTTTTCCCTCCGGGTGGTGGACGGGTTTGCAAGGCCCGACCACCTATACATAAAGGTTCCCTTTCCTCGCTAATCTCCTAGCGAGGTCGGTTTTGTCGTAGTTCATGTGGGATTAATACATGGGATCACCGTCGGCCCTTGCCTCCCCGGATAGCCACATGCACTAAGTCCCTAGGTCCATGTTCATAATCATGCTCTCGCCAAAATCATAAGGTAGGGATACATAGAGAAGGGCTTTACGTTTGAAATCATTTACTCTTTTGAAAAGACTCGATATATATATATACGATACTTTGGCTTAAAACTTTCACGTTAGATATACCAGGTCGATTCATATCAAATAGAACAGATACCCACCTGTTACACTTTACCGAACAATAAGAAAAGAAAGAAAGACTTGAAGGTAGCCTAGGAACCCGGCAAGTCTCCGCCCTGGAGAAAACTGTATAAAAGGCAACACAGTGCATTCGTGAGACTCAAGACTCCAAACAAACCATATATGACGAACGAAAATGCTTTAACATGATATGATATGTACAAGTTACAACAATGTGTTATGCAAAGGTTCATATATATAATTAATGCCACTTAGTCAAGTAAACCATTCAATCATTTGTTACATGAGTAGATCGTGTTCTTTTGTTACCATTCTTTCATTCAAATACCAATGAACCAGCCCCAAAAACTCAAAAAATACTCTACCAACTCATGTTATCATCCATTTAATGCATAATAGTAAGTTAAGGTAACAAAAATTCATGCATTTCATGCTCAAATTTGGGCCAAACTTGAAGATATACTTGAAACATATGCAAGAGATATAATCATATTCATCTTCATGAATTGTGACGCCCCGCTCGTCGGTCAAGATAAGGTTTGATACAAGAGTGCACGATTTACCTTTCCTTGCATGAATTATGTGAATTTATGCCTCTATTCGAGTGTTGTTTTGTGCTTATGTGGGATATATGATTTGCATGATATATGTGGCTTCATAATGTGATAATTGTGTGCTCGTATTGTTGTTATTGAGCTTTGATAGCATGTTTTTTGATTTGACGAAACAATGTGCTTCTTTGGACATTAAAGCATCATTTAGGGACTAATTAGGAACATTATTTTTCAAGCCTGGAACTAGATAGAACTTAATAAATTTCAGTAGATAATTCGATTACGAGTTCGTAGGCTTTTGAATCGCTCAAATGGAGTTGGCACGAAGAAGTTATGGCCATTTTACGAAAAGTCATCCTTTTAAGCCTTAGTTGTTGACGCGACCCAATTTCAGATTTAACCCAATTTGTGACCCAATTTCACTTAAATCCGACCCGTATGACCCTCTCCATGACCCTAATACGTGACCCAAATCAGATTATAACACCTAAGTTCATTTTAACATTATTTCATAAGATTCAAGTCATTTCTCTCAAACACTTTCTCTCAACCTATTCATATTCCCTCAAGAATACCAGGAACACCTTCAAGCCATCTTCAAGAGCCAAGAGTGAGGATGAAAGCTGGAGATCCAAGACTAAAGAACGAGTTCCCCTCTTCGATTTTCAGCTCTCAATGTAACATCCCGCTCGTCCAGCTGTACAGGTACGCGGTTCGAGAGTGCTAAGTGCGCTTTTAAATTAATTTAATTTCACGATTTACGTGTTTATTTTATTCTTTATGTGAAATACTTGAATTATATGATTTAATATTTGAATTTTTATTTGAACCTTATTTGAATTATTTGAACGTTTTTACCTTTTTACTTCGTTTTTAATTCGTTTAAACTCGTTTCCATTTCTAACTTCTGTGATTATGTGATATGCATGAATTATACGTATTATGAATGTGTTTTTATTTTCGTTGCATGTTTTTCAGTTCGTTTGTTACGGTTTTAGAACCGTTTTATTTGTTAGGGACTTAAGGGCCTAACTTGTTTTAGCGCACCTTGGGTTATGGAAGGCGTATCTCGGGATCAGGAATTCGGATTCGAATTGCGGAAGTGACCTCAGACTTGTAACGAAGAATGGAAGCTAGAGAACTTGGCGTCATATTTTTCTAAGCACGTTTGATACCCCGTTTTTTGCCCGAAACTCGACCCTTGTGACAGATTGGAGACCCTCGCCCGTTTTACTCATATCCGACCCGTTTCTTATCCGAATCGATCCATTTTTGAACCTGTTTTCTCCTCTTTTAACCCTTTACCTCAGTCTCCCTCTCTCATTTTGGACCCAGCTTAGGAAAAAAGAAGAAAAGAAGCAGAAACGCATCAGCCAAGGAAGAAAAAGAAAAGAGGGTAATCACTATTCTCCCGTTTTGCTCGTTCGACCTCCATTTCTCGTCAACTTCGAAAGGTATGCCCAGAATTTGAACCTACATCTCCTTTCCTTTCTTTTGAATCTGATTTGGTTCATTTTCATCCATGTTTGATCATGTTTTGGGTGATATATGTGAATAGTTAGGTTTTATGCCTTTTCTTGATGAATTCATGCCAAACTTGCTCTATAATTTGAATTGATGCATGATATATGATCTCTTAACATCCTTTCATGTAAATATGAACTGAAATTCCATGAGAAGTTGCTGAAAATTGGACCACCATATATGAATTTCATTTCTTGAACTTGAAGATATATGTTAATTTGCTTCCCTTGCCTTGCCATGTGAATTGGTGGTGTTTTGGGGTGTGTATAATAGAGCTTTTGCTGCTATTTCCTTGTTGTGTTGTTTCCTTTCCTTGTCTTGTGGTTGTAGTGGTGTTGAAGACGAAGAACAGGGGATAATTTGCAGATTTTCGCGACTGCACAGTGCAGTCGCGCACGCGACCGGAATATGAAGGGCGCTACCCCATTTTGGCCCAGTTTTGACCTGAGTTTGCTGCTTTGGCTGGGCGCGACCATCTTAGCACTGGTTTGGGGTCGCGACAGCGACACCTTTTGAGCCTGCTCTCGAACTGTTGCTGCTGTTATGTTTCGTTTTCGCTTTTGTTCATGTTTTCCTTGTTTTTCTTGCTTCTTTCTTCTCTAGTATGCGTAGGTAATTCGTTATATTATATGTTACGTGCGATATTGTGAAGTTATCTAGAGATTTCGATACATCTACGTGAAATAAATGACCAACATGCTACATATGTCCTCTAATGTGCATGCATGAATTAATATGATCTTTTCTTGCTTTGTTTGATAATTCCTTGCTTCTTTTCTTGTGTGCATGCATGCCTAACTTGATTATGGATGTGTTATGACCGTTATATGAATTTTATGGATTTTTTTGATGTGAATTCGGTGCCCTTAAGTGCAAAATATGACTTAATGTACTATATTTGCTCTATAAGGTGCATGTATATTTGAGTTCCTTAATCGTTTGCCTTGCATAGATTTCTCTTGCTCCTTTATTGAAGTATATGCATTTCTAACGTGTTATAAGATGGGATATGAGTGTTGCATGAAATTCATGAATTGTTTAATGTAAAACATATGCGTTATGATTTAATATGATTCGATATGGTATCATATGACTTAAATGAAATCTCATTGCATTCTTTATGCATCATTTCCATCCATATGCATTTGCCGAGCGCCTATTTGGTACCTTTTGAGTCTAAGGTTGTCGTTTGTTATTTGTTTTGTCCTTATGTTCGTTCCGTGGGTGACGAGGAGGTCTCATAGAAGTGTTTGAGTCTGTTTCATTTGGTTTGGTCGACAAGGTCAAGTTTTTCTTCCTTTTTAGTTAAGTGAACTACAACCCTACTTGTATTTTAAGCAAACATGTGATATACGTATATATATATATATAAGTATGTAAATACGTGTTTGATTAGTATTTTGGTGGGATTTATCATATTTGCTATGAAATCATTGAAAAATGCTTTTATATATATACGTAATTTATTTTATATTCGTTTGATTCCAAAAGGGTTGTTGTGTGTGAACATTTTTGAAAATAGTGAGATTACGACTTTGAAATATATAAGTCGAAAAATTATGAAAATTTGAAATTAGCTAGAAGTATGAATTATGATTTATGAGCTTTGAAATGGGCCCGGAGGTTTGTGTGAAGGAGCCCGGGACGGTGTCCGAAATTATGTACCGGAACCCACCAGGAGGTTTGGTCGGGGGGATGGAGTCCAAGGGTTGGAGAAGCATTGAGAACTCCCCTCAACTGTTAGAAGGTTAGGGGCCCGCGACCCCTTCCATCGTCGGAGAAATGGTAGGTTTGTGTGTTTTGATTTCTTATGAATATGAACGGAGTAAGGATGGTTAGAAACTTGTTCTCGCCGAGTTGCTATGCTTTTGATTACGTTTATAGTTTGAGAAACGGGAGTGGACTTCTAATTTCTAAAAGTGGTTGATTTTGGCCTCCGGCCTTAAACCTTTTTATTTATATATAGTATCATGGGTTAAAATGATTTAGAATGCAAAAACCACACCCCGGTTCATGAGCTCTTTAAATTTTAAATATGTTTTGCTCTTACTTATACTTACGTGTGAGTGTGTTAGCCCCCTCACCAGTCTTTAGGACTGACCCTCCCTGTTATTTTATTTTTCCCCTTTTGTTCTTTGAGTTGCAGGTGCTTTTGTAAATTTGTGCTAGGCGTAGCAGTTGTCGAGTCTTGGGTTTTGTGTTTAGTTTCATGCATCTTTTAGTTTATTTTGTTCTCTTGAGCTTATGGAAATTATGTATATGCGAATATGAGTTGAATTTGAGAATTATGTACAAGAAGTATTTAAATTCAAACTTGGGAAACTTGTGTATTTTGATATTGGACGAGCATGTATGTTTCTTTATTTGAATCCTGGGACTTCTAGTTTTGCTTTGTTTATTGTTGCGCACTCTGATTTAGGGTCTAGACCGCCTAACATGGGAGAGATTTTTGTTTGTCTCCCGTTCGCTGTAGTTTGATACGTGTGCGGAGTTCCCATTTCATTACACGTGTTGGACTATGGTGCGGGGGATGTAGTGCTCTGCGCTCCGGACTGTTTTTTGTCTGAAGAAGAAAGGTCGACACGGCCGTGTCGACATTGAACTGAAAATGGATACGGCTGTGTTGATCGTTAGACTTGCGAGAAATATTTTCTAAAAATCGAACACGGCCATGTCTAAATGCTTTGAAAACTCAACACGACCGTGTCACGTGTTCGACTTGGGATTTTAATTATTCAAAATTTGGACACGGCCTTGTCCAAATCCTTTGAAAATGTAACACGGCCGTGTCATTTAAATTGGCAGCTTTTGGGCAACTCTTTTATTGTTGTATTATGGGTTTCGTTCGTGATTCGTGAAATATATACAACATGAACCTGTTAAACTATGTACTATGATTGATATATGACTTTGAAAGTTATATAAATGCAAGAATGGAAGTTATAGAAATCATGAACGTGAATGAATACGGGTTTTCTGTATATTAAATGAAACTTGACCAATTATGTATTTAATTGAATTCTATGACATTCATGATCATATTTGGCCATGTTATAGCATTTTAAGCATTCCATAACATGTCATCGCATTGCGGAGCGTCAAGAGTGGTCATATTGAGTGTCACACTACTTTTGTCACACAGATCTTGATCCAGTGGGAGACGAGATCGGGCAGTGAGGTCCTTGTTGGGTTCTTTTGTCTATCAGGTGGGTTTTTCTTCTATTAGTTAAAATATTGACCTAACGTATCCTAATGTGAGAGGTTTCAGCCAAAGTATATTTATATGTATATCGAGTTTTCAAGAGTCAATGCTTTCAAATGTAAAGCCTTTATTTTATAAATCCTACCAAATGTTTTGGCGAGAAATGAATGATCACAATGAATGGGGGCCCTGGAACTTAGCTTACTTGGGGATCTGTGGAAGCTTGGACTGACGGGATCCATGTATGCTAGTTCCACCAGACCACGGTAAACCCGGACTTCACTAAGAGATTAATGAAAGATGGGAGCTGAGCTTTTGGGGATTCATTTACCCCTCTAGCACCAATGAATGAGTGTTCGGGTCTTGCAAACCCGCCTACTAACCGGAGAAAGAAGGAGTAAATGAGTGATCGAATGAATGATCAAATAAATGAGCACAGAAGAATATTTGCATGACCATTAATGAATGAATGTTAATGATACACAAGGTAAAGGTTGGAGATCTAACCCCTCGCCGGCTCACGATTGACCCATTGAATGAAATGACCGTTATAATCCCGTTCGTTGTTTTGATCCTCCCGCTTGGGAAATTATTCTAAACCTCATGTGGGATTATAACTTGCATGTATGTGTTTCAATTCCGCTTTATTATGATATTATGTTTATTTTACACCCACCAGTCTATCCAAGACTGAACCCGGAGTTGTTTCAGTTCTTTTGCAGCTGAGAGATGCTAGGCGGGATACGAGTCTGGGAGAGTCTTGCATAGTGTCTAGCATTTCTTTTCCTTTTGCATGCATATGTTGGTACTTTATGATCTTTTTGATATTGTATATGAACTTGGAGCGTACATGTTTTGTATCATCCTCAATGAGCATACTTGAAAATTGGATGTTGGTACATAGAGCTTATAGCTCAATATATGGAATATAGATTTATTGCTTTCGCTGTTATATCTCTTTGGTTGTTATTGGGGGTTTTAAGTTAAGGGTTAGTCCCGTCTGGCATAGCAAGTGTGTGTTTGTCCCCGTTCGCTATGATTTGGCACGTGAATGGAAATCAATTTCATATACGGATCGGGTCATGGTGCGGGGGATGTGACGTCTCACGGTCGGGCGTTACATATACATAGTACCATACTTATACATATTTATACGTAGTGCCATATTTATACATAGTACCAAAACTGGAAAGTAAAGATGCAAGGATGCAAAAGACTCTTCTAACAAACTCGAACGACCCAAAGTCAAGGAGCAACGAACCGAAGACCTGCACCTGCAAACTCAAGGAGCAAAAGGGGAAAAAGAAACAACGAAGAGGGGTGTCCTAAAGACCGGTGAGGGGCTAACACACGCGCCCGTACGTAAATATAGAGCGAAACATATACAAAACTTAGAGTATTCATGAACTAGGCGTGGTTTTTGCAATCTAAAACATTTTAACACGTAATAACATAGATATAGAAAAGGGGTTTAAGGCCAAAGGCCAAAATCAACCAATTTTAAGGAATTAGAAATCCACTCCCATTTCACGAAACAAAGACAGAAGCAAAACACATGCACACCACTCGGCGAGTACGAGTGCAGACCAACCAACCTCCTTCACAAATCAAAACTCGAAACTTAACACAAACGAAGGCATAAAGTAAACACACACACATACCTCTTCTCCGAGGGATGGAAGGGTGGCCACCCATTGCATCCAACACACTTAGACGTCAGGGTCGATTTCATGACACTCACGCCTAAGGACTCCGTCCCCCATGAACATCCTAGCGGGTTTCGGGTTGATCCTATCAAAGTGGAGTCCATACTCGGGAGTGACCCGACGGCCGATGCCGTCCCGGGGCTTCTTTGTACAAAACTCTTGGGCCCCACATGAAAGTCACACACATTTATCACACTTATACAAAGACTTATCTTTCAAAGCCAATTCTTGCCAGAACATATCACACACACACACCAACCCTTTTCAAAAGAAAGAAACAAAAATGTAGCTTACTTATACATAAAAGTGTTTTCAAACGTTCCATAACAAAAGGAACAAATCCCATAAAATACATATCAATACATATCTATATACATATATATATATATATATATATAGGTCACATGCGGGCTTAAAACACATTTAGGGTTGTAGGTCATAATATCTAAAAGAAAGAAACCTCTCCTTGTAGACCAAACCGACGAAACAAACTCAAACCCTTCTAAGAGACCACCTCTTCAACCACGGAACGAACCTAAGAGCAAACCAAAGATCAGGAGACAAACTTAGACTCAAAATGAACCAATTAGACTCTCAGCATATGCATATGGATGCTAACGATGCATAGAGATTGAGATGAAGTGGCACTTAGGTCATAAGAGTTTATCTTAGATCATATCAAATCATAATTCACATATTTCACGTCAAACAAGCTCACAAATTTCATGCAACACACATAACATGTTATACAACACATTAACAATGCATATAGTTCATATAAGAGCAAGGAGATTACATGCAAGGCAAGTAACAAAGTACAAAGTCACTCATGCACGTAGAAGTACACATTGAATCATATAAGGCACGAATCACTTCAAACGAATCCAAAACCTTAATACAACATACAAGACACATTATTCAAATGTAAAACATATCACATTCAAGCAATAACAAGCTATAGCAAAGCATATCATACATATAAACAAGTATTCATCACATTAAGAACAAGATCGGGGAGTGAAACGAGCAAAATGAACAAGAAAACAAAGTTCGGGAGCAAAACAGAGCCACTGCCCTAAATCCACCCCGGTGGATTTTTTTCAAAAGGGGAATCCACCCCCGTGGATTTAGGTCAGAAAGTTCCCGGAGGGGGCTGCCTTAAATCCACCCCGGTGGATTTTTTTCAAAGATAAAATCCACCCCCGTGGATTTGGGTCAGGGGCCTAATTTTCGAGAAACAAGCTTGCAAACTCCCTCAAAACTCCAAAAAACCCACACAGGCACCAAGCTAACACAAAATGGACAGTTGAGGAAACAAAAACTCATGCATTCAAGCCATAAAAACGGACCAAAGTTGCAATACTCATACTAGAAGTAAAATGAGAGCAAGTTCATGCAAAAGCTTCAAAATCAACATTGGCAATGTGACACCCCCGACTCCGCGACCGTACCGGTATGACGTATGTGCGCAATTTAATTTATTTTAATTTAATATTTAATTATTGCATTTAATTGATTTATATTTTATTAATTGAAATTCTTATATGAATTTTTTGAATTTATATGAAATATTTGAATTATATGTCAAAATTTGCCTCAAGTGATTTATGATATGGATTTTATGAATTTATGATATGTGAATTTAATTCCCGAACAAGCTAATTTCGTAAATTATGTGATTTATATGAGTTAAGGATTTAATGGTACGATTTTATTTAATTTTGGACCTAATTGAAAATATCCCTTTTAATAAAATTTTAATTATTTTTAATTCATTTAAAATTATTTTTTTATTTTATTTTATTTATTAATTCTTGAATTTAAATTTTATTATTGGAATAATATGCCTATTTGTTGGAAATGAGATGCGTTCGTATTCGATTTGAGATCGAAATTTCGTGCCATTTTAATATGTTTGAGTTTTATGAGTCGTGAACTTGAATACATGCTCGTTACATGTTTTCGGGTTTATTTGTTGGGTTTTCGGGACTCGTTTTGTTGGGGTAACCTAAACGGGGCTAAAATGTACTTAGCGCACCTTGGGTTCCGGGTAGTGTAACTTGAGCTCGGGAATTTGGATTCGAATTCCGTCACCTCCGCTGAACTTGTTTCGCCGATTCGAGTGCAATGGAACAGGCCTTGTAATTTTTCGACCTCATTTGATACCCCGAAATCAGCCTGTAACTTTGTATCGCGCTCATATGACCACCTTTCACCGGTTTGAACATAAGTCCCTCAATTTTTCGCCAATTGCCCTCAAACCTGGACCCACACCTCACTAACTCAACCGTTTATCACACCATACTCCTTCCATATCAATCCATACACAAGAGAAAAGAGGAAAAATCAGTTTTTGAGCAGCAGCTGTCCCAAACCCGTAACTATTCACCCAAGGGAGGTTTTGAGCTCCAATCTCCATTTTCCTCCATCTTCTTCAAAGGGTAAGCTTGTATTTGATATGTACATGATTAAGTGATCACTTTCATTCAGGAAATTCTGATTTTCATCCATGGTTGATATAGTTTTGGCGCAAGACTTGAATAGTTAGGTTTTATTGCCATTTTTGAATTACTTGACTTCTTTTGGTGTTTCTCTTGAATTGAGGCTATAAAATTGATCTCTTATGCTTCACTTATTGTTGACTATAGCTGACTTGGGTGGTAGTTGTAACACCCCGAGCGGTGGGGCGCCACACCCCCGCACTATGGCCCGACACGTGTACGAAATGGGAAATCCGCACACGCACCAAGTCACAGCGAACGGGTGACAAACCAAAATCCAACCTAAGGCTAGGCGGTCTAGACCCTGTACAGAGTACGCAAGAGAAAACAAAAGCAGAATGCGGAAGCATTTCAAAATATGAACTTTCAAAAATTTCATGCAACGAACCGAATTCATACAATCCAGAAAATAAATAAACATCAACTAAACGGGTTCAACTAGTTCCACTCACCTGTCCTAACCTGTCCCGAGTGCATACAATCAAAACGGGTTCAACTAATCCAAGCCCTGTCCTAACCTGTCCCGAAAATTCGTATATTCCAAACTTAAACATAAATCTTCATTGTGGCATAACAAAGCGAATAAATTAAACTTATACATTAAACAAATTAAATCAAATTCAAACGAATGCAAAACCTATACAAATACAAAGACCGACTCAACCCGAACAAAACGAAAGACTCGATTCAACCGCCTAGCACCAACGAGCTCCCAAAGCAAACCTGCAACTCAAACAAAAGAAGGGGGGAAAAAGAAATAACGAAGAGGGGTCAGTCCTAACGACTGGTGAGGGGGCTAACACACGCACCCATACATATACATACGAGCAGAGCATATATCAAATTTAAAAGTTCATGAACCGAGCCTGGTTTTTGCAATCTAAAACATTTTCCCGTGATAGTAAATATATAAAAGAGTTTAAGGCCCAAAGGCCAAAATCAACCAATTTTATTAATTATTAATCCATTCCCGTTTCACGAACTAAATTCAAAATCGAAATCAAACTAACTCGGAGAGTTCACGCTTAACTTACACTTGCTCAAAGCATAAACAGAAACAAATCCAATAAACAATCCCACCGCCACACCATTGGGGAAGAGAGGTGCCCCTCTCAACCCTCCACAGAACGAAACATGTGAACCGGAGGATCCCGCCCGGTTCCTTCGACGGCCAGCCAAAATGCGCTCCGTCGGCATAGAAGAACTAAGTCTCCCGTTGTTGGAGAAGTGCACAGGGGTCGTAACCGGCGACCCCAATGGTCGTCCCGGGTCTCCCTTACCCACAATCTCCGGGGCCCATCACACAGATACACACACACTTACACATATCACACTTACCAGATGAAACGTATCCGCAAATCATGCCCTGCTTAAACTCACACACACATTCACGCACACTCACACTTGTCGAAGCTTTTCCAAACAAACGTAAAATAGCTTATATATATATATACAAAACATTTTCCAATTCTTTCATAACAAAAGGGACCAATTCCCACAAAATACATATCCGAACACATATCTATATACATATATATATATAGTTCACATGCGGGCTTCAAAATACACGTAAGGTTTTAGGTCGCTTTAACTAAAAGAAAGAAAACCTCACCGTACACCGACGAGCACGGAAAACAATGGCCAAGAAGTCCCACTGAAACCCGAACAGCTGACAGACACTCCCTGAACAACCCCTGAACAACTGAACACACAACACAGACTCAGACTCCCAAAACAACCAAACAGACACACGGCCATGCTCACGAATACAAATGATGCAACATATAATCCATATTTATTCAATCAAGTCATTCAGAGCATATTACAATTCGTAATACATATCAAAATATGCATAACTTATAAAATTCCTAACATTAATTACATAGAATAAATTAAGACATAAAGAATTCAAATCATATTATGCACAAAGTCTCACGAAATTAAACATGAATTACATAACAATATATATAAATTATACATTGACAATTCTCACGATATTCTAACAATTAGCATACTTGATCAATTCATTCAAATTAAATACAACGTATATTTTCATAATTCATTCCTTACATTTCATAAAATTCATAATCAATTAGTTTTCTAAAATTACACTAACACCCCTTAAACAAGAATTATTCTCAAATAAGTAGGCAAATAACGAGGCAATTAAATTCAATAAGACACGAATCAAGCTTCCATATATCATACAATTCACAAATTCCATTTCATAGTTCATACAAGGCCGAAATTACAATTAAAACAATTAACGAAAGCAAATACAACAACTTCAAAAATTCATATAAAATCAACCGGACATCCGATTGACGAACGGAAAGTGGCGTTGGACTCACCACAACGAAAGGAACCCGCTGACCGAAAGTCACCGGAATGTCGCCACCGTAGCCGGCCGAACCGCCACGTGCAGCCGCCGGACCACCACCTCCGGTGGTCGGAAAAATCCCCGGAAGGACAGAAACGTACGCCTCGGCCTGCTCGACAAAAGCCCTCAAACAAATTCAGAAAATACCAAACACACAAGACTTCATTAAAGAAAAACCGAACCGAAACCCTAGAACGAAAACTGAAATTAAACGCAAACCGCCAAACGAAAATAAATTCCGGACATACCGTTGGAAAGCCCGTAACGAGCCCTACGAAAGCCCCAAGCCAAAACCCGGAAAAAGTCACCGGAAAATCGGACCGCCGGTCCAGACCGGTCCGCCACCGGTTCGCCGCCGCCGGCCGGTTCTCGAGTCGGGGCCAACACCATCCGCTACGTTCCAATATTCTGAGCAACTTCCGTGAAGGAACCACCACCAAAAACCCACCGGAAAAGGGCCAAATCCGCCGCCGAAAAGCCGCCGGTGCGCCACTCGCCGGTTCGGCCATCTCCGCCGCGATTCGTCTCAATCTGATGCCGGAAATGAGTCCAGGGGGTCGAAAACGTCCGGAAACCACCAAACCCCGTCGGAAAAAGTCACCGGAAAACGGCGAAACACGCTGCTACAGTAACCGCCGCCGTCGCCGCGAGCTTCAGGCGGCGCGTGCGGCCTCCTCGCCGCCCCGTTGGCGGCGCCGTCTGTCCAGAAATTCACGCCGGGAGCTCCTCTACCTGGGTGGGTGGCGCGTGTCGTCGGAAGTCCACCGGAGACTGCCGCGAATGGGCGGCGAAGCCGCGGTCCACCACCACCCTCCGCGCGCGACTGAAATCCGGCGATTTCTCCGCCGTCGGTCGCCGGTTGGCCGAGTTCTTGGTACGGTTGTGACCGCGTCGTCGAGCCCGTCGAAAAGCACTAGTGGTTCGTCGAAATCCGTCGAGAAACGAACAAGTTTGGATTGTGTGTGAAAACACACCTCCGAGTGTGTGTGAACAGTGTTTGAATCGCTGGAGGAGGGAGAGAGAGCTGAAGCTGGAGTTTGTGGCACGCAAAACGATGAAGATCGATATTTATCCCGGTCCTCGCGCGAAGAAACGATCGGTAGAAAGGGCTAACGAAGTCAGAATTGGGCAAACTCAGAGTCTACGGTCTCGTCTCGCTGCCCCGAACGCGTTAAAGGGGTCAAAGAGGTCGAAATCTCGATTGAACGAGGAATGACCGAAAAACCCAAAGAAAGAGAAAATTGCAAACAAGCCCCTAAACTCTTAAAGAGTTCAAAATAGGGCCGTGTAAAGCACAAAATCACATAATTACACACATAAAAAGGTTTAAAAGTGACGTACCTCATTTATAGGACGAGCGGGATGTTACAAACTTCCCTCCTTCAAAAGGACCTGTCCTCAGGTCCTACTGCTGAGTCGAAGAGCTTCGATCTGGACTACCTGCATCACTCTCCCCAAAATCGTATAGTCATAGCCCTGGCTGTAAAGTTTTACCCCTTTGATGACATCATCTCCCTTCAGGGTTTGGTAGCCACAGAGATCTGTCTGATCACTTCATTCAATCACCCATAGGTCACTGCATTCCAAGCTCGTCACCGTCACATCCTCATCGCTTATTGGCTGAAGTCAGGCCACCCACCACGCAACGGCAGCAAACAAGAGAGAATCCCATCTCTCAACACTCAAGTGAGAGCACCCCGTCTCTCAGCACACAAAAGAGAAAACCCCGTTCCTCAGCACACAAGGGAGAGACCCCGTCTCTCCGGCACAGAATTGAGAGAACCCCGTCTCTCAACCTAAGTCTGATAAATTCCACATCTCTCAGACAATCTAGTTTGAGAAAATCCGGCATTTCTCAAACCCTAAATCTAAGGGAATCCAGCAACCCTCGAATACCTAAGAACAAGAGAATCCAGCATCTCTTGTGCACAAAACTCAGAAAGAATCCAACATCTTTCTATCATACAAATAGGGAGAATCCCACATCTCCCTAACACATAAATAGAGAGAGATCTCAACAACTCTCTAGCACACAGGTTCACTTACTCAGCAATCAAACAAACACACATTGGAGCAAACACTAGACGCAAAATTTGTGATGCATGTTTAGTGTACCTTATCACAACTGATATCGGCGTCCCTAGAGTATACATACATCATCCATGCTCAACTCAAGGGGGATATCGCGATGGAATGTCTGTAAAATAAGATTACAATATATGTATATGCATGAAAGGGGTAATAAGCAATCAAGAACATTAAACATAGAGGCACAAATAATTTACACAAGCATGCAATCAAATCAGTTGGCAAGAGTTCACAAACAACAGAAAACTTTAAATTACGAAATTAAATCAATTAGTCACGTTATTACACACGTTGTCACACACGTCAAACAAAATAAAATATAATTACTTATGCAATGCATGTGTGCAAATGCCATGAATGTTTAATGTACCGTTCACCGTGGCAATGAAGTTGTGGTTGACAATTTCTTTAACTTGAACGAATAATCAATTCCTTAACTGACCGTAGTTCCAACTTTCCATTTTACATTCTTTGATGTTTCCTCGCATCCTCCGGTTCAAAAGGGTCTCGAACCGTTTCAATTAGTTGTCGGAGCCAAGTGATCCGTAGGCTCTTCCGAAGTCCCGATAAAGTTCGCGAGAAATAAAATTTGCTGCCTCCATCATCGGTAAGGCTTCTTATAACGTTCATGAAGGGATCAATGGAGAATCCTTAATCAATCCCACTTTGCCACCGTCATTTTAACTGATGCTCCCGTCCTCGTAATTTGGTGAAGTTGGCTTTCAAAAACATTGCCACGAAATTCCTTATTTTAAAGTTTTCCCTTTTTCCTTAGTACAAGTGTAACTACTCTTGTTAATGTCTTTAAAATAGTCTGACCCTCTCTTGAATGACTCTGAAGTCTGAATGGTACAATTGCTTCGATTTGTTCGTTGCTACCTCACGCCATCCAGAGTTTAAAAATCCTGGTGTCCTTATAAAACATGTTACTCCCGAGCACCTCGATAATCAAAAGACCTAATATCCCCATCGTAGACAAATATCTTCTTTCATCCTCCCTATACTCTGAGCTGGTTAGATCAATCGTACACTTTTGATCACCCCTGTTCGGATTCCAATGAGGCTTCAATTAAGACAGCACTTGGTGAATCAGATAGATGACCACCTAAAATACAATCACGAATCTAATGCATGTAGGGTTAGGGATGTGAATGGCATATACTCATTAATCAGCAAGAAAACAATCGAGCACGTAGAACAAAAAGATCAGAATAATTACAATTTAATCCAATGCATGATGCATGTGCTATGAATGCATGATACCTGTTTCCATTATATTAGCATCGAACCCTGACTGAATTCTTGTTGAGATTCGTTTGCTCCAAGTAGTCAGAAGATGGAAGTCTCAAATCCTCTTTCATCAATTGGTAGAAGTGGGAAGTGTTGTCACAATCAATTACAATTTTGGTGCCAAGGAGTCACCCTACAATTCACAATTTGAATAAATATTTATGCATGGGAGTTAGTAAATGGATATGTCATATAATGAAAACAATTAAGAGCACCAACTAAATGCAGATGCAACACATAATTTACAAAAATTTAAAGCATAACAATGATAATGTTATAAAAATCGTAATCATAGTGTACACATAATCACATAAGCTCAGACAAATTCATATAGAGAAGTCAATATTTCACATTAAACGAATGCAATGCACAAGTACTCCTATGCCGTACGACCTAAACTGACACGACCCGACTCCAGAGCACCGGTTTTGAACCTGGTAGCTCTGATACCACATAAGATGTAACACCCCGAGCGGTGGGGCGCCACACCCCCGCACTATGGCCCGACACGTGTACGAAATGGGAAATCCGCACACGCACCAAGTCACAGCGAACGGGTGACAAACCAAAATCCAACCTAAGGCTAGGCGGTCTAGACCCTGTACAGAGTACGCAAGAGAAAACAAAAGCAGAATGCGGAAGCATTTCAAAATATGAACTTTCAAAAATTTCATGCAACGAACCGAATTCATACAATCCAGAAAATAAATAAACATCAACTAAACGGGTTCAACTAGTTCCACTCACCTGTCCTAACCTGTCCCGAGTGCATACAATCAAAACGGGTTCAACTAATCCAAGCCCTGTCCTAACCTGTCCCGAAAATTCGTATATTCCAAACTTAAACATAAATCTTCATAGTGGCATAACAAAGCGAATAAATTAAACTTATACATTAAACAAATTAAATCAAATTCAAACGAATGCAAAACCTATACAAATACAAAGACCGACTCAACCCGAACAAAACGAAAGACTCGATTCAACCGCCTAGCACCAACGAGCTCCCAAAGCAAACCTGCAACTCAAACAAAAGAAGGGGGGAAAAAGAAACAACGAAGAGGGGTCAGTCCTAACGACTGGTGAGGGGGCTAACACACGCACCCATACATATACATACGAGCAGAGCATATATCAAATTTAAAAGTTCATGAACCGAGCCTGGTTTTTGCAATCTAAAACATTTTCCCGTGATAGTAAATATATAAAAGAGTTTAGGCCCAAAGGCCAAAATCAACCAATTTTATTAATTATTAATCCATTCCCGTTTCACGAACTAAATTCAAAATCGAAATCAAACTAACTCGGAGAGTTCACGCTTAACTTACACTTGCTCAAAGCATAAACAGAAACAAATCCAATAAACAATCCCACCGCCACACCATTGGGGAAGAGAGGTGCCCCTCTCAACCCTCCACAGAACGAAACATGTGAACCGGAGGATCCCGCCCGGTTCCTTCGACGGCCAGCCAAAATGCGCTCCGTCGGCATAGAAGAACTAAGTCTCCCGTTGTTGGAGAAGTGCACAGGGGTCGTAACCGGCGACCCCAATGGTCGTCCCGGGTCTCCCTTACCCACAATCTCCGGGGCCCATCACACAGATACACACACACTTACACATATCACACTTACCAGACGAAACTTATCCGCAAATCATGCCCTGCTTAAACTCACACACACATTCACGCACACTCACACTTGTCGAAGCTTTTCCAAACAAACGTAAAATAGCTTATATATATATATACAAAACATTTTCCAATTCTTTCATAACAAAAGGGACCAATTCCCACAAAATACATATCCGAACACATATCTATATACATATATATATATAGTTCACATGCGGGCTTCAAAATACACGTAAGGTTTTAGGTCGCTTTAACTAAAAGAAAGAAAACCTCACCGTACACCGACGAGCACGGAAAACAATGGCCAAGAAGTCCCACTGAAACCCGAACAGCTGACAGACACTCCCTGAACAACCCCTGAACAACTGAACACACAACACAGACTCAGACTCCCAAAACAACCAAACAGACACACGGCCATGCTCACGAATACAAATGATGCAACATATAATCCATATTTATTCAATCAAGTCATTCAGAGCATATTACAATTCGTAATACATATCAAAATATGCATAACTTATAAAATTCCTAACATTAATTACATAGAATAAATTAAGACATAAAGAATTCAAATCATATTATGCACAAAGTCTCACGAAATTAAACATGAATTACATAACAATATATATAAATTATACATTGACAATTCTCACGATATTCTAACAATTAGCATACTTGATCAATTCATTCAAATTAAATACAACGTATATTTTCATAATTCATTCCTTACATTTCATAAAATTCATAATCAATTAGTTTTCTAAAATTACACTAACACCCCTTAAACAAGAATTATTCTCAAATAAGTAGGCAAATAACGAGGCAATTAAATTCAATAAGACACGAATCAAGCTTCAATATATCATACAATTCACAAATTCCATTTCATAGTTCATACAAGGCCGAAATTACAATTAAAACAATTAACGAAAGCAAATACAACAACTTCAAAAATTCATATAAAATCAACCGGACATCCGATTGACGAACGGAAAGTGGCGTTGGACTCACCACAACGAAAGGAACCCGCTGACCGAAAGTCACCGGAATGTCGCCACCGTAGCCGGCCGAACCGCCACGTGCAGCCGCCGGACCACCACCTCCGGTGGTCGGAAAAATCCCCGGAAGGACAGAAACGTACGCCTCGGCCTGCTCGACAAAAGCCCTCAAACAAATTCAGAAAATACCAAACACACAAGACTTCATTAAAGAAAAACCGAACCGAAACCCTAGAACGAAAACTGAAATTAAACGCAAACCGCCAAACGAAAATAAATTCCGGACATACCGTTGGAAAGCCCGTAACGAGCCCTACGAAAGCCCCAAGCCAAAACCCGGAAAAAGTCACCGGAAAATCGGACCGCCGGTCCAGACCGGTCCGCCACCGGTTCGCCGCCGCCGGCCGGTTCTCGAGTCGGGGCCAACACCATCCGCTACGTTCCAATATTCTGAGCAACTTCCGTGAAGGAACCACCACCAAAAACCCACCGGAAAAGGGCCAAATCCGCCGCCGAAAAGCCGCCGGTGCGCCACTCGCCGGTTCGGCCATCTCCGCCGCGATTCGTCTCAATCTGATGCCGGAAATGAGTCCAGGAGGTCGAAAACGTCCGGAAACCACCAAACCCCGTCGGAAAAAGTCGCCGGAAAACGGCGAAACACGCTGCTACAGTAACCGCCGCCGTCGCCGCGAGCTTCAGGCGGCGCGTGCGGCCTCCTCGCCGCCCCGTTGGCGGCGCCGTCTGTCCAGAAATTCACGCCGGGAGCTCCTCTACCTGGGTGGGTGGCGCGTGTCGTCGGAAGTCCACCGGAGACTGCCGCGAATGGGCGGCGAAGCCGCGGTCCACCACCACCCTCCACGCTCGACTGAAATCCGGCGATTTCTCCGCCGTCGGTCGCCGGTTGGCCGAGTTCTTGGTACGGTTGTGACCGCGTCGTTGAGCCCGTCGAAAAGCACTAGTGGTTCGTCGAAATCCGTCGAGAAACGAACAAGTTTGGATTGTGTGTGAAAACACACCTCCGAGTGTGTGTGAACAGTGTTTGAATCGCTGGAGGAGGGAGAGAGAGCTGAAGCTGGAGTTTGTGGCACGCAAAACGATGAAGATCGATATTTATCCCGGTCCTCGCGCGAAGAAACGATCGGTAGAAAGGGCTAACGAAGTCAGAATTGGGCAAACTCAGAGTCTACGGACTCGTCTCGCTGCCCCGAACGCGTTAAAGGGGTCAAAGAGGTCGAAATCTCGATTGAACGAGGAATGACCGAAAAACCCAAAGAAAGAGAAAATTGCAAACAAGCCCCTAAACTCTTAAAGAGTTCAAAATAGGGCCGTGTAAAGCACAAAATCACATAATTACACACATAAAAAGGTTTAAAAGTGACGTACCTCATTTATAGGACGAGCGGGATGTTACAGTAGTTGTGATATGGGTGAGATACCATTAAAGTACTTGAGGTTTTGTTGAGATATATGCATGAATTGGTGCCATTTCCTTACCTTTTCTGCTGCTGTTCGTTTCCAACTGATTTAAGGAGGTTTTTATACTGAGTTGCAGCTGTTTTTCTTGCCTTAGCATGCTTGAATGAGTTTGTATTTGATTGGTATGAGATAAAGGGCTGAACAGGGGTGATTTTCCGCCATTTCTACGTCTGAATTGTCTCCCCGGCCGGGGAGATTTTATTCATGAAAGTACCCGGCCGGGTACTTGATATGCAAAAACATTCTGCATCAAATGTACCCGGGAGGGTACTTCTATGTATAAAATTTCCCCTGGGCGGGGAGATTAAATTTGCAACTGAATGTTTTAATTTGTTTCCTAGCTTTGCATGGATTATAATGCATGGTGTTAATTCTATATTTGCATGGACTTTACATGCATGGTGACTAATTGAGTAATGCATGGAGTCTAACATGAGGAATGGATGGATTTTGCTATAATATATGTATCTTTAAATGTATTAATATGGCTGCTGTGTGTGTATGTACCATCCCGATTCTCCGGCTTTCCAGGGAAGAACGTCACGGGTGTGCTAAGTGCGCATTTAATTATTTAAGCATGTGAAAATATGAATTATTTGGAATATTTGAATAATTGAAATAAGTGTTAAGTTTGAAACTTTAAACGTTTAAATCCTTTTTTAATCATTTTAGATTCGTTTAACTCCGTTTTCAATTCCGATTTTTGTGAAATTTTGGTATGCGTGATATATGTGAGTTATGAATGCATTTGCATGCTCGTTTTAAGTTTTCGTGTTCGTTTATCGAGGTTTTAAACCTTTGGTATTTGACGAGGGACATGAGGGCCTAACTAGTTTTAGCGTGCCTCTTGTTCCGGAGGCCATAACTTGAGCTAGGGAATTCGGATTCGAATTCCGGAAGATGCGTTGGACTCGTAACAAAGAGATGAAGACAAGGAACCTGATTTGGTATTTTTATAAGCTCATTTGGACCCTCGTTTTTTGACCGGAATGAACAGCTTGCGTTAAAGCCACCTTCTTTGACTAGTCATGTACTTGTGGGGCCAATTTAACTCAACCTAAGCCTAACCCTTGATGTCTTGACTTGAGTTAAGTCTCTCCCTCTCCCTTATCAGCTGAAAACCGAGCCAAACCCCCTCATTTTGTGCTGCAACTGATCGAGAGAGAAGAGAAGAGGAGAGGAGAAGAGAACTTTGCCCCTTTTGTGGATTTTGAGCTCAAATCATCATCTTTCTTCTCCAAATTTTCAAAGTATGTATATTTTTGTATTCTCTACCCCTTTTATACAAGTTTTGATCCATTTAATACTTGTTTTGCATCAGATTTGATTAGGGTTTGGGTAGGAGCATGAATAGGGACTTTTGGGGATTTTTGCTCTTATGAGTTAACTTGTTTTATGGCTGATTTCCTTGCTTTTAAATGATTATATGAGCTTGTTTCTTGGCCTATTTGTTTCCTAACTGATATTATATGATGTTAGGATGATTTTATCTTTAGACCCTTTGATGAAATTATGAGATATGGAGCTCCAAACTTAGTGATAAAAAACTGCCTCCCCTGTTTTGGACTGCTGTGTGGAATTATGCTTTGTTGCTTGAACAAATGACCTTCTTTTCATGTGAATTTGCATGGATATGATGTAAACTCATTTCTCTATATGTTAGCATTCATGTTGCAAGCCTTTGGATCCATTTTAAGCCCCAAAACAGAAGTACATGACCTGTTCTTATGCATGATCCATGACAGACCTGCTGCTGTTGCATTTTTGTGGTTCGTTGGTCATTTTAATGTGCTTCAATTCGTACAATTTTGCATATATATGATGTATATTAGTTTTTTAGTATGTTATCATGCATTCCCCAAGGTTTTAGATCCAAATTCAGCCCCTAAGTACTTGATCTTGGTATGATCGAACTCATATGTGCGGTTTTGACGCCCCAGACTTGCTGCATGGATTCGGTGCTCTTAACGTGTGATTTGGCCTTTGAATTCTAAATAAAATATGCTCCTAACATGCTAAATATGTTGTATATCAAGTTTCATAAGATTTGGAGTTGATTTGGTATGCTTTTGGACTGATTTTGTATAAGGTTTGTTTTGCCGATAAACTTTGTTTGCGTTTTTGGGTCTGTACCGTGACACCCCCGTGTGTCATTTGCCTTGAAATGTGAGACACCCCCGTGTCATGCCTTTTTTTCAGGTCTGTACTGAGACACCCCCGTGTCTCAGTCTAGTTAAGTTGAGGGACACCCCCGTGTCCCTCCCCCTGCACAGCTCTTGTTGTTTCCTTTTCGGTTTTTGATTGTTTCACCTCTGTTAATGCCTTTATCTTCGTTTGTATTGAACTATGAACTTGTTGTATTATGTGTTAGGAGTCTTGTGGTTCAATTTCATAACATTTGGATGAGATTTAGGCATGCTTTTTCTGAATGCCGTTGATGTGCGTTTTTATATCATTTGTGATTTCCGTAACCCTTTTTGTAACGCCCGAGCGCGAGACGTCACATCCCCCGCACCATGCCCAACCCGTATACGAAATGGATTTCCATACACGTGTCGAATCATAGCGAACGGAGACATACACACTCGCTAAGCCAGGCGGGACTAGCCTATCACTTAAACCCCAACAACAACAACAACAATCAGAGTAACAGAAAGGCGGAAGCAATCATTCATGTATTATATATTGAGCTAGATGCTCTAGGTACCAACGTGTAATTCATATATTGAGCTATACGCTCTATGTACCAATACTTAAGCCTGAATAAGATACATATAGGTACCATATACATGTACGCTCCATACATACATAAAATCCAAAAGTGATCATTAATGTAATCATATGCGTGTAAAGGAAAGACTAGACACTATGCAAGACTCTCCTCCCGACTCGCATCCCGCCTAGCATCCCCTTCCTGCAAAAACAACTGAAACAACTCCGGGTCCAGTCTTAGACAGACTGGTGGGTATAAAAAGATAGGCATAATATCATAATATTGCGGAATTTAAACACGTACATGCAAATTATAATCCTTATTCGAGGTTTTGAATCCTCTTTCCCAAGTGGGAAAATAAATACAACGAATAAGATTATAACAATTCATTTCATTCATTAGGTCATTCGTGGCCCGGCGAGAGGCATGCATTATCTCCAACCACCATCTCGTGTAATTCATTAATTATTCATTCATTCATTCGTTCATGCATTCTTTCTTTTGTGCACATTCATTAGAACATTCATTCGTTCATTCATAGACTCCTTTTTCCTCCGGGTAGGGAATGGGTTTGCAAGGCCCGAACCCTCATTCATTAATGTTAGAGGGGTACATGAATCCCCAAAAGCGCGGGTCCCCTTTCATTCACTAATCTCCTAGTGAAATCCAGGTTGCCAAAATTGTTGGAACTAGTATAAATGGATTCCCGTCAGCCCAAGCTTCCCCGGTTCACCACTACACTAAGTCCCGGGCCCCCATTCATTGTGATCACTCATTCATTACTCGCCAAAACATTTTGGTAGGATATTCAAGAAAAAGGCTTTCGTTTAAAACATTTGCTCATTAAAACATGGTATAAATACCTATATAGGGTTTTGGCCAAAATCTTGCACATTAGGTGTTCGGGGTCATATTGTTAACTAATAGAAGAAAAACCCACCTGGTAGAGAAAAAGAACCCGACAAAGCTCTCACTGCCCGACCTCGTCAACCACAGGATCAAGATCTGTGTGACAAAGGTTGTGTGAGACTCAATCATGACCACATTAGACGCTCGGCAATGCAATATCATGTTAAGGAATGCTTAAAATGCAATAATATGTTCAAATATGGTCATGAATGTCATAGAATCCAATTAAACACATAATTCAACAAATTTCATTCAATATACGATAAAATCGTATTCGTTCCTGTTCATACTTTCATACTTGCATTTCATAAGGTTATCAATATCATATATCAATCATAAAACATAGCTTTAACATAATCATGTTACATATAATCCACCAATACGAGCAATAAACGAGATAAAAGCAAGAAAAGAGGTTCCCCAAAGCTGCCATTTCAAATGACACGGCCGTGTTGAGTTTTCAAAGGAAACGGACACGGCCCTGTCCGAGGTTTAAAAATCCAAAAATTCAAAGTCGAGGGCTCGACACGGCCGTGTTGAGTTTTCAAAGCATTTGGACACGGCCGTGTCCGAGGTTAAATTCAGAAAAATTCGAAGTCGAGAGCCGAACACGGCCGTGTCCATTTTCAGTTCAAAGCTGACACGGCCGTGTCAGCTCATCGTTTTGCCAAGAAAAACAGCGCAGAAGCTCCGTTTGTCGAGGGAAAAGCTTGCGAAAACAGGGGCAGCCATAAGGAAGCTCTTATACACTCTTAGACATGATCTCAAGCCATATAATTCACATATATCATGCAATCCATTCATACTTACAAGAATTCATGCAAAAGATTGGCAAAAGATCACGCAACAACAAGCTTTCATACATGGAAGCTTCAAGCTTCAACAATGGCATATCATGTAATACATATCCAACATGAGATTTAAAGATATAGCAATGATGAGGAAGTTACAAGCAACACATTCCATGCATCAACTATCATTTAAAACCAAGGAAAGACATGAAACCAAGAATTCATACCATTTGCATCATTTCAAATTTATTTCTCATAACACATGATTCTCCAACTCATACCAAGATATAATCGGAAGAAAATGGAGAGGAGAATGAGGGAAAAACAATCCATACCTTACCTTGGAAGAAGATTGGATGAAAGTTGATCTTGAGCTTAGGGTTTGAATGATCAACAAGGGTTTTCTTCAAGCTTCTCCTTGGCCTCTTGAGATGATGATGATCGATGAAATGAGATGCATAAGGGAACAAATTCTGATATTAAGTGATAAAATGGGTAGAATACGGGTCGGTCCAAGTCCGGTTCGTTTAGTAAACGGTTCAACAAGTTATAAGGTCGAGGTTGAGGAAAAGTTCATTGTCGAAGGTTCAAACGGTATCGAAAAAGTATAAGGTCAAGTTTAATGGATGGGTAACGTCGAAACAAGTTCAACGCCGGTTACGGATCTCGATTTCGAGGTCCGGAGCTCAAGATATAGCGAAAACCGTTCAAGGTTGCCTATATACAAATAGGTCCCTAAACTTTCAAAAAGTGGCAATTAAGCCCAAACCCAATTTCCAATTGAGTCCAAAACAATCAAATAAGTTACAATCAAGTCCACGATTACACGAAACACGTAATTTCATTCAATTAACACCAAATTCACAAAATTCACATTCTCACAATTCCGTTCATATATTCATAGCACATATTGGAATTCACATATAAAATTTAAACAAATATATCAAATTAGAAGCGAATTCAATTAGCAAATCAAATTAATAAAATCATATAATTAAATAAAATGCGCACGTAACACTTACAGGCACGTGTGAAAACACGGGGCGTTACAACCTCTCCCCCTTAAAGAGAATCCGTCCTCGGATTAATTGCTCGATCGGAAACAACTCGGGATAGAACTTCTTCATTTTCTCTTCCGTTTCCCACGTGGCTTCTTCCGTCTTATCACTTCGCCACAACACTTTCACCAAGGGAAATCGTCTGTTTAGAAGTTCTTGAAATTTCCGATCCAAAATCTTAACTGGTTTCTGAACAAAAGTGAGATTCGGTTCAAGCTCTGCTTCTTCACTCGGTATGATCACTGATTCATCGGGGTAGTACATCCGAAGTTGTGATACATGGAAGACATTGTGAATACCCGTTAAACTTGGAGGCAAATCCAATCTATAAGTTGTATCTCCGATTCTCTCCAAAATCTCATAAGGTCCTAAATATCGGGGATTCAACTTTCCTCCTTTTCCAATTCGGGTATATCCTTTCCGAGGTGAAGCTTTCAGGAATACCCTATCCCCAATTTCAAATTCAAGATCTTTCCTTTGCTTGTCTGCATAACTTTTCTGTTGATCTTGAGCTGCTTTCATCCGTTGTCGAATAATCTGAACTTTTTCAATAGCATCCTGAATGGCCTTAGAAGGTTTATCTTTCCTTTCACCTCTTTGTACCCCTTGTTGCTTACTCCACTTCCATTCCTCCAAATCGAAAAACAACGGGGATCGGCACTTTCTTCCATAAAGAAACTCATACAGTGCCATTTTATAGAAGCTTGATAACTATTATTGTAGGCAAACTCAATCAAGGGCAGTTGTTCATTCCATGAACTCGAAAAATCCAATGCACACGCCCTTAACATATCTTCAAGATATCTGATTAACCTTTCAGATTGCCCATCGGTCTGTGGATGAAAAGCTGTACTGAACTGAAGCTTAGTCCCTAGACACTTCTGTAACTCTTGCCAAAACTTGGAAGTGAATCTCGGATCCCTGTCTGAAACAATACTAGCTGGCACTCCATGTAACCGAGCAATCTCATCACAATACCTCTTAGCCAACTTACCTATCTTATCTAACATCCGAACTGCAAGAAAATGCGCTGACTTGGTTAACCTGTCCACGATTACCCAAATTCCATCGAATCCACCTTTCACTCTAGGTAAACCCAATACAAAATCCATTGCTATCTGTTCCCATTTCCATATTGGAATAGGTAGTGGCTGTAACAATCGTGACGGCTTTTGATGCTCAGCTTTCACTAGCTGACAAGTCAGACACTGCTTCACATAATTCACCACGTCTCTCTTCAGCCCGTTCCACCAATAATACTGTTTCAAGTCCCGATACATCTTGTTTCCACCAGGATGTACCGAATACACAGTTTTATGAGCTTCATCCAGAATAGCTCTTCTCAATTCTGTTGGAACTACCACTCTGTCCTTAAATCGAAAAATTCCCGTATCATCGAATCCAAACGGACACTCGGAGTCTGATCGAGCCTTCTCTATCAACTTCTGAATCTCAACATCCGTCCGTTGTGCCTCAAATATCTGTTGTCTTAACTCTGGACGTACTGAGATGTTACTAATACGAGCCTTTATCTTAACCAATTCCATTGGTTGTCCAATATTTACCTTCAGATGGGATACACTAGCCTTCCTGCTCAATGCATCCGCAACCACGTTAGCTTTACCCGGGTGATACTTAATCACACAATCATAATCCTCGAGAGTCTCCATCCAATGACACTGTCTTCTATTCAACTCCTTCTGAGAGAATAAGTACTGAATTGTGATCGGTGAAAATCTCAAAAGAAGTTCCATACAAGTAATGTCTCCACTTCCCTAAGGCAAAAATCAACGCTGCAAGTTCAAGGTCGTGAGTGGGATAATTCTTCTCATGCTCTTTCAATTTCCTAGAGGCATAAGCAATTACTCTCCCATTTTGCATCAAAACGCAACCTAAGCCCTCATGGGAAGCATCCGTATACACCATAAACCCTTCAATACCAACCAGCAGTGCAAGTATCGGTGCAGAAGTTAACTTATCCTTCAAGAGCTGAAAACTAACTTCACACTTCTCATCCCATTTAAACCGAACCTCTTTCTTGGTTAATCGGGTTAACGGAGCCGCAATCTTAGAGAAGTCCTTAACAAATCTTCGATAATAGCCGGCTAAACCCAAAAAACTTCGGATCTCAGAAACATTCTTAGGACTCTGCCACTGTGAAACTGCCTCTATTTTCGAAGGATCCACTTCTAATCCTTTGCTCGAAATAATATGTCCCAAGAAACTCACCCTGTCAATCCAAAACTCGCATTTACTGAACTTGGCATAAAGCTGATTATCTCTTAAAGTCTCCAATACCAATCTCAAATGCCGAGCATGATCCTCTTCTGACCTTGAGTATACCAAAATATCATCGATGAAGATCACAACAAACTTATCCAAATACGGCCGGAAAATCCGATGCATCATATCCATAAAAGCTGCCGGCGCATTAGTTAATCCAAAGGGCATCACCACAAATTCATAATGTCAATACCGGGTATTAATTCCTATCTTAAGAATATCTTCCTTGTAACGCCCCAGCTTTCGGCATTTCAGGTATGATCGACACGTGTGCGTTTGAGAGTTAGTTTTAATTATTAATTGTTTACTTCTTTAATTTTTCATAGCATGACATAATTTTATAAAATTATATTCTTAACATTTTATTGAAAATTCATATCATATCATATTTTTCGGATTTATTGAACGTGATTACAATGTGAATTATTTTCCCGAATGTGATTTATTTCTTTTATGTCCTTAATTGCTCATTTTCACGAATTTGGGATCTAATTGCATTGGACCTAATTGATCATTTAAAATGGGATTTGAACCTCATTGCATAACTTATTAAGTGGAGGGATTTAATTGCAAATTGGCCCTCTTTTCTCTTCTCCATAGCAGCAATCACGTACCAACATTTCCCATTTCATACCAAAACATTTCTTCCTTGTTCTTGTTTTCTTTGCTCAACCGTGACAAACCCTTCTTGGAAGAGAGGGAGATTTCATCCATTCAAGCTAAGTTTTGTGGGATTTGTGGCCATACAAGCATCATCAACATCATTTCATCATCTCTTCTTCCATTTCTTTCTTTTGAGGTAATTATGGAGAATGGATGATTTTCTTGTATATGTGGTATAGTTAGGGCTTTGTTATGTGTTAATTAAATTGTGTGTTGGTTGTTGGAAATATGTATGTGAGCTTTGAGCTCAAGTTTGATGCATTTATCTTGAGTTTTATGATGGATATTGATGATCTAACATTGAAATGAGTGTTTACATGAATTGTTATTGATCGAAATGCATGTTAACATGTTTATTGTATCATATATATGCATTTAAACTTGGCTTGAAGCCATTTTTGGTGATTGTTTGTGGTGTTGCCATTGCTGCCCTGTTTCTGCTCTGCTTACAGCTGCTCTCGTATTTTGGGAACGGCCCTTCCCAACCCCAGTTCAAAACTGGAACGGCCGTTCCCATGATGCTGAGATTAGGCCAGCGAGACTGGGAACGGCCGTTCCCATTTTGGCCTTTGAGCCGGAAGGGCCGTTCCCAGCTAAAACGTTTTTCCCTTTTTGAAAACGCTGGCGCGTTTTCTGTAGCCATGGGAACGGCCCTTCCCATTTTCAAAGGGAAGTCGGAACGGCCGTTCCCATAGTCCAGAATGTGTGCAAAATTCACTGCATAAAATTGTAATTTTCGCACCTCGTTCCGACGGCTTCTTTGACCCCTAATTGCTATTATATGACTGATTACATGTTGAAACGCAATATTTTTATGGTACATTGTATTTTTCTCGTCGTCTCGTTGCATTTCCGCCGTTCGTCATATTTGGTACATTTTGAGTCGTGTTTCACGGACAATTGTCTTTCTTGCACAGACCAGCTTCCTGGTGACGAGGAGCAGGCCCCGTGAGCTATTTCCTTGGTTTATTTTGGGTCGTTCAGGTGAGGTTTAATTTTAGATACATAGGACCCGTACAACCCTATGTGAATTTTAAGCCAAAACCTATCTATATAACTTATAGTTTTTAAAAGAGATTGGTTTTCAAATGTTTTATCGAACCATTGAAGGAATTGATTGATTGATTGATTGTTTTGGCGAGTATGGTATTGCACTGTGGGCCCGAGGGTAGTGACTCGAGCCAACCGGGAAAGCATGGGCTGACGGGTAACTCGAGGGCTATCCTCACCAAACTGGGATGAACCCTGAACCCTCTAGGAGATTAGGGGAGGAAGGAGTTCCGGGCTTAGGGATTCATGTACCCTCTGCCCAGATTGATTGGATGGTGAGGCCTTGCAATCCCACCATCACCCGGAGGAAGAAGGCGTTATTGAAACTGCTAATTGTGCACATTAATGAATTGCTTGATCACCTAATCATCTAATAATTGATTGATTGATTGTACACAGTCGGTGTAAGGTTGGAGAATTGCCCCACTCGCCGGGCCACTATTGATTGAATTGAATTGATTGAATTGAAATTGGAATAGTTGTAATCTCGGGCGATAGTATCTCTTTTAACCTATTAGATCGTATTGTTTTTCCAAAATTATTACCCGAGGTTAGAACTTGCATGTATGTGCGCTTATATTTATTATACCCCTCGCTCAGTCTGTGTTGGACTGACACCTCAACTTTTCAGTGTTTTGCAGGGCGTGCTAGGCGGGAATTTAGAGTCTAGTGGTCTTTAAATTTGGGTCTAGCACACTTCATTCCCACATTTTGTTATGTATAGCTATTTGGGATATTTTGTATACCGCCTTGTTATCTATATTGTTGGGAGATGATAATGTATTGATAGTCTGAATGTTAGTACCTATAAGTAAATAAATAAATATGGTACCTATACATATCGAATGAATGTTATTGCTTCCGCTTTTTAATACTCTGACTTGATTGTTGGTTGGTTTTAAATTGAGGGTACCCGCTTAGCCTTGAGTCATTTTATTGTCTCCCGTTCGCTATAGCTTTGATTCACGTATGGATTGTTCGTTTCATATGTGGATTGGGGCTATAGTGCGGGGGATGTGGTGCCTGGCGTTCCGGGTGCTACATCCTACGGTGGTATCAGAGCTCGGTTGCAAAACCGGGTCTCTAGTGTCGTGTCTTGTGAGTCTAGGTCGCACGGCATAGGAACTAAGTGTCAATTTGAGAGTCTTGCATCGTTATTTGATACTTGAACCTACTTGACTTATTTGAATTTGGGGTGACTTGTTAAATTTCTGAATTTATGTGCAATTTGTGAATTATTTGCACACATTGGCATTACTAATCGAACATGCATAATAATGACTTGATTTCAGGATGGCTCGCGACAGACATCACCGTGATCATTCTCCTAGACATCGCCATCATCGACATCATCGCAGGGAGAGATCACCACCTCCTCCTCCACCTCCTCAGGCTCAGCCACAGGACTTTATGAATGTCGTGGTGGGTCTTATTGATTAGAGAGTCCGGGATTATGTTCCTCCACCACCACCAGTGGCACCACCACAGCCTGGAGGCCAAATATCAGCTGTTTTCAGGGAGTTTCAGAACCAACATCCTCCCAAATTTTATAAAGGAAATGATATTCAGGCCGAGCAGTGGCTGAAAGAGATTGAGAGGATATGGGAGCTTATCCCGTGTGAGTCCAGGGAGAAGGCCCGTTGTACCATTTCTTTGATTCAGGGTGAGGCCTACTCTTGGTGGGAGAGTGCCCGGATTGTGTTAGATGCTGCAGGCGAGGAAGTGAACTGGGAAGTGTTTGTCAGAGAATTTCAGAACAAGTTCATTCCTCCATCTTCTCGCACTAGGAGATTGAAGGAATTTACAGAGTTAAAGCAAGGAAACAGGTCGGTCTCAGAGTACATCGCCGAGTTTGAGAGGTTGTCCCGCTATGCTCCTAATATAGCGAGTGATGATTTCCATAAGGCGATGCAGTTTGTTCAGGGCCTTAGACCGGATATTCAGGTAGCGATTGAGGCAGTCAACACGAGTACCTGGGTGAAGGCTACCAAGAAGGCTCTATTGGTTGAGGATTTAGTGAATGCGAGGCGGTCTACCTACCGTTCAGGTTCAGGTTCGGGCTCAGGGTCTGGATCGGGATTCAGGGGTTCTGGATCGGGTTTTAGAGGTTTCGGATCAGGGTATAAGGGTTCAGGCTCGGGTTCTGCTTCAGGCAAGAGGCCGATGGTTTATTCTTCTCCCCCACCAGCTCCACAGGGCTCAGGAAAGAAGCCCCGACCAGCAGGACCAGTGATTCGAGCTCCAGTTGCTCCAGCTTTGCCACCACCACCCGAGAGACCTTATTGTACCTTCTGTGGACAGAGGACACACGTCTATGATAACTGCAGGAGGCGTTTGGGTTTATGCTTACTTTGTGGGAGCGATGAGCATTTGGTAGATGGTTGTCCGGATCGCAGGATACCACCACCGGGGGCACCGAGACCACTGATTAGGGCTCGTGCTTATGCTTTGGAGGGTGAACAGCCGGATGCTGATATTGATCCAGCCGCGGTAGTTGAAGGTACCATTTGCATACATGGCAAGAACATTCATACCTTGTTTGATCCGGGAGCTACTCACTCCTTTCTTTCGAGTGCTATATCTGTTTCTTTGCCTTTGCCTGTTTCAAGTTCTTCTGCATGTTATGTGGTTAGTACTCCTTTTGGTGGTAGTTTAGAATCTGATCGGGTGTTCAGAGAGGTTCCGGTGAGCATCGAGGGTCGATTTTTCTTGTCAGACTTCATTGAGCTGCCGATGACTTGCTATGGATCTATTCTGGGCATGGTTTGGTTGTACAGACATTCTGCCACAGTTGATTGTAGAGCGAAGAAGGTTCAGTTGGGATCAGATTTGGTAGTAGGTTGGAGTTCCAAGACTGTACCGCTACTTTCTTTTTCTGAAGCTCATAAGTTGGTTCGAGAGGGAGCCACGGGTTTCATTGCTTATATTCTCAATAAACCTAAGGATCAGAGTAAGCTGGAAGAAACGGAAATAGTGAAGGAATTTCCCGAGGTCTTTCCTGAGGAATTGGATTCTTTACCTCCAGAACGGGAAATTGAGTTTGTGATCGACTTGTACCCTAATGCAGAGCCGTACTCCAAGACTCCGTATCGTATGACTCCGGCCGAGTTGAAAGAGTTGAAGACTCAACTTGATGCGTTGTTGGAGATTGGGTACATTAGACCGAGTTCTTCTCCCTGGGGTGCACCGGTTTTGTTTGTAAAGAAGAAGGACGGAACCTTGAGAATGTGCATAGATTATAGAGAGTTGAACCGGATGACGATCAAGAACAAGTATCCTCTTCCACACATCGAGGAGTTGTTTGACATACTTCAGGGATCGAAAGTCTATTCGAAATTAGATTTAAGACAAGGATACTACCAGCTGCGTATCCGAGCAGGGGATATTTCTAAGACAGGATTTAACACTCGGTACGGGCATTATGAGTTCGTTGTGATGCCGTTTGGTTTGACTAATGCCCCAGCAGCTTTTATGGATATGATGCACAGGATTTTCAGGCCTTTTCTGGATAAGTTCGTGGTCATTTTTATTGATGATATCCTGGTTTTCTCGAAGTCTGCCGAGGAGCATGCAAGACACCTTCAGTTGGTATTGAGGACTTTGAAGGAGCATCAGTTGTTTGCCAAGTTCAGCAAGTGTGAGTTCTGGATTGACAGGGTGTCATTCTTGGGTCACGTGATTTCGGGCAACGGTTTGGAAGTCGATCCTTCCAAGATTGAGTCAGTTTTGAAGTGGGAGAAACCTAGGAATGCCTTTGAGATTAGGAGTTTCTTGGGATTGGCAGGTTATTACCGGAGGTTTGTTAAGGATTTCTCCAAGTTAGCAGCTCCTTTAACCCGGTTGACGAAGAAGAATGTGAAATTTGATTGGAATGAAGATTGTGAGAAGAGTTTCACTTTCTTGAAGGAGAAGTTAGTGTCTGCTCCAGTGTTAGCCCTTCCGGAAGGTTCTGAAGGATATGCTGTTTATACGGATACTTCTAAGGAAGGCCTGGGATGTGTGTTGACTCAGAAGGGTAAAGTAATTGCTTATGCATCCCGAAAGTTAAAAGAGCATGAGAAGAATTATCCGACACATGATCTTGAGCTTGCTGCCGTAGTCTTTGCACTTGGAAAGTGGAGACATTATTTGTACGGGGTGTCTTTCGAGATTTTCACTGACCACAAAAGCCTCCAGTATTTATTCACTCAGAAGGAGTTGAATATGAGGCAACGGCGTTGGATGGAAAGGTTGGAAGATTATGATTGCACGATCAATTACCATCCCGGCAAAGCCAACGTGGTCGCCGATGCACTTAGTAGGAAGGCTAGTGTGTCGAGCTTGGAAGTGGGTGAAAGTAGTGGAATCGAGCCAATTGTTTTAAAGGCTCGAGTTTCTAATATTTCGGTCCAGTCAGAATTGAAGCACAAGTTGTTTGAGGCTCAGAGTACAGATTTGGAAGTTCAGAGATTGGTAGCTAAGGCAAGAGCTGATCCAGAGTGTCCATTCGGGTTCGATGAAACCGGTCTTCTTCGTTTCAAGAACCGAGTGGTTGTGCCCGAAGAGTTGAAACGGGTATTGCTCGAGGAAGCTCACAGATCGGCTTATTCTATCCACCCCGGAGGAAACAAGATGTATAAGGACTTAAGGCAATATTATTGGTGGCGTGGATTGAAGAAAGATGTGGCCGAGTTTGTGAAGCATTGTCTCACTTGTCAGAAAGTGAAAGCCGAGCATCAGAAACCGGGAGGTCTTCTTCAGCCGTTAACTATTCCTGAGTGGAAGTGGGAACAGGTGACGATGGATTTCGTATCCGGATTACCTAAAGTGAAAGGTGGGTTTGATGGGATTTGGGTGATTGTGGACCGTTTGACGAAGTCTGCACATTTTCTACCGGTTCGGATGTCGTATAAGATTCGCAAGCTAGCCGAGCTTTATAACCGGGAGATCGTTAGACTTCACGGGATTCCGATTAGTATCGTTTCAGACAGAGATCCACGGTTCACTTCGAGGTTATGGCGTGAATTGCAAGAGGTTTTGGGTACGAAGCTTCAGTTTAGTACAGCTTTTCATCCGCAGACGGATGGTCAGTCCGAGAGATTAATAAGGTATCTCGAGGATTTGCTTCGAGCTTGTTCTTTGGATTTCCAGTCTTCTTGGCATGATCAGCTACCTTTGATTGAGTTTGCGTACAACAACAGTTTTCAGGCTTCGATTGGAATGGCACCGTATGAGCTACTTTATGGACGGAAGTGTCGTTCTCCGTTGTTCTTTGACTTGGAAGAGTGGAAATGGACTAAGCAGGAAGGTGTTAAGAAAGGCGAGAAATTGGAGAAACCTTCCAAGGCCGTTGAAGCTTTGATTGAGAAAGTCCACTTAATAAAACAACGGATGAGATCAGCTCAGGACAGACAGAAGAGCTACGCCGATCGTCGCAGAAGGGATCTTGAGTTTGAGGTTGGAGACCGGGTATTCTTGAAGGCGTCTCCACGTAAAGGATTCGCTTGGATTGGGAAAGGAGGTAAACTTAAACTTCGTTATTTAGGTCCTTATGAGATTTTGGAAAGAATTGGAGAAGTTGCTTACAGATTGGACCTACCACCGAGCCTCACGGGGATTCATAACGTATTTCACGTGTCTCAGCTGAGGAAATACTACCCCGATGAAACCAAGATCATACCTGTTGAAGAAGTGGAATTGGAACCAAGTCTTACCTTTGTTCAGAAACCGGTTAGGATTTTGGATAAGAAGTTTCAGGAATTAAGAAACCGGAGGATTCCCATGGTTAAGGTTCTTTGGAGAAGTGATAAGACCGAAGAAGCCACGTGGGAGACCGAAGACAAAATGACACGGTTCCATCCAGAGTTGTTCCCTTCCGATCAGTGAATCTGGGGACCAGATTCTTTTAAGGAGGGAGGATTGTAACGCCCCAGCTTTCGGCATTTCAGGTATGATCGACACGTGTGCGTTTGAGAGTTAGTTTTAATTATTAATTGTTTACTTCTTTAATTTTTCATAGCATGACATAATTTTATAAAATTATATTCTTAACATTTTATTGAAAATTCATATCATATCATATTTTTCGGATTTATTGAACGTGATTACAATGTGAATTATTTTCCCGAATGTGATTTATTTCTTTTATGTCCTTAATTGCTCGTTTTCACGAATTTGGGATCTAATTGCATTGGACCTAATTGATCATTTAAAATGGGATTTGAACCTCATTGCATAACTTATTAAGTGGAGGGATTTAATTGCAAATTGGCCCTCTTTTCTCTTCTCCATAGCAGCAATCACGTACCAACATTTCCCATTTCATACCAAAACATTTCTTCCTTGTTCTTGTTTCCTTTGCTCAACCGTGACAAACCCTTCTTGGAAGAGAGGGAGATTTCATCCATTCAAGCTAAGTTTTGTGGGATTTGTGGCCATACAAGCATCATCAACATCATTTCATCATCTCTTCTTCCATTTCTTTCTTTTGAGGTAATTATGGAGAATGGATGATTTTCTTGTATATGTGGTATAGTTAGGGCTTTGTTATGTGTTAATTAAATTGTGTGTTGGTTGTTGGAAATATGTATGTGAGCTTTGAGCTCAAGTTTGATGGATTTATCTTGAGTTTTATGAACTTGGGGCATGAATGAGTGTGTGGGTTTTGAATGATGGATTATTGATGATCTAACATTGAAATGAGTGTTTACATGAATTGTTATTGATCGAAATGCATGTTAGCATGTTTATTGTATCATATGTATGCATTTAACTTGGCTTGAAGCCATTTTTGGTGATTGTTTGTGGTGTTGCCATTGCTGCCCTGTTTCTGCTCTGCTTACAGCTGCTCTCGTATTTTGGGAACGGCCCTTCCCAACCCCAGTTCAAAACTGGAACGGCCGTTCCCATGATGCTGAGATTAGGCCAGCGAGACTGGGAACGGCCGTTCCCATTTTGGCCTTTGAGCCGGAAGGGCCGTTCCCAGCTAAAACGTTTTTCCCTTTTTGAAAACGCTGGCGCGTTTTCTGTAGCCATGGGAACGGCCCTTCCCATTTTCAAAGGGAAGCCGGAACGGCCGTTCCCATAGTCCAGAATGTGTGCAAAATTCACTGCATAAAATTACAATTTTCGCACCTCGTTCCGACGGCTTCTTTGACCCCTAATTGCTATTATATGACTGATTACATGTTGAAACGCAATATTTTTATGGTACATTGTATTTTTCTCGTCGTCTCGTTGCATTTCCGCCGTTCGTCATATTTGGTACATTTTGAGTCGTGTTTCACGGACAATTGTCTTTCTTGCACAGACCAGCTTCCTGGTGACGAGGAGCAGGCCCCGTGAGCTGTTTCCTTGGTTTATTTTGGGTCGTTCAGGTGAGGTTTAATTTTAGATACATAGGACCCGTACAACCCTATGTGAATTTTAAGCCAAAACCTATCTATATAACTTATAGTTTTTAAAAGAGATTGGTTTTCAAATGTTTTATCGAACCATTGAGGGAATTGATTGATTGATTGATTGTTTTGGCGAGTATGGTATTGCACTGTGGGCCCGAGGGTAGTGACTCGAGCCAATCGGGAAAGCATGGGCTGACGGGTAACTCGAGGGCTATCCTCACCAAACTGGGATGAACCCTGAACCCTCTAGGAGATTAGGGGAGGAAGGAGTTCCGGGCTTAGGGATTCATGTACCCTCTGCCCAGATTGATTGGATGGTGGGGCCTTGCAATCCCACCATCACCCGGAGGAAGAAGGCGTTATTGAAACTGCTAATTGTGCACATTAATGAATTGCTTGATCACCTAATCATCTAATAATTGATTGATTGATTGTACACAGTCGATGTAAGGTTGGAGAATTGCCCCACTCGCCGGGCCACTATTGATTGAATTGAATTGATTGAATTGAAATTGGAATAGTTGTAATCTCGGGCGATAGTATCTCTTTTAACCTATTAGATCGTATTGTTTTTCCAAAATTATTACCCGAGGTTAGAACTTGCATGTATGTGAGCTTATATTTATTATACCCCTCGCTCAGTCTGTGTTGGACTGACACCTCAACTTTTCAGTGTTTTGCAGGGCGTGCTAGGCGGGAATTTAGAGTCTAGTGGTCTTTAAATTTGGGTCTAGCACACTTCATTCCCACATTTTGTTATGTATAGCTATTTGGGATATTTTGTATACCGCCTTGTTATCTATATTGTTGGGAGATGATAATGTATTGATAGTCTGAATGTTGGTACCTATAAGTAAATAAATAAATATGGTACCTATACATATCGAATGAATGTTATTGCTTCCGCTTTTTAATACTCTGACTTGATTGTTGGTTGGTTTTAAATTGGGGGTACCCGCTTAGCCTTGAGTTATTTTATTGTCTTCCGTTCGCTATAGCTTTGATTCACGTATGGATTGTCCGTTTCATATGTGGATTGGGGCTATAGTGCGGGGATGTGGTGCCTGGCGTTCCGGGTGCTACATTCCTCCTTAATCTTTAACTGATAATATCCCTGCCTTAAATCAAGCTTGGAATATACTCTCGACCCTTGTAACATATAAAACAAATCCTCCTTAATCTTTAGCTGACACGGCGTTTTGCCAAGAAAAACAGAGCAGAAGCTTTGTTTCTCGAGGGAAAAGCTTGCAAAAACAGGGGTAGCCATAAGGAAGCTCTTATACACTCTTAGACATGATCTCAAGCCATATAATTCACATATATCATGCAATCCATTCATATTTACAAGAATTCATTCAAAAGATTGGCAAAAGATCACGCAATAACAAGCTTTCATACATGGAAGCTTCAAGCTTCAACAATGGCATATCATGTAATACATATCCAACATGAGATTTAAAGATATAGCAATGATGAGAAACTTACAAGCAACACATTCCATGCATCAACTATCATTTACAACCAAGGAAAGACATGAAAACAAGAATTCATACCATTTGCATCATTTCAAATTTATTTCTCATAACACATGATTCTCCAACTCATACCAAGATATAATCGGAAGAAAATGGAGAGGAGAATGAGGGAAAAACAATTCATACCTTACCTTGGAAGAAGATTGGATGAAAGTTGATCTTGAGCTTAGGGTTTGAATGATCAACAAGGGTTTTCTTCAAGCTTCTCCTTGGCCTCTTGAGATGATGATGATCGATGAAATGAGATGCATAAGGGAACAAATGCTGATATTAAGTGATAAAATGGGTAGAATACGGGTCGGTCCAAGTCCGGTTCGTTTAGTAAACGGTTCAACAAGTTATAAGGTCGAGGTTGAGGAAAAGTTCGTTGTCGAAGGTTCAAACGGTATCGAAAAAGTATAAGGTCAAGTTTAATGGATGGGTAACGTCGAAACAAGTTCAACGCCGGTTACGGATCTCGATTTCGAGGTCCGGAACTCAAGATATCGCGAAAACCGTTCAGGGTTGCCTATATACAAATAGGTCCCTAAACTTTCAAAAAGTGGCAATTAAGCCCAAACCCAATTTCCAATTGAGTCCAAAACAATCAAATAAGTTACAATCAAGTCCACGATTACGCGAAACACGTAATTTCATTCAATTAACACGAAATTCACATTCTCACAATTTCGTTCATATATTCATAGCACATATTGGAATTCACATATAAAATTTAAACAAATATATCAAATTAGAAGCGAATTCAATTAGCAAATCAAATTAATAAAATCATATAATTAAATAAAATGCGCACGTAACACTTACAGGCAAGTGTGAAAACACGGGGCGTTACACTTTTCCCCTATCATATGAACTCCGACGGATCTGAAATTTGATATGCTATGTTTTTGTAATATTATGAATCATGTGTTAAAGTTTCATTAAGTTTCGAACCCGTTTGATATGTTTTTGAGTTTTAATTTTTTTAAATGCTTCTAAGTGTTAATGTGTGGTATATGCATGTACTTCCGTAGACTCGTTGGTGTATCATATGACTTCTTCTTGTTTTCAAACTTTGGAAATGTATGTAGTAGAGTTTTGTGAAAGATTGAATACGTTTGAATGTGTGTTGAACTTAATTTGCTTTAATGCTCTTATTTGCCTAAATGTCGGATCTTGTGCTTTGAATTTGCATCGTATGCACCCATATGCATTAGTCGAGCGTCTCTGTGGTCTCTTTTGAGTCTAAGTTTGTTTTTCGTGTTTGTCTTGTTCAGGGGAGTCTCCCGTTCGTGACGTGGTTGCTCCATAGGCTTTGTTTTGGTCCCGTTTGCCCGGTTCGTCGGTGAAAGGTGAGGTTAGGTTATAGTTATACCCTAATGATATGTGCCATATATGTTTGCATGTGAGATAAGCCTTTGTATATGTAATGCGTGTGAGTATGACTATGCGAGGTATGATATGCTTTACGCTTATGCCTTTTGCTATGCTTTGTGATATGGGATAGGTCGCGGACCTAGTTACGCTCTGATTATGGTAAGATTCTGCTTCCGCTATGTCTGTGTGCGTGATATGCTCCAGGACGGCTTATTTTAGGTCGACGGAGGTTCTGATATGATAAGTTCTGTAACGCCCAATGTTTTCACACGTGCAGGTAAGAGTTACGTGCGCATTTACATTTAATTATATGAGTTATATTTTGTTTTACTAATTGAAATTGTTTCTAATTTGATTTAATTGTTTAAATTTTATATGAATTCTAAATTGAGTTATGAATATATGAATGAAATTGTGAAATTGTGAATTTCGTGAATTCTGTGTTAATTGAATGAAATTATATGTTTCGTGTAATACGTGGGCTTGATTGTAACTTATTTGAATGTTTTGGACTCAATTCGAAATTGGGTTTGGGCTTAATTGCCACTTTTTGAAAGTTTAGGGACCTATTTGAATATAGGCAACCCTGAACGGTTTTCGCAATATCTTGAGCTCCGGACCTCGAAATCGAGATCCGTAACCGGCGTTGAACTTGTTTCGACGTTACCTATCTATTAAACTTGACCTTGTATCTTTTCGATACCATTTGAACCTTCGACAATGAACTTTTCCACAACCTCGACCCTATAATTGTTTGAACCGTTTATTAAACGAACCGGACTTGAACCGACCCGTATTCTACCCATTTTTATCACTAAATATCCGCATTTCTCTCCTTGATTGCCATTTTGATCGATCATCATCATTCAAGAGAGAAGAAGCGAAGCTCCAAAACCCTCCATTTTTGATCCTCCAAGCTTTGAGCTCAAGCTTAATCAATCCTCCATCTTCTTCCAAGGTAAGTTAGGATTTAAACTCTCTATCTTCTCCTCTATCTTTTCATCTATGAATAGCTTGGCATGAGTGAAGGATTCTTGTGTGTTGAGTATGAGCATGAATAGAGGGTTTGAGCTTGAACCTTGGTGTCTCATTGTTTAATTGGGGATTGATGCATGAAATATGAACCTTATAACTTCCTTATCATTTCTATATCTTGAATCTCATGTTGGTTGTGTATAGCATGATTTGCCATTAATGAAGCTTGAAGCTTCCATGGTTGAAAGCTTGTGTTTGGGTGATCTTTTGCCAATTTTATGCATGAATTCTTGCATATATGAATGAATTGCATGTTATGTATGAATTATATGACTTGAATACATGTCTAAGTGGTACAAATGAGCTTCCTTATGGCTGCCCCTGTTTTTGCAAGCTTTTTCCTCGAGAAACAGAGCTTCTGCTCTGTTTTTCTTGGCAAAATGATGAGCTGACACGGCCGTGTCAGCTTTGAACTGAAAATGGACACGGCCGTGTTGGGCTCTCGACTTTGATTTTTTTCTGAAATTAATCTCGGACACGGCCGTGTCCAAATGCTTTATAAACTCAACACGACCGTGTCAAGCCCTCGACTTTGAATTTTTCTGATTTTAAACCTCGGACACAGCCGTGTCCGTTTCCTTTGAAAACTCAACACGGCCGTGTCATTTGAAATGGCAGCTTTGGGGGAACTCTTTTATTGCTTGTTTTGCGTTTATTGCTCGTAATTGTGAATGGTATGCAACGTGATTGTATTAAAGTTATGTTGTATGATTGATATATGATATTGATGACCTTATGAATGAAAGTATGAAAGTATGAACTATATGAACGGGAATGAATACGGTTTTACCGTATATTGAACGAAACTTGTTGAATTATGTGTTTAAATTGGATGTTATGATATTCATGACCATATTTGAACATATTATTGCATTTTAAGCATTCCTTAACATGATGTTGCATAGCTGAGCGTCTAATGTGGTCATAATTGAGTCTCACACTACCTTTGTCACTCAGATCTTGATCCAGTGGGTGACGAGGTCGGGCGGTGAGAGCTGTGTCGGGTTCTTTTGTCTATCAGGTGGGTTTTTGTACTATTAGATAACAATATGACCCGAACACCTAATGTGCAAGATTTTGGCCAAAACCCTATATAGGTATTTATACCAAGTTTTTAACGAGCAAAAGTTTTTGATCGAAAGCCTTTATTATGATTGTCCTACCAAAATGTTTTGGCGAGAAATGTATGAATGATCACAATGAATGAGGGCCCGGGACTTAGTGTAATGGTGAACCGGGGAAGCATGGGCTGACGGGAATCCATTTATACTAGTTCCAACAATTTCGGCAACCTGCATTTCACTAGGAGATTAGTGAATGAAAGGGGTCCCGCGCTTTTGGGGATTCATGTACCCCTCTAGCATTAATGAATGAGGGTTCGGGCCTTGCAAACCCGTTCCCTACCCGGAGGAAAAAGGAGTATATGAATGAACGAATGAATGTTCTAATCTATGTGCACGAAAGAATGTAATGTATGAATGAATGAATGAATAATGGATTACACGAGGTGGTGGTTGGAGATAATGCACGCCCTCTCGCCGGGCTATTAATGACCTAATGAACGAAATGAAGTAGTTATAATCCTATTCGTTGTATTTACTTTCCCACTTGGGAAAAAGGATTCAAAACCTCGAATAAGGATTATAACTTGCATGTATGTGTTTCAATTCCGCGATATTATGATATTATGCCTATCTTTTTATACCCACCAGTCTGTCTAAGACTGAACCCGGAGTTGTTTCAGTTGTTTTTGCAGGAAGGGGGATGCTAGGCGGGATACCAGTGTGACACCCCGTTTTCTCGAAGGGCGTTCTTACGACATCAACAAGTAAGTCTCTACACTTATGTGTGTTTAATTTAAGAGTTCTTGAATTATGTGATTTAATGTAAATCCAATTTAATATGTGTTCATTCGAATTATTCTAAGATTAATTGCAACTTGATTAATTACGCGCATATTTAACCCTAACTATCTAATTTGATTTAATTCAAATTTATTCCATGAAATAATTGTCAAGTTGATTTTAAATCCATCATGTTACTTAACTTGTTTAATTTCGGTTTACTTGAATTCCTTGAGATTAATTGTCAATCATGTGTTTACAAAGTGCCGCTAAATTATACGAAAAGTTTCTAAAATTAAATTGAATTAAACTCTAATTGATAAATCTCTATTTCACTTTTATTTGTAAAATTAATTCGGAGCTTGAATGTTTATTCGTAACTTTACCAATTTTATTTACGATTAATTGTACGCGATATTTATCTTTGCTACGCGATAAAGATACCCGGTTGTATATAGCTTGTGCACAAGACACATTTCTCCCAATCCTTTTTCTCTCTCTCTCTCTCCTCTCCTCTCCCACTTTCTCTCTCCCGCGGGTTACTATCGCGGCTTCTGTTACGATCCCATAACTCGATCGTTTCTCGACGGAATTCAACAAACGAATAGTCCATTTCGATTATCTCGGCGAGACTGACGTAAGAGTACCAATTTCACAGCCTAACGACGAACGGTGGTGGAGTTATGGCCGGATTTCAATAGCAGCGGCGGAGCTGTCAGACCGCCGCCACTTCGCCGGCGTTTCGTGGCGTTTTCCGGCCACTTCCTTGGTACACGCGCCGAAGATCCAGCAATAGGACTTCCCAGCGCAGCGGTTGACGTGGGCAGCGCGGCCATCGGAGCAGAGACGGAGCCGCATGCGCCGCCCAAAGCTCGCGGCGGCGGTGCGAGTTACTGTAGCGGCGGTGGCAGAAACTTCGGCGGCCAACGGGGGCCTTTTTCGGCTATCTTTTGGTCTCGGGCTCTTCACAAAAGTTGTTCGAAACGACGAGAGCTAGGGACCTGTGATCAGGCGACTCCAGATTCGGTGGTTTGGCGGCGGATCGGCGGTGGCAAAGTGGCGGTGCAACGGCGGCACTAGCTCCGAGGATTTTTCCGGAAAGCTACCTTAGGGCTTTCGAAGAGCTCATCATGGGTAAGACAACACCTCTTTCGGATCGCATTTTAGTTCACCGGTTTGGAAGTAATTTGAGTTTGAAGATTTAGGGTTTTCGTGCTCTTAGATTTCAGATCTACTACAATCGGCTTGGAATTTCTAGAAATTGATTGAGGATTCAGAACGGGCACGTAAACTTCATTCAGGACTTATTTTTTGGGATTTTTCCGGCGACCCGGCGGCGTTCCGGCCAAATTCCGGCAGCTACAGTGGTGGCGTTCCGGCGGCGTCTCGTCAGAATGTTCGTCTCGTTGTGGTGAGTTCAACGCCACTTTCCGTTCGTTAATCGGACACTCGATCTATTTATTACGAATTATTTTGCGTAATTGTGATTATTTGAATTAATTGTTTTAAGTGCAAATAAATTAGTTATTGTTGGTTTGTTGATCGAGATGTATTCCAATCGTATATAAAAACATGTATTGAATGGATTGTGATATGCATGAATGTTTCGATTTACAATTTGAATCCCGATGTGATGAATTTATGCTATGTGTTTAGATATGAAGGGGTGTTAGTGTAATATTTAGAAACTAATCTTTTATGTGACTAAATGAACTTGAATGATATTTTAGAAGAACGAACATGTTGTGATTTCTCTATATGAATTTGAGACGTTCTCAATGTTATGTTTGTTGTAAATTGTGTTTCAAATATAAAATTGAGATACATGAAAGATGCTTGAATAACTTAAGACTTGATGCATGATAGGAGTTAGAATTGTAATATCTTGATTTACTCTTATTAATTGAAAATGGTATATTATGAATTACGATAAATTGATAATTGTCATCCTTTGTAAATAATTAATTCCTAGTTGAATAATTGTATAAACACTTTAAATGAACAATTATACTTAGTAATCAACTAAGGGGATATATGTGTAATGATTCTAAACTTTTATAAAGGACTTAGGGGATGTAAGTGTAATATTTATGAAACTATGAATGTGACTTGAGCTTGTGTACCAAACATATTGTGAAGTTGTAAAGTATGGTCTTAAGTGAATTAAATGCACTCTTTATTTGTATCAAGCATGCCATCTACGTACAACAACTTTGTATGTTTATATGATCAAGTTGCTCTTACTTATGCACTTTATAACTCGACATGAACTTGATGCTTAATTATAATATTATAATTGAACCCTGTGACATTGGATGATTTAATATGCATTTCGTGAATACATTGACTTCCTAAATTGATCTTGCATCTTTGGATATGGAATTGCATGATGGTTGCTTGTAAATATGACCTTGTTGAGCATTGATATGCCTTGAATGACCACGACACCTTATCCAAGCACAACATGAACACTTATGCATAACCACGATCATGTTGAGCAACGCCGTGCGTCTTGTTTGGTTCATATAAAGTCTAAGTCTGGGCTTTTGTATGTCTTGTCACAGAGTTTGGTGGTGCCGGTGGGCCCGAGGTTTAGAGTGTTTGGCCCTTCACACTCTCAGACTCTACTTTCACGAGGTGAGGTTTAGGATTTTGTATAGTTACGCGACCTATGGCCTTAATATGCTGATTTCAACCCTTGCATGCGAGTATATCTATTATAAATACGTATGTGTTGGATATGATATGTTTATGACCTTCTGAATCAACTCTGTTTGGAAAATTAAATATGAAAGCATATGTAAGCTATTTTGGGAAAACAGTTCTGTTGTGATTATGTAGCGAGATTACCATGAAAGATTGCCGTATGTGATTCGTTGTGATCTGTTCTGTTGTGATCCGTTGTGATCTGTTCTGTTGTGATCCGTTGTGATCTGTGTGTGGATCGATCCTGGTGAGCTGCGGAATGGGTACCCCCGGGACGGTTAGGGCCGTCGGGGCATTTATCCATTGCGTAGTTCCATTTGAGATATCATTGTGCGACCTTAGGGTGATGAGGGAGGCGTGGTATCTTGAGCCTTCGGCTAAGGCCGGGGAGGACTCTTGTGGGTTCGCAACCACTTGAGGGTGAGTCTATTTTAGTCGGTTTATTCTCGATGGTATGGGGACGGTACATCTCCTCCATCATTGGTGTAGAGGTTGGATTGATTTTGATTTATGTTATGAGGAGTTGAGGTTGAAAGCTCGTACTCGCCGAGTAGTTGATTATGTTATGTTATGGAATTATGAATCGGGATAGAGTCTTTCTGGAAAATGATTTCTAAACTTATATCTATATCTTATTCGGGTTCTTTCAAAACGTTTTGGTATGTAACACCTATCCCCGGTTCATGAGTCCATCCTTTTTATTCTGTGCTATGCTCCTTATATATATATTGTGGGTGTGCGTTAGCCCCCTCACTCGGTCAAGTTAACTGACCCCTCATTTACACTTTTAGTTGCAGGATTGTTGGCGTTTGCTAGGCGGAAATGAGTCCTTTGAGTTGCACTTCGTCGGTCTAGTCTTTCTATTTGCATTTGTCTTTTCATACACTTTACTTATGCTTTGACTTGTAGACTTCAGATTATACTTTACTATTCGGTAGCCCTGCGTGGCACTCTCATTCGCCCCTTGTGGCACTTGATGATTATTACTTTATGTTGATATTCGGGACTAGGGATTTATGCTAGTTGAACCCGTCACTTGTTATGTTTGTTGATCTATTATTCGGGATTAGGTATCTATGCTAGTTGAACCCCGTCACCTGCTTTGTATGTTTTGTTTTAAATGCTTCCGCTATCTATTGATGTTGGTTTTAATTGCTTCCGCGCTCTGAGTTTTGGTCAAGTTAGATCCGCCTAGCCTAGTGTGTGAGTTGGTCTCCCGTTCGCTCTGATTCGGATTCGGGCATAGACTTTCATTTCATGCTTCGGGTCTGGGTCATAGTGCGGGGGATGTGGCATCCTCCGTTTGGGGTGTTACATCCTTAAGTGGTATCAGAGCCAGGTTGCAAAACCGAGCTCTTGAGTCGTGTTGAGTCTGTCTAGGTCGTACGGCTTAGGAATAACTGCGCATTGCATTTGTTTGACTTGATATTTTGATCCTTCGGCATGAATTATTTCGTGATTATATGATTGTGTGCACATTGTGACTTTAATTATGCAACATCTTATTTTATGTGCTTTATAAATTACAACTAATTGTTGCATTTACGTGATGTACTTGTTACATTTCATTTGCATCTAATCCACATGCATCGAATTTAGTGTTTGAATTTCAGGGTACCCTATGAGTCAACACTGAGGTTTCCCTCCGTCAACGCAACCTATTGGTACTACAAAGGAAACACGCCATAATTCGAAAATGAAAGGATTCCTCACCAAGATCAATACTCATGAAAAGGTTCAGAGTGGAAGGAATGAGATTTGCTATATTGACTTACTACCTTAAAGTCAATTGAAAGATGAAGTTTGACGAATTTTAACCTTGTTGATTCGTTTATTTGGAAGTAGTCACCTTGTTGAGGAAATGAGTCAATGGAGGAGAGTCTGATCAAGTACAACCGTTTTGAAGGAGTTTGATGAGCTTTCGCCTTGATGATTCGTTTATTTGGGAGTAGTCACCTTGTTGATGGAAACGAGTTAATATAGAAGAATCCGATCAAATAAGATCCGATCAAGTTCAAGGGATGTGGATAGGTAACCGTGTTACATGAGCAACGAGTTACAAACCATCGGTGAGTGTTGAAGGATTTGGTGTCGTTTAGAGTTAACAAACGACAAAACAAGATTGGTCGCTAGCTCTCTGGGTGTCCTCTTTCTGCTGAGGTGGAAGATTCTGCTAAGATCGAAGATTCTATTGAGATGGGAATAGAACACTTAGATGCCGAAAGACTTTATCCAAGTTTCAGAATCATATACCATGGATTGCTTTGGGAAGTGCTTAGCACCACGATCACTCAACGAAACTCTGAGGTACATATCTAATTGACAAACGAATCATGGACAACTCCTTGAAGATGAGCAGACTAAGATTTAACACATAAATGAGAATTCTTGGGACAAACTGAAGATGATTCTAGTTGAGCAAGGATTACGGTATAGTAAGGGGTTTGGTGATAGACGAGCTTTGCTGAGTTACCACTTTATGAAAAGACTCAAGACAAAGAGGTTCAGATGACGAGGGTTGCATCATTGTTGGCTTAATCAACTCCTACTACTTCATCTCAACTTCCTGTCAAGAGTTTGACACTACGGTGATCGGTACGCCAGGCATTCATGGCATTTGCATACATGCATCGCTTAAATACTCTTACCTTGTTTTGCTTGATGTGGGTGACGACCATTGTTGTTTTAATTGTGATAACTTGGATATCTGATCTAGTATTTATAACTTGAAATTTCTACTTGTTATGAACTGTGCTGGAATGAATGAGTTATGTATTTGTGTAAACTATTCATGCTTATGTGATTTAAAACTCTTTTGATTGCTCACTAACTTCTCATATAACATACATACATACTGTAACGCTGTTTTAAAGGGATTCCATCGCGATATCCCCCTTGAGTTGAGGTACGAGCGTTGAATCTATACTCAAGGGACACCGATATCAGTTGTATAAGGTACACCAAACATGCATCGCATACTTTTCGTCAAGTGTTACTATGATTTGTGTATGAATGAATAACTGATCAGTGAATTTATGTGCAAGAGAGACCTTAGGTTCCCTCTTTCTACGTGTTGGAGAGATGCAGGATTGTCACGCCCCAGGTCCGCGGGCCCGTTGGACGCGAGCGCAAGTCTCCAAGCCCACCGAGTATAACCTGAAATTGGGTCTAAACCACTGCCCAAAAGGGATATCCATTGGTTATACTTGGACTCTTTAACTTATAAACTGAACTTAACTCTCATATTTTCCCGATGTGGGACAGGGGTATCACAATCACCCCTCCTTCAGAATCGCGACGTCCTCGTCGCGGCATGACATATAGCCCATGACCGACTCGTCTGCGTTGGGACTCTAGAGGTGGCTCCTACGGGCTTAAGAGGTGGCTCCCACACAAGTAGCACTTTGCCCCGCAGGCTCAAGAGGTGGCTCCCATGTGCGTAGCACTTTGCCCCGTATAGCACTTAGCTCCTGCGGCTGACGAGCGGCTCTGATACCATTTGTCACGCCCCAGGTCCGCGGGCCCGTTGGACGCGAGCGCAAGTCTCCAAGCCCACCGAGTATAACCTGAAATTGGGTCTAAACCACTGCCCAAAAGGGATATCCATTGGTTATACTTGGACTCTTTAACTTATAAACTGAACTTAACTCTCATATTTTCCCGAGGTGGGACAGGGGTATCACAAGGATTCTCTCTATTTATGTGATAGAAAGATGCTGGAATCTTTCTAAGTTTTGTGCACGAGAGATGTTGGATTCTCTTGTACTTAGATATTCAGGGATGCTGGATTCTCTTGAATCTAGGAGTTTGAGGAATGCTGGATTTTCTTAAACTAGAATGTTGGCAGATGTTGGAATCTGTCCGACTTAGGTTGAGAGACGGGGTTCTCTTAGTTATGTGCTTGAGAGACGGGGTTCTCTCTTTTGTGTGTGCTCGAGAGACGGGGTTCTCTCTCTTGTGGGTGCTGAGGGACGGGGCTCTCTCACTTACGTGTTGAGAGATGAGATTCTCTCTTGTTTGTTGTGGTTGCGTTACGCGCTGATCTGACTACGGGTAGCAAGTGGTGCATCTGAGACGACATCGAGGTTGGGTGCAGTTGCAGCTATCCGATCATGGGAATGACCGACCGAGTTCGAAACAACTAACGGATCAAGTACTCGCACGGACCTCGACGATAACAAGACATCCTAAAGGAGGTTCAGTGTAGATGACCGGAGTAAGCCTCACCATTAGAGTTATGATCTCACGCGAGTTCGGGAGAAGGGTTGGAGCACTACAACTCGAGGATCTACATTTTGCCAGTGGAACCTGGGGACCAGGTTCTCTTAAGGGGGGAAGGTTGTGACACCCCGTTTTCTCGAAGGGCGTTCTTACGACATCAACAAGTAAGTCTCTACACTTATGTGTGTTTAATTTAAGAGTTCTTGAATTATGTGATTTAATGTAAATCCAATTTAATATGTGTTCATTCGAATTATTCTAAGATTAATTGCAACTTGATTAATTACGCGCATATTTAACCCTAACTATCTAATTTGATTTAATTCAAATTTATTCCATGAAATAATTGTCAAGTTGATTTTAAATCCATCATGTTACTTAACTTGTTTAATTTTGGTTTACTTGAATTCCTTGAGATTAATTGTCAATCATGTGTTTACAAAGTGCCGCTAAATTATACGAAAAGTTTCTAAAATTAAATTGAATTAAACTCTAATTGATAAATCTCTATTTCACTTTTATTTGTAAAATTAATTCGGAGCTTGAATGTTTATTCGTAACTTTACCAATTTTATTTACGATTAATTGTACGCGATATTTATCTTTGCTACGCGATAAAGATACATTGTTGTATATAGCTTGTGCACAAGACACATTTCTCCCAATCCCTTTTCTCTCTCTCTCTCTCTCCTCTCCTCTCCCACTTTCTCTCTCCCGTGGGTTACTATCGCGGCTTCGGTTACGAGCCCATAACTCGATCGTTTCTCGACGGAATTCAACAAACGAATAGTCCATTTCAATTATCTCGGTGAGACCGACATAAGAGTACCAATTTCACGGCCCAACGAAAAATGGTGGTGGAGTTATGGCCGGATTTCAGTAGCCGCGGCAGAGCTGTCAGACCGCCGCCACTTCGCCGGCGTTTCGTGGCGTTTTCCGGCCACTTCCTTGGTACACGCGCTGAAGATCCAGCAAGAGGACTTCCCGGCGCAGTGGTTTATGTCGGTGGCACGGCCATCGGAGCAGAGACGGAGCCGCACGCGCCGCCCAAAACTCGCGGCGGCGGTGCGAGTTACTGTAGCGGCGGCGGCAGAAACTTCGGCGGCCAACGGGGGCCTTTTCCGGCCATCTTTTGGTCTCGGGCTCTTCACGAAAGTTGTTCGGAACGACGAGAACTAGTGACCTGTGATCAGGCGACTCTAGATTCGGTGGTTTGGCGGCGGATCGGAGGTGGCAAAGTGGCGGTGCAACGGCGGCACTAGCTCCGAGGATTTTTCTGGAAAGCTACGTTAGGGCTTTCGAAGAGCTCGTCATGGGTAAGACAACACCTCTTTCGGATCGCATTTTGGTTCACCGGTTTGGAAGTAATTTGAGTTTGAAGATTTAGGGTTTTCGTGCTCTTAGATTTCAGATCTACTACAATCGGCTTGGAATTTCCAGAAATTGATTGAGGATTCAGAATGGGCACGAAGACTTCATTTAGGACTGATTGTTTGGGATTATCCGGCGCCCGGCGGCGTTCCGGCCAAATTTCGGCAGCTACAGTGGTGGCGTTCCGGCGGCGTCTGGTCAGAATATTCGTCTCGTTGTGGTGAGTTCAACGCCACTTTTCGTTCGTTAATCGGACACTCGATCTATTTATTATGAATTATTTTGCGTAATTGTGATTATTTGAATTAATTGTTTTAAGTGCAAATAAATTAGTTATTGTTGGTTTGTTGATCGAGATGTATTCCAATCGTATATGAAAACATGTATTGAATGGATTGTGATATGCATGAATGTTTCGATTTACAATTTGAATCCCGATGTGATGAATTTATGCTATGTGTTTAGATATGAAGGGGTGTTAGTGTAATATTTAGAAACTAATCTTTTATGTGACTAAATGAACTTGAATGATATTTTAGAAGAACGAACATGTTGTGATTTCTCTATATGAATTTGAGACGTTCTCAATGTTATGTTTGTTGTAAATTGTGTTTCAAATATAAAATTGAGATACATGAAAGATGCTTGAATAACTTAAGACTTGATGCATGATAGGAGTTAGAATTGTAATATCTTGATTCACTCTTATTACTTGAAAATGGTATATTATGAATTACGATAAATTGATAATTGTCATCCTTTGTAAATAATTAATTCCTAGTTGAATAATTGTATAAACACTTTAAATGAACAATTATGCTTAGTAATCAACTAAGGGGATATATGTGTAATGATTCTAAACTTTTATAAAGGACTTAGGGGATGTAAGTGTAATATTTATGAAACTATGAATGTGACTTGAGCTTGTGTACCAAACATATTGTGAAGTTGTAAAGTATGGTCTTAAGTGAATTAAATGCACTCTTTATTTGTATCAAGCATGCCATCTACGTACAACAACTTTGTATGTTTATATGATCAAGTTGCTCTTACTTATGCACTTTATAACTCGACATGAACTTGATGCTTAATTATAATATTATAATTGAACCCTGTGACATTGGATGATTTAATATGCATTTCGTGAATACATTGACTTCCTAAATTGATCTTGCATCTTTGGATATGGAATTGCATGATGGTTGCTTGTAAATATGACCTTGTTGAGCATTGATATGCCTTGAATGACCACGACACCTTATCCAAGCACAACATGAACACTTATGCATAACCACGATCATGTTGAGCAACGCCGTGCGTCTTGTTTGGTTCATATAGAGTCTAAGTCTGGGCTTCTGTATGTCTTGTCACAGAGTTTGGTGGTGCCGGTGGGCCCGAGGTTTAGAGTGTTTGGCCCTTCACACTCTCAGACTCTACTTTCACGAGGTGAGGTTTAGGATTTTGTATAGTTACACGACCTATGGACTTAATATGCTGATTTCAACCCTTGCATGTGAGTATATCTATTATAAATACGTATGTGTTGGATATGATATGTTTATGACCTTCTGAATCAACTCTGTTTGGAAAATTAAATATGAAAGCATATGTAAGCTATTTTGGGAAAACAGTTGTGTTGTGATTATGTAGCGAGATTGCCGTGAAAGATTGGCGTATGTGATTCGTTGTGATCTGTTCTGTTGTGATCCGTTGTGATCTGTGTGTGGATCGATCCTGGTGAGCTGCGGAATGGGTACCCCCGGGACGGTTAGGGCCGTCGGGGCATTTATCCATTGCGTAGTTCCATTTGAGATATCTTTGTGCAACCTTAGGGTGATGAGGGAGGCGTGGTATCTTGAGCCTTCGGCTAAGGCCGGGGAGGACTCTTGTGGGTTCGCAACCCCTTGAGGGTGAGTCTATTTTAGATGGTTTATTCTCGATGGTATGGGGACGGTACATCTCCTCCATCATTGGTGTAGAGGTTGGATTGATTTTGATTTATGTTATGAGGAGTTGAGGTTGGAAGCTCGTACTCGCCGAGTAGTTGATTATGTTATGTTATGGAATTATGAATCGGGATAGAGTCTTTCTGGAAAATGGTTTCTAAACTTATATCTATATCTTATTCGGGTTCTTTCAAAACGTTTTGGTATGTAACACCTATCCCCGGGTCATGAGTCCATCCTTTTTATTCTGTGCTATGCTCCTTATATATATATTGTGGGTGTGCATTAGCCCCCTCACTCGGTCAAGTTGACTGACCCCTCATTTACACTTTTAGTTGCAGGATTGTTGGCGTTTGCTAGGCGGAAGTGAGTCCTTTGAGTTGCACTTCGTCGGTCTAGTCTTTCTATTTGCATTTGTCTTTTCATACACTTTTCTTATGCTTTGACTTGTAGACTTGAGATTATACTTTACTATTCGGTAGCCCTGCGTGGCACTCTCATTCGGCCCTTGTGGTACTTGATGATTATTACTTTATGTTGATATTCGGGACTAGGGATTTATGCTAGTTGAACCCGTCACTTGTTAAGTTTGTTGATCTATTATTCGGGATTAGGTATCTATGCTAGTTGAACCCGTCACCTGCTTTGTTTGTTTTGTTTTAAATGCTTCCGCTATCTATTGATGTTGGTTTTAATTGCTTCCGCGCTCTGAGTTTTGGTCAAGTTAGATCCGCCTAGCCTAGTGTGTGAGTTGGTCTCCCGTTCGCTCTGATTCGGATTCAGGCATAGACTTTCATTTCATGCTTCGGGTCTGGGTCATAGTGCGGGGGATGTGGCATCCTCCGTTTGGGGTGTTACATCCTTAAATGTGGTGGATTGTAAAGCTTAAAGTACTTGTCCCACATCGGAAGAAGAAGGGAACGAAGCCTTCCTTATAAGGGGGTGGATACCTCTTCCCTGTTGAGGCCTTTTCCTGGGTGGGCGCCTTCGGGCTTAAATTCCATCGGGAGAAACAAAACCGTGAGGGTGGTGTCGCTTAGCCCACCAAAGCGGACAATATCGACAGGCGGGTTTTCGGGCTGTTACAAATGGTATCAGAGCTGGGACCCGGTCCGGTGTGCCAGCGAGGACGCTGGGCCCTTATGGGGGGGTGGACTGTAAAGCTTAAAGTGCTTGTCCCACATCGGAAGAAGAAGGGAACAAAGCCTTCCTTATAAGGGGGTGGATACCTCTTCCCTGTTGAGGCCTTTTCCTGGGTGGGCGCCTTCGGACTTAAATTCCATCGGGAGAAACAAAACCGTGAGGGTGGTGTCGCTTAGCCCGCCAAAGCGGATAATATCGACAGGCGGGTTTTCGGGCTGTTACAACCAGTCAGGGAGAGTCTTGCATCGTGTCTAGCCTTTTCTTTACACTCATGATTACATTTTGTTCATTTTGGATTTTGTATATGTATGGAGCGTACATGGAGATGGTACCTATATGTATTTTACATGAAATATTGGTACATAGAGCATATAGCTCAATATATGAATTACATGTCGGTACCTAGAGCATCTAGCTCAATATATAATATATGAATGTTAGCTTCCGCTTTTCTACTGCTCTGTTGTTACTTTGATTGTTGTTGGGGTTTAAGTTATATGCTATTCCCGCCTGGCTTAGCGAGTGTGTATGTCTCCGTTCGCTATGATTCGGCACGTGTATGGAAATCCATTTCGTATACGGGTCGGGTTATGGTGCGGGGGATGTGACGTCTCGCGCTCGGGCGTTACATCCTTTGAGTGCTATCAGAGCCCAAGGTTGCAAAACCAGGGTTCTAGTGTCGTGTTGAGTCAGTAGGTCATTCGGCTGTAGGAATTACTTGGTAATTTGGAGCATTTGTATTTTTATATGATAAGGTGTTTCGATCTCTAACTTGAATGATTGATTGAATTTAATGCATTGTCACGCATGAACTAAAATTAGCACGCATGTTAGTGTTTGAGTGAACAGGATGCCTCCTAGAAGACATCGGGAAAGGTCTCCGGATCGTCATCATCATAGAGATCGTTCTCCTAATCCTCCACAACCGCCTATGAATATGGAGCATTTTATGGAGGCGGTATATAACTATGTGGAGCATAGAAGGGCTCAGGATCCTCCAGTACAACCGCAAGCTGAGCATCAAGCACCTCCTCCTAATAACCCGAGAGATCATCATAGGTTGTTTTTGAGTTATAACCCTCCAAGGTTTTCAGGTTCTGTTGATGATGCTATATCGGAGGGATGGTTAACTAGAATTGAGAGGATTTTCAATGTTAGACAATTCACATCTCAAGAAAAGGCCCAGTTTGTTATTTTCCAACTGGATGGGGAGGCATATGATTGGTGGGAACGTACTAGGGAGAAGCTCGAAGTGGAAGGGGAAGAAGTTACTTGGGAAGTGTTTGTAAGGGAGTTTAGAGAAGCCTTTGTTCATGAAGTTGTGCGAGAAAGAAAAGAACAAGAATTTTTGGATTTGAAGCAAGGGACTCGGACGGTGGCTCAATATCTTTCTCTTTTCAATAGGCTTGGGAAGTATGCACCTCATATTACAAGGGATGAAAAGAGAAAGGCAAAGAGGTTTATAGCTGGATTGAGGCAGGATCTCCGACACGGGCATGCAGGCCATAATTTCGAGTCGTTTGCTGACACTGTACAAAGGGCGCTGGTGTTGGAAGAGGAGTATAAGAAAAAGGACCCCTTACCTCGTATACAAATGGGACAAGGATCGGGACTTGGAAAGGGGAAAAGGCCTATGGTATCTCCTCCTCAGCCATTCCAAGGTCAAAATAAAAAGTTTAAACCTATGGGAGCTGCACCGCCAAAACCACAAGTACCTCCGGCTACTTCTGATCCTCGGTATGATAGGTCACCATGTCTATTTTGTGGAGGCCCGACTCACACCTACAACACTTGTAGAAGGAGGTTGGGACAGTGTCTGATTTGCGGGAAGACAACACATATGGCCAATACTTGTCCAGATAAGACTCCGGGATATCAACCGGGAGCTCAGAGGCCGATGATCCCAGCTCGTGCATATGCTCTTGCGGGTGAAGAGCAAGATGTGGAAGCCAATCCTAATGCTATGGTGGAAGGTAAGATATGCATCCATGACACGAACATACATGCATTATTTGACCCTGGCGCTACTCATTCTTTTATATCTTGTAAAGTAAGTGATACTTTGTGTTTGCCTGTTACGTGCTTAAATGCTTGTTATGTGGTGAGTTCGCCGTTGGGTGGAAGTCTTGAGACGGATCGGGTGGTTAGAGACTGTGTGTTTGGGTTTGAAGGCAGAGAATATCAGGCAGATTTGGTGGTAATGCCGATGAACAGATATGGGGTTATTCTGGGAATGGATTGGTTGTTTCGGTACCACGCCACGGTTGATTGTTTCACCAAGACAGTGAAGTTGGGAGAAGAAGCGGCAGTGGGGAAAGAATCAGAGATTGCACCTCTCTTGTCGTTTACTGAGGCTCATAAGTTGATAAGGAATGGGGCAACAGGATTTATTGCCTATATCTTGAATAAGCCGAAAGATCAGGCGAAACTCGAAGAGACAGAAGTGGTGAAGGAATATATTGAGGTGTTTCCCGAAGTTTTAGGTTCTTTGCCTCCGGATCGAGAGATCGAATTTGTAATAGACTTATATCCGGGGTCTGAACCTTATTCTAAGACTCCTTACCAGATGGCACCGGCAAAGTTACGGGAGTTAAAAGTTCAGCTAGAAGATCTTCTCAAGAATGGTTATGTTCGACCACGTTCATCACCGTGGGGCGCGCCGGTTCTCTTTGTTAAGAAGAAAGATGGAACCTTGAGGATGTGTATTGACTACCGGGAGTTGAATCGGATGACTGTAAAGAATAAGTATCCATTGCCTAATATAGAGGATTTGTTTGATATGCTACAAGGGTCGAGAGTATATTCCAAGCTTGATTTAAGGCAAGGATATTATCAATTAAAGATTAAGGAGGAAGATATTCCTAAGACAGGATTTAATACCCGGTATACATTATGAATTCGTGGTGATGCCATTAGGATTAACTAACGCGCCGGCAGCTTTTATGGATATGATGCATCGGATTTTCCGGCCGTATTTGGATAAGTTTGTTGTGATCTTCATTGATGATATTTTGGTATACTCAAGGTCAGAAGAGGATCATGCTCGACATTTGAGATTGGTATTGGAGACTTTAAGAGATAACCAGCTTTATGCCAAGTTCAGTAAATGCGAGTTTTGGATTGACAGGGTGAGCTTCTTGGGACACATTATTTCGAGCAAAGGATTAGAAGTGGATCCTTCGAAAATAGAGGCAGTTTCTAAGTGGCAGAGTCCTAAGAATGTTTCTGAGATCCGAAGTTTCTTGGGTTTAGCCGGTTATTATCGAAGATTTGTTAAGGATTTTTCTAAGATTGCGGCTCCGTTAACCCGATTAACCAAGAAAGAGGTTCAGTTTAAATGGGATGAGAAGTGTGAAGCCAGTTTTCAGCTCTTGAAAGATAAGTTAACTTCTGCACCGATACTTGCACTTCCGGATGGTATTGAAGGGTTTATGGTGTGTACGGATGCTTCCCATGAAGGCTTAGGTTGTGTTTTGATGCAGAATGGGAAAGTAATTGCTTATGCCTCTAGGAAATTGAAAGAGCATGAGAAGAATTATCCCACTCACGACCTCGAACTTGCAGCGGTGATTTTTGCCCTAGGGAAGTGGAGACATTATTTGTATGGGACTTCTTTTGAGATTTTTACCGATCACAAGAGTCTTCAGTACTTATTCTCTCAGAAGGAGTTGAATAGAAGGCAACGAAGGTGGATGGAGACTCTCGAGGATTATGATTGTGTGATTAAGTATCACCCGGGTAAAGCTAACGTGGTAGCAGATGCATTGAGCAGGAAGGCTAGTGTATCCAATTTGAAGGTAAATATTGGACAACCAATGGAATTGGTTAAGATAAAGGCTCGTATTGGTAACATCTCAGTACGTCCAGAGTTAAGGCAACAGATATTTGAGGCACAACGGACGGATGTTGAGATTCAGAAGTTGATTGAGAAGGCTCGATCAGACTCCGAATGTCCGTTTGGATTCGATGATACGGGAATCTTTCGATTCAAGGATAGAGTGGTAGTTCCAATGGAGTTGAGAAGAGCTATTTTGGATGAAGCTCATAAAATTGTTTGTTCGGTACATCCTGGTGGAAACAAGATGTATCGGGATTTGAAACAGTATTATTGGTGGAACTGGCTGAAGAGAGACGTAGTGAATTATGTGAAGCATTGTCTGACTTGTCAGCTAGTGAAAGCTGAGCATCAAAAGCCATCAGGATTGTTACAGCCACTACCTATTCCCGAATGGAAATGGGAACAGATATCAATGGATTTTGTATCGGGTTTACCTAGAGTGAAAGGTGGATTTGATGGAATTTGGGTAATCGTGGACAGGTTAACCAAGTCAGCACATTTTCTTGTAGTTCGGATGTCAGATAAGATAGGTAAGTTGGCTAAGAGGTATTGTGATGAGATTGTTCGGTTACATGGAGTGCCAGCTAGTATTGTTTCAGACAGGGATCCAAGATTTACTTCCAAGTTCTGGCAAGAATTACAGAAGTGTTTGGGAACCAAGCTTCAATTCAGTACAGCTTTTCATCCACTGACTGACGGGCAATCTGAAAGGTTGATCAGATATCTTGAGGATATGTTAAGGGTGTGTGCGTTGGATTTCTCGAGTTCATGGAATGAACAATTGCCCTTAATTGAGTTTGCCTACAATAATAGTTATCAAGCTTCTATAGAAATGGCACCGTATGAGTTTCTTTATGGAAGAAAGTGTCGATCCCCATTGTTTTTCGATTTGGAAGAATGGAAGTGGAGTAAGCAAGAAGGGGTACAAAGAGGTGAAAAGAAAGATAAACCTTCCAAAGCTATTCAAGATGCTATTGAAAAGGTTCAAATTATTCGACAACGGATGAAAGCAGCCCAAGATCGACAGAAGAGTTATGCAGATAAGCGAAGGAAAGTTCTTGAATTTGAAGTTGGGGATAGGGTATTCCTGAAAGCTTCACCTCGAAAAGGATTTACCCGAATTGGAAAAGGAGGAAAGTTAAATCCCCGATATTTGGGACCTTATGAGATTTTGGAGAGAATCGGAGATACAGCTTACAGATTGGATTTGCCTCCAAGTTTAACGGGTATTCACAATGTCTTCCATGTATCACAACTTCGGAAGTACTACCCCGATGAATCAGTGATTATACCGGTTGCGGAAGCAGAACTTGAACCGAATCTCACTTTTGTTCAGAAACCAGTTAAGATTCTGGATCGGATATTTCAAGAACTTCGAAACAGAAGGTTTCCCTTGGTGAAAGTATTGTGGCGAAGTGATAAGACGGAAGAAGCTACGTGGGAAACGGAAGAGAAAATGAAGAAGTTCTATCCCGAATTGTTTCCGACCGAGCAATGAATCCGAGGACGGATTCTCTTTAAGGGGGAGAGGTTGTAACGCCCCGTGTTTTCACACGTGCAGGTAAGAGTTACGTGCACATTTACATTTAATTATATGAGTTATATTTTGTTTTACTAATTGAAATTGTTTCTAATTTGATTTAATTGTTTAAATTTTATATGAATTCTAAATTGAGTTATGAATATATGAATGAAATTGTGAAATTGTGAATTTCGTGAATTCTGTGTTAATTGAATGAAATTATATGTTTCGTGTAATACGTGGGCTTGATTGTAACTTATTTGAATGTTTTGGACTCAATTCGAATTTGGGTTTGGGCTTAATTGCCACTTTTTGAAAGTTTTGGGACCTATTTGAATATAGGTAACCCTGAACGGTTTTCGCGATAACTTGAGCTCCGGACCTCGAAATCGAGATCCGTAACCGGCGTTGAACTTGTTTCGACGTTACCTATCTATTAAACTTGACCTTGTATCTTTTCGATACCGTTTGGACCTTCGACAACGAACTTTTCCACAACCTCGACCCTATAATTGTTTGAACCGTTTCTTAAACGAACCGGACTTGAACCGACCCGTATTCTACCCATTTTTATCACTAAATATCAGCATTTCTCTCCTTGATTGCCATTTTGATCGATCATCATCATTCAAGAGAGAAGAAGAGAAGCTCCAAAACCCTCAATTTTTGATCCTCCAAGCTTTGAGCTCAAGCTTGATCAATCCTCCATCTTCTTCCAAGGTAAGTTAGGATTTAAACTCTCCATCTTCTCCTCTATCTTTTCATCTATGAATAGCTTGGCATGAGTGAAGGATTCTTGTGTGTTTTGTATGAGCATGAATAGAGGGTTTGAGCTTGAACCTTAGTGTCTCATGGTTTAATTGGGGATTGATGCATGAAATATGAACCTTATAACTTCCTCATCATATCTGTATCTTGAATCTCATGTTGGTTGTGTATAGCATGATTTGCCATTAATGAAGCTTGAAGCTTCCATGGTAAGCTTGTGTTTGGGTGATCTTTTGCCAATTTTATGCATGAATTCTTGCATATATGAATGAATTGCATGTTATGTATGAATTATATGACTTGAATACATGTCTAAGTGGTACAAAAGAGCTTCTTTATGGCTGCCCCTGTTTTTGCAAGCTTTTTCCTCGAGAAATAGAGCATCTGCTCTGTTTTTCTTGGCAAAACGATGAGCTGACACGGCCGTGTCAGCTTTGAACTGAAAATGGACACGGCCGTGTTGGGCTCTCGACTTTGATTTTTTTCTGAATTTAATCTCGGACACGGTCGTGTCGAAATGCTTTGTAAACTCAACATGGCCGTCTCAAGCCCTCGACTTTGAATTTTTCTGATTTTAAACCTCGGACACGGCCGTGTCCGTTTCCTTTGAAAACTCAACACGGCCGTGTCATTTGAAATTGCAGCTTTGGGGGAACTCTTTTATTGCTTGTTTTGCGTTTATTGCTCGTAATTGTGAATGATATGCAACATGATTGTATTAAAGTTATGTTGTATGATTGATATATGATATTGATGACCTTATGAATGAAAGTATGAAAGTATGAACAATATGAACGGGAATGAATACGGTTTTACCGTATATTGAACGAAACTTGTTGAATTATGTGTTTAAATTGGATGTTATGATATTCATGACCATATTTGAACATATTATTGCATTTTAAGCATTCCTTAACATGATATTGCATAGCCGAGCGTCTAATGTGGTCATAATTGAGTCTCACACTACCTTTGTCACTCAGATCTTGATCCAGTGGGTGACGAGGTCGGGCGGTGAGAGCTGTGTCGGGTTCTTTTGTCTATCAGGTGGGTTTTTCTTCTATTAGATAACAATATGACCCGAACACCTAATGTGCAAGATTTTGGCCAAAACCCTATATAGGTATTTATACCAAGTTTTTAACGAGCAAATGTTTTTGATCGAAAGCCTTTATTATAATTGTCCTACCAAAATGTTTTGGCGAGAAATGTATGAATGATCACAATGAATGAGGGCCCGGGACATAGTGTAATGGTGAACCGAGGAAGCATGGGCTGACGGGAATCCATTTATACTAGTTCCAACAATTTCGGCAACCTGGATTTCACTAGGAGATTAGTGAATGAAAGGGGTCCCGCGCTTTTGGGGATTCATGTACCCCTCTAGCATTAATGAATAAGGGTTCGGGCCTTGCAAACTCGTTCCCTACCCGGAGGAAAAAGGAGTATATGAATGAACGAATGAATGTTCTAATGTATGTGCACGAAAGAATGTAATGTATGAATGAATGAATGAATAATGGATTACACGAGGTGGTGGTTGGAGATAATGCACGCCCTCTCGCCGGGCTATTAATGACCTAATGAACGAAATGAAATGGTTATAATCCTATTCATTGTATTTACTTTCCCACTTGGGAAAAAGGATTCAAAACCTCGAATAAGGATTATAACTTGCATGTATGTGTTTCAATTCCGCGATATTATGATATTATGCCTATCTTTTTATACCCACCAGTCTGTCTATGACTGAACCCGGAGTTATTTCAGTTGTTTTTGCAGGAAGGGGGATGCTAGGCGGGATACCAGTTAGGGAGAGTCCTGCATCGTGTCTAGCCTTTTCTTTACACTCATGATTACATTTTGTTCATTTTGGATTTTGTATATGTATGGAGCGTACATGGAGATGGTACCTATATGTATTTTACATGAAATATTGGTACATAGAGCATCTAGCTCAATATATGAATTACATGTTGGTACCTAGAGCATCTAGCTCAATATATAATATATGAATGATAGCTTCCGCTTTTCTATTGCTCTGTTGTTACTTTGATTGTTGTTGGGGTTTAAGGTATAGGCTAGTCCCGCCTGGCTTAGCGAGTGTGTATGTCTCCGTTCGCTATGATTCGGCACGTGTATGGAAATCCATTTCGTATACGGGTAGGGTCATGGTGCGGGGGATGTGACGTCTCGCGCTCGGGCGTTACAAGTTCTGATCTGTTTTGCAGCCGGGACGGCTTATTTTAGGTCGACGGATGATGTGTGTGTGCGTTTGGGTTATGTCGGTTTTTCGTTATGTTTAGTTATTTAAGAAATAGTTTGTGAAACGGGAGTGGATTCTTAATTAATAAAATTTGGTTGTATTGGCCCTCGGCCTAACTCTTTTATTCCCTATACTTAGTATCACGTGTGAAAATGATATTGGATTGCAAAAACCACGCCCCGGTTCATAGACTCTCGCCTACGCTATGTGCTGTGCTCCGTATATGTATATATGGGTGCGTGTGTAACCCCTCGCTCAATCTTTGGACTGACCCCTCCCTTATGTTCTTAGTTTGCAGGTTCTGGTCCGTTGGTTCGAGCTAGGCGGTTTTGGTTTGCTTTCCTTGGAGTCTTGTCGGTCTAGAGATGTCTGCATTTTGTATTAGATCATGTTACATCTGTACGTTTGGAGTTGTAATATGAGTGATGAATTATATTTGTTGTTTGAGTCCCGTTTTGTAAAGTTCGTGTGTAATCTGAGTTAAGTGGTTTGTAACCTTAATACTTTGCTCTGTTTAGTTTGTCTTATGCTTCCGCTTGGTTTGATTTTTGTTTTGTGCACTCTGTTTGAGGGTTTAGGCCGCCTAACTTAGGAAGATCGTTTGTTTGTCACCCGTTCACTAGTGCTTGGTGCGTGTACGGATTCCCTGTTTCGTTACACGTGTCGAGTCCTAGTGCGGGGGATGTGGCGCCCTACGCTCGGGGTGTTACATCTAAGGTGGTATTAGAGCTCCGGGTTGCAAAACCGGAGTTCGTGTGTCGTGTCTATCGGTCTAGGTCGTTCGGCTTAGGATTATGTGTGTCTCTGTCTGCATTCACTCTCATTGTATGTGACTAAGGTGCTCTTAACTGTATTATTTTCTCTTATTTGTATTAATTGTTCATATGAGCATGCACTAAACCCTTCATGCATCGATATTCTCTTGAAATTGTGCTTCTTTAGGATGCCTCCAAGAAGAAGAACTCGCGAGAATACTCCTCAGCCACCACCACCCACTGCAGAGGATATCCTACGAGCTCTCCTCGACTATCTTCAAAGGAATCCACAACCCCCAAATCCTCAAGGTCAAGAACAAGGAAGAGTTGTCAATGCGATTCATAAAGAATTCCGGGATAACAACCCTCCAAAATGGCTCGGGGGCAATGACATCGTCATTAAGGCATAAAAGCCTTACCCCATTGAGGTGTCCCCATCGGGATCCTCAGTGTACTTGTTCCCTAACAAGCACCCCCATACGCATGTGAATGTCCCTACATTCAATACTTATGAAACAAAGTAACCTTTCTAAAAGGCACGTCGTATGAGCAAGTCTCAAACGAGTCAAGTCAACATCCCCGTGCTTATTAGACTCTTCGACTTGGAGTTGGTTTAGGTCACACCATAGAGACTTGTTTCATAACCTCCATCCCTATGAGAGGTCAAGTCCCGTAGCTCAGTGTGACCTTGGGGTTTCATCCATACACAAACAGTTATAATATGCAATTGATAAACTTTGAATGAGATATGATGAATTGGCCACATAGAATTAAACGACTATGAAACGTTTCATTTATTATTTCATTAATGTCACAAATTGCTGCTAATAAGAGTAGTTTACAAAAAGAGACCTAAACTATTTTGCTCTTCTAGGGCACTACTCTAACAATCTCCCACTTGCCCTCAGAGCCAATTGCCCATTGCCTTAAGGCCCATCTTCGGGAGATGTCCTTCAAAGATCTTTTGGCTAAGAGGTTTAGTAAGCGGGTCTGCTACGTTTTCTGCCGAGGGTACACGTTCCACAATAACGTCGCCTTTTTCTACGATTTCTCTAATTAGATGAAATCTTCTAAGGATGTGCTTTGACCGTTGATGAGCTCTTGGTTCTTTTGATCATGCAATCGCTCCGTTATTGTCGCAGAAGACAATGACCGGGTCAGCAATGCTAGGCACTACATCCAACTCTTGGATGAAGTTTTTCATCCACACACCTTCTTTCGCTGCCTCTGATGCAGTTATATACTCCGCTTCACAAGTGGAGTCAGCAGTAGTTTCCTGTTTGGAACTTTTCCAACTTACTGCACCACCATTTAACCGAAATATGAATCCGGAAGTGGATTTAAAGTCGTCTACATCCGACTGGAAGCTTGAGTCGGTGTATCCTTCTAATTTCAGTTCTCCCTTTCCGCCGTATACAAGAAATAAATCCTTAGTCCTTTTCAAGTACTTAAGGATGGATTTCACGGCATACCAGTGACTCTCACCAAAGTTTGATTGAAATCGACTTGTAACGCTCAAAGCGTATACGACATTAGGTCTAGTACATAACATAGCATACATTATGCTCCCTATTGCAGATGCATAGGGTATACGAGACATGCTATCCTTCTCTTCTTCAGTGTTAGGACACATTGATTTAGAGAGGATCAACCCATGTCTCATTGGCAGGAATCCTCTCTTAGATTCCTCCATACTGAACCGTTTTAGTACTTTGTCTATGTACTGAACTTGGGACATACCTATTAATCTCTGTGATCTATCTCTATAGATTTTTATACTGAGAATAAAGGAAGCTTCTCCCAAGTCCTTCATGGAAAACTGAGTAGACAACCAAGTCTTTGTTGTTTGCAGCACATCTTTCTCATTCCCAATGAGTAAGATATCATCTACATACAACACCAAAAATTATACGACTCGCCCACTGATTTTCTTGTAAACACATGGTTCATACTCGTTCTTGATAAAGCCAAACGATTTGACTGTCTCATCAAAACGGATGTTCCAACTTCTAGATGCCTGTTTAAGTCCATATATGGATCTCTGGAGTTTGCAGACTTTCTGTTCGCTCCCACTGGATATGAAACCTTCCGGTTGTTCCATATAAATGTCTTTATCTAAATCTCCATTCAGAAAAGCCGTTTTCACATCCATTTGTCATATTTCGTAATCATAGTACGCAGCTATGGCTAAAAGTATCCGAATGGATTTAGGCATTGCTACAGGGGAATACGTTTCCTCAAAGTCAACACCTGGCCTTTGAGTATATCCCTTTGCAACCAACCTAGCCTTGTAGGTTGCCACTTCTCCATCAGCTCCAAGCTTTCGCTTGTAGATCCATTTACATCCTATAGCTTTCTCGCCTTCAGGAAGATCTACCAAGGTCCATACCTTGTTGGAGTACATAGAGTCCATTTCGGAGTTCATGGCTTGCTGCCATTTTATCGAATCTCTATCCGATATTGCATCATCATATGATCTCGGATCGCTATCCGATTGACCGGTTTCAGTTAGTAAATTGAGTCGGTCTGGCGGTCTAATTGTTCTCACAGATCTACGAGGGCTTGTGTTTACTTCTTGTTGTGGGAAAGAGGAAGGTTCCATTACTTGATCATTTGTAGGTTCTTGTTGAACTTCAGTAAGTTCTGCAATCTTGCCTGACTTTTCAACTAGAAACTCTTTTTCTAGAAAAGTGGCATTCCTCGAAACAAACACCTTTTGTTCTGAGGGATCATAAAAATAGTAACCCACAGACTCTCTAGGGTATCCTACAAATTTGCACAAACTAGATCTGGAATCCAATTTGTCTCCCACTAGTCTCTTGACGTATGCAGGACATTCCCAAACTCTAAGGTATGAATAAGTGGGGGGTTTTGAAAACCACATCTTATATGGTATTTCAGGCACAGATTTGGAAGGAACTAAATTAATTATCTTCGCAGCCATTTCAAGGGCATAACCCCAAAACGATATTGGAAGATCCGTGAAACTCATCATGGATCGGACCATATCCAATAAAGTCCGATTTCGTCGCTCGGACACCCCATTCAGCTGAGGAGTCCCGGGCGGAGTGCACTGTGAGATAATCCCGTTATCTTTCAAATAGCCAAGAAAGAGATCGCTTAAATACTCACCACCTCGATCTGATCGAAGAGCCTTAATTTTTCGATCTGTCTGGTTCTCAACCTCGGTTTTATACTCTATGAACTTTTCAAAGGCCTCAGACTTATGCTTCATCAGGTACACATACCCATATCTACTGAAATCATCAGTAAATGTGATGAAGTAATTACAGCCGTTTCGGGTACTAACATTTAGCGGTCCGCAAACATCTGTGTGGATCAAATCCAAAAGACTTTGGCTTCGCTCTACATGCCCTTTAAAAGGGGACTTAGTCATCTTTCCCTTTAAACAGGATTCACAAGTGGTTAACTCGTTTAGATCATTCGTACAGAATGATCCTAAGTTACCCATCTTTAGAAGCCTATTCTTGGAGATATGTCAAAGTCTAGCATTGCAAATCTTTGCTGAAGTTTGGTCATTTAATTTTCGTTTGTTTTCTTGTTCGACATTTAGGAGATTTAAATTAGTATTAGTTAAATACAAACCATTTTGTAAAGACCCTAATGCATGTGAAGAACCATTCTTCAAAATGTAAAACATAACATTAGTAATAGAGAAGGAAAAACCTTCCAAGTCTAGTACAGGAATGTAAATAATGTTTTTAACTAACTCAGGAACAAATAAAACATTGTTCAATACTAAAATAAAACCATCTCCTAACATTAACCTAACATGTCCTATGGCCTTTGCTACAACTCTTGCTCCATTGCCCACTCGAAGAACATGTTCTCTTTCATCAACCTCACGGACGTTGCTCATTCCCTGTAACGCATTACAAATGTGAGAAGCGCATCCAGAGTCTAATACCCAGTAAGGTTAATTTCGATGAGATTTATACCTTTTGTAAGGGTAGCTAAGTACTTCTTACAGTTCCTTTTCCAATGCCCTGGTTTCTTGCAATGGAAGCACTGATCCTCAGCTTGATTGGCCTTCTTCTTAGTGTTCATTTTCTTAACCCCGTGGGTGGGCTTAAGAGTCTTTTTCTTCTTTTGGAAACCCTTTCCCTTACCCTTCTTTGGCTTTGCAGCCTTAGTCTGGGATGAAGATGAACCTACTAAGAAAACAGTCTTATCCTTCTTCATAGTTCGCTCGGCAGTTACGAGCATGTTCATCAGTTCCTCAACTGAGACTTTAGCTCCATTCATATTGAAGTTTATCATGAACTGTTTGAATGAAGGTGGCAGAGAGGTTAAGATCAAATCTACGTAAAGCTCGTTATCCATGATCACCTCGAGACTTGCAAGCTTTTCAATAAGGCCTAAAGCCTTAATACAGTGTTCATGAACACTTGATCCCTCAGCCATCTTGAGTGAGAATAACTCGTTAGATGCCGCGAATCGATCAATCCTATTGATGGGCTTGTAAATCTATTCCAAGTGAAGATGGATCTCTGCCGAGTGGCGCATCTCAGCATGCTGCCTCTGCAACTCGGGAGACATAGTGGCAAGCATTAGACATCTAGCCTGTAGATCATCTTCTTTCCACTTGAGAGTTGTTTCCCTCTCATCGGCTGCCATGTCATCAGGTATGACATCGGGAGAAGACTGTGTCAATACATAGGTCCTCTTTTCAGAATCCAAGACAATCTTGAGATTACGAAGCCAATCAGCATAATTCGAGCCAGTCAATTTATTGGCCTCAAGGATAGCACTAAGTGGATTTTTAGACATCACGATTTTAGCAAAAAATCTACATGTAAGCAGAAAACGTAGTATGAGTGACGGATATGAAATAATAACAATTACAAATGATATGGACTTTTATCAAATGTAGTCTCCCACTATTTTAATCAAACTCCTTTGACCCCTTTATAATTTTAGAAAAATCATGTTTCTCAAATAGTGGGTATTAAGACCCCCAAGCACTCATCACCGGACCCACGACTCGTGAGATATCCGACTTTAAGCCCTAAGGTAGATGATCTTATCACCAATTGTATCTCTATACAACTCTTAATATTATTTTGCATTACCTTTCATATAGACCCACGACTCGTGCGACGTCTATACTAATCAGTATTTAAATCCGACCGGTCAATCCCTAAGATTTCTCCATCGCCATTATGAATATCCCACGCCTCGTGGCCAATACCATAATTTTGACTTTGAAAAATTGCATTTTTTATGCAAAGAATTATTTTAGTTTAATTAATCTCGTCATTTCGTATCCCACGCCTCGTGGCCAATACTTAATGATTTGATTAATTCTAAAACAAATAATTCTATTGACGGAATGCTTGGAAATTTATAAAATCGAATTTTATCCTTCAATTTCCATTTGGATTTAATATCTATTTTGTCTGAGACTATCTAAGACGGTTCGGGTTTTAAGAATTTCGAAAATTCCACCAAGACTCATCAATTGTAATTATTATCTTATTTTATCTTATTTAATGCATGAACACATTTATGCACATAAAGATAACATTCATAACAAGATAATAAAAGCCTAGCATGCTCCTATAGTATGGATAATCATGGGCTTCCTATGCATGGTCCATAATAGCCATTTTATGGACCATGGTTCTATTCATGCATCAAGCGGAATTAAACACACAGAGAGCACTCAAATAGAATCCTATTCTATTACATCAAAATAAATGCACCCAAACACTTTTGGGGCCTTGATGGACTTCTTATTCCGTTGCTTGCTCCGTCTTGTTTCTCCATCTCCTAATCTAATTAGAGATCTCACCCTAAAACTACTCTCTTTACAAAATAATGGGGGATTACATTTTAAGGGGGAGAAAATAAAAACAATGATTACAATAATTGAATAAGAGGCTCGCAGGTTCTCGTTTAAAACCAATATCAAAATGCATAAATAAAATAAAATCATACATAGCGCAAATAAAGCCCATGATTGATGCAACCATACATCCAATGCACAACATAAAATAAATTTACCAAGTAAATAGTCATTATGCGATTTAAAGTCTTTAAATAATTTCTAAAATTATTTATTGACCAAGGATTATCTTTTAATTCACTAATTAAATTAATCCTTCAATTTTAATTAAATTGAATTCTCTAATCCAATTTAATTCCCATTAGATCTCTATCTAATATATCATGCTTCTATTTTAACAATTCTATTTAGGGCAAAACCAATTAATTTTCAAGTAAAACAATTTTACAAAATTAATTTATAAACCTTTAGTTTTAAAAAACAATTTTAAAACTGTGGTGAATAAAGTAAAACTAAATTTTACTAAAATTAGACCAACAATAAGCTCGAGGCAAAGTGGTCCGATGCTCCTACTAGATAATGGAGGTTATGGGTTCAAACCCCATTCCTTCCATTTTTGCTGAAATAATGGGGGCCTGGGCTACTTCCCAAATTAGTCCTTCGGTTTAAACAAAATAAAATAGTACCATCAAGAACTCAACACGTGAGTTAGCTCAATTGGTAGGGAAAGCTTCCCCATTCACGCGGTCGTGGGTTCAAAACCCTGCAGCACTAATTTTATAAAACCCTTATTATTATTATTATTATTATTATTTTTTAAAATGCTGTTGCCCTAGGCAGCAGCCGCTGCCCACCACATGCTCACACGCACACACTGCGCACGGGACTGCACAGTGCAGTCCCCCTTTTTTTTTTTTTTTTGTGTTTAATTTTATTTTAAAACTATTTTAAAATAAAACACAAATAAAAATTATAATTTTATGAAACTACGAAAAACAGTTTTTCGATTTTCACAAAATCTCATAATTCTTTTACAAGTTTTAAAACAAGAACTTTTCTTCAAATTTTAAAACTTTGCCCAAACGAATCTCAAATTAAAACAAGCACGACACACGTCAACATATTAATCAAATTAATACACGGAATTAAAAATCGCAAATCAATCAAAGTATAGCTCTGATACCACTGTTGGAATTCGTCAACCCTAACGCAGCGGAAATTAAAATTTTTAGGGATTATAAAACAAGTTTTATCGGAATTCCAATTAAGATCAGCCTTCGATTCAGATTTACGATTTGAACGGATGAAGAATCAAATACCTCTTTCGCTTCCAGTTGATGGCGATGACAAGAAGGTTTTCCAAAACCTACCCGGTACTCTTCGATCTGATCTTCTTCCAAGAATCCCACGCGGAATTCCTCCAAGGTAGTCCACGACCCGTAATTGAACAACTATTCAATTAGCACACTAGAACACTAATTAGATATTGATTATCTAATAGTATTCTCAATACTGTATTGAGAAAAGAGAGAAGAGAGACTTGGAGAGAAAGCAGAAAAAGAAGAAAAACAACGATCGATTTCTTTCTTCTCACAAATCTGTTTTAATACATAACCCTAGGTCAAAAAACCCTACGGGCTGGTCATGGGCCTTAATTTAATTACTGCTAATTAATTAAAGACCCAATATTGATTTTAATTAATGGACTTAATTTAATTACATTAATTAAATCACAAGTCCAATCTAATTAAATTGGTGGACTTAAAAAATTAATTACTCTTAATTAAATTTCAAGTCCAATTAATTTAAATACACTTATTTAAATTAATGTTAACCCTTTAACATGTATTCTCAATAGCTTAACAATTAAGCATAAATTAATTAATACAATTATTAATTAATTACTCTCTCATATTGTAAATTAAACTCTTTTAATTTATCGATCAATCTCCATTGATCTTCAGATAATCGTGTTGTTCAATTCGAGTCATTGTGTGACCCCTTAGGTGTTCACCAATGAATAGCAGTAGGCCCACATTCTTAATGTAGTATTTTAAATAACCATTTATCTTAATGATTTAATTGAACTCTTTCAATTAATCACTGTTTAATTAAAACTCCTTTTAATTAATCAGTACCTACAGATCATGATCGATGTCTAGTGACAAGCTCATGACCACCCATCCAAAAGATGAAGTTTATGTTGTGAACCTTTCAGTCTCATGGATACCGTGAGATAAGATCCTTCTATCGTCCAATCCCCGATTAGGACCTAGGGCATGGGAATAATAGAACCCTATTAGTCCTAATGCTATGAATTAATTCTAATAGCAATTCCATTTGATCTAACACTCTGGGAAACTCATTTCCCAATTTAGATCTCACTACCTTGCGCAAGGATTTAAGTGGAATGTACTACAATAGAATTCATAGGTGATTCACTCGTTCTTCTAGACGAGCGATAGATTCTATGTTTGCATCCCATATGCCCCCATACATGATTCGAGCAATACCAACGTACAACCATAACGAGATTCATGGAACCCATGAATCTCTAGGCGCATATCAAACATTGCCCTTGTCATGCACAGAGCATCAATGGAGCCTCAAGTCTAAGGACCATTTAGACACTACCATGACTAGGGAACCAACCTCATCATTAAGGCATAAAAGCCTTACCCCATTGAGGTGTCCCCATCGGGATCCTCAGTGTACTTGTTCCCTAACAAGCACCCCCATACGCATGTGAATGTCCCTACATTCAATACTTATGAAACAAAGTAACCTTTCTAAAAGGCACGTCGTATGAGCAAGTCACAAACGAGTCAAGTCAACATCCCCGTGCTTATTAGACTCTTCGACTTGGAGTTGGTTTAGGTCACGCCATAGAGACTTGTTTCATAACCTCCATCCCTATGTGAGGTCAGGTCCCGTAGCTCAGTGTGACCTTGGGGTTTCATCCATACACAAACTGTAACGCCCCGGAATCCGGATGAACAGGTAAGCACGCCACGTGTGCGTTCTGAGCGTAGGTTTATTTATTTCTTTAATTTTATAATATATTCTTACGTGGCATTCATATTTTTGTAAAATTCATGAAACATTATTCATGTCAATTATTTGATTTCATATCATTGAAAATATTATTTCATGACACGGAAAATATTTCTTGCTTGAAATTAATACCGAGAGTGGTTTATATTTCCAAATTGTCCTTAGTTGAATATTTTCTAAAATTTTAGGGACTTAATTGCATAAACTCTTAGGGACTTAATTGAGTATATTTTAAATGGTTGCATACCTAAGTACATGACTTCATAAGACAAAGGATTAGATTGCAATTTCTACAATTTCACAAAAACCAAGAATGGAATGTAACGGTATAAGCTTCTCCAAGCTTCCTTGATCATTTCTAGCAAACATAACCCAAAATATTCATCTCTCTCATTCTCGGTTCCAAGGAAGAAAAGGGAGGAAGATAATTTTCATTCAATCATCAAGATTTCAAGAAAATCTTTCAAGAAATTGGGAGTCATCATCATCATCATCATCATACTTCTTCATTTCTCTCATCTTCAAGGTTGGTTTGGCATGAGTTATGATTCTTGATTGTATTTGTCATGCTAGGGTTTGAGTGAGATGTGCTAGATGATGGAATTAGAGTTGGAAGCATGATTAAATGATCATAACATGAATTATTGCATGATTTATAGCTTGAATATTTGAATATTTGGCATGAGTGATCAAGTTTGATCATAAGCTTGAAACCTTAAAAATCTTGTTGATATTGCATGTTTTATGTGTTGAAGTGTGATATTGTTATGCTATAAGTTGTATGCATCATATTTCCAGAAATTATAGCTTTTGGGGATCAAAAATGGATTTTTGTTGCTTGTTGTGCCATTCCCGTAGCCTTCCCCTGTTTTTGCTCTGTTTCTGTAAGTTGCAGAAACAGGGAACGGCCGTTCCCAGCCTCAAGGCATAGTGGGAACGGGCGTTCCCTTCTTTTAAACTGAAACCGCGCGGCCGACTACGGGAACGGCCGTTCCCATTTTGGCCTTGGAGCCGGAAGGGCCGTTCCCGGCTAGGCGCGTTTTAAAAATGGAAAAACGTTGGCGCGCTTTGGGGTTGCATGGGAACGACCGTTCCCATCTTACAAAGGGAACCGGAACGGCCGTTCCCACCTGTAATGCAGTGTAAAATTCACTGCATAAAATTACGTTTTTGACCCCTCGATCCAACTACTCCTTTGACCCCGAATTGCTATAATATGTACTAATATGATGTGAAACAAAATGTTATCATACCACATTGCATTTTCATGATCGTCTCGACACGTTTCCGCCGTTCGTCTTATTTTGGGCATTTTAGGTCATGTCTCACGATTGTACATCGTATTTGCACAGGTCACGAGGGCGTGGACGGGGAGCAAGCTCCTTAGAACGCTTATTTATTATATTTGCAAGAAAGGTGAGGTTTTGTTTTGGTAGAACGAACCCTATAACCCTTATGTGCTAGTTTTCGGCCAAAACCTATTACACTTATAAACGTTTTCAAAGTGATAAATATTTCAAGCAAGAAAGTATTGATTGTCATGATTTTCAAGCAAGTTTGGCGAGTACATGATTGCACGTGGGCCCGAGGGTAATTCTTGAGCCAACCGGGAAAGCAAGGGCTGACGGGTAACTCCTGAATTATCCTCACATTGTTGGGATCACCCCCGAAGCCACTAGGAGATTAGTGGTGGAAGGAGTTCCGTGTCTAGAGGGTCATGTCCTCTACACACACCATGTCGTGGATAGTCGAGCCTTGCAAACTCGCTATCACCCGGAGGAAGAAGGAGACTGGGGTTTAATCCGGCATGTCGGGTTATCCTCGGGTTATTGCATGATTTCAAGCATGAACTTGTTATATGAGCACTAATTAAATTGCATGATCACGTATTTATCAAGCAAGCAAGCATGATCACGGATTGTTCACGATTGGGAGTTCGGTTGGAGATTGCCCTTGCTCGCCGGGGCCACATGTTCATGACATTGACAAGCATGATTAAATAAACATGTTAAAGTGATTGGTTGTAATCTCGGGCAAAGATTAACTTCTTGAATTACATATCTATTTAATGCTAAAGTCTTCACCCGAGGCTACAACTTGTATGTGACGTGTGATATATATATTTATTGCCCCTCACTCAGTCTTTGGTAGACTGATACTTCACTTTTCAGGAACCTTTTGAGCGTGGTCGTGCTAGGCGGGCGTTGTTCGAGTCTTTTGCATCTTCACGAGTCTAGCACCTTTCATGTATAGTACTTTGAGACATTTCATGTTATGATAGTTATTGTCACGTTTTGAATACTTAATGATGTATCTTATTTAGAAATGGTAATGTAGGGATAGTTAATTGGTACCTATATGTATCTATGGTGTAAATACGGTACCTATATATATGAATGACTTTATTGCTTCCGCTTTTCTGTTCATGTTTGTTTGATTATGTTGGGGAGAGTGTCCCGCCTAGCTCGTCATTTTTATTGTCACCCGTTCGCTGTGGTCTTGGTTTATGTATGAACTTTCCATTTCATACGTGGATCGAGGCTATAGTGCGGGGGATGTGGCGCCTTAGGGTTTAGGGTGCTACATCTACAGGTGGTATCAGAGCCCGGTTGCAAAACCGAGGTTCTCGAGTCGTGTCCAGTCAGTCTAGGTCGCACGGCATAGGATTATGTGGTATTTGGGAGTCTGCATTGGGTTGACTTACCTGAATTATTTATTTCTTTGCATTACTTGAGCTACTTGATCTTCCTTGAACGTGTGCTATTTGATACTATGGAAATTGTGTGCACACATTTGCATTTATTGATCAAGCCACGCATGTTTAGTGATCTAATTTCAGGATGGAGCACGACAGACGTTCTAGTGATCGATCCTCGAGGCACAGGCACCATCATCGCCGACATCATCGCCGCGAGAGATCACCACCTCCTCCACCTGCCCAGGCACAGCCCCAGGATTTCATGAACGCGGTAGTGGGGCTAATTGATCAGAGGCTACAGGACAGGGTTCCTCCACCACCTCCAGCACCAGTAGCACCTCCAGAAAACCCCATTTCTGCCATTCTACGAGAGTTTCAGAACCAGCGTCCCCCGAAGTTCTATAAGGGAGACGATATACAGGCAGAAATGTGGCTAAAAGAGATTGAAAGGATTTGGCAGCTTATTCCTTGTGACAGTCAGGAGAAGGCTCGTTGCACCCTTACTCTTATTCAGGGCGAGGCCTACTCCTGGTGGGAGAGCACAGAGATTGTTCTGGAGGCAGCCGGGACAGAGATTACTTGGGAGGTATTCGTACGGGAGTTCAGAAACAAGTATATTCCCCCATCTTCCCGTACCCGCAGGTTGAGAGAGTTCACCGAACTAAAGCAGGGGGCAGGTCCGTGGGTCAGTATATCGCCGAGTTCGAGAGACTTTCTCGCTATGCGCCTAACATAGCGAATGATGATTTCCATAAGGCGATGCAGTTCGTTCAGGGGTTGAGACCAGACATTCAGGATGCACTGAAAGCGACTAATACCAGCACTTGGGCGAAAGCTACTTCAAAGGCCCTAAAAGTTGAGGATTCTGATAATGCTAGGAAAGCTACTGCACGGACCGGACAGGCTTCAGGCTCGAGATCAGGCCAGGGATCGAGCTCAGGAAAGATGTCGATGGTTTACTCTGCACCTCCAGCACAGAGGGACTCTGGGAAGAAGTTTAAGACTACAGGATCGTCACAGAAGGGTGCAGGGCCGTTACTGAGAGGTCCGAGAGCTTCAGCACCACCCCAGCCACCTCAGAAACCGGGATGTAGATGGTGTGGACATCCTACGCACACCTATGATAACTGCAGACGCTGGTTGGGTCTATGTTTGATTTACGGGAGTAACGAGCACCTGGTTGACGGTTGTCCGGATCGTCAGGATCCACCACCTGCAGGACCGAGGCCACCGGTGAGAGCTCGGGCTTATGCACTCGTGGGAGAGGAGCAGGAGGCGGATATTGACCCCGCTGTGGTAGTTGAAGGTATTATTTGCATTCATGGCACGAACATCCATACATTATTTGATCCGGGAGGTACACACTCCTTTCTTGCGCATTCTATTGCTATTACCTTGTCTTTGCCTGCTATGTGTACTTCTGTGTGCTATATAGTTAGTACTCCTTTCGGTAGTAGGCGAGAGACGGATCAGGTTTACAGGGATGTTCCAGTTGTGATTGAAGGCCGGGAGTTTCTGACAGACTTTATTGTGATGCCGATGGAGAGATACGGGGCTATTCTGGGGATGGATTGGCTTTACAGACATTGTGCTACTGTGGATTGTCGGGCTAAGATGGTACAGTTGGGTTCAGAGGTTGTTACGGGCTGTACTTCGAAGACCGTACCCTTACTTTCGTTTTCAGAGGCTCAGAGATTAGTCAGAGACGGGGCTACAGGATTCATTGCTTACATTCTGAACAAGCCCAAAGATCAGGTGAAATTAGAGGACACAGAAGTGGTAAAGGAATTCCCCGAGGTATTTCCAGAGAAGCTGGATTCTTTGCCTCCTGAGCGGGAGATTGAGTTCGTGATTGATCTTTTCCCGAATGCTGAGCCGTATTCAAAGACTCCGTACCGGATGGCTCCAGCCGAGTTGAAGGAATTAAAGATTCAGCTTGAGGCATTGTTGGAAGTTGGGTACATTCGGCTAAGTTCTTCGCCGTGGGGAGCACCAGTTTTGTTTGTCAAGAAAAAGGACGGGACTTTAAGAATGTGCATCGATTACAGAGAGTTGAATAGGATGACTATCAAGAACAAGTATCCCCTCCCACATATTGAGGAGTTGTTTGATATACTCCAGGGTTCCAAGGTGTATTCGAAATTGGATTTAAGACAGGGATACTATCAGCTGCGAATCCGAGCAGAGGATATTCCTAAGATAGGATTCAATACTCGGTACGGGCACTATGAGTTCGTGGTCATGCCATTTGGATTAACTAACGCCCCAGCAGCTTTCATGGATATGATGCACCGGATATTCAGGCCTTTCCTCGACAAGTTCGTGGTGATTTTTATTGATGATATTCTGGTTTTTTCGAAATCAGCCGAGGAGCACGCGAGACATCTCAGGCTCGTTCTTCAGACACTAAAAGAGCATCAGTTGTTTGCTAAGTTCAGCAAGTGTGAATTTTGGATCGATCGGGTTTCATTCTTGGGGCATGTGATTTCAGGAAAAGGGTTGGAAGTCGATCCCTCGAAAATTGAGGCCGTGCTTAAGTGGGAGAAACCAAAGAATGCCTCGGAAATTAGAAGCTTCTTGGGATTGGCCGGATATTATAGAAGGTTTGTTCAGGATTTCTCCAAGATTGCGGCACCGTTAACCCGGTTGACTAAGAAGGATGTTAAGTTTGTCTGGGACGAGAAGTGTGATCAAAGCTTTAATTTTCTGAAAGAAAAGTTAGTCTCAGCTCCGGTGTTAGCACTTCCTGAGGGTTCAGAAGAGTATGCAGTGTATACGGATGCGTCCAAAGAAGGCTTAGGTTGTGTTTTGACTCAGAAAGGAAAACTGATCGCTTATGCTTCCCGAAAGCTAAAGGAATATGAAAGGAATTATCCAACACACGACCTAGAGCTTGCAGCCGTGATCTTTGCTCTCGGGAAATGGAGACATTATCTTTACGGGACTTCCTTTGAGATTTTTACCGACCATAAGAGCCTCCAGTATTTATTCACACAGAAAGATTTGAATATGAGGCAACGGCGTTGGATGGAAAAGTTGGAAGATTATGATTGTACAATTAAATACCATCCCGGGAAAGCCAATGTGGTCGCCGATGCACTTAGCAGGAAGGCGAGTGTATCGAGTTTGGAAATAAAGGAAAGTGAGGAAGTTGCCCCGATTGTATTAAAGGGTCGGGTTTCTAATATTACAGTTCAGCCGGAATTAAGGTATCAGTTATTTGAGGCTCAGAATAAGGATCCGGAAGTACAGAAGCTTGTAAGTAAAGCTAAGGATGACCCGGAGAGTCCGTTTGGGTTCGATGAGACCGGGTTGCTTCGGTTTAAGAATAGAGTAGTAGTACCTGAGGAATTGAGACGGGTCCTACTCGAAGAAGCTCACAAGTCAGCCTACTCAATCCACCCAGGAGGAAATAAAATGTATAAGGATTTGAAACAATATTATTGGTGGAACGGGATGAAGAGAGACGTGGCAGAGTATGTGAAACATTGCCTGACTTGTCAGAAAGTGAAAGCTGAGCACCAAAAACCCGCGGGACTTCTACAACCGTTACCTATTCCCGAGTGGAAGTGGGAACAAGTAACGATAGACTTTGTTTCCGGATTACCGAAGGTTAAAGGCGGGTTTGATGGAGTTTGGGTAATCGTGGATAGATTTACAAAGTCTGCTCACTTTCTACCGGTTCGGATGTCCTATAAGATCCCGAAGTTGGCTGAGATCTATAACAGAGAGATTGTTCGACTTCATGGTATTCCGGTGAGCATAGTTTCAGACCGAGACCCGAGGTTCACTTCTAAGTTGTGGCAGGAATTACAGGCTGTCTTGGGAACGAAACTTAACTTCAGTACAGCATTCCACCCGCAAACAGACGGTCAAACTGAAAGGTTAATCAGGTACTTGGAAGATCTTCTTCGGGCTTGCGCGATAGATTTTCAGAACTCTTGGGCAGAACAGCTTCCCTTGATCGAGTTTGCTTATAATAACAGCTTTCAGGCTTCGATTGGGATGGCTCCTTACGAGTTACTTTATGGAAGAAAGTGCCGATCTCCGTTGTTCTTCGACTTGGAAGAATGAAAATGGTCGAAACAAGAAGGAGTAAAGAAAGGTGAAAGATTCGAAAGGCCTTCCAAAGTCGTTCAAGCTATGATTGAAAAAGTTCAAATGATTCAACAACGGATGAAAGCCGCGCAAGATAGGCAAAAGAGCTATGCCGATAAGCGCCGAAGAGATCTAGAATTCGAAGTTGGTGACCGGGTATTCTTGAAGGTGTCACCAAGGAAAGGTTTCACCCGGATCGGGAAAGGAGGAAAACTTAATCCTCGCTACTTAGGTCCGTTCGAGATTCTGGAAAGAATAGGCGAGGTAGCCTATCGACTGGACCTACCACCGAGTCTTACGGGGATTCACAACGTCTTTCATGTTTCACAATTAAGGAAATATTACCCCGATGAGACTACGATTCTCCCCGTGGAAGAAGTTGAATTAGAACCGAATTTGACGTTTGTTCAGAGGCCGGTTAAGATAATGGATCGGAAATTTCAGGAATTGAGGAACCAGAGGATTCCCATGGTTAAAGTGTTGTGGAGAAGCGATAAAACCGAGGAAGCCACTTGGGAAACAGAAGATAAAATGAAACGGTTCCACCCGGAGTTGTTCGAGCAAGACTAGAGAATCTGGGGACTAGATTCTTCTAAGGGGGGGAGAGTTGTAACGCCCCGGAATCCGGATGAACAGGTAAGCACGCCACGTGTGCGTTCTGAGCGTAGGTTTATTTATTTCTTTAATTTTATAATATATTCTTACGTGGCATTCATATTTTTGTAAAATTCATGAAACATTATTCATGTCAATTATTTGATTTCATATCATTGAAAATATTATTTCATGACACGGAAAATATTTCTTGCTTGAAATTAATACCGAGAGTGGTTTATATTTCCAAATTGTCCTTAGTTGAATATTTTCTAAAATTTTAGGGACTTAATTGCATAAACTCTTAGGGACTTAATTGAGTATATTTTAAATGGTTGCATACCTAAGTGCATGACTTCATAAGACAAAGGATTAGATTGCAATTTCTACAATTTCACAAAAACCAAGAATGGAATGTAACGGTATAAGCTTCTTCAAGCTTCCTTGATCATTTCTAGCAAACATAACCCAAAATATTCATCTCTCTCATTCTCGGTTCCAAGGAAGAAAAGGGAGGAAGATAATTTTCATTCAATCATCAAAATTTCAAGAAAATCTTTCAAGAAATTGGGAGTCATCATCATCATCATCATCATACTTCTTCATTTCTCTCATCTTCAAGGTTGGTTTGGCATGAGTTACGATTCTTGATTGTATTTGTCATGCTAGGGTTTGAGTGAGATGTGCTAGATGATGGAATTAGAGTTGGAAGCATGATTAAATGATCATAACATGAATTATTGCATGATTTATAGCTTGAATATTTGAATATTTGGCATGAGTGATCAAGTTTGATCATAAGCTTGAAACCTTAAAAATCTTGTTGATATTGCATGTTTTATGTGTTGAAGTGTGATATTGTTATGCTATAAGTTGTATGCATCATATTTCCAGAAATTATAGCTTTTGGGGATCAAAAATGGATTTTTGTTGCTTGTTGTGCCATTCCCGTAGCCTTCCCCTGTTTTTGCTCTGTTTCTGTAAGTTGCAGAAACAGGGAACGACCGTTCCCAGCCTCAAGGCATAGTGGGAACGGGCGTTCCCTTCTTTTAAACTGAAACCGCGCGGCCGACTACGGGAACGGTCGTTCCCATTTTGGCCTTGGAGCCGGAAGGGCCGTTCCCGGCTAGGCGCGTTTTAAAAATGGAAAAACGTTGGCGCGCTTTGGGGTTGCATGGGAACGACCGTTCCCATTTTACAAAGGGAACCGGAACGGCCGTTCCCACCTGTAATGCAGTGTAAAATTCACTGCATAAAATTACGTTTTTGACCCCTCGATCCAACGACTCCTTTGACCCCGAATTGCTATAATATGTACTAATATGATGTGAAACGAAATGTTATCATACCACATTGCATTTTCATGATCGTCTCGACACGTTTCCGCCGTTCATCTTATTTTGGGCATTTTAGGTCATGTCTCACGATTGTACATCGTATTTGCACAGGTCACGAGGGCGTGGACGGGGAGCAAGCTCCTTAGAACGCTTATTTATTATATTTGCAAGAAAGGTGAGGTTTTGTTTTGGTAGAACGAACCCTATAACCCTTATGTGCTAGTTTTCGGCCAAAACCTATTACACTTATAAACGTTTTCAAAGTGATAAATATTTCAAGCAAGAAAGTATTGATTGTCATGATTTTCAAGCAAGTTTGGCGAGTACATGATTGCACGTGGGCCCCGAGGGTAATTCTTGAGCCAACCGGGAAAGCAAGGGCTGACGGGTAACTCCTGAATTATCCTCACATTGTTGGGATCACCCCCGAAGCCACTAGGAGATTAGTGGTGGAAGGAGTTCCGTGTCTAGAGGGTCATGTCCTCTACACACACCATGTCGCGGATAGTCGAGCCTTGCAAACTCGCTATCACCCGGAGGAAGAAGGAGACTGGGGTTTAATCCGGCATGTCGGGTTATCCTCGGGTTATTGCATGATTTCAAGCATGAACTTGTTATATGAGCACTAATTAAATTGCATGATCACGTATTTATCAAGCAAGCAAGCATGATCACGGATTGTTCACGATTGGGAGTTCGGTTGGAGATTGCCCTTGCTCGCCGGGGCCACATGTTCATGACATTGACAAGCATGATTAAATAAACATGTTAAAGTGATTGGTTGTAATCTCGGGCAAAGATTAACTTCTTGAATTACATATCTATTTAATGCTAAAGTCTTCACCCGAGGCTACAACTTGTATGTGACGTGTGATATATATATTTATTGCCCCTCACTCAGTCTTCGGTAGACTGATACTTCACTTTTCAGGAACCTTTTGAGCGTGGTCGTGCTAGGCGGGCGTTGTTCGAGTCTTTTGCATCTTCACGAGTCTAGCACCTTTCATGTATAGTACTTTGAGACATTTCATGTTATGATAGTTATTATCACGTTTTGAATACTTAATGATGTATCTTATTTAGAAATGGTAATGTAGGGATAGTTAATTGGTACCTATATGTATCTATGGTGTAAATACGGTACCTATATATATGAATGACTTTATTGCTTCCGCTTTTCTGTTCATGTTTGTTTGATTATGTTGGGGAGAGTGTCCCGCCTAGCTCGTCATTTTTATTGTCACCCGTTCGCTGTGGTCTTGGTTTATGTATGAACTGTCCATTTCATACGTGGATCGAGGCTATAGTGCGGGGGATGTGGCGCCTTGGGGTTTAGGGTGCTACACAAACAGTTATAATATGCAATTGATAAACTTTGAATGAGATATGATGACTTGGCCACATAGAATTAAACGACTATGAAACGTTTCAGTTATTATTTCATATATGTCACAAATTGCTGCTAATAAGAGTAGTTTACAAAAAGAGACCTAAACTATTTGGCTCTTGTAGGGCACTACTCTAACACGTGTCTCATTTGCCTTAAAATGTGAGACACCCCCATGTCATGCCTTTTTTTCAGGTCTGTACTGAGACACCCCCGTGTCTCAGTCTAGTTAAGTTGAGGGACACCCCCGTGTCCCTCCCCCTGCGCAGCTCTTGTTGTTTCCTTTTCGGTTTTTTATTGTTTCACCTCTTTTAATGCCTTTATCTTCGTTTGTATTGAACTATGAACTTGTTGTATTATGTGTTAGGAGTTTTGTGGTTCAATTTCATAACATTTGGATGAGATTTAGGCATGTTTTTGCTGAATGCCGTTTATGTGCGTTTTTATATCATTTGTGATTTCCGTAACCCTTTTCCCCTATCATATGAACTCCGATGGATCTAAATTTTGATATGCTATGTTTTTGTAATATTATGAATCATGTGTTAAAGTTTCATTAAGTTTGAACCCGTTTGATATGTTTTTGAGTTTTAATTTTTGTAAATGCTTCTAAGTGTTAATGTGTGGTATATACATGTACTTCCGTAGACTCGTTGGTGTATCATATGACTTCTTCTTGTTTTCAAACTTTGGAAATGTATGTAGTAGAGTTTTGTGAAAGATTGAATACGTTTGAATGTGTGTTGAACTTAATTTGCTTTAATGCTCTTATTTGCCTAAATGTCGGATCTTGTGCTTTGAATTTGCATCGTATGCACCCATATGCATTAGCCGAGCGTCCCTGTGGTCTCTTTTGAGTCTAAGTTTGTTTTTCGTGTTTGTCTTGTTCAGAGGAGTCTCCCGTTCGTGACGTGGTTGCTCCATAGGCTTTGTTTTGGTTCCGTTTGCCCAGTTCGTCGGTGAAAGGTGAGGTTAGGTTATAGTTATACCCTAATGATATGTGCCCTATATGTTTGCATGTGAGATAAGCCTTTGTATATGTAATGCATGTGAGTATGATTATGCGAGGTATGATATGCTTTACGCTTATGCCTTTTGCTATGCTTTGTGATATGAGATAGGTCGCGGACCTAGTTACGCTCTGATTAGGGTAAGATTCTGCTTCCGCTATGTCTGTGTGCGTGATATGCTCCGGGACGGCTTATTTTAGGTCGACGGAGGTTCTGATATGATAAGTTCTGATCTGTTCTGCATCCGGGACGGCTTATTTTAGGTCGACGGATGATGTGTGTGTTCGTTTGGGTTATGTCCGTTTTTCGTTATGTTTAGTTATTTAAGAAATAGTTCATGAAACGGGAGTGGATTCTTAATTAATAAAATTTGGTTGTTTTGGCCTTCGGCCTAACTCTTTTATTCCCTATACTTAGTATCACGTGTGAAAATGATATTGGATTGCAAAAACCAGGCCCCGGTTCATGGACTCCCACCTACGCTATGTGCTGTGCTCCGTATACGTATATATGGGTGCGTGTGTAACCCCTCGCTCAGTCTTTGGACTGACCCCTCCCTTTTGTTTTTAGTTTGCAGGTTCTGGTCCGTTGTTTCGAGCTAGGCGGTTTTGGTTTGCTTTCCTTGGAGTCTTGTCGGTCTAGAGAAGTCTGCATTTTGTATTTAGATCATGTTACATCTGTACGTTTAGAGTTGTAATATGAGTGATGAATTATATTTATAATTTTGAGTCCCGTTTTGTAAAGTTCGTGTGTAATCTGAGTTAAGTGGTTTGTAACCTTAATACTTTGCTCTGTTTAGTTTGTCTTATGCTTTCGCTTGGTTTGATTTTTGTTTTGTGCACTCTGTTTGAGGGTTTAGGCCGCCTAGCTCAGGAAGATCTTTTGTTTGTCACGCGTTCGCTAGTGTTTGGTGCGTGTACGGATTCCCTGTTTCGTTACACGTGTCGGGTCCTAGTGCGGGGGATGTGGCGCCCTACGTTCGGGGTGTTACAGTGTATATATATAATATATGTAGAATTTGATATATATATATATATATATATATTATGTTACATATTTAAATTAAATGATTTTAAATGATTTAAATTGAGGTTTTAAATTAAATGTGATTTTTTTATTTAAATTATTTGTTATATTTTAGGAGTTACGTTTATGAATTTATTTGATAAGGTTCGTAGGTGTTTTGAACTTAAATGACCTAAATGATGCATTCTTGAATTTCATATGCATTCATTTCATACATATGCATTTCCGAGCGTCTAAGTGGTACATATTTGAGTCTAAGTCTCGGGTCTTGCGTTCTTTTGTTTCAGAGCCTCTTCAGGAAGTTACAGAGCCCGAGGTTTAGGTGTGCGATTGCTTCTTTTGTTCGGTTTTCACTCTGTTTCCACTTCAAGGTGAGGGTTAGGATCTTTTCTTTTAGATAAGTGACCTATAGCCTTTATGTTATTGATTTCCTATCCCGCATGTGGCTATATATGTATTATATGGTTAAATACGAATGCTTATGATACGTTTATGATTTTATGAATCCCCTTTACGAATTTATGAAAATGGTATAAGTATAGGCTATATGAGCTTATGATTTTGAATCCCTTGTACGTTTCCTTTATGTTTCTAGCGAGATGTGCCCTGAAAGATGGGATTATTGGTATGTTTCTTATGAATCCGGGGCTAGGGATTGTGGGTAAGGACGCCCGGTACGGCAAGGGCCGTCGGGTTAAGCCTGTGCACTTCCCATTTGAGGTGGTGGCGTGCGACTCTTGGAGTTTGAGAAGGCGCTATTACCTTGAGCCATCGGTGAATAACCGGGAAAGGCATATCGTGGGTTAGCTACCCCATATGTATATAGAATCCATATGGGTGGAGAGGGTTTGATTCCCGATCACCAAGGCGTTGAGGAGTTATGAATTTATGAATTCTTATGTATTTATGATTTGTATGAGGAGTTGAGGTGGTCCGTACTCACCGGACGTTTATGTTTCTTTTATGCTTTGGTGTTTGTGAAACGAGTTAGGATTTCCTTTGTATTATATGTATGTTTTAAAAATGATTTGGTATGAAAAACCCTAGCTCGGTTCATGATCGACCCCTTTTGATTATATGCTATGCTCTATATGTATTTATGGTGTAGGTGTGCGTTAGCCCCCTCACTAAGTCGAGTTTTGACTGACCCCCTTTCTTGTAACACTTTAGTTGCAGGTTGCTCGAGCTAGGCGGGGAAGTGTGTCGGTCGTGTCGTACTTTCGAGTTTAGATCGAGTCGGCATATCTACCTGTTGCATTTTGATTACTTTTATGAATTGTATTTGAATTCTAACTATGTCTTATGGAGAATTATGAACTTTTGATGTATATACTTGACCTATTTTTGGGTCGTCAGGCCGTTGTATATGATTTATATGTTAGTATAGAGCTCCTTTTCGATCCTTATGTTGTTGCTTCCGCATTCTTATTTGTTTGTTTACGCGCTCTGTTCGAGTTTTAGCCCCGCTTAGCCTAGTGTGAGAGTGTAGGTTCCCGTTCGCTTAGACTTGGGCTCATGTATGGAAATCCATTTCATATGTGGGTTTGGGTTTAAGTGCTGGGGATGTGGTGGCCCACCGTTCCGGGCGCTACAGGCAAAGTCATGAATCCTCATCTAACAACCAAATCAAGTTCATATATATCACAAATGATGTCTTAGGATCTAAATACATGCTTCACATCAAAAGAATCTACAAGAAAACAACTAGAATCATCAAATTTCTACAAACCCTCACTATTCATACCATATACCATATATCAATCAAACATGGATGAAATCTTGCAAAAATAAAGGCATGATGACCACAAAGGCATTTAGATCACAAATATGAGCTTACCTCTTCAAATTGATGAGAATTGATGCAGCTTGAGTTCAATGCTTGAAGAAATTGAATAATTCCTTCCTTCTTCTTCCTCTTCTCTTCTTTCTCTCTCTTTTCTTCAGTTTGGGCCTGATTTCTTGTGTCTTGGGGAGGGGGGTCCGAAATGTATCAGGTAAGGGAGAGAGAGGGATGTCTCTTGGTTAATAAAGTGAAGGTTTAGGCTTACTTGGGTTAAAATGGGGCCAATAAGCTCAAGACTAGTCAAAGGGTGTCTTCTTGTCGCTAGGTGCTCATTTTGGCTGGATTTCGGAGGATCAATTGGGCTTAGAAAAATTAAAAAGTAGGTTCCTTGGCTTCCTTTCTTCGTTTCAAGTCCAACGCATCTTCTAGAATTCAAATCTGAATTCCCGAGCTCAAGTTACGCCTTCCGGAACACGAGGTGCGCTAAACGCATTAGGCCCTCAAGTCCCTCTCTGTGACACCCCGATTTCCCGACCGTACAGGTACGTGCGCCACGCGTGTGAGTTTTGAGATTTAATTTACTTAATTTCTCGTTCTTGAACCTTAATTGCTCAATTTGGTTTATTTTAATTAAATCTTTGTGAAATTTATTACGTGAATTATATATTTATTTCCCCAAGCATGATTAAGTGTTTAAATTAATTTCAACTATGAGAATTCTATCCGTAATTGTCCTTAATTGAAGCTTTGTATAACTTATGAACTTAATTGATAAATTTCTTGAGGACTTAATTGCCACATTCATATCTTTGTTACCTAATTGCATTCATTTAAATCTTCCAAGGACCAAATAGCATTTCTCCCCTTTTCTCCTCTTCTTGATCGATATAAACCACACATACACATATACATACACTCATTTCTTCATTCTTCAACCAAGAACAATGCAAGAGCTCTTCCATTTCTCCCTCTCTTCATCCGATCCACCAAGGAAGCAAGGAGACCAAGATTTTCTTCTCTTTTCAACAAGAATTCAAGCCATACACTATTATCTCTTCATCTCCTCCATCTCTTCATTCATTCAAGGTAAGTTCATACATTTTAATTGATGAATTCTTGAGCTAAGTTAGGGTTTTAAGATTCTTTGCATTTCATGACCCCATATGAAACTTATGTGATGATTTTGAGTTGGATCCATGCATATTTAACTTGAATTCATGAAGGCTTATATATATGAACCATATTTCCATGTTAAGGGTTTTCAATAATGATTTTGTTGAATCTAAGCATGTTTCTTTGGATTATAAGTGGCCTAAATGAGATATTATGAGTGTATGCTTGTTGTTTGATGTTTTGGGTGCTTTTGGTTGAGGTCTGGGGTGATTTGGTTGTTTGGTTTTCTTCTCCCGCGAACTTCCCCTGTTTTTTTGCGTTTTTCCTGTTCTGGAGGACTACCCGGGCGGGTAGTTTGTTACAGAAGGGTTTCTGCACCTGCTCTTCCCGGCCGGGTAAATTTCTGTCTTGTTTTTACCCAGCCGTTTACTCCCTCATCCGAACTCCAATTGACCTGATTTTTGAACCGTTGGAAACCTCATGAAGTCTAGAAAGACTCCAATTGGAATCATCTCAATATCGTTTTTCAATTGTGAGATATAATCAATTCTTTTTGGTGTCGCCACTTCGCCGGAAATCTGCTTTCACCCAACTTTAAGCTTACGCCATTTTCTCCTCGCTTTGAACCAAATGTCGTTCCATATATCATTTTAAAGTTATATGTGTCAGTTTCATTCCCAAGAAACAAAACTCAATTCCTACTTCTAGAACTTGAGATATTCAAGTTTTCCTTCCACTTGCGCATTTCCGAAAACTGTTAGCTTTTGCCAAACCTTGCCAAAACCTGTCTTATCGCTTTCCTTTCACTTCCTCGACCTCTTATTTGACTTACATGCATTGTATACATGCCTAATTGAGTGATTAAATCGTTGATGTGTCTAAATGACATTACTTGTGCTCATGAACACGATCACACCATTGCATGACATATTTATGAATTGATGCATATTGAATCATGCCATGACATGATGCACCACTTCATGAACATCTCCGTGCGTCCTACTTGGTTCCATTTTCAGTCTTGTCTCACGAGTATTGTCATTGTCCTTCTTGCACAGTGATCTCCTCGGTGGAGACTTTCTGATTTCGTGGTCCTTCTCTTGGTCTTTCTTGGACTTGGAGGTGAGGGTTTTCTTTATAAACGACCTATAACCTTGCATGAATTAAAAGTATGCCAAATGGTTTTCATATTAAAGTTAACCATATCTTTTATACCGGCTATGTACCGAAAATGATTTATAAACTGCATAGTGTTAATCTTGGCCTGTTTTGCGAGATATTCCTGATTGCCCCCGGCTTTCCTAGCGATGGGCTAGCCGGTGTGGATCTTGTACCTGTTCCTAGGGCCCAGGAGCTTGTGTATTGAGGGAACCGGGGAGGCATCGGGCCGACGGTGAACTCTTGCACAGGTCCCATCCTGTTGGACTACCCGGATACCCACCAGGAGGTTTGGTGGGAGATGGGGCTCCGATCTGAGGGAGTCATGAACCTGAAGATCACCCTGATGCGCGGATGTGGAGATTAATTTGTACTTATTTTTCCCGCCTGATAATTAATTATAACTCCTGTTTCCTGCTTGTTTCTGATTACCTGCTTATACTTGTCATTTAATAAGTGAAAAGTGGAGTCGAGGATGGATTAAATACCCGTTCTCGCCGGGTCTCCCTAAAATGTTAAGCATAGATATCCGTAACCTCTGGTATGTCTCAGTCCCTGTTCAGCATCAGAGCTCATGGATCGTAAAGGTAAAGTGGGCATCAACAGTGGCGTACGGATATCGAAACATACATATTATATCTCGTTTACGTGACTTGCATGCCCTGACATAATTCCACCCATACGTATTGATTTACTCCTGATTCCTGTCTCCTGTTTATTCAATACTAAAACGTATAGTGGAATTATACCTGCCTGATTACCTTATTATATATATATATATATATATATATATATGTGTGTGTGTACCCCCTTCACTCAGTCAGTTGACTGACCCCTCCCTCTCGTTGTTTTAGTGTCTGTCTTGCAGGTTTCATAGTCGTTAGGCGGGAGTCTTTTGAAGTCTTAGTCCTACTTGTACTGCATCGTATTGTACCTTCATTCCTGTATTGAATTTGGCCTTCTAGGCCATAGTGTATCTTTACTGCTTTCTTTAACTCAGGACAGGTTTACCTGATTAGTTGAACCCGTATTTACATTCATGTTGTTATACGGAATGAGCCTGGATGATTATATTGCTTCCGCATACTTTGTTTTGTTGAATTGGTGGTACAGGGTGTAGTCTCGCCTAACAGGTTGGTTTTTATTCTGTCTCCGTCCGCCGTGAGCTTGGTTCATGTATGGACTCCCATTTCATGGGTGGACCGGGCTTTCGGTGCGGGGGATGTGGTGCCCTCCGTCTAGGGTGTCACACTCACAAATCTCGTTTTTACAAAACGAACCAAGAACCACATAAAACAAACTATAAAACATGTAACGGGCATATAATCACATTCATAACTCACATAATTCACATATATGAGAAATTCGCAAGAAACAGAATTAAATTCAAGCACGTAGAGAGCAAATTACAAAGTACGCGTACATAAACGTTAAAACTCAAGTATAAGTTAAACAAATAGACACAATTAATTACAAATAATCACATTAGCACTAAAATAACACATAATTACATGATTAAAATAATTAAATGTGCACGTAGGTCTCTCGTAGAGGCGTACCTGGAATGGCCGGACGGGCGGGATGTTACATGAACATGCACTAAACCCCGCACGCATCGATATTTTGGAATCATTTTTCTTATTTCAGGATGCCACCACGTCGGCAACATTATGGTCAACCTCTTCATCAACCTCCATACAACCAAGGACAATCTTCAACTGAAGTACCACTTATGAATCTGTTGACAATGATGTACCGAGAGTTCAAGTATTTTGGTCCTCCCCGATTCCGGGAAGGGGATGACACGAGGCTGAAGAGTGGCTATCAGAGATAGAAAGTATATTTGAATTATGGTCGTGCAGTTCTCAAAACATGGCTCGTCTCGCTACACAACTTCTTCAAGGTCAAGCAAGGCAAAGATGGAAAGAAGTTGCCCTACAATTAGAGGCAATGAGCGAAGAGTTGACTTGGGAGGTATTTGTTCGAGAATTTAGGAAAACGTTTGCACCGGCCATTTTACAAGCACGAAGACTCGGAGAATTCTTCACACTTACCCAAGGGAATAAGACAGTTATGCCTTACATAGAAGATTTCATCTGATTGGGTACATATGTGCCCCATATCATGAGCAACAATGGGATGAAGGCTAGACATTTTATGGAGGGCCTTCGGGATGAATTCAAGGAAGCTCTAGTTACGAAGAATACAAGTACGTGGAATAAACTCACAAAGAGAGCTCTAAAGGTCGAAACATGGGTTTTAACTAAAGGTAAAGAAAGAAGTGAGTCGGGGCCTCAATTTGAATAGGGTTTGTGCTCCAGTGTACAAGTGGAAGGATGATCCCATCAACACGGGAATTGAACCAAGAAGACCTGTGGGAAGAAATAGAAGATCGGAGATTCTTCAAAGCCAAAGGAAGAAGTTCAACCGTGCACTTACTGTGGAGGAACCAATCATATCTACGACACGTGTCGGGATAGGTTGAAGGGTTGCTACGCTTGTGGATCAACGGAGCATTGGGTTGCCAATTGTAATCAATCGAGAGCTAACAAACAACTAATAAGGGGCAACGGCTTCAAACAGGGAACCAACATGAACCCGAGATTAAGGTAATTGCATTCATGGCATTTCATACATGCATCTCAATTTTAATTTTGTGTTACCTTTCTTTCTAAGTTGCTTCTTGATGCTTCCTTTGTTGCTTTTGTTGTTCGTTGTTATTGTTTTCGTTGTTTCTCTTTGTGGAACTCTCTTCTTGAAGAGGGTTGGTGAGTTAAGTGCCCGAGTGTGTTGGTGAGTTGTGTGGGTCGAGGTTACTTGGTGGACTTTTGAAGGTGCCTAGTTAAGGTACGGTGTTACCATAGGCATTGGTGGTTGCTTTTAGGAGTCCTTTCTGGGCTTAACGATATTCTCGGGTATTAGATCGAAGGCTAACCCGCTAGTATCCTTCGTGGAGCGGTTGGTTATTCCGGGACGGTGCGACAAGCTTTGTGGCTTACCTTTGGGTTAACCGAGGGGTTGAGCCAAGCTTGAGGAGACAAAGATCGGAGTAAGACCTTCTTGATGATTCCTTGAAAGTCGGGATTTATCATCACCTGATAAGGACATTGAGACGGTCGTGATCTTTATCCTGGAATTGAACCTTGTTTGAAGATTCCCTACCGGATGACTCTAACGTGGGTGTTGGAGTTTTGGAAGTAGTCGATAAGTTCTTAGAAGGTAGTTTCATCCATTAGAGTACTTCTTCGTGGAGTGCTTAGTCCTATCTAAGGAAGAAGACGGGACGTTAAGATGAATATAAACTACCGTGAGCTAGACAGGTTAACCGTGGGAGAAGAATACCCTTTTTGCTAGCTTCGAGGAGTGGAGTCTTCGCGTTTCTTCAGAGTTTTGTGGGTAGCTCCAGTTGTGGTTTCTACAAGGGTATCATCGACTACGTGTTCAGCTAGAAAAACCGAGAATTACCTCAGAGTATAAGTCTCTAGTGTTATCAGGATTCAACAGGAGATTCGTCTTGCTAGAGACGGACATTCCGTGACATGAATGACAAAGAAGAGGTACGGTTGTGAGTGGGATGAGGTGGTTGATGTGAGTTGCCTTTGGTACCGGATTTAGCTTAACCGAGGGTACTCGAGGCTACATCGTATACAATCGAGGCATTAAGGAAGGCTTTGGTTGTGGGTCCTAGCGAGAGGATGTGGCCTACGCCTCGAGAGTGCAAGGTCACGAGAATATCCCACTCTTGGTTCAAGTTTATTCGAGATTTGAAGAGTCGGTTTGATGTAGTACCACGACCAAGGATATTGCAAACTTCGTGTAGCAATATTTATCGGGCCATCGGTTGAAGACCAAGCATTAAGAACTGACAGGATTCTCCAACTACTTCTGAATTCTATTTGGAAGTGGGAGCAGATAACTAAGGACTTTGTGTCTGGTTTGCTATTCTAAGGAGATTTTAAGAGACTTCAAGGGGTGCTCGTTTTAATCTCGATGCAGTTGTTCGAGAAGGGTTCGTGAGTTTCGCGGTTTGGAAGAGAAGCTCCATGGAGCAAAGACTTCTGTCGAGTCTTGTGGCGGGATTTAAAATCCGAGAAGCCACTTTAAGACCGATCAGAGTAGCGTAGACATAAGTTAGAGTTGAACTTTGTTCTAGGTTCGATCAAGACCTCGCTGCGGACCTGAGGACAGGTCCTTTTGAAGGAGGGGAGTTTGTAACATCCCGCTCGTCCAGCTGTACAGGTACGCGGTTCGAGAATGCTAAGTGCGCTTTTAAATTAATTTAATTTCACGATTTACGTGTTTATTTTATTCTTTACGTGAAATACTTGAATTATATGATTTAATATTTGAATTTTTATTTGAACCTTATTTGAATTATTTGAAGGGTTTTTCTTTTTTACTTCGTTTTTAATTCGTTTAAACCCGTTTTCGTTTCTAACTTCTATGATTATGTGATATGCATGAATTATACGTATTATGAATGTGTTTTGATTTTCGTTGCATGTTTTTAAGTTCGTTTATTACGGTTTTCGAACTGTTTTATTTGTTAGGGACTTAAAGGCCTAACTTGTTTTAGCGCACCTTGGGTTCCGGAGGCGTATCTCGGGATCGAGAATTCGGATTCAAATTCTAGAAGTGGTTTCGCACTCGTAATGAAGAATGGAAGCCAGAGAACTTGGGCTCATATTTTTCTAAGCACGTTTGATACCCCGTTTTTTGCCCGAAACGCGGCCCTTGTGACAGATTTGCGACCCTCGCCAGTTTTACCATATCCGACCCGTTTCTTATCGGAATCGATCTGTTTTTAAACCCATTTTAGCCTCTTTTAACCCTCTACCTCACTATCCCACTCTAATTTCGGACCCAGCTCAGGAAAAAAGAAGAAAAGAAGCAAAAACACAGCAGCCAAGGAAGAAAAAGAAAAGAGGGTAATCACTATTCACTCATGGACATTTCTTGCTCGTTCGACCTCCATTTCTCGTCAAATTCAAAAGGTATGCCCAGAATTCGAACCTACATGTCCTTTCCTTTCTTTTGAATCTGATTTAGTTCATTTTCATTTATGTTTGATCATGTTTTGGGTGATATATGTGAATAGTTAGGTTTTATGCCTTTTCTTGATGAATTCATACCAAACTTGCTCTATAATTTGAATTGATGCATGATATATGATCTCTTAACATCCTTTCATGTAAATATGAACTGAAATTCCATGAGAAGTTGCTGAAAATCGGACCACCATGTATGATTTCATTTCTTGAACTTGAAGATATATGTTGATTTTCTTCCCTTGCCTTGCAGTGTGAATTTGTGGTGTTTTGGGATGTGTATAAATGAGCTTTTGCTGCTATTTCCTAGTTGTGTTGTTGCCTTTCCTTGTCTTATGGTTGTGGTGGTGTTGAAGACGAAGAACAGGGGATAATTTGGAGATTTTTACGACTGCACAGTGCAGTCGCGCCCGCGACCAAAATATGAAGGGGCGCGATCCGATTTTAGCCCAGTTTTGATCTGAGTTTGCTGCTTTGGCTGGAGATGATGGTGGTCGCGCCCACAACCACCTTTGCACTGGTTTGGGGTTGCGACCACGACCCCTTTTGAGCCTATTCTCGAACTGTTGCTGTTGTTGTGTTTCGTTTTCGCTTTCGTTCGTGCTTTCCTTGTTTTTCTTGCTTCTTTCTTGTCTAGTATGCGTAGGTAATTTGTTATATTATCTGTTACGTGAGATATTATGAAGTTATCTCAAGAATTTGATACTTCTACGTGAAATAACTGACCAACATGCTACATATGTCCTTTAATGTGCATGCATGAATTAATATGATCTTTTCTTGCTTTGTTTGATAATTCCTTGCTTCTTTTCTTATGTGCATGCATGCCTAACTTGATTAAGGATGTGTTATGACCGTTATATGAATTTTATGTATTTATTTGACGTGAATTCGGTGCCCTTACGTGCAAAATATGACTTAATGTACTCCAGTTGCTCTATAACGTGCATGTATATTTGAGTTCCTTATTCGTTTGCCTTGCATGGATTTCTCTTGCTCCTTTATTGAAGTATATGCATTTCTAGCGTGTTATACGATAGGATATGAATGTTGGATGAAATTCATGAATTGTTTAACGTAAAACATATGCATTCTGATTTAATATGATTCAATATGGTATCATATGACTTAAATGAAATCTCATTGCATTCTTTATGCATCATTTACATCCATATGCATTTGCTGAGTGTCTATTTGGTACTTTTGAGTCTAAGGTTGTCGTTTGTTATTTTTTTTATCCTTAGGTTCGTTCCGTGGGTGACGAGGAGGTCTCATAGAAGTGTTTGAGTCCGTTTCGTTCGGTTTGGTCGATAAGGTGAGCTTTTTCTTCCTTTTTAGTTAAGTGACTTACAACCCTACTTGTATTTTAAGCCCTCATGTGATATACGTATGTATATAAATATGTATGTAAATACGTGTTTGATTAGTATTTTGGTAGGATTTATCCTGTTTGCTATGAAATCATTGAAAAATGCTTTTATATATATATAAATAATTTATTTTATATTCGTTTGATTCCAAAAGGGTTGTTGTGTGTGAACATTTTTGAAAATAGCTAGATTACGACTTTGAAATATAAGTCGAAAAATTATGAAATTTCAAAATTAGCTAAAAGTATGAATTATGATTTCTGAACTTTGAAATGGGCCCGAAGGTTTGTGTGAAGGAGCCCCGGGACAGTGTCGGGCCATCGGGTATACTCCTAAGGATGACCTCCATATGTCGGAAAGGATGTACCGGAACCCACCAGGAGATTTGGTCGGTGGGATGGAGTCCGAGGGTTGGAGAAGCATTGAGCACTCCCCTCAACTGTTAGATGGTTAGGGGCCAACGATCCCTTCCATCGTCAGAGAAATAGTAGGTTTGTGTGTTTTGATTTCTTATGAATATGAACGAAGCAAGAAAGGTTAGAAACTCATTCTCGCCGAGTTGTTATGCTTTTGATTACGTTTATAGTTCGAGAAACGGGAGTGGACTTCTAATTTCTAAAAGTGCTTGATTTTGGCCTCCGGCCTTAAACCTTTTTATTTATATATAATATCACGGGTTAAAACGATTTAGAATGCAAAAACCATGCCCCGGTTCATGAGCTCTTTAAATTTTAAATATGTTTTGCTCTTACTTATACTTACGTGTGAGTGTGTTAGACCCTCACCAGTCTTTAGGACTGACCCCTCCTCATTGTTTTCTTTTTCCCCTTTTGTTCTTTGAGTTGCAGGTGCTTTTGGAAGTTTGTGCTAGGCGGTAGTCGTTTGTCGAGTCTTGGGTTTTGTGTTTAGTTTCATGCATCTTTTAGTTTATTTTGTTCTCTTGAGCTTATGGGAATTATGTATATGCGAATATGATTTGAATTTGAGAATTATGTACAAGAAGTATTTAAATTCAAACTTGGGAAACTTGTGTATTTTGATATTGGATGAGCATGTATGTTTGTTTTTTTGAATCTTGGGACTTCTGCTTTTGCTTTGTTTATTGTTGCGCACTCGGATTTAGGGTCTAGACCGCCTAGCATGGGAGAGATTTTATTTGTCTCCCGTTCACTGTAGTTTGATACGTGTGTGGAGTTCCCATTTCATTACACGTGTTGGAATATGGTGCGGGGGATTTAGTACTCTGCTCTCCGGGGTGCTACACTCAAGGTAAGATTGTGTGCTCTTTTGTTGGGTTTGTGTTCTTGAAGGTTCTAAGCTTGAATATGAATCTAGGGTTCATTTTAGATGGATTAAATCCGAATTTTATGGTGGAAATATGTTTCTTATGATTTTAAGAACAATTTGATATAAGAATTTCTCATTTTTATGCTTGTTCGAAGAAACCGCCATTGTTGACCTTTGAAGCTTTTATGGAGAACTTATGCATGTTCATGTTCTAGCTTGTTTTAGCTTGATTTGATGATGGATTCTTGTTCCTTATGTGTTTTTATGAAGAATGTGACAGATATCCTTGAGTTTTGTGCATGATTAAAGATTTCACCATTGATGATGCTTGAAGCTTTTATGAACATGAAGAAGATGATGTTCTTGTATGTTTTTGCTTGATTTCGTGTTAGATTCTTGTTCCTTGAGCAATTTCAAGAAGAATGTGATTAATTCCTTTGAGTTTCTTGCATGATTGAGAATTTCACCGTCGTTGAGTTTGAAGCTTGAATACTTGAGGAAAGTGAAGTTTATATGTGCAAATTGTTGGATTTCTTGATGCCTATTCATTCCTAAATGTTCTTGTTATGTTATTTGATGTTTAATTTCGTTTATTCATGTTGTGTGAACTTTGGAGCATGAGTTTGGAGTGTTTAGAGCTTAACATTCGTCTTGTTCAAGCATATGTTCGTAATTGAGTTTTGAACAGCAGCATGCCAAACGGGGGTTTCAATTTTGAACTAAACCCCAAATCCCCTTGTGGGAGGCCAATATCATGATTTTTAAGCCCAAACGGGCATTTGGAAAGTGCTCTATAAGGCCAAACGGCCGTTTGTGTACCCTCGGGTCAAAATTTGACTTTTTGTGATCATGATCGTTTTGCTTCGTTTTCACTTCTTTTACACTTCTCACACCCCTAATATGATATATATGACTTGGAATCATGTTTATGTGCATTGTAATGTCTTTTATACCTCGATTATGTGTGGGAATATGCTGCCTATGATTCACATGTTGTTAGTTGCATGTCTTATGACTTGAAAGCTTGTTATATGACTCATATGATGTTGTTTGATTGTAATTGATAAACTTATGCTATCTTGGACGTTCATGAAACATCATTTTCATGTTTGCATTCATTTTGGAGTCGTACATCATCTTATTTGGTCTCGAGTCGTGTCTTACCTTGTTAGTACGTTTTTCTTGTTAGGTGGTGAGTCTCCGTACGAGTAGCTTGTTTACTCGTGGTTGGCCTTCGAGGTTCTTGGAAAAGGTGAGGAGTTATATATATATATGAAAAGTTTTCAAAACTGTGGACACATATGGCCTATCATGTTTGATGATTTGAACCTCCGTTTTCAAAATATATATATAGGCTTTATAAGCCAAGTTTGTGAGCGTTCTGTTTATGGAAAAATAGTTTGCAAGTAAAGCTTGAGTTTGGTATATGGGATAAGTACCCAAAATGCTTTTGGAACTTTCATTTAATTATTACTAGTAACAGCCGCACGCGGTCCCCGCGCGCATAAAAAAAATTTATTTTAATTTTTTACTTTATATATAATAGGTTATGTATCTTATTAAAAATTATTAAGTATAATTTCATAATTTGAAATATATTCACAATTTTCAAACATATATAATTAAATATTATTGACATATAACTTTAAGTCGTATATATGTAGGCGCACTCCTCTTTGGTTGATGCACAAATATCGTAGTTTACTATTTCATAAAAACAAAGATATAGTTTACTAATCGAACATAATACCACTTTGGTAGGAGTGACAATACTATCATGAGTTAAAAGGTATTAAATTATGTACATAACTCCTAAAAAAAAAATTACGAAAAATATACAAAGTCATAGTATACGAAAAATATTCAATTGTCACATAAATATACAAAAAATTAAATATTGTAGAAAATAATTATCATAGTTATAGTCTTACGAAACAAAGTCAATGATCATATATCCATTAAAACGGTAAATCAAACTCTCTATTGTAGTCTTGTGGCAAGCTAGATAAATAAAAAACTATAGCCTAATATCTGTCACATAATAATAAACTAATAACTTTTCAACATTGCTTCATGTATACCTGCAATATAAAAAAATATAACTTTTTAGCATATATGTGTAACATAACCACATAGTTATCTTAAATCATAAGCAAATTAAGTATTCAGTTAAAAAAAAAAAGTGATATATCAAAGTTTCATGAACTTGTAAAAAGTATGTCTCATACCTGTTAGTTACAACTACTTTTTAATCTAGCGAATATCTCGGGAAAAACCACATTCTTTGTGTAAATTCCTTCAGCTCCATTTATATTTCCCTTTTTCACCAAAACTTTTGTACTTCTCTCCGAAACACCACGTGAAAGAGCAACATATAATTGTCCATGACTAAAAAGATGATCGGGCAAATAAATCCCCACATTTGGTATTGTTTGACCCTGGGATTTATTTATGGTTAGAGCAAAACTAAGTCTAACCGGAAACTGTTTCCTTACCATCTCAAAAGGCATCTTCGCATCTTCTGATGTTTTTAAAGGAATGCGCGGAAGAAAAGCTCTTGTTCCTTTAAATTGTCCGGTTAGAACTTCTGCATCAATTACATTTCTACCAAATCTACGACATATCAATCTTGTACCATTACATAGCCCTATTTTTGCATCAATATTTCTTAGCAGCATAATAGGTGCCCCTTTCTTTAAAGTCAACTTATGTGGTGGAAGATTACCAGGAGAAAGAGAGTTTAAAAACTCAGGTTGAAACAAATTGCTTGTAACATTAGGTACAAAGTCAAATGAAGTATATGTAACTCCTTCTTCACCCGGAAAGGTCTCAATTACTTTTTCATTTAGCTTATTGACCTCATCATTTCGTGGAGTTATAAGAGCTCTATCCATCATATATTCAGGATCATAAGTATGTGAACTGGGATCCGGGAAAATTGCTTGAACCAAACTATCAATCGAGTGTTCTCCTTCCCATGGTATATCCATAGAACTTGGAATCCTGATCATATTCTCTTCGACATTAGGTTCTTCACCATTGCCAATACGCAACAAAAAATCTAAGAAAATCAGATCATTATGAGCTCTAATATTTTCTGTTAAATGAAGCACCTTGACATTAGTCCATAAATATGACTCCACGATACTTGCTTTCACAGCTTGTGACCTTGTACCTCCAACAACAACAGGTACAACTTGTCTAAAATCTCCTCCCAATATCATAATTTTACCACCAAATGGCAAGTCAACTTCAATAATTTCTCTTAAAGTTCGATCCACCGTTTCAAATGCTCTTTTATCCGCCATGGGTGCTTCATCCCAAATAATTGCCGATGCTCGACATATTAACTCACTTATTTCAGATTGCTTGCTAAAATTGCACCTAGAGTTGAATGCAAGCTTAATTGGTATCTTAAGCTTAGAGTGTGCCGTTCTACCACCTGGAAGTTGGTTAGCTGCAATCCCTGATGTTGCAGTAGCATAATATGACCATCTCTACGTAAATTTGCAAGCAAAGTGCGGTAAAGGAATGTTTTAACAGTTCCACCAGGACCATCTATGAAAAATACTGCACTGTGTTTATGCAAAATTGCATCCCTGATAGTGTTGAATGCCTCTCTTTGACCAGAATTAAGATTGGTAGCAACAATTAAATCATCCTCTACGACAGCAACAGAAAGTTCATCTTCAATAAGACTCGAGGCAGTGTTCAAATTTTCACAACCCTCACCTATTTAGGGCAAATCAGAATCCTTTAAACTGCTCTTGTGTAGAAGGAGGATATTATTTATTTCCCGTAGAAGACAATTTTGGACAATTGAATGGTTTCCGGTACTTGAAGATGGATAGTCCTCCATCATGTATGTAAAATTTTCGTCCCATAACCTCCTTACTCCTGTTGGTTGACAGTACACTAAAATTGTAACAAACAATCTTCTGAGAGCTGAGGGCATCCGAATGCTTCTTGCCTCAACTAAACACTAACGAATACTATCATCTTCTTCTAGAAGACCCCGTTTTTCAGCCTCTTGCTTAAATGTCATGTAATGGACATTGTCAACGGTTAAAAGATCATCAAATGATTTAGGTCCCCTAACATGATTTAGCAAAATTCGCAAATAAAACCTTTCCCCCTCATTAGGTGATACAGAATATAACTGTCCAATTACCTTTTGTTGCGATCTTCTCTTACGCCACACTTTTTCCTTTGCCATCCATCGGTAGTACTTAGGGAACTCACTATACAAATACTTTACAAGTTCTCTTCCCTCTTCATAAACTCTAAAAAATTCAGTTAGCATAGTTCTAGAGTTCCGCTCGTCAGAAAGCACATCAGAAATTCTTTGGGAACTATAAAACTGAACTTGTTGCATATTGGGAAGATGAATTTGAAGTCTTACCACAGATGGATAGATTTTTTTCATAGAGAACTTAAATATCTTCCACAAAGCTTCTGGAGCACAAATCCATCTTCCATCAACATATTGACTGACCTCATCGTAGTTAGGCCCTGGACGTACCTCAAATACCACACAATCGGGCCCCTTGTAGACATATTTATATAAGTACTTTATGCTCTTGATGCTACTACAAATTTCAACATTGATATGGCAATCATATTTCAACAATAGCCATGGATTATAAGGAACCACCCACCCATTACCAACCATTAAATCTCCATCACGATCTAAAGCAACATATCTATCATCATTCCGACGCCGATATACTGGATATAAGTCATTTCCTTGTATAGTACATGAGGCAAATGGCTTCGGATAATTTTTCTTGCAAGTTCCATTTCTCATGCAAGGAGCATTTCTATTCATTTCTCCGCATGGCCCATGTATCATGTGCCTCAAAACTGCTTCGTACAACATAGGTTCTTCCTCTTTGCTAGGAATCTCTGCTCTAACTACGTGGTCATAACCGTCAGGAGTATTCAATTTATCACTTTCGTCTAGAATTATCAGCATATGAGCATGAGGAAGACCTCTTTTTTGGAACTCAATAACATGAACATGCACAAAAACCTTCCCCAGTACACCTCTGGTATATATGTCCTTTTTTAGCTCTTCAATTTTTGCTCGAAAAACTCTAGTTAACAAATCAGGTCTATCTTGTGGTGTCTGCCCAGGTTGTAGCTCATTTTGTATTTCTTCCCATGATGGGTTGCATGTCATTGTGATAAACAGGTCAGGTTTCCCGTATTTCTGTACCAATGTCATTGCATCTTGGTAACGTTAATACATATCGTGCGGGCTACCAATAAATGACGAAGGTAAAATTGTACGGCGTCCCACATTTCCTAATTGATGAAAGATTTAAATATTTTAAAAGTAATCTGAAAGTGTAATATAGATACTTATTAAATGTTAATAAATGAATAAAAAATAATTAAATTTAATTACCGGCATCATCCTCTCCTGCGTTCAAGCAATCTTGAAGACCTTTATATAATTCAGCCCTGATTTCCTGCTGATGTGATCTTCTGAATCTGAGCTTTTGTGTTTCAATCTTCACGTAGTTATCAACATCATATTGTTGCAGCAAACGTCCTCCCAACAAAAGAATTGAGGGATTACTCTTTTGAATCTGATACAACCAAAACTGCAAAGCTTAACAAATGATGTTTTCATGGGAAAGAATTACAATAAAATTTAATTATAAATGTATCACCTGCAACATATTTGCATAGTAATCACAGCAAGTGACTCTTGTACCATCAACTGTATGATAATTGCTATCCCATCCATATGTGCCGTATGGTAGAAGTAGAGGATATTGCAACGGTTCATAATAACCCGAAAACTCTTTGATACTCATTAATTGACCGCCAATTGTTTGAACAACAATATCCCTATTTGTAGCTTCTAAAATGTCATCACCACCCACTAAAACTGCCGCAACTTGTGATGTTGTTGGAAGGGTGTATTGATTATGTGATGTAGGTCGCTCTTTAATCAATAACCTGCAATCCTGAATGTCGGAACGTTGAGAAAGTTGGCGTAGTGTCTGGACAAAAGGATTATGTCTATCAAGTATGCTCCTAATCTTCTCCACCAACTCCCGATTCAATCCATTGCTTTCCAATAACCGATTTTCAATCTCATGTTCGGTGTCATATATAAACATTTGAATATGTCTTGGTCTCGTTCCAGGCAGTGGCAAAAGTGTACCAATTCTATGGTAAATTGACCCATGGGCCCTGAAGGTGTATATACCTTGGCGACCTGTTGCTAAACTTTCATCTAGTTTAACTCCAATCGAAGTAAATAAAAATACGTGATTAATGGCACGTATATTCTATCTGAATATCCTTTCCTCCGCTGATTGGTCAGTAAAGAGATTTAAGAGCTCAATCGGTGCAGGAATTTCTGGTAAAGTAATTTTTCCACCGTTACAACAAAACTTCCGTGTTTCCCCATGAAACAACTTAGCTCGGCAATTATGACAAATTTTTGGAGTTGGTAGTTGAAATCTAGGATTTTGTTGACCTTCATGAAAATCTCTAACACAGTTGTGATATGAATTAGAATGTACACTTCGATGCCTTCTTGTAAGCCTTATTTCTTCGGGATCACTACCATCTTCTGTACTCGTATCCACATCATCGTTCAAATTTTCCTCTCTGGGAAGACCTTTATCGTAATAATTTGATCAAGTTGTGAAAAGAAAAAAATTTCAAATGATGGATAATAGTTAAATAAATTTTTGAGATTGCGAGAGTTATCAGTTGATGTAATCTCGGTGTATTAATTTTGTACGTAATTTCTCTATGGGAAGATGTAGCGAATGACGTTGATACTTCACCATGGTTAATAGAAGCCATATGGGAAACAACGCTTGTATAGTTTAAAGGAGTTAATTTGCTTCTTCCAATAGGTGGAGGAACAACATGTGATGCTGCATGTATAGAAAAAACATAGTGTGAAACTCATAAAATTATGTGACGCAAAGTTAAAATGTTCATTTCATCTATTTCCAAGTAATTTGTCAAATATCAATTTTTGTTATATGTGCACCTGTATAAGTCGACGATGGAAGACTTGAGTTTGACGTATGGTTTGGATTTTCTTGAATAGGTTCAACATTAATCGGTATAGGAATTGATCGAGCTAAACGGTTTGTCGAACCAACACCAACTCCTGTCCAATATCAAAGTCAATTTACAAATCATTACTGATCAAGTGATTTGACTTTTTAGTGTTGTCTTCCAAAATTATTAGAATTTAATAAGTGTGAACCAGTGGGTAGTATAACTGGAATCCAAGAGACATATCAAATGAAAATATATTGAATATACAATCAACTCATTAGGTTAATATAGACATTGAACTCAAATCTCATGACCACCATTATATATTGTATAGTAGTATACAAAATATAAATATTTAATCATAAATAATTTTATCAAACTTCTATGACAGGTTGCGTGTACACAGTATATAATATATGTTTAGAATGGAATTGCTAATGTTACATATTTTTCTGACTTCACTTCCGTTCTAACCTTGATTTAGAAAAATGTTCGTAAATAATAAAATGTTAATTCATTTGTTTGAGGCTCTGCAAATTCGAAAAAGCTAAAAACAAAATTTTGAGACCATATATTTGAAAGAAAGAAAAAAATTCCTAAACAGAAGTACTAATCCATTGCTCAGTATTCTTATGACTATTAAGAAGAACAATTTTATAACCACTGTGAAATAATGGACTCATATATGCATAACAAATTAAAAATCAAGAAAAGAGAGAGAGAAAATAAACAATACTTTCACTCTTATACACAATAAAATTATATACATTCTGGAAAATCATCATACAGGGTCTATCTAAGTTTATATATATATATGGTACTATTAAAAACTTAAAGGCAAATAAAAATAAAAAAGGAAAAGAAAGTAGCTATTGCCTTCTAAGACACATGCTAAATTTCATGTCCCAGTTGTTATATAAAAAACCAATATAATAATAATAATAATTTACGGGAGCCGCAAGCTAACCTAGTTCAGCAGACAATTGTGTTGAAAATGTATTTTGTCTTCTATGTGTCCCACCACTTGCAATCCTGGATCTTCGGATTTGATAATTTCTACGTCTTCTCGCACGTTCTTCTTCTTGGTCTTGAAGACTCATTGCTTGTTTTCTCTCTCTTGTACGAACACGATGCCTTTCTCTTGCATGCTCAGCTTGGGCAACAACTGCTGCTAGATTTTCTAATTATGAGTCAGATTCCATCAATTAGTTTGTGCGAATTTCACGATAGTCAGCTTAATCCAGAATAAGGAGCTTGATCCTATATATCAAAGAGTATTTCAAAAGTTATTAAATATAAGAAAGTACCCAATGCACAGAAGTTGCAATTATATGTTCATTTTTGGGTGCTTCCACCTAAAAGTTTTATGGAATTAAGAAATTGTATTTATTTGACATTGAAATCTAAAAATTACATTTAAAAATGATAGATCAAAATTTAAATACTTCATATAAAGAAATAGGTAAACCAAATCATAAATGAGTCTGAAACTCCTCATTAAGCCTTTATGAAGGAAAATATACAGGGAGAGTGAGATCAAACAGAATGGAACCAAGAATATTTCATAAGTTAAGATTTAGTACAAAAGGGTAGGAATAAAAAGCAAGAAAGTTATATATGATGGTGCCCCTGATTTTGTATCAACCATTGATCTATTGTCAAGCATATCTTTTTATTGTACATACTTTTCAATGCAAAAATAATAAAAGATAAATTCAGTCATAATAAAAATTGAATTAGATACCTGTTCTAACCAAAGATGTAGCAACAACATAGGAATACGTAATCAAAATGAACTCTACAATGTGTAGCTCTTAAATCCACAAAACAATGTCCATGGCCCTGTCAAAATAAAAAACATGATGTTACTATTCAAAACGAATTGCACGTATTTACAAAATATTATTATAGTATTTTTATCAATAATAATAACTAAAATACACACTTTTGTGCAACAAACATTAACATTTATGTAGAGTGCCTTCCTGGAACTTGTTTGTTAAACCCACATACACTGATACACAACCATCAGAAATCTTGTTAAAATAAGAATGAAATTAGAGAAGAATCCATTAAAAATAACTAATTCAAGATAACATGCAATCGGCGCGAGCATTTCAAGATCATCTCTATTGTTTCATTCAACTTAATTCCAACCTCAACAGCTAGCTAATATGTTCAACAACTGGTACAATTTTATATTGTACTGTGCTGAAATTCATGTATGATTCTACACATTAGATCAAGAGATTGAACAAAATTCAAAATTTTAAGAGCTATTTTCTCTTCTCGGGAATATATCAATTGCAAGTAAATAATTAACGCTAAGAATTAGCTTTAAATCTTACCAGAAAACTGATAAGAGCTGTGATATAAATATAAATTTGGTATACAACACAAACAAACGATCCATGTTTTCATTATCTTCTAAGGAATTGTATTTATTTGCTGAATTCAGGAATGAAAATTCATATGGAAAAAGAATGATAAAAGCAAAGAGTGAAGAACGGAGAGTCAGAGACTTATTATGTTTTCCTTAGGCAGAAGGAGACATTCTTGGTTGGTGATCAAATCCAGGTTTCAAATCACGTTCCCTGATTTAGTCTGCGACAAAATAATGGGGGTGAAAAATTCAATCCTGAGGAAAAAAATCAATAGAAACGAAGATAAACTCAATTTTTAAACAAAATAAAAAACCAAAGGGGTATTAAACCATGTACTTCAATTATTAAGGCACATATCTCACATTAAAATTCTTCAACTCCTCGAAAACATTCGAACCATGTATAGCATTCGTATTCTGTATTTTGTGGCCATTACTCATCAATTTGAAAAAGATTGTATATTCAAAGCTATTTAAGAACTCAATCATGAGAAAATCATTGGAATCAAAATTAATCAAATCAATTTCATGAAGCAATCTATTGGCAGAAGAGAATTGATGAGTCAGATTGTTAAATCTATTACAATTTATTAAATTACAATTTTATTTTCCTTTTAAGTTTAATTGGGACTGATTTGATGCAGACATAAATTTTCATTAGCCTAGTAAATTTATTTAGTTATACAAAGTACAAAATCATGATGCTAGGGTACTGGTGCCTTGAACTTTTTCACAAACATACTACGCTAAATAAATTCATTGTCACCAATTTTAGGATTTTTCATTAACCCAGTAACCGTCGCACGGGGTCCCGCTTGCATAAATAAATTCATTGTTATGCATGAATAAATTTAATATTTCTTTTAAAAAGAAAACCTAGAAATGAAAACTTAATTGGCGAGATACCCAATTCAATCCAATGAGTTATGAGCGAGTTATCAAATCAATCATGAATTCATGAACTTGAAAACCCATAAAGGAATTTAAACAAAGAAGCATGACTTACAGAAATCAATATCTTCTTAATTCAAAATTTGATATCATCTGTGTTGAGAATATGAATTCAGGAAGAACAGTTTATTGCAATATAACATGCTATGACTTTTAAGAAAAATAAATTCCTTACGATGAGCATACTAAACTTTCAACTCTGATAAAACTTCTTAGCCATCTCCTTTCTGTCGCACCCCTACTTTCACTAAAATAAGAAAATCTTTAAAAAAAAATGTTTTCATTTGCTTCATCTTTCCAGAACATTCGGATAAATTAAAGAAGTAAGCAACTTAAGTGTATTCTAGGAAGCAACAAACTAAAAGAAAAAGAAGCCCAAGAAATAGCTCATTCACAAAATGTATACAGCAAGAACATGTAGTTCTTGATTTCTCATATAGGTTCAAAGAGCGCGGAGACATCAGATGTTTCTTTGAGGTAATAGGTCGAATATGAATAAAAGGAAAATAAAATTGTAATTTAAAAAAATAATAATAATGAAGGTTTAAATGTGATACCTTTTTGGAGTAATTTCAACTTGTAGTGAGATTGTTTGCTCCAATTCGCCCTACAATCAAAAAATAAATTAAGAGAAAAAAATATTAAGTAAATGCAAATAGTGAAAAACCTTGAAAATGCAGAGAAAGATTGAAAATATTACTAATTAAACAATCTAATATATAATAATCAAACTCAAATACAATTAAACTTGAAAATACGTACTTGTTAAACTAAAATTAATTTGATAACCAATGCCAGAGCAATAAATTCGTACTGTAAATTCAACGATCGATATAGTAAATTCAACTGTAAATTAATTTACGCTGTGTTGCGCATTAAACTCATCCAATTCTAACGCCTAACAAAGCAAGTTTCCATCACTTCAGTTGGATTAAGTCTATGTTGGATAAAAAGTACAAAAGATTGATCATATTAAACAGTGCACCGGAAAATAAAAATAAAATAAAATAAAATAAATACCATCAATGCCCACAAAATACAGAGAACGTAAGTTATTAAAGATATCCAATTTCACCCTAAACAACAAAACGTAATTGACAATGTTTATGACAACTTGTAGTGAACTTACAATGTGAAATTCTGTGGAAGAATATAAGCAGGCAGAAATTTATCTTGTTCGTGCTCAGTTCTTCCCTTCCGAAAGCGCCCAATTTATATTTTTTCTATGTTTTAACTATTTTGAAATAGTATCTTGCATTCTGAACTGTGTTCATTTAATCAGAAGCCAACACACCAAATTAAGAAATGCTATAGACAAAGAAATTTGCGAACTCAATCGTAAGAAAATCATTTGGAAACACCTGCACTGTTCTCAGTGGAAAATACATGAACTAAAATTTCTAAACAATTCTATTGGCATAAGAGCATTAATAAATCATAGTGTGTTATGCACGTGTGATTTGTGTAGCGAGGTTATGTTATACCTTGCAAGGACGCTTGCCTGGTTGGATCTTTTGATAGCGCTCGAGGCGGAGTAAGTGGTAAGACCGGGAATGCAAGGGTGGATGGTTAGACCCTTACGAAGTACCCACTTCTGGACAAGTTTGCTAAGACTCCGAGGAGGTTTCGGGGTTAAGGTAAGCTTGGGAGAAGGTCGGTTTCATGGACCCACTTCTCCACTCAAAAGGCAAAAGGGATGCTCGGGGGGTGTACACCCTCGACATCAACGGCGTAAAGGATGGATTGGTTTGATTTCAATTGGTTTGGGAAATAAAGATGGAGTGTTCGTACTCGTCGAGCCGGTGCTTTGGTTTATGATCCATATTTTATAAAATCTGCATTGTTTCCGAAAATGTGAACGAATCATGATCACCTTTGGTTTTGAGCATGCATTGAACCTTTGTTTATCATTTATATTATGTATACTTCTCCTCACCAGTTCCTTTTGGACAAACCTCATTTACCTTTGTGTCCGCAGGTTGCGTTTTGGAGTGAAGCTAGGCGGGGTCTTATTGAGAGTCTTGTCCTTGAGTCTAGTTTGTACTCGTTATGCTTGTAGCATACTTTACGTTTTATGTTATGTTTCGAGATTTATGGATTTAGTATATATGATGTTTTATTATGCTAGTTTGGACCGTGTTGGTCATTAGGTTAGTTTTACTTTCCGTACTTTGAGCATTTTGTGCTGGACCGTGATGGTCAATTTATTTGATTGATGAATGAATCTTATGCATATGTTATGTTTGATTTAAGCTTCTGCATACTTGTGTTTGCTTTACTCGCTTTGTGAGTCTATTACCGCCTAGTTAGGATGTCCGTTTATCACTGCTTGCTTCGGTCTTGGAGGGTATATGGGTAGCAATTCTATATACAAGCTAGGTCCGTAGCGCTGGATAGGCGTGGATGCCCTCGTCGTGGCATTACATGAATTCCTTAAACCCCATGCAAAATCAGTTCATATAATCACTCATGGATGTGTTAGGATCATTTAGGTAGCATTAAATCCAAAGAAAACACAAGAAATCAAGCAAATTCATCAATATAGCTCTAAACCCTTACTATTCATCATGCTATCCATAACTCATTCATTTCTCCATGGATTTCAACAAATAAAGTGTCAAAAGAAAGAAGATAAGATGGAGAATACATTCATAAACTTACCTTTCAGATTTTGAGTGATTTGGTGAGGTATTGAGCTCAAACCATGAAAAAGGAATAGTATCTTTTTCTTTCTCTTCAAACTCGGTTTGGAGCTGATGAAACCCTTGTTTTTTCTTCTCTTGGGACCCAATGAGACAGCTGGAGATGAAAGGGGAATAAGTCTTGAGACTTTGGGTCCAAGTGTCACTCAATTTGGTCAAGAATTGAAATAGTTAGGGTCAGAATGGTAAAGTGTGGTCAATAAATGCGGGTTGTGTGTTCCGACGAGGTTTCGGGGGTTCAAACGGGCTTAGAGAAATAAGAGTATTGGTTCATTGAACTCAAATCATCGATATGAATCCAACGGAGTTGACGAAACTAAAGCCCGAGTTCCTGAGCTCAAGATATGCCGCCAGGAACCAAAGGTACGTTAGATGCTCTTTAGCCTCCATTTTGGTTCCAAAACACAAAATAAATCCAAAACCCCAACAACCGTGTAACACCCCAAACGGAGAAATGCCACATCCCCCGCACTATGACCCAGACCCGGAACATGAAATGAAAGTCCATGCCCGAATCCGAATCAGAGCGAACGGGAGACCAACTCACACACTAGGCTAGGCGGATCTAACTTGACCAAAACTCAGAGTGCGGAAGCAATTAAAACCAACAACAATAGATAGCGGAAGCATTTAAAACAAAACATGTAAAGCAGGTGACGGGTTCAACTAGCATAGATACCTAATCCCGAATACCAACATAAATTAATAATCATCAAGTGCCACAAGGGGCTACCGAATAGTAAAGTATAATCTCAAGTCTACAAGTCTTAAGTATAAGTAAAGTGTATGAGAGGATAAATGCAAATAGAAAGACTAGACCGATGAAGTGCAACTCAAAGGACTCACTTCCGCCTAGCAAACGCCAACAACCTGCAACTAAAAGTGTAAATGAGGGGTCAGTCAACTTGACCGAGTGAGGGGGCTAACGCACACCCACTGTATATATATATGGAGCATAGCACATATCAGAAGGGTGGACTCATGAACCGGAGATAGGTGTTGCATACCAAAGACATTTCCAAAAGTACCCAAAAGATAGTTATAAGTATAAGCTTTAGAAAACATTTCAGAAACTCTATCTCGATTCATGATTCCCAGACAGAACAGAACACATGCTCGGCGAGTACGAGCTTCCAACCTTTACTCCTCAGAACATATCATAAAATACAAAATCAATCCAACCGTCACACCAATGATGGAGGAGATGTACCGTCCCCAAACCATCCATAACAGACATACCCTCAAGGGGTAGCGAACCCACAAGAGTCCTCCCCGGCCTTAGCCGAAGGCTCAAGATACCACACCTTCCCTACAGCACGGGTCGCGTGAAGATATCTCAAATGGAACTACGCACAGGTATATCCCCGACGGCCCTAACCGTCCCGGGGGCTCCTTACCCATAGCTCCTCGGATCCACATACATACATACATACATACAGATGCCAATATTTCATGGCCAACTCGCTACATAATCACAACACACTGTTTTTTCAAAATAGCTTACATATGCTTTAAAAACTGGTTTTTATATATATTCCTACGCTGCAGGGATAGCCCGCCCACGCAAGACTCACACACTTACATTCCCACGCTGCAGGGATAGCCCGCCCACGGAGAAGTGCAAGCATAAGGTCATAAAAATATCATATTCAACACATACATAACTATTATAAGGTATACTCGCATGCAGGGGTAGAAATCAACATGTAAAGGCCATAGGTCGCATAACTATACAAAATCCTAAACCTCACCTCGTGAAAGTAGAGTCTGAGAGTGTGAAGGGCCAAACACTCTAAACCTCAGGCCCACCGGCACCACCAAACTCTGTGATAAGACATACAGAAACCCAGACTTAGACTCTATATGAACCAAACAAGACGCACGGCGTTGCTCAACATGATCGTGATTATGCATAAGTGTTCATGTTGTGCTTGGATAAGGTGTCGTGGTCATTCAAGGCATATCAATGCTCAACAAGATCATATTTACAAGCAACCATCATGCAATTCCATATCCAAAGATGCAAGATCAATTTAGGAAGTCAATGTATTCACAAAATGCATATTAAATCATCCAATGTCACAGGGTTCAATTATAATATTTGAATTAAGTATCAAGTTCATGACGAGTTATAAAGTGCATAAGTAAGAGCAACTTGATCTTATAAACATACAAAGTTATTGTACGTAGATGGCATGCTTGTTACAAATAAAGAGTGCATTTAATCCACTTAAGATCATACTTTACAACTTCACAACATGTTTGGTACACAAGCTGAAGTCACATTCATAGTTTCATAAATATTACACTTACATCCCCTAAGTTGATTACTAAGCATAATTGTTCATTTAAAGTGTTTATACAATTATTCAACTAGGAATTAATTACTTACAAGCATTACAATTATCAATTTATCGTAATTCATAATATACCATTTTCAAGTAGTAAGAGTAAATCAAGATATTACAATTCTAACTCCTATCATGCATCAAGTCTCAAGTTGTTCAAGCATCTTTCATGTATCTCAATTTTATATTTGAAACACAATTTACAATAAACATAGCATTGAGAACGTCTCAAATTCATATAGAGAAATCACAACAGTTTCGTTCTTCTAAAATACCATTCAAGTTCATTTAGTCACATAAAAGATTAGTTTCTAAATATTACACTAACACCCCTTCATATCTAAACACATAGCACAAATTCATCACATCGGGATTCAAATTGTAAAACAAAACATTCATGCATATCACAATCCATTCAATACATGTTTTCATATATGATTGGAATACATCTCCATCAACAAACCAACAATAACCAATTTATTTGCACTTAAAACAATTAATTCAAATAATCACAATTACGCAAAATAATTCGTAATAAATAGATCGAGTGTCCGATTAACGAACGGAAGATGGCGTTGAACTCACCACAACGAGACGAACATTCTGACCAAACGCCGCCGGAACGCCACCACTGTAGCTGCCGGAATTTGGCCGGACCGCCGCCGGGCCGCCGCCGAAGGTCGCCGTAAAAATCCCAAAAAATCATTCCTGAATGAAGTCTTCGTGCCCGTTCCGAATCCTCAATCAATTTCTGGAAATTCCAAGCCGATTGTCGTAGATCTGAAATCTAAGAGCACGAAAACCCTAAATCTTCAAACTCAAATTACTTCCAAACCGGTGAACCAAAATACGATCCGAAAGAGGTTTTGTCTTACCCATGACGAGCTCTTCGAAAGCCCTAAGGTAGCTTTCCGGAAAAATCCTCGGAGCTAGTGCCGCCGTTGCACCGCCACTTTGCCGCCACCGATCCGCCACCAAACCACCGAATCTGGAGTCGCCTGATGACAGGTCACTAGTTCTCGTCGTTCCGAACAACTTTCGTGAAGAGCCCGAGACCAAAATATGGCCGGAAAAGGCCCCCGTTGGCCGCCAAAGTTTCTGCCGCTGCCGCTACAGTAACTCGCGACGCCGCCGCGAGCTTTGGGCGGCGCGTGCAGCGCCGTCTCTACTCCGATTGCCGCGCCGCCGACGTCAACCGCTGAGCCAGGAAGTCCTCTATCTGGGCATGTGGCGCGTGTAACAAGGGGATGGCCGGAAACCGCCACGAAACGCCGGTGAAGTGGCGGCGGTCTGACAGCTCCGCCGCTGCTACTGAAATCCGTCCATAACTCCGCCACCGTTCGTCGTTAGGCCGTGAAATTGGTACTCTTACGTCGGTCTCGCCGAGATAATCGAAATGGACTATTCGTTTGTTAAATTCCGTCGAGAAACGATAGAGTTATGGGCTCGTAACCGAAGCCGCGATAGTAACCCGCGGGAGAGAGAAAGTGGGAGAGGAGAGAGAGACAGAGAGAAAAGGGATTGGGAGAAATGTGTCTTGTGCACAAGCTATATACAACCGGGTATCCTTATCGCGTAGCAAAGATAAATATCGCGTACAATTAATCGTAAATAAAATTGGTAGAGTTACGAATAAACATTCAAGCTCCGAATTAATTTTACAAATAAAAGTGAAATAGAGATTTATCAATTAGAGTTTAATTCAATTTAATTTTAGAAACTTTTCGTATAATTTAGCGGCACTTTGTAAACACATGATTGACAATTAATCTCAAGGAATTCAAGTAAACCGAAATTAAACAAGTTAAGTAACATGATGAATTTGAAATCAACTTGACAATTATTTCATGGAATAAATTTGAATTAAATCAAATTAGATAGTTAGGGTTAAATAGGCGCGTAATTAATCAAGTTGCAATTAATCTTAGAATAATTCGAATGAACACATATTAAATTAGATTTACATTAAATCACATAATTCAAGAACTCTTAAATTAAACACACATAAGTGTAGAGACTTACTTGTTGATGTCGTAAGAATGCCCTTCGAGAAAACAGGGCGTCACAACCTTCCCCCCTTAAGAGAACCTGGTCCCCAGGTTCCACTGGAAAAATGTAGATCCTCGAGTTGTAGTGCTCCAACCCTTCTCCCGAACTCGCGTGAGATCATAACTCTAATGGTGAGGCTTACTCCGGTCATCTACACTGAACCTCCTTTAGAATGTCTTGTTATCGTCGAGGTCCGTGCGAGTACTTGATTCGTTAGATGTTTCGAACTCGGTCGGTCATTCCCATGATCGGATAGCTGCAACTGCACCCAACTTCGATGTCGTCTCAGACTCGCCACTTGCTACCCGTAGTCAGATCAGCGCATAACGCAACCACAACAAACAAGAGAGAATCCCATCTCCCAGTACGTAAGTGAGAGAGCCCCGTCCCTCAGCACCCACAAGAGAGAGAACCCCGTCTCTCGAGCACACACAAAAGAGAGAACCCCGTCTCTCAAGCACATAATTGAGGGAACCCCGTCTCTCAACCTAAGTCGGACAGATTCCAGCATCTGCCAACATTCTAGTTTGAGAAAATCCAGCATTCCTCAAACTCTTAGATTCAAGAGAATACAGCATCTCCGAATATCTAAGTACAAGAGAATCCAACATCTCTCGTGCACAAAACTTAGAAAGAATCCAACATCTTTCTACCACATAAATGGAGAGAATCCTACATCTCTCCAACACGTAAAAAGAGGGAACCTAAGGTCTCTCTTACACATAAATCTACTGATCAGTTATTCATACATACACACATCATAGTAACACTTGACGAAAAGTATGCGATGCATGTTTGGTGTACCTTATACAACTGATATCGGTGTCCCTTGAGTATAGATTCAACGCTCATACCTCAACGCTCATACCTAAATTTTTATAAATGACTTAGGGGATGTAAGTGTAATATTTATGAAGCTATGAATGTGACTTGAGCTTGTGTACCAAATATGTTGTGAAGTTGTAAAGTATGATCTTAAGTGAATTAGATGCACTCTTTATTTGTATCAAGCATGCCGTCTATGTACAACAACTTTGTATGTTTATATGATCAAGTTACTCTTACTTATGTACTTTATAACTCGACATGAACTTGATGCTTACTTATATTATTATAATTGAACCCTGTGACATTGGATGATTTAATATACATTTTGTGAATACATTGACTTCCTAAATTGATCTTGCATCTTTGGATATGGAATTGCGTGTTGGTTGCTTGTAAATATAACCTTGTTGAGCATTGATATGCCTTGAATGACCACAACACCATATAAAAGCACAACATGAACACTTATGCATAACCACGATCATGTTGAACAACGCCGTGCGTCTTGTTTGGTTTATATAGAGCCTATGTTCGGGCTTCTGTAGGTTCTGTTTTAGAGTTTTGTGGCGGTGGTGTGCCCAAGGTTTAGGAGTGTTTGTGCTTCACACTCTCAGACTCTACTTTCACGAGGTGAGGTTTAGGATTTTTGTATAGCTAAGCGACCTATGACCTTAATATGATGATTTCAACCCTTGCATGTGGTTGTATACTATATAAGATTAGATATGTGTTGGATATGATATGATTAGGACCTTGTGGACCATCCTTAGTTTTGGAAAACTAATTATTAAGGCATATGTAAGCTATTTTGGAAAAATTAAGATATGTTATGATTCTATAGCGAGTTGGCCATGAAATACTGGCATCTGTATGTATATATGTCTATGGATCCGAGGAGCTATGGGTAAGGAGCCCCCGGGACGGTTAGGGCCGTCGGGGATAAACCTGTGCGTAGTTCCATTTGAAGTATCATCGCACGACTCAGGGAGATAGGGGAGGCGTGGTACTTTGAGCCTTCGGTGTGAAAGCCGGGGAGGACACTTGTGGGTACTACCCCTTGTGGGTATGATTGTTCTAGATGGTTAGGGCCATCGCGGGGCTCTTTCCATCACCGGAGTTAGGGTGGATTTATTTCTGTATTTCTGTCTTATTCTGATATGAGGAGTAAAGGTTGGAAGCTCCTACTCGCCGAGCATATGTTCTGTTCTGTCTGGGAATTATGAATTGGGATAGAGTCTTTCTGAAAATGTTTTCTAAACTTATATCTATATCTATTTCGGGTTCTTTGAAATGATTTGTTGTGCAACACATATCCCTGGTTCATGATTCTACCCTTTTATCTGTGTTGTGCTCCACATATATATAGTGGGTGTGTGTTAGCCCCCTCACTCAGTCACTTGACTGACCCCCTCATTTTATCTTTTAGTTTGCAGGTTTCCTTTTGGCTTGAGCTAGGCGGAAGTGAGTCTTCTGAGTCACGTTTGTCGGTTTAGTTGGTGTTAAGATGCATTTGTCACATACTCTATTTATGTTATGTATTCATATTTCACTTTTGGAGATTATGTTTTATGCTCTACTTAGACTTAAACCCGTGTGGGGTTAGTATGCTAGCATTTGGATGTAATTAGCTATTCTGCTGATACTTATGTTGGTTTATTACGTTGTGATGATTCGAGATTCGGGACTAGGTATCTATGCTAGTTGAACCCATCACTTGTTTTGTATGTCGATTTAAATTGCTTCCGCGCTCTGAGTTTGTCGAGTTAGATCCGTCTAGGCTAGTGTGTGAGTTGGTCTCCCGTTCGCTACGATTGGAACTAGGGTACGGACATTCCATTTCGTGATCGGGTTTGGATCCTAGTGGGGGGGGGGGGATGTGGTATTCACCGTCTAGGGTGCTTCATTCTTAAGTGGTATTAGAGCTCTAGGTTGCAAAACCGAGCTCTTGAGTCGTGTTGAGTCTGTCTAGGTGGTACGGCATAGGAATAACTGCGCATTGCATTTGTTTGACTTGATATTTTGATCCTTCGGCATGAATTGTTTCGTGATTATATGATTGTGTGCACATTATGACTTTGATTATGCAACATCTTATTTTATGTGCTTTATAAATTGTAACTAGTTGTTGCATTTACGTGATATACGTGTTACATTTCATTTGCATCTTTAACCGCATGGATCAAATTTAGTGTTTGAATTTCAGGGTGCCCTATGAGTCAACACCGAGATTTCCCTCCGTCAACACTACCTATTGGCACTACAACGAAAACACACCGTAATTCGAAGATGAAAGGATTCTTTACCAAGATCAATGTTCATGAAAAGGTTAAGAGTTGAAGGAATGAGATTGCTATATTGACTTACTATCTTAAAGTCAATTGAAAGATGAAGTTTGATAAATTTTCACCTTGAGGATTCGCTCATCTGAAAGTAGTCACCTTGTTGAGGGAAATGAGTCAATGGAGGAGAATCTGATCAAGTAGAACCATTTTGAAGGAGTTTGATGAGTTTTCGGCTTGATGATTCGTTTATTCGGAAGTAGTCAACTTGTTGATGGAAACGAGTTAATGTAGAAGAATCCGATCAAATAAGATCCAATCAAGTTCAAGGGATGTGGATAGGTAACCTTGTTACTTAAGCAATGAGCTACAAACCATCGGTAAGTGTTGAAGGTTTTGGTGCCCGTTTGGAGTTAACAAACGACAAGACAAGATTGGTTGTTAGCTCTTTAAGTGTTTCTTCAAGATGAGATGGAAGACACTGTTGAGGTGGGAATAGAACACTTAGATACCGAAAGACTTTATCCAAGTTTCAGAATCATATACCATGGACTGCTTTGGGAAGTGCTTAGCACCACGATCATCCAATGAAACTCTGAGGTAAATATCTGATTGACAAATGAATCATGGACAACTCCTTGAAGATGAGCAGACTAAGATTTAACTCATAAATAAGAATTCTTGGGAGAAACTAAGGATGATTCTAGTTGAGAAAGGATTACGGTCTAGTAAGGGGTTGGGTGATAAACAAGCTTTGTTGAGATACCACTTTACGAAAAGACTCAAGACAAAGAAGTTCAGATGACGAGGGTTGCATCATTGTCGGCTTAATCAACTCCTACTGCTTCATCTCGATTTTTGTCAAGATTTTACACTTCTGTTAATGGTACGTCAAACATTCATGGCATTTGCATACAGGTATCAGTTAAATACTCTTACCTTGTTTTGCTTGATGTGGGTGATGACTATTGTTGTTTTAATTGTGATAACTTGGATACCTGATCTAGTATTTGTAACTTGAAATTTCTACTTGTTATAAACCGTTGCTGAAATGAATGAGTTATGTACTTATGTGAACTATTCATGCCTATGTGATTTAGAACTCTCTTGATTGCTCACTGACTTCTCATATAACATACATACATACTGTAACATTGTTTTATAGTGATTCCATCACGATATCCCCCTTGAGTTGAGGTATGAGCGTTGAATCTACACTCAAGGGATACCGATATCAGTTGTATAAGGTATACCAAACATGCATAACATACTTTCGTTGAGTGTTACTATGATGTGTGTATGTATGAATAACTGATCAGTGGATTTATGTGCAAGAGAGACCTTAGGTTCCCACTTTTTACGTGTTGGAGAGATGTAGGATTCTCTCTATTTATGTGATAGAAAGATGTTGGATTCTTTCTAAGTTTTGTGTCTAGCGCCCGGAAAGGTGGGCCACCACATCCCCCGCACCTAAACCCGAATCCACATATGAAATGGATTTCCATACATGAGCCGAAGTCTAAGCGAACGGGAACCTACACTCACACGCTAGGCTAAACGGGGCAAGAACTCAAACAGAGCGCGTAAAACAAACAAATAAGAATGCGGAAGCAACAACATAAGGATCGGAAAGAGCTCTATACTAACTTTTACATCATATACAATGGCCTGACGGCCCAAAAATAGGTCAAGTATTTACATAATTCTCCGAATACATATTTAAAATTCAAAAACAATTCATAAAGGTAATCAAAATGCAACAGGTGAATATGCCGACTCGACCTAAACTCGAAAGTACGACACGACCGACGCACTTCCCCGCCTAGCTCGAGCAACCTGCAACTAAAGTGTTAAATGGAAGGGGTCAGTCAAAACTCGACTGAGTGAGGGGGCTAACGCACACCCACACCATAAATACATATAGAGCATAGCATATAATCAAAAGGGATCGATCATGAACCGAGCTAGGGTATTACATATCAAATCATTTTGAAAACATACATATAGTACAAAGGAAATCCTAACTCGTTTCACAACCACCAAAGTATAAAAGAAACATAAACGTCCGGCGAGTACGGACCTCCTCAACTCCTCATACAAATCATAAATACATAAGAATTCATAAATTCATAACTCCTCAATGCCTTGGTGATCGGGCATCAAACCCTCTCCACCCATATGGATTCTATATACATTCGGGGTAGCTAACCCACGACATACCTTCCCTGGTTATTCACCGAGGGCTCAAGGTAATAGCGTCTTCTCAACCTCCAAGAGTCGCACGCCACCACCTCAAATGGGAAGTGCACAGGCTTAACCCGACGGCCCTTGCCGTCCCGGGCGTCCTTACCCACAATCCCTGGGCCCGGATTCATAAGAAACATGCCAACAACCCATCTTTCAGGGCACAACTCGCTAAATCATAAAGGAAACGTACAAGGGATTCAAAATCATAAGCTCATATACGCCCACACTTATAAAAAGGGGATTCATAAAATCATAAACATATCATAAAATTCGTAAAGGGGATTCATAAAATCATAAACGTATCATAAGCACTCGTATTTAACCATATAATATATATATAGCCACATGCGGGATAGGAAATCAATAACATAAAGGCCATATGTCGCTTATCTAAAAGAAAAGATCCTAACCCTAACCTTGAAGTGGAAAGGGAGTGAAAACGAACAAAAGGAGCAACCGGACACCTAAACCTCGGGCTTTTTGACTTCCTGAAGAAGCTCTGAAATAAAAGAACGCAAGACCCGAGATATAAAATTAAATATGTACCACTTAGACGCTTGAAAATTTGTATGTATGAAATGAATACATATGAAATGCAAGAATGCATCATTTAGATCATTTAAGTTCATAGCTCGTATAAAACGTGTAACAGCCCAAACCCTAATTCTCATTTTAACTCCCGTAGTAACCAAAACCGGCCAAAAACCCTACCTTAACCCAAAATTTAGATATTTCCGAATTTCAACGTTTCCCTATTCAATATTATAGCCAAAACGATCCTTGAATTATTTTGTGAATTTTCATGCATTTACCAAAACTTGATTCCAATCATAGCATATTTTATAAATATTTTCCTTTTTAAAAAGTGTCATTTTATTTTAAAACGATTAGCTTTTATTCAATATTCGAAATTATACTTAAAACGTTTCTTGAATTTTTCTCTAAAATATGATAATTTTTACAACCTTTAAACTTCGTCATAGCTTCGTTTACATAATTTTCTCATGATTTTCACCATCTTTAATGATCATGACTTGTAAAAGAAAAACCTAAATATCTCACATTTATAATCATAACGAAGCTTATTTCTCACTCGTTCTTTCATTAATTTACTACTTCAAGTTTTCATCTCTCGACTCTTGAATAATTTTATATCATTTTATATTTATTTTTATTCAAGATGACATCATTCATGACAACATGAGCTTCTAGAAGATTTAATTAAATGAATGTAATTTCTCCACATTACCTATGTTATTACCAAGCATTTGTTTAAAATGTAGTTTAACCACATCTCCTAAATAATCACCAAACATTTGTATGAATTAGGAGACAACCACATCTCCCTTAAACTTTCATAAATTGCTCAAAGACCCCTCATGACTATCTATAAATACCCCCTCAAGCCTCATTTATAACTCACAAATCAACACAAAAATCACTCTTTCTCCCCCCAAAACCCACGACACCCTCTCCCTTCTCTCTACAAGGTATGTTTTCTTCTATTATTCCATGCTTTATATTATGTTCTTAGTATAATAATAATAGTAGCATGTCTAGGATTAATTAAATTATGCTTTAGGAATTTTATTTTATGAAATATGTGCATAATTGTTAGTTTTAAATACAATGTGTGTACATTATGAAATTTTATTTAATTAAATGCATGACTTATGATATGATATAATGTGAGTATGTATTCAAATTATTATGATCTTGTTTGATTAAATTCATGCCTAGAGTAATTTATTTAGAATTATTTTTCATAGAGAATTCATATATTTTGCTATATTATGCTTCAATCTTATGTTACAAATATGAATATGATTGAACATGTTACACACCCTCTTTGAATATTCAAATGAACTTAAGAACATGTTCTTGATGTTCTTGGACATGTGTGTGAGACGTGTGAGTAGTGTGTGTGTGTGTGTGAATTTGATTTTATGTTATAAGATGTTTAATTCTTAAGAATTTGATTAGTAAATGTTTTCAATAGTAATTTTGACTTTTTGGTCAACCAAAATTAAATTAATTTCGAAATTAATAATAAATTAATTATAAAAATTAGTTTTGGAATTTTAAAGAAAGATTTTTCCCGAATTTTCCAAAAATCGGTAAACTATGTAATATTTTCAAAAGATAACCTACATTGTCAAATTTAACCATAAATCTTATTTCAAATCTTATAATTATAATTATCATATGGTATATATATATTTTTTGATTAGCTAAAGATCCCATAAACCCTAAATTATTAATCAAATTCCTTTAAACGGGGTAAATTCAGGGTTTACCGGGAAATCTTTAACATATTACATGATGTGTACCTTATGCTGTGTATGATTGATTAATTTGAATATTAGAACCTAGTTCTAAGTCAGTAGTAGTTATTACTTTCTGGCGAGGATATAATTGAACTGTGGAATCCCAAGGATTTTATCTAGACCATCAAGACACTCGGTGAGGGTTAAAATACTTTCAACTAGAATCATGCCTATACATACGTATCTATATAAAAACTATTTTCAAGCCTACCTATCATTTTGATTTACTACCCTATATACATATTATTGTACTACAATGTCCCTCTTAAGGAAAAAAAATACTTTCATGCCGGAATCAACGTTTTACTAGGACATTATATATTTCAAGTCCATTTTATCAAAACATTGATTCCGGGTTATGCAAGCAAAATATTATTCTTGATTCATGTTATGGGCCCCGGCTGAATCCGTAGCGAGCAATTACCCAGAAGGTATCGGGCCAAGGGTATTGTTGGTGCTGCGGACTACCACCACCTCTTGGTAGAGGTTTAACTGGAGGTTAGTTACTCCACGCCAAGGGATGAGGGAGAGATAGCTGCCTCCCGAATCTAGTTCATGGTCTTTAGGGTTGGCTTCCCTATTGACACCAAGGAGTAGCGGAGTTTTTATCAAATTGGTATTATTGAAGTATCGGTGTCTTGATCAACGCCGTTACTATTTTATCATGATTTAAGGAGTTACGGATGGAGAGACCTAGCTTGCGGCCATTAAAGTTCTTGTTACAAACGGTTCATATTTCTACAAATATTCCAAGTTACCCCTATCCCTATTTTTACAAATATTATGAACCGTTCCCTATTTGCTATATCTTATAGCCAATATTTTGATCAAGATCTTCTTGATTATATAAATATATACACATATACTTATACCTATAACTTATTACACCCCCTTCACTTAGTCACTTTGACTAACCCTCTCGCCTAGTTTCAAATGCATGATTTCAGGAATCCATCGAGCGACGCCTTAGAGGTATCTTGAAGCTTTAAGGTGTCATAACTTAGTTAATCAGGATTATATTAAGAGTGCATGTACATATTTCAATAAGCACTCTCGTGGTGGCCTTAGACTTATCACTGTAATTATCTTACTTCTTAACTTAATAATAGAAATTTTTCGTTCAACTTGAGACATCACATCTTTCTATTTTACATTGTCTAGTTTCCGCTGCACTTTAAATTCCATGTTTTGATATTGCATAGTCCTGTCCGTTCGCCGAAGTATTTCTCGAATGCTAGGACTCACGTCCACTCGGGAAGTGCTAAGGTGCGGGGTTGTAGTGTTAGGGGGCGCTACAACTAAAGTGGTATCAGAGCCCGGTTAAGTTAAGAAGAGACTTAACTAAAAGGGTGCTCTATTCTCTTATCTGTTGCATTATATGTTAAGGTTGCTTCAAGATACCAGTAGAACCGTAAGTTAACATGTTATTCTTCTGTGTTTTTATGTGCCTTATCTCTGCTACGATTTATGTGATATTACGTGTATTGATTGCCACTACTTGGAAAATTTTTGCCTAAGTGATTATCTGCAAGTCATTCTTAACCATCATGCATCATATTCTTTCTAAAGTTCATTACAGCTTATAATATCTCCCCGAAGAACCGCCCAAGAAAGCACTCCACCAAGAGAAGATGTGTCCTCGACCGGAGGAAATTCTGAGCTAGTAGATGCTTTAAAGGAGATAGTACAATCCTGCGCTAATGGATCAAAAGGTAACAATGAGAAATCCTTAGAAAAGTTTCTACAGATGGATCCAACTAAGTTCTTCGGAGAACCCAATGATGTGAAGGCTGAAAATTGGATAGCAAGCCTTGAGAAAATCTTTGAAGCAATGGGTATTAGTCCTGAAGAACCTGAAAGAGTTCAATATGTTGTCTTCATGCTAGAAGAAGCGGCCTTAAGTTGGTGGAAATATACAAAACGAGTCTGGGCAGAAAATCAGGTGAATCATGGGTGGAATGACTTTGTAAGAGTATTCTACGACAAGTATATTCCCCAGATGGTTAGAGATGCCCGAGAAGAAGAATTTATGAATCTAGTTCAAGGCAAAGCATCGGTGGCCGAATATGAAGCTCAGTTTGTTAGGCTAATCCAGTATGCCCCACATATCTTACATGATGAACGCCGCAAAATTAAACGGTTCGTTGATGGTCTTAGATCCAATCTTTGATGGACCTTAGCCCCTTTTGAATTGGAAACCTACACTAAGGCTATAGAAACGGCTATGAAAACGGAGGCCACACATAAGGAAGTCCATCCGGCAAATAATCGTTCTGAGCCACCCTATAAGTCATCCCAGTAATCCAAACGTCCCTCTGAACCATTTAAGTCAACTTCCGGAAACAAACAAGTACAATCCTGGCCCAGGCCTCAACAGGCACCACCAAAACTTCAGGAAGAGATTATTTGTGAATACTGTCAGAGGCGAGGGCATATTGAGGATGAATGTCGAAGGAAGGCTGGAACATGTTTATGGTGCTGAAACCCTGATCATCACATAGAAAATTGTCTGAAAAGACCAAAATCAAGGAATAAAGGGAAGGCTACGGAAGGAACATCTGGGAAACCGACGGTCAAAGGACGAGCTTATGTTGTGGAAGGAAACATGAAACCAAATCTTGCCAATAATGAGGGCACGGTACATATTCTAAACATGCCAGTTACAACTTAATATGGCACTGGCGCCACGCATTCATTGCATCACTTATGGGTGCATTTAAACTTCTTACCTGAACAATTGCCATATGTGCTTAAAGTAAGTTCTCCTTTGAAAATTTGTTTATCATGGATAGAGGATAGAAACATTATCTAAAGCTATTATGAAGCATGAGTAGAATCTGAGGACAGTTTCTCTTTAAGGGGGAAGGATTGTAACAGCCCAAACCCTAATTCTCATTTTAACTCCCGTAGTAACCAAAACCGGCCAAAAACTCTACCTTAACCCAAAATTTTGATATTTCCGAATTTCAACGTTTCCCTATTCAATATTATAGTCAAAACGATCGTTGAATTATTTTGTGAATTTTCATGCATTTCCCAAAACTTGATTCCAATCATAGCATATTTTATAAATATTTTCCTTTTTAAAAATTGTCATTTTATTTTAAAACGATTAGCTTTTATTCAATATTCGAAATTATACTTAAAACGTTTCTTGAATTTTTCTCTAAAATATGATAATTTTTACAACCTTTAAACTTCATCATAGCTTCATTTACATAATTTTCTCATGATTTGCACCGTCTTTAACGATCATCACTTGTAAACGAAAAACCTAAATATCTCACATTTATAATCATAACGAAGCTTATTTCTCACTCGTTCTTTCATTAATTTTGTAACGCCCCGTGTTTTCACACGTGCAGGTAAGTGTTACGTGCGCATTTACATTTAATTATATGATTTTATATTTTGAATTATTAATTGAATTCGTTTCTAATTTGATTTATTTGTTTAAATTCCATATGAATGTCAATGTGAGCTATGAATATACGAATGAAATTGTGAGAATTTGAATTTCGTGAATTCAGTGTTAATTGAATGAAATTACGTGTTTCGTGTAATCCGTGGGCTTGATTATAATTTATTTGAATGTTTTGGACTCAATTGGAAATTGAGTTTGGGCTTAATTGCCACTTTTTGAAAGTTTTGGGACCTATTTGTATAATAGGCAACCATGAACGGTTTTCGCGATATCTTGAGCTCCGGACCTCGAAATGGAGATCCGTAAACGGCGTTGAACTTGTTTCGACGATACCTATCCTTTGAACTTGACCTTGTACCATTTCGATGTCAATTGAACCTTCGACAACGAACCTTTCTACAGCCTCGACTTTATAACTTGTTTGGACCGTTTCTTAAACAAACCGGACTTGGACCGACCCGTACCCTACCCGTTTCCTTACTAAATATCAGCATTTTCCTCCTTGTGCTTCCATTTTTGATCGATCAATTCATCATCCCAAGAGACAAGCAAGAAGCTCCAAGAAACCCTTATTTTGATCAATCAAACTTTGAGCTCAAGATCAACCTATCTTCCATCTTCTTCCAAGGTAAAGTATGCATTGTTTTCCCCTCATCCTCATCTCTATTTTCTTCCGATTATATCTTGAGTTGGGTTGGAGAATAATGTGTATGAAGAAAAGCTTGAATATGAACAAAATATTATGAATTCTTGGTTTTATGGATTTCCCTTGTTTGAAGTAAGAATTATTACATGGAAAGTGTTGCTTGTAACCTCCTCATCGTTTCTACATCCTTGAATCTCATATTAGGTGATTTGTGTGGGAGTTACCATTGTTGAAGCTTGAAGCTTCCATGAATGAAAGCTTGGTATTGAATGATCTTTTGCCAACTTTATGTATGAATTCTTGTAAATATGAATGAGTTATGTGAATTGCATGAGTTTTGTGGCTTGAAAGCATGTCTAGGTGGTATATATGAGCTTCCTTGTTGCTGCCATGTTTTGCAAGCTTTTCCCTCGCCAAAACAGAGCTTCTGCTTTGTTTTTCCTCGCAAGACGACGAGCTGACACGGCCGTGTCGGCTTTGAACTGAAAACGGACACGGCCGTGTTGGGCTCTCGACTTTGGAAAATTATTTTCGGAAAATCGGACACGGCCCTGTCCAAATGCTTTGAAAACTCAACACGGCCATGTCAAGCCCTCGACTTGGAAATTTTGATTTTTAAACCTCGGACACGGCCGTGTCCATTTCCTTTGAAAACTCAACACGACCGTGTCATTTCGAATGGCAACTTTGGGGGAACTCTTTTATTGCTTGTATTGCATTTATGGTTCGTATTCGTGAATTATATGCAACGTGAATTCCTTTAAACTTTGAATTATGATTGATATATGACCTTGAAAGTTGTATGAATGCAAGAATGAAAAGTATGAAAGCTATGAACGCTATGAACGTGAATGAATACGATTTTATCGTATATTGAACGAAACTTGGTGAATTATGGGTTTAATTGAATTCCATGGTATTCATGATCATATTTGGTCATGTTCTTATGTTTCAAGCATATCATAACATGTCATTGCATAGTCGAGTGTCAAATGTGGTCATAATTGAGTATCACACTACCTTTGTCGCATAGATATTGACTCAGTGGGAGACGGGGTTGAGCAGTGAGAGCTTTGTCGCGTTCTTTGGTCTACCAGGTGGGTTTTTCTTCTATTAGTTAAAGATATGACCCCAATATACCCAATGTGCAAGATTTTGGCCAAAGATATATATATCTGTATCCAGTTTTCCAATGAATCAATGTTTTAAATGTAAAACCTTTAGTTTGAATATCCTACCAATAGTTTTGGCGAGAAAAGAATGTTCACAATGAATGGGGGCCCGGGACTTAGTGTATTGGTGAACCGGGGAAGCTTGGGCTGACGGGAATCCACATATACTAGTTCCATCAATTTCGGTAACCTAGACTTCACTAGGAGATTAGTGAAAGAAGGGGGACCCGCGCTTTTGGGGATTCATGTACCCCTCTAGCACCAATGAATGAGGGTTCGGGCCTTGCAAACCCGTCCCTAACCGGAGGAAGAAGGAGTATATGAATGATCGAATGAATGATCTAATGAATGTGCACGAAAGAATGAATGCATGAACGAATGAACGGTTAATGAATTACACAAGGTGTTGGTTGGAGATAATGCACGCCCCCTCGCCGGGCCCCAAATGACCTAATGAATGAAATGAATTGTTATAATCCTATTCGTTGTATTTTAATTCCCACTTGGGAAAAATGCTTCTAAACCTCGAATAAGGATTATAGCTTGCATGTATGTGTTTAAATTCCACTGTATTATAATATTATGCCCATTTTTTATACCCACCAGTCTGTCTAAGACTGAACCCGGAGTTGTTTCAGTTTCTTTTTACAGGAGGGAATGCTAGGCGGGATACAAGTCGGAGAAGTCTTGCATAGTGTCTAGCATTTCTTGTCTTTACACTCATTTGTTTATGCTTTTGGTATTTTGGATAATGTATTTGAATGGAGCGTACACGTTTGTATTAGAATTACTGAGCTTACTTGAACTTAAATGTTGGTACCTAGATCATATTGCTCAATATATGGAATACGTGTTGGTATCTAGAGCATATAGCTCAGTATATGGTATATGAATTATTGCTTCCGCTTTTCTGTTACTCTGATTGTTGTTGTTGTTGCTGTTGGGGTTTAAGTGATAGGTTAGTCCGGCCTGGCTTAGCGAGTGTGTATGTCTCCGTTCGCTATGATTTGGCACGTGTATGGAAATCCATTTCATATACGGGTCGGGTCATGGTGCGGGGGATGTGACCTCTCGTGCTCGGGCGTTACATCCTTTGAGTGGTATCAGAGCCCAGGGTTGTAAAACCAGGGCTCTAGTATCGTGTTGGGTCAGTTAGGTCGTTCGGCTTTAAGAATTAATTGTTAATGTGAAGTGATTACATTTTATATGATAGTATACCTTGATTTGTGATTCTCTAATTGAATGAATTTATTGCATTATCACGCATGAACTAAATCTGGCATGCATGTTAGTGTTTGATTAGACAGGATGGCTCCTAGAAGACATCGGGAGAGGTCTCCAGGACGTCATCATAGAGAGCTTTCTCCTAATCCTCCACAGCCGCCTATGAATATGGAACATTTTATGGAAGCCGTGTACAATTATGTTGAACATAGAAAAGCTCAGGATCCTCCTATACAACCACCAGCTGAGCAACAAGCACCTCCTCCAAATAACCCAAGAGATCATCATGGGTTATTTTTGGGCTATAACCCTCCAAGGTTTTCAGGTTCGGTTGATGATGTAATATCGGAGGGATGGTTGACTAGAATTGAGAGGATTTTCAATGTTAGACAATTTACCTCTCAAGAGAAAGCTCAATTCGCTATTTTTCAACTGGATGGAGAAGCATATGATTGGTGGGAACGTACTAGAGAGAAGCTCGAAGTAGAAGGGGAGGCGGTGAATTGGGAAGTCTTTGTAAGGGAATTCAGAGAGGCTTTTATGCCTGAGGTGGTTCGGGAGAGAAAGGAACAAGAATTTATGGATTTAAGGCAGGGAACTCGGACGGTGGCTCAGTATCTCTCTCTTTTCAATATACTTGGGAAGTATGCACCTCACATCACACGGGATGAAAAGAGAAAGGGGAAGAAGTTTATTGCTGGATTGAGACAGGATCTTCGACATGGGCACGCAGGGCACAATTTTGAGTCTTTTGCTGACACTGTACAAAGAGCATTGGTGCTGGAAGAGGAATATAAGAAAAAGGATCCCATTCCAGGAATGCAAATGGGGCAAGGATCCGGATTTGGAAAAGGGAAGAGGCCTATAGTATCCCCCTCTCAGCCACTCCAGGGCCAAAACAAGAAGTTTCGAGCTGCGGGAACTGCACCGCCAAAGCCACAAGTACCTCCAGCTACTTCTGATCCTCGACATGACAGACCACCATGTTTATATTGTGGAGGCCCTACTCACACCTACAACACTTGCAGAAGGAGGTTAGGTCAGTGCCTAATATGCGGGAAGGTAACATATATGGCCAACACTTGTCCAGATAAGACTCCGGGCTATCAACCGGGAGCTCAAAGGCCCATGATACCAGCTCGTGCATATGCCCTTGCGGGTGAAGAGCAAGATGTGGAAGCCAATCCCAATGCCATGGTGGAAGGTACGATATGCATCCATAACACGAACATACATGCATTGTTTGACCCTGGCGCTACTCATTCTTTTATTTCTTGCAAATTAGTTGATACTTTGTGTTTGCCTATTATGTCTTTGAATGCTTGTTATGTGGTGAGTTCGCCGTTGGGTGGAAGTCTTGAGACGGATCAAGTGGTCAGAGATTGTGTGATTGGGTTTGAAGGCAGAGAATATCAGGCAGATTTGGTGGTAATGCCGGTGAACAGATACGGGGTTATTTTGGGAATGGACTGGTTATTTCGGTACCACACCACGGTTGATTGTTTTACCAAGAAGCTTAAGTTGGGAGAAGAAGTGGCAGTGGGGAAAGAATTGAAGACTACTCCTCTTTTGTCGTTTACTGAAGCTCACAAGTTGATAAGGAACGAAGCTACGGAGTATATCGCCTATATCTTGAATAAGCCAAAAGATCAGGTGAAACTTGAAGAGACAGAAGTGGTGAAGGAATATCTTGTGGTGTTTCCCGAAGTTTTAGGTTCTTTAACTCCGGATCCAGAGATTGAATTTGTAATAGGCTTATATCCGGGATCTGAATCTTTTTCTAAGACTCCTTACCGAATGGCACCGACAGAGTTACAGGAGTTAAAAGTTCAGTTGGAAGATCTTCTCAAGAATGGATATATTCGATCGAGTTCATCACCGTAGGGCACACCAGTTCTATTTGTTAAGAAAAAGGATGGAACTTTGAGGATGTGTATTGATTACCGGGAGTTTAATCGGATGACTGTAAAGAATAAATATCCTTTGCCTCATATAGAAGATTTGTTTGATATGTTACAAGGGTCAAGGGTGTATTCTAAGCTCGATTTAAGGCAGGGATATTATCAGTTAAAGATTAAGGAGGAAGATATTCCTAAGACAGGATTTAATACCCAGTATGGACATTATGAATTCGTGGTGATGCCATTTGGATTAACTAACGCGCCGGCAGCTTTTATGGATATGATGAATCGGATTTTTCGGCCCTACCTCGATAAGTTTGTTGTGATCTTCATTGATGATATTTTGGTATATTCGAGGTCGGAAGAGGATCATGCTCGACACTTGAGATTGGTGTTGGAGACTTTAAGAGATAACCAGCTTTATGCCAAGTTCAGTAAATGTGAGTTCTGGATTGACAGGGTGAGTTTCTTGGGTCATATTATTTCGAGCAAAGGCTTAGAAGTAGATCCTTCGAAAGTAGAGACAGTTTCTCAATGGCAGAGTCCTAAGAAAATCTCTGAGATTCGAAGTTTCTTGGGGTTAGCCGGTTATTATCGAAGATTTGTTAAAGACTTCTCTAAGATTGCGGCTCCATTGACCCGATTAACCAAGAAAGAGGTTCAGTTCAAATGGTATGAGAAGTGTGAAGCTAGTTTTCAGCTCTTGAAAGATAAGTTAACTTCTGCACCGATATTAGGCCTTCCGGACGGTATTGAAGGGTTTGTGGTGTATACAGATGCTTCTCATGAAGGCTTTGGTTGTGTTTTGATGCAAAATGGGAGAGTAATTGCTTATGCCTCTAGGAAATTGAAAGAGCATGAGAAAAATTATCCCCCTCACGACCTTGAACTTGCAGTGGTGATTTTTGCCTTAGGGAAGTGGAGACATTATTTGTATGGAACCTCTTTTGAGATTTTTACCTATCATAAGAGCCTACAGTATTTATTTTCTCAAAAGAATTTGAACAGGAGACAGCGTCGTTGGATGGAAACTTTCGAGGATTATGATTGTGTGATTAAGTATCACCCTGGTAAGGCTAACGTGGTCGCGGATGCATTGAGCAGGAAGGCTAGTGTATCCAATTTGAAGGTAAATATTTGACAACCAATGGAGTTGGTTAAAATAAAGACTCGTATTGGTAACATCTCAGTACGGCCAGAGTTAAGGCAACAAATATTTGAGGCACAATGGACAGATATTGAGATTCAAAAGTTGATTGAAAAGGCTCGATCAGACTCCGAGTGTCCGTTTGGATTCGATGACCGGGAATATTTCGATTTAAGAACAGAGTGGTAGTTCCAACGGAGTTAAGAAGAGTTATTTTGGATGAAGCTCATAAAACTTCTTATTCGGTACATCCTGGTGGAAACAAGATGTATCGGGACTTGAAACAGTATTATTGGGGGAACGGGCTGAAGAGAGATGTGGTGAATTATGTGAAGTAGTGTCTGACTTGTCAGTTAGTGAAAGTTGAGCATCAGAAGCCGTCAGGATTATTACAGCCACTACCTATTCCTCAATGGAAATGGGAACAGAAAGCAATGGATTTTGTATCGGGTTTACCTAGAGTGAAGGTTGGATTCGATGGAATTTGGGTAATTGTTGACAGATTGACCAAGTCAGCCCATTTTCTTGCAGTTCGGATGTCAGATAAGATAGGTAAGTTGGCTAAGAGGTACTATGATGAGATTGTTCGGTTACATGGAGTGCCAGCTAGTATTGTTTCAGACAGGGATCCGCGGTTCACTTCTAGATTTTGGCAAGAATTATAGAAGTGTTTGGGGACCAAGCTTCAGTTCAGTACAACCTTTCATCCACAGACGGACGGGCAATCTAAAAGGTTAATCAGATATCTTGAGGATATGTTGAGGGCATGTGTGTTGGATTTCTCGAGTTCGTGGAATGAACAGTTGCCCTTGATTGAGTTTGCCTACAATAACAGTTATCAAGCTTCAATAGAAATGGCACCGTATGAGTTTCTTTATGGAAGAAAGTGCCGGTCCCCGTTGTTTTTCGATTTAGAAGAATGGAAGTGGAGCAAACAGGAAGGTGTGAAAAGAAGGGATAAGCAAGAGAAACCTTCCAAGGCTATTCAGGATGCTATCGAAAAGGTTCAAATTATTCGGGAAAGAATGCAAGCAGCTCAAGATCGACAGAAGAGTTATGTAGATAAACGAAGGAAAGATCTTAAGTTCGAAGTTGGGGATAGAGTGTTCTTGAAAGCCTCACCTCGAAAAGGGTTCACCCGAATTGGAAAGGGAGGAAAGCTGAATCCCCGATATTTGGGACCTTATGAGATTTTGGAGAGAATCGGAGATACAGCCTACAGATTGGATTTACCTCCAAGTTTAACGGGTATCCACAATGTTTTCCATGTGTCACAACTTCTGAAATACTATCCCGATGAATTAGTGGTACTACCGGTTGAAGAGGTTGAGCTTGAACCGAACCTCACTTTCGTTCAGAAACCAGTTAAGATTCTGGATCGAAAATTTCAAGAACTTCGAAACAGACGGTTTCCCTTGGTGAAAGTGTTGTCGCGAAGTGATAAGACAGAGGAAGCCACGTGGGAAACGGAAGAGAAAATGAAGAAGTTCTACCCCGAATTGTTTCCAACCGAGCAATGAATCCGAGGACGGATTCTCTTTAAGGGGGAGAGGTTGTAACGCCCCGTGTTTTCACACGTGCAGGTAAGTGTTACGTGCGCATTTACATTTAATTATATGATTTTATATTTTGAATTATTAATTGAATTCGTTTCTAATTTGCTTTATTTGTTTAAATTCCATACGAATGTCAATGTGAGCTATGAATATACGAATGAAATTGTGAGAATGTGAATTCGTGAATTCAGTGTTAATTGAATGAAATTACGTGTTTTCGTGTAATCCGTGGGCTTGATTGTAATTTATTTGAATGTTTTGGACTCAATTGGAAATTGAGTTTGGGCTTAATTGCCACTTTTTGAAAGTTTAGGGACCTATTTGTATAATAGGCAACCATGAACGGTTTTCACGATATCTTGAGCTCCAGACCTCGAAATGGAGATCCGTAAATGGCGTTGAACTTGTTTCGACGATACCTATCCTTTGAACTTGACCTTGTACCATTTTGATGTCAATTGAACATTCGACAACGAACCTTTCTATAGCCTCGACTTTATAACTTGTTTGAACCATTTCTTAAACAAACCGGACTTGGACCGACCCGTATCCTACCCGTTTCCTTACTAAATATCAGCCTTTGCTTCCTTGTGCTTCCATTTTTTATCGATCAATTCATCATCCCAAGAGACAAGCAAGAAGCTCCAAGAAACCCTTATTTTGATCAATCAAACTTTGAGCTCAAGATCAGCCTATCTTCCATCTTCTTCCAAGGTAAAGTATGTATTGTTTTCCCCTCATCCTCCTCTCTATTTTCTTCCGATTATATCTTGAGTTGGGTTGGAGAATCATGTGTATGAAGAAAAGCTTGAATATGAACAAAATATTATGAATTTTTGGTTTTATGGATTTCCCTTGTTTTAAGTAAGAATTATTACATGGAAAGTGTTGCTTGTAACCTCCTCATCATTTCTACATCCTTGAATCTCATATTAGGTGATTTGTGTGGGAGTTACCATTGTTCAAGCTTGAAGCTTCCATGATTGAAAGCTTGATATTGAATGATCTTTTGCCAACTTTATGTATGAATTCTTGTAAATATGAATGAGTTATGTGAATTGCATGAGTTTTGTGGCTTGAAAGCATGTCTAGGTAGTATATATGAGCTTCCTTGTTGCTGCCATGTTTTGCAAGCTTTTTCCTCGCCAAAACAGAGCTTCTGCTTTGTTTTTCCTCGCAAGACGACGAGCTGACACGGCCGTGTCAGCTTTGACTGAAAACGGACACGGCCGTGTTGGGCTCTCGACTTTGGAAAATTATTTTTGGAAAATCGTACATGGCCCTGTCCAAATGCTTTGAAAACTCAACACGGCCATGTCAAGCCCTCGACTTGGAAAATTTGATTTTTAAACCTCGGACACGGCCGTGTCCATTTCCCTTGAAAACTCAACACGGCCGTGTCATTTGAAATGGCAGCTTTGGGGGAACTGTTTTATTGCTTGTATTGCATTTATGGTTCGTATTCGTGAATTATATGCAACGTGAATTCCTTTAAACTTTGAATTATGATTGATATATGACCTTGAAAGTTGTATAAATGCAAGAATGAAAAGTATGAAAGCTATGAACGCTATGAACGTGGACGAATATGATTTTATCGTATATTGAACGAAACTTGGTGAATTATGTGTTTAATTGAATTCCATGGTATTCATGATCATATTTAGACATGTTCTTATGTTTCAAGCATATCATAACATGTCATTGCATAGCTGAGCATCAAATGTGGTCATAATTGAGTCTCACACTACCTTTGTCACACAGATATTGACCCAGTGGGAGACGGGGTTGAGCAATGAGAGCTTTGTCGGGTTCTTTGGTCTACCATGTGGGTTTTTCTTCTATTAGTTAAAGATATGACCCCAATATACCCAATGTGCAAGATTTTGGCCAAAGATATATATATCTATATCGAGTTTTCCAACGAATCAATGTTTTAAATGTAAAGCCTTTAATTTGAATATCCTACCAAATGTTTTAGCGAGAAATGAAAGTTCACAATGAATGGGGGCCCGAGACTTAGTGTATTGGTGAACCGGGGAAGCTTGGGCTGACGGGAATCCACATATACTAGTTCCATCAATTTCGGTAACCTAGACTTCACTAGGAGATTAGTGAAAGAAGGGGGACCCGCGCTTTTGGGGATTCATGTACCCCTCTAGCACCAATGAATGAGGGTTCGGGCCTTGCAAACCCGTCCCTAACCGGAGGAAGAAGGAGTATATGAATGATCGAATGAATGATCAAATGAATGTGCACGAAAGAATGAATGCATGAACGAATGAATGAATGAATGATTAATGAATTAGACGAGGTGTTGGTTGGAGATAATGCACGCCCCCTCGCGGGGCTACAAATGACCTAATGATTGAAATGAATTGTTATAATCCTATTCGTTGTATTTTAATTCCCACTTGGGAAAAATGCTTCTAAACCTCGAATAAGGATTATAGCTTGCATGTATGTGTTTAAATTCTGCTGTATTATAATATTATGCCTATTTTTTATACCCACCAGTCTGTCTAAGACTGAACCCGGAGTTGTTTGAGTTTCTTTTTGCAGGGGGGAATGCTAGGCGGGATACAAGTCGGAGAAGTCTTGCATAGTGTCTAGCATTTCTTGTCTTTACACTCATTTGTTTATGCTTTTGGTATTTTGGATAATGTATTTGAATGGAGCGTACACGTTTGTATTAGAATTACTGAGCATACTTGAACTTAAATGTTGGTACCTAGAGCATATAGCTCAATATATGGAATACGTGTTGGTATCTAGAGCATATAGCTCAGTATATGGTATATGAATTATTGCTTCCGCTTTTCTGTTACTCTGATTGTTGTTGTTGTTGCTGTTGGGGTTTAAGTGATAGGTTAGTCCGGCCAGGCTTAGCGAGTGTGTATGTCTCCGTTCGCTATGATTTGGCACGTGTATGGAAATCCATTTCATATACGGGTCGGGTCATGGTGCGGGGGATGTGACCTCTCGCGCTCGGGCGTTACAAATTTACTACTTCAAGTTTTCATCTCTCGACTCTTGAATAAATTTTATATCATTTTATATTTATTTTTATTCAAGATGACATCATTCATGACAACATGAGCTTCTAGAAGATTTAATTAAATGAATGTAATTTCTCCACATTACATATGTTATTACCAAGCATTTGTTTAAAATGTAGTTTAACCACATCTCCTAAATAATCACCAAGCATTTGTATGAATTAGGAGACATCCACATCTCCCTTAAACTTTCATAAATTGCTCAAAGACCCCTCATGACTACCTATAAATACCCCCCTCAAGCCTCATTTATAACTTACAAATCAACACAAAAATCACTCTTTCTCCCCCCAAAACACACGGCACCCTCTCCCTTCTCTCTACAAGGTATGTTTTCTTCTATTATTCCATGCTTTATATTATGTTCTTAGTATAATAATAATAGTATCATGTCTAGGATTAATTAAATTATGCTTTAGGAGTTTTATTTTATGAAATATGTGCATAATTGTTAGTTTTAAATACAATGTGTGTACATTATGGAATTTGATTTAATTAAATGCATGACTTATGATATGATATAATGTGAGTATGTATTCAAATGATTATGATCTTGTTTGATTAAATTCATGCCTAGAGTAATATATTTAGAATTATTTTTCATAGAGAATTCATATATTTTGCTATATTATGCTTCAATCTTATTTTACAAATATGAATATGATTGAACATGTTACACACCCTCTTTGAATATTCAAATGAACTTAAGAACATGTTCTTGATGTTCTTGGACATGCGTGTGAGACGTGTGAGTAGTGTGTGTGTGTGTGTGAATTTGATTTTATGTTATAAGATGTTTAATTCTTAAGAATTTGAATAGTAAATGTTTTCAATAGTAATTTTGACTTTTTGGTCAACCAAAGTTAAATTAATTTCGAAATTAATAATAAATTAATTATAACAATTAGTTTTGGAATTTTAAAGAAAGATTTTTCCCGAATTTTCCAAAAATTGGTAAACTATGTAATATTTTCAAAAGATAACCTACATTGTCAAATTTAACCATAAATCTTATTTTAAATCTTATAATTATAATTATCATATGGTATATATATATATTTTGATTAGCTAAAGATCCCATAAACCCTAAATTATTAATCAAATTCCCTTAAACGGGGTAAATTCAGGGTTTACCGGGAAATCTTTAACATATTACATGATGTGTACCTTATGCTGTGTATGATTGATTAATTTGAATATTAGAACCTAGTTCTAAGTCAGTAGTAGTTGTTACTTTCTGACGAGGATATAATTGAACAGTGGAATCCCAAGGATTTTATCTAGACCATCAAGACACTCGGTGAGGGTTAAAATACTTTCAACTGGAATCATGCCTATACATACGTATCTATATAAAAACTATTTTCAAGCCTACCTATCATTTTGATTTACTACCCTATATACATATTATTGTACTACAATGTCCCTCTTAAGAAAAAAAAATACTTTTATGCCGGAATCAACGTTTTACTAGGACATTATATATTTCAAGTCCATTTTATCAAAACATTGATTCCGGGTTATGCAAGCAAAATATTGTTCTTGATTCATGTTATGGGCCCCGGCTGTATCCGTAGCGAGCAATTACCCGGAAGGTATCGGGCCGAGGGTATTGTTGGTGCTGCGGACTACCACCACCTCTTGGTAGTGGTTTAACTGGAGGTTAGTTACTCCACGCCAAGGGATGAGGGAGAGATAGCTGCCTCCCGAATCTAGTTCATGGTCTCTAGGGTTGGCTTCCCTATTGACACCAAGAAGTAGCGGAGTTATTATCAAATTGGTTTTATTGAAGTATCGGTGTCTTGATCAACGCCATTACTATTTTGTCATGATTTAAGGAGTTACGGATGGAGAGGCCTAGCTTGCGGCCATTAAAGTTCTTGTTACAAACGGTTCATATTTCTGCAAATATTCCAAGTTACCCCTATCCCTATTTTTACAAATATTATGAACCGTTCCCTATTTGCTATATCCTATTGCCAATATTTTGATCAAGATCTTCTTGATTATATAAATATATATACATATACTTATACCTATAATTTATTACGCCCCCTTCACTTAGTCACTTTGACTAACCCTCTCGCCTGGTTTGAAATGCATGATTTTAGGAATCCACGGAGCGACGCCTTAGAGGTGTCTTGAAGCTTTAAGGTGTCATATCTTAGTTAACCAGGATTATATTAAGAGTGCATGTACATATTTCAATAAGCACTCTCATGGTGTGTAACACCCCAAAACGGAGGATCCCACATCCCCCTCACTGAGACCCAGACCCGATCATGAAATGGAAATCCATGCCCGAATCCGGATCACAGCGAACGGGAGACAAACGTACACGCTATGCTAGGCGGATCTAACTTGACAAACTCAGAGCGCAGAAGCAATTCAAACATTTAAACAAGATAGCGGAAGCATTTAAATCAACATTCAAAACAGGTGACGGGTTCAACTAGCATAGATACCTAGTCCCGAATAGTAGATCAACATAAAGAAATAATTATCTAGTGCCACAAGGGGCCGAACGAGAGTGCCACGCAGGGCTACCGAATAATAATGTATAATCTCAAGTCTACAAGTCAAAGCATAAATAAAGTGTATGAAAAGACAAATGCAAATAGAAAGACTAGACCGACGAAGTGCAACTCAAACGACTCACTCCCGCCTAGCAAACACCAACAAACTTGCAACTAAAAGTGTAAATGAGGGGTCAGTCAACTTGACCGAGTGAGGGGGGCTAACGCACACCCACGATATATATATAGAATCACAACACAGATTAAAAGGAGGGAATCATGAACCGAGGATAGGTGTTACATACCAAATCATTACAAAGGAAACCCAAAAGATGAATATATATATAGTTTAGAAAACATTTCAGAAACTCTATCTCGATTCACAATTCCCAAACAAAATAGGACACATGCTCGGCGAGTACGAGCTTCCAACCTTTACTCCTCAGAATCATAAATCAAAAACAATCCAACCGCTACTCCAATGATGGAGGAGATGTACAGTCCCCAAACCATCTATAATAAAACCGTCTAAAAATAGACTCAACCTCAAGGGGTAGCGAACCCACATGAGTCCTCCCCGGATAAAACACCGAAGGCTCAAGATACCACACCTTCCCTATAGCACGGGTCGCGTGAAGATATCTCAAATGGAACTATGCAATGGATAAATGCCCCGACGGCCCTAACCGTCCCGGGGGTACCCATTCCTGCAGCTCCTAGGATCCTCACATAATAGAACAGAATAGAACAGATACCATATAACATGGCTAACTCGCTACGGAACACAACATCACTGATTTTTCCCAAAATAGCTTACATATGCCTCGAAAACTGGTTTTATATTTACACCCTTCCTACGCGATGGAACTTTAAGCCTCATGACCTCCATCCACGCAGGACTCACATAAGATCATCAACATATCATATTCAGCACATACATATCTATAATAGAGTATACTCGCATGCAAGGGTAGAGATCAACATGTAAAGGCCATACGTCACGTAACTATACAAAATCCTAAACCTCACCTCGTAGTAGCAGTGTCTGAGAGTGTGAAGGGCCAAACACTCTAAGCCTCGGGCTCACCAGCACCACCCAACTCTGTGACAAGACATGCAAAGGCCCAGACTTAAACTCTATATGAACCAAGTAAGACACACGGCGTACCCAGAGATGAATGATATGGATTATGGAATGAAGTGTACACATAGGTCACATGGCATAACATAGGACAAGCTCTCAAACGAAATTATTCAATTAAAATGAAGTATTAAAGCTTAAAACATAAATTAAAGTCATATCATTAATATTTAAAATAATGCATTTTGACATTAAAATAAGGCTTGTATTTGACGAACGAAATAAATTAATAATAATAAAAAAAAGGAAGAAGAAATCGAGACTCATTACCATTTCAAATTCATTTCAACACTTAATATTTAATGCACACACAGATCGAATTAATTAATAACTATATTAGGTAGTGGCAACATATCTTCATTAGTAATTTAAATTAGATGGTGGCAGCATATACAATGTTGATGGCGGACAAAACAGAGATGCTTTTATGCTACTTATATTCTTAATTCCAAACAATCATTACACCTATTATTAATTTAAGAAATGTTAGCATGCATGACATTGAAATATAAGAATTTCTACCCAATTTAAATGAAAGGAATGCAGCGGTGGGGACAAGGACGCAGGGGGATTCAATTTATTTAAAATTCCTCATTCAAACAAACAGTGCATCTCTTATGTGATTTGAGGGAAAGTTTGACTTTTAAATCCAACTTGTTAAAGAATAACACCTCCATCCACGCATTTACATCAGCCATGGTTAAATAAATCCAAGAAATTTCTCACGATTTCCTAGGTACAATCACGCAGGCTGCAGCAACTAATTCAACTTTAGTACTCTATCATGTATTAATAAATTCAAAAGTACAAGAGCTGCAGGTTTGAAAATTGAATTATTCGTCCAGATCCCATTTCCATTTTCTAAGCAAATCATCACTTCAATTAAATTATAGGATATGTTGGCACTTGACAATAAATTCGAGAATCATGGTTTCATTCAATAATTCATTTCTTGCGCCGCTGCTCACGATTTCCGTGAGAAAAGTGGACGGAAAAGGAATAAATTCCAACCTAATTAATTAATTAATATATATACCATCAAGCTTGCTCAAATAATTCAAGATCTCATCATTCAAGTTCATACCAACAAATTTCATGCTCCAATCCAAGAATAGAAATGAAGTACTCATTAAAAGAGATCCAAAGTTTACCTTGTCTTGTGAAGAAGTGAGAAACCAAGGAATATGAGCTCTTAGAATGAAAGATGGTTCAAGTCTTAATCTTCTCTTGAAATTTCTCCATGATTCTCTTGGAAGCTAACTTGTGTGGTTTGAAATGAAATGAAAAGGGAATAAAGCTATTTATATGGTGGCTAATAGGTTTAGGTCAAGGTTAGGGTTTCCCAGATAAAATGTGGGGCTAAAGGCTTGAATAGGATTTGGGCTCAAATAAATGACCTTTCGGCCCAATAAGTCACAATTAAAAGGTTTAAAGTCTAAATGGATTCCGAAAAATATAAAATAAATTTCGTTGGACCCGAATCGCCGAATCAAGTCCAATGGTGGTGTCGGAATTCAAATTCGAATTCCCGAGCTCATATTGGTCCCGAATGACCCAAACTTACCTAATTCAAGTTAGGCCCAAAACACACAAATAGGTCCAAGTCCTATTTAAATCCAACTTCAATAATTAATTTAAATTCATCCAAGTTCCATTCTCAAGTTGTCATGCAAGAATTCATATTTTACCATTTTGGATTTTGGTCAATTAAGTCACATTTTCAATCAAAGTTGGAATTAAACACATAAAAGAGAATTAAATCACATAAGTGCGTAAAGTAAACTCTCTCATGGCGTATACCTGTACGATGTATCGGACGGGGCGTCACATGGTGGCCTTAGACTTATCACTGTAATTATCTTACTTCTTAACTTAATAATAGAAATTTTTCGTTCAACTTGAGACATCACATCCTTCTATTTTATGTTGTCTAGTTTCCGCTGCACTTTAAATTCCATCTTTTGATATTGCATAGTCCTGTCCGTTCGCCGAAGTATTTCTCGAATGCTAGGACTCATGTCCACTCGGGAAGTGCTAAGGTGCGGGGTTGTAGTGTTAGGGGGCGCTACAACTAAAGTGGTATCAGAGCCCGGTTAAGTTAAGAAGAGACTTAACTGAAAGGGTGCTCTATTCTCTTATCTGTTGCGTTATATGTTAAGGTTGCTTCAAGATACCAGTAGGACCGTAAGTTAACATGTTATTCTTCTGCGTCTTTATGTGCCTTATCTCTGCTACGATTTATGATATTACGTGTATTGATTGTCACTACTTGGAAATTTTTTGCCTAAGTGATTATCTGCAAGTCATTCTTAACCATCATACATCATATTCTTTCTAAAGTTCATTACAGCTTATAATGTCTCCCGGAAGAACCGCCCAAGAAAGCATTCCACCAAGAGAAGATATGTCCTCGGCCGGAGGAAATTCTGAGCTAGTAGATGCTTTAAAGGAGATAGTGCAAACCTGCGCTAATGGATCAAAAGGTAACAATGAGAAATCCTTAGAAAAGTTTGTACGGATGGATCCACCTAAGTTCTTCAGAGAACCCAATGATGTGAAGGCTGAAAACTGGATAGCAAGCCTTGAGAAAATCTTTGAAGCAATGGGTATTAGTCCTGAAGAACCTGAAAGAGTTCAATATGTTGTCTTCATGCTAGAAGAAGCGGCCTTAAGTTGGTGGAAATATACAAAACGAGTCTGGGCAGAAAATCAGGTGAATCATGGGTGGAATGACTTTGTAAGAGTATTCTACGACAAGTATATTCCCCAGGTGGTTAGAGATGCCCGAGAAGAAGAATTTATGAATCTAGTTCAAGGCAAAGCATCGGTGGCCGAATATGAAGCTCATTTTGTTAGGCTAATCCAGTATGCCCCACATATCCTACATGATGAACACCGTAAAATTAAACGGTTCGTTGATGGTCTTAGATCCAATCTTCGATGGGCCTTAGCCCCATTTGAATTGGAAACCTACACTAAGGCTATAGAAACGGCTATGAAAACGGAGGCCACACATAAGGAAGTCCATCTGGAAAACAATCGTTCTGAGCCACCCTATAAGTCATCCCAGGAATCCAAACGTCCCGCTGAACCATTTAAGTCAACTTCCGGAAAGAAACAAGTACAATCCTGGCCCAGGCCTCAACAGGCACCACCAAAACTTCAGGAAGAGATTATTTGTGAATACTGTCAGAGGCGAGGGCATACTGAGGAGGAATGTCGAAGGAAGACTGGAACATGTTTATGTTGCGGAAACCCTGATCATCAAATAGAAAATTATCTGGAAAGATCAAAACAAACGAATAAAGGGAAGGCTACGGAAGGAACATCTGGGAAACCGACGGTCAAAGGACGAGCTTATGCTGTGGAAGGAAACATGAAACCAAATCTTGCCAATAATGAGGGTACGGTACACATTCTAAACATGCCAGTTACTACTTAATATGGCACTGGCGCCACGCATTCATTGCATCACTTATGTGTGCATTTAAACTTCTTACCTGAACAATTGTCATATGTGCTTAAAGTAAGTTCTCCTTTGGAAACTTGTTTATCATTGATAGAGGATACAAACATTATATAAAGCTATTATGAAGCATGAGTAGAATCTGAGGACAGATTCTCTTTAAGGGGGAAGGATTGTAACAGCCCAAACCCTAATTCTCATTTTAACTCCCGTAGTAACCAAAACCGGCCAAAAACCCTACCTTAACCCAAAATTTAGATATTTCCGAATTTCAACGTTTCCCTATTCAATATTATAGTCAAAACGATCCTTGAATTATTTTTTGAATTTTCATGCATTTACCAAAACATGATTCCAATCATAGCATATTTTATAAATATTTTCCTTTTTAAAAATTGTCATTTTATTTTAAAACGATTAGCTTTTATTCAATATTTGAAATTATACTTAAAATGTTTCTTGAATTTTTCCCTAAAATATGATAATTTTTGCAACCTTTAAACTTCATCATAGCTTCGTTTACATAATTTTCTCATGATTTTCACCATCTTTAACGATCATGGCTTGTAAACGAAAAACCTAAATATCTCACATTTATAATCATAACAAAGCTTATTTCTCACTCGTTCTTTCATTAATTTACTACTTCAAGTTTTCATCTCTCGACTCTTGAATAAATTTTATATCATTTTATATTTATTTTTATTCAAGATGACATCATTCATGACAACATGAGCTTCTAGAAGATTTAATTAAATGAATGTAATTTCTCCACATTACCCATGTTATTACCAAGCATTTGTTTAAAATGTAGTTTAACCACATCTCCTAAATAATCACCAAGCATTTGTATGAATTAGGAGACATCCACATCTCCCTTAAACTTTCATAAATTGCTCAAAGACCCCTTATGACTACCTATAAATACCCCGATCAAGCCTCATTTATAACTCACAAATCAACACAAAAATCACTCTTTCTCCCCCCAAAACCCACGGCACCCTCTCCCTTCTCTCTACAAGGTATGTTTTCTTCTATTATTCCATGCTTTATATTATGTTCTTAGTATAATAATAATAGTATCATGTCTAGGATTAATTAAATTATGCTTTAGGAGTTTTATTTTATGAAATATGTGCATAATTGTTAGTTTTAAATACAATGTGTGTACATTATGGAATTTGATTTAATTAAATGCATGACTTATGATATGATATAATGTGAGTATGTATTCAAATGATTATGATTTTGTTTGATTAAATTCATGCCTAGAGTAATATATTTAGAATTATTTTTCATAGAGAATTCATATATTTTGCTATATTATGCTTCAATCTTATGTTACAAATATGAATATGATTGAACATGTTACACACCCTCTTTGAATATTCAAATGAACTTAAGAACATGTTCTTGATGTTCTTGGACATGTGTGTGAGACGTGTGAGTAGTGTGTGTGTGTGTGTGAATTTGATTTTATGTTATAAGATGTTTAATTCTTAAGAATTTGAATAGTAAATGTTTTCAATAGTAATTTTGACTTTTTGGTCAACCAAAATTAAATTAATTTCAAAATTAATAATAAATTAATTATAAAAATTAGTTTTGGAATTTTAAAGAAAGATTTTTCCCGAATTTTCGAAAAATCGGTAAACTATGTAATATTTTCAAAAGATAACCTACATTGTCAAATTTAACCATAAATCTTATTTCAAATCTTATAATTATAATTATCATATGGTATATATATATTTTGATTAGCTAAAGATCCCATAAACCCTAAATTATTAATCAAATTCCCTTAAACGGGGTAAATTCAGGGTTTACCGGGAAATCTTTAACATATTACATGATGTGTACCTTATACTATGTATGATTGATTAATTTGAATATTAGAACCTAGTTCTAAGCCAGTAGTAGTTATTACTTTCAGGCGAGGATATAATTGAACAGTGGAATCCCAAGGATTTTATTTAGACCATCAAGACACTCGGTGAGGGTTAAAATACTTTCAACTGGAATCATGCCTATACATACGTATCTATATAAAAATTATTTTCAAGCCAACCTATCATTTTGATTTACTACCCTATATACATATTATTGTACTACAATGTCCCTCTTAAGGAAAAAAAATACTTTCATGCCGGAATCAACGTTTTACTAGGACATTATATATTTCAAGTCCATTTTATCAAAACATTGATTCCGGGTTATGCAAGAAAAATATTGTTCTTGATTTATGTTATGGGCCCCGGCTGTATCCGTAGCGAGCAATTACCCGGAAGGTATCGGGCCGAGGGTATTGTTGGTGCTGCGGACTGCCACCACCTCTTTGTAGTGGTTTAACTGGAGGTTAGTTACTCCACGCCAAGGGATGAGGGAGAGATAGCTGCCTCTCGAATCTAGTTCATGGTCTCTAGGGTTGGCTTCCCTATTGACACCAAGGAGTAGTGGAGTTATTATCAAATTGGTTTTATTGAAGTATCGGTATCTTAATCAACGCCGTTACTATTTTGTCATGATTTAAGGAGTTACGGATGGAGAGGCCTAGCTTGCGGCCATTAAAGTTCTTGTTACAAACGGTTTATATTTCTACAAATATTCCAAGTTACCCCTATCCCTATTTTTACAAATATTATGAACCGCTCCCTATTTGCTATATCCTATTGCCAATATTTTGATGAAGATCTTCTTGATTATATAAATATATATACATATACTTATACCTATAATTTATTACACCCACTTCACTTAGTCACTTTGACTATCCCTCTCGCCTGGTTTGAAATGCATGATTTCAGGAATCCACGGAGCGACGCCTTAGAGTTATGTTGAAGCTTTAAGGTGTCATATCTTAGTTAATCAGGATTATATTAAGAGTGCATGTACATATTTCAATAAGCACTCTCGTGGTGGCCTTTGACTTATCACTGTAATTATCTTACTTCTTAACTTAATAATAGAAAATTTTCGTTCAACTTGAGACACCACATCCTTCTATTTTACGTTGTCTAGTTTCCGCTGCACTTTAAATTCCATGTTTTGATATTGCATAGTCCTGTCCATTCGCCGAAGTATTTCTCGAATGCTAGGACTCACGTAACGCCCCTCGATTTCACACGTGCAGGTAAGTGGTATGTGCGTATTTAATTTAAGTTTGTGATTTTATATTTTAGTTGTTTGTTTAAATTCGTTTATAATTTGAATTATTTGTCTAAATTTCATATGAATTCCAATGTGAGATATGAATACATGAATGGATTTGTGGGAATGTGAATTTTTTGAATTTGGTGGTAATTGAATGAAATTAAGTGTTTCGTGTGATCCGAGGGTGTAATTGTAATTTATTTGAATGTTTTGGACTCAATTGGAAATTGAGTTTGGGCTTAATTGCCACTTTTTGAAAGTTTAGGGACCTATTCGACGTTGAACTTGTTTCGACGATTCCTATCATTTAAATTCGACCTTATACCTTTTCGATATCATTTGAATCTTCGACGACGAATCTTTCCATAGCCTCGCCATTATAACTTGATCCTAAACATTTACTAATCGAACCGGACTTGGATAGACCCGTACCCTATCCATCTCTCCATTAAATATCAGTGTTTCTTCCATTTCTTTCCCTATGCTTCCATATATATCGATCATCATCTCCACAGGAAGCAAGAGAAGCTCCAAGAAGGCAAAACCTCCATTTTTTATCATTCAAACCTTGAGCTCAAGATCAACCAATCTTCCATCTCTTTCCAAGGTAATTGGTGATTTGTAATCTCCATCTTCCACTCTATATTTTCATCTAAGTGAAGCATGATAGAAGTTAGGAAATTATGTGTTTTGAATAAGGGAATGAATTGTAACACCCCAAACAGAGGATGCCACATCCCCCGCACTAAGACCCAGACCCGGTCACGAAATGGAAAGTCCATTCCCGAGTCCGAATCAAAGCGAACGGGAGACCAACTCACACACTAGGCTAGGAGGATCTAACACGACAGACTCAGAGCGTGGAAGCAATTTAAACAATTATCATCAGATAGCGGAAGCAATTAAATCACGTACAAAATAAGTGACGGGTTCAACTAGCATAGATACCTAGTTCCGAATATCAGCATACATAACACGTGACGGGTTCAACTAGCATAGATACCTAGTCCCGAATCTCAAATCATCGCAACGTAATAAACCAATATAAGTATCAGCAGAATAGCTAATTACATCCAAATGCTAGCATACTAACCCCACACGGGTTTAAATCTAAGTAGAGCATAAAACATAATCTCCAAAAGCGAAATAAGAATACGTAACATAAATAGAGTATGTGACAAATGCATCTTAACACCAACTAAACCGACAAGTGTGACCCAGAAGACTCACATCCGCCTAGCTCAAGCCAAAAGAAACCTGCAACTAAAAGATAAAATGAGGTGTCAGTCAACTGACTGAGTGAGGGGCCTAACGCACACCCACTGTATATATTTAGAGCATAGTACATATCAGAAGGGTGGACTCATGAACCGGAGATAGGTGTTGCATACCAAAACATTTCCAAAAGTACACAACAGATAGTTATATAAGATTTAGAAAACATTTCAGAACTCTATCTCGATTCATGATTCCCAGACGTAACAGAACACATGCTCGGCGAGTACGAGCTTCTAACCTTTACTCCTTAGAACATATCAAAACATAAAATACCAAATCAATCCAACCGTCACACCAATGATGGAGGAGATGTACCATCTATAACAGACATACCCTCAAGGGGTAGCGAACCCACAAGAGTCCTCCCCGGCCTTAGCCGAAGGCTCAAGATACCACACCTTCCTTACAGCACGGGTCGCATGAAGATATCTCAAATGGAACTATGCACAGGTATATCCCCCACGGCCCTAACCGTCCCGGGGGCTCCTTACCCATAGCTCCTCGGATCCACATACATACATACATACAGATGCCAATATTTCATGGCCAACTCGCAACATAATCACAACACAGCTATTTTTCCAAAATAGCTTACATATGCTTCAAAAACTGGTTTTTATATATATTCCTACGCTGCAAGGATAGCCCGCCCACGCAGGACTTACACACTTACATTCCCACGCTGCAGGGATAGCCCACCCACGGAGCAGTACAAGTATAAGATCATAAAAATATCATATTCAACACATACATAACTACTGTAAGGTATACTCGCATGCAGGGGGTAGAAATCAGCATGTAAAGGCCATAGGTCGCATAACTATACAAAATCCTAAACCTCACCTCATGAAAGTAGATTCTGAGAGTGTGAAGGGCCAAACACTCTAAACCTCGGGCCCACCGGCACCACCAAACTCTGTGACAAGATATACAGAAGCCCAAACTTAGACTCTATATGAATCAAACAAGACGCACGGAGTTGCTCAACATGATCGTGGTTATGCATAAGTGTTCATGTTGTGCTTTGATATGGTGTCATGGTCATTCAAGGCATATCAATGCTCAATAAGGTCATATTTACAAGCAACCAACACACAATTCCATATCCAAATATGCAAGATCCATTTAGGAAGTCAATGTATTCACAAAATGCATATTAAATCATCCAATGTCACAGGGTTCAATTATAATATTAGAATTAAGCATCAAGTTCATGTCGAGTTATAAAGTACATAAGTAAGAGCAACTTGGTCATATAAATATACAAAGTTGTTGTACGTAGATGGCATGCTTGATACAATTAAAGAGTGCATCTAATTCACTTAAGATCACACTTTACAACTTCACAACATATTTGGTACACAAGCTCAAGTCACATCCATAGTTTCATAAATATTACACTTACATCCCCTAAGTCATTGCTAAGCATAATTGTTCGTTTAAAGTGTTTATACAATTATTCAACTAGGAATTAATTACTTACAAGCATGACAATTATCAATTTATCGTAATTGATAATATACAATTCTAACTCGTATGATGCATCAAGTATCAAGTTGTTCAAGCATCTTTCATGTATCTCAATTTTATATTTGAAACACAATTTAAAACAAACATAACATTGAGAACGTCTCAAATCCATATAGAGAAATCACAACATGTTCGTTCTTCCAAAATATCATTCAAGTTCATTTAGTCACATAAAAGATTAGTTTCTAGATATTACACTAACACCCCTTCATATCTAAACACATAGTATAAATTCATCACATCGGGATTCAAATGGTAAATCGAAACATTCATGCATATCACAATTCATTCAATACATATTTTTGAATATGATTGGAATACATCTCGATCAACAAACCAACAATAAACAATTTATTTGCACTTAAAACAATTAATTCAAATAATCACAATTACGCAAGATAATTCGTAAAAAATAGATCAAGAGTCCAATTAACGAACGGAAAGGGGCATTGGACTTACCGCGTCGAGACCGACATTCTGACCAGACGCCGCCGGAAGGCCACCACCGTAGCTGCCGGAATTTGGCCGGGCCGCCGCCAAAGGTCACCAGAAAAATCCCGAAAAATCAGTCCTGAATGAAGTCTTCGTGCCCGTTCCGAATCCTCGATCAATTTCTGGAAAATTCCAAGTCAATTTCCTCCAATTTCAGATCTAAGAACACGAAAACCCTAAAATCTTCAAACTCAAATTACTTCCATACCGGTGAACCAAAATGCGATCCGTAAAAGGTATTGTCTTACCCGTGACGAGCTCTTCGAAAGCCCTAAGGTGGTTGCCGGAGAAAATCCCCGGAGCTAGTCCCGCCATTGCGCCGCCGCTGCACAACCGTGATCCGCCGCCAAACAACCGAATCTGGGATCGTGTGATCATAGGCTACTAGTTCTGGCTTTTTCTGAACAACTTTCGTGAAGAGCCCGAGGCCAAAAGATGGCCGGAAAAGGCCCCCGTTGGCCGCCGAATATTCTGCCGCCGCCCACGTCACCGGAACGACCATCTACGGCCAAAGTTTGGTGAAATTGATGCCAGAAATGGACTCAGGTGGTCGAAAAACCTTGGAAACCATCAAGCCCCGTCGAAAAACACCGCCGGAAGCAGCGGAATCACGCCGCTACAGGAAATCGCGCCGCCGCCGCGCCGCGCCATCGCGGCTCCGATGGCCGCACCGCCGACGTCAAACGAAGCGCCGGGATGTCATCTTTATGGGTGTGAGGCGCGTGCCTCAAGAGGAGGGCCGGAAACCGCCGCGAAGTGGCGGTGGTCCGACACCTCCGCCGCTGCTTCTGAAATCTGGCTATAACTCCGCCACCGTTCGTCATTAGGCCATGAAATTGGTACTCTTGCATACGTCTCGCCGAGATAATCGAAATGGACTATTCGTTTGTTGAATTCCGTTGAGAAACGATCGAGTTATGGGCTCGTAACCGAAGCCGCGAATAGTGACCGCGGGAGACAGAGTGGGAGAGGAGAGAGAGAAAAGAGAGAGAGAGAGAAAGGAGATTCGGAGAAATGTATCTTGTGCACAAGCTATATACAACCGGGTATCCTTATCGCGTAGCAAAGAGTAATAGCGTGTACAAATAATCGTAAATAAAATTGGTAAAGTTACGAATAAACATTCAAGCTCCGAATTAATTTTATAAATTAAAATGAAAGATAGAGATTTACCAATTAGAGTTTAATTCAATTTAATTTTAGAAACCTTTCGTACAATTTAACGACACTTCGTAAACATATGATTGACAATTAATCTCAAGGAATTCAAGTAAACCGAAATTAAACAAGTTAAGTAACATGATGGATTTAAAATCAACTTGACAATTATTTCATGGAATAAATTTGAATTAAATCAAATTAGACAGTTACGGTTAAATATGCACGTAATTAATCTAGTTGACTATTAATCTTACAATAATTCGAATGAACACATATTAAATTGAATTTACATTAAATCACATAATTCAAGAACTCTTAAATTAAACACACACAAGTGTAGAGACATACTTGTTAATGTCGTCAGGACGCCCTTCGAGTATACGGGGCGTCACAACCTTCCCCCCTTAAGAGAACCTGGTCCCCAGGTTCCACTGCTAAAATGTAGACCCTCGAGTTGTAGTGCTCCAACCCTTCTCCAGAACTCGCGTGAGATCATAACTCTAATGGTGAGGTTTACTCCTGTCATCTACACCGAACCTCCTTTAGGATGTCTTGTTATCGTCGAGGTCCGTGCGAGTACTTGATCCGTTAGTTGTTTCGAACTCGGTCGGTCTTTCCCATGATCGGATAGCTGCAACTGCACCCAACCTCGATGTCGTCTCAGATGCACCACTTGCTACCCAACGCAACCACAACAAACAAGAGAGAATCCCATCTCTCAACACGTAAGTGAGAGAGCCCCGTCCCTCAGCACCCACAAGAGAGAGAACCCCGTCTCTCGAGCACATATAAAAGAGAGAACCCTGTCTCTCAAGCACATAATTAAGAGAACCCCATCTCTCAACCTAAGTCGGGCAGATTCCAACATCTCCCAACATTCTAGTTTGAGAAAATCCAGTATTCCTCAAACCCCTAGATTCAAGAGAATCCAACATCTCCGAATATCTAAGTACAAGAGAATCCAACATCTCTCGTGCATAAAACTTAGAAAGAATCCAACATCTTTCTACCACATAAATAGAGAGAACCCTATATCTCTCTAACACGTAAAAAGAGGGAACCTAAGGTCTCTCTTACACATAAATCCACTGATCAGTTATTCATACATACAAACATCATAGTAACACTTGATGAAAAGTGTGCGATGCATGTTTGGTGTACCTTATACAACTGATATCGGTGTCCCTTGAGTATAGATTCAACGCTCGTACCTCAACTCAAGGGGGATATCGCGATGGAATCCCTATAAAACAGGGTTATAGTATGTATGTATGTTATATGAGAAGTTAGTGAGCAATCAAAAGAGTTTTAAATCACATAAGCATGAATAGTTCACACAAGTACATAACTCATTCAATTCAGCAACGATTCATAACAACTAGAAATTTCAAGTTACAAATACTAGATCAGGTATCCAAGTTATCACAATTAAAATAGCAATGGTCGTCACCCACATCAAGCAAAACAAGGTAAGAGTATTTAAGCGATGTATGTATGCAAATGCCATGAATGCTTGGCGTACCGTTAACCGACGTGTAAAAATCTTGACAAGAAAGTCAAGATGAAGCAGTAGGAGTTGATTAAGCCAACAATGATGCAACTTCTTCGTCTTGAATCCTCTTTGGGTGGAGAGATAATCCAACAAGCATGCCCATCCTCCAACCCTCTACTAAACCGTAGCCCCTGGATCAACCAGAATCATCCTCGGTTTCTACCAGAATTCTGATTTATATGTTAACCTTAGTCTGCTCGTTCTCAAGGAATCCCACAATTCAATTGCCAATCCGAAATTTGTCTTTGAGCTATGCTGGACGATCATGATGTTTAGCATTTCCCAAGGTAAGTCATGGCACACGATTCTGAAACATGAATAAGGTCATGAATCTTTTTGTGTGAAGAGGTAACCCAACAAGCATGCTTATAATCCAACTCTCTACCAGACCGTAGCCCTTGTTCAACCAGAATCATCTTCGGTTCCCACCAAGAATCCTAATTCATGTGTGAAACCTTAACATGTTCATCTTCAAGAAATTGCCCATAAATCCGTCGTCAATCAGAAATCTATCTCAGAGCTAAGTTCGACGCTAGTGGTATTAATCATTTCCCAAAGCAATCCATGGTATATGATTTTAAAGCTTGAATAAAATCTTTTGGCATCTATGTGATCCATTCCCATCTCAGTAGAATCTTCCATCTTATCTTGTAGAAACACCCAAAGAGCTAACAACCAATCTTCCCTTTTCGTTTGTTAACTCTAAACGGCACCAAAACCTTCAACACTCACCGATGGTTTGTAGCTCGTTGCTTAAGTAACATGGTTACCTATCCACATCCCTTGAACTTGATCGGATCTTACTTAATCGGATTCTTCTACATTAACTCGTTTCCATCAACAAGGTGACTACTCCCAAATAAAGGAATCATCAAGGCGAAAGCTCATCAAACTCCTTCAAAACGGTTCTACTTGATCAGACTCTCCTCCATTGACTTATTTCCTCAACAAGGTCACTACTTCCAAATAAACGAATCATCAAGGTTAAAATTCATCAAACTTCATCTTTCAATTGACTTTAAGATAGTAAGTCAATATAGAAAATCTCATTCCTTCAACTCTGAACCTTTTCATGAACATTGATCTTGGTAAAGAATCCATTCATCTTCGAATTATGGTGTGTTTTCGTTGTAGTACCAATAGGTAGTGTTGACGGAGGGAAATCTTAGTGTTGACTCATAGGGCACACTGAAATTCAAACACTAAATTGGATGCATGCTGGTTAAAGATGCGAATGAAATGTAATAAGTATATCACGTAAATGCAACAATTAGTTGTAATTTATAAAGCACATAAAATAAGATGTTGCATAATTAAAGTCACAATGTGCACATAATCATATAATCACGAAACAATTCATGCCGAAGGATCAAAATATCAAGTCAAACAAATGCAATGCGCAGTTATTCCTATGCTGTACCACCTAGACAGACTCAACACGACTCAAGAGCTCGGTTTTGCAACCTAGAGCTCTAATACCACTTAAGAATGAAGCACCCTAGACGGTGAATACCACATCCCCCCCCCCCCCCACTAGGATCACGAAATGGAAAGTCCATGCCCAAATCCGAATCAAAGCGAACGGGAGACCAACTCACACACTAGGTTAGGCGGATCTAACACGACAAACTCAGAGCGGGAAGCAATTTAAACAATTACCATCAGATAGCGGAAGCAATTAAATCACGTACAAAATAAGTGACGGGTTCAACTAGCATAGATACCTAGTCCCGAATATCAGCATACATAACGCGTGACGGGTTCAACTAGCATAGATACCTAGTCCCGAATCTCAAATCATCGCAACGTAATAAACCAATATAAGTATCAGCAGAATAGCTAATTACATCCAAATGCTAGCATACTAACCCCACACGGGTTTAAATCTAAGTAGAGCATAAAACATAATCTCCAAAAGCGAAATAAGAATACGTAACATAAATAGAGTATGTGACAAATGCATCTTAACACCAACTAAACCGACAAGTGTGACCCAGAAGACTCACATCTGCCTAGCTCAAGCCAAAAGAAACCTGCAACTAAAAGATAAAATGAGGTGTCAGTCAACTGACTGAGTGAGGGGGCTAACGTACACCCACTGTATATATTTAGAGCATAGTACATATCAGAAGGGTGGACTCATGAACCGGAGATAGGTGTTGCATACCAAAACATTTCCAAAAGTACCCAAAAGATAGTTATATAAGATTTAGAAAACATTTCAGAACTCTATCTCAATTCATGATTCCCAGACAGAACATATCACATGCTCGGCGAGTACGAGCTTCCAACCTTTACTCCTCAGAACATATCAAAACATAAAATACCAAAGCAATCTAACCGTCACACCAATGATGGAGGAGATGTACCGTCCCCAAACCATCCATAACAGACATACCCTCAAGGGGTAGCGAACCCACAAGAGTCCTCCCCAGCCTTAGCCGAAGGCTCAAGATACCACACCTTCCCTACAGCACGGGTCGCGTGAAGATATCTCAAATGGAACTACGTACAGGTACATCCCCGACGGCCCTAACCGTCCCTGGGGCTCCTTACCCATAGCTCCTTGGATCCACATACATACATACATACAAATGCCAATATTTCATGGCCAACTCGCTACATAATCACAACACAACTATTTTTCCAAAATAGCTTACATATGCTTCAAAAACTGGTTTTTATATATATTCCTACGCTGCAGGGATAGCCCGCCCACGCAGGACTCACACACTTACATTCCCACGCTGCAGGGATAGCCCGCCCACGGAGGAGTGCAAGCATATGATCATAAAAATACCATATTCAACACATATATAACTATTGTAAGGTATACTCGCATGCAGGGGTAGAAATCAGCATGTAAAGGCCATAGGTCGCATAACTATACAAAATCCTAAACCTCACCTCGTGAAAGCAGAGTCTGAGAGTGTGAAGGGCCAAACACTCTAAACCTCGGGCCCACCGGCACCACCAAACTCTGTGACAAGACATACAGAAGCCTAGACTTAGACTCTATATGAATCAAACAAGACGCACAGCGTTGCTCAACATGATCGTGGTTATGCATAAGTGTTCATGTTGTGCTTTGATATCGTGTCGTGGTCATTCAAGGCATATCAATGCTCAACAAGGTCATATTTACAAGCAACCAACACGCAATTCCATATCCAAATATGGAAGATCCATTTAGGAAGTCAATGTATTCACAAAATGCATATTAAATCATCCAATGTCACAGGGTTCAATTATAATATTAGAATTAAGCATCAAGTTCATGTCGAGTTATAAAGTGCATAAGTAAGAGCAACTTGGTCATATAAGCATACAAAGTTGTTGTACGTAGATGGCATGCTTGATACAATTAAAGAGTGCATCTAATTCACTTAAGATCATACTTTACAACTTCACAACATGTTTGGTACACAAGCTCAAGTCACATCCATAGTTTCATAAATATTACACTTACATCCCCTAAGTCATTGCTAAGCATAATTGTTCGTTTAAAGTGTTTATACAATTATTCAACTAGGAATTAATTACTTACAAGCATGCCAATTATCAATTTATCGTAAGTCATAATATACCATTTTTGAGTAGTAAGAGTAAATTAAGATATTACAATTCTAACTCCTATCATGCATCAAGTCTCAAGTTGTTCAAGCATCTTTCATGTATCTCAATTTTATATTTGAAACATAATTTAAAACAAACATAACATTGAGAACGTCTCAAATCCATCTAGAGAAATCACAACATGTTCGTTCTTCTAAAATATCATTGAAGTTCATTTAGTCACATAAAAGATTAATTTCTAGATATTACAATAACACCCCTTCATATCTAAACGCATAGTATAAATTCATCACATCGGGATTCAAATTGTAAATCAAAAGATTCATGCATATCACAATTCATTCAATACATATTTTTGAATATGATTGGAATACATCTCGATCAACAAACCAACAATAAAAAATTTATTTGCACTTAAAACAATTAATTCAAATAATCACAATTATGCAAAATAATTCATAATAAATAGATCAAGTGTCCAATTAACGAACGGAAAGGGGCATTGGACTCACCGCGTCAAGACCGATATTCTGACCAGACACCGCCGGAAGGCCACCACCGAAGCTGACGGAATTTGGCCGGACCGCCTCCGAAGGTGGCCGGAAAAATCCTGAAAAATCAGTCCTGAATGAAGTCTTCGTGCCCGTTCCGAATCCTCGATCAATTTCTGGAAATTCCAAGTCAATCTCCTCCAATTTCAGATCTAAGAACACGAAAACCCTAAAATCTTCAAACTCAAATTACTTCCAAACCGGTGAACCAAACTGCGATCCGTAAAAGGCATTGTCTTACCCGTGACGAGCTCTTCGAAAGCCCTAACGTGGTTGCTGGATAAAATCCCCGGAGATAGTCCCGCCATTGCGCCACCGCTGCACAGCCGTGATCCGCCGCCAACCCACCGAATCTGGGGTCGCGTGATCACAGGCTACTAGTTCTCACCGTTCCGAACAACTTTCGTGAAGAGCCCGAGGCCAAAAGATGGCCGGAAAAGGCCCCCGTTGGCCGCCGAATATTCTGCCGCCGCCCACATCGCTGGAACCACCATCTACGGCCAAAATCTGGTGAAATTGATGTCGGAAATGGACTTAGGAGGTCGAAAAACCTTGGAATCCATCAAGCCCCGTCGAAAAACACCGCCGAAAGCGGTGGAATCACGCCGCTACAGGAACTCGCGCGGCCGCCACGGGCTTCAGGCGGCGCGTGCGGCGCCATCGCGGCTCCGATGGCCGCGCCGCCGACGTAAAACGAAGCGCTGGGATGTCATCTTTATGGGTCTGAGGCGCGTGCCTCAAGAGGAGGGCCGGAAACCGCCGCGAAAGACCGGCGAAGTGGCGGTGGTCCGACACCTCCGCCGCTGCTTCTGAAATCTGGAGATAACTCCACCACCGTTCGTCGTTAGTCCGTGAAATTGGTAATCTTTCATACGTCTCACCGAGATAATCGAAATGGACTATTCGTTTGTTGAATTTCGTCGAGAAACGATCGAGTTATGGGCTCGTAACCGAAGTCGCGAATAGTGACGGCGGGACAGAGAGTGGGAGAGGAGAGAGAGAAAAGAGAGAGAGAGAAAGGAGATTGGGAGAAATGTATCATGTGCACAAGCTATATACAACCGGGTATCCTTATCGCCTAGCAACGAGTAATAGCGCGTACAAATAATCGTAAATGAAATTGATAAAGTTACGAATAAACATTCAAGCTCCGAATTAATTTTATAAATTAAAATGAAAGAGAGAGATTTTCCAATTAGAGTTTAATTCAATTTAATTTTAGAAACCTTTCGTACAATTTAACGACACTTCGTAAACATATGATTGACAATTAATCTCAAGGAATTCAAGTAAACCGAAATTAAACAAGTTAAGTAACATGACGGATTTAAAATCAACTTGACAATTATTTCATGGAATAAATTTGAATTAAATCAAATTAGACAGTTACGGTTAAATATGCACGTAATTAATCAATTTGACTATTAATCTTAGAATAATTCGCATGAACACATATTGAATTGAATTTACATTAAATCACATAATTCAAGAACTCTTAAATAAAACACACACAAGTGTAGAGACTTACTTGTTAATGTTGTCAGGACGCCCTTCGAGAATAAGGGGCGTCACAACTTTGGTTTGCACAACCAAAAAATTATTCTCAAGGTCTACAAGAAGATCAAAAACTAAGAGATTTGATCCAAAATTATGTACAAAAGAATATAAGCACATCCTCCGGCACAGAGGGAATTGCCCTTATAGAGATTCAAAAAAGAATCGATTTGATACAGGTCAAAATCTTTATGGGATTCCCAAAGCTCTTAATTGAAAATAGACCGCAAGGAATCGAAGAATTACAGATGAATCTACAAAAAGAATTTCATTATGTAAACCGAAAACTGAACATTACTATCCTAAGAATTGCAAAACCTTATGGAAACACCGAAATTCTTGCAGAATTTATAGCCGGACAATTAAAGAATAGGGTTTCCTTCCGAAAAGCAATGAAAAAGGCTATTGAATTAACTGAACAAGCAGATACAAAAGGAATTCAAGTACAAATTCCTAGGCGTATCGACAAAAAAGAAATTGCACGTGTCGAATGGATCAGAGAGGGTAGGGTTCCCCAACAAACCATTCGAGCTAAAATTGATTATTGTTCCTATACAGTTCGGACCATCTATGGGGTATTTGAGGCACCCCAGTTATCCGGCAAGCCAGGTACGACGTCGCGAGAGAGTTTAATTTAGTAATTATGTGATTTATGTGACGTCACATGCCAACGTGTCAACATGTAATTTTATTATGTGCGCATTAGAATTTATTAAATGTACTTGGACTCAATTGTCCAATAATTGCTCGTTTGGGACCTAATTATAATTAGGGTGTTTTGGGGCTTTCGCGGCTACCTTGAGCTCGGGAATTCGAATTTGAATTATAACCTTACCATTGAGTTTGTTTCGGTGATTCGGATTCAATGAATTAACCTTTTTCATTTTCTAAAGCCGTTTGATACCCCTACCATTTTAAAATCCGATCCGAGTGGACCAGATCCCTTTTGACCCGCCCCGTTAACCCGACCAGTTTAACTCAGCCCCAAAAAGGAGCCAAGTTCATCTCTCTCCCTCATTTTCACGTTGGAAACAAGGCAACAAAGGAGAAGAAGAAACCCTCCCCATTTGGCCCTTCAAGCTTTGGCTCAAGCTTGTGAGATCCGACCAACCGATCGAAGATTCAAGGTAAGATATGTGATTCTCTCATTACGTGCTTCGTTTTCTCCCGATTGAATCTCATTTCTCTTGCTTGCTTCCATGAATATGAAGAAGATGATGAATACTGCCAATATGTCAAAATTTGAGAATATGCTTTGTGCTTTGATTCCCTTGCTTCAAGCTTGATATATGTTGTTCTTATGAGTACTGTATATGATGCATATTTGGTGGTTTTTGGTTTGTTAGTTGAAGCTTGAGTGAATCACAATTGATGAAGCTTAAAAGCATGAAAATGGCAACTTGTTATATACTTGATTTCATTACTTGAACTTGAGATATGTGATTAAGCATGCATACATGAACTTATGCCTTGACTTTGAAGTATTTTGGTTGAGGTTTGAGGTGGTTTTGATCATTGTTTGATTCCTCCATATTTAGCCCTGTTCTGCTACGTTTTTCTTGCCTAGAATGTCTACCCGGGCGGGTAGATTTTTGCCCACAAAACTACCCGGCGGGTAGTTTACTGCAGAAGGTTTCTGCACCTGCTTTCCCCGGCCGGGTAGATTTTGCCTTGTATTTTCCCCGGCCGGGTACTCCCTCATCCGAACTTCGTTTGACCTGATTTGTGAACTGTTGGAAACCTCTTAAAGTCTAGAACAACCTGCAATTGGAATCACATCATTATCGTTTTCCATTTGTGAGATATTATCAATTCGTTTTTGTGTCGCCACTTTACCGACAATCTGCTTTCGGCCAATTTCGAGCCTATGCCATTTTCACCTCACTTTGAACCATGATCCGTGCCACATATCATTGGAAAGCCCTGTGTGTATACTTTCATTTCCAACAAACAAAACTCAATTCCAACTTTTAGAACTCAAGATATGTTCAATTCTTTATAGCCTGCGTATTTTCAAAAATTGCCAAACTTTGGCAAAAACCGTTTTATCGCCTTCCTTTCACCTCCTCGACCTCTTATTTGACTTACATGCATTGTATACATGTCTAATTGGATGATTAAATCATTTATATATCTGAATGACATTACTTGTGCTCATGAACACGATCACACCATTTTATGACATAATTTTGATTTAATGCTTATTAAATCATGCCATAACATGATGCACCACTTCATGAACATCGCCGTACGTCTTACTTGGTTTCATTATTCAGTCGAGTCTCACGAGTACACCATGTTTCCTTTCTTGTTCAGTGTTCTCCTCGGTGTAGACTTTCAAGCTTTATGGTCCTTTTCCTACTTCTTTCTTGCACACAGAGGTGAGGGTTTTCTTTTATAAATGACCTATAACCTTGCATGCTCTAAACAAACCAAATGATTTTCATATAAAACCTTGCCATATCTTACATACCGGCTATGTATCGGAAATGATTTATATCATGTGTAGTGTTAATCCTAAGCCTATTTTGCGAGATCCTGCTTGTGCCCCCGGCTCTTGTAGCGCTGGACTAGCCGGAGTGGTTCCTGTTCCAGTTCCTGGGGCCCAGGGGCTTGTGTCTTGAGTGAACCGGGGAGGTATCGGGTCGACGGTGACCTCTTGCGTAAGTCCCATCCTGTTGGACTATCCTGATATCCACCAGGAGGTTTGGTGGAAGAAGGAGCTCCAGATCTGGGGAGTCATGAACCTACAGATCATTCCTACCTGGATGGCGAGGGTTAGATACCCGAACCATCACTGAAGAAGGAGATTACTTGTACTTGTTTTCCCACTTGTAATAATTATAACTCCTCTTTCCAGCTTGTTTCCTGATTACCTGCTTTTACCTGTCATTTAATAAGTGAAAAGAGGAGTCCAGGATGGATTGAATACCCGTTCTCGCCGGGTCCCCTAAAATATTAAGCATAGATATCCGTAACCTCTGGCATGCCCCCAGTCCCTGTACAACACTGGAGCTCATCGATCGTTAAGGTAAAATGGGCATCAACAGAGGACGTACGGATATCGACACATGCATTGTATATCCTGTTTACCTGACCTGCATGCTTGAACATAATTACACCCCTACGTATTAATTACTTTTGATTCCTGTCTCTTGATTTTATAACTAATAACGTACAGTGGAGTTATGTCTGCCTGATTTCCTGTCTATATATATATGTGTGAGTACCCCCTTCACTCAGTCAGTTGGCTGACCCCTCCCTCTCGTTGTTTTTAGTGTCTGTCTTGCAGGCTCTATGGTCGTTAGGTGGGAGTCTTTTGATGTCTTTCATCGAGTCTTGGTCCTGTTTGCACTGCATCGTACCGTACCTTTATTTCCTTCTTGTGACTGGGCTATGTAAGCCATGTTAGGAATAGTGCCCTAGAAAGCCGATTGTATATCCGCTTTGTGCTTTTCCTTATTGTAATCACAGATAATCTTTGAATAAAATAACGTATTGAGGCAACACTTCTTTATATGCACTTGTTTGGTATGCGTTTACTTTAGCTGTGTACGTATGAGAACTCCCCTAATCCTGATGACTTTAGGACTCTACCATTTAGGTGAAATGGTTCATGAAACGAGCCTTATATTACATAAGTCATGATTAGTACAATACTCCAAGCCGATAAGTCCTACAGACAGTGGGAGTGTCAACCTGACTCCTCTAAGGCTTGCTTGTGAGATCACACCCTTAAGAAGGACCACCTTATTTCATGGAGGTGCAAAGTGTATAGTTGATACGTGCGTGATATATGAGGGTGATTACTTTAATATGTAAGTTCACTGAGGTGCCCCGTGTGAGAAGATTCCTAAATGGGAAAGGAAGTTTCTATTTCAGGAAATGGAAACTTCCAGATTAGGAAATATCTCACAAGTCATTGTAGTGATTAATTGATCCTTAGACTTGAGGTTCCTTGTCACTTTATGAGTTAACTCTGTAGTCTTAGGTACAAGCTTTAACGGGTGTGTCGCCTTAGACAACTGATTGAAGGCCTATGCTGGGGCTGCACAAGTGATTCATGAAAGTGAATGAGAATCAAGAAAGGACCTACACTTGCATTTGCAAGGTGATCTCTTATTGTGTAAGTCGTTCATATGCTATATGGAGTCCTTGACCAAGGCAGTAGATCAAGACATCAAGAAAAGGGTTTCTTGGATTGAGATCAAGTGGATATGAAATGCACTTAGCTTTAAGACCGGATTATTAGGGTTCTAATTATTCCCTTACCCTAGATAATGGTTGAGACATAGTAAGTAGGAGGATTGTATCTCACATGAATCAATGACTTAAAGGTTCTATCGAATCCGAACATTCCAATTCAGCTAGGGGTTAAACCCCTGTTGCTAGACTATGGTCCTTTAATCTGTGAACTGATTAATTAATTAGTGAATTAATTAATTAGGGTCACTGCTAATTGAATTGAGAACCTAGAGGGCCACACACAACAACTTGGTTACATGAGTTGAGGCTTTAAAATGATTAAACGAGTTAATCGGGCCGAGAGGGTTCCACACGTGTGAAACCACACGTGTCGGTCACGTGAGTGACACGTGTCATTATGACACGTGTCTCACGTGAATATATATATATTAAATAATTAATTTGTTAATTATTTAATCAACTTTGGTTTGATTTTGAATTAAAAAGAAAGTCTTATTTTGGAGAAAAATAATCTAGTTAATTAATTACGAATTAATTAATTAGATAAAATAAGTTATTTATTTTAAATAAATAAAGTATAAAATTATCCAAAAATAGTTTGGATATTTTAGCTCTCTTAAAAGTTGACTTGAATTAGAATTCAAAGTCAAAGTTGGAAAATACTTGATGATCAAGTAATAGGAGAGAGAGACCAAAACCCTAGCCCATAAGGACTAGGATTTTTGGCCAACCCTCCTTCCTATATATAGGGGAGCTCGAGCTCCCCTTGAGGCTAATTGATGATCTTCTTTTGGTTCATGTGTTGAACACCATCCTTTCTCGAAGAGAAATTAAACCGTAGGTTAAGCCTAAACACTAACTAGAGAACTAGCATCCTTACTAGTTAGATTGTGATCAAGTTGGTGGACTATCTCTAGAGAGCTTCAAGTTAGAAGTTTGAAGATTCGAGCTTTACCAAGGAGAGGGGATCAAGCCGCGAGAAGAGCGTTCTTGGGTGGCTTGAAACGCTTCAAGAAAGATAATTAAGAAAGTAAGTTTCTAATCACTACGAATTTGGATACACGATTGCGAGCCTAAGATCCTTTTGTTGGAAAATTTTAAAATTTCCGCTGCTTTTCTGATTCCGTTTTCCAACAACTGGTATCAGAGCCACCTCGTTAATCGTGTTTCTGATTCGTGTCAATTATACTGAATTTTCGTTTATCGTGCAATCCAGTCCCAATTTTTTATTTTAATTTTAAAATTTTATTTTATGAATATTTATTTTAATTTTTGAATAAAACTTAAAATTGGGATTTTTGAGAAATAGAAACGGTTTATATTTTGGGAAAATACATCTTTAATAAAATTATTAATTTTCATAAATTAATTGGAATTTTATTTGTTTTTATAATTTGGGATTTATTGAAAACTTTTATAAATGAGACTCGCATCAAGTCGTGTTTTAAGTCATTAGGACTTGAAACGGGAATTTTAATTTATTGGCTAAATTTAAATTCTCGCAAGAGCATGTTAGGTGATCATGGGTTTATACTTATGTATGGTTTTAATTTTATGCACATGGATGGTTTAAATTGGGGTTGGAGCCCTATAATTGCATTTTTCAATTGAGGTTGGAGCCTCAATTATGTGCGTACTGTTATGTGATTTATTATGTGGCTTTCAATACTACTGTTTTTGAGGCCGGGGTATGCCCCATGTAATTGTCTAAGGCCAATATGAAGATTGAGCCTTATTACTTTATGTCTTTTTCTTTTTATTGTAATTTGAGAGTAGAGTTAGGTGGTGTGGTTTTATTTTCATTTTGGAGACAATGCACCCATGGAGTAAGATGGACCACATTCAAGTAACAAGGAGGCCATAAGTGAAGACTCGTTAAAATGTTAGGGAGGGGAATCTCAATTGTAGAAATGTAATAGAGATAGGGCTCGTATTTTGTTACCGCTTTCCCTTACGTGATTTAAACTGTTTATGTGGTATGTATGTTAGAACTTGTGATTCTGGAGTGGTTCCCACATATCACGCATAAGATAGGTAGAACCCATGATCATTACATGTTAGTATCATGCTAGGACATGTTATCTGTTTATGTGCTTGTTTGAAATGTATTTAAGTGTACTTGCATTAATCAAGACTAATAAAATTGGATAACATATATGTTGGTGAGGTCGAACCGGATAGCTCTCTGGCTGATTCGAAAATTCCCATTAAATATTAAGCTAATTTCGAACAAATAGGTGTTTAATTCGAGATGCAAATTTTGAATTAAATTCCTAGCATTCCATCAACAGGTTTTAAGTTTAGTAAGTGAAGCTAGTTATTGTCCGCGAGTCGTGGGATAGCTAGTGGAGCTTATTAGTTCTTAGTTACCTAATTAATCATTTTATATGATCAATATTTCGTGATCAATTTTGGCAAGGGCGATGTCCGCGAGTCGTGGGTCGTTCAAACTAAGTTTTGATCATGATCTTATGATTGATGGGTCTAGCTTAACGCCTAAGTAAATATGGATGTCGCACGAGTCGTGGGTCCATATTGAAAGATAGGTGATGCAAAAACAATTACTAAGAGTTCTAAAGGTGTTAGAATTGGTAAGTTGTCCGCGAGTCGTGGGTTCGAGGTAAAATGCCTAGGATCTTAGTACCCATTGGGAAACGTGTTCCTCTTGGATCTTTGGGAATTATAGATCTTTGAAAAACAGTGGGAGCTACATTAGATTAAAGACCTTATCTTTTGTATATCGTTATAATTCAGCATGCTCACTAGTTCTCTGTTTTACCATTTAGGTCGTAGATTCTGTGATTCTCTACGTGTTTTGAAATGGCAACCAAAAACCCTCTTATATCGATCATCGAGTCAAACAAGTTGACTGGTCCCAACTATTCTGATTGGCTGAGGAATCTAAAAATCATTTTAGATTCTGAGTGTTCTCTTCGAAGGGGAGCCTAGTCCCGAAGGGGAGGCTCCCACTCTGGCCGAGCGGGACGCAATTCAGAAGTGGAAGGATGATAATCTCCAAGCCCGTTGCCTTATGTTGGCTAATATGTCTCCGGACTTGCAAAGGCAACATGAGGCCATGGAATTCGCTTGGGAGATTTACGACAACTTAGAGCAACTTTACCGCCCTCATGAACGTGTTACAAGGTATAACACTTCAAAGGAATTGTTCCACTTAAGAATGAGGGAAGGTTCTAATGTCCATGAGTATGGACTAAAGTTTCTCGCCCTTACTGAGAAACTTGCTTCCATGGACATGCCACTGAAAGATGAGCCTTCAGTGGATTTGTTGCTAGCTTCGCTCCCACCATCATTCAACCCATTTGTCCTTAACTTGAATATGAATCATGCTGGTGCTACTGTAGCTGAGCTGATTAGTCAGCTTGTGACTGCTGAAAGCACGATCAAGAAGGACAATAAGGTTTTGATGGTGAATGCTCAATCTTCCTCTTCTGGGCCTTCTAAAGGTAAGGGCAAGAAAGCCCAAAAGAAGAAGAAGAAACTCCTTAGGCCCACTGATGGCGTTTCGAAGGGGAAGGCCCAAAAGAAGAAGCGTGATCAGAAAGAGGATGTTTGCTTCCATTGTGGCAAAGCGGGACATTCGAGGAGAAACTGCCCAGAGTACAAGGCTACTCTAAAGAAAGGTATGTTTCTGGTTGAAATAAATCTTTCTATTAATTCTAGTTCTTGGGTACTTGATACCGGTTGTGGAACTCATATCTGTAATGATGTACAGATGCTAAGTGAAGTCCAGTAACTCAAAGAAGGAGAATGTGTCTTGAAGATCGGCGATGGCTCAAACGTTGAAGCTCGAGCTTTAGGCACAATTAAATTAGATTTAGGTAGTTTGGAGTTAGTCTTAAATAAAGTCCTTTAGGTAACGAGCATTATTCGTAATATAATTTCAGTTCCAATTTTAGATTGTGAAGGTTATGAAACTTATATTAGGAATGGTAAATACTTTATCAAACGGAACAACTCTTCCGTTCACATCGGTACTCTAAGTAATGGACTTTATCTAACTCAGAATATCAATATTATGAATATACAACGAGAAACTAAGCGTAAGAGAGATGACAAAGTTTCAGCTCCCTTATGGCACACTAGATTAGGATACATTTCCAAGAACAGAATTAGCAAGAAAAACACTTTAGGATCATTCTCTGAAAATGATCTCAAAGAGTTGACTTCTTGGGAATCCTGTCTCAAAGGAAAAATGTCAAAAGTCCCTTTTAAAGGAACTGTGGAACGTGCCACTAAGGTTTTAGATTTGATCCATTCTGATGTTTGTGGACCGCTTAGTGTAAGCACTAGAAACAATCATCAATATTTCATAACCTTTACTGATGACTTTAGTCGGTATGGTTATGTATACTTAATGAAGTATAAATATGAAGCTTTTGAGAAATTCTTAGAATTTCAAAAGGAGGTTGAGAACCAAACTGGTCACAAGATCAAAGCACTTCGATCTGATCGAGGAGGCGAGTATCTTAGTGAAGAATTCCTTAATCATCTCAAAGATAATGGGATTATCTCTCAGTGGACTCCTCCGGGAACTCCTCAGCTTAATGGAGTTTCTGAGAGAAGGAATCGAACCCTACTCGATATGGTTCGTTCCATGATGAGTTTCACTGACTTACCACCTTCTTTCTGGGGTTATGCCCTAGAAAGTGCAGCAAAGATTTTGACTTTAGTTCCCTCTAAGTCAGTCCCTAAAACGCCCTATGAAATGTGGCATGGTAAAATCCATAGTTATTCTTACTTAAGAATTTGGGGTTGTCCTGCTTACGTGAAGAGGACAGTGGGTGATAAGTAAGAATCTCGGTCTAACTTATGCTACTTTGTAGGTTATCCTAAGGAATCCATAGGATACTACTTCTATGATCAATCTGAGCAAAAGGTGTTTGTTTCCAGAAATGCCACTTTTCTGGAGGAACCGTTCCTTAAGGAAAAGAAAGGCAAGATCATAGAATTAGAAGAAGTACAAAGTGATCCCACACCACCCACTGAAGAAACGTCCCCTTCTGATCAACGACAACCAATCACGAATTTCGATACACACGTAAATCCTCCTCTAAGGCGTTCTGAACGTACTCCTAGACAGCCAGAGAGATGGTATGGATTCTTCCATGAAATCTGTCAAAAGGATAATGATCCTTTAACATATGAGGAGGCACTTTCAGATTCTGACTCTGAACAGTGGATAGAAGCCATGAAATTCGAAATGAACTCCGTGAACTCCAACCAAGTTTGGACCTTGGTAGATTTGCCTGATGGGGTCAAACCCATAGGTTGCAAATGGATCTTTAAGAGAAAGCTTGGAGTTGATGGAAGCATTGCAGCCTACAAAGCAAGACTGGTTGTAAAAGGATTCACTCAAAGACCCGGCGTGGACTTTGATGAAACCTTTTCGCCAGTTGTAATGCAAAAGTCTATTCGGAACATGCTTACCATTGCTGCGTATTATGACTACGAGATATGGCAAATGGATGTGAAAACTGCCTTTCTCAATGGTGACATTGATAAAGACATTTATATGGAGCGATCCATAGGTTTCACATTCAGTGGGAGTGAGAAAAAGGTTTGCAAACTCCAAAGATCAATCTATGGATTAAAACAGGCTTCTAGGAATTGGAATATTCGATTTGATGAATCAGTCAAAGCGTTTGGCTTCATTCAAATTTCGAATGAATCATGTGTGTATAGAAAGGAATTGGAGACCTCAGTGCAATTCTTAGTACTTTATGTAGATGACATCCTTCTTATTGGGAATTCGAAGGATGATATTAAAGTGACTAAGTTATGGTTATCGAACCAATTCGAGATGAAAGATCTTGGTGATGCGTCCTATATCCTTGGAATTAAAATCTATCAAAATAGATCTAGAAGGTTAATAGGACTATCACAGTCGATGTACATTGACAAAGTATTGAAGAGATTCAATATAGAGTCAGCAAAGGTTAAGAACCTTCCTATGAGTGTAGGAACATGTCTTTCAAAGAAGATGTGTCCTAAGACTAACCTTGAGAAGGAAAGAATGACTCATACACCTTATGCATCAGCAATAGGTAGCATAATATATGCAATGTTATGTACTCGACCGGACGTGGCTTATGCACTTAGTGTAACAAGTCGTTTCCAATCTGACCCTGGAGATGGTCACTGGGCAGTGAAGAATATTCTTAAGTACTTGAAAAGTACTAAAGATTTATTCTTAGTTTATGGAGGTCAGAAAGATCTTACTGTCGAAGGATACTGCGATGCAAGCTTTGCATCTGACTTAGATGATTTTAAGTCAATGTCAGGATACATTTTCTGCCTAAACGGCGGAGCAGTGAGTTGGAAGAGTTCCAAGCAAACTACCACTCCAGATTCGACCACTGAGGCTAAATACTTAGTTGCAAATGATGCAGCCAAGGAAGGTGTTTGGATTAGAAACTTCATTCAAGAGTTTAATGTTGTTCCTAGCATGAAAGACCCCATAACTGTGTTTTGTGACAACTGGGGCGGTTGCTCAAGCAAGAGAACCAAGATCTCACCAACGGACCAAGCACATTATGAGGGAGTATCACCTAATCCGTGATATTGTCAAAAGAGGAGATGTGCAAATTGAGAGGGTCAAATCAGCAGAGAACGTGGCAGATCCACTTACTAAACCCCTTAGTCGACAAGCTTTCCAAGGTCATCTTCAGAAGATGGGACTTAGAATAGCTTTAGAATGGCTTTGACGGGCAATTGGAGATTGTTAGGAATAGTGCCCTAGCAAGCCGATTGTATATCCTCTTTGTGCTTTTCCTTATTGTAATCATAGACAATCTTTGAATAAAATAGCGTATTGAGGCAACACTTCTTTATATGCTCTTGTTTGGTATGCGTTTACTTTAGCTGTGCATGTATGAGAACTCCCCTAATCCTGATGACTTTAGGACTCTACCATTTAGGTGAAATGGTTCATGAAACGAGCCGTATATTACACAAGTCATGATTAGCACAATACTCTAAGCCGATGAGTCCTACAGACAGTGAGAGTGTCAACCTGACTCCTCTAAGGCTTGCTTGTGGGATCACGCCCTTAAGAAGGACCACCTTGTTTCATGGAGGTGCAAAGTGTATAGTTGATACGTGCGTGATACATGAGGGTGCTTACTTTAATAAGTAAGTTCACTGAGGTGCCCCATGTGAGAAGATTCCTAAATGGGAAAGGAGGTTTCTATTTTAGGAAATGGAAACTTCCAGATTAGGAAATATCTCACGAGTCATTGATGTGATTAATTGATCCTTAGACTTGAGGTTCCTTGTCACTTTATGAGTTAACTCTGTAGTCTTAGGTATAAGCTTCAAAGGGTTTCGCCTTAGACAACTGATTCAAGGCTTATGTTGGGGCTGCACAAGTAATTCATGAAAGTGAATGAGAATCAAGAAAGGACCTACACTTGCATTTGCAAGGTGATCTCTTATTGTGTAAGTCGTTCATATGCCATATGGAGTCCTTGGCCAAGGCAGTAGATCAAGACATCAAGAAAAGGGTTTCTTGGATTGAGATCAAGTGGATATGAAATGCACTTAGGTTTAAGACCGGATTATTAGGGTTCTAATTATTCCCTTACCCTAGATCTTGGTTGAGAGATAGTAAGTAGGAGGATTGTATCTCACATGAATCAATGACTTAAAGGTTCTGTCGAATCCGAACATTCCAATTCAGCTAGGGGTTAAACACCGGTTGCTAGACTATGGTCCTTTAATATGTGAACTAATTAATTAATTAGTGAATTAATTAATTAGGGTCACTGCTAATTGAATTGAGAACCTAGAGGGTCACACACAACAACTTGGTTACATGAGTTGAGGCTTTAAAATGATTAAACGAGTTAATCGGGCCGAGAGGGTTCCACACGTGTGAAACCACACATGTGGGTCACGTGAGTGATACGTTTCATTATGACACGTGTCTCACGTGAATATATATATATATATATTAAATAATTAATTTTGTTAATTATTTAATAGACTTTGGTTTAATTTTGAATTAAAAAGAAAGTCTTATTTTGGAGAAAAATAATCTAGTTAATTAATTACGAATTAATTAATTAGATAAAATAAGTTATTTATTTTAAATAAATAAAGTATAAAATTATCCAAAAATAGTTTGGATATTTTAGGTCTCTTAAAAGTTGACTTGAATTAGAATTCAAAGTCAAAGTTGGAAAATACTTGATGATCAAGTAATAGGAGAGAGAGACCAAAACCCTAGCCCATAAGGACTAGGATTTTCGGCCAACCCTCCTTCCTATATATAAGGGATCTCGAGCTCCCCTTGAGGCTAATTGATGATCTTCTTTTGGTTCATGTGTTGAACACCATCCTTTCTCCAAGATAAATTAAACCCTAGGTTAAGCCTAAACACTAACTAGAGAACTAGCATCCTTACTAGTCAGATTGTGATCAAGTTGGTGGACTATCTCTAGAGAGCTTCAAGTTAGAAGTTTAAAGATTCGAGCTTTACCAAGGAGAGGGGATCAAGCCGCGAGAAGAGCGTTCTTAGGTGGCTTGAAAAGCTTCAAGAAAGATAATTAAGAAAGTAAGTTTCTAATCCCTACGAATTTGGATACACGATTGCGAGCCTAAGATCCTTTTGATGGAAAATTTTCAAATTTCGGCTGCTTTTCTGATTTCGTTTTCCAAGAAGCCACTCTGTATTGTTATTACTTTATTAAACTCGGGACAGGTTTCTAGGGCCCTAGTTGAACCCGTTTATATGTTATTGCATTGTATTGATTCGGGACAGGTTAAGACAGGATCTTGAACTAGTTGAACCCGTATTTACATTCTTGTATGAATTGAAATTTTATATTGTATAGTGATTGCATGATTACATTGCTTACGCATTCTTTGTTTTGTTAAATTGATTGGTACAGGGTCTAGTCCCGCCTAACAGGTTGATTTTTTTTATTCTGTCTCCGTTCACCGTGAGCTTGGTTCATGTATGGACTTCCATTTCATGTGTGGACCGGGGTCTCGGTGCGGGGGATGTGGGGCCCTCCGTTCGGGGTGTCACATCCTAAAGTGGTATGAGAGGTCCAGGTTGTAATTGGAGTTCTAGTGTCATGTCGTGTCGAGTGTAGGTCGTACGGCTTAGGAACTACTTGACAACGTGTACATTGCATTGACCTTGAGCACGAAATTGCATTTCTTTTTTAACCTTGTTGAATTAATTTCTGCTTATTGTATTGGATTCATGCCTATCGTGTTGAAAATGTGACATAAGCATGCACTAATCGCATGCATATATCCTTGGAATGAGTTATAATTTATACGTATGAAGATAATATCAAACCACGGCCAATCTCTACAACAACAACGGTTTATCATAGCTCAATTCTCAGGCATGGAAATTATATGGAACGTACCGGGGAGTATATACAGGAATCCTAGATTCAAGACCTTCTTAAGCTAAGGCTCAGAGGTAGAATCCGGAACTGCAGACCGAGGTATAAAGGAAAAGCTTCCAAATTCTATTGGAGATGGTGTGAAGTGACGTTTTACAAGAAATAACACCTACCTTCATATTATAGAAGTTAGTCAACCGAATCCCCTAGGATCATTCATTCAAGAGAGAAATGAAGAAAATCTCGAAGTTGCTTTAATTCGAGATTCGGATCATTGAAGAAGCGGTGATAATCAAGAGAACTCAAAGTAAAATCGCTTAATGAGAGATAAGCAACAAGGGACGTCAATTTGGAGCTTCCAAGTGAATCAAGTTATTTGAATTCTAGTCCGGGATAGAAGATTCAAGATATAACAAGGATCGTGAATGGTGAACAAAAGGGATCGTCAAGGAGGAAGTTAAGTTTGGACTTGTGGGAGAAGAAGAGGTGATTTGTGGTACTTCGGGTTTCGAGTAAGAAAGAGTTTGGCCTGAGATGCTTTGGATTTCGACTAAGATTGAAATGAGTCGGGAAGGGATTAGAGAAAGCCAAGTAATGTGGTAAATACAAGTTCATGGAAGGTGACAATGCTAAGGACAGGATTTGAGTTTATCTTCCAAATCCAAGCTGAATTGTCATGTTGTGAGGTCGAAGTGGGAAATATAGAACAACAAATGGAAACAATAAATAAAGGCAAAGAATCCTTAGAAGGAGATTACGTGCTCAAGTGTAAGCAAGTAAACGACAAGTTCTACTATCGATTCGAATTCATAATGGAAATCAAGGGGACTTCATTCGAGGTGACACTAGGAGAAAGATTCAGGAGATCGAGTGGAAGAACAATTATTAGGAAGAAGTCAAGACACTAAAACCATGGACATAGAATAATTTGGGTTCAAGAGGTCGTGATCTCGGACCATGGAGTTATACAAGTTGATGCAAGGAGATCCATAGAAATCTTGAAGACCGTGGGAAAAGAAGAAATGATCAACAAGTCTAAGCAAGCCCGTGACTAGAGAAATAAGGACAAGCTGCTGAGTTCAAAACTTACCATAACGGTGACCGGTTCAAAACATTCATGGCACGTGCATCATACGTCATTTTGAATTATTTTTAATCTTCCTTAATTATATGCGTTGTGCATCTCTATTTGCCCTGATTGCCCTAATGTGTTGCATAATTAAATGGTACGTGCATTGGCATCTTAACCCATCATGCATTGTACAGTGTTTACTTGATAGGAATTTTTTCCTCCAAACTCATTCGTCATGTGTTACTTCAACCGAGTCATTGTTGAATCAAGGTAAGAAGAATTTTGGATTGCCGAGTTTGAGGAAGGAAAGAGGAAATACCAAGGCTCGGGAAAGTAGAAATGGATTTGAAAAAAGGAAATAGATTGTTCTCTGTACGGATCACTCCAAAGTGAATATGACCACTTTCACCATACAAATAACTTAGCTAAGATCATTTACACCGAGGGAGCTAAGTCGAGAAGCAATAGAAGGAGTTCAAGGAATTGGGATAGAAGTTTTTAAGGGGGAGAGCATGACCGGAAGATTATTTAAAATTCTTTAATGTGCCCAAGTGGATCGCTACTAGAACGAACAATGAAAATGCAAGAGTAACAACGACATAAATAAGCACTTTGGAAGATGAAGATACCCATACAAGGAATGGTCGAGAATCGAATCGACAATATAGATACAAGTCTACCTTATTGGTTTTACTATGGGACCTATACAAACTCAATCTCCCAAGATCGAAAAAGATAAGGTTTCTAAGAGGACAGAGGAAAGAATAAGTAGCTGAGAGATGAAGATATAGATTTGAGGAGTTCTTTGGGATTTGAAATAACAAGGCCGAGTGCGGATAGATCGAGTATAATTTTGAATTTTCGATGTGAGCTATTTGATGATGGAGCTATGGAGGATTTATAAGAATTGGTAAGCAAGGTAGTGAACAAGAGAAGTCGAGTCAATCTCTATACATAACAACTGACAAAGTGAGAACCAATTTAACCGTAGGCTTTGAAAGTAGAATAACTCGAAAAGCTCATAACATGAATAAGATGGAATATTAGCTCGTCAATCATTCTTCTATGATGAGCCGGGAATGTTAATAAGGTTTCAGGTTATGTCCAAACTGTTAGGGACAAACTCGAGTAGCCGAGGAAGGGACGTATGTGATTCATGGTGAAGAATGAGTTAATTAGATTAAGATCAACAGACTTCTAAGATCGGGACTTCGGACCGTGGTATTTAATAAGGATAAGAGAATAAATTGCGGGACTCCAGATCGTAAAGTTTGGTAGAGAAAGGAAATGGATCAAGGATGGGACCGGGTGGTTATTCTAATATCGACACATCGTGCAATCTTAAAGCTTGCCACTATGAGCAAAGGAACCTTCAACAAAGAAATCAAGTAGATATCAGATTCACTACAATGAAGAACCTCCAAACAATGGTGAACGGTGCATTAACCATACATATCACGTGCATCATGCATTCCTTAATTCCTGTTGTGTGTAATCGCTTGTTAGTTGCTTTTAGAGTGAGCGAGTGCCTTAGTAACACGGTAAGACGAGGGTCGTGCCGTGCAACGGACTTTACAACGGGTCTTTGGAGACCCTATTTAGAAGCTAATAGCTGTTCAAGAAAGCAACTTCAATCCGTGAAGTTGATGAGTTGATAGAAGACCCGTTTGGGGATTGAAGAACGAGTGGTGGAGGTTCGTTAACTAATCCACTCGTGATGCCGAGTTGTGGGATTGTTTGGATGGACTCCAACGGTAGGAGTTGAATCTTTTATGACCCTCCTATCGTGCGAGACGTTCTGACTACTCATAATCGGATCAAGTTCGTGAGTAGCTTGAGGTGAAGACCCTTGTGCTTGAAGACCCTTCTCTGAACTAATTCCTGCGGGATGTCGCGAACCCCGCCTGGGATGAACACGGAGAGGTTTTTCTTAGAGTCCAGTACTCGATGCAGTGGACTTGAGGATAGGTCCTTCTTAAGGAGGAGAGGTTGTAGCACCCCAATTTTTCGGCGAGCCAGGTACGACATCGCGAGAGAGTTTAATTCAGTAATTATGTGATTTATGTGACGTCACATGCCAACGTGTAATTTTATTATGTTCGCATTAGAATTTATTAAATGTACTTGGACTCAATTGTCCAATAATTGCTCGTTTGGGACCTAATTGTAATTAGGGTGTTTTGGGGCTTTCGCGGCTACCTTGAGCTCGGGAATTCGAATTTGAATTCTAACCTTACCATTGAGTTTGTTTCGGTGATTCGGATTCAATGAACTAACCTTTTTAATTCTGTAAAGCCATTTGATACCCCTACCATTTTAAAATTCGATCCGAGTGGACTGGATCCTTTTTTACCCGCCCCGTTAACCCGACCAGTTTAACTCAGCCCCAAAAAGGAGCCAAGTTCATCTCTCTCCCTCATTTTCACGTTGGAAACAAGGCAACAAAGGAGAAGAAGAAACCCTCCCCATTTGGCCCTTCAAGCTTTGGCTCAGGCTTGTGAGATTCGACCAACCGATCGAAGATTCAAGGTAAGATATGTGATTCTCTCATTACGTGCTTCGTTTTCTCCCGATTGAATCTCATTTCTCTTGCTTGCTTCCATGAATATGAAGAAGATGATGAATACTGCTAATATGTCAAAATTTGAGAATATGCTTTGTGCTTTGATTCCCTTGCTTCAGGCTTGATATATGTTGTTCTTATGAGTACTGTATATGATACATATTTGGTGGTTTTTGGTTTGTTAGTTGAAGCTTGAGTGAATCACTATTGATGAAGCTTAAAAGCATGAAAATGGCAACTTGTTATATACTTGATTTCATGACTTGAACTTGAGATATGCGATTAAGCATGCATACATGATCCGTGCCACATATCATTGGAAAGCCCTGTGTGTATACTTTCATTTCCAACAAACAAAACTCAATTCCAACTTTTAGAACTCAAGATATGTTCAATTCTTTATAGCCTGCGTATTTCCGAAAATTGCCAAACTTTGGCAAAAACCGTTTTATCGCCTTCCTTTCACCTCCTCGACCTCTTATTTGACTTACATGCATTGTATACATGTCTAATTGGATGATTAAATCATTTATATGTCTAAATGACATTACTTGTGCTCATGAACACGATCACACCATTTTATGACATAATTATGATTTAATGCTTATTGAATCATGCCATAACATGATGCACCACTTCATGAACATCGTCGTGCGTCTTACTTGGTTTCATTATTCAGTCGTGTCTTACAAGTACACTATGTTTCCTTTCTTGTTCAGTGTTCTCCTCGGTGGAGACTTTCAAGCTTTGTGGTCCTTCTCCTACTTCTTTCTTGCACACAGAGGTGAGGGTTTTCTTTTATAAATGACCTATAACCTTGCATGCTCTATACAAACCAAATGATTTTAATATAAAATCTTGCCATAATATACCGGTTATGTATCGGAAATGATTTATATATTGTGTAGTGTTAATCCTGAGCCTGTTTTGCGAGATCCTGCTTGTGCCCCCGGCTCTTCTAGCGTTGGACTAGCCGGAGTGGTTCCTGTTCCTATTCCTGGGGCCCAGGGGCTTGTGTCTTGAGTGAATCGGGGAGGTATCGGGCCGACGGTGACCTCTTGCGTAAGTCCCATCCTGTTGGACTATCCTGATATCCACCAGGAGGTTTGGTGGAAGAAGGAGCTCCAGATCTGGGGAGTCATGAACCTACAGATCATTCCTACCTGGATGACGAGGGTTAGCTACCCGGACCATCACTGAAGAAGGAGATTACTTGTATTTGTTTTCCCGCTTGTAATAATTATAACTCCTCTTTCCTGCTTGTTTCCTGATTACCTACTTTTACCTGTCATTTAATAAGTGAAAAGAGGAGTCCAGGATGAATTGAATACCCATTCTCGCCGGGTCCTCTAAAATATTACGCATAGATATCCGTAACCTCTGCCATGCCCCCACTCCCTGTACAACACCGGAGCTCATGGATCGTTAAGGTAAAATGGGCATCAACAGAGGGCGTACAGATATCGACACATGCATTGTATATCCTGTTTGCCTGACCGGCATGCTTGAACATAATTCCACCCGTACGTATTAATTACTTCTGATTCCTGTCTCCTGTTTTTATAACTAATAACGTACAGTGTAGTTATGCATGCCTTATTGCCTGTTTATATATATATATATGTGTGAGTACCCCCTTCACTCAGTCAGTTGGCTGACCCCTCCCTCTCGTTGTTTTTAGTGTCTGTCTTGCAGGCTCTGTGGTCGTTAGGTGGGAGTCTTTTGAAGTCTTTGATCGAGTCTTGGTCCTGTTTGCACTGCATCGTACCGTACCCTTATTTCCTGTTTGTAACTGGGCTATGTAAGCCACTCTGTATTGTTATTACTTTATTGAACTCGGGACAGATTTCTAGAGCCCTAGTTGAACCCGTTTATATGTTATTGCATTGTATTGATTCGGGACAGGTTAAGACAGGATCTTGAACTAGTTGAACCCGTATTTACATTCTTGTATGAATTGAAATTTTATATTGGATAGTGATTGCATGATTACATTGCTTCCGCATTCTTTGTTTTGTTGAATTGATTGGTACAGGGTCTAGTTCCCGCCTAACAGGTTGATTTTCTTTATTCTGTCTCCGTTCACCGTGAGCTTGGTTCATGTATGGACTTCCATTTCATGTGTGGACCGGGGTCTCGGTGCAAGGGATGTGGGGCCCTCCGTTATGGGTGTCACAGTATTAGGTATCAAAATTTGGATTTTTATAGACAAAGAAGAGGAATAAGAAAACTTTCATTGCTTTTCCCTTCTATCCATTGATTGAACAAAAAAGGGAAACTAGTTCATTATTGTTCTGGCCAATCAAACCAATTCGCTTAATTCTATAGGGTTGAATAAAAATTCGATTTTCCTTTTGATAGAATTGCTATGCTTAGTGTGTGACTCGTTGTTTTTTTTATTTAGGGTTAGGGTTCAAAAAACACCAGCCCGCTAGTATAAAAACCAACCCATCACTTCGTATTATCTGGATCTAAAAACCCGGTCAAGATATGAGAATCAGTCATATCTTTGTAGCAACTGACATTTTTTTTTAATAAACTTTCTTCTAAGTTTAAACGAAGAAAGGTGTGGAAAAATGAAATGGAAGGATGAGAGAAAGAGAGAAAAAGAATAGCAATGATATAGAATTCCTACATGTAGGGTCTATAAGTCATCTCATAAAAGACAGTGTAATAAAGCATCAATACTAATTGATTCATTTTTCAATGAATCCTTCTTATAGAAGAAGAAAATCAAGAGCTTCGAGTCAATAAAGACTAAGAAGATTGACTCAAGAATAAATTGGATTATGAGCTCCGTTGTAGAATTCTGACCTAAGCATTAAGTACGAAGCGGTGGGAACGATAGAACCTATGAATGCAAAAGATTTACTGAACAAATGAATCTTACTGATTTACTAGTTGGGATGGCGAAATGAACCATAAATCAATTCATCTATTTTGAGAAGTCACGAACAAGTGCTACGACTGAAATGGAGATTGCAAGCGTAAATATTCGCCAGCGAAAACTTTTTTTTTGAATTGGTAAACTTGGATAAAGGACAAAATAAAATAAAGATTGATTAGAACGTTAGAAAAAACTATTATTTATAAATTATAAAATCCATTTTTTTTTTCTAAAAACGCTCGAATATCTATTAAAATTAATTGAAATTCCGTTTTAAATCCTTTTATTTGCGAGGAGCTGGATGAGAAGAAACTCTCACGTCCAGTTCTGTAGTAGAGATGGAATTCCGAAACAACCATCAACTATAAACCCAAAAGAACTAGATTCCGTAAACAACATAGAGGAAGAATGAAGGGAATATCTTATCGAGGGAATCATATTTGTTTCGGTAAATATGCTCTTCAGGCACTTGAACCTGCTTGGATCACATCTGGACAAATCGAACCCGGTCGACGAGAAATGCACGTCGTGGTGGAAAAATATGGGTCCGCCTATTTCCAAATAAACTAGTTACAATAAGATCTGCTGAAACACGTATGGGTTCGGGGAAAGGATCCCCTGAATATTGGGTAGCTATTGTTAAACCGGGACGAATACTATATGAAATGGGTGGAGTACGCGAAAATGTAGCTAGAAGGGCTATTTTAATAGCAGTATCCAAAATGCCTATACGAACTCAATTTATTATTTTGGGATAAAAATGTAGAACTGACAAAAATGAGTCTTGGGGATGAAACAAAACCGCAGGTTTCTTTTGTTGGACAAAGAATATTTCTTTTACTTTTTTCATCCTTTGCATTGGAAGAATAGACTAAACAATTGATATGATTCAACCTCAGACCCATTTAAATGTGGCGGATAACAGCGGGGCTCGAGAATTGATGTGTATTCGAATCATAGGAGCTAGTAATCGTCGAGATATGCTCATATTGGAGACGTTATTGTTGTTGTGATCAAAGAAGCAGTACCAAACATGCCCCTAGAAAAATCAGAAGTCGTCCGAGCTGTAATTGTTCGTGCCTGTAAAGAGCTTAAACGTGACAGCGGTATGATAATACGATATGATGATAATGCTGCAGTTGTGATTGATCAAGAAGGAAATCCAAAAGGAACTCGAATTTTTGGTGCAATCCCCCGGGAATTGAGACAATTCAATTTTACTAAAATAGTTTCATTAGGTCCAGAGGTATTATAAAATAAAATGTAATCATGATATCTTTAGGGTATTTGAAAGAAATAGATTAAGAACTAGATTAATTCGTAGATTGTATCTCACGCATATACCTTGAAAAATTCATATTCATAAACCAATAAAAAAGAAAAACATGTTGATTATATCCAATTTTGAGGCACCAATCATTTTAGTTCATCATGGGTAGAGACACTATTGCTGAGATACTAACCTCTATATGAAATGCTGATATGGATAGAAAAAGAGTTGTTCGCATAGGATCTACTAATATTACCGAAAATATCGTTGCAATACTTTTCCGAGAAGGTTTTATCGAAAATGCAAGAAAACATCGAGAAAAAAACAAATCTTTTTTGGTTTTAACCTTGCGACATAGAAGGAATAGGAAAAGGACCTATAGACGTTTTTTAAATTTAAAACGGATCAGTCGACCCGGTCTACGAATCTATTCTAACTCTCGACGAATTCCTAGAATTTTAGGTGGGATGGGGATTGTAATTCTTTCGACTTCTTGGGGATAATGACAGATCGAGAGGCTCGACTAGAAGGAATCGACAGAGAAATTTTATGTTATATATGGTAATCCTTTTAATATCCAAACGAGATCCGAAACCCTTCCTATTTAAAAAAAAAAGAAAGGGGGGGGGGGAGTTATCTAATATCCTTTCTCCTCTCTTAGTTGATATTTCAAGGAGGCTTTGAATGAAAGAAGAAAAATGGATTCATGAAGGTTTAATTACTGAATCGCTTCCCAACGGCTTGTTCCGGGTTCGATTAGATAATGAAGATCTGATTCTAGGTTATGTTGCAGGAAAAATCCGGCGTAGTAGTATACGGATACTACCAGGAGAAAAAGTCAAAATTGAAGTAAGTCGTTATGATTCAACCAGAGGACGTATAATTTATCGACTCCCAAACAAGGATTTGAAAGATTAGGTGGTTTTTGTTCAATACGACTCGAGATGAAAATTTTGAAGAAACTTATTTTCTACCAAGAAGTAGATTCAGAATTAAGATAAGGAATGACAAATATGAAAATAAGAGCTTCCGTTCATAAAATTTGTTAAAAATGCTGCCTAATCCGTAGGCGGGGACGCATTATAGTAATATGTTCCAACCCAAGACATAAACAAAGGCAAGGTTAATCAAATTCTCTAAAGGGCTCAATGTAGAAAGAACTTGTTTTGACAGAAAATGGATATATCCATATATTTTTGACTCATATTTATGAGATGATACACTATGGCAAAAGCTATACCGAGACCCGGTTCACGTAGGAATGTACGTAGTCGGAATGTACGTATTAGTTCACGTAAGAGTGCACGTAGAATACCAAAGGGGGTTATTCATGTTCAAGCAGGTTTCAATAATACCATTGTCAATAATACCACTTCTTTATTATGGGCGCTTTATTCTGTCTCCGCTTATGAGAGACCAAGCCGACACAATAGGCATTACGATGCGAAGAGCTTTGGTTACAGAAATAGAAGAAACATGTATCACACGTGTACACTTTCCGAACGCCCACCATCAATATTCTACTATAAGAGGTATTCAAGAATCGGTCGAGGAAATTTTAATGAATTTGAAACAAATTGTATTGATCTATAACTGGGGGGGCTGTATTTATGTCACTGGTCCTGGATCTATAAATGCTCAAGATATCGACTTACCGCCTTCTATCAAAGCCGTCGACCCTAGACAATATATAACTAGCTTGACAGAACCAATAGCGTTGCAGATTGGATTAGAACTCAAGCAAAGTAACGGATATTTTTCACGTCCCCCCGAACCCGTTTTGCATGGATCGTTTCCTCTCGATCCTGTATTCATGCCTGTTCAAAGTGTGAATTATAATATTCATTCCTATGGAAATGGGAATAAATCCCAAGAGATACTGTTTCTCGAAATATGGACAAATGGGAGTTTAACTCCGAAAGAAGCACTTCATGAAGCCTCCCGGAAGTTGATTAATTTATTTATTCCCTTTAAACATAAGGAAGAACTAAACGTACCTTTAGAGGACAATCAACACAAGGTTTGTTTATCCCCTTCTTGTTTTTCTTTTCCCCGTGAATACGGGAAAGACAGAGTAAAAATGGCAAAAGAGACTTTTATTGATCAGTTAGAATTCTCTCCCAGGGTCTATAATTGCCTCAAAAGGTCCAAGATATATACACTATGGGACATTTTGAGTAAGACCACGGAAGATCTTAGGCAACTTTTACATTATCGCATAGACGATATAAAAGAGGTATTTAGCATTGCAGAACAGCATATCTAGCATTGATTGAACAAAAAAGAAGTTTTCAATCTATTGGATTTTTTCGTCTTTTTTGAATTCAGATGAAAATAAGTTTTGAATCTAGAGCACAATTCATATATTCGAAAGAAGGTAAGAATTTGCTTGAATAGATGTATCTAGGGCGAAGTCGCTTTGAAGCTACTATTCCCTAGATACACAAGTCGTGTTATTTCACAGATGAATCAAATTAAAAAAGACCTAAAGTTAGGGATTTATCAATAGGTAATGTTGCACCAATACCCAACCAAAGAGCGACTGCGGTCCTAATCAAAAAGACGGTTGTCGCTACCGAACGGCGAAAGGGATTTTGAAATTTATTAACATTCTCTAAAAAGGGTACTGTTAATAATCCCACCGGTACTGAAACCATTAAAAGAACACCGAACAATTTATTGGGCACTGTACGAAGTATTTGAAATACGGGAAAGAAATACCATTCCGGTAATATTTCCAAGGGGGTTGCAAATGGATCTGCCGGTTCACCAATCATGGATGGTTCTAGAACCGCCAAACCTACGTTACATGCAATAGTACCTAGAATGACTACTGGAAAAATATATAAAAGATCATTGGGCCATGCGGGTTCTCCATAATAATTATGACCCATACCTTTAGCCAATTTAGCTCTTAATACAGGATCGTTCAAATCAGGTGTTTTTTGTTATTGGGATAGGTGAATTCTTATAAATCCATCCCCCGAAGGAACCGGACATGAGAATTTTTTATCATCCGGCTCGAGCAAGACTCAAAAGAACCAAATGAATCCATAAAAAATCTATGTCTTAGCTATATCTACACATATATGAATGATTCAATCTACGAAAAATTGGACTCTTTTTACGAAATTGCAACTATCCATTGCAAAGAATTTGGTTCTAAGTCTAAGTAAATACCCAATACCCAAGTCGGCTTACAAAGTTGATCATGATATGATCAAGTGCTTTCTGGATCATCTCAGACTTTACAATTACTATGTTATCTCCAAAATAGTTGGAGATACACACACAAAAGGTTTACTTGTTACTAATTTAGTCTAGCCTATATTTTTCTTTAGATCTCTTGTTTCACTCCGATAGTATTATCGATCATATCAATGCAGAGGGAATGAATGCATTTCCATACTATTCCATTTTACGTATAAGTAGTAAATTCAATAAGTCAAATAGATAAAATAAAACAGAATCGTTATCTATTTAACGTAGTTATACTAGATCTTACGAAGCCTGCTGATGTACGAGACGATTCGGATCTGATCATAGAAAAGATTCTATTCAAGCGAACCGGCCTATCTTCTGTATAGAGGTTACACGGTTGTTGGAATAAAGACACATTTGGTTTTGAATTCCAATGTGCCAGACATAAATCTACACAGACCAATCAATAGTTCTAGTCACACACTCCCATAATCCATTTTCTCTTCCGAGAGTTGAATTCCCCTCAACTCCATATTTATTTGACACGATTAGTTGAAGGGAAATATCCAAATCCATGTCTTATTCTTTTTAATAATCCATGCTTGTAGCAATAAAATTCTATTATTCCTCCTCTAAAATGATAAATGATTGATTATAAATATCTATTATATATCTTCTCTATAAAGGACCAGAAATACCTTGTTTACGTATCATTAGAAAGTGCATTAACATAAATACAGCAGTAAGAAGCGGTAATACAAAAGTGTGTAAACTATAAAAATGGGTCAGGGTAGATTGTCCCACACTAGCAATTCCGCGCAATAATTCTACCAAAGGCGATCCTATTACAGGAATAGCCTCAGGTACACCTGTTACAATTTTCACCGCCCAATAACCAATTAGGTCCCGAGGTAAGGAATAACCAGTTACACCAAAAGATGTAGTCAATACTCCCAAAACCACACCTGTAACCCAAGTCAATTCGCGAGGTTTTTTAAATCAACCGTTGAGATACACACGAAAAACATGTAGAATCATCATTAGGACCATCATACTTGCCGACCATCGATGAACTGAGCGGATTAACCAACCAAAGTTCGCTTCCATCATTATGTATTGAACAGAGGAAAAATCTTTAGTAACGGTCTGATGATAGTAAAAAGTCATAGCTAACCCCGTAGCTACTTGTACTAAAAAACAAGTGTAATTTCGCCTAAAGAATAAAATATATTGACATGGGGAGGAACAT